>OZ012735.1:816587898-821515398 GCA_963859935.3 Lathyrus sativus
AGCTCGGTCTAGTCATTACAAGACTTTAAATGATAAGAAGGGAAAAGGTCAATTTAGAGGGAAGTCGTATGTGACTTCAGAAAGAATTGAACACGAGGCAAAGAAGATGGTTAGAACTTTTGAAAGATTATGACTTTGGTTTGAATTACCATCCGGGTAAGGCGAATGTGGTGGCCGATGTAACACCCATTTTAATTATTTTTAGTTTCAGAGGTATTTTATTCGCGGATGTGTTTTGAGAAGTTAATTGGAGAATCAAGAGCTCATGATATTGGTGTACAGTAAAGAAAATGTGATAGTTGATAGTAATGTAATATTATTATTAATTATTATCATTATTATTACTAATATTAATATATGCGAAAAATATAATTAAATGGAATTTTGGAATTAAGTGGATTTTGCGAATTAAAACAAATAAGAAGATTATTATTATTTGGATTTTTAGATTCAAAGATTTATGAGAATATGATTTATTGGGATTAAAAGAGAATTATTTGGGATGAGGGGTAACATTGACATTTGGGAAAATTAGAGAAACACATGCACGGGGAAGCAAGCGAAGGACACGATTGAGGAAAGCTGAAGCAAGAGTTGAAGCTTGGCAGGAGATTATCAAGATTATCAATTCGTGTGGATTGAGAAGCTTTATCAACATCAGCATCGAATTTGAGGTAAGGGGGGGGGGATTGATCAGTTGAATGGGTATTTGCATGAATAAATTAGTAGAGGGAAATCCCCTAATTCCCATGGATGATGATGAATGATGTTGGTACATGTATAAATCCTGTTATGATTGTGATTGTTATGTTGAAAAGTTCATTGCATGTGTTGTGGGGTAGTGGTTTATGTGAAATTGGGGTTCCGGGTAGTTCGAGGTTTATTGTCGGAAGTTGGATGATTGAGCAGATAATGAGGTTTATCGGGTAAAATTGAGTTTGGATGTTGGGGCTAGGTTGTAGAACCTTAAGCTGATTATTTTAGTGTTGTCTCGATGGAAATTGGAGAGTGGGAGAGCTGCTGATTTCTGAGCAACAGTTTTATTTTTCCAGAATCGCAGACATTCGCTAACCCATCGCTAGGCGAATGCCTGGCGAGCATTCGCTAGCAGCTCGCATAGCGAGCGTGTAGCAAGCCTTGACAATGGCTGTTTTTCTGTACTCGCTAGCAAGTTTGCTGAGCGAGGTAGTAGCGAGCACTTCCAGTAGCTCAGAAGTGTGGTTCGCGAGGAGGTTTGCTAGGCGAACGTGTAGCGAACACTCGCTAGGAGCTCGCGTAGCGAGTGTAGCAGGTTTTGGTTTTTGAGAGCTGTGTGCAGCTGATGACGCTGAGTGCGATCAGACTGATGTGCTGTGATGATAGCTGAGTGTAGAGAGTATGTTAAGGGGTATGAGGGCTGTGTGGCCGGCGTTTATCGCATTGGACATAATCGGTGGATTATGTGATAAGTATAGATATGTATGTGTTATGTGTGGTATATGTGGGATCCGTAGGATCGATACACTTGATATGCGTTGTGTTTGTATGTTGTGTAAGGGATGTGGATCAGTAGGATCGACACGCCTTGAGTGTGTTGTGGTGATATATTGTGATGAGAGGATCCGTAGGATCGATACGCTTTATATGTGTCGTGTTTATGTGTTGTTATGACGATTGGGTCAGTAGGACTGGTATGCCTAATGTGCATGATGTGTGATGTGTTGTGTGATATTTGTATGATACATGATGAGATGTGGTCAGGGGACCGTGTGCACCGTATGTACTAATGTTGCTGTGTGCATGAGGTTTGCATATGCATGTTTACAGGGTGAATCATTGCTCAGATGGAGCGGATGTGATTCACTCGCGTGCTTCAAATATGGAGCATGGTAGGGATAGATCGTTGCTCAGAGGGAGTGGATGCGATCTATCCTGAGTGTAATTTTCCCGGTGCTCCGGAAGGGAGTGGTAGGTATAGATCGTTGCTCAGAGGGAGTGGATGCGATCTATCCTGAGTGTGATTTACCGGGTCTCCAAATGGGGAGCGTGGTAGGGATAGATCGTTACTCAGAGGGAGCGTATGCAATCTATCCTGAGGATGGTTGACGAACCAGTGATGTTGAGTCGGTACCGCATATCATTGTGTTGAGTTGCATGTGTTGCATTATTGTGTGTAGTGATTGTTGATGGTGGGACAGTAGGTCCGAATGTGTTGTATATGAAATGACGTTTTATATGTTTCTGCCTTTATTTCATGTACATTTATACCGTTAATATTTGATCGTGAATTCTCACCCCTTTGCTATTGTTGTGGTCTGTGCTTCTTCGGAAGTACAGACAATCCAGGTGTTTAGCTAGCTTGGATTGTGGCGTTATCGTAGGGATTGCTCTGATACGTAACACCGGGGCTTTTGGGAGTTTTCATGTTTATTGATGATTTTGTGTGTCCCTGTGGCGTATCTTGTTGTGTTGAATATGATGATGATGTTTTGTACATTTTGGGCAGATGGCCGACGTGTTGTACATATGATGATGTTGATGACGTATATATACATATTATGTGTGTATGACAAACTTCTTTTTTCGCTGCAATTTTATTGGAAAACCATTTAAGAAATGTTTGGTGAAATATGACATTCCGTTTTTTTGAGGGAAAAACTCTGATATGTGTTTATTTTAATCGATTTATTTTATTTTGGGGAACGAGGTGTTACAAGTTGGTATCAGAGCATGTCGGTCCATCCGGCCAAGTTGTCTTGTATTGTGGTCTAATCCCCTGTATGCGGCATGTGTGAGAAACACTGTCGGTACATGTTGTTGTCTAGCTTTATTGGTAGAAGTGGAATGATTTGAGTGGGAAGGAGCTTGTGCTTATCCCGGGTGATGCACGTGTGAAACTGTAGCTCGGTGTATTGTTGAGCGTTCTTATAGTTTGGTAAAGATGGTTCATACCCCATCATGATTTCCGGCTGTCTATTGGCAAATTGAGGAACTGATCACCCTTAATCTCTTGTTGATAGCAGTTGAGATTGTGTTAGATGGAATGGGCGTGTCTTGCAAGCTTAGGTGGCGTGAGAAGGGAATTGTCTTGAGTTAAGCTAAGTGCTTATGGGACTATTTTGAAGAGTCGACGTAAGATGTGTTGAGGTGTTTATGTTAACGGAAATTTTGAATGCTAAGGAAAGTGAGCAAATTGGGGTTTGTCAATTAATGGTGATTGTCCGGAGATTTCCTGAGGAGGTAAGTGATTTACTACCGAAATGTGAAGTGAAGCTTGCATAATGACTTCATTCTTGGGACTAGTATGATATTAGTGACTCCATATTGCGTGTCTGCGTTGGGATTGGAGAAGTTGAAGAGTCAACTTGAAGACCTGCTGGAATAGAGGTTCTTTTGTTTGAGTGTGTTACCGTTGGGTGCACCAAGTTTGTTGGTTAGAAAGGCATGAGGTTTTGTGAAACTTTGGGTGAACTATGGATAAGGGATCAAGGTGACTATCAAGGGTAAATGTTAGCTTCCAAGAGTTGATAAATTGATGGACCAATTGGTTGGAGGATGTGAGTTTTGTGGTCACGTGATCTCAAGTAAAGTTATTGTGGTTGATATGTCTAAGACCGAAGTTGTTTCGCATTGGGAGACTTTAAGGTCTGCTTTTGAGATTGGGAGTAATTGGGTTTCAAATTATTTAAAGATTGAAAGTGTGTTGGATGGCCTCCTAGGTATGAAATTATTGTTGTACATTGAATTACGAGATCACAGCTTTTTACGGAATCGAAATCGGACACTCAGAAGTCAGGTAACGATCGAAAATAGGATTTCGGACTGTCATGTTCACCAGGTCCTTCGCCTAGCAAGCATGCTAGCGAACGGCTCCACGCTCGCTACGGTGTTCGCCTAGCGAAGGGGGCCTGGGCAGAAAATGTTGTTCTGGTATTTTTGTTGTAACGGGAGAACCGTAACTCAGAATGATGCACAGTTCGAAGCGTTGGGAAGCTATTACAATGCCCTATGTGATGGTGAAGTAATAACATGGAGTTGAGTTTTATTGATGAAACATGGTTGGATTTTGTAGTGGGTGCAGAAGGCACGGTTCGTGTTTCCGCCATAACTCACAACTTGTTTGTTCGTTTGGCATGGAATTTTCCTTACTTAATTGAGTGAGGCAATGGTTGTGTTGACCGATGATATTTTTTATACATTCAAAGAGTATAGAGGATCATGTTGAAGATCGAGAACTTGAGTTATCGTTGTTGGAGAATAAGCAGCTATATACCACTTAAGAAGAGTTCAAAGGGTTTTAGGAGAGCTGTCTGCAGCTCGTGTGTTGATTTTTGCCGAGCCCGAAGGGACTATTTGTTGTGTTTTGTGACACTTTGTTGATATGATTGGGAAATATGTTAAATGTACCTTGAAGTACATGAGAGGAATCATCTGACCGGTGATTTAGAGTTGGTTGCGGTTGTGGTTGTGCCGGAGTTGGAGGTTTCAATCGTTTTAGCTGAGATTTGAAATATTTGGTGATCCTAAGAGCTTATAGTGTTTGTTTGAGTTGGAAGGGTTGAATATGAGGGAGAGGAAATAATTAGGACTTCTGAAGAATTACAGCTTTGATTTGAATTACCGTTCGGGTAAAGTGAACGTGGTAGCTAATGCGGTAAGTTGGAAATATTTGCATAATACCCATATTGATTGTGAAAAGAGATAGAACTGATTGAGCAATTTGGTAATATGAGTTTAGTGAGTGAAGAGACTTCATATGGAGTTAAGCTTGTATTGTTAGAACTGACTAGTTGTATTCTTGAGGAGAATCGAGAAAGTCAGAAATCTGGGTTGAGTAGGTGGATTATTGAATTTGATGAACCAGAATCAAAGAGTTGATTGACGGATTTGTGGGAATAGTACCATGATGTGTTGTGGTAGAGTGTGTGTTCCATATGTCGTTAAGTGGAGTAAGGGTACTCTCGAAGAAATGCATTGAGGTAGATGGAGTATCCATCCCGGCGCTATGAAGAAGTAACCGAATTTGAGTAAATTGTTTTGGTAACCATAGATGAAGAGAGGTGTGGTGGAGGTTGAATATACTGGATGGAATTGTCGAGAGTCAAAGATTGAACGTCAGAGACCGTTGAGTTTGACGCGACCGTTGAATACTCCAGAGAGGAAAATTGGGTAGTATTTTCGTGAATTTGGGTGATGAGATTTACAAAGAATTGGAAAGATATAATTTTAATTTGAGTTATTGTGAGTGGATTGACTATTCTATGTGAGGATTTATGGGATACATATTGAGGAAGTGGTGAAGTCGTATGAGATACTGTTGAATATTATATCGAGCGGGAAATTGGAGGGTTATGTTAAGATTTTGGAAAGAGCTTGTGTGTTAGATCGAGGTGGATCGTGGGATGGTTAATTACCGCTGATTGAGTCGCCTACAGTATCGGTTACCATTCTAGTATCACAATGGTGTTGTATGGGGCCTTGTGAGATAGGAAGTGTGGGACTTTCTTGAGTTGGAATAAGTCGAGCGGGAGCGTTATGCTCAGATCTGAGAATTGTGCATGAGACGGCTGAAAAGATCAAGAGGATCCAAGAAAAGACGTGTTTTGAGAGTTATGATGGTAGCTGGTGTTGGCCGAGCTTTGGAGTCTCGGAAGCGCGCTCTGTGTTTTGTTTATCTGTATCAGAGGTGCGCAGCGGAAGCGTGGGGAAAACGGCATGTTAGACTGTTTGCGGTTGTCGCTTGTGAGTTGGCATGATGTGTTTCGTGTGTTTTCGCTGAGGGGGTACATGGAATCAGATGGATGTTGTGCAAGTGAGAAATAATTTGACAGTTGGGGCATTGCTAGCTTGGATTGATGAACGAGAAGCAACTCCGGGGGAAAGGAGAAACCCTTGGTGAGAGTGGCTTGGAGAGGTGCTGCAAGAGGCAGTGTGACCTGGGAATTGGAAAGCATGATGCGGGAAGCGTATCCAGAGTTATCTCCATCAGGTATTTTCGAGGACGAAAATAATTAAAGTGGGGGAGAGTTGTAACACCCATTTTAATTATTTTTGGTTTCAGAGATATTTTATTCGCGGATGTGTTTTGAGAAATTAATTGGAGAATGAAGAACTCATGATATTGGTGTACAATGAAGAAAATGTGATAGTTGATAGTAATGTAATATTATTATTAATTATTATCATTATTATTACTAATATTAATATATGAGAAAAATATAATTAAATGGAATTTTGGAATTAAGTGGATTTTGCGAATTAAAAGAAATAAGAGGATTATTATTATTTGGATTTTTGGATTAAAAGAATTATGAGAATATGATTTATTGGGATTAAAATAGAATTATTCGAGATGAGGGGTAACATTGGCATTTGGGAAAATTAGAGAAACACATGCACGGGGAAGCAAGCGAAGGGCACGATTGAGGAAAGCTGAAGCAAGAGTTGAAGCTTGGCAGGAGATTATCAAGATTATCAATTCGTGTGGATTGAGAAGCTTTATCAACATCAGCATCGAATTTGAGTTAAGGGGGGGGGGGGGGATTGATCGGTTGAATGGGTATTTGCATGAATAGATTGCTAGAAGGAAATCCCCTAATTCCCATGGATGATGATGAATGATGTTGGTACATGTATAAATCCTGTTATGATTGTGATTGTTATGTTGAAAAGTTCATTGCATGTGCTGTGGGGTAATGGTTTATGTGAAATTGGGGCTCCAGGTAGTTCGAGGTTTGTTGTTGGAAGTTAGATAATTGAGCAGATAATGAAGTTTATCGGGTAAAATTGAGTTTGGATGTTGGGGCTAGGTTGTAGAACCTTAAGCCGATGATTTTAGTGTTGTCTCGATGGAAATTAGAGAGTGGGAGAGCTGCTGATTTCTGAGTAACAGTTTTATTTTTCCAGAATCGCAGACATTCGCTAGCCCATCGCTAGGCGAATGCCTGGCGAGCATTCGCTAGCAGCTCGCGTAGCGAGCGTGTAGCGAGCCTTGACAGTGGCTGTTTTTCTGTACTCGCTAGCAAGTTCGCTGAGCGAGGTTGTAGCGAGCACTTCCAGTAGCTCAGAAGTGTGGTTCGCGAGGAGGTTCGCTATGCGAACGTGTAGCGAACACTCGCTAGGAGCTTGCGTAGCGAGCAGGTAGCGAGTGTAGCAGGTTTTGGTTTTTGAGAGTTGTGTGCAGCTGATGACGCTGAGTGCGATCGGACTGATGTGTTGTGATGATAGTTGAGTGTAGAGAGTATGTTGAGGGGTATGAGGGCTGTGTGGCCGGTGTTTATCGCATTGGACATAATCGGTGGATTATGTGATAAGTATAGATATGTATGTGTTATGTGTGGTATATGTGGGATCCGTAGGATCGATACACTTGATATGCGTTGTGTTTGTATGTTGTGTGAGGGATGTGGATCAGTAGGATCGACACGCCTTGAGTGCGTTGTGGTGATATGTTGTGATGAGAGGGTCCGTAGGATCGATACGCTTTATATGCGCCGTGTTTATGTGTTGTTGTGACGATTGGGTTAGTAGGACCGGTATGCCTGATGTGCATGATGTGCGATGTGTTGTGTGATATTTGTATGATACATCATGAGATGTGGTCAGGGGACCGTGTGCACCGTGTGTGCTAATGTTGTTGTGTGCATGGGGTTTGTATATGCATGTTTACGGGGTGAATCATTGCTCAGATGGAGCGGATGTGATTCACTCGCGTGCTATAAATGGAGAGCGTGGTAGGTATAGATCGTTGCTTAGAGGGAGTGTATGCGATCTATCCTGAGTGTCCGGAAGGGAGTGGTAGGGATAGATCGTTGCTCAGAGGGAGTGGATGCGATCTATCTTGAGTGTGATTTACCGGGGCTCCAAATGGGGAGTGTGGTAGGGATAGATCGTTGCTCAGAGGGAGCGTATGCGATCTATTCTGAGGATGGTTGACGAACCAGTGATGTTGAGTCGGTACCGCATATCATTGTGTTGAGTTGCATGTGTTGTGTGTAGTGATTGTTGATGGTGGGACAATAGATCCGAATGTGTTGTATATGAAATGATGTTTTATATGTTTCTGCCTTTATTTCATGTACATTTATACCGTTAATATTTGATCGTGAATTCTCACCCCTTTGCTGTTGTTATGGTCTGTGCTTCTTCAGAAGTACAGACAATCCTGGTGTTTAGCTAGCTTGGATTGTGGCGTTGTTGTAGGGATTGCTCTGATACGTAACACCGGGGCTTTTGGGAGTTTTCATGTTTATTGATGATTTTGTGTGTCACTGTGGCGTATCTTGTTGTGTTGAATATGATGATGATGTTTTGTACATTTTGGGCAGATGGCCGACTTGTTGTACATATGATGATGTTGATGACGTATATATACATATTATGTGTTTATGACAAACTTCTTTTTCCGCTGCAATTTTATTGGAAAATCATTTAAGAAATGTTTGGTGAAATGTGACATCCCGTTTTTTTGAGGGAAAAACTCTTATATGTGTTTATTTTAATCGATTTATTTTATTTTGGGGAACAGGGTGTTACAGCCGATGCCTTAAGTCGGAAGTTGTTACATATGTCCGCATTAATGGTGAGAGAATGGGAACTTTTGGAGAATTTTCGAGACTTGAGTTTGGTTTGTGAAATGACGCCGAGTAGTGTGAAACTTGGTATGCTACATGTTATGAATGATTTTCTTGCAACCATTTGTGAAAAGCAAAAGTTGGATTTGAAGTTCGTTGATTTGATGATGAATGAGAATGAGGATTTCAAGGTTGACAACTTTGAGGTTTTGAGATTTCATGGTCGTATTTGTATTCCCAATGATATAGAGTTGAAAAAGATGATATTGGAAGAAGGACACTGAAGTAACTTAAGTATTCATCCTGAAGTGAATAAGATGTATCAAGATTTGAAGAAAATCTTTTGGTGGTCCGGATTGAAGAGGGATGTAGCTCAATTTGTGTATGCTTGTTTGACCTGTCATAAGTCTAAGGTGGAACATCAGAAGCCTAGTGGATTGATGCAACCGTTGGACATTCCAGAATGGAAATGGGATAGTATATCTATGGATTTTGTTACGGGATTGCCGAATACACAAAGAGGGCATAATGCTATTTGGGTAATTGTTGATAGGCTTACTAAATATGCTCACTTTGTTCCGATTTATATTAGTTATCCTTTGGAGAAGTTAGCCGAGATTTATGTTCGCATGATTGTGAAGTTACATGGAGTTCCTAAGAGTATTGTGTCGGATAGAGATCCTATATTTACATCAAGATTTTAGGAAAGTTTGCAAAGTGCTTTGGGTTCTAAGTTGAGATTGAGTTCGGCTTATCATCCGCAGACAGATGGTCAAACCGAGAGGACAATTCAATCATTCGAAGACTTGTTGCGTGCCTGTGTGTTAGAACAAGGTGGTACTTGGGATAGTTATTTGGCGTTGATTGAGTTCACCTATAATAATAGTTTTCATTCAAGTATTGGTATGGCACGATTTGAGGCTTTGTATGGTCGGAGATGTCGAACACCTTTGTGCTGGCATGAAACTGGTGAGAAGTCGGTAGTTGGACCGGAGATGGTACAACAAACGACGGAGAAGGTGAAGTTTATTCGAGAAAAGATGAAAGCTTCTCAAAGTAGGCAGAAGAGTTATCATGACAAGAGAAGGAAAGATCTTGAGTTTCAAGAAGGCGGTCATGTGTTTTTAAGAGTTACACCGGTTACGGGTGTGGGTCGTGCTTTGAAATTGAAGAAGTTGACTTCTCGTTTTATTGGTCCGTATCAGATTACTGCACGAGTTGGTGCTGTGGCTTATCGTGTGGCATTGCCTCCGAATCTTTCGAACTTGCATGATGTGTTCCATATTTCGCAACTTCAGAAGTATGTTTCGGATCCGTCACATGTTATTCCTATGGATGAGGTTGAGGTGAGAGATAACCTTACGGTGGAAGTTTTACCGGTTAGGATTTTGGACTGTGAAGTTAAGAAACTTAGAGGCAAGGATATTGCGCTTGTGAAAGTAGCGCGGGGAGGCGCTTCTGAAGGCAATATAACTTGGGAATTGGAAAGTGGGATGCGAGAGTCGTATCCGGACTTGTTTGAATCAGGTAATATTTTCAAGGACGAAAATTTCTAAAGTAGGGGAGAGTCGTAATGCCCCGATTCTGATTTCCCATTTTTGTTGAGTCTTTTTGATTTAATTGGGTGCTTATTATTTTAATTGTGGAACTTATGTGTTAATATGTTATGTTTGCATATTATGCTATTTTACCGATTTTGAGAGTTTTCGGGGAAAATAGATTGGAGGGTATTTTAGACATTTAGTATTTAATGTTAAGTTGGATATTTTGTGAGAAAATGAATTTAATAGATGTTTTGAGAGAAATAGAATAGAAAGAAATATAAGTGGAAGAGGAGAGAAAAAGAGATAGAAATAGAAAGAAAAGAAAGAAAAAGAGAAATAGAGAGAAAGAGAAGAGAAAGAAGGAAGAAGAAAAGAAAAAGAGAGAAAGCTAGGGATTCTTCAAGAACACTTGCTAGGAATCGAATAATCGGATAAGGGTGTGAAATCTTATTATCTTATCATTCTGTATGATTATGTATGTTTTGGTTGGAATTGTTTGGTTGTTTTCGACACATTTCCGTTTAGGTCGAATTAGGAAAAATCGATAGAAACCGATGTTTTCGCGGATAAAACTCGAAATAAATTGCATAGTTTAGTCGAGTAATGTTTAGTCGTGATTATTGGATTTCGTTTGATTGAATTTGGTTGAATTTGTGAGTTTTGACATTTTTGGACAATGGGAGGTTAAGATTTTAGATGAAAATCGGAAGTCGTAGAATTTGCGCTTTATGATCCTAAATTGTTACTATATGATTGGTAATGATGAGTAGGTATTTAATCGGGAGAAAATAATTAAATTCGTCGAGTTTTTGGGCAAAAACCTGTAACCTTGTTTTTCCAAAATTTCAGGCGTTAACCGGTTAACACCTTGGGTTAACCGATTAACGGTATAAAAAATGGTCTAAAAACTGAGTTTTTGGAGCTGTTAACCGGTTAACAATATCTGTTAACCGATTAACATAATGTTAATGTGCCAGGATTTTGAAAATCTGGGTGTGTTAACCGGTTAAAAGAAAGTGTTAACCGGTTAACACTGTAAGTGTGAGAAAAATATTATTTTTCAAAACTTTGAAAATTCATAACTTCTTCACCGTTTATCGGATTTTGTCGTTCTTTATATCAAACTGAAGCTAATAATATGTTCTATAACTTGGTGAAAAGAAATATTATTTTTAGCCGAATTTTAGCCAATTTTACCGATTAATCGAGATTAATTATTTTAAGTAAGTGAGGCTTAAATAATTGAGCGTTCGGTTGCCGTTTGGCATAATTGTTGTGAATGCATATGGATTGTATGTGATAATATGAGATGAATGCATGAAAGTATTATGAATATGTATGCATTTCAAGAAGTGTATGGAGTCATTTTGCATGTGAAGCATCATGATATACATTCTCGTGCTGATTGATTCCCCGTAGAATTTGTTGAACAATTGTGTGCTCGTGTGAGGTGTGAGCAATCAGGTTGTGTGCCCGTGTGGGGTGTGAGCAATCCATAAACATTATGTGCCCATGTGGGGTGTGAGCAATGGGTGAACATCGTGTGCCCATGTGGGGTGTGAGCGATGGTTCCAATAAGTTCCTGAGTGAACTTGAGATGATTGAGTCGGTACCGCATGTGCATCTACATAGAGTCGTAAGTCGGTCTCTATGAGTTGCATTTATCATCATGAATTGTGTATTGGTAAATTAACATAATTGTAAATGTTAATGTGAATTGATGAATGTGTTTAGTGTGAATATATACATTGTGATGTATATGAATGAATGGTTAATATATGCATGATGAATATGCTTGGTGAATTATATATATGTTGTGATATATATATATATATATATATATATATATATATATATATATATATATATATATATATATATATATATATATATATATATATATATATATATATATATATATATATATATATATAATTGAATTGTTACGAATTGTGGTGAGAAATGTGGAGTATGTGTATTCTATGCTTGTATATATATATATATATATATATATATATATATATATATATATATATATATATATATATATATATATATATATATATATATATATATATATATATATATATATATATATATATATATATATATATATATATATATATATATATATATATATATATATATATATATATATATATATATATATATATATATATATATATATATATATATATATATATATATATATATATATATATATATATATATATATATATATATATATATATATATATATGTATATATGCATTGATTATTATGATAATATTTCTCACCCTTCTGCTGTTTTATGATGCTCTATGAGGCATTGCAGAGTAGGGTTGCTGGAGGTCTTTTTGTGAAGCGTGACTTCATTCTTTTTGGTCGATTGGCTCTGATATGTAGCACCGGGTAGCTAGGATCGTATAGAATTCTTTTGTGATACGTTGTATATGTATCTTGATGATGAAATGTTTATGAAAACATGTTGAATATGGTTGAATCAAACTGGTTGATATATATATATATATATATATATATATATATATATATATATATATATATATATATATATATATATATATATATATATATATATATATATATATATATATATATATATATATATATATATATATATATATATATATATATATATATATATATATATATGATCATATGTTTTGATGTTATTCAATATTTGGATTTTCCGCTTTTATTTTAAATATTGAGATGTGGGTGCAAGGACTAAGTTCCTATGTTGCAAGTTACCCATTGTTGCATATCAATTGTTGAGCAGGTGTTGGATGTTTTAATTTCATGGATAATGTGACATACCTCTTTTATACCATGTTTTAATATACTCTGATGGAAATGAAATTTTAATATGTGCCTAAATGATTTAATTGATTATTTTGGGGGTATAGAACGAGGGTGTTACACCTAGTACCCACTAAACACTTGTTTGATAAAATCTTTTAACCGTAGTGCCACGAACTACGACGCTCTGACTTTCCCATTACACGAGGGAGTACGTAGGCACAAGGGCCCCAATCCTTGACGAACACCCTAATAGTAACCACCCATTTCTCCCCTTAGAAGCGAATCCTTAGAATAAAACAAACAACGTAGCTAACTTTTCTCTCAAATCGAATCAAGAAGTTCCCGTTGAGTACAATAGACATAGAGGGTGTTAATACCTTCCCTCTTGCGTAATCGACTCCCGAACCTAGAATTTGGTTGCGATGACCATGTTCTTATCTCTTTAAAGGTTTTATCGATATTTTCATATTCCTTCCTTGGAATGAATAAAGTTCGGTGGCAACTCTGTTCGAACGTTTTTCTGCGTCCATCGCGAGGATCGTATTTTTCGAGGTACGACAATGAGACCTTAAAGTGGCATGGTTTTTATCTCCCTTATGTTTAAATTTTGTGTTCTTTGGAAGAAAAATCTTCTCAACGCGTTTTCTTTGATTGCAACTATGTTTCAAAGATTTGGGATTGATTTCTTCTATTATGAACCGTCATCGCAGAATTCGGAATTGGACAGATGCTTGGGACTGTTTTTATTCCTCCACGGCAACTCAATGTGTAATGGTGGTGCATGTGGTTATCATTCATATTTTCAACGTGGTTTGGTAGGCTCGAAATAACATCAGATTCAAGGATAAAGTCATTCTTTTATCTATCTTTATTAACTTTATTCTTGCGGCTCCTTCGGTCTTGAGTAATAACACTAAGTTGGCTTCTCCTCTTGGCATTTAAGATTTTATTTTTTAAAAAAGTTTTAAGATCACTATTCGGCCGCCTAAAGTGCCAAAAATAGTTGAAGTTATTTGGAAACCTCCCCTCTTGAGATGGATTAAAGCTAATTATGATGGAACATCTTTAAGCAATATAGGAATTTCGGTTTGTGGAGGTATTTTTAGAGATCACATAAGTTGTTTTCTTGGAGCTTTTCCTCAATTTTTAGATGTTTCAAACTCTTTTATTGTCGAAATTTTAGGAGCTATACCAAACATTGAGTTCGCCTATGAGAAGGGTTGACTTAATTTTTGGTTAGAATCTGACTTTATTGCGGTGGTCCAGGCTTTCAAGCCTCCATATAAAATGTCTTGGCAGATTCATATCATATGGGTTAATTTTGTCAATCTCACTACTATAATATTTTTTTTATTGTTTCTCATATTTACAGATAATGGAATACTTATTCAGACTCCCTTGCTAACTTAGACCTCACAGTTACTAATATCGTCCGATTTGATTCGTTGTCCTTGTGTTTTAAAACAAATTTTATAAATAATAAATTAAGTTTGTATTTTTTTTTAGATTTTCGTGTCATTGAAAGGGTCTTGACCTAACTCTTCTTGTATTTTTTTCCTATTTAAAAAAAATTATTTTAAACTACCATTTGATAGTTCTTTAATAGCGCTATAATATTCCAGAATCTTCACTGGCGCTTAAAAGCATTATTAAAGACAAAAATAATGATATTATAGTTATAAATTAATAATAAAGCTTACTCTAATATAGATTACCACATCAATTAATGTCAGTTAATCTGCTTTTTATGTTATCTATGACATTTACTACTATCCTTTCTCTTTTAGATTTTTCCCCTTAATAATTATGAAAGGCTAAAAGATAAATAAATTTATATATAGTAAAAGTTTAATAAATAATAATGAACTTTGATGTTGTTAAAGTGATAAATTGGATCTAACCAATTAGGTGAGTTAAAGTCGCAAACTCGACACATTGATGTATTTTAAAAACGTTTAACTATAATTAAAATGGTTGGAATGGTTTCTTCTTACTCCCAAGTGTTAAAATTTTGTTATTATAGTAAAAATAATATTAGAATTTTCACTATAATTTGATGAAACAGTTTTCCAATTATTACACGCATAGAAGAAAAAGTATGGTTTCAATTTTCAAGTTCTTTTATGCTTTGGTATTTTTTATTTCTCTATTTCTTGTTTTAAGCAACAGCAGTAAGTTATTCTTTTTAACCATTTTCAACACTTCTGGTTATACATAATGTGTAACTACCTTTAATATTATGTTTTTTTTTTTTTTAACGTTGCAGCTCAGTTTCCTTTAACTCGATCCCCTTCACCCCAATTTCAATGCATTGATGATAATGATTGTCCATGGGATATGTGTTTACATATTAGTCTAGATCCAATATGCATTAGTGATGCTTGTGAGTGTTTGTTAGATTTTTAGCAAAAATAAATCTATAGTATAATTTTGTTTGTAAGTGAAGTTAATAAAAAATAATTTAAATTACTTTTAAATCTTTTTATTATTTTTTTAAGAAGAAAAGACAACCAAAACTCAAGGATAAAAAAGATTACATAACAAAGTAGAGACTCTAATGCAATCACTTAAAAAAAATTGAGCTGGAATTCGCTCATAAAACATTAAATCAAGATCTAGATTACACTCCATGTTAGCAAATGCATCTGCGCAAGTATTCAACTCACGATAAATATAACAAAGACTCACCTCTCAATCTAGTTTGAGCAATTGATGAATTTGTACCAATCATATTCAAATAATACTACCCTGTCCAGAATCCAAAATATTTTGAACAACCACTTTGGAATCTATATGACACTCAATAGTGTAGGTGAGAAAATGTACACAAGAAAAGGAGAGGGGTTGAATTGCATTTTTCGTTTTCTTAATTTGCGTCTGATCAGAGTTCATAATCTAAATTTGTGTTTAGATTCTGGTTATACTTAGCAGCAGAATGTTAACAGAAGTAAATAAATAATAGCAGAAGATACAAAGATTTATACTGGTTCCTCTTAAATGAGAGTAGTCCAATCCCCTTACTTCACATGAGATTTTCATTATAATCAATTCATGATTATAAGTGTTTATGCATTCTGCATAAGACTTTTACAATGCTCACTATTAACTATCTCTAACTGAGAGAAAAGTTCAGAAACAACTCTTCCATATGGTATGAGGAAAGCCATTTCCTCCCTATAGATGATTATCATTTCCTTTAAGAAGTTAAAAATGGTAAGATGAAGATTAACTCTGATGTTCTTGGTAAGAAATAACAAGGGATACTTGTCATCCCAAGTAAGAGTTTTCAGTTGTTCCTCTCTTGGACAAAGATTTGACACTAGAAGTTGATAAATTTTTTCCAATTAGTAATATAGTGGCAAGACTGCTGATATTATCGTTGTTGGTATAAATTAGACGAAGGTGATTTGAGTAGACATTGTTGAATCCATAATGTTCAACACAACAACCTTCATCTTCACAATTTATTGTATGATCAATAAGTGATTGAGTAATTGTGATAGGATAACCATTGACATAAGACATGATTGACTCAACATCGTGACCAGATAGCCCAATGGAGGCATTTAACCAAAACTCTTTAACGAGATTAATGTAGATGGGTCCATGAAGAATGTCAAAGTAACCATTCAACTTTTGTTTGCAAATAGTTTTCCTTAGATCAAAACCTTTGTATTTCAAATAATTGAGGGGTAGAAAATACTCCCTACAATAATCCAACATATTTAATCACCCTGAGGGGTAGCAAATACTCCCTTTAATGATCCAACATGTTTTATCGTCTCAAGGGGAGGAAACATTCATGTGTGAGGATCCAACGTATTTAATTGCCTCAAAGAGCGACTTTGTATTGATTTATTTCCTCTAGTTTTTTGTAAAAGGGGAGATAGTATTGCAAATAATTAAAAATAACATTTTGAGTAGCCTCATTAAAAACCCTTGCCCCCACACGAGGTACAAGGGAAAAGAGTGCTTCCCCCAAAGGATAACATGTCCTTACAAACGAAAGAGTAGAATATTGTCCTCGAACCAAAATAAAAATAAACAAAAATAAGCAACAATAAAATTCCTTCTGAAGCTTTCAGTTAGGGCCTCCTTCTTTTGTCTTTTCGCTCTTCTAGGAAGGGGTCTCTTCATCTTTCTGAGTCACTTTTGGTGACTTGATTCTCTGGCCCATGTCTGCAGTGTTCATTGTAACACCCTGTTTAAACTGTTTAGTCATTTTATACTTTGTTGTGCGTGTATTGGTTGTGAGGTCCTTATTAAGGGTATGGGGTTAGAAGCGAGAGTGAGAGCTGACCTCAGTTGGGTAATGTGGACCTAGAATAAGGGATAATTTAACAACAATAATAAGAATACTATGGTTATTGATATTATTATTTAATTATTATTGATGATAATATTAATAGGATGGTAGTTACTATTATTATCATTATTATTATTATTATTATTATTATTATTATTATTATTATTATTATTATTATTATTATTATTAATTGGATTAATGAATTAAAAATCTGATTAAGAGGGTTTAGGGAGAGTTAGTGGAGTAGACAGTTAGGGTACGTGAAAAAGGAAAAGGCAGAGAAAGGAGAGCTAGGGAACAAAGAACCAATTTTCTCCATTGTTGTCAAGAAAGAGATCAAATCCAAGGTAAGGGGGAGAATAGATTTCAATATGGGTGAATTAACATGAGAGGGTAGTGAGAGGTCCTTTCTCTCATAGAATTCATGAATTTTCCTCTTCTTTTATCTGATTTTTATAGCATGATGGATTCCCTGTAATTGCTGTTATTGTTGAATGATCATTGTATGATGTTTGTGTGTATGATTCTGGGACTGATATGCAATTCGTGTGAAAATTTCTTGATGCTGTAATAGAATTCTGATGAATAACAGATCTAGAAAATAAGGGTTAGAGGGTTAACGAAATTAAACCTTGCATGATAGAAATCTTAGGAGAATAATAGATAGATGAAGTATAGTGGATGTATAGAGAAACGATTAACAAAAAACTGAATTCTGGATTGAGTTGAATGGTAAAATGAAGAGTATTGAGTGAGGATTCGTGAAAGGGAAGAAATTTGAGTTTTTGGCAGCAGTTCTGGTGATACGCGTATGGGACAGAGCAATACGCGTAACAGGTAGGGTAATACGCGTAACACATATGGCAATACGCGTATGGTGGGCCAGGACCGTCCAGTGTGGACGATCTGGTGTGATGATGGTAATTCCGAGAGGATAACGGTGAGCGGATGGCTCGTGTGGGTCATTGATGATCATGAATTATGCTTGAAATTATTATTGTAATTGCATAATGGTGTTGTCATGCATTTCATGTCATGTGTCTTGTAGAGATGACTAGGTGGGAATCCATGATGGGTGTCTAGTTCGTCCGGACTTCATGGGGAAGTCATTGTGGAGGTAAGTTGTAGTTCAGAGGAACGTATACGACTTATCTAGATTCCGAGAGGAATCAGGTTTTACGGTGAACGGTATGCATTTGTGTTGGTACCACATGCATTGTGTCGAGTCAGTGAGTCACATTGCATGTTTGTATTTGAATATGAGTTATTGATGTCGAGTGATTGAGGTGGCATGTGTATGTGTGTTGCATGTGTATGATTGTAGGTGTGGTGTGTAACTACTCCTTAGCATGTGTATTTCACCGCTTATTTATTGAATGTAGTTCTCACCCCTTTTCTGTTTGTTGCGTTTGTGCTCCTTGGGGAGTGCAGATGACCAGGTACCTGAGTAGTGCTTGGAGTATGTTGCTATTTGATCGAGTCCTAGGAGTCACTCTGATATGTAACATGGGATAACGGGATTACGTCATATTTTGCTTATTTTCTTGATTAATTGTTACATATCTTTTATTTGTTGGATTAATGATGTATAACCACCGGTTGTAGGGATTGTGTTTAAACATTGATTTTATTCCGCTGTTTTATTGAATGACCTTGTTGAAATATTGTGGAAAGCATGAAGTGACTTGATACTTCATTGGATGAGAAGAATGTCTATGTGACATCCTACGTGTTTTGAAAACTCTGATGTATTTTCTTTAATATTCCTATAATACGCGTACGAGGTAGAGTGGGGTGTTAAATTCACGCCTAGAGTTCTAACTTTTTTTAACTTTAAACTTTCCATGTAACATTTCTTGGTGACTTCTTGGTCTCCTTGGATGAATCTGACTTGCTCATTGGAAAATAGATATTTCATACCCAAATATAGGATGGACTGTGTGATACCCAACTAGTTGAAAGTTGGTCTCCTTATGATCATATTATAAAAAGAAGGGGCGTCTATAACAAGATACCCAACCTTGATTTGCTTGGCATATTCTCCAGCCACGGATATTTTCTTCAGTGTTATGTAACCCATTACTCGCACTTGCTCCCCAGAAAACCCGACTAGTGACCCTTGGAAATATTTTAGATCAATGGTCGAGGTTAATCATCTCAAATGCATCCAAGTGGAGGATATTTGCAAAGCTTCCTTAATCCACCATCACTCTGTTAATTTCCAAGTCATCACACCTCATAGTGATGACCATGGGCTCGTCACTAGAGGATGGATGTATGTCGCGCATTTCTTCTAAATAACGATCTTAACATTTTGTGCCACTTTCGAATCTATGGACGAGTCGTCAATGGTTAATATCTTGTGAGAATACCTTCGTTTGATGGAACTGTTCTCTCCATCCTAAGAGAATCCTCTCGCGATAGTATTGAGGGTGTGGGATAAAGTCTTGTCGTCATCTTCTTTGCATAAGTCTTTTCCCTTTCAAGGTCTGGGGGTTCTTGGATCGTCGCGCCCGTGAGAGTTGGCCCTGCCTGGTCTCTAGAAGGAATCGCACTTGACGTATTTCTTGAGGTGTCCCTTCTGGATCATGTGTTCTATTTATTTTTTAAGCTGGTAGAAATGTTTTGTATGGTGTCATTTAACCATGCAGAACTTGGACCATCTACCAGGATCGGATCCTGTGACATCTTCTTTTGGAGCTAGAGGTGGAGGGACCCATGCAAGGGGAGAACCTCTCGTCATATCTACTTCCGGAGAGTGTTCATGGGTGTAAATTTCTCCATGGTGTTTCCATCTTATTTAAAAGGTTATATTATGTCTTATGGGTGAGGTGTAATTATTCTTCTTCTCATTTATTGGTTTGGGTGGAAAAAATTTATTGTGGCTTCATTGAAGCAGGAGAGAAATTCCCTCAATGACTTTGAGGGACCTTGCTGAATTTTGAAAAGACTTGTGGGGGACATGTTTTTATGTCGGCTTGCTGCGAACCAATGCATAAGTTTCATCACCAGATCTTAGTAGACAACAGTGGAGAATCGAGGCGGGCCCATATACCATCGTAGGACTGCATCCCTGAAATTTCCAAACAAAATCTTACATTTCAGATCATCGAGCACTCCAATGATCGTCATTTGCATGTTGATGAAGGTGAAATGCTCTTAAGGATCACTACGCCCATCAAACTTCATCAAGGAAGGAGGCTTAAAGCCTTCGGGGACAAGTGTTTCACATGTCTCATCTAAGAGAACTGTTGGATGTGATGGGCATTGTCTTCTAAAGTTTGATTTTGGTGACGCAAATCATCCATAGCGGCAGGCATCTCTGCCATGACATTTGAATAGTTGATTCATATAGTATCCTCTCGTGCAGGATATGATGCCCTCCTAGCAACCATGATTGGGGAAGGTTGGTACTAGGAGCAGTGGCTTCAGTGATTGTCGTGGTGGTGGCCCATGTTAGTTTTAGCGGGTCCGGTGGTGGGTGTCATTGCATTTACTAAAAAAAGCACATATGCATAACAACCCTTGACTGGTAAGAAATGCCAAAGACTTTATTATTTTATAGGGTTAAAGCAGACTCACAAGAGTAAGAAGCTCTATTTTATGGGTGTTTTCTTTGAATATGAGATTAATTCTCCTCAACCTTAGGGTTAAGGTATTTGTAGAGACCTATAAGTAGGGGTGCTCAAATAAATAGGTTATTTAAATAATTCATATCCATATCCAAATCCGGTTATTAAAATCCGGTTAATTATTAATATGGTTTTAACCAAATCCACATTTTGGATATATTTTTAATATGGTTTTAACCAAATCCATAATTTGGACATCCATATCCAAAATAAAAACCAAATTATTCAATTTTTTTAATTTGAAAATTTTTTTCAAAAAAAATATATTTTTATTTTGAAAAAAAAATATTTTCTTTTGAAAATTTTTTTATTTTTTTTTAGTAAATAAAATTATTTTTCAAAAACTTTTAAAAAATATATATTTTTTAATTTTAAAATAACTAATGTTTTTTTAACATCAATATTTTAAAATTTTTAATGCTAATTTAACAAAGAGTTCCAATTCTAAAATTAAATTTTAAAAGCTTATTTTTGAGAGTTTTAGTATGTTTGAATTTTACATCATTTAAAATATTGTCTGTACCTCTCCAATAATTTTACATAAATGACATCCTTATTAATAATATCCCTAAATTTTACATTTAATCTTAAATAAACATTTTATTAATCCATAATCACCACCAACATTTTTCTACTATCACCAACACCCTCATGTATTCCCTTAGCAAACTTAAACAAAAATCACTAGTCAAATCAAACCCTTTACCTAAAGATTGCAATGTCACCATCTCAATAACTTTTCCAACTCCATACCCCAAATGAAAAAATCTGAATAAAAAGTAAAAATTTAATTTTTTTTGAAAAAAATATTGTTTTAATTTTTTTCAGTAAATAACAAAATTTTCCAAAATATTTTTAAAAATATTTTTTTTAAAATTTTAAAATAACTTTGTTTTTTTAACATCAATATTTTTTTAAAAAAAATATTATGATTTTGAAAAAATCAATTTTAAAATAAAATTAAATCAAAACTAATTATAAAATTTGATATGGATATAACCGGTTTATAACCATTTTAAAAAATAAAAATCGGTTATTAGAATTGGTTTTAATAACCGATTGTAATATATGGATTATTTATGGTTATGGATTGGCTTTGGACATTAACCATCCATGACCACCCCTACCTATGAGCTTTAATTTGGGACTTCTGAAAAATAGCAATTGTCCCACCTTGACCATAGAACTCGTTGACTGCTGACTTATCAAAGAATTGTGGTCATTACTACTTCTATATGTGATTATGGATTGCATACACGCCATCATCCATCCTTTTTCATCAGGGCGAGTCATTTAGTGTGTGAGAATCATGTCTCTGTGACATATCCTTAGGCGGACGCCTAACGAGAGTTGGTCCATGTGTCTTCCCATGCAGGTTATATATATATATATATATATATATATATATATATATATATATATATATATATATATATATATATATATATATATATATATATATATATATATATATATATATATATATATATATATATATATATATATATATATATATATATATATATATATATATATATATATATATATATATATATATATATATATATATATATATATATATATATATATATATATATATATATATATATATATATGAAATTCACAATTTATTTTTAATTTATATTTTATAAGAATGGAACAGTTGTTTAAAAAAAATTTAATAACATTTTTTAGAAAGATGCTATTAATTTGTACCGAAATTGTTTTAATAAAAAAAACTTCATACAAAGACCAATAGTGCTTGCTATAATAAGGGCCCTTCAATAATGCTTTAAGAGAGTTATAACAGGGCAGAATCTAATAATTTTTAAAACATTATTAAAGACTAAAAAAGCACCATTGTAAGTTTTTAAAAATTTCAATTTATATAGATTGGCTACTAAATTTTACTCCAACATATCTTAACAAATCAATTAATATTGATGATCCTTTTTTTTATGTTAATTATTATAATTTTATTATAAAAATTAGTTTTGTTAATATCATTTCCTTTTTAGAATTTTGACCTTTAATAATTATAAAATTACAAAAGATAAATACATAAAGAATACAATAAAAGTTTAATAAATAGAACTATTGAACTTTGATGTTGTTAAATGATCAACTGGGTTTTATTCATTGGGTGAGCTAAAGTGTTTAACCCAACACATTAGATTTTATATGTATGGTTTATTGTTACTCCCAAGAGTTAAAAACTATTTGATACTTAAAAATAAAAGAATATCAGAAATCTTACTATATATAATACAAAAAAATTATATGGTTTCAATTTGATCAAACAATTTCCTATTTATTACATTTACAAAGAAAAAAAAAAAATCATGGATTCAAGTTTCAAGCTCTTTTATGCATTGGTTATTTTTATTTCTCTATTTCTGGTTTTAACCAACAGTAGTAAGTTATATTTTTGTACCATTCTCAATTTTTCTTATACAAAATATTATTATTTACTCATCTTTTAGTAATTCATTCATTTTTTAACATCGCAGCTCGATTCCCCTCAAACCTATTTCGCTGCATTAATGATGATGACTGTCCTTGGGATATGTGTCTTGACACTAATCTAGATCGAATGTGCATTAATGATGCTTGTTTTTGCACTAATCTGGATTAAGTTCAAGCTCTTTTATGCATTAATGACTTTTAGCAAAAATAAATCTATATTACTCATTAACAACGTATAATTTTACTTGTAAATGAAGTTTATAAAATAAGATTTTGATTTTTTTCCTACTCTATTTTGATTAAAATGAAATCAATTGCTAATGTCGTTAGGAATAATATTCGACTTGGATGTGGATGTTTAGAGATGACAATTGACAGAGTTTAGACATGGTACTATAGTATCTATTTTCATATCTGTAATTTGAAAAAATTATCATATCTGAGTCTATACCCGCTTGAGCGCTAAAGTTTGTATCCGTACCTGTGCCCTATGGGTATTTAAGTATCCATACCCGTACCTATTACTCGCATTCCTATAAAAAAATTAGATCAATTATAAAATATCATATATTTTTATGTTTTTAAAAACATTAAAAAGTTTTAAAAGTATATATTGTTAAAATAAACAAACACTTATATTAAATACGTAATGATTTAATATTGATGTATATTTTAAAATTGATAGACATATATTTTAATATAATAATATAAATTAAAATATGTAAATATATATTGTGCGGATATGGGGTGGAGTGGTACGAAGGTGCTCATATCCACACTCATATCCGCTTATTTTTGTAGGTAATTACCCGAGCTCATACCCATACTCATTTTTGCGGGTTTTTATCCTATCAATTGTGGATAATTTTGCGGGTGCCCATTGGAAATGAGTCAAATTGTCATCCCTATAGATGTCAATTTTCTTAGACTTTTAGTATTCATTAACTTTTTAATGAATTAATTTTAATTATTAATATTTAATGATATGTGTCATGAGCTCAGATGCAATGAAGTTGCAACCAAATTTTGTTTTTAAAAGAGAAAATGTTGATAAAATTTTAAAAAACAAAAAATGATCCTAAAAATTAAATTTAGATTAGGAAGTGTATTAACACCCTATGACATCTGTTTAAGAAAACAATTATCTCTTGTTAATTATGCAAAAGAAAGTCATTAACCTTATTATATTCAATTATTCCTAATTTTAAAACACAAAATACGACATATTTACAAAAAAGAGGAAATAAGTTTTTATTACTATTATTATGCTTGACAAGATTTGATTCTTCTCCTACGTATCTTTCGATGCGATGGAAAGTTCAAAGATACATAGTTATTGGATAGAAAATTTTGTGCGTTGGTTGATTTTAAACAAAAAGGTTTGATCACGCTAAGGCGAAAAGAAAGTTGTTCGTTGATTGTAATTGCTTTTAGGAGGAAGACGGGTGTCAAATTAACAAGTTGTACAATTTATGTCTGCATACTCTAGGATAAAAGGATGTACTTTCAGTTAATTCCTTTTTATCCAATTTTGATTTATAAAGAAGGTTAGATTCAAAATGATCAAGTTGTATAACTTGCGTCTTGAAGATTCAACGATTAAATTATGTTTAAATCTATTTAACCATTTTTATTTTATTTTTATGCTTTGATGATTATTAATTTATTAAAAGACAATACTTATGACAACTAAGTTTTTTTCGGGAAGAAAGATGAGAGTTAGAATGAACAAGTCGCATGACTTGTGTCCGAGCACTCGAGGATAAAAGGAGATACATTCAGTTAATCCATTTTAATCCAAGTTTTGCTTGGTGAAAATGTGAGAATCAAAACGATCAAGTTGTATAACTTGTCTTGAAAGTTTGATGGTAAAGATAGATGTACATTTATTTTATAACCTTTTTCACATTATTTAGTTGTTAAGGTGTGACTTAGAACAACCAAGTTGTGTTCGAGAAGAAAGACAAGTGTTCGAACAAGCAATTCATATAACTTGTGTTTAAACACTTGAGAATTAAAAGGATGTACATCCAATTAATCCTCTTTTAATCTTGTTTGGTTATAAAAAAGAGAGATTAAAATAATTGAGTCCTTATCTTACATGATTTAATCATATATTGAGTTTTGTAACTCTAATTAAGGTGTGATCAACGGAAAATGAAAGCTAACAAAAAGAGATATCTAGTTCCAATAATAATAATAAAAATTAAGCAAATATATGTTATCTATTACCACATACAACACACATACAACAATAGCACTCATACATCATGACATATGTTCGGTAATTTTATCATATCTTGAGTTTCATAGCTTCAATTAAGGTGGCACCAGAGACAAATGAAAGCTAACGAAAAGACCTAGCTAATACCATGATAAAAACACAAAACAACAAAGTTATAAAATTAATTTCCACTGGCAGAACATAGTGAGTTTTAGGGGTTTTGATCACTTTATGCCATTAGTTATCATCCCAAATATGTAGTTATATATAACAAAAACACAACATATTTAAGAGTATATCAAGATATAAGAACAAGAATTCAAGAATACATAAAAGAATAAAAATGCAAAATATGGAAAAAGAGGTTACAAGCAATGAAGATTTTGAAGATAAAGGATGTTGGGGGTTATTTACAAGACCAATCAATGACTCCTTCCTCCAACTTTTACAATAAAAGAAACTCTTTTTATCTCAAATTTTTTCGGTACTTCTTTACTCTCTAAATGATCTCCCCTTTCTTACAAAAATAACCACGAATTTTGGGTGAGGATAATGACAAACTTTGCTAGGTTTTTGAGATAGTGATGGGAGCTGAAAAATGCAGTTTTTGGGGAGGTGAAAGGAAGGTCAAAATTTGGTCCTTAAATCATCCAAAATGCATCATGCAAGACAACAAACGTATCCCCGAATTGGCGAGACAAAAGGATGGTAAACATAAAAGTAAAAAACAAAACTAACATCAAAAAGGAAGATTCCTTGGTTAATGTTAAAAATTATCTTTTGTAAATCGCTAATTAGTTTTTGATCATGATTAAATATTTTGTCATTTAGCCATTGCCATTGAATTTGAATTTTTTGAATTTTGGCAATTCGCTAAAAAAACATTAAAACCCTAAATGCAATTTTTTTTTGGATTTTCATGATGAAATTAAAAATAATGATAAAATTGGTAATAAATGAATAAAGAAAGACTAAATTGAAATATTTTTGTATTTTTTAGGCTAATCGATGAATTTTGAAAAACTATAAAAAAAATCAAGAAATCAATTTTTTTTGTCCGGACAAAATTGGGTATTACAGTATGAATGTAAACTTGTATACTTTAAATAGGATCATGCTACAATATGAAACACACTTATAAAAATAATATAATATTATTTTCTTTTTTTCTCTTCTCTTTCTCTCTATAAGAGGTATCATAACCAAAAGTAGTTAGGATATTTTTAAAAAGCTCGTTAGCCAAGTTTGTTAGAGAAGTTAGGAGATGTATCTAACATACATTAGCTCTAACTTGTATGAATACAAATCAATCACCACTCATCAATGTCATGGGCTCATTCTATCAATACAATAGAATCTTGTATCATCTCTTTCTCATATGCATTCTAGTTCATTCAAATATTGTATCAATCACTTAAAAGGGACTTCTCCCACCATCATCTTCATCCTTCTTGATTGATTTGGGTGAAGATTAAAGCTTCATAGAAGCATAATCACTAATCCAGAACTAACTTTTAATAGTGCTTTTTTAAGTCTTTAATAGCGTTTTAAAGCGCTATTATCATAAGCCATACTAGTAAACAAGTTTTAATATCATTTTTTGAAAGCGCTAAACAAACAAAAGGCCATAAAAAGAAGTATAAGAACGTCTAAGTGATATTGTGGAGGACAAAGCGTCAATCATAAAACATGAACTTGAAGGATGACTCGCATGTTATTTAGGCCCTAAAAGATTTTATTCGCACACCTAACATTAGTACCTCAAGAATTTCCTTTAGGATTTGAAAGATGCATGCCTGTAAAACAAGAAAAACTTTGTAACAAATGACCATATCATAAATGGCTCCCAATATTAGAAAATATTCAAACCATAAGCAATGGTGAACAAACCTGGTAGAAAATGAAAAACACCTTAGGAAAACACAACCAACAAGCAACAAGAATTTAAAACCTCTAAAAAAGGAAAATAAAACCAGGAATATACATTATCGGCAATAAAATTGAGGAATTTCACCTCTAGTTCCTTATTGAGCTCCTCTAAAGACATTGTCAGTCCGCGGGAATAAATGGGTTAATTAATTAGTAAGAAGTGAAGAGTAGTAAAAAAAGAAGAATGCGAGAGTGAATAATTTTGCTGCACTAGATTGAGAACTAGGGCTCCACAATTTCTCAAGTAAATTATACTTTAGAATACATAGAGAGTTAGGGTTTCAGTGAAGCCTTGAGTGAGAAGAACATATCTAAGTTGCTTTAAGAGGGTTCCCTCACACGCGAAATCTCCACCCGCATCTTCGTGAATACAACATTACGGCAACCCAATGACTTTGAGTGACAATAATGGCCAGTGAATTTTAAAGATCAACGTGTTCATATATTCTATAAACATATTTGGCGAATTAGAGACACCAAACGACATCACAAAATACTCATAGTGACCATATCTTTTTTTGACATAGTCTTCAGAATATCTTCTGGTTTCACTCGAATCTGATGATAACTCAACTACAAATCAATCTTATTGAATACACAAGCACCAACCAACTGATCACCAAATCATTAATTCTCAAAAGAGGGTACTTGTTTATGGAAGTCAGTTTATTTATTTGTCGATAATTAGCACACAACCTCATGCTACCATCTTTTTTCTTGACAAACAACACTGACGCTCCCCACGACGAAACACTCGGTCGAACAAATTTGTTCTCAAGAAAATATTCCATCCGTTTCTTCAACTCACTCAGCTCTAAAGCAAAAATCCTATGCGGTGCCATCAACATATGACTAGTACTAGGTACTAAGTTTATATCGAACTCAACCTCCGATGGCAGATCACTAATCTCATCTAGGAACACTTTGGGAAACTCACACACCACATGTAGATCCGTAATCATTGTGTCACTTCCCCCTCCCAAGGACACGAACACCATGAATTCAAGCACTCTCTCAAGGATATCCCTACCTATCTCGCGGTAATGAAACTCGACTTCATACTCTTCTAGGGTTCAAGAAACTTCACTGATTTATCAAAATAATTGATATGCACATGGTTGATCTAATCAATTCATTCCCAACAATAGCATTGAGTTGTCTTAGAGGAAAACAAACTATGTCAATCCTAAAATTTCTATCGTAAATTGTCAAAGGACAATTCCCACACACTAACGAAGTAGTTACCAAACCATTAGTTGGGGTATCAATGACCATGCTATCATTCATAGCAGACACTTCCATATTCAATATTTTCACACGCTTAACATATATGAACAAGTGAATTACACCCATGTCAATAATAGCAATAAACCAAATACCATTAATAAATCATGTACCTCGAATCAAGTTATCAGATGCAGTAGTTGTAACACCCTTATTCTACCCCACAGATATTACAGCAAAATAACACGGATTTCAGAGTAAAATATTAACTTTCATTAAAAAGCCACAAAAGGGCGTACATTTCTCAAAGTCAACAAAATTGGTCAATACTCCATAACACACGGGTTTTCTCAAAATATATCAAAACATCATATACAGCGGAACTCAAACATAAATCAATATTTTCCTCATAAGGGAACATTAGTAAAATAACCCAATGATATACAATCAACTCAAAGAATCCAACCCGATGTTACATATCAGAGCAAGACCCTCTAAATTAACCAGAAAGACTAACGACTCTAAAACTTCAAAATACTCCTCGACGGCGTCCACGACTAAACTTGCTCATCTGCACGTTACCCACGTGGAGGTAACATTCAAACAGGCAGGGTGAGTAAGACAATTCATAATAATCAATGTATAACAATTAATGCATAAACGGCATATTACTCATAGTTATATTCAACACATTGATATTCTTCAATTATGCCTCAAAGGCCACAATGTCATAATTATACACAGAGGCTCATAAATGCAAATGCAACATAGACTCAATGCATGTGGTATCAATCATCACAGCTCGATGGACACTAGGCCATCAACCCTCCATAGATCCTCATCAATAGGATCAGAGCACATCAAAATACTTCACATCCACACAATGGGATTGAAGTCAAAGTAATCGAGGTCCTGAACCGAAGTTCGGATGCACATGAATGCATGATACACACGTCACAATAATAATCCTCACAATAACATCATAGGTGCATCATCACTCATCATATTCATCATATTCATCACCATCAAACGCCATAATTCATCATATTAATCATCATACAACATATCATCATATCTTATCATCATAATCATCATACATCATATTATCATAATTCGTCATATTAATCATCATACGCCATATTATCATAATATTAATTCATAATATTATCTCATATTCTCTCATATCATTTCATTAAATCATACTCACGATAATCTTCATACTATCGCCTATTAATCACACAACCTCACCGTCATACTCATGTTATCATATAACTCGGCAATTCATAGTAATTTCATCATGTTAATTCAATCAATACATCGTAGAAATCATCTTAACATCATGTACATCTCATGCAAAACCCACCGTCATAATCACAGCAACTCATCACAAAAATCACAGAATCAAAACATCAAGACATCATTGAACCAGAACATGATTCGTTACTAAAACATATACACAATTGACTACTCAAACATAATTATATATAAAAATATTGGTAAAACAATTCCATTATCTATTCTATGTTATAGCTCTGTTCATTAGCTTTCCAACGCTTCGAACGGGGGTTAAAACGGACTTACGGATCCAAAGTTACGTCCAAAACAATTTCGACCAAAAACATGAACAGTCGTGACGGACAGAAAGACGCTGTTACGCTCCGGAACTGATTTTTACTCAATTATTCTTACGAATCACTCACTCAATGTACCCAAAACATCACTAAAATATTCCTAAGGTTATACGGCAATAACAACACAACTTTTATGGTTTATTAGGCTCTTATGGCAACATTTGCAACGCCTAAAACACTATTTCCTGCAATTACTCTGAGTACTTCAGAGTTACTCACATATGAACATTCCTATTCCTACAGGGTCAAACATATCACAATCCAAGGTTTTGGCCACGAAGGCAAAAATCATTATTTCTCATCTCTACACTCAAAGGGTCAAGAATACTAACCACTAACCTCCAGGGTCTATAGTCAATTTCCTTACAATTGATCCGAAGACATCGTAATTTCAAATATCAAATATTCTATCCCATATGGGCAGACATATAACGATCTAAGGTTTTGGCCACAAAGGCCTAAGGTTTCCTTTCTCATATCAATATTCAGTGTTACATACCATTAACCATAACCTCAAAGCCTTATCATCAAATTCCCTATTTTCCCATAATCAAACCAAAATACCTTAAATCACAAACCAATCATAAACACATCTAAAGGCATACATAGAAAATCATGAAAAGCCATACTCCCCATACCTTAGTCGATTCACAACTTTCACGATTAATCTTTGGGATCTTCTGCTTCCAGCCTTTCCTTCAGAGCTCTGGCCACCATATTTTCACGGTTAACACAAATGAATTCTAATTTCCCTTCAGAACTCAATTTTGTCCCACTTAGTCTTGGGTCTCCCAATTTGGGCTTTTCCCATAATATCCTTACTAACTCCTCCAAATGCCCAATTTACCCTTATTTCACTTATATTTATTTTAATTAATAATAATAATAATGTATTCATATTATATACTATTATTCTAAAATAAATAACTCAATTCCATTAAATTCTCCATAATTCACAAAACCACCAAAAATCATCGAAAAATGAATATTCTTAATTAAATAAATAAATAAAAATATTTCGATTAAATTTGGGGTGTTACAACTCTCCCCCACTTAAAAGAATTTTCGCCCTCGAAAATTGCCTCAAGGAACAGAGTCGGATACGACTCCCTCAACTGATCTCCAAGTTCCAATTCCAACTTTCTCCAGCTGGTCCTCCCAAACTACCTTCACCAAAGGAATCTCTTTACCTCGAAGTTGCTTCTTGTTCATCCACCTGAACTAGCAACGCCTCGACAGTCAAATTACCTCTCACTTGTACACCATCCATCCGAATCAATGTACTTCTTCAACTTAGGAACATGTCACATGATGTGAATTCACAAGCGACAACGGTAAAACAGTCTAACATGCTACCTCTCCCATACTTCCGCTGTGTCACTTCCGATACAAATTAACAAAACACAATGTGTGCTTCCGAGACTTCAAAGCTCGACCAACACCAGTCACCATTGTAACTCTCAAAACACGTCTTTTCTTAGATCTTCTTGATCTTTTCAATCGTCTCTTACACAATTCTCAGGTCCGAGTACAACGCTCTCGCCTGAATCATATCAACACAAAGGAGTCCTACACCTTCTACCATACAATTCTCCATACGGTGTTATTCCGATACTAGAATGCTAACTGTAATTGCAGGTAAACTCAACCATCGGCAAATAACTATCCCACGATCCACCTCGATCCAACACACAAGCTCTCAACAAATCCTCTATAGACTGAATAGTTCTCTCTGTTTTTCCATCCGCCTGCGGATGATAGGAAAAACTCAATCTCAACATGGTACCCAAAGTGTTGGCAAATTCTCCCAAAACCTCGATGAAGATCTTCGATCTTTACCCGACACAACACTCGACGGTATCTCATACAACCTCACAACTTCCTCAATATACATCATAGTTAGCTTCAACATAGAACGATTACTCCTCATTAGTAAGAGATGAGCTGAGCTAATCAATCCATCCATTATTCCCAAAGCGAATCATATTCATCTCACAGTCTTCGGCGACCCGACACAAAATCCATAGAAATACTATCCCCTTCCATTCAGAAATATTCACAGTTGCATCAGGTCCAATAGTCTCTGATGTTCAAACTTCGACTTTCCACAAGCCTAACCAGCATACACAACTTCAACCACTTCTCTCTCCATCTATGGCCACTAAACAATTTCCTCAAATTTGGTTACATCTTCATAGCACCGGGATGGATACTCAATCCTCTTAAATGTCCTTCCTCAAGAATACTCTTATCCCAACTCAACAATATCTGAAACACAAACTCTATCACGACATCTCCTGATACCATTTTCATCAATCTGCAATTTGACCCTTCGACTTTAATTCATCAAATTCAACCAATTTACCAACTCAAACCAGATTCTTGACCTTCTCGAATCTCATCAAAAATACCACTAGTAACTCCACCATACTAAGCTTAACTCCATAAGAAGTCTCTTCACAACCCAAGCTCACATCACGAAATTGTCCAATCAGTTCTAACTCTTTTACCATCAATATCAGAATATACAAAGATTTCCAAATCGATGCATCAGCTACCACGTTTGCTTTACCCGAATGGTAATTCAATCCAAAACCATAATCCTTCAGAAGTCCCAATTATTTCCTCTTATGTACTTTAAGTTTTCTTAAAGCATAACTAAAACTCGTTGATGTTGCACTTAACATACCTCCCAATCTTATCAACAAAGCATCACAAAACACAACAAATAGTCCGGTCGGATTCGGCAAAAATCAACACACAAGCTGTTGACAGCTCTCCCAAAAACTCTTTGAAACTCTCTTCACAGTGGCATATAACCGCTTCTTCTCCAACACTGATAACTCATGTTCCCGATGTTCAACATGATCCTCTATACTATTTGAATATATCAAAATATCATCGATTAACACAACCATTGACTCGCTCAAATAAGTATGGAAAATCCCATGCCAAACGGACACTCAATTCGTGAGTTATGGCGGAAACACGAACCACACTTTCTGCATTTACTACAAAATCCAAATATAGTCCATCAATAAATAACTTAATTCCATGCCACTACTTCACCATAACATAGAGCATTAGAATAGCTTTCCAATGCTTCGAACCGTGCGCCATTCTGAGTTACGGTTCTCCCGCTATGACAAAAATACGAAAACAACATTCTTCTGCCCAGGACCTTTCGCTAGGCGAACGCTCGGCGAACATGACAGTCCAAATTCTATTTTCGACCGTTGAATGACTTCCGTATCTCCGATTTCGATTCCGTAAAAAGATGAAACCTCGGAATTCAACGTACAACATCAATTTCACACTTAGGAAGCCATCCAGCACATTTTCAACTTCGAAATATTTTAAACCTCAAGTACACCAATATTGCATTCCACGCCCGACCTCTTCTCACAATCACCAGAAATCATTGTCCACCATGTACTCGACCTCACCATCTGCTGCCTTAGCACACACACCAGACACAAGTCTCAAACTACTCAATCAATTTAATTCCTCGACCATTTAAACAGACATATAATATAGAGCTCTCAATATCAGACTAGTTTCCGTAACATAGCCAATCACAACTCCACTTCACATTCCGGCGGTAAATCACTTATTTCATCAGGAAAAACTCCGGACAGTAACAATTAATTGGCAAACCACCAACTTCCCCACTTTCATTAACACTCAAAGTTTCCATTAAAATAAACATCTCATTACCTTATCGCACCGACTCATCAAAGCAATTCTTAAGCACTTAGCTTAACTCAAAACAAATCACTGCCCACACCATTCAAGCTTGCAAGACACGTCTATTCCATCCAACATAATCCCAACTACTATCAACAACAGATTAAGGTTGATCAGTTCCTCAATTTGTCAATAGACAGCCGAAAATCATGATGGGGTATAAACCATCTTTACCAACTATAAGAGCGTTCAACCACCCAATGAGCTACAACTCCACGCTTGCAGCATCCTGGAGAAGCACAACTTTTCCCCCACTTGTTTCATTCCCACTTCTGCAGACAAAGGTTAGACAACAAACAAGTACCGACAGTGTTTTCACACACATGTCGCATACCAGGGAACAACAACATTAGACAACTTGGGCGGACGGACCGACCAGCTCTGATACCACTAATGTAACACCCTTATTCTACCCCACAGATATTACGGCAAAATAACACGGATTTCAGAGTAAAATATTAACTTTCATTAAAAAGCCACAAAAGGGCGTACATTTCTCAAAGTCAACAAAATTGGTCAATACTCCGTAACACGCGGGTTTTCTCAAAATATATCAAAACATCATATACAGCGGAACTCAAACATAACTCAATATTTTCCTCATAAGGGAACATTAGTAAAATAACCCAATGATATACAATCAACTCAAAGAACCCAGTCCGATGTTATATATCAGAGTAAGACCCTCTAAATTAACCATAAAGGATAACGACTCTAAAACTTCAAAATACTCCTTGACGGCGTCCACGACTAAACTTGCTCATCTGCACGTTACCCACGTGAAGGTAACATTCAAACAGGCAGGGTGAGTAAGACAATTCATAATAATCAATGTATAACAATTAATGCATAAACGGCATATTACTCATAGTTATATTCAACACATTGATATTCTTCAATTATGCCTCAAAGGCCACAATGTCATAATTATACACAGAGGCTCATAAATGCAAATGCAACATAGACTCAATGCATGTGGTATCAATCATCACAACTCGATGGACACTAGGCCATCAACCCTCCATAGATCCCCCATCAATAGGATCGGAGCACATCAAAATACTTCACATCCACACAGTGGGATTGAAGTCAAAGTAATTGAGGTCCTGAACTGAAGTTCGGATGCACATGAATGCATGATGCACACGTCACAATAATAATCCTCACAATAACATCATATGTGCATCATCATTCATCATATTCATCACCATCAAACGTCATAATTCATCATATTAATCATCATACAACATATCATCATATCTTATCATCATAATCATCATACATCATATTATCATAATTCGTCATATTAATCATCATACGTCATATTATCATAATATTAATTCATAATATTATCTCATATTCTCTCATATCATTTCATCAAATCATACTCACAGTAATCCTCATACTATCGCCTATTAATCACACAATCTCACCGTCATACTCATGTTATCATATAGCTCGGCAATTCATAGTAATTTCATATAGCCCGTCAACGATTTAAGGTTTTGGCCACAAAGGCCTAAGGTTTCCTTTGTCATATCAATATTCAGTGTTACATACCATTAACCATAACCTCAAAGCCTTATCATCAAATTCCCTATTTTCCCATAATCAACCCAAAATACCTTAAATCACAAACCAATCATAAACACATCTAAAGGCATACATAGAAAATCATGAAAATCCATACTCCCCATACCTTAGTCGATTCGCAACTTTCACGATTAATCTTTGGGATCTTCTGCTTCCAGCCTTTCCTTCAGAGCTCTGGCCACCATATTTTCACGGTTAACACAAATGAATTCTAATTTCCCTTCAGAACTCAATTTTGTCCCACTTAGTCTTGGATCTCCCAATTTGGGCTTTTCTCATAATATCCTTACTAACTCCTCCAAATGCCCAATTTACCCTTATTTCACTTATATTTATTTTAATTAATAATAATAATAATATATTCATATTATATACTATTATTCCAAAATAAATAACTCAATTCCATTAAATTCTCCATAATTCACAAAACCACCAAAAATCATCGAAAAATGAATATTCTTAATTAAATAAATTAATTAAAATATTTCGATTAAATTTGGGGTGTTACAGTAGTCTCTTCTCCAGACAAAGAAAAAAATTCCATATAGACTGAGCCTTCTTAGGTTTCTCACACTGAGTACTAATATAACCCCGCTCTCCATAATCATAGCAAGTCAGACTATTACTCTTACATTTAGCAGCCCGGTGATTTGACTTCCCACACTTGAAGTAATTCATAGTTGTACACTTGCACACTGAAATAAGATGCCCACACTCACCATATTTGAAACATCTCACAGAAGCAGGAGTTCCTCCCCCACTTCGCTCTTTCCCACATGCAGATTTTTGCTTAGGTTTCTGCTTCTCTTTGTCAGCTGGAGAACTATATGGTTTCCCACGGTTCTAACTTCCATTTCTTCTCACTAAGACTCGTATAATGAGTAGATAGAGCTTTGTTATCCTCATCATATATTCTGAACTTATTTACGATCACTGAAAACCAGTGGATTTCTTTATACCCAATACCTTGCTTGATCTCGGGACGCAACCCGCTCTCAAACTTGATACACTTTGACCCCTCGGAGGCCACACTATTATAGTGTGGACTAAATTTCACCAGCTCTTCAAACTTAGCAACATACTCAACACATGTCGAATTTCCTTGTTTCAACTCAAGAAATTCTATCTCTTTCTTACTGTGCACGTCCTTTGGAAAGTAGTTTTCTAGAAAATTAGTTTTGAACACATCACAAGTAATCTCATTACCTATAACCTCTAGTCTATGACACACATTATCCCACTTGTCTTCGGCCTCCTCTGACAATATATAAGTACTAAACTGCACCATCTGAGCTTCGGTGCAAGTCATCACTCAAAAAATCTTCTCAATCTCTCGGAGCCATGTTTGTGCACCCTCTGGATCACATCTTCTCTTAAAGGTAGGCAAATTGTTTTGCTGAAACTTTCCTAATCCATGGAATTCATCACCCAAACCTTATTGATTCTGTTGGGCCTGCTGCACGTAAACCATTGCTTCCAAAGAATCAACAATAGCTTGATAGTTTCTTCCTCCAATATATTTATGCACACCAATAAACAACTATTAGAAGAAACATGCATCAATAGTGTTCATACACAAGTCGCATACTGGAGACAAACAAGATGACAAAAACCTGGCCAGATGGAATGACAGGCTCTAATACCACTATGTGACACGCTAAAACCCCCACTCTAAATTATAAGGAATAAAGCAATTATAAACAATTATTTCATATATGGTGTCACACAATCTTCACAAATAATCTTCTCTGTAACACTTATTAAAATATGACATTAAATTCAATAACACCTGTCATCACATGCTCGTCTTTAATTAGACTCATCGCAACAGAATTAATCATTAGAAACACCTACTTAATCAAATAAGTTCAAATATAATTTTTATTTAACATTAAACTCAATCAGAGCAATATGCCTTCAACATAAAGCAACTCAAACTAGGAGTTATAACATTTAATCTCGCAATAATAGTTCAGGATAAATCAAAACATAACATTCACCCGCCCAGTGTTACAAATCAGAGCAACGATAATCTAAAATGCATAAAATTGGAAAGGAAGAATATCATTAAATTCAACCTTCACCTCTAAAGCAGCCACCCATCTACCTGTTTGTTTGTACCCCAAGAAGAAATACAGAACACCAGAACAAAATAAAGAGGTGAGAATACGCTCAAAATATATAATAGTTCAAAATAATGCAAGGGTATCCTAAAGGTAAAACATCAACATTCATACATTTCAATTAAATAAATGGCTTAATACCCTTTTTGGTCTCGTATCTTAATCTTGGGGTTCATTTTGAACCCTTAACTTTAAAAAGGTCCATATTGGTCCCTTAACTCTTCAAAATGTTTCATATTAGTCCTTTTGGTCTAATTAGCGATGAATTTATAGACTGATTTTTAAATATTTCTGTCGCTAATAGGACAAAAATGACTAATATGAAACATTTTGAAGAGTTAAATGACCAATATGTGAAGGTGTAAAAAGTACACAAGAAAGGGGGTTGAATTGTGTTTCGCGTTTTCTTTTAATTTAACTTCTGATTAGAGTTTCAAAATCAGAACTGATGTTCAGGTTCTGTTTTAATTCAATGGCAGTTGATATAACATAAGTAAATAAATTAACAGCAGAAGACACAAAAGATTTATCCTGGTTTCTCCCTTAACTGAGAGTAGTCCAGTCCCCTTGCCTCACAAGAGATTGTTATTATAACCACTTCATGATTACAATCGCTTATGCTTCTGTATAAGTCTATTACAACTGCTCAGACCAACTTTCCGAGACTTCCCTTACTTAGAGCTCGTGTCTAAGACTTCACTCTGCTAAATCAGCTCCTAACCGAGACTTCTCTTGCTTATACCACCTGCCTAAGATGTAACACCCCAAATTTATTGGAATATTTATTTAATTTATTTAAATATGAATATTCGTATTTTTGGTGATTTGCGGTGGTTGGTGTGAAGTATTGAGAATTATGGATTTTGGGTTATTTATTTAAATAATAGTATATAATATGAATATATTGGTATTATTAATTTAAATAAATATAAGTGAATTAAGGGGGAAATGGACATTTGAGGAGGAGTTAGTGAGGGTGAAATTGGAAAGCCCATTTTAAGGCCCAAAGTTAGGTTTAACAAAAATGAATTTTGAGGGAATTAGGATTCATTCTTGTTAGACCGTGAAAAGAGAAGAAATAAAGGCTAGAGCTCTAAGGGAAGAGGATTGAGGCAAATCTTCGCGAGGTTTCCAAGAATCAAAGAAGAAAGGTTTAGAGTCGGAAAATTAAGGTATGAGGAGTATTGCCTTCATTGTTTTCAATATGTGATTCAATTAACGTGTTTAAATCCGATTTAAGGGTTTAGGGATTTTGAGTATTGAATTGTTGTTGCCTTTCTGGTGAGTTTAATGAGTTTGAGGGATTTGAATTGATGGTCTGATAGGTTTGAGGCTGATTTGGGAGTAAGGGAAATTAGGCCTTCGTGGCCAAAATCTATTGTTGAGGTTCTAAGTAATGAATGTGGGAAAATTGTAAGGATTTTATGGGAATTGGAGGCGTAAATATGATACGGGATTGACCTTATAAGTCGTAGATTTTGTGCCTTTATCGCCGTAATACTTTAAGGAATGATTTAGGGATGTTTTTGGGGCATTGGGGAAGAAAATCGTAGGGACTTTCGGGCTGGTTTTGGTGCTGGTGCGTAACAACGTTTTGCTGTAATCGCGAGTTCGCATAGCAAATGATCCTTTGCACGGAGAACACTCGCCCCAGACTCGCACGACAAACTGTCCAGCGAACGTAGTATAGTTTCGCAAATTGTGTTCTTGTGCAGTGCTATTTTGATGCTTTGATCTTGTGATTTTCTTGATTAATTGCCAAGAGTATGACTGTGATTCCTATGTGATGAATACATGATTGTATAATGATTCCTATGAGTAATGATGTTGATTCCATGAGTTTTGATGATTATATGATGACATGACTATTATGATGATTTTGATGAATAATGATCCACCTAATGAGTTTATTATGAGCATAATGTTGATGTGTGCATCATGCATTCATATGCATTCCGGGCTTCGGTCTAGTGTTTGATTCTTGTGGCTTCAGTCCCATTGTGCGGATGTGAGGTATTTTGTTGTGCTCCGGTTCTTGGTAGAATCGATCCTATTCATGAGGATCTATGGAGGGTTGATGGCCCAATGTCCATCGAATTTTGATGAGTTGGTACCACATGCACGAGTCTTGTTGCATTTGCATTTATGTGACAATTTGGTGTAATTTATGATATTATGGCTTTTGGATGTTTCCTTGATGATTATGATAATGTTGAATATGAAAATGACGCTATTTTATATATTGATTCCTATATTAATTATTATGAATGGTTTTATTCACCCTGCATGTTTGAATGTTACCTCCACGTGGGTAACGTGCAGATGACCAAGTTTAGCCGTGGATGTCGTCGAGGACTTTTTGATGTTTTTGACATTTTAGTTGACTCAGAGGGTCTTGCTCTGATAGTGTAACATCGGGTTGGGGTCTTTGAGTTAAACCATGTTTTATTGATTTTTTTTATTTTGATTATATTGTTGTGCAAGGAAAACTTTGGATTTTCCTTTTTTAGTTCCGCTGCCATTTGAGAAAGTTTTGAGTAATTTTGAGAAAATCTGTTGCTTACGGAGCATTGACTTTGATTTGAATTATTGAGAAATGTACGCCCTTTGAGGTGATTTTTATTATATTTAAAATATTACTCTGATAAATGTGAATGATTTGCCATTATATTTTTGGGGTAGAAAAGGGTGTTACATAAGACTTTATCTTGCTTAGAGCTCGTGTCTAAGACTTAAACTTGCTCAACCAACTTCTGATTAAGACTTTCCTTTACTTAGAGCTCGCGTCTAAGACTTTTCCTTCGCTCAAGCTCCCTTGAGACTTCTTGCTCACGCCCCTCAGACGAAGACTTCCCCTATGCTTAATTAGACTAGCAGAATAAGACTTTCACAACTTAAGCACTTAAGCAATGAGACTTACATGGCTTAAGCATCTTGGCTCTAGACTTGTTGCTTGAATTCCAATGAGACAAGACTTTTGCTCAAGCACATAGCAAGAGACTTAATCTAAACTACTTAAGGCTCAACATAATAGAAAACAAGGTGTACATGATGCAAGCATAAGAGGTACATGAAATCACCATAACAAAGACCTAAAACTCTTAAGATTTCTAAGATATTTAATGGTAAGAAATCTTAAGGCTTTTACAATTACAACCTAAAACAGAAAATCTACATATTACATTAGAGTTGATAATTGATTGATCTTGCTACTCCTTCATTAGAAGAATCCTTGTTAATATTCAAACTTGAATCTTCAACCATATATATAGTCTTTGCAGAAACTAGCCGTTGAGGAAGTGACTTGATCAAGTGTATTTGCCTTTACTCCATAGTACAAGGGACGTTGCAATTGGATGCATAGTAGATTCTCAATCCAATATGTAACATGTTTAACCTTTGAGTCTTCAAGAGGTTTTGTACTGATAGAGCCTTTGAGAGCAGACGTCTATAGAGTATGTCAACCTTTCTTGAGCCTTGCAATCTTGTAGACTCTAGTTGACAAACTGATAAGACAATATAACTTGCTTTCTGTAGTATGGATATTCAACAACTTTATCACCAACTCTGAATAGTACCATATGCTTATATACAATTACCAAGTGTAGTAACTCGTTTAAATATTGAGGTCTTCAACTCAGAGTCTACGCCAAACCATACTAGTAATTTTTTTAGACTTTGCCATCAGAAGCTAGCAATGAGACAACTCTCAAGTGTGTCTAAGTAAAACAGATTCTGATTATTTATGTACAAGAACCTGCATAAATAAAACACACATCAAATAAACCATTGTTCTTTTAATACTTTTGTTATCATCAAAACTAAAAGAGAATATATCATGAACAAATCTTATTCTGACAATATGGACCTTTTTAAAGTTAAGGGACCAAAATGAACCCCGGGATTAAGATACAGGACCAAAAAGGGTATTAAGCCTACATAAATTAATACAACAATCACTCAACAACACCCAAACAATTCATTTGTGCAACTCTTATGCAATGCAACAACGACTTAACTCATGTAAGTGGTACCAACTCAATAAATGTTCTTCATACGAACTGAGTCCTAACATCTGAATCTCGATCCCCAACATCTAAACTCCAAGCCCTAACATCTAGGCTTGGGACATGTCATTAGTCGCAACATCTGAACTCGTGACTTGCCTCTTTAACAACAACAACAACATATGATGTATGGCATACAATAATGCAAATACAATAACACAACACTGACTACATCTTAATATATGAATGTAAACAATCATGCATTCAACTCATCATCATTAGTTCTAACTCCAAACTACGCATCTCAATAAACATCAGCAATTATGTACAACAATTCACATAATTATACTTGCACTTCACAACATATATTCACACATCGAACAAACATCCACATATCACTCAATCATATCAATTTATCTCATTAAACACGACCAAACAGCAACCAACAGTTGCTGCAATCAGAGACAAACCGACAGTTCAAGTAAAAAACAACAACTCTGTGCTGTTACGCCTAGGGGTGTTCATGGGTGCGGGTCGACCCGCAAACCCGCCTACCCAAACCGAACCAACCCACTAATTACCCGGACCCATTCATTTACGGGTATACCCGACCCAACCCGACCCAACCCGTATAGATTTGGTTCGGGTATTGGGTTTTAGTTTCTAAACCCATGAACCCGTTGACCCAACCCGTTGACGTGGCATAATTAATTATTATTATTATTATTATATTATTATTTATAAATTTTAAAGTTGCTATAACTTTGTAAATTGTAACGTACACAAAGATCTTTTGCACTTTCCTTCCCGTTTCCAATCACACATTAAATTATTATTATTATTATAATTAAACATTATTATTAATATTAATCATGCTTGCTTGACTTATGCACTTCTAGTTTACACTTTACTGCCTTTTTATTTTTTTAATGAATCTTTATTAACTAATAATAGTTAAGTATATATTAGAAACTTACTAAACTAAAGACAATACCACTTAACCTAACCCTATTTTTTTACTACGGCAAATCTCAAACGTCACCACTCCTCTTTCTCTCACGATTTTTTTTCTTCATTTTACTCTCTCACATTCCAATTCCATCTTGCTTTCGAAAATCCACAGTCTATACTTTGACTCTCTCATAGTTTCGTCTCCATATTGAATAAGGTTTTATACTTTTTATAGTTCTACAATATATTTATTTCAATGCAATATATTGTTTTTACAGTATGTACTTCAATAGTTTTATATCAATGCAAAATATGATGATAGGTTCAATGTAATGTACTATTTTGTTTTATATGATGCAAAGTACTATTTTGTTTCATATGATGAAAACATATTTTGATACAAAGTCCTGTTCTATTTCATATTATTAATTTAAATATATTTTGTTTAATGTTGTTTTAATAATAATTTATATTAAAAATTGTTTTTTTATAGAAAATGGAAGTGGAACAATCACAAATTGTCAGTGAAGATGTTGCTCATCCACTTGAACAAGAGCAAGAAGTTCAACAAATACAAGGAGAAGGGTTGTCATCATTGCCACCAAGTGCACTAATAGAGGTAAGCAAAAGAAAACCCTCTAGAAAACCTTCTACAGTTTGGAAATATTTTAAAAGGGTTAATGATAAGGCTATATGTAAGTATTGTGGGAAACAATATGCTGCAAATAGTGGTAGTCATGACACTACTAACATGCATAAACATTTGAAAGTGTGCCTGAAAAATCCAAATAGGGTAGTTGATAAGAAACAAAAAACTATAGCTATTGGAAAAGAAAGTGAGGATGATCCTAATAGTGTTAGCTTGAAACTTGTTGATTTTAATCAAGAGAGGACTAGATTAACACTTGCAAAGATGATAATCATTGATGAGCTCCCTTTTAAATATGTTGAAAATGAAGGATTTAATATGTTCATGAAAGAGGCTCAACCAAGATTCAAAATTCCATCTCGTGTCACTGTTGCCAGAGATTGTTTATGCTTGTACTTCGATGAGAAAGAAAAATTGAAATCTATGTTGTCTGCTAATAAACAAATGGTGTCTCTTACCACTGATACTTGGACATCGATTCAGAATATGAATTATATGTGTGTTACAGCTCACTATATTGATGACGAGTGGAATTTAAAGAAGAGTATATTAAGCTTTGGTATAATTGCTGACCATAAAGGTGAAACTATAGGGATAACATTAGAGAATTGCATGAAGGAATGGGGTATCAAGTCTATATGTTGTGTGACTGTTGATAATGCAAGTGCTAACAATTTGGCAATTGATTATTTAAATCGAGGCATGACTTTTTGGAATGGTCGTACTTTGTTTAATGGGGAGTACTTGCATATGAGATGTAGTTCTCACATATTAAACTTGATTGTCAAAGAAGGAATAAAGGATATTGATGAATCTGTTAAAAGAATTAGGGCTGCATGTAAGTTTGTCAAGGCTTCTCCTAGTAGGTTGGCTACTTTCAAGAAGTGTGCAGAAGCTGTTGGTGTATGTTCTAAAGCATTGGTAACACTAGATGTAGAAACCAGATGGAACTCTACTTATTTAATGTTGAACATCGCTGAAAAGTATGAACATGCATTTTACCGCTTAGAACATGCTGATGTTGCATTTTTAACTAATCTCCGTATTGAGTCGAAAGGATGTCCTAATCGAGCTGATTGGGAACGAGCTCGTATTTTTGTGAAGTTTTTGAAAACTTTTTATGATGTCACACTTTCTTTTTCTGGGTCATTGCATGTTACTGCTAACTCTTTTTTCAAACAGTTGATGGATATTAAAAAAACGTTGAATAAATGGAGGCACAATGTTAGTGATCCAATTTTGAAAACCATGACAACAAATATGCAATTGAAGTACAACAAGTATTGGGAAAGCAATACAATAAATTATCTTCTCTTTGTTGCTATTTATCTTGATCCTCGTTATAAGCTTGACTATATTGAATTTTGTTTTACTCGGATGTATGGTGAAAAATTGTCAGAGGATATGTTAAAGAAATTGAAATCTCTCATTGCTAAATTGTTTGAGCACTATTTATTTTTGTATCCTGTTTCTCATGATGGTGGTTCCAATGCCTCATCTTCAAACATTGCCTCTCATTCTAGAATTGAAAATGGTGAAGATGATGAAGATTGGGACAATTTGTTTAGAATGAATATGAAGAAAAAACAATGTGAAGTGCAAAAAAATGAGTTGGAAAGATATTTGGAGGATGGTGTTGAAGATGATTCTCCTACATTTAATATTCTCACTTGGTGGAAAGGAAAAACAAATAAATATCATGTGCTTTCCCGCATAGCTAGAGATATATTGGCTATCCCTGTATCCACTGTATCTTCTGAATCCGCTTTTAGTACAGGAGGTTGTGTCCTTGATTCATTTCGTAGTTCCTTGAATCCCTCTACCGTTGAAGCTTTGATTTGTACTCAAAATTGGATCAAATCTCCTAAGGTCATTGATTTAGAAAAAGAGTTGGTTGAATTGGAAAAGGTTGAGTCAGGTATGAATTATATGTTTGAATTTTAAAATCTACTTTATTTTAGTATTACATTACATTATTCTTATTAGTTGTTTGTGTTTACATATATAGAGTTAGCTGGATTAGTTTCTATTGATGTTGGCATTACTGCGGTTGAGCTCAATACAACTGTTACTACTAGATTTTAAGGTATTTTCTAGTGTTGTTTTTTTTCTTCTTCTTTTGACTATTGTTGCTTAAACTTTTAACTGTTGTTGCTGGATTTTATATTGTTGCTAAACGTTTCATTGTTGTTGCTGGAATCTTTTACAGCTACTGTTGCTGGATTTTCTGTTGTTGCTAAACCTTTCACTGCTGGTGCTGGAATCTTTTATAGTTGCTGTTAGATTTTGGTGCTATTAGACCAATATTGGACCAATACATCTATGTCATTTTAAGACTAAGTGACGTTTATTTGCTTTTGAATTATTTAGAATTTATGAATTTTATGGAAATGATATTTTATGGAATTTTATATATTATTAAGTGTTAATATATATGATAGTTTACGGACCTACTTTTAAGCATGTGCTAGAAAATGTAACATTTGAGTATCAAAACAACTAATATATACTGTATATTATTATATATTTGTTTTACATATGTTGATATATATTTGTAATGGATAACATTTGAGTATCAAAATAACTAATAAATTTTTATAAATTAAGGTATATTAATGAAAATATATAAATAATTAATGGTGTATATGTATCTTAATATTTTTTATGACAAAGAAAATACATTTCAAAATTTTAATTGTTATATTTTTAATTATTCTATTTTATATGTAGGATTTGTCTCCACTACGTAAATAATTTAATTGTTTGAAATATGCAAAATTATATTGAATTGTGTTATAGATTTTTTAAATTGAAAATAATAATTATTATATACACAACCCGTGGACCCAACCCTACCCAACCCGTAAATATCCGGGTTGATTCGGGTCGGTTTTTAAAGTAGAATTACGGGTTTGATGATAAACCCAACCCATTGAAAGTTGAACGGGTTGGGTAACGGGTTAAGGCGAACCCGGTCCAACCCAACCCGCGTACACCCCTAGACTTACGCCCGCTAAGCAAAAACTTTGCTTGCTGAGCGACGAGTCGCTTGCTAAGCGAGATTCATAAAAAAAACCAAAATCTTCATTCTTTCACACTCGCTAAGCGAAACTCATCCTTGCTGAGCAAGATTACTCAGACCTGCAAAAATCAGAAACACGATTCCACCTTTGAAGCCCTATCAAAGATCCAATTTTGACACCCGATTGCCCAAATCGAATAGAAGACATCATATATATATATATATATATATATATATATATATATATATATATATATATATATATATATATATATATATATATATATATATATATATATATATATATATAATGATTAATCGATCATATACTCACCAATTAAACACCTAACTCATCACTTTATCATGAATTTAAGGTTATGCTCATAATACCAAAAACATACGCATGAACAGGAACTCAATCAATTATCACATATAGAGGCACACAAAAATCAGTAATCAAACCATGCACGAAACTCATATATTCCACAAAAATCATAACAAAATCATCAAAGGTTCCTCTCAAGAACACATGAACATCAACAATGTAAGAAAATCAGGAAAAACTAATGGAGATTAAGGATGATGCAATTAACACCATATTTAAAAATCCCCCTTACATTGAATTTTCAGGAGCAACTTTAAGCTCTATAACAATTGTGCTCTCTCCTTCTTCCTTAAGCCCTAAGTTGCCTCTTTTTTCTTTTTCATCAAAACAATACGTATTAACTACTGTTAGATTTTTCTAATCTCTTTTTATTTATAAAAAAATTGAATGTAACTTTTTACTAATGACACCTTACCCTAACTTATTATAAATTTCACCATTCACCTTATTTTTCTCATAGTTTTTCTTTTGTACCCAAAACCTCCATTTTTTTTAAATTAATTGAATATTATTTAATTAAATAACTAACACTTTTTTTTATCAATCTCAACATAACATAAACATATCAAAACACCACATCATCAATTTAATATATACAAAATTCATTTAATTAAATAAATAATGTATAAATTCAATCAAATAAATAATTAAAAAAAAACGAAGTGTTATACAAATCACTTTCGAGTGTCCTTCAAGATTAAAATGAGCAAGATTGTAAGTCAGATTTTTTCAGATTAGTCTACATTTAATATATACCGAATGAGTTGGCCTCCTAAACACCTTATCTCAAAGTGTCATTGAGAATTAAAATAAACAAGATTATAAGTCTGATTTCGCCAAATTAATCTATAATTAATATCATTATGATGAACAAATCTATGAGACATGTATGTTTAACTAATATACTTTGTCTATTGAATATGGATAACTTCGATTCTTATGATAATCCATTGTTGGAGAAATCTCTCATACACTTTATTAACCATTAAGAATCAAAGTAATCCATATTAAAATATATTAATTAAATAAATATTTGGTAAAATATTCAAGCATATAAAACTCAAATATTAGTAACAAATGAACTATAAATTTTACAATAGGTGTCTCAATCAAATTACATTTGATGTTCCATCCAATAAAAAAAATTTATTTTCAGGACTTTCTTATGTTATATAATAAATAACAAAATAAATATAATACCTTATGTGTTTATAAAGTAATAAATTGATAAATAAAGATCATAATTTAAAAGTTGACTATTAAAACTTTGTCCAACATAATATCACCCTAATTATCTTCAACTATTACATCTTTTATGTTAATTATTAGTATAAGTTTTTATAAAAACTAATTCCATTACTAATATTATTTCCTTTTTGGAATTTTCCCCTTAACAATTATGAAAGGCTAAAACACAATTGGGTTAGCTAAAGTAGTAAACCCAACACATTAATGATCTTTAGAAATATCTTACAATAATTAAAACTATTTTAATGGTTTCTTGCAACCACCAAGAGCTAAAAAGTTATCTGATTGACGTAAACTATTTTTGTAATTTTTAGTATATGTTGATCAAACAATTTTTCATTAATTTCATCCATAGAAGAAAAAAATGAGTTCAGTTAGCAAATTTGTTTATGTTTTGATTATTTACATTGCACTATTTATTGTTTTAACCAACTCTGGTAAATCACTTTTATTATCAGTTTCCATTATTATTACTATTTAAATTTTGAAAAATGTTATATATTTTTCAGTAATATTCTTTTTTTTTAAAATAATGCAGCCAAACGAGTTTCTACGAGTCAACCCATCTCACCAACATTTCCTTGCAGTCATTATGAAGATTGTCCATGGGATTTGTGTATTACTACTATAGGTGTGTTTTGCTATCATGGTTTTTGTGGGTGTTTATAGAAGAAATTTAGCTTATCAATTAAGTTGGAAAATAAATCCATATTACTTCTAAGTGTGTAGTTTTATTTGTAAACAATAACAAAATTTTATCTGAGTCGACTACAAAAATTTAATTATGTCAATATTTTATTATTTTATTTAAAGTTATAATTTTATCTAATTAGTTAATTTTAATATCTTTTCATAAGTTTTGCTGTTACTTTAATAATTATGTTTCGGAATAGTTTATAAAATTTACCAAACTAAAAAGTTACAACTTTTTTATTTTAGACCGCACTAATGTTATCCGTGGCTAGAAATTCATGGCCTAATAGAGTAATGGAATTGTTTTCTTATTGGATTGCCAATTTTCTATATTTTGTTTATTGGCTTGTAAGAAATCATTGGTTTAGGAATGATGTTTTGCCACATTCTCAATAGGTGTTTACAAAATTATTTATAATCGATAGCATAAAAATCGTAAAAATAAATATAGACATGGACTCGGGTAATTATCTATTTAAATAAGCGGGATTAATGCGGATATAAACATTTTAGTATTCACCTTATACCATACCTGCACAATATATATTTATATATTTTAGTTTATATTATTAATATTTATAAAATTAAAAAAAAACATCAATTTTAAATTATTACATATTTAATATAAGTGATCATTTATTTCATAATTCAACATTAATTTTTTTTAATATTTATAAATTTTTAAAATACTTTGATATTTTATACTTGATATATTTATTTTTATTAAAAATACGGGTAACGAGTACATGTACGAGCATTTATATACTCAAAGAGTACGGGGACGAGTGTCAATATTAATACTCAAGTGGGTATGAGCTCGAGCATAAAGATTTTTTTCAACTGCAGGTATAGAGATGAGTACTATAGTATCATATCCAAACCCTACCGATTGTCATCCCTAATTGACTAGCTATTAGTTTAAACTACTTAGTTAATAACATTAATAACATGAATAAATTGCACGATTTGAATTAAGATTTGTTTTCTCTAGTCTTTTTTTTAAAAGCCCTTTCTCCAATTTTGATTATAAATTTTTTTTTAAATGTATTGAATAAATACTATATCTAGACTATATATAGCAATGAGGGAGAAGAAGAGTTGAATGTTACTTAAACTTCATTTTGAAAAAGACCTATGATAATGTCAGTTGGGGCTTTCTCATATATATGTTGAATATATTAGGTTTTGGTAGTAAATGCATCTTGTGGATGAAGGCTTTATTTTTTTAGGTCATTTATTTGCTATGATGAATGGCAGTCGCTCTGAAGAATTCGGGATGGAAAGAGGGCTTAGGCAAGGAGATTGTCTCCTTTCCTCTTTGTTATGGTGGTAGAAGGGCTTTTTGGCTTGATGAGGAAGGCAGTGGAGTTAGGGGAGTTTGAAGGTGTCAACTTTTGTGGTAATTTCCCTTTTGAGATTCTCCAATTTGAAGATGACACTCTGCTGATTGGAGTAGGTAGTTGGAGAAATTTATGGTGTATTGAATCTATTCTGAGGGGCTTCGAATTTGTATTTGACTTAGGAGTGAATTTTAGTAAAAGTAAACTTTATGGGATTAATCTGAGTAATCACTTCCTAAAGGTAGTGTTGAATGTCAAACTTGCTTTAAATTGATCCTTATGTATTGACATTTTCCAACTCTTTTGTTATGTTTTGTTAGATTTGCTCCATGATATCATGCTATTATTCAATATTGTTGAAAATACCTTTGGTTGCTTTGATTTGTGTGTTATTGTGCAGAAATTAGGCATAAAAACATTAAAGTGTAAGACACAAGTAATTGGACAAGGAAGCCAAAGGAAAAGAAGAGATTCAGCATGTTCGTTGTGCAAACAGCCAGCGAGGAGTAGCAGCGAATGTTCGTTGGGCGAACTCATGGCGAAGCCCCAGGGAACCCTCTCAATTTAAACGCAGTAAGAAAAGGGCACTAACTTCACTGGGCGAACTGGTAGCAAATGTTCGATGTGGCGAGGTCTCGGCGAAGGACTAGCGAACCATCCCAGATTTGAGGCAGTAGCTAAAGGACCATAAGTTCGTTGTGTGAACTTGTAGCGAGGTAGTTCGTAGTGCGAAGAATTGCTCGCACAACGAACTTTAGATATTTCTCAGGGGCAGTTTAATTGTTCGGAGGCGCTTCAGGTGCCTAAAATTGTGTTTGCTAGGCAAAGAAATGGTTCGCAGTGCGAACATGACAGATTTCAAAAGTACTATACAAGTACTTTTCACATTTTTTAGGGATCATAACCCATTTTCACACTAAAACTTCATTTCTCATCATTTCTTCACCAAAATGTGATTTTTGCAATTAGAAGTTGGATTCGCATCCGAGTTCGATTTTTTGACGTGGATGCTCATTCATCTTATTTTAAGACTTGTAAAGCAGGATACCATGGTTATGGGTAGCTAATTTCCTTTGTATCAAAGGTAGAGGTAGTCTACCATTAGCTTGTATGTATTTATTTTGATTGACCTTGTATGTGAACAAGTGATGATTAATATATGATGAATATTTTTGTTCTTAATGATTTATTCTTATTTTATAAAACTCTAGACATAGATTTTGTGAAACTTGACCTAAAATATTCATCTATCAGTTTATAGATTGGAGGAATCGGTCTATGGTCGATAGTTGCTTTGTGTTGAACTTAAAGCTTACTATATTGATTGTTATATGGAGAAATCGTGTAGATATTAATACGGTATTTTTCACGACGCCGCTCTAGACATAAATGTTGTTGAGAGAATGCGCGACGATATTAATCGGATCTGACTTCACATGCAAGATTGGAAGAATATGTATAACTTAGGATAGACGAAAACTACTTTTGATATACTTTATTAATCAAACTATTTAGAATTTATAAGCTTTTCTACAAAAAAACGTGACAACTTTATGAACAAAACCTTGAAAATCTTTTTTCTTGAAACAATAAACTGTTGAATAGCAAGCATCAAAATATCTGCAATCCCTGTGGAGACGATAACAAAAACTCCCTTTTAACTACGATTCAAATAAAATGGTGTCGTTGTCGGGGATTGTTTGATATTGCAAGCATTGCAATAGGTTTTTGATTTAAGAACTTTGTATTGTATTCTTACCTCTGTTTATTTTTCTTATGTTGTTTAATTTGTTTGTCTAGTGTGCAGAATTTGTTTATGCAGGGGAGTATACCTGCAGACTAACTTCTTTTTGATAATGAGATTAAAATAACTGCTCGTATGCTCAATAACAGAACTAGACGGAGACGAAAAGTTGCTAAAGAAAGACAAGAGCGCGGATAATCTTCTTCATCTACACCCATTGTTAGACCAATCATGGCTGAACCGCCACTACCACCACCTCCTTCTTCAACCCCATGTGTTAACAGTCCAAGACACAACGCTCAGTTTGCACGCAATGCCCATAATGGAAGGCATTCTGAGATGAAAATGAGTATTCTTGCTCTCTTGTATCAAAATCCTTTTACTGGTATGTGTTGAAGCTGTAAAGCAGCAAGCAAAAATATTATTTTTGGAAGAATTTCCTCCGGGATTTATCGTCTCCACAGGGATTAGTGTGAGGGAAAGAATGCCGTTCGAAAATCTCTACGTCTCTAAGCTTGGGTTTGAATGGTTTGGGATAAAAATTCAAAAGGAAAAACATAAAACAAGAAAATAAGTACATTCTTAAGAAATGAGAAAACTCGTCAGGAGTTGTATTTCGTTCTACCCATCATGTACTAAAAAATATATGGACCAAATGCACGCAACCTAATTTGCTCGTCAATATCATCACGTATCACTCACAACAGAGCTTATCTGTAACGCAAAGTCGAGAGATCAACCGTACTGTCTCATTGTTGATCTCTCACACAACTCGACAACACAGAGCATTAAGAATCAATACCCACGTGAATATTAGTCCTAAATCTATCTCTAGCATTTAGAATCTAATAGATGTTCATCTTAGATCGAGTTTGAACCGTATATATCTATAGCAATCCAAACCCATTAAGTAAAAAATCAAGATAACCATCGATAAAGAGTTGTAAAAGAGATTTTATACAAATATCCATAAATATACATACAATCAAGATAAACTTACATACAAAACCCCAACAAATAAAAAATACATAGAGAGAAAGGAAGAAGAACACAAATCTCACGGTCTGTCAACTCCGATTGAAGTGGATTCGACTCCGGATCGTCAAGATGCACCCTCAAATGTTGTTTCTAAGCTTAATCTACTCAAGAATGTGTTGGATGAAGTTGGGGTAAAAAGTTCCCAAACAACATAACCTAAAAATTGCTGAAAAATCACTTAAATAGACAAAAATGGGTCTCAGTACTCGCTTAGTGAGTAGCCTAGCGAACTGTTGTTCGCTTAGCGAACATGACAGCAAACCATTTCTTGTTTCGACCATAACTCTTGAACCGTAACTCCGTTTTACGAGCGGTCGGAAGCGTTGGAAAGCTTATTCAATACTCTATAAGATAATGAAAAAATATCATTGCTCATTTACCTTAAAAAAATGAGAAAAAATCAATTAAACTCAATGAAATTTACTCGACACACAATATATACACTATAATTTAAACTATACAACATATGCACAAAAGTTGAGGTTTATTGGTTGAATCAAACCAATAAGTGCCAATTATTTACACTCAAAATCAGTATATTTTAGCACTTATCAGTATGGACCATGAGGATCCGTTTACACATCTTATCAAATTCTATGAAATTGCGGGTGCAACGGAATTGCCAAAAGTGGAAGTGGAGTCCTTGTTTAAGAGACTATTTCCGCATTCCTTAATCGGGAAGACGAATGAATGTTATCTTGATCAATCAACTCTAGTGATGACAGATTGGAATTTATTGGAAGAAAAGTTCCTTGAACGGTTTTCCCCCATAATAGATTCATGGTAGCGAAGATGGAGATATCGGTGTTTGCTCAAGGTGGAAATAAATCTCTCAATGAAGTTTAGGAGAGGTTCAAATATATGTTATAAAAATACAAAGGTCACGATTTTGATGAATTAACTCAAGTTCACATCTTTCGGAATAAGCTCCAATCGGTTTACAATACTTTATTGGATGATACTTCGGGTGGACCATTAATGTCTAAAAGTGTTGCAGATGTAATTGCTATTATTGATAGGATGGAACTCAACGATCACCAAGGAAATCACAATCGTGGCACACCTCAAATAAAACCGGGCATGATAGAGTTAGGAACAAATGATGTTATTCTTGCTCAAAACAAATTACTCTTGCAACAAGTGGAGTTGTTGACAAAACAAAATGTCAAATCTTCCAAAACAAATCAAAGAATTGCAAGACGTTTCCAACCAAAATCATCATGTAACAAGTTGTGAACTTTGCAAAGGTGATCATCCTACCGGATATTGTCCACCGGTCATTGAAGAAGCCAACTATGCGGGAAACTAAAATCAAGGCTTTCAACCAAGACCACTTTATCAAAGTAATAACTAAGGCTACCAACCGAGAGGTAATAGCAAGGTTACCAACAAGGGTGGAGGCAAGAGCCGAGTTCTTCAAACCGTCAACCTTATCAAAATTACAACCAACCGTAAAAAACTAAGGAGGAGGCTCTAAGATTGAGGAAACTCTCAATCAATTCATGCAACTCTCAATGTCTAAACAAAAGAGCACTGGTTCCTATATTAAGAATCTTGAGGCACAAATTGGACAATTGTCTAAGCAACTTGCCGGCAAGCAAAAAGAAGCCTTTTTGGGTAAGCCATAAGTGGATCCTAATGACGTATGAAAATCTATCCTTAATAGGAGTTAGAGGATGATTGATTTGGGAATTGGTGAGAAAGAAGTGGAGAATGAGGTTGTAGTTGAAAAGGAGGATGAAATTGTTGAGGAGGAAGTTGAAAAAAATGTGAAGGATGAAGTAGTTGAAAAGAAATGGAGAGAAAAGAAAAAGAATAATGATAGGAAGGGAAAGGAGCAAGTGAACATCCCCATTAAAAATTTTCCTTATCTTCATAGTCCTACAAAAATGGACAATGCAAGGCAATATGCTCGGTTTATGAATATTTTAAATCAATTGTAAATCAATATTCTATTTGTCGAGGCATTGGAGCAAATACTTACTTATGCAAAATTTATGAAGGACATTATCACCAAGAAGAAACGGTATACAGACCAAGAAACCATAGTTGCTGATGCTAGTTGTAGTGCGATTATTCAAAGGACTATTCCTAGGAAACAAAGTGACCCGGGAAGAGTTACATTACCGGTTACCGTTAGATGCCAAACTTTGCTTTATTGCTCTATCAAATATTGACATCTTTCATTCTTTTTGTAGATAAATTGATTTGAATCACTTATGTTTTGGACGATATGCTTCATTGCTTGAAAATGCCTTGGTTGCTTTGATTTGTGTGCTATTGTGCAGGAATTAGGCATAAAACAAGTGAGTAGTAAGACACAAGAATATTGGCAAGGAAACCAAGACAGCAGAAAAACATCATGAAGTTCGCCGTGCGAAGCTCCTAGCAAACTTCCCCAGAAAATTCATCAACAAGTTCGCACAGTGAACTTGCCAGCAAAGACCCCTAGGAGCTTGGTACTATTCACACAGAGGAGAAAGGGACCAAAACTCGTTGTGCGAAGAAGCTAGCGAATGATTTGTAGTGCGAAGGATTGTTCGCGCATCGAACATGAGGATATTTCTCAAAGGCGGTTTAACTATTCAGATGCACCTCAGGTGCCTAATTTGATGTTCTCTAGGCGAAGGATCTGTTCGCAGTGCGAACATGACAGATCCTGAATATACTGTATAAGTACTTTTCTTGCTTTTTAGAATAGATTATTATATTTTTCACATCAGAAATTTATCTCTCTTCATTTCAAGCTTATTTTAGAGAGAGAAATACAAACCTTAAGAGGGAGAAGGTAAGATCTTTGATCTCTTGTTGGAGTTTGGATGTAATCTTTTGATACCTTATGTATTTCATCTAATAGATGTTTGTGAACTAGTTTTGATTCTCTATTGTTGATTATCTTTGATTGCTTATTTGTGGATTCATTAATTAGTGCGAATTTTGTAGATTCATTAATTAGTGCCTTCTAAACATTCTTACCTTTCAACTTCCAACATTCATCAATGCTACGACCAACATACACATACACTTTGATCATAAAAAAGAGGTAAACTCACCTATTCGAATTGAACATAGAATACATAACCCCCACTTTCCACGGAAATGCAACCATGGAGAGTATCTGACATGTTAAGGTCTATTTGCACACACATAAAATTCGCCAATGATCTTTTTTCTCATAAGCTCATCAATTGATATATGAACGCCAACACCATAATAAATTGTAAACACTACTATAAAAATCATATTTAACGTCGAACATGAAATACATTTAACCCCGGCTACAGGGGCGAGGTAACGAAGGGTGTCATGAAAAGTTCACACTTTACTTCTCAGTTTTATAATAACTGACCGATATGTGAAATGGTAATGGGTTCGATCCTCAGGGAGACCTTTTTAGGATTTTAAAATGGCGAAAACACACGTCCCTTCGGTTTTGTAATTTCACCGACGGATATACAATATTTTCACCTCAGTTATCTAATAAATCGAGGGCTAAAACAATTTTGAGTTTATTAAATCTAATGTGAATTGCTTATTTCACTAAACTTGATATTGAACATATAACTTCTAAAAGTTGGTTAGCAAAATAATTATATGAACATTTATGTTATATTTGAAGAACAACATACATTGATTATGATTCCGAAGTATCCTATAACTCATCATTCTTCTCACAATGTTTTATGGTTAAAATCTCTCCAATGTTTCAAGTTGTTTATTCAACCCTTCCTTTTCTACTAATTCATTCTTGAATGCATAAAATTTGATGCTTTGAAAAATGAACAAGTATGGAAAAAGTTGAACAAAAACTAGAAGTATTGGAGAGATTTTAACTATAAAACAACGTGAGATGAATGACGTTTTACAGAATGCTAAAAAATCATTAGTCAGTGTAAGATAAGTTTCAGATACAACATAAGTTTGAATATGATTGTTTCCAAACTCAGTTTACTAGGTTATATGTTCGAATATGGGTTAGCTAGTGAAACAAACAATCAATATTATGTATATATAATAAACTCAGTTAGACAAAACAAGAAAACAACAACAACATCAAATACAACATCAAGAACAACAACGTCAATAAACAACTTCTAAGATTTAGGGTCTCAACAACGAGAACAACAACATCAACAAAAACAACATCAATAACAACAACAACAATAACAACAACAACAACAACAACAATAACAACAACAACAACAAAAACAACAATAACAACAACAACAACCATAATAACAACAATAACAATAACAGTAACAACAACAACAATAATAACAAAAATAACAACAGCAATATGTAAAAATATTAGTAGTGATGTTTGACTTACCAGATCTCTAAAGAAGAAGTAAAAGAAAATGATTTGGATCTCTGAAGAAGAAGTAAAAGAAAATGATTTGAATCTCTGAAGAAGAAAAGAGAGTCCTAAACACATAACATCTTTGTATTGAAGATGGTATGTTCTCATGGCTCTCGTTGATTAGGGTTCTTTGTTAGGGTTCTGTTTGTGTTATTTAGACAAATGAAACTGAATGTTACAAGTTAAAACTATATATATATATATATATATATGTATATATATATATATATATATATATATATATATATATATATATATATATATATATATATATATATATATATATATATATATATATATATATATATATATATATATATATATATATATATATATATATATATATATATATATATATATATATATATATATATATATATATATATATATATATATATATATATATATATATATATCAGAGAAACATATTCACCTCGGTTGGAAAAAAACCGAGGGGTAAAGTAACGTACTTTTAAATTAAAACTAAAATATTCAAGAATGCGCCACTTTTAATGAGATAAAAACATAAACTAAGGCTGTTGGGATTCGAAGCATGTATATTGTATATGTTTACCCATTAATTTTCCAAATAACCGACAAAATATATTGTATATTAAAAAAAATAGGGTGCGTCCAGGTATTTGACCTCGATTTTCCATTACATGAGGTGAAATCGTCGTCATGAAATATATTATTTGTAGTAGTGAAATATTAAAGTAGTTACTTACGAATACTCTAATGAGAAATCATGCATCCTCAACCAAACTCGAGCTTATATAATCTTCAAATTTTCAAGTCTAAAATTTGGCATCCATGTAGACAAACACAAAAAGAGAGAGCTTAACTTTCAATGTTTCTATACTCAAATTTTTGTTAAGATCCTCCCTTAATTTGAATGAAAATTCAAAATAGCCACGTTGCAAAGGAGTTAAATCTCAATTAATAATTGGACTCCATAATTTCATGAGTTTGTCATGTAATTAAAATGCCTTCAAACACGTTACCTTTACTAGTGATCAATCTCACATGTAAATTATTTCTGCAGCGTTCAAGTCTTGTTTTATAAGCCTCTTCATGTATCTTGATCGAGAGACGGATATCTTTGAGGTAAGGAATGGTAAAATTCGAAACTAGTATGTCACACGCATTTTGAAGAGCTTGCCAAAACAATTTTTTTGTTTGCTTGGTGTTGTGGACATAGGAGTCATTCGAGAAATAAGAGTTGATCAAGAAAGGTCTCCATGCTGATGGTCTTCCTCGAAAAAGTCCATGTCGATTAAGTTTCTTTCAAAACCCTAATAAAGCATCCCAAAAATTCCGATTTTGTGCAATTACAATTTTTCTTTTCTCAGACTTTGCTTTAACGATCCAGACGATGAAAGTATAACATTGTATTTTACGAACTCTGTGTCCGAAAATCCACTTCATTCAACCATTGACGAATTCGAAATCTCTAATTTATTAAAACTTATTAAAGAAAAATGAAAAATCCCTAATCATAACTCTCACATTTTTCTCTCTCACTAATTTGTGAACTTTCTTTTTAACTAGTATAATAAATAGCATTACATTTTTTAAATAAAATAAAATTAAAATAACATAATATAACAAATATAATGATTTATGTGTTTATAGAGCAACAAATAGATAAATAAAGATCATGATTAAAAAAGTGACTATTAAAATTTACTCCAACATATAATGTATCACGCCAATTAATATCACCTATAATATCTTTTATGTTAATTATTGTAATTTTTATAAAAACTAATTTCATTACTAACACTAGCGTCTAAACAGACACTCATGTGTCAGTCTCTCCGTTTTTTTTAATGCATACGTAAAAATTTAAACAATATTTTTTTATTTAATATTAATTTTAAATATAAGTTATGTAGAAAGTTAATAGTATGAAATTAAGAAGTTAATAGTAGGAAGTTAAAAAGTTATATGAAAGATAATAGTGATGATTTCAATGAAAGTTATTGTATAAGTTACATATTAAAATAAGGGTAAAATTGGTAGAAAAATAGACTACACCAAAATACAATATTTTTTCTTTATAGATTTTAATATGTTATAGATTATTTCCTTTTTGAAAATTTCCCCTCAGCAATTATGAAAAGCTAAAATACAATTGGATGAACTAAAGTGGTAAACCCTACACATTAATAATCTTTAGCAATATTTTACAATAATTAAAATTATTTGAATGGTTATTTGCAATCACCAAATGCTAAAATTAATCTGATGGACGTAAACTATTTTTGTAATTTTTACTATAAGTTGATCAAACAATTTTTCAATTATTTCACCCAAAAAAGAAAAAAAAATGAATTCAGTTCTCAAATTCGTTTACGTTTTGATTATTTACATTTCACTATTTATTGTTTTAACTGACTCTGGTAAGTCACTTTTATCACAAGTTTCTATTATTATTACTATTATTTAAATTATAGAAAATGTTTAATCATTTTTAGTAATATTCATTTATTCTTTTATAACAATGCAGTTCCATATTCCATCCCACCTCGATTTTCCATCTCACCTATATTTCATTGCAATGTTTACAGTGATTGTCCATGGGATTTGTGTCTTAATATTGATATAGAAGGTGTGTTTTGCTATAGTGGTATTTGTGGGTGCTTTTAGAAGAATTTTATCTCATCAATTAAGTTGAAAAATAAATCCATATTATTTCTAAGCGTGTAGTTTTATTTGTAAACCATGGTCTTGCTACAACAATAAAAACAAAACTTTATCCTATTAAATAGAGTCAACTAAATAAATTTAATTATGTCAATATTCTATTTTAAATTATAATTTTATCTAATTTGTTAATTTTAATATTTTTTTCATAAGTTTCACTGTCATGGTATTACTACTTTAATAATTGTATTACTACTTTAATAATTATGTTTCATAATAATAGATCATCAAATTTACCTACTAAAAAGTGACAAGTATACTATCAACTACGAAACAGAGTTGCTACAACATTTATTATTTTGACCACACTAATTTTATCCGTGGCTAGAAATCCATGGCTTAAATGAGTAATGGAAACTGTTTTTTTTATTTATTGCAATTTTATATATTTTGTTTATTATCTTGAAAGAAACCATTGGCTATTAGTTTAATTTATTTAGTTTTTTTATAAGCAAAACTATTCAACAAGGAGTATTAAGGGTTCTCCAATCCAAAATATAAGAATATCCACGTAAGTCTACTACTACAAATTCTTACAAATAATAAGTAAGACTTTTAAACTATTTATAATAATTGCATCTAACTCTATGTTCCATCCTAAAAGACAATCATCACCACAAAAAAAAAAAAAAATTCTTTGTGCAATTATGTTAGGATCACCCGTTTTTGTTGAAAATGATCTGATTTTTAGACCACCATATATACCAACAAACAACAAACAAAATGATACCACTAAACTTTTTTTTAGCATCTTCCACTCATCCTAACAAACCAAACCAATAAATGATTGCTACAAGTCTCTTCATGGATCCAAGATATATCAACCCAGACCGGAATTTTTTCCCACACCAATTTAATTCTAGTGCATATAATAAATTGCAAGATTTGAATTAAAATTTGTTTTCTCCAGTAAACTTTATGGGATTCATCTGAGTAGTCACTTTCTCTAAGAAACCTACAACTTCTTACCACTTCTTGTGTTGCAAAGTGGAGAGACTTTCTTTCATGTATCTTTACATTTTAATTGGATGTAACCCGAGAAGATTGTCTAGTTGAAAATTTGTAGTGGACAAAATTTTTTTTCCACTACAAATTCTTCTTTGAAAATTTGTAATGGACAAATCAAAGTGGCGTCTGGTCATGAGTTCAAATTCTAACACCAATATTTTTAATTTTTTCACTTATTTTAAAGAAAATTTTCACCACAGCTGGAATTTCAATCGTGGTGAAAAGTGACGTCTATTCATAGGTTCTAATCCTATCCCCAATATTTTTTATTTTTTTACTTATTTTCAAACCATTTTCACCATAGTTGGAATCTCAACCATGGTGAAAAGTGACACCTTCTTATTTTATTTTTTAAAAGATATATAACTCTTTTATTTAATTCACTTTTGCCCTAGACGTACTTAGACAAACCTCATCATCTGCCTCCAAACTTCTTCCATTTATGAAAAAAATATTCCTCTATTAAACAAAACTTGAAAACATCATTTCTTCCATAAATGAAACTCAAAAATATTTCTTTCATTAACGAGTTTCGGAACTCCATCTCTTCTCCAAATTGAATGAGACATGAAAAACATGGATTCAAATTAGCAATTTTAGTTGTTGTTGTGTTAGGTAAAATGTATTTTTTTAACGATTTTATTTATTTTGTTATTGTTGTTGTTGTTGTTGTTGTTGTTGTTTTTCTTGTTGTTGTTCTTATTGTTAATCTATTGTTGTTGTTATTGTTGTTGTTGTTGTTCTTCTTCTTCTTCTTCTTCTTCTACTTCTTCTTCTACTTCTTGTTCTTGTTCTTATTCTTTTTCTTGCTCTTGTTCTTGTTCTTGTTCTTGTTTTTGATCTTGCTCTTGTTCTTGTTCTTGTTCTTGTTGTTCTTATTGTTGTTCTTGTTATTGTTTTTATACTTGCTCTTGTTGTTGTTATTGTTTTTATTGTTATTTTTCTTGTCTTTGTTATTGTTCTTATCATTGTTATTGTTCTTCTTGTTGTTATTGTTGTTATTGTCATTGTTATTATTGTTGTTGTTATTGATGTTCTTTTTATTATTTTTGTTGTTGTTGTTGTTGTTGTTGTTGTTGTGTTAAAAACATTTAATATTATATATTATGATGAACGTTATCAATGTAGCGTGCTTTCCAGTTTTCTACCAATGACACTGGATCGTGGTTGTAAATAACCCACATACAATCACACCCTATCTAACAATGGTTGTTCAATCGTTATTATAGGTCTTTCACAACCTTGATTATAGGTGTTTTTCGTAGTATTGAGCTTGCTAAATACTTGTCGTTCACCTAAAAACAATCTCAACCAATCAACCTATCTTTTTCCACCTTAGTGCAACTGAAAACTTTTCATAAATGAATGATTTTTTATCTATTATAATGTGATACAAACAAATGCTTTAGCCACTCATGCACGAGCAACAAGCAATGTGTAATCGCTCGAATGCTATCAAACAAAATCCATTTTAACGCAACGTACAAACAAACGCTTCAACCTCCCATGCATGAACAACAAGCAATGTTTAATCGCTCGAATTCGTCCAAAACATGATTATCTAAAAACACCTAAAAAGAAAACATTCTCTACAAAGAATTATGTAGCTTTGAATTCCTCATTGCAACAGAGGATACGTAAGAGCAAGATTCAATGTCTCGATAAGCACCATAATAATAAAAACATTTTTTTTTGTTATTTTCCAAAGAACTACGTAACTTTGAATTCCTCATCACACCAGAGGATATGTAAAAATAAGATTCAACATCTCTTCAAGCATCATAATAAAAAAAACATTTTTAGTTATTTTCCTAAGAACTACGTCGCTTTTAATACCTCATCGCACCTGAGGATACGTAGAAGCGAGACTCGCAAGCACCCTAGTAAAAAAATTATCTTTAGTCCTTTTCACTTCACATAAACATTTTCAATAACTAGAAGAAAGAAAATAAGTTATGCTAACACTCTTATTCACAAAGCTAACTAAACGGTTTTTGTCGAGTATACTAGATGTATGGGGCGTTAATAGCATCCCCACGCATAACCGTTTCTTGAACATGAACTTATTTGCGAAGCCCATATTTTTTGTTCTTTTAGGGTTTTATCGAAGTTTTACCTTTTAAAACTAAACATTGGTGGCAACTCTCTTGTATTTCGAGTGTCTATACGCTCAGGTATTTTTCGCGTCGCGACTCTGCTGGGAAAAACTCCCTAAAGAGAGTCAAACCTAGTTTAGTTGTTTTCATGTTAAATGTTAGCATTTGTTTACTTGCTGTCTTTTTCATCTTTTATCCTTATGTGATGTTATTACTATTTTTCCATCTGCTGTGTGGTTTCCCATATGTTGTGGTTGAAATTTCCCGATTGTTGAAACTTTATAAGGAATGCTTTATACCTGAGCCCGAGAAAAAACTTAAGCTTAATATGATGGTTGTGTAATGTTGACCATCTTGACGTATGTATTATTTGGTTGGCACGAAGACCCCCTATAGTAGATCCTTTTGGAGTTATCATTGCCTAATGTGTAGTCATTATGAAGATAGTATTTTCATATAGAATCCGTGACTTTGGGGAATTTTTTATCTAGAATCCCAAACTAGTTATTAGGGATTTTGGTTGTGTAGTGTCGGCCTTTGAGATGTATGTCTCGCTTGGTTGACGTGAATACCTCACTCGGAATAAATCTTTTTGGAGGTATTGTTGTATAATGAGTAGCCGCTATGGCGGTAATATTTTCAAATAAGACCCATGAATCTAGGAACCATGTCTAGAACCTTGGAGTCTATGGTTGTTTAGCGTTAATCATGGAATTGTATGTCTCGTTTTGTTGATGAGAAAACCACCTAGAATAAATCCTCTTGAAGATATTGTTGTGTAATGAGTAGTTGTTATGGTAACAATATTTTCAAATAGGATCCATGACTTTAAGAACCTTTAAATCCATAGCGTCATCCCTTGCGAGGATCATAGTGTACTAAGCAACCAAAACCTTCTTATCATAAGTAATCATACATGAACCGGTTAAAACCCAATAACATGTATCTCTCTTACATATATATATATATATATATATATATATATATATATATATATATATATATATATATATATATATATATATATATATATATATATATATATATATATATATATATATATATATATATATATGTATATATATATATATGCATGAAATTGCATTTTCATAAAAAAAAACTTTTGGATATCAAAACGAAAAAGTTTCATGCATTCGTATTCATCAGCATGCATGCATATTTTTTTTACAACAAAAAAAAAAGAAAAAAAAATTTCCATTCTTTTCACCCTCAGAAACACCAAGCGATCAACAATCTAAGTTGATTCATTGGCACCCTTATGGGACACACATAAACTTTAGAAGAAAGATGGAAAACCTAGAGAAGGGAGAATAAGTTTTGAGGGAAGACGTTAACTCACTCAAAGACACTATGAGAAAGGTTCTAGAGGCTTTACAAGTAATTGCGAGGAAAATGGATAAAGAAGACCATCCAACAACGTAAGTCGAGACTACTCAGCCATCAAGTTTTACTGTGGAACCACAACATGTCCAAGGGGCAAGTTTTCAGTTCCAGATGTTCAATTTACCTCCAAACTATACTCTAATGTTTGCTTGTTTATTTTTTTTCTTATTGTTCTTATTGTTCTTGTTATTCTTGTTATTTTTATTGTTCTTTTTGTTCTCGTTGTTCTTATTTTCTTATATGTATTTTGCAACTGTGATTACAGGTGATTTTCATAGTAGCGAGCTTGCTTTTTGAATACGTGTCGTCCACCTAAAAACAACCTCAACAAATCAAACCTTTTTTTCCACCTTCGCGCAACCAAAAACTTTTCATAAATGAATGGTATTTTACCCATTCTAACGTGAAATAAATAAATGCTTCAGCCTCCCATGCATGAGCAACAAGCTTTAACAGCTTAAATGCTATCAAACAGGATCCATTCTAACTCGACATGCAAACAAATGCTTCAACCTTCCATGCGTGAACAACAAGTTTAACCGCTCGAACTCGACCTAAAAATCATTATCTAAAAACACCCAACAAACAAACATTTTCTATAAATAATTATATAGCTTTGAATTCCTCATCACACCAGAGTATACTTAACAGCGATATTCAATGTCTCGTCAAGAACCATAATAAAAAAAACATTTTTTGTTATTTTCCAAAGAACTACGTAACTTTAAATTCCTCATTGCACTAAAGGATACGTAGGACCAAGATTCAACATCTCTTCAAGCACTATAATAAAAAAATTAGTTATTTTCCTAAAATCTACGTAGCTTTTAATACCTTATTACACTTGAGGATACGTAGGAGTGAAACTCGCAATCTTGTCAAGCACACTAACAAAAAACTTATCTTTAATCATTTTCATTTCAAATAAGCATTTTCAATAACTAGAAGAAAGAAAATAAGGTATGCTAACACTCTTATTTGAAAGCTAGATAAATTATTCCTGTTAAGTACAATGGATGTGTGGGGTGCTAATACCATCCCCACACATAACCGATTCACGAACCTGAATTTAGTTGCAACGACCATATTTTTGTTCTTTTAGGGTTTTATCCATGTCTTCCCTTTCAAAAATAAACTTTGGTGGCAACTCTGTTTTATTTTAAGCGTCCATACACTAGGGAATTTTTCACGCTGCGACAGCTAGCGACTCTACTGGGAAAAACTTCCTAAAGAGAGTTAAACCTAGTTTTTTTATTTTTAAGTTAAGTGTTAGAATTTGTTTATATACACTCTTTTTCATCTTTTATCCTTATGTTATGTTATTACTATTTGTTCATCTGCTAAGTGGTTTCTCATATGTTATGGTTGAAATTTCCCGATTGTTGGCACTTTATGATGAATGCTCTATACTTAAGCCCAACATAAAACATAAGCTTAATATGGTGGTTGTGTAGTGCTGACCTTTTTAACATAGGTCTTGTTTGGTTGGCACGAAGACCTCCCTATAGTATATCATTTTGAAGGTATCGTTGTCTAATGAGTAGTCATATGGCAGCAGTATTTTTAGATAGGATCTGCGATTCTAGGGACCTTTTTGTCTAGAACCCCAAACTTGTTATTAGGGTTGATGGTTGTGTAGTGTTGGCCTTCGAGATGTATGTTTCACTTGGTTGAAGAGAATACCTCACTCAAAATAGATCCTTTTGAGGGTATTGTTTTCTAGTGAGCACTCGTTATGGCAGTAACATTTTCAAATTAGATCCATGACTCTAGGAACCATGTCTATAACCTTGGATTCGATGGTTATTTAGTGTTGACCTTTGAGATGTATGTCTCGTTTGGTTGATAGGAAAACCTCACATAGAATAAATCCTCTTGAGGGTATTGCTGTCTAACGAGTAGTTGTTATGGCGACAATACTTTCAAATAGGATCCATGACTCTAGGAACCTTTAAAGCCATAGAGGCATCCCTTATGAGGATCATACTGTACAAAGAAACCAGAACCTTTATGTCATAAGAAATCATACATGAACAGATTAAAACCCAATAACTTGTATCTCTCTTGCACATATACATGCATGGCATTCCATTTTCATTAAAAAAAACCTTTTGCATATCAAAACAAAAAAATTTCATGCATCACATTCATAGGCAAGCATGCATATTTCTTTAAAAAAAAAATCTCATTCCATTCTCTTCACCCTCAGAAATACCAAGCGGTCAACCATCCAAGTTGATTCCTCGGTACCCCTATAAGACACACAAAAACTTTAGAAGAAAAATGGAAAACCTAGAGGAGGGAGAAGAAGTTTTGAGGGAATATGTTGACTCGCCCAGAGACATTATGAGAAAAGTCCTAGAGGTTTTGCAAGTATTTCTAGGAAAATGGATAAAGAGGACCAGCCAACAACGCATGTCGAGACTACTCAGCCCTCAGGTTTCAACGTAGAACCATAACATGTCTAACGGGAAAGTGTTCAATTCTAGATTTTCAGTTTACCTTCAAAATATACTCCACCGTTTTCTTGTTATTGTTCTTGTTCTTGTTCTTGTTCTTGTCTTTGATGTTGTTTTTATTGTTCTTGTAGCTCTTATTATTGTTATTCTTATTGTTGTTGTTATTGTTGTTGTTATTGTTGTTCTTGTGATTGCTCTTGTTGTTGTTCTGTTAAAAATATTTAATATTATATATTGTGATGAAAGTTATCAATGTAGTCAGGCAAAACTGTGGTAAAAATAAAAAATAATGACACACCTTTAGCCACAGATATTTAAAACAACAGTGGTTATAGGTAGCCCGCTTTTCAGTTTTCTACCATGGGCAATTGATCGTGGTTGTAAATAAACCACATATAATCACACCCTACCTAACAAAGATTGTTCAACCATTATTATAGGTCTTTCTCAACCGTGATTATAGGTGTTTTGTAGTAGCGAGCTTGCTTTTCGAATACTCGTCATTCACCCAAAAACAATCTCAACCAATTAAACCTATCTTTTTTTTGCCTTAGCGCAACTGAAAATTTTTCATAAACGAATTATGTTTTATCCATTCTTACATGATACAAACACACGCTTCATCCTCACATGCAAAAGCATCAAGAAATATTTAACCGCTCGAATGCGATCAAACAGGATCCATTCTGACGCGACATATAAACAAACACTTTAACCTCCCTTGCATGAACAAAAGAAATTTTAACCGCTCGGATTCGACTTAGACAACATTATCTAAAATCAACCAAAAAAACAAAATTTTAAATAAATAATTATGTAGCTTTGAATTCCTCATCACACCAGAGGATACGTAGGAGCAAGATTCAATGTCTCGTCAAGCACCATAATTAAAAAAATATTTTTGTTTGTTATCTTCTAAAGAACTACGTAACTTTAAATTCCTCATCGCACCATAGGATACATAGGACCATGATTCAAAATCTCTTTAAGCACTATAATGAAAAAATACTTTTAGTTCTTTTCCTAAGAACTACGTCGCTTGGAATACCTCATCTCATCTGAGAATACGTAGGAGCGAGACTCGCAATCTTGTCAAGCACCCTAATAAAAAAATTATCTTTAGTTATTTTCATTTCACATAAACATTTTCAATAACTAGAAGAAAGAAAATAAGGTATGCTAACACTCTTATTCGAAATCTGACAAAACAGTTCACGTTGAGTACAACAGATGTGTGGGGTGCTAATACTATCACCATGCATAACTGATTCCCGAACTTGAATTTAGTTGCGACGATCATATTTTTGTTCTTTTAGGATTTTATCTACATTTTCCCTTTCAAAAATAAACTTCGGTGGCGGTTCTGTTGTATTTCGAGCGTCTGTATGCTAGAGAATTTTTGCTCTGCGACAACTAGCGACTCTGCTTGGGAAAACTCCCTAAAGATTGTCAAAGCTAGTTTTGTTGTTTTCATGTTATGTGTTAGAATTTATTTACCTGCACTCTTTTTCATATTTTATCCTTATGTGATGTTATTACTATTTGTTCATATGATGTGTGGTTTCCAATATGTTATGGTTGAAATTTCCTGACTTTTGGCACTTTATGATGAATGCTCTATACCTGAGCACGAGAAAAAACATAAGCTTAATACGGTGGTTGTGTAGTGCAGACCTTTTTGACGTAGGTCTCATTTAGTTGGCACGAAGACCTCCCTATAGTATATCCTTTTGAAGGTATCATTGTCTAAAGAGTAGTCATTATGGCGGCAATATATTTAAATAGGATTTGTGACTATAAGGGATCTTTTTGTCTAGAACCCCAAACTTGTTATTAGGGTTGATAGTTGTGTAGTGTTGGCCTTCGAGGTGTATGTCTCACTTGATTGACACGAGTACCTCACTCAAAATAGATCCTTTTGAGGGTATTGTTATCTAGTGAGTAGTCGTTATTGCGATAATATTTTCAAATAAGATCCATGACTCTAGGAACCATATATAGAACCTTGGAGTTAATGGTTGTCTAGTGTTAACCTTGGAGATATATATCTCGTTAGGTTGATAGGAAAACCTCACATAGAATAAACCCTCTTGAGAGTATTGCTGTCTAATAAGTAGTTGTTATGGCGACAATACTTTCAAATATGATCCATGACTCTAGGAACCTTTAAAGCCATAGAGGCATCCCTTGTGAGAATTATATTGTACAAAGTAACCATAACGTCCCTGTTATAAGAAATCATACATGAACCGATTAAAACCTAATAACTTGTATCTCTCATGCATCTATACATGCATGGCTTTGCATTTTTCATTAAAAAAACCTTTTGTATATCAAAACAAAAAAGTTTCATGCATTCACATTCATCAGCATGCATGCATATTTTTTTTACCAAAAAGGAACTCATTCCATTCTTTTCACCCTTAGAAACACCAAGCGGTCAACCATCCAAGTTGATTCCTCAGCACCCTTACGGGACATACAGAAACTTTAGAAGAAAGATAGAAAACCTAAAGAAGAGAGAAGAAGTTTTAAGGGAAGATGTTGACTCGCTCAAAGGCACTATGAGCAAAGTCTTAGAGTCTTTGCAAGTAATTTAGAGGAAAATGGATAACGAAGACCAGCCAACAGTGCATGTCGAGACTACCCAGCGCACAAGTTCCACTGTAGAACCACAACGTGTCTAAGGTGCAAGTGTTCAATTCCCGATTTCAGTTTACCTTTAAACTATACTCCACCATTTGTTTGTTATTGTTATTGTTCTTGTTTTTGTCGCTGTTCTTATTGTTCTTATTGTTCTTGTTGTTATTGTTGTTCTTGTTGTTCTTATTGTTATTATTGTTATTATTATTGTTGTTCCTATTGTTGTTCTTGTGATTGTTCATGTTGTTGTTGTTGTTGTTGTGTTAAAAATATTTAATATTATATATTATAATGAAAGTTATCAATGTAGTCAGGAAAAAATGTGGTCAAAATAAAAAATGATGACAGACCTTTCGCCACAGGTGTTTAAAACAATAGTGGTTATAGGTAGTGTGTTTTCCAGTTTTCTACCACGGGCACTGGATCACAGTTGTAAATAACCGACATATAATCACACTCTACCTAACAACGGTTGTTCAACCATTATTATAGGTCTTTTGTAGCCGTGATTATATGTGTTTTTTGTAGTAGTGAGCTTACTTTTCGAATACTCGTTCACCTAAAAACAATCTCAACCAATCAAACCAGTCTTTTTCTGCCTTAGCGCAACTGAAAACTTTGATGGAGAAATCTATTTAAAAATTGTAAGTCATATGTTTAATCATGCCTCAAATGCCAAAAGATAGGTAACATTTTCAAGATGGATGAAATTCCCCTCAAAGGAATTCTAGAAGTAGAACCATTTAATTTTTGAGAAATTGATTTCATGGGTCCTTTTCCACCTTCAAATTATCATATTTACATCCTAGTATGTGTGGATTATGCTACAAAGTTGGTTGAAGCTATTGCTTGTGTGGCTAATAAAGCTCACCTTATTTCTAATTTTTTAAAGGAATGTTTTTGCTAGGTTCGGAGTCCCTAGAGTCTTGTTCACTAATGGGAGACGCATTTCTACAATAAATATTTATAAGGTGTATTAGCTAAATACAATGTCAAACATAAAGTTTTTACGCAGTATTATTCAAAAACATGTGGTCAAGTGAAAGTCTCAAAAAGGAAACTCAACCAAATTTTAGAAAAGAAAATTGCGACATTTAAAAAGGACGGTCAAAAAAGTTATATCATGCACGTTAGACATATATAACGTCTTTTAAGACAAACCTGTGATTTTCACCTTATCAAGTGTTCTATAATAAATCCAGTCACCTTCTAGTTGAACTAGAGCACAAAGCATTAGTTTATGTAGTTATCTTCTAAAATTCCTTTAAGCGACACTTTGATAAATTAAATCCAATCACTTTTAATGAACACATACATAAAAGCTGTTCTCTCTTCACTAACGTCCAAACAGATACGAGCACTGGTGAGTTGCTCAACATAATTGTTTGAGAAGTTAAAAATAAAATGGCTAGAAGTGAATCATTCGAGAAGTACAAAGTAAAACTTTAGTATTCATTTTTAAAATAACTGTATCACAATTAAGTGATTTTATCATATGATAACCACTTAAAAGTTAAAATTAAAAGTTAAAAGAAAAGTAACCTAGATTTATAAATAATCAACCTTCTGCTACCTTTTTAATAGCCTCCAATAATCCACATATCTCTCTTATATATTTTAATCAAGAAAAAAAATAACTTAAAATGATCTTCTATTAAGCAAGAGGTGTGCTATTTTGACACCATATTTGTTTACACCGTAGCCTACACCGAATATTAAAGCAAAAGAAAATGACATTACACAAAAATTAATGTAAATTAAATTATTAAAAGATCCAATTAATATCTTGTATGCATACACTTATGGTGTAAGTGTTAAAAAAAGTTGTCAAAATATCTTTTTTTATTGAGCAATTAGTATGACTTTGGCATTATTGGTTCAATGTTTTAGTTGGAAACTTGCAGGTGATGATGACAAGATTGATATGTCAGAAAGAGATGGACTCACTTTAGCAAAGTTAGTACCATTGAAGGCGATGTGTAAAACTCGTCTTGTCATTTACAAGGTTTTCAAGTAATTGCATTTAGACTTTTTCGCTGTTCTACTTTGTTTTGAAAAAAAAAATCTATGATAATCCACTCTAAAAATTATTTACTGGATTACTCCATTTCAAAAAGCTCGTTTACTGAATGGACGAGAATGTGCAGTGAAATATGAGCCTGTGTGAGTTCGTCCACTGAAAGGGCGAGCTTGTAAAGTGCAAAATGGTCATGTGTGAGCTCGTCCATTGAATGGACGAGCGTGTGAAGAATTCTATTTTTTTTTTTCTGATTTTAATTATTTAGTGATAGATATTAATGTTAATAATTTTTTAATGTTAATATTAATATCTATCATTATTAACATTTATCATTATTAACATTAAAAAGTTTAAAAAGTTCATTAATATTTATCATTATTAATATTAAAAAATTATTAACATTAATATTTATCACTAAATAATTAAAATCAGAAAGAAAAAAAATGGAATTCTTCACACGCTCGTCCATTCCGTGGACGAGCTCACACATGGCCATTTTGTACTTCACAAGCTCGCCCTTTCAGTGGACGAACTCACACAGGCTCATTTTTCGTTGCACATTCTCATCCATTCAATGGACGAACTGAAGTGGGGTAATCCAGTAAATAATTTTCAAAATAAATTATTATAGGATTTTTTTTTCTTCAAAAGAGAGTAGAACAGTGAAAAAACCTTGCATTTACAGTAATTATTAGGGGTGACAAAATGGATGGATTGAATGAATATGGATTGGATTGTTAATGGATGGATTAAAACAATCCATTAGTCCATTAAAATCCACTAAAATTTTATTAAAATTATCCAATCCGATCCATCCATTAAGAATAAAATCTATCCAATCCATCCATTAACATATTTTTAATGGATGAATATCCATCCATCCAACTTTTTTTTATTTCGTAAAAATAAATATTTTTTCCAAAAAACAAATCAGTTTTTTATTCTGAAAAAAAATACCGATTTTTTTTCAAAAAAAAAGTCGGTTTTTTTTTCGGAAAAAAAAGTCGGTTTCAGAAAAAAATATAGTTTTTTAATTATTTTTAAAAAAATCTAATTTTAAAAAAATAAATCTAACGAAAATAAAAATAATCCATTGGATCCTTAAAATATGTTGGATGGATTGAATCCATCCATGCATATAAATGGATGGATTTAATCCAATCCATTAACTTATTTTTTGTGTGGTGGATGGATTGGATGAATTTTTTGATGGATGGATTAGATGGATTTTGTCTTAATGGATTCAATTGCCACCTCTAGTAATTATAGTATCATTTGTATTTTTATTCAATCAAGAAAGTACACTGCTTGTTCAAATAAGTGAAATATCTATAAGGATATGGTCTGAGTAATCACATGTGAATCTTTGTATAATTTTTTGCAACTGGATTTTCTCAAATAAAAAGTCATATCATTTTTAGTAGCTACTTGTATTCTATGTCAGAATTTTTGTTTGTTTCCTAACATTGATAATATAAAAAATTGGAATGTGATAACTAATTGAAAATTCTTATGGACAATAATCAATCATTAAAAAAAAGGAAAATTCTTATGAACATAATCATTCATTCAAAACCTTGGTAGAAAAGCCACTATGCACCATTGTCTCTCATTGCAAACATGTCTGTCTATTTACTGTCATTATGTGCAGTGCAAAACTGATAAAAATTGTGAACAGAGAAATATATTGGTTCAGGTGGGAATTGAGTATATATACATGTCACCTGTTGCAAAACTGATAGAAATAGTGAACTGATGAAGCCTTAGATATGTCGGAATAGTATCAATTCGTGAGCACCAGTTTCCTTTTTTGGTTAAGGTTAGATTTATACCACCATTGAAACAAAGTAACAAAGGTTGCAAGTGTATTGTGAGTTTTGTTTCTCATTAGATTAAAAAGAAACAAAAGTTGGTGTAGTGTGGGTTTTGTTTCTCATTATAGTTCTACATTGATTTCTTTAACAAATACTCTTAGTGTTTATATAGCTCATTAATACTTTAAATTAAAGATTGGTATTGGGTTAGTGTTGAAAAGAGATGGTTATGTGGCCCAAAGTATTTTAAAAATTTTTAATTTAATAATTTTTGAAACAACTTAATTAATTTCTAGAAAGACTCAATTAAAATTATTAGTTAATTATATAAAACAATATTAAATAATAAATTATCCTAATCATCATTGTCATTAAAATTAATTTTTTATCCTAATCATCATTGCCACATATGCAAAAGTGGAGAGAGACCCAAAAATTTAAAGTCGTCAAAATTAAGGGACCGGAATCGATGGTTTTGTAATAGAGAGACCAATTATTTAAAATGCTCAAACTAAGGGGACCAAAAGTTCATTTAAGCCTAATAAATTTTCAATTGAATTTGACCAGTTTGGTATTCTATGAAGGACTTTCACACGAGGATACCTATCATGAGATGTGAAAGCCAAATCGACCTATACCCCATCACCAACCATAATACAACCAATAAGGTCAAATAACCATCCACCTTTGCAGCTTTATCATTATAAATCGACCTATACCCCATCACCAACCATAATACAACCAATAAGGTCAAATAACCATCCACCTTTGCAGCTTTATCATCATCTATCTGGCATAATCGTCTGGTACATCTGGGCGAACATGTTTCGTCTTTTCTTAGCAAAATAAGTTGATTGAATGTAATAAATCTAATAACTTACATTCTAATTTTTGTCATCCATGTCCTATTGTAAACACATTATGTTGCGATTTGATCTTCTACATAGTGATGTATGGACATCTCTCGTTTTAAACTCATTAGGTCACAAATATTATGTTTTATTCTTGGTCAACTATTCAAATTTTCATGGACATTCCCTATTTCACATAAATCTCAACTTGATCCTATCTTTCAAAAACTAAAAGCTTATATCAAAACACAATTTCAATGGATAATCAAGACAATTCAGTGTGGTAGTGGTAGAGAATATGTCTCTAATAATTTTTGAAAATGTGTGAACTTAATGGAATATATTTTCGTTTCTCTTGTCTTTATAACTTGTCTCAAAATGGTAAAGTCGAACGAAAAAAATGATCCATTAATAACATTATTCAAACTTTATTAGTTCATGCATCATTACCTCCCTCATTTTGGCATTACACTCTAGAAATAACCACGTATATTTCAAACATTGTACCAAGCAAATCAATCAATTTTTCGGCCACCCCTCTACATATTTTACAACAAAACCCCATCTTACTCCCACCTATGAATTTTTGGTTATTTATGCTTTCCTCTATTTCCCCCAAGTACCATCCACAAACTCCAACCTCGCTCCACCACTTGTGTATTTCTTGGATATTCGTCTAACCATTGTGGCTATAAGTGTCTTAATTTGACAACAAACAAAATTATCATTTGTCGTCATGTCTTATTTGATAAGTCTACATTTCCTTATGCAAACCTGCACACCCCTAAATTTATTACCTACGCCTTTCTAAATAATGAATTGTCTCCTTACCTCATCAACCATATCATAAACCAAGGCCTAATAAATTCCCAATCGGCCCTTCCCTCAACTCCAACCTCACCCTCTAATTCGGCCCACACAAGCCCCTAAAATCTAACGCCCTACTACTCCACACACTTCTTCAAACCGACCTCAATCAACCCAAACCCCAAATTTCCTTTTATCACCCTTATTACACAATCAAACAACACACTTCTAAATAATATTCCCCTATTTATCAACCTACATGCCAAACTAACTCAAAACCTGTCACTAGGAGTCAACGTGGTATTTTTAAACCAAACCAAAAATACTATAGTTTATATACTCATGTTACAAAATTTCCCCTCCCTAGGAATCATGTGTCTTCACTTAAGGGCCCTAATTGGAAAATGGCCTTGCATGATGAATATAATGCTTTTATTAAAAATAAGGCATGAGATTTAGTACCACGACCACGTGATGTTAATATTATTCAATATATGTGTATTTTTGGACATAAAGAAAAATGTTACAATTCATTTGAGAGACATAAAGCCCAACTTGTAGATCATGGTGCATGTCAGTAGGTTAGCATTGATTGCGGAGAAACCTTTAACCAAGCTTTCAAAATGCCTACCATTCACACTGTTCTCAGTATTCCTCTTTCCAAATCTTGGCACAATTCTAAAAAGGATTCCTAGAGTCATGGACCCTATTTTGGCATATTGCCATAATAATGGGCTAGCCATCATATGACAACACTCTCAATAATATTTACTCTATGTGATGCCTTCATGTCAACCAAGCAAGATGTACATCTCGAAGGTCAACACTATGCAACCTCTAACTAAACTTATGTTTTTTAGACTTAGTATAGAGCCACACTCAAAAGTGTGTGTAAGGTGAAGACAAAGAAAATAAAAATCAGTAAGACATTCAACCATATAACAAACAAATATACAAGTAAACATTTAATCAAAAAAGACAATGATGAATTAATAAAGTAAAAACAAATAGACGTTAGAAGAAAAGATAAGAAAAAAAGGTTAACACTCATTACAAAATTAACTAAACTAGACTTGACTCTCTAGATGTCCCTAGTAAACTCGCCATCTGTCTCGGCGCGAAAAAATACTTAATTACGAACACGCTGGAAAACAATGAAGTCGCCCTAAAGTTTATTTTTTTTAAAATGAAAAACATTGATAAAATAATTAAAGAAAAAAATATGGTCATTGCAACCAAATTTAGGTTTGAAAGTCGATTATGCGTAGGGAAGGTGTTAGCACTCTACGACATTCGTTTAAGTAATACCTACCTCTAATTACTTTTGTAAAAGAGAGTGTTAACTCTAATGTATTTTACTTCTCCTAATTATCATGGCATATTTATAAGGAAGGGAAAAAAGGTCTTTTATTAGGGTGCTTGACAGGATGTAAATCTTGCTCTTACGTATCTCTCAATGTGATGGAGAATTCCAAAGCTACATAGTTCTTGGTAGAAAAATCTTGTGAGTTTGTTGATTTTAAATGAAATTGATATGATTACGCTGAGGCGAAAGAAAATTTGTTTGTTTGTTTTAAATAATAAAGATTTGATTGTGCTGAGGCGGTAGAAAAGTTGGTTGTTGATTGTAATTGCTTTTTAGGAGGAAGACAATTATTCAAACTTAACAGGTTGTACAAATTATGTTTGCATACTTGTGGATAAAAATATATACATCAAGTCAATCCCCACTACTACAGAAAACCCATTTAATAACGGTTGGGAAAGATATATAATCATGCGGGCCCAAACATTGTTATGTAGAGTGGTTGTATATAGGTTATTTACAATCACAGTCAAGTACCAGTGGTAGAAAACTAGAAAGCGGACTACCTATAATCACGGTTATTTTAAATACCCATTGTTGTATGTCTTTTAATAAAATTTTAAAAAAAATCAGCAATAGAACTATCTATAATCATGATTATTTTAAATACCTGTTGTTGTATGTCTTTTAATAAAATAAAATAAAAAATTGCAGCATTAGAACAAGAACAACAGCAACAACTACATCAAGAACAACAAGAACTACAACAATAAAAACAAAACAAAACAACAAGAACAAGAACAAGAACAAGAACAAGAACAACAATAATAACAAGAAGAAGAGCTACGTTGACATGAAATACCATAGTTGAGAGCGACTAGAGCTATGTTGACTGGTACATCATGTGGTTCTTTAGGGTGTCACATCTGTGTAAGTTCAGAGTATGCCTAAGAGGGGGAAGGGGTGAATTAGGCTTTAGAAACTTTTTCTGGTTTTTCAATATTCTTGAAATTTACTAGGTTATGATCTTGATGATGAAAGGAGTAAAGGCAGAATGAAAAAAAACTGGACACAAAGATTTATAATGAGAGTTTTCATTATAGTTTTAGAATGTACAACCTATCACACCATCAACCGGTGAGGCCTACCATCTAACAACTATTTTAACAACTTAGTGTGCAAGAACAATCCTCTTGCAAGCACTAACCCTTGTGTTCAAAAATCCTGAATCACAAGTCACAATAGAAATAATTCTGTATTTTTTGATAATTGAGAATGATACAATAGTAATATCAATACAAAGATTGATCTTCTCCTTTTGATCAAAAATCACTTTTTAATATCAATACAAGTGTTCAAAATTCTGGATATGATATGTATGAACAATATGAACACTTTTTGAAAATATTTGAAAAGTAGTGAATTTGATTTTAATGATTATTTTGAAAAATAATTGGAGGTGTTTTTTCAATTTGAAATTTTCAGAATTTATATGAGCAAAACACCATTTCAAAAAGGTATAATTGAGTATGAATCAAATAATGAAAAGGTATAACATTCAAACACAATTTGAATTTTAACAGAAACAATTTTTCAAAATTTGTTCAGTGTTAATCGGTTAACCATATAGGTTAATCGCTTAACACTTGAACGTTAGCCCTGAGAATTCAAAAATTAAGGCCGTTAATCGATTAACCCATATGGTTAATCGGTTAACACTGTTAAAACTCAGAAAAATACTAAGTTAAAAAGTGTTATACCAATCCAAATGATTTTTTAAAACATGCAGATGCAAAATGTAAATATGATAAGTATTTGAACACATGTATATCAATTAAAGGAGTGAAAATTGATATACCGAAGCTTGAGTCCAAATCTTGAAAGTTGTAGGATCATTTGCACATGATGCTTGCTTTGCTTGACAATATTCCATAGTCTTGATCTTGATCAGTTTTGAAAGCTTTGACTTTTTGCAATCATGGAATGAGCTTAGGTTTTTGTTGACATCATCAAAACCTTGAGATTTAAGTGCTTCTACATTCTCCCCCTTTTTGATGATGACAAACAACTGTGTCTATGCAATATCCTTGACGATGTTTGGTTCTGATCTTGGCTTGCTTCTCCCCCTATGTTCAGCAACTCCCCCTATCTAAACAGAGGCAAAAAAATTCTGCATAAAGAGATATTAGACATCCAAGCTCTTCTCCCCCTTTGTCATTAGCAAAAAAGAATGAGCTTTCAAATCAAAACACGCAATATCGGCATACAAGACAACATATAATCAAGCATAGCATAATAGATCAAAAAAATGCAGCACATAGAAAATGCAGCAAATATTGTACGGTTACACAAGAAATTAACAACTTAAACAATATCCGGAAAGAAAAACAATAAAAGCAACAGAAACAAATATTGTCTAAACATCTTCATCGGACATATCCTCGTCTTCTGCTTCCTCTTCTTCACTACCTTCATCATCTGCATCTTCTTCTTCAATAATCCCGGGGTTGGAAGGCTGAGCGGTAAGGATAAAGTTGTGAGGTGAAGCAATGACCCTGGAGGTTTCTCGGTGACAATTCATAGTTTCTCGATGTTGGGTCATCATAGTGGTATAGAGAAACTCATTTCTAATACCCCCTTCGGGAACATGATAGGCTTGGTTGGAGGCTGATCCTTCGCCCGCATACTTATAGGTGTCGTCAACGTCTTTAATAATTCTAGTGTTCTTAACAATGGTGATTTCATTAATCTAATTGGTTGTTGGTTTCATCTTGGTGGATGATTCTCGGTGAAGGTCCAAATCCGTCAACTTAAGGATTTTAGAAACCAGCCTTGCATATGGAAGACGTGTCGACAGAGAAAGTTGCTGTTGAAGATGATACATGATTGTCAGAATCCAATTTACCCTTATCTTGTTTTTGATTGCGAAAAGAAGCTGCATTTCCAGGTCATTGATCTGAGCATGATTCGAATCCTTCGGAATCATCACATAGCAAATTACGTAATGTAGCATCCGGTCCGAAACCGTCAGATTTTTCACATAACACATCATGCGAGCCGTCTGATGGTTTGTGTTGCACCTCAAAATTTGACCAACCGGTTCCCACATCTGGGTTATGTTTCGGCTCATTTTGCATTCGCATTCGCATACCGCATGCATTGCATTTTCTCAATCATACTGATGTTATCGGGATTACAGCCCTGTGTTCATATTTTGGGCGTTTCAGACCAGTCTAGATAATCGGAGTTGCATTTTCGGGAGGTTGCGCACTCCTCAGCATTTTCAGCTTATACTACTGTTTTTGAGAGTATTCCGGTGTTCGTGGTTCACCGTTTATTTCAGTCTGGTCTCGCATCCCTTTTATTGGAGTTAATTGCTTTCATTTGTTTTTTAGAATTTTATAGAATTTCCTAGGTATTAATTGGGTTTTATTAGCATTTTAGATAATAGTTTTTTGGTATTAAATAGAATAATATAGAATAGTTTTTTTATATAGATTTTAATAGTTTTAATAGAATAAATAGATTTTTAATTGGTTAAATTTTAATATAGATTTTAATAGTATTAGAATATTAGTTTTTCTTTTTTTAATAGCTTTTATTAAATAAGTGTTAATATAGATTGTCATAGAATTAATAGATTTTTTAGTTGGATTAGGTTTTATTTTTAGTTTAAATAGATTAGGATTTTATTAACAAAGTTTTATTGCAGATTTTATTAAGTAGGTATTTGTTTAGTTTTATTAATTAGGTTAGGTAATCTTTAGTTAATTAGTTTTTTTTACCTTCATTTTCGTTTTATTAATGTCAGTTAATCCATTAAGTCTAGTTTAATCCATGTTTAGTGTTCACTAAGTCCATTCAGTCTTCATCAGCGGTGGGCCATTTATCCATTTCAAAAAAGCCCAGTCAAAGTCCATTGCCAAGTGTCACTATAAAGCAGAGCCACGTGTGTACTTCTCCTGTTTCCACCTCATCACTCACACCACTCCCTCTTGCTGCCACCTATCTCCCTCTCTCTCCCACGTGCCTCTCAGACCCCACCACTCAGGGCCACGCGTCCTCACCACCCCCCTCTATGCTTGCATGCTAGCCACGTAGTTCCCCGTCGTCCCCCTTCGCCGCCGGCCATGCAGCTGCCGTCACTACCGCCTTAACAGTCGCCGGAACTTCTAACTGTCGCCGGAACCGGTAATTCACCGGAAACTGCAAATTTCGCCCAAAATTTCGCTGATCTTCATTGTTCTTCATCAACATCAACAACGTGTTCTTGCCGGAAATCACCAAGATTCACCGATCCTCGCCACTTTCATCCTCGTTTCCAGAAATTCATCGTTGTTCTTCATCCGGATCTTCATTTCAGCATCAGTCCTCTCGTCATCGTTCATCAACATTATTGTTCGTCCACAGTTTTTCCAGGGATCTTCACAAGAACATTCATCGCCTTCGTCATCCGATCAAGAATATTTCTCCAGAAAGTTCTTCAAGAACATCATCCAGTCAACTTCATCGTTCATCAAGATCTTCAGATCGTCCTCGAACATCATCAAGTTCGCAAGATCTTCATCAGTTCCTCGCAAGAACTCCACCAACATTGAACGTCTTCATACGTTAATAAGGAATTCCCAGGAACGTTGATTCTTCAGATTCGTCAAAGCCACTTCACACGCTCGTCAGCAAGAACGCGCATCTTCAAAGGAGCTTCGCTCGTCAGCGTCTCCAGAAAAGCTCCATCACCTTCGTTGCTTCTCCAGGTTCTTGCTACGAACCGTTTTAACTTGTTTCTTTTGTTGTTGGTAGCTAAAAAACTAGGTTATGAGTTTGAGCAAGATTAGTTTAGAATATGAGTTGATAGGTTGATGGTGTAGTTTGTGTGGAATCTGGGTTGGCGAAGGGTTTGAGAGGATCAGAGTTAGAGAATCAGAGAGAAGATGCAAGAGGGGAGAACGGCGTTATGGATGATGAACATTACGAGGGGAATGGGAGATAGAATTAGGGTTTTGGTTGTTAAAGCTGAGAGTGGATTGGATCCGGGCCTTAGGCCCATGATGTTTTTGCTAATCATCTCCACTAATTTCCCATGGCACCCCCCTTTAGTGTGAGTTTTCGTTTTGGGCCCTAGGCCAGAATTGCTAACCACACCCCCAATTGGAGGCCCAATCAGATAACAGGGCAAAATTCTTGCTATTCGCCACCGGGTTTTCTTTTTTTTTTTCCTTGTTTTTTTTCCATTTATTTTCTGACTGGATGGGCCTAGCAGCGCCTGATATCTGCACCCCCTTCTGAGCCCAATTGTTATTTTGAACTGCCTGAAATTGCTATTCACCACGCATATTTCTCATTTTTAATTGATTTTCATTTTATTTCATGTTTGCATATAGTTTAGCAAATAATTCACAATAAATTGAAAAATGATCATTTTAGGATGGAATTTTTTCCCTAGTTTCCTTAGGACTTCTAGAAAATTGTGAAATAATAAAAATATTAATTTCATGCATTTTATATTTTTGGTATATTTTACAATATTATTACTTTTATTTTGCATTTGTTTGATGCTTATTTTTTATGAATTTAGTATGAGAGATTGGTGCATGATTTTTGATTGATTCTTGTGAGGTTGATTAGATTAGGGAAGCATGTACCCTTAGGAATTTTGTCATATTTTTGTGACTAAGATTTAGATTAATTTGAGAGATAGACAGGATAGGTATCAGAATTAGGGTTTCACAACACTTAGGTGTATTTTAGGTCATAGTTTTGGGGTTTTTAAATTGATTTACACCTTGGGGTTTATATGGGGTATAGGGTATATAGTTAAGCTCCCTTAGAAAATTAATTAGGATTTTATAGTGAGTGTTACTATTTTTACTTGATTTTTGCAACTTGGTTGATATTGGTGTGTTTCCCACTTGGGATGTTGCTCTGTTTGTTGGGTTTTGGGCATTTCAATTGGGCTTGGGGCTTGGGTGTTGCTTGTTGGAGTTAATGAAGACCTTGGATGATGATTGAAGACAAGGGATAGAGCTTGATGCATGAAGATTCCTCTCCTTGAGGATGGTTTTTTGAAGACTTAGGAGATAGGAGAAATAGGGAGAGCCTTAGATTAGAATGATTTCTTCTTACAAACATAGAAAGCATCTTATGCTTCTATTCCTCCCTATGACATAAAGTCCTTCTAAGATATTCACATCCCTCCTTTTGAGGGATAAGTGGCTTATTCTGGAAGTAGAACTTTGAGGGAACCTTTCCCTTATAATGTTAAACACTTATAGGCTTCCGTTGGTTGTAAATAAGTTGTTTAGCATTTCAACGTGATCTGTTGAGTGATTCTCTCCTGTGAATGCTTGCTTTGAAGATAAGAAGTGCATTGAGAATTGGTGAAGATAAATCCTGTACCTGTCAAAGCTGAATATCTGTTGGAATTAGGGTTTCGATGCTGTTTGAAGCTGTTTATTTGTTGGGGTTCATTGCTTTCCAGAGCTGGGGTACTTTTGAAGACAAGAGCTTCTTTAAAGCTTAGGGGATCATTGGAGAGTGAAGATGGGGTCTTACTGGAAGGTGTTACTATTAACCCTTTACTGTTAATCAACTGTAGCTGTCAGAGCTGGTGTTGTTTGAGCTGCTTACTGTAGGAGCTGGGGTTGCTGTCAGAGCTGGTGCTGGGTTTTATTTCTTTTTCTGTATTGTTTGTTGGCTTGTTCAGCTTGCTCCCTTAGGTTTGAAGTGAAGCTGTTTCACTTTACCTATTGTTTTCCCAGGTTCGAGTTAGAGTGGGACTCCCTTGCCTCGCTTGTATTGCTGCATCTCATGCATTTTACTGTTTACTGTATATGCTGTTTCTTTTCCGTTGATCCCTTAGGATCTCTGTTTTTCTCTGTGCAAGAGAGAAATATGACGGACATTAGGTGTTAACCCATGCATGACAACATTAGGGTAGTTTTGATTCCCATTTTCAACCATAGGATTTTAGAGCGTCGTTTCTCTTCTTATCTCAAAACAACTCAAAAACACAGTAATAAGGTTAATCGATGTCGTACTTTACGAGCCTTAAGCTATTTGAGAAAGGGTTGCTGGAGAGTTTCTTTCCAATAGTCTGACTGCTTAGTGTGGTACCCTTTGGGTGACACGCGACGTAGTCACTCTCAAGTCATAGTCTCTAGTGCGTCAGAGATTGCAAACATCATAAAAAACAGTTCTTGCGTAAAAGATTGAAAACCGATCAAAACGTCATTTTTGTCCGCTTGGACCCGTAATCAGGAGAAAACTTTTTCAGAAGGATAAAAGATAAATAGACAGACTGGTGTTGTACGTAGCCCGAACTACGTTTGCTCTGATCTTTCATACCGTATGAAAGTACGTAGGCATAGGATGCGATATCCTAGCGAGCAACCTTCCCCTCCTTTCCCGTAGGTAGGCGAACTACGTTGACTCTGATTTCTCGTTCCAGACGGGAATACGTAGGCATAAAGTGCGATACTTTGCTGAGTCATTTTCATTTTCTTTTCTTTTTAACCCAGACCTGTAGAGTAGATAGAATAACAATCCGTACTAGAAAACAAGCGTGGATCCCGTCGAGTACGACGGACGTGAGGGGTGCTAATACCTTCCCCTTGCGTAATCGACTCCCGAATCCAGGATTTGGTTGCGACGACCATTCCTTTCCCGTCTTTGTGGTAGGTTTACTCTGAGGGTTTCCTTTCCCTCTTGTGGGATAAATAACGCACGGTGGCGACTCTTCTGTTTAGCCGGCGCCGATTTTCGCAGTAGCGACAGCTGGCGACTCTGCTGGGGACTCCAACGGTTCCCTACGCGAGGCAATCCTAGCGCTTGTTTTCCTGTCGTGGGCCTTGTATGGATTTACTTTTCTGTATTTACTTTCAGCATTATATTATTGTTATTATTGCTGTGTTGTGGGTATGAGGGGGTGCTATGATTGAGAGATAAGCCGGACCTGGGCTTGAGTGCACCTAGAATTAGAGTGGAAAGTAGTGGGCGCGTGCATGCTTTGCATGTACTAGTGTCCCGCAAAATCCACGCTCGGACGAGGTTCTTCTGGTTGACTTCTTTTTCAACCCTTTGGGTTGAGGGGGTTGTTGGTTAGTTGGATTGTTGACTCCGGGGACCGATCATTTGGAAGTTGGCTAAGTGAGGCCTCTGCAGGATTTGATGATGCCACACCTTCTGGGTATCGTATCATCAATCTTGAAAGTCTGTAACACCGACGACCGCATAGGATGCCACACCTTGTGTCAGTTATTAGGACACCTACCTGTGAGAGGGGTTGGGACATGCAGGTAACTTGACCTCCAGATTACCGATTTTCTTGATTGAGATCCAGTGGTGTGATATTTGAGGACAGTGTTATTGGGTCTGTTGAGAACAGGTTTTGAGCAGTTGGAGGGTCTATTTCAGACTAGCATGGTGGATTGGGCTTCTCAGCCATGTGCACTTGATCCCTGTTGCATGTTGCATGTTGCATTGTTGCATACTGCATTGTGGCATACTCATCCTGCATATCATTAACGTGTGTCTGTGCTGCAGGTGCATTTTCATACTCCAGATTCTAGTTGCCCGGATTTCTGTCTGCTGATATTATGGATACCCTGAAGAAGACTGTTGTGTACAGGTTGCCTACTCCAGATGTCTCTGCTTTGCTTGGTTTGATATCTTTAGCTGATGAGGATGTGAGGAGAAGCTTCCGGAAGAGCTATGAGAAGTTACTCAGATTGGTTTATAGACCATCCATGTATGAGCGTAACGGATTGTATGCGCTTATGCAGTTCTATGATCCCCCGCTGAGGTGTTTTACGTTCCCTGACTTCATTCTGGCTCCGACTATGGAGGAATATGCTGAGATCTTGGAGTTGACTATTCAGAACAGGGTACCTTTCATTCACATGGATGCTGAGCCCAAACTGGAGGATTTGGCTCCTGCCTTGCATTTAGACTCTTCAGAGCTGCTGCTGACCTCGTGGAATGGAGTGTCTGGTTTTTCTCTCAAGTTCTTGGTTGGGAAAGCACAAGAGTACGCCAAGAGTGGATGTTGGACTGTGTTTAATGATATTCTTGCTCTGTGTATCTACGGCATTGTACTGTTCCCGAACTTGCCTGACTTTGTTGATCTGGATGTGTTCCATATATTTGCTTCAGGCAATCCTGTGCCTACTTTGATTGGAGATTTCTATCATTCACTGCATTATAAGAATGAGAACAGGAGGGGCAAGAATGTCTCTTGTTGTGGGCCTTTACTGTATATGTGGTTTGAGAGTCATCTGCCCAAGAGGGGTATCTTCGCTGAGCCTGTAGATACGGTGGATTGGTCTGAGCATCTGATGGGACTTTCTTCAGAAGATATGGTCTGGTTTAATAAGGATTTGCTGGGATCTGTGATCATCTATAGTTGCGCCGGATATCCTAACGTTCCCCTGATTGGGAGGAAATGGTGTATTAACTACAATCCTTCATTGTTGATCAGGAAATTCGGGTATGCTTTGAAAAGCCCGCCAAAAGAGAAGGAAGTACAGGAATCTCTATACTTGACAGGTGATTTGAAGGGAGAATTACTGTCCAATCTTCAGCATGCTTGGAGAAATATCAACAGAAGGGGTAAACCATTGTTGGGTAAAAATGATTGTCAAGCCTACACCCCGTACAGAGCCTGGATCCAAGATAGAGCAAAGCAGGTGCAGATGTCATTTCCTGCAGTGTTACCTCCTGCTCCCCTCGTGGTTGAGGAGCCCACTACTGTGCCTATTGAGAGGTATGAACAGGTTGTGAAGGAGAAAGAAGAGCTGATGAAAGCCAACGAGAAGTTGGAAGAAGAGCTAGTGCAACTCAGGAGCGAAAGGAATGAGGCTGTATATTCCTTCGAGCAGCAAACGAAGCTGGTGAATCAACTAAGTGCAGAACTGACTGAGCAACGAAAGAAGCGTGAGCGATTGGGGATAGATTTCAAGAGCTCGCATGATATGCTGGAGTCTAAAAAGAAAGCACTTGATATAGCCTACCGGGAGATCTCTGCATTCAACAAAACCTGGAACGCCACGCTGACCGGCAATAAGGAAAGAGAAGGTAAGCTGAAGCTGCAGATCTCTGAGCTGGAAGGTCAGTTGAAAGCTAGCCAGAAGAGGTTGGAAGAAGAGGTTATGCGGAGGCATGATGTCCAGAATGCCTTGAACAAAGTTATCAAGCGCAAGAAGGAGTCTGCATCTCAGAAATGGAAGCTAGAAGATTGCTTTGGGGAAGGTGTTTGGGAGGAATCCATTGGTGATCTCCAGCGTGTTGTCAGACAAAGAGACTCACTCATCGAAGGGTTGCTTGCTCAGCCAAATCATCCCAATACTAAAAGATTATTAGAGGAGTACCAGGCATATGGTCGCACTTGATTATCTCATGTATTGATGTATGCTTTATTTGCATTGTGCTAGCCATCACTAGGATTGTTGGTTGAGGTCATGCCTTCCTATTGTACGCTCAGTAATATTGTATTCCTGACTTGATGGGCTTTTCTGCAATGTATGAGATGTTTTTCTATGATTGGGTTTCGAGCTTCTTATTGCTATCACTGTCACTGCACTGGTACTTTGGCACTAGAATCAGGGGTTGATCTCCCTAACGCACAGACTCATATTGCATTTGCATATACATTTTGCATTACCAGTTGCTTGTTGAACTTGTATCTCATTTCCTGCATCTCCAGGTTGTCCAGGATTGACGAACAAAGAGTCCACCGCTACTCAACCCGAAACAACTGCAAGAGAATCATGGATCAAGTCCAAATGGAGATGCAGGAAATCCGCGAGAAGTTGAATTTGTTCATGCAAGCAATGGAGAACATCGCTAAGGGCCAGGAGAGCCTCCAGACTTTGGTACAGCCGCTGCTGACGCGGGCTAATGGGAATGGCAACACTGACCACCATTTTGCACACGTTGAAACTATTCCGGAGGATGGGCCCCCTACGCCTGTGGTCCCACCTGTAGTGACCCCACCTGTGGTGATTGTGAATAATGACGCTGGCGCTGGCAATGGCAACACAGGGAATGGAAATGAGACTGTTGTTAACAATGTTGGATTTGGGGACGCCAACCAAGGCGGTGGTAACAACAATGGCGGTAATGGTTTCGGCAATAATGGGTTCGGCTATAATAATCAGGGATTTGATCATGTCAATCAGGACGGGAAATTCGGCTTCAACACTCAGGGTTTCGGTTACGACGGTTTTGGTAACGCTAACCAAGGGTATGGAGGATTTGGTAATATGAATGGTGCTGGGGTGATTCCTGTCAACGCTGGGTATGGACCTGTTAGAGTCAACCAGGGTTTCGGTAACGAGGGACGAGGTCCCATGATCAATCAGCAAGGGTTTGTTTGCAACACTGGTTACGACGGATATGGAAATGGAAATGTGAATTGGGGCGAAGACTGCCAGGAGGACGCCTTTTCTGGAAGAGGCATGGGATTTGAAGGACCTGTTGATCCTGTGCAGAGGATCAAGATGCTTGAAGAACAAATGAAGGGGGTAGTGAGTCAGAACTCCACCGGCTTGGATATGACTACAATGGGCTTGGTACCTGGGCTGAGGGTGCCGTTGAAATTCAAGGCTCCCACTTTTGACAAATACAAGGGGGACACCTGCCCTAAGGTCCATGTCCGCTCTTATTACAGAAGGATGTCCGTGTATTCAGATGACGAAAGGATGCTCATGCATTTCTTTCAGGATAATTTATCAGGGCCTTCGCTTGAATGGTATATGGGGCTGGAGCCTACGCAGATTAAAACCTGGAAGCAACTGGCTGATGCTTTCGTGACACATTACAAGTATAACAGCGATCTGGCGCCGAACCGGGTCCAATTGTAGGGTTTGTCACAGAAGAACGGTGAAAGCTTTAAAGAGTATGCGCAAAGGTGGCGCGATATGGCAGCGAGGGTGCATCCTCCTTTAATTGAAAAGGAGATGAATGATATGTTCATTGGGACATTTACGGGGGTGTTCTATGAAAAATTGTTTAGTGTGTCATTGAGCAGTTTCTCAGATTTGATTCTTATGGGGGAGATGATTGAAAACAGGATTAAAGTGGGAAGGTTCCAAGCAGGTGAGTCTACTTCGACAGGAGGCGCCAGGAAAGCATTTGGTGGCAGACGACAGGGCGATACAAGTGCCGTGTTTGGTGGCAGGGGTAGGGGTAGAGGAAGACATCAGTATGTTCATCCGCAACAGATAGCTAGCGTCACTATCCCGATTCCTCAATAAAGGCATCCACAACAACAACAATCACAACAGCAGCAAGGACAGAATCCTGGTCAGAGAAGGGTACAGAATACGAGACCGAAAAGAGTGTTCGACGCACCTCCTTCCACGTATGCAGAACTCCTCCAGACTCTATTTGGGTTGAACTTGGTCGAAAAAAGGACTTTGGCACCACCTACAGGGGCAGTACTTCCTTACGGATATGATGCCAACAAGCATTGCGAGTTTCATTCCGGGGAACCTGGGCATGATATAGAAGCTTGTCAGGCATTTAAACATAAGGTTCAAGATTTATTGGATAGCAAAGCTATTAACTTTGGACAGGCGGGTCCAAATATAGTACAACAGCCTATGCCCAATCACGGGGCAAACGCCATCCTGACAGAAGGGAATCTGAATCTAGTGACGGATGTCAATGAGCTGAAGACGCCGTTGGGTGAGATTAAGAGCAGGTTGTTAAAAGGGGGTGTATTCCCGGGGTGTGACGAATTTTGTGTGGATTGTTGGATACAGCCAGAGGGTTATAATGAGTTGAAGCATGATATTCAGGCTATGATGGATAAGGGTACTTTGCAATTCGATAGAACCGAGGTCGAAAAGCCTGTAGAGGCATTGTGTGATGAGCTGAACGATGTTGCTACGGTGACAATTCCAAGGAAAACAATAACGATAACGGCACCCGCCAGGCGGCCGACGATCACAATTACCAAAGCAGGACCAGTTCCTTTCGAGAGTACTAAAGCAGTGCCATGGACGTACGGGTTGGAGGTATATTGCGATGGTAAGAAAATTGAAGTCAATGGATAACCAGCTGGGGTCGTAGATAATATTGTCGGAACAGGGGGTATGACCAGAAGCGGAAGAATCTTCACGTCACCCGAGGTAGAGGCGGAAAGATTAGCCAAGGGTAAAGCTAAAGCAACTGAGAGTGGTCCTTCTCAGTCGAATTAAAAGGAAACGTCGCTTAAGGATGTGGAGGAGTTTATGAGGCTCATTCGTAAAAGTGATTACAAAATCGTTGAGCACCTCCAACAAACGCCGTCAAAAATTTCCATCCTATCATTACTGTTATGTTCCGAGGCCCATCGGAACGCTTTGCTGAAGATTCTAGACACGTCGTTCGTTCCTCAAGAAGTTTCTGTCAATCAGTTAGAAGGGGTGATGGCGCATGTCAATGCGGGGCACAGTTTGAGCTTCACAGACTTTGATTTAACTCCGAGAGGGCGAGAGCACAATATGGCATTGCATGTGTCGGTCGAATGCCGGGGCGCGGTCATGTCCCATGTTTTAGTAGACACTGGATCTTCCCTGAATGTGCTACCGAAGAAAGCCATGATGAAGTTGGATATCAGGGGGATTATCTGCACACCCAGTGACTTAGTGGTGAGAGCGTTCGATGGAACAAGAAGGTCTGTTTTCGGATCAATAACATTACCGTTGCAGGTGGGGCCTGAAATATTTGAAACTGAGTTCTACATAATGGACATCCAGCCAGCGTATAGTTGTCTTCTTGGGCACCCATGGATTCATGTTGTCGGGGCAGTCACATCCACGTTACACCAAAAGCTGAAGTATATGGTAGGGGATAGTGTCGTCACGGTTTGTGGAGAGGAAGATATTCTGGTTAGCCATTTGTCTTCGTTCAAGTATGTTGAGGTCGACGGCGAAATACATGAAACACCCTGTCAAGCCTTCGAGAGGTTGCGAATTAAAGACAAAGCTCTGGTGCCAAGTAAAGTATCAGATGTGGTAGTGTCGTCCTACAAAGAGGCTCAAGCTCTAGTGCAGGCAGGCAAAACCAAGGGCTGGGGTCAGGTGTTGGATATGCCCGTGAAGAATGACAGGTTCGGGCTTGGGTATCATCCTTCGTCATCAGCATCCTCTTCAGGAGCGCCCAGGTTCAGAGGGCCGATAACCATCACACCAAGCGGGGTGAGCTTCGAGACTATCAATGCTGTTTCCGATTCCGAAGAAGGAGATAGCGACTGTGATACGGACGCGTGGATCAAGCCAAGCGTGCCAGGACAAAGTCTCTGCAATTGGTCTATCCGAGAAACTGTTCCTGTGACAACTAAACAGTAATGATTTGTTAGAACACAGATTGGTTCTTAATAATTACTCTTTGTTTTGATGATAACTGTTAGGAAATTTATATTTAAGAATTATATATTCTAAAATTTGTTTGAGAGTTTTACTGCAGATTAAAATTATATTAACTCTCTAGAAGCAAATCTGCCTTGAATACAAGAAGCTATTTTGACTCTGAAGCGCCAGATGCACCATTACAGAAGAATCTGTTTGCTCCTTACAGAAGATACTGAGCGTAGTCTCCAGAAGGATCTGAAGCAGGAAGCTCCAGAACATTCTGAGTCAGAAGCATCTGAAGATAATCAGAAGCATCTGAAGCTGAAGCATCAGAAGTATAGAAGAATATTGATTGGAGAGTTTCTCAAAGCACTTAGTCTACAGAAGTTTCTGAAAGTACTTATGCTGCCAAGTAATGAAGTTCTGTGTCAAGATGCTCTGATGATCAACACGCTAGAAGCACACACGCTGCAGAAGACTCTGATACAGCATAGTTCTGAATCTCATCAGAAGACTCTGATCCATTCAAACTCTGAAGAACTTGCTGAAACTGAAGAAGTGTTTTCAAGAATGTATCCGTTGAAACCATTCAACGTCTTTTTCCTTATTTGTGCTAGACACACTTACACAGACAAAAAGGATTTATCTGTGTCATCTATTTCAAGGAAAGGTCAGTGCATGTGAAGACAAAAAGGCTCAGACCTTTTGGACTCTCCTTTCAACGTGCATGAGTCAGCTGCCTATAAAAGGAGTTTCTCACTTCATTCTTCAATGCTACACACTTGCTGAAAAGAAATCACAATATTCTATAAGCTCTCATTCATAAATTCTTCATAGAATCTCATTGTACTTAAACTTAAGAGAAAAATCACTGTTGTGATTATAGCTTTATAGAAGCATTAAAAACTCTTGTATTTAATTTACTTTGGTTGTAAAGGATATTCCTTAAGAGGATTTAGTGTGAATCAGTAGCTCTTGAGAAGACTAAGAACTGTAGTTCTTAGGTGATACTATTGTAATCTGTTTGATTAAATAGTGGATTAAGTCCTTGTTGAGAAAGGCAAATCACTCTGGAAGGGTGGACTGGAGTAGTTGTTTAACGAACCAGGATAAAAATAATTGTGTGATTATTTTCAAGTATTAATTTTCCATACTTATTCAACCCCCCCTTCTAAGTATTATCTCACCTTCAGTTGGTATCAGAGCTCCGGTTCTGAGTGTGCTATCACTTAACAGTGTCAGTAAAGATCCAGAGGAGATATACTTTGATCAATATATTTATTTGTTATCATGGCTGATAATTCAATGTCAAATATCAATAATAAATATGAAGAGAGGGATAGGATCAGTACCAAACCTCCAATGTTTGATGGAGAAAAATTTGACTATTGGAAAGATAGAATAGAAAGTTTTTTTCTTGGGTATGATGCTGATCTTTGGGATTTGGTCATTGATGGATATGAACATCCTACTGGAGAGGATGGCAAAAAGATTGATAGAAAATCAATGACTGAAGTGCAGAAAAGAGACTTCAAGAATCACCATAAAGCCAGAACTATATTGCTTAATGCAATCTCTCATACTGAGTATGAGAAGATTACTAACAGAGATACTGCTCATGACATGTTTGAATCACTCAAAATGACTCATGAGGGAAACTCTCAGGTTAAAGAGACAAAGGCTCTGGCGCTCATACAGAAGTATGAGGCATTTAAAATGGAAGATTCTGAAAATGTAGAAACTATGTTTTCTAGATTTCAGATTCTTACAGTTGGTCTGAAAGTTCTGGACAAGGGTTACTCAACGTCAGATCATGTCAAGAAAATCATCAGAAGTCTTCCCACCAGATGGAGACCAATGGTGACTGCATTAAAGATGGCAAAAGATCTGAACAAGATCTCCTTAGAAGAACTTATCAGTTCTTTGAGAAACCATGAAATTGAGCTGGAGGAAGATGAACCCCAGAAGAAAGATAAAGGTAAATCCATAGCTTTAAAATCTAACAAAACTGCTAAAGCTTTGCAGGTTATTCAAGAAAGCTCTGAAGAATCTTCTTCTGAAGAAGAAGATGAGTTGTCCATGCTGTCCAGAAGGATTAACAAACTCTGGAAGCACAAGGGAAAGAAGTTTAACAACTTCAGAAGATCTGACAACAGAAAGGAATCTTCTAGTCACAGAAGATCTGCCAAGAAAGAAGTGGTGTGCTATGAGTGCAAAGAACCTAGGCACTACAAGAATGACTGCCCTAAACTTCTGAAAGAAAAACCTAAGAAGAAGTTCAACAAGAAGAAGAAGGTTCTGATGGCAACATGGGATGACTCAGATGAGTGTGAGTCATCTTCTGAATCAGAAGAAGAATGTGCAAACGTTGCACTGATGGCCAGGACAGAGGATCAAGAGGAAGGTACCTCTGGATATGAATCAGAATCTGAATCTGATGATGATGCAGAAGAGGTAATGGCTAAACTTACCAAAGAAGAACTCATTAAAGTTTTAACAGAAGTTCTTAAAAGTTACAACAACATCAAACTCAAATACAAGAAGCTGAAAAGCAATCTTGAATCTGAGATTGATCTTCTGAAAACAGAACTTGTTGAGCAGAAAGAAATAAATTTAAAAATCAAAAATGACTTTGATAGAACTCAACAAGAATCTGATTCTGAAACTAAGTCTTGTGAAAATATTTTAGAAAAATATGACTCTAGTTTTCAGAGGTTTCTCACTAAGAGCATAGACAGAAGCAAGATGGCTTCCATGATCTATGGTGTTAGTGGAAACAACAGAAGAGGCATTAGATATGAGTCTTCATCTGGAAGCAATCCAAAACCTGTTGACAAACTTTTCATCAGGAAGACACCTCTGTACTCTCAATTCAAATTTGGTCACTTGAATGACATTAAACACACAAGCTTTGAGAAGAGTACTTATGTGTTTAAACCAAAAGGAAGTCAGAATAAACATTATGTTGCAAAGCAGAAGTTTAGACAAACCTATAAACCAACTAACCCCAAAGGACCCAAGAAGATCTGGGTACCTAAAGACAAAATAATTCCTGTTGCAGATGTTCTTAGCAGCAAGGTTAGGACACCAATCATGGTACCTGGACTCTGGATGCTCACGACACATGACAGGAGAAAGGTCTATGTTCCAAAGCCTGGAACTTAGATCTGGAGGGGACGTGAAGTTTGGAGGGAACCAGAAGGGCAAGATCATTGGATCTGGCACTATTGGAAATGGTAAGTTTCCCTCTATTACTAATGTTCTGTTAGTTGAAGGATTAAAACATAATCTATTGTCCATAAGTCAATTAAGTGACAATGGTTATGATATAATCTTTAATCAAAAATGTTGCAAAGCTGTATGTCAAAAGGATGGCTCTATCCTATTCAGTGGAAAGAGGAAACACAACATTTATAAAATTAATCTTTCAGAACTTAAAGTTCAAAATGTAAAATGCCTCTTATCTGTGAATGATGAGCAATGGGTCTGGCATAGAAGATTGGGGCATATTAATATGAGACGTATATCTCAGATTAATAAACTCAATTTGGTCAGAGGACTTCCTAAGTTGAAGTTCAACTCAGATGCTCTGTGTGAAGCATGTCTAAGAGGTAAATTTTCAAAATCTCATTTTAAATCAAAAAATGTTGTGTCTACCTCCAGACCATTGGAATTACTTCACATTGATCTGTTTGGACCAGTGAAAACTGCATCCATCAGAGGCAAGAAGTATGGGTTAGTCATTGTAGATGACTACAGCAGATGGACATGGGTAAAGTTTCTAAAACACAAGGATGAGTCTCATTCTGTGTTCTTTGACTTCTGCAATCAAGTTCAGATTGAAAAAGATTCCAAAATTATTAAAGTCAGAAGTGATCATGGTGGAGAATTTGAAAATAAACATTTTGAAAAATATTTTTCTGAAAAAGGCATTGCACATGATTTCTCCTGTCCTAGAACTCCACAACAAAATGGAGTTGTAGAGAGGAAAAATAGAACATTGCAAGAGATGGCCAAAACCATGATCAATGAGACAAATCTGGCAAAACATTTTTGGGCAGAAGCAATTAACACAGCTTGTTATATTCAGAACAGAGTGTCTGTAAGACCTCTTCTGGAAAAGACTCCCTATGAATTGTGGAGAAACAGAAAGCCTAACATTTCTTATTTTCATCCCTTTGGATGTATTTGTTATATGCTTAATACTAAAGATAATCTGAACAAGTTTGATTCCAAAGCACAGAAGTGTTTCATGCTTGGTTATTCTGAACGCTCTAAAGGCTACAGAGTATTCAATACTGAAACACAGATTGTTGAAGAATCTATTCATGTTAGATTTGATGATAAGCTTGGCTCTGAAAAGCCAAAGCAGTTTGAAAGTTCTGCAGATAGAGAAGTGATTCTCACAGACTCTGAAGGCTCAGAGGCAGAAAAGGCAAAAATCAAAGAATCTGAAGCAACCCCAGATGCTACACCTTTGACTTCCCAACTAAACAACTTGCATATTTCTGAAAGACCAACTGTCAGAGGATCTTCTTCCAAAATCAAATCTTCTCATCCAGAAGATGTGATAATTGGAAAGAAAGATGATCCAATAAGGACAAGATCATTTCTCAGAACTTCTGAATCTTCTTTATTTGGCTTAGTGTCAATAATAGAACCAACATCTGTAGATGAGGCTCTGGAAGATAATGAATGGATTATAGCTATGCAAGAAGAGCTGAATTAATTCACCAGAAATGAAGTGTGGGATCTGGTTCCTAGACCTAAAGGATTCAATATTATTGGAACAAAATGGGTCTTCAGAAACAAGCTGAATGAAAAGGGAGAAGTAGAAAGGAATAAGGCAAGGCTGGTTGCTCAAGGATACAGTCAGCAAGAAGATATTGATTACACTGAGACATATGCTCCAGTGGCAAGGTTAGAATCTATACGTCTTCTTATTTCTTTTGCTGCACAGAATAACATCACTCTATATCAGATGGATGTTAAAAGTGCTTTTCTTAATGGTATTATAGAAGAAGAAGTATATGTCCACCAACCTCCTGGTTTTGAAAGTGAAAACTTTCCAGATCATGTTTTCAAATTAAAGAAATCTCTTTATGGATTAAAACAAGCTCCCAGAGCTTGGTATGAGAGGTTGAGCAATTTCCTTCTGAAGAAAAATTTTATCAGAGGAAAAGTGGATACAACTTTATTCTGTAAAACTGTTAAGAAAGATCTGTTGATTTGTCAAATTTATGTAGATGACATTATTTTTGGATCAACAAATATTACGCTTGGAAAGGAGTTTGCTAAATGTATGCAGGAAGAATTTGAAATGAGCATGATGGGAGAATTGAGATTCTTCTTGGGAATCCAAGTCAATCAGACTCCAGAGTGCACCTACATACATCAAACCAAGTATGTTAAAGAGCTTCTGAAGAAGTTTAACATGATTGATAGCAAAATGGCAAAGACTCCAATGCATCCTACAAGCACTCTAGGTAAGGAAGAGGTAAGTAAGAAGGTAGATCAAAAACTCTATAGAGGTATGATAGGATCTCTTCTATACTTGACTGCTTCTAGACCAGATATTCTGTTTAGTGTCTGCTTATGTGCTAGATTCCAATCAGATCCTAGAGAATCACACTTAACAGCTGTTAAGAGGATTCTAAGGTATCTGAAAGGTACTGCTAACATGGGTTTGTGTTACAGAAGATCTGATGAATTTTCATTAGTTGGATTCTGTGATGCTGACTATGCTGGAGACAGAGTTGAACGTAAAAGCACTTCTGGAAGCTGTCAGTTTCTTGGAAGTCATCTGATCTCATGGTACAGCAAGAAGCAACCTACAATAGCACTATCAACTACAGAGGCAGAATACATTGCTGCTGCTGGATGTTGTACTCAGATGCTCTGGATGAAGAGTCAATTAGAAGATTATCAAATCTATGAGAGTAATCTTTCTATCTTTTGTGATAATACTTCTGCTATATGTTTGTCAAAAAATCCAATCTTGCATTCTAAGGCAAAACATATAGAAATTAAACATCATTTCATCAGAGACTATGTTCAGAAGGGAATCATAAATTTAGCCTTTGTTGATACAGATCATCAATGGGCAGATATTTTTACAAAACCCCTTGCTGAAGATAGATTTAAGTTCATTCTGAAAAATATTTGTATGGATTTTTGTCCAGAGTAATATTTATCAGAAGCAACCTCTCAGATGCAAAATGTTTAATGATCTGAAGTATTTCTTCTGTTCATTTATTCTATTCTGATTATTATTTCTGATGTGAAAATCTGAACTAACCATCTTTAGAAGATCTGAACGTGGCTAACGTTTCATTTCTTGAGAGAATTCAGAACAGCATGCAAGCAAACACGTGTCCCACAAAATCTGAAGAGGTGGCGTGTGGACAACTGAAAAGACGTTTGAGGTGAAATTTGAATAGTAAATATCTTGGTTTTCCCCCCAAATCTGTCAGAAGCATTTATTATTTGAAATGATTTTATTCTTTTCATTTAATGCTGCTCAAACGTGCGTTATTTCTGTCTCTTGGTGTGCCTATGTGTTTAGTATAAATACTTGACGTGTATTCACTTTCACACTTTTCACTCTCAGAATTTTCATGCGTTTTCATCTTTTGTTCTCTCTTCACAAAAACTCAAAACCTAAGTGTTCTAAAAAGCATTCTTCAATGGCGTCTTCTTCATCAACAACTGCACAGTTTCAATCAACAATGGCTGCTGTGACTTCAGATAATCTAGGTGCTAATCCATACATTCCTCCTCAGAGAACTCTTCTCACACCAGTTGATAAACTAGAAGTATTGTGTGAATCTATGGTGGAATTTGATTCTTTGGCTGAAAATGGGTTTGATTTTCGCTCCATTGTTAGAGCTCAAGGTTAGGTGAAATACTTTGATAGACTGTTTGGACCAGTTTACCCTCTGCTTGTTAAGGAATTCTGGATTCATGCATCTGTGTATCCAAAGTTTATTCTATCATCTGTGCTGGGAAAGGAGATCATCATCACAGAGGATCTGATTAGAAGACTGATTGGTTATGAAGAAACAGATGGTGTTTCACATCTGCCAGCTGGGCGTGTTGATATGGATGAAGTTTATGAAGAGGTTATGACTGCTGGACAAGCCTCTAATAGATTCAAAGATCTGAAGCCTGACTACAAGATCTGGGCCAAGATCTTCATGGGATGCATACATCACAGAAAGTCAACAAATTCCCCAGATTATGTCAACAATGAACAGATCTATTTTATGTACTGCCTTAGTCAGAGTAATAAGGTAGATCTTCCTTACTTATTGTTCATGCATCTGTGGAATCACATCAACGCATCCAGAGAATCTGTGAAAGAAAAGAACCAGAAGATCAGGAATTGGATACCTTTTGGGAGGTTGCTCTCAGATCTTCTCACTGAAAATGGTTTAGTGGCTGCTCTGTATGATGCTGGTGTTACAGAAGAACTAGAGTTCATTATGGGAAAGCCTCTGAACGCTAAAAGCCTTCTGAGACTTAAGATTGTAGATGAACTTACTACTGCTCCAAAGAGGTTAAATATGGATGATTTGAATAAAAGAGTTCCAGTATCAGATTTTCCTCTATTCTTTGCTGAAGAACCAAGACACATTGTTCTGATGTATATAGAGGAATGCAAAAGGGAAGGAGTGCCTGTTCCAGCCAATGTGTTTCAACTTGTTAAGCAACCACTGCCAGATGCAGGAGAAGAAGAAGAAGAAGAAGTTCCACTTCAAAGGAAAAGATCTCAGCCTGTAGCAGAATCTGAACCTGTCCAGAAGAAGGTTAAGATTGCTGAGAAACCAAAGGATCTTCTGAAGAGAAAGGACTCTGGAGAAGCTGCCTCTGCATCTGCTAAGAGGATTAAACTCAAAGGTACTAAAGCTTCTGTTTCTTCTAAAAATGTTTTTATTAATGATTCATCTATTAAGTCTGTACCCAAACCCCCTGTCACTCAAACAACATCTGTTGCTGCCCCCAGTTCTGTCTCACCTCAGAAACAACCCACTGCTTCTGTATCAAAACCACCTCAACCTAAATTACACATCAAACACTTCACTCCACGTCCATCACCAGCTGTTCCACAACCAACAGAACCACAACCCACAGAAAAACAAACCACAGAAGATCAACCAGAAAAAGATTCTGTCATTCCACCATCACCTATTCCATCTTCTGAACCTGTAGCAACTGTTACTTCTGAACCCTCTAAAGTAACTTTTGCTCCTGTTTCATCTGAACCACCTACTCAACAATCTGATACCCCTTCAGAACCATCTCATATCCCTGAGACAGAAGTTCTTGATATCACTCCATTAAAAACAGTGTTTCAAGTTTCTTCTACCTCTTGTACACCTGAAACATCTTCAAATTCATCTGAATCAGAAATTCACCCTGATTTTCTGATTAATCCATCTGACAAATACCCTGTTCATGACCCTGAACCTGAATCAACTTTATCTACAAAAACTACCATTCCAGAACCTATGCCTCCACCTGCACCTTCATCTGAGATGATTGTTCCTACTTCTAATCCATCATCATCTGGAATCTCTTGTGCTCAAGTGTCTTCTCTGTATCATAATTTATCTTATGGTTTCAAACTTAAAGATTTTTATGATAGAGTTGAGCCCTCTGAACCCTTGAAACCTCTGAAACCTAAACTCAAACCAACCCTTCCATCTGTAATCCTTTCATATATTCAATCTATGGAAAATGAAGGATCCTTAGCCCCCATATCTGCTACATCTGGTAAAGCTGCTGTTTCAGCTCTGCATTCTGCATCTGATAACACAGTTGCATCTGATAAACCATCAAACTCTGCTTTCGTACCATACTCCAATGCATTCTTTGATGTTGTTTACCCACGCACAAGACCTCAACCAAATCTGCTTAATGCTTTAAACAGATCCCTCCCTCAGAAACCAGAAATTCCATTCTTTCCATATGTTCCCCCTCCTCTGATTTCCATTCCAAAATCACTGATACCACCCACTCCAAAGCCTAAACAAATGACTCTGGAAACCTTGCTTAAACCTCCACCCAGACTTAATATTGAACATTTATTTCAAACGTTTTTGCAAGAAATACAGATGTCTTTAGGTACTGTTCAGAAAAGATGTTCTGAAACTATGGATGCAATTGAGACTGACATCATCTGGAAAGGATTTCTCAATAGATTCAACACTGTGGCTTCTAATATAAAGAACATCTGTTCTGATGATGCAAAGCTCAGAGCTGAAAGAAATCAATTCTGGATTGTCAACAAGACTGAACCTCTGCTGTGTTTGGATGCTCCTCCACCTCCTCCTCCACCAGAACCAACTGCCAATGAATTGACTATGACTCTGGTAGAACCCTCTTCAGGATCTCCAGAACATATGGCAATTGACTCTGTTCAGGATACAGAACCTCCATCATCTGAGATAAAGACAGAAAATCCAGATTTGGGAAACAAGATTGCTGCTCTGGAAGCTGGTCAATCTGAAATTAGATCTTGGATGGCGAAGCAAGACAAGAAATCTGAGGACATGTCACAATGGATGTCTAAACAAGATGAGAAGAATGAGACAATAACTAAGTTCATGTCAAAGCAAGAGCAATCACAATCTGAGATCACAGACCTATTGAAGATGCTTTTGTCTAAACACACTTAGATTTTTTTCTCATGTTTGTGCATCTGTTGTTTTTGCATCTGAATGTTTTTGTTATATCTTCTGATGTACTTTTGCTCTGTTATGATTAATTGAATCAGATTGTTATTCTCCATTGAATTATCTGCTATTGTTCCTTTTATTTGTCTTTATTAAAAGTTTTTACTTTTTGCTTATGACAAAAAAGGGGGAGAAAATAAAGATCTGAACTATTTAATATAATTTCACTAGAATGAATCTTCAGACATATCTACTCTTTCTAATATCGAAATTGACTATTTCAGAACTTTTGATAAGAACACTCTATAAAAGAATCTCTGAGTTTCTCAGATCATTTATATTTTATCAAACTCTGAATCTTATATCTGCAAGATAGTCTGACCCTTGATTATTACAAAGACAAACAAGATCTGACTCTGAAGATTACTCAAGATAAAAAGGGAAGTTTCTATTCCTTTTTCATATTCAACTCAGGGGGAGATTCATCATCTCAGGGGGAGTTATAATTCTTTATGTTCAATTAAATAAAATTTCTGATACTTTTTATCATCATCAAAAAGGGGGAGATTGTTAGAACACAGATTGGTTCTTAATAATTACTCTTTGTTTTGATGATAACTGTTAGGAAATTTATATTTAAGAATTATATATTCTAAAATTTGTTTGAGAGTTTTACTGCAGATTAAAATTATATTAACTCTCTAGAAGCAAATCTGCCTTGAATACAAGAAGCTATTCTGACTCTGAAGCGCCAGATGCACCATTACAGAAGAATCTGTTTGCTCCTTACAGAAGATACTGAGCGTAGTCTCCAGAAGGATCTGAAGCAGGAAGCTCCAGAACATTCTGAGTCAGAAGCATCTGAAGATAATCAGAAGCATCTGAAGCTGAAGCATCAGAAGTATAGAAGAATATTGATTGAAGAGTTTCTCAAAGCACTTAGTCTACAGAAGTTTCTGAAAGTACTTATGCTGCCAAGTACTGAAGTTCTGTGTCAAGATGCTCTGATGATCAACACGCTAGAAGCACACACGCTGCAGAAGACTCTGATACAGCATAGTTCTGAATCTCATCAGAAGACTCTGATCCATTCAAACTCTGAAGAACTTGCTGAAACTGAAGAAGTGTTTTCAAGAATGTATCCGTTGAAACCATTCAACGTCTCTTTCCTTATTTGTGCTAGACACACTTACACAGACAAAAAGGATTTATCTGTGCCATCTATTTCAAGGAAAGGTCAGTGCATGTGAAGACAAAAAGGCTCAGACCTTTTGGACTCTCCTTTCAATGTGCATGAGTCAGCTGCCTATAAAAGGAGTTTCTCACTTCATTCTTCAATGCTACACACTTGCTGAAAAGAAATCACAATATTCTATAAGCTCTCATTCATAAATTCTTCATAGAATCTCATTGTACTTAAACTTAAGAGAAAAATCACTGTTGTGATTATAGCTTTATAGAAGCATTAAATACTCTTGTATTTAATTTACTTTGGTTGTAAAGGATATTCCTTAAGAGGATTCAGTGCGAATCAGTAGCTCTTGAGAAGACTAAGAACTGTAGTTCTTAGGTGATACTATTGTAATCAGTTTGATTTAATAGTGGATTAAGTCCTTGTTGAGAAAGGCAAATCACTCTGGAAGGGTGGACTGGAGTAGTTGTTTAACGAACCAGGATAAAAATAATTGTGTGATTATTTTCAAGTATTAATTTTCCATACTTATTCAACCCCCCCTTCTAAGTATTATCTCACCTTCATGATTTGCTTTCTTAATTGTTGAATAATCCCGTGTCCTACCCGGGGCATAGTGACTTTGCTTAGGGTCATTTGGTTATGTACATTACATTGTTTAATCATGAAATAAAGGCGTTTTTCATATACAAATATTGTGATCCCTGTTTTTCTGTTTTTATCTTTTACAATAAAATGGCAACGTGGTTATTTGCTTTGTATGCGTTTTAAAGCATTTAACCATTTCCTTTGCAGGATTACTATTTCAGATGACATCTATGAACCGCCTATGACTCACTTCGACTTCGAGCACCCGGTATTTCAGGCTGAGGAAGAGATTGTTGAAGATGGCGACGTACCAGAAGAGTTGACCTGGTTATTGAAACAAGAAGAAAGAATCATTCTGCCTCATGAGGAAGCCATCGAGATTATCAATTTGGGGTCGGAAGAGGTTGTGAGAAACATCCGTATAGGGGCTGCGCTGCAGAGCGACATCAAGCAAAGGTTGGTTGAAATGCTCAAAGAGTATAGTGACATATTTGCTTGGTCGTACTAGGATATGCCTGGGTTGGATACAGATATGGTTGTTCACCATCTGCCACTGCGAGAGGAATGTCCGCCTATTAAGCAGAAACTCCGAAGAATTAGACCGGACATGGCTGTGAAGATCAAGGAGGAAGTTCAAAAACAGTGGGATGCTGGTTTCCTAGCTGTTACAAAATATCCCTCATGGGTCGCTAATATTGTGCCAGTGCCAAAGAAAGACGGTAAGGTGCGAATGTGTGTAGACTACCGTGATTTGAACAGGGCAAGCCCGAAAGACGACTTTCCACTTCCTGACATCGATGTGCTGGTTGATAACACGACTCAGTTCTCCGTATTTTCCTTCATGGATGGCTTCTCAGGCTACAATCAGATTAAAATGGCGCCAGAGGATATGGAGAAGACTACCTTCATTACGCCTTGGGGAACATTTTGTTACAAAGTGATGCCCTTCGGATTGAAGAACGTTGGGGCAACATATCAACGTGCGATGACGACTCTCTTTCATGACATGATGCACAAAGAGATTGAGGTTTATGTTGATGACATGATTGCCAAATCCCAGACAGAGGAGGAGCATTTGGTTAATCTGCTGAAATTGTTCAAGAGGCTTAGGAAGTTCAGGCTGAGACTGAACCCTAACAAGTGCACCTTCGGGGTGAGATCGGGTAAACTGTTGGGGTTTATCGTGAGCGAAAAAGGAATAGAGGTTGATCCTGCGAAAATAAAAGCAATACAAGAAATGTCGACGCCTAAAACAGAAAAAGAAGTGCGTGGGTTCTTAGGGAGATTGAATTACATCGCTCGGTTCATATCTCACTTAACTGCGACATGCGAGCCGTTATTCAAGTTGTTGAAAAAAGACCAGGTTGTGACCTGGAATGAAGATTGTCAAAAGGCGTTCAACAAGATAAAAGAATACTTGCAGGAACCTCCTATTTTGATACCTCCAGTAGCCGGGAGACCATTAATTATGTATTTGACAATTCTTGAGGAAAGTATGGGTTGTGTTCTTGGTCAACACGACGAGACAGGACGTAAAGAGCATGCGATCTACTATTTGAGTAAGAAGTTTACTGACTGTGAGTCCAGATACTCAATGCTCGAGAAAACATGTTGCGCTAGCCTGGGCCGCCAAACGTTTGAGGCAATACATGCTAAATCATACAACCTTGCTAATTTCAAAGATGGATCCAATCAAATACGTGTTTGAGAAGCAAGCACTCTCTTGAAGAATTTCCCGATGGCAGATGGTGTTAACCGAATATGATATTCAGTATGTCTCGCAAAAGGCTATTAAAGGTAGTGTTTTGTCCAAGTACATTGCGGAGCAGCCTGTTGAGGACTACCAATCGATGAGGTTTGATTTTCCTGACGAGGATATCATGTACCTGAAAATGAAGGATTGTGAAGAACCGTTGCCGGACGAAGGACCAGAGGTGGATTCCAAGTGGCAGTTGATATTTGACGGAGCTGTAAATTCCTACGGTAGTGGAATAGGTGCGATTATCACTACTCCTCAGGGTTCGCACATCCCCTTTACAGCCCGATTGACCTTTCCTGTTACCAATAATGAGGCTGAATATGAGGCTTGCATCATGAGTCTGGAAGAGGCGATTGATTTGCGAATCAAAAATCTGGATGTATACGGAGACTCAGCTCTAGTGGTGAATCAGATTAAAGGAGAATGGGAGACACGTCAACCTAATTTGATACCATATATGAACTATGCAAGGAGATTGTTGCCTTTCTTTGACAAGGTGGAATTGCATCATGTGTCGCGAGCAGAAAATCAAATGGCTGACGCCTTGGTGACATTGTCTTCAATGTATAAAGTTAACTTCTGGAACAAGGCTCCCCAGATTGTTATCTCTCGGCTTGATAGGCCATCATTCATATTTGCTATTGACGAAGCACCCGATGGTAAACCCTGGTACTTTGACATCCAGAATTTCCTGAAGAACAAGGAGTATCTGGCTGAGGCATCCAGTCGAGATCAGAAGACTCTCAGGAGATTGGTTGGCAGTTTCTATTTGAATCCTGACGGTGTCCTATACAAAAGAAACCACGATTTGGTATTGCTATGTTGTGTAGACGAGAAAGAAGCAAAGTTGCTCATGGAGGAGATACATGAGGGTACATTTGGTACACATGCTGGTGGGCATGCTATGACGAGAAAATTGCTGCGGGCAGGTTATTACTGGCTAACTATGGAAATAGATTGTTTCAAGTTTGCAAAGCGGTGCCATAAGTGTCAAATTTATGCGGATAAAATCCATGTGCCTCCGAGTCCTCTGAATGTGATGTCATCACCGTGGCCATTCTCGATGTGGGGAATTGATATGATTGGAAAGATCGAGCCTATGACATCAAACGGACACCGATTCATTTTGGTCGCAATTGATTATTTTACCAAGTAGGTGGAAGCGGCGTCATATGCCAATGTGACCAAACAAGTGGTAGCCAAGTTTATCAAAAGAGATATCATCTGCAGACATGGAATCCCTGAGCGGATTATTACCGACAACGGTTCGAACTTAAATAACAAGATGATGAAAGAGCTGTGCCAGAATTTCAAGATTGAGCATCACAACTCTTCTCCTTACCGACCCAAGATGAATGGCGCTGTTGAAGCGGCCAACAAGAACATAAAGAAGATTGTTCAGAAAATGGTTGTGACCTATAAGGACTGGCACGAAATGCTACCTTTTTCTTTGCACGGTTATCGTACGATGGTATGCACATCAACCGAGGCAACCCCGTTCTCGTTGGTATACGGAATGGAAGCAGTGTTACCGTTGGAAGTTGAGATTCCTTCCTTAAGGGTTTTACGGGATGTCCAACTTGACGAGGCAGAATGGGTAAAAGACAGGTTGAATCAGCTGAGTTTAATGGACGAGAAGAGGCTAGCTTCTCTAGCATATGGTCGGTTGTATCAGAGCCGGATGAAGAAAGCGTACGATAATAAGATACACCCTCGCAGCTTTCATACGGGCGACCTTGTGCTAAAGAGGATTCTCCCGCCACAAACAGATCACAGGGGAAAATGGACCCCTAATTACGAAGGGCCATACATTGTCAGAAAAGTATTCTCTGGAGGAGCCTTGCTACTATCTACCATGGATGGTGAAGACTTTACGTCGCCTGTGAATTCGGACGCAGTTAAAAAATACTTTGCTTGAAATTGACCCGCTGGACGGTAAAAAGAGAGTCCAGGAAAAAATGGGGCATCCTGGCGAACCATAAAAAATGAATAAAAGGTTCGGGAAAAAGTTAGGGATAAAATTAAAAAGATGTACACCCGCGAAGTCGAAAACCTGCATTGGGCGACTTCGGCAAAAAAGGGTATCCCGGTGAATTGAAAACCCGCAAAGGGCGGTTCACGCAAAAGTTAGGGATTGAAAAAGCAAATGACTGTAGTCCGAATCTGATACTACATCGCTTAGTGGTTTGGGAATACCTGAGGGTTCGTTTATCCAACACAATCTCCCCCAAAAAATGGAATACCGGGAAAGCGTCAGAGTCAGGCGAGTCATAGGAGGATCAGCTCGTGATGTTTGTCTACACCACGTTGCCGACAGGTGTACAAATTCAAGTTGTATTTCTATGCTTTTTGTGCATATATGTATGTGTGTGTGCGTAATTTCCTCTTTTCAGGAGTTGCATCCGATGTATAAAACTTTGTCTATTCAGAGGCCTGTCATCAATAAAACATGTTATTCAGTATTTGATGTTGGTGCTTTACTATTTTGTGTGTGGAAAACGCCAATGTTTCGATGAACTTGCATGTGCATAACTTTGCTGGCCCTTGCCAATGATTGCCAAAACTTCGAATTGACTGAAGTAATGTCACAGACACTAACCTGAATAGATTTGGTTGTATAGATTTGTGTTGTCTCATTTGTGTTTTGCAGGGTTCTCACCTTTGAAGCGAACGATCAGAAAATTGTTGCCCCGGCCGGAGGTTCGTGGCGGAAGACTTGACTTTTGTGTGACGCTCTCCCCAGCTAGTCACACCTCACCCCCCAGAGGTTGAGACGATGTCATCCCTTACCGGAGGAAGGATTATTTCCCCTAGAAGAGTATCCTCATGGAAGTTGTCCACATGACATCCCCAGCAAGTCGAGATTGTTATCCCATGCAGAGGTTATACTCCCTAGAGGGTTGAAGATTTGCGCATTCAATCCCCGACTGGGAGGATTTCCATGGCGCATAAACAAGATAGTAAGTTCAGAAAGGAGTGTCCCCACCGATGATGGTTTTCTTTCTCCCCGCAGGTCGTCATGCCTTCGTCAGGATGATTATTCCCAGCGGATTGGTAGTTCCGAATTTGTAAATTGTACCCAAACAGTCGTCCCCCCAGAAGGGTTGATTCTCCCCCAACTGAGTCAATCTTCCCAGCAGGTGCTATTCTTTCCTCCAGTGGAAGTTGATGTGTAATCTCTCCCCGGCAGAGTTGGTTGTATTTTCGGCATTTATTTTGCCGGAATACTTTATGATATCCGTTCATCCCCAACAGGGGGTATTTGTCCTCAACAGCCGTGTTGAAGCAAGCTTAGCAGAGCTTCCCAGCAGCCTGAACCTGCATTTGCATTTGCATACATTATCATGTTTGAATCTACCCAGAAAACGCGTAGCATTTCCATGCCGTATGGAGTATTACGCCATTGCCAAACATATGCATTATGAAACATAAATCAGGTTGGTTAACCTTTTGCTTTTCAGGTGTGTTTCTCAACAGGAGTATGGGGTTCTATCTCAGATCTATTTCCAGATATTCGAGGTCTCGCCGGGAGACGTATGATGACACAGTCCTTGTCATTATTCCCCACAGAGTTACTGGTTGAAGTTTCTCTTACCTGACCAGCGGAGTGTTTTTCTTCAAGCTTGCTGTCGCGGCAGCATTTCAGGGTTTCATGAATCAAAATTCAGAAGGGGTCACTTGTTGTCAGAACGGGTTTCGGGTAGTTATTTTCAGAATATCCCCAATGGAGTTAGCTACTACCGCGAACAGGCTAGGAAGCTATATCCAAGGTTATGTTTTCCCGTATGAAGCAGGCGGAAGAACTTTCCTGTATGTATCAGGCAGATGTGTTATCTTTTCCCGTATGAAGCAGGCGGAAGAACTTTTCTGTATGTATCAGGCAGATGTGTTATCTTTTCCCGTATGAAGCAGGTGGAAGAACTTTCCTGTATGTATCAGGCAGATGTGTTATCTTTTCCCGTAAGAATCAAGCGGATGAACTTTCCTGTAGGAACCAGGCAAATGTGTTATCTTTTCCCGTAAGAATCAGGCGGATGAACTTTCCTGTATGAACCAGGCAGATGTATTATGATTTTCCCGTAAGAATCAGGCGGACGAACTTTCCTGTAAGAATCAGGCAGATGTATTTTCCCGTATGAAGCAGGCGGATAAACTTTCCGATATCCAGATAGATGATTCTCCCTTGATAGACAGAGTATGTGAAGTGTGTTCCGATATTTGACAAAAGTATTTTCCCCGAGGAAGTCGCCGTGATTTCCTCGTGTTACTATCCTCAGTAGAGTCCTCCTCAGAGTCATTTTTGGGTTGGGACCAACGGAGTTGGCTACTGTAGAGGTAGGCAGAGAAACGGTATTCAGATAATTTTCCCGTATGAAGCAGGCGGATGAATTTTCCTGTAATCAGGCGGATGACTTTTCCCGTACGTAGCAGGCGGATGGAGTTTCCTATAATCAGGCAGATGACTTTTCCCGTATGGAGCAGGCGGATGAATCTCCGGTATCCAGATAGATGGTTTTCCCATGATAGACAGAGTATGTGTCTCAGGACAAGACAGAATGTGGTCAGATATTTGATAGAAGTATTTCCCCAGTGAAGTCGTCAAGCTTATTCCTATATTGACAGGTTTTCCTCGTATTGACAAGATTAATCTAGTTGTGGACGGGGTGTTTTGCAAAATGGTTCAAAGCTTGTGGTGCTACATAGGCAGTTAATGTTGAAATCAGATCTGTATCAGGTGATTGATCAGTTGTTGCCGTAACAACCAAGTTCAATTGATGGATGGTGTTCCCCAAGCAAGTGTGTAGTTTATTTCTGCGGTTGGCAAATTTCCGGGTTCATTTGGTATTCAACCGTCTTCTACCTTTGAATGTTTGAAGGTTGTTCGCTCTTCAATCCTTCAGGTCCAAGCCGTTTGAATAGGGGCAACTGTTGCACCCCAAAATTTGACCAACCGGTTCCCACATCTGGGTTATGTTTCGGCTCATTTTGCATTCGCATTCGTATACCGCATGCATTGCATTTTCTCAATCATACTGATGTTATCAGGATTACAGCCCTGTGTTCACATTTTGGACATTTCAGACCAGTCCAGATAATCGGAGTTGCATTTTCGGGAGGTTGCGCGCTCCTCAGCGTTTTCAGCTTATACTACTGTTTTTGAGAGTATTCCGGTGTCCGGGGTTCACCGTTTATTTCAGTCTGGTCTCGCGTCCCTTTTATTGGAGTTAATTGCTTTCATTTGTTTTTTAGAATTTTATAGAATTTCCTAGGTATTAATTGGGTTTTATTAGCATTTTAGATAATAGTTTTTTGGTATTAAATAGAATAATATAGAATAGTTTTTTTATATAGATTTTAATAGTTTTAATAGAATAAATAGATTTTTAATTGGTTAGATTTTAATATAGATTTTAATAGTATTAGAATATTAGTTTTTCTTTTTTAATAGCTTTTATTAAATAAGTGTTAATATAGATTGTCATAGAATTAATAGATTTTTTAGTTGGATTAGGTTTTATTTTTAGTTTAAATAGATTAGGCTTTTATTAACGAAGTTTTATTGCAGATTTTATTAAGTAGGTATTGTTGCACCCCAAAATTTGACCAACTGGGTCTCGTATCTGGCTCGATGTTTCGACGCATAACCGCATTCGCATCTGCATATTGCATACAGTGCATTTTTCATTTGTATTGATTTTATCAGGGATCACAGCTCTCGTCTCGTGTTTCGGGTGTTTTTAATCAGTTTAATAGGTAGAATCGATTTTTGGGATATTTCGGTGCCCGTTTATTTTTACCGGCTATTTTGATGCGCTCTCGCCGTGTTATGTGTCGTTCGGGAATTATGGTGATTTTTCTGGATTTTATTGGCATTTTTTAGGGCTTAAATAGATTTTTAAATCATTTTTAGGTTTAATAGGATTTTTTTTAATAGTTTTAATTCTTTTTTAAATAGATTTTAATCTTTTTAGGGTTTAATAGATTTTAGATAAATAATATAGATTTTTAGAATATTAATTGATTTTTTTGAATAGTTTCTTTTAAATAGTATAGAATAGTTTTAATATGTTTTAATTCATTTTTTAGATAATAGAGTTAAATAGATTTTATCTTTTTTTAATAGAATAATATAGTTTTATTAGGGATTTAATAGAAATTTAATCAATTTTAGATCTAATAGAGATTTATTAATTCTTTGATTAGTGGAATTTATAGAATTTTATTAGTTAGGAGTTAATTAGATTTTTCAGGATTAATTGAATTTTAATAGTTAATTAGTAATTAGTGGTTAATCATTGTCATTAGTCCAGTTTTTTTTTCCATTCAGTGTTTTGGTTTGTTTGATTTTCGTTTGGGCCTCAGTGCAGTTCATTTCGTCCAGCCCAATGCATGTGTCCAGAATTATCCAAATATCCAGAAAATGTCCAAGATATTCCAGCGTTTCCCAGAAGACTCCAGAAGCTTCCAGAATAAGCTCAGTATATAATCCCCAGCTCGCCACGTGTTGAGGAGAAGGTTGGCCCACGTTTTGCCCTATCTTCACGCCACCTCACGCCATGCATTCCCTCACCATCTGCCACCTCCCACACACGTGGTGCACATGCGTGCAACCACTCCACCCACACGGCCACGCGTCATCACTACCATCCTTCACCGTTCTCAGCCTCCGGCCGGCCTGCATGGCCGGCGACCACCGTGACCCCCACCGGAACATCAAGATCCCCAGAATCCGATCGATCCCCGTCTTCTTTGATCAAACCCTCCAATATTCATCGTTTTCCCCTCATCACCACCGTGAATCTCCCCAGAAACCTCCCTAACCTCCGCTAACATCCATCGATTTCACCAGAAACCCCAGAAAAATTCCCAGAAATCTCCCATCTGCATCGTGTTCATCACGAACCTTCAACCACCTTCATGTAAATTTTCCAGACTTCGTCCTCCATCATCAACGAACTCTCAGAATCCACAAACAACCTTCAAGAACGCTCATCAACGAAGAACGCTCCGTGAACTCCAAGATCTTCATCAAACGAGCATCACCAGAAATTCATCAGGAAGAATGTTCATCGTGAATTCCTCGATCTTCAAACAGAACCTTCAATGTCGTCACCAGGAATCGTCATCTAATCGTCAACTGCATATGCCTTCCAGAAGCTCTTTCGAACGCTTTCATCGATCTCATGGATGGTTCGCTTTCAGATCTCCAGCCTTCATCAACATTATTCAGATCGTCATTCAAGAGTCAAGAACTTCATCAAGCTTGTTCAGGAATCCTCCATCAAGAACCTAATTCATCTTCAATGAACTTTCACAATCTCGATTGTTGTGCTTCTGTTTGAGTGGAGAGAGGGAAAGATGGTGGTAGGATGAACGGAAGGATGGAGAACGAGAGAGACGAGAAGAGAAGGTTGGTGACGGCGCGGAGAAGAGAGAAGAAGGAGTCTAGGTTAGGTTTTTTTTAGAAACTGTGAACGGAGAAGGAGAGGAAGAAGGTTCACGGCGGCGGCGGAAGAAGGAGAGAAAGGTTTCTAGGGTTTCTTTGATTGTTCAGAGAGTGAGGAGGAAGATGGGTTAGGGAACTGGGCCTGAGGCCCAAGTCTGTTGACCGTACACCCCCTGGCCTCCATGCGCCTGCCTCAGCTTTTTTTTGTGGTTTTTTTGCTGAGCGTTGGGCCTGAGCCCAATACCAATGTTCTGGATACACACTCCCAGATTCAATGTTGCACCCCCCCCCCCTCCGTTTCCTGTATTGCCAATTGGGCTGGGCCCAATGCATTGCAGTTTTTTTATTTTTATTTTCTTGTTAACTCCCCCTGTAATAGCAGTATACCCCTCCCCCTTTTTTGTTATTATTTTTCTTTTGTTTTGAGAAATGTGAAAAAAGAAAAGAAAAGAATATTTTGAGGAAAAAAAAGAGAAATATTAAAAGAAAGAGAAAAAGAATTTGAAGAGAAAAAGAAAATAGAAAAAGAATTGAAAAGAAATACATTTGAAAAGAATATTGAAAGAAAAAGAAATAAATAGAAAAAAAACATATTTGGAAAAAAGAAATAAAAGTGAAAAAGAAAAGAAGAGAAAAATATATAGAAAAAATATAGAGAAAAATATGTTGAAAAGAAAAGAAGAAAAAAGGAAAAAATATTAAAGTAGGTTTAATATTTTTTAAGCATTTTTAGGCTATATTTTCATAGAGTTTATTTTCCGATTTTTAGGATAGTTTAGAAGCCCATTTGTTAGGGGGCTCTTTTTCATTCGATTTTTTAGGATAGAATAGGATAGCGTTTCCTAGGAGATTTATTTCAGTATTCAACTCATTGTAATCATTTTTCAGAGATTAATAAAACGAGATTTGAGCTGTGGTCCCGAAGTAGCCGAACTACAGCTGCTCTGATTCTTCGTACCAGACGAAGATATGTAGGCATAGGATGCGATGTCCTAGCGAGCACACTAACAACTAACCTGTTGTTCTCTCGCTGCTGTGCGATCGAGACTTTCCCGCTGACGATTAATTGATACCTTTTTTCTCTCTTGCCCGAGTGCATTTGAGACCAAGCCGTAGTTTTGCCCATAGGTTCCCGACCCTGTGAAGCCAGTTGTTTTTCTCACTGTTGTGTGAGAATGTTTGTTTAGCCGTAGTTAGTCTGAACTACGTAAAGCTCTGATCTTCCAAGCAGTATGGAAGTACGTAGGCACAAGACGCGAGGTCTTGGCGAGCCAATTTTCCCTGTAGTCCCGAACTACGTTGACTCTGACTTTCTCTCTTGAGGATACGTAGGCATAGAGTGCGACGCTCTATCGAGTCAATTCCCTTCCGTTTAGATTTAGCAGCCGTAGATAGATTGTTTTGCATCCAGTAGACAACCCAAGCAAGCGTGGATCCCGTCGAGTACGACGGACGTGAGGGGTGCTAATACCTTCCCCTTGCGTAACCGACTCCCGAACCCAGGTTTTGGTTGCGATGACCATACCTTTTCCCCGTTTTTTGCGAGGTTTACTTCGAGCGTTTCCTTTCCCGCTCTGAGGGATAAATAACGCACGATGGCGACTCTTCTGTCAGCCGGCGCCGATTTTCGCAGTAGCGACAGGTATTTGTTTAGTTTTATTAATTAGGTTAGGTAATCTTTAGTTAATTAGTTTTTTTTTTACCTTCATTTTCGTTTTATTAATGTCAGTTAATCCATTAAGTCTAGTTTAATCCATGTTTAGTGTTCACTAAGTCCATTCAGTCTTCATCAGCGGTGGGCCATTTATCAATTTCAAAAAAGCCCAGTCAAAGTCCATTGCCAAGTGTCACTATAAAGCAGAGCCACGCGTGTACTTCTCCTGTTTCCACCTCATCACTCACACCACTCCCTCTTGCTGCCACCTATCTCCCTCTCTCTCCCACGTGCCTCTCAGACCCCACCACTCAGGGCCACGCGTCCTCACCACCTCCCTCTATGCTTGCATGCTAGCCACGTAGTTCCCCGTCGTCCCCCTTCGCCGTCGGCCATGCAGCTACCGTCACTATCGCCCTAACAGTCGCCGGAACTTCTAACTGTCGCCGGAACCGGTAATTCACCGGAAACTGCAAAGTTCGCCCAGAATTTCGCTGATCTTCATTGTTCTTCATCAACATCAACAACGTGTTCTTGCCAGAAATCACCAAGATTCACCGATCCTCACCACTTTCATCCTCGTTTCCAGAAATTCATCGTTGATCTTCATCTGGATCTTCATTTCAGCATCAGTCCTCTCGTCATCGTTCATCAACATTATTATTCGTCCACAGTTTTTCTAGGGATTTTCACAAGAACATTCATCGCCTTCGTCATGCGGTCAAGAATATTTCTCCAAAAAGTTCTTCAAGAACATCATCCAGTCAACTTCATCGTTCATCAAGATCTTCAGATCGTCCTCGAACATCATCAAGTTCACAAGATCTTCATCAGTTCCTCGCAAGAACTCCACCAACATTCAACGTCTTCAGACGTCAATAAGGAATTCCCAGGAACGTTGATTCTTCAGATTCGTCAAAGCCACTCCACACGCTCGTCAGCAAGAACGCGCATCTTCAAAGGAGCTTCGCTCGTCAGCGTCTCCAGAAAAGCTCCATCACCTTCGTTGCTTCTCCAGGTTCTTGCTATGAACCGTTTTAACTTGTTTCTTTTGTTGTTGGTAGCTAAAAAACTAGGTTATGAGTTTGAGCAAGATTAGTTTAGAATCTAAGTTGATAGGTTGATGGTGTAGTTTGTGTGGAATCTGGGTTGGCAAAGGGTTTGAGAGGATCAGAGTTAGAGAATCAGAGAGAAGATGCGAGAGGGGAGAACGGCGTTATGGATGATGAACAGTAGGAGGGGAATGGGAGATAGAATTAGGGTTTTGGTTGTTAAAGCTGAGAGTGGATTGGATCCGGGCCTTAGGCCCATGATGTTTTTGCTAATCATCTCCACTAATTTCCCATGGCACCCCCCCTTTAGTGTGAGTTTTCGTTTTGGGCCCTAGGCCAGAATTGCTAACCACACCCCCAATTGGAGGCCCAATCAGATAACAGGGCGAAATTCTTGCTATTCGCCACCGGGTTTTCTTTTTTTTTTTTTCTTGTTTTTTTTTCATTTATTTTCTGACTGGATGGGCCTAGCAGCGCCTGATATCTGCACCCCCTTCTGAGCCCAATTGTTATTTTGAACTGCCTGAAATTGCTATTCACCACGCATATTTCTCATTTTTAATTGATTTTCATTTTATTTCATGTTTGCATATAGGTTAGCAAATAATTCACAATAAATTGAAAAATGATCATTTTAGGATGGGATTTTTTTTCCTAGTTTCCTTAGGACCTCTAGAAAATTGTGAAATAATAAAAATATTAATTTCATGCATTTTATATTTTTGGTATATTTTACAATATTATTGCTTTTATTTTGCATTTGTTTGATGCTTCTTTTTTCTGAATTTAGTATGAGAGATTGGTGCATGATTTTTGATTGATTCTTGTGAGGTTGATTAGATTAGGGAAGCATGTACGATTAGGAATTTTGTCATATTTTTGTGACTAAGATTTAGATTAATTTGAGAGATAGACAGGATAGGTATCAGAATTAGGGTTTCACAACACTTAGGTGTATTTTAGGCCATAGTTTTGGGGTTTTAAAATTGATTTAGGCCTTGGGGTTTATATGGGGTATAGGGTATATAGTTAATCTCCCTTAGAAAATTAATTAGGATTTTATAGTGAGTGTTACTATTTTTACTTGATTTTTGCAACTTGGTTGATATTGGTGTGTTTCCCACTTGGGATGTTGCTCTGTTTGTTGGGTTTTGGGCATTTCAATTGGGCTTGGGGCTTGGGTGTTGCTTGTTGGAGTTAATGAAGACCTTGGATGATGATTGAAGACAAGGGATAGAGCTTGATGCATGAAGATTCCTCTCCTTGAGGATGGTTTTTTGAAGACTTAGGAGATAGGAGAAATAGGGAGAGCCTTAGATTAGAATGATTTCTTCTTACAAACATAGAAAGCATCTTGTGCTTCTATTCCTCCCTATGACATAAAGTCCTTCTAAGATATTCACATCCCTCCTTTTGAGGGATAAGTGGCTTATTCTGGAAGTAGAACTTTGAGGGAACCTTTCCCTTATAATGTTAAACACTTATAGGCTTCCGTTGGTTGTAAATGAGTTGTTTAGCATTTCAACGTGATCTGTTGAGTGATTCTCTCCTGTGAATGCTTGCTTTGAAGATAAGAAGTTCATTGAGGATTGGTGAAGATAAAGCCTGTACCTGTCAAAGCTGGATATCTGTTGGAATTAGGGTTTCGATGCTGTTTGAAGCTGTTTATTTGTTGGGGTTCATTGCTTGCCAGAGCTGGGGTACTTTTGAAGACAGGAGCTTCTTTAAAGCTTAGGGGATCATTGGAGAGTGAAGATGGGGTCTTACTGGAAGGTGTTACTATTAACCCTTTGCTGTTAATCAACTGTAGCTGTCAGAGCTGGTGCTGTTTGAGCTGCTTACTGTAGGAGCTGGTGTTACTGTCAGAGCTGGTGCTGGGTTTTATTTCTTTTTCTGTATTGTTTGTTGGCTTGTTTAGCTTGCTCCCTTAGGTTTGAAGTGAAGCTGTTTCACTCTGCCTATTGTTTTCCCAGGTTCGAAGTAGAGTGGGACTCCCTTGCCTCGCTTGTATTGCTGCATCTCATGCATTTTACTGTTTACTGTATATGCTGTTTCTTTTCCGTTGATCCCCTAGGATCTCTGTTTTTCTCTGTGCAAGAGAGAAATATGACAGACATTAGGTGTTAACCCATGCATGACAACATTAGGGTAGTTTTGATTCCCATTTTCAACCATAGGATTTTAGAGCGTCGTTTCTCTTCTTATCTCAAAACAACTCAAAAACACAGTAATAAGGTTAATCGATGTCGTACGTTACGAGCCTTAAGCTATTTGAGAAAGGGTTGCTGGAGAGTTTCTTTCCAGTAGTCTGACTGCTTAGTGTGGTACCCTTTGGGTGACACGCGATGTAGTCACTCTCAAGTCATAGTCTCTAGTGCGTCAGAGATTGCAAACATCATAAAAAACAGTTCTTGCGTAAAAGATTGAAAACCGATCAAAACGTCATTTTTGTCCGCTTGGACCCGTAATCAGGAGAAAACTTTTTCAGAAGGATAAAAGATAAATAGACAGACTGGTGTTGTACGTAGCCCGTACTACGTTTGCTCTGATCTTTCATGCCGTATGAAAGTACGTAGGCATAGGATGCAATATCCTAGCGAGCAACCTTCCCCTCCTTTCCCGTAGGTAGGCGAACTACGTTAACTCTGATTTCTCGTTCCAGACGGGAATACGTAGGCATAAAGTGCGATACTTTGCCGAGTCATTTTCATTTTCTTTTCTTTTTAACCCAGGCCTGTAGAGTAGATAGAATAGCAATCCGTACTAGAAAACAAGTGTGGATCCCGTCGAGTACGACGAACGTGAGGGGTGCTAATACCTTCCTCTTGCGTAATCGACTCCCAAATCCAGGATTTGGTTGCGACGACTATTCTTTTCCCGTCTTTGCGGTAGGTTTACTCTGAGTGTTTCCTTTCCCTCTTGTGGGATAAATAACGCACGGTGGCGGCTCTTCTGTTTAGCCGGCGCCAATTTTCGCAGTAGCGACAGTTTGCTACAACATTCTCCTTTGGAAACTTGCAGATTTGGTAGTAGTACTCCATCTTGTCATAGTTAGACCATGGTCCTTCCACGTGGTTAACCCCTTTTCGGAGAAAGTAGCCAGAGGATGGAATTTTCAACTTCGCAACAATATCTGTCAGATTCTCTTTCAAGAGGTAATCTCGAATAGTGGTTTCCATAATGTGCTCATCGTCGGCATTCAAATACACAGATAACTTATTCAAAAATGCTTTGACCAAATCATGATAGCAATTCCCAGAATCAGAAACAAACTCATCTATATTTTGATATTTGAGCAGAGCAGGAAAATCAAAGGATGAAGCAGGAAAAGCCTTAAGGTTTTCGTACATTATCGATAGAATATGACGGACCTGAACCTTGAAGTCCATACGGCGTTTCTTGGTTGTCTCCATAGGAATGTTGTCTTCTGATGCAGAGTCATATTCAGGTAACTTTCCCTTGCCTTTGTGAGATGAAGCTGTAACACCTCATCCCCCAAACACACAAATAATGGCAATAAAATAAACGAATATCAGAGTATTCACATACACAATGGGATGTCACAGAAAATACACATCAAGAAAACATCTTCATTAATGATTATCGATAATTAAACAGCGGAATTATATACATAGATTCACATCATAAGTATAAATGTCATAATCATCATGTACGACCACCGCCAAAATATACAAAATACATCCACCATAATGGGTTCAACAAAACATGATACGCCACAGGGGCACACAAAATCATCAATAAGCAATAAACTCCCAAAAAGCCACGGTGTTACGTATCAGAGCATTCTTATGACTCGCCACAATCCAAGCTAGCTACATACCTGGATTATCTGTACTTCCGAAGAAGCACAGACCACAACAAAAGTAAAGGGGTGAGAAATCACGATCAAATCATAACGGTAATAACGTACATGAAGAAATAGGAAGAAACATATAAAATATTCATTCACATACATCAATTCGGACCTACTGTCCCATGCCAACACAGTACTCACAACCATGCAAAGATATGCAACACAACCCATGATATGCGGTACCGACTCAACATCACTGGTTCGTCAACCATTCTCAGGATAGATCGCATACGCTCCCTCTAAGCAACGATATATCCCTACCACGCTCCCCATTTGGATCCCCGGTAATTCACACTCAGGATAGATCACATCCACTCCCTCTGAGCAACGATTTATCCCTACCGCTCCCTTCCGGAGCACCGGGAAAAATCACACTCAGGATAGATCGCATCCACTCCCTCTGAGCAACGATCTATCCCTACCACGCTCCCCATTTGGAGCACGCGAGTGAATCACATACGCTCCATCTGAGCAATGATTCACCCCGTAAACATGCATATGCAAACTCCATGCACACAGCAACACCAGCACCCACGGTGCACACGGTCCCCTGACCACATCTCATCACATATCATATGCATATATGTGTCATACCCTAAATTTGCCCGCCAGCTTTAGTAAATATTTTCGCATTTTATTTTGTATTTTTTCGCTTAATTTCATGTCGTTTAGACACGTGTCCGCCCCGATTGGGCATTTTTTAAATCTCAACTTTCTTGCCCAATAAGAGCGTAACATGTGGCCTAAGGGTATTTTCATAAATATTTAATCATTTTTTTCTCTTTTTTTTTTGCTTTTCAAATATAATATTTTATATATATTTTTGTTTTAACTTTTATTTAGATAATTAAATTGTTTTTTATTATAATTTTAGAATAGGTTTTTATCATATTTTTGTTTAAATAGAAATAGATTTTTTCTTTAGAATAGATTTTATTTTTTAGATTTAACATTAGAATGAAATTTCTTTTATTTAATACTTAGCTTAATTTGTAAAATAGAATTTCATTTGTTTTCTTTTAAAATATAGTTATTAGACTTTTTTTGTTTTTTATATATATAGTTTTACTTTAGATTTTCTTTTAAAAGTTATTTTCATTTAATTATTTATTTAGATTAAATTTTTTAATTAGAATTTAATTATTTAGAGTTAATTTAAATTAGTTTAATTATCAGTTTTTGTATAGAATTTTTTATAGGTTTATTAATTAATTACTCATTTTCAATTATTATATATTATTTAGTTTTTAAAGTTTGTTAGATGATTATTGTAATTAGTTATTAGAATAATTTAATTAGGACTTTAATTATTCAGTTGTTAATCATTGTTAATTAGTCAAAACCATATTCAATCAGCCTTTAATCCAGTCATTAGATCATCTACCACAACCACGTGTCAGTCTGGGAGTATAAAAACTCCTGTTCACTTCCTCCTTCCTTCAGCCAACCCTAACTGTTCATCTTCTACCCTAACCCAACAACCTACAGCCGCAACCTCCATTTTCACTCCATCTTCAACCCGGTTCATCATTTCAGAACCAAACTCCAATCAACACGCCCAGAAGACCCAATCCCCTCCTCCGATTAAACCACTGAAAACCTCTCAAACGCCTCATAGCCATCTCGCTCACCCTCTCCGCCGAAAACCATCTCCGAAACCTCAATGAACCATTCGCAGAACTCTCCTTCGTTTTCCAAAACTTCAAACCGCGAAACAAACACCCACTTTCAAATGACGTTCAAACTTCACTCTCTTCAATCACTACCTTCCAAACTTCCTATCAACCTTCTTCTGCTTCCATTTTCAACCAACCTTCATTTTCGTCAATTTACCCATTTTCGTAAACACTGTCGGCGAACCTCACGTGAGCTTCAAACAAAACCCATCTCCAACTAAACCCAGAATACTCACCGTAAAAAGCTCCAAACCACCTCCGACCTCACACCTCCGTCAAACCGTAAATAACCAAAAGCTCCGAACACCATTCAACATCACAACCACACTAACGCATAAATCTGACTCTGTTACAGAAGCTCGAGCACGTCCCCTGTTCCGACAAAGTTCATCGGTTTCGGTTGCGGTTGAGTTATTGCAGTTTTGGTTAGTGTAAGTATTCAGTTGCTGTGTTGCTGGCATTTAGCACGGTGTTGTTGTTAGTAATTGTTCATACTGGTTTTTATTGCTTTTGTGATTTATGCTTTGTAAGACTTGATAGTATTATGAACTCTTATACTGATAGCACATGTTTTTTTATTTTATTGAAAATAATGTGATTTATATTTTGCATATATTTTTATCATAATGTATAGTTATTATTTTTACTGGTAGTGTTCGCATACTATATTTATAATGTATAATATGAAAACATTTTGTTGCCGACAGTATGAAAATAAAATTCAACTTTTAGTAATAAATGAATACTAAAGCTAATATTATTATTATTATTATTATTATTATTATTATTATTATTATTATTATTATTATTATTATTATTATTATTATTATTATTATTATTATGTTATATATTATTATTTAGATTATCTTGTAAATATTATATAGGCTGTTATTGTAAATATAGGTTATTTATATTTTAAATTTCTTTTAGAACCTTATAAATATGTGTTTTATTTTTCTAATTTCTAGTATTAAAAGTTTATACTTTTTATTTTTAGAGTTATTTTATTTTTCATCTGTTATTGGATTTTTTGTATATTCTTCTATCTTTTTGGTCGATGACGAGATCACCACCGTTTAGCCGTCAAATTATTAGCGTGAAACAAAGGATCCGAGACCGCCTCTTTTATTTCTTATTTCTTATTCCGATTCGATTTTATTTTTGACTTATGGATCGATGAAGTCTTTTTATCCGCAAGCGTCAAATTTTCAAAGTCGATAACCTTCCTAATTTCAAATCTATGGGGGATGACCATTTGGGTCATCTTCCTTACTTTGGGATTGCGATAGGCTACCTTCGATTAATCGACATTTTGTTTGCAGTTAAGACGAGATCCCATTATTTTGTGTCCCGATTCAATACACTAACCAATATTAATTGATTTATTTTTCACTCATTTACATTCTTGTACATATTATATATTCTGTATATTATTATATCTTGTAAATATTCAAACACTTGTACATTCTCTTAAAAAACACTTAATAAGTATCAAACCATAAAATCCTAATTGGTGGATTTTTTATTTATCTGTATCCTGGATATATCTATCTTTGTTTTTTCATCTCTTTGTAGGTTCTCAAAAACATCTTCAATAAAGGAATCGAGTTATATTCGTATTGGATTAAAAAGAGAGGATTAAGTGTAGTTTTCTTCATCTCCGAGTGTTGAGATACTCACTGTAGTGTGGGTGTTTTTGATACTCGTCTTTCAATACGAAGACGCTTGTATTCTCCGCACTCATCCACATCCTTCTCTCCTAAAAAACCTCAGTCACATCGAGTCCATTTTTCAAACCATTTTCTTCCCAAAACCTCGGTCCCGTACCGAGTCCATTTTCAAATCTCTTCAATAAGAAATTCAATTTCTCTTCGTATTGAACTAAAGAGAGAGGATTTAGTGTAGACTTCTTCCTCTCCGAGTGTCGAGATGCTCATTGTAGTGTGGGCGGATTTGATGCTCGCTGCCACTTGCGCGAAAATAAGGTGCCGGCGCAACAGAAGAGTCGCCACCTTTCGTTATTTATCCCTCAGAGCGGGAAAGGAAACGATTGGAAAAACCTGACGAAAAAGGGTAAGACAAGGTCGTGCAACCATTGTCTGGGTTCGGGAGTCGGTTACGCAAGGGGAAGGTATTAGCACCCCTCACGTCCGTCGTACTCGACGGGATCCACGCTTGCTTGGTTTACTTGGATGGGTTTAAAAACAATCTATCTACGACTACTAAATCTAAACGGAAAGAAGTTGACTCGATAGAGCGTCGCACTCTATGCCTGCGTATTCTCATCAGAGAACGAGAAATCAGAGTCTGCGTAGTTCGGGAAACTACGGGTTAGGATGCTCGGCAAGACGTCGTGTCTTGGGCCTACGTATTCTCTTCAGAGAAATCAGAGCATGACGTAGTTCAGGCTAACGACGGCTAGACAGGGTGTTCTCGGTCACACGGGGGTGAGAGAAATGATTGACGATACTAGCGTACGCATTCTAGCAGTTAGGTGGACGCTGCTCGACCATTGGAGACTTAGGCGTACCTGTTTGCGGTAGGACGGACGTAGTATGTCGGGTTTAAAGGTATGGGAACCTACGGGAACTAGAACTACGGTCTGGTCTCAAATGCACGCGGGCAAGAGAAAAGGATAACATCAGTCGTCAGCGGGAAAGTCTCGATCGCACAGCAGCGAGAGAACAAAAGTTAGTTGTTAGTGTGCTCGCTAGGATATCGCATCCTATGCCTACATATTCTCATCAGAGAAAGTCAGAGCAGCTGTAGTTCAGCCTAACTACGGGTAGAACGGAGACCACAACATCAATCTCATTTTATTAATATTCGGAAAAAAAAATTACAATGATTGAGTTCAAGAAAAAAAACTCCTAAAAAATCTTATCCAACTAATATGGAAAATCTAATGAAAAATAGTCCCCTAACAAGTGGACATTTAATCTACTTCTAAAAGAAAAGACTCCTAAAAGAAACTATATTCTAAAAAAGAAAATATTAACCTAAAAGAAAATATAAAAAAACTATCATTTTTATATTACTATATTATTTTTATATTGACTATTTTTGTATATTACATATATTCTTTTTCCTAAAAAAAACTAAGCAAATGAACATATAAAAAGAAAATAAAGAGACTAAATAAAGGACAAGAAAAGAACACCAGGGGTTGCAAACAGCCCAGCCAGGGGTGAGGCAGCAAAAATAATAAAAGAAAATAAAAGAACTGGGCCCAGCCCAGCAAGAATGAAACTGAAACGGGGAGGGGGGCAACAAGGAACTTGGAGGTGCAAGTCTGAAAAACAACAATGGGCCCCGCGGCCCAAAATCCACTCTGAGTCCAACGAGACCCTCCTCTCCCTCACTCACTCTTCCCCTTTCCGTCTGGGGAAAAAAACCTAGGTTTCCATGCTCTCTCTCTTCCTTCCCTAATCCGTCGCCGTCATCTCCCATCTCTCTCCGTCCCAACCTCTTCTCCCTCTATTCAACTTTCTTCCAGCATCAATACTACTTCGTAAAACAGACAATCCAACCAAAATCAGCGTGAAATAATGGTGAAGGACGATACCAGAAGATGCTCGTGAGGAGATTTTGAATTCGTATGTTGAAGATCCCCAAACTTTGAAGGAATTGGCTCGTAAGTCTGGAGATTGTGAAGAACGAACAGTTGATTGAAGATCACCAAAGACGAAGGTGGTTGGAGATCGTGAGATTTTAGCGTCTAGATCTTGAAGATCTCCTTGAGGAAATCTGGGAAGCGATGAAGATCTTGCAGGTGTTCTTGGAAGCTTCTGAAGAAATTGCTGAAGAACATATGAGGTTCTTGAAGGGTGGACGAAGAACACTATTGGTGTTCTTGAGACGATCTGGACAGAGAGCTGAAAGACTTATGGATTCTTGTTCATTGATGAAGATCTTGATGAAAAACGGTTATGAACGGTGATGGATACGATGAACCTAGAAGCTTCTTCGAAAGTTGTTGATGGATGATGTTCTTGCGAAGACTTACACTCATGAGTGAGGATTTTGAGGAATCTGGTAAACGGTTCTTGAATGATGAACGGATGATGATCTCAGAAGATTATTGATGATGATCGGAGAATGTTGTTGGTGAAGATTCGTATGAATCTTGATGAAGTTGCACGGATCATAGAACAGATGAAGGTGGGATGATGGTGAACGGAGTAAAGAATTTGGGATGGTGATGAATTCTGGAAAAACGGTTGTTGATGACGAAGGTTCGAACGGAGAAGATGAAGATGCAAGCGGAAAAGATGAAGAAACGGTGATCATATGAATTTTCTGGGAATTTAGGGTTTTCCGGCGAGTTTGACGGTGGTCGGAGGTAGTTAGGGCTGCCGGCGATAGTTAGTTGCGGTGGTTGCATGGCCGGCGGCCATGCATCCTGCGAGGCTTTGGTGAGGACAAGTGGAGGCTGGGAAGAGAGTGGTGAAGACAAGTGTCTCTGCATGTGAGTGTGAGGTGGCGTGATGTGGAAGCTGTGGAGTGAAAACGTGGGACCAGATGGATAGCTTCAGAGGCGCACGCGTGGCCTCTTATATAACAGACACGTGGACCTGGGACTGGGGTGGGCCTCCAACACTTTGACACACGGCCCATGAAAATGCATACTGATTAATGATGATGATTAATACTGATGAAGACCTAATTAACTAATGCACTAATGATTAAGCCTAATTAACCCTAACTAAAATTAAAACTGCACTTAACGCCTAAAATGAGAATTAAAACTAATATAATCTTAATTAATCTAAAAACTACTATTAAGACTTAAAACGAAAATTAAAACTACAATTAAATGCTAAATGAAAATTAAACTAATCTAATCTTAATTAATTCTAACAAACTCAATTAAAACCTAACTAAGACTCTAATTAGTCTAATTAAACTCTAAAAACTATTAACTTCTACTAATTCTAATTAATGTCTAAACTAATAGAAAAAACTCTAATAACTTCTATTTAATGAAAACTCTATTAAAAGAAAATCATATTAAAAAACTCTACTTAATATCTAAAGAAAAGATTTAAACCTATTTAAAATGATTAAAGCTATTTAAAATACCTAGAAAAATGAATTAAACCTATTAAAAATTCTAGAAAGTAAGGGAAAAATCCTAAAAATACGGGGAAGCCGATTAAATCGATTAGCGCCTATATCGAGATAAACGGTAAAAATTCGGACACTGAGAGGTCCTCAAAAACAACAGCGAGAGCTGAAAACACCAGGACGAGCACCGATTCTCACAATACATCCTCGTATTGGCCGGAAATGCTATCAGAGGGCTGTGATCCCGATAAAGTCAATCTGACGGGAAGAAATGCAATGTACATGGTATGCAAATGCGAAATGAAATGAGTCGAAACATGAGCCAAATTGCGATGAGTAGTTGGTCAAATTTTGGGGTGCAACACTCGTCTTTCAATACAAAGACGCTTCCACCCTCTTTTCCTCCTAAAAACCTCGGTCCCGTATCGAGCGCACTTTTCATAAGAAACCGATTTCTCTTTGTATTGAACTAAAGAGAGAGGATTTAGCGTAGACTTATTCCTCTCCGAGTATTAGGATATTCACTATAGTGTGGGTGGTCTCGATACTCGTCTTTCAATACGAAGACGCGCCTTTATCCACCATCTCTCACTTTCACAACTTCCTTTCGCATCCTTTCTCACCTAAAACCTCGGTCCTGCACCGAGTGCTTTTTTCAAACCCTTTTCTTCACAACAAAACTTGAATGGTCATGGAATGGTTAGGCGTAGGCCTTCTCCTATCCCGAGTGCTGACGTTTACCGTAGGGTTCTCTGTCTCAAAAGCACTTACCATTCAAAACCAAAAAAAGCTTTAATAAGAGAATGAAGTTCTCTTTGTATTGAATTAAAGAGAGAGGATTGAGTGTAGTCTTCTTCCTCTTCGAGTGTTAGGATACTCACTGTAGTGTGTGTGGTCTCGATACTCGTCTTTCAATACGAAGACGCTACGTTTGCCACACTTTTTCACAAAACTTTGAGATAAAGAATTGGGTACTACCCGCAAGGGGTTACTATCTGATGACATATCTCGCCCCTAAAAATAATTCAACCAATCAAACGTGACACCTTGTCTCGCATGGCGAAAACCAGTCTTTCAAAAAGGATATGTTACGCCCGTTCTACCGCAAACAGGTACGCATAAGTCTCCTCACATGCGAGCAGCAAAACACCTAAACTGCTAGAACGCACACGATAACATCATCCACAAAAACACCGGTTATTCGCACCGTAGGCACAAACTACGTTGCTCTGATTTCTCTTGCATGTTGAGAATACGTAGGCATAGGATTGCGACAATCCTAGCGAGCACCCTTTTTTTTCTTTTCCACCCTTTCCCAAAAAGGCATGCTACGTCCGTTCTACTGCAAACAGGTAACACTTAAGTCTTCTCACATGCGAGCAGCAATACACCTAAACTGCTAGAATGCGCACGATAGTACCGTCTACCAGTACACCCCATTTTCCCGCACATCGTAGGCCAAGCTACGGCTGCTCTGATTCTTTACTTCTTTTAAGTAAGGATACGTAGGCACAAGGGCCACAATCCTTGTCGAGCACATTCCCCCCATATTTGTAGTTCCCCGAACTACGTCGACTCTGACTTTCTCATATCCGTTGAGAATACGTAGGCCTAGGACCGCGAAGTCCTATCGAGTCTGTTCTTTCTCTTTTCTTCCCCGTTCTCTCTTTCCTCCTAACCTCTCATATTCCTATTTCTAACCATTTCTCTTCCCCTTTGGAACACTCTTTTATAGCATAATTTTTAAGCAAATAAATTCACACATGCGATAAACAAATGGTTCCCATCGAGTACGATGGATGCGAGGGGTGCTAATACCTTCCCCTCGCATAACCGGCTTCCGAACCCGTTCTTGGTTACGAGGCCATATTATCCTTTTCTTTCCTAAGGTTTTCTCGATATTTTCCTTTCCCCTCATGGGATAAATAAAGTTCGGTGGCGACTCTTCTGTCTATCTTTTTTCGCCTCCCCGTCGTTGCACAATACCATTTTTTCGAGTAGCGACAGCTGGCGACTCTGGTGGGGACCCCTAGCGAGCCGAGCCTAATTTGTTTGTCGTGTTTGTGTTTTTATTTGTTTTACTTGTTTATGCTTTGTTCTCTAACTGTTGGGTTTATTTGTATGGTTTGTGAGGATAAAAGCTTTCTACCAGAGCTTTCAAGTATACACTAAGTTAGGAGGTGGTTTCTTTCTGATTTGCGAGACTTAGGACTCGTTGAGTTGGATCGAATCCCACCGCTCAGATGAGACCCCTTTGGGATGATTATGTCTTACGAGTAGTCGTAATGGCATTCTTATTTCCAACTTGGGAGTCTGCGACTCTGAGGACCTTTTGTAGAACCTTATTCCAAAGGTTCCTAAAACATAACTCTGTGTTCATCCTTTGAAGGGATTACCGTATTACGAGTAGTCGTTCTGATGGCAAACTTTTGAGGGTTAGTGCATGGGACTTTGTTTAAAGGCCTTTTGGGATACCCTCTTATAAACCAGTAGATAGCCCACCCAATGGGAGAAATACCTTTTGTTGTTGTCTTGTAGGATCTGTGACTTAGATCCTTGATGTGGATCTGTGCTCGTGTGCACTCATTGCATTGCATTTGCATAAACATCTATACATCATTTTGCATTTTCTTCCCTGACCAAGATTCCAAGCTTACCCATCCTCTGTTCATAACCCGCAGTTGATTTCCCGACACTCCCATTGAACTTGTGAGAGCTGTGAGGAGTTTGAAGCAAAGAGGAACATAGACGCCGTGAAGGGTCAGTCAGACAATGCCAGCTGAGATAGCTATGTCAGAGAACAACCGCCAGAATGTTGATCCCCCACAAGGATTTACTGTGACGAACAATCCACTGTATGATCTTCCGCAAGTAAACGTTCCTACTCGACCCCAGAGGATGCCAACGACTGATCCCATGGAAGAAAAGCTCCGTGCCCTTGAGGAGACAATTCAAGCTATGAGAGTGTCTGACATGCCCGACCTCGATGCTGTTGATATGTGTCTAGTGCTAGATTTGGTGATCTCTCCGAGATTCAAGATACCCAACTTCGAGAAGTACACAGGCTTTAGTTGCCCGAGACATCATTTGGTGATGTACTGTCGAAAAATGACCCCCTACACTCATGACGATAAGCTAATGATTCATTGTTTTCAAGAAAGTCTGAGTGGAGCATCATTAAGTTGGTACACGGATTTAGAAAGAAGCCATATCAAATCATGGAGAGACCTAGCTAGCGTTTTTCTAAAGTTTTACCAGTTCAATCTAGACATTCCTCCCCTTCGCATGCAGTTGCAAAGCCTATCTCAGAATGGAAATGAATCTTTTAAAGGATATGCACAGCGGTGGAGAGAATTCGCAGCAAGAGTGCAACCACCACTTTTGGACAAGGAACTGATTGACATGTTCATCAACAGTTTTCATGGCTCTTATCTTGAAAGAATGGCTGGCTGTACGCCATCAAGCTTCTCTGACCTTGTGATTGTAGGAGAGCACCTCGAAAGCTACCTCAAAAGCGGACAAATCCAGGACGCATCAGGCAGCCAGGCCAGTGAGATTGAATCTTTCGACGATTTCCATAAGGAAGAGAAGGATGAAACCAGCGCACTCATAGCAAATGTTGAGTGTTCTCACGATATACCAACAAAACTTTGTGGTCCCTCATCTACTCAACAGGCATTATTACCAGTGCCATGTTATCCTTATGGGAAATCAGCCATGCCTAAAGCTTCATCCCACAAGCCATGGGCCGCTCCTCATGCAAATCAACGAGCCCATGGCCGAGGTCATCTGAATCAGCGCTGTGATCAGAATAGGCCCAACAACAACTTGGAAAGAAGGACTACTCCTCTTCATCCAGTCCCTATGTCGCATAGTCAACTTCTCCCACATCTGATTCAAAACTCATTGGTGGAGCCTAAAGCTCTTAAGCCTGTGCCAGAACCTTACCCTCCTGGGTATAATCCCAATGTTCAGTGTGGATATCATGGTGGATCCATGGGGCACTCGACTGAAGAATGCAAAGCCTTCCAAGCCAAGGTGCAACAACTGATTGACAAAGGGTACATCTCTTTTCCAGAAGGAAGTTTGGTTGTCTATGTCAACCTCTCAGCCGTCTAGGCTCGAAGATTTCCAAGGGTCATTTCTAGAAGCTGGTGGTCCAGACAGGCGGACGTCCTCAACATTGGCGGTCCCTGGGCGCTTTTATCATTTGCATCTTGTAGTTTACTTTCTGTTAATTGCTACTTGCTTTTTAAACATTGTTATTTTGAATGGTAATATTAATTAAGTGATTATGCATTTTCCGAATCAGTCACGTCGTATTCACTCATTATTTCCACTTATCACAGACACATACACTTTTTATCCATTCCACTTCATCACTGTTGTTTTAGCAAACATTGGAAGGAGGATGACGAAAACGAAATACCCATAATTGCAAACTGTATGCTTTCAGACAGAATCTCGTCAATGATGTACAGGCATTGTTTTAAATCCCCTAAACACTGGAGATATAAGGAGTTAATCCCTAGTCAACCACTTCGAGCCTAGAAGTAGGAGTTTTCTTTGGATATTCAAACCCTTACACTCAACCTGGGGCAGGATAGTGTTCAGTTAATCCAACTACGCACTCAAATCAAAAAGAAAAATCCAAAAGACGGTTGTTCATCAATGACCATTGACATGGCAGTCACAATCCTCCGACAAAATTCAAAAAAATCAAAAGCCTACTAAGTCAAACACCTCAAAAGGAGACATAGGCAAAAATCAAGGCTATCCCGATGGATCTGATAAGCAAAATCAGTCCATGCAAAAGTTAGGGATTAAAAAAAGCAAAAGAGGTCCTCAAACCCTAAAAAAAAACAAAAATAAGATTCAGTGGCCAACCAAACCAAAGGGTCACTAACACCCATCAAAATCAAAATAAGGTGGCTGTCATTTCAAATAAACCTTGAACCATCAAGCTTACACCGTCAAGGGAAATAAATGCAAGATTAACTGAATGTAGGTATGGGGGTCATCAAGAAGAAGGGGTGGGTACAAATAATACTTTGAGCCTAATATCCTTTGTTTTATAAACCGTGAACCAGACCATGTTACAACCCTCGAAAGACCTAATTGAGGTGAGGTTTATTTTGAAAGCATACTATTGCGAGGTTGCGTAACCTGACTCCTTACTGTTGCACCCCAAAATTTGACCAACATTTATTTACTCATCAAGTGTTTGAAGGTTGATATCTTCATCAGAAAGCTTAAGAGATCCTCAGAGGAATTGGTTGAAACCAAAGTTGTGTGCCTCATAACTTGAGAGTTGTGGGTGCTCCTCAGATGATTCTGAGACTATGAGGATGAACTTGAAGCTTTGAGAAAGCTTATGAGATTTCTTTAAAGCCATCATAAAGCCTAGAGAGGTCATTGTACAAGAATTCATAAGATTCAACCATGAGTGGTAGAATTAGGGTTTGACTGGGTCAACCCTAGATCAACTGATGATTTGGAGAGGGTTGAGACCTAATCCAAGAGCCATGTGATCATGGAATGATATATTTAAGTGTTATAAGTATGATTCCTAGACCAACTCATCATGATTGAGGAGTTTGAGATGTTTCAAGCTAGGGTTTCTAAGGATTGACAGTGTAAAATCCCCTAGTTTGATCCCTATCTTCCAGACAGTTTTAGCTCAAGATGTGATTGTCATATCATCTTCACCATAACATGAATGTTGTAGAGCTTGTTCTTAGATTTAGTTAGAGTGGTAGAAGTCCTTGATAGGATTTGCAGAGCTCAAGTTATGGTTTTGACAAATTACAGGTCATCTGAGGTATGTGAATCTGGGTCCTTGAAAGTCACCCAACTTGCAGACAACTTTTGCCCTAGTAGGATGATTCCTATGAAATCTTGGTCAACATGAATGTTGAAGAGAATATTCTTAGCTTTCTAGAGAGTACTATAAGTCCTTGATAGGATTTGTAGAAATCAACTTATGGCTTTGACAAGCCAAGGGCATTTTGGTCATTTGGAAGTTATAGGTCATTTCAAGCATAAGGCCATATCTCCTACTTCCAAGCTTCAAATGGAAAAATATTCAACATAAAACTTGCTTAGAATGATGTTTTAAGGCTAGTAGGGAGGTCATGAGAGGTTGAAAAGGCTCATATCAAAAAGTGATAAAAATGGCCTAAAAATGAGGTATAAGTTAATTCAAGTGAAGTTGAAAATCATAAATCCCAAGTTATAAGTCCAAACCATGTCATGCAATAGGTCATTTTGACTCCAAATGACATTCTAAGAACAATGGTTCAGCCACAATTTTGATTTGAGGCTTGCATCATAGGGTTGCTTTGGAAAAGTCTTGCTTGCATAATAAGATACCAAACCAAAACAAGGAAAAGCTTAATAAGCACATTGGTTATGCATTGTATCTCATCTTAAATATCATGTAAGGAGAAATTCAAGTCAGTTACCAAGGATTACAAGGGTTTTTGCATGAGATGCCATGTGGTGAGAAATGAAAGTTCAAAATACCATTGCATGAAAACTTCAAATTCTCATTGGATTGTTCTAGGAGGTTCTAGACTTTTCTAAACCTCTCTATATATCCATTGTGACTTGCATTGAGGCAAGGTTGGTGTTAATTGTGGTAGAGAAGAGAGTGTGAAATCATAAACCTTCCATTGCAAATTACATTGAATCTCTTGATTCTTCTTCATTGCCATTCCATTTTTCTTCACAAACCTTCTCCATACATATTTCTGAGTGTGTTCATACTGGTTTGAGGCTCCATTAATGGAGAATTGAAGGCGTTTACATTGAATTTGCAAGGAAGCCATTGTCATTGGATCTTGAAGTACAAGCTTGCTACACCAAATCTTTTTCAAACAGAAGAAGATTCATCATCTAGGGAGCATTCTTGAAGAGTTGCAAGGCCTGAAAGCAAGATTTTCATCACCTACCATTCCAAGAAGCCAGGTATGCAAAACCATCTCTACATCCTAATCTAGGCATGGCTAGGGTAAATTATTAGTGTAAAGCTGTTAGAGACAATTAGGTGATCATGTATGATGAGTTTGGGAGTATTTGGTGAAGTTTCGACAATGGAGGTCAATTCTTGGATGAGCTAGAATGAGTGATTTAGTGAGTTTTAATGCAAGATTAATGGCTGATTTTAACCAGTGCAATGCAAGGATCATTTTTATGTAAAGAATGTTGAGTTTGGTTGAAGTGGAAAACTGATCATATTTTGAAATTCATGAGGTTATACATTCGGGTTTGAATATAGAGAGTGTTTCATTGAAATCCAAGACCATAGTTTTGTTCAGCTTGGAAAATAGGTCAAGATTGGTTTTTACATGTTGGGATTTGGTCAAGAAATGAGGGAGAACGATGGGGTAGAATTTTGTGCATGGAGGATGTATTTTAATGGAGGTTGTTCAGAAACCCTAGCGCGAGCTTGATGATGATGTTTTAACCCTCCGATTGCACGCGGACCAGTTGACTCAAGACTGGATCGGATGGCTCAGATTTAATTTGGATTATGGAGGGAGACTCAGCAGCGAAACGCTGTGTTCCACTTAAACAAATCCTGGGCTTAAGTGGATCTTGTTCTATTCCCACCCCCCCTGTGAGGCACAATGCCATTTTGAACTGAGTTTCCCTGCTTTTTGCACCGCCAGTTTTGTATTTTTTTTCGATTTTTTTTATTGTTTTTCTGCTTTGAAAATGTGCCTAGGCACTTTTCTTTTTGAACCCCCCTCTGGGCCCAAGCACGTAAATAGAACTGGATATTATTTCTGTTCACACCCCATGCATTCATTCTCATATTATTTTTTTCTCCATTTTATTTTTAATCTTTGAAAATCCATAATAAAATGAAAAATAAATATTTTTTAATGGGAGTTTTTTCTCCCTTTTCATATTTTTGTCTAGAAAAATATAAAATGAAAACATTTTCCATATCATGCATTTTAATATTTTTTGCATATTTTTCATTTTAATTGCTTTTTAATACTTTTATGTTGATGCATGATTTTGTAGATTTTAGTTTAGGTAGCTCCCTTTAGATTTTTAATTCAATCTTTTTAGGGTAGTTAGATATATGTTTTAGGTTCCCCCTGGATTAATTCCATATTTTTGTGATGATTTTTAGGATAGTTTTGATTAGATGCTATTAGGTAGTGTAGAGTTAGGTTAAAACTTCAAACATAGGTCCATAATAACTTTAGATTTTGGGTTTTTAGGACAATTTAGACAATGGGGAATATATGGGTATTAAGGGTAGGTATGTAGGATCCCTTAGAAATTATATTAGGATTTAATATAATAGTATGCTATTTTTGGTTGATTTTTGTATTGGTTGATTGTTTGTGCTGCCTTTAGGGCATGTTTGCTTTAGTTTGCTTTGCTTTGTGGTTTGTTGCTTGGCTTGAGAGCTTGATCTTGTCCTAAGGAGCATTGTGGAGCATAGTGGAAGACTTGAAGATGCATTGAGGAGCTTGAGAGCTTGTTCTTCTTTCTTTTTGTTTTATTTTAGGGTTAGGGATTAGGAAGAGTTTAGATGTAGATAACTTCTTTCTCAAACATGGATGGTATCATTCACCTCCATTCCTCCCTATGATTCAAAGTCCTTCCATGGTATACACCTCTCTCCTTTGGAGGGATAAGTGATTATACCTAGGAAGTAGAACTTTTGAGGGAACCATTCCTTTGATGTTGAACCCTTATAGGTCACCTTTGGTGATCAAATAAGCAGTTCAATATCCCCCAGCTTATCCAGTAAGTGATTTTCTCTGGTTTTGATTGTCTTGAGAGATGCAGAGCCTGAGCATGAAGATGAAGACTTCATTGAAGAGTATTGAAGAGGATGAATCCTTGAGTATTTCCATTCCAGCTGAAGCTTGAAGAGCATGAAGATCAAGTTGATACTTGAAGATCCCTGAAAATTAGGTGAAGCCTGAAGGTGGAGATGATCAAGAAGCTGAAGCTTAAAGGAGAAGATAAGTTGAAACTCATGTTGTAGGGTTGAAACCTGGAAAAGCAATTGATATTTGAAGTTTGAAGACTGAGTTGTTGTTGGAAAAGCTGAAGCTTGGAGTTGAGAGAGGAGTCTGCTTTCTTCTTTTTCTTTTCTGTATTGCTGTGTTCTGTTTGACTTGTCTGTTGCATTAGAATAAGTTCATATCTAGAATAGGTATAATCTAGGAGCATGATTGCACTAGAGGTTGAGTTGCTCCCTCTGCTTGTATTGTTACTATGTGGCTTTGCTTGCGAGTATTCGGTAGAGCCCAACTCCCTTGCCCATGTGGTTTGTTTGCCTGGTGGCATTTTATTTCATTTTTATCTGTATGATTGCAGTTTACTGTTTATTGCTTGATAGCATGTTGTTTATTTTTCAGTATGATTACTGTTATTTCATTTTGGCTTGAGGTTGAGATGAGCTTGTGGAGGCTGAAGCCCCACACACATTTCCTCCCTCACTTGCATTGCATGCATTTTACTGTTAAGCTGATGCTTTGTCTGTTTTGGTGTATCATTGACATGATCCCTTAGGACTCTCATTTCCTTTGATAAGGATTTGATGATAGACTTTTAGGTTGAAACCTATGCATGACAACTTCTAGGAGTTCCCTGTTCAAACCTCAACCATAGGATGAATCCATGGCATGACAACAGTAGGACTTGATAGTCTCCCTCCTAGTTGGGCATGTTCTCTTCCCATCTCAAAACAGTTTAAGATACAGTAATCATGAATGATTTCTTTCGTACGTTACGAGCCTTAAGCTATCTGAGAAAGGATTGTGGGAGAGTTTCTTTTCCACAATCTGGATGTTTAGTATGGTACCCTTTGGGTGACATGCGACGCATTCACTCTCAGGTCATAGTCTCTAGTGCGGTTGAAATCGCAAACACAATAAAAAACACTTCTTTCGTAAAAGATAGGAAATAAACCGTAGTTTCCCGAACTACGTGAGCTCTGATCTCTCATGCCTGTTGAGAGTACATAGGCACAAGATGGCGATGTCTTGGCGAGCTACCTTCCCCCATAACCCTTCGTAGGCCGAACTACGTTGACTCTGATTTCTCATTCTCTGATGAGAATACGTAGGCATAAAGTGCGACGCTTTGCCGAGTCATTCTCTTTTCTTTTTCAGCCAGCCTTGATAGGTAGATAGAATAAAACCAACCCGTCCAAGTAAACCAACAAGCAAGGATCCCGTCGAGTACGACGGACGTGAGGGGTGCTAATACCTTCCCCTTGTGTAACCGACTCCCGAACCCAGACAACGGTTGCGATGACCTTGTCTTACCCTTTTTCGTCAGGTTTTTCCGATCGTTTCCTTTCCCGCTCTGAGGGATAAATAACGAAAGGTGGCGACTCTTCTGTTGTGCCGGCACCTTATTTTCGCGCAAGCGACAGCTGGCGACTCTGCTGGGGACCAAACCCAGAATCTCTGGTTCCCTGCGAGAGTCAATCCTAGTGCTTGAATGTTTACTTGTTGGGTTGCGTTTATTTATCGCATTTTACTTCTCGCACTTTATTTCCCGCATTTTGTTTCCAGTTTAATATGATTATTTGTGCTATTGTGGGATGGGAGTTCTGATGAGTGAGAAGCCAGACCCAGGCTTGAGTGCACCATAGACTTAGAGTGGAAATTAGTGGGCGCGTGATTGCTTTGCAGGCACTAGTGTCTCATGAAATCCACGCTCAGACGAGGTTCATCCGGTTGGCTTCACTTTCAACCCTTTGGGTTGAGACGGTTGCTGGTTTGGTGGATTGTCGACTCTGGGGACCGATCATTTGTGATTCAGCTAAGTGAGGCCGCTTCATGAGCTGGTGATGCCACACCTTCTGGGTATCGTATCACCCCTCTTGAAAGTCTGTGACGCTGATGAACGCATAGGATGCCGTACCTTAAGTCAGTTTAGGTCCATACCTGTGAGTGGGATTGGGTTTATTGCAGGAAACCTTGACCTTCAGACTACCTGGTTTTCTTGACAGTGAATCAGTTTTGTTGGTACCAGGGTTTCTCAGTGACAAATTTGTCTGTTCTTGATAGAGCAGGTTTTGATCAGAGGATCTTATCATCAGGTGTATGTTTGTTCTTGATAGAGCAGGTTTTGATCAGGGGATCTTATCATCAGGTGTATGTCTGTTCTTGATAGAGCAGGTTTGATCAGAGTATTGTCATCAGTGGTTGTTCTTGATAGAGCAGATTTTGAGTGGGGTCTGAAGATCTCATCAGCAGGTGTTGTTTGTTCTTGATAGAGCAGAGTTTCGGGGTCTGAAGATCTCATCAGCAGCTGTATGTTTGTTCTTGATAGGGCAGATTTTTGATTTGGGGTCTGAAGACTTCATCAGCAGATATTTCTTGATCATACATCAGAGGTCCTTATTATCATACATTTGTTCTCGACAGAGCAGAATTATGATCCTATGTATATGATCCTATCAGACGGTTGTTCTTGGCAGATCAGATCTGTGGTCTTACACCGGGGGTTTTCTTCTCATTAGTGGTCGTGGTTTTGTTGATACAGAACCTCCACAACAACAGCTATCCGGATATATATTATTGCATGACTGCATTTTGCATTAGTTTGCATGTTCATTTGCATTTCATTAACGTGTGTCTGTGTTGCAGGTACCGTTTTCCCCGATCCAGGATTTCTCGCCTCCTATTGTATTGTTATGGCCTCTCTCAAGAAGACCGTTGCGTACAAGTTCCCGGCCCCCGATGTGGCTAAGTTGACTGGTTTGATAGCTCTAGCAGGTGATTCTGTGAAGGACGAGTTCAGGAAATCTTATGGCAGGTTGCTCAGTTTGGTTTGCAAGCCTTCTACGTTCGAGTTGAATGGGTTGCATGCTCTGTTGCAGTTCTACGACCCTCCGCTGAGATGTTTCACTTTTCAGGACTTCGTTCTCGCGCCGACGCTGGAAGAGTATGCTGATTTGCTAGGTGTGTCGATCAAGAGGCAGGTGCCTTTTGTTCATATGGATGTTGAGCCTGATCTGGCTGGTTTAGCTTCTTCACTTCATTTGGACGCCTCCGAGTTAGTACTGACTAGTTGGAACAAGGTTCCTGGGTTCTCCTTGCAGTTTCTGGTGGTTAAGGCTCAGCAGTGTGCCAAGGACGGATGTTGGGACGCGTTCAATGCCATCCTCGCTTTGTGCATATATGGCATTATCCTGTTCCCCAACATGCCCGATTTCGTAGACTTTGATGCGTTTCACATCTTTGCTTCAGGGAATCCAGTCCCTACCCTGATCGGAGATGTCTATCACTCAATCCACTATAAGAATGAGAACCGGAGAGGGAAGAATGTCTCATGCTGCGTACCGTTGCTGTATAAATGGCTTGATAGCCATCTTCCCAAAAGGGGTCCTTTTGTCTTGTCTGCAGCCACAGCTGAGTGGCCTGAGCGTCTGATGAGTTTATCTGTAGAGGATATTGATTGGTTCGACAGAGACAGGTTGGGTACTGAGGTGATCTTCAGTTGCAGCAGGTTTCCTAATGTGCCTCTGATAGGTAGGAAGGGCTGCATAAACTACAATCCGTCGTTGCTGGTTCGACAGTTCGCGTATGCTTTGAGGAATCCGCCGAAGGGTGAAGAGGTACAGGAATCTCTGTACCTCACGGGTATTCTAGAGGGGGATCTGTTGTCCAAGCTTCAGCGTGCGTGGAATAGTATCGGTAAGCGAGGAAAGTCGTTGCTGGGAAAAAGCAACAATCAAGCCTACCCTCCGTATACAGCATGGATCAGAGCCAGAGTCAATGCTATAGGGATGCCATTTCCTCAGGTCAAGCCAGAAAGCTCTCTAGCAATCGAAGAGCCTACTACTGTGCCCATTCATTAGCATAACCAGGTATTAGCTGAGCGGGATGAATTGAAGCGGGCGAACGCAGAACTGGAGAAGGAGTTAGCTCAGCTTCGAAGTGAAAGGAACGAGGTTGTTCATGCTTTCAAAAGGCAGACAGGGTTGGTGAACCAGCTAGGTACAGACCTGACAAAGCAGATTTCCGAGCGGGAACGCATGGGTCAAGACTTCAGGGCTGTCAACGACGTACTAGCTACGAAGAAGCAACATTTGGACGAGGCATATCGGAGGATATCCAAGTTCGACCAGCACTAGAAGGCTTCCTTGGCCACTAGGAAAGAGCGGGAGGATAAGCTGATGCTGCAGATCTCCAAGCTGGAAGCCGAGGTGAAGGACAGTGAACAGAGGTTTGATGAAGAAACCGCCCGCAGATACGCCGCCGAAGGCCAGCTCAACAAAGCTCTTGCTAACCTGAAGGAGCACAAGTTGACGGTTGAGTCCAAAAAGCGGAAATTAGAAGATTGCTTCGGCGAAGGAGCATGGGAAAGTTCAGTTCAGGGACTTCAGTATACCATTGTGCAGAGGGAACTACTCGTCGAGGGGTTGCTCACTTTGCCAGATCATCCAGAGACGAAGGAGTTATTAGCAGAGTATCGCGCTCGTGGCCGTACTTGACTAGTTATATTCCTTTTGTTTTGATCTTTGTTGTATGCTGACCATCACCAGGCTTGTTGGCTGAGGTCACGCTGTTGATTTGTCTTGTACTCACTGATGCTATGTACTGCCTTGATAGGCTTTCCTTTATATATGAGATTGATGTTTCCATGATTGGGCTCGGACTTCTTATTCTTATTATTATCAGCACTGGCACTCAGGCACTAGGATCGGGGGAAATCTCCCAAACACACAGACACGCGCATGCATCTGCATGAAGCATTTGCATGGCGTACATTTTGTTGTTTTTCCTAACCTTTAGTGTTTGCAAGTTTTTTCAGGTTTTTTCAGGTTCACAGGTCCCAGACTGTTTTCGGTGACTCCAGGATTGATCAGAGGCTCATTCACCGTTATTCAACTCGAGCTAATCAGACCAGAATCATGGATCAGGTGCAGACAGATGTCCAGGAGCTCCGTGAGCGGATGGATCCTTTATGGAACTGATGCAGGTGGTCGCCAATGGTCAAGACCAGCTCAGGACTTTGGTTCAACCTTTGATCTCCAGGGTTGATAGTAACGACATACTTCATGGCGGGGCTGTGCCTACTCCTCCACCAGTTGATACTCCGCAGAATGGTGTCCCTGTGGCCGGGGGCAACGGCAGTGCTAATGGCAATGTGATGGCCAATATTGGACTCAATGCGACGGGCGTCGGCAATGGTAGTCTGGGAGCTAATGTCAACATCGGGCCGGTCAACGGCAATGCTGGCGTCGGGAATCTGTTGGTGCCTCAACCGTGGCTTGAGGATCATCAGGATGATGTGTTTTCTCAAAGAGGTGCGAAAGCGGAGCTGAATGCTGAAGCATGGCTCAGATTCAAAGTACTTGAAGATAAAATGAGAGATATTGAGAATCAGAATACTTTGGGCGTTGATATGTCCAAGCTGGGGTTAATTGCTGATTTCAAGATACCTCCTAAGTTCAAGGTGCCTGTCTTTGAGAAATATAAGGGCACCACTTGCCCTCGTGTCCACCTGCGATCGTACTATAGAAAGATGTCTGCCTATTCCGAAGATGAGAAGTTGCTGATGCACTTCTTCCAAGATAGTCTTTCTGGACCATCCCTCGAGTGGTACATGGGCCTAGAGCCCACTACCGTGCGCACCTGGAAGGATCTCGCTGAAGCGTTTGTCCTCCACTATCAGTACAACAGCGACTTAGCCCCGAACCGAGTCCAGCTCCAGAACCTTTCGCAGCGGAATAATGAAGGATTTAAGGAGTACGTCCAGCGGTGGCGTGAGTTGGCAGCCCGGGTTCAACCGCCGATGGTTGAGCGCGAGCTCGTGCAGATGTTTGTGGCTACCCTCCCGGGAATCTACTATGAAATGTTAGTCAGCGGTATGTCTGGGACGTTCTCAGCTCTCATTACCATGGGCGAGCACGTCGAGAATGGTATCAAGATCGGAAAAATTCAAGGTGAGTCTTCCTCGGCTGGAGGAGGTGGAAAGAAACCTTATGCTGGTAAGCGACGAGAAGGCGATGCGAGCGCTGTGACCAACGCTCGAAGAAAGGGCAAGGGCCCTCAGCAGCAGATAGCCAGTATAAATATCCCAGCAGCTCCGCAGCAGCAGCAGCAGCAGCAACAGAATCAACAGGGATATAGAAAGTACCAGAATCGGGCGCCTTCGACAAACCGTCACTTCGAGGCACCGCCCATGTCGTATGCGCAACTCCTGCAGACTTTGCTTCAGCTTCAGTTGGTTCAGAAGAGGACGATGGCTCCCTTGACAGGGGCACCTCCACCAGGGTACGACGCAAATGCTACTTGCGATTTCCATACAGAGGCACCAGGCCACACGATCGAGAACTGCAAAGCCTTTAAGCACAAGGTGCAGGACATGGTAGATGCCAAGATTATCAACTTTTCCGAAAATGTGCCCAATGTCACGAAAAACCCTATGCCGAATCATAGGGGAGGCGGAGTGAACGCCATTATCGAAGAAGAGAGTGCAGATCTGTTGACTGATGTCAAAGACTTAAATACGCCGCTTAGTTTCGTCAAAGCTAAGTTGTTGAAGAAAGGGTTCTTTCCAGGATGCAGAGAGTTATGCATGGATTGTGCTACACATTCTGATGGGTGTGAGCAGTTGGTAGAAGGAATCCAAAGTCTGATGACTGAGGGTATTTTGCAGTTCAGCCGGAGGGCTGAAAGTGTATCAGGAGAGGTAGTGTTGAAGCAGGCCGATGAAGTCGCCACCATCACCATTCCTCGCCAGCCAATTACTATTTCTACGCCCAGACCGCCTACAATCACTATTACCAAAGCTGGGCCGATACCATTCGAGAGCACTAACGCTGTTCCGTGGCATTATGGAGCTGAAGTCTATTGCAACGGTCAGAAGTTAGAGCTGGAGCCGTATGGGTCGACTGTGGAGAATCTCGCAGGAATCAGTGGTATTACCCGTAGCGGTAGAGTATTTGCACCGCCAGAGATCATGGAAGAGAAAGCGGTCAAAGCTGATGCAGTCGATAAGGGTAAAAGCAAAGTCGTCGAAGAGGCCCCGTGTGGGGTAGCGAAAGATTTGCTGGTCAAAGATGCCGAAGAGTTTATGCGGTTAATCAAAAAGAGTGACTACAAGATTGTAGACCATCTTCACCAGACGCCTTCGAAGATTTCTATTCTCAATTTGTTGTTGTGTTCTGAAGCACACCACAACACGCTGCTGAAGGTATTGAACGCTGCCTACGTACCGCAAGAGATATCGGTGAATCAGCTAGAAGAGGTGGTAGCCCATGTTAACGCTGGTAATGGGCTAGGTTTCACATATTTAGAGCTGACGCCTAAAGGGAGAGATCACAACAGCGCCTTGCACATCTCGATAGAGTGCAGGGGCACAATCATGTCGCATGTTCTGGTGGACACGGATTCGTCGCTTAATGTGCTTCCGAAGAAGGAATTAATGAAGTTGGACACTCGTGGATTGCTTTGCACGCCCAGTGATCTGGTGGTGAAAGCATTTGACGGAACTAAGTGCCACGTTTTCGGGGAGTTGACCTTGTCGATCCAAGTTGGTCCGGAAACGTTCGACACGGTCTTTTATATCATGGACATCATGCCTGCCTACAGTTGCCTCTTAGGTCGGCCATGGATCCATGTTGCTGGTGCCGTGACCTCCACGTTGCATCAAAAGCTCAAATATGCTGTCGGGGGAAGCATAGTAACCGTATATGGTGAGGAGGACATTATGGTGAGCCATTTGTCATCCTTTAAGTATGTTGAAATGGATGGCGAAATCCATGAAACTCTCTGCCAAGCATTTGAAGCCGTCAAGGTGAAAGAGGTAGCTCCTGTCGTCACAGAGAAGCAAGAGATGAATCTCTCCTCATTCAAAGAAGCTCGGGCCGTCGTCGAAGCCGGTTCTACCCCAGGCTGGGGGCATATTTTGGAGATACCAATCAAGCAGGATAAGTTTGGATTGGGGTATTCTCCTGAAGCTGAAGCTTCTTCTTCTTCGTCTAGCAGTACGTCACGGGGTAAGGGGCCGATCCTATTTACCAGTGGCGGAGTGATCTTCGAAAGCATCAACGCGGCGTCTGAGGACAGCGGGGATAGCGATTGTGATCTCGACTCTTGGATTCAGCCAAGTAAGCCAGACGAGCGCCTCAACAATTGGACCATCAAGGATATCGTCCAGCTGACAAGTAAAGAGTAATGATTTACTTTCTTCAATCATTGTACAACCCTATATCCTGCCCGGGGCATAGCGGTTTTATTGTCAGGGCCTTGTTGGATTATGTACATGCATTTTGTTAATAAATCAAAGGCGTTTTCTTCGTATTCAAATATTGTGTTCTTTGTTATTCCTGTTTTATATTTGTTTTGAAAAACAGTAAAATAGCAATGGGGTTTGTGCTAACCTGCATATTCTTGTTTTAAACTTAACCCTTGTTATTGCAGGATCCACATAACAGATGACATCGACTCTGGACCTTCTACGGCTCACTTCGACTTCGATTACCCGATCTATCAAGCCGAGGGAGAGATTGATGAAGACGAAGACCTTCCTGAAGAGTTGGCCCACTTGTTGAAACAAGAGGAAAAGGTTATTCTGCCTCATGAGGAGGAAATTGAGATCGTAAACCTGGGTTCTGAAGAGCTCGTCAGAAATGTCAGAGTAGGGGCTGCGCTGCAGAGTAATGTCAAGCAGAGATTGGTCGAGATGCTTCGAGAGTATAGTGACGTCTTTGCTTGGTCATACGAAGATATGCCCGGACTTGACACGGACATCGTGGTCCACCACTTGCCGTTGCGTGAAGATTGCCCTCCCGTTAAGCAGAAGCTTAGGAGGACGAGACCAGATATGGCTGTAAAAATCAAAGAAGAAGTCCAGAAGCAGTTGGACGCAGGATTTTTAGCCGTCACCACTTACCCTCCGTGGGTCGCCAACATAGTGCCTGTACCGAAGAAGGACGGTAAGGTACGCATGTGCGTCGATTATCGGGATTTGAACAGGGCGAACCCTAAAGATGATTTCCCGTTGCCTCATATCGATGTGTTGGTCGACAACACAACTCAGTTCTCCGTGTTTTCGTTCATGGATGGCTTCTCCGGTTACAACCAGATCAAGATGGCGCCGGAGGACATGGAGAAAACGACGTTTATCACCCCCTGGGGAACATTTTGCTATAAGGTAATGCCCTTCGGTCTGAAGAACGCAGGGGCCACTTACCAGCGAGCAATGGTAACTTTGTTTCATGATATGATTCATCATGAGATCGAGGTCTATGTTGATGACATGATTGCAAAGTCCCAAACAGAGGAAGAGCATATGGTCAACTTATTGAAGCTTTTTTAGAGGCTTAAGAAGTTCAGGCTGAGGCTGAATCCTAACAAGTGCACTTTCGGAGTGCGGTCCGGAAAGTTGCTGGGGTTTATCGTTAGTGAACGAGGTATCGAGGTTGATCCTGCGAAAATAAAAGCCATTCAAGAAATGCCAGCGCCGAAAACAGAAAAAGAAGTTCGTGGTTTCTTGGGCCGAATAAACTACATTGCAAGGTTTATCTCTCAGCTCACGACCACTTGTGAACCGATGTTCAAGCTTTTAAAGAAAGATCAGGCGATTACTTGGAATGAAGATTGCCAGAAGGCATTCGACAAGATAAAGCAGTATCTTCAAGAACCTCCAATCTTGATACCCCCAGTGGCTGGACGACCTTTAATCATGTACCTGACGGTTCTGGAGAATAGTATGGGGTGTGTTCTCGGTCAGCACGACGAGACGGGCAGAAAGGAGCATGCCATTTACTACTTGAGTAAAAAGTTCACTGAGTGTGAATCTCGATACTCGATGCTGGAGAAGACGTGTTGTGCACTAGCTTGGGCTGCCAAACATCTACGATAGTACATGCTCAATCACACCACCATGCTAATTTCGGAGATGGATCCGATCAAGTACGTCTTCGAGAAGCAGGCTCTTTCGGGCAGGATTGCCAGATGGCAAATGGTGTTAACAGAATATGATATTCAGTACGTGTCCCAGAAGGCCATCAAGGGAAGCGTATTGTCTGATTACCTTTCCGAACAGCCGATCAAGGACTACCAGCCGATGAAGTTTGAATTCCCTGACGAGGATATTATGTTTCTCAAAGCGAAGGATTGCGATGAGTCGTTGCCCGTCGAGGGGCCAGATAGGAAATCCCAGTGGAAGTTGATATTCGATGGAGCGGTTAATTCCTATGGAAGTGGCATCGGGGCTATCATCACGACTCCCCATGGATCCCGCATCCCGTTTACTGCGAGACTGACGTTTCCAGTTACCAACAATGAAGCGGAATACGAAGCATGCATCATGGGTCTAGAAGAGGCGATTGATTTGAGAATCAAGAATCTAGACGTATATGGTGACTCAGCGCTTGTGATCAACCAAATTAAAGGGGAGTGGGAGACTCGTCAATCCAATTTGGTGTCGTACATGAATTGTGCCAGGAGGCTACTTCCGTTCTTCGATCGAGTGGAACTTCATCATGTGCCCAGAGCTGAAAATCAGATGGATGATGCCTTAGCCACGTTGGCTTCAATGTATAAAGTCAATTTTTGGAATGAGGCTCCAAGAATTGTACTCTCGCGTCTTGATAGACCGGCATTTGTCTTTGCAATCGAGGATGCCGCCGACGGCAAGCCATGGTTCCACGACATCCAGACTTTCCTTATGACTAAGGAGTATCCTGCGGGTGCGTCAACCCAGGATAAGAAGACTCTGAGGAGGCTGTCTCGAAACTTTTATCTCAATCCTGATGGAGTGTTGTATAAGAGAAACCATGATCTCGTGCTACTCAGATGTGTAGATGAGAAAGAGGCGAGTATGCTCATGGAAGAGGTCCATGAAGGCACATTTGGTACGCACGCCGGCGGGCACGCTATGACGAGAAAGATCCTGAGAGCAGGATACTACTGGCTGACTATGGAGTCGGATTGCTTCAGATTCGCGAAGAGATGTCATAAATGCCAGATTTATGCTGATAAAGTTCATGTGCCGCCGTGCCCATTGAATGTCATGTCCTCTCCTTGGTCGTTCTCCATGTGGGGCATCGACATGATAGGCAAGATCGAGCCTACTGCATCCAATGGTCATCGTTTCATTCTGGTAGCTATCGACTACTTCACCAAGTGGGTGGAGGCAGCCTCGTACGCTAATGTGACCAAGCAGGTAGTGGCTAAATTCATAAAGAGGGACATCATCTGTCGTTACGGAATTCCCGAGCGGATCATTACTGATAATGGTTCGAATTTGAATAACAAGATGATGAAGGAGCTGTGCCAGAGCTTCAAGATTGAACACCACAACTCATCTCCTTACCGGTCGAAGATGAATGGAACCGTCGAAGCCTCCAACAAGAACATAAAGAAGATTGTTCAGAAGATGGTTGTGACATACAAAGATTGGCACGAGATGATGCCATTTGCACTGCACGGTTATCGTACGATAGTACGTACGTCGACCGGGGCAACTCCTTTCTCCTTAGTGTACGGTATGGAAGCTGTCCTACCGTTAGAAGTGGAGATCCCTTCTTTGCGAGTTTTGGTTGATGTGAAACTCGACGAGGCAGAATGGATTAGGAATCGCTTGAACCAACTCAGCCTGATGGACGAGAAGAGGTTAGCATCGATTGCGTTTGGTCGTCTGTACCAAAGCCGAATGAAGAAAGCTTATGATAAGAAGGTGCGTCCTAGAAGCTTTCAGACGGGTGATCTCGTCCTGAAGAAGATTCTTCCGCCACACTCCGATCACCGGGGTAAGTGGACTCCGAATTACGAAGGTCCGTACGTCGTCAGCAAGGTCTTCTCGGGAGGAGCTTTGTTGTTATCCACGATGGATGGTGAAGATTTTGCTTCCCCGGTGAACGCGGACGCAGTTAAAAAATACTTTGCTTGAAAGCGACTCGCTGGACAATAAAAAAAAGAGAGTCCAGGCATAAAAGGGGCATCCCGGTGAACCAAAAACAGAATAAAAGGTTCGGGCAAAAATTAGGGATATATTGAAAAAAGTGTACACCCGCGAAGTCGAAAACCTACACTGGGCGACTTCGGCAAAAAAGGGTATCCCGGTGAACTGAAAACCCGCAAAGGGCGGTTCACGCAAAAGTTAGGGATTTGAATAAGCAAATGACTGCGTTCCGCGTGTGGACTTTCATTGTTTAGTGGTTTGGAGGACCTGAGGGCCGTTTATCTGAATCAATCTCTTCCGAAGCTGAAGCGTCGGAGAAGTATCGAAGTCGAGTGGGTCTTAGAGGGATCAACTCATGGTGTTCGTCTACGCCTCGTTGCCGACATTTGTATATACTGATGTATATTTATGTTTTATTTTTGCGCGGCTTCCTCATTCCAGGAGCTTGCATCTGTTGTAAAACATTTTTACCCATTCAGGGGTTCGTCATCAATAAAATGCATATTATTCAGCAATTCTGTTTTCCTGTTTAGCATTTATCTGTTTTGTTTGCGAATGAAAACGTCGATGTTTTTGATAAAATGCGCATACATAAACTTACTGGCCTAGGCCCATTGATTGTTGAAACAATTAATTACCTGAACATTGTCACGAGATAATAACCTTGATAGGTCCCTTTGAGAAGGGTGTCTTGTCTGTTTGTTTGTGTTGTTACAGGTGTAGCATATCCCAGACAGTGCGCCGTGCGCATCCCCGAAGCAGGATGATTCCTCCTTCTCCAGCAGAGTTCAGTAGCCTCTCCCCGCAGAGTCTGAACGCAAGATCGTGAGCATTGATATGTCTCCCCAGGCAGAGATGGTTCTCTTCCCTAAGCAGATGCGTCCTGAAGGAACGTCACCTCCTCAGCTGAGTCACGCGCCGAAGCATGATTTCCCCCTCGCACCGGGTCACAAGTGCAGGTTTCAGCTATGTTCGGGCGCCGAAGCTCGTGTTTTTCCCCCTCGCACCGGGTCACAAGTGCAGGTTTCAGCTATGTTCGGGCGCCGAAGCTCGTATTTTTCCCCCCGCACCGGGTCACAAGTGCAGGTTTCAGCTATGTTCGGGCGCCGAAGCTCGTGTTCTTCCCCCGCACCGGGTCACAAGTGCAAGTCTCATAGAAGTGTTCGGGCGCCGAAGCTCGTGTTCTCCCCCAGCACCGGGTCACAAGTGCAAGTCTCATAGAAGTGTTCGGGCGCCGAAGCTCGTGTTCTCCCCCAGCACCGGGTCACAAGTGCTGGTTTCATAGAAATGTTCGGGCGCCAAAGCTCGTGTTCTTCCCCCCGCACCGGGTCACAAGTGCAGGTTTCATAGGAAACTATTCGTACGCCGAAGTATGTCGCAACTCATGGTGCCAGACTGAAGTCTCCAGCGGAATTGAGATTCCCCACCAGAGTCGTACTCTATCCCGAAGTCGGATGATTCCCTCTTCCCCAGTAGAGTGTTGGAACAACTGATGCTGTATTCCCCTGCAGAGTTGTATTGTCCCCCGAAGTCGGATGATTCCTTCTTCCCCAGCGGAATTGAAATTCCTCACCAGAGTTGTACTCTCCAGTGAAGCAGTTTGGACCATGAGTGGTTTCCCCTAGCAGAGCGTTGAACAGCTGATGCTGTATCTCCCCCAGAGTCGTACTCTCTCCAGCGAAGCAGAATGATTTCTCCTTCCCCAGCCGAGTTTGCAGATCACCAAGAGAGCCGAATCCTTGGAAGTTGATCAGACCATGATTGGTTTTCCCCAGTGGGAGTGTTGAGCAGCTGAAGTTGTTTCCCCACAGAGTTATTATCCCCAGAAGAGTAGCCGAGACGGCCACGCAGCTTATTCCCGCGATTGATATCGCTTTCTCTCAGTAGGTCCAAGTTCTCATAGAGCTTCATCCCCATGCAGCAGTCAACTGAAGTTGTGCCCCCTACGGAGTCCAATTGAGATTGGGGTGACCACGTTCTCCTCAGCAGGATGATTCCTCTATCTGAGTAGTTCTTTCTCCTCGACAGGAGGATTTCCCCCTCGGCATTTATTTTGCTGACGGGATCGCATCATTGTGCATGATTGCATAGCATTTAGCATAAGCGCATAACATTTCCACCGTGTGGAGCATGGCTCCGAAGCATATGCATAATAAACATGATCTAGGTTGCTACCGTTCTTGTTTTGCAGGTGTTCCGCCGAAGGATCAGTTGCTCAGGATGATTCCTGACATTCTCCCCAACGAAGTCGCTTGCTCAAGATGATTTTTGAGATCCCCAGCGAAGTCTTCAGTTCGAGATGATTCTTGAATTCCTCAGCAGGGCCGTTTGCTTAAGATGATTCCTAAGCTCCCCAGTGCAGTCCCCAGTAAAGGTTGCCCAGGATGATTCCTGAAGCCCCAAGAGAGCCGAATCCTTGGAAGTTGCTCAAGCCATGATTGGTTTGTCCCCGGCAAGAGTTACCCAGGATGATTCCTGGAATCCCCAACAGAGTGTTTGCTCAGAATGGTTATCGGTTCAAGATGATTCTTGAAGTCCCCGGCGGAGTTATTTGTTCAAGATGATTCTTGAAGTCCTCAGCAGAGTTGATTCCTCCAAAATGATTTCTGGACCCCCGGAGCGGAGTTACTTGATAGTTCTCCAGATTCCCCAGCGGCGAAGCATCATCCCCAGCAGGTTTTCCAACGGCGAAGTTGAAATCTCCTTTGAAGACTCCATGATTGGAGTCTGACCGTGTTAATGAAGTAGTTCTCTCAGCTAATGCGGAATGCCTGATGGCATGATCAACCTGATGGTTGAAGTCCGGCTGATGCCCGACGATTTCTTTGAATGCCTGATGGCATGATCAACCTGATGGTCGAAGTCCGGCTGATGCCCGACAGTGTTCTTTGAATGCCTGATGGCATGATTGACTATGTACTACCGGTTACCGTGTGACCCATTCCCCAATGAAGTTTTTTCATCCTGACGGCGAGGTCATATTATGTTTGTTTCCAGCGGCGATGTTGGATGTTTGCTTTGACGGCGAGGTCAGATTATGTTTGTTTCCAGCGGCGATGTTGGATGTTTGTTTTTAACGGCGAGGTCATATCATGTTTGTTTCCAGCGGCGATGTTGGATGGTTGTTTATGACGGCGATGTCAGATTTCTCTATTTCTCCAGCGGCGATGTTGGGTGTTTTTTTTGTTCTGACGGCGATGTCAGATAGTTTAGTGTTCCAGCGGCGATGTTGGGCGTTTCTCAGATTATCCTTTAGTTCTCCAGCGGCGATGTTGGGTGCTTTTGTCAGACTCTTTATCTTTCCAGCAGCGATGTTGGGTGTTTTGTTTGATTCCGGCGACGATGTCAGGTGTCTTAGTTCTCCAGCGGCGATGTTGGATGTTTGTTTCCAGCGGCGATGTTGGGTATGTCAGATTCTCCAGTTTTCCAGCGGCGATGTTGGGTGTTTTGATTGTCTGATGACAATGTCGAAGGAATTTAACGTGGATAACTGACGGTGATGTCAGTTCAGTATTTCTCCAGATAGCTGCCGTGCAGCTATTATTCCAGTACTTGAGCAGTTGGCAAATTTCCGGGTTTACCGGTATTCAACCGTCTCGCACCTTGATTGGCTGAGAGTCGTTCGCTCCTCACCCAGTCAGGTTCAAGCCGTTTGAATAGGGGCAGCTGTTGCACCCAAAATTTGACCAACATTTATTTACCTATCAAGTGTTTGAAGGTTGATATCTTCATCAGAAAGCTTAAGAGATCCTCAGAGGAATTGGTTGAAACCAAAGTTGTGTGCCTCATAACTTGAGAGTTGTGGGTGCTCCTCAGATGATTATGAGGCTATGAGGATGAACTTAAAGCTTTGAGAAAGCTTATGAGATGTCTTGAAAGCCATCATGAAGCCTAGAGAGGTCATTGTACAAGAATTCAGAAGATTCAACCATGAGTGGTAGAATTAGGGTTTGACTGGGTCAACCCTAGGTCAACTGATGATTTGGAGAGGGTTGATACCTAATCCAAGAGCCATGTGATCATGGAATGATATATTGAAGTGTTATAAGGATGATTCCTAGACCAACTCATCATGATTGAGGAGTTTGAGAAGTTTCAAGCTAGGGTTTCTAAGGATTGACAGTGTAAAATCCCCTAGTTTGATCCCTATCTTCCAGACAGTTTTAGCTTAAGATGTGATTGTCATCTCATCTTCCCCACAACATGAATGTTGTAGATCTTGTTCTTAGATTTAATTTGAGTGGTAGAAGTCCTTGATAGGATTTGCAGAGCTCAAGTTATGGTTTTGACAAATTACAGGTCATCTGAGGTATGTGAATCTGGGTCCTTGAAAGTCACCCAACTTGCAGACAACTTTTGCCCTAGTAGGATGATTCCTATGAACTCTTGGTCAACATGAATGTTTAATAGAATCTTCTTAGCTTTCTAGAGAGTACTAGAAGTCCTTGATAGGATTTGTAGAACTCAACTTATGGCTTTGACAAGCCAAGGGCATTTTGGTCATTTGGAAGTTATAGGTCATTTCAAGCATAAGGCCATATCTCCTACTTCCAAGCTTCAAATGGAAAAATCTTCAACATAAAACTTGCTTAGAATGATGTTTTAAGGCTAGTAGGGAGGTCATGAGAGGTTGAAAAGTCTCATATCAAAAAGTGATAAAAATGGCCTAAAAATGAGGTATAAGTTAATTCAAGTGAAGTTGAAAATCATAAATCCCAAGTTATAAGTCCAAACCATGTCATGCAATAGGTCATTTTGACTCCAAATGACATTCTAAGAACAATGGTTCAGCCACAATTTTTATTTGAGGCTTGCATCATAGGGTTGCTTTGGAAAAGTCTTGCTTGCATAATAAGATACCAAACCAAAACAAGGAAAAGCTTAATAAGCACATTGGTTATGCATTGTATCTCATATTAAATATCATGTAAGGAGAAATTCAAGTCAGTTACCAAGGATTACAAGGGTTTTTGCATGAGATGCCATGTGGTGAGAAATGAAAGTTCAAAATACCATTGCATGAAAACTTCAAATTCTCATTGGATTGTTCTAGGAGGTTCTAGACTTTTCTAAACCTCTCTATATATCCATTGTGACTTGCATTGAGGCAAGGTTGGTGTTAATTGTGGTAGAGAAGAGAGTGTGAAATCATAAACCTTCCATTGCAAATTACATTGAATCTCTTGATTCTTCTTCATTGCCATTCCATTTTTCTTCACAAACCTTCTCCATACATATTTCTGAGTGTGTTCATACTGGTTTGAGGCTCCATTAATGGAGAATTGAAGGCGTTTACATTGAATTTGCAAGGAAGCCATTGTCATTGGATCTTGAAGTACAAGCTTGCTACACTAAATCTTTTGCAAACAGAAGAAGATTCATCATCTAGGGAGCATTCTTGAAGAGTTGCAAGGCCTGAAAGCAAGATTTTCATCACCTACCATTCCAAGAAGCCAGGTATGCAAAACCATCTCTACACCCTAATCTAGGCATGGCTAGGGTAAATTATTAGTGTAAAGTTGTTAGAGACAATTAGGTGATCATGTATGATGAGTTTGGGAGCATTTGGTGAAGTTTCGACAGTGGAGGTCAATTCTTGGATGAGCTAGAATGAGTGATTTAGTGAGTTTTAATGCAAGATTAATGGCTGATTTTAACCAGTGCAATGCAAGGATCATTTTTATGTAAAGAATGTTGAGTTTGGTTGAAGTGGAAAACTGATCATATTTTGAAATTCATGAGGTTATACATTCAGGTTTGAATATAGAGAGTGTTTCATTGAAATCCAAGACCATAGTTTTGTTCAGCTTGGAAAATAGGTCAAGATTGGTTTTTACATGTTGGGATTTGGTCAAGAAATGAGGGAGAACGATGGGGTAGAATTTTGTGCATGGAGGATGTATTTTAATGGAGGTTGTTCAGAAACCCTAGCGCGAGCTTGATGATGATGTTTTAAGCCTCCGATTGCACGCGGACCAGTTGACTCAAGACTGGATCGGATGGCTCAGATTTAATTTGGATTATGGAGGGAGACTCAGCAGCGAAACGCTGCGTTCCACTTAAACAAATCCTGGGCTTAAGTGGATCTTGTTCTATTCCCACCCCCCTGTGAGGCCCAATGCCATTTTGAACTGAGTTTCCCTGCTTTTTGCACCGCCAGTTTTGTATTTTCTTTAGATTTTTTTAATTGTTTTTCTGCTTTGAAAATGGGCCTAGGCGTTTTTCCTTTTGACCCCCCCTCTGGGCCCAAGCGCGTAAATAGAACTGGATATTATTTCTGTTCACACCCCATGCATTCATTCTCATATTATTTTTTCTCCATTTTATTTTTAATCTTTGAAAATCCATAATAAAATGAAAAATGAATATTTTTTAATGGGAGTTTTTTCTCCCTTTTCATATTTTTGTCTAGAAAAATATAAAATGAAAACATTTTCCATATCATGCATTTTAATATTTTTTGCATATTTTTCATTTTAATTGCTTTTTAATACTTTTATGTTGATGCATGATTTTGTAGATTTTAGTTTAGGTAGCTCCCTTTATATTTTTAATTCAATCTTTTTAGGGTAGTTAGATATATGTTTTAGGTTCCCCCTGGATTAATTCCATATTTTTGTGATGATTTTTAGGATAGTTTTGATTAGATGCTATTAGGTAGTGTAGAATTAGGTTAAAACTTCAAACATAGATCCATAATAACTTTAGATTTTGGGTTTTTAGGACAATTTAGACTATGGGGCATATATGGGTATTAAGGGTAGGTATGTAGGATCCCTTAGAAATTATATTAGGATTTAATATAATAGTATGTTATTTTTGGTTGATTTTTGTATTGGTTGATTGTTTGTGCTGCCTTTAGGGCATGTTTGCTTTAGTTTGCTTTGCTTTGTGGTTTGTTGCTTGGCTTGAGAGCTTGATCTTGTCCTAAGGAGCATTGTGGAGCATAATGGAAGACTTGAAGATGCATTGAGGAGCTTGAGAGCTTGTTCTTCTTTCTTTTTGTTTTATTTTAGGGTTAGGGATTAGGAAGAGTTTAGATGTAGATAACTTCTTTCTCAAACATGGATCGTATCATTCACCTCCATTCCTCCCTATGATTCAAAGTCCTTCCATGGTATACACCTCTCTCCTTTGGAGGAATAAGTGATTATACCTAGGAAGTAGAACTTTTGAGGGAACCATTCCTTTGATGTTGAACCCTTATAGGTCACCTTTGGTGATCAAATAAGCAGTTCAATATCCCCCAGCTTATCCAGTAAGTGATTTTCTCTGGTTTTGATTGTCTTGAGAGATGCAGAGCCTGAGCATGAAGATGAAGACTTCATTGAAGAGTATTGAAGAGGATGAATCCTTGAGTATTGCCATTCCAGCTGAAGCTTGAAGAGCATGAAGATCAAGTTGATACTTGAAGATCCCTGAAGATTAGGTGAAGCCTGAAGGTGGAGTTGATCAAGAAGCTGAAGCTTAAAGGAGAAGATGAGTCGAAACTCATGTTGTAGGGTTGAAACCTGGAAAAGCAATTGATATTTGAAGTCTGAAGACTGAGTTGCTGTTGGAAAAGCTGAAGCTTGGAGTTGAGAGAGGAGTCTGCTTTCTTCTTTTTCTTTTCTGTATTGATGTTGTCGCTACTGCGAAAATCGGCACCGGCTGAACAGAAGAGTCGCCACCGTGCGTTATTTATCCCACGGGAGGGAAAGGAAACGCTCAGAGTAAACCTCGCACAACACGGGAAAGGTATGGTCGTCGCAACCAAAACCTGGATTCGGGAGTCGGTTACGCAAGGGGAAGGTATTAGCACCCCTCACGTCCGTCGTACTCGACGGGATCCACGCTTGTTTTCGGGTATGGATTGTTATTCTATCTAAACTATAGGTCGAGGGTTAAAAAGAAAGAGAATGAAAATAAAATGACTCGGCAAAGTATCGCACTTTATGCCTACGTATTCCCGCCTGGAACGAGAAATCAGAGTCAACGTAGTTCGCCTACCTACGGGAAAGGAGGGGAAGGTTGCTCGCTAGGATATCGCATCCTATGCCTACGTACTTTCATACAGCATGAAAGATCAGAGCAAACGTAGTTCGGGTCACGTACGACACAAGTCTGTCTTGGTTGATTTTATTCCTTCTGAAAAAAGTTTTCTTGATTAGCAGTCCCGGCGGACAAAAATGACGTCTTGATGAGTTCACATTCTTTTACAGAAGAAGTGTCTTTTATTGTGTTTGAAATCTTTATGATGTTTTTCTGTTTGTTTTGAGAAAGAAGAGACAGAACTATAACCTATGGTTGCGAAGGGAAACAAACTAACCTAATGTTATCATGCATGGGTTAAGACCTAGTGTCTATCATGCTCCTCCCTTGCGCAGAGAGAAACAGAGATCCTAAGGGAATATACGGGAACAGAAACAATATCAGATATATACAGTAAAACAGTAAAATGCATGAATGCAACAATACAAGCGAGGCAAGGGAGTCCCACTCAACCTCGAACCTGGAAAACAATAGGCAAAAGTGAACAGGCTTCACCTTCAACCCAGCAGGGTAAACAGCAAACAATACAGTCCGGAAAACCAATCAATACATCAGAAATGAAATACAGCAAAATAAACAGCCACAGCAGCTCTGCATCCATATCCATCTTCAAGTCATCTCCATTTAGCTACAAGCTCCAGTCAGCAGCAGTCTCTATCTTCACAGTCTTCAAGCAAAGGCCTTGGTTGCCAATCTTCAGTATACAATGGCTTTTCTTCAAGTCCTATCCTCCAAGCTGAAGGATCAATCACCAAAGTGGATTGGGTGCTAAGCAATTAGTTGACTACCAATGGTGGTAAACCAACTGCTACTAACACATAAGACATTTTCTCTCAAGAGTTCTATCCCTCAGACAATAGCACCAAGCCTTCCAAAGGAAGGGGGTGAGTGTCTCAGAGAGACTCTGTATCATAGAGAGGAATGGAGGCAGTCAAAACCTTCCATGTTTGAGAATCAAGCTTTCTAACCTAGAGCTCTGCCTAGTTCCTAAACCCTAATCTCCTCAACAGTTGCTAGCAAGAAACACCTCATCTACTCTGGAAGTTGGTCTTCAGGCTCTGGATCTCCAATGGCTCCATCATCATCAGTCTTCAGCTTCCCCAAATCCCCAGACAATCCCAACACCCAAACAAGCAAGCAATCATCCCCAAAGAGCACACCACACCAGTCAATCAGATATACAGTAGATTAATAGCAGTAGGGGAATCCTAGTGATTTCTAAGGGGATCTGATATCTACCCATAGTCCCTATATTCCCATAGCTAAACTATTCAAGCTCTAAGTCCTAAGGGAAATGAATTAATTCTCCTAAGTTATCACTTAAAACCCTAATTTGTTCATGTTGTTTACACCTAAACTAATCACCTAAAACTAACTCCTAAAAATGTGAATTAAATTGCATCCACAATTTGAATATTTAAACTAAACAACCTAAAAAGAATGGACAAAAAATATTAAAGCATTGGTTAGAACAAAAATCAACAAATTTATGTATGAAATGAAACTATTTAAAATGCTATTTATTTGGAAAATATGGGAAAAATATCAAATAAAAAATAAAATGCAATTTTTATTTTTTATGATTTTCTAGACTCTTTAAAGAAAATTATGCAAAAAGAATCATCAAAAAATAATGATTTTTCAATTTTATGTGATTTTTATAAAATGCATGAGAAATAAAAGGAAATTAAAATGAAAATATAAAGAAATAAAGGGAGGGGGTGAGAAAAGAAATTCGCTCCAGTTGTATTCCATGGTGGGCTGGAAAAGTGGGGTGCGAATACTAATTTTGCCAGGCCCATACACGTTCAGAATTAAATGGAAAAAACGCCAGAAAATGGACAAATCCCCGGTGCAGGAAGTAATGATATCAAGTGTATTTGATTGGGCTTAACAAAACGGGGGTGGGAGTAGTAAGCAGACTTGAGCCCAAGGTTATTAACTTACTGAAACGCCGCGTTTCATCTCTATTCAGCCTTTCCCTCATAAACGAACTTCAAATCTCGCTCGTTGGATCAGGATGCAGTCAACTGGTCAAGGGATAATCCTAGGGTGGTGAGGTTGTCTTCCTCCTTGGTTCAGGTTTTGGAGGGAATTCCATGGATGAACATGCGAAGAACACCAACTGATCCATACCCTAACTACCTCGATTCTTCATGAAATCCCAACACATAAAGACCAAAACCACTCCAAATCTTACCAGGAATTCAATCATGATATCAAAACTAATTGAAATCTCCTCTAACCCTAAACCCGATAGTTACCCCCAAGAAATGATCAAGAACCAATTCTCACGATCCTCAAAATTGATGGCACAGGCATGTTCCTCTCTCTACCCAGATCACTTCCCCCTAAAGAACTAAGCCTAATACCCCAAATTCAAAGAGTTATTGCTCCCAATAGAATTTGTGCCAACCTAAAAGTTATCACCAAATTGATCCCTACTTTCCAGAAATGATCTGCTACCTATTCCCTATCGTTCTAACCTATTAATCTTGATGAACTATGCATAAATTAGAGTGTAGAGATCAAGATGCAGACCTGAGAAAATGTATGAACCAGATAGTGAAATCTTCCAAATCAAGGCTTGCACTTGTGCAGAAATACTCAGTGATACAAGAGCTTGCTTCTGTTTGCACTGGTTTGGATTGATTGTGCTTGAATCTTGGAAATGGATTTGAAGTTGCAAGCTGCCAAACTCAATGTCAAGAACACGATTTGGACATGAATTCCTTCGGATTCTGATTGCTACACACTCAATGATGGTGATGGAGTTGAATGAGATCAAGAAATTGAACTGAATGTGGAGAAAATGAAGAAATGGAATTTGATTTGTTATGGAAGAAATTTGATCTCAATCTCTCCTTTCTGCAGCAATTCTCTCTAACCCCTGCATCTGAGCACATTCCAAACTACTTATAGATGGTGTAAGAATGATCTAGAAGAGACTGGAACAATCCAATGAGAAATTGGATATCTCACTTCATGAGATTTTGGATTCCATGCCAAGCATAGGTCATTTTCTATTCAAGCTTGCACAACCCTCACTTCTCATTTGAAATTCTCCTTGGATGATATTTTTGATGTGCTGAAAAGCCTTGCAAGTTTGCCTATTGATTCCTTGTTTGTGTGGAGTTTTGCCATGGTTCCTTAATATGCAAGCATGGACTTTACAAAGGAAGTCCAATTTTTAAGCCTAAACTCAAAAATGTGGCTGAACCAATGTATTTAAAATGATGTTGGGAATCAAATTGGTATATTGGATGACCCATATTGGACTTGTAGATCTCTCAAACCATTTTCCAACTTGAACTTTTTCAAGTTATATGCCTTTTTTAAGTCACTTTTCACCAACTTTTATCAAGTCTTGTTCCATGCATTTACAAACTTCCATGACTTCTTTTCTTGACTTAAAATGGCATTTTGAACAACTTTGATGTTGGGAAGTTTTTCATTTGAAGCTCCCTTGTATGAGTTTTAGGTATAGGCTAAGAATGACCTGTAATCACCAGATGACCAAAATACCCTTTGCTTGCCAAGACCATAAGTAGAGTTCCACAAATCATATGAAGGCATACTATACCATTCTAGAAAGCTAAGACAATGAGGAATAACTCTTATGTTGACCAGAAATTCATTTGAAATCTTATTGAGGGGTAAAAATTGCTTGTAAGTCAAGTCACTTTCACAGACAAAATTTCAGATACCTCAGATGACCTGTAACTTGCAAGGACCATAACTTGAGTTCTATAAATATCCTTGATGTCTTCCACCACTCAAATTAAAGGTCTTGAGATCCTCTACAAGTTTCATGTTGGCCAAGGATCCATTTGAAGCTTGCATTTTGACTTATCTTGCTTGGAAATTTGACCTAAACTAGGGGATTTTACATAGAAACCCTAATTTAGAACCTCCTCTTCTCCTTGATTTCTATTGATTTCTTCTTAGAATATCACCATATCTTTATTATCCATGTCAAATGATGAACCCCACATCTCTTCAATAGCCCTTAATGCCTCTCCCACAATCCTTTGACCTAGGGTTGACCCAGGGTTGACCCAGATGAAACCCTAATTGACTGCCTTCAACTGCAATACTTGTGATCACACCAAGGACTTGCCTCCTTCTTCCAATGACTTTCCAAGTCTCCCATGATGTCTAGATACTCCCCATGCCCTCAATTCACAGCTCATACCTTCCTTATTGATCCCCAGATACACTCAGTTAGGAGATAGATGAACTACTTGATCCATTGACTTGATAGCTCCCCAATTCTTTCTGATGACTTGAATGAGATTGAATTTGAATAATAACCTCTTGATAGGCCTCTAGAGATGAGAATAATGATTGGTCCCCTGTTTGATGACTTGCTATGCTTATGATATGCAGATGATCAAGTTATGTACATGACTCTATATGCAAATGCTAATGATATTGAAACATAAACCAAGTGAATAAGGTTGGGCAAATTTTAGGGTGCAACAGCTGCCCCTATTCAAGCGACTTGGACCCGATTGGGTGAAGAGCCCGGAGCCTTCAGACATTCGCGGTACGAGACAGTTGAATACTAAGAACCCAAAAATTTGCCAACCGCAGAAATAAACTGCGCTCCTGCTTGGGGAACGACATTCATCAACTGGATCTGACTGTTACAGCTACCCACTGATCTCACGCGACCGTGCTGGGGACTTTTTCATCATCCTGAAAAAGATTTTATCATCGCAGAGATAGAAATTTGTCCACGTTAGGACGCCTGCTTCGTCAATTCGGAGAACCTCAATAACTTTGCTGGGGATGGCTCGTCTGCCTTCTCGTCAGAAATAAATCGTCCACGTTAGGAGTAAACTCTTCCACGCCAGGAATAAACATCGTCCACGTTAGAACTCACCTTTCCACGTTAGGAATGAACTTCTTTTTCGTCAAACTCGTCCATGTAAGGAATACGTCTTCTTTTAACTCTGTCCACGTCAGGACTAAACCCCTTCCACGTCAGGAACACACTCTTTCTTTCCACGTCAGGAATACAAGCCTCTTTCCACGTAAGGAATCCCATTTTGATTTGAATCTGTCCACGTAAGGACCCCAATCCTTCTGCGTAAGGAATACAATCTCAATCTTTCTCTCCACGTTAGGAATGCCATCTTTCCACGTAAGGAACACCTCTTTTTCCACGTTAGGAACACAACTTTCCACGTAAGGAATCAATCTTTCCACGTAAGGAATCTCCATCTTTCCACGTTAGGAATTGATCTTGATCTGAATCTGTCCACGTCAGGACTAAACTTCTTCATGCCATTAATACATCGCCCACATTAGGACTCACCTTCTCCTCCCCGTAAGGAAGCCCATTTTCTTTCGATCTGTCCACGTAAGGACTCCAACTTGTTCCACGTAAGGAATCACATCTTTCCACGTAAGGAATCAAACTTGTCCATGTTAGGACTGCATCGTCCACGTTAGGACCCACCGTTCCGCGTAGGGAATAACCGTTCCACGTGAGGAATCATGACTTTTCCACGTAAGGAAACCACAATCTGATTTGTCCACGCCAGGACTCCCATCTTGATATGTCCACGTAAGGACTCAATCTTTCCACGTAAGGAAACATATTTTGATTCGTCCACGCAAGGACTCACATCTTCATCTGATGAAATAATAGAACCTGTCCACGTCAGGACTCGCGCGTCTTCGACTTGCTGGGGAAATAAGACTTTGTCCAGGCCAGGACTCATACTTCGCCAACAACAAGAAGAAGGATAAATTTGTCCACGTCAGGACACCAACACGAAGAACAATCAACCTTCGCCCCCGTCAGGACTCCTCACCCAATCAATACCGAAAACTCGAACCTGTCCACGTTAGGACTAACACACAACATTAACTTGAGGAAATGTCCACGTTAGGACTCCACATTCCAACAATCATCTCTAGCACAAAAGAAATCCCGTCAATAAAACTATCCACGTTAGGACTCATCCTTCCATTGGTCCACGAGCTTCTTATCACTGATGTCACAGCAACTTCGAGGCTGACTCTACTGGGGACATTTGGAAACCAAACTTCCGGACGCCTGTTCTGATAACCGGCGGTAGCCTCTGAAATTCTGATTCATGAATCCTTTGATGACCAATAGCTCTGCTTGGGGGTAAGGAGAAACTTATCCTGCTGACTCTGTGGGGAGTAGCGCCACAACTGATACTTCGTCGGATGTCTCACGTCGAGATCCGGAATGTTTATGGATTCACCTGAGCAAGGGCTCTCTCTTCCTGCAAGAGAAACAATACTTGGAACAAACGGTTAGCCAACCTAGTTTATGTTTCAAAATGCATGTGTTTGACAATGATGTAATGCTCCATTCGACATGGAAATGCTACACTTTTATTTGGTGAATGCAAGTATGACACTATACGCTGATGCGAATGCAGACTCGAACTGCTGGATACAGGAACTGCTTCAGCAAAATAAATGCTGAAGATGATGCCGACTCCGCTGAGGATAGCCAGATGCCACCGAGCTATCCTAGCAAAATAAATGCTGGGAGAGTGAAGTCGACTTAGCTGGGCCATTGGGAACTTAAACCAAGCACCTCATTGAAGTAACACCCTGCTGGGGAATATAACTCTGCTGGAGAATAGCAGATGCGCCGGGTATGATCGAACTTCTGCGGGAAAGTGAACGGGTATCACACGGTATTCCGGCGAGATAAATGCCAGGACCCGCACCAACTCTATCGGGGATAGTCTTAATTTTCGAGTTCCACTGGGAGGAATGAAAACACTTGCAAAGAGAATTCTGCTGGCGATGGGATGATTCTCCTGGGGAAACCAACTGACTCCGCTAGGAGAGGGTAAATGACCCTGCGGGGAAAGATAAACTGCCTGAATACAGCTCACAAATATTAATCTTCTGCGGCTAAACCACTCTGCTTGAGCCAAAGAATCCTTCTGGGGGACACCACACTGCCTGAACACAGCCTATAATTTTGGAATCACCAATTCTGCTGAGAATAAATGGCCTTGTTGGAACATGCCTTCTGGATAGGCTACGACTAGCTGGGGAGTTCTATCCTTCTTTAGGAAGAACATGCATGGCCTGCGTGAGGGTCGAGTCTTTTGTCACTGCAGTCTCTTGGTCATCTTCCTCGTACGGCTATGAACCCTACAACAACACAAACAAGGCAAGACAAATCTATACAACCGAATCAATCTAGGTTAGTGACATTATTTTTAGTTAATTCAAAGCTTTAGCAATTGTTGGCAAGGGCCAGTGATGTTATACACATGCTAGTTTCAGTAAACTTAGGCGCTTTATCATGCACAAAACAGTAAAGAACCAGCATCAAGTACTGAATAACATATTTTATTGATTGGGCCCCTGAATGGGCGGAGTTTTATACACGGGATGTAACTCCTGAAAAGAGGAAGCTACGCAAAGCAGATGTACAAGTATGCACAAGAAGCATAAATATTTTGACACATTAAATTTTGTACACATGTCGGCAACGGGATGCAGACGAACACCACGAACTGATCCTCCTATGACTCATCCGACTCTAATGCTTTCCTGGTATTCACACTTCTGTAGAGGTTGTATTAGATAACCGATCCCTCAGGCATTCTCCCGCACTTATGCTCACTTGCAATATCAAATTCGGACCGCAGTCATTTGCTTTTGAATCCCTAACTTTTGCGTAAACCGCCCTTTACGGGGTTTTCAATTCACCGGGATACCCTTTTTTGCCGAAGCCGCCCAGTGTAGGTTTTCAACTTCGCGGGTGTATATTTTTTTCAATTTTATCCCTAACTTTTGCCCGAACCTTTCATTCTGTTTTTGGTTTGCCAGGATGCCCCATTTTTGCCTGGACTCTCTTTTTTCTGTCCAGCGGGTCAATTTTAAGCAAAGTATTTTTTAACTGCGTCCGAATTCACAGGCGACGTAAAGTCTTCACCGTCCATGGTGGACAACAACAACGCTCCTCCTGAAAAGACTTTCCTGACAACGTATGGCCCTTCGTAGTTGGGGGTCCACTTGCCCCTGTGATCTGCTTGCGGCGGGAGAATCCTTTTCAGCACAAGGTCGCCCGTCTGAAAGCTTCGCGGATGTATCTTCTTGTCGTATGCTTTCTTCATTCGGCTCTGGTACAAACGACCATATGCTAGAGAAGCTAGCCTCTTCTCGTCCATCAAACTCAGTTGGTTCAACCTGTCTTTCACCCATTCTGCCTCGTCCAGCTGAACGTCTCGCAATACCCTCAGAGAAGGGATCTCAACTTCCAGTGGTAATACTGCTTCCATTCCATACACTAATGAGAACGGGGTTGCCCCGGTTGATGTGCGTACCGTCGTACGATAACCGTGCAAAGCGAAAGGCAGCATCTCATGCCAATCCTTATAGGTCACCACCATTTTCTGAACGATCTTCTTGATATTCTTATTGGCCGCCTCAACAGCGCCATTCATCTTGGGTCGGTAAGGGGAGGAGTTATGATGTTCGATCTTGAAACTCTGACAGAGCTCCTCCATCATTTTATTGTTCAGGTTCGAACCGTTGTCCGTGATTATCCGCTCGGGGATCCCATATCGGCAAATGATATCTCTCTTGATGAATCTGGCCACCACTTGCTTCGTTACATTTGCATAAGATGCCGCCTCCACCCACTTGGTGAAATAATCGATTGCTACTAGGATGAACCGGTGCCCGTTAGAAGCTGTCGGCTCGATCTTTCCAATCATATCGATTCCCCACATCGAGAACGGCCATGGCGATGACATCACATTCAGAGGACTCGGAGGCACATGGATCTTATCAGCATAGATTTGGCACTTGTGGCACTTCCTCGCAAACTTGAAACAATCTGTTTCCATAGTCAGCCAAAAATAACCTGCCCTCAGCAGCTTTCTCGTCATAGCATGCCCACCAGCATGCGTACCAAAGGTACCTTCGTGTATTTCCTCCATGAGCAGCTTTGCCTCTTTCTCATCTACGCAACGCAACAGCACCAAATCATGGTTTCTTCTGTATAAGACGCCGTCCGGATTCAAATAGAAATTACCCGCTAATCTCATGAGAGTCTTCTGATCTTGACTGGATGCCCCGGCCGGATACTCTTTATTCTTCAGGAAATTAAGGATATCAAAATACCACGGTTTGTCGTCGGATGCTTCGTCAATGGCAAATACATAAGCTGGCCTGTCAAGCCGAGAGATAATGATTTGGGGAGCCTCGTTCCAGAAGTTGACTTTGTACATGGAAGACAAAGTGGCGAGGGCGTCAGCCATTTGATTCTCTGCTCGCGGTACGTGATGCAATTCAACTTTGTCGAAGAAAGGCAACAATCTCCTTGCATAATTCATGTAATGTATCAAGTTGGGCTGACGTGTTTCCCATTCCCCTTTTATCTGATTCACCACCAGAGCTGAGTCTCCGTATACGTCCAAATTCTTGATTCGCAAATCAATGGCTTCTTCAAGCCCCATTATACAAGCTTCGTATTCGGCCTCATTATTGGTAACTGCAAAGGTCAATCGGGCAGTAAACGGGATGTGCGACCCGTGTGACGTAGTGATGATTGCCCCTATTCCGCTACCGTAAGCGTTCACAGCTCCGTCAAATATCATCTTCCATTTGGAACCCAACTCTGGTCCTTCGTCTGGCAACGGCTCTTCACAATCTTTCATCTTTAGGTACATGATATCCTCGTCAGGAAAATCAAACCTCATTGATTGGTAATCTTCAATAGGCTGCTCCGCCAGATACTCAGACAACACACTCCCCTTTATAGCCTTTTGCAAGACATATTGAATGTCATACTCAGTCAAGACCATCTGCCAACGGGCAATTCTCCCTGACAACGCCTGCTTTTCAAATACATATTTGATAGGATCCATCTTCGAGATGAGCATGGTTGTATGATTCAGCATGTATTGCCTCAAACGCTTGGCGGCCCAGGCTAGCGCGCAACAAGTTTTCTCAAGCATTGAGTATCGAGATTCACAGTCTGTAAATTTCTTACTCAAGTAGTAGATCGCATGCTCTTTTCTTCCTGTCTCGTCGTGTTGACCGAGAACACAACCCATGCTTCCCTCAAGAACCGTCAAAATACATGATCAAGGGTCTCCCTGCCACTGGGGGTATCAAAATAGGAGGCTCCTGCAGATACTGCTTTATTTTGTCGAACGCCTTTTGACAATTTTCGTTCCATGTTACAGCTTGATCTTTCTTCAACAGCTTGAATAACGGTTCACACGTAGCAGTTAGGTGAGATATGAACCGAGCGATGTAGTTCAACCTCCCTAAAAACCCGCGCACCTCTTTTTCTGTTTTAGGCGTCGGCATTTCTTGTATCGCTTTTATTTTAGCAGGATCGACCTCTATTCCTCTTTCGCTTACGATAAACCCTAGCAGTTTACCCGATCTCACCCCGAAGGTGCATTTGTTAGGGTTCAGCCTCAGCCTGAACTTTCTAAGCCTTTTAAATAGCTTCAACAGATTCACCAGATGCTCTTCTTCCGTCTGGGATTTGGCAATCATATCGTCCACATAAACTTCGATCTCTTTATGCATCATGTCATGAAAAAGAGTCGTCATCGCACGCTGATATGTTGCCCCAGCATTTTTCAAACCAAAGGGCATCACTTTATAGCAAAATGTTCCCCAAGGCGTTATGAAAGTAGTCTTCTCCATATCCTCTGGCGCCATTTTAATCTGGTTATAGCCTGAAAAGCCATCCATGAAGGAGAATACGGAGTACTGAGCAGTATTATCAACTAGCACGTCAATATGAGGAAGCGGAAAATCGTCTTTTGGGCTTGCTTTATTCAAATCTCTATAATCCACGCACATTCGAACCTTGCCATCTTTCTTTGGCACTGGTACGATGTTAGCGACCCATGAGGGATACTTTGTCACAGCCAGGAAACCAGCGTCCCACTGTTTTTGAACTTCCTCTTTGATCTTCACTGCCATGTCTGGCCGAGTTCTGCGAAGCTTTTGTTTGACTGGCGGGCATTCTTCTTTCAGTGGCAGACGGTGCACGACCATATCTGTATCGAGCCCTGGCATATCCTCATACGACCAAGCGAATACATCACTATACTCTCGGAGCATTTCAACCAGTCTTCGCTTGATATCGCCCTGCAGCGCGGCTCCGATACGAATATTCTTCTCAACCCCTTCCGACCCCAAGTTGATAATTTCGATGACCTCGTTGTGAGGCAGAATGGCTCTTTCCTCCTGCTTCACCAACCAAGACAGTTCTTCAGGAACGTCGCTATCTTCGACAACCTCTTCTTCGGCCTGAAATACCGGGTGTTCAAAGTCGGGACGAGTCATAGGTGGTTCAAGGATGTCATCTGAAAATGTTATCCTGCAAAAGGAATGGTTAAGTGCTTCAAAATGCGTATAAAGCGAATAACCCACGTTGCCATCTTATTGAAAAATATAGAACAAGAAAGACAGAGATTACGGTATTTGCACATGAAAAAACGCCATTTATTTAATGATTAACACGCAATGTTCATAACAACACAGCCCTAAGCAAATCCTGATGCCCCGGGCAAGACATCAGATTATTCAACGATTAATAAAGCAAAGCATTACTGTTTAAGAGTCACAGGAACAAACTCCTGAATAGACCAGTTGCACAGTCCTTGTCCTGGCGTGCTTGGCTGAATCCAGGCATCCATATCACAGTCGCTGTCTCCTTCGTCAGACTCCGAAGCAGCATTGACGGTTTCATGACATACTCCCCTGGCAGAGATGGTTATCGGCCCTCTGAAGCGGGGTGCCCCCACAGCAGGTGCTGACGACGACGGTTGGTATCCCAGCCCGAACCGGTCAATCTTCACAGGAATATCCAGCACTTTGCCCCAGCCCTTGGCTTCCCCTGCCTCCACTAGAGCTTGAGCTTCTTTATACGATGAGACGGCTATCTCTGGCACTTTGCTCGGCCCGGGACCTTTGTCCTTGATACGCAACCCTTCGAATGCCTGGCAAGGTGTCTCGTGGATCTCTCCGCCGACTTCCACATATTTAAACGACGACAAATGGCTGACCAGGATGTCTTCTTCTCCGCATACGGTGACTACGCTGTCTCCGACCATATATTTTAGCTTCTGATGCAGGGTGGACGTGACTGCCCCAGCCCCATGAATCCAAGGTCTTCCTAGCAGGCAGCTGTACGCAGGCTGTATATCCATGATATAAAATTCAGTGGCAAACACCTCCGGCCCCACCTGTAGAGGCAATGTGATCGATCCAAAGACTGTTCTTCGCGTGCCGTCAAAGGCTCTGACTACCAAGTCACTGGGCGTGCACAAGATTCCTCTAACATCCAGCTTCATCATCGCCTTCTTGGGCAGTACATTCAAAGACGATCCGGTGTCGACCAATACATGCGACATTACTGATCCTCTACATTCGACAGATATGTGTAACGCCATATTATGATCTCTCCCTTTCGGGGTCAGATCGAAGTCGGTAAAGCCCAAGCTGTGGCCTGCATTTACATGTGCCAACACTCCTTCCAGCTGATTTACAGAGACGTCTTGGGGTACAAAGGAAGTATCCAGGACTTTCAACAAAGCATTTCTGTGAGCTTCAGAACACAACAGCAATGACAGGATAGATATTTTGGACGGCGTCTGCTGCAGATGCTCCACAATCTTATAATCACTTTTTCGGATCAAGCGCATGAACTCTTCTACATCTTTCGATGCCGATTCTTTTTCGCTTGCTTGAACTGGGACATTCTCAACCGCTTTCCCTTTTCCTTTCGCTAGTCTTTCGGCCTCCACTTCAGGGGATATAAAGATTCTACCACTCCTTGTCATACCTCCTGAACCAACAACATTATCCACAGTCTCGGCTAGCTGTTTATTAACATCAATCTTTATCCCGTCACAGTACACCTCCAACCCATATGACCATGGGACTGCTTTCGTGTTCTCGTACGGGATCGGTCCGGCCTTAGTTATGGTGATTGGTGGTCGCTGAGCTGGTGCTGCAATAGTGATTGTCTTTCGAGGAATTGTTACAGTGGCCACATCGTTCTGATCATCTGCTACTGCCCCTGCGGGCTCTTCAGTTGCTGCTTGGTCAAACTGCAATGTGCCTCCCTCAATTAAAGCCTGAATGCCTTTCTTCAAATCATCACACCCCCCAGCCAGGGTCCATCATTCTAAGCAATACTCATCACATCCTGGAAAAACACCCCCTTACAACAGTCTGCTTTTTATCTCGCCCAGCGGCGTCTTTAAATCATCGACATTCGTGATCAGATTCAACCCTTCCTCAGTCAGAATGGCGTTCGCCCCATGATTAGGCATGGGTTTCTGCACTATATTCGGACCTGCTGTTCCGAAATTGATAGTCTTATTGTCCAAAAGATCCTGCACAACATGCTTAAAAGCATGGCAACCTTCTATATCGTGGCCCGGAGCCCCAGAATGAAACTCACAGTGCCTGCTTGCATCATAGCCATACGGAGGAGTTCCCGTTATCGGTGCCAGAGTTCTCTTCTCTACCAGGTTCAATCCCAGCAATGTCTGCAACAAATCTGCATAGGTTGATGGGGGCTTCTCAAACACTCTTCTCGGTTTACCACCCTGGAATCTTCGCTGAGCCTGTTGCGCCCCCTGCTGAGACTGCTGCGGCTGTTGCTGTTGCATTGGCTGCTGCTGAACCGGTTGTTATTGTTGAAGTGGTTGTTGCTGATATGGGATAGTAACACTCGCCACCTGCTGCGGCTGATGATATTGGTTTCGTCCCCTGCCTCGGCCTCGGCCTCCAAACACTGCGCTTGCCTCGCCCTGACGGCGCCCACCAAAAGCCTTCCTATTACTGCCAGATGCAGTTGATTCCTCAACCTGGAATTTTCCCTGCTTAATGTTACGCTCAATCTTTTCTCCCATCAGAATTAGGTCTGAAATACTGGCCAGAGATGTGTGAAACAGCATGTCATGAAACAAGCCTGTGAATGTGCCGACGAACATGTCATTCATTTCCTTATCTTCTACAGGAGGACGGACCCTGGCAGCCATATCGCGCCACCTTTGCGCGTACTCTTTAAAGCTCTCCCCCTTCTTCTGCGACAGCCCCGCCAATTGGACCCGATTGGGCGCCAAGTCGCTGTTATACTTGTAGTGAGCTACGAACGCCTCCGCCAATTGCTTCCATGTCTTGATATTAGTTGGCTCCAACCCCATGTACCACTCTAAGGAAGGACCCGACAGACTATCTTGAAAGAAATGCATTAGCATTCTTTCATTAGTTGAGTATGCAGACATTTTTCTATAATAGGCTCGTACATGCACTTTCGGGCATGTGTCCCCTTTATACTTATCAAACGCAGGAGCTTTGAATTTGATTGGCACCCTCAAGCCAGGTACCAGACCCATTGTCGCCATGTCCAAGCCCACAGCACTTTGGTTCAGGACCCCCCTCATCTGCTCTTCTAGCATTCTAATCTTCTGGGAGTCATCCATCGGCCCTTCGAAACCTCCGCCGGAGAAAGCGTCCTCCTGCTGATCTTCTTGCCACATACCATTCCCAGCTCCATACCCATCATATCCATTATTACGGCCAGCTCTAATTTGATTCATCACCGGACCTCGGCCTCTGTTGCCGTACCCTTGAACTCCTCCAGCAGGCCCAAAAGTCATAAACCCAGCGCCGTTTCCATTCCCGAAACCTCCGTAGCCCTGATTGGCCATACCATAACCGTCTTGCCCAAAGCCTTGAGCATTGAAACCATATTTCCCAGTGTTATCGAATCCCTGATTGTTGAATCCGAATCCAGCATTAACAAAGCCGTTGCCTCCCATATTATCTCCCAAGTTGACATCACCGAGCCCAACGTTATGGACAGCAGTCTCATTCCCAACTCCGACGTTACCATTCACAGCAGCGGTAGCGTTGTTGATATTAGCAGCAGGTATATTGACTACAGGCGGAGCCACTGGCGTGGGAGTGCCATCTCCATGAGCAGTGTCGACTCGCACAGACTGATGATCCTCGTTACCATGACTAGCATTTCGGGCCAACAGAGGTTGGACCATGGCTTGCAAATTCTCCTGACCTTTTGCAATAGCTTCCATGGTCTGCATAAAGAGAGCTAGCTTCTCGCACATCTTGCATCTCGTTCTGCATTTGATCCATGATTCTTCGACAGTTGGTGCGAGTAGAATAGCGGTGCGGGTGCTGATCTGCAATCCTGAAAAGTACCTGGTACAGAGCAGGAAATAAGACACCATCCAAAGATTACCTGTAATGCAATATGAATATGAATGCAATGCAACGTGTGTGTCTGTGCATTAGGGAAGCTCATTCCCCGATTCTAGTGTGAAAGTGCCGGTGCAGTGACAGTGCTAATAATATAAAGATCGGAGCTGAATCACAGAAAGCCTCATATATTGCGGAGAAACCAATAAGCCAAGAATACAATATCCCTGAGAGTACAACAAGAAGGCATGACCTCAACCAACAATCCTGGTGATGGACAGCACTATGCAAATAAAGCATACAAGTTACTACATGAAATGATCAAATCCTCCCATAGGTCTGGTATTCTTCTAGCAACTTCTTGGTCTCCGGATGACTGGGTCGAGCGAGCAGCCCTTCGACAAGTTGGTTCCTTTTCTTAAGAACACGGCGTACGTCTTCAGCAGTTTCTTCCCATGCCCCCTCTCCGAAGCGATCTTCCAGTTTACGCTTCTGGGACACAGCTTCATCTCTGCCTTTGATGGCCTTGTTTAGTGCATTCTGGAGACTATACCGGGTCATCACTTCTTCCTCACACTTCTTGATGCTGGACTTCAACTGCTCTTCGAGGTCGGAGATTTGCTGCTTCAACTTATCCTCCCTCTTCTTATTGTTAGTGAGCGTGGCATTCCAAGTCTTATTGCAAGAAGAGATCTCTCGGTGAGCGATGTCAAGCGCTTTCTTCTTGGATTCAAGCATGTCATGGGAGCTTCTGAACTCTTGCCCCAGACGTTCGCGCTTCTTCCTCTCCTCAGTCAACTCAGCTCCTAATCTGTTCATTAGCTCAATCTGCTGTTGGAAAGCATGGACGGCCTTGTTTTTCTCACTGCGTATCTGGGCTAACTCCTGCTCTAACCCTTCGTTGATCTTCAATAAGGCTTCTTTTTCTCTCACAACCTGCTCATAGGCTTCCCTAGAAACAGTAGTTGGCTCCGCTACCGGAATAGGAACAAGAATTGGTGTGTCTGGAAATGGCATCTTCAACTGACTGGCTCTCTCCTGAATTCAAACCCTATAAGGTGCATAGGCCTGACAGTCATTCTTTCCAAACAACGGCTTCCCTCTGCGGTTAATACACGTCCAGGCATGCTGCAACTTGGCCAATAACTCCCCCTTCACATCTCCAGTGAAGTACAGAGATTCCTGTACTTCTTCCTCTTTTGGCGGGTTCTTCAGGGCATACCCGAACTGACGGACGAACAGAGAAGGGTTGTAATTGATACACCCTTTTCTTCCTATCAGCGGAACATTAGGGTAACCAGAACAACTGAAGATAAGCTCGGATCCCAGCAGATCTCTATCAAACCAATCAACGTCTTCAGAAGTTAACCTCATCATATGCTCTGGCCAGTCGGGCGTAATTGCATTATCCATGAAAGGTCCCCTCGATGGAAAATGACTCTTGAACCACATATACAGCAAAGGTACGCAACAGGATACATTCTTGCCTCTCCTGTTTTCATTCCTATAGTGCATCGAATGGTAAAAGTCCCCGATCAGTGTTGGTACTGGGTTACCGACAGCAAATAGATGAAATGCATCCATGTCTACGAAGTTTGGGAAGTTAGGGAACAACACTATCCCATAAATACAGAGGGCCAAAATAGCGTTAAAGACTACCTAACACCCATTCTTGGCGTACTCTTGAGCCTTACCAACCAGAAACTGAAGAGAAAAACCCGGAACCCCTCGCCACGCAGTCATCAACAAGTCAGAAGCATTCATATGCAAGGCTTTGGCTAAATCCTCCAAATTGGGCTCAGCGGCGGAGTGAATAAAAGGAACTGCATTCTGAACTGGCAACTCAGTAAACTCTACATACTCCTCCATGGTGGGCCCCAAGATAAAGTCCGCAAACGTGAAACATCTCAAAGCCGGGTCATAGAATTGCATTAAGGTGTACAGCCCATTCAATTCATCCTCGGTAGACCTACGCACTAATCCCAACAACCGCCCGTAACTTTGCTTGAAGCTTCTACGGACATCCTCATTCGCAAGAGAAATCAGACCCAGGAGTGGAGTAATATCGGGGACAGGTAGCTTATACGCAACGGTCATCCTCAAGCCAGCCATGATCAAATACTCAGAAGTCCAGACACTAGAACCAGGGGGAATGCAAGTGCACCTGCAGCACAGACACACGTTAGAGAGATGCAATGATAATGGGTATGCAAACAATGCAATGCAAGTAACATGCAACAGGGACCAACTGCCATAGCTGAATAGCCTGAACCATATCAAGAAGTCTCAGATAGACCCTCTAGAAGTCCTCAAACCCTGGTCTTGGATAGACCTATAATAAAGCTCCAACAACGGTCTCTGACAGACCTCAAACCATAACTCAGACTGATCTCTGGTAGACCTCAAATCACATCTTCAAATGGTCTCTGACAGACCTCAGAACTATCCAACTGGTCTCTGACAGACCTCATAACACATCTCCAAATGGTCTCTGACAGACCTCATAACTCTCCATAAATACCCAGGATTTCTGATCAAGAAATAACCGGTATCTGAAGGTCTAGTTACCTGCATAACCCCAAACCCTCTCACAGGTGGATGTCCTAGTAACTGACAAAGGTATGGCATCCTATGCGGTCGTCGGTGTCACAGACTTTCAGGGTTGATGATACGATTCCCAGAAGGAGTGGCATCACCAAATCCTGAAGAGGCCTCACTTAGCCAACTTCCAAATGATCGGTCCCCAGAGTCGACAATCCAACTAACCAGCAACCCAAGCCACCCAAAGGGCAGGACAGGAGGCCAACCAGAAGAACCTCGTCTGAGCGTAGATTTCGTGGGACACTAGGACATGCAAAGCACGTGCGTGCCCACTAATCTCTACTCTAAGTCTAAGGTGCACTCAAGCCCAGGTCCGGCTTCTCACTCAATATCAGAGCACCCGTCACACCCCAATATACAGCAATAACAATCAATATATATATAATGCTGAAAAATAAAAGTCAGAAATATAAATCCATACAAAATCCACGACGGGAAAACAAGCGCTAGGATTGACTCTCTTAAGGGACGTTGGATCCCAAATGCATAAGAACCATCGCAGTCCTTAGCAGCCGGGGGACGTTGAATCCCCAGCAGAGTCGCCAGCTGTCGCTACTGCGAAAATCGGCGCCGGCTGAACAGAAGAGTCGCCACCGTGCGTTATTTATCCCACGGGAGGGAAAGGAAACGCTCAGAGTAAACCTCGCACAACACGGGAAAGGTATGGTCGTCGCAACCAAAACCTGGATTCGGGAGTCGGTTACGCAAGGGGAAGGTATTAGCACCCCTCACGTCCGTCGTACTCGACGGGATCCACGCTTGTTTTCAGGTATGGATTGTTATTCTATCTAAACTATAGGTCGAGGGTTAAAAAGAAAGAGAATGAAAATAAAATGACTCGGCAAAGTATCGCACTTTATGCCTACGTATTCCCGCCTGGAACGAGAAATCAGAGTCAACGTAGTTCGCCTACCTACGGGAAAGGAGGGGAAGGTTGCTCGCTAGGATATCGCATCCTATGCCTACGTACTTTCATACAGCATGAAAGATCAGAGCAAACGTAGTTCGGGTCACGTACGACACAAGTCTGTCTTGGTTGATTTTATTCCTTCTGAAAAAAGTTTTCTTGATTAGCAGTCCCGGCGGACAAAAATGACGTCTTGATGAGTTCACATTCTTTTACGGAAGAAGTGTCTTTTATTGTGTTTGAAATCTTTATGATGTTTTTCTGTTTGTTTTGAGAAAGAAGAGACAGAACTATAACCTATGGTTGCGAAGGGAAACAAACTAACCTAATGTTATCATGCATGGGTTAAGACCTAGTGTCTATCATGCTCCTCCCTTGCGCAGAGAGAAACAGAGATCCTAAGGGAATATACGGGAACAGAAACAATATCAGATATATACAGTAAAACAGTAAAATGCATGAATGCAACAATACAAGCGAGGCAAGGGAGTCCCACTCAACCTCGAACCTGGAAAACAATAGGCAAAAGTGAACAGGCTTCACCTTCAACCCAGCAGGGTAAACAGCAAACAATACAGTCCGGAAAACCAATCAATACATCAGAAATGAAATACAGCAAAATAAACAGCCACAGCAGCTCTGCATCCATATCCATCTTCAAGTCATCTCCATTTAGCTACAAGCTCCAGTCAGCAGCAGTCTCTATCTTCACAGTCTTCAAGCAAAGGCCTTGGTTGCCAATCTTCAGTCTACAATGGCTTTTCTTCAAGTCCTATCCTCCAAGCTGAAGGATCAATCACCAGAGTGGATTGGGTGCTAAGCAATTAGTTGACTACCAATGGTGGTAAACCAACTGCTACTAACACATAAGACATTTTCTCTCAAGAGTTCTATCCCTCAGACAATAGCACCAAGCCTTCCAAAGGAAGGGGGTGAGTGTCTCAGAGAGACTCTGTATCATAGAGAGGAATGGAGGCAGTCAAAACCTTCCATGTTTGAGAATCAAGCTTTCTAACCTAGAGCTTTGCCTAGTTCCTAAACCCTAATCTCCTCAACAGCTGCTAGCAAGAAACACCTCATCTACTCTGGAAGTTGGTCTTCAGGCTCTGGATCTCCAATGGCTCCATCATCATCAGTCTTCAGCTTCCCCAAATCCCCAGACAATCCCAACACCCAAACAAGCAAGCAATCATCCCCAAAGGGCACACCACACCAGTCAATCAGATATACAGTAGATTAATAGCAGTAGGGGAATCCTAGTGATTTCTAAGGGGATCTGATATCTACCCATAGTCCCTATATTCCCATAGCTAAACTATTCAAGCTCTAAGTCCTAAGGGAAATGAATTAATTCTCCTAAGTTATCACTTAAAACCCTAATTTGTTCATGTTGTTTAACCCTAAACTAATCACCTAAAACTAACTCCTAAAAATGTGAATTAAATTGCATCCACAAGTTGAATATTTAAACTAAACAACCTAAAAAGAATGGACAAAAAATATTAAAGCATTGGTTAGAACAAAAATCAACAAATTTATGTATGAAATGAAACTATTTAAAATGCTATTTATTTGGAAAATATGGGAAAAATATCAAATAAAAAATAAAATGCAATTTTTATTTTTTATGATTTTCTAGACTCTTTAAAGAAAATTATGCAAAAAGAATCATCAAAAAATAATGATTTTTCAATTTTATGTGATTTTTATAAAATGCATGAGAAATAAAAGGAAATTAAAATGAAAATATAAAGAAATAAAGGGAGGGGGTGAGAAAAGCAATTCGCTCCAGTTGTATTCCATGGTGGGCTGGAAAAGTGGGGTGCGAATACTAATTTTGCCAGGCCCATACGCGTTCAGAATTAAATGGAAAAAACGCCAGAAAATGGACAAATCCCCGGTGCAGGAAGTAATGATATCAAGTGTATTTGATTGGGCTTAACAAAACGGGGGTGGGAGTAGTAAGCAGACTTGAGCCCAAGGTTATTAACTTACTGAAACGCCGCGTTTCATCTCTATTCAGCCTTTCCCTCATAAACGAACTTCAAATCTCGCTCGTTGGATCAGGATGCAGTCAACCGGTCAAGGGATAATCCTAGGGTGGTGAGGTTGTCTTCCTCCTTGGTTCAGGTTTTGGAGGGAATTCCATGGATGAACATGCGAAGAACACCAACTGATCCATACCCTAACTACCTCTATTCTTCATGAAATCCCAACACATAAAGACCAAAACCACTCCAAATCTTACCAGGAATTCAATCATGATATCAAAACTAATTGAAATCTCCTCTAACCCTAAACCCGATAGTTACCCCCAAGAAATGATCAAGAACCAATTCTCACGATCCTCAAAATTGATGGCACAGGCATGTTCCTCTCTCTACCCAGATCACTTCCCCCTAAAGAACTAAGCCTAATACCCCAAATTCAAAGAGTTATTGCTCCCAATAGAATTTGTGCCAACCTAAAAGTTATCACCAAATTGATCCCTACTTTCCAGAAATGATCTGCTACCTATTCCCTATCGTTCTAACCTATTAATCTTGATGAACTATGCATAAATTAGAGTGTAGAGATCAAGATGCAGACCTGAGAAAATGTATGAACCAGATAGTGAAATCTTCTAAATCAAGGCTTGCACTTGTGCAGAAATACTCAGTGATACAAGAGCTTGCTTCTGTTTGCACTGGTTTGGATTGATTGTGCTTGAATCTTGGAAATGGATTTGAAGTTGCAAGCTGCCAAACTCAATGTCAAGAACACGATTTGGACATGAATTCCTTCGGATTCTGATTGCTACACACTCAATGATGGTGATGGAGTTGAATGAGATCAAGAAACTGAACTGAATGTGGAGAAAATGAAGAAATGGAATTTGATTTGTTATGGAAGAAATTTGATCTCAATCTCTCCTTTCTGCAGCAATTCTCTCTAACCCCTGCATCTGAGCACATTCCAAACTACTTATAGATGGTGTAAGAATGATCTAGAAGAGACTGGAACAATCCAATGAGAAATTGGATATCTCACTTCATGAGATTTTGGATTCCATGCCAAGCATAGGTCATTTTCTATTCAAGCTTGCACAACCCTCACTTCTCATTTGAAATTCTCCTTGGATGATATTTTTGATGTGCTGAAAAGCCTTGCAAGTTTGCCTATTGATTCCTTGTTTGTGTGGAGTTTTGCCATGGTTCCTTAATATGCAAGCATGGACTTTACAAAGGAAGTCCAATTTTTAAGCCTAAACTCAAAAATGTGGCTGAACCAATGTCTTTAAAATGATGTTGGGAATCAAATTGGTATATTGGATGACCCATATTGGACTTGTAGATCTCTCAAACCATTTTCCAACTTGAACTTTTTCAAGTTATATGCCTTTTTTAAGTCACTTTTCACCAACTTTTATCAAGTCTTGTTCCATGAATTTCCAAACTTCCATGACTTCTTTTCTTGACTTAAAATGGCATTTTGAACAACTTTTATGTTGGGAAGTTTTTCATTTGAAGCTCCCTTGTATGAGTTTTAGGTATAGGCTAAGAATGACCTGTAATCACCAGATGACCAAAATACCCGTTTCTTGCCAAGACCATAAGTAGAGTTCCACAAATCATATGAAGGCATACTATACCATTATAGAAATCTAAGACAATGAGGAATAACTCTTATGTTGACCAGAAATTCATTTGAAATCTTATTGAGGGGTAAAAATTGCTTGGAAGTCAAGTCACTTTCACAGACAAAATTTCAGATACCTCAGATGACCTGTAACTTGCAAGGACCATAACTTGAGTTCTATAAATCTCCTTGATTTCTTCCACCACTCAAATTAAAGGTCTTGAGATCCTCTACAAGTTTCATGTTGGCCAAGGATCCATTTGAAGCTTTCATTTTGACTTATCTTGCTTGGAAATTTGACCTAAACTAGGGGATTTTACATAGAAACCCTAATTTAGAACCTCCTCTTCTCCTTGATTTCTCTTGATTTCTTCTTAGCATATCACCATATCTTTATTCTCCATGTCAAATGATGAACCCCACATCTCTTCAATAGCCCTTAATGCCTCTCCCACAATCCTTTGACCTAGGGTTGACCCAGGGTTGACCCAGATGAAACCCTAATTGACTGCCTTCAACTGCAATACTTGTGATCACACCAAGGACTTGCCTCCTTCTTCCAATGACTTTCCAAGTCTCCCATGATGTCTAGATACTCCCCATGCCCTCAATTCACAGCTCATACCTTCCTTATTGATCCCCAGATACACTCAGTTAGGAGATAGATGAACTACTTGATCCATTGACTTGATAGCTCCCCAATTCTTTCTGATGACTTGAATGAGATTGAATTTGAATAATAACCTCTTGATAGGCCTCTAGAGATGAGAATAATGATTGGTCCCCTGTTGGATGACTTGCTATGCTTATGATATGCATATGATCAAGTTATGTACATGACTCTATATGCAAATGCTAATGATATTGAAACATAAACCAAGTGAATAAGGTTGGGCAAATTTTAGGGTGCAACAGCTGTGTTCTGTTTGACTTGTCTGTTGCATTAGAATAAGTTCATATCTAGAATAGGTATAATCTAGGAGCATGATTGCACTAGAGGTTGAGTTGCTGCCTCTGCTTGTATTGTTACTGTATGGCTTTGCTTGCGGGTATTCGGTAGAGCCCAGCTCCCTTGCCCATGTGGTTTGTTTGCCTGGTGGCATTTTATTTCATTTTTATCTGTATGATTGCAGTTTACTGTTTATTGCTTGATAGCATGTTGTTTATTTTTCAGTATGATTACTGTTATTTCATTCTGGCTTGAGGTTGAGATGAGCTTGTGGAGGCTGAAGCCCCACACACATTTCCTCCCTCACTTGCATTGCATGCATTTTACTGTTAAGCTGATGCTTTGTCTATTTTGGTGTATCATTGACATGATCCCTTAGGACTCTCATTTCCTTTGATAAGGATTTGATGATAGACTTTTAGGTTGAAACCTATGCATGAAAACTTCTAGGAGTTCCCTGTTCAAACCTCAACCATAGGATGAATCCATGGCATGACAACAGTAGGACTTGATAGTCTCCCTCCTAGTTGGGTCTGTTCTCTTCCCATCTAAAAACAGTTTAAGATACAATAATCATGAATGATTTCTTTCGTACGTTACGAGCCTTAAGCTATCTGAGAAAGGATTGTGGGAGAGTTTCTTTTCCACAGTTTGGATGTTTAGTATGGTACCCTTTGGGTGACATGCGACGCATTCACTCTCAGGTCATAGTCTATAGTGCGGTTGAAATCGCAAACACAATAAAAAACACTTCTTTCGTAAAAGACAGGAAATAAACCGTAGTTTCCCAAACTACGTGAGCTCTGATCTCTCATGCCTGTTGAGAGTACGTAGGCACAAGATGGCGATGTCTTGGCAAGCTACCTTCCCCCATAACCCTTCGTAGGCCGAACTACGTTGACTCTGATTTCTCATTCTCTGATGAGAATACGTAGGTATAAAGTGCGACGCTTTGCCGAGTCATTTTCTTTTCTTTTTCAGCCAGCCTTGATAGGTAGATAGAATAAAACCAACCCGTCTAAGTAAACCAACAAGCGAGGATCCCGTCGAGTACGACGGACGTGAGGGGTGCTAATACCTTCCCCTTGCGTAACCGACTCCCGAACCCAGACAACGGTTGCGATGACCTTGTCTTACCCTTTTTCGTCAGGTTTTTCCGATCGTTTCCTTTCCCGCTCTGAGGGATAAATAACGAAAGGTGGCGACTCTTCTGTTGTGTCGGCACCTTATTTTCGCGCAAGCGACACTTACATATTTGCTAATCATCAGTATTGGTGTCAATATTCTTGCTATATCTTTCACACCAATCGAATTAGCACAACGTTTGGACTAACGGTCCATTCGTCTCACAATCGCGACACTTAATAAATGACATTTCTTTCAAACTTGCATGAACGCCGCATTAAAATTACCATTCGTGAACAAAACAATTTTAATTGCAAGTCAGTAGTTGGCATCAAGGAAATTCTAACACGAAGCAATTAAACAGGACTGGACCATTCAGCTGTCTGGATCAGAATCGAGTATACCATATAACCTTATGGATCTGGGGCGTCGTCATCCCGCAAATTTGGAATCAGTCAGTCTGAGGCAAATCCCCAAACAACGGTTGATTATGGGGAAAATCATTCAATTAGCGGTTGGTCAAAAGTGAATCACACCAATCAGGGGCAGGCCACCCAGAGTTTATTTGACTTCAGGATAGATCCCTCCAAATGTTCAATCAGGATAAGTCAAGTCGCTTAAACGCTCTTTTAAGAGCAAACTACTCCAAAGAGTATATTGAAGCCAACCACCAAGAGTCGGTTAAGTAAACAATGAACCCTTTCGTGGTACGAACTCTGGGGAAGGCCATATCGGGGTCATCTCATGGCAAGCTACTCAAGCAAGTTCATCCTCATCAGAAATTGTTGAGTTCAAAATGAGTGTCGGGGAATCGTACCGTCATCTCACCCAATAACCTTAACCGTCCAAAGGCCTTGCTGTCATTGGATCCTTCATCCCACAGCCTAAACCTGTCACCTATCAAAACAAGCCAAACCTCCAAAGTCCAGTCCTTACCTGTCAAAACCTTGTAACCTTCAAACCAGTCACATCTGGTTAACCCTTTGCTGAATACCTAGCCCCGTCTGGTATATGCCAGCTTTTGAACCAGCTCCCATCTGGTCACCCTTCCTTTAGCCTTTCGTTTAACCAGTCCTCGTCTGGAGAACATAATTTCAAAGTCCAGTCCTCGTCTGGAAAACCACAAAGTCAGTTCCCGTCTGACACCAAACCTAGAAGTCAGTTCTCGTCTGACAACTTAACCTTTTACCACCAGTTCTTGTCTGGTAAACCTCATCCCAAAGTCCAGCTCCCATCTGGCGAACCGCAAAATTAGCCCTCCTTTGGCAGCTTAACCATTTCGCCAACCAGTCCCGTATGGTCTACCCTCCGAATACCAGCCCTCATCTGGTACTTCCGACCCAAAGTCCAACCTGCATTGACAACCACCAAAGTCCAACCTGTATTTCCAACCACCTGGATTTCCAATCACCCATCTGTTATCATAGGCATCATACGTATCGCATTCGACTTCATAAGCATCAAGTATCATGTACATACTCAAAACCATATTATACTTCCCCAGCTCTTGCATCTCCGCGTGTTAGCATTTGCATTTTCATTTCCATTTATGGAGCATCACTATCATCATGAAGCATTAGCATATGCGAGCTCAGATCCAGGATCAATCACGAAGATTTTCGAGATCATATACAACCCAGTCGGGGGCATCTTCCACAAGACTGTGGGTGTTTTCCACGAAGTTGTGCAACTTTTGTTGGGCAAACTCAAGAGCTTCAAAGCAACCATCATCCCGGTCAGAGGCATTATCTGCAAAAACCGTGGGTCCTCCCACAAAATTCAAGATCACCAAAGCAAAATCCAGCCCGGTCAGGGGCACCTTTTCAAGACATGGGTGTATCACATGATGTATTTCAACCTCGTGGTTAATCAAGATCTTTAAATCAACATCCAACCCAGACATGGGCATCTTCAGTAAAGTTATGGGCGATCCCCAGTGCTTTGTCTCCAGCAGACTTGACTATCTGTCTTCGGTGATAAGTGGCAATCTCTTCAGAGAAGCTTATCCTTCATCAATGATAAGTGGCAATCTCTTAGGAGAAGCTTATCCGTCTACATCCTTTTGTATGTCAGGTTTATTTGTATATCACTTCTCAAACTTTTGTTTTCTCTTTTTCGGACAAATTCAGGGTCTTCTATATTTAATCATCTTCTACCTCGAAAGAATGAATGACATGGCATTTCGTCTTACTAGGTTTAAGCCGATTAAATAGGGGCACCTGTCATACCCTAAATTTGCCCGCCAGCTTTAGTAAATATTTTCGCATTTTATTTTGTATTTTTTCGCTTAATTTCATGTCGTTTAGACACGTGTCCGCCCCGATTGGGCATTTTTTAAATCTCAACTTTCTTGCCCAATAAGAGCGTGACACGTGGCCTAAGGGTATTTTCATAAATATTTAATCATTTTTTTTTCTCTTTTTTTTTTTTTTTTGCTTTTCAAATATAATATTTTATATATATTTTTGTTTTAACTTTTATTTAGATAATTAAATTGTTTTTTATTATAATTTTAGAATAGGTTTTTATCATATTTTTTTTTAAATAGAAATAGATTTTTTCTTTAGAATAGATTTTATTTTTTAGATTTAACATTAGAATGAAATTTCTTTTATTTAATACTTAGCTTAATTTGTAAAATAGAATTTCATTTGTTTTCTTTTAAAATATAGTTATTAGAATTTTTTTGTTTTTTATATATATAGTTTTACTTTAGATTTTCTTTTAAAAGTTATTTTCATTTAATTATTTATTTAGATTAAATTTTTTAATTAGAATTTAATTATTTAGAGTTAATTTAAATTAGTTTAATTATCAGTTTTTGTATAGATTTTTGTATAGGTTTATTAATTAATTAGTCATTTTCAATTATTATATATTATTTAGTTTTTAAAATTTGTTAGATGATTATTGTAATTAGTTATTAGAATAATTTAATTAGGACTTTAATTATTCAGTTGTTAATCATTGTTATTTAGTCAAAACCATATTCAATCGGCCTTTAATCCAGTCATTAGATCATCTACCACAACCACGTGTCAGTCTGGGAGTATATAAACTCCTGTTCACTTCCTCCTTCCTTCAGCCAACCCTAACTGTTCATCTTCTACCCTAACCCAACAACCTACAGCCGCAACCTCCATTTTCACTCCATCTTCAACCCGGTTCATCATTTCAGAACCAAACTCCAATCAACACGCCCAGAAAACCCAATCCCCTCCTCCGATTAAACCACCGAAAACCTCTCAAACGCCTCATAGCCATCTCGCTCACCCTCTCTGCCGAAAACCATCTCCGAAACCTCAATGAACCATTCGCAGAACTCTCCTTCGTTTTCCAAAACTTCAAACCGCGAAACAAACACCCACTTTCAAATGACGTTCGAACTTCACTCTCTTCAATCACTACCTTCCAAACTTCCTATCAACCTTCTTCTGCTTCCATTTTCAACCAACCTTCATTTTCGTCAATTTACCCATTTTCGTAAACACCGTCGGCGAACCTCACGCGAGCTTCAAACAAAACCCATCTCCAACTAAACCCAGAATACTCACCGTAAAAAGCTCCAAACCACCTCCGACCTCACACCTCCATCAAACCATAAATAACCAAAAGCTCCGAACACCATTCAACATCACAACCACACTAACGCACAAATCTGACTCTGTTACAGAAGCTCGAGCATGTCCCCTGTTCCGACAAAGTTCATCGGTTTCGGTTGCGGTTGAGTTATTGCAGTTTTGATTAGTGTAAGTATTCAGTTGCTGTGTTGCTGGCATTTAGCACGGTGTTGTTGTTAGTAATTGTTCATACTGGTTTTTATTGCTTTTGTGATTTATGCTTTGTAAGACTTGATAGTATTATGAACTCTTATACTGATAGCACATGTTTTTTTATTTTATTGAAAATAATGTGATTTATATTTTGCATATATTTTTATCATAATGTATAGTTATTATTTTTACTGGTAATGTTCGCATACTATATTTATAATGTATAATATGAAAACATTTTGTTGCCGACAGTATGAAAATAAAATTCAACTTTTAGTAATAAATGAATACTAAAGCTAATAATAATAATAATATTATTATTATTATTATTATTATTATTATTATTATTATTATTATTATTATTATTATTATTATTATTATTATTATTATTATGTTATATATTATTATTTAGATTATCTTGTAAATATTATATAGGCTGTTATTGTAAATATAGGTTATTTATATTTTAAATTTCTTTTAGAACCTTATAAATATATGTTTTATTTTTCTAATTTCTAGTATTAAAAGTTTATACTTTTTATTTTTAGAGTTATTTTATTTTTCATCTGTTATTGGATTTTTTGTATATTCTTCTATCTTTTTGGTCGATGACGAGATCACCACCGTTTAGCCGTCAAATTATTGACGTGAAACAAAGATCCGAGACCGCCTCTTTTCTTTCTTATTTCTTATTCCGATTCGATTTTATTTTTGACTTATAGATCGATGAAGTCTTTTTATCCCCAAGCGTCAGATTTTCGAAGTCGATAACCTTCCTAATTTCAAATCTATGGGGGATGACCATTTGGGTCATCTTCCTTACTTTGGGATTGCGATAGGCTACCTTCGATTAATCGACATTTTATTTGCGGTTAAGACGAGATCCCATTATTTTGTGTCCCGATTCGATACACTAACCAATATTAATTGATTTATTTTTCACTCATTTACATTCTTGTACATATTATATATTCTGTATATTATTATATCTTGTAAATATTCAAACACTTGTACATTCTCTTAAAAAACACTTAATAAATATCAAACCATAAAATCCTAATTGGTGGATTTTTTATTTATCTGTATCCTGGATATATCTATCTTTGTTTTTTCATCTCTTTGTAGGTTCTCAAAAACATCTTCAATAAAGGAATCGAGTTATATTCGTATTGGATTAAAAAGAGAGGATTAAGTGTAGTTTTCTTCATCTCCGAGTGTTGAGATACTCACTGTAGTGTGGGTGGTTTTGATACTCGTCTTTCAATACGAAGACGCTTGTATTCTCCGCACTCATCCACATCATTCCCTCCTGTTGCACCCTAAAATTTGCCTAACCTTATTCACTTGGTTTATGTTTCATTATCATTAGCATTTGCATATAGAGTCATGTACATAGACTAACCATCTGCATAACATAAGCATAGCAAATCATTCAACAGGGGACCAATCATTATTATCATCTCTAGAGGCCTAGCAAGAGGTTATTATTCCAATTCAATCTCATTCAAGTCATCAGGAAAGAATTTGAAAGCAAAGAGTTCAGCAGATCAAGCCTTGAGGCCATCTCCTAGCTGAGGGTGTCTGAAGGTCAACAAGAGGGTTGTGAGCTGTGGGTTGAAGGCATGGAGAGTATCTAGACATTATGAGAGACTTAAAAAGTCATTTGGAGAAGGAGACAAGTCATTGATGAGAGCACAAGAGCTACAGTTGAAGGCAGTCAACTAGGGTTTCATCTGGGTCAACCCTAGGTCAACCCTAGGTCAATTGACTGATTTAAAGGGCATTCAAGTCTATTGGAGAGGTGTGGGGTTCGTCATTGGATATATAAAGAAGGATATGGAGATATGCCAAGAAGAATTCAAGAGAAATCAAGGAGAAGAGGAGTTACTAAATTAGGGTTTCTCTGTAAAATCCCCTAGTTTAGGTCAAATTTCCAAGCAAGATAAGTCAAAATGCTAGCTTCAAATGGCTTCTTGGCCAACATGAAACTTGTAGAGGATCTCAATACCTTCAATTTGAGTGGTGGAAGACATTAAGGAGATTTGTAGAACTCAAGTTATGGTCCTTGCAAGTTACAGGTCATCTGAGGTGTCTGAATTTTTGTCTGTGAAAGTGACTTGACTTCCAAGCAATTTTTACCCCTCAAGGAGATTTCAAATGAATTCTTGGTCAACATGAGAATTGTTCCTCATTGTCTTAGCTTTCTAGAATGGTATAGTATGCCTTCATATGATGTGTGGAGCTCAACTTATGGTCTTGGCAAGCAAAGGGTATTTTGGGCATTTGTGAATTACAGGTCATTTTAACCTATGTCCAAAACTCATACAAGGAGGCCTCAAATGGAAAAACTTCCAACATCAAACTTGCTCCAAATGGGATTTTAAGTCTAGAAAGAAGGTCACAAATTATTGGAGAAGCTCATAACATGAAGTTGCATAATTGGTCAAAATATGAACTAAAATGGCTTATAAAGTGAATAAATTCAAGGTGAAAAATGGTTTGGGAGATTTACAAGTCCAAATGGAGACTTCCAATATATGATTTTGAATGGAAAAACAATTCTAAGAACAATGGTTCAAACACTTTTTTGAGTTTAGAAGGAAAAAAAGAAGTTATCTTTGGTTACTTGTAATTGAAGAAACATAACCAAAATGGATCAAAGTTGGAAAACAAGGGAATGTGCAAGATGGATCTAGAATGTTCATATGAGGTCTATATAAGCATGAAATGAGAATTTAGCAAGGGTTGGCTTCATTTTCACCATTTTTTTTCACAAGCTTTCTCATTCTTTTTCATTGAAGTTTCATTGCAATTCTCTCAAAACCTTCATCAACTTTCATCAAAATCAATTCAATCTTATTCAATCTTCATCCTAGATCAGAATTGAAGCAAAGTTTTGGTGATTAGGATTCATTTTCGAGCACCTTTTTCAAGAGCATCAAAACTACAAATTCAAGTGGACAGCATAATTCAAGTCAAGAATCAACAAGGAATTGCATACAGAATCACATACATCAAGGATTGATCAAGATCCAAACCCTAGAGGCTTCAAATCCACGAGTTCCATAGCTGTTTCTCAAGATTTCACACCAGGTAAGTTTTCATTCAAACTGCTTGATCTAGTTAGTTTGGCATGTTGTTGTTAGTTTAGATGCAATCTAGGTGGTTAGGAGAACAAGTAGGATGAATTTGGAATGATTTGGTGATGGTTGTTAACAGGTGCAACAAACTGTTAGGGCTTGAATCTATTAGGTTAGTGCATTAGAATGTTAGTTTGATTGATCAGATTAATAACCATTAGTTGTAGATTAGTTTAGGTTAAGTTTGGGGGAGAATTGTGTTGATGCATATCAGTGTACTTCCATGGTGACCAGAGTTTGATACCATCGGGTTGAAGGATTTATTGAGTTTCAGACTGAATTGAAACCACAAGATTGTAGAGGGAGAGATTTAGCATGTTTTTCATGTTTACATCGTGTGGATTGGTTGCCTGTAGAGTGAGAACAGAGGGAGAGTATTTTGGCTCGTGCATGGTAGCCATGGTGAAACCCTAGTTTCTAACAGATCAAGTGAGGAAGACGTAATCCTACCCGTCCAATGCGTGTGAAGACTCTTGACTTGGAGAGAGATCTAATGGCTATTATTCAATTCTGTTTTGGAGGGAGTTGACTGGGTGCCAAACGCACCGTTTCATTAATTGAAACGGGCGGGCCTCAGGATGTTATGCTATCCCCACCCCCAGTGCATAGGCCCAATGCAATTTCAACGTAATTCTGATGCTGTTCTCACCTCCCAGCGTTTTTTATTTTCAATATTTCTGAGCTGATTCTGGGCCTTGGTAAATGCTATGCGCACCCCTGGCTATGTGGCCCACTCTGATTATAACTGGGCGTGGTTTCTAAATACACCTCTCCCTCATTTTATTTGGTTTAATTGTTTTTTTTAATTCATTTTAATTTTTTACCAACTTCAAAAATTCATAATAAATGCATAAAAATTCATTTTTAATCCATTCTTTTTACAATATTTTCTTTAGGATGTGTAGAAAATTTTCATAAAATAAAATTGCATTTTTATTTTTATTTCATATTTTTTCCATATTTTTTAAATAAATGTCATATTAAATAGCTCCATTTCATGCATCATTTTAATGATTTTTGTTCTCTTACATGCTTTAATATTTTTTGGTCATTCTTTTTATATTGTTTAGATGAGATATTCAACTTGTAGATTTATTTTAGTTCCCATTTTTAGGAGTTAATTTTAGGTGATTAATAAATGCTTGAACATCATGAACAAAACTAGGGTTTTAGGTGACAACTTAGGAGTTTGATCTCATTTCCCTTAAGACTTAGGGTTTGAGTAGATTAGTTATGGGACTATAGGGGCTATGGGTAGTTATTAGATCCCCTTAGAAAAAGTCAGGATTCCCCTACTGCTATTATTACTGTCTGTATATCTGATTGTCTGGTGTGGTGTGCCCTCTGGGGATTATTGCTTGATTGCTTGGGTATTGGGTTTGTCTGGGACCCTGGGAAGCTGAAGACTTGAGGAGATGAAAGCCATTGAAGATCCAGAAATTGAAGATCAACTTCCAGAGTTGAAGAGGAGGTTCTTGCTAGCAGCTGCTGAGGAGACTAGGGTTTAGGAGCTAGGCAGAGCTCTAGACTAGAAAGATTGTTTCTCAAACATGGATTGCCTTGTCTGCATCCATTCTTCTCTGTGATTCAGAGTCTCTCTAAGATACTCACCCCCTTCCTTTGGAAGGCTTGGTGATAGTGTCTATGAGATAGAACTCTTGAGAGAAAATGTCTCTTGTGTTAGAAGCAGTCTGTTCACCACCCTTGGTAGTCAACTGATTGCTTAACACCCAATTCACTCTTGTGACTGATTCCTCATCTTGGAGGTTTGAGCTCGAAGAAAAGCCATTGCAGATGGAAGACAGATGATCAAAGCCCTTGCCTGAAGGTCATGATGATGGAGATAGATGCTTGTTGAAGCCTATAGCTGAATGGAGATTACTTGAAGCCAGATGTTGATTCGGAGCTGCTGAAGCTGTTTGTTTTATTGCTGTATTTCATTTCTGATGTATTGATTGGTTTTCTGGACTGTATTGTTTGCTGTTTACCCTGCTGGGTTGAAAGTGAAGCCTGTTCACTTTTGCCTATTGTTTTCTAGGTTCGAGGTTGAGTGGGACTCCCTTGCCTCGCTTGTACTGTTGCATCCATGCATTTTACTGCTTTACTGTATATATCTGATATTGTTTCTGTTTCTGCCTATCCCGTAGGATCTCTGTTTCTCTCTGTGCAAGAGAGGAGCATGATAGACACTAGGTCTTAACCCATGCATGATAACATTAGGTTAGTTTGTTTCCCTTCGCAACCGTAGGTTAGAGTTCTGTCTCTTTCTATCTTAAAACAAACAGAAAAACACATAAAGATTTCAAACACAATAAAAGACACTTCTTCCGTAAAAGAATGTGAACTCATCAAGACGTCATTTTTGTCCGCCGGGACTGCTAATCAAGGAAAACCTTTTTCAGAAGGAATAAAATCAACCAAGACAGACCTGTGTCGTACGTGGCCCGAACTACGTTTGCTCTGATCTTTCATGCCGTGTGAAAGTACGTAGGCATAGGATGCGATATCCTAGCGAGCAACCTTCCCCTCCTTTCCCGTAGGTAGGCGAACTACGTTGACTCTGATTTCTCGTTCCAGGCGGGAATACGTAGGCATAAAGTGCGATACTTTGCCGAGTCATTTTTATTTTCATTTTATTTTCTTTTTCACCCTTGACCTATAGTTTAGATAGAATAACAATCCATACCCGAAAACAAGCGTGGATCCCGTCGAGTACGACGGACGTGAGGGGTGCTAATACCTTCCCCTTGCGTAACCGACTCCCGAATCCAGGTTTTGGTTGCGATGACCATACCTTTCCCGTGTTGTGCGAGGTTTACTCTGAGCGTTTCCTTTCCCTCCCGTGGGATAAATAACGCACGGTGGCGACTCTTCTGTTCAGCCGGCGCCGATTTTCGCAGTAGCGACAGCTGGCGACTCTGCTGGGGACCCAACGTCCCCTGGCTGCTAAGGACTGCGATGGTTCTTATGCATTTGGGATCCAACGTCCCTTTGAGAGAGTCAATCCTAGCGTTTGTTTTCCCGTCGAGGATTTTGTATGGAGTTATTTTATATTTCTAACCCTGTCTTTTCAGCTTTGTATATTGATTATTGTTGCTGTATGTTGGGGTGTGATGGGTGTTCTGATATTGAGAGATAAGCCGGACCTGGGCTTGAGTGCACCTAGAATTAGAGTAGAAATTAGTGGGCGCCCGCTTGCTTTGCTTGCTTCGGTGTCCCATGAAATCTACACTCAGACGAGGTTCCTCTGGTTGGCCTCCTGCCCCTTCCTTTGGTTGGCGTGGGTTGCTGGTTAGTTGGATTGTCGACTCTGGGGACCGATCATTTGGAAGTTGGCTGAGTGAGGCCTCTTCAGGAATTGATGATGCCACTCCTTCTGGGAATCGTATCATCAACCCTGAAAGTCTGTGACGCCAACGACCGCATAGGATGCCGTACCTTGTGCCAGTTATAGGGCCACCCACCTGTGAGGGGATTCAGGGTTATGCAGGTAACTAGACTTCCAGATTACCGGTTATTTCTTGATCAGAGATCCTGGTTATTTATGGAGAGTTATGAGGTCTGTCAGAGACCATTTGGAGATGTATTCTGAGGTCTGTCAGAGACCAATTTGGAGATGTGTTCTGAGGTCTGTCAGAGACCATTTGGAGATGTATCCTGAGGTCTGTCAGAGACCAGTTGGAGAGTTCTGAGGTCTGTCAGAGACCATTTGGAGATGTGTTCTGAGGTCTGTCAGAGACCAATTAGAGATGTGATTTGAGGTCTATCAGAGACCAGGTGGAGTTATGGTTTGAGGTCTGTCAGAGACCAGTGTTGGAGTTTTATTTTAGGTCTATCTGAGACCAGGGTTTGATGACTTCTGGATGGTCTATCTGAGACCTTTCTTGATTGGGTTTAGGCTATTCAGCTGCAGCTTTGGTCCCTGTTGAATGTTACTTGCATTGCATTGCTTGCATATCCATTATCATTTGCATTTCACTAACGTGTGTCTGTGCTGCAGGTGCATTTGCATTTCCCTAGTTCTAGTGCCCAGACTTCTGAGTGTTTGACCATGACTAGCTTAAGGAGAACGGTTGCGTACAAATTGCCTACGCCTGATATTGTTCCTTTACTGGGGTTGATCTCTCTTGCTGATGAGGGTGTTCGTAGGAGTTTCCGGATGAGCTATGGTAGATTATTGAGATTGGTGTGCAAACCTACAGAGGTAGAGTTGGAGGGGCTGTATGCTTTGATGCAATTCTATGACCCTGCTTTGAGGTGTTTCACGTTCTCTGACTTTATTATGGGACCAACCCTGGAGGAATACGCTGAGTATGTTGAGCTGCCCGTGCAGAACCAGGTTCCATTCATTCATTATGACGCCAAGCCCAAACCGGAGGATTTGGCAAAAGCCTTGTATGTTGATGCTTCTGAACTTGTGACTACTGTTTCCCGTGGAGTTCCAGGATTCTCATTTCAGTTCTTAGTTGGTAAAGCCCAAGAGTACGCCAAGAGCGGGTGCTGGGTTGCTTTCAACGCTGTGTTGGCCTTGTGCATTTATGGCATAGTACTGTTCCCCAATATACCGGATTTTGTGGACTTCGATGCTTTCTACTTGTTTGCCGCTGGTAATCCTGTACCTACCTTACTCGGAGACCTCTACCACTCACTGCATTACAAGAATGAGAAGGGAAGAGGGAAGAATGTTCATCTTTGTGTACCCTTGTTGAGTATGTGGTTTGAGAGTCACCTTCCTAAGGGAAGATCTGCTGCAGAGACTATAGTTCCAGTTGGTTGGCCAGAGCGCCTGATGAGGCTATCGTCTGAAGATATGGAGTGGTTTGATCGAGACCTGTTGGGATCTGAGCTCATCTTCAGTTGTTCTGGGTACCCTAATGTACCGTTGATAGGAAGAAAGGGGTGTATCAATTATAACCCTTCTCTATTCATTCGCCAGTTCGGGTATGCGCTGAAGAATCCACCTCAGGAGGAAGAAGTACAGGAATCTCTGTACTTCACAGGTGATTTGAAGGGGGAGTTGTTAGCCAAGTTGCAACAGGCCTGGACGCGTATTAACCGCAAAGGGAAGCCGCTGTTAGGAAAGAATGATTGTCAGGCCTATACACCTTATAGAGTGTGGATTCAGGAGAGGGCCAGTCAGTTGAAGATGCCGTTTCCAGATGCACCAATTCTTGTTCCCGTTCCGGTAGCAGAGCCAACTACTGTTTCTAGAGAAGTCTACGAGCAGGTTGTGAAGGAGAAGGAAGCCTTGATGAAGACTAATGAAGGGTTAGAGCAAGAGTTAGCCCAGGCACGCAGCGAGAAGAACAAGGCCGTATATGCTTTCCAACAACAGATCGAGCTGGTAAACAGGTTAGGGGCTGAGTTGACTGAAGAAAAGAAGAAGCGCGAACGTCTGGGGCAAGAGTTCAGAAGTTCCCATGACATGCTGGAAGCCAAAAAGAAGGCGCTCGACGCAGCACACCGAGAGATATCTTCTTGCAATAAGACTTGGAATGCTACTCTCACCAACAACAAGAAGAGGGAAGATAAGCTAAAGCAGCAAATTTCCGACCTCGAAGAGAAGTTGAAGTCTAGCATCAAGAAGTGTGAGGAGGAAGTGATGAACCGGTATAGTGTCCAGCATGCACTGAACAAGGCAATCAAATCCAGAGACGAAGCAGTGTCTCAGAAGCGAAAGCTAGAAGATTGCTTCGGAGAAGCAACATGGGAAGAAACTGCTGAAGACGTGCGTCGTGTTCTTAAGAAGAGAAACCAGCTTGTTGAGGGGCTGCTTGATCGACCAAGCCATCCGGAGACCAAGAAGTTGATAGAGGAGTACCAGACTTTTGGGAGGATTTGATCATTTCACGTAGTTATTTGTATGCTTTATTTGCATAGTGCTGACCATCACCAGGATTGTTGGTTGAGGTCATGCCTTCTTATTGTACTCTCAGTGACATTGTACCCTGGGCTTATTGATTCTCTCTGCAATATATGAGGCTTCCTATGATTCAGCTCCGATATTCCAATTGTCTGCACTATCACTGCACCGGCACCTTCGCACTAGAACTGGGGGAATGTACTTCCCTAATGCACAGGCACATTGCATTGCATTCATATTCATATTGCATTACAGGTAATCTTTGAATGGTGTCTTATCTCCTGCTCTGTACCAGGTACTTTCCAGGATTCCAGATCAACATCCGCACCGCTATTCTACACGATCCAACTGTCGGAAAGTCATGGACCAGATTCAGAACGAGATGCAGGATGTGCGCGAGAAGCTCGCCCTCTTCATGCAGACCATGGAAGCTATAGCAAAAGGGCAAGAGAATTTGCAGGCCATGGTCCAGCCTCTGTTGGCTCGCAACGCTGGTCATGGTAATGACGATCATCAGTCTGTCCGGGTTGATACTGCTCATGGAGACGGCACTCCCACGCCAGTGGCTCCACCTGTCGTCAATATGCCTGCCGCTAACGTCAACAACGCTACCACTGCTGTGAATGGTAACGTCGGAGTAGGGAATGAAACTGCTGTCCATAACGCTGGGCTGGGTGATGTCAATGTGGGAGATAATCTCGGAGGCAATGGCTTTGTCAATACTGGGTTCGGATTCAACGATCAGGGATTCGACAACGCTGGCAAGTATGGCTTTAATGCTCAAGGCTTTGGGCAAGATGGTTATGGTATGGTCAATCAGGGTTACGGAGGCTTTGGAAACGGAAACGGTGCTGGATTTATGGCTGTTGGTCCCGCTGGAGGAGTTCAAGGGTACGGCAACAGAGGCCGAGGTCCGGGGATGAATCAGATCAGAGCTGGACGTAATAATGCATATGATGGGTACGGGGCTGGAAATGGCCTGTGGCAAGAGGATCAGCAGGAAGACGCCTTCTCTGGAGGAGGTTTTGAAGGGCCGATGGATGATTCTCAAAAGATTAGAATGCTGGAAGAGCAAATGAAGGGAGTCCTAAATCAGAGTGCTGTGGGTCTGGACATGGCAACAATGGGCTTGGTACCTGGCCTGAGGGTGCCCATTAAATTCAAAGCGCCTGCGTTCGATAAGTACAAAGGAGACACATGTCCGAAAGTGCATGTACGAGCTTATTACAAAAAGATGTCTGCATACTCCACTGAAGAAAGAATGCTCATGCATTTCTTTCAGGATAGTCTATCAGGTCCTTCCCTAGAGTGGTACATGGGGTTGGAGCCAACTGATATCAAGACATGGAAGCAATTAGCGGAGGCGTTTGTAGCCCACTACAAGTATAACAGCGACCTGGCACCCAATCGGGTCCAGTTGGCCGGGCTTTCGCAGAAGAAGGGGGAGAGTTTTAAGGAGTACGCGCAAAGGTGGCGCGATATGGCTGCCAGGGTCCGTCCTCCTGTAGAAGATAAAGAAATGAATGATATGTTTGTCGGCACATTCACCGGGCTGTTTCATGATATGTTGTTTCATACGTCTCTGGCTAGTTTCTCAGACCTGATTTTGATGGGGGAAAAGATTGAGCGTAATATTAAGCAAGGAAAGTTCCAAGTCGAGGAATCAACTGCATCTGGCAGTAATAGGAAAGCTTATGGTGGGCGCCGTCAGGGCGAAGCTAGCGCGGTATTTGGAGGCCGAGGCCGAGGCCGGGGCAGGGGAAGAAATCAATATCGTCAGCAGCAGCAAGTGTCGAGTGTTACTATCCCTTATCAACAGCAACCAATCCAGCAACAACAACCTGTTCAGCAGCAACCAATGCCACAGCAGCAGCAGCCTCAGCAGGGGGCACAGCAAGCTCAGCGAAGATTCCAGGGTGGCAAGCCGAGAAGGGTGTTTGAGAAGCCTCCCTCTAACTATGCTGATTTATTGCAGACATTGTTGGGATTGAATCTAGTGGAGAAAAGAACCCTGACACCGATAACGGGAACTCCCCCGTTCGGCTACGATGCGAACAGACACTGTGAGTTTCATTCTGGGGCCCCAGGCCACGATATAGAAGGTTGTCATGCTTTTAAGCACGTGGTGCAGGATCTTTTGGACAACAAGTCTATCAACTTCGGAACGGCAGTTCCGAATATAGTCCAGAAACCCATGCCTAATCATGGGGCGAATGCCGTGCTGACTGAGGAAGGTCTGAATCTGATTATGAATGTTGAAGATTTGAAGACGCCGCTGAGCGAGATAAAGAGCCGACTGTTGCAAGGAGGTGTTTTCCCCGGATGTAATGAGTATTGCTTAGACTGTTGGGCCCTATCTGGGGGGTGCGAGGATTTGAAGAAAGGCATTCAGGCCTTAATTGATGAAGGTATACTGCAGTTTGACAGAACAGCAACTGACGAGCCTGTAGGGGCAGTAGTGGATAATTGGAGTGATGTGGCCACAGTGACGATTCCTCGGAAGACGATCACTATTGCAGCACCAGCTCAGCGCCCACCGATTACCATAACTAAAGCCGGGCCAATCCCGTATGAGAACACTAGAGCAGTCCCATGGTCATATGGGCTAGAGGTGTATTGTGATGGGATTAAAATTGATGTCAACAAGCAGTCAGCAGAGATTGTGGATAATGTTGTTGGCTCAGGAGGCATGACGAGGAGTGGCAGGATCTTTATATCTCCCGAAGTGGAGGCTGAAAGGCTAGCGAAAGGAAAAGGGAAAGCGGTTGAGAATGTTCCGGTACAAGCAAATGAAAAAGAAGCAGCATCGAAAGATGTAGAGGAATTCATGCGCTTAATTCGGAAAAGTGATTATAAGATTGTGGAGCATCTGCAGCAGACGCCGTCCAAAATATCTATCTTGTCATTGCTGTTATGTTCGGAAGCTCACAGAAACGCTTTGCTGAAAGTCTTGGACACTTCTTTTGTACCCCAGGATGTCTCCGTAAATCAGCTAGAAGGAGTATTGGCACACGTGAATGCGGGCCACAGTCTGGGTTTTACTGATTTTGACTTGACTCCGAAAGGGAAGGATCATAATATGGCATTACATGTATCTGTTGAGTGTAGGGGATCAACAATGGCACACGTATTGGTTGACACTGGATCGTCTTTGAACGTGTTGCCTAAGAAGGCTATGATGAAGCTGGATGTTCGAGGGATTTTGTGTACACCCAGCGATTTGGTAGTCAGGGCGTTTGACGGCACGCGGAGAACAGTCTTCGGATCGATTACTTTGCCTCTGCAAGTGGGGCCGGAAGTGTTTGCAACTGAGTTTTATATCATGGATATACAGCCTGCGTACAGCTGCTTGCTGGGAAGACCCTGGATTCATGGGGCAGGGGCAGTCACGTCTACCCTGCATCAGAAGTTAAAGTATATGGTCGGAGACAGTGTAGTCACCGTGTGCGGAGAAGAAGACATCCTGGTCAGCCATCTATCTTCGTTTAAATATGTGGAAGTCGACGGGGAGATCCACGAGACGCCATGCCAGGCATTCGAAGGTTTGCGCATCAAGGACAAGGGTCCCGGGCCAAGCAAAGTGCCAGAGATAGCGGTCTCATCGTATAAAGAAGCTCAAGCGCTAGTGGAAGCAGGAGAAGCCAAAGGCTGGGGAAAAGTGCTGGACATTCCCGTGAAAATGGACCGGTTCGGACTGGGGTACCGACCGTCGTCATCAACTCCTTCTGTGGGGGCCCCTCATTTCAGAAAGTCAATCACCATCTCTGCCAGTGGAGTATGTCGTGAATCTGTCAATGCTGCTTCAGAGTCTGATGAAGGGGACAGCGACTGTGATATGGATGCCTGGATTCAGCCAAGCACGCCAGGACAAGGACTGTGCAACTGGTCTATTCAGGAGCTTGTTCCTGTGACTTTTAAACAGTAATGCTTTGCTTTATTAATTGTTGAATAATCTGATGTCTTGCCCGGGGCATCAGGATTTGCTTAGGGCTGTGTTGTTATAAACATTGCGCGTTAATCATTAAATAAATGGCGTTTTTTCATGTGCAAATACTGTAATCCCTGTCTTTCTTGTTTTGTATTTTTCAATAAAATGGCAATGTGGTTATTCGCTTTATACGCATTTTGAAGCACTTAACCCTTTCTTTTGCAGGGTGACATTTTCAGATGACATCCTTGAGCCACCTATGACTCGTCCCGACTTCGAGCACCCGGTATTCCAGACCGAAGAAGAGGTTGTCGAAGATAGCGACGTTCCTGAAGAACTGTCTTGGTTGGTGAAGCAAGAGGAAAGAGCCATTCTGCCTCACGACGAGGTTATCGAAATTATCAATTTGGGGTCGGAAGGGGTTGAGAAAAATATTCGTATCGGAGCCGCACTGCAGAGTGATATCAAGCGAAGACTGGTTGAAATGCTCCGAGAGTATAATGATGTATTCGCTTGGTCGTATCAAGATATGCCAGGGCTCGATACTGATATGGTTGTGCATCGCCTGCCACTGAAAGAAGATTGCCCACCTGTCAAACAAAAGCTTCGCAGAACTCGACCAGATATGGCAATGAAGATCAAAGAGGAGGTTCAGAAACAGTGGGACGCTGGTTTCCTGGCTGTGACGAAATATCCCTCATGGGTTGCTAACATCGTACCAGTGCCAAAGAAAGATGGCAAGGTTCGAATGTGCGTGGATTATAGAGATTTGAATAAAGCAAGCCCAAAAGACGATTTTCCACTTCCTCATATTGACGTGTTAGTTGATAATACTGCTCAATACTCCGTATTCTCCTTCATGGATGGCTTTTCAGGCTACAATCAGATTAAAATGGCGCCAGAGGATATGGAGAAGACTACTTTCATAACGCCTTGGGGAACATTTTGCTACAAAGTGATGCCCTTTGGTTTGAAAAATGCTGGGGCAACGTATCAGCGTGCTATGACGACGCTCTTTCATGACATGATGCATAAAGAGATCGAAGTTTATGTTGACGATATGATTGCTAAATCCCAGACAGAGGAAGAGCATCTGGTGAATCTGTTGAAGTTGTTTAAAAGGCTTAGGAAGTTCAGGCTAAGGCTGAACCCTAACAAATGCACCTTCGGGGTGAGATCGGGTAAACTACTGGGGTTTATCGTAAGCGAAAGAGGAATAGAGGTCGATCCTGCTAAAATAAAAGCGATTCAAGAAATGCCGACGCCTAAAACAGAGAAAGAGGTGCGTGGATTTTTAGGGAGGTTGAACTACATTGCCCGGTTCATATCTCACCTAACTGCTACGTGTGAACCATTATTCAAGTTGCTAAAGAAAGATCAAGCTGTAACGTGGAACGAAAATTGTCAAAAGGCGTTCGACAAAATAAAGAAGTATCTGCAGGAGCCTCCTATTTTGATACCCCCGGTGGCAGGGAGACCCTTGATCATGTATTTGACGGTTCTTGAGGGGAGTATGGGTTGTGTTCTCGGTCAACACGACGAGACGGGGAGAAAAGAGCATGCGATCTATTACCTGAGTAAGAAATTTACAGACTGTGAATCTCGATACTCAATGCTGGAGAAAACTTGTTGCGCGCTAGCCTGGGCCGCCAAGCGTTTGAGGCAGTACATGCTGAATCATACAACCATGCTCATCTCGAAGATGGATCCAATCAAATATATATTCGAAAAGCAGGCGTTGTCAGGCAGAATTGCCCGGTGGCAGATGGTCTTGACTGAATACGATATTCAATACGTTTCGCAAAAGGCTATAAAGGGGAGTGTGCTGTCTGAGTATTTGGCGGAGCAGCCTATTGAAGAGTACCAATCGATGAGATTTGATTTTCCTGACGAGGATATCATGTATCTCAAGATGAAAGATTGCGAAGAACCGTTGCCAGACGAAGGACCAGAGCCGGGGTCCCAATGGAAGATGATATTTGACGGAGCTGTGAATGCTTACGGTAGTGGAATAGGGGCAATCATCACTACGCCACACGGGTCGCACATCCCGTTTACTGCCCGATTGACCTTTGCCGTTACCAACAATGAGGCCGAATACGAAGCTTGTATAATGGGGCTTGAAGAAGCCATTGATTTGCGAATCAAACATTTAGACGTATACGGAGACTCAGCTCTGGTGGTGAATCAGATCAAAGGGGAATGGGATACACGGCAGCCTAACTTGATACATTACATGAATTATGCAAGGAGATTGTTGCCTTTCTTCGACAAAGTTGAATTGCATCATGTGCCGCGGGCAGAGAATCAAATGGCTGACGCCCTTGCCACTTTGTCTTCCATGTACAAAGTCAACTTCTGGAACGAAGCTCCCCAAATCACTATCTCTCGGTTAGACAGGCCGGCTTATGTATTTGCTATTGATGAAGCGTCTGATGACAAACCGTGGTATTTTGATATCCTTAATTTCCTGAAGAATAAAGAGTATCCGGCTGGGGCATCCAGTCAAGATCAGAAGACTCTCAGGAGATTAGCGGGTAACTTCTATTTGAACCCGGATGGCGTCTTATACAGAAGGAACCACGATTTGGTGTTGTTGCGTTGTGTAGACGAAAAAGAGGCAAAGCTTCTCATGGAGGAAATTCACGAAGGTGCCTTTGGCACGCATGCTGGTGGGTATGCTATGACAAGAAAGCTGCTGAGGGCAGGCTATTTTTGGCTGACAATGGAAACTGATTGTTTCAAGTTTGCAAGGAAGTGCCACAAGTGCCAAATATATGCTGACAAGATACACGTGCCTCCGAGTCCTCTGAATGTGATGTCATCTCCATGGCCATTCTCGATGTGGGGAATCGATATGATTGGAAAGATTGAGCCGACGGCGTCAAACGGGCATCGGTTCATCCTAGTAGCAATCGATTATTTCACCAAGTGGGTGGAAGCGGCGTCTTACGCAAATGTAACGAAGCAAGTGGTGGCTAGATTCATCAAGAGAGATATCATTTGCCGATATGGGATCCCCGAGCGGATAATCACGGATAACGGTTCTAATCTGAACAACAAAATGATGAAGGAGCTCTGTCAGAATTTCAAGATCGAACATCACAACTCCTCCCCTTACCGACCCAAGATGAATGGCGCTGTCGAAGCGGCCAATAAGAATATCAAGAAGATCGTCCAGAAAATGGTGGTGACTTATAAAGATTGGCATGAAATGCTACCTTTTGCTTTGCACGGTTATCGTACGACGGTACGCACATCAACCGGGGCAACTCCGTTCTCGTTGGTATACGGAATGGAAGCGGTATTACCATTGGAAGTTGAGATCCCTTCTCTGAGGGTATTGCGAGACGTTCAGCTGGACGAGGCAGAATGGGTAACGAATAGATTGAACCAACTGAGTTTGATGGATGAGAAGAGGCTAGCTTCTCTGGCATACGGTCGTTTGTACCAAAGACGAATGAAGAAAGCGTACGACAAGAAGATACTTCCGCGAAGCTTTCAGACGGGCGACCTTGTGCTGAAAAGGATTCTCCCGCCGCAAGCAGATCACAGGGGCAAGTGGACCCCCAACTACGAAGGGCCATACGTTGTCAGTAAGGTCTTTTCGGGAGGAGCGTTGTTGTTGTCCACCATGGACGGAGAAGACTTTGCGTCACCTGTGAATTCGGACGCAGTTAAAAAATACTTTGCTTAAAATAGACCCGCTGGACAGAAAAAGAGAGTCCAGGCAAAAATGGGGCATCCTGGCGAACCAAAAAACAGAATGAAAGGTTCGGGCAAAAATTAGGGATAAAATTGAGAAAAAATGTACACCCGCGAAGTTGAAAACCTACACTGGGCGGCTTCGGCAAAAAGGGGTATCCCGGTGAACTGAAAACCCGTAAAGGGCGGTTCACGCAAAAGTTAGAGATTTGAAAAGCAAATGACTGCGGTCCGAATTCAATGAGCATCAATGCGGGAGAATATGTTTGAGGAGTCAGTTATCGGATACAACCTCTTCAGAAGTGGGGATACCGGGAAAGCATTAGAGTCGGACGAGTCATGGGAGGATCAGTTCGTGGTGTTCATTTGCATCCAGTTGCCGACATGTGTACAAAATTTAATTTGTCAAAATATTCATGTTTCTTGTGCATACTTATGTATTTGCTTTGCGTAGCTTCCTCTTTTCAGGAGTTACATCCCATGTACAAAAAACTCCGCCCATTCAGGAGCCCAATCAATGAAAATTCAGTACTTGATGCCTGTTCTTTACTGTTTTGTGCATGATAAAACGCCTAAGTTTGATGAAACTAACATGAGTATAACATCATTGGCCCTTGCCAACAATCATTAAAGCTTTGAGTTGACTGAGTGTAACGTCACTAACCTGAATTGATTTGATTGCATAGGCTTGTCGTGTCTTGTTTGTGTTGTTGCAGGTTTCATAACCGTACGAGGAAGAGGGTCAAAAGATTGCGATAACGAAAGATTTGATCCCCACGCAGGTCATGCATGTTCTTCCTGAAGAAAGATAGAATTCCCCAGCTAGCTGTAGCTTATCCACAGGACGTGCTCCAGAAAAGTTATTCGTCCTCAGCAGAGTTTGGCGAGTCCAAGATCATAAGGCTGTATTCAGACAGGTTCATAGTTCCCCGCAGGGTCATGCACTCTCCCCCAGTGGAGTCAGTTAATTTTCCCCAAGAGAATCCAGCCATCCCCCGAGGAATTCTCTTTGCAAGTGTTGTCATTCCTTCCAGTGGAATTCGAAGATTATGACTCTCCCAAGCAGAGTTGATGGCGGTTCCTGTCATTTATTTTGTCAGAGATACTGGTGATATCGGTTCAAGTTCCAGCAGAAAGTCCGATCGTACTGTGCACGTCTGCTATTCCCCAGCGGGGTTATTTTCCCCAGCAGGGGGTTACCTCAACAAGGCGTTTGGTTTGAGTTCCCAATTTCCCAGCAGGGTCGACTTCACCATTCCAGCATTTATTTTGCTGGAATAATTCTATAGCATCTGGCTATCCCCGGCGGAGTCGGCATCACCTTCCAGCATTTATTTTGCTGAAGCAGTTTCTACACTCTAATAGTTCAAGTGGAGAGAGCTCTTGCTCAAATGAACAATCAAGCATTCAAGATCTCGACATGGGACATCCAATGTCAGTTTTGGCTGTATTCCCCACAGAGTCAGCATGATGAGATTCTCTTTGTCTCTAACAGAGTCGCGTATGCTAATGTCTCTTATTTTCCCCACCAGAGTGGCCAGGATAAGTGTCTCCTTATCCCCAAGCAGAGTTTATTTGTCATCAACGGGTTTCATGAATCAGAATTTCAGAGGTCACCGCCGGTTATCAGAACAGGCGTCCGATGGTTGGGTTTCCAGACATCCCCAGTGAGAAGTTTGTGGGTGAAGATCGTTGAAGAACTAAGTCCCGACGCGGACAATTTATTCCTAGATTGACGGGATTTCTTCAGAAATGAGCGTCCTAACGTGGACAGATTTATTTCTCTGGATTGGTGAGGTGTGTTAGTCCTATCGTGGGCAGATTCGGTTCCTTGAAATTAGTGGAGTGGGAGGTCATGACGTTGACGAAAGTAATTACCCTTTGTGTTGGTGTCCTGACGCGGACAAGTTACTTCCCCAGTGGGTCGAGGATGTGAGTCCTTACGTGGACAAGTCTTATTTCCTCAGTGAGTCGAGGACGCCTGAGTCCTAACGTGGACAAATCAAGACGAGATCAGTGTCCTGACGTGGACAAATCAAAGAAATTGTCATTCCTAACGTGGAGAAGTGGGTCCTAACGTGGACGATGTAGTCCCTACGCGGACATATCAACAGAAGTGATTCCTGACGTGGAAAGATGGAGATTCCTTATGCGAAAAAAAATTGAGTCCATACGCGGACATATCAGAAGAGGATTCTTTATGTGGAGAAAGATAGTTTCCTTACGTGGAAATGACAGCATTCCTGACGTGGAAAGTATGGAGTCCTTACGCGGACAGATTAAGATGACATTCCTTACATGGAAAAGGAGTCCTGACGCGGACAAATCGAGAAAGAGTTGGTATTCCTTACGTGGAAAGATCAGAGTCCTCGCGTGGACATACCAATAGCATTCCTTACGTGGAAGAAACAATGGTTTCCTTACGTGGAAATATGGAGATTCCTTATGCGGAAAGATTAAGTCCTCACGCAGACATATCAAGATTGATTCCTGACGTGGAAAGAAAGGGTTAGTCCTGACGTGGACAGATACAGAAGAGATGATTCCTAACGTGGGCAGGTGTTACGCCTAGTGTGGAAGAGTATTAGTCCTAACGTGGGCGGTTTAGTTTATGGAAATGCAGACAAATTATCCCCAGCGGAGTTGCCGAGATCTTTCTGGGTTAACAGCAGGTGGAGTCCTAACGTGGACAGGTTTTAGTTGAGATTTCTTCGTATTGATGACGGGCAGAGTCCTAACGTGGACAAGCAAGCAATCTGTTATGACAGAATTATTTTCAGAACGATGAAGACAATCCCCAGCACGGTCGCGCAAGATCAGTGGGTTACCGTAACAGTCAGATTCAGCTGATGAATGGCATTCCTCAAGCAGGGGCGCAATTTAGTTTTGCGGTTGGCAAATTTCTGGTTTCACTAGTATTCAACCGTCTCGTACCGCGAATGTCTGAAGGCTCCGGGCTCTTCATCCAATCGGGTCCAAGTCGCTTGAATAGGGGCAGCTGTTGCACCCTAAAATTTGCCTAACCTTATTCACTTGGTTTATGTTTCATTATCATTAGCATTTGCATATAGAGTCATGTACATAGACTAACCATCTGCATAGCATAAGCATAGCAAATCATTCAACAGGGGACCAATCATTATTATCATCTCTAGAGGCCTAGCAAGAGGTTATTATTCCAATTCAATCTCATTCAAGTCATCAGGAAAGAATTTGAAAGCAAAGAGTTCAGCAGATCAAGCCTTGAGGCCATCTCCTAGCTGAGGGTGTCTGAAGGTCAACAAGAGGGTTGTGAGCTGTGGGTTGAAGGCATGGAGAGTATCTAGACATTATGAGAGACTTAAAAATTCATTTGGAGAAGGAGACAAGTCATTGATGAGAGCACAAGAGCTACAGTTGAAGGCAGTCAACTAGGGTTTCATCTGGGTCAACCCTAGGTCAACCCTAGGTCAATTGACTGATTTAAAGGGCATTCAAGTCTATTGGAGAGGTGTGGGGTTCGTCATTGGATATATAAAGAAGGATATGGAGATATGCCAAGAAGAATTCAAGAGAAATCAAGGAGAAGAGGAGTTACTAAATTAGGGTTTCTCTGTAAAATCCCCTAGTTTAGGTCAAATTTCCAAGCAAGATAAGTCAAAATGCTAGCTTCAAATGGCTTCTTGGCCAACATGAAACTTGTAGAGGATCTCAATACCTTCAATTTGAGTGGTGGAAGACATTAAGGAGATTTGTAGAACTCAAGTTATGGTCCTTGCAAGTTACAGGTCATCTGAGGTGTCTGAATTTTTGTCTGTGAAAGTGACTTGACTTCCAAGCAATTTTTACCCCTCAAGGAGATTTCAAATGAATTCTTGGTCAACATGAGAATTGTTCCTCATTGTCTTAGCTTTCTATAATGGTATAGTATGCCTTCATATGATGTGTGGAGCTCAACTTATGGTCTTGGCAAGCAAAGGGTATTTTGGGCATTTGTGAATTACAGGTCATTTTAACCTATGTCCAAAACTCATACAAGGAGGCCTCAAATGGAAAAACTTCCAACATCAAACTTGCTCCAAATGGGATTTTAAGTCTAGAAAGAAGGTCACAAATTATTGGAGAAGCTCATAACATGAAGTTGCATAATTGGTCAAAATATGAACTAAAATGGCTTATAAAGTGAATAAATTCAAGGTGAAAAATGGTTTGGGAGATTTACAAGTCCAAATGGAGACTTCCAATATATGATTTTGAATGGAAAAACAATTCTAAGAACAATGGTTCAAACACTTTTTTGAGTTTAGAAGGAAAAAAAGAAGTTATCTTTGGTTACTTGTAATTGAAGAAACATAACCAAAATGGATCAAAGTTGGAAAACAAGGGAATGTGCAAGATGGATCTAGAATGTTCATATGAGGTCTATATAAGCATGAAATGAGAATTTAGCAAGGGTTGGCTTCATTTTCACCATTTTTTTTCACAAGCTTTCTCATTCTTTTTCATTGAAGTTTCATTGCAATTCTCTCAAAACCTTCATCAACTTTCATCAAAATCAATTCAATCTTATTCAATCTTCATCCTAGATCAGAATTGAAGCAAAGTTTTGGTGATTAGGATTCATTTTCGAGCACCTTTTTCAAGAGCATCAAAACTACAAATTCAAGTGGACAGCATAATTCAAGTCAAGAATCAACAAGGAATTGCATACAGAATCACATACATCAAGGATTGATCAAGATCCAAACCCTAGAGGCTTCAAATCCACGAGTTCCATAGCTGTTTCTCAAGATTTCACACCAGGTAAGTTTTCATTCAAACTGCTTGATCTAGTTAGTTTGGCATGTTGTTGTTAGTTTAGATGCAATCTAGGTGGTTAGGAGAACAAGTAGGATGAATTTGGAATGATTTGGTGATGGTTGTTAACAGGTGCAACAAACTGTTAGGGCTTGAATCTATTAGGTTAGTGCATTAGAATGTTAGTTTGATTGATCAGATTAATAACCATTAGTTGTAGATTAGTTTAGGTTAAGTTTGGGGGAGAATTGTGTTGATGCATATCAGTGTACTTCCATGGTGACCAGAGTTTGATACCATCGGGTTGAAGGATTTATTGAGTTTCAGACTGAATTGAAACCACAAGATTGTAGAGGGAGAGATTTAGCATGTTTTTCATGTTTACATCGTGTGGATTGGTTGCCTGTAGAGTGAGAACAGAGGGAGAGTATTTTGGCTCGTGCATGGTAGCCATGGTGAAACCCTAGTTTCTAACAGATCAAGTGAGGAAGACGTAATCCTACCCGTCCAATGCGTGTGAAGACTCTTGACTTGGAGAGAGATCCAATGGCTATTATTCAATTCTGTTTTGGAGGGAGTTGACTGGGTGCCAAACGCACCGTTTCATTAATTGAAACGGGCGGGCCTCAGGATGTTATGCTATCCCCACCCCCAGTGCATAGGCCCAATGCAATTTCAACGTAATTCTGATGCTGTTCTCACCTCCCAGCGTTTTTTATTTTCAATATTTCTGAGCTGATTCTGGGCCTTGGTAAATGCTATGCGCACCCCTGGCTATGTGGCCCACTCTGATTATAACTGGGCGTGGTTTCTAAATACACCTCTCCCTCATTTTATTTGGTTTAATTGTTTTTTTTAATTCATTTTAATTTTTTACCAACTTCAAAAATTCATAATAAATGCATAAAAATTCATTTTTAATCCATTCTTTTTACAATATTTTCTTTAGGATGTGTAGAAAATTTTCATAAAATAAAATTGCATTTTTATTTTTATTTCATATTTTTTCCATATTTTTTAAATAAATGTCATATTAAATAGCTCCATTTCATGCATCATTTTAATGATTTTTGTTCTCTTACATGCTTTAATATTTTTTGGTCATTCTTTTTATATTGTTTAGATGAGATATTCAACTTGTAGATTTATTTTAGTTCCCATTTTTAGGAGTTAATTTTAGGTGATTAATAAATGCTTGAACATCATGAACAAAACTAGGGTTTTAGGTGACAACTTAGGAGTTTGATCTCATTTCCCTTAAGACTTAGGGTTTGAGTAGATTAGTTATGGGACTATAGGGGCTATGGGTAGTTATTAGATCCCCTTAGAAAAAGTCAGGATTCCCCTACTGCTATTATTACTGTCTGTATATCTGATTGTCTGGTGTGGTGTGCCCTCTGGGGATTATTGCTTGATTGCTTGGGTATTGGGTTTGTCTGGGACCCTGGGAAGCTGAAGACTTGAGGAGATGAAAGCCATTGAAGATCCAGAAATTGAAGATCAACTTCCAGAGTTGAAGAGGAGGTTCTTGCTAGCAGCTGCTGAGGAGACTAGGGTTTAGGAGCTAGGCAGAGCTCTAGACTAGAAAGATTGTTTCTCAAACATGGATTGCCTTGTCTGCATCCATTCTTCTCTGTGATTCAGAGTCTCTCTAAGATACTCACCCCCTTCCTTTGGAAGGCTTGGTGATAGTGTCTATGAGATAGAACTCTTGAGAGAAAATGTCTCTTGTGTTAGAAGCAGTCTGTTCACCACCCTTGGTAGTCAACTGATTGCTTAACACCCAATTCACTCTTGTGACTGATTCCTCATCTTGGAGGTTTGAGCTCGAAGAAAAGCCATTGCAGATGGAAGACAGATGATCAAAGCCCTTGCCTGAAGGTCATGATGATGGAGATAGATGCTTGTTGAAGCCTATAGCTGAATGGAGATTACTTGAAGCCAGATGTTGATTCGGAGCTGCTGAAGCTGTTTGTTTTATTGCTGTATTTCATTTCTGATGTATTGATTGGTTTTCTGGACTGTATTGTTTGCTGTTTACCCTGCTGGGTTGAAAGTGAAGCCTGTTCACTTTTGCCTATTGTTTTCTAGGTTCGAGGTTGAGTGGGACTCCCTTGCCTCGCTTGTACTGTTGCATCCATGCATTTTACTGCTTTACTGTATATATCTGATATTGTTTCTGTTTCTGCCTATCCCGTAGGATCTCTGTTTCTCTCTGTGCAAGAGAGGAGCATGATAGACACTAGGTCTTAACCCATGCATGATAACATTAGGTTAGTTTGTTTCCCTTCGCAACCGTAGGTTAGAGTTCTGTCTCTTTCTATCTTAAAACAAACAGAAAAACACATAAAGATTTCAAACACAATAAAAGAAACTTCTTCCGTAAAAGAATGTGAACTCATCAAGACGTCATTTTTGTCCGCCGGGACTGCTAATCAAGGAAAACCTTTTTCAGAAGGAATAAAATCAACCAAGACAGACCTGTGTCGTACGTGGCCCGAACTACGTTTGCTCTGATCTTTCATGCCGTGTGAAAGTACGTAGGCATAGGATGCGATATCCTAGCGAGCAACCTTCCCCTCCTTTCCCGTAGGTAGGCGAACTACGTTGACTCTGATTTCTCGTTCCAGGCGGGAATACGTAGGCATAAAGTGCGATACTTTGCCGAGTCATTTTTATTTTCATTTTATTTTCTTTTTCACCCTTGACCTATAGTTTAGATAGAATAACAATCCATACCCGAAAACAAGCGTGGATCCCGTCGAGTACGACGGACGTGAGGGGTGCTAATACCTTCCCCTTGCGTAACCGACTCCCGAATCCAGGTTTTGGTTGCGATGACCATACCTTTCCCGTGTTGTGCGAGGTTTACTCTGAGCGTTTCCTTTCCCTCCCGTGGGATAAATAACGCACGGTGGCGACTCTTCTGTTCAGCCGGCGCCGATTTTCGCAGTAGCGACAGCTCCTAAAAAACCTCGGTCACACCGAGTCCATTTTCAAACCATTTTCTTCCCAAAACCTCGGTCCCGTACTGAGTCCATTTTCAAATCTCTTCAATAAGAAATTCAATTTCTCTTCGTATTTAAATAAAGAGAGAGGATTTAGTGTAGACTTCTTCCTCTCCGAGTGTCGAGATGCTCATTGTAGTGTGGGCGGTTTTGATGCTCGTCTTTCAATACAAAGACGCTTCCACCCTCTTTTCCTCCTAAAAACCTCGGTCCCATATCGAGCGCACTTTTCATAAGAAACCGATTTCTCTTTGTATTGAACTAAAGAGAGAGGATTTAGTGTAGACTTATTCCTCTCCGAGTATTAGGATATTCATTATAGTGTGGGTGGTCTCGATACTCGTCTTTCAATATGAAGACGCACCTTTATCCACCATCTCTCACTTTCACAACTTCCTTTCGCATCCTTTCTCACCTAAAACCTCGGTCCTGCACCGAGTGCTTTTTTCAAACCCTTTTCTTCACAACAAAACTTGAATGGTCGTGGAGTGGTTAGGCGTAGGCCTTCTCCTATCCCGAGTGCTAACATTTACCGTAGGGTTCTCTGTCTCAAAAGCACTTACCATTCAAAACCAAAAAAAGCTTTAATAAGAGAATGAAGTTCTCTTTGTATTGAATTAAAGAGAGAGGATTGAGTGCAGTCTTCTTCCTCTTCGAGTGTCAGGATACTCACTGTAGTGTGTGTGGTCTCGATACTCGTTTTTCAATACGAAGACGCTACGTTTGCCACACTTTTTCACAAAACTTTGAGATAAAGAATTGGGTACTACCCGCAAGGGGTTACTATCTGATGACATATCTCGCCCCTAAAAATAATTCAACCAATCAAACGTGACACCTTGTCTCGCATGGCGAAAATCAGTCTTTCAAAAAGGATATGTTACGCTCGTTCTACCGCAAACAGGTACGCATAAGTCTCCTCACATGCAAGCAGCAAAACACCTAAACTTCTAGAACGCACACGATAACATCATCCACAAAAACACCGGTTATTCGCACCGTAGGAACGAACTACGTTGCTCTGATTTCTCTTGCATGTTGAGAATACGTAGGCATAGGATTGCGACAATCCTAGCGAGCACCCTTTTTTTTCTTTTCCACCGTTTCCCAAAAAGCCATGCTACGTCCGTTCTACTGCAAACAGGTAACACTTAAGTCTCCTCACATGCGAGTAGTAATACACCTAAACTGCTAGAATACGCACGATAGTACCGTCTACCAGTACACCCCATTTTCCCGCACACCGTAGGCCGAACTACGTCTGCTCTGATTCTTTACTTCTTTTAAGTAAGGATACGTAGGCACAAGGGCCACAATCCTTGTCGAGCACATTCCCCCCATATTTGTAGTTCCCCGAACTACGTCGACTCTGACTTTCTCATATCCGTTGAGAATACGTAGGCCTAGGACCGCGAAGTCCTATCGAGTCTGTTCTTTCTCTTTTCTTCCCCGTTCTCTCTTTCCTCCTAACCTCTCATATTCCTATTTCTAACCATTTCTCTTCCCCTTTGGAACACTCTTTTATAGCATAATTTTTAAGCAAATAAATTCACACATGCGATAAACAAATGGTTCCCGTCGAGTACGATGGATGCGAGGGGTGCTAATACCTCCCCCTCGCATAACCGGCTTCCGAACCCGTTCTTGGTTGCGAGACCATCTTATCCTTTTCTTTCCTAAGGTTTTCTCGATATTTTCCTTTCCCCTCATGGGATAAATAAAGTTCGGTGGCGACTCTTCTGTCTATCTTTTTTCGCCTCCCCGTCGTTGCACAATACCATTTTTTTGAGTAGCGACAATATGTATATATCACACATCCTCATATCCATGCATACTAACATACATCAATTCAATCATTCAAATTAAACGAGTATCAAGCATTCAAGCTCTACATCATACATACACTCTCACTGTTCATCCCCAAACATAGAATCAATCACAACCAGCAAGGGTTAAACAATACAAGAGAATAGAACAACACATCACAAAAATTGAAAAGAAATGTTGTCATGCTCGCTAGCTCATTCGCTAGGCGAAGCATCAACGAGTACTCGCTACTCGCTCGCTCAGCGAGCTCCCTCGCGAAGCCAAACAGAAACATTCTGGGAGCACTCGCTACCCAGCTCGCTCAGCGAACATCCAACGACGATTCGGTAACAGCTCGCCCAGCGAAGCAGCTGGCGAGCGTCTGCAAAATCAGAAAAATAAACCACTGTACAGCAGTCGTACAGCCTTCTAAAATCAGCCGATTCTACTCAACTCAGTTCCCAGAACATCAGCTCAACATGCAACAACCTAATTATGAAATCTACTCTCGATTTAACCCGACATAGCCTGAATTCTACTCAATTAAACAACTTCCAGCATAAACACTGCAACTACCGAAATTCCCAAAATCACCAAACAATCATACTTCATCGCATGCAACAGAATCAACCCACTATCAGCAATCAAAAAAATCAAATACTCATACCATATCATCATCAAAACCTAATGGGGTTAGGGAAATCCCCTTCTACCTAATATTCATGCAATTACCAAATTGACCCGATTATCTCCCCCCTTACCTCAATAAGCAGTTTGATGATGATGAACTTCAAGAATCCACACGAAAATCCTACAGCCCAGCCTGCTCTTGCTCAAGCTTGCTCTTGCTTTGATCATGTTCTTGCTTCTGCTACGCGTTCTTCTCCTTCAACCGTGTTTCCTCTTTCCCAATTCTTTTCCAAATGCCACAATTGCCCTTTATTCCAATAGTTCACTTTTATTTTCCTTTTTAATTCCAAAAACAATAATCTCATATTTCCTTTAATTTCCAAAATAATATTTTACTCATATATATTAATATTAGTAATAATAATAATAATTAATAATAATATCAACATTACTATTAATTATCACGTTTTATCACTATATATTAATATTATGATTTTCTTGATCCTCAAATAATCCCACACAAAACAAGCCAACGAATAAAATAACACCGAAACTAAAAATAATTAAAATGGGCGTTACAACTCTCCCCCACTTTAATTATTTTCGTCCTCGAAAATACCTGATGAAAACAATTCTGGATACGCTTCTCGCATCCTGCTTTCCAATTCCAAGGTCACACTGCCTCCTGCAGCACCTCCCCAAGCCACTCTCACCAAAGGTATCTCTTTCCCTCTGAGTCGCTTCATCTTGCGGTCCTCGATCCTCAACGGCAACGTCTCCACAGTTAGATTCTCTCTAACTTGGAGTTCATCCCTCTGAATCACATGTGATGGATCGGGTACATACTTCTGAAGTTGCGACACATGAAACACGTCATGCAAGTTTGAAAGCTCTGGCGGCAACGCCACCCTATACGCCACAACGCCAATCCTCTACAAAATCTGATACGGCCCGATAAACTTCGGATCCTACTTCTTGGACTTCAATGCACGTCCTACACCAGTCACTGGATTAACCCTCAAAAATACATGGTCACCTTCACTGAATTCCAATTCTTTCCTTCGGTTGTCATAATAACTCTTCTGCCGATCCTGAGATGCTTTCATCTTCTCACGGATCATCTGCACTGTATTAGTAGTCTGTTGCACCAACTCTAGTCCCAACACAACACTCTCACCCGACTCATACCAACACAGAGGAGTCCTACACCTCCTACCATAAAGAGCTTCAAACGGTGCCATCCCGATACTGGAATGGTAACTATTGTTGTACGTGAACTCAATCAATGGCAAATGAGTATCCCACGTACCACCTTTCTCTAAAACACAAGCCTACAACAAATCTTCTAAAGTCTGAATAGTCCTCTCCGACTGACCATCCGTCTGAGGATGATAAGCCGAACTCAGCTTCAACTCGGTACCCAAGGCTTCATGCAAACTCTTCCAAAATACTGAAGTGAACCTCGGATCTCTATCCGACACAATACTCAACGGCACACCATACAGCTTCACAATTACCCGAATATAGATCTCTTCCAGCTTCTCCAACGGAAAACTGATACTAATCGGCACAAAATGTGCAGATTTTGTAAGCCGATCCACAATCACCCAAATTGCATCAAATCCTCTCGCCGTATTTGGCAATCCCGTAACAAAATCCATGGCGATACAATCCCACTTCCAAACCGGAATCTCTAACGGTTGCATCATCCCAGAAGGTCTCTGATGCTCCACTTTCAATTTCTAACATATCAAACAAGCATAAACAAAACGAGCAATATCCTTTTTCATACCCGACCACCAAAATAGATTTTTCAAGTCCTGATACATCTTCGTAGCTCCTGGATGAATACTCAGGCTACTACGATGTCCTTCGTCCAAAATTGACCTCTTCAACTCATCATTATCCGGCACACAAATTTTGCCCCGAAACCTCAACACACCTGCATCATCCAACTTGATATCACAACCGGAGTCACTTCCGGCTCCTTGCATCAAATCCACAAGTTTCACATCCAACTTCTGATGTTCTCTGATCATATCCAAGAAATCATTCTTTACTTGAAATTTACCCAACATCACACCATCAGCCGTAAATTCACAACCCATGCTCAAATCTCGAAACTGCTCAATAAGCTCCATCTCTTTTACCATCAGGACCGACATATGAATGGTCTTCCTGCTCAACGCATCCGCAACAACATTCACTTTTCCTGGGTGATAACTCAAACTGAAATCATAATCTTTCAAGAATTTCAACCATCTTCTCTGCCTCATATTCAACTCTTTCTGATCAAACAGATACTTCAAACTCTTGTGATCGCTGAACACCTCAAATCTCGAACCATATAAATAATGTCTCCAAATCATTAAAACAAAGACCACCGCAGCCAATTCAAGGTCATGGGTAGGATAATTCCGCTCATGCACCCTCAATTGCCGTGAAGTATAAGCTACCACTTTCCCATTCTGCATAAGAACTCCGCCTAATCCCATCTTAGAGGCATCACAATACACCACAAAAGGCTCACTCGGATTCGGTAACACCAACACTGGCGCTAAAGTCAATCTCTTTTTCAGCTCTTCAAAACTCTCTTCATAAGCAGCATCCCACACAAACACTTGATCTTTTCTCGTCAACTGAGTCAATGGCAACGCCAATCTGGAAAAACCTTCAATAAATCTTTGGTAGTAACCAGCCAAACCCAAAAAGCTTCTAACCTCTATTACCGTCTTTGGTGGTTCCCACTGTAACACCGCACTCACCTTAGATGGATCTACCGAAACACCATCACCAGAAATAACATGCCCCAAGAAGCTCACCATCTTCAACCAGAACTCACACTTCGATAACTTAGCAAACAACTTGTTATCCTTTAACACTTGCAAGGCAATCCTCAAATGTTTTGCATGCTCTTCCTCAGACTTGGAATATATCAGTATATCATCAATGAACACGACGATAAACTGATCCAAATAAGAATGGAAGATACGGTTCATATACTCCATGAACACGCCTGGCGCATTAGACACTCAAAAAGGCATTACTGCATACTCGTAATGTCCATATCGAGTCCTAAACGCCGTCTTCTGAATATCACCTTCCTTCACTCTGATCTGATGATAGCCCGACCTCAAGTCAATCTTACTGAACACACAAGCTCCCACCAACTGATCCATCAAATCATCAATCCTTGAAAGAGGATATTTTTTCTTGATGGTCACTTTATTCAACTGCCGGTAATCGATGCACAAATGCATACTACCGTCCTTCTTCCTGACCAATAACACTGGAGCTCCCCACGGCGACACACTTGGCCTGATGAACTTTTTATCCAACAACTCTCCAATCTGAGATTTCAATTCGGCCAATTCCATTGCCGACATCCTGTACGGCGCCATAGAAATAGGCCTCGTACCAGGGATAAGATCAATGCTGAACTCAACTTCTCTCTTTGGAGGCAACTCTGAAATATCAATCGGGAACACCTCTGGAAATTCATTCACTACAGCCAACTCATCCAACAACACCTTGCTGTCAACCGACAACGATGCAAATAAAGCAAACATTTTAGCTTCATCTTCCAACAAAGTTCTCAATTCCTTACTAGACAAGGAATCTGCCAAAGCTTCCTCTTCTGGAGTAAAAAACAATAACACCTTCCGAAAACAATCGATGTATACTCGGTTGAACTCCAACCAGTTCATACCCAGTATAACATCCAAACCACCAAGTGGCAAACAAATCAAATCCACACCGAAGTCTTGGCCAAAAATAGTCAGTGGACACTTCAAACACACCAAAGAAGTAGTCACTGAACCAATAGAGGGAGTCTCAATAGTCATCCACCGCTCAAGAGTAGTCGGCACCAAACTTAACTTCTTCACACAATCAACAGAGATAAACGAGTGGGTCGCACCCGTGTCAATCATAGCAGACAAGGGAACATTATTGATAAAACAGGTACCTTGGATAGAACGATCTTCACTAGCAGCTTGGGTTCCCACCACTGCAAACACCTTGCCACTGGTCTGAGGCACCTGAGACGACTTCAGCTTCTCACAATGAGTACTGATGTGGCCCTTCTCACCACATTTGTAACAGGTAGGAATCACGACCCGACAATCAGCCATCACGTGGCCTGGCTTACCACACTTGAAACACTTTTTCACCTCCTGAGGACACGCAATGGCACGATGACCCGTGTCACCGCACCGAAAACACTGTCCACCAGCAAACGATCTTCCTTCTGTAGGCTTCTTATCATCAGCACCCTTGAACTTTCCTTTATCAGTCGGAACACGGTAAGGAGTACCACCAAACCTTTCCTTACCCTTACGGTCATTAGCAGCTTTGTAATGCACAATCCTTGCCCTGTTGTCATTGTCATAAATCCTGCTTCTGCTTATCAGCTCAGGATAATCACTGATCTTCTGACAAGCTATTCCCATCTTCACTTCCGGACGTAGCCCATTCTCAAACTTCAAACATTTAGAGGTCATCGCTCCATCAGTATTGTAATGGGGACAATACTGCACTAGTTCCTCAAACTTAGCGGCATACTCCGCCACGGTCATATTGCCCTGCTTCAACTCCAAAAATTCTATCTCTTTAGCACTTTTGATATCCTCCGAAAAATACTTCTCCAGAAAACCAGTGCGGATAACATCCCAAGTAATTGGAGTTCCAGCAGTCTCCAATCTTTGGCGACTATTGTCCCACCAAGCCTCTGCTTCACCCTCTAGCATGCGAGTACCGAACCTCACCTTCTGCTCATCACTGCAACCCATCGTTCTGAAGATCTTCTCAATCGCCTTCAGCCACTTCTGCGCCGCTTCAGGATCCAAAATCCCTTCTTGAAACGTTGGGGGCTTGTTACTCTGAAACTGCGCCAAGTCTCTAAACTGAGCACCCACAGCCAGATTCTGATTGGTCGTCACTTATGCCATTGCCTGCATAGCAGCAGCCAATGTCGCATCATTCCTTTCAGCCATACTGCTCAACAACAACAATCCAAGTCAACAGAAAACAACCAACTCTATCCTACAGACAGACTCAAAACACTACACTAGCCGGACAGACTGACCTGCTCTGATACCAACTTGTAACACCCCATCCCCAAACACACAAATAATTCCAATAAAATAAACGAATATCAGAGTATTCACATACACAATGGGATGTCACAGAAAATACACATCAAGAAAACATATTTATTAATGATTATCGATAATTAAACAGCGGAATTATATACATAGATTCACATCATAAGTATAAATGTCATAATCATCATGTACGACCATCGCCAAAATATACAAAATACATCCACAACAATGGGTTCAACAAAACATGATATGCCACAGGGGCACACAAAATCATCAATAAGCAATAAACTCCCAAAAAGCCCCGGTGTTACGTATCAGAGCATTCCTATGACTCGCCACAATCCAAGCTAGCTACATACCTGGATTATCTGTACTTCCGAAGAAGCACAGACCAAAACAAAAGTAAAGGGGTGAGAAATCACGATCAAATCATAACGGTAATAATGTACATGAACAAATAGGAAGAAACATATAAAATATTCATTCACATCAATCCGGACCTACTGTCCCATGTCAACACAATACTCACAACCATGCAATGATATGCAACACAACCCATGATATGCGGTACCGACTCAACATCACTGGTTCGTCAACCATTCTTAGGATAGATCGCATACGCTCCCTCTGAGCACTGATCTATCCCTACCACGCTCCCCATTTGGATCCCCGGTAATTCACACTCAGGATAGATCACATCCACTCCCTCTGAGCAACGATCTATCTCTACCGCTCCCTTCCGGAGCACCGGGAAAAATCACACTCAGGATAGATCGCATCCACTCCCTCTGAGCAACGATCTATCCCTACCACGCTCCCTATTTGGAGAAGGCGAGTGAATCACATACGCTCCATCTGAGCAATGATTCACCCTGTAAACATGCAAATGCAAACTCCATGCACACAGCAACACCAGCACCCACGGTGCACACGGTCCCCTGACCACATCTCATCACATATCATATGCATATATGTATATATCACACATCCTCATATCCATGTATACTAACATACATCAATTCAATCATTCAAATTAAACGAGTATCAAGCATTCAAACTCTACATCACACATACACTCTCACTGTTCATCCCCAAACATAAAATCAATCACAACCAGCAAGGGTTAAACAATACAAGAGAATAGAACAACACATCACAAAAATTGAAAAGAAATGTTGTCATGCTCGCTAGCTCATTCGCTAGGCGAAGCATCAGCCAGCACTCGCTACTCGCTCGCTCAGCGAGCTCCCTCGCGAAGCCAAACAAAAACATTCTGGGAGCACTCGCTACCCAGCTCACCCAGCGAACACCCAACGACGGTTCGCTAACAGCTCGCCCAGCGAAGCAGCTAGCGAGCGTCTGCGAAATCAGAAAAATAAACCACTGTGCAGCAGCGGCACAACCTTCCGAAATCAGTCGATTCTACTCAACTCAGTTCCTAGAACATCGACTCAACATGCAACAACCTAATTATGAAATCTACTCTCGATTTAACCCGACATAGCCTTAATTCTACTCAGTTAAACAACTTCCGGCATAAACACTGCAACTACCGAAATTCCCAAAATCACCAAACAATCATACTTCATCGCATGCAACAGAATCAACACACTATCAGCAATCAACAGAATCAAATACTCATACCATATCATCATCAAAACCTAATGGGGTTAGGGAAATCCCCTTCTACCTAATATTCATGCAATTACCGAATTGACCCGATTATCTCCCCCCCCCCCCCCTCTTACCTCAATAAGCAGTTTGATGGTGATGAACTTCAAGAATCCACACGAAAATCCTACAGCCCAGCCTCCTCTTGCTCAAGCTTGCTCTTACTTTGATCGTGTTCTTGCTTCTGCTACGCGTTCTTCTCCTTCAACCGTGTTTCCTCTTTCCCATTTCTTTTCCAAATGCCACAATTGCCCTTTATTCCAATAATTCACTTTTATTTTCCTTTTTAATTCCAAAAACAATAATCTCATATTTCTTTTAATTTCCAAAATAATATTTTACTCATATATATTAATATTAGTAATAATAATAATAATAATTAATAATAATATCAACATTACTATTAATTATCACGTTTTATCACTATATATTAATATTATGATTTTCTTGATCCTCAAATAATCCCACACAAAACAAGCCAACGAATAAAATAACACCGAAACTAAAAATAATTAAAATGGGTGTTACAGAAGCCATGGATCAAGTTTGAGAGATGCTGAGGGTTCTGAGTTATGAAGTTTTAGGATTTGAGAGATGGAGGAGAGGGAAAAGAAGAGGCAATATATATGAGGAGTTATTTAGAGTGGGTTTTAATGTTGGTTGGAAGTCCAAAAATGTAGTCAAAGAAGAAGAAGAAGAAGAGTTCTTTGGATTGTGATTTGGATGTTTAAGAGAATATTAACCACACATAAATAACACATTTAACACACTTAATTTTCCAAAATTTTAATTAATTTTTCGTTTCTGATTTTTGAAAATTTTAACAGTGTTAATCGGTTAACCATATAGGTTAATCGGTTAACACATTAAAAATTTAATTTCCAAAATAAAAAGTATCAGTGTTAATCGGTTAACCCTATAGGCAATCGGTTAACACATTAAAAAATTTAAGACAGAATTGAAAAATTAACAGCGTTAATTGGTTAACCCTATAGGTTAATCGATTAACACACGTGAATTTTGGAAAATTGCTAAAAACAGAATGCACAAACATTGGAAAACATACATTATGCATACATAAACCAGAGTAAAGATCAGATATCACCTTCATCGAGAATCCCAAGTTCTCGTCGAATTTTGAAGTGATCTCGAAGGAAGTGATACCGGATATCGATATGCTTTGTCCTTGAATGCATGATCGGGTTCTTTGTAATATTGATGGCACTTGTATTATCACATCGAAGAGGAATGCAACCGAGATCTACACCGTAATCGAGGAGTTGTTGCTTGAGCCACAAAATTTGGGTACAACAACTTCTTGCTGCAATATATTCCGCTTCGGCTGTACTGAGTGCCACACACGCTTGCTTCTTGCAGGCCCATGACACTAGTGCATTCCCGAGAATGTGACACGTACCACTCGTGCTTTTTCTATTGGTCTTACATCCTGCATAATCAGCGTCAGAATAACCAATTAAAGAACAAGTACTACCTTTTGGATACCATAATCCGACGTTCGTTGTTCCTTTGAGATACTTTATGATTCTCTTCACGGCAGTGAGATGTGATTCCTTCGGACTTGCTTGAAAGCGTGCACACAAACAAACGCTAAACATAATGTCAGGACGGCTTGCCGTCAAATATAATAATGAACCGATCATACCTCGATATTTTGTAATATCAATTGGAGTACCATATTCATCTTGATCAACGTACATTCCGAATTCCATAGGAGTGGACATCACCTTGCAACTATCCATATCGAATTTCTTCAACAATTCCTTGTAATACTTGGATTGGTTGAGGAAGATGTCATCCTTTGTTTGCTTGATTAGTAGTCCAAGAAAATAATTCAATTTTCCCATCATGGACATCTCGAATTCTCCTTGCATCATAAGTGAAAATTCTTCGCAAAGCTCTTTGTTTGTTGATCCGAAGATGATGTCGTCGACATAGACTTGAACCAATAAGGTGTTACCCTTGATCTTCTTTATGAACAGCGTCTTATCAACCTTTCCTTTTGTAAATCCCTTTTCACACAAGAAATTGCTAAGGCGGTCATACCATGCTCTTGGTGCTTGTTTCAGTCTGTAGAGTGTCTTTTTCAGTTTGTAAACATGTGAGGGATTCTTGAAGTCTTCAAAACCCAGAGGTTGTTTGACGTAGACTTCTTCATTGATGTATCCATTCAGGAAAGCGCTTTTGACATCCATTTGGAGCAACTGAAAATTCATAGAACAAGCATAAGCAAGTAATAATCTAATTGCTTCTAACCTTGCTACCGGAGCGAACGTTTCATCAAAATCAATTCCTTCCTCCTGGTTGTAGCCTTGTGTGACCAATCTTGCTTTGTTACGAACTATGATCCCATTCTCGTCAAGTTTGTTCTTAAACACCCATCTCGTTCCTATGATGTGTTTATGGTCTGGTCTTGGTACAAGACTCCAAACTTGATTCCTTTCGAATTGGTTGAGTTCTTCTTGCATCGCTACAATCCATTGGTCGTCACCTAATGCTTCATTAATCTTGGTTGGTTCAATTTGAGACACAAAAGCTATGTTGAGACAAACATCCTTAAGATTTAGTCGAGTTGCAACACCTTGGCTAATATCACCAATAACTTTATCTATCGGGTGATCTCTATGCATTCTCCATTCCTTCGGAAGATCTTGATGTTCTTCAATGATTTGAGTGACATCTTCTTGTGATATTGCTTGATTCTTTGAAGTCTCTTCTTGTTGTTGTGAAGAACCTACTATATCATCATTATCATCCACAATAATATTATCCTCTTTCGAGGGGTTAGTCTCATCAAAATAAACATGAATGGATTCTTCAATAGTAAGAGTTCTTTTATTAAAAATTCTAAAAGCTCTACTAGAAAGAGAGTAACCAAGAAATATACCTTCGTCGGACTTCTCATCAAACTTGTCGAGATTGTCCTTATTGTTGTTGAGAACAAAACATTTGCATCCGAATATGTGGAAAAATGCTATGTTTGGTTTCCTACCCTTGAACAGCTCATACAGAGTCTTCTTGAGAATTGGTCAAATATTGACACGGTTGCTTACGAAACACGCTGTGCTAACCGCTTCTTCCTAGAAATATTTAGGAAGATTAGAGTCGCTAAGCATTATTCTAGCAAGCTCCACCAGTGACCTATTCTTCCGTTCTACGACACCGTTCTGTTGAGGAGTCCTTGGTGCGGAAAAATTATGAGAAATTCCATGCTCTTCGCAAAAATCTTCAAAGTATGAATTTTGGAATTCTCCACCATGGTCGCTTCTTATGGAGGCTATGGTGAGTGACTTCTCGTTTTGAATTTGCTTCGCATACTTCTTGAATGCTTTGAAAGCATCATTTTTCTGCACTAAAAACAATGTCCATGTGTATCGAGAGAAATCATCAACAATAACTAAGGCATAAATACTACCTCCGAAGCTTTTCGTTCTCGATGGACCAAAAAGATCCATATGCAACAACTGAAGTGGTCTTGATGTAGAAACCACTTGCTTGGATTTGAAAGTTGTCTTGGTCTGTTTCCCTTTTTGACATGCATCATATAATTTATTCTTGATGAATTTTATCTTCGGAAGACCAACAACTAGATCATGCTTTATCAACTTGTTTAAATGCTCCATGTGAATGTGAGCAAATATTTTATGCCAAAGCCACACCTCGTTGTTGTTCGCCATTAGACATTTTACCTTCAAGGAAGAGCTGTTAAAAGAAATCATAAAAATATTATTAAATCTTTTACCTTTTAGCAAGATGTCATGGGTGACTTCATGTTCTATCAAACATTCATCCTTTGTGAAGTTGATTCGGAACCCTTTGTCACACAATTGACTTATGCTAAGTAGGTTGTGTTTAAGGCCTTCCACATAAAGAACGTCTTCAATGATTCTACATGGAGGTGCACCAACGGTTCCAACTGCAAGAATTTTTCCTTTATTATCATCACCGTAAGTAACGTATCCTTTGGCCTTTAATGATAGACTTGAAAATTTGTTTATGTCTCCCGTCATATGCTTAGAACAACCGCTATCAAGATACCATTGATTAGAAGTTGTCTTCAAGCATACCTACAACACAAAACCAAGTAGTGTTAGATACCCAAATTGCTTTGGGTCCTTGGTAGTTAGTACTCTTTTCAACCCACACATAATGCCCTTTAGCAATACCAATGTTGCATACATAGCAAGCATTAGGTGTATGGCCTTTGATTCCACAATAAAAACAAGTAGGTTGAAAATGACTTCTATATCTAGGAACATAATTATTTTTCTCCACAATTCTTTTCTTTTTATGACTTTGATGCATAGTTTTAGAATTGTTTGCCTTTTCTTTAACAACTTGTTCACTTGCTTTCACAAAAATGGTTTCATTTGTGATTGGTTTGGAAAACTTAGAATATCCTAGTCCACTTTTATCATTAGGATATCTTTGGTGCCTAAGAATTTTCTCCAAGCCAATTTGACCTTTTTCGTATCATTCAAAAACTCTTTTAAGTTGAACAATTTGAAAAGATAAGGATTCACAATTTTTGCATACAAGACTTTGTTTTTCATCCATCAATTTTTGTTTTTCATTTTCAATATTTTTTATAAAAACAGTATTTTGTTCTTCTAAAAATGAAATTCTTTTCTTTTGGGATGAGATGCTTTTACACAAAGTCTTGCATTCTTTTTGATGTTCATCTATGACTTCTTGTGTATCATTGTCATAAATAGAAAAATCGTTACTAACCTCATCAATTTCTTCATCGGAGTAATGTAATGCCATAAGATCCATATTTGCACATTCATCGCTTTCCGATTCCGATGATGAACTTATCTCATTATCGTCCCAAGTAACATAAGCCTTTTTATTTTTGAAATCCTTCTTGCCTTTGAATCCTCTTTTCTTTGCAAGTTTCAGGCAATCCGGCTTTATGTGACCTTACTTCCCACATTCGTAACATGTGACTTCTTGATTCAATATGGATGCATCCTTTTTCCTGAAATGTCTATTATTTTTAGGAAAAGAGGAATTTATATTATTATTAAAAAACTTACCAAGCTTCTTTACAAGAAGCATGAAATTTTCATCTTCGGAAGTCTCGTCGTCTTTGTCATCCTTTGTGTCAATCTTCAAGGCAATTCCTTTGGACTTCTTTTCTTGACTTTCGTGCTTCTCGAGTCTTCCAAGTTCCAATTCGTGCTCTTGAATTTTGCCAAATAAGGATGCGGATGTCATCGTTGAGAGACTCTTCTTTTCCGAGATAGCGGTCACTTTTGGTTGCCATTCTCTTGTTAAGGATCTTAGGACTTTCAGGTTCAGATCATCATTGGTGAAGGTCTTCCCGAGAGCAATCAAGTGATTAGTTAGATGAACGAATCTTTTTTGTAAGGCAACAATAGATTCACCGGGCTGCATACGGAACATCTCATATTCTTGGCTTAACGTGTTGAGCCTTGACCTTTTTACTTCTGCAGTTCCTTCATGCGTTTCCACCAAGGTGTCCCAAATCTCTTTTGCCGATCTACACTGTGATACATGGAAGAACTCGTCCATACTAAGAGCGCTTTGGAGTATGTTGATTGCCTTCTTTTCATTAAGAATCTTTTTCTTATCGTTTTCATCATATGTACTTTTCAAATTTGCGGTTCCAACGCCATTGACCATATTTACTGGATTGTGTGGTCCTTCTTCGATTGCTTCCCATATACCTTCTCCTTGGGCTTCAAGATGTGCCTTCATTCTGATTTTCCAGAAATCGAAATATTCTCCAGAGAACAATGGTGGTTTGTTACTACTTCCACCGTCTTTGAAAACCGGGTTGGTGCTAGCGGAAGCCATACTGAATCGTTAGGAACAGGTTACCTTAACCTGCTCTGATACCAATTGTAAGTTCAGAGTATGCCTAAGAGGGGGGGGGGGTGAATTAGGCTTTAGAAACTTTTTCCGGTTTTTCGATATTCTTGAAATTTACTTGGTTATGATCTTGATGATGAAAGCAGTAAAGGCAGAATGAAAAAAAATAGACACAAAGATTTATAGTGGTTCCCTTCTCAATCTGAAGGTACTCCACTCCCCTTTCCACATGAAAGAGAGTTTTCACTATAGTTTTATAATGTACAACCTATCACACCATCAACCGGTGAGGCCTACTATCTAACAACTATTTTAACAACTTAGTGTGCAAGAATAATCCTCTTGCAAGCACTAACCCTTGTGTTCAACAATCCTAAATCACAAGTCACAATAGAAATAATTCTGTATTTTTTGATAATTGAGAGTGATACAATAGTAATATCAATACAAAGATTGATCTTCTCCTTTTGATCAAAATTCACTTTTCAATATCAATACAAGTGTTCAAAATTCTGGATATGATATGTATGAACAATATGAACACTTTTTGAAAATATTTGAAAATATTTGAAAAGTAGTGAATTTGATTTTAATGATTATTTTGAAAAATAATTGGAGGTGTTTTTTCAATTTGAAATTTTCAGAATTTATATGAGCAAAACACCATTTCAAAAAGGTATAATTGAGTATGAATCAAATAATGAAAAGGTATAACATTCAAACACAATTTGAATTTTAACAGAAACAATTTTTCAAAATTCGTTCAGTGTTAATCGGTTAACCATATAGGTTAATCGGTTAACACTTGAACGTTAGTCCTGAGAATTCAAAAATTAAGGACGTTAACTGATTAACCCATGTGGTTAATCAATTAACACTGTTAAAACTCAGAAAAATACCAAGTTAAAAAGTGTTATACCAATCCAAATGATTTTTTAAAACATGCAGATGCAAAATGTAAATATGATAAGTATTTGAACACTTGTATATCAATTAAAGGAGTGAAAATTGATATACCGAAGCTTGAGTCCAAATCTTGAAAGTTGTAGGATCATTTGCACATGATGCTTGCTTTGCTTGACAACATTCCATAGTCTTGATCTTGATCAGTTTTGAAAGCTTTGACTTTTTGCAATCATTGAATGAGCTTAGGTCTTTGTTGACATCATCAAAACCTTGAGATTGAAGTGCTTCTACAATCTGTATATGATGCAGAGTGTTCCATGAGATCCACTGAGGCTAACTCATCAGGAGATACTAGAGGAGGAGTTGACACAGTTAAATCATATTGAGGATGTCTTGCATAGATGTCGTTGCATAGTGGAGATTGCACAGACAATAATTGACAGAGGTATATTCCTTGATGGGTAAGATGTGAGGCCAATCTTAGATGCCACCATGATGGAAGCATAAGGACATTGATGTATAAGAGACATCACTGGAGGGTGAAGGGATTTATGGCCGGGTGGCTTGAGGAGGCACAGGAGATGTAGTCTGACATACGCAGTAATGCAAGAGTATATAGTAGTTGTACTTTGGATTCATTATGGATTGTACTTTATTTTTATTCATGCTACTTTATCGTGTATTTCAACTTTATTTATATATGACATTTTTGAACCATCTGATTTATATACGTCCTTTTTTACATATTGATTGTATGGTTTAAATCCCATCACATAACATGGTACATAGCGTCTATAGATCTTCATATGGATAAACAAAACATAATATGCATTATTCTGGTATGTTATAGAGAAACATCTCCATAAAAATAATTGGTGATGCATCTCCGGTACAATATGTGTATCAAATACCTTTCAGAGTGAATGCATGGTGTATGACTTTTAAAATATCACGGAGATGCATCTCTGGATCATTTAACGTTTCAAGGTGTGTCTAGAGATGTATCTCTAGAATCTGCAAGCATTTAAGTATTTTTCACGTGGTATTCTAGTAAAATGTTTGGTGCATTAAGAAATTCCCTAACATTTAAATCAATGAAAAATATTAAAACAACAGTAAAGTTAAAAAGATTTAAACCAACAATGTCGAAGTATTCATTGAAACACATAAGAACAACACAGGAAAGTAGTCATGAATCAAAACTTGGAAAGAGTGAAAAACATGATAAAATAAGATAGTAAAGCGTGTGATAATTTTGACTTGGAAGAAGAGAAGGCATGCAAATGTTGTGGCGTGTTCATTTTTCTGTGAGTTCCAAGTGCAATTTTGTAGCGGTGGTCGGTAGCTCCGCGTGTTGAGTGTTGAGTATTTTGCAGAGGCAATGGGGTGAAAATAATGGGGAGATGGTTGTAGAGGAGGTGGAGATTGGAACAAGATAGAGAAGGTTATAGCGACGACAATCTTGAAAGTTGTTAGTCAGAGCTGACCAAAAAAACTAAAACCAATCTTCTTATCACATTTTGGTCGAATTGTGTTGTTGTTGTTGTTATTGCTAGCAGTGTACATGGACCGACTTAGGCTGGGTTTTGCCAAACCCAATACCCAATCCATATAGAACATTGTGGTTTGGGTGAGGTAAAATAGCAACCCGTTACATCAAAGGGTTGGTTTCGACAAATCCATTAATTTTCGGGTTGGATTGGGTTGGGTAGTGGGTTGCCCAAATAATTTTTCTATTTTATTAATATTAAATTACTCAACGATGAATTACTCAACATTTTTATCATTTTAAAATAAATTTGATAACTTATTTTTACTATATTTTACCATCATAAAATAATAAATAATATTATTAAAAAAATTATCATAAAATACTAGCAACAAACTAAAATTTCATGACATAAAATTGTATTAGAACCAAAACATAAAATTGTATTAGTATCGAAGTAACTAAAGAGTAAAACCTTCAAAATTAATTATAGTCATGGTTCACTAAAATAGTAAATGTTTAGAGACTAAAGTTGCAACAACTAAATTAATATTTATCAAAATTATTAATTGTAATAATAAATGTTTGATTAGTGGATTTTTTGGGTTGGGTCTGGTTTTATCCGAAACCAATTTTTCAATGGTTTTTTTAGTTTTTAAACGCATATTCATCCAATTACCCGACCCAACCCATTTTTTTGGATTTTTTTGGTGAATTTGACCGGATTTTGTGGGTTGATCCAACCCTTGTACACCTCTAGTTATTGTTTTAATTTCTCATTCTTACAACCTCTCTTTTCATGATGTTGTTGTGCTTTTTGTGTTTTTTATGTGAATGTTGGTTATGAAGGTCAGGGCCGGTTCATTCAAATTGGAGGCCCAGTTCTAATATAACATTTATAATAATTAAAAATAACACATAAAAAATATAATCACATATTAATAAAAATAAGATTTAACTATAACTTTTTTACTTTGATCAATCTTACTTTTTTTAATGTCTTAGGTTTTTATTATATTATTTTTTCATTTATTTGATTTTTTAATAATATTTTTTATATTTATTAATATTAATGTAAAAAAAGAATAGATGTTTCAAAATTTTGGACCTGTTGAAGGTGATGGTGATGTATGTTAAAGGATGAAGATGGTGATGAATATTATGAAGAAGATGATGGGAGATGGTGAAATGTAGAATGGTGTGATGAAGAATGGTATAGTTATTGTTGTTATTGTTCTTCTTGTTATGTTGTTTAGTTTATTGCATATTGAAAGAAGGAAATGAAAAACATGTTTTTGGGTCTATTGCTTTTCTATTTTGTTTTACCTTTTGTTTTCACGAGCCCCTCATTATTCTAAATTTGATTCTTATTTATGCCCTTAAATTAGGCTTAGGTGAAGAAGATGACAAAATAAAAACGTTGGTGGTGGAGACAAATTCGAAAATGTTGCTAAGGCAGCAAAAGGTAACAATAGGTTGTTGCACTAAAAATGAAAGATTCTTCAAATTTCTTGCTGTAAATTACTTTGAATGTGAAAAGAATTCTTTAATACAAATGTACAAATTTTGGCTTTTTTTGTGAAATTCGTCAAAAAAAAAGTTTTAAAAAAATAACGTGAATGTTAAAAATAATAACAATAATTTTTTTTTAAATAAAAGATTTATACTCAAAAGAATTCCTCAAATTTTTTTTTTTTTAATTTTAAAAGAAAAATATTGGTGATGTTATGTAATGATGGATTAAATTTAAAATATTAAATCAATCATTTTTTATATATTTTTGAATTATTATTAAATAATAAAATGCAATAAAATAAAAAACACAAAATCCACATATTTTAAAGATATTTTTATTTTCTCGAAAAAAAAATATTGCACTACAACTTTCTCTATTTAATTATATTTAACTAGAGAATATGAATGACAAAAGTCTTCATATGATCGTTATAAAAGATAATTAAATATAAATGATTCAAATTTTGTCCTTCGATGTGTAAAAGAAAATGAGCTATCAATGAAACAAAATGGTTGGGTTTAGTCAAAATGCTAATACTTAGATCAATAAGAAAACAAAATGACCGCCTTCAACCGCAAGTTTGATGCTTAAATCGACAAGAAAAATAAATAATCCTGGTTCTAATGGATATTGGGCTTTAACGGGTGCCAATAAAGATTGAACTTTGTGCTAATGAAAATTAGGATTTTGATGCCAATGAAGATTGAGATTTGTGTGTGAATGAATGTTAGATATGACTTGTGTTATGCATGATGATTGAATTTGATTTATGTTATGCGTGATGATAGATGTGTGATGCCAATGGATACTTAACGTAGTGTGCCAAATAAGGAGATATGGTATGGGTAATGCACATGATAAAAGTGTGAGTTTATATGAAGTGTGATGACAGATTAATGCATGAAATGAGTTGGTTTTTTGATTCTCGAACACTCAGGATCTCAAACACTCCAAGGTTATATGGATGACAACACTGGATTTTACACGCTCCAAGTTTACTGTGCTACTTGTACATTAACGCTGGTTTGTTTTGAGTTATTGTTAATGGATGTTAGGCTTTTGGTCTACAATGAAAGTTTGATGATGATTCTCAATGGATGTTGGATGTTGGATTTTAGTGAAAGTAAGGTCTAGGAGGCCGATCTATATTTGGGCTTTATGAGGTAAAAGATGGTTCCAATGGAGGTTAGGCCTAAGGATGTGGTAATGAAGAATTAGCTTAAGGTAGATGGCAATAAAGATTGAGTTTCAAGAGTATATGCCAATGGAAATTGGGCTTTAGGTGTGCTAATGGATATCGAGCTTTGAAAAGTACGTGACTTATGTGGAAATGAATATTAGGCTTCAAAAATTAAATGGCGGGTTTCAATGAATATTGGTCTTTAAAAAGTGAATGATTGTGATGCCAATAAATATTAGGTTTTGAAAAGTAAATAAGGGGTGCCAATGAATATTGTACTTTGAAAAGTAAATGGTGGATGTCAATGTATATTTGAATTTAAAAAGTAAATTACTGGTGTGTTAATGAAGACTGGGCTTAGGGTACTACTATAAAAAGTACATAGAATGACACAACCATTACTACGGTCCTTCAGAGGACTACAGCGTTATCTCAAAATTCAGGTGCTTATCTATATATATATATATATATATATATATATATATATATATATATATATATATATATATATATATATATATATATATATATATATATATATATATATATATATATATATATATATATATATATATATATATATATATATATATATATATAATTAAACATTGTTAATTTATTACCACGGGTTTTTAAAACAACTATAATGATATCAGTTAATGTTTCATGAGTTTGATTCTCAATGCCTGCTAATTCATGATTTCTTCAGTATTTTAGCATCACCTTTCATTTTTATTTTTAAAAAAGAAAGTTATATCACTATGGTTCTTTAAACTAACCATTGTGATGTATTTTTTTAAATAATTTTAATTACTTAAAACCTGACGCTTTTTTTTTTATAAAATATCATTAACGTAAATCTTATATCACCACAGCTGTCTAAAAACACCGTTGTAATATATTTTTCATTATTTTTAAAAATATATAATTGCTTAAAAGCGAGTGCATTTTATGAAATTTTATCATATATCACAACGGTTTTGATAAAAAATTGTGGTGATATTATTTAATCACTTTAAACAGAGCCAACTAACTTGTGTCTTCAGTTCCATATTTTCATTTCCATCCAGAAACAACCCCTGACGGAACAACGTGATTTTCAATCCTAACCAAACAACACCATTTTCAATCCTAATGAAACAAAACTAGTTTCAACCCTAACAAAACGTACAACACCATCTTCAAACCTCAAGAAATAACAACATTTTCAACCAACATCCGTGTTTTCGCACCATCGAGGAAGGAGCTGAAACCGTGTTCTTCGTTAGCCTTCGGTTTAGCTGTCGAGGAGGAACTCAAAGATTTTGACAATATTTTTGTACTTATTCATCACGTTTCCAGTACGTAAACTTTTTCCTCATGCATCTGCAGTACCTCCATTTTCCATTATTGTTTATGTATTTGTTATTGTTGATGTCATTGTGTTGATGATGCCACTGATGCTTATGTATTTGTTATTATTGGTGCCATTGTTGTTGATGATGCCGTTGTTGTTGTTAATGACATTTTGTTGATGATTCCATGTTATTTATTATGTACTTGTTATAGTTGGTGCTATTATGTTGATGATGCCACTGTTATTGTTGATGCCATTGTGTTAATGATGACATTGTTATTGATGATGTCATTGTGTTGATGATGCTATTGTTGATAATGTTTGTATCTTGATGTTTATTGTTTATGTCTTCATAGATGGCTTCTTCTTCATCTAGTAATGACGAAGCTACACATACAAATGAAACTAGTAAAAATGATTCTCAATCTGTAGGAAGAGAGTGTAAAAAAACAACAAAAAGGTGTCACGGTGATGGCCAAATTAACAAAAGTCTGCAAGTTAGGTATCACACTTTTGGTTGAGTTTAGTGTCGTTTATACTATTATTGATGGTCCTCATTCTTTGATTTTGGACGTAGCAAAGTCAACATATTGTTAGATAATTGAAAAGATGTAACAGATGTGGTGAAAAAGAGCATATGGATAGACGTTCAGGTATTAATTTTAATTTTCATCAATTCGATATTACTTTATCTAAACACTAATACATACTTATTAATGTAAATATGTAGTAGAAGTTTGAGTTTAGTGATGATTCAAAGATGAAACAAAAGTGGACCACTTATGCTGGTACAACTTGGGAGAGTTTTAAGTCACGACTCACAAGTGACTACATTACGAAGCCTAAGCCTAATATTGAGCGCGTGTGGGTGAAATATTATTATCTTGACAAGAATGTTTGGAAAAATTTTGTGAAGTCTCGTAGTTATAAGAAGTTCATGACTAGTACCCATTGTATTTTCTGATAATTTTATGCATACAACCATGGATGCTAATATTTTTCCTATGTTTAAAACAGGTTAAAAGTGAAGAAGGAAAGATGAACCAGTCTAAAAATAAATACCCCAATAGATTATCTCGTGAGGGATACAGGAAACTTGAGAAAACAATGATTTCTTAAAAAAGACCACATCTAAGAGATGGGGACTCCACGAGTCGTGATCGAGAACCATCTCCACCATCACGACATGGGAAGTGGAAGAGGGCTCGACAAAGATCAAATAGAAACTACGTTTCAGATGCCTCAAGATTAGTAGCTAAGAAAATTGTAAGTAGGACTTGTTGTGCATATGTTAAGTGTTATTTAAATCGTTTTGGTGATTAATAATGTATTTCTTATCATGTTGTGTAAGACTTGTTAGTTAACTCCACCCGTGAAGGTTCCTTTGTTCTAGAACCACGACATGATATATTAGTAGAAGCAACCAGAACAAAGGAGCATGATGGGCATGCCCATGAGGTTGGAGATGGCATCGGCCTGAGAGTCTTTTTTTGTACATCTAGAAAAAGCACTGGACAGGTACAAAAGTAAACGTTGGAGGAGTTTTAGAGGCAGATAGATAGTCAAAAGAAACAATTTGAAGAGAAGTTATAAGCATGGCGAGAAACTCACAGGAAACAATTGGAAGGAATAAAATAATTATATGCGGTATGTGAGTATATTGTGATATCTAAAATGTATGATATATATTGTGTTAATTATGTTTTATGTTCCTGTGTTTTTTATGATGTAGAGAATCAGTGGAGTCATCCCGCAGTGTACAAATAAAGATGATCATGTTGATGATCACCTTGCCTGATAGAAATGTTGTACATGGTGCAAGTACAAAAGGCAGTTGTCCAACCTCCCCTACAGGTAACGATATCCATAATGGTTTATTAGCTTCCCGTGAAGGATCATATTCCAAAATTTTATGTTACGTTATGCGCAACGAAGACGGGGTGTTTTCTCTTGCGCTAGAACATGATCTAGAGTTACAAGGGTTATAGAAACTCTTAATCTTTCCTAGATATAAAAGGATATGATTGTCGTAATTGGGTGGTTGGACATATGGTTAGTACAAGTTTGGTGCACGTAAGTATATATCATTATGCGATATTCACTATTTTGTATAGAACTAATTCATCACGTGTTTTTTGTATTTTGTTTGAACATTTAAGTATATTCACCATGTTTGTATAGAATTAAATAAATAGAATACTTATGGATTGATGTATCCAATTAGAGTATAAATTACAGTTATTTCTACAAAAAATATTGAAGAATACTTAATATCACGAATAATGCGAGGGAGGAAAGAATGTCACTTAGCACCATTCATCAATACGTGAGTAATTTTAAAATTATGGTTTCTCTATTATAGTTAGTTTTCATGTTTTACAAAATATAATTGTATATGCTTGTATTGTTCATTCATAGAATATTATCGATTGATCATCATATCTCTTCGGACGAATATGATAACTACGCTATGTCCGTTACATTATCCACTTGAAGGCGATATGTTCTTGGTCGGAGATCTCTCCAGTTTTCTTATTATGGTGATCGATGATGTATTTTTGGAGCTAAAGCGTTTGAAAATGAATTCGTTTGCAATTTCTATTGTTGGGGTGAAGTTCTCACCTATAGGGTTAAGTCCCGTGATAGCTGCCATATCGAATAAGGTCAGCGTAAGCATTCCGCAAGGGAACTGAAAAGTGTTGGTCGAACTTTCCCAAAAGAAGATTGACGTGAGCAACATGGGAGAGTTGTACCTATGGCCACTTCTATAAATTTGAATCACATCAAAGATGCCTAGTTTTTTCCATTGGTTATTTCTCTTAAGCTGGACTTTGTCGAGGCAGGAAAGATACTCTTTGTTTTGAGCAGTGGAGTAGATCGAAAAACACACATATGTGTTTCCATAAAAGATAGGTCGAGAGAGCATTCTTCGAACGCTGAGGGCATGGTAGCTGGATAACATGGGGAAAAGTTACTTACTTTCCCAGGTTATGACTTAGCAGTCGGGTATGGTCCTAAAAACGCGAACAATTTATTATATAAAGAGAAAGGGATGGGTACCTAATTAGCCCAAATGGTGATTTTTTTTCTTTAGCCATTGGTGGTTCAGGTACAAAATCTCTTCCTTGTTCATCATCTTCTAATGGGATCTTGAATTCCAAAGGATTCTTCCTAGTATCAAGTTTGGGTGATGAAGAGTTTGTTGCCATTGTTAAAGTTTGGAAGAATAAGACTTAGATGATGTTAATCATGATGAAACCTGAAACACGACCTCAACTTGGACGAACGTGTCGACCTCCATCTTTGAGTGGGCAAAAGGCCAACAAAACATGAATCAAGCGTGAGAGTTTATCCTCGACGCTAATGATCATTTGAATGTTTTATTCTTTTTCTTTATAATTTTCTTGTTTGTTAAGTACTTAATTATGTTTAAATTTATTATTCTTTTGAATGATAAAATTAATGAAATGATCATTCATCTTTTACAACCAGACCTTTCGTGCTTACTCTTTTTATATTCCTTCTTTTCCTTTTTCTCACTTGAATGATTATCATTTATATTCCTTCTTTTCCATATAACCAAACGCATGAATTTTTGTCAATGTTTTTGAACCTTGTCTCATATATGGAATCCCCTTTCCACCATTTATCATTTATGTTATATTTTTGGCTTAATGTCTTTTTTTATTTGTATCTTAACTTTGGGGTTCATTGTGGTCTGTTAACATTAAAAAGGTTCATATTACTCTTTTAACTCTTTTAAACGTTTCATATTAGTCTTTTTTGACTAAGTTTTAAATTTTTTCGTCGTTAATAGAACAAAACTGATTAATTTAAAATTTTTTAGTCTTTTTCGTCTTTTTAGTCTTTAAAATTAAGATACTAAAAAAAATATTCCTATATTTTTAAGGATCATGATAAAGGTTGTTCAGTTTAATCCTTAAAAGAAGTTAGAAATTTTAAAAAAGGGGTGCAGATGTGACTTGTGAACATATGAAAGGAGAATGGAGAAAGAAAACTTTAAAAGGAACATAATTTAGAACTTTAATCATGTTGGTTAATTTGTTGGACGAAAATAATGTGAAATGGAATAATATTGTATGTCAAAAAGCAGGTCACAAAAAGTGGGCTGTTATAAACATGGACATGAATGTTGTTACATCATCATAAGGTTCAAGTGGGAAGAGAATGACACATAAATACAACTATTATGAAATTTTATAAATATCAAATAGTGATGATTACTAAGTGCCTTTTCTATGCTTGGCCTTTTGCTGCATAAAATTTATTATCTTTTTTGATATTTTCCATATTCCTTGACCTTTTGGGCAGCTACTTGAATGATTGCCCATTGCTCAAACTTAATGTGTGTCACTTGTAATCAATAGGTCACTTTAGATTATCTTTTATGAAAATATTTGGTGTGATGAAGAATGGTGTGGTTATTATTGTTTTGGTTTTGCTTGTACTGTTGTTTAGTTTACTGCAATCATTAATTTGTGTTTAAAAATCTTAAATGAAAGTAAACATATAGCCTTTGTGGATGTGGTTGTTTTCTATTCTCATGTTCTTTGTTTCTGGTATGTTATGTGTTTTATCCATATCTTATACAATTGAAAGTGGAGAATCATTTTCTCTCAAAGTAGCTTTGGATGTTATATCATTTTCAGGAGCAACTTTGATGCTCTTATGCACATACAAAATGTGTAAATGCAAAGTTGATAGTGAAATCAATGATAGTCTTTGTGCCCCTTTAAACGACCAACAGTTCCATGAAGTTACGCCATTTGCGAAAGCTGGAGTGTTTAGTAAGATATGGTTTTGGTGGTTGAATCCATTGATGAAAATCGGTCGAGAGAAAACACTCGACGACGAGGATATCCCAAAATTAAGAGCCTCTGACAGAGTGAAAATTTGTTATTCATCATTTGTAGAACGATTAGACAGAAAAAGACGAGATGAACTATCATCATATTCGTCGATTTTATGGACAATCATTTCGTGCCACCAGAGAGAGATTTTGTTAACCGGGTTCTTTGCTTTGGTCAAGGTACTAGCTCTTTCTTCAACTCCTCTACTTCTGAGTTCCTTTATATTGGTTGCTGAGGGTAATGAAAGTTTCAAATATGAAGGTTATATATTGGTCATATCACTCTTGTTTATCAAAATCATAGAATCGCTATCGCAAAGACAGTGGTATTTCCGCGCTAGACTTGTTGGAATGAAAGTTAGATCAATACTTACTGCAGCCATGTATAAAAAAATATTAAGACTGTCGAATTCTGCTCGCTCCGGTGGTGAGATAATGAATTATATGAGTGTGGATACTTGTAGAGTTGGAGAATTTCCGTTTTGGTTTCACCAGACTTGGACAACAATCCTCCAACTTTGTATTGCGTTAGTAATACTTTTCCGCACAATTGGACTAGCAACATTGGCATCACTGGCTGTGATAGTTTTCACCGTGTTTTGCAATGCTCCGCTAGCAAAGTTACAACACAAGTTTCAGAGCAAGCTTATGGTGGCACAAGATGAGAGGTTAAAGGCTACTTCTGAAGCTCTTGTGAATATGAAAGTGTTGAAGCTATATGCATGGGAAATCCATTTTAAAAACATTGTGGATTACTTAAGAAATATGGAACTTAAATTGTTATATGTCGTGCAATTAAGAAGAACTTACCTTGTTTTTCTTTTTTGGACCTCGCCGATTTTGATATCTTCTGCTTCTTTTCTGGCATGTTACTTGTTGAAAGTTCCTTTGCATGCGAATAATGTTTTCACTTTTGTGGCCACTGTGTGCCTTGTTCAAGAGCCAATTACACGCATTCCGGATGTTATTGCAGTGGTCATTCAGGCAAAAGTTGCATTTGCTCGAATTGTTAATATCCTTGATGCACCAGAACTGCAGAGGGAAAATTTGAAGAAAGAGTGCCTTGATTTCAGCCTCAAAGGCTCAATTTCTATAAAATATGCCGACTTTTCATGGGAAGGTAATGCATCAAAGCCAACATTAAGGAGCATAAGTTTGGACGTTAGGCTCGGCCAAAAGGTGGCTATCTGCGGAGAAGTTGGCTCGGGAAAATCAACCCTTTTAGCAACGATTCTTGGAGAAGTTCCTAAAACAAAGGGAGCTGTAGGCTTTCTACTACTGTCATATAAATTCAACTTGTTTTAGAGAATTTTTTATGTCCTTCATTTAAGTTGTGTATAATTATTGAGTGTCTGATTCTCTATGCTAAATTACAGATTGATGTTAATGGGAGGTTTGCATATGTTTCTCAAGCAGCATGGATACAAATAGGTACAATTCGGGAAAATATATTGTTCGGGTCTAAGTTGGATGATCAAAGATATCAAGAAACACTTGAAAGGTCTTCATTGGTAAAGGACCTTGAGTTGTTTCCCTATGGGGACCTCACTGAAATAGGTGAGAGAGGAATTAATTTAAGCGGAGGTCAGAAGCAGCGAATTCAGCTAGCTCGTGCTCTTTATAAGAACGCTGATATATATCTATTGGATGATCCGTTTAGTGCTGTTGACGCGCATACGGCAAAAAAATTGATCAATGTAACATTTTATCTTCGCATACTCTACTAGTACATACATGTCTCCTGTCATTATGTTAAAGATGATGTCTATGAAACTTCACAGGAATACATCATGGAAGGACTCAAAGGGAAAACAGTTTTACTAGTCACTCATCAAGTCGACTTCCTCCCGGCATTTGATTCTGTTTTGGTAATTCCTTTACATATTTCTTCATGGTTGGGTTCATTATCATAGAAGTTGTCAAAATCATTTGCACTATGACAGTTGATATTGGACCTCTTTTGCTTACAGTTGATGTCTGATGGCGTAATCCTAGAAGCCGGTCCATATCACCAGCTATTAAACTCAAGCCAGGAATTCCTAGGTCTTGTCAATGCTCACAAGGAGACTACTGGTTCTGACCAGCTTGCCACAAGTGCTACTTTCTCCCATTCCGAAAAAAGTATGCAAGCATTTGTGTTGAAGCCGTATCTTAACGCACCAAAAGAAGAAAATCAATTGATTAAGCAAGAAGAAAGAGAGAAGGGAGACACCGGATTGAAGCCTTACATACAATATCTGAATCAGATGAAAGGCTATATATTCTTCTCAATGGCTTCACTTAGTCAGCTGCTATTTGTAGTTTGTCAGATATTGCAAAACTCGTGGATGGCTTCTAATATTGACAATCCGCTTGTCAGCACATTGCGCTTGATTTTAGTTTATTTCTTTATCGGTGCTTTTTCAACAGTTTTCGTGTTCACCAGAAGTCTATCTGTAGTTGCTTTGGGTCTTCAATCATCAAAATATTTATCTTCAGAGTTGATGAACTCCCTCTTTCGTGCGCCCATGTCATTTTACGACTCTACACCATTGGGAAGGATACTAAGTAGGGTGAGAAAAACAAACAAAGAATTGTTTCTTCCTATGAGAAAAAGTAAAACAACATTCTAACTTTTATTTATTTCCAATGTATTATAGGTCTCATCTGATATGAGCATTATGGATCTTGACATTCCATTTAGCCTTTCTTTTGCTGTGGGAGGAACAATACTTTTTTATTCTAGTCTTACAGTTTTGGCAGTTGTCACATGGCAAGTCTTGATTGTCGCTATACCAATGGTTTATGCTGCTATTCACATGCAGGTAGGTAATTAACAGATTCATACTTCAAGTTCTTGGTTGAAAAGAAAATACGTTAAGGTATTTTGGTATCTCGCGTGTGTGTTTTAAGCAGAGATACTATTTTGCCTCGGCAAAAGAAGTAATGCGGATGAATGGCACAACAAAATCTTTATTAGCTAATCATGTAGCTGAAACAGTCGCGGGAGCTGTAACAATAAGGGCTTTTGAGGTGGAAGATCGTTCTTTTGAGAAAAACCTTGATCTAATTGATATTAACGCTACTGCGTTTTTCCATAGTTTTGCCTCAAATGAGTGGTTGTTTCAACGGTTAGAAACAATAAGCGCAGTTGTTCTCACTGCTGCAGCACTCTGCATGATTATGCTCCCCCCTGGAACATTAAGCTCAGGTAAAAATCTGGTCATTATTATACTAAAACAATAACATCATCTCTATCTTGATGCAAATTTCAACAGGAATTATTGGCATGGCTCTATCTTATGGCTTTTCACTAAATGATTCATTAGAATCTTCAATACGAAATCAATGCACTGTTGCGAATTACATGATATCAGTAGAAAGGCTAAACCAATATATGCACATACAAAGTGAGGCAGAAGAAATAGTAGAAGGAAATCGCCCTCCTTTGAATTGGCCAATTGCAGGCAAAGTAGAAATAAATGACTTGAAGGTACTTATTCCGTTATTCGGTACTAATTTCAAAAATGTGAAACATAATGTTCAAACCAAATAATTTGTTTGCTTTTACCATGTCAGATACGATACACGTCTGACGGACCACTTGTACTTGATGGGATCACATGCACATTTAAAGCCGGGCATAAGATTGGTATCGTTGGAAGAACAGGCAGTGGTAAATCCACTCTTATAAGTGCTTTATTTCGTCTTGTAGAACCAGCAGGAGGAAAAATTATAGTTGATGGGATAGACATATCATCGATAGGCCTTCATGACTTGAGGTCCCGTTTTGGGGTCATACCTCAAGATCCTACTCTTTTTAATGGGACAATAAGATATAATTTGGACCCTTTATCTAAACATAGTGATCAAGAGATATGGGAGGTAAAGTATGGTAAAATATCCATTTATCTTAACTTTGTATAAAAAGAATGTGGACTAACTCTTGACAATATGAAGGTTCTTCGGAAGTGTCAGTTGCGAGAAGTTATCGAAGGGAAAGAAAAGGGTTTAAACTCCTCAGGTACACTTTCAAGTTTCATTATTATAGAGCTATGATAGAAGAGTACTTTTTTTTTTTCTTCTAAGTTAGTAATGACCACAGTTGTTGAAGATGGATCAAACTGGAGCATGGGACAAAGGCAGTTATTCTGTTTGGGGCGTGCTCTTTTGAGGAGAAGTAGGATATTGGTACTGGACGAAGCAACGGCGTCAATTGATAATTCTACTGATCTGATTCTGCAAAAGACCATTAGGAATGAGTTTGCAGATTGTACAGTGATCACAGTAGCACACAGGATACCAACTGTGATGGATTGCAGCATGGTTCTTGCTATAAGTGATGGTAAGTTTCTCTTTTCAGTTCTATTCTCCATCACTTCTTGTTTCTCATAGCTACAGCATGGTTTTATACTTGAAATAAGATAAAGAAAATTGAAGAATATGTTTGATCATGTACTGGTTTTCTTCAAAGAAAAGGAAGCCACTGACTTTGTTTGTAGGAAAATTGGCGGAGTATGATGAGCCATTGAGCTTGATGAAAAGAGAAGAATCATTGTTCAGGAAGCTTGTTAAGGAGTACTGGTCTCATTTTCAGTCTGCAGAATCTCATTGATCTTTTTTCTCTTGTACTATACCTATATCAAGAATGTGATGAGGATTCAAAATGTGTTTCTGGAATTGGTTGGACTATGAAGAGAGAACACATGAATTCCCTCTCTCAAAATAAATGTTGTTTTAGTCTAAAAAGTTGTCCCAAAATAACAGTAGCTTTACTCTCAAGACATTAAATCTCACTCTACATTTATGATAATATATGTGTAACTAATAATAATTATGAACAATTTTGTAAAATTATTATATTTATTTCTTTGCTTATTGTTTCTCTTTATCTGTGTACAATAATTTTAAAAGGTTTTTATTTTGAAATTGAGAGAGTAAAAAAGTGATATGTGACAAATAACGCGTTGCGCGGTTGAATTTAACGTGCAAGTTATTTAATTAAAAGTGTTAGATTTAATATTTAAATGTTTATAATGGTTTAACAATTGTTAAAATCTTTTTTTAGTTGGATAGTTGTTATGAAGGACTTCATCGAAGTTTAATCTAAGGTGTTGTTATCATTGAAGTAGTTGGACATTTGATCTCACAAAGAACCTTTTTAAACTTATTCATAATATCTTGACATAAAGTGTACATGTGTAAGTCCATAGATTTACATTCTCCTCTTACATTTCCTTTTTTTTTAATTTTATTTATGAAAACACATTTCTCAAGGAGATAGTAAAAATGAAAAAAAGATAGAATAAAAATTGGAGTGGTTAAACTCTCTCTCACGTAAAAAAAGATTATACTCTACTCTATCTGAGAATAAACATCTTTCTTTTTGCCATTATTCAAGCATGTGGAACATAAATAATCAAATGAAATACTTCTTATTAAAAGAACCAAAATTAAAAATATAAGTGTTAGAAATTAACACACATAAAGTAGGAAACAAAAGAAAGAAAATCATTAATAGATATTCCTAACATCATTAATAGATATTCCTTTTCACAATGAATGCGACATCTTGGTCAACCCAGAGAGAGAGAGAGAGAGAGAGAGAGAGAGAGAGAGAGAGAGAGAGAGAGAGAGAGAGAGAGAGAGAGAGAGAGAGAGAGAGAGAGAGAGAGAGAGAGAGAGAGAGAGAGAGAGAGAGAGAGAGAGAGAGAGAGAGAGAGAGAGAGAGAGAGAGAGAGAGAGAGAGAGAGATGAGAGAGAGAGAGAGAGAGAGAGAGAAGAGAGAGAGAGAGAGAGAGAGAGAGAGAGAGAGAGAGAGAGAGAGGAGAGAGAGAGAGAGAGAGAGAGAGAGAGAGAGAGAGAGAGAGAGAGAGAGAGAGAGAGAGAGAGAGAGAGAGAGAGAGAGAGAGAGAGAGAGAGAGAGAGAGAGAGAGAGAGAGAGAGAGAGAGAGATTTCCATAATGGTTTAACATATCCCTTTAGTAGTCAGGCTTGATGAACTTCGACACCACATGCTTTCATTGAAATATACTCAAGCCTCCACCACTAACTCGAACCTTAATCAGATTAAAGACTTTGAATCAATATGTATAGAAGCTAAAATAGATGGTTCATTATCGAACTTGACTCCAGCTCTAACTAGGAGCTTGGTGATTAAACTTACATAAGGTAACCATGTTGAGTTACTCTTTGGCACTTGAACATGTAGCAAATCATTCCATAAGTCCAATGAACTTGATAAGTTTGAGTTTCGCATCCACATGACAACTACATCTTCTTTTAGGAGCTCATCACAATTCTCTCTTCTTGATAGCTACCAACACAGGTCACAAGATGATGCATGATATGACAACTTGATTTCATGAATTTCTCCTTGAGAGGAAGTTCATTATCTCGTTGGATTAATAACAAAACTTGCAATTGTAACAAAGTGATCAAAATTGAGAGAACCATTAGGATAATTAACATTGTATGTTCTTCCATAAGCATTAACATCCTGGGACAAACATCCAAAGTGTATACATAAGATCTAGCATCCGCCAAGAAATGGCTCTGACACCCATAACTTGGGGAATATCCTTAAACATCAAAAAGGCGGCTCAAATTCTATGTTGCATATGCTAGTGTGGGATGCGTAGGAGTGAGAGTAATTAGGTAATATTGGTCTTTGAATTTCTTCCCATTATAATAACAAACCTTGAACATCTTATGACTCTAGCTTAAATAAATCATACCTTGACCTCGCGTTGAGTCAACAGAACTAAATTAGGCTTTAAAAAGATGAAAAATAATGACAAGGTTAACACGCTTTTCTTGTAGTCACGCCAATGTTGGATGACTTTAACATAAGCATAACTCACCAAGTGCAGTTTTGAAGGAGAAATTTACAGATGATTTAAAACTCTTACCTCAATGTCATTAAAAGAAAGGTGGAAACCTATCAAGGAAAGCAAACATTCATGAAGACTGGTGACACACTCATCATACTTGTTGCATATCCTCTTGCTGCATTAAGGGGAAGCACCCTTAGTTTCATAAAGGACCCACCTTGATGAAGACATGATCTAGGATGCCCTTGCTAATGAAAGAGGAGACGATATTCAATGTTCTTGATCTACCCGCAACCGAGTTGTCCCTTATCACATTCTAGGTTCATATGCAAGAGTTGTCCATTTTAAAGTGGTAGCCGACACATAAAAAGAATATCGTGAGTAAAAGTACGAGTGAAATTCAACTGTTACAACACCTAATTATCCAAAGGGCTGCGACCAAGGGCGGGAGGCTGTTCTCATATAAGTTCGGGTTGTGCATCCTTGTCAAAATCATCTATGGCGAGAGGGTTCACCAATTCAAGATAAGTTGATAGATATAGCCATCCAACGTTCCACCTCAGTAGCGAGTTCTCCTTAAATCTTCCATGACCTATTTCTTCTGAAACACTAGAAAAGAAAAAAAATAGAGAAATAAAAAATACTTCGATACATTACCTTGAATGAGATGAACTTGAGGATCCATATGAAGTATGTTCTGTCAGAAGAGGTGGAACTAATGTATTGAAATGATGTCCAATGGGAGGATGTTGGCAAGGATGGAAGAGGTTGCATATACAAAAGAAGAACTCTCAAGATTCACAAATGGCGAAAAAGAGAAATAGTACCTCCATAACTCCTTATATATCTTACAACAAAGACAATCATACAATTCATAGTAGTAGGCATTAGGAAGTGAGAATCGCACCACCAACGGTCGAGATCTCATCTTAGAGTGATCAGAACACTCGAATATCCTAGTATAGGAGGACATCATTGTTATCAGGTGTAGAACTTTTCATTGGGATCTCCCTACAAAACATTGCCACTTAATAAGGGATATTTAATGCGCCTTTTCGCAATGTTATTGAAGTTCCATAAAGGCTTTTTACTTCCTTCAACCAAAGGTCAGGCTAGAAGCATGCATGACAAAACCCTTGTTCTAACGAATAGGTACAAGGGCTCGAGGGACAATTGTTATATACCGCATGCAAGGCCTAACAATGGAAGGCCCATAAATAAACATCATGTGGGAATGTTCAAAAATAGGTGAGACCTCGTTCAGTCCTATGACAAATAATTTTGGCATCCAACACATTTCCCACCATTGGATTGTTAAATTTAAAAGTTAGCTCTCAGAAATAATTTTTTTTAAGTATTTTCCAATTTTCAATAGGTGATTGATTCTAATCAAATATAAAACATGATTCAAATCAAATACCAAATCATCAAAATTCAAATGTTCTAACTTCTGTTTCAAGATACTCATGTGGAAATGACAAAATAGTAACTTTCAAAGGCTCAAAAAGGAATTGCCAACCAGGATAAGAGAATATAACAAGAAATGTAAAGGGTTCTTAATGGTACAATTTAGTAGCCGAAGCGATTACAATCAAATGGAAAGAATAGTACAATCACCGATAAATTGAGATAACATACAAATTACAAATACACAATGAAACATAATAGATTTGTAAAACATCAAAACACAAATTGATACTAAAGCACGTAAGTGATACCAAATGATACTATGTGCTTTCAGCCTACCCCTTTTTTATGTTTTGTAAATCTGTGAGATTATTGTTGTTAAATTAATCATATAATATCATAAATATATGATTTATCATATAATACTTCCTTTGAGTCATAAAAGTTGTAAAGCTCCCCCTGCATTAAATACTTAATGCACGTAAATATCATAAATATCTCGGCTACTTCTACCCCTTTTTCAAATATCGAAAAGGAGAGAAGCAGAGAAAAAATGCACAAGTAAAATCCAAGCTAGCTCAAAAGCCAATACTCAATGTCATACTTAGTGAATAATGAACTCAAACCATACGAATTGCATATAAGAGATAACACATATACATAATTTGAAAAAAGGTAACAAGATAAAAATAGTAACAAAATGAATATCAGAGATACCAAAATAACATGAATTAAACTAATAACATTCACATGGTACACCAAAGATGTTTAACAAATAAAATATGATCATCAGATAACAACCTAGTTTTCCAAACCATACAAAACCAAAATTACATAATCATAACTAAAAATTCTAAATGAGATGCATGGAAAATGATATCATGAAAGAGAATCAGAAAAGAAATCAGAAGAAAGTGGAAAAGGTGCAGCAGCAGTGTCTTCTGAAGCTAGAATGCTTGCTGCAACAATGTCGTGATGAAAGACGAAATTGTTACTACCAAGATAATCAACTGAACTCTTCAATACTTCAATCTAATTAACTAGACGTCCTTTTAAAGCTTGAATCTCTTCTTTTACCTCAGCCTTTAACTCGTCCTTAATCCTCAATCTTCTCTCCTCACTGACATGGGAAACACATTAATGCGTGCCATGATTTGATCCTCTCCGACTTGATTATCTGCAAGTAACTTCTAAAGTAGTAATAAAAGAGCATTTTCACATCAGGTGATGTAGAAGAGACAACAACACACCAGCAGCATATGGACCAGTCACCTTAACACCTTCTTTCACATGCTCAACAGTTTTATCATCATAAATTTGTTTACCTGAATCCTCAAGGTAATAATAGTCACCATTCAAATCCTTGTAGTATCTCATCTTAGCCATAACACCATAATCAAGAATATTAGGAGATTAAGTGAGGTCTTTATATTTGCACTCAATACCATTTAGTTGAAGGATCATTTGAACAAAAGATGAGAAGAAGATATATCTCTTAGGATTATCCATGCAATAGAGCATCCTATAAATTATGAATTTTAACCAATTATTTTTTATTTTGTGAATTATACTCAGCATCAAAAATAAATCATTGTCATCATCCCTTCTTGAATTTGTCGGTTTCCTAGAAAGGATCTTTACAACAATCCAATGAAACAACCTCATATCAAACTTATTCTGACTAATCTTCAAATTTCACATCTCCATGTGCTCACAACAAATTTAGGGATAGATAAAACAAACAGAACTTTATCATAATCAGACTTCTTTACATTAGACAAGTTAGAACCTTCATATGACAAACCAAAGTACTTGGTGAAATCAGAGTAATCAAACTTGATAACCTTGTTCATGAACCTACTCTCAGGACCTACAAAAATAAGTTTCAAGTTGCAGTAGAAAGCCTTGACATAATCTGGATTGTATTTCCTTTTCATGCCAATGAACTTTAACAAATTATTGTCAGCAAATGGTTTTATGAGTTTTGTTTTTAGTTTAGCTTCAGCAGTAGCATCAACGAAATACTCAGGGTTAATTAGCTTATAGAGAAACTTATCTTGGTATTTTTTTGCAAGCTATCTTCTAGTAACAAATGAGCAACTTTACTACACAAAAGTTTTAAGGAAGAGGAACCTGAAGAAGATGAATGTTTTACCTTATTACTCAAACCGCCATCAATGGATGACTTACTACCTTGTACTTTTGTCCTTGACCTCTTTAGAATTAGAACAGGATGTTCATAGTCAATGGAAGTGGAACCTTGTTTTCTTGGAGTTTTGTTTGTCAAGCCTTCCTTTTTAGCCAAGCTCGTATGCCATTGTTGATGATGGTGATGATAAATGATGATGATGAAGAATGGAAATTGATAGATGATGATGATGATGATGGTGGTGAATGGAAATAATGAATGATGATGAAATATTTTCTCAATTAGGGTTCATAATGGTCAAAAGAGAAAAATGATGGAGTGAGTTTTGAAAAGTTAGAAACTGAAAAAAATTAGTTTCAACGTGACCTTTCAGATTTTGATTTCGCATCAAGTTAAAAATTTGATTCGAATAAAATTGAACAATCTTGAACCTCAGAAAAATTTATTTGAATCACGGGACCAGTTTAAAACTTTTTATTCGAATCAAAAGGGAAACACCTCAAGTCTCAATGGAATGATTCTAATCACGGGTTCAGTTGTAACTATTTGATTCGAATCAAAAGACCAAAATTTTGAAATTTGTGAAAAATGAGACTTTTCTCAAAAAGTAAAAAACACTTAAAATGAAATTAATTTTTTTAATGCAAAAAAAGAAATTATGTTATTTATGAATGTAAAAACTATTGACCCTTTTATAATGCAAATGTGTTTAAATGTGAATGCAAAAATTATTTTTAATGCACATAAATAATGATGATGCAAGAATGTATTAAAGATGCAGATGGATGCAATGAACGAGCGACATAAATTTTAAACTAATGTATTGAATGATTAATAAATTAATGAATGAACGCACAAACATAACACATACACATACATATATAAATCATACAACACACATATGCAAAATAATAAACACTCTGGAACGTTCATACCAATTTAGACTATCTAAGCTTAACTTGCTGCTTATGATACCAAATGGATACCAACAACAAGAATAACACATGCTTTAAACACTAACAATCAAATATAGATTGGATAGAACTCTTCTTGCACGTATGAAGAACATTGTCAGACTCTCTTTAATAAGACTTTAGAAGAAATTTGAAACAAAAATACAATGATTATTACTGATTGACACACTTGTCAATCCTGAATCACTAATTCAACTCTTGGATGATTAATTAGCACTTCAATTACATTCCTTGAATATTTTGTAGTTGTTTTAAGCTTCGGAAAATAATTGCCAACAGTCACAAAACTTTCTTCATCTCCTTTTTACAACGACCTTGGAATACTAGCTCACTAGGAGATGCTTTTGTTTTTATTTCCTCATAATATGTTTTATCATATTGTAGTGTGAACGCGTGACCTTCAAATTAGGATCAATCCAAAAACAACCTTTAAGAAATAGTGTCACAAACATACTGCACATACCTCACAAAATATTTTAGTTCAATCCTGGATGAATTAAAACTTAGAGAATATCTTAAGTATAGTTAAATCATTGAAGAATATTCTAGTAAGTTTTTATTTTGAATTAATCTATGTAATACATTGCAATGAATAATCAAACACAAGTAAATAAATTGAGTTTCATTAGGATTCATGGAATTGCATAAGCTTCCAAAATATTTGAGAAAACTCGTCTAGGATCGAAGGAATCATATCCTTAACTTTTGGAGTCGCTAGACTTTGATCAAAAGTCGGGCTCTAATGCCAATTATTGGGGGGATAATATGGAAACAACAATGTCTAGAAGGGGTTGAATAGACCCAATATCCCATTAAACAATCTGAAAAACATTTTAGGTCCCATAAAACAAAGTCATAAATTTTAAAAAGTAAGGAAGCAAAACACAAAAATACGAGAGCTTGAAAGCATATCGATAAATCAAGCCACATGAAATGGTACATTAAGTTGCCATGAGATTAACTGCTTCTAGTGCAAGTCACTTGCATGACAATTACAACCTCTTTAAACGAAGTAGTTTTAAAATACATTACTTAGATGTTATTAACAATGCATAATTGACTTCATGATGATTTATTAAGATTGATACACCATAAACCTAAGATTGTATAGTAAATTACTATAAACACAGTCTAACCTATATGGTATATAATTAATACAATCTCGCAAATATGAAATAGTAAATATGAATGAATGAATGAATGAATGCTTGTAAAGTAAAATAGTGGGGAAAAGGAAAGATGCACAGAGATATATAGTGCTTCGACATTTGTCATTGCTTAGCCTACATGCATTCTTCAATGGAAGATGCCATCAAATTATAATCACGGTTTTCCACTATGATGATAAAAAGTGTTTTGATGAGAAAGAACTATCACACGATAATTCTCTCTGATGATGCAGACACTAAAATGCTAATAAAATACAAGATCCCTCAAGATCTTAATCCAATAACCTTGCTATCCACAATAACCTTCTCCAAGTAATTAAAATCATATAGTATCATTTGGTATCATTTACGTGCTTTAAATATCTATTGTGTTTTGATGTTTTATAATTTGATTATTGTTTCATTGCATATTTGTAATTTGTATGCTATTTCAATTCATTTGTGGGATTGTAAACTTTCTTTCCATTTGATTGTAATCGTTTTGATAACTCTTTGCATTTAATATTATATCAATTTGATCCTTGTTAGCTATTTCCTCTTTGAGCCTATTAAAGTTATTGTTTTGTCATTTCCACATGAGTAGCTTGAATCACAAGTTAAAACATTTGAATTTTGACGATTTGGTATTAGATTCGGATCATGTGTTATATTTGATTTGAATCATTCACCTAATGAAAATTGAAATTACAGTCTGGATCAATTGATTCGGATCAAAGAATGAACATGATTCAAATCATAACCCCATTTGATTCGAATCAAGTGAAAATAATGATTTGAATTATTTTCTTTAAAAAGTTTCTCTTTTTGATTATGTCTAGATTGATTCGAATCAAAATTCATTCTTGATTCGAATTAAACCATAAAAAACCCAAAATTGCATCACTTATTTAAATGTTTGTTTCTTTTGATTAAAGAACAAATGTGGGAAACCTATGATGATTCATAGAGAAAAAAATAGTGATTTTTATCCTCTCTTCTTAGTGTGTTCATCTTTACACCATTCTTCTCTCTTCTTCTCCAAGCACCAACCTTTTGATATTGAATCCATGTCAATTCTTTAACATTTTTGTCACATCTTGTTTTGTACAATTGGGTTGTTATTTTTGTATGAATTTGAGAATGAGTTGATCAATCTTGTTGAGGATTTGATCAAGCTCTTAAATCATCAAGAATTAAGCCTCACTCGTCTAAAAACTTGTTTGAAACTTGTGTGTGTGTGTGTGTGTGTGTTCATTCATCAAAATTGAATTACTTGACTAATCGTTTGTAATGTCAGTTGTTATTGAGATTATCTAGCATTGTTCACCATCTTTATCATTAGTCTGCTGACTTTTTTATGGACCCTCCTATAAAGATTGAGTGAAAGGGAGACTAGTGGTACGTTAAGGTATTTAATGTTTTGTGTGTAGCTGTTTTTTATTGTAATAGGTGTAGTTATCGTTTCTTGAGTGAAGTTTGGTATTGAGGGGTTATCTAGCAAGATGACAGTTTCCATTATACTCCAAGGAATACTTTCGCCAAATCAAGTATCAACAGTCGATAACGCAGAGTTGAAAGTTGTTCTTCTTTGATGGCGTTGAAGAAACATTGCTAACAGAAAAAGTTGGGAGTTATCCTTACACTCAATCTTTAGAGGAGGGTCCATAAATAAGAAAACAAACTAAGGATGAAAATGGTGAACAATTCTATATAATCTCAACAACCACTGACATTACGAGCGATTAGTCAAGTAATATAGTTTTGATGAATCATGAACACACATACGCACAAGGTTCAATAAAATTTATAGATGAGTGGGTCTTGGTCTTGATTATTATCAAGAGTTTGATCAACTTTCCATAAGATTGAATAGATCATTCTCAAATTCACACAAGAATAACAACCAAATGGCACAAAATAAGATGCAACAAAAAATATTTAAAAAATTGACATCGGTTCAATATCAAAAAGGTGGTGTTTGGAGAAGAAAATAGAGGAATGGTGTAAAAATGAACACACTAAGAAGAGAAGACAAAATCACAAATTTTTGTCTCTATGGATTACCATAGGTTTCACACAATTATTACTTTCACTATAAGAAACAATCATTTAAATAAGTGACGGGAAATTGGATTTTTTTTAGGTTTGATTCAAATTAATCTGGACATTGCCAAAATGACTCTTTTTAAAGCTAGTGATTTGAAACATTATTTGCATTTGATTCGAATCAAATGAGGTTATGGTTTGAATCATGTACAATTTTTGATCCAAATCATTTGATTCAGAATGGTTTTCCAATTTTCAACAGGTGAATGATTCGAATCAAATATAACACATGATTCAAATCAAATACCAAATCATCAAAATTCAAATTTTTTAACTTGTGATTCAAGCTAGTCATGCGAAAATGACAAAATAGTGACTTTCATAGGCTCAAAAAGGAATTATCAACAAGGATCAAGAGAATATAACAAGAAATGCAAAGGGTTCTTAGTGGTACAGTTTAGTAGCCGAAGCGATTACAATCAAATGAAAAGAATAGTACAATCACAAATGAATTGAGATAAGATACAAAATACAAATATGCAATAAAACAATAATATAATTATAAAATATCAAAATATAAATTGATACTAAAACACGTAAATAATTCCAAATGATACTATGTGCGTTTAGAAAACACATTTTAAATCACAAAGTCATTTAATAGTTTTACATCTCCACATACAAATCTAGTTATAGAGTTTCCATTGGAAAATTAACCATTATAGGGTTGATCTCATCATGTTTGACAAACCATTCTAATGAAAAACATATATCATGTGTAGCTCCTATATTTAATATCCACTCTACATTAATATGTGCATTAAAACTAGCAATGCTAGGATTACCTCATTTAGTAAAGTTGATTGATCCTGTTATCTTCTCAAAAAGTGCCATCAAGTGCTGATATTTGTCCTTGGTCAAAAAATGTGATGCAACTGCCTGATATTCTTTATTTAGACCGATCAAAAATTGTATTATCCTGTCAACCTTTTGACATTTCTCATTGCTAGATATGTGCAAGGTACATGCCAAGTGCAGTTAGGCATTGGTCTATATTTATCTTATTCCTCCCACAAGCCTCTAGATTCAGTGAAATAATATGAAATTATCTTGTTTCCTTGTTTCAAATATGAAATTTATTGATGCATTGAGTAACTCTAATACGATCTTCTTTCATGAAACAATCTTTAAGATCATCATTCCACATATCTATGGCATTATTAATGAACACCACACTCTGTGCAATCGAAGGTGTGATTGAATTGATAATTCATGTGTGCACCAAGTTGTTACATTTTTGCAATGCTACAGAGTTCAGATCAGTTTGATCAGGAACTTGTATTAATCCATTTACAAACTTTTATTTGTTCTTCATCACCAAACGCTCTTCTCATATTCATCGACCACACATGATAATTGTCATCAGATAGAGCTGGTATGATAATAGTTGTTGATGAGTTTTCTGAAGGATGGTTGATCATAAACTTGATTTGGTATCTGATTATAAGGAGTGTTGTTATTGTTATTGTTTCTAGCCATAACTGTGATCTTGATCTTTTCAACACTAACAAAAAAATGAAATGGTTTCTTGTAACTTCTAAGTGTCAAACATTATTTGATTGAAGTAGACAAAACATGGAATTTTTACTATAAATTGATCAAATAAGTTTTTATAAAACATGGCTTTAATTCACAAGTTCACTTCTGCTTTAACTATTTTTATATATTTATTTTTTATTGTAATCAACGGGAGTAAGTCATTTTTCATACTACTTTCATTTTTTTTCTTATTTAACTTATACTTAATACTTAATCTTTTTTAGTGACTTCGATTCTTAATTAACATGGCAGTTCAATTTCCCTGCAGTTATGTGAGTGATTGTCCAAGAGATTTGTGTATCCGCAATAGTCTAACTATAAAGTGCGTTAATTATACTTGTGAGTGTGTTTAAACTTTAAAATTAAGTAGAAAAATAAGTCTATATTATACTTTCTAAGCATATACTTTTATTTGGTCGTGTCCAGTGTCAAATTTACTTTAAATTTGAACATGATGCTAAAATGTGTTATCATCGCCTCTCAGTCACACCTCAGGAGTCATGTCAATGGAGGAACTTTGCACCTTATCCTCCATCTCAACACCAACTTATGTTTCCTTGGGTGCAAGTTCCACCTTCTATCACTTCTAATAATCAGTGGTTGGCTCTTGCAGCTCTGACCTGGACAGTACCTCTAAGTATAAGCTCTGACTTTTGTGTTGTATAAGCTTTCAGAAGTTGCATTCATAAAATATATTTAGAAACTGCATTCAGAAACTGAAAATCATAGCTTAAACCCTCACCATTTGAGGGGAAGATATTAGATATACCAGCATAAGCATAAAGCAACTTTGCTTTATAAATATAAAGTAAGTTGCAAAACGGGTTTAGATAAAGTTGTTAGAATATGTGTAAGTTAGTTACACATTGTTGAGTTGACAATGGGTTGGTTATGTTCGGTACACACTCACTAGTTGCTTATAAATAAAGATCTCTCTCACATTACAAATTTAACAAATAATCAATAATAGAATTTCTATTTCTCACTTTCATATATATATGTGTGTGTGTGTGTGTGTGTGTGTGTGTGTGTGTGTGTGTGTGTGTGTGTGTGTGTGTGTGTGTGTGTGTGTGTGTGTGTGTGTGTGTGTGTGTGTGTGTGTGTGTGTGTGTGTGTGTGTGTGTGTGTGTGTGTGTGTGTGTGTGTGTGTGTGTGTGTGTGTGTGTGTGTGTGTGTGTGTGTGTGTGTGTGTGTGTGTGTGTGTGTGTGTGTGTGTGTGTGTGTGTGTGTGTGTGTGTGTGTGTGTGTGTGTGTGTGTGTGTGTGTGTGTGTGTGTGTGTGTGTGTGTGTGTGTGTGTGTGTGTGTGTGTGTGTGTGTGTGTGTGTGTGTGTGTGTGTGTGTGTGTGTGTGTGTGTGTGTGTGTGTGTGTGTGTGTGTGTGTGTGTGTGTGTGTGTGTGTGTGTGTGTGTGTGTGTGTGTGTGTGTGTGTGTGTGTGTGTGTGTGTGTGTGTGTGTGTGTGTGTGTGTGTGTGTGTGTGTGTGTGTGTGTGTGTGTGTGTGTGTGTGTGTGTGTGTGTGTGTGTGTGTGTGTGTGTGTGTGTGTGTGTGTGTGTGTGTGTGTGTGTGTGTGTGTGTGTGTGTGTGTGTGTGTGTGTGTGTGTGTGTGTGTGTGTGTGTGTGTGTGTGTGTGTGTGTGTGTGTGTGTGTGTGTGTGTGTGTGTGTGTGTGTGTGTGTGTGTGTGTGTGTGTGTGTGTGTGTGTGTGTGTGTGTGTGACCTAACCTGTGGATCAGAACGTGGTCGATAACACTTCTGCAGTAATAACGGTCAATAAGAGTAGGGGAGAGGGGTGTATCTGCAAACACTTTGATACTTAAGTCAGTCAGGTGAAAGGGTAGCAAGAAAATAGAGAATAGAATAGAACAGAATGTATAACCCTCCTGCAGAAGAGAGTATTTATAGAGAGCCCCAACGCTAGGCCAACGGTCTCTATTATGGACTGAGTGATCAGGCCCATAACGGATGACTGTCATGATTCTTACGTGGAGGTAAGGATGAGCAGCCCGTACTCATCATCCTGGGTCAACTGCTTCGCATTCCTCGGATAGTAGGATATGGGTTGGACTTGCCCGTTACGTAAGGCAGACTGGTTACACGAGATGTGCAGACCAAGTTGATGATGTGTCCTTGGGTCAGAAGCACGTGGGAAATGTCTTCTACTAGCCCTAAGGGATTGGTCCAGCATTATGAGTCGTCCTCGGCGCAAGGTTGGATTGAGTCGTGCTCGACGTTGGGTCAGTGTTAGGGACCAATTGGTACTAATTTTTATATATTTTATCGGTCCCTTTTATCAATTTCTTAGTAAAATCACACAAGTTTTTATCACAATTTAGTAAACATTTAATTTAAGTTATTTTATTTTGTTTCGAATAGATATTTCACTTTTTCTCTAGTTTTTGTAGAATATAGGTCAAGAAAAGAATGATCTCCAGAGCAACTCTTAAAGATAAAAGTTTGGGAAAGGAATTGTTGAGGGAACACAAAGCAAACAATTCTCAAACTGGACAGTTCGCGCCGCGACCACCCTTCTCGCCGCGAACTGAGTGAAATTCAGCACATGCAAATTTGTGACACATGTCATGTCTTGGAAGAAAAACCACTTTTGTGTAGGGTGGCGCCCCATAGCCTATTAATTGCATTTTTCCCTTGCATGTAGGACATAATCATTCCACCCTTTAGTCTTAGTATCTCTTAGGTTTGTAAGAGGATCTTAGAAAGATTTTAGAGGAGATTTTCTTGTTTTTGGAGAGTTTTGCATGCAAGAAGAAATTCTTGAAGAATTTTCTATGGAACCAATGAAGATGATGAGTAGCTAAATTTCTTCTTGGCGAGGTTGAGGTAGTAGTTATATTTTGTTGTTTATGTAACATTTGTATCCTTGCATGTAACAAACTTCACCTTTGATAAGGAATAATATTTTTACTCTTTACATTACAAAATTAGAATTGAATTATTGTTGAGAAAGGTAGTTTGATTCTTGAACTAAAATATTTTTCCAAGTAGAGAATAAATTGTAGAGATAGATTTATTCACTACTTTTTCTATTGTGTTAAGCATTCAAGATTATTATATCAATAGTTAGATGGAGAGATCGTCTAAGGATTTATATAGTAACTATCACAATTTTATTTATACATAAATATTATTGAGAGAACACTTGAATATTATCAATGGAGTTTGAATGCGTGCATGTGATATTAAGAATACATAAAGAACAAAGATAATGAAACTCAATCTTGACAAGGCTTCTAAACTTTATTCTAAAACCATTTTTTATTGTCCTATTTTTCTTATGAGTAAAAAGAACAATTTATTCATCAACAAACAATTTGAATACCTTTGAACTTACAACAATCAAAATTATAGAACGGCGGTAATAACACCAATCTCTGTGGATACGATATTAAAAATATTTGCCGGAAATATACTTTTCAACAGTCAGCCACAGGCCCAACTTAAAACAAGAGCCCCCTAAGTCATTGCCCCCAGGCATGAGGTCAATGACTTAGTGTCAGTTCGTGTGTCGAGGAGGAACAAGGGACTTTACACGAGGAGAGCCTTTACGAGATACACAAGGTTTTGCTCGTAACTCGTTGAGTTCCACCCCAGGAAGGAAACGTCGCACATGGTCCGTTATTGGTGACTAAACATGCTTTAGCGTTGAGCATTAGATTTCTGCTTTGCGAGTTGCCAAGCTGCTCGTGAATTTGCTTTAAAATATCGCCAAGGTTGTGCTCGCGAATGTTTGTGAAAATTTCGCCGAGGCTATGCTCGCGACTGTTTGTGAAGGTTCGTCGAGGATATGCTCGTGAATGGATGCCCGATACCTTGGAGTCTAGTATATTAATGGGACTTGAAGAGAAAAACGTGTCGTCTCCTCAAGCCACCTTAGGAGACTTTAGGAGGTAGACGCGTCGTCTCCTCGAGCCACGTGATTGGACTTGAAAGGATAAACGTTACGCTACTTCAAACCACGTGTCAGAATCATTAAATGCTTAGGACGGCCTACGAGTATGGGTACTTGAGAGCCTAGGAAATGACACGCTTATCCATGCCAGGGATTATAAATAGGGAGAAGTGGGGCTCATTTTTTCATTTCTCTCTCACTTTCCTCTAAACTTTCTTTCTGTCTTCAGAGTGTTCTCTCCGTCGTTTCCGCCGTCGTCACCAACTTTCTTCGAATCAACTTCAACCACTCTTCCAGTCAGTAAACATCCTTCCTTTAATCTTCAATTTACATGCTAGTTTTAGAAGGTAGCTTAGTCATAGGATGTAGGTTGTTTTGGGATGATGCATGTTGGATTCCGGCGAGTCTTGGGGTTTGGTGGTGGCTTGGCCATTTCCAAACACCGGCGATAGGACAATATTAGTCTAAAAAATTTAGGTTCTGAGTAGGAAACCGCTTTGACCCCACCGTTAAGGCGGTGAGTATGAGTTGCGTTGGCGGAGCTTGATTTTTCCGATGAAGTTCTTGCATCGAGGAGGGTCTTCCTCACGTAGCTCATGAGTTTCTATTGAAGTTCTTGTGCCAAGGAGGTCCTTCCTCGTGAGGCCCATGAGTTTGTGATGAATATCCCCATACTTTCGATGAATCCTTGTGTCGATGAGGCTCTTCCTCACGGGGGTATCGTTGACTAGTTGGCTAAGACCTCAGCCGAGGAAAAGATCCTCGTGACTTCCTCCCTCGCCGTTGAGTAAGAGTTTTGGTCGAGGGCAGCATGCCCGCGCTTACCTTCGCCCTTTCACTTAATTTGCAGTGGAATGGTGAATTTGATTTAATCGTCGAATTCACTATTTTCCTCTGCATTTCATGTTTCTAGGGCTCACAGTGCAGAAGATCATGAGTTGGTCGACACTATCACTGATATTGATTTGGCTTGGGTCGGTATGGAGCCTCGAGGGATAGCCTCGCGCTTCGTAGATTTTCCAGAGTGTGCATTCACAATTGTCGAGGAATGAGGGGGTGTTTAGGGAGCTCCATAGAATTGGTCGGTCTACAAGTCTGGCAAGGACGAGTGGATTTGCATGGCTTTCCCACATAATCTCTTTTCCGTGTCCAAATACGTGTTTAAAGAGTTGGGGCTTTGACTGCCGTTCAGCAGCCTACAAGTGGTAATTCTTAGCCGACTGCAGCTAGCACCCTCGTAGCTGCACCCGAACTCGATCGCCTTTATTCGGGCCTTCGAGATTGTGTGCGACTATCTTGAGATTGGGGATACCTTTCCTTTTTTCTTTCGTTGCTTCTATCTCCAACAACAATCCGTGAATGGGAGACAGAGTTGGGTGTCCCTTAAGCATCCGAAGAAGTTGTTTAAGGCGTTCACGAACTCCGATCGCATGTTTAAATATAGGTATTATGTGATCAAGCCCGCGTTTCCGGAAGCTATTAAGTCTGTGTATGATCGTACGCTGGTACTCGAGTTGGATGGAAGTGTGCGTGTTTACGACGATGAGAACATGGTGATGAAATGGGTTTTGAAGTTTTCCCTTCACTAGACTGATGCTTACTTTAAGTACAACACCGAGCATTATATTACAAAGCCCAACTATATGGACCCTGAGGGCCAGCGCGACTTTGAAAAATTAGTGAAGTTTGTTGACAACTTTACTCCCACTCGGTGGCAGACTAAAGATGGGGAAGTTGTCCTCGACGAGCAAGGCGAAACCATGTTGGAGACCGGTTACATTAATACTAGGGAGCTCCTCGAGTGTAGTACCGCCGAGGAGGCTAGGCTGCTTTTAGGTAGTTGTTCTTCTTTTAACTTATGTATTTATTATTTCTTGGTGTACTAACATGTGTTTGTCTTTTTCCGCAGGCAACATGTCGAACCTCCAAGAATGCGTGCACAAAATGGCGATGGCCAAAGGGAATGTTGCGAAAGGTGGGAAAATGTGGGAAAATGGTGATGGCCAAATGGAATGATGAGAGGGATGAGTCTGACCCCGACTCTACTTCTTCCCCAAGTGGTGACCAGTCTTCTTCTCCTCAATAGGATCGGGGCACCCGACCAAGAAGAGGCCTCGGCCAGATGAGGCGGTAGATCTGACGGGGGACGGAGGAGCCGATGACAAGTTCACATTTCCTCCTTGCTTCTCTGACAGGGGGTTCTTCGAGGGGGGCCATTCACTGGTCGTGCCTTATGAAGATTGTTCAGCTATCCTGGGCATTGATGCGGCGGCTAAAAGGAAGGCGCTGGCTTAAGATGCAACCCGCGTTTAGGAAGCTTGAGGGGGAGGCGCTCAAGGTGGAGACTTCCTTCGATGACTACAAAGAGAAATATAAGATTTATACCGAGAATGTCACCGAGAATGCCAAGTTAAGTGCGACATTGGCTACCCTGAAGCTCGAGCTTACCATGAAGAAAAAGATCTTCGAGAACAAGATCGCTGCTCTTGAAGCTGTCGTTATCCCCGCTGTGGATGAGGATGACGAACTGATAACCTTGGGGACCCGTGCTGAGCTAGTTTCCCAAATGAAAATCCTTGAGCAGGACTATGTAGATGCCGTCGAGATGAGTTTCAAAAATTTCATGGCTCAACTTTGACTTGCAAACCCCGGGGTCGAGCTTTCCACCGAGGGGACCAGGTTCCATCATAGGGTGGTCGACGGTCGGATAGTCGCCCCTCCCAGCACCGACGAAGAGGAGGAGGAGATCGCCAATGAGAGGGAGCGTGATGTTTGATTTGTATACTTTGTTTTATTTGTTCCGGCCTGCGTGCCGTGTTTTGTAATCTTTGGGCGTCGCCCTTTCTTTGTAATATTATGACAGCATCAGCCTTTGTGTTCGTTTTAACCTATTCGCATTTCACTTTACTCGTATGCCTTTTAATTGTGTTTACTTTCTCATACGTTCGTGTATATTTTTCTCACTTGTAACAAGATGTTCATCGCTAAATTGTTTTTGCAAAGTGTTAGAGGTCTTGCTCGACAGCTTTAATGCTTGATAGTGAAGGGAACTCGTCGAGTGGACGAAGTTAGATTTCGTACTGACAGTGGTGGAAAGATCTCAGCCAAGATCTTAACATTGCGACATGAACCTCCCATCGCGAGCTGGGTGTTCTGCCCTGCTGATACTACGACGCCGGAGCTCGGTAGATTTTTCCCCTTCGGGCTAGGGATCTACTCGTCAAATAGTGGAAACCTGCTTTTTTGTTTAACTTTGGGACATTGTGCTTGTACCCAAGTATGCCTCCATGGTCGGGCCGTACCCCGCTATCATCGACTGAGGTGTGTCGACTGTTAGGACTAATTGTAGTATTGTTTCATTTTTCGGCGTTCCATGGTCGAGCAAGTTCTTCCCCGTGTAAGTTTTTGAGGTAATAGGCCTCGTTCTCCATTTTTGCTCGGATGCGGTAGGGCCCTACCTAGTTTGTGGCGAGTTTCCTCTCACGATAGTCTTTGTGATTTATTCGTAGGACTAGGCTGCCGATTTTGAATTCTCTCTTTATGACTTTGGCATCGTGTCGGAGAGTTATCTTTTTCTTTAAAGAGGCCTCGCAGAAGGCTACCCCCGATCAAATCTCTTTGATCAAATCGAGCTCCTCTCTTAGTGCCTCGTCATTCATCTCCTCGTCGAGGAGGAATTTTGTTCTCCTAGAAGGTTCTCTGATATCCACTCGGATTAATGCCTCGGTACCGTAGGCTAGTAGAAATGGAGTTTCCCCGGTGGTCAAATGTGGCTTTGTCCGGTAGGCCCAGAGCACACTGTGCAGTTCCTCGTCCCATTTCTTTTTTGCCTCGCCTAATCTTAATTTTAGCCCTCCCAAGATCATTATGTTCGCGGCTTCGGCTTGTCTGTTGGTTTCAGGTGCTCGATAGACGTATAATGTTGCTTGGTTCATAGTTTGATGACAAATTCTTGGAAACGCTTGTCTGTGAATTGCGTTTCGTTGTCACTGACGATTGCTTATGGTATGCCGAACCGGGCAAGTATGTTTCTCTTATAGAAACGAATAATTTTGTGCATCCTGATCTTGGCTAGGTCTTCTACCTCTATCCCATTTGTGAAATAATCCACGTCGACTATCAAGTATTTATTCTGGTTCGACCCCGTGGTGAATAGCCCGAGGATGTCCATCCTCTACCACGCGAAGGGCCACGGGGAGGAGAGTGTTTTAAGCTCATTGGGCGGAGCCAAGTGCATATCTTTGTGGCGCTGGCACTTATCGCATTTTTTACATGCTCTTTCGCGTCATGTTGCATGGTTGATCAGTAGTATCTTGCTCGCAGGGCCTTTCGGGTGAGGGATCTTCCTCCGAGGTGTTAGGCGTTGATTCCTTCGTGGATTTTGTGAAGGATGTGGGAAACCTTGGACTCCTCGACACACTTGAGGAGAGGGATGGAAAATCCTCATCTATATATCTTATCCTCGATCAGAACATAGGCACAAGCTCGGCGTCTGATTATGCTAGCCTCCTTCTGGTCGGGGGGCAGTTCTCTTGTTGCGAGGTAGTTGTAGACCAGGGTCATCCAGTAGTTTCTATCACCAATGGAATTCACATCGAGGATCGTGAAAGGTTTCTCGATGCTCGAGTGGGAGAGTATCTCTTGGATGACCGACTTGTTCCTGCCTTTCTTTTTCGTGCTCGCGAGTTTGGACATGATGTTTGTCCGGATGTTGTGCTCGCGCGGAACGTGTCATACCTCGGCGGAGTCAAATTTGCTTATTCTTTCTCGGACCAGAGCCAAGTACTCAGAGAGATTTTCATTTTTGGCATAGTATTCCCTCAGTACTTGTAGGCGATGAGCTGGGAATCGGTGAAGATTTTTACCTCTCTAGCTCCCAAATCCTCGGCCAAGCGCAATTCTGCAAGGAAAGCTTCATGACCTGGTTGTTCGAGGTCGGGAACAATAGGGTGAGGGAAACTTCAACCAGGATTCCCTCCTTGTTTTCCAGGATGATTCATGTCCCATTTCATGTTGAACTGGATGCTTCGTCCACGAAAATGGTCCACTTGTGGGAGCCGTTTGTCGGGGAGGTCGGTGTGGTCATTTCTGCCATAAAGTTGGTCAATACTTGGGCTTTAAGGGCCTTTTGTGTTTTGTAACAAATTTCGAATTTGGAGAGTTCTAGTAACCATTTAAGCATTCTGTCGGTCATGTCAGGACAGCCGAGCAGCTGTTTTACGGGCTGGTCAGTTCGCACCACGATTGTGTGGGCTAGGAAGTAGTGTTTCAATCTCCTTTTTGCATTAATGGGGGTCAGCGCTACCTTTTTGATCTATTGGTATCTGAGTTCTGGTTCTTGCTGGTGAAGTATATGAGTTTCTATTTGTCGAGGGTCTTACGAATGAGAGTCGCACTTACGACCTCGGTTGCGACAACGAGGTAGAGAGTCTCCATGTTATCTGGTCGTGAAAGGACCAACGGCTATGATAGATCTCGTTTGAGGTAGAGGAGGGCTTGCTCACATTCCTCGGTCCATTTGAACATTGATTCCTTGCGAAGAAGTTTGAAAAGGGGAAGTGTGTGTTGCGAAGATTTTGCTACGAAGTGAGATAGTGAAGTGAGCATCATGTTCAGGGACTGAATCGACTTCTTCGAGTTTGGCGTTGGTAGTTTGGAGAAGGCCCTGCATTTGTCCGGGTTTTCTTTAATTCCTTGTTTGGTTAGATAGAAGTCGAGGAACTTACCTGCTTGAATGCCGAAGGTACACTTCTCCGGGTTGAATCTCATTTGCATCTCCTTACTTGGTCGAAGACCCTTTTAAGGTGGAGTGTGTGGTTTGTTTCCTCTTGGGACTTTACAATCATGTCATCCATGTAGACCTCGAGTGTGTCTCCAATCTCACCTTGGAAGACTTTGTTCATCATTCGCTAGTAATTAACACCGGTGTTTTTCAGGTCTAAGGGAATTACGTTGTAGTAATAGTTGCCTAACTCGGTCATTAAGGTCATGTATTTTTTGTCCCCTTTTGCCATGGGAGTTTGGTTGTACCTCGAATATGCATCCATAAATGGCAACAATTTGAAACCTACAGAGTTATCGACCAGTCTATCTATGTTAGGCAAGGTATAATCATCTTTAGGGCAAGCCCTGTTGAGATTAGTATAATCAACGCACGTTCTCGACTTTCCATTAGACTTTTTAACAAGTACAACGTTTGAAAGTCAGGTTGTGTACTGGGCTTCCGAAATAAAATTTTCCTCTAGGAGGCCTATTAGAGCTTTTTCAGCAGCCTTCGCTTTTTCGAGAGATTGCCTATGCCTACATTGTACTATGGCCCTAGCGGCGGGATTCATGGTTAGTTGGCGGCAGGCAACGTCAGGGTCAATTCTGGGCATCTTCGCAGCGCTCCATGCGAACAAGCCAGTGTTTTCTCGCAGGACTTTAGTTACTTCCTCGTGAGGTCGGGGAGATCAGTTTCAATCTTCACGCCTTTGTTCGGGTTGTTGCCGAGGAGGATGACTTCGAACTCGCCGTCAGGTATGGGGCGTCTCAGATGGGTAGGCTCCTCGTTGACATCTAGCGTTGGGAAGGTTTCTGCTGCTAGTCGGGCTCCTTTGTCTTTCCTCTTATGCTTCTTTAGGTCATCCTTGGTGAAGCAACTGTCAAGGTCGACCGAGTTGACGTGGGGCATTGGCTTTGGCTCCTCGAAGGTGTTGGGTTGAGCTGACTTGCCAGAAGTTCTAAACGGCGCGTTGATGTCCCTTAGAGGCCACTTCAAAGCATCTCCTCGCAGCTTCAATTCCCCCTGTGGAAGGTGGCGACGGGGCCTTTGGTCGTGTAGTACTTCCTCTTTAGATGGACAGTGGACGGTACAACAATCAATTCGGCCAGAGCTGGTCTCCCCAAGATGCACTGGTATAGAGAAGGGCAGTCTATGACCAAGAATTGAACTTTGATCAACTTGGCAGATTTAACTGCTCCGACTGTGACAATCAGCTTGATGTATCCCCACGACCTTGTGGTTGCACCGTTGATGCCCTGCGCATCAGAGCCCACATAGAGTGTCAAGTGTGTTTCATTGAGCTGCAAATTTGAGAACAACTACGAATACATGATGTCGACTAAGCTTCCCTGGTCGACCAGAATGCGGCAAACGTCAAAGTTTTCCGTTTGTGCTCTCACGAGCAGAGGGATGTTGGTGTTAGGGGCTCCTCTAGGGAGATCTTTGTGGTAGAAGGTGATGGGATTCGAGCTTCCTCGACACTTGTCGAGGGTGGATTTTTTGCTCGAGCTTCCATCGATGAGTTGCTCGAACTTCCTCTTTATTGAACCCACAATAAGTTTGTTGAACCCTCCGCCAGATATGACCATGGCGGAGGGGAAGGTCTCCCATGCGCTATGCACTACGAAGTATATGGGGTTTTCGGCATCGTCAAGGACGTACAAGTCCTCGGGCCGAGAGATAGACATGGCGACTGGTAGGTTGGAGGCGGTATCTGAGGGTGTCTTCTCCTCCTCGACCCTCTTCGCTTCTCGGGCGTCTTATTAAAGTGCCTCTCTCCTCTTGGTGTATTATTTTAGGTGCCCATCCCTGATGAGGATTTCAATCGCATCCTTTAGGTGGATGCACTCTTCCATGACGTGCTCATGGCTCTTATGGAACCGACAGTATTTGGTCTTGTTCGTGGTGGGCTTGGTAGGTGTCTATCTGGGAAAACGGGATATGGCTTGCGGGCTACTGAGTTCGCACACTCGGACAGAATGCGGTCGTGAGCGGCGTTCAACGGCGTGTATTCTGTAAAGCGGCCAGCAGGTCCTTTGAACTCACATGAGTCATGAGGTTTATCCTTCTTCCTTTTTTCTCCTACGTGGTGAGGCGTCAGGTCGTCATGCCTCGAAACCCTGGCGCTTTCTTGATGTCTTGAGTCTCGAGCATTGTTGGTAGCCTCTTTCTCCTCGTACTGGATGTAGGTCTGGTCCTTAAGCAGGAGGGCATCAGGTGATGCGGGAATTTCGATGCCAATAGCTTTGGTGAAGTCACTACGAGGGCACAGTCCTCACTCGATCAGATATTTCTTCATGTCGTTGATCTTAGAGAATTAGACAGCTTCACGGTTGAAGCTCTCGATGTAGGCTTGGAGGGACTCATCCTTCCCCTGCATGATCGCCTCGAGTGTCGCCACAGACTTTGGATGGCGACGGGAGGCAGTGAAGTGTCTCAAGAATTTCCTTCCTAGGTCCTTCTAGGAAGTGATAGATTCTTCAGCGAGGCTTTTGTACTATGTCATAACACATTTCCTTAAGGTTGTAGGGAAGAGTCTGCACTTGATGGCACCTCTGACGCTGCAGTAGTCGAGCAGCGCATTAATGTTCTCGATGTGCTCGTTGAGGTATGTCGTCCCGTCATACGCCCCCAGGTTCGGGGGTTTCTCCAGCCCGACGGGAAGCGAAGCATCCATGATCGCTCGAGATAGTGGATCGCGGGGGTCATCTTCGTCGCTCCTGAGTGGTGAGTGCAGCGAAGAGTAGTTGTATTTCTTTCATCAGGGGTTGTCATCATGGTGCAGTCACAAGTTCTTTAGTTGGTTTTTTAATTTGCACGGGGGTGAACTATGGTTGTCTGGTCATCCCCCAGCGTTGTTCTTCTTAGCAACCAAGGATAGGCAATCCTCACGGGGAATAATGCGGTTGCGCTTCAGGGGTTGTTGTCTCTCCAACTGCAGGCGGAGGCCTGATCGTTGCGGCGATAGATTGCGAGACTCATATTGTTGGTGTCTCCTCTAGGGAAAGCGTGGACAATGTTCTCTCTCCAACGCTCTGATCATCTTGTTCTGCTGGTGGATCAGTGTGTTGGTCTGGTTGAGATCCGTGACCAGGGCGGCCATGGTCAGTTCGGCATTGGCTGGTACGAGGATTGGTTGGAACTTCTCCAGCATCTTCTCTAGAGCCTTCTGAAATTTTTGAGTCTCAACGTATTGGACATCGTCATCGGCTGCCTCCTCAAAGGAGGGGAAAGCAGTGTGGTCATCTCTCCTAGTTGAAGTGATATCTTCCAGAATCGACATATTGTTGTCATTATCGGCCTTGTGGACGGGAGTGAGGATGGTTTCGTGATCGTTGTCATCGTGTCGATCGGCCATGATTGGTTTTTGAAGTTTTCTATTGTGGTATCTTGATTTCAAGGAAAGAAGAGATTGGGCAACAAGGTTCCCAAAAACGACGCCACCTAACATGTGGATCAGAACGTGACCGGTAACACTTCTGCAGCAGCAATGGCCAACAAGAGCGGATGAGGGGTGTACCTACAGACACCCCAATGTTAAGTCTGTCGGGTGAAGGGGTAGCGAGATAGTAGAGGATAGAATAGAACAAAATACTTGACCCTCTTGCAAAGGATGGTATTTATAGAGAGCCTTCAGTGTTGGGCCAACGGTCTCCGTTATAGGCTCAGTGATCATGCCCATAACGAATGACTGTCAAGATTCCTACGTGGAGGTAGGGATGAGCATCTCGTGCTCATCATCCTGGGTCAACTGCTCTACATTTCCCAGATAGTGATATGGTGAGTGGACTTGCCCGTTACGTAGGGAAGACTGGTTCCACGAGTTGTGCGGAACAAATTGATGAAGTGTTCTCGGGTGAGGAGCACATGAGAAAATATCTTCTACTTGCTCCAAAGAATTGAGCCAACATTATGGGATGTCTTCAACGCAGAATTGGATTGAGTCATACTCGACGATGGGTCAGCCACATACCCAGCCGAAAACAATATATAAGTATTTAAGCGTTTCTTAATTTTAACTATAATTTATGAATTTGTTATAAATAGAAATTGTTATATTTTTTTATAGGTACGGTTTTAAGACTTTGAACATCATCAAGCATTTTTTGATATAAAATATTTATAAAAATATGGAATGTGAAAGAAGGTGATTTAAAACATATATATTATTTGTTGGTGTTTCATTTTTTAAAATACTTGTTACCACTATTATTGAGTGTCTTCCCCAATTGTTTTATTAACATTAATATATTTCCGAATGAAAGTCAATTTTCTTTTTTTCTTTTTTTCATTAATGATTGTAATTTTTTTAACACAATGATTGTCATTTTCTACCACTAACTAATTTCATTACTATTTTTATTTTTATTTTATACATAATATCCTCTGAAATACTATGAAAGGTTGATTTTAAATAAATATATAAATATATATATATATATATATATATATATATATATATATATATATATATATATATATATATATATATATATATATATATATATATATATATATATATATATATATATATATATATATATATATATATATATATATATATATATATATATATATATATATATATATATGAAAGCTTTTGTTTATATATATATATATATATATATGAAAGCTTTTTAAACAACTTTAACAACTTAAAAACAACTTTAACAAAAAAGTAAACTTTGATGAGGTGAAGAGGTAAACCTAACACATTGATGTATCTTAAAAATATTTAACAATAAATAAAATTATTTAAATGGTTTCTTGCAACTCCTAAGTGATAAACACTATTTGATTGAAGGAAACAAAACATCACATTTTTAATATAAATTAATAAATCATTTTATATTTATTACATGCATAAAAGAAAAAGCATGGCTTTAACTCTCAAATTCGTTTGTGTTATGATCATTTTTCTTTATCTGTTTCTGATTGTAACCGATAGCGGTAAATCATTTTCCTACCATTTTTCAAATTCTCTTCCTTATTTCTACATAATGTTTCATCATATTTATATTTTTTTATTTACAAATTGCAGTTCAATTTCCTTCAGCTCAATTTCCTTGCAATGATGACAATGATTGTACAAGAGATATGTGTATCCGTAATAGTCTAACTCCAAAGTGTATTAATTATACTTGTGAGTGCGTGTAAGTATAACAATTAAGTTGAAAATAAATGTAATAGTTTAATTTTATTTGTACGTTAATTTGAAACTTTATTTATTTATTGTTGAGACCATAATTTTGTAGTCTTGATCTTGGTGAATATGCAACAAGATGTGTTGGTCTATGATAGTATCATACTATTACTTTTATTTTCTCGATTGTTAATTGTTATTATGACTCGTATTCAAAGTTATAGACACTTTATGATATTTGCAACAAAAGAAGTTCTTGATCTCTTTTAGTTAATCTTATTTTTGTTGATTCTTTGTGTTAAATTGTTGTTATGAAAACTTTTGTATTGCAAATATTTAAGATATCTAGTGTATTTCTATTTACAATAAGCACTAAATGAATTAAATATTCATTGTGTGTGTTTGTGGGTGTTTCTGTGTGCGTGTGTACGTGCGTGCGCGTGTGTGGGGGGGTGTGTGTCTGTGTGTGCGTGTGTGCGTGTGCGTGCATGTGTGTGCGTGTGCGCGTGCGCGCGCGTGTGCGTGTATGCGTGTGCGTGCGTGTGTTTGTGTGTGTGTGTTTCTTTAATCCTTCCCTTATGTCATATTGACACTTTAAGTTTGACTGCTCAAAATTGGTAATATCCCCATTTTCGAAAGAAATTTAATTATCAGGAAAAAATGCTTTATAAAGCGTGCAATCAATCTTTGACTCGTCATGATGTAACTTAAAAGTATTACTCTCTCCGTTTTAAAATTATTATCGTTTTAACAAATTTTTTTTTTTAAATAAATGTTATTCTTACTTTTTAATACATAAGTTATTGTTATTTTTTCCATTGTGTCCTTTAAAACAGTAGAGACCTCTTGTTTTTTAAGAGAGAAACCATGAGAGACCAAGAGTGAGAAACCATGAGAGTTGGGTTGTCGTGAGACCACGGAGAAGGAAAGCAGTACGACCGGATAGATAAAGGACAGATATATTCATATCATCTTCAGGAGATATATTACTTGTTACGTTAATAACTTGTCATTAGACATCAACGAGATAGAAATAAAGAGAATGTTTGAAAGATGGGGTAGGGTAATTGACGTGTACATTGCAAAATAAAGAAACAAGTTGGGAAGGATCTTTGCCTTCATTAGGTTTACTGGAACCGAAGACAAGGTATGACTTGAGAATCAAATGAAGGATATTTGGTTCGGCACATATAAGACGTGGGTCAACATATCATGATTTTCTAGACCCAGCAGTTCAAGGAGTATGAAGTTTTTCAGAATTAACAAAGAAGCTTTCCATTATGCATGGTAAGGACACCCAGACCCGCCCAGAAATTAATGGGGGAAACCTGGTTTAACTGGGTGCGGATGCGGGGGCGGGTAAAACCCGGTTTTTTATTATGGGTGCGGGTGCAGGGTATGAGATGCTACTACCCGCCTCACCCCTGCCCCTGCCCCGGTCTATTTTAATTTACTTTAATGCCTCATTTTAATTATTTTATTATACATTTATTAGAGTTTTTAAATTTTTAAAAATAGTTTTACTAGAGTTATTTTACTTTTTAAAAACATGTTTATTAGAGTTATTTTACTCTTTAGAAACATGTTTGCTATTAAAATGATTAAGTATTTAATTAAATTATTCATTTTTATTATTATAAAATAAAATATTTTTTAAATAGTTTTTGTAGGTGGAGGCAGGGAACCCGTTCCTCATTGGGGGCGGGTATGAGTGATAATATTTTACCCCCGACTAGGTTTGGGTGCGGAGGCGGGTGTGGGTGCAGGGTTGCTTAAACCCCATCAATATTTGGTAATGGATCTTGAGAAAGAAAATTTGAGCGAATCGTCGCATAAACCCCATCAAGGCCCATAAGAAAATGATGCAGATAATCTTCAGCACTCAAATCAATCACTTGTTGGTTGATGTCACAGGTACACCCTTCATATTTGCAAGTTGGCTTTTTGACATAAGTCATAAGTTCATCCCATACACGAGACAGACGACTGAAGTAGGCCGACACCTCTTCACCTTTGCCTTGCTTGCATTCTCCTAGCGATGCCTTTAATTGGCATATACGAGTACCATTCACAACACAAAACCGTTGCTTGAGATGTGTCCACAAGGATTGTGAATTATCATAATAAGAAAGAGTATAGCGTAATGATAACTCGATAGTGTTCAGCAGCCACGCAATGAGCATCGACTGCACTGCAGTCCAGTATTCCAATTTCTCAGGTGTTGTTGGTTTTGGGACGTTCCCTTCCACAAAACTGTATTTTCGCTTCGCTTGCAACGAGGTTCGAATTGCCCTTGCCCATTCATCATTATTCGGGCCATGCAATTGTATTGGTGTGATCATGTGGGATTGTCATTGGTGCCAAGAAAAAACACCAAATCCACCTTCTTCTCCTTATTACCATTGTTGTCACCAACTTTTTTCTCGTCATTATCACTGTTATCAACCATAATCTCTTATGGTGCTTGATATGGAAGAAAAAAAAAGTATTTAATTTTCCCTAGGATATTCCCTAGCTCATGATACCATGTTAAAATTCACCACAAAAGTATTATGTGAATTCTATTTATTCATTCTTTAGGATCACTATATATATATATATATATATATATATATATATATATATATATATATATATATATATATATATATATATATATATATATATATATATATATATATATATATATATATATATATATATATATATATATATATATATATATATATATATATATATATATATATATATATATATATATATATATATATATATGTATATATATATATATGTATATATATATATGTATATATGTATATATATATATGTATATATATATATATATATATATATGTATATATATATATATATGTATATATATATATATATGTATATATATATATATATATATATATATATATATATATATATATATATATATATATATATATATATATATATATATATATATATATATATATATATATATATATATATATATATATATATATATATATATATATGTTTGATGATTATCAATATTTAGATGTTTCCGCTTTTATTCTAAATATTGAGATGTGGGTATGAGGACTAAGTTCCTCTGTTGAAAGTTACCCCACTGTTGCATATCTTTATTGAGCAGGTGTTGTATGTTTTGATTCAAGTATGATGTGGCGCACCTCTTTTTACCGTGTTCTAATTATACTCTGATGGATTTTTTTTAATATGTGCCTAAATGATTTATTTGATTAATTGGGGGTATAGAAAGGGGGTGTTACAGATTTTCCAATGGAACAACATCATAAGCTAGCATTGGTTTCTGGTAAGCCAATTGAAGATCCAGAACCATATCGAAGACTTATTGGGCGATTGATTTATTTGTCTGCAACTAGACCAGATCTTGTGTATTCTGTACATATTTTGTCTCAGTTTATGCAACAACCATACGAAGAGCATTGGGAGGCAGCCTTAAGGGTTGTTAGATATTTGAAGAAACATCAGGGTCAAAGTATTCTACTCTGGTATGATAGTGAATTGAACCTAGAGGGGTGGTGCGACTCAGATTGGGCTAGTTGTCCATTTACGAGACATTCTTTGACTGGATGGGTAATGTTACTTGGCTTTTCTCCGGTGTCTTGGAAAATTAAGAAACAACCAACCGTCTCTCACTCTTCTGCAGAGGCTGAGTATCGATCTATGGAGGTTACTACATGTGAGTTAAAATGGCTCAAACAGTTACTTGGTGATTTGGGAGTTAGTCATTCCCAAGGGATGCGATTGTATTGTGATAGTCAATCAGCATTGCATATAGCTCAAAATCCAGTGTTTCATGAGCAAACAAAGCATATTGAAGTTGATTGTCACTTTGTTCATGATGCGGTTATGGCTGGAACTATTTGTCCTCTGCATGTTCCCACATCGGTACAATTAGCAGACATTTTTACAAAAGCCATGGGAAAAGTGCAATTTGAGTTCCTTCTTCACAAGTTGGGCATTCGAGATCTTCACGCTCCAACTTTAGGGGGGTATTGAGATTATTGAGATTTATTGCATATTTTTCTCTATCTTCCACTGGTGGAGGTTATTGTTATTATTACACATTTATGTGTTGTTATTGGCTATTGCAGTTACCTTATATTTAGGAGTCACTTATGATTAAAATTCTTAAGATTAGTAGATTTTGTAACAGATTGTAAACAGGTAGTCTTGTAATGTATATATATAGTGATCCTAAAGAATGAATAGATAGAATTCACATAATAATTTTGTGGTGAATTTTAACAGATATCAATCAACATAAAGGAGGATGAGATGGAGTGGACTAAAAATGGGTACATTGGTTATCTCATAAATGAAGACTTGCTAGGAACTATTAATCAAAGATTGACCAACGAAGGAATCTTCTCACTTATAGCTATTCCTATGGGAGGAGAAAAGGTTTTCATTAAAATCGTCGAAGATGAAGACATTAGCGCTTTGTTGAAGGATTATGAAACAATTTTCAATCAGTTATTCACTATGGTTAGAAATTGGGAACCTAAAGAGGTTGAAGAATAGAGACTCATCTGGTGTCGGGTTTAGGGGATCCCCATCCATGCATGGTACAAGAGTATTTTCCATGTTGACATCATCTGTTGGAAGGCTTATCAAGATAGATTCGGTGACGGAAAACCATTATAGACTGGACATGGCAAGGATGTTTGTGAAAACACCAGAATTGGAGTTTGTCAATAAAACGATTAAGTTTAGTATTAACAATGAAATCTTTCCAATTTGAATTACAGAGTAATTGTGTGAATGTTCATACGTTGATAAGGAGAAGTTCAATTCGACATTGCTCATAGAAGGGACCAGCGATGAAAACTCATACTCGTCCTTCATTCCTTCATCTATGGCGTCTTTGGAAGACGAAGAGGAGAGAGAATGGTTAGAAAATAATTACAATCATTTAACACAGGATTATAGACGCACAAACGAGGATTTTGAGAGGCTCGATAACACAGCTGAAAAAGTGGGACAAATGGACTCAAAATCCAACGTAAAAGTGGAGACAAAAAGTAGATATGTAGGCGGTACTGTTGAGTCTGATACGCATGCTTCAATCACGAAAGTTAACTCCAAAAGCATCCAAAGGCCTCAACCAACTAAGCCTTATGAGTTGGAAAATGGTTTGAATGGACCCGCGTTAGAAGCACAAAAGGGGTCGATTAGAGTTAAAGATGGGTTTAATGTTGAAAATTCAAAAAACGAAGTAGGCCTAGGTCATGAAGCTAGCCCAGCCAAAATAAGTGAAATAAAAGAGGATGACAATAGTTTTTCCTATCGGGACACCAACATAGAGAGAATTGAAGTCTTCGAGAAAGCAATAAATCTCGTTCTAATAGAGTTCTAGATGATAACCCATAATCTCCCCCTCGAAGTAAATACAGTCACCAAAGATCCAAAAGGTAGAGAGACTAGTAGCTATGAGCATTGTCAAAGACCAACACATAAATTCAAAGAAAGAAGAAGAAGAAGAAGAAGAAGAAGAAGAAGAAGAAGAAGAAGAAGAAGAAGAAGAAGAAGAAGAATGAGCGTTATTTAAAAAGAGAGCGTGGGCAAAAAGAAGAAAAGAGAAGAATCATTTCTGCACTTGCAAACAAAGGAAAGCTTCACAATGCCAGGTTTATGATTGTGCTAATTACAACTTAGTAGGAAGTGAGATAGATAGTGTCAATTGGATAATCCTTCATGGGGATGCTAAAGAAATAATAAAAGATATGTGGGATCTAGGAAAATAATTTGGCTTAATATACAAATGGGAGGAAGGAGAAATTGTTCAAGAATTGGAGTTGGGAGTGTGCATAGGGAAATGGAACAACTTAATAAGCAGGGTGGTGCCTTGGTTAAGGGAGCTTTAGCTTGGTTAGTGTTTATGAAGTTTATTAGTTATAATGTTAGAGGCTTAGGAGGGCTAGAAAATAAGAAAGAGGTGCAAAATTTAATTCGTAAACAGAAACCTGATCTCCTTTGCATTCAAAAGACAAAGTTATATTCCATCGACAAAGTTGTTTGTTATTCGATGTGGGGGTCTAACAACTTCAATTTCACGTTCAAACCTTCTGAAGGTAGGTATGGAGGGCTTCTGAAGATTTGGGATAGAAATGCTTTTTCTATACGGAGAATGTAGATGATGGATCATGTTCTTTGGTTAGATGGGGAATGAGGGGAAGGCAAAACAAAAGTCAACCTTGTTAATGTTTATGCCCCATGCGATGGTAGAAGAAAATCAACTCTTTGGAAGGAGTTATCGTCTAGATTGGAAAATAAGAAAGGAGAAATGTTTTTTTAATGGGTGACTTTAAAGCTATAAGAGAAAAGTCGGAAAGAAAAGGGGTAGCAAAGCGATCAGAAGGGGTGAGATAGAAGAATTCGATGAGTTTATAGTAGAGGCAGAGTTGGTAGATCTTCCGTTACATGACAGGAGGTTTACGTGGTTGAGATCCTGGGGTTCTATGATGAGCCGATTAGATAGATTTCTATACATTGCCAAGTGGATGTCAACCTGGCCGAATTGTAACCAATGGTGCTTAGATAAGGAATTATTCTATCACTGTCCCATCTTGTTATGCGACTGTTAAGTGTAAATTTTGACTTAAATTGAACCATCTTTCTTGGCATTTTTTAAACTCAGTTCTCATGTTTTAATAGATTTATTTCTTGTTCTTTTCTGATTCTTCAATTATATTGCAAATACCTTTGGATTCTTTGATGTGTGTGTTATTGTGCAGAATATAGGCCTAAAACATCAATGATTAAGACATAAATGATTGGACAAGGAAGTCAAAGAAATGAAGAGGAATCATCATGTTCGTTGAGCGAGCACGAGCGAGGTGAAAGCGAATGCTCGTTGTACGAGGTCCTGGCAAAGCCCCAGCAAACTAGCCCAGATTAGAGACAGTAGGAAAATGACCCAAAGTTTGCTGGCGAATCTGGAGCGAAGCAGTTCACTGTGCGAAGAAGTGCTCGCACGGTGAACTCAGATATTTTTCAAGGGGGGTTTAATTGTTCCTGAAGTAGTCTTCGCAAATAGGGTGTTCACTAGACGAACAAGACAGATTTTGTAAATACTATATATATATATATATATATATATATATATATATATATATATATATATATATATATATATATATATATATATATATATATATATATATATATATATATATATATATATATATATATATATATATATATATATATATATATATATATATATATATATATATATATATATATATATATATATATATATATATATATATACTTTTCTCACTTTTTAGAAACTAGTTAGATATTTTTCAGATCAAAACTTTATCTCTCTTCATTTCAAGCATATTTTAGAGAGAGAAACACAAATCCTATGGTGAAAAAGTTATAATCTTCGATCTCTTGTTGGGTTTGGATGTAATTTTTTGATACCTTATGTATTTCATCTAATATATGTTTGTGAACTAGTTTTGATATTCACTTGTATCTTCTATTTTATTGTGTTGACTAGTAGCATGAGTAGGACCAATAAGGTATTGTAAGGATGCGTGATAATAGAGATGAAGAACTATGTTCACTTACATTTGGAAAACTAGTTGAATGCATGAAAAAATGGTTAAGCGTATGTACGTATTCTGATCATGGTGTTTTATATGAATCAATCATGAAGTTGATATGGATGTCATCTTTGTTTACCTAATCATCTTTGATTTGAACTATTATAGTAATATACTCTTCAGATCTGGATCTAGGATGATTATATGTTAAGTTCTAGACTCTAGACATAAATTTATCCTTAACATTTGCTTGAGTATCAATTCTTAATGTCCTGTGTTATTTAGTTGTGTGAGACATCACCAATGAGATAATACGATTGTTCTCTCAATGTTGCGTTAGACATAACCTCTATTGTGGGTGATACGTGAGAATATTAGACGAATGATTGATTTGTGTTTAACTGGTTAGAAGAATGCATGTGTCATTAATTGATGAGATCCAATATCAATAAGGCTCTGTTTATATTTTAAGTCTTTACTTTATATTTTCAGCTTTTATCTATTGTACCGTTGATCTTTCAGGAAATTTTCAAAATAAGCTTAGAAATGTAGAGAACATTGAACGAAGTTCTTTCCCTTGCAGCGATCCCTGTGAAAATGATATAAATCCCAGAAGGAATCCTTCCAAATTTAAATTTTTGCTTCTTGCCGCTTTACTGCAGTTTCGGACAAAATGGTGTCGTTGTCGGGGATTAGTGTTTAGATATTGAAGTGCATTGCAATAGTTTCTATATTTTTTAGCTTTGTACAGTTGTTTATATTGTATATATACTTGTTTCCTTTTACGTTTTCTCAAGTGTTGATTAGGGAGGAATGATGAGTGCTTCTTCTAGATTGATTGTTATTTGTATAAAAGTGTCCAATGAAGATTCTCTCAAGTTTGGATGATGATGGTAGGATGTTGAGTATGTGAATGCAAGCAAGGTAAATTGTACCGTTTTATAGAATGTTAGAATGATTTAAGAATTGTGTGCTTTGTGCAAATGTGTATTCTTGTTTCATGTTGCAACTTGTTTGAATGCTTGTTTCATTTAGGTCCAAAAGCCACAAATTGTGAGAAATCTCCATTGTTTACTATATGCTAGGATGACTGATAAACTTTGTTTAATATATTTGATTCATGATTTATCTTTTGATTATTATGATTTTTGGAAGCATTATAAATGATCAAGGCATTTGTTTATATTGAGCATAACCATGTCCAAAACTAACTTACCCGCGAGTAGTGAGAATTTGTTAACCCCTTTGAGCCTAAACAATTTAGATCTCATTTTAGTGATGAACTTGGTTTATGTACATGATTTGAAAGTTTAGTTCATCATTGAATTTTGTGAGATTCTAAAAAAAAATTTTGAACCTTTGAATATTGTTTAAATTGATTTCCTTGCCATAAAAAGAAAGGAGCGTTCACTTGAGGTTTGGTTAAATTCAAGTTGGGGAGAACCAAAATAAAAATGATAGGTTGCTAAAAAAATTTAAAAAATCCAAGCAAACATAGAAAAAGTGTAAATATGAATGTGAAAAACAAAAGAAAAGAATGCTTGTTTGAAAAAGAAAAATAGAGAATGAAATAAGTGTGCAAAAGGAAGTTTGAGAAGGTTTACAATTGAGAAAAGGAAATGGTGAAAAGAAGTTGTGATGTGTAAATACCATGTATAGTGAATGTCTCTTTTGCATTGGAAACTTTGATTCCATGACCTTAGAAATGTATCTTTGTTGTAAGTCCGACCAAGCTACAACCTTAAAAGCCCTTAGTGATATTTTTGCTTTCATGTTTTCATTTTTGATTGTTAAATGAATGCATGAATTGGACTGTTATTAGCATTGTTTGTTAGGTGAGTGAAATTGCTCCGCATTTGCAAACACGTTAATTTCTTCGTTCTTATTTTGAAAAGGAGTGTTAGAGTGATGCAAGTATGAGAATTTAGTTTTTATTTGAAATATTACATGATATTTGTTTAAGAACTAAATTCTTTGTCATTGTTCGGTTCTATTGAGTGGTGAACATTGCTTGTGCGCATTCTCATGCTTGACGAAATTCTCTTATTTGAGCAAATATCTCTTGTTTAAATTTGAACCATTAATCCTTTCTTGGTTAAATCTTATGCTTGAGAAAATTCTCTTGTGTGAGCAAATCTCTCTTGTTTTCACGGGGGCATACTTTTCTTAAGGACAAGCAAAAATTTAGTTGGGGAGTGTTTGTTAAGTGCAAATTTTGACTTAAATTGAACCATCTTGGCCTTTTTCAACTCAACTCTCATATCTTAATAGATTTATTTCTTGTTCTTGTATGATTCTTCAATTATATTACAAATACCTTTGGATTCTTTGAAGAGGAATCATCATGTTCGCTGAGCGAGCACCAGTGAGGTGAAAGCGAATGCTCGTTGTGCGAGGTCCTGGCGAAGCCCCAGCGAACCAGCTTAGATTAGAGGTTGTAGGAAAAGGACCCAAAGTTTGTTAGGTGAATCCGAAGCGAAGCAGTTTGCTGTGCGAAGAAGTGCTCGCACGACAAACTCATATATTTTTCAATGGCGGTTTAACTGTTCCTAAGGCACTTGAAATGTCCAAAAGTAGTCTTCGTAAATAAGGTGTTCGCTAGGCGAACAAGATAAATTTTATAAATACTATATATATACTTTTCTCACTTTTTAGAAACTAGTTAGATATTTTTCATATCAAAACTTTATCTCTATTCATTTCAAGCATATTTTAGAGAGAGAAACACAAATCCTAAGGGGAGAAGGTAAGATCTTTGATCTCTTATTAGGTAGGGATGTAATCTTATGTATTTAATCTAATATATGTTTGTGAACTAGTTTTAATTCAATATTGATGTTGTCTATAATTTCTTATTTGTGGGTCTTGATAAAACCATTTTCAAATCTTAGATGTTAAATATTCATCTATCAATGAGAAAACTTTTGACATAGTCTTGTAAGTTAATATTCACTTGTATCTTCTATTTTATTGTGTTGATTATTAGCATGAGTAGAATGCATGAAAAAAAGGGTTAAGTGTATGTATGTATTGTAATCACTGTGTTTTATATGAATCAATCATGAAGTTGATATGGATGTCATCTTTGTTTACCTAATCATCTTTGATTTGAACTGTTATAGTAATATGCTCTTCAGATCTGAATCTAGGATGATTATCTATTAGGTTCTAGACTCTAGACATAGATTTAGCCTTAACATTTGTTTGAGTATCAGTTCTTAATGCTATGTGTTGTTTAGTTGTGTGAGACATCACCAATGAGACAATACGGTTGTTCTCTCAATATTGCGTTAGACATAACCTCTATTATGGGTGATACATGAGGATATTAGATGAATGTTTGATTTGTGTTTAACTGATTAGAAGAATACATGTGTTCTCAATTGATGAGATTCAATCCCAACAAGACTGCGTTTATATTTTAAGTCTTTACTTTATATTTCCAGTCTTTATATTTTTAGCTTTTACCTATTGTATCGTTAATCTATCAACAAAATTTCACAATAAGTTTAAAAATGTAGAATCCCTCGCACCAAATTTCGGTGGAGACGATATAAATCTTAGAGGGAATCCTTCCAAATATAAATTTTTGCTTCATGTCGCTTTACTGCAGCGACTCGGTCAAAGATTGGGGCCAAAACTGTTTCGTATGTTGAAGTGTTGGAAGGATGTGCAAGGCTACCATAATTTTGTAAAAGAAAGTTGGTGGATCATAAAAGTGGAGGGTTGGGGACCTTTTTTTTTGAAAGAAAAGCTCAAAATGATTAAGGAAAAGGTCAAAGATTGGCACAAGAATCATACTCAAAATTTGGAAGAAAAGATCCTAGAGGCAAAGAGAAAGTTAAATCAAAATATAAATTTGGCCGGAGAATTCTATACTATTGGAGGAGGAGTTGTTATTTAAGAGAGAAATGTCTATAAAAATTCATGACCTTTCGAGCCTTAATTGTAAAACCTTAAGGCAAAAGGCGTGATCAAGATGGCTAAAGGACGGGGACGCAAATACTAAGTATTTTCACCGTTGCATAAACAAGAGAAGGAAAGATAATGATATTTTAAGCTTGTATGTGGATGGAAGAAGGGTAACGGAGGCGAAGGAGATTGAAAATGTGATCTTTGAACACTTTAGTCGTCAATACTCAGAATGTGGAGCTAAAGTGATACCGGAGAATTTAAACTTTAAAATTATTGGAGCAGAGCATAATAAAGAGCTAGTGCGAGAATTTACTGAATCGGAAGTTCGAAAGCTGTGTGGGAATGTGATAACGATAAAAGTCATGGGGGTTTTGTGAAAGAATTTTGGGATGAAATCAAACAGGACTTCATGAGGGTTATGATCGAATTCCATGAAAATGAAAGAACATTTAAGGGAGCTAATAGTTCCTTTATAGTTCTGATTCCAAAGAAGAGAAACCCGGTGCAAATTTCGGATTATAGGCCTATCTCGTTGATAGGGTGTATCTATAAGATCATCTCTAAAGTTCTTACTAACAAAATAAAAAAAGTCATAGGTACTGTAATATCGGAGCCTCGATCAGCTTTCATATCTGAAACGCAGATTCTGGATGGGATTTTAATCGCAAATGAAATTATTGATAAAGCTAGGAGAAGGAAAAAATAAGTTTTAACGTTTAAAGTAGATTTCTAGAAGGCTTATGATTTAGTGGATTGGAACTTCCTCGACATTGTGATGTTAAAAGATGGGATTTCACGACAAATGGAGAATGTGGATTGTGGAATGTCTCAGAACTTCGTTTATTTCAGTGCTAGTAAATGGAAGTCCGGCCAAGGAAGTGAGAATGGAGCGATGACTTCGACAAGGAGATCCTATTTCACCATTATTATTTCTCATTGTTGTTGAATGTTTTAATATGTTAATGAAAAAAGCAGTCGATAGCGGTAAACTCAGCAGGTACAAATTTGAGAACAGAAGTGGAAAATTAAGTCAAAAAGGAGGGGTTTGTGGTATAGAGCTTTGATCAACAAATATGGCAGACTTGAGGATATTAGTGGAGTTGATAGTAAGAGTAGATCTAAGTGGTGGAATGATGTACAAGGTATAGAATTAGGTGAATGGAAAAATGCAAGTTCTTATGATGTTAAAGAATTATACAGGGATTTACTGTCTACTGTTCCCAACATCACTAATCCCTTATGGTATAAGGCTTGGCACAACTGAATCCCTCTGAAAGTGTCCTGCCTTGTTTGGAGGATATTCCAAGATAGAATAACTACTAAAGATAACCTCTTCAGAAGGGGTATAATTGGGAGAGGTGTGCTTAACTGTGTCGGAGAGTGCGGAAGTGTTGAAATAACTTCTCATTTATTTTTTGAGTGTCCGTTTTTTTGCAGGTTTAAGGCGGATCATTTGCATAGAGAAGGATTGGCGCAGTTAACTCAATTTGAAGGGCTGGTTGGAGGCGGAAGGGATTCGTACTCAAAAGTATGCGTGATTTGGTTCACGTGTGTGTAGTATTTGGAAATCAAGGAACGAAAAATTGTTTCGTAACAAGGATCTAGACTTCGAAAAACTAGTCAAGGATGCAAAGGATTATTTGTGGAGGTGGCTATCAACAAATTCAATCAATTTGAATATCAATACAGCTCAATGGCATGTAGATCCAAGGGTCAGCATCGGTATTACATTGACATAAGTTCATCTTGTCGGTTCTGGTTCTGGTTATTATTAGTCCAGGGGTACTGTCATTGTTTTGTTTCTCTAATTTTCAGTTCACTAGTGTCTAGCAGGTGAAGTTTGTTACTACGGTTGTTGCGAGTTCTGCTGCTCTTTCGTGCTACTTGGCTTGGCTCCTTTTTTTCTTTGGTGTTTGAATTGAAGCTCTTAGGATTTTCTTGGTGTTTATTTTTTCATCATGGCAATGCAGAGGATTTCACTTTTGGTTCTGGTAGTTATGTATTGGGTGTATCTTTGTTTTCTTCTTTGGTGCTTTTTATAGGTTGTTCTTTTGCTGTTGTGGTTGAACTAGTTGTACTATTTTTATGGCATTTCTTGTGAAAATTCTTAATTTATAGATTTTTTCCGTTTCAAAAAAAAAACAATTTTGTCCTTTAATTATTATTCTATACATTACTTTCAATACATTTATAAGGTTAATTTAGTATAAGTGTAGTATCTTATGACAATATTATTGCATTTTTTAATTTTTGTACAAAAATTTTAAATGATATTCCATCTGTCCCAGAACGAGCGACCCGGTTGACCATTTCACACAGATTATGAAAAATGAATAATTGAAAAAGAGAGAATGATATTTTTATTAAAGTATCCTTATCATCATGTATTGAGAATGATGAAAGTAATATTAATCCGAAGGTAAAATTAAAAAAGATGCATTGAAAATTGAAATAGATCATTCATTCTAGGACACTCATTTATTTTAAATGGATCACTTATTGTAAAACAGAAGCAACAGGCATTTTGAAACAGAAAATATTGTTTTATAACCTTTTGAAAATCAAGGTGGAGTAGTTATTACACAAGTCTCAATAAAATTGATTAAAGTGTTGATTGCAACCCTCATGTTTTGGTATTGAATAAAAGTTTTCTTCAAGGGCATTGAGAAATATATATATATATATATATATATATATATATATATATATATATATATATATATATATATATATATATATATATATATATATATATATATATATATATATATATATATATATATATATATATATATATATATATATATATATATATATATATAAAAGAGGATTGAATTTTTCGATTGAAACGCATAATTGATATCTACTCAATTATTGACTCTCACATAATCATTTAATGTTTCCCTGTATGGTGGTGGATTGTATCACATATCAACATTCTCTAGTAATGATATGTCTTCAAAGAGATTTGAAGATGGTTTTCTCTGGTTTCTTTTTTGCTATTTAATTTGATCATTTTACTTTCGTTCGATTTTTCATGAAATTTTTCTCAATTTCAAGATCAAAACTCAATCTACCTCATCTTTCACATTGTGTACACCACCTTAAGGGGAGCTCACACTCTAAGTTATTTATTGGAAAATTGTTCATAAAATTGTAAATATTTTTCCTCGTCAAAACAGAGGAGATTGTTGAACCAAATATGATTTAAAAAATAATAACCTATTTTTCGTAGAGTTTTAATGATAATATTATAATTAAAACCAATTGATACCCATCTATCATAACTAGAGTCATGATATTTCGTAGAAAAAATGATCATTTATACCAAAGTTATCAAGTTTTATCACTTAGACCTTATATTTAAATGCTCATATCTACCCATAAAAATGAAGTAATTATTTGCACTAGAGTCAGCAAGATTGACAAAATGATCATCTACCTCTAGAGAAAGGCAATGGTCATTTGTGCCCAAGTCAACAAGGTTAACCATGTGTACCAAGGCTAACGTGATCATCTATAAGTAAATGTCAAAATGATCATTTGTACCCAGACATGCATGATCATGTGTATTAAAATCAAGTGAGCACATATTCCTAGATTAAGATTTGACCGCTTTCACCATAATGTCGATGACCTATTGTGCTATCTCTCCTCGTAGAATGTTCTCAACGGCCATATCATGAAAGTTGTGTATGTACAATGAATAAAATAATAAGGAACAAATGTATAAGGCTCGGTATATATAGTACAATTTCAACGGCTTCTTTCTCAACGGACAAATGAATGGAAAGGACAATTGGCATGGAAATTCATAATTCCCAAGTTCTATATAAAAGGACAACTTCAAATGTTAAAGGTTACACACTCTACCATGACTAATAACTATAGTATTATTGTGTCACTCAAACATTTTGAATATTTGTAAGCCTTGAGAAATATTGTCATATTAGCAAATAACAAGCGTCAAGACATAAGAGATCTTTTATTCACTATTTTTTAAACAATTGTAACTAGGAGTGCTCAAATAAACCGGTTATTTAAATAATTCATATTCATATCTAAATTTGTTTATTAAAAACCGGTTAATTATTAGTATGGTTTTAACCAAATTCACATTTTAGATATATTTTTAAAATGATTTTAACCAAATCCATAATTTGGACATCCATATCCAAAATAAAAATTAAATTAGTCAAATTTTTTAATAAAAAAAAATTTTGAAATTTTTTTTAAAAAAAAAAATATTGTTTTAATTTTTTTCAGTAAATAACTTTTTTTTCCAAAAAATTTTAAAATAACTATTGTTTTTTTTAACAAAAATATTATGTTTTTGAAAAAAATAATTATAAGGTTTAATTTAATTTTTAAAAAATATTAACACAACTTTAACTATGGAAAAAAAGGGGTCTTTTTACATTTTGTTTGATTGATGGAAAAAATATAGAAGGGTGAAAATAAATGGAAAAAGAAAAAAATAATAAAATATAAGTAAGTTGTCAAGTAGTTTTAAAAAAATTATTATTAGTTTATAAATATCAACAATTACTCATATTAATATATAAATAAATATAAAATATTATCACTACATATCAAAATCTAAATCAATCATTCACACTCATTTAACTCAAAACAATTGAGTTATATAACTCACTTTAATTATTTAATTTGATACATGAGAAAATAAAATTAATTATAATAGATAAAAAAAAGTGAAATTATAAAATAACTTATATGTCTTTTAAACAAAAATTATATATGATAAAAAATAATAAAATATATATTTCATTTCAATCAATGAAAAATTACAAAATATAAAAGTTAATATAAATTTATTAACTAAAGATAAATAATTAAAAGCTAACATTCTTTTTATAAATTTACATACTACCTAGGATAAAGATTAAAAGAAAAAAAAATGTTAATAGATAACATGTGATTTTTTTTACGAGTTAATAAATTGCTATGTTTAAAAACAACCTTAGTTATGTTTTAATAGATAATTAGAACTGACGTTATTATGAAAAATGCATGTGTAGACAAAACAAAAGTTTAAAGCATTAGTTACAGAACGAGAAAAACGCATAAGGGCCAATGATGCAATGGATATTACGTTTTTGAAAAAATCAATTTTAAAATAAAATTAAATCAAAATTAATTATAAAATTGGTTATGGATATAACCGGTTTATAACTATTTTAAAAGATAAAAACCGGTTATGAGAATTGGTTTTAATAATCGGTTATAACATATGAATTATTTATGGTTATGGATTGGTTATGGAAATTAACCATCCATGAGCATCCCTAATTGTAATTAAGTTATATTATGTTTACCACTCAGTGTTAGTTGTTGTAAACAAATCACTTTGTAATTTGTCCAAAGCCTTCTAGTGTGAGGCAAGAAAGTCCTTAAAGGTTTAAGGAAAGGAAGTCCTTATAGGTTGTAAGGCAAGGAAGTCCTCGAGTGTGAGACAAGGAAATATAAGACAAGGTTGTCTTAGTGGTTGTCTATAATCAGATGTAATTATAGTGGAAATATTTCAAGTGTGAGGGGATTTGATTAGCCTCTATTAAAAAGGTAAACCAGTATAAATCATGTGTATGGTTCTGTTCCCTATTCTCTTTACTTTCCTCTACATTAATCTTTATGCTTGAGAATTAAAAAAAAATTAAACCAACATAATTAAAACCCATAACTTCTTATGTTTTCTCACCTTCAATCTCAATGTTCTTAATCTTTAACACCCCTTATACGGTGGCATCCACTATCATCCTAGCGATGTATGTATGATATTTTTATAATGTATATATGTAATTTTTTAACCCATGATGACGACTCATCTTATGCATGTCTTTTAATTTTTCCCAAGCCTCCTAGAGTGACTCACCTTCCTTCTGAGTAAATTTTGTGACTTGTTTCCTCATATGTGTTGGAGGAGTTTATCACTCGGGAGCATTGAACATTGGGTAAAGAGAAATACAAGTGAGAGTGTATGAGTTCTCCCACTTATAAATGTTCAACTCTCCCCCTCAAGTGTGAGTCCACAATGCTCCCCATCAACCGTTGACACACACATCTTTCTTGGACATTTTGATTTCAAAGGAACACCACTTCCTAGTTATTTCGATACATGTAAGTCGGTTCCTTTATCGAACTAAACGCTCATGATACCATTTGTTGGAGAAGTTTATCACTAGGGAACATTGAACATTGGGTCAAAAGCAACACAAGTGAGAGAGACACCACATATTCATTTGTTGGTGTATTTTTACTATGGAGCATTGAACATTGGGTCAAGAGCAACACAAGTGAGAAAGACACCCCACATATTCACTTAAAACCTTAAGGTTTTGGGTGAATATGTGGTGTCTCTCTCACTTGTGTTGCTCTTGTCCCAATATTGATGTTCCTCCTCATGTTCTAATAGTGGTATCATAAGCCTTTAGTTCAAGGAAGGGACCAACTTACTTGTATCGAAAGTATCCTCACAGGTCGTGGGTAGTGTGTCTCGTTGAAGAGTATCAACGGTGGCACACATGTATGTGGAAGTAGAAAAAAACTTACACTTAAGGTAGAGCATTGTGGATAGACTCACACTTGAGGGGAGTGTTAAATATAACAAGTGTGAGTAGTATGTGTAATAGTCTCACATTAGTTAGAAATGTGGAGACTTGACCATTTATAGGTGACGATCCTAACTATTAAAAATGTGGGGGCAAGATCATAATATTACTACTAATCAAAAGTTTAGAGATTATAAAATTATATTAATATAACATACATAAAATTTTAAAATTATGATTGATTTATAAGTGTTTTATTAATTTGAAATTTAGTTACTTTTTTTTTTTTTTTTTTCAAAACATTCTTATCTATTTATGACTAAATAATCATTCTTTTTTCATAAATAATCAAATAATAATTCTACATTTGTTTCATATTATTTTAATATTAAATAGGTTAGTGTTGGAACTTTAATTAATTAATGGTGGAACTTTAATTAATTATAGTGGGAATTGGAAACATTTGTTGACAATTAATGAGCAATAAATGAACACAAGTGAGAACTAATATAGAAGTGAATTTGAAAAGATTCATTTTAGTCCCACATTGAAGGGAATGGAAATATTAGTAGTGTTTATATATTCCAACTTTGTCTATTGGGTTGGGCCCTAAAGGGCACCCAATTTTGTGAAAGGAGTGAGGACACACCCATGACCAACAAGACACACGCGCGCGCGCCGCCGCCGCCGTCCGTCCGGCTCGGCTCGGTTCGGTTCGGTCCGGTCTAGATGAATTATTTTTTGGACCCGAATTTATATAATTTAATTATCATTAATTAATTAATATAATTCGGTGGAAAATTAATTAATAATAAATATTAATTAATTAAGAAAATAATTGGTCAGTCAGTCCTCCACGAATTTCTCAGTCTCCCACCATTTTCTCCACTCCCCACGAATTTCTCAGTCTCCCACCATTTTCTCCACTCCCCACGAATTTCTCCCCACTCAGGTGCAGTTTGCTGCCTATAAATACAGGGTAGAAATTCAGAAGTGGGTACATCGGATTTCACAAATTCACACGAATTTTGATTTCCCTCTTCTCTTTCTCATTTCTCTTCATCTCAAAAACTCTCTTTTCTTGACTGGTTATTTTCACCAGATACTTAGACAGGTGTATTTCTAGAGCGATTCATCAGTGTGCAACTGATAATCGTAAGTTGTTTGAACGGGCTGTTTTATCCTGGAGGCGTCGTCGTAAATTCGACTGCTTTGCATAATTTGGCAGTACGGCGAAACGTCTTAAAGAAAGCGACCTAGTACGCGACTCGTCCCGATAATTTCCTTGTGCTAAACTTTAATTTTCAGATCCGAAGAACAACAATTTAAGACGGTTTCATAACTGCCATGGCAACTGAGGAAATTATCGGTACTACTGCGGCCGCTTCGGTCTCTGACAAACCTTTCAGGTTTGAGGGTTCCAATTTCAAACGTTGGCAAGCTAAGATGAAATTTTTCTTAACTCTGAAAAAGGTTGCCCACGTTCTGACTGAGGATATCCCGGTTGTCCCTTCTGCATCATCTGAACTACCTAACGGTAACTCACTTGCAGATTCAGACGGGACTTCCAAAATATCTGACTCAGATGCTGCAAAAGCTAAGGCTGCAGCAGATGATCTACAGCTCCGAAAAGAAATCGCCTTATGGCACGAGAATGATTATCTGTGCAAAAATCACATTCTGAACAGCCTTGCTGATGATCTGTACGACTACTACAGTAGCTACAGGACTGCTAAACAGGTTTGGGAGGCTCTGCAAAGAAAATATGATACTGAAGAAGCAGGTGCGAAAAAAATTTGCTGTCAGTCGCTACTTGAACTACAAGATGGTGGATGAGAAGTCGGTGGAAGCTCAAAGCCACGAAATACAAAAGATTGCTCATGAGATCATTACAGAAGGTATGCCCCTCAATGAACAATTTCAAATTGCTGTAATTATTGACAAACTGCCCCCTGGTTGGAAAGATTTCAAAAATGTGCTTCGTCACAAAACAAAAGAATTTTCAATCGAGAGTCTGATAACTCGCCTCCGAATTGAAGAGGAGGCTCGGAAACAAGATCAGAAAGAAGAAGTCTTAGTTGTGTCTAACAACAAAAAGAAATTCGGTGCGGTTCTGAAGCCTACGGGCAAACCTTTAAAGAATCAGAACCGCAATGCTATGAACCGAACTAAGAATGGGAATCCCTCTAGGGCCCCATCGGCTCCATTTGCTAAGCAACAGCCACCACCTCAAAGAAATGATGCTCCGGTTTTCACTTGCTATAATTGTGGGAAACCGGGCCATATGGCAAAGAAGTGTAGGAGCAGGCCTAAACCTGCAGCTGGCTCAAATGCTCAGGTCAACCTGACTGATGAGCAACTCATTGCCATGATCACTGAAATCAACATGGTTGGTGGAAGTGATGGTTGGTGGATAGACACTGGCGCCACTCGTCATGTCTGCTATGATCGTGCTATGTTCAAGACATACATGAATGCTGAAGATAAGAAAGTGTTGTTGGGAGATGCTCACACCACTAATGTTGCTGGAATTGGAGATGTTGAGCTGAAGTTCACTTCAGGAAAGACTTTGATCTTGAAGGACGTCATGCATGTTCCTGAAATTAGGAAGAATCTTGTTTCTGGTTTTCTTTTGAATAAGGCTGGGTTTAGTCAAACTTTAGGGGCAGATTTGTACACCATCACTAAGAATGGTATTTTTGTTGGAAAATGGTACGCCACTGATGGCATGTTTAAGTTGAATGTTGATTTGAATAAAATTTCTCCTTCTGTTTACTCTGTGTGTGACTTCAATATTTGGCATGGTAGACTTTGTCACGTTAATAAACGAATCCTTTCTAATGCAAGCAACATAGGCCTAATCCCTAAACTAAATGTTAATGATTCCAATAAATGTGAATTTTGTAGTCAAGCTAAAATAACAAAAACTTCACATAAGTCAATTATAAAAGAATCTGACCCCCTAGATCTTATACACTCTGATATATGTGAATTAGATGGAAGTTTAACTAGAAATAATAAACGTTATTTTATCACTTTTATTGACGATTGCTCTGATTATACTTATGTATATCTAATGAAGAATAAAAGTGAAGCGCTTGACATGTTTAAGGTGTATGTAACTGAAATTGAGAATCAATTTAACAAGAAGATTAAGAGACTTCGCAGTGATAGGGGAACCGAATATGACTCCAGCTTGTTTAATGATTTTTATGCTGAACATGGTATTATACATGAAACGACTGCTCCATACTCTCCTGAAATGAATGGTAAAGCAGAAAGAAAGAATAAGACTCTTACTGAACTTGTAGTTGCAATCATGTTGAATTCTGGTGCTGCACCTCACTGGTGGGGGGAAATTTTATTGACTGTTTGCTATGTCCTGAATAAAGTTCCAAAGTCAAAAAGTAAGATCTCACCCTATGAGATATTAAAGAAAAGACAACCAAATTTGTCTTATTTAAGAACTTGGGGTTGTTTGGCTTATGTCAGAATTCCGGATCCGAAACGAGTTAAACTCGCTAGTAGAGCCTATGAATGTGTTTTCATTGGGTATGCAGCAAATAGTAAGGCATACAGGTTTTATGACCTAACTGCCAGAGTAATTATAGAATCAAACGATGTTGAATTCTTTGAAGACAAATTTCCTTTCAAATCGAGAAATAGTGGGGGCACACAATTGAGTCACATTCCTGTGATAAAAGGCACTGAAAGCAGCGACAATGTAGAAACAGAGCTTCGAAGAAGTAAAAGAGCAAGAGTTGCTAAAGACTATGGGCCCGATTATGCGGCCTATAATGTAGAAGAAGATCCAATAAATCTTCAAGAAGCACTGTCATCTATGGATGCAGACTTATGGCAAGAAGCCATTAATGATGAGATAGATTCTCTAGAATCTAACAAGACCTGGCACTTAGTAAACTTACCTCCGGGTTGCAAACCAATTGGTTGCAAATGGGTTTTGAAAAAGAAACTAAAACCTGATGGAACGATTGAGAAATACAAGGCTCGCCTTGTAGCCAAGGGTTTTAGACAAAGAGAAAATATAGATTTCTTCGACACCTTTTCTCCGGTCACTAGAATTACATCCATTAGGGTACTCATTTCAATAGCAGCTATTTATAACTTAATAGTACACCAAATGGATGTTAAAACAGCGTTTTTAAACGGTGACTTAGAAGAAGAAATCTATATGGAACAGCCAGAAGGATTTGTAATCCAAGGACAAGAAAGCAAGGTCTGTAAGTTAGATAAGTCTTTGTATGGACTAAAACAAGCCCCTAAACAATGGCATGAAAAGTTTGATAACCTAATGATAATTAATGGGTACAAAGTGAATGAAAGTGACAAGTGCGTCTATTACAAATCTGAGAATCGCATTTGTACTATCATATGTCTATATGTAGACGATCTACTTATATTTGGATCAAACATTCAGGCCATTAATGATATGAAATCATTGTTATGCAATAACTTTGATATGAAAGACCTCGGAGAAGCAAGCGTGATCCTGGGTATCAAGATCACGAGATCCGAACAAGGAATTTCTTTGGATCAATCTCACTATGTGGAGAAGATCTTAAAGAAATATAAATACTTTGATTGTAAACCTGCATGCACTCCGTATGATCCAAGTGTGAAACTATTTAAGAACACTGGAGAGAGTGTCAAACAAGCAGAATATGCGAGCATCATTGGCAGTCTTAGGTATGCCACTGATTGTACTAGACCCGACATTGCATATGTCGTAGGACTGTTGTGCAGATTTACAAGTAGGCCGAGTAATGAACATTGGCAAGCTATTGAGCGAGTAATGAGGTACCTTAAAAGGACTATGGACCTCGGCCTACACTATCAGAAATTTCCTGCTGTACTAGAAGGGTATAGTGATGCAGATTGGAACACCTTATCGGATGATTCCAAAGCTACTAGTGGTTATATATTTAGTATAGCCGGAGGAGCTGTATCTTGGAAATCAAAGAAACAGACCATTCTGGCACAGTCCACAATGGAGTCTGAGATGATAGCATTAGCTACAGCTAGTGAAGAAGCAAGTTGGTTAAGATGCTTGCTAGCTGAGATTCCTTTATGGGAAAAACCTATACCAGCTGTGTTGATCCACTGCGATAGTACCGCGGCTATTGCAAAAGTTGAGAACCGTTATTATAATGGTAAAAGACGTCAAATTAGAAGAAAACATAGCACTGTTAGAGACTGTATCTCTAAAGGAGCTGTGAGAGTGGATCATGTACGCACTGATGAGAACTTAGCAGATCCTTTGAAGAAAGGATTAGCTAGAGAGAAAGTCCATAATACTTCCAAAAAGATGGGACTAATGCCTATAAAGTAATTTGTTACTCATGATGGTAACCCGACCTAAATGACTGGAGATCCCAAGACTTAGGTTCAATGGGTAATAACAAGTTATGAGTAATATGAAAATGATCATGCAAGTAAAGCATGAATCCTGAAGTAATGAGAGGATGAGATAATAGAAACTCTTAATGAGATCTATACTCTGTATGAGGGAGTACCTAGGCTACAGGAGTACTCTTGATAGATTCACATATGTGACTGTGGAACTAGGCCGGTTCCTATGGAATTTCGAGGCAGAATTCCTAGAGCATTCACTAAACCGGGATACACGTGCAGGGCCACTAAAGCACGGGCTACAAGAATACACCTTACGGAAAGGTTGTGTGCGGGTCTGATGTCCGAGATAGAGTTCAAGACAATGGTGTCACTCTTGTTGAATCAGAATCCTACTCGCTACGCTAAGGTTCAAGTCGTAGACACCTTTGCTTATGCTCAACCTGAGAAACGTCTGACGTACTTCTAAAATCTCTTTTAAATTCAAGTGGGGGAATGTTGGAACTTTAATTAATTAATGGTGGAACTTTAATTATTTATAGTGGGAATTGGAAACATTTGTTGACAATTAATGAGCAATAAATGAACACAAGTGAGAACTAATATAGAAGTGAATTTGAAAAGATTCATTTTAGTCCCACATTGAAGGGAATGGAAATATTAGTAGTGTTTATATATTCCAACTTTGTCTATTGGGTTGGGCCCTAAAGGGCACCCAATTTTGTGAAAGGAGTGAGGACACACCCATGACCAACAAGACACACGCGCGCGCGCCGCCGCCGCCGTCCGTCCGGCTCGGCTCGGTTCGGTCCGGTCTAGATGAATTATTTTTTGGACCCGAATTTATATAATTTAATTATCATTAATTAATTAATATAATTCGGTGGAAAATTAATTAATAATAAATATTAATTAATTAAGAAAATAATTGGTCAGTCAGTCCTCCACGAATTTCTCAGTCTCCCACCATTTTCTCCACTCCCCACGAATTTCTCAGTCTCCCACCATTTTCTCCACTCCCCACGAATTTCTCCCCACTCAGGTGCAGTTTGCTGCCTATAAATACAGGGTAAAAATTCAGAAGTGGGTACATCGGATTTCACAAATTCACACGAATTTTGATTTCCCTCTTCTCTTTCTCATTTCTCTTCATCTCAAAAACTCTCTTTTCTTGACTGGTTATTTTCACCAGATACTTAGACAGGTGTATTTCTAGAGCGATTCATCAGTGTGCAACTGATAATCGTAAGTTGTTTGAACGGGCTGTTTTATCCTGGAGGCGTCGTCGTAAATTCGACTGCTTTGCATAATTTGGCAGTACGGCGAAACGTCTTAAAGAAAGCGACCTAGTACGCGACTCGTCCCGATAATTTCCTTGTGCTAAACTTTAATTTTCAGATCCGAAGAACAACAATTTAAGACGGTTTCATAACTGCCATGGCAACTGAGGAAATTATCGGTACTACTGCGGCCGCTTCGGTCTCTGACAAACCTTTCAGGTTTGAGGGTTCCAATTTCAAACGTTGGCAAACTAAGATGAAATTTTTCTTAACTCTGAAAAAGGTTGCCCACGTTCTGACTGAGGATATCCCGGTTGTCCCTTCTGCATCATCTGAACTACCTAACGGTAACTCACTTGCAGATTCAGACGGGACTTCCAAAATATCTGACTCAGATGCTGCAAAAGCTAAGGCTGCAGCAGATGATCTACAGCTCCGAAAAGAAATCGCCTTATGGCACGAGAATGATTATCTGTGCAAAAATCACATTCTGAACAGCCTTACTGATGATCTGTACGACTACTACAATAGCTACAGGACTGCTAAACAGGTTTGGGAGGCTCTGCAAAGAAAATATGATACTGAAGAAGCAGGTGCGAAAAAAATTTGCTGTCAGCCGCTACTTGAACTACAAGATGGTGGATGAGAAGTCGGTGGAAGCTCAAAGCCACGAAATACAAAAGATTGCTCATGAGATCATTACAGAAGGTATGCCCCTCAATGAACAATTTCAAATTGCTGTAATTATTGACAAACTGCCCCCTGGTTGGAAAGATTTCAAAAATGTGCTTCGTCACAAAACAAAAGAATTTTCAATCGAGAGTCTGATAACTCGCCTCCGAATTGAAGAGGAGGCTCGGAAACAAGATCAGAAAGAAGAAGTCTTAGTTGTGTCTAACAACAAAAAGAAATTCGGTGCGGTTCTGAAGCCTACGGGCAAACCTTTAAAGAATCAGAACCGCAATGCTATGAACCGAACTAAGAATGGGAATCCCTCTAGGGCCCCATCGGCTCCATTTGCTAAGCAACAGCCACCACCTCAAAGAAATGATGCTCCGGTTTTCACTTGCTATAATTGTGGGAAACCGGGCCATATGGCAAAGAAGTGTAGGAGCAGGCCTAAACCTGCAGCTGGCTCAAATGCTCAGGTCAACCTGACTGATGAGCAACTCATTGCCATGATCACTGAAATCAACATGGTTGGTGGAAGTGATGGTTGGTGGATAGACACTGGCGCCACTCGTCATGTCTGCTATGATCGTGCTATGTTCAAGACATACATGAATGCTGAAGATAAGAAAGTGTTGTTGGGAGATGCTCACACCACTAATGTTGCTGGAATTGGAGATGTTGAGCTGAAGTTCACTTCAGGAAAGACTTTGATCTTGAAGGACGTCATGCATGTTCCTGAAATTAGGAAGAATCTTGTTTCTGGTTTTCTTTTGAATAAGGCTGGGTTTAGTCAAACTTTAGGGGCAGATTTGTACACCATCACTAAGAATGGTATTTTTGTTGGAAAATGGTACGCCACTGATGGCATGTTTAAGTTGAATGTTGATTTGAATAAAATTTCTCCTTCTGTTTACTCTGTGTGTGACTTCAATATTTGGCATGGTAGACTTTGTCACGTTAATAAACGAATCCTTTCTAATGCAAGCAACATAGGCCTAATCCCTAAACTAAATGTTAATGATTCCAATAAATGTGAATTTTGCAGTCAAGCTAAAATAACAAAAACTTCACATAAGTCAATTATAAAAGAATCTGACCCCCTAGATCTTATACACTCTGATATATGTGAATTAGATGGAAGTTTAACTAGAAATAATAAACGTTATTTTATCACTTTTATTGACGATTGCTCTGATTATACTTATGTATATCTAATGAAGAATAAAAGTGAAGCGCTTGACATGTTTAAGGTGTATGTAACTGAAATTGAGAATCAATTTAACAAGAAGATTAAGAGACTTCGCAGTGATAGGGGAACCGAATATGACTCCAGCTTGTTTAATGATTTTTATGCTGAACATGGTATTATACATGAAACGACTGCTCCATACTCTCCTGAAATGAATGGTAAAGCAGAAAGAAAGAATAAGACTCTTACTGAACTTGTAGTTGCAATCATGTTGAATTCTGGTGCTGCACCTCACTGGTGGGGGGAAATTTTATTGACTGTTTGCTATGTCCTGAATAAAGTTCCAAAGTCAAAAAGTAAGATCTCACCCTATGAGATATTAAAGAAAAGACAACCAAATTTGTCTTATTTAAGAACTTGGGGTTGTTTGGCTTATGTCAGAATTCCGGATCCGAAACGAGTTAAACTCGCTAGTAGAGCCTATGAATGTGTTTTCATTGGGTATGCAGCAAATAGTAAGGCATACAGGTTTTATGACCTAACTGCCAGAGTAATTATAGAATCAAACGATGTTGAATTCTTTGAAGACAAATTTCCTTTCAAATCGAGAAATAGTGGGGGCACACAATTGAGTCACATTCCTGTGATAAAAGGCACTGAAAGCAGCGACAATGTAGAAACAGAGCTTCGAAGAAGTAAAAGAGCAAGAGTTGCTAAAGACTATGGGCCCGATTATGCGGCCTATAATGTAGAAGAAGATCCAATAAATCTTCAAGAAGCACTGTCATCTATGGATGCAGACTTATGGCAAGAAGCCATTAATGATGAGATAGATTCTCTAGAATCTAACAAGACCTGGCACTTAGTAAACTTACCTCCGGGTTGCAAACCAATTGGTTGCAAATGGGTTTTGAAAAAGAAACTAAAACCTGATGGAACGATTGAGAAATACAAGGCTCGCCTTGTAGCCAAGGGTTTTAGACAAAGAGAAAATATAGATTTCTTCGACACCTTTTCTCCGGTCACTAGAATTACATCCATTAGGGTACTCATTTCAATAGCAGCTATTTATAACTTAATAGTACACCAAATGGATGTTAAAACAGCGTTTTTAAACGGTGACTTAGAAGAAGAAATCTATATGGAACAGCCAGAAGGATTTGTAATCCAAGGACAAGAAAGCAAGGTCTGTAAGTTAGATAAGTCTTTGTATGGACTAAAACAAGCCCCTAAACAATGGCATGAAAAGTTTGATAACCTAATGATAATTAATGGGTACAAAGTGAATGAAAGTGACAAGTGCGTCTATTACAAATCTGAGAATCGCATTTGTACTATCATATGTCTATATGTAGACGATCTACTTATATTTGGATCAAACATTCAGGCCATTAATGATATGAAATCATTGTTATGCAATAACTTTGATATGAAAGACCTCGGAGAAGCAAGCGTGATCCTGGGTATCAAGATCACGAGATCCGAACAAGGAATTTCTTTGGATCAATCTCACTATGTGGAGAAGATCTTAAAGAAATATAAATACTTTGATTGTAAACCTGCATGCACTCCGTATGATCCAAGTGTGAAACTATTTAAGAACACTGGAGAGAGTGTCAAACAAGCAGAATATGCGAGCATCATTGGCAGTCTTAGGTATGCCACTGATTGTACTAGACCCGACATTGCATATGTCGTAGGACTGTTGTGCAGATTTACAAGTAGGCCGAGTAATGAACATTGGCAAGCTATTGAGCGAGTAATGAGGTACCTTAAAAGGACTATGGACCTCGGCCTACACTATCAGAAATTTCCTGCTGTACTAGAAGGGTATAGTGATGCAGATTGGAACACCTTATCGGATGATTCCAAAGCTACTAGTGGTTATATATTTAGTATAGCCGGAGGAGCTGTATCTTGGAAATCAAAGAAACAGACCATTCTGGCACAGTCCACAATGGAGTCTGAGATGATAGCATTAGCTACAGCTAGTGAAGAAGCAAGTTGGTTAAGATGCTTGCTAGCTGAGATTCCTTTATGGGAAAAACCTATACCAGCTGTGTTGATCCACTGCGATAGTACCGCGGCTATTGCAAAAGTTGAGAACCGTTATTATAATGGTAAAAGACGTCAAATTAGAAGAAAACATAGCACTGTTAGAGACTGTATCTCTAAAGGAGCTGTGAGAGTGGATCATGTACGCACTGATGAGAACTTAGCAGATCCTTTGAAGAAAGGATTAGCTAGAGAGAAAGTCCATAATACTTCCAAAAAGATGGGACTAATGCCTATAAAGTAATTTGTTACTCATGATGGTAACCCGACCTAAATGACTGGAGATCCCAAGACTTAGGTTCAATGGGTAATAACAAGTTATGAGTAATATGAAAATGATCATGCAAGTAAAGCATGAATCCTGAAGTAATGAGAGGATGAGATAATAGAAACTCTTAATGAGATCTATACTCTGTATGAGGGAGTACCTAGGCTACAGGAGTACTCTTGATAGATTCACATATGTGACTGTGGAACTAGGCCGGTTCCTATGGAATTTCGAGGCAGAATTCCTAGAGCATTCACTAAACCGGGATACACGTGCAGGGCCACTAAAGCACGGGCTACAAGAATACACCTTACGGAAAGGTTGTGTGCGGGTCTGATGTCCGAGATAGAGTTCAAGACAATGGTGTCACTCTTGTTGAATCAGAATCCTACTCGCTACGCTAAGGTTCAAGTCGTAGACACCTTTGCTTATGCTCAACCTGAGAAACGTCTGACGTACTTCTAAAATCTCTTTTAAATTCAAGTGGGGGAATGTTGGAACTTTAATTAATTAATGGTGGAACTTTAATTAATTATAGTGGGAATTGGAAACATTTGTTGACAATTAATGAGCAATAAATGAACACAAGTGAGAACTAATATAGAAGTGAATTTGAAAAGATTCATTTTAGTCCCACATTGAAGGGAATGAAAATATTAGTAGTGTTTATATATTACAACTTTGTCTATTGGGTTGGGCCCTAAAGGGCACCCAATTTTGTGAAAGGAGTGAGGACACACCCATGACCAACAAGACACACGCGCGCGCGCGCCGCCGCCGTCCGTCCGGCTCGGCTCGGTTCGGTCCGGTCTAGATGAATTATTTTTTGGACCCGAATTTATATAATTTAATTATCATTAATTAATTAATATAATTCGGTGGAAAATTAATTAATAATAAATATTAATTAATTAAGAAAATAATTGGTCAGTCAGTCCTCCACGAATTTCTCAGTCTCCCACCATTTTCTCCACTCCCCACGAATTTCTCAGTCTCCCACCATTTTCTCCACTCCCCACGAATTTCTCCCCACTCAGGTGCAGTTTGTTGCCTATAAATACAGGGTAGAAATTCAGAAGTGGGTACATCGGATTTCACAAATTCACACGAATTTTGATTTCCCTCTTCTCTTTCTCATTTCTCTTCATCTCAAAAACTCTCTTTTCTTGACTGGTTATTTTCTCCAGATACTTAGACAGGTGTATTTCTAGAGCGATTCATCAGTGTGCAACTGATAATCGTAAGTTGTTTGAACGGGCTGTTTTATCCTGGAGGCGTCGTCGTAAATTCGACTGCTTTGCATAATTTGGCAGTACGGCGAAACGTCTTAAAGAAAGCGACCTAGTACGCGACTCGTCTCGATAATTTCCTTGTGCTAAACTTTAATTTTCAGATCCGAAGAACAACAGTTAGTGACGTGAAAATCACTTCACAACCGTCAATATTTTGCCACGTGATTTTCACTTCACTAAATCACGTGGCTGAACACAACTTTTCTTGTAGTGAACATACATAAAATTTTAAAATTATGATTGATTTATAAGTATTTTATTAATTTGAAATTTAGTTACTTTTTTTTATTTTTCAAAATATTTTTATCTATTTATGACTAAGTAATCATTTTTTTTCATAAATAATCAAATAATAATTCTACAATTTATATCTCAAAACATTATTGCAATTTAAGTTTTTTTGCTTATAAAAAAAATGAATAGTTTTTAAAGTTGACAATATATAATTTTTGTGTAGAAAAAGATAAAATTATTATAAAACTTATGATAAACTATTTAATTTTGTGGGGATAAAGTTATTTGTGTCAATTGAAAGGTAAGTTATACTTGAGACAAATTTATTTGTTTTTGTTTCCTTCTATGCGAGAACCTCTTTATTTCGGTTATTTGTGTAACAATGTCTCCAGAACTCTGAAACTTTTGCACATGATAAAATTGAAAGCAATAATAAGAATAGATAAACAAAAGTTATTCGATATAACCAATGCACAAATAAAAACCAATATCAAACAAAAATTCTCAGCAACAATGTCAAAAAATATATGACCGTAAGTGCAAAGTTATATCATGTAATACAATATCTTTGTTCCCACGAATAATTATTGTTAAGTAGTGCTTTTATTTTATAATTTTTATGTGATTAGTTGAACAAGTAGAAAAATTATTAGTTTGATTTTTGCTGAAAATAGCAATAATAATAAAGCCTTGGAATATTCACTTTCCACAATGATTGACCTATATTTTTATTATTCTCCTATTGTTATAATAAGTCATTAAAGACCAGACATTACTTCTTTTAGCTTAAATCTCAATTCAGAGTAAGTTTATTTTATACTAATGCCCTCTTATTTTTACGGTTGAAATATAGTTAGCAATGTAAATAGATATTTATGGGATATGTATTTGCTCCATTAGATAAATATGATATTTATATCCGTTTCATATTTATGTGAATATCTGTTAAGGGAGTAATTCTTGAATTTTACGATATCCGCGAATATTTATAAATATCCATAAATAAATAAAAATTTAATAAAAAAATTTTTTGAAAATAAATATTTTTAACTTCTTTTAAAGACACAAAAAAGTATTCACCAAAACATAATTAGATCCAAATATAATATCCATACATTTCATTTTTAACCAAACAAATAAAATATATTGTGATTATGAGTTATGATGGAAGAACGAACGACAGAGGAGTAGGAAGGGAGACACTAGTTCGACAGAGGAACAGCGACACTAGTTGTTTGGATTGTGAAATTGTTGAAATGAGATATGAAGTATTGAAGAGTTTAAATATGAAATGGTGAATATAATTTGAATGAAATGTGAAAGGTTATCTTTAAAGAAAATTTAAAATATATATATATATATATATATATATATATATATATATATATATATATATATATATATATATATATATATATATATATATATATATATATATATATATATATATATATATATATATATATATATATATATATATATATATATATATATATATATATATATATATATATATATATATATATATATATATATATATATATGTATGTATGTGTGTGTGTATGTGTGTGTATATATATATAAGAAATCTAAATTTTTAGAAGATGAAAAGATGAGGTATAATAAACTAATGATATTTAAATGATTTTTATAATTTATTAACGGATATGGATATTCGCGGGTACAAATATCATTAAACTCGTATTCATATCCAATAACAAACGGATATTTAAATATCCATTTATTTTATCTGTGAATATTCACTAAGGTACCCGCCACATATCCGTGATAGTTTTTATTTGCGGGTACGAATTTTTTTGTCATCCCTAAATATAACAAAGTTTGTTAAGCTTGAGTATGCTAAAAAGTTTGTTTAGCCTTATAGATCTGATAATCGGGCTTCTATTGGAGAAATTTCTAAAATATTAAATTGATAAGTAATAATAGTTAAATTAACAAAATAAATGGCCAAAAGTTACAACTCTCTAAAATAGAACCAAAGACCTATAATAATTGGGTGCGTGGTCAAAAGGTGCAACCACCAGATTAACACAACTTTTCATGAAAAAGTTTGTTGTTATTGATATGCAATGGTTTGCGAATGGTCATGTTGGAATCAAATGAAACATTGTTTCTCCATACTAATCGGTACAAGTTTTTTTATAAATAGAGATACTTGTCAGTCATAAAAGGTATATGAAAATAATATATTTCAGAGGAAAAATTTATATCTAAGTCATTTCTTTATTTTTCTTGTGCACGAGAATAAGTGAAGAAACTTTATTCAGTAAAATATCATTAATCGATATACTTAATGTGAATGTGCGATTTATGTTAAGGTTTCTAAAGTATCCTGAAGTGGATTCGCCGGTTAACCCTTTTGCATCCAATTTTCATAAATTGGTAGGGGTGAATCGAACTTAAAGCTTAGGGTAAACACACGCTTTAGAATTATTTTGTGCAACTTTTATCTATCGTCTTCATCATCTTCTTCTTGTTCATGTTTTGCAACAGACCCCAACACAAGATCTAACAACTTCTCCTTTTAATTCTTTGCCATATTATCCAAGATTATGTAGTTGTACATATACAAAATGAAATTCCATAAGTCGAATAATTGAACTTCTCTTTTCGATCTTCCACTCAATTATCTAAAATTATGTAAATTGTACGATTACAATAATCAAAGATAAGAAACAAATACACTTTTATAAAGAACATATAATTAGAGTTTCCACTAATGCAAGGTAAGAAACCTAAAATATGCTTAAATAGAACCTGATTATATTAACTAAGGTGAATTATGGTAAGAATAAGAACAAAATATAAAAACATGTTTCTAAACATCGACAATGTTAATTCAATGAGAATGTGAAAATATAATATATTTTTTTAGGATTTTCTCGTCCTATTTATAGCCGAAAGTGACTTAATTTTCCTTAAACTTGAATCGGCTACATTATGTAGCAATAAAATTAATGGTTTTTGGAAGTTGATTTTGAAATGATCAATTTAATTAGAAACAAGAAATGTACTAGTGTTGCCAATGGCAACTAAAGATCACTTTTAACAAGCTAAAAGAATTAAATACAGAGGATACAAATAGAGAGTTCAGTGGGAGAGGAAAAGAATGACCTCACAATTCACATGCCTATAATGATACTCTCTCTCCATCTAAATACTACTCATGTGCTCACATAATCTTTCAACTTGGAGCTGGAAATTCTGTTACGAGTACCCTCTCCTCACTCCCTGCATTTCCGGATCAATTGCAACGACATCCTTCTCTTTACCAAGTGGTGGGCCCTGGTTGGCTGACTCTGCATCAGTATCTTTTAGAATGCTTTTATTATTTTGTCTCATTACAAATGGATGCTATGGTCGTGTTTCCCAACATGGATTGGTCATGTTACCGGCTAACTTCGTTGTTCTCATCTTGACTTTCGGGAATTCTTCATATTTTTTCGTCTCATCAACATGGTCATGTTGTATCAACACTACCTGGTCATCAACCCCTTCGATGTATCAATGCTTTTTTAATCAATATTACTTCTGTTGTGAACCGAATGTCTTTAAACAAAATATAAACGGTTTCTTTATGATCAAGAAACACACAAGGGTTAGGGTTAACAAAGAAAACAAGGTAAAACAACAAGGATTGGTTATAAACTGCTATTCTTTCCTTACTCTTAGAACAAGATTACAAGTATACGAGAATAACAAAATAACCTCTCTCTCTTGAAATTAAGATTTTATCTTCCTATTTTTCCTTATGCCAAGATTGAGAAACTAGCATCCTATTTATAAGAAAAATAACACATTAACCTAATGGGCTTTTTAACAATTACCCATTACAAGCTAACTTAGGGTACAAGCTAACTTAAATAATCGGGCTTACAAGCAAGACCCAATTCAACATGCTAACAACCCTAGCAATATTGACTAATGCATGTTAGGAGAAACTTCGACTACAACACGCATTATTTTGACAGCAGCATGCGAACATACTTCGACCCCATGCTTAATTCCTGTCGAACCAGAAGCTACCCTTCGATCATACTAGAGTTCGATCTAACATCTCACAAATCTCCACCTTGGATCTAACTCTATAACATTAATAAATTAGCTTTCTTCGTGCAGCTTTATCAACTGCATACAGTGGAAAAACTTGCAACTGGACAATGTCTTGGTGATCATATCAGCAACATGTGAACATATTTCGATTGTTGATTTACTATATTCCCCCAAGTCTCCACCATAAATTAGGACTCTATTCAGAGACCCATTTATGTACCTTAGAATCCACTTCAATGCTTGCCAGTGAGCCTTTCCAAGATTCGTCATGTACCTGCTTACAAGACTTACTGCATATGTTATGTCGGGTCTAGTACAGACCATAGCATACATCAAAGTACATATTATATTAGCATATGGAATGCTATTCATATAAGTTCTTTCAATATTAGTGTTGGGACACTGATTTATACTCATCTTGAATTGAGGATTTGTCGGAGTCACAACAGGCTTTGAATTCGACATACCAAACTTTTTGAGAACCTTCCGTAGGTATGCCTCTTGAGATAAGCATAATTTTGACTGCTTTCTATATCTTCGGATGTAAATCCCGAGAATCCTGGACGCAGCTCCCAGATCCTTCATGTCAAACTCCTTATTGAGTTCAACCTTCACCCTCATTACATCTTCGACATTGTTGCTTGCTATTAAAATATCATCCACATAGAGCAACAAAATAAAAAATGAATTACCCGATCAAAATTTGAAGTAAACATAGTGGTTGAACTGACTTCTGATGAAACTTATGCGTGTCATGAACTTGTCGAATCTCCTATTCCACTATCGTGGAGATTGTTTCAGTCCATATAAGGATCTATTCAGCTTGCACACATAACTTTCCTTCCCTTTTTCGACATACCCTTCAGGTTGCCTCATCTAGATTGTTTCATCTAAATCACCATACAAGAACGCAGTCTTCATATCCATCTGTTCCAGTTCAAGGTCGAATTGTGTCACTGTGGCAAGCAACATTCGAATGGATTTGTGCTTCACAATAGGAGAGAACACACCATTGAAGTCGACACCTTCTTTCTGAGTGAACCCCCTAGCAACCAATCTTGCCTTGTATCTCTTCGACGCCACTCCTTCGATTCCTTCCTTAACTTTGAAAATCCATTTACATCTGACTAACCTGGCTCTAATAGGTTTCTTGATCAGTTCCCATGTGTTGTTATCATGAAGAGATTTCATCTCATCATCCATGACCTTCAGCCATTCAGTCTTCTTTCGACTCCTCATAACTTCCTTATAGTGTCTTGGTTCTTCATCTAGAACCTCAGTTGTAGAGATTAAGGCATAAGCTATAAGATCTGCATACCCAAGTCTCTGAGGTAGCTTGATGAATCTCCTCGACCTGTCTCTTGCTAGCAGGTAGTCATTATCAGTCTCCTCATCTTCGACAACATCTTCTGTGTCTTCTTTGACTTCATATGGGGTACGCAGTTCAACATCAACATGCTCCACCTCAACAGGAATATCTCCCTGTTCCAGCTCTTCGTCAGCATCATCAGTTTTCTTGAAAGTCATCTCTGCTTCATTGAAAACTACATCTCGACCGGTGATACACCTCATATGACCTGGCTCTAGGCACCATAGCCTATAAGCTTTGACTACTTCAGGGTATCCCATGAACATGCATTTCAGAGCTCTAGATTCGACATTGTCTTGCCTAATACGAGCATAGGCCACACAATCAAATACTCTCATTCTGTCGAGACTAGGTGGATGTCCCGACCAAACTTTTTCAGGTGTTTTCATTCCCAAGGCAGTCGAGGGACATCTATTTATCAAGTAAGTTGTTGTTGAAACAACTTTCTCCCAAAACGCCTTCTTCAATCCAGCACTAACCAACATGCATCCAACCCTTACAAGGATTGTTAGATTGAATCTTTCATCTAAGCCATTTTGTTGAGGAGTACCTGCTACAGTCTTATACCTTGCAATCCTAGACTCAACACAGTAACTGTTGAACGCTTCATTGCAGAATTCAAGACCATTGTCGGTTCTCAACCTCTTGACTTTTCTGCCAGTTTGAGTTTCGACCAGAATCTTCCAACTTTTGAAATTCTCAAAATCTTCATCCTTCGTCTTATGGATGAATACCTATAGCTTTTTGGAATAGTCATCAACGATGGATAGAAAATACTTTGCACCTAAGTGTGAAGGATTCCTTGCAGGCCCCCAAAGATCAGCATGAATGTAATCCAAGGATCCATGTGTTCTTTTCTTGCTTTTGTTAAACTTCGCCCTACAGGATTTACCAAATACACAAGATTCATAAAACTTCAACTTTTCGACTTTGTCACCTCTTAGTAGGTTCTGCTTCCCCAATTCGACCAGGCCTCTTTGTTGACATGGCCCAATCTCATGTGCCATAATTCGTCTTCGACACAAGTTTCGTGGATGCAACATTTGTCAAACCATTTACAACCTCAACCTCAAGGGCATACAAGTCTTGTTTCTTCACGCCTCTCAAGACTTCCTTCAACCCTTTTATGACTCTTAAGATACTTTTCTCTCCTTGAAAAACATATCCCTTTTTGTCGATTCACCAAGAGAAATCAATTTCTCTTCAAGTCAAGTATATACCTGACTTCAGTCAATAACCTTATTGACTCATCATGGAGCTTGAATCTCACATATGCAATACCTGCAATTTTGCAAGATTTGTTGTTTCTCAGCAGTACAGATCCACCATCTTGATCACATAGCTCCTCGAACAATTCTTTGTTTGGAGTCATGTGCCAAGTGCAACCTGAATCCATAATCCACTCTTTTCTCGAGTCGCCACTTGAAACCACAAGAACATCAGATGAGTCGAAGTCATCTTGAACAATGGTTGCGTTGTCACTACATCCATGATCTTTCAGGCGTTCAGGGCACACCTTTCTTGTGTGACCGTCCTTCTTACAGTGATAACATCGAATACCAGATGTTTCGCCACTATAAGACTTCTGTTGACTTTTACCTTTCTTCTTGTCAAACTTACCATCCTTTCGCAAGAATTTTTCCTTAACGGTCAAACCTTCGCCCACCGTCGAAGGTTTATGCTTCTTTCGTTCGTTCAAGTCTTTATAATACAAGGCTGATTGAACTTCTTTAAAGGTCAGGGACTCCCTTCCATACAAGAGAGTTTCTTTGAAGTGAGCATGTGTTATAGGCAAAACACAAAACAACAACAACAGTGTTTGATCTTCATCGTCGATCTTTACATCAATATTTTCAAGGTCAAAAATCAACATGTTGAACATATCCAACTGCTCAGCCAACACTTTGTCTTCACTCATCTTGAATGAATACAAAGCTTGCTTCGGGTAGAGTCGGATGTCTTTAAACAAAATATAAATGATTTCTTTATGATCAAGAAACAGACAAGGGTTAGGGTTAACAAAGAAAATAAGGTAAAACAACAAGGAACAACAAGGATTGGTTATAAACTGTTATTCTTTCTTTACTCTTAGAACAAGATTACAAGTATACAAGAATAACAAAATAACCTCTCTCTCTCTCTTGAAATTAGAATTTTATCTTCCTATTTTTCCTTATGCCAAGATTGAGAAACTAACATCCTATTTATAAGAAAAATAGCAGACTAACCTAATGGGCTTTTTAACAATTACCCATTACAAGCTAACTTAAACAATTGACCTTACAAACAAGGCCCAATTCAACATGTTAACAACCCTAGCAATATTGACTAATGCATGTTAGAACAAACTTCGACTACAACAAGCATTACTCCGACAGCAGCATGCGAACATACTTCGACCTCATGCTTAATTCCTGTCGAACCAGAAGCTACCATTCGACCATACTAGAGTTCGATCCAACATCTCATAACTTCTATTTTCATTTTCAATTTTAATCAATATTACTTCCATTTTCATTTTCAATAGATCGAAATCATCGTTTCAGAGAAATTTGTCGATATATATTTAATACTCATGGTGCAAACATGAAAATTTTGTTTTGATTTTCAAAGAATGACGCAACTAGTTGAGTAGATTGACTAGAAAAGTGGAAAAAATAGCAATGGCAATCAAATTAATCAATAACATATGAAGACAAAGATTATTTCCAAGAACGGTTCTAGGACCTATGTGAAAACGAGATACTAAAAAATCATTTAAAAAAACAAATATAAAGAGAGTATAGGAACAACTGTTGTTTGTTAATTCTATTTGACCCAAAAAGATGCATACATCTTCGAGATGGAACAACTCTTCAATTCATTATGAATGTACCTTTGCAAAAAAATACAAAAATATCACAAAAAATTAACCTCAACTGCTTAAGATGAATAACCCTTAGTTTGTCATTTTTTTTCTCCTAACCGTCACTCTAGGATTTAATAGGAACATTATTGAACCCTAGGGATTCTTAACTATCCAAAATGTTTACAATATGTTTCATAACCATGTTCCCTTATTTTTCACAATGTTGTCTTCCAATACTACACACAATTGTTTTAAAATAAAGGGAGAAAAAACAACATAATTTAAATCATACTAACAATTTTAATTTGAATCAACCTATGCAGAAAATCATAAACAACATTTTTACAATACGATTCAAATCATCCTGTTAGCATAATTTGAATCCACTCCTCCAAGAAAAAAGAGGAACAAATTTGTATAACATGATTGCACTATTTTGTTTTCATATGCAAGATTCTATGTTGAAATTGCAATGCTGCTCCTTGGCAAAAAGAGACACAACCTGTACCCATTCTACAATTGTCCCAATAAAGCATTGTTACCTTACATGCCTTTTTATGGGAACAAAAACAAGTTGCCTTATAAAAGAGATTCTAGTAATGTTCATTATACAAAAACCATATTTGTCAATGTATACCCTTTGAATATTTCATTTCTTTTCATTTGTATTATGATTTGATTCTGTTATTCTTCGTAATTATCTTCCATTTGGCATAGAGGAGGATCTTGAAACAGGTTCTTGTCTAGCACTGAATGGTACTGATGAAGATACTGAAGCTGAGGGTCGAAGGAGGGGCGTAACAGCCCTACTTGAAGTTTCGTTAGCAATAGGGGAAGGGGTGGTCGTAACAGCTGTTACCGGTTGTAATTCTACTTCAGTGCCAGTGGCAATGTCTTGAAGGGAATCGTCGATTATTCGATGATCGTCTTCTTCAATAGACAATACAGTGCTTGTGTCCGTATGAACGGTGGAGTCATCAGGGAACATACCATGTCTTCTCTTCTTCCTTGCTGCTTTACCCCACCCATGAATGGTTTCCCTTATTCTCTGTGGAATTAATGCTGCCTTATAATTTGTTCCCATCTGAAATAAATGAAGGAAAGTTGTTTATGCTATTGCATAATACATTATAGTACTAGTAATTATTCAACTCCAAAGTCCAAACTCAACATGGAGTCTGCAACCACTGTAGCACCGACACCTCTGAAAAACGGTGTGTCTGCGTCCATGTCAATGTCGAACACCAATACCGACACGACACTGATACTTGTGATAATGTTCAGTTTATTCATTATTTCAAATTATTACTGATGTCGAGGTGTTGGTGTCGTGTCCGGTATCTGTGTTTGTGTCCGTGTTTCATAATCTGCAACCCTCTCCAATCTCCGGCCAAATTGCCAGTCATTGTGGCCAGAGAGGACTGGAACGAGTTTTTGGTTGCAGGCAGATTCTTACACTTCAAAATTACAAATTCTGAGTTTGAGAGCATGGGAACATGTGTCAACACTAAAACAAATACACACTTGATTACCTGTGTAACAAGTGCGTAAAGTGGCAAGGTGCTGTAGCTGCAAAGAAACTGTCCGGCAAATCTACAAGGTTGAATACAAAAAAGGATAAAGGTTAAAAATCCAGATAGAGATAAGAAAAACAGAAGCTATCTTGATTTCTCCATACCCCAAGATTAGCCTTAAATAAACAAGGAGGTGGTTCCTAATAAAGCAGGAGTTATATCCAAACTGCCACTGCAGTAAAAGAAAAGACATTTTATTTAGACGTTTTATCGATATATTCTGTTTGAACTGCATAATAAAGAATCTTGTTTAAGTTATTGGGTAATTTGTTTTTTGAGCAATATAACTGATTCTTAATTCTACATCTTAACATGGATAAGGAAGTACCCAGAACCAAAAGAATGAGGCCAATTCAAATGCGTTCTGCGAAAGAAAAGAAAATAGAAAACATCAGAAATTAAGAAGAAAATAACAATTGTAAGCAAGAAATAATTGCACAAGATGTAGACGAACCATGAACAACCTGGAAGAGAATGAAATGGATTAAGGAAAGTAATAGTTCAGGCTTTTTAAACCAGAAAAGTTCATCGCGAGGCCTCAACTTAGCTTCCGAGAAGAAACCAGCAATTCCAGCATTCTCCAGCGCTAACGTTGCAATAACTTGCTGCAGCTTTGTTCCCACCAAGAGAACAAGCTGTTCTTCAACATTAACACATAAGAAATAGCATGACACGTCAAAAGAGCAACCACACGCGATTCACAAAGTCAATGGTTCAGAAACAAAAGTGAAAAAGTTCAGAGGGAATGAAAAAGGTAACTTACAGATATAGGAATGATAGCTATCCAGAAATATAGATTAGATCCTGTGTTAAACACAAAAAATGTGAATTTTCAAAGGTATGCAAAACTGAGTATAACCTAGTCACACCAACTTGAAGTGGAATGGAAGGTTTTGCCAAAAGAAAAATCCATGGAGAATTTAATGGAGATGTTATAAACTAATAATCAAGGAAAAATATTATAAACTACTTTCACCTCGATTTCTAACAGTATGCAATACCTTTAATGTTGAAAAGCATGAAACCGACAACGAATCCCCAAAGTGGGCCACTACAACAGATTTTACAAAAAAAGAGACAGGATTATCAGCTTTCAACGTCATCAGAACCAAGTTGTGAAAAACGAAAGAGATAATAATATACCAACTATCAAGGCACAAAACATAATTCACAAAATGACTAAAATTTGACATCTAATTCTAAAAGAGATTGTCATGAAGCTGCAATAATAGTTACTGCTGAATCTCCGCTAGTACTAACCTCACACCAACTATCTTTTGGAATTCTTCTTCCATAGATCGAACCATGTAGCTGTGGAAATCATATTTTGATGAAAGGTTGTGATTCTGCCATGATCACGGAAATCAGATAATAAAATAATTAACATTCACAATACTACACAATTCCAAGAAACCTGACATACAATACAAGCACCTTCATTAAGCAAAAAATTTAATATCAAACAAACGCATGAAGTAATTTTAAAAGGCATATTTCCAGTCCATCAGAAAATTAGAACTGAAGATTTTTTAACAGAAAAATAGAAGTTTAGAGATACGAGTTAGAAAAGCTCGTGAATCTTTGTCAAATGGTGAGTTATTATGATATTTTGAGAAAAACATGCAATACAATGAGATAAGAACCATATGACTCAACAATTTACACCTGAAATAACTTTTATTGCATTATTCCATACCATGATGAAGCCTTTGCGAAGGGTAAGGTAGTCAGCACGAACCACAGATCGCCCAAATTGTCGATAAAAGCATGTCTGCAACTTGATCAAACTTAAACATATAAATATATGAAACCAGGATTCGTCCCATCAAAACTTCTTACATATACATGCTTGTTGAAACAGAACAAGATGGGTAAAATGATGCATAATAAATTATGGAATGAAGAGTCTTAGGTGACTAAAATATATTCATACAAAAAAAGTGTGCCATCAAAAGATGCTGACAGTTATAAGAGATTCATGTAATTAAAGAAAACTATGCAACAAACTTAAATGAAATGAATTTGAATGGAAGTGAGGAAACAGATGGAGATATTTAACTACCATCCATATAGCTAACGGGTTTGATGTATGAGTCTTTACAAAGGTTGATTGCCTTCGCATAGTCAGCTGCCTAGTAATATCTGTCGCGCAACAAAAGAAAATGCAAGCCAATTCCTTAATATGGTTATTATATGAATACATTATTATATTACTTTTATTAATTGAGCAACTTTCTCAAAAGTTTAAGTTGTTAAAACAGTGGTAAATGAACTTTATAGCATGTTCACGGAGATTATAGAACCTACAATAACTACATACTTGACAGAACAAATGTATTACGGAATAACAAAACTGTATGAAGTAATTTGCTTTGTACATTGAGATGTACTAAGCTTACCAGCTAGATAATTGCGCCTATCCATGAGAGCCTCATCCTCCCATACTCTCCAGCTGTGAATCTGGTTTATTAAACTTAGAGTGTTATTATGTCAAGCAGAAATCCAAAAATGATATAACAGAATGTTTTGTCTCCAACTTCGACATTGAGCCAACTAAGTCAATAACACTTAGTAATATCTCAACAAGATTGTTCTATACTATTACATTTCTGTCTAATTCAATGCATTTTAAAATTAATTAGAAATATTGGATACACGCTAGCTGACACTAGAAGTAAAATATAACTGGAAAACAATTTTTAAAAAACAATTAAGCACAAATCACTTTCACTTTCACATAGTGACAATTATGATAAATGTGTAGAAGTTAGGTCTCATCTACATTTAAAAAACAATATCTAACCTTCACAATGGCCAACAGCATTGTTAGGCAACTGTATGATACATGTGTTATCGCCATGACAAAAATGAACCGATGCAACTGCTCTAGACCTTCATACGAAACAAACGGTTCATAACCCTGAGTAACATAACAAATTGCAAATCAACCTTCATTTACATATAGAGCAATAAAAGCTAAAGATAGTCAAATTTAAGACACGTAAGTTATATAGTTCATGCCTCTTTGCAGGAGCTTCTGTTGATTCCATTCAACATCCTTCTAATTAAGCGAGGGTAAGAAAATGCTGTCAATAATTTACGTCCTTCGGATCCATTCTCTTCAATTTCTTTATCAATCTCAGATCTAGTGCATGGAGCAAAAGCACTATTATAGAACTTTGATGGAATGCAAATATTGGCTATCATGCCAGAGGTAGCAGTAAGTAGGAGAGATATAAATCCGAGCAACATCAACTCTGAAGAAAAAATTACAAAATTAAGGGAAATTGATCAGTGAAAAGATACACATCACATAAAATTTGCACAATTCAGAGAAGTCAATAAGGACTAACAACAACAACAACAACAACAACAACAACAAGCAAAAGAAATCTTGTTCATATTTGGAAGAACTTTCAGTAGAATTTAATTCATGTGCACCTTCTTTCATCTTCTCCAAAGCTTCAAGCAAAGGTTTTCTATTAGTTTTCCGCAGCCACTACAACCACAGAAAAAATATTACCGCGGATAAGTCATACCAGAGCATGCAAAAGAAAAAGCTTATATCTTCCCAAACCCTTAAAAAGAGATGTTCATAAGGGTGTGATTGCATCAAGAAAAAGAGCTTCTTTCATTGCTAATAATAGATGCAGTACAGATAAATCAGTCAGAGACAAATATTAAGTTCAAAAATGAACCTAACTACGCTTCAATATTTGTTAGGCAAAACACTTATTTTTATCCAAGTCTTAATCAGTATTGTTAAATAGCTGTTGTAGCACTGTATCATAGCAGAATTTGAACAAATCAATATTGATCCATGACACACTATTTGGTACAAAATAGTGAAATATCTGGCTATAGCACTGTTGCATTGCAGAATTTGAACAAACAGCTATTCGCAGCGATCCCCAATTGACAACACTACTTATAGTTTTTAAGTTAGCAAAATGGCTTAAAAATGCAACAAGCTTCCAATTCCTACCATGCAACTTTTCCCTACATCAAACAAAACCAAAAGCTCTCAACAATACTTACATTGCTTAATCGGTTAATCGAGCGCTCAACGAGCAAAGAAACAGCAACAAAGATGGTCAACACAGTGGCAACAGACCAGGTAGGAGTCAAGGCCAATGACCTTGTTTCTTTTCCATTCTCTGCCATATTGAACTATCCGAAACCAATGTCGAAACCTTATATTTGACTAAGTGCCTTAAAATTAGGGTATCATTTCAAATCAAGTTTGAAAACAATACAAACACTTGGAATCACCTCTAGGCTTCAAAGTTCAAAAATTACAGAAATCCCCCATGGCTTTTCGCAATTGAAAAGATGGGGGAAATACCTATTTTTCTCTATAGAAAATTATAAAATAAACAAGTCTCTTTCTTCTCCTTCCAGAAAGCTCTTGAAAACCCTTCAAATAAACCTCATTTTCAAATCAAGCTCTGCAACAACAAAAAAACAGAAAATAAAATGGTTATTCTTGTTAGTACTGTTTCAAATTTCAATAACAGTTATGAAATCAAAGTATTAACAATTCTAGGAAACTTACAGAAGAATGGTTATGGAAGTTAGAAATGAATCAAGAATGAAAAAGTGAAGATCTCTGTGTGGTGTGTGTCAGTCATAAAAAAGTTGAAAAAAAACAAATCAACGACCTACCCATTATAATTCAATGCCACTAATCTACCTAAATTACTCTTTAAACATTAGTTATTTATGCCTACTGAAAGGACATAAGAGTAAAACACATATAAAAGATATTCAAATTTATATATAAATTTAGTACAATATAAAATGTATTTATATATATATTTAAATTTAAAATTAACAATGATTATATAAATTCAATTGTATTAAAATACAAAGAAAAAAAAAAAACTCGTGAGATAAAAAATAATATTTAATATTTAAAAATAAAAATTTTATCTTTTAAATTAAGGTAAATATTGATTAATATAAAATATGTATTGTGCTAATAGTGACCCGCGAAATAGAAAGTTTATTTGATACAATGTAAAATATATTTATATAAATATGTAAAATTGAAATTAGTTACTTAATTTTAAAATAAAAAATATTTATATAAACTCAATTGTATTAAATAATTATGCAAAAAGAAAAAAAAATGACTCGTGAGATGAAGAAAATTATTTTGAAATAAAGATTTTGTCTTTCAAATTAAGACAAATTGTTGATAAAAATAAAATAGAAATTGTACTGATAAGAACCCGTAAAATAAAAAAAATTGATATGATATAAAATATATTTAGATATAAATACAAAATTTAAAATGATTTACTTAATTGTAAAATAAACAATAATCATATTAATTTAATTGTATCAAAAGAAGAAAAAAAATAAAAATAATTGTTGATTAAAATAAAATAGATTTGCTGAAAGTGAAATAAAAAAATTGATATGATATAAAATATATTTAGATACAAACATAAAATTTAAAATGATTTACTTAATTGTAAAATAAACAATAATTATATAAATTTAATTGTATCAAAAGAAGAAAAAAAATAAAAATAATTGTTGATTAAAATAAAATAGATGTGTTGAAAGTGATCCGTGAGATAAATAAATTTTTAATTTTATTAAAATTAAAAAGATTGATTAATAGTATTTTTAGTGATAATAAATAAATAAAAAATTTGTGATAAAAAGATAATTTAGGGAATTCATACAATTGAATTTGTATATATAAATAATAGATTACTAAAATGTCATTTTAATAGTGTAAATAATTTGTGATAAAAGAATAATGTAGAGAATTCATACAATTAAATTTGTATATATATATATATATATATATATATATATATATATATATATATATATATATATATATAGATAGTAGGTTCATTCACCCACGTGACAGTTTTCAATTTTTCCGAATTTATCGGTAAAAGTAAAATTTTGTTGAAGTAAGCCTTTTAATTAATTTCATAAATAAATAAATAATCTTCTTTCACAGTATTAGTCATTCCATAGTTTTCATAAAAAAAGCTTTTAGCAAAACCTCCGACATCGCCGCCGTTTCTCGTAGTCGTCTCCGTAATCCTCCGTCGCCTTCTTCAACATCACAAACTCTCCGATCACTAAACCCTAACTTCAATTCAATTTGATTTTAATAGATTGAATGATTGATTCATCCATGGGGAAGAAAGGAGGAGCGAAGAATCTCCCAAAATCGGAGTCAAAATCTCACAATCCTATTACACTGAGAGAAGAAGCCACTGGAAAATTGAAAACGAAGCCAATCGTTAACACAAAGTCACATCTGAGAATCGATCATTTGAAAAAGCTTGCGGTGTGGGCCACTACCGACTCTCACATACCGTCTTTGAGTGCCTTCTATGGTCAGCATTTGGCCACCGTTTCAGAGGCCGCCGGTGTACCTCCTGATCCTTCTCTACTCACCTGCCAAAGGTTTGCTCTTTTTTTTTCTCTCTCTATGTTTAGTTAGATATTGCCAAAAAGCCTCAGAAACCGATAGACACTTGCGATTAGTGATTAGGTATAACTTATTCATTTTTTATATTATTATCTGTTTCGTCAATGCATCAGTGTTCATTTTGTGTTTTCGGTGTCCATGCTTTGTATCGTGATGTGTCTACTTATCATTTGGTTTGAAGTGTTAGAGTTAGCATTCATATGGCATACTTTTGATTCATTTGTTAACTATGTAATTTGATACATGTGATATCCTTGATTATTGGTATCTTATGATATACATGTGAGTTGTATCTTGATTTGGAAAAAAAGTTGAATTCAGTTGATGTGAATCTTGAAGCTTGTATTGTTGAATTAATTGTTAAGAGTCCAATAATTTGATTGAACCAAAGCTTGTATATAAGACAATGGTTATCTGCATCTTAAGATACTTGTGGGTGAAATCTAATTCAGAGCAACACTGAACTTTATTGATATGACTCTCTTTGTGCATGTCTATTCTACACATGAATCTCGTTGGGAAGCACGAAGTTGTATCTAATTCTAAACATAACTGAACCTTATTGATATGACGCTCTCCATGCGTATCTATTTTAGACATGAATCTCATCATGAATCTAGTGTTGTCGATGGCGGATGGCGGTCCATGGAGAGCCAAAATCCCGCTATATTGGCCGCGTTGCGGCGCCGTTATTGCAGAAAAACCTGCAATAGCGGCCAATGTTTACCACTGCGTCGAGCCCAAAAACCGCCATGGCGCCGCAATTTGATAACACTGCACGAATCAGGATTCATTTTGATGAATAGCAACTTGCTCACAAACGAACTTTATGTATCCACTGGCCAGTCTCTTTTTTTGTCACTTATGTGTAGTCAACCACTTTTCTTTCAAATCATAGGTTTGTAAATTGTATAAGATATATTAACTTATGTTTTTGCACATGTTATATATTTTTACTTCAAAATGTCATATTTTTATGGATCACCTGTACTCCTCATCATGAATCTTATCTAATATATAATTAGAATGCAGACACATGAACCTGATAAAAGCAGTTTCAGCTTATGTACTACTCATGCAAGGATTAGTGTGTACAAAGATATAATTAGATATGAAATCATTAGTGAGAAAGTTGGCATATAGCTTTCATGGTAGAAATATGGTTGGGAATAGCTTTCATGGTAGAAATATGATTAGTGTTGTTTTACTTTTAGGTGGTTTTTGCATGCAGCGGTAGAAGCACTAATAATTACAGTCAAATGGATACCAAGGAAAATTATAGATCAAACCATTAACAGATATTTTGATTGAAATGTTTATTAGTAGAATTTATTTATGACACAGTAGTTCATGTAGCCTACTAGGTGGTTTTATTAGTTTTTATGTGTCATGGATCTTATTGTATTTCATTTCAATTTGGAAAATAGATCTTTTGATTTATGGTATAAATCTCAATTTGGAAAATACATCTTTTGATTTATGGTATAAATCTCAATTTGATAATCATGGACAATTCCAGTAGCTTTAAAATGTCTTAATTCTATTACTAACATTTTTTTATTTGTTTGAATATTAAATCATATATTATTCTTAGGTTCTCCTTAAGCATTTGATATTTGGAGTTTTCCTATGATTCATAAAACATGTTAATCATTGTTTGGTTTCTCTGCAGGTGCGAAACTGTTCTTCATCCCGGCTTTAATTCAACTGTACGAATTGAGAAGAATAGATCAAAGGTCAGACACAGGCAAAAGAAGTTTAGCAACATCGCCCAAAACAATGTCGTGTACAAGTGCCATTTCTGTTCACATCAGAATATCAAGAGAGGTACCCCTAAGGGACATTTGAAAAAAATATGCCCGGCGAAAGATAAACCATCATTAGAATCAATGCCCGCTGCAAAACCAATTGTACACAAATCTTTAAAATTAGAGAAACACATGGTAAGCAAAGATGAAGGTGGTGAAATACACACTGTTGGTTCAGAAGTTGTAGTTAAGGACGTCGCCCCTATTAAGGGTCTGGAAACTCCGTTTAGTACAAGTACACCAACATTGTTAGAAGCAAAGAAGAGAAGTAGAAACAATTCCGTGTCCAAGAACACGTTTGAAACTCCAAGCATGTCTGCAAGAGTAAATACTCAGAGCACTGCGAGCAAAAGACGGAAAAAATCATGGACCAGTTTAAAAGAAATTGCTAAGAGCAAAGAGCGTGATAACAGTAAAGTCACTAATTTAACAATCCCATTTTTTTTATAACTAGGAAGATTTTTGCATAGGTCATTTATATCAAGCAATTTTGTTGTTTTTGCTGTGTTTGATGCTCTCTATTGTAGGAATTTTTGTACTGAGAATGAGAATATTTAATTTTAGTTGTGGATGAAAATGACAGCTCAGATTAAATTTTGAATTATAAATAACTTTTTTGTTTTATCTCTTAAGCTCTTTGTTGATATGATCCTTCTAACTCTCAAGTTAAGAACTTCTCTGCTTTTGTGTATATCAGTTCAATTCACAATGCACCTAAGAACTGAGTTATATTTTGTTCATTAAAATAAATCATGTTCAAGACATTACACCAGTTTCTCATTGAAGGGCAGTCAAAGATTGAAGTTCAAATTGAGGATGAAATGTTATGTTAAAATTTGAACTGAATTCAAGGTGACAGCATAGAACAAACTTTCAATTACATATAAAAATGATTTTAGATTTACATAAATATTAAAAGGGTGTATGGGATGAAATCTTAGCTTGGCAGAATTGGTCATTCATTATAAAGTCTATTAGTTTTGAAAATTAGATTTATTGTGGTTTGATTTGGAGTTATATCTTTAAATCTTGGATTTTATTTAGAAGTTTGACCTGTTGATCTCTTGTGAAGATTTGACTTGGAGACTTGGTTTTTATCTGATGTTTGGTTATTCCTCTGCTTATCTTATTGTTTATTTTGGTTGTTTGAGTCTAAAGGATGGGAGTTTTGCCTTATTTATGTCAAAGGCTTGTATCTTGGTTAGGTATTTTCTTCCTTAACTTTTATTTGATGTTTTAAGATAGTCTCTTCATCTCCTTCCCCTTCTTTAATTTTCAAAATCTTCTCCCTGTTTCAAAATTTTCTTCTTTCAAACTAGAACCTCTTGCATAATAAATCTTGACTTTGTCAAGTGTACTTTCAAACTTCATTTTCTTAATAAATGCTAATCAATCTTAAGTATATTTAGACCATTTTCAAAAGACTTAAAAAATACTTAACTCATTCAAACCATTTTGTGCACTTTTTGCTCTTAAAACTTTTAGTAAAGTTTAGACATGAGTCATTATAGTTGAGACGTGATCCTCCTCACTCCATAGTATTGTTTGAAATAAGTTGACACTTTTTTTTTATCTTGGAGAGTTAGTGACATACTTGTTGATTTTATCCAAGTTGGAGCCCTTTTCATGGTGATACAAAGGTCCATTTTCACATACTTGTGGGTGGTTAGTTCAGTTGAAATTTTCTCCTTAAAATGACAAGTTGTCTTTTCATTTAAAATGAATTATAACACACCATTTTTGTTATTTGTACCACGAACTACGAGGTTTTGATCCTCCATTGCACTTTGTGGGTACGTAGGCACAGGGCTTAAGAAGTCTTGTCAAACACAAATTATAAAAAAAATACTTCTCTTCTCACCATCTTTGGCAAACAACACCTTTTTAAGTCAAACACTAGAACTTCTTTAGGTTTTAGAAGTTTTGAGTGCTAACACTTTTCCTTTGCATAAAAAAAATACTTATCTTCTCACCATCTCACTATAGACGTTTTGAGTGCTAACACATTTCCTTTGCATAACCAACCCCTTTATCATATCTATGTTTTTATTTGTTCTTGTTTTAGAACTTCTTTAGGTTTTGTTCGCTCTTCTCCTTTTCCTTTGGAAAAATAAAAGTCTGGTGGCGACTCTTGTTTTATGAGTTAAGGTAATCAATAGCTTCATCTCAAAATTTTCCGCTATAGAAAAGTGGTGACTCTGCTGGGGACTAGTCCCTAGTGGGTTAAGCCTATCTTTATTTATCTGTGTTTGTATTATATCTGTTGTTTGCTGTTGTTTGTTTTATTTTGGTGCTTTGGTGATCTATTAGTGGTGAGATAAGTCCTATACCAAGACTTAAGAGCACTTATAATAAGAGAGTGATATAGTCTTGTTCAACTTACGAGGAGTAGTCCTTACTAAGTTGACTTGAGATCCCCTGCTCAGTGGAGGCCCATTTGGGATTACTGATGTCATACGAGTAATCGTAAATGGCATTACTTTTTTCGATCTGTGAGCCCGAGAAGTCGAGGACCTTAGAACCCTTTAACCCATCTTGATCATTTTAGGACATAGTGTAGTGATTATTTAGGTGTAAACTTGAATTAGTTGTTACACGACACTATACTCAGATGAGTTTCTCTTGAGAATATTGTTGGCTGATGAGTAGTCGTTTAAGTCGATAATATCCAAAAGATGGAATCATGACTCTGGGAACCTTTTAGAACCTTGTTATACAAATGGATATAAACCTTAGTACATACCATTCTGGATGGTTCTTACTCTTGGCTTCATGCTCGTGAATCATAACCTTTGACCTTGTTTGTGATCTTGTTTGTACTTGTTGTATCATGTACTCATGAATTCATAGACATATTATTTCAATCATTTTTCAAGGATCTTAGAGATTTTACTTTGCAAACATCGCATATTTTGTGATTATGAACATTGGAAGGAGAAATACTCGGAAGTATAGTTTCCGAACTCCTGATCTTAGAGCTTTGAAAAAGCTAGCATCCTTTGTAGTTAATCCAATAGATTTTAGATCTCATCATGGAAGACTCTTGTCTGTTCTTTCAACTAACATTGAAGACGAAATTCTGAATACTCTAGTGTAATTCTATGATCATGTTTACTGATACTTTACATTTCCTAATTATCAGCTCTTACCGACCTTGGAGTAATACACTTATCTGTTAGGTATACCAGTTTCTAATGAGGCTCCTTATACTGGTTTGGAGGAAGTTCCTAAGTCCCAAGTTATTGTTGCAGCCGTCCATTTGAGGAAATCTAATATAGATGCTAACCTTGTTGTTAAGGGAGGAATTAGAGGGTTGACTTCTAAGTTCTTGGTTGAGAAAACTACTTCATTTGCTAATGCTGGTACATATTGGCATTTGAGGCTATTTTTGCTTTGCTTATCTACTGACTAGTCTTGTTCGCTAACGTTGACAACTTTGTGGATGTTAACTTTATTCACATATTCTTGATAGGGAACCATGTTCCGACTTTACTTGGTGATACCTAATTTTCTATCCATCATAGAATTTCTAAGGGAAATGGTACGATTGTTTGCTACACACCTTTGTTGTACAAGTGATTTATTTTGCACTTGCTGCAGTAATCTACTTTCAAGGAGAACAATGGTTATTTAAGATGGTCTTAGAGGATCATGTTGTAACACCCTAAATAAACCTCCATAATATTCTTAAATAAAACATCAGAGTAATTAAAGAAATATACGAAACTTAGGATGTTACGGTCAACATACAAAATTTGAACATTATTTTATTCGCACTGGAATGATAAACTCATTTATTGTTTCATGTCATGTAAAAGTCAATGCAGCATCACATAATCCATTAAAAGTAATTAGACAAGATAAAGGAGATGTCCACAATCTCGAAGAGAATATAAATCATAAAAACGTTCCCACGACTTCCCAGTGTTACAATCAGAGCAAACACCTACTATAAAGAAGGGATAAGGAGACTTCATTTTCAACTCACACTTGATTCATACTGCGAAGTATCTGCACATTGCCCACGTGGAGGCAATGTTCAAATAAAAGGGGTGATATATCATGATATTATAAAGGAAAGTATGTTAAACAACATGCACTAAGTTAGCACAACAACAATTCAACTAACATCTCACATCAATCATCCAACGATATCATCACCAATTATTCACCAAATAACAACAAATCAAATGATATAAATCAATTTTAATCAACCATCACCACGTATTTAATAACTTAGCAACATATATGACATATAATGCAATGAGACTCACACCCGACTCAATACGTATGCATGTGGTACCAATTTTCGTGAACACTCAGGTTCACCGTTCTGATCCCCACCTCCTAGGATCAAAACCACTCATTGACCCATCACCTCCGAATCATCTACGGGCCCAATCCATACAATGGGATTTTAGGCTCACCAACAACGGACCGTTTATCCATAAATGCATGCAATGCAACTATTTATGCATACAACAACACCAACATCATCGTGTACAATAACCCACCACCATGGTTATTATACACCGCCCAAATTGGCTAACAAGCATAAAAATGTATCTCATACAGTATAGACATACACACATACACACACACACACACACGCACACACACACACATATATCAGTTAGAAAAACATCGTTCATCACACAATCAAATAAAAATTCCATCATTGATCAAGTATTCATAGTAATCATAATATAGAATAACATTCCACTCATAAGAAAAAACCTAACTTTTACCCACCATTCAACATATTAACCCTTATAAAACCAGAACCCCACCCTTACCTTGAAATCAAGCTTTTTAGACTTTCACTGATGGTGGTTCTCTTCTTATCCTCTAGCCCTAGCCTTTCTCACTGTCAGTTCCACAACACGTACGATCAGAAACGGATTCCAATCTTCCAATTCCCTTATAACACCCTCAACTATGGTTTGTCTCTTATGCCCTTACTTATTCCTCTAACTATCTATTATGCCCTCAACATTCTCCCAATTGCCAATTATGTCTCTCCTTCTCATTTTCACCTTAATATTATTTTATTATTATAATATCATTATTCCAATATTAATATTACTAATTATTTTATAACTAAAATAATAACAACATTAACTCGTAATAATTAAATTATTAATATTACTTATTAATCATTCTCACCACACTACAAATTCTACAAGATTAGCTACGCACCCCTCACCCTCGAGGTCATTAACATTAAGGTCACTGCCCCTTACCACAGGGTATCCCAAACATAAAAAAGCACACATAATCATATTTATACATACAACTTCACAAAATTAAATTACAAAAAATAATTTAAAGTAAACAGAGCATTACACATGTCCCTTACTCATGTTGATATTACTTGGTGTTCTTCTGTGTATGAGAATGTCAAGATCAATGATATTTGTGGGAAATTCTCCAATGTGCCTCTTCTTGGTATACAAGGTGGAATTAACTATAGTCTAAGTTTAGCGAGACATCATCTTGGTTATATGTTGAAGGATAAGTCTAATAATATTCTATTAAAGGGTTTATTTTTCCAAGGAGGGAATGACTCTCTTGGTTTGAGGAAAAGAATGGCTCATGCTTTGCGTAACATTCATAGGAAGGGTAAAGGAGATTTTGGAAGAAAAATTTGCATTGCCTTTGAACCTTATACACTTTAGATGAAGGAGAGAGCTAAGGAGCTCAAAATGCCTTATGCTTTTGAGAAACCCATGTTTATAATGGTTGCTACACCACTCCATATTCCTTCTGAAGATGTGAAGACCCTTCAAGATGCTTTAGCCAAGATGAATCAAGAAAAAGACCTTTGGGAATCCAAGTTTCATGCTTCAAACCTCGAGAGGCTAGAGTTGTAAAAGCAGTTGAAGGAAAAAGATGACTTGATAGAGTTGCTTGAGTAACATGTTGTGAAGAGACATGGAGAAGGTTTATTTTCCTCTACTACTTCATCATCTTATCCTCATACTTCTGATACTTGAAAGGGTATTGTAAATCAACTCGTGTTAGAGAAGACCACCATGAAGGACAACTATGAGAGAGAGATCAAAAGACTTTGAAGGAAGTATCAGCTTAGATCATCCTTAGATGTGGTTCCTTAGGATCCTTAGGATTTATTTTTTCTTATTGTATTTTGATCCTTTGTAATTTGTACTTCCAAGTGTAACTCTTTCCAATATTTAATAAAATAATATTTTTATCAGTATTTCAAAAAGTGTTATTTCTTTATGATGTTTACAACTGCTTTATATCTTAAAGATCCTTGAAAACTAAATGAAACATTTGCATTGCAGTCACATCATTCTGTATTAGGTCTTGGTTTGATATGTGTCTTATTGCTTTCTTCCTGCTTTTCTCAGAAAGTCAAGCTATCGCACCGATACAACACTTGTGCTAATTCTCAGGGAAAGATGGTGGATCACTTGGAACAAGAGAATCGTGAACTTCGTGAAGAGGTTTCAAATTTATGTGCTGGTATGAAGAAGCTTAATACACTGGCCGAGTCTCTGGTTGCCTTATAGAATCAGTCTCCTCGTCCTCCTACTCCTTAGACTTCTCTGCCTCATGGATTTCCTTAGAGTATTCCATTGAACTTTATGCCTGAAGGGTACAAGCCTGCTGCTGAAGTCTCCATTGTTTAGCCTGTTGTGACTCATGTGGTACATGCTGTCCCATAGGATGATGAACCTGTTTTCCATGCTAAAGCTAGTGAAGTTCAAGGTATGTATGATCCTATGAACAAGTTCCAAGATCATTTTGAAGAAATGCAAAAGTAGATTAAGGCCTTAAGGGGAAAGGAACTCTTTGGAAAGAATGATCACGAGCTCTGTCTAGTCCCTAATATGAAGATTCCTCATAAGTTCAAGGTTCCTGACTTCGAGAAGTATAAAGGCAATTCCTGTCCTTTAAGACATTTGGTGATGTATTATCGTAAGATGTGCATTCAGACAGACAACCATCAACTGTTGATTCACTATTTTCAAGATAGTTTGACCAGCACTGCATTGAAATGGTATATGGGTCTGGACTATTCTCAATTCGCACCTTTAATGATCTAGGATAAGCTTTCGTTCACCAATACAAGTATGATGATGACATGGCACCGGAAGAGACCAGATCCGTGTTATGTCCCAAAAGTATAAAGAAACTTTTAAAGAGTATGTGCAAAGGTGGCGCGAGATTGCCGCATAAATAAGTCTTTCACTTGAAGAGAAATAAATGACAAAGATCTTTATGAAGACTCTAAGTCCTTTCTATTATGAGAAGATGATTGCAAGCGCTCCTAGTGATTTCACAGAAATGGTAAACGTGAGGATGAGATTAAAAGAAGGTGTTTGTGAATGACGGTTGGTAAAAGAGGGAATTTCAGCTGGAAGTTATAAAAAGTATGGAGGGGGACTTTCTATGAAGAAAGAGGGCGAAGCCAATGCCATTTACCATGAGAGACGTAGAAGGAATCATGGTAAGAATGTTCAGCATTAATAACATGTAGCATCAGTTACTCCTGTTATCAATTCAACTCCCGTTGTTCAGGCGGCTCCCGCCCAACAACGTACTCACCAATAAAGTAATCAGCAAAAAAGTGTTCAAAAGAAGGTACAATTTGATCGCTTTCTGATGTCTTATCTAGAGTTATTTCCGAATTTGATACATAAGATTTTGGTTCAGACCCGTACTACTCTGACTGTTGCTACAGATATTCCGTGGTGGTAGAAGCCATAAGCTTAATGTGCCTTTCACCAAGGAGCTCCTAGGCATGATATTGAAAATTGTTATCCTTTGAATTATGAAGTGAAAAAGCTAGTTCAAAGTGGGATTCTGTCGTTTGAAAACTCTGTGCCAAATGTGCAATCAAATCCGCTGCCTAAGCATGGCAATGCTACTGTGAATATGCTAGAGGGGTGTCCCATAAAGTATCGAATATTTGATATTCGTCTGTGTAGAAGATCTCTAGTTCCATCATAACATGAATAAATATGAGGAAAAAAAAACAAATCAATTTAAGTCGTTAAAAGTAGCTATGAAACATTTATTCCGATACGGATATCAGACACATCGACACCGCTAATATAAAATTATAGGATACAAATACTACTATATATATTTATTATAATATAATTATAATATAATATAATAAAATATTTAAAATAAAATATACTTGTTTCTTATCAAAAGTCATTGATTTATTAAAAAAATACGAAAAAAAATAAAATGTTTAATTATCTAATTGATTATCATCATTGGTAAAGACACTCCCTAACTCAGATTTATCTAAAGATAAATTAGTAACTTCTGGAATTTCACACTCATTAAGTGGTCTAAAATTATTTCCAGCAATATCCCACATTTTAGTTTCTTTTTAATGGTACTATGGACTATTCTTTGAAAGAAGTCGATGGTTGCTGTGAACAAACCCTAAATCTTATGCTCTTTGTGGTGCCATTTTATTTCTCTTTAACAAATGGATAAATGAATAGGTACTCAAATTTCTTTCACTACATGAAGATGGACAAGGTTGGACAAGTACTTTAATAACAATTTTTTAAAGCATTAGAACATGAACACCATTGACTAGCCACCAAGATTTTAGATTCATCATACCCATATCTTTCAAAGAATCAACGTCAGTAAAACCTTCTCTTCCATATGAGAAGTTAGCAAATTCTATATTCACTTTCCTTCTTTCATCAGCATCAAGAAAAAACCTTTTAAAACATTTTTTCTTTCTTCGGTGAGCTCCCTATCTTGATGTGGATAAACTCAATTAGGATCTTCACTTAGCCATTCATGACTATAGTATATATATATATATATATATATATATATATATATATATATATATATATATATATATATATATATATATATATATATATATATATATATATATATATATATATATATATATATATATATATATATATATATATATATATATATATATATATATATATATATATATATATATATATATATATATATGAATGAGCTAAGCAATGAAGAGGTGTGTAACTCTTTGTCCAACGAGCAATTAATGTAGAATGTACGAATTCATGAAAAATTGATTGTTTACCCTCCACCTTTCTTTCATAGTTATATATAGCCTTCCTCACATTTTCAATCATTGAATCCCACATTTTATACACCAAGTGTAGACTTAAAACTTCTGTATCATCTCTTCTAAGAAAATCATAGATAGGGTTAGTAAAAGAAATAATATAATTAACTTTATCCCACCAATCATCATCCAACAAAGTTTTCTTCACAAATTTAGCCTTTTCAACATCATCTTCCTTATAAGAAGAGCACTACTCACTAATCACCATCTTTTGAAGTCTTTTTTCAGCAACCTAAACCTTTTAAGCATTACAATAGTAGATGTAAATCTGTTGAAGCGGCAAGCAAAAATTATTTTCAAGAGAATTTTCTTCGGGATTTATGTCGTCTCCACAGGGATTGGTGTGAGAGAAAGAATGTCGTTCGACATTCTCTACGTCTCTAAGCTTGGGTTTAAATGGTTTTGGAGTGAGCAAAATGAAACAACAACAACAACAACAACAACAACAACAACAACAACAACAACAACAACAACAACAACAACAACAACAACAACAACAACAACAACAACAACAACAACAACAACAACAACAACAACAACAACAACAACAACAACAACAACAACAACAACAACAACAACAACAACAACAACAACAACAACAACAACAACAACAACAACAACAACAACAACAACAACAACAACAACAACAACAACAACAACAACAACAACAACAACAACAACAACAACAACAACAACAACAACAACAACAACAACAACAACAACAACAACAACAACAACAACAACAACAACAACAACAACAACAACAACAACAACAACAACAACAACAACAACAACAACAACAACAACAACAACAACAACAACAACAACAACAACAACAACAACAACAACAACAACAACAACAACAACAACAACAACAACAACAACAACAACAACAACAACAACAACAACAACAACAACAACAACAACAACAACAACAACAACAACAACAACAACAACAACAACAACAACAACAACAACAACAACAACAACAACAACAACAACAACAACAACAACAACAACAACAACAACAACAACAACAACAACAACAACAACAACAACAACAACAACAACAACAACAACAACAACAACAACAACAACAACAACAACAACAACAACAACAACAACAACAACAACAACAACAACAACAACAACAACAACAACAACAACAACAACAACAACAACAACAACAACAACAACAACAACAACAACAACAACAACAACAACAACAACAACAACAACAACAACAACAACAACAACAACAACAACAACAACAACAACAACAACAACAACAACAACAACAACAACAACAACAACAACAACAACAACAACAACAACAACAACAACAACAACAACAACAACAACAACAACAACAACAACAACAACAACAACAACAACAACAACAACAACAACAACAACAACAACAACAACAACAACAACAACAACAACAACAACAACAACAACAACAACAACAACAACAACAACAACAACAACAACAACAACAACAACAACAACAACAACAACAACAACAACAACAACAACAACAACAACAACAACAACAACAACAACAACAACAACAACAACAACAACAACAACAACAACAACAACAACAACAACAACAACAACAACAACAACAACAACAACAACAACAACAACAACAACAACAACAACAACAACAACAACAACAACAACAACAACAACAACAACAACAACAACAACAACAACAACAACAACAACAACAACAACAACAACAACAACAACAACAACAACAACAACAACAACAACAACAACAACAACAACAACAACAACAACAACAACAACAACAACAACAACAACAACAACAACAACAACAACAACAACAACAACAACAACAACAACAACAACAACAACAACAACAACAACAACAACAACAACAACAACAACAACAACAACAACAACAACAACAACAACAACAACAACAACAACAACAACAACAACAACAACAACAACAACAACAACAACAACAACAACAACAACAACAACAACAACAACAACAACAACAACAACAACAACAACAACAACAACAACAACAACAACAACAACAACAACAACAACAACAACAACAACAACAACAACAACAACAACAACAACAACAACAACAACAACAACAACAACAACAACAACAACAACAACAACAACAACAACAACAACAACAACAACAACAACAACAACAACAACAACAACAACAACAACAACAACAACAACAACAACAACAACAACAACAACAACTTTATCTTGTTCTTACTTTAAAAAGTTACAGAAATCATATGAAATAATATTATAATAATAGTAACTTTAATAAAATATAGTACATCAACAACAAATACAGCCAGATTTGTTGCATCAAAGACGGATATAATACACATTTACTATAGAGATTTAAAAATATTATTCGTAAACCAACAATAATAAAAAACCAAAAGGAAGAATAAGATATAAACGTAGAAGTAAAATACATTCTTATATTCATGTTATATAGCAAAGGGAAAAAGAGAAGAGATAAGAATAATAAACCTCGTGAAGTCACAAAATGGCAAAGAAGAAGAAGGTTAGAAGAGTACTCAAAATAGGGTAAATGATATTTAATTTATATTGTGTTTCTGAGCTTCAAAATTATTTTTCAACCCATAAATTATTTGTTTAGGCTTTAAAACTGTGTCTCTCAGGTGTCCATGTCGTGCCTTTTTTTTAGGACACCTTTCTTTCTTTATTTATGACACGTGTCGTACGCGTGTCTGACACCTACATGTGAGTTGCAAGCAGTGTTCGTGCTTTGTAGTAAAGTAGAGGTGGCAGGCCAAAACATTGTCTTGACCCATTAAAAATGACGAGTAAACGGGTGACTATGTGCAGATCAGGTACGTATTTTCATTCTTATTCATATGGATGGTAAAATGGTCAGATCTGTCAGTTTAACTCGTCTTTTAATGCAAGTCGAATGAAAATTTTAACCATCTTATTATGTTTTGACAAGATTTTTCAATGGGGAGTCTAAACAATATGAGCATGTCTTTGGACTTCGTACCACAATTTGAGTGTAGAGATAGAAAAATAAACATATCCCCCGGCTCCGTTGGTTTAACTCGCTATTTCTTTTCAAATTGTGTCAAAGTTTCCAACTTTTGTATATATTTCAACAGTCCCATTTTTTAGTGGAGCAAACCTATACGAGGCTAGCATGTTGTTTGCTATTTGTAGATACTCCTGCATACAAATATTCAAGGGGAAGAAGAAATACATAGAAATTTCTGAGGGAAAGGAACCCTCACTGCCCTCTCATGTTCAGATCACCATTAATGAATTTCATTCTCCCCCCTTACCTAAATTTCCAAGTTTTTATCTTCAAAAATGATGGAAAATCTTTTGCTCCTCTCTTGTCCTAGTTCTCCTTCTTTCTCTTTTTTGTTCTCTTTTCACGTGTACTGGTTTTTCTGTAACCTCTCTACCACTCCTTTCTAATTATGGGTTATTTTTCCTAATTCTCTCTATTTTCTTAATTCCAATGATAATAATAATAATAATGGTCATAATAATATTAATAATCCTAATAATAATAACAATAATAATAATATTAGTAAAATATGTCATTATTCCTATTATCATTATTACACTGTTATCCTAAGGCTTAATTTAATTTATTCCACTAATCTCACACCCACCCTTACACACACACACCCTTAACCAAGCAATATCAAGAACAATCACACAAAATAATCACAAAACGACTAAATAATTGTAACACCCTACTCTATCCATTCGTTTAAAAATTAAAAATCCAAAAAATATTTGCGAAAATAAATCAGAGTTTCACACGTAAGATGTCACATTCACAAAACGTCATCATGAAGTATTAAATCACTTCATCACATATTTATTAATAAAATAAATACTTTTATTAACAGCGAAATTAAATCAATGGTTTAGCATTAAAGCTCCTATTACATCAAATCTCCACATAATACGTGGCTCAATAATAATTAAAACAAAGCATGATATGTAACAAATGACAACAAACAAATAACATGAAGAACATAACGAAATCCTCATCCTTCCCTTGTTACGTATTAGAGCGACTCCTAAGACTCGATCAAATAGCAACACATGCTCTAAGCACTACTCAGGTACCTGATCATATGTACTCACCAAGAAGCACTTACACAACAAACAGAAAAGAGGTGAGAACTACATTCAATGATACACAGTGAAAATCACATGCTAAGGAGTAGTTAACACACAAATCAAACATATTATAGAATTACAACGCACATACAAATGCCACTTCAATATTCGACATAATCATCACACGTACAATCATACACATATGCAATGCGACTCAACTGACACGATACAATACATGCGGTACCATCACAATCACATACGGTTCACCCTACAACCGGATTCCCTTCGGAATTAGGATAAGTCGTATGCGTTCCTATGAACTACAACTTATCTCCACTCGACTCCCACATGGAGTCTGAACGAGACTAGGCACCCATCATGGATTCCCACCTAGCTCATCTCCACATAACATGACATAAATGCATGACACAAAATTATGCACAATATAATAATCATTCATGCATATTTACGATCCTCAATGATCATGCGTGAGCCACATGCTCACGTAATTCCCTCTGGAATTACCACCACAGCCCAAGACCGTCCACATACAACAATCTTGGCTCACAAGAAATCAACACCTCTCAAATAGACAACCACACGAAATCTCACGTTTTATCCTATTTAATATCATTATTAGTTTTCCCTATGTCCATTTATACCATCTTAGTCTTACGGATCAAGAGAACTTACATTACACGTGAAATCGGGAAAGAAATCGCAAAAATGGGAAAATTTTGCTACAACTCTGCCCATACGCATATGACCATGCCCATATGCGTATGGACTCGTTTCCCTCGCCCCAGACCTGCGTATCATACGCGTAAGACTCATTTGCCCAGACATCCATACGTGTATTGCCTAGGGATTTACGCATATGGCTAGAGAGGTTTTCCCTCTCAAAACTCATCCAAACTTCCCGTACACGTAATGGCTAGCTCATACGCGTATGCCCCCTCCAAAAGCTTTCCATACACATAATGGCCTTGTCATACACGTATGGCCACTCCACCATACACGTAGCTTACGCGTACCGGCAGAGGGCCATGTTGGCTCTGAGGACGGGTGCGTACCATACACGTGATGGACCCCTATCATACACGTATGGCCAAGCTGTGGAGAGAAAAATCCAATTTCACATTAGTGTGATTCTTCCCCCATTGGAGCACTTCCAAGCTCCTAATTCAGATCCAAAATAACATTTATATCAGTATAATCTTAGAGTCATAATTATATTTCGTTAATTCATCATTTTATCAAATTTTCTACCTTTAGGATCCATTTTCATTAACTCCCCAAAACCTCAATTTTCATATCTGTTCTCATATCATAACTCAACAACAACAGTACAGAATTCACGTGAATTTACTATTCAAAATCAGCATGCAACCAAGATTCGTACACACAATCAGTACGCAACTATGAATTAACAGTAACAATCACACAAACATAGAAATCAGATAAGGAAAAGGAAGAATGTACAGAAAACCCTAAGAGGGAAAGGGGCCCTCACTACCCTCTCATGTTATTATCACCATTAGAGGACCCATTCTTCTCTTACCTGAATTTCAAGTTTTCTCTCTTTTGGGAAGAGCAAGGGTTGTACATATCATATTACAACGGTTGAATATTAAAACAATGATTAAATAATTTACAATTATTTATTTATTTATGAAATCAAGTGATACATGCTTTTAGTAATAGGAAAAATGGACAAAATGTAGTTGACAGAATTCGAACTTTGTACCACTCACTTTATCATCACTATTGTTTATATAAATCGTGATTAAATAACTTTCCAAAAAATAAATAAGCATTAAGCGGTTCCCGTTTGCGATATTACTATTAGGGTATAAGGAGGAGCATCAATATTGGGGGCAAGAGAAACACAAGTGAGAGAGACACCGTATATTCACCTAAAACCTTAAGGTGATAGGTGTATGGGTTTTCCCACTTATAAATGCTCAAATATCCATATTTATAATTCTCAACACTCCCCTTCAAGTGTGAATCCACAATGCTTCTCCTCATGTTGAAACTCTTCTGTCCACATACACTTGTACCTCTATTGACACCTATTACTAGGCACCTCTCTAGGCATTTTGATACATCTCTTCCTAGGCATTCGATTTCAATGGGACACCACTTCCTGGGCATTTTGATACATGTAAGTCGGTCCCTTTATGAACCAAAGGCTCATGATACCATTTGTTAGGGTATGAGGAGAAGTAAAAATATTGGGGCTGTCGCGGTGAAAATTGGATATCAAGCTATTGATTAGCTTGAATCTTAATTCATTACAACCAGTCTTTAATTTGTCCAAAGGAAGGGAAAAAGATTAAATTACTCACAATGCAATGTGTAACACCCTTATTCTACCCCACAAATATTATGACAAAATAACACGGATTTCAGAGTAAAATATTAACTTTCATAAAAAGCCACAAAAGGGCGTACATTTCTCAATGTCTCAAAATAAGTCAATGCTCTGTAACACATGGGTTTTCTCAAAATACACCAATTTGCACAAAGTAGCGGAACTCAAAACATAACTCAAGGTTTTCCTCATAAGGGAAAGTTAGTAAAATAACCCACTGATATATAGTTCAACTCAAAGAACCCAACCCGATGTTACATATCAGAGCAAGACCCTCTAAGTTAACCAAAAGGCTAACAACTCTAAGACTTCAAAAATACTCCTCAACAGCATCCACAGCTAAACTTGGTCATCTGCACGTTACCCACGTGGAGGTAACATTCAAACGGACAGGTTGAGTAAAAAAATTCATAATAATCAATGTATAACAATTAATGCATAAACGACATCATAATCATATTCAACACATTCATATCCTCAAATATGCCTCAAAGGCCACAACGTCATAATTTATATAAAAGACTCATAAATGCAATGCAATACAACTCAATGCATGCGGTACCAATCATCACAGCGCGATGGACACTGGGCCATCAACCCTCTATAGATCCCCATCAATAGGATCGATTCTACTTGAGAACCGGAGCACATCAAAATACTTCACATCTGCATAGTGGGATTGAAGCCAAAGTAATCGAGGTCCTGAACCGAAGTCCGAACGCACATGAGTGCATAATGCACGCGTCACAAATCATCCTCATAATAACATCATAGGTGCATCATCATTCATCATACTCATCATATTCATCAACATAGTCATCATCATTACATAAATCGTCATATCTCATGTTATCACATAATTCATCATAATAACCATCATCATCGCATAAATCAACATATATCATGTTATCACATAATTCATCATAATAATCAGCATCATCACACATCATGGAAATCATCATATAATTCATCATAATAATTACATATCTGCATCATAGTCATCCTCATACTAGCCCACCATATTACCATATATTATCATATATTAATTCCTAATACTACCCATATAATCTCATATTAATTCATCAATTATAATCGCGATAATCCTCACACTATCTCCTATTAATCACATAATTCCTCACAGTCATACTCATGTTAACTCATCTCAGAAATCTCAGAATCAAACATCAAGGCATCGCTGCAAAACGATCAATTTCAGGAACTCTGCTACGTTCCTGGCTTGCTCGCTAGGCGAGTCTCTAGCAAGTCTTCACTGGATTTCTCGCTAGGCGAGTCTGTGGCGAGTCTTCGCTGGCATGCTCGCCAGGCGAACAACGCGATGACAGCAAAGTCGGCTATGCACCAGAACTGATTTTCGCTCAAATACTCATACGATTCACTTACCCAATGCCCCCAAAATATCCATAAATCATCCCTAAGGTCCTACGGCGATAAAGGCACAAAACCTACGGTTTATTAGACCAATTCTGGGACATATTCATCTCCTAAACCACCATTTTTCTACATTTACCCTAAAGGCATTATAATTTCTCATATCACATATCTCTATTCCTTCAAGGTCGGACGCATGTCACCCCATAATTTTGGCCACGAAGGCCTAAGGTTCTCTAATCCTCATATCAAACATCCAAATATTCAGTTATACATATCATAACCATAATCTCAGAGTCTTATAATCAATTTCCCTAATTTCTCAATTAATTCACAGTCAGATTTGCACTTACAGGTTTAGGCCACGAAGGCCAACAGTCATTATTTCCCATCTCTACCCTTAGAATCCTTACGGTTACCACTCCCATGATAGATCTAAGCCACGAAGGCCATAGATCACTTGTTCGCATAACCTTCTAATCTTATCACGGTCAAAATCTCAATGATAGATTTTGGCCACGAAGGCCAAAATCCCTTTTTCCCATAATTCTCTCTAAAACCCCCAAACCAACCATAAACAAATCGAAAGACATACATAGAAAATCATGAAAGGTGATACTCTTCATACCTTAGTCGATTCGCAGCTTTCACGATTAACTTCGGGATCTTCTGCCTCCAACCTTTCCTTTAGAGCTCTGGCCACCAAACTTTCACGGTTAAAAAATGAATTCTAAATCTCTTCAGAATTCTATTTTGTCAAACTTAGACTTGGGCCACACAATTAGGCTTTCTCCATTATACCCTCACTTACTCCTCTTAATTGCCCAAATTACCCTTATTCCTCTTATATTTATTTTAATTCATAATAATATTAATAAATTAATATTATATACTATCAATTAAATAAATAACCCATAAATTGCATAATTCTCAATAATTGCACAAAACACCGAAAATCACCGGAAACACCCAAAATATGAATATTCTCAATTAAATAAATAAATTAAAATATTCCGATTAAATTTGGGGTGTTACACAATGCAAATGCAAAGGCTAGATAGTTATAGGTTCGGGGGTTGGTTAAACTTAGGGAAGATGCTAGCATCCTAAGTTTCTGTAGTACTCTACAGGAACCTCTTATTTTATGTTTGTTTATTGCTAAGGGTTATTTGCTTAAGGATAAAAGACCTAGTGGTTTAATTCTAAGTATACTCGCCAAGACGTCGCATCTTGTGCCTACATATCCTGACGGGAATCGAATAAGAGTATTTGTAGTTCCCCTAAAGGGTTTGAGGAACTCTTTGACTGTGGTCAAAGTTCCTAAAGGGATAAGGGTAGTTGGTTGATTGATTCTAGGAGAAAAGACGAGTTGTCATTCTATGGGAGATTACTCGACTTAACCACCACAACTTATAGGAAAATAGTCTTTGCATCGTCTTAAGAGAAGGGCTCAAGCACTCGGAATTTAATCGACAAGTACGCCACTATCTCTCTTAAGCGGAAAAGTCCCTACATATTGATTGTATTGTTATGGGGCAGGAGATTTATCTCAACTGTTAAGATGACTAACATATTATTCTCTAATGGTTTGAATATAGTTGAATTGAGTTGATTTGTTTTTTTTATCTAAGTTGTAAAAGATAAAGAAAAAGACCCTCCTTATGGGGTAGGATCTAACTTAAGAGATCAACTTGAATGGGATCAAGGATCAAATGGGGAATTATGATACAAATAAAATGCATACACACAAGTGTTAAGTTATGCGCAAATTCTTCCTTTGAACATTATGCAATGCGGAAAAAAATAAATGACGGTAAAGTAAAGGCAGGATGGAGTAAAAAAACATACAAACGCATGGAAGCGCTAAAGTGTACAAGTGCGTGAGTTGTGAATAATCGAATGGGTGCTGAGAGACGGAAGCGTGCACGATTGATTGAGTTATGCGGGAGATTGATCTTAGGGATTAGTTTTTAAGAAAAATGATTTATTATTAAAAAGAGTTTTTGAGAAAAAGTTTGTATTATATTAGGTGGATTGTTTTTAGGGGAGGAGTTGTATTAGGTTCATTTTAGTACAATTCGGTGAATTAGTTTTTTAGTAAAATAAGATTTATAAATTAATTTGTTTGATAGAGATAAATAAGGATTATTAAATAAATAAAATGAGTTTGATTAAATAATTTTTGATTATTATAAAAGGTTATAATTGGTTTTAATAATAAAAATTGATTGAAAAGATTAATTACTTAATAAAAAGAGGGGTTAATGATTAAAATAGGTTAGGTTAATTAATTTTAATTAGGTGATTAATGGATAAATGAAAGGTTAGTGGGTTAATGAGTGGTTTAATTAATTGCAGGTTAATGATAATGAAGGGTTTAATTGAAGGTGTGCGGTTGCATGTGGTAGGGTGTAGCGGATTTAACGTGAGGAGAAAATATGAGTCGTGGGTAGAAAGATTAATTAAAGGATCGGGCGGTTGTGATGTGAGGGTGTATGGTGATTAGTGTGGGCGTGTGTGCATTAGATTACAATATATATATATATATATATATATATATATATATATATATATATATATATATATATATATATATATATATATATATATATATATATATATATATATATATATATATATATATATATATATATATATATATATATATATATATATATATATATATATATATATATATATATATATATATATATATATATATATATATATATATATATATATATATATATTACAAATCAGAAAACCCTAAGCTCAACCCCTCTCATCTTCCTCCGCCGTTTCTCCCTCTTTCTCTCTGCTACTCCACCATTTCTCTTCCTTGCTTTTCTTCTTTCATCATCCTTCTCGCAATCTTTTCTTCCTCGTCAGTTCTCCGCTCACCATTTTCTTCTTCTCCTGTTCCTACATCGACCAAACAAAAACAAAAACAAAGTTAATAATGTTAGCAAAGATCTCACGGCAAAAAATGGTTTCTTTTCGGGTTTTGACAGCAGCTCGCGAAGGGGTTTCGCTGAAAGGATCCAGCGATGGGTATCGTGATAGAGCTGCGGTGGTTTGCGGCGAAGGTTTGAGGGGGCTCGCGATGGATGATGTTTGAAGGTGATGGAGGTTCCGACGGTGAATGGTCGAGGTCGAGAATGATGATCTCCGACGAAGCTTAAAGAAAAGATAAGCTTCTCTCCACCTTTTTTACGATTTTTTGGTTTTCTAGGGTTTTCAATTTGGGATTTCTATGACTGTTGAATGTTGTGTATTTTTGTTTTATGAATGGATTGTTGTGTGTTTTGTGTGTGGAAGTTAGGGTTTGCGTTTACGGTATTCCCCCTTTTATATCTTTCACCAATTCTGCTAATCAATTCATGGTTAATTTGTTTCCAAATCCGTATGAGCATGCTTGTTCGAATTTGGAAAACAAGTTAAGACTTTGTCCCTCTTTGAATGGGTTCATATGGAAACTTTCTGTTTTGAGTTGTGTTCATTAACGAGAATTAATTGTCGATGATTGTATTTGAGATATCCTTATTTCTTCCTTAATTTGACTGTTTGCAGCAAGTTAGAGGTGTTGGCTCATACGGCAAAAAAATGGAAACGTAACCAGGGGAGAGTGATGAAGCTTAACAAAAGCTTGCCCAGAATCGTCGTTGCTCCTTACGGACATAAAGAAGGTAGTACGATTTTGAATTCCTTCTATATTGAGATTGCTCAGAAGTACATTCTAAACCTCAAATCCCTTTGTTGAAATGCAGGTCGAGTACGATTTTGAATTCCCATCAACGCCTGTTACTACTGTTAACTAATGGGTTAATTGATAGGTTCCTCTTCCACCTCAACTCCAACATACTCAGCTGTTCTCTAGGAAATGCATTGCGTTTTCCTTTGAGTTGGGTATCCCTTGAAGATCGCCACTTTGAGAAATTCGTAAGCCAATATCGCGATTATTGAAATATTGGATAAAACATCCGCGTACTGCACAAAGCGTCTATTTCCGAACTTCTCCTAATATGATACTACCATGATGTTATGCAGGTCGAAACCAATCGAAAGTTCTAGGCGGGGCAGAGCTAGAGACAGTACATGTGAGGGAGCATCATTTAATAAGTCTTCAAGAACTCAAGATCTGCGTACAAGTCAAAATTAAAACCTCTTGTAGTTGTAATGGTAGCTTATAGTTTCTGTGAAACCGCTACATGACCAAACTGTAATTATTTTATCACAAAGCTTAGAGTTTGTAAAAAAGGTGGTCATATGACAACATCCACCTCTTTACTCTCTTATAAACCGCTGCTTATTTAGTAACTTAAAATTATATGAGTGACTTGTATCTCTTGTAATTTGTTGTGCCTTATGTTTGCTTAATGAACCAAGAGTGTCCCAAATGTGTACGAAAAAACTTCCTGTTAAATTGTTCTCTCTCTTTTTTTTTATGTCTTTGTTGCAATGAAAGTGCCAAAATGTGAATCTCGTGAAGGACCAAAATATTGTATTCTTTGAATTTGGAAATGAAGTTTGATGAAACCTACCATCCCTTAGACTTGACCACATGGGAGTGCTATCAATATTATGCCAAACGAATCTCTTGATGTTTATGACAACAATCCCCCTTTTGCATAAAACATTGAAATTTGAACCTCAAGAATTCCACAACAACTTTGGGAAATAAGAAGAATAACAAAGATCCAAATCAAATATTCTCAAAGGTAGTAATGCCAAAGTTCAAATACACCCCTAGCATATTGTTTATTTCGACCCTGACCTTGTAAACCAAGAGATAAGGAAATGCACTTTGCGAAAATGTTACGAGTTGAGAACACCCATTTATTTTAATAGAAACTTAATAAGGGAAATAAAGTCGAACCATATTGGATGGAGGACACACTATGATCATGCTAATAAACCAACGTTTGAAAATATTGATTTGAACATCTCGGCGAAACCAAAGAAACTCTTAACGAAGGTCAAACTTCTCCAAAAAAAAGATACATCCAAGACACATGTCACACTACAACCAGGCACGAAATACCACAATCCAAAATACTAAAAGTCCAATAAACTTTGATTTGAGATCAATGCATCACGACTTCAAAAATAACCTTGCAACGACCATAATAATCCATAAATTCTCATGCACAATATTAAAGTAAGGAAAGCCTTCACCCCCTGGAGTAAAACGACAAGTCTCCTGAGATGTGGGAGGGGATAACATGCTCAAATCCTAGCTCTTTAAGCCGTGAAAACCCTAATACTTTCGAATCTGGATCCCTTAGTTACGACTTGAAGTGTTTAATTGAAAGGACGAATGCCAGTTCTACTTGCAAACAATGCACCTGCACGAGCTCGTTAGACATAATAAACAGGCACACAAAAGTAAAAGAAAACATGTAGAAAAAGATGCACAAAGGGGGTGGGATCTTAAAGTCAAAAATCAGGGTGTGACAGATGCCCCTATTTAAGTTTCTTCTATCCGGAGATACGGAGACTGAAATCTTCGTCTCAACGCGATAGGAGGGACTTAAATACAAACATTGCACAAATATTTGGCTCTAAGATACCACAGAATTCATATGATATGTAATGATATGAAAATGCAAGACAAGGGTCCTGTGGAGAAATGATGCCACAGGGGAAAAACTAGACACGACACGCAAGGAACACATGTTCAACGAAGAGTAGGCCCGACAAAGCGAGACTCCATGGGGAAAGAGACCACAAACATCAACGGTGAATCTCCAATAAAAAATAAATACATGTAGTACATATTGCTAAGAATATGGTAGCCTGGACAACAGGCGAGAAAATTGAAATTGAAGGATAACCTACTACCAAAGTGGTAGCCTAAGCAAAGGTATCCAGTTGCAACAAAGAAACGCATGTTACCTACTATCAATCAAACGATAGCCTAAGCAAGGGCAACATAAAGGGGAAAGATGATCTACTACCAAACCTGGTAGCCTAAGCGAAGGTGTCTGACCAAAAGAAAGGTGTTTTACCTACTATCAAACATATGATAGCCTAAGAAAAGGTAACAAAAGAGGAAAGATGACCTACTACCGAACCTGGTAGCCTAAGCAAAGGTATCTGACCAAAATAAGCTTCCATGATCAAAATATGATTCAGCTTCTTCTTTAACTAAATGATTCATTTAGAAAGGGTAAATAAACCTCCCCAACGCTTCAAGGTTTTTTTGCCATGAACGGGTCTCAGTTTCTTGAAATAAACCTCCCCAATGCTTCATGGGTTGTGTTCCATAAACGGGTCTCAGTTTCTTGAAATAAACCTCCCCAACGCTTCATGGTTTGCGTGCCATGAAGGGGTTTCAGCTTCTTGAAATAAACCTCTCCAACGCTTCATGGTTTGTGTGCCATGAACGGGTCTCAGTTTCTTGAAATAAACCTCTCTAACTCTTCATGGTTTGTGTGCCATGAACGGGTCTCAGTTTCTTGAAATAAACCTCCCTAACACTCCATGGTTTGTGTGTCATGAACGGGTCTCAGTTTCTCGAAATAAACCTCCCCAACGCTTCATGGTTTGTGTGCCATGAATGGGTCTCAGTTTCTTGGAATAAACCTCCCTAACGCTCCATGGTTTGTGTGCTATGAACGGGTCTCAGTTTCTTGAAATAAACCTCCCCAATGCTTCATGGTTTGTGTGCCATGAACGGGTCTCAGTTTTTTTGAAATAAACCTCCCCAAGGCTTCATGGTTTGTGTGCCATGAAGGGGTCTCAGCTTCTTGAAATAAACCTCCCCACGCCTCATGGTCTGAATACCATGAACGGGTCTCAGTTTCTACCTGAAATGACGAAAACTCGTGAGAGCATCTTCACAGGGGGTTAAAATATTACTGTAGATTGTAGAATTTTTAGCGGTAATTCATATTATACTGGAGATCATAAAGCTTCATCGGGGATCTTTAGAAGAGATGTAGGTCAGTTGATTTGTAAATATGTCTTCTCAAATAAAGAGAGAGAGATCAAATGTAATAAACTTCACCAAACTTCTCGGGAGAGATGCCATTTGATGGAAATATTCTTGTGTAATAAACTTACTGGGGAATACATTCTTGGAGAGTATTTGTTTGTTGTAGTTGTAAAGATGTGTGAAACTCTTGAAGTGCAAATTCTCAAATAAAGAGAAATATCTGTAAAGTCTTCGACAAACTTCTCTGATGGATTTCCAGAGGGATGCCATTTGACGAGTTGATAATCTTGACAAACCCACTGGGGATGGACAAACTGTCTTGAGGAGACGACCATTTGTCGTTTTGAATAAGATCCTGATCAAAACGAGTTGCTCAAATAAAGAGGTTGCTTGTAACCCAAATGTAAATTGTTGAGGCATTCTGATAATACTATTGGAGAAATATCTGTCTTCAATAATTATCTTCATAAAGACCCTTCCTGGGGAGCAAAGTGCATAATAAATGCATGCTTAATCTGTACTCTCAAGTTGGAGATAACCACAACGTGATTACCAAGGACCGAAGTTTAATTCAGGGAATAAATGAAGAGAAACTGTCAAGCAGGACCCAACCATTGAGGTATGAAATCAAATGGGATTCAACTAAAACAACCGTCTTCCACGAGGATCGAACTCCACGGGGAAATAGAAATATTGCACTCTTTCTGCCTAGGGCTGACGATTCTACTTGGAAGCAGAATACAAACCCAGCCACTTGGGGAAAACCACAACCAAAGTGACAGAACAAACAAACACAAAGATGCGAAGATGCACATGCTATGCTATCTACTTATATGTTATGCGTATGCTAACAAAACCAACAAAGATGAAATAAACATCTCGAAGTAAACATCCGACCAATTTTCGAAGGTAGAAGCACCACTGGGGATAGGTGGAGAATCACATACGGGATCACAATCCTGCTTCAGGGTTTCAAAACTCCTTATGGGGAATAGAAAATATTCCACTTGGAGATACAACATCCTGATCTTGCTTGAAGGATTTGTCAAGATGGATCTCGACTTAAAAGAAACTTTATAGGATAAATATCCTGCTTCACTAGAGGGATTCCTGCTGGAGTTGTAGATAGAGACACCTGAGTTGAGGTCTCACAAGGGATAAAATAAATATCCACTTCAACGGGGAAACCTGGGTCACCATAGCTATTGAACCTGTCGGAGTCAAGACTTCAATGGGATGAAATAAACATATGCTTCATTGAGGAAAATCAGCATTGTGACAGATCCATTGGGGAGTGAAATAATGTCCACTTCATTCGGGAAGGGGAAGTTGAGAAAATCATTGGAGAAACAATCAGATCACCAACTAGAGATTTCTTGCATTGATCATCACTGCTTGAAATAGATATCCATCGGAGGAATCATGACCATTTGAAGTAAAATTCACCGGGGACGTGAAGAATGTTGTGAAAACAAAGTAGTTTTGATCTTGCTGAACCTCGTAATAGTCGCCATTTTGAACAATAAGTGTTGTGAGTGGATGACGTACTCCTCATTTCTCAAGTGCCCCAGAGTATATGCTTTATGAGAGAAATTATTCCAAGAGGATTTTACAGAGAACAATGGAGTTCAATTTCCCCACTGTTTTCAAAGTCTTGGAGAGATTTGTCGGATCTGGACGTAACTGGCCCTGATTGATGGTATTCTGTATAACTGAGTCTTCAAAGAATAGCTCTTAAGAAAGTCATACTTGCATTAGTGGGCAACCGAGAAACAACTTGCCCCTATTCAACATAATCTTCAAGTTTCATCATCGATGTCTATATGTAAACTTTCTAAGATATCAGGCAAAATCAACATGCATAAAATGTTAATTCTGAAATTGTTAACGCAACATATATTTTTGTCTTGAAGTTTTTTTTGTCTTTTGAAAAAGATGTCACAATGACTCGTGACCGAATCACTAGTTAGGACATGAATTTATTTTATAAAGCCAACATCAAATTGAGCATAGCTCATAGGAGTCAGGAAATGTTATCTCATCGGGTATACTTTCAAAATAAACCCTACTTCAATTAGGTATTTTAAAGGTTGTGTCGTGGCTTGGTTCACGGTTTAAGAAACGAAGGATAAAGGCTCAAATTTTATTTGTACCCACCCATTCTTCGCGATGTTCTCCAATCCTGCATTCGGTTAAACTTGATACGAGCACTCATCTCTCAAGAGGATTTGATATGGTCGAGAATTCATCGAGACTTTGTGACATGGCGGTCACTCACCTATTTTCTTTTGGTGTTTGATCACACGACTTTGTTCTTTACTGAGGATTCTTTCATTGTAATCTTTTGTTTTTGCTTTTCACGTTTTTTCATTCCCTAACTTTTTCCTGGACAGAGTCTTTTGAATTTGACTTTGAAGTCTAGCGGGATGCCTCAATTTTGCCTAAGCCTCCTTCATAGGTTTTGACTTAGCGGGCTTTTTCTTTTTCATTCATTTTTTATTTATGAACAAGTCGTGTGACTCTAAGTTATTTTGACCTTTTTGAAAGGATTGTGACTGCCTCACTCTTTAGATAGTCGAGGGATAATCATTGTGTTTCTTTTTATTTCCAGCCTCCTAATGTGTAAGGAATAGATAAAATGGATTCTCGAATTTTCACTCCTTCTCTTTTGAGAGTTTGGGCGCTCGATCAGCTTAACTGAAAACTACCCTGCCCCAGGTTAAAATTGAGGGTTTTTATTTGGAAAAGAAAACTCCTACTTCAAGGCTCAAAGGGGTTAAAGAGGGATTATCTTCCTTATATCTCCGGTGTTTAGGATTTTAAACAATGTCTTACATCATCAGTAGAGTTTCATTCAAAAGCATACGACAAAAGATCTTGCGTTTTTGGTTCATCCTCCTCCTCCCAATTCTCTGTCAAGGCAAGAGATTGGGTAAAATTGACATTATAAATCATGAAAAGCTTCTTATGAGTGAATCCAAATGGATTTATTCAAGAAAAACATGTTTAATGCATTATCGTTCAAGAAAAACAAGTCCCTACATGCCAATTATGCTTTTATAATCAAAGAAATACAATACATATAAGCAAACAAAATGAACAGCCAAACAAGCCCTTTTAAAAGATTAACACAACAACGTCCCATTCAAGATTGGGCTTTCTCTTTTGAAGGTCAATAATTTGTCATCGATCATCTCTCAAACTTTTTCTTGGAAAATTTTACCTTGCACTCTTCAATCGAATGCCCCACCACTCCATCATGAAAATCACAGCTGGTGTTTGAGTCGACCATCTCAGTATGAACATTTTTAGGATTTGGTATCCAACGTAGAAACTGGGAATCCATTTCATCAACTTGAACAAACAGGTTACCTTGCATAGGTTGAAGTTGCGTATGAATACCCACTTGTTGAACATTATCATCAGAGGGAAGATCAAATACCGGATGAGACCGGTTGTGGGATCCGTACCTTTTGTTTTCTTTACTATCTTTTAGTAATTGTTTCAAGCTTGGTCAGATGGTCAAGATGTCAACTAATGAGACAAGGAAAGAAAACCGAATGAGCCATAACAGAGGTACATACATATGCAAATGCTAAATGAAGGATGTTATGCAAAAATTCAGGGTGCAGAATGAAAGGTTTCATGGAACTGAAATATCTACAAATATCACTGAACACCAAAGAAAATTCATTGATTTTTTTTGATACCGGATTACAAATAATATTCTTAAAAGAGCCTCGACATAGTAGCTAAATAAAAGCTAATAAAGTCCTAAGGAAACCTTGTATTGTGCTTCTTGATTTTCTCTTCTAGATGAACTCTCTTGAAGATGAGTTTGTCAAGGATCAAATTCCAAGGAGTAGTCTGATAGAGGAAAATAAATCCTCCATCTCTTGCTTTTCTTGCTAGAAAGTAAGGAAGGAAGCACTGTTCACTTGGATCTTCAATAAAAGTTTCTCATATTTGTCTTTGAATTTTCTTGATTCTTCAATCTGAGCTCCTACTTCCTTAGGCCATCCAAGTTAGGGCTCTTAAAAGAATATTTAAAAATATTTTTTTTGTAATCCATATTGGTCCTACGATGTTTATAAATAAATTTGAATTCCATGAAACCAATGCGACATGATGCTTTATGGATGCAAAGATGCAGGTAAGCACATAGAGATACAAAGATAAACAAACAAGGAGACCCTAGGTTTGCAACGAGTATGGAGTAAAGAGTATACCCATTCCCAAAGGATGTGGACTAAAGGTTGATTGTACCTGCAGAACAAGGTTCTAAAGAGGTGCCCAAAATCATTAGTCCATCTTTCAGATATTATCAATTTCCCAATTACTCGGTGGATAATAATATTCTCAAGAGAACCTCTTTTGAGTGTAGCATCACGTAACAACTATTTTGGGAGTACTCCCTCATAGTCCTCACACTACATCCTAATAAAGGCCAAAGTGGGGTTAATGGTAACTACGATCCTCAATATCACAGGCTCCAAGGTCGAAAATAGTGAATGTTTTCACGATTAGCTTATTCAACAGTGATGTATTTGAGAGGGCCTCAATTGAGCGGTGATTCTCAAGTCAACTTGGTCGGGATTCAACTCCCTATAAGCCTCGTCGAATATATCACCATCCTATCTTAAGTTCACTCAAGTCCGGGTGTAGGACTTTGTCTCACCACTCAAAGGTGTCATCCCAAAAAGAAATAGATAAACAAATATACAAATAAACAGATAATCAAACATATAACAATAAACAAGCATGATAAAACAAGTTAGGGAAACCCACAAGGATCCCCAATGAAGTCGCCATTTCTGTCGCGGTGAAAATTGGATACCAAGCTATTGATTAGCTTGAATCTTAATTCATTACAACCAGTCTTTAATTTTTCCAAAGGAAGGGAAAAAGATTGAATTACCCAAAATGCAATGCAAATGCAAAGGCTAGAGAGTTATAAGTTTGGGGGTTAGTTAAACTTAGGGAAGGTGTTAGCATCCTAAGTTTCTGTAGTACTCTACAGGAACCTCTTGTTTTATGTTTGTTTATTGCTAAGGGTTATCTGCTTAAGGATAAAAGACCTAGTGGTTTAATTCTAAGTATACTCGCTAAGACGTCGCATCTTGTGCCTACATATCCTGACGAGAATGGAATCATAGTATTTGTAGTTCCCCTAAAGGTTTTGAGGAACTCTTTGACTATGGTCAAAGTTCCTAAAAGGGATAAGGGTAGTTGGTTGATTGATTCTAGGAGAAAAGACGAGTTGTCATCCTAAGGTAGATTACTCGACTTAACCACCATAACTTGTAGGAAAATAGTCTTTGCATCGTCTTAAGAGAAGGGCTCAAGCACTCGGGATTTAATCAACAAGTACACCACTATCTCTCTTAACCGAAAAAGTCCATACATATTGATTGTATTGTTATGGGGCAGGAGATTTATCTCAACTGTTAAGATGACTAACATCTTATTCTCTAATGGTTTGAATATAGTTGAAGTGAGTTGGTTTGTTTTTTTATCTAAGTTGTAAAAGATAAAGATAAAGGTCCTCCTTATGGGGTAGGATCTAACTTAAGAGATCAACCTGAATGGGATCAAGGATCAAATGGGGAGTTATGATGCAAATTAAATGCATGCGCACAAGTGTTAAGTTATGCGCAGATTCTTCCTTTGGGTATTATGCAATGCGGAAAAAAATAAATGACGGTAAAGTAAAGGCAGGATAGAGTAAAAAAACATACAAACGCATGAAAGCGCTAAAGTGTACAAGTGCGTGAGTTGTGAATAATCGAATGGGTGCTGAGAGACGGAAGCGTGCACAATTGATTGGGTTATGCAGGAGATTGATCTTAGGGATTAACTTTTAAGAAAAATGATTTATTATTAAAAAGAGTTTTTGAGAAAAAGTTTGTATTATATTAGGTGGATTGTTTTTAGGGGAGGAGTTGTATTAGGTTCATTTTAGTACAATTAGGTGAATTAGTTTTTTAGTAAAATAAGATTTATAAATTAATTTGTTTGATAGAGATAAATAAGGATTATTAAATAAATAAAATGAGTTTGATTAAATAATTTGTGATTATTATAAAAGGTTATAATTGGTTTTAATAATAAAAATTGATTGAAAAGATTAATTACTTAATAAAAAGAGGGGTTAATGATTAAAATAGGTTAGGTTAATTAATTTTAATTAGGTGATTAATGGATAAATGAAAGGTTAGTGGGTTAATGAGTGGTTTAATTAATTGCAGGTTAATGATAATGAAGGGTTTAATGAAGGTGTGCGGTTGCATGTGGTAGGGTGTAGCGGATTTAACGTGAGGAGAAAATATGAGTCGTGGGTAGAAAGATTAATTAAAGGATGGGGCGGTTGTGATGTGAGGGTGTATGGTGATTAGTGTGGGCGTGTGTGCATTAGATTACAATATATATATATATATATATATATATATATATATATATATATATATATATATATATATATATATATATATATATATATATATATATATATATATATATATATATATATATATATATATATATATATATATATATATATATATATATATATATATATATATATATATATATATATATATATATATATATATATATATATATATATATATATATATATATATATATATATATATATATATATATATTACAAATCAGAAAACCCTAAGCCCAACCCCTCTCATCTTCCTCCGCAGTTTCTCCCTCTTTCTCTCTGCTACTCCACCATTTCTCTTCCTTTCTTTTCTTCTTTCGTCATCTTTCTCGCAATCTTTTCTTCCTCTTCAGTTCTCCGCTCACCATTTTCTTCTTCTCCTGTTCCTACATCGACCAAACAAAAACAAAAACAAAGTTAAGAATGTTAGCAAAGATCTCACGGCAAAAAATGGTTTCTTTTCAGGTTTGATAGCGGCTCGCGAAGGGGTTTCGCTGAAAGGATCCGACGATAAGTATCGTGATGGAGCTGCGGTGGTTCGCGGCGAAGGTTTGAGGGGGCTCGCGATGGATGAAGTTTGAAGGTGATGGAGGTTCCGACGATGAATGGTCGAGGTCTGGAATGATGATCTCCGACAAAGCTTAAAGAAAAGATAAGTTTCTCTCCACCTTTTTTACGATTTTTTGGTTTTCTAGGGTTTTCAATTTGGGATTTCTGTGGTTGTTGAATGTTGTGTATTTCTGTTTTATGAATGGATTGTTGTGTGTTATGTGTGTGGAAGTTAGGTTTGTGTTTACGGTCTTCCCCTTTTTATATCTTTCACCAATTCTGCTAATCAATTCATGGTTAATTTGTTTCCAAATCCGTATGAGCATGCTTGTTCGAATTTGGAAAACAAGTTAAGACTTTGTCCCTCTTTGAATGGGTTCATATGGAAACTTTCTGTTTTGAGTTGTGTCCATTAACGAGAATTGATTGTCGATAATTGTATTTGAGATATCCTAATTTCTTCCTTAATTTGACTGTTTGCAGCAAGTTAGAGGTGTTGGCTCATACGGTAGACAAATGGAAACGTAACCAGGGGAGAGTGATAAAGCTTAACAATAGCTTGCCCAGAATCGTCGTTGTTGCTTACGGACATAAAGAAGGTATTACGATTTTGAATTCCTTCTATGTTGAGATTTCTTAGAAGTACATTCTAAACCTCAAATCCCTTTGTTGAAATGCAGGTCGAATGGATATGCTGCCGCAGTTCCGGCGAAGGTTTTGGCAGTGCTCTTCTTCCCATTAACGCCTGTTACTACTGTTAACTAATGGGTTAATTGATAGGTTCCTCTTCCACCTCAGCTCCAACATACTCAACTGTTCTCTAGGAAATGCATTGCGCTTTCCTTTGAGTTGGGTATCCCTTGAAGATTGCCACTTTGAGAAATTCGTAAGCCAATATCGCGATTATTGAAATATTGGATAAACCATCCGCGTACTGTACAAAGCGGCTATTTCCGAACTTCTCCTAATATGATACTACCATGATGTTATGCAGGTCGAAACCAATCGAAAGTTCTAGGCGGGGAAGATCTGGAGACGGTACGTGTGAGGGAGCATCATTCAATAGGTCTTCAAGAGCTCAAGATCTGCGCACAAGTCAAAATTAAAACCTCTTGTAGTTGTAATGGTAGCTTATAGTTTCTGTGAAACCACTACATGACCAAACTGTAATTATTTTATCACAAAGCTTAGAGTTTGTAAAAAAAGTGGTCATATGACAACATCTACCGCTTTACTCTCTTATAAACTGCTGTTTATTTAGTAACTTAAAATTATATGAGTGACTTGTATCTCCTGTAATTTGCAGTGCCTTGTGTTTGCTTAATGAACCAAGAGTGTCCCAAATGTGTACGAAAAAACTTCCTGATAAATTGTACTCTTTTTTTTTATGTCTTTGTTGCAATGAAAGTGCCAAAATGTGAATCTCGTGAAGGACCAAAATATTGTATTCTTTGAATTTGGAAATGAAGTTTGATGAAACCTACCATCCCTTAAACTTGACCACATGGGAGTGCTATCAATATTATGCCAAACGAATCTCTTGATGTTTATGACAACAATCCCCCTTTTGCATAAAACATTGAAATTTGAACCTCAAGAATTCCACAACAACTTTGGGAAATAAGAAGAATAACAAAGATCCAAATCAAATATTCTCAAAGGTAGTAATGCCAAAGTTCAAATACACCCCTAGCATATTGTTTATTTCGACCCTGACCTTGTAAACCAAGAGATAAGGAAATGCACTTTGTGAAAATGTTACGAGTTGAGAACACCCATTTATTTCAATAGAAACTTAATAAGGGAAATAAAGTCGAACCATATTGGATGGAGGACACACTATGATCATGCTAATAAACCAACGTTTGAAAATATTGATTTGAACATCTCGGCGAAACCAAAGAAACTCTTAACGAAGGTCAAACTTCTCCAAAAAAAGATACATCCAAGACACATGTCACACTACAACCAGGCACGAAATACCATGATCCAAAATACTAAAGTCCAATAAACTTTGATTTGAGATCAATGCATCACGAATTCAAAAAAAAACCTTGCAACGGCCATAATAATCCATAAATTCTCATGCACAATATTGACGTAAGGAAAGCCTTCACCCCTGGAGTAAAATGACAAGTCTCCTGAGATGTGAGAGGGGATAACATGCTCAAATCCTAGCTCTTCAAGCCGTGAAAACCCTAAGACTTTCGAATCTGGATCCCTTAGTTACGACTTGAAGTGTTTAATTGAAAGGACGAACGCCAGTTCTACTTCAAAACAATGCACCTGCACGAGCTCGTTAGACATAATAAACAGGCACACAAAAGTAAAAGAAAACATGTAGAAAAAGATGCACAAAGGGGGTGGGATCTTAAATTCAAAAATTAGGGTGTGACAGGGGAAAGAGCAACAAAAGTGAGAGAGACACCACATATTCACCTAAAATCTTAAGGTTTTAGGTGAATATGTGGTGTCTCTCTCACTTGTGTTGCTCTTGCCCCAATATTGATGCTTGTCTTCATACCCTAACAAATGGTATCAGAGTCTGGTTGTGAAAGATGGAGCCTTAGAAATTTTTGACATTCAGAATAACTTGGTCTTTAAATCTCATATGTCGAAGAATAGAACATTTAAGACCATGATCAGTTTGACTGAGGTACAATATTGAAAATAATTATCGACCACAAGAATAGTTGGTTGTAGCATTTGAGGTTTGGCGATATGAACTTTAGGTCGATAAATCAATTAATCACTCAAGATATGGTAACTGGTATACCAAGTCTTGAGATACACGACAAACTCTATAAAGGTTGTCTAGTCGGAAAGCAGTCCAGGAAATCTTTCGTTTCAACTATGCCAATGAGATCATCCTGCATATTCGAAGTTGTACAATCAGATATATGTGGTCCTTTTGAAGATGTACTATATATCCCTAGAATGAAGTGCAATATGCTAAGTTTTTGACAACTGGTCAAAAAGGGTTTCTTAGAGGTTATGAAACTTAGAACTTTTCGACATTCAGAATAACTTGGTCTTGAAATCTCCTCTGTCGAAGAATAGAACATTTAATACCATGATCAATTTGACTGAGGTACAATGTCTGAAAACAATTGTCGACCACAAGAATAGTTGGTTGTGGCATCTTAAGTTTGGCCATCTGAACTTTAGGTCGATAAATCAACTGATCACTCAAGATATGGTAACTGGTATACCAAGTCTTGAGATGCCCGATCAACTTTGTGAAGGTTGTATAGTAGGAAAATAGTCCAGGAGATCATCCTGCATACTCAAAGTTGTACATTCAGATGTATCCGGTCCTTTTGAAGAGCATACCATTGGTGGAAACATGTATTTCATCTCATTTGTCGATGAGTACAACCGAAAGCTCTAGATCTATGTGATCAAACGAAAGGACAAAGTATTTGAAACCTTTAAGAGATTCAAGATACTTGTCGAAAACCAGACTCTGATACCATTTATTGGGGTATAAAGAGGAGCTTGAACATTGGGTCAAGAGCAACACAAGTGAGAGAGACACCACATATTCACCCAAAACCTTAAGGTGATAGGTGTATGAGTTCTTCCACTTATAAATGTTCAACTCTCCACATTTATAACCAATGTGAGACCATTATTCACACTACTCACATTTGTTATATTATTCTCAACAATTACAACGGTGAAAGACATAACAATAATAATATTATGTTACCAATTTTTTTTTTGAATTTACAACCCTTTATTCATCTTATAACTAAAGTTACAATATAAACATAAATTTGTAAAATATTTTTTATTTGATAATATCTATCTAAAAACTTCAAATATTTACATTAAAACAAAATGAAGTGAAGTATAAAAAAACATGAGAATCAAATTTAAAAAATAAACCACTAATGATGATTTTTAATTATATATGATATATGCAACACTCTTTTAGTATATTGATATATTTTATTATTACTTTCTTTATATTATTTCTTCCTATTATGTCAAACAAATAAAGTAAGAGGAATTAACAATATTCCTAATTTCACAAATATGAGAATATAGAGTTTCTTTAAATTGATTTATTGTTTATCCAATACTTATTTGTATAATAGATATGAATATAATAATTAAAAAAATAGAAGAAATAATGACTAAAATAAAAACTCTCATATCTCAACTTAATATCGATAATTTTTTTTTTTAAATTTGCAACCTTTTATTTATCATAAAATTAAAGTTTAACGATATAAACATAAATTTGTAAAACTATTCTTTATATAATAATAGTTATCTAAAACTTTAATTTGTTTTTATTAAGACAAAATAAAGACAAGTAAAAAAAACATGAGAATCAATTTTAAAAAATAAATCATTAATGGTGGTTTTAAATTGTATAAGTAAACAACACTCATTTAGTGTATTGATATATAATTCATTACTATATTTTTCGTGTTATTTTATTATATTATGTCGATTTCTCAATTATGAGACTAGAGTTTTTCTATAGTAATTTATAGTTTACTCAATAGTTATTTTTATAATAGTGATCATATAAATATAATAAAAAATAACTAAAACAACAATTCCTTTATTTTAACTAATATCAACACAAAATAATAATTTGTAACACTATTCATCACGTAATTAATGTTTCACGATATAAACATAAATTTGTTAAACTATTGAAATTTTTATATGATGATAATTATCTAGATTTTTTTTTAATTTAAGACAAAATAAAGATAAGTTCAAAAAGACATAAGAATCAAATTTAAAAAATAAACCATTAATAATATTTTTTTTTAATTATATAAATATGTAAAATTAAATCCCGTCTGTCTCTTTCAACTTATAAGCATATATTTTTCTTTGCAAGCAAAACATACATTTTTATTTATGATTAATTTTAATTATTTTTTAATTATAATTCAAAATAAATTATTATAATATTAATTATTGATCATATTTATTTAAAAAGAATTCCAAAAATAATAAAATTTAATACAAAATGAAAGAACCGTGAAATGAACAACTTGTTCAAAACTGAAATAAAAAATGAAATAATGTAATAAAATATTTATCTCTATTTAATAAAATATTTATATCTATACATCAAGCCTAATAATAATTAGCATTAGTGGATATATTGAAAGAAAGAAAAAACTTAAATTCCACACTAATTAAAAATATTAGTCTAAATTATAAATTCCACACTAATTGAAAAAACTTAAACTCAAAAAGCATATATATGTACTTATAAATTATGTTAAATTACAATTTTATTCAACCTATTTTATTCAATTTATAAAATTAATTTTTCTATTTTAAATTTAAATAATTTTGGTCTTTTTATTTTAAATTTAAAAAGTTTTGGTCCTTTCTCATATTTTTACATTAAAATTAAAGATGTTTTTATTTTTTAAAAAATAAGTTACTTGTGAAATATGATATATCATTATATATAAACATATCGTTGAACTTTATAGATAAAAATATAGGTTAAAAAATCAATATTTTATTGATATTTTATGTAAAAATGTAATAAAAAAATTAAAACTGTTTAAATTTAAAATAAAAAAATCTTAATTGTTTGAATTTAAAATAAAGAGTTTAATTTCATGAATAAGACAAAATTGAGAAATCAAAACTATAATTTAATCTATAAATTATTCACTAAAATATCTTCACATTGAATGAGTCATCTTTTTATCAACAGAATCAAATATAATAATCTACTAGAGAAGACAAAAATAAAAATAATTTTAATTTATTAAATAATTAATAAAATTAATGATGTAAAATACTTTATTTTATATATAAAAGTGATGTCCAATACGGTCACATATCAATATTACATTTTTTAGAATATCATTTAAGACCATTTTGCTTAATTATAAAGCCATAAAAGTATAATGAAGCTCAGCCTTCAATATTTTAAACTAGAAAAGCTTATAAATTGTATTTTTGGCAAATATTTATACTGCTAATATTAGTTTGATGGAAAAAAAATTCCCAATGCTTGGTGTAGAGATTTTAGAGAGGACTACATATTTAGGGTCCATATAGACTAACCAATAATAATGTAGCATTTTCCAACATAAATATTGTGCAAACATTACACATGATTTATGAAAGAAACTGTTGAGGGTTGGTTACACATGTCAAGTAGTAAGTGATATAGAGACCACAACCAATTGATGTTGAGTGTGTTTGGTTTCATTCATTTTTGCGTGTTTCACATATCACATCAAAGTGTTTTGACTTGATCAGATTAATATTAGTGTTTGTCTAATCTTCATGTTCTTATGCTCATTGTACACTTCAATTTTAATATTTAATGACACAAGTCTTGGCCACAAACTTTTTTTCTTCTAAATTTGAGGTTTAAATTTAGTGATTGTTCTGAGTAGCCCAAAGTGAGAGGATAAAGACTCAATTTGGGTGGAAAATAGATTCAATTCGTTAAAAATGTTTGGTGTTATCCGTACTTTTTTGTATGAAGGATTAAAGTTTTTGACTCATGCTTTCTAATATGTCTGACATGTTTTACTTGGTTTTTTATAATTCTGCATTTTCAACAATGCTCAGTCCGTCCCGCATCATTTTTTTTTTGGTTTTTGCGATGCAGACTTAAATATGGCAGATATGTCTGTTTGTCACCCATATGTTCATTATTAAAGGAAAAGAAATAAAGTGCATAATATGTAGACTCAATCTCTTATAAGTAGACGATTATGCATATGGGAGCCCCACTAGTCGTCCAGATCAATTTGATGGTTGATCATGATCCACGTCTCACCTCACGCTTTCAATTTCCAATTGATTCTCGGTTTTAAGAAATAAAGCACATTATTTCTTAAGCATTCAAACTTATTTTCATTCATATCACTTTTCACTCTCGTACTTACTTGAGCGTTGGAGTGCTAACCTTGCAGCTCGACACCTTATCCATCATATCGAAAGACGAGGACCATTGTAGCAAGCTCGACCCTTTTACTTACCAATCAATTTTGGTTCCACAACAAAACATTGGCGCCATATATGGAAATTTACTTCCGATTCCTACGAATTTCCACAATTAATTCTCTCTTGATTCAACCAGACCCCCTCCATTAGTTGGGTCTCCTCCATCCGAAGTACAAATCTTTGTTCCTAATCACTTTCCTTGAATTCCAACTTATTTTCCATCATATTCTCTCTCAAATCCATCAACTATGGTGGCATCTAAAGCCACTCACTCCATCATTCAATGAGAAACGACTCTCGTTACTATTAAATTTGTTAAAGATCTGCCACCTCTTCCTTAAAGATTATATGATCAACTCCTAGTAAAATCTTCGTTTGTTCCTTCGCGGTAAGATTAAGCCTCTTAGTTTTTCCGAATCTGCGCAATAATTCCTCCAAGGTGACCATTCATTGAGACCTCTACCAATTTCTGTGATGCCTGAATAGGAAATGCTTCCTGGCTTCCAGCTGTTACAATTTAGCATCGACACGTTGGGAGCAAACAATCTATTGAACAACATTTATAATGGTACGTCATCATAATTCACAAGTCATAAAAGACAGGCTATTCATAACTGATCTTGACGGATGATCAGAACCTGAAGTGGGTCAGAGACTTTGTCGGTGATGTTGGGTTGTAAGGATGAGGAGGGGGTGTACCTGCAAAGCGCTCTGATGCTAAAGTAAGAATCGGGAGAAGAGAAGGTAAATACAAAAAGTGTATGTCTTAGGGTGATTTGGAATGATTTAGAATACCTGACCCTCTCAAGTGAAAGAGTTTTTATAACTCCTGTAGTGTTTGTCCATTGGTCCTTATTTTCAGAGCGAGATATTCGCTCCGAAAGAATAGGTAATTGCCAGAAACTAGCCGTTGGGGCGGGGAGATGTGCTCGAAACTAGCAGTTTCCCTGGGCAAGAGCATGGTCACGGCCACATGCGTCGTGACTGTTTTTGGATGGTGAAACTATGCGTGACGGGGAAGAATATAACGAGGGACAGCTGATCCTGGGGGTCAACTGGTCAGCCTTCCTCGACAAAGGGGAAGAGGAGAGAGAGCTTCACTTTGCCCTTAGCTGGCAGGGCTAAGGCTATTGGGCCGTTCTGGGCGTAGAAGTGGATTGGACCATGCCTAGCCATTGGGTGACTTAACGGCCACCTTTAGCAGCGTTGTCTTTTCTGCTTGGGCCAGTCCGGAACAAAAGCCCGTCAAAGTTATTGCTCCTGAGCATATGAGTGATGACTTAAGGGCAACCCGCGTTCGAGGAAGAGTAGGCGTGGTCGACGTCCGTTACTGAGATGAGGTCACTTTGTAGTGCTCGAAGGCGCCCATGTCCGAGGAATTTGGAAGTTGCCCTGAGTGCTCAACGGACGAGGAGCCCAATGGTTGATGGGACTTATAGGGATGGAGTGCCACGTGTGCATCGAGCCACGCGCTGCATTTAATGCATAAAGACGACAATGTTAGGGTTATGATGACGCCATACACCATGCGTGCTCATGCACGTGTCCCTGCTCTGCCTATAAATAGGGAAAAGAAAGGCTCATTTCCACTTTTCACTTCTCTTTCATCTCTTGCTACATGTTCTCGTCTCTGTCGTTCACCTCCGTACTAGCGCCGTACACGCAACATCCAAAGCTCGTCGACCACTCATTTCTCTTCCTCGACCATGTAAGTCTTCCTAACTTTTCTCTGCTTTAAGTGTTTTAGCTTCTGTTTTGCTTAGTTTGCATGCAGTTAGGATGAAGTTGGGTAGAGTAGAGGTGGTTTCCGGCGAATGTAGGTGGCTGACGGTGGTTAGGCCATCTTCTGTCGTCGGGACTTTCATCGGAGTCTTAGAAACTTAGGATTTTAGTCAATTTCTGGACCCGTTATGATGACGAGGGGGTTTATCACTGGTGGGATTCATGTATTTTCTGGTGTAATCATGAGTTTTCCGGTGGATCTCCAAAGGGATTCTGGGTACGCACCAGGGAGGAAGTCCCCATGCGGGTTTGAGAGATTTCCATGGGTGTCTCCTTGCACCGTTGTTGTGCCATTTGAGTAGGGGCTTAGGTCGGGGACATTGTCCTTGGACCATCGCGTGCCCTTTCACTTGACTAGCGATGGAAGAATGGATTTGACTTTGTCATCGAATTCACTTTTGTCCTCTGCTTTTCAAGTAAAAGAGATGTCTCACGATCCTGTGAACAAAGTCGCGAGGCATTTATCTGAGGGGAGCTCTTCGAATGACAGTAGTACCGACGAGGTCTTTGTCCCCATAAATGCCGGCAAAACGTCCACCCCCAGTAGTTCCGGGGAAGACTGAATTGTCGCTGAGCCTCGGGAGCATGCCTCCCTTTTCACTTCTTATACTCAAGACGCTTTCACGACGATGGGGGATGAGGGAAACTTGAGGGTCCACTTCCCTATGTGCGTGTTTGTCTTCAAAGAAATTGGGTTTAGACTGCCCTTCACTGGCTTTCAAGTGGTAGTATTTTCACATCTAGATCTAGTGCCATCCCAGATGCACCCAAATTCAATTGCCTTCGTCCGCGCATTCAAGATAACTTGAAAATTTTTGGAGATTAGAGCCACTCTCCCCCTCTTCTTCACCGCCTTCCATCTTCAATGCCAGGTCGTTGGGAGGCGGTTTGGCTGGGTCTCCTTGAAGCAGGAGAGGAAATTGTTCAAGCCCTTCTCCGAGTCTATTAGGACTTTTAAGGAAAGATTTTTCGTGGTTGAGCCCATGTCGGTGAGGGCCAAAGATTCCTCGTTCTTCTGAGAGATTACAACAGATTAGAACGGGGAGCCCGTTATTGACGAGGAAGGCAAGGTTCAGGGGCATAGATTGCTGAAGTTCCCCTTCTGCTATAGCAGAGACCACTTTACCCGGGGAACCGACGATTATCTTGCCACTCCTCACACGCTGGGGGATGATGATCAGGCTAGCTACGACAAGCTGGTGGCCTTTGTTGACGGTTTTCTACCTGCTCAGTGTGTGACCAGGAGCGGGGAAATTATTTATGAAGAGGATGGGGGACCCAAGATGGAAACCTGATATATTAATACGAAAGAGCTCCTCAAGTGTGGCACTCGCGAGAAGGCTCTGGAACTTCTGGGTATCTATTTACTTCTTAGCTTATTTTTATTGATATATGCCTTATTAACTAACGCGTGCTCATTGTTTTGTAGGTAAGACGTCTTCGTCCTAAGAGCGCTTGGTGAAGAATGTTTAGGAGAAGCTTAAAGTGGGCAAGAAGGTCGGAAAGAGCCACCTGGGCGAGCAAGTGGTTCCACCCCCGACGGAGTCGGGGACTTCAACCTCCAGAGTTGCAGCTGCCCAGACTTCTCAGCTGCCGGTAACCTCCCGTGTAACACCCAAATCTAACTCGACGGATAATTAAGGAAAACAGAATCAGAGTGCAACAAATTTTGTAAACATTACGGTCGTAAGGGGCTGTCACGACCGTGACGGTCATGACGATCGTAAGGAAGTTGTGACGACCGTCACATCAGCAAATTCTGGGCGTTACAATTTCAACTCACAGAAACATACATTTCACAACTCGATTAGACAACATGCATTTAGTAATGATACATAGCACAAAAGCTTGGATGAACATACAACAATAACTTGCTTAACATTTTGATTACAAGGCATTTTATTAATTTGCAGCGAAATATAAAACATTTCCAACATTTAGCATGATTAAAGCAAGACCATGAAACTTACAACAAAACTCCATTAAAATTCAGCAAGTAATTATCTTGCATCAATTCAACATAAACAACGAGTTTCAACCATAAAAATCAGCACTACTAATTCATCGGTATAATGCATCTAACCAACATTTGGCACTTAACAGCAGCCATCAATTTAATGAAAAACACTTGATAAAATTCAGCAACAAGGAAATTAAATAAAAGCAATAACATCAATCGTTCATCCCCCCAAGAGTGCTACGTATCAGAGCGACCAACAACCTTAAACGGAAAGCTACACTTATTCCGGATTACCTGCAAATTACCACCAACAGAGGTAACACACAATGTAAAGGGTGAGATATCAACAACATAACATAAGGCATGATAAAAGTCATGTCAGAATATTATCACAACATTATAATTCCAGCAGTTCGCATAAATATTAGTAATAATAACTACAACCACTCTTTATTCATAACCACAACAATTGTCATCATATCTCAGCAACTCGTTAAAACAACTCAACAACGCAACTCAACAATGCGACTCAACAATGAGACTCAACTGTGCATATGCATGTGGTACCATTTAGGAGCCAACACTCCAAAACTCGGGACAGGGCCAACACCCCGAACCCATCTAGGAGCCAACACTCCAAAACTCGGGAGACAACTCTCCACAATAATTCGGGAGACAACTCTCCACAATAAATCGGGAGACAACACTCCACAATAATTTGGGAGACAACTCTCCACAATCATTTTATTTTGTCATTAAAGACACAACCGTCGCCAATCCAGGCCAAATGATATGCTATGAGATGCAACTATTATGGACTATAACACAACAACAACAACAACAACTGTACAACAACCGTGCAACAAGGCATCACGCCTACAACCAATTATCCATAACAGAAACATCACATTTTTCATATATTATGGACTCACCATTTCAATCTGTTCATATCAGAGAACTACCAACAATATCGTTCCTACGAATAAGACTCTAACACATTTTCGCAGAGAAAAATTAAAAACAACTTCGTCTCTACAATTGAGAACTCAACAACATTTTCATGTCAGAGAACAACTGACAAGATCATTACTATAAATAAGAACTCAACACATTTTCATATACCTTCATACGGGTAATATAACTACAACTTATCCACATAATCCAAGGAGAATATTATAATAACATTTTCTCAACAGTGACACAACAACTTCATATGCATCAAGTATTCATCATTTCAATCTGTTCAGGTAGGGGAACAATAACAACATACTTTCGACAATTAAGAATTCAGCACATTATTGTAAGAACAACATTACAACTTTTACTCACTAAATTAATTATAGTTCCTGAAAAGGTTCGTTAACTACGGGGCAACTAATCTTGCCTCATTAAGGGCAACCATACAACATCGTACAACACTGACGATATAACACATTCATTCCTACACAAAAAAACCTCGTCCCTAACATTTATGGGGTAACGAGAACTATATCTATGATTCGATTCCCTACCTGAAGTCGATCAAGTAAGAACATAACAACAATCTTTTCTCAACAAATGGGAAATTAGCGTGTGTCGGCGCCGATTCCCAACATTACTACATAAACTAATGATATAAACACTAATGCAGGCGTAGACAAACATTAACCCTTAATATTTCTCAACCTACGGGAACATTTACCCTTAATATTGCTCAACCTACGGGAACATTACTACGGGAACTTTACCACGGGACATTTCCACGGGAATATCACTACGGCGACATTACCACGGGAATATTACTACGGGAATGTTACTATGGAAACATTAACTCTTAATATTTCTTCAACTTACGGGAACATTACTACGGTAACATTACTACGGGAATATTACTACGGGAACATTAACCCTTAATATTTCTTCAACTTACGGGGATATTACTACGGGGACATTACTACAGGAACATTACTACGCGAACATTACTACGGGAATATTACTACGGGAATGTTACTACGGAAACATTAACTCTTAATATTTCTTCAATTTACGGGAACATTTACTCTATGATTTAATTCCCTACATGAAATCGATCATACCCACAGTTATAGAATTGAACCCCACCCTTACCTTTGGATTGAGGACAACTCTAAACTCTGGTTCCGGTTTGCTCTCCGGCGACTTTTCTGCAACTATCTTCCAATTTCACTGATGGACAATTCTCATATTCTTACTTTCTCCACAGTCACGTTCCTTTTTCCTTCTCTTCAACCTTTTTCCTCAATATTGATTTTCTGAGCAGTTTATCGTTCTCTTGCTCTTTCTCCCACAACTTCTCTAATAACTCCCTAATTACCCTTATTCCATCCACTAATAATAATAATAATAATAATAATAATAATAATAATAATAATAATAATAATAATATTACTACTAGTTATTAAATTATCATTATTATTAATTATATTATATTATTATCAAACTCAATGATTTATTAAATGGTTTTCTATACTTTAAGGACACCCACCAACGCTCTCAGACACACTCCCACATAAAGGCACACCAACAATTCATAAATAATTTAATTAAAATGAAAGGGCGTTACAACTCTCCCCTACTTAAAAGAATTTCGTCCTCGAAATTACCTCAATCAAACAGCTCCCAACCAGACCACTTTCACCAAAGCAATCTCTTCACCTTGAAGTTGCTTCTCGTTCATCCACCCGAACTAGTAACGCCTCAACAGTCAAATTACCTTTCACTTGTACACCATCCATCTGAATCAATGCACTTCTTCAACTTAGGCACATACCACATCATATAAATTCCCACGAGTGACAGTGGTAAAACAGTCTAACCTACTATTTTCCCCACGCTTCTGCTGCGCCACTCTGGTACAGATCACAAAACACAGTGTGCTTCCGAAAACTCAAGCTCGACCAACACCAGTTACTATCGTAACTCTCAAAACACGTCTTTCTTGGATCCTTTGGATCTCTTCAGTCGTCTCTTGCACAATCTCAGCTAGCTTCAACATAGAATGATTAATCTCACTTGTTAGGAAAAGAGCCAAATTAGTCATTCTATCCAAAATCACCCAAGTAAAATCATATCCCTCAAATTCTCCAGAAAACCCAACACAAAATCCATGGGAATACTATCCGATCTCCACTCTGGAATATTCAACAGTTGCATCAGACTCAACGGTCTCTGACGTTTATTCTTCGACTTCCAACAAGTCTAATCAGCACATACAAACTCAACCACTTATCTCTTCAACTATGACTCTCAAAATGATTTCCTCAAATCCGGTTACATCTTCATAGCACCGGGATGGATACTCCATCTACCTCAATACTCTTATTCCACTTAATAATATCTGGAACGCAAACTCTATCACGACATCTCATGATAGTATTTCCATTAATCTGAAAATCATCCTTTCGACTTTAATTCCTCAGATTCAACCAATCTACCAACTCAAACCATAGTTCTGACCTTATCGAATCCCATCAAGAGTACCACTAGTAAGGTCCAACATACTAAGCTTAACTCCATAAGAAGTCTCTTCACAAATCAACTCATACCACAAAATTGCTCAATCAGTCCTAACTCTTTTCACCACCATCATCGGCATATGCAAGGATTTCCAAGTCAATGCATAAGCTACCACGTTTTGATTTCCCCGAATGGTAATTCAATCTGAAACCATAATCCATTCCGGAGTCCCAATTATTTTCTCTGCCTCATATTCAACTCTTCCAAGTCAAATCAATGCCTTAAGCTCTTGAGGTCACCAAACATTCCAAGTCTCACACTAACTAATTGAAGCTTCCAACTCCGGCACAACCACAACAGCAACCAACTCTAAATCACTTATCAGATGATTCCTCTTATGTACTTCAAGTTCCCTTAAAGCATAACCAAAACTCGCTGAAGTTTCACTTAGCATATCTCTCAATCATATCAACAAGGCATCACAAAATACAACAAATGGTCCTGTCGGGTTCGGCAAAAATCAACACACGATACGTTTTCAATTTTCTGCTATAATTGAACCAGGTACAGGCCTAAAAACAATTTTTCCTAGAAAAAGCATCTCGTTAGCTTTCCAACGCTTCGAACGGGGAGTAAAACCGACTTACGGATCAAGAGATATGAATTTTCGAAGTTTCTCCAAAACAGAATTTTTCTGTATAAAGGCTGCTACGGGTTTTAGCATTTTCGCCCGAAAATCCGACCGATTCAATTATTTTCTTTGAAACAACCACATACTCATTCATACTAAACATATATTAGTGATTTAGAACCACCAAACTTGAATTCTACGACTTTCAATTTTAATCCGAATCTTAAATCCTCAAATCTCCAAAAATGCAAAAATTTACAAAAATCCATCAAATTCGATAAAACAAGCATACTCGATCACGGCCTAACATTACCCGACACAACAGTGTAATTTATTCCAACTTTCGTCCGTAAAACATTGATTCCGTAAAAAGCTGTGATCTCGGAATTCGACGTACGACAACAATTTCACATTCTGTGGCCTTAGCACACACACCAGACACAAGTCTCAAAGCTACTCAATCAATTTAGTTCTTTGACCATCCAACAGACATAAAAGACGGAGCTCTCGCTCTCAGACTAGTTGCCGTAACTAAGTCGGTCACAACTCCACTTCACGTCCTGGTTGTATATCACTATCTTGTCAGGATAACTTCCAGCCAACCACAATTAATCGGCAAATCTCCAACTTCTCACTTTCATTATAACTCAAAAATTCCCATCAAAATTAAACACCTCAATACCGTCCTGCGCCGACTCATCAAAACCATTCTTAAGCACTTAGCTTAACTCAAGACAATTCACTGCTCACGTCATCCAAGCTTGCAAAACACGTCCATCCCATCCAACACAATCCAAACTACTATCAACAAGAGATTAAGGGTGACCAGTTCCTCAATTTGTCAATAGACAGCCGAAAATCATGATGGGGTATAAACCATATTTACCAAACTATAAGAGCGTTCAACCACACACTGAGCTACAACTCCACACTTGCAGCATTCTGGAGAAGCACAAGCTTCTCCCCCACTTGAATCATTCTCACTTCTGCAGACAAAGGTTCTACAACAAAACATGTACCGACAGTATTTTCACACACATGTCGCATACAAGGGAATACACAACATTAGACAACTTGGCCGGACGGACCGACCTGCTCTGATACCACTAATGTAACACCCAAATCTAACTCGACGGATAATTAAGGAAAACAGAATCAGAGTGCAACAAATTCTGTAAACATTACGGTCGTAAGGGGCTGTCACGACCGTGACGGTCATGACGATCGTAAGGAAGTTGTGACGACCGTCACATCAGCAAATTCTGGGCGTTACAATTTCAACTCACAGAAACATACATTTCACAACTCGATTAGACAACATGCATTTAGTAATGATACATAGCACAAAAGCTTGGATGAACATACAACAATAACTTGTTTAACATTTTGATTACAAGGCATCATATTAATTTGCAGCGAAATATAAAACATTTCCAACATTTAGCATGATTAAAGCAAGACCATGAAACTTACAACAAAACACCATTAAAATTCAGCAAGTAATTATCTTGCATCAATTCAACATAAACAACGAGTTTCAACCATAAAAATCAGCACTACTAATTCATCGGCATAGTGCATCTAACCAACATTTGGCACTTAACAGCAGCCATCAATTTAATGAAAAACACTTGATAAAATTCAGCAACAAGGAAATTAAATAAAAGCAATAACATCAATCGTTCATCCCCCCAAGAGTGGTACGTATCAGAGCGACCAACAACCTTAAACAGAAAGCTACACTTATTCCGGATTACCTGCAAATTACCACCAACAGAGGTAACACACAACGTAAAGGGTGAGATATCAACAACATAACATAAGGCATGATAAAAGTCATGTCAGAATATTATCACAGCATTATAATTCCAGCAGTTCGCATAAATATTAGTAATAATAACTACAACCACTCTTTATTCATAACCACAACAATTGTCATCATATCTCAGCAACTCGTCAAAACAACTCAACAACGCAACTCAACAATGCGACTCAACAATGAGACTCAACTGTGCATATGCATGTGGTACCATTTAGGAGCCAACACTCCAAAACTCGGGACAGGGCCAACACCCCGAACCCATCTAGGAGCCAACACTCCAAAACTCGGGAGACAACTTTCCACAATAATTCGGGAGACAACTCTCCACAATAAATCGGGAGACAACACTCCACAATAATTTGGGAGACAACTCTCCACAATCATTTTATTTTGTCATTAAAGACACAACCGTCGCCAATCCAGGCCAAATGATATGCTATGAGATGCAACTATTATGGACTATAACACAACAACAACAACAACTGTGCAACAACCGTGCAACAAGGCATCATGCCTACAACCAATTATCCATAACAGAAACATCACATTTTTCATATATTATGGACTCACCATTTCAATCTGTTCATATCAGAGAACTACCAACAATATCGTTCCTACGAATAAGACTCTAACACATTTTCGCAGAGAACAATTAAAAACAACCTTGTCTCTACAATTGAGAACTCAACAGCATTTTCATGTCAGAGAACAACTGACAAGATCATTACTATAACTAAGAACTCAACACATTTTCATATACCTTCATACGGGTAATATAACTACAACTTATCCACATAATCCAAGGAGAATATTATAATAACATTTTCTCAACAGTGACACAACAACTTCATATGCCTCAAGTATTCATCATTTCAATTTGTTCAGGTAGGGGAACAATAACAACATACTTTCGACAATTAAGAATTCAGCACATTATCGTAAGAACAACATTACAACTTTTACTCACTAAATTAATTATAGTTCCTGAAAAGGTTCGTTAACTACGGGGCAACTAATCTTGCCTCATTAAGGGCAACCATACAGCATCGTACAACACTGACGATATAACACATTCATTCCTACACAAAAAAACCTCGTCCCTAACATTTATGGGGTAACGGGAACTATATCTATGATTCGATTCCCTATCTGAAGTCGATCAAGTAAGAGCATAACAACAACCTTTTCTCAACAAATGGGAAATTAGCGTGTGTCGGCGCCGATTCCCAACATTACTACATAAACTAATGATATAAACACTAATGCAGGCGTAGACAAACATTAACCCTTAATATTTCTCAACCTACGGGAACATTTACCCTTAATATTGCTCAACCTACGGAAACATTACTACGGGAACTTTACCACGGGACATTTCCACGGGAATATCACTACGGGGACATTACTACGGGAACATTACTACGAGAACATTACTACGGGAATATTACTATGGGAATATTACTACGGGAATGTTACTACGGAAACATTAACTCTTAATATTTCTTCAACTTACGGGAATTTTACTACGGGAATATTACTACGGGAATGTTACTACGGGAACATTAACCCTTAATATTTCTTCAACTTACGGGGACATTACTACGGGAACATTACTACGAGAACATTACTACGGGAATATTAATACGGGAATATTACTACGAGAATATTACTACGGGAATGTTACTACGGAAAATTAACTCTTAATATTTCTTCAACTTACGGGAACATTTACTCTATGATTCAATTCCCTACATGAAATCGATCATATCCACAGTTATAGAATTGAACCCCACCCTTACCTTTGGATTGAGGACAACTCTAAACTCTGGTTCCGGTTTGCTCTCGGGCGACTTTTCTGCAACTATCTTCCAATTTCTCTGATGGACAATTCTCCTATTCTTACTTTCTCCACAGTCACGTTCCTTTTTCCTTCTCTTCAACCTTTTTCCTCAATATTGATTTTCTGAGCAGTTTATCGTTCTCTTGCTCTTTCTCCCACAACTTCTCTAATAACTCCCTAATTCCCCTTGTTCCATCCACTAATAATAATAATAATAATAATAATAATAATAATAATAATAATAATAATAATAATAATAATAATAATAATAATAATACTAATAATAATAATAATATTACTACTAGTTATTAAATTATCATCATTATTAATTATATTATATTATTATCAAACTCAATGATTTATTAAATGGTTTTCTATACTTTAAGGACACCCACCAACGCTCTCAGACACACTCCCACATAAAGGCACACCAACAATTCATAAATAATTTAATTAAAATGAACGGGCGTTACATCCCGGGCCAAGCGCTCTCGGACGGGCGAGATCCTCGATTGACATGAGGGGGAGAAGAGTAAGTTTGACCTGTCTCTGTGCTTTCTCAACATGAGTTTCTTCAAAGGATCCTCCCTCGCACTTCTTTGGGCGGAGTCCTTGCACCTCGAGGAGCTGGACCGTCTGAGCAAGAGGACGATGCTGGCCCAAGATGTCGCTACCCTGATGAGGGTCTTGGGTATGGTGGTGGTCTACACCGAGGAGGGGGCTCTCCAAGAAGTGGAGCTGAAAAAGGCACAGGCTGTGAACACGACTCTGAAAGAAACGCTAAAGGCTGCAGAGGAGGCGGCGAAAAAGTCCGTCGAGGAGGCAGTGAAGAAATACAAAGATGAGTTGGCTAAGGTCACCGAGGAGAAGGGCATCCTAGCCATGCAGAAGAAATTTGCGAAGGAGATCATCGCATTGCTGAGGGTTGTCACCGCTCCTGCTGAGAATAAAAGCGATAAGGTAAAGAGTCTGAAGACTCGAGCCGAGCTTATCACCCGGATTAATCAGGTTGAAGAGGATTATATGGGGATCGCCGAGGATGCTTTTAACAATGCTGTGGGGTAGGTGAAAATAACGAACCCCGGGGTCGAGTTGTCTACCGAGAGAACAGGGTTTCTCTACAGCATTGTAGATAGCCAGATTGTAATCTCAGACTTCCTCAAATTTGGCGAGGAGTAGGGGCATCCTGCCCATGATGAGGCTCAGGTTGTGGTTGACTAGTCTCCTTTTTGTTGTATTTATGGCCTGCATTCCGTAATCTTGTATTTTATCTTTTTGTATAGAAAGTGGTCCCCTTTTTATTGTAACAAGTACAATTGCGACCCTCGTGGCCGTCTTATGTTAATATTTATTTTTGGTGCATGTTTTTTTACTTTGCTTTAAATTTGCTAAGTGTCGCACGCTGCTCGTTACTTGTGCTCGTTGTATGGGCCATTCAAGTGAACAATTTCGTTAAGTCTCGGGGTTTGCTCGACAAAGTGATGTTCGGCAGTATGGGGGAACTGGTCGAAAGGTCGAGGTCATTTCTAGGCATGAGAGCGGAGCTCAGGTTGCGTTTGTGGCCTGAGTTCGCGACATGAACTTCCCATTGCGAACTGGGTGTTCTTTCTTACTTGGTACGTTGTTGACGACGATCTCGGTCGAGGGACCACTATCGAGCAGGGGGTTTGTCCGTTTTAGAGCAAAAGCCTGCCTTGATTCATTTTAGTATGTGATGCTTGTACCGTGACGCACACTTCTGGTAGGTACTTTGTGCTCTTCGAAAGCATGCCGACAAATATGGCCTTAGTTATAATATTGTTTTAGCTTTTCAGTGTTTTATGGTCGAGCGAGTTCATCCCTGTTAAGATTTTTAGGTAGTAGGCCATATTCTCTGTTTTTTCTCGAACACGATAGGGCCCTTCTTAATTTTTGGCGAGTTTACCCTCACGAGAATCTTTGTGATTTCTCCTTAGGACGAGACCGCCCACTTGGAAGTCTCGCCGTATGACTTTGGCGTTATGCCTAATTGCAATTTTTTGTTTTAGTGAGGCATCACGGAGGACAGCTCCTGATTGGACCTCTTCGATGAGATCGAGCTCCTCCCTTAGTGTATCATTGTTGTTCTCCTCGTCCAGGGGAGCTTCAGTTTGCCTGAAGGGTACATGTATTTTGATAGGGATTACCGCTTCAGTCCCATATGCTAGACGAAAAGAGGTCTCCCCGGTCGAAGAGTGGGGTGTAGTACGGTAGACCCAGAGCATGTTGTGCAGCTCCTCGATCCATTATTTCTTGGTCTTATCTAGTCTTCATTTGAGAATTCATAGGATTACCATGTTGACTGCCTCGACTTTCGCGTCGTCTATGGGTGCTCGACATACGCGAAGTGTTGTTTGGTGCCCAGATGAGCGACGAACTCTTGGAACTTTTTGTCCGTGAACTGTGTCCCGTTTTCTGTGACGATTGTTTGGGGGATTCCGAAGCCAATAAGGATGTTTTGTTTGTAGAAGCATAGTATATTATGGGCCATTATTTTGGCTAGATCCTCTGCTTCTAGGATTTCCACGCCCCACCATGCGAAGGGCCACATGGGGGACATTGCTTTGAGCTCATTGGACGGTGCCAAGTGCATGTCCCCGTGACGTTGGCATTTGTCACATTTTTTACATGCTCCTTTGCATCATGTTGCATGGTCGGCCAATAATAACCTGCTCGTAAGACCTTCCTTGCGAGGGATCTCCCTCTGAGGTGTTGGGAGTTGATCCCTTCATGGATCTCGCACAGGACATGGGCGATCATTTCTTCCTCAACGCACTTGAGGAGAGGAATGGAGAACCCTCTTCTGTCGAGATTATTTTCGACTATGACGTAGGAGAAGGATCTGCATCTGACCATAATGGCTTCCTTTTGGTCTGACGGTAGTTCGTCTTTGGCGAGATAATTGTAAACTGGGGTCATCCAATAGTTGTTGTCGCTAATGACGTGCACGTCGAGGATCGTGAGAGTTTTCTCGATGCTAGGTCGAGGAAGTACTTCCTGGATGACACATTTGTTTCCCCCGTTCTTCTTTGTGCTCGCTAGCTTTGAGAGGATGTTTGCCAGAACATTAGGCTCGTGGGGAACATGTTCCACCTCCACCGATGCGAACTTCATCATTTTTTCCTTAACCAAGGTCAAGTACTCTGATAGGTTGTCGTTCTTGGCCTGATACTCTCCCCATACGTAGAGGGCCACGAGCTGAAAATCTGTGCAGATTACAACTTCCTTGGCCCTCAAGTCTTCGGTGAGACACATATCTATGAGGAAGGCCTCATACTCTGCCTGATTGTTGGAGGTGGGGAAAGATAGGGTAAGTGAGACTTTGACGAGAGTCCCTTCCTCGTTTTCCAGGATGATGCCTGCTCCGCTCCCTGCTGAGCTGGATGATCCGTCGATGTAGATTGTCCACCTACGAGCTCCGTAATCTGAGGAGTCAGGCAAGGTCATCTCTGCCACAAAGTCGGCCAGCGCCTGAGCTTTAAAGGATTTCCTGCTTTTGTACTGGATATCAAACTTGGACAGCTCCAGTGACCATTTGAGCATTCTGTCGACCATGTCTTGGCACCCTAACAGTTGCCTAACGGGCTGATCCATGCGTACCACGATTGTGTGGGATAGAAAGTAGTGCCTTAGTCTCCTTGCAGCATTGATGAGGGCCATGGATACTTTTTTTATTTGCTGGTATCTAAGCTCTGGTCCTTGTAGCACTTTTCTTTAAGTATATAGGCTTCTGCCCCTAAGGGATTTCACGAATGAGGGTGGCGCTGACGACCTCGGTCGCGATGGAGGGATAGAAGATCTCTCTGCTATCTGGCCGTGAGAGGACCGGTGGTTCCGATAGCGCTTATTTTAGGTGGAGGAGGGCCTTGTCGCATTCCTCCGTCCACTCAAAAGTTGCCTCTTTGTGGAGGAGTTTGAAAAAGGGGAGAGCGTGTTGAGCAAACTTGGCCACGAATCGGGACAACGATGTGAGCATTCCATTTATGGATTGGATAAACTTCTTTGAACTCGACGTGGGGAATTTGGAGAAGGCTCTGTATTTTTTGGGCTTGGCTTTGATTCCTCGTTCTGTTAGGTAGAAACCGAGGAACTTTCCTTCTCGTATCCCGAGCGTGCATTTTTCAGGGTTAAATCGCATCTTGTAATTCCTGGCCTGCTCGAAGAATTTCTTCAGATAGAGCGTGTGATTGGATTCCTCGTGGTATTTCACGATCATATCGTCTATATAGACTTCGAGCATATCCCCAATTTCTCCTTGGAAGACTTTGTTCATCATTCTTTGGTAGGTAATGTCGGCGGTTTTCAAGCTGAAGGGAATTTCGTTGTAGTAATAATTGCCCGATTCAGTCATAAAAGTTGTGTACCTTTTATCGCTTTTGACCATGGGTATTTGGTTGTAGCCTGAATAGGCGTCCATGAATGATAATAATTTAAAACTAGTAGAATTATCAACTAATTTATCTATATTGGGGAGGGGGTATGCTCTTTAGGGCAGACCCTATTAAGATCGGTATAGTCAATGCACCTTTGCCATTTTCCATTAGCTTTCTTTACAAGTACAACATTGGACAACCAAGTAACGTACTTGGCCTCCGAGATAAAGTTTACCTCTATGAGGTCTTTTACAGCTTGTTTGGCAGCCTCCATTTTCTCCGGAGACTACTTTCGTCTATGCTGAGCTACTGCCCTAACAGCGGGGTCGATGGTCAGCTGGTGGAAGGCCATCTCAGGATCTAGCTCGGGCATCTCTGAGGTGCTACATGCGAATAAATCTGCATTTTCCCAGAGACAGGCTTTGAGCTGCTTCCTTGCCAGGTCAGGGAGGTTGGTCTCAATCTTCACTCCTTTCTAGGGGTCCTCATCGAGGACTAGTTCGAACTCGCCATCTGAGATTGGTCGCATCGGATGGGCGGTCTGGCCACTGTTAGATGATGTGGAAGGGTTTCACGAGCTAGGAAGGATCTCCTTCACCTTTCGCTTTTGGTGCCTCAAGTCTTCCTCAGAGAAACAACTATCGAGGTCGATGGAGTCGACGTGAGGTAGCGGCTTCACCTCTTCAGAGCTACAGGGAAGAGTAGGCTTGCTAAGAGTCTTTGGTCGGACGATGATTGTGTTTAGCCCTTTTGAGGCTGCTTCGATGTCTCTGTGCAGGGTGGCCATGAGATCCTTGGAAGTTTAGTACTTCGTTTTCAGGTGCATGGTTGATGGTACAGCTACCAGTTCGACCATAGTTGGCCGTCCGAAGAGACATTAGTAGAGGGATGGGCATTCAATGACTAGGAACTAGGCTTTGATAGACTTGGTCGTTTTTGCCACCCCAAAAGTTATGATCAGCTCCACGTACCCCCACGGTTTTGTGACTGGCCCGTTGAAGCCCTGTAGAATAGAGCCTACGTAGGGCATCAAGTGGGTTTCGTCCAACTGAAGTGTGGAGAATAGTTGGGAATACATGATGTCAACCAAGCTCCCTTGGTCAAGCAGAATGTGTCGAACATCAAATTTGGCCATTTGCGCTCTGACGAGTAAAGGGATGCTGAAGTTGGGAGCACCTCCGAGGAGTTCCTCGTGGTAGAAGGTGATGTGAACCGACTCTCTCCGGAACTTATCAAGTGTGGGACTCCGGCTCGAGCTTGTTCTGATGAGATGCTCGAACTTCCTCTTGACGGATCCCATAGTCACCTTGTTAAATCCCCCTCCTGAGATGACCATGGCGGAGGGGAAGGTTTCCCATGGGCTGTGCGCAGCGAAATAAGGGGGAACACTGAGCTCCTTGGGGATGTAGAAGTCTTCGGGCCACAAGATGTTCATAGCGACCTGAAGACTGGTTTCTTCTGAGGAAGGCACCTCCTCCTCGACCTTCTTTGATTCCTAGGGGTCCTGCCTATGAGCATCCTTCTTTTTGGAAAACTGTTCCAGGTGCCCGTCCCTGATTAAGATCTCGATTGCATCCTTTAGATGGATGCAATAATCGGTCATATGGTCGTGGCTCTTATGAAACAGACAATACTTCGTCTTATCTATGTTCGGCTTGGCCGATATCTATTTCAGGAAGCAGACCTCTGCTTGGCAAAACTTTGAGTTTACGCACTCAGAGAGAATCTTCTCAAGAGAGACTGTTAGTGGAGTGTAGTTGTGGAACCGGCCAGAAGACCCTTTATGATCCCAGGATTCCCGGGGCGGTCATCCCGTCTTTTCTCGGCTCTCTAACGAGATATCGAGGCTTCATCGTGCTTTTAGGACCTGGAATTCTCCTGGTGTCTAGAGTCCCGGACGGTGTTGGCTACTTCTCTCTCTTTATATTGGATGCATGTATGCGCCTTGAGAAGGAGGGCATCCAGGGTTGCCGGGATTTCGATGCCAACAACCTTAGAAAACTTAGAGCGGGGACAAAGCCCGTGTTCGAGCAAGTACTTCTTCATATCATCGGTCGTGGTGACCTGGATGACTTCTTTGTTGAACCTTTTAATATAAGCTCGAAGAGGTTTGTCTTTCCCTTGAATGATGGCTTCAAGGGAGGCTTCTGGCTTTGGGTGGCGACAGAAGGCGGTGAATTTCCTGGAGAGCATCCTCCTCAACTGTCTCCAAGAAGTGATGACTCGAAGGGGAGGCTTTTGTACCACGACATAGCTCCCTTTCTCAGCGTGGTTGGAAACAATATGCATTTGATGGCGCTTCTGACGCCGTGATAATCGAGCAGAGCATTGATGTTTTTGATATGCTCGTCTAAATTTATAGTGCCATCGTATGTGCCCAAGGGTGGGGGTTTCTCCAGCCCTCTGGGTAGGCGCATGACCATAATATCTTGGGACAACGAGCCGTGAGGCTCGTCATCGCTGCTGCTGCTAGACCTCGAACGGGAGAAGGTACTTCGTCTGAGGAAAGGACTGCGATCTCTGCGGGGAGATGGACTCCATACTCGGCCCTTGGATATGGGTGGAGGCGAATAATGACGCTCTGTCTGAAGATCCCTTATGGTTTTCTTAGCCCATGGGGAGTGCAGGCTTCGGGGAGAGGCATGGTTGCATTTTCTTACTGCCAGAGAGTCTGGCTCTACTTGTGCTCGACGATCTCTTCCTCGTCTGGGAGAAAGACTCTGAGATCTTCGGCGTTCTTTCCTCGATGGAGGTGATCTTGATCAGCGGGACTCTTCTAAGGCTCCAATTTTTACGTTCGTTGGAGGATCAGAAGATTTATTTTATTGAGGACCTCGAGTAGGGCCACCATGGCCGAGTCGATGTTGGGCGGAATTGGAATGGTCTGATGGTCTTCAGAGGGTTGGCCCCTGATGTTGTCAGCACGATCGAGGGAAGGAGATGTGGTGGCTCCATCTCTCTGCTGATGGACTTTGCTCCCAAGAAAAAGGGTTGCTCCGTCAGCGTCTGTCTTGCTAACGGGGAGGATGGTATTGCAAGCATTATGGACATTGTCATGGCTGGCCATGATCAGGATCTTGAAAGAACTGCTTTGGTCTTAAATTTATGAGAAAAGAAAGACGGAGAGAACAAAGTTTCCCACAGTTAGCATCATTGATCTTGACGGCTAATCATAAACTGAAGTGGGCCAGAGACTTTGTCGGTGATGCTAAGTTGCAAGGATGAGGAAGGGGTGTACCTGCAAGGTACTTTGACGCTAAAGTAAGAATTGGAAGAAGAGAAGGCAAGTACAAAGAGTGAATGTCTTAGGGTGATTTGGAATGATTTAGAATATCTGACCCTCTCAAGTGAGAGGGATTTTATAATTCCCCTAGCTCTTGGCCATTGATCCCTATTTTCAAAGCGATATATTCTCTCCCAAATAATAGGTAATTTCCAGAAACTAGCCGTTAGAACAGGAAGATGTGCTCGAAACTAGTCGTTTCCCCAGGCAAGGGCGTGGTCGTGGGCACAGACGTCGTGATTGTTTCTGGATGGTGAAACCGTGCATGACGAGCAAGAATATGACGAGGGACAACTGATCCTAGGGATCAAATGGCCAACCTTCCTCGGCAGAGGGGCAGAGTAGAGAGAGCTTCACTTTTCTCTTAGCTGGCAGGGATAAGGCTATTGGGCTGTTATGCGTGCAGAAGTGGATTGGGCCATGCCTAGCCATTGAGCTGTGCCTAGCCATTGGGCCAGTTCGGGACAATAACTGAAGAGTGACTATAACATGTTAACCTGAAGAATAATAGGATGCAAGAAGCGACTTTCCAAAGAAACCAATCATTCGTCCTACAATCGGCCTAAGTTAGGACAGCGATGCAAATTCCAAGGTTGTTATGTCGTCGCTGCCATCGAAGGAACCATACTCCTTTTCCATGTCGTAAAGGATGAAACGAAAATCAAATTCCCTCGTAGGTTCATCTTCCTCTTAGAATGGAGAGATATGAAGAATATGTTTTGATCCCTGAACATAAGAGAAATCACATGTCTGCTTGTATCCTTGAGAGTAGAATTATGAGGTTGCTAGAGAAAACCCCAAGCTTAAATGTTATGATGAGATTGGGGATCCAGATGAACACGTCAAGTACGAGGACGACTGTTTGGACTACTACCATGCCAACGGGGTTGTAAAGTGCAAACACTTTGTATTAACCATAACCGGATCTGCAACGACCTGTTATAAAAGCCTCTAGGATGGAATCATAAATTCGTGGAGATACCTCTATGAAGCCTTTCTCGACCATTTCACCACCCAAAAGCGTCAACCCATTACTATAGTCATACTTTATGGGATTACTCAGGGAAAGAAGAAAACCTTGTGTGCATACATTGATCGTGTTACTAAAGTGGAACTAGTCATAGTGCACTGGCGAATGGTTAAAGTCTTGGATTTTTGAAAGAGGATTGAAACTTAATTGCATGTTCCACGAGACGTTGGTCTTAAGGAAGCCCATAGTTTGAAATATTTACTAAGTAGGGCATTACCTTACATTAATTATGAAGAAAAACTCTTGGAGATGAGAATCAACTGAAGACTGGGGAACACTGGACCTATTTGACCATAATAGAGATATGTTATCCGACAAAAAAAAAAAGAAGTGTGTAGGTCTCAGTTGATAAATGATGCTTATACTCCCCTGAACACTTCACGGGAAGTTATTTGGAAAGAATGTGTGAACATGAAGGTCAAAAAAGTTGAGATCAAGAACTTGTATCCAGTTGTAGAGTTTCCCCAGACAAATTCCAAGTAATATCGTTTTTACAAAAGTCGTGGTCATATTACAAACAATTGCATCTACTTGAAGGATGAAATTGAAGGGATGATTAAGAAGAAAAAGTTAGCTGAGTACAAGAGGGATATCAAGAGATGTCAAAAAGACTCCCCAGAGAAGAAATGCTCTGTCAAAGGGAACAATCTCCCAAAAAAAATTGTCAAAGTTGTTGACGAGGCCAAGGGCAAAGATACTAATTACTACAAAAAATCAAGTTATGGTCGTTTAAAAAGTGTTATTGTGGAGGTTTCAACTGCCATAAAATACAAAAATGACATTTTTATTTACTATCGTTAGTAAATCATGGCGGTTTGATATTAACCTCCATACAAACCGCCATAATAGTCTAAAGTGTAAAACGCCAGTTTTTATTTATAAATAAGGGCAGACATAACCGCCATAGTTTCCATATTTTTCATTAAAAAAGCAAGTATCTATTGCCCAACATAACTCATATTGTAGACTCATGTCTTCCATCAAGTTCCCTGCCAGACAATAAAATAAAAGTAATTTGAGAGAAGAAAATTCAAAATAAGTTACTAAATCAATTATTTATAAGTAATAGTTTTTAATTTATTCCTCAAATCTTTTAATGTGACATATATATTTAAATTATCTTTTTTAGTAATTGTTAAAGGATTGGCTTTATACTAGTTCTTTGGACTATTTTCTACGTTAAGTATTTGTTTTTCAAAAATAGAGAAAAAGTATTTGTTATTTGTTAGGAGAGTTGAGTCTGTACTAGTTAACAATCTTGGGATTTTGCTTTATGATATATAGTTTCACAACATTACATAACATCTTGATTCACAAAGTATGATTTCCAACTGGAGCTGGTTGCATCTGGTAACTATATCCAACTGTTATACCTTCAGTCATAACAACTAACAAGAGATTAATGAAAATGTCGACGAACACCAAGGGTCGAAAAAAATGGAGCTAAAAACTTGTTTTATTAAATTCTTAATCATTTGTAGAGTTGTTTAACCATTTTTTGCACTAAAAACAATAGTTGCCATCATTCCATTTTTTTCACTTGAGTGAAAGAAGAAGGTGGACTATCATACCAACATTGACACCAAAAGCATATTTTATTCATTTCAACTTTGTTTCTCTCCATGGTTTTATGTAAGATCATTAGAAACAAAACCTCACATTCAAATCTTATGGAACTTGTACCAACATCCAAAACTAACAGAATATCAAATGTTTGAAGAAAGGTTTAAATTGAAACATTAAGGCCAATACTCACTCACATGGGCTTGCCATATCTACAAGGTGCTCTAGGAATAGAAGTTATTTTATTTGCGGCTTTGTGTAGATGGTTGATAATGAATATGGAATGATTAAAAAAGAAAATTAAGTGTGTTTATATAATATTCACAAGAATAATATTATCAGAGAAACTGCAGCAGCGAGTGAATAGCGTATTAAGATTGTTCACTTCGTAGTAGCCTGATCCATCCTATCATGTCTTCCTTATATAGGTAAAGAAAGATCCGCTGGAGGGTAGAATGGAAATCTTTAGGTATGAGCTGGCACCTTGAATAATCGTCCTCAATGGTGGGAGACAAAATCTTACAACATAAATATCCTTACTTCACAAATTCTACGTAGTGGAAGAAATATTTTGATCTTGTATTGTGTACTATTTATCTCACACAAGTTTTGTCTTATCATCTTCTAATTATCAGAGACTTATGAACTTAGTTGTTGAAGCATGGTTAGAAGAATCAATGGTCTTTTTGAAAATCTTCAAAACTAAAGTCTTCAGAGCCTTTAGATTGTTCCTCAGAACCAGGTCTTCGGAGTCTTTAGCACTTCGTTCTTCAGAATCTTCAAATCTTAATAACAGAGTCTTGAAGAGTACAAAACCTTAAGAGGCTCTTTAGTCATAATCACGACCGGAAGTTTTATCACAAACATTCTTCAGAACCATTGTCTAGCAACTTTCTAGATCTTGACTACTTCTTGTTACGCACTTGTTTTTATTCAGAGTCAGAGTGTGTTAGTGCCAGAATCTGATGACGTCACCCGTCAATACTTCAGAGTCAGAACCTGTATAACAAAAGCTACACCCTTGACAGAAACCACTAATATACAAAATTGTTCTTTAAGAGTCAATGTATTGTTATCATCAAAATCAAAAGTCGGATGCATAATTAAATCTTGGTCTAACATATTGATCTATCTTTACTTTACTTTTGAAATTTTAGATTACATTTTTTGTGCCTTAGGAATTCCTTGAATTTTTGAAACATGAGACTCATGTCTTCATTATTTTCACTTTGGTGGTCTTTATCTTCCGACTTCATGTATTTGGCCTCTACAAATTTTAGTGCTATATTTTTTCTTTGAGAAATGATATAGTTACACCCAAACTTACATCTACACCCCATTTTTATACTATACAATCTACTTTTTGGCTTTGTTTATTATTTTTATAGAAGTTGGAACTTGCGCTGCAGGCAAAATGAAGCTGAAGGTTTACGGTGTAAACATACGGTGTAATAATTTTGGTGTCATTATAGCACTCCTCTTTTTCTTTTTGTTACCTTCTTCATCCTTAGCTAATCTTTTCAGCTCCATTTAGTGTTACTGCAACTTTTCAAACAAGGTAGAAAAATTCATGCAAGATAAATCTTTAAATTCATAAACCGCGATGACTTTAGGTTATCAGCTATAGTTTAAGAATCTAAGGACTTTATTAGTCAAATCCTCGTTTGATTTTTTTTTCTCAAATTTCTCATAAAATTCATAATGTGTGTAAAACATTTTTCCATGTTTGTAATATTTTTTTCTGGTTCATTTTTAATAGTTTGTATTATCGGGTCAATGTGTTCATCATTGCCATTTTTATCTCGGCAATACCTTCACAGGTAAGTTAAAAGATGTCTTACATTTCTTTTGCATAATTATAATATGAAAGACGTAAGAACTAATACATGCCTAAAGCAATAGTATGATTTTTTTTCTTTTAAATTATACGTCATTTTTTTCTTATCCTCTTTGGTCAAAATTCTCTAGCTTTGTTATTCACAACATTATTAACTAGATGTGGGGAATAAAGGGACTGTTTTTTTTATAGAAGTATATATATCATAATTCATCCCCTCTATAAATATTTATGTCTTTTATTTCTAATTAGCACACCATTATCTATTAAATAATTGGACCATGTTTAGATAATCATTTGAAGTCATTTTTACCTCTTGAGATAATTAGTCTTATAACATGAATTAGGTTTTGATGTCACTTCTTGACCAAGTGAGTTCAAACATCAGAGGGGGTGAATTGTGATATTCGGATTTCAAAACTGAATTTATAAAAGTGCTTTGATTTAAAAAGATTTATGTTAAAAGATAGAAATAAAAAGAGAAAGAGCAACATAATAATAGAAAAGAGAAAAGAAAGAGAAATAAGTAGTGGAATAAAAATAAATAATCGAAATAAAAAGAAAAATGAATAGAAAAATCACACCATAGATTTATTATGGTTTATCCTAAACCATTTGGTCTACTCCCATCTTCAAACATTTACCCTTGAATTTCCACCAAAATAATCTTGAGCTTTTTCACAAGATCAGACAAAACAACATTTCATAACAATTTAATCTTTTTGTACAAGATCAACCCAAAAACCTTTCACAGACACCCTAGAGCTTTTACACTGACTCAACTCAATAACCTTTTACAGCAACTAGAGCTTTTACACAGGCTCAGGTCAATAACCTTAGACCAAATTGTTTACATGTCTCGCTTTTACACAGACTCAACTCAATAACCTTTTACAGCAACTAGAGCTTTTACACAGGCTCAGGTCAATAACCTTAGACCAAGTTGTTTACATGTCTAGCTTGCAACATTATAATCTATTACAAAAAAGATCACAATAGAACTATGACCTTGAATAAACAATTACATTACAACACCAGTATAACACAACTATTATATGAAAATTTTAACTCTCTTGAAACTAAGGAAACTCTAGTGAAAAATAAATTTATAAACGAATGAGATATAGAAAGATATGACAGAGTTTCTATTTTTTTTTAAAACTAGTGTATTTTGAAATGAGGAGAAACCTCATTTATATAGGAAAAATTTTGTCTCAAAAAAGGAAATAATTCATTAGCTTTTTACATTTTAATCAATTAAATCCATGCATTAATTGACTAGCTTAAACAAAAAAGAAAAACTTTTAATGTTGACATCACTTAATCAATTAAAAAATTTCTTAATCGACTGGGAGGCATTTCACTTTGTTTTAATCAATTAACTAGTGTATTTTTCTCTTCTTAATTTATCAAACAAGCTTCTTGAACATTTAAGTACTTGCCCGTACTGATTTTAAGAAGTTTTATAAAAAAGATTTGAGGTTTGCAATACTTTGTGCGTGTGTGTTGCCTTAGGAACTCAAGATCTAGTATTGCTTCATTGCAATTAACAGATCAAAAATTATATAAAATTTTAAGCCCAAGATCATGCGAGCTTTCACATTTTCACAACTTCGATATATTTTTCTTGATTAAAATTTGTCAGACACTTGATTTAAACTTTGATTTACTCTTTCATTTGGAACCTTACCACTTGATCCTATACTTGCTTTCTCTAGACTTGATGAGACTTTAAATATATGCATTCATGTTTAGTTTTCATCATCAAAATCATTGGAAGACATTACCTGCGCATCACATAAAACCATATTATTTACCTTTTGATTATGATAACGTATCACTCAAGGAGATGGTAAAATATAAAATATAGATAAAATATTTGAATTTGTTAAGCTCCCCATCATTGATAAAGAAAGTATACTCTACTCTCTCTGAGAGTACACTTATCCTCCATTGTCATTATTAAAATGACGATAAATAGAAGAAGAATAAAGTAATAACATCACATAGATCCAATATAGCACGATAAGAAAGGGAAGAAGAAAAATTTAAACAATTTTAATTCATGGATGATTGATTTAATATTCCTCTCACATATTAAAAATAATATATATATATATATATATATATATATATATATATATATATATATATATGTATATATATATATATATATATGTATATATATATATATATATATATATATATATATATATATATATATATATATATATATATATATATATATATATATATATATATATATATATATATATAATGTTCTTATCAAAATATCAATTTTGAAATATTAAAAGTAATAAAATTGTATTAATTAAAAAATTAATCAATATACAATAACAGTGGAAAGATATTTTACACTATTAATTAATTATAATTGTTAAATTTTTACATGTATTTGACTTTTTATTTAATCACATTTAAAGTATCATATAAATGGTTATGATTCCCCAATAGTATATAGTTTTTTTTTACTGAAAATACATAATATCAATTAATCCATTAATTAAGTAGAAAAATTTGAAGGAAAAATAATAATTATTGCATTGAAAAAAATTAAAGGCTATTGCATTGGAAATTTGAACATTTACTTTGAAACATTTTTTTTAAGAAAATAGGTCACTCGTTACAGAATGTAAAAATAACAGAAGGAGTATTAGTTTCGAAAGTTCTTATATGTTTTTTCTAAGCATTTAACTTGTTAAACACCAATTATTTTATGTTTGCTCGTATACATAGATGGGGCTAAGGCAAGAGAGAAAATGTGATGTTAAGTCTCTTTGACAAGTAGATAAATACAACATTGTATCTACAAGCAATATGGTAACCCATATCAAGAATCGTCATCCATTTATCAATACCCTACACACTAGAGTGTGCTACTCGTAACACATTTCTAACTGTAGAGACCGTGTCATAAAACATATTGGAAAACAATTGAGGGTGTTGATGAACTTGAGTATCGAACTGGTGTGAATCAAATGTCGTGACTCTTTGTCCCATCCAAGTAAAGCTGCAATAGCTCAAAAACCACAATTTCCACCGTCGCTCGCATCAACAATGTCATCAATGTATGAATGCAAGAAATTATGAAATTGGGACAAGTAAACATCTCTCAAATATGCAGTGGATTGTTGACTTCTAGTTAGCATACTTAACGGTTAACTTCTAGTTGGTTTTGTACATGATCTTTTTGTAGTTTGAGTCCCCTGCGAACCCTCACCATGCACATCACTCTCTTGACCCTTTTCTGCTTTTCTAAACTCCCCTCTTTGGCTTGTACATCACCGACAGTGGACACATAAAAGCTGCTGATGGATGTGTTAGTTCCCGAACCTTTTTTTCAACACTTTACGGTCTACAATATCCAAAGTACTGAAATATGTCTTCAAATCTTCAAACTCTGCTTCTAAATCCAATTTTGTACCATTTTCTTCATGACTGACATCATGCTCTTCAATGTGTAATTTCTTCCAAAAACATGAATTGGTTCTAAAGGAACCAGATTGTCTTATATTTGGAAACTGAAAATTTAACACGCACACGGTAACCCATGTGTTGTTTTAATGAAGCAACCACATGCATTTTTGCTTGCACCAACAAATCTTACCATTTCTAGTTCCTTTCCAATGTGCTGTATACACTGTTTTGATATAATACAATGTAAGTTGGTATAGAATGGAGTGTCATACCAATGCTCAATGTTGACAATACTTTTTAGAAATAAGACTCTAATTAAATCTAGATGCAACTTCAACGTAGTGTTCACAACATCCCAACTTCAGCATAAATCTCTCCGACTTGTAGTCAACATGTTTTTTAGTCTCCAATGGGAAGACTCCACCCTAAAAACCATAAATAAAAATATATGTTAAATTATGTTTAGTAATGTAATAATATCAAAATGATGTCTTTGTACTTGTTCGTTATTGTGTTTCCTAAATGAATGACTCTGATAGTCCAAGCAGCAACAAACCTTTCTTTATAAGGTGTCAACCATGTTTCACTCACATACTTTAAAAAAAGGAATATCAACACAAATAACCTTAAAGTTCTTCAAGTGTTCGACGAACTCAGTTTCTCTATTAGCATATATGATATTGTTCCATAGATCCATAACATGTTCTTGTCTTTCTGATATAACATATTCTTTAAATTTCATACTAACGTTTTTTTGAAATATGGAACAAACACAATAGAAGAGTTGAATTCGGAAACACAACTTCTATGGCATTCAGCAACGCAAGTTCCCAGTCTGTCACCATAACATTCGATAGAAAATTCTTGAAAGAGAACAACTCTTTGAGCTTCTCTAGTTTCCATTTGAAGCTCTCTTCCTTTTCATGTTCTAAATAGGCAAAGCCAACTAAAAACGTCAACTTTTTTTATTAACACCAACAATATCAAGAAGTGGTATTCGGCACCTGTATGGTTACGATGCACATAATTAAAAATATGATAAATCAAAATATGTCTAAAAGATATCAAAAATCAACATCTAGCCATTACCTATTTGTCTTGTATGTACAATCCAAAATCAACACCAAATGAAACATATTCAACAACTTTATTGAATCAGGATGTGTTAAAAAGATATCAGCAACAACATTTGAGTCTTCCCTATTTCTAGTCCAGCACGTGTACTTTTATCTATGAATATAAATCAACAATATTTGCATTTTTGTTAATGGACCTCTCTTGCTCACATTGTATGTAGCTATAGCTTTATACACCTGGGCAACACTGGTGAGGTTTTCTAGATCTTTGTCTTTCAAAGCAGCAACTATATACCTTAGAGCCATGTTGTACTTTGTCATGTCATTCACAAACTGTATTTCATGATCTTTTAGACTTCTTATCATGTCATGGTCTTCTAAATCCTTAGATTGTCTATGATTGTGGAACCCACACCTAACCATCGCCTTCCAACCGCTACCACTTGGCACAAATCTAAGCCTAAAAGGACATTTAATTTTTATACTATAAATGCCCTCTGAGGAATTATTGCTTTCATGTGCATTCTTCTTTTTATAGTTTCCTCCTCTTTCATAACCCATAGTCAATTTATCTTTCCTACCTTACTTCTTATTTGCAGTATCATAACGAACAATCACAATAATAATACCATGTTGTTTACTAATAGTCTGTGCCCATGCTAATGTTTCACATTACGACTCGAATATATGTCATTTACAACATATAAAAAGTATACTATCAATATCATAGAGACGAGACAACATTTAAATTAAACTTGTTACATAGAAAACATATGCGTCAGTGATGAAGAACTGCGTAAAATCTGTATAAAAATCTGTAGAAGACCATCTCGGCTATGGACCATACAAGTAAAACATTTTTTGCACTACTACCGGAAATTGAGTATGGATAAAATTTCCAGTATACCGGAACATTTGAAATTTCCAGAAGTTTTAGTAGTTTTCTGGAAATTTCAATCATTTTCGGTATGGGTTTAGGGTTTTTCAAGAAACTACCATAATTTTTAAAATTTCCAGTATTTTTTCACCAAAATTTTACAAAATGCTCGTAAAATGCTTGATTTTCAAAAAATGCAAAAAAAAAACTCGTACCAGAAGTTTTGCTTACACTACCAAAAGTTTAGGTTTTAACATGTTAGTAAAAGTGAAAAATTTTGAAGAAAAATAATCTTGATTGATAAATAATAGCATGGACAGTTTCCAAACTATGAAAATATGGAAGGGTGCAAGGTATAAAAGAGAGGATGGGAAGTTAAATGTTTGTTCTTTCTATATTTTATTGGGCTTTTAAAAAAATGAATTTCTTATGGCACCCTATTGGGCGGAAAAACACCCTATGGAAAATCAAAATTGCCCCTTAGATTTTGGAGATGCATCTTTGGACGTATCATGCACCAATGTTATAGCGCACCAATGAGTTCCACCATAGATGAATACTAAAAAAATTTTGAAGATACATCTTCGGGTATTTTTGACAAATATATTGATAGTTGATCAGTTCAGCGGACATTTCAAAGATGCATCTTCAGAAGTTTAGGGCGGGATTTTGAAATTTTCTGTCACCTTTATATGTCAGGTATTTCCAGAGATGCATCTCCAAAATAATTTGATAAAAACACTGAGTTGCATGATCACACATCCATACTTGCTTTCCACTTAAAACCCTCACCAAAAATACTTCCATTCTCAACCCATATTTTCACTCCAAATCTTCAATCTTATGTTTCATCCCATCAAAGGGAGTAAAAGAAGTTGGAATTCCAGGTAAAGATCATTTTTTTCAAGCCTCATTGCTCAGATTAATCTTATTTTTGTTTGAAAAACATGCGTTTATTCTAGAGATACATTTATGGAACGAGTATGAACTCATCCAGAAATGCATTACTGGTATCTGCCTGTGTTCATTTTTCAGCTATGTTAATAAAATTATAACTTATTTGCTGTTCTGTGGTAATTGTTTTCATTATTTATGACGCACCCTAATGTATTCCCAAAACATTTTGTGTCTCCGAATGTGAAAGGTGTTGTTGTGAAGGCGATGAATGTTAGCAACCAATTTAAAAATGGGCAAGAGTTTAAATTTTGTGATCACATGCTTCAATAGATTCGTACGGAGGCCTCAAACTGGGATTTGATGTGGTAATTAGAAGGTCCGATGATGGTTTGGATAAAATATGTGATTTTATCATAATGACGTGCGAAAGAAGCGGGAAATATATTCCTTCTTTCTGGAATTTTAAACGAGACGACACCGGTTCAAGAAAATGTAAGTATCCCTTTAAGTTGTGTGGTTATACGTTGGCAAAAAAATGGAGATTTAATTTCATATGTGGTTTGCATAACCATGACTTGTGTGAAAAGTTAGTCGGTCATCCAATTGCGTGTTGCCTCATGCCGGATGAGAAGGAATTTGTTACTGACATGACATTGAATTTGGTTCAATCAAAAAATATACTTGCAATTTGGAAATGTATAAGACCCGAAAATATCTCAAATATCAAGCAAGTGTACAATATTTAATACCAAATTAACGAGGCGCTTAGGGTGAATAGAACTGAAATGCAACAACTTTTGAAAATGTTGGATAATAACAATTATGTGTCTAGGTACCGAACGTGCGAGGATGGAGTTACCATTAGATATATATTTTAGACTCATCTTAATTCCATCAAGTTGTTCAAAATGCTTCCTATTGTGATCATAACTGATTCAACGCATAAGACCAATATGTACAGACTTCAATTATTGGAGATAGTTGGTGTTACCTCTAATACAATATTATGAAGGATCACGATATACTAACATGAGTCTCGTGAAGTCACAAACTTATTAAAAAATGGATATACTAACATGAGTCTTGTGAAGCTCAAGTACCGTTCACTGTTGATTGACAACAAAAGGAAGATTGAGTTCAACAACTTTGAGTTAAAGACAGATGTAGATGTAAGAACTATGTGGAATACATTTTTCTATTTTAAAACAAAATTCTACTCAAATTAGGAGCGACAATTTCAAGATCGGTCGAAGATATTATGAAGATGTTGAAGAGTCCACTTGGATATTAAAGTATAATGTTGCATTTTATGTCGAAATCACTTATGTAATGTTGATTTTATGTTATGAATGGTAACTTTATTTTGTCAAATTACACATTTTTGTTTTCTGCTTTTGATACATTATGAAAATGCATCTACGGACAAATTATGGAGATGCATCTTCGAGTTAAAAGAACTCAACTTCAAGGGCATCACTCACAATAACTTAGATTATGTGTGTGTATGTTGGGTGCCTCCAGAAATATATCTCTGAAATCTGTGAATATTTTAATATTTTTCACGTGATGTACTAGTAATATATAAGATGCATTAAGAAATTTTCAAAATAATCGTATACATTGAAGATTGGTTATTGATATATCAAATAGAAAATGATAACACAACTGGTTGATGTTGAGCGTGTTTGATTTCCTTCACGTCTGAGTCTTCATCATAGTTATACATGTTTGTTCCATATATCACATAAAAGTGTGAACACACAGATACATACATATACATATATATATATATATATATATATATATATATATATATATATATATATATATATATATATATATATATATATGTGTGTGTGTGTGTGTGTATATATATATATATATATATATATATATATATATATATATATATATATATATATATATATATATATATATATATATATATATATATATATATATATATATATATATATATATATATATATATATATATATATATATATATATATATATGTATACACACACATATATGTATATATATATATATATATATATATATATATATATATATATATATATATATATATATATATATATATATATATATATATATATATATATATATATATATATATATATATATATATATATATATATATATATATATATATATATATATATATATATATATATATATATATATATATATATATATATATATATATATATATATATATATATATATATATATATATATATATATATATATATATATATATATATATATATATATATATATATATATCCATACATACACACACGCACAGGCATGACCTAATTCACTTCTGCTCCCATAACGGTCCAATTGCCTAAGTCCAACCTCTTTGGTGGAAAGTTTACCTTTTTCCTCCTCCAATAAAGGAGCTGACCTATTTACCCTTGGTCACAATACTTCTCTCTGTTAGTCTCTGTCTGTGACACACGGTTCCACCATTCAGAAATAGCCAGGATGCTTGTGTCCGTAACTATGCCTCTTCCCGCGCCAACGGCTAGTTATGGACACGTCTGCCCGTCCCAACGACTAGTTCTGGCAGTTACCTATTCTTCGGGAAACAATTATCTCGCCCCGAAAATAGGGACCAATGGCCAAGCGTTGGGGGCATTATAAAAACCCTCTCAAATGAGAGGGTCATATATCAAATATTCACCCTGAAACACACATATTTTGTACTTGCTCTCTCTTTATCTCTTGCTCGTTTTCTTACTTTATCATCGGAGTGCCTTGCAAGTACACCCCTTCTCCTCTTTCACACCTAATATCACAGACGCTTGTGTTGCACCCTAAAATTTGACCAACCGATTCTCCTATCTGACTCGTGGTTTAATTTCATATTCGCCGATCAGACGCATGATATTTGTGCACAGGCAGAGGATATCAGGGTTACAGCTTGATTTTCGTCTATCAGATACGGCAGATCCAGTCCAGATCATCAGGGTTTTATTTTCGGGAAATTTGTGCGCTCCTCGGTGATTTTTAGCTTGGGTAGTGATTTTGGGATATTCTGATGCCCGGGGTTCTCTGTTCGATTCGATCTGGTCTCGTGCGCTCTTTTATGGTGGTCATTTGCATTTGTCTGCATTTTTAGGGTTTTAATAGACTTCTGTGGATTTTAAATAGGCTTTATAGATTTTTCTGGAATTTAAATAGGGTTTTTGTATTTTTTAATAGCTTAAATCTCTTTTTAGAATTTTATATAGATTTTTAAAATAGGTTTAGTAATTTTTTTGTCATTTTTAGAATATAAAAGAATTTAAATAGTGTTAATTGTTTTAGGTAATATAGAAAATACTATAGATTTTTCTTTTATGTTAATAGGGGTTTTAATAAATAGAAATAAATAGGGTATTGTTTTAATATAGTTTTCCTTTTTAAATAGATATTAAATAATGGTATAGACTTTTGTAGAATTTTAATAGAAATTAGTAGAAGTTTAGAGTCAATTAGATTTTAATCATTTTTAGATTTAATTAGGGTAATTAGTTTAATTAGGTGTTAATTCTGTTTTTAGGACTAATAGGGATTAATTAGGATTTTAATCATGTTTAGGTCTAATTAGGATTAAGATAGTTAATTTTTTGGATTAGTCAGATTAATTAGTTAATTAGTCTTTAATTGATTTCAATTAGTTTTAAGTAGGTTTTTTAATTCAGTTTTTTACAGGTTTGGACAATATTTTCGTATGGGCCCAGTACTGCTTTTTTGGAGGCCCACTTCACTATCAGTCCAATGTGTTTGTGCAGGTTTTGGCCAGAGGATGCCACTTGTCAATATATAAGGCAGGCCACGCGTCCACACTCAAGGGACCCCACCACACCACTCAGAAACCCTCACACTCCGCCACGCGCCCCACTACACCCTCTCACAACGGTGCCACTTGGCTCCCCACTACCTCTCACTCCCTTGCATGCTTGCCACGCCACCCAGCACCACTGACACATCACCTCCTTGACGCCACCTCACCCCACCGCCATGCAAACACCGGAAATCTCACCGGAGAAATTACGCGGCGCCTTGTTGCACCCTAAAATTTGCTCAACCTTATTCACTTGGTTTATGTTTCAATATCATTAGCATTTGCATATAGAGTCATGCACATAGTCTACTCATCTGCATAGCATAAGCATAACAAGTCATCCAACAGGGGACCAATCATTATTCTCATCTCTAGAGATCTATCAAGAGGTTATTATCCTAATCCCATCTCATTCAAGTCATCAGAAAAGAATTTGAGAGCAGAGAGGTCAGCAGATGAAGCCTTGAGTCTATCCCCTATCTGAGGGTATCTGAGGGTCAGCAAGGGGGTTGTGAGCTGTGAATGGAAGGCATGGAGAGCATCTAGACATCATGAGAGGACTTAGAAAGTCATTTGGAGAAGAAAACAAGTTGTTGGGGTGACCACAAGAATTGCAGTTGAAGACAGTCAACTAGGGTTTCATCTGGGTCAACCCTAGGTCAACCCTAGGTCAAAGGATTGTTGGAGAGGCATTAAGGGCTATTGGAGAGATGTGGGGTTCATCATTTGACATGAAGAATGAAGATATGTTGTCATGCTAAGAAGAAATCAAGAGGAATCAAGGAGAAGAGGAGTTTCTAAATTAGGGTTTCTATGTAAAATCCCCTAGTTTAGGTCAAATTTCCAAGCAAGGTAAGTCAAAATAAAAGCTTCAAATGGATCCTTGGCCAACATGAAACTTGTAGAGGATCTCAAGACCTTTAATTTGAGTGGTGGAAGACATCAAGGAGATTTATAGAACTCATGTTATGGTCCTTGCAAGTTACAGGTCATCTGAGGTATCTGAAATTTTGTCTGTGAAAGTGACTTGACTTCCAAGCTATTTTTACCCCTCAAGGAGATTTCAAATGAATTTCTGGTCAACATAAGAATTGTTCCTAATTGTCTTAGCTTTCTAGAATGGTATGGTATGCCTTCATATGATGTGTGGAACTCTACTTATGGTCTTGGCAAGCAAAGGGTATTTTGGTCATTTGTCAGTTACAGGTCATTTTTAAGCTAAGGCCATATCTCCTATTTCCAAGCCTCAAATGAAAAAACTCAAAACATGAAAGTTGCTCAAAATGCCATTTTAAGTCAAGAAGGGAGGTCATGAATGATTGGAAAAGCTCATAGCATGGATTTGCATGATTGGTCAAAAAATGAACTAAAAATGGCTTATAAGTTGAAAAAGTTGAATTTGGAAATTGGTTTGGAGGATCTAGAAATCCAAAATAGGTCATCCAATATGTCATTTTGATTGGAAACCTCATTTTAAAGACATTGGTTCATCCACATTTTTTAGTTTAAGCTTAAAAATGGGACTTCCTTTGAAAATTTGCTCCTTGCCTCATAAGGTCACATGGCAAAACCCCACATAAACAAGGAATCAATGGGCAAGCTTGCAAGGTTTTTCAGTCAAAGAATGGCCTATGCTTAGCATGGAATCAAAAATCTCATGAAGTGAGATATCCAATTTCTCATTGGATTGTTCCAGTCCCTTCTAGATCATTCTTACACCATCTATAAGTAATTTGGGATGTGCTCAGATGCAGGGGTTAGAGAGAATTGCTGCAGAAAGAGAGATTGAAATCAAATTTCTTCCATAGCAAGTCATTTTCCAATTCTTCATTTCTTCCCCATTCTGTTCAGTTTCTTGATCTGATTCAATTCTATCATCATCATTGAGTGTGTAACAACCAAAATCAGAGGAAATTCAGGTCCAAATCGTGTTCTGTATATTGAGTTTGGCAGCTTGCAGCTTCAGATCCATTTCCAAGATTCAGGCACAATCAACCCAAACTAGTGCAAACAGAAGCAAGCTCTTGTGTCACTGAATGTTTCTGCACGAGTACAAGCATTGATTTGAAGGATTCCCCTATCTGGTTCACACATTTTATCAGGTTTTCATCTTGATCTCTACACCCTAATTTATGCATAGTTCATCAAGGTTAATAGGTTAGAATGATAGGGAATAGGTAGTAGATCATTTCTGGAAAGTATGGATCGATTTGGTGATGTTTTTTTGGTTGGCATAATTTCTGTTAGGAGCAAGAACTCTTCGAATTGGGAGTGTTAGGCTTAGTTCTTTAGGGGGAAATGATCCAGGTGAAGAGAGGAACATGCCTGTGCCATCAATTTTGAAGATCATGAGAATCAGTTCTTGATCATTTCTTGGAGGTAGCTATCGGGTTTAGGGTTAGAAGCGATTTCAGTTAGTTTTGATATCATGGTTAAATTCCTGGTAAGATTTGGAGTGGATTTGGTTTTTATATGTTGGCATTCCATGGAGAATCGAGGGAGTTAGGGTATGGATCAGTTGGTGTGTTCATCCATGGCTTTTCTTCCAAACCCTGAACCAAGGTTGAAGACGACCCCAGCACCACACGATCCCCATTTGACTGTTGACTCAAATCCTCATCCAACGCTCCACATTTAAAGTTGAAACGGAGGGAAGTGTCAAAAGAATTGAAACGCAGCGTTTCATTAATTGGGGGGATTGGGCTCAGAGTGCTATTCGCACCCCCAATTTAACAAGCCCAATACGCTGAACTGGATCATTCTGCTATTTTCACCCCCTCTGGTTATTTCTTTGTATTTTATTTTTTATTTTCTTTATATTTTTCATGCATCTTATAAAAATCATAATAAATAGAAAAATCATCATTTTTAATTCATTCTTTTTGCATATTTTTCTTTAGGATGTCAAGAAAATTATAAAAAATAAAAATGGCATTTTATTTTTTATTTGATATTTTTCCCATATTTTCTAAATAAATAACATCTTACATAAATTCATTTCATACATGATTTTGTTATTTTTTGTTCTATTGTTTGCTTCAATATTTTTCATCCATTCTTTTTAGGTTGTTTAGGCTAGACATTGAACATGTAGATTCAATTTATTTCCCATTTTTAGAAATTAAATTTAGGTGCTTAGTGTAAGTATGAATAACATGGATAAAACTAGGGTTTAAGTAATGACTTAGGAGATTTGATTCTTTTTCCTTAGGACTTAGGGTTTGAATAGTTTAGTTATGGGACTATAGGGGCTATGGGTAGTTATTAGATCCCTTAGAAAAAGTCAGGATGCCCCTACTGCTGTTAATATGCTGTATATCTGATTGACTGGTGTGGTGTGCCCTCTGGGGATTATTGCTTGCTTGTGTGGGTATTGGGATTGTCTGGGGACTTGGGAGAGCTGAAGACTTGAGGAGATGAAGACCATTGGAGATCCAGAGATTGAAGAGCAATTGCCAGAGTTGAAGAGGAGGTTCTTGCTAGCAGCTGCTGAGGAGACTAGGGTTTAGGAGCTAGGCAGAGCTCTAGATTAGAAAGCTTGCTTCTCAAACATAGATGGCTTTGTTTGCCTCTATCCTTTCTCTATGATTCAAAGTCTCTTTCAAATATCCACCTCCTTCCTTTGGAAGGATCAGTGAATATATTTGAAAGATAGAACTTTTGAGAGGAAACTTTCTGTTTAATGTTAACAGTTGATGAACCACCCTTGGTAGGTAATTAACTGTCTAACATTCATTCACCTCATCTAGTTGACTGCTGTTCATCCTAGAGCCTGAGACTTGAAGAGAAGCCATTGCAGATGGAAGACAGATGATCAAAGCCCTTGCCTGAAGGCTATAAAGATGGAGATTAATGCTTATTGAAGCCTGTAAATGATTGGAGATTACTTGAAGCCAGATGTTGAGCTGCTGATGCTGTTTCTTTTGCTGTTGTATTTCATTGCTGATGTATTGATTGGTTTTCTGGACTGTATTGTTTGCTGTTTACCCCGTTGGGTTGAAAGTGAAGCCTGTTCACTTTTGCCTATTGTTTTCTAGGTTCGAGGTTGAGTGGGACTCCCTTGCCTCGCTTGTATTGCTGCATTCATGCATTTTACTGTTTTACTGTATATATCTGATATTGTTTCTGTTCCCGTCTATTCCCTTAGGATCTCTGTTTCTCTTGCGCAAGAGAGGAGCATGATAGACATTAGGTTTTAACCCATGCATGATAACATTAGGTTAGTTTGTTTCCCTTCGCAACCGTAGGTTAGAGTTCTGTCTCTTCTTCCTCAAAACAAGCAGAAAAACACATAAAGATTTCAAACACAATAAAAGACACTTCTTCCGTAAAAGAATGTGAACTCATCAAGACGTCATTTTTGTCCGCCGGGACTGCTAATCAAGAAAACCTTTTTCAGAAGGAATAAAATCAACCAAGACAAGCTTGTGTCGTACGTGGCCCGAACTACGTTTGCTCTGATCTTTCATGCTGTATGAAAGTACGTAGGCATAGGATGCCGTATCCTAGCGAGCAACCTTCCCCTCCTTTCCCGTAGGTAGGCGAACTACGTTGACTCTGATTTCTCGTTCCAGACGGGAATACGTAGGCATAAAGTGCGATACTTTGCCGAGTCATTTTATTCTCATTTTCTTTTCTTTTTAACCCCTGACCTATAGTTTAGATAGAATAACAATCCATACCCGAAAGCAAGCGTGGATCCCGTCGAGTACGACGGACGTGAGGGGTGCTAATACCTTCCCCTTGCGTAACCGACTCCCGAATCCAGGTTTTGGTTGCGACGACCATACCTTTCCCGTGTTGTGCGAGGTTTACTCTGAGCGTTTCCTTTCCCTCCCGTGGGATAAATAACGCACGGTGGCGACTCTTCTGTTCAGCCGGCGCCGATTTTCGCAGTAGCGACAGCTGGCGACTCTGCTGGGGATCCAACGTCCCCCGGCTGCTGAGGACTGCGATGGTTCTTATGCATTTGGGATCCAACGTCCCTTAAGAGAGTCAGTCCTAACGCTTGTTTTCCCGTCGAGGATTTTGTATGGATTTATATTTCTGACCTTTATTTTCAGCGTTATATATTGTTTATTATTGCTGTATTGGGGTGTGACGGGTGTTCTGATATTGAGTGAGAAGCCGGACCTGGGCTTGAGTGCACCTAGAATTAGAGTAGAAAGTAGTGGGCGCGTGCCGGCTTTGCTTGCATTAGTGTCTCATGAAATCTACACTCGGACGAGGTTCTTCTGGTTGGCTTCTTTTTCTACCCTTTGGGTCGAAGGGGTTGTTGGTCAGCTGAATTGTCGACTCCGGGAACCGATCATTTGGAAGTTGGCTAAGTGAGGCCTCTTCAGGATTTGATGATACCACTCCTTCTGGGAATCGTATCATCAACCTTGAAAGTCTGTGACGCCGACGACCGCATAGGATGCCATACCTTTGTCAGTTACTAGGACATCCACCCGTGAGAGGGTTTGGGGTTATACAGGTAACTAGACCTTCAGACTACCGGTTATTTCTTGATCAGAGATCCTGGGTATTTATGGAGAGTTAGGAGGTCTGTCAGAGACCATTTGAAGAGGTGTTCTGAGGTCTGTCAGAGACCAGTTGGAGTGTTCTGAGGTCTGCCAGAGACCAATTGGAGATATGATTTGAGGTCTGCCAGAGACCAGTGAGAGTTATGGTTTGAGGTCTGTCAGAGACCAGTATTGGAGCTTTGTTTTAGGTCTGTCTGAGACCAGGGTTTGATGTCTTCTAGATGGTCTATCTGAGACCTTTCTTGATTGGGTTCAGGCTATTCAGCTACAGCTTTGGTCCCTGTTGCATGTTACTTGCATTGCATCGCCTGCATATCCATTACCACTTGCATTTCACTAACGTGTGTCTGTGCTGCAGGTGCATTTGCATATTCCCCGGTTCTAGTGCCCAGACTTCTGAGTATTGACTATGGCTAGTTTGAGGAAGACAGTTGCGTATAAGCTGCCTTCACCTGATATTACGTCTTTGCTTGGTCTGATATCTCTTGCCGATGAGGAGGTTAGGAGAAGCTTCAGAATGAGTCACGGGAGATTACTGAGATTAGTCTGCAAGCCCACTGTTGATGAGATGAACGGGCTATACACCTTGATGCAGTTCTATGACCCCGCATTGAGATGCTTTACTCTTGCTGACTTCATTCTAGGGCCCACCATTGAGGAGTATGTGGAGTTTACTGAGCTTCCCGTGCAGAACAAGGTTCCCTTTATTCACTCTGCTGCTGAGCCCAAGTTGGAGGACTTAGCCAAAGCCTTGCATATGAATGTTGCTGAGTTGTTGGTGACTTCTTGGCTTGGGGTTCCCGGCTTCTCTCTAGATTTTCTGGTTGGCAAGGCTCAAGAGTACGCCAAGAATGGTTGTTGGGTGGTTTTCAATGCTATTTTGGCTTTATGCATTTATGGAATCGTGCTGTTTCCTAACTTGCCCAACTTTGTGGACCTGGATGCTTTCTATCTGTTTGCTGCAGGCAACCCGGTGCCAACGTTGATCGGAGACTTCTACCACTCATTGCACTACAAGAACGAAAACCGAAGGGGAAAAGTTGTTTACTGCTGTACTCCTCTATTGAATATGTGGTTCAAAAGTCATCTCCCCATGAAGGGACCATTTGTAGACAGTACAACCTCAGCCAGTTGGTCAGAGCGCCTGATGAGGCTATATTCCGAAGACGTTGTGTGGTTTGATCGAGACCTGTTGGGATCTGAGCTCATCTTCAGTTGTTCTGGGTACCCTAATGTGCCGCTGATAGGAAGAAAAGGGTGTATCAATTACAACCCTTCTCTATTCATTCGTCAGTTTGGATATGCGCTGAAGAATCCACCTCAGGAGGAAGAAGTACGGGAATCTCTGTACTTCACAGGTGACGTGAAGGGGGAGTTATTAGCCAAGTTGCAACATGCCTGGACGCGTATTAACCGCAGAGGGAAGCCGTTGTTAGGAAAGAATGATTGTCAGGCCTATGCACCTTACAAGGTCTGGATCCAGGAAAGAGCAAGTCAGTTGAGGATGCCGTTTCCAGATGCACCAATTCTTGTTCCTATTCCGGTAGCGGAGCCAACTACTGTTTCTCGGGAAGCCTACGAGCAAGTGGTGAGAGAAAAAGAAGCCTTGTTGAAGATCAACAAAGGGTTAGAGCAAGATCTAGCTCAAGTATGCAGTGAGAAAAACAAGGCCGTATATGCTTTCCAACAACAAATCGAGCTGTTAAACAGGTTAGGGGCTGAGTTGACTGAGGAAAAGAAAAAGCGTGAACGTCTGGGGCAAGAGTTCAGAAGCTCCCATGACATGCTGGAAGCCAAAAAGAAGGCGCTCGACGCAGCACACCGAGAAATCTCCTCTTGCAATAAGACTTGGAATGCTACTCTCACCAACAATAAGATGAGAGAAGATAAGCTGAAGCAGCAAATCTCCGACCTCGAAGAGAAGTTGAAGTCTAGCATCAAGAAGTGTGAGGAAGAAGTGATGACCCGGTATAGTGTCCAGCATGCACTAAACAAGGCAATCAAATCCAGAGATGAAGCGGTGTCTCAGAAGCGAAAGCTAAAAGATTGCTTTGGAGAAGCAACATGGGAAGAAACTGCTGAAGACGTGCGCCGTGTTCTTAAGAAGAGAAACCAACTTGTTGAAGGGCTGCTTGATCGACCAAGTCATCCAGAGACCAAGAAGTTGATAGAAGAGTACCAGACTTTTGGGAGGATTTGATCATTCCATGTAGTAACTTGTAGTAACTTGTATGCTTTATTTGCATAAGTGCTGACCATCACCAGGATTGTTGGTTGAGGTCATGCCTTCTTATCGTACTTTCAGGGACATTGTATTCGGGTTTTCTCAGCAATATATGAGGCTTTCTATGATTCAGCTCCGATATTCCTATTGTCAGCACTGTCACTGCACAGGCACCTTCACACTAGAACTGGGGGAATGAATTTCCCTAATGCACAGACACATTGCATTGCATTCATATTCATATTGCATTACAGGTAATCTTTGAATAGTGTCTTATTTCCTGTTTTTTATCAGGTACTTTTCAGGATTGCAGATCAGCACCCGCACCGCTATTCTACCCGCACCAACTATCGAAGAATCATGGATCAAATGCAGAACGAGATGCAAGATGTGCGCGAGAAGCTCGCTCTCTTTATGCAGACCATGGAAGCTATTGCGAAAGGGCAGGAGAATTTGCAGGCCATGGTCCAGCCTCTGTTGGCCCGAAACGCTGGTCATGGTAATGAAGATCATCAGTCTGTACGGGTCGATACTGTTCATGGAGACGGTACTCCCACGCCAGTGGCGCCGCCTGTAGTCAATACACCTGCTGCTAATGTCAACAACGCTACCGCTGCTGTGAATGGTAACGTCGGAGTTGGGAATGAGACTGCTGTCCATAATGTTGAGCGGGGTGATGTCAATTTGGGTGACAATATGGGAGGCAACGGCTTTGTCAATACTGGATTCGGGTTCAACGATCAGGGATTCGATAACACTGGGAAGTATGGCTTTAATGCTCAAGGCTTTGGGCAGGATGGTTATGGTGCGACCAATCAGGGTTACGGAGGTTTTGGAAATGGAAACGGTGCTGGATTTATGGCTTTTGGTCCTGCTGGAGGTGTTCAAGGGTACGGCAACAGAGGCCGAGGTCCGGGGATGAATCAGATCAGAGCTGGGCATAATAACGGATATGATGGGTATGGAGCTGGAAATGGTATGTGGCAAGAAGATCAGCAGGAGGACGCCTTCTCCGGAGGAGGTTTTGAAGGACCAATGGATGACTCCCAGAAGATCAGAATGCTAGAAGAGCAGATGAGGGGAGTCCTGAACCAGAGTGCTGTGGGTTTGGACATGGCAACAATGGGGCTGGTACCTGGTTTGAGGGTGCCAATTAAATTCAAAGCTCCTGCGTTTGACAAGTATAAAGGAGACACATGTCCAAAAGTGCATGTACGAGCTTATTACATAAAGATGTCTGCATACTCAACTGATGAAAGAATGCTAATGCATTTCTTTCAAGATAGTCTGTCGGGTCCTTCCCTAGAATGGTACATGGGGTTGGAGCCAACTGATATCAAGACATGGAAACAATTGGCAGAGGCATTTGTAGCTCACTACAAGTATAATAGCGATTTGGCGCCCAATCGGGTCCAATTGGCAGGGCTGTCGCAGAAGAAGGGGGAGAGCTTTAAAGAGTATGCGCAAAGGTGGCGCGATATGGCTGCCCGGGTCCGTCCTCCTGTGGAAGATAAGGAAATGAATGACATGTTTGTCGGCACATTCACAGGTCTGTTTCATGATATGCTGTTCCACACGTCTCTGGCCAGTTTTTCAGACCTAATTCTGATGGGAGAAAAGATTGAACGTAATATTAAGCAAGGAAAGTTCCAGGCTGAGGAATCGACTGCATCTGGCAGTAATAGGAAAGCTTACGGTGGGCGCCGGCAGGGCGAGGCAAGCGCAATATTTGGAGGCCGAGGCCGAGGCCGAGGCAGGGGACGAGGTCAATATCGTCAGCCGCAGCAGGTGGCGAGTGTTACTATCCCATATCCACAACAACCACTCCAGCAACAACAACCGGTTCAGCAACAGCCAATGCAACAGCAGCAGCAGCCTCAGCAGGGGGCACAGCAAGCTCAGCGAAGATTCCAGGGTAGTAAACCGAGAAGGGTGTTTGAGAAGCCTCCCTCAACCTACGCAGATTTGTTGCAGACATTGCTGGGATTAAACCTGGTAGAGAAAAGAACTCTGGCACCGATAACAGGAGCTCCCCCGTTTGGTTACGATGCAAGCCGACACTGTGAGTTTCATTCTGGAGCCCCGGGTCACGATATAGAAGGTTGCCATGCTTTTAAGCATGTTGTGCAGGATCTTTTGGACAATAAGACTATCGATTTCGGAACGGCAGGTCCGAATATAGTGCAGAAACCCATGCCTAATCACGGGGCAAACGCCATTCTAACTGAGGAAGGGTTGAATCTGATTATGAATGTTGAAGACTTGAAGACGCCGCTGAGCGAGGTAAAGAGCCGACTGTTACAAGGGGGTGTTTACCCAGGATGTAACGAGTATTGCTTAGACTGTTGGACCCTAGCTGGAGGGTGTGATGATTTGAAGAAGGGCATTCAGGCTTTAATTGATGAAGGTATATTGCAGTTTGACCAAGCAGCCACTGAAGAGCCCGCAGGGGCAGTAGCAGGTAAGCAGAATGATGTGGCCACTGTGACAATTCCTCGGAAGACAATCACTATCGCCGCACCAGCTCAGCGACCACCGATCACTATAACTAAGGTCGGGCCGATCCCGTACGAGAACACAAAAGCAGTCCCATGGTCATATGGGTTAGAGGTGTATTGTGACGGGATAAAGATTGATGTTAATAAGCAGCCAGCCGAGACTGTGGATAATGTTGTCGGCTCAGGAGGCATGACAAGGAGTGGCAGGATCTTTATATCTCCTGAAGTGGAGGCTGAAAGACTAGCGAAAGGAAAAGGGAAAGTGGTTGAAAATGTTTCGGTGCAAGCAAGTGAAAAAGAAGCAGCATCGAAGGATGTAGAAGAGTTCATGCGCTTGATTCGAAAAAGTGATTATAAGATTGTGGAGCATCTGCAGCAGACGCCGTCCAAAATATCTATCCTGTCATTGCTGTTGTGTTCGGAAGCTCACAGAAATGCTTTGCTGAAAGTCCTGGATACTTCGTTTGTACCCCAAGACGTCTCCGTGAATCAGCTGGAAGGAGTATTGGCACACGTGAATGCAGGCCACAGCTTGGGCTTTACCGATTTTGACTTGACGCCGAAAGGAAGAGATCATAATATGGCGCTGCACGTATCTGTCGAGTGTAGAGGATCAGTAATGTCACACGTATTGGTTGACACCGGATCGTCTTTGAATGTGCTGCCCAAGAAGGCGATGATGAAGCTGGATGTTAGAGGAATTTTGTGTACACCCAGTGATTTGGTAGTCAGAGCATTTGACGGCACGCGGAGAACAGTCTTTGGATCAATCACATTGCCTCTGCAGGTGGGGCCGGAAGTGTTTGCAACGGAGTTTTATATCATGGATATACAACCTGCGTACAGCTGCTTGCTTGGAAGACCCTGGATTCATGGGGCAGGGGCAGTCACGTCTACCCTGCATCAGAAGTTGAAATATATGGTCGGAGACAGCGTAGTCACCGTATGCGGAGAGGAGGACATCCTGGTCAGCCATCTGTCGTCATTTAAATATGTGGAGGTCGACGGAGAAATCCACGAAACACCCTGCCAGGCATTTGAAGGGTTGCGCATCAAGGACAAAGGTCCCGGGCCGAGCAAAGCGTCGGAGATAGCCGTCTCATCGTATAAAGAAGCTCAAGCTCTAGTGGAGGCAGGAGAAGCAAAGGGTTGGGGCAAAGTGCTGGACATTCCTGTGAAGATGGACCGGTTCGGGCTGGGATACCAACCGTCGTCATCCACTCCTTCCGCGGGGGCACCCCGTTTCAGAAAGCCAATCACCATCTCTGCCAGTGGGGTGTGTCATGAAACTGTCAATGCTGCTTCGGAGTCTGATGAAGGAGACAGCGACTGTGATATGGATGCCTGGATTCAGCCAAGCACGCCAGGACAAGGACTGTGCAACTGGTCTATTCAGGAGCTTGTTTCTGTGACTTTTAAACAGTAATGCTTTGCTTTATTAATTGTTGAATAATCTGATGTCTTGCCCGGGGCATCAGGATTTGCTCAGGGCTGTGTTGTTATGAACATTGCATGTTAATCATTAAATAAATGGCGTTTTTCATGTGCAAATATTGTAATCCCTGTCTTTCTTGTTTTATATTTCTCAATAAAATGGCATCGTGGTTGTTCGCGTTATACGCATTTTGAAGCATTTAACCGTTCCTTTTGCAGGATAACATTTTCAGATGGCATCCTTGAACCACCTATGACTCGTCCCGACTTCGAGCACCCGGTATTCCAGGCCGAAGAAGAGATTGTCGAAGATAACGACGTTCCTGAAGAACTGTCTTGGTTAGTGAAGCAAGAGGAAAGAGCCATTCTGCCTCACGACGAGGTCATCGAAATTATCAACTTCGGGTCAGAAGGGGTTGAGAAAAATATTCGTATTGGAGCCGCACTGCAGGGTGATATCAAGCGAAGACTGGTTGAAATGCTCCGAGAGTATAATGATGTCTTCGCTTGGTCATATGAAGATATGCCAGGGCTCGATACAGACATGGTTGTGCATCGCCTGCCGCTGAAAGAAGACTGCCCGCCGGTCAAACAAAAGCTTCGCAGAACTCGACCAGATATGGCAGTGAAGATCAAAGAGGAAGTTCGGAAACAGTGGGACGCCGGTTTCCTGGCTGTGACAAAGTATCCCTCATGGGTTGCTAACATCGTGCCAGTGCCAAAGAAAGATGGCAAGGTTCGAATGTGCGTGGATTATAGAGATTTGAATAAAGCAAGCCCAAAAGACGATTTTCCACTTCCTCACATTGACGTGTTAGTTGATAATACTGCTCAATACTCCGTATTCTCCTTCATGGATGGCTTTTCGGGCTATAACCAAATTAAAATGGCGCCAGAGGATATGGAGAAAACCACTTTCATAACGCCTTGGGGAACATTTTGCTACAAAGTGATGCCCTTTGGCTTGAAAAATGCTGGGGCAACATATCGGCGTGCGATGACGACTCTTTTCCATGATATGATGCATAAAGAGATCGAAGTTTATGTTGACGATATGATTTCCAAATCCCAGACGGAGGAAGAGCATCTGGTAAATCTGCTGAAGTTGTTTAAAAGGCTTAGGAAGTTCAGGCTGAGACTGAACCCTAATAAATGCACCTTCGGGGTGAGATCGGGTAAGCTGCTGGGATTTATTGTAAGCGAAAGAGGAATCGAGGTCGATCCTGCTAAAATAAAAGCAATTCAAGAAATGCCGACGCCTAAAACAGAGAAAGAGGTGCGCGGGTTTTTAGGGAGGTTGAACTACATCGCCCGGTTCATATCTCACCTAACTGCTACGTGTGAACCACTATTCAAGTTGCTAAAGAAAGATCAAGCTGTAACGTGGAATGAAAACTGTCAAAAGGCGTTCGATAAAATAAAGCAGTATTTGCAGGAGCCTCCTATCTTGATACCCCCAGTGGCAGGTAGACCCTTGATCATGTATTTGACGGTTCTTGAGGGAAGCATGGGTTGTGTTCTCGGTCAACATGACGAGACAGGGAGAAAAGAGCATGCAATCTATTACTTGAGTAAGAAATTTACAGACTGCGAATCTCGGTATTCAATGCTGGAGAAAACTTGTTGCGCGCTAGCCTGGGCCGCCAAGCGTTTGAGGCAGTACATGCTGAATCATACCACCATGCTCATCTCGAAGATGGATCCTATCAAATATGTGTTTGAAAAGCAGGCGTTGTCAGGTAGAATTGCCCGTTGGCAGATGGTCTTGACTGAATATGATATTCAATACGTCTCGCAAAAGGCTATCAAAGGGAGTGTGTTGTCTGAGTATCTGGCGGAGCAGCCTATTGAAGAGTATCGATCGATGAGGTTTGATTTTCCTGACGAGGATATCATGTACCTAAAGATGAAAGATTGTGAAGAGCCGTTGCCAGACGAAGGACCGGAGGTGGGTTCCAAATGGAAGATGATATTTGACGGAGCTGTGAATGCTTATGGTAGTGGAATAGGGGCAATCATCACTACGCCACACGGGTCGCACATCCCGTTTACTGCCCGACTGACCTTTGCTGTTACCAACAATGAGGCCGAATACGAAGCTTGTATAATGGGGCTTGAAGAAGCCATTGATTTGAGAATCAAACACCTGGACGTATACGGGGACTCAGCCCTGGTGGTGAATCAGATCAAAGGGGAATGGGAGACACGGCAGCCCAATTTGATACATTACATGAACTATGCAAGGAGATTGTTGCCTTTCTTCGACAAGGTTGAATTGCATCATGTACCGCGGGCAGAAGATCAAATGGCTGACGCCCTGGCCACTTTGTCTTCCATGTACAAAGTCAACTTCTGGAACGAAGCTCCCCAAATCACTATCTCTCGGCTTGACAGGCCAGCTTATGTATTTGCTATTGATGAAGCATCTGATGGCAAACCATGGTATTTCGATATTCTTAATTTCCTGAAGAATAAAGAGTATCCGGCTGGGGCATCCAGTCAAGATCAGAAGACTCTCAGGAGGTTGGCAGGCAATTTCTATTTGAACCCGGATGGCGTCTTATACCGAAGAAACCACGATTTGGTGCTGTTGCGTTGTGTAGACGAAAGAGAGGCAAAGTTGCTCATGGAGGAAATACATGAAGGTACCTTTGGTACGCATGCTGGCGGACATGCTATGACAAGAAAGTTGCTGCGGGCAGGTTATTTTTGGCTGACCATGGAAACTGATTGTTTCAAGTTTGCAAGGAAGTGTCACAAGTGCCAAATCTATGCTGATAAGATCCATGTGCCTCCAAGTCCTCTGAATGTAATGTCATCGCCATGGCCATTCTCGATGTGGGGAATCGATATGATTGGAAAGATCGAGCCTACAGCTTCTAACGGGCATCGGTTCATCCTAGTAGCAATCGATTATTTCACCAAGTGGGTGGAGGCGGCGTCTTACGCAAATGTAACGAAGCAAGTGGTGGCCAGATTCATCAAGAGAGATATCATTTGCCGATATGGGATTCCCGAGCGGATAATCACGGACAACGGTTCAAACCTGAACAACAAAATGATGAAGGAGCTCTGTCAGAATTTCAAGATCGAACATCACAACTCCTCCCCGTACCGACCCAAGATGAATGGCGCTGTTGAGGCGGCCAATAAGAATATCAAGAAAATCGTTCAGAAAATGGTGGTGACCTATAAGGATTGGCATGAGATGCTACCTTTCGCTTTGCACGGTTATCGTACGACGGTACGCACATCAACCGGGGCAACTCCGTTCTCGTTGGTATACGGAATGGAAGCGGTATTACCATTGGAAGTTGAGATCCCTTCTCTGAAGGTATTGCGAGACGTTCAGCTAGACGAGGCAGAATGGGTGAAAGACAGGTTGAACCAACTGAGTTTGATGGACGAGAAGAGGCTAGCTTCTCTAGCATACGGTCGTTTGTACCAGAGCCGAATGAAGAAAGCATATGACAAGAAGATACATCCGCGAAGCTTTCAGACGGGCGACCTTGTGCTGAAAAGGATTCTCCCGCCGCAAGCAGATCACAGGGGCAAGTGGACCCCCAATTACGAAGGGCCATACGTTGTCAGGAAAGTATTTTTGGGAGGAGCGTTGTTGTTGTCCACCATGGACGGAGAAGACTTCACGTCGCCTGTAAATTCGGACGCAGTTAAAAAATACTTTGCTTAAAATAGACCCGCTGGACAGAAAAAAGAGAGTCCAGGAAAAAATGGGGCATCCTGGCGAGCCAAAAACAGAATGAAAGGTTCGGGCAAAAATTAGGGATAAAATTGAAAAAAATGTACACCCGCGAAGTTGAAAACCTACACTGGGCGGCTTCGGCAAAAAAGGGTATCCCGGTGAACTGAAAACCCGTAAAGGGCGGTTCACGCAAAAGTTAGGGATTTGAAAAAGCAAATGACTGCGGTCCGAATGTAATACTGCATTGAGCGTTAGTGCGGGAGAATGCATTTGAGGAGCCAGTTATCAGATACAATATCTTCGGAAGTGTGGATACCAGGGAAAGCATTAGAGTCGGGCGAGTCATAGGAGGATCAGTTCGTGATGTTCGTCTGCATCCCGTTGCCGACATGTGTACAAATTTAAGTTGTCAATATTTATGCTTCTTGTGCATACTTGTATACTTGTATATTTGCTTTGTGTAGCTTCCTCATTTCAGGAGCTACATCCCGTGTACAAAACTCCGCCCATTCAGGGGCCCGATCAATAAAATACGTTATTCAGTACTCGACACTATTCTTTACTGTTTTGTGCATGATCAACGCCTAAGTTTGATGAAACTAGCATGAGTATAATGTCGCTGGCCCTTGACAACAGTTGCTAAAGCTTTGAATTAACTGAAAATAACGTCACTAACTTGAGTTGGTTTGGTTGCATAGGCTTGTCTTGTCTTGTTTGTGTTGTTGCAGGCTTCATGACCGTACGAGGAAGATGATCAAAAGATTGCAATGACTAAAGACTCAGCCCTCATGCAGGTCATGCAGGTTCTCCCTGAAGAAGGATAGAACTCTCCAGCTAGTCGTAGCTGGTGCAAAAGGATTATCCAGCAAAGTCGTTCATCCTCTACGGAATTGACGATTCAAAGATCGTAGGCTGCATGCAGGCAGTGTAGTGTCCCCCGGAAGGATTCCTTATCTCAAGCAGGGTGGTTCAGCCTCAAAAGATTAATATTTCCAAATTGGTGAGCTGTATTCAGGCGGTTCCCCCGCCCCGCAAGGTCATTTATTCTTCCCCAGTGGAGCCAGTTAATTTTCCCCAAGAGAATCATCCCATCCCCAGTAGAATTCTCTTTTCGGCAAGTGTTCTTTCCTCCCAGTGGAACTCGAAGGTCAAGACTCTCTCCAGCAGAGTTGGTTGTGGGTCCTGGCATTTATTTTGTCAAGGATACTGTGTAATATCAGTTCACTCTCCAGCAGAAATCCAATCGTACTGTGCACATCTGCTATTCCCCAGCAGAGTTATATTCCCCAGCAGGATGCTACTTCAACAAGGTGTTTGGTTTAAGTTCCTAATTTCCCAGCTGAGTCGACCTCACTCTTACAGCATTTATTTTGCTGGAATAATTCTGTAGCACCTGGCTATCCCCAGCGGAGTTGGCATTATCTGCAGCATTTATTTTGCTGAAACAGTTCCTGTATTTTAGCAATTCAGGTGGAGAGAGATTTTGCTCAAATGAACTACCAAACATTCAAGATCTCGGCATGGGATATCCAATGATAATATCAGTTCGGCAGTATTCCCCACAGAGTTATCAGTCAAAGTTTCCCTTTATTCCCGAGCAGAGTTATCTGTCATCAAAGGGTTTCATGAATCAGAATTTCAGAAGTTGCCTCCGGTTATCAGAACAGGCATCCGGTAGTTTGGTTCCCAGACATCCACAGTAGAGTCCGCCCCAAAGTCGCTGTTACGTTAGTGCTAAAGAAGTTTGTGGGTCGGGATCAATGGAGAACTAAGTCCTGACGTGGACAATTTATTCCTATATTGACGGGATTTCTTCAGAAGTGAGTCCTGACGTGGACAAGCTTTATTTCCCCAGCGGGTCGAAGGTGCCTGAGTCCTGACGGGGACAAATCAAGACGAAAGAGGGGTCCTGACGTGGACGAGTTTGTTCCTTACGTGGGAAAAGAGGTTTCAGTTCCTTACGTGGAAAGACGAGATTCCTTACGTGAAAAAAATGGGTTTCCTTACGTGGAAAGATTGAGTCCTCACGCGGACATATCGAGATTGATTCCTGACGTGGAAAGAAAGAGATTTATTCCTGACGTGGAAGAGCTTAGTCCTGACGCGGACAGATCAAGGAAGGCGTGTTCCTTACGTGGAAGAGAAGGAGAAACTTCAAGTCTTTACGTGGAAAAGATTGAGTCCTTACGCGGACACATCCGAAGAGGATTCCTGAGCGGAGTCCTTACGTGGACAGATTAAGATGGCATTTCCTTACATGGAAGAATGTAGTCATGACGTGGACAAATCGAAAAGAGTTGGCTTCCTTATGTGGAGAGATTGGGGTCCTTACGTGGACGGATTCAAGAAAGTTGATTCCTGACGTGGAAGAATGACGTACTCCTTACGTGGAAAGGTGAGTCCTAACGGGGACAGGTTCAGAACCAAAGTTGTATTCCTTACGCGGAAAGATTGGAGTCCTGACGCGGACATGTCGAGTGGTATTGGGGTCCTTACGTGGACAGATTGATATAGTTCTCCTTATGTGGAAAGAAGATTGCTTCCGGACGTGGAAAGATGGAAAGTTCAGTCCTGACGTGGACAGATCCAGACGAAGTCTTAGTCCTAACGTGGACGGTATTATTCCTTACGTGGAAAGGTGAGTCCTAACGTGGACGGTGTTATTCCTAACATGGAACGGTCATTCCTTGCGTGGACAATGTTATTCCTAACGTGGATAAGAGTTTACTCCTAACGTGGACGATTTATTCCTGATGAAATAAAGACGAGTCATCCTCCAGCAAAGTTGTTGAAGTTTTTCCGAGTCGACGAAGCAGGCGTCCTAACGTGGACAAGAAAAGTTTTATTCTTGCAATGATAGAAGCTTTTCGGGCTGACGAAATAATCCCCAAGTAGTGGTGTAGTTCATGACTGCGGTTGGCAAATTTTTGGGTTCTTAGTATTCAATCGTCTCGTACCAAGAATGTCTGAAGGCTCCGGGCTCTTCACCCAATCGGGTCCAAGTCGTTTGAATAGGGGCAGCTGTTGCACCCTAAAATTTGCTCAACCTTATTCACTTGGTTTATGTTTCAATATCATTAGCATTTGCATATAGAGTCATGCACATAGTCTACTCATCTGCATAGCATAAGCATAGCAAGTCATCCAACAGGGGACCAATCATTATTCTCATCTCTAGAGACCTATCAAGAGGTTATTATCCTAATCCCATCTCATTCAAGTCATCAGAAAAGAATTTGAGAGCAGAGAGGTCAGCAGATGAAGCCTTGAGTCTATCCCCTATCTGAGGGTATCTGAGGGTCAGCAAGGGGGTTGTGAGCTGTGAATGGAAGGCATGGAGAGCATCTAGACATCATGAGAGGACTTAGAAAGTCATTTGGAGAAGAAAACAAGTTGTTGGGGTGAGCACAAGAATTGCAGTTGAAGACAGTCAACTAGGGTTTCATCTGGGTCAACCCTAGGTCAACCCTAGGTCAAAGGATTGTTGGAGAGGCATTAAGGGCTATTGGAGAGATGTGGGGTTCATCATTTGACATGAAGAATGAAGATATGTTGTCATGCTAAGAAGAAATCAAGAGGAATCAAGGAGAAGAGGAGTTTCTAAATTAGGGTTTCTATGTAAAATCCCCTAGTTTAGGTCAAATTTCCAAGCAAGGTAAGTCAAAATAAAAGCTTCAAATGGATCCTTGGCCAACATGAAACTTGTATAGGATCTCAAGACCTTTAATTTGAGTGGTGGAAGACATCAAGGAGATTTATAGAACTCAAGTTATGGTCCTTGCAAGTTACAGGTCATCTGAGGTATCTGAAATTTTGTCCGTGAAAGTGACTTGACTTCCAAGCTATTTTTACCCCTCAAGGAGATTTCAAATGAATTTCTGGTCAACATAAGAATTGTTCCTCATTGTCTTAGCTTTCTAGAATGGTATGGTATGCCTTCATATGATGTGTGGAACTCTACTTATGGTCTTGGCAAGCAAAGGGTATTTTGGTCATTTGTCAGTTACAGGTCATTTTTAAGCTAAGGCCATATCTCCTATTTCCAAGCCTCAAATGAAAAAACTCAAAACATGAAAGTTGCTCAAAATTCCACTTTAAGTCAATAAGGGAGGTCATGAATGATTGGAAAAGCTCATAGCATGGATTTGCATGATTGGTCAAAAAATGAACTAAAAATGGCTTATAAGTTGAAAAAGTTGAATTTGGAAATTGGTTTGGAGGATCTAGAAATCCAAAATAGGTCATCCAATATGTCATTTTGATTGGAAACCTCATTTTAAAGACATTGGTTCATCCACATTTTTGAGTTTAAGCTTAAAAATGGGACTTCCTTTGAAAATTTGCTCCTTGCCTCATAAGGTCACATGGCAAAACCCCACATAAACAAGGAATCAATGGGAAAGCTTGCAAGGTTTTTCAGTTCAATCAAAATATCCTCTAAGGATAATTTCAAATGAGAAATGAGGAGTGTGCAAGCTTGAACAAAGAATGGCCTATGCTTAGCATGGAATCAAAAATCTCATGAAGTGAGATATCCAATTTCTCATTGGATTGTTCCAGTCCCTTCTAGATCATTCTTACACCATCTATAAGTAATTTGGGATGTGCTCAGATGCAGGGGTTAGAGAGAATTGCTGCAGAAAGAGAGATTGAAATCAAATTTCTTCCATAGCAAGTCATTTTCCAATTCTTCATTTCTTCCCCATTCTGTTCAGTTTCTTGATCTGATTCAATTCTATCATCATCATTGAGTGTGTAACAACCAAAATCAGAGGAAATTCAGGTCCAAATCGTGTTCTGTATATTGAGTTTGGCAGCTTGCAGCTTCAGATCCATTTCCAAGATTCAGGCACAATCAACCCAAACTAGTGCAAACAGAAGCAAGCTCTTGTGTCACTGAATGTTTCTGCACGAGTACAAGCATTGATTTGAAGGATTCCCCTATCTGGTTCACACATTTTATCAGGTTTTCATCTTGATCTCTACACCCTAATTTATGCATAGTTCATCAAGGTTAATAGGTTAGAATGATAGGGAATAGGTAGTAGATCATTTCTGGAAAGTATGGATCGATTTGGTGATGTTTTTTTGGTTGGCATAATTTCTGTTAGGAGCAAGAACTCTTCGAATTGGGAGTGTTAGGCTTAGTTCTTTAGGGGGAAATGATCCAGGTGAAGAGAGGAACATGCCTGTGCCATCAATTTTGAAGATCATGAGAATCAGTTCTTGATCATTTCTTGGAGGTAGCTATCGGGTTTAGGGTTAGAAGCGATTTCAGTTAGTTTTGATATCATGGTTAAATTCCTGGTAAGATTTGGAGTGGATTTGGTTTTTATATGTTGGCATTCCATGGAGAATCGAGGGAGTTAGGGTATGGATCAGTTGGTGTGTTCATCCATGGCTTTTCTTCCAAACCCTGAACCAAGGTTGAAGACGACCCCAGCACCACACGATCCCCATTTGACTGTTGACTCAAATCCTCATCCAACGCTCCACATTTAAAGTTGAAACGGAGGGAAGTGTCAAAAGAATTGAAACGCAGCGTTTCATTAATTGGGGGGATTGGGCTCAGAGTGCTATTCGCACCCCCCAATTTAACAAGCCCAATACGCTGAACTGGATCATTCTGCTATTTTCACCCCCTCTGGTTATTTCTTTGTATTTTATTTTTTATTTTCTTTATATTTTTCATGCATCTTATAAAAATCATAATAAATAGAAAAATCATCATTTTTAATTCATTCTTTTTGCATATTTTTCTTTAGGATGTCAAGAAAATTATAAAAAATAAAAATGGCATTTTATTTTTTATTTGATATTTTTCCCACATTTTCTAAATAAATAACATCTTACATAAATTCATTTCATACATGATTTTGTTATTTTTTGTTCTATTGTTTGCTTCAATATTTTTCATCCATTCTTTTTAGGTTGTTTAGGCTAGACATTGAACATGTAGATTCAATTTATTTCCCATTTTTAGAAATTAAATTTAGGTGCTTAGTGTAAGTATGAATAACATGGATAAAACTAGGGTTTAAGTAATGACTTAGGAGATTTGATTCTTTTTCCTTAGGACTTAGGGTTTGAATAGTTTAGTTATGGGACTATAGGGGCTATGGGTAGTTATTAGATCCCTTAGAAAAATTCAGGATGCCCCTACTGCTGTTAATATGCTGTATATCTGATTGACTGGTGTGGTGTGCCCTCTGGGGATTATTGCTTGCTTGTGTGGGTATTGGGATTGTCTGGGGACTTGGGAGAGCTGAAGACTTGAGGAGATGAAGACCATTGGAGATCCAGAGATTGAAGAGCAATTGCCAGAGTTGAAGAGGAGGTTCTTGCTAGCAGCTGCTGAGGAGACTAGGGTTTAGGAGCTAGGCAGAGCTCTAGATTAGAAAGCTTGCTTCTCAAACATAGATGGCTTTGTTTGCCTCTATCCTTTCTCTATGATTCAAAGTCTCTTTCAAATATCCACCTCCTTCCTTTGGAAGGATCAGTGAATATATTTGAAAGATAGAACTTTTGAGAGGAAACTTTCTGTTTAATGTTAACAGTTGATGAACCACCCTTGGTAGGTAATTAACTGTCTAACATTCATTCACCTCATCTGGTTGACTGATGTTCATCCTAGAGCCTGAGACTTGAAGAGAAGCCATTGCAGATGGAAGACAGATGATCAAAGCCCTTGCCTGAAGGCTATAAAGATGGAGATTAATGCTTGTTGAAGCCTGTAAATGATTGGAGATTACTTGAAGCCAGATGTTGAGCTGCTGATGCTGTTTCTTTTGCTGTTGTATTTCATTGCTGATGTATTGATTGGTTTTCTGGACTGTATTGTTTGCTGTTTACCCCGTTGGGTTGAAAGTGAAGCCTGTTCACTTTTGCCTATTGTTTTCTAGGTTCGAGGTTGAGTGGGACTCCCTTGCCTCGCTTGTATTGCTGCATTCATGCATTTTACTGTTTTACTGTATATATCTGATATTGTTTCTGTTCCCGTCTATTCCCTTAGGATCTCTGTTTCTCTCTGCGCAAGAGAGGAGCATGATAGACATTAGGTTTTAACCCATGCATGATAACATTAGGTTAGTTTGTTTCCCTTCGCAACCGTAGGTTAGAGTTCTGTCTCTTCTTCCTCAAAACAAGCAGAAAAACACATAAAGATTTCAAACACAATAAAAGACACTTCTTCCGTAAAAGAATGTGAACTCATCAAGACGTCATTTTTGTCCGCCGGGACTGCTAATCAAGAAAACCTTTTTCAGAAGGAATAAAATCAACCAAGACAAGCTTGTGTCGTACGTGGCCCGAACTACGTTTGCTCTGATCTTTCATGCTGTATGAAAGTACGTAGGCATAGGATGCCGTATCCTAGCGAGCAACCTTCCCCTCCTTTCCCGTAGGTAGGCGAACTACGTTGACTCTGATTTCTCGTTCCAGACGGGAATACGTAGGCATAAAGTGCGATACTTTGCCGAGTCATTTTATTCTCATTTTCTTTTCTTTTTAACCCCTGACCTATAGTTTAGATAGAATAACAATCCATACCCGAAAGCAAGCGTGGATCCCGTCGAGTACGACGGACGTGAGGGGTGCTAATACCTTCCCCTTGCGTAACCGACTCCCGAATCCAGGTTTTGGTTGCGACGACCATACCTTTCCCGTGTTGTGAGAGGTTTACTCTGAGCGTTTCCTTTCCCTCCCGTGAGATAAATAACGCACGGTGGCGACTCTTCTGTTCAGCCGGCGCCGATTTTCGCAGTAGCGACACGCCTGATTCGCCGGAAACTGCAGCTTGCTTCATCGTGTTCTTGTTTTCCCAGAAACGCAATAGGATCTCCACCAGAATTCGCCGGTAACTGTCACCGGAACTTCATAACCGTCGCCAGAAATTGCATCAGTATCCACCGATCTTCATCGTTCTCCATGAACCTCCAGATTTCGTTCCAAATCATCAAGAACATTCATGAGATGTTCATCCGTTTTTTCCAGAAACCGATCTAGATCTTCATCCATTTTTCGTGACCTCCGTCAATTTTGTCCAGATTTCCTCCAGAACTTCGTTATTCTTCCTGGACGTTCATCATCCGCGTTTCTAGCTCAAGAACATCTAAGCGCATTCATCGTCTTCCCCGCGAGATTCCCAGATTGCCATCGTTTCTCCATCAGTTTCCCCTAAAAATTCTTCAGGTTTCTGCAAGATCTTCAACGATCTTCGAAGGTCTTCGCACTGTTCGTTCGATCTTCCACGGATCTCAGAAATCTTCGTCGTCTTCAAGAGGCGTTCTCCAGAAATCTTCGTCTCCGGCTTCGCTCCAGGTAATTCTTTTCACCTCCTAGTTGTTTGTTCAGTGGGATTAAGGTGTTAGCCTGAGATTTGCATGTTAGTTTGACGAGGATGATAGTTTAGGTTAGGGTGGATTGAACAGATTGGCGTTTAGGTTAGATTCTGGATTGGGTGAAGGATTATTTGAGTTTGTTGTGAGAAATTTCCTCAGAGAGTTAGGTGCAGAGAGGGTGAGGAGGACGAAGGAGACGGCTAGGGTTCAATGGTGAACAGTGTTTAGGGTTTGGAGAAGGAGGCAGGTTTTGTTTGGGTTTCATTGGGTTAGGGTTAGGTTTGGGCCAAGCCCAAATGTATTTTACTGAAGCAATCCCCATTCACTCATTCACCCCCCCTGGCGTGTGAGAGACAGATGATGGTGGTTTGGGCCTTAGGCCCAAGTGTTAATCACACCCCCTGGTGCGTGAAGCCCCATAGAGAATAACATGAAAATCTGTTGACTGCACCCCCAGCGTTTTTTGTTGTATTTTTGTTTTTCTAAAACAAGTTGGGCCTAGTCTTTATTACTAGGCGCACCCCCACCAATATGGGCCCACCTGGAAATGAACTAGCTCGTCCTGCTATTCTCACCCCCCTCCCCTCATTTTAATTCTTTTGAATTTTAATTTCTTTAATATTCTAGCAACTTTAAAAAATTCATATAAAATTGATAAATAATGATTTTTTGTTCATTCTTTTTGCTATGTTTAGATAATCTTGTGTAGAAAAATATAAAAATAAAAATGGAATTTTATTTTTAATGTAGAATTTTTGGTGATATTTTCTTTAATATAGTGTATTTTCTTTCTTTTAGTTGATACCTTATTTTGTAAGAATTGTTTTAGGACCTTCCTTTAATCTTTTTAACTCATTCTTTTTTGTGTAATTAGATATTGAATCATAGTTCCCCATAGGATTTAATTCTTGATTTTTAGATTAAATTTTGATTAGTTTAATTAGGTTATCATTAGGGTATCCTAATTAGGGTTTAGGTTATGCATAGGTGAAGAAATTCATTTTCTTTAAATAGATTTGTCTTGATTTTTGGGTAGAGGCCCATGTGGATGTTATGGGTAGATATTGTAGACCCTTGTGAATAATTGATAGATTTTTCCCCATTGGTTTAGTATTTTTAGGTATTTTCTGAAGTTGCCTGCTGATTTTGTCTATCTTGTGGTTATCTGTTCATCTTTGGGGTTTGTTTTGGGGAATTTGTTGTGGGGCTTGTGTTGTCTCGAAGATCTTGTTGGAGAGCATGATGAAGAGAAGATTGAAGATCAAGACTCAGAGACCCAGAGCTTGGCTTGTCCCCTGTCTGTGAGGTTTGAGATCCTGAAGTTTGAAGGAAGTTCATGGTACTTTCCTAAGGAAGGCACTATGAATGACTTTCATTCTTCCTTCTCACCTCTTTCTTAAGTATCCAATGACGTTGGAGCCAGCTTGTGAGTTTAATTTCTCCTGAGGAGGAATGTAAACTGATCACAGTTGTTGAGCCACGTAGGACGCGATTCCTAAGTGTCAGCCTCCTAGTACTTTCCCGAGGAAGGTCCTATGGGTCTGTTCACTTAGTTCCTCTAGTTCATCTAGGATTTCTTAAGTATCCAATGACGTTGGAGCCAACTTGTGAGTTTAGTTTCTCCTGAGGAGGAATGTAAACTGATCACAGTTGTTGAGCCACGTAGGATACGATTCCTAAGTGGAAGCCTCCTAGTACTTTCCTGAGGAAGGTCCTATGGGTCTGTTCACTTAGTTCCCTTAGTGCATATAGGCTTTCTTAAATATCCAGTGATGCCGAAGCCTTCATTTGAGTTTAGTTTCTCCTGAGGAGGAATGTAAACTGATCACAGTTGTCGAGCCGCATAGGATATGACTCCTGAGTGGTAACCTCCTGGTACTTTCCCGAGGAAGGCACTACGAGTTTGTCTGCTTAGCTCCCTTTCTCTGGTAAGCTTGTTCTAAAGCTTGGAGACTGAGATTGATTCCTCTTGCTTAGGGTTTTGATTGGAGTTTTGCTTAGAGTTTTGTTTAAGTATTGCATAGGGTTTTGTTTAGAGATAGATTAGGAGTTTGTTTCAGGGTTGTTAGGAGCCCTGCTCAGAGTTTGTGTTTTAGCTTTGGATAGGAGTTTATCAGGTTAGCTGGCCTCCTCTTTATGTTGTTTGATTTGAATGGTGTTGTGTTGCGTTAGACTTAGGTATTCATCTAGATAGTTCTGAGGTAGGTGCATCTTAGAAGTAGACTTTGTGTGCATGAGAAGTCGAGGTGGTCCTCCTTCTGCTTGTTTGTTATTGAGTGGCTTTGCTTGTTGGTATTTGGTAGAGCTGAGCTCCCTTACCTTTGTGGTTTGCGGCCTTTGCGCCTTGTTTGTTTAGTTGTTGCATCCATGCATATTTTCAGTATTTCTTTACTTTGCAGTATTCCTGTTTTGCTGTTTAGTCCTGTTGCCATGATCCCTTAGGAGCTCTGACTTCTCCGCTGCGGAGTCGTTATGATAGACGTTAGGATGGTCAACCAGGCATGATAGCAGTAGGTAGATTCCCCTTTTCCAGCTATAGTTTAGGGTGTCTTTTCCCTTTCCTTTCAGTAGGAGCTTTTGAGTAGCTTGACCCGTAGTTAGCTGAACTACAGCTGCTCTGATTCTTCGTACCAGACGAGGATATGTAGGCATAGGATGCGATATCCTAGCGAGCACACTAACAACTAACCTTTTGTTCTCTCGCGGCTGTGCGATCGAGACTTTCCCGCTGACGACTAATTGTTATCCCTTTCTCTTGCCTAAGCGCATTTGAGACCAGATCGTAGTTGTAGGTTCCCGAACCTTTGAGACCAATTTGTTTTCTCACTGCTGTGTGAGAGCGCCCAGTTTACCCGTAGTCAGTCGAACTACGTTTGCTCTGATCTTCCATGTTGTATGGAAGTACGTAGGCACAGGACGCGATATCCTGGCGAGCAACCTTTTCCCCGTTTAGACGTAGGTAGTCGAACTACGTTGACTCTGACTTTCCCATTGCACGAGGGAGTACGTAGGCCTAGAACACCGTATGTTCTGTCGAGTCCTGTCCTTTTATGTTCTTTTCAGACTGACCATTAGCGTAGATAGATAAACACACCCTTTTCCTTATAAACACCAAGCATGGATCCCATCGAGTACGATGGACGTGAGGGGTGCTAATACCTTCCCCTTGCGTAACCGACTCCCGAACCCAGGTTTTGGTTGCGATGACCATACCTTTTCCCGTTTTGCGAGGTTTACTTCGAGCGTTTCCTTTCCCGCTCTGAGGGATGAATAACGCACGGTGGCGACTCTCCTGTCAAGCCGGTGCCGATTTTCGCAGTAGCGACAGCTGGCGACTCTGCTGGGGATCGAACCCAGAATCTCTGGTTCTCCGGTTCCCTATGAGAGTCAATCCTAGCGCTTGGGTGTTTATCTGTTGGGTGTTGTGCATATTGTGTTTTATCTTTTCGCACTTTACTTTTTCGTACCTTTACCTTTCCGCATTTATTTTCCAGTACTATATTATTGTGATTATTGCTGTGGGCAAGGGAGGTTACTGTGAGTGAGAAGCCGGACCTGGGCTTGAGTACGCACCTAGATATAGTTGTGGAGAGTAGTAGACGAACCTGTCTGCTGAGCAGGCACAGTTCCCTACGAAATCTACGCTCAGACGAGGTTCTCGCAGAGGTGCTCCTTTCCGGTCCTGAGGATCTGAGGGGAGTCCAGACGTGAGGATTGTCGACTCTGGGGACCGATCATTTGGAAGTCAGCTAAGTGAGGCCTCTTCATGACTTGATGATGCCACTCCTTCTGGGAATCGTATCGTCATTCATGAAAGTCTGTGACGCTGATGACCGCATAGGATGTCGTACCTTTGTCCGTGGATTAGGTCTATCATACCTGTGAGAGGGATTGGGTTATTGCAGGAAAACTGGCCTTCAGAAACCATGATTCAGTACCTTTATCAGACGGTGTTCTTGATTCATCTCCAGGTGTGTTGTCTGGGTCAGATGGGTTTCTTATCTGAGGTTGATACTAGTATCAGATGGTTTTCTCGTCAGATACAGAGGTTCAGATGGTTTTCTTACCAGGGGATTGATATTTTGAGTATCAGATGATAGTTAGTGTCAGGAGGATCTGGTGACTATGGTGGTTTTCTGTTCTTGATCACAGAGATGTTCCTCTTCAGGCTACAGCATAGCCCTGTGTTCGCAGATTGCATTATTTATCATATTGCATCATTGCATTACCATTTGCATTCAACTAACGTGTGTGTATTGCAGGTGCATATTTTCCCTTCCTGTTCTGGTGTTTGTTCCTAGCAAGACATGGAAGCCACGAAGAGAGTATTGCCCTACAAGTTTCCGTCTCCGGATATCAGTATGTTGCTAGAGTTGATTACTATTGCTAAGAAGAGGGTAATGGGTGACTTCAGAAAGAGATATGGGAGGATTCTGACCTATGTTTATCAGCCATCGGCCTACGAGATCAGCGGCATTTATACCCTGTTACAGTTTTACGATGCGGAGCTCAGGTGTTTTGTATTTCCCGACTTTGTTTTGGCTCCTACCCTGGAGGAGTATTCTGCACTTCTGGATATACCGATCCGCGAGCAGATGCCTTTCTATCGTACGGATGCTGAGCCTAATTTGGCTGAGCTTTCTGCCATCCTGTGCTTGAGAGAGTCTGAGTTGGCTGGGAAGATGATCAGAAGAGGAGATGTATGGGGATTTCCGTTGGATGTCTTGGTGGAGAAGGCTCGGGAGTACGCCCAGAAAGGTGGCTGGGGTGTTTTTGACGTCATCCTTGCTGTATGTGTTTATGGCATCGTGTTGTTCCCGAACATTCCTGACTTTGTTGATTCAGATGCCTTCTATATTTTGGCTGCAAAGAACCCAATTCCTACTTTGCTGGGAGATATCCACCATTCTACCCACTACCAGAATGAAAAGCGGCGAGGAAGGAATGTGTCTTGTTGTGTACCTCTCCTATGCAGGTGGCTCACCAGTCATTTGCCTAAGTCAGGACCTTTTGTCACCTCTATTGATTCTCTAGGATGGCCGGAGCGCTTGATGGGATTGACTGCCGAGAACGTGGTATGGGTTAACGAAGAGGTATTCGGAGTTGAGGTCATACTCAAATGTGAAGGATTCCCGAATGTCCCGTTAATAGGAAGGAAAGGGTGTGTCAATTACAACCCTTCCTTGTTGATCAGGCAATTTGGGTATGCACCTCAAGGAGCACCGAAACCCGAGGAGATACAGGAATCTCTGTATCTCACCGGGACAATAGGGAAAGAGATGCTGACCAAACTTGAGAAAGCCTGGAAGAGCTTGCACAAGAGAGGGAAGCCTTCAGGGAGCAGAGGGGATACTCGAGTTCCTGGCCCGTATGTGGAATGGATTCGTGAGCGAGCTGTGAAATTCCTTATGCCTTATCCAGCGGTTCAGCCATTGCATCCTTCTCCGGTGGAGGAGCCTACCACTGTGGACATACAGGTATACAAGCAGCTGATGGCGGAGAAAGAAGAGCTAGCAAAAGCTAAAGAGGCTTTAGAGAGGGAGAATGCGCAGCTTCGTCATGAAAAGATTGAAACAGGATATTTTTCTAAGCAACAGGCCGAAACTCTGAAACATCTAAAGACTACGTTATTGGAATTGACTGAAACCAAGAAGCGTCTGGAGTTAGATGTCGACTCAGTTAGCAGTGTACTGGCTACTAAGAAGCAAGAGCTGGAAAGGGCCTACACGAAGCTAGCTAAGTTCAGAGAGCACTGGGATCTCACTATGGCCAAGCGCAAAGAGCGGGAAGAAGAGCTGAAGACACAGGTTGCTCAGTTAGAAGAACAGGTCAAAGTGAAGACTGAAGAGCTTGAAGAAGAAGCCTGCCGCCGATACGAGGCCGAGCGCAAGCTGGCTGATGCCGTGAAGAATTTGGAAGATTTTCAGCATAGAGCAGACGCCAAGAGACCCAAACCTGGGGATGGTGCCAATGATAAGGCTTGGGAAGACTTTGTCAGAGACATCCAGGGGACGGTCAGAAAAAGGGATCAGTTGATAGAAGGCTTGATTTATCGACCGGATCACGCAGAGACGAAGAAGCTGGTTGAAGACTTCCGCAACCGTACCCGTACTTGATTTTTCTCTTGTATTCTGTTGTGTTGAGATCACCACCAGGCATGTTGGCTGGGATCCTCCTTTATCATATCAGCTGTATGGAGCATAGTTATGTAACCTCTTGACAAGACTGTTATTCTAATAAATATATAAGGGTTTTTCTAAATGTTGTCTTTATGGTTTATCTCGTCTTGCTACCACTGACACTGGAATTGGAGGGGAAATATCTCCAATGCACACATGCACGTTAGCATTTTTTTATTTCTGTTTGCATAAATCATATTGCATAGCATTTCTCTAGCAGGCCAGAGCACTTATCCAGCCTTTGTTTTCACCAGAGGGTGATTCTCGGGGAATTGTTTGAGGCAAAAGTGGAGTGTTGAAGACGACCAAGGGGGTTGAAGCAGATTCGATCAGAATCAAGCAGTGTAGTCAGTTACAGGTAATTGGTAGCTATGGCTGAAGGCAACTTCCAGGTTCCTAACACCTTGACAGGGTTTGCTATGACGTCCCACCCTCGGTATGATTCTATGGACGGCTTCCCGCAAGCGAACAACGTTACTGCAGACCAAGTTGTACATCCTGCTGTCCAGAACCGAGATCGACATGAGCAGTTTGTTGCCCGAAATGAACGTCCTCCGCCTGCTAACAATCAAGGTGTTGCTTTCCCTGTGATGAATTACCAAAGAGATATTCCAATGGCCGGGATAGTAGATCCAAGAGATCTTGAAAATGATAGAAGACTCCGAGCGTTGGAAGAAGGAATGAAAGCCTTAGAAGCGAAAGATGTCGTCAACCTGGATGCTGTAGACATGTGTTTGGTTCCTGATCTGGTGTTGCCGTACAAGTTCAAAGTGCCGAAGTTCGAAAAGTACACGGGAGATAGTTGTCCGAAGCAGCATTTGATGATGTTCTGTCGAAGGATGACTTCGTTTGTGCGAAATGACAAGTTGATGATCCATTGCTTTCAGTATAGCCTGACTGGGGCATCCTTGAGATGGTATGTGCAATTGGAGAGTAATCAGGTTCGATCATGGGTGGATTTAGCCAGAGCTTTCATGAAGCAGTACGATTACAACCTGGATTTGGCTCCTAGCCTCGTACATCTGCAGGAATTGTCTCAGGCGGAGAATGAATCATTCAGAGGGTATTTGCGAAGATGGAAAGAATTGGCTGCTAGTGTTCAACCACCGCTTCCGGAAAGAGAACTGGTTGACATCTTCTTGGGTACTCTGAAAGGCCATTATTTTGACAAAATGTTCAGTTGTACCAACTTTGTGGGCCTGATGAGAATGGGAGAGCTTGTTGAGAGAGGACTCAAGAGTGGAAAGTTTCGAGATGTTCCTTATGTCATAGTTAATAAGAACGAGTCGGTTGTCAGTTCTCAAGAAGAGTGGGAAGAAGGAAATGACGTCATATCAGAATCTCTAGCATCTCAGGATCAGTTTTCAGACACTTCAAGTCAACGGTCATCCTATCGTCGATCACGTCAGCATGCCCCACGAAGACCAAGGAAACCTGAAAGGCAGTTTACTCAGCTACCGGTGTCGTACAGCCAGTTGTTGCCAGATCTGATCAGGAGTGGATTGATAGTGCCGAAGGAGACTAAGCCGGTGATTCCACCGTATCCTCCAGGTTTTGATGCCAGCGCCCGCTGTGAGTACCATGTTGGGGCACAGGGGCATTCAACAAATGATTGTAAGGTGCTTAGAAGCCAGGTTCAAGATCTGTTAGACTCTAACCGTATTTGCATCACCCCTCAGGGTCTTGTTCAGATTAATGATTTTCCATCCTCCAGCTGTGTGGGTTCGTCAGTTAATGTCATGGAAGACTCCACAGGAAGTGTGTGCTCTGAAGATTGTCAATCAGAGAGTTCAGTTGAATATGGGGGAAGGTTCTAGAGGTTTCTGTGTCGGGTGTCGCACCTGTTTTCTCTGCTTAATCCGTTTAGCTTTTGTGCACTAGTGTCTGCCGACCACCACCAGGATTGTTGGCTGGGGTCATTGTATTCGTACTCATTTGTGCTTACTTGCTGCTTTTGTTGGTTGTACATATGTGGGAGATGTTTGTCTGTGTAGCTTGAGTTTCTCTTTGTCTCGTTATGAATATGTGTTTGCTTTCTACGCTGCATTATCATTTAACAGGTATATCAGAACCGTGGGCCTTATTTCCTCATCGACCAGTTTGTTGCAGGAATTCCTTCAGAGATATGGAACAGAATCAGTTTGAATTGATTGAAGTCCGAAGCCAGCTGGGGCAGATGATGAGAGATATGCAAGAGATGCGTTTGGAGCAGAAGATTCTCAAAGAGGAGAACAGTCAGATGAAGACCCAAGTGAGCTTGATCATGGAAGTAGTCAAAAACGTGCTTAGGAACGAGGACGATCAACTATTCAAAGCCGCAGTGGAGAAGCTCGCGCCACCGGTGCCTGTGGAACCTGAGCAGCAGCAACAGAGGGTGCATCCGGCTCCACGGAGGGTTCAGGATGGGAAGCCAAAGAGAATATTTGAGGCGCCGCCTATGGCATATGCTGAGCTCTTGCAGACCTTATTGAGGTTTAATCTGGTTAAAAAGAGAACGTTGGATCCACCCACAGGAGCGCTTCCTCATGGTTACGATGCAAGCAGGCACTGTGAGTTTCATTCAGGGGCATTCGGACACGACATCGAGGGTTGCCATGCTTTTAAGCACAAGGTTCGAGACCTGATTGACTCGCACGATATTGAATTCACGCCGAGCGGCGTAGCTGTACGTATTGCTCCCGTCTCAGTCGATGCTAAGATGACAGATGTTTCTAAGGCTGCAGTGGGTCAGAAGCGCATCCTGGACTCCATGGTGTCAGAATCTCCATGCCCGCAACTGTTGCCTATTCCTGGGGCAGATCTGAGAAATAAAATGGCTAAGCGCAAGGAGGGCTTTAATCAGTACAGTGAAAGTCCAGAAACCGAGGTTGTACTTGCTACGAAGGGTATTCAAGGGTCAACCCGACACCAGCAACAACAGCAACGATCTCAACAGGGGAAAAGGCAGCAGCATCCCAATCAGCGAAAAGCTCAAAATCAGAAGCCATTGAGGGTATTTAAGGTGCCTCCGATGCCGTATGCCGAACTTCTTCCGATGTTGCTACGATTGCAGTTGGTCGAGAAGAGGAAGTTAACCCCGCTGGCAGGTACACCTCCGGCAGGGTATGATATCAAGGAGCGCTGTGATTTCCATTCAGGAGCACAGGGGCACAACATTGAAGATTGTCTGGCCTTCAAGCACAAAGTGCAGGATCTACTTGAGAGTGCAGCAATCAGCTTCGGGCGAGAAGGGTCCAAAATCATCTAAATGAAGGAGGATGGGCTCTGCAATCTGGCTGGGTCGTTGAAAGCAGATCAGGACAGCATCGAATTGTCTCTAATAACTGATTACGAAGATAGCTGATTCAGCAGCAGGACAGATGTGAAGGCCCGGTTCTCGGAAGCTAGCATATTTTCTTTGTTTTAGCTTGTCATTTCTTTACATTTGTAGTTTCTTTCCTGTTTGAATTTGCAATCTTGTTTGTAAAACTTGTTGTTTTCATTCAATTGATGATAATGAAATAAATATGCATGTTTTGATTAAATCCATTCGTGTTCACTAATTGTTTTTACAAATGTCAACGCTTGGTTAAGAAGAATCTGGGGAGGATGACGAAAATGAACGACGTGCAAAACTCCGATTGTATGCTTTTGAAATGAAACCTGTTGATGATGTACAGGCATTGTTTCAAATCCCTAAACACCGGAGATATAAGGAAGATAATCCCTTGTTAACCCCTTTGAGCCTTGTAGTAGGAGTTCTTTCTGAAAACGAAAAACCCTCAATCTTAACCTGGGGCAGGGTAGGTGTTAGCTAATTTGACCGAGCGTCCAAATTGCAGAAGGAGTGTCCGTTCGAGGATCAATCACGCCCCTAGAGGTCGTGCCTAAAAGACCATAATGGTTCAATCAAGGGTGGGGCAGTCATGTCATTCCCCAAAGAGTCAGACAAACAGTGTCACACGACTTGTTCGAAAGAAAAAACGAAGAGAAAAAAAGAGAATCAAAAGCCCGCTAAGTCAAGAAAACTTCAAAACAAATGACTTAAGCAAAAATGAGGGCATCCCGCTGGACTTAAAAAAAAAATCAAAAGAAACTCAAAAGGAGTCAGTCCAGGCAAAAGTTAGGGATATGAAAAGAAAAAGAAGAAAAGGATCAAAAGAAAAATCCCCAAAGGAAATACGAGTCGTGTGACCTCAAGTGTCAAAGACGAAAAGTGAGTGGCTGTCACTCCGAAAACTCATAGTTTCTCGAACTATCACTCCTATCTTTCAACCTCTGAGAGGTGAGCGCTAAGGTCGAATTAGCCGAACGTAGGATGGGAGAACATCAAGGAGAATGGGTGGGTTAAAATAAACTTTGAGCCTTTATCCTTTCCTTCAAAACCATGAACCTGACCACGTTACAACCTTCAAAAGTCCTAATTGAAGCAGGTCGTTTCGAAAGCATACTCCGGTAAAGGTCGCGTCGATTCTGACTCCTAAAAGGGTTCCTCTTACCATGTTGGTACTGATATTGATATTCTTGATAAATGTTTTGCGCAGTATATGCTATAAACTGTTTTTCCTTTTCCCAGTGAACAGATTGGATGTCAAAGCTGTCATATGTGTTGCATTAATGTGTCTTTTACGCAGAACAACTTGTTTTACTCGCGGGTAAGCGCTCGACAGCAGGAAAGTTTCCTACAGTGGAAAGTACGGTCAGGATAGAATACAGAGTGCCCGAATATTCCGAGAGCAGGGGCAAGCTATTATTGTGATCCCCAGTCAGGTCAGCTTTTCGAAGTCAGTTATCCTGGGGCAATAAGGATGAGATTCAAGCAAATACGACGTAGTCAGGGGCACCACTCTGAATCAGATAATCAGGGGCAAAGGCATTGCAGTCAGGGGCAGGCCATCGTAAGAGCGCAGAAGTCACTCTTTATTCGAGAAGCATTTGAGGCGAAGTATCTCTCCGAAATCCAGAACGCGGGGGCAGGTCATATTCCCCAGCAGGGTATTACTTCGTCGAGGTGTTCGGTTAAGTTCTCCATATCCCCGGCGGAGTTGATTTCACTCCCCCAACATTTATTTTGCTGGGATAATCCTGTGATATCCGGTTTATCCCCAGCGGAGTTGGCTTCGTCTTCAGCATTTATGTTGCTAAAGTGGTTTTCTGCACCCAACTTTCTCCGGCAGCTCAAGCCTGCATTAGCATATTGCACGCATCATCATATTTGCATCATACTTGCATGTCATTGTCAAAATGCGTAGCATTTCCATCCTGAATGGAGCATTACGCCATAGAAAGATTAAAGCATATGCATATGCATACGAAGCATAAGTCAGGTTTTCTATCAGCCTCACATGGCGCGTGGATTACTCTGTGATCAGTTCAGGGGCATTTATCCAGCAGCAGTGTTCAGACAGTTCAGTGGTATATTTGTATCTCAGATCATACAATAGTTGTGATTCGATCAATCAGTCATCTGGTATCGGCAGACGTTTCTTCCCGTCAATTCATATTGGCGATGTGTTCCTCCAATAAGCGGATTTCTCCGTCTATCATTAGACGTCTTGAGCTCGAGTGTGGTTTTCTTTCCGTCTATCAGTAGACGATGTGAAGTTTTGGGTGATTTTCAATGGGGTTCAAGACGGGGTTTCTCTAGCAAGTGGCTTTTCTTTCCGTCTATCAGTAGACGATGTGAAGTTTCGGGTTATTGTTCAGCGGGTTTCTTATTGCCAGATCATACGTATGGTGAGTTTCCCCAGCGAGCCTTCTCCGGCTATCTTTGATTGTTGAGGGGTTTCAAAACGATATTTCGGATAGTGGTCTTCTTGCTGTTTATTGGAGGAGATGACGTTTCAAGAGGGACTTTTCTGACCGTCAATCCTTATTGATGGCGAGGCTCTTCGAAGAATGTTCAGTTTTCGTGATTGTCGATTCTTATTGACGACATGGCTCTTTAAAGGTGGTTTTCTTCCCGTCGGTCCATACTGATGATGTGGCCCCTTCAAGGATATTGTCCTTTCCATCAATTCCCGTAGACAGAAGGATTCTGAAATTCAAGGGATGGTGTTGAATTGCGTTATGCTGTCTTCCCGTCTACCCTTAGACGATGCGAATTTGGAGATTATGGCGTCTTGCCGTCTATCCTTAGACGATGTGAGTATGGAGATTATTTCTTCCCGTCTATCCTTAGACGATGTGAATATTGATTTGTTTCATCAATCAGGATGATCCCGTCTATCCTTAGACGATGTGAGTATGGAGATTATTTCTTCCCGTCTATCTTTAGACGATGTGAATATTGATTTGTTTCATCAATCAGGATGATCCCGTCTACCCTTAGACGATGCGAATTTGGAGATTATGGCGTCTTGCCGTCTATCCTTAGACGATGTGAGTATGGAGATTATTTCTTCCCGTCTATCCTTAGACGATGTGAATATTGATTTGTTTCATCAATCAGGATGATCCCGTCTATCCTTAGACGATGTGAGTATGGAGATTATTTCTTCCCGTCTATCTTTAGACGATGTGAATATTGATTTGTTTCATCAATCAGGATGATCCCGTCTACCCTTAGACGATGCGAATTTGGAGATTATGGCGTCTTGCCGTCTATCCTTAGACGATGTGAGTATGGAGATTATTTCTTCCCGTCTATCTTTAGACGATGTGAATATTGATTTGTTTCATCAATCAGGATGATCCCGTCTACCCTTAGACGATGCGAATTTGGAGATTATGGCGTCTTTCCGTCTATCCTTAGACGATGTGAGTATGGAGATTATTTCTTCCCGTCTATCTTTAGACGATGTGAATATTGATTTGTTTCATCAATCAGGATGATCCCGTCTACCCTTAGACGATGCGAATTTGGAGATTATGGTGTCTTGTCGTCTATCCTTAGACGATGTGAGTATTCGATCAGGTGTCTTTCCGTCTACCCTTAGACGATGTGAGTATGGAGATTATGAATTTCTTCCCGTCTATCCTTAGACGATGTGAATATTGATTTGTGTCATCAATCAGGATGATCCCGTCTACCCTTAGACGAGTGAGTATTCAATCAGGGTGTCTTCCCGTCCATCTTTGGACGATGTGAGTATATTTCTCTTCCTGCCTATCAGTAGGCAATGTGAAAGGATCAGGTGTTTTGTTGCAACCCTCGGGTTTGTTATATGGGGTATCACAGGTAATCGACGTTAAAATCAGGAGTCCCTTACCAGGTGATTGATCAGCCTGTCGCCGTAATGACTAGACTCGGTTCAGGACTTTATTCCCCAAGCAGTTTTACAGTATATTCTCACGGTTGGCAAATTTTCGGGTTTTATTTGTATTCAACTGTCTCGTACCTCTGAATTTTTGAAGGCTGAGCGCTCTTCAAACCCTTCAGGTCCAAGTCGCTTGAATAGGGGCAGCTGTTGCACCCTAAAATTTGACCAACCGATTCTCCTATCTGACTCGTGGTTTAATTTCATATTCGCCGATCAGACGCATGATATTTGTGCACAGGCAGAGGATATCAGGGTTACGGCTTGATTTTCGTCTATCAGATACGGCAGATCCAGTCCAGATCATCAGGGTTTTATTTTCGGGAAATTTGTGCGCTCCTCGGTGATTTTTAGCTTGCGTAGTGATTTTGGGATATTCTGATGCCCGGGGTTCTCTGTTCGATTCGATCTGGTCTCGTGCGCTCTTTTATGGTGGTCATTTGCATTTGTCTGCATTTTTAGGGTTTTAATAGACTTCTGTGGATTTTAAATAGGCTTTATAGATTTTTCTGGAATTTAAATAGGGTTTTTGTATTTTTTAATAGCTTAAATCTCTTTTTAGAATTTTATATAGATTTTTAAAATAGGTTTAGTAATTTTTTTGTCATTTTTAGAATATAAAAGAATTTAAATAGTGTTAATTGTTTTAGGTAATATAGAAAATACTATAGATTTTTCTTTTATGTTAATAGGGGTTTTAATAAATAGAAATAAATAGGGTATTGTTTTAATATAGTTTTCCTTTTTAAATAGATATTAAATAATGGTATAGACTTTTGTAGAATTTTAATAGAAATTAGTAGAAGTTTAGAGTCAATTAGATTTTAATCATTTTTAGATTTAATTAGGGTAATTAGTTTAATTAGGTGTTAATTCTGTTTTTAGGACTAATAGGGATTAATTAGGATTTTAATCATGTTTAGGTCTAATTAGGATTAAGATAGTTAATTTTTTGGATTAGTCAGATTAATTAGTTAATTAGTCTTTAATTGATTTCAATTAGTTTTAAGTAGGTTTTTTAATTCAGTTTTTTACAGGTTTGGACAATATTTTCGTATGGGTCCAGTACTGCTTTTTTGGAGGCCCACTTCACTATCAGTCCAATGTGTTTGTGCAGGTTTTGGCCAGAGGATGCCACTTGTCAATATATAAGGCAGGCCACGCGTCCACACTCAAGGGACCCCACCACACCACTCAGAAACCCTCACACTCCGCCACGCGCCCCACTACACCCTCTCACAACGGTGCCACTTGGCTCCCCACTACCTCTCACTCCCTTGCATGCTTGCCACGCCACCCAGCACCACTGACACATCACCTCCTTGACGCCACCTCACCCCACCGCCATGCAAACACCGGAAATCTCACCGGAGAAATTACGCGGCGCCTGACTCGCCGGAAACTGCAGCTTGCTTCATCGTGTTCTTGTTTTCCCAGAAACGCAATAGGATCTCCACCAGAATTCGCCGATAACTGTCACCGGAACTTCATAACCGTCGCCAGAAATTGCATCAGTATCCACCGATCTTCATCGTTCTCCATGAACCTCCAGATTTCGTTCCAAATCATCAAGAACATTCATGAGATGTTCATCCGTTTTTTCCAGAAACCGATCTAGATCTTCATCCATTTTTCGTGACCTCCGTCAATTTTGTCCAGATTTCCTCCAGAACTTCGTTATTCTTCCTGGACGTTCATCATCCGCGTTTCCAGCTCAAGAACATCTAAGCGCATTCATTGTCTTCCCCGCGAGATTCCCAGATTGCCATCGTTTCTCCATCAGTTTCCCCTAAAGATTCTTCAGGTTTCTGCAAGATCTTCAACGATCTTCGAAGGTCTTCGCACTGTTCGTTCGATCTTCCACGGATCTCAGAAATCTTCGTCGTCTTCAAGAGGCGTTCTCCAGAAATCTTCGTCTCCGGCTTCGCTCCAGGTAATTCTTTTCACCTCCTAGTTGTTTGTTCAGTGGGATTAAGGTGTTAGCCTGAGATTTGCATGTTAGTTTGACGAGGATGATAGTTTAGGTTAGGGTGGATTGAACAGATTGGCGTTTAGGTTAGATTTTGGATTGGGTGAAGGATTATTTGAGTTTGTTATGAGAAATTTCCTCAGAGAGTTAGGTGCAGAGAGGGTGAGGAGGACGAAGGAGACGGCTAGGGTTCAATGGTGAACAGTGTTTAGGGTTTGGAGAAGGAGGCAAGTTTTGTTTAGGTTTCATTGGGTTAGGGTTAGGTTTGGGCCAAGCCCAAATGTATTTTACTGAAGCAATCCCCATTCACTCGTTCACCCCCCCTGGCGTGTGAGAGACAGATGATGGTGGTTTGGGCCTTAGGCCCAAGTGTTAATCACACCCCCTGGTGCGTGAAGCCCCATAGAGAATAACATGAAAATCTGTTGACTGCACCCCCAGCGTTTTTTGTTGTATTTTTGTTTTTCTAAAACAAGTTGGGCCTAGTCTTTATTACTAGGCGCACCCCCACCAATATGGGCCCACCTGGAAATGAACTAGCTCGTCCTGCTATTCTCACCCCCCTCCCCTCATTTTAATTCTTTTGAATTTTAATTTCTTTAATATTCTAGCAACTTTAAAAAATTCATATAAAATTGATAAATAATGATTTTTTGTTCATTCTTTTTGCTATGTTTAGATAATCTTGTGTAGAAAAATATAAAAATAAAAATGGAATTTTATTTTTAATGTAGAATTTTTGGTGATATTTTCTTTAATATAGTGTATTTTCTTTCTTTTAGTTGATACCTTATTTTGTAAGAATTGTTTTAGGACCTTCCTTTAATCTTTTTAACTCATTCTTTTTTGTGTAATTAGATATTGAATCATAGTTCCCCATAGGATTTAATTCTTGATTTTTAGATTAAATTTTGATTAGTTTAATTAGGTTATCATTAGGGTATCCTAATTAGGGTTTAGGTTATGCATAGGTGAAGAAATTCATTTTCTTTAAATAGATTTGTCTTGATTTTTGGGTAGAGGCCCATGTGGATGTTATGGGTAGATATTGTAGACCCTTGTGAATAATTGATAGATTTTTCCCCATTGGTTTAGTATTTTTAGGTATTTTCTGAAGTTGCCTGCTGATTTTGTCTATCTTGTGGTTATCTGTTCATCTTTGGGGTTTGTTTTGGGGAATTTGTTGTGGGGCTTGTGTTGTCTCGAAGATCTTGTTGGAGAGCATGATGAAGAGAAGATTGAAGATCAAGACTCAGAGACCCAGAGCTTGGCTTGTCCCCTGTCTGTGAGGTTTGAGATCCTGAAGTTTGAAGGAAGTTCATGGTACTTTCCTAAGGAAGGCACTATGAATGACTTTCATTCTTCCTTCTCACCTCTTTCTTAAGTATCCAATGACGTTGGAGCCAGCTTGTGAGTTTAATTTCTCCTGAGGAGGAATGTAAACTGATCACAGTTGTTGAGCCACGTAGGACGCGATTCCTAAGTGTCAGCCTCCTAGTACTTTCCCGAGGAAGGTCCTATGGGTCTGTTCACTTAGTTCCTCTAGTTCATCTAGGATTTCTTAAGTATCCAATGACGTTGGAGCCAACTTGTGAGTTTAGTTTCTCCTGAGGAGGAATGTAAACTGATCACAGTTGTTGAGCCACGTAGGATACGATTCCTAAGTGGAAGCCTCCTAGTACTTTCCTGAGGAAGGTCCTATGGGTCTGTTCACTTAGTTCCCTTAGTGCATATAGGCTTTCTTAAATATCCAGTGATGCCGAAGCCTTCATTTGAGTTTAGTTTCTCCTGAGGAGGAATGTAAACTGATCACAGTTGTCGAGCCGCATAGGATATGACTCCTGAGTGGTAACCTCCTGGTACTTTCCCGAGGAAGGCACTACGAGTTTGTCTGCTTAGCTCCCTTTCTCTGGTAAGCTTGTTCTAAAGCTTGGAGACTGAGATTGATTCCTCTTGCTTAGGGTTTTGATTGGAGTTTTGCTTAGAGTTTTGTTTAAGTATTGCATAGGGTTTTGTTTAGAGATAGATTAGGAGTTTGTTTCAGGGTTGTTAGGAGCCCTGCTCAGAGTTTGTGTTTTAGCTTTGGATAGGAGTTTATCAGGTTAGCTGGCCTCCTCTTTATGTTGTTTGATTTGAATGGTGTTGTGTTGCGTTAGACTTAGGTATTCATCTAGATAGTTCTGAGGTAGGTGCATCTTAGAAGTAGACTTTGTGTGCATGAGAAGTCGAGGTGGTCCTCCTTCTGCTTGTTTGTTATTGAGTGGCTTTGCTTGTTGGTATTTGGTAGAGCTGAGCTCCCTTACCTTTGTGGTTTGCGGCCTTTGCGCCTTGTTTGTTTAGTTGTTGCATCCATGCATATTTTCAGTATTTCTTTACTTTGCAGTATTCCTGTTTTGCTGTTTAGTCCTGTTGCCATGATCCCTTAGGAGCTCTGACTTCTCCGCTGCGGAGTCGTTATGATAGACGTTAGGATGGTCAACCAGGCATGATAGCAGTAGGTAGATTCCCCTTTTCCAGCTATAGTTTAGGGTGTCTTTTCCCTTTCCTTTCAGTAGGAGCTTTTGAGTAGCTTGACCCGTAGTTAGCTGAACTACAGCTGCTCTGATTCTTCGTACCAGACGAGGATATGTAGGCATAGGATGCGATATCCTAGCGAGCACACTAACAACTAACCTTTTGTTCTCTCGCGGCTGTGCGATCGAGACTTTCCCGCTGACGACTAATTGTTATCCCTTTCTCTTGCCTAAGCGCATTTGAGACCAGATCGTAGTTGTAGGTTCCCGAACCTTTGAGACCAATTTGTTTTCTCACTGCTGTGTGAGAGCGCCCAGTTTACCCGTAGTCAGTCGAACTACGTTTGCTCTGATCTTCCATGCTGTATGGAAGTACGTAGGCACAGGACGTGATATCCTGGCGAGCAACCTTTTCCCCGTTTAGACGTAGGTAGTCGAACTACGTTGACTCTGACTTTCCCATTGCACGAGGGAGTACGTAGGCCCAGAACACCGTATGTTCTGTCGAGTCCTGTCCTTTTATGTTCTTTTCAGACTGACCATTAGCGTAGATAGATAAACACACCCTTTTCCTTATAAACACCAAGCGTGGATCCCATCGAGTACGATGGACGTGAGGGGTGCTAATACCTTCCCCTTGCGTAACCGACTCCCGAACCCAGGTTTTGGTTGCGATGACCATACCTTTTCCCGTTTTGCGAGGTTTACTTCGAGCGTTTCCTTTCCCGCTCTGAGGGATGAATAACGCACGGTGGCGACTCTCCTGTCAAGCCGGCGCCGGTTTTCGCAGTAGCCACAACTTGTCTTTGGTCCACCTTAAATTCTGATCAACCGGTAAGATCAGTGGCGCTGTCTGCGGGAATCTTGTTATCCTCGTCTTTTCTCTCTTCGTAGAACACAAGACCAAAACAACTCTTCAAGTTTCTGATCATGGCTTCCCGTGACAACAATATTGATGCTCGTAACTCTGCTTTTCTCTCTGTCAGCAAGACTGATGTTGATGAGGCCACAACCCTTCATGGCGGCGACGTCCTCCGACAAAGGGACAGAGCCACATCTTCTTTATCCCCTGTTCGTTCAGATCATGGAAAAGCCCTACTTGTCCCGCATCACCTACCAGTTCCAGTTCCGCCCAACGTCGACCCGGCCATGGCGACCCTTCTCGAGGTTCTCAACAAATCTAACCTCCTAATACTAAACCAGAACGCGAGGATTGGAGCATTGGAAGAGTCATGATGTCCAAGATCCCCTTCGCCGAGGAAAGAACGTCATCAACGACAGAGCCCCCCTCCACGGTGCGAGAGGAACCGTCAGACGCCTCCAGAGCCAGAGATCCTGACCATCCGTAAACGCGACCAGATTTCTCCCCGGAACCAGCATTCCCCACAACCCAAGAGGACCAAAAGGGGCCACCAGGAAGAATCTCAACATTCGTCTCCTCCCAGATCTAAGAGCCAAGCACGAACCCTGTCTCCCGACGAGACCGATATCCTACCTACAGACAGGACTCTCGTTTCCTGTCTTGGACTAGCAGCAGCAGCGATGACGAGCCTTACGACCCATTGTCCCAGGACATCATGGTCATGCGCCTCCCAAAAGGACTTGAGAAACCTCCGTCTCTATGCACATATGATAGAATAACTGACTCCGACGAGCACATCGATGTGCTGCTCGACTATCGTGGCGCCCGAGGCGCCATCAAGTGCAGGTTATTCCCGACCACACTCAGGAAGGGGGAAAGGACCTAGTACAAAGGGCTTCCTGACGACTCCATCACCTCATGGAGGCAACTGTGAAGACTCTTCTCCACACGCTTCACGGCCTTTCACCGTCATCCGAAGACCTAAGCCTCCCTGGATGCTATCATTCAGGGGAGAGATGAACCCCTGCGAGCCTACATTGAAAGATTCAACAAGGAGGCCATCCAAGTCTCTACCACCGATGACATAAAAAGGTTTCTGCTCGAACGCAGGCTCCGTCCCCACACAGAATTCACTAAAGTTGTTGGCATCCGGCCCCTGGCAACGCTGGACGCCTTCCTCCTTAAGGCCAAGCATACATTCAGTACAAGGAAAAAGAGGCTTCCAGCTCTGCCCGTGATTCCAGGCACAGGGAAAATACTCGTCCATCCAGATCCGACGAGCCCTCGACATCTCGTCGAGGAGATAAAAGACAAGAGGACCATCCCCACGAGCCCCGGGACAACAAGGGACTCTCTGACCGGTTCCACGAATACACTCCTCTGGCAGTTTCGAGGGAAAAGATCCTCACTGAGTGTGCCAACTTAGAATTTCGACAGGCAGGGGTCCGGTTCCCAAAGCAGATACCGTCCAAACCTAACACTGATAAGTCCAAATACTGCTGGTTCCACAAGAGCCATGACCATACGATTGAAGACTGCATCCACCTTAAGCATGCCATCAAAATACTCATAAGGGACGGGCATCTGAAGAAATTTACCAAGCGAAAGGAAGCTCCTCGGTAAGACACCCAAGAATCCCAGAAGGTCGAAGAAAAAGTGCCTTCCTCTAAGGAAACCAACCTCCAGATCGCCATGAACGTCTCACGGCCTGAAGATTTCTGCATCCCCGAGGGGCTCAACGCCCCTCCATATTTTTCCGCGCATAGCCCGTGGGAGACGTTTCCCTCTGCCATGTTCATCTCCAGAGGAGGTTTTAACAAAGTGACAGTAGGGTCCGTCAAGAGGAAATTTGGGCACCTCATCAGCAACAGCTCAAATCGAAACTCCACTCACGATAGGGTTCGGGGAGAGTCTGTCCCCATCTGCTTCTACAGCGAGGAGCTCCTCGACGGAGCCCCCAACGCAAGCATGCCTCTGCTCGTAAGGGCTCAGATGGAAAATTTTGACGTTTGATGAATCCTCGTCGACCAAGGCAGCTCTGTTGATATTATGTACTCCCAGCTGTTCTCCATGCTCTAGCTGGACGAACCACATTTGACTACTTACGTGGGCTCTAACCTACAAGGTTTTAATGGATCGGTGACGAAGCCTTGGGGTTACATTGAGTTTATCGTAACCTTCGGATCTGCTGAAATGACCAGATCAATCAAGGTACAATTCATGGTTATAGATTGTCCGTCACTATACCAGTGCATCTTCGGGCGACTAACTCTGGCCAAGCTGGTGGCTGTACCTTCAACGGTACACCTGAAGATGAAATATTACACCTCCAAAGGCCTCGTCGCAACTCTACATGGGGACATAGAAGCCGCAAGGAGATGCTTCAAAGCAGCATCCAAGGGACTAAATAAAATTGCCGCCAGACCGAAGACTCCTGCCCAGCAGCTCCAACGAGGTGAATCCGCTTCCTCGCGTCGATTCTATCGACCTTGACAACCGCTTCTCTGAAGATGACCAGAAGACTCAGAGGGCAAAAGGGAAAGAGATCCAGTCATCTTCGAGCATCCCCTCCAGTAGTAGTGAAGCCTCCCATCTGATGCACGCTATCCTAGATGGAGAATTTGAGCTTGTCCCACTCGACGACGACCCCAAGCGAGGAGTAAAGATTGGAGCCGGTCTCCCGAGCTAGCGAGGAAAGAAGTGAGAGCATGCCTCCAGGAGAATGCAGACTTATTTGCATGGAGCACTACAGAGATGTTCGGGTTAGATCCCAATGTGGTATGTCACCACCTCACCATCGACCCCACCGTCAGAGCAGTTTCCCAACATAGGCGACAACAGTCCCCAGAGAAAACGGCGGCTGCCAAACAGGCTATAAAAGACCTTTTAGAGGAAAACTTTATATCGGAGGCGAAGTACACCACTTGGCTATCCAATGTTGTACTTGTTAAAAAGAATAATGAAAAATTCCGCATGTGTGTTGACTATACCGATCTTAATGGGGCTTGCCCTAAAGACACATATCCCCTCCCTGACATAGATAAACTAGTTGATAATTCTGTCGGTTTTAAATTGCTATCTTTCATGGATGCCTATTCAGGCTACAACCAGATACCCATGGCAAAAAGCGACAAGAGGTACACGGCCTTCATGACCAAATCGGGAAACTATTACTACAACGTAATGCCCTTCGGCCTGAAGAATGTCAGTGCTACCTACCAAAGGATGATGAACAAAGTCTTCCGAGGAGAAATCGGGGACATGCTCGAAATCTATATGGACGACATGATCGTGAAGTCCCACGACGAATCAGATCACACGGCCCATTTGAGGAAGGTCTTCGAGTAAGCTAGAAAGTACAAGATACACTTCAATCCGGAGAAGTACACATTCGGGGTACGAGCAAGAAAATTCCTCAGCTTCTATCTAACCAAATGAGGAATTGAAGCTAACCCTGACAAGTGCAGATCCTTCTCCAAATTCCGCACGCCAAACTCAAAAAAGTCCATCCAATCCCTCAGCGGGATGCTCGCATCGCTTTCCCGCTTCGTAGCCAAATCTGCCCAACATGCCCTCCCCTTTTTCAAACACCTTCGCAAGGAAGCTACATTCAAATGGACAAAGGAATGTAACAAAGTTATCCTCCACTTGAAGCAAGCCCTATCTGCACCGCCAGTCCTCTCCCAGCCAAAAAATAGGGAAACCCTTTTTCTCTACCTCGCCATCGCAACTGAGGCTATGAGCACCGCCCTCATCCGTGAAATCCATGATAGGCAGAAACCCATCTATTTCACGAGAAAGGCGTTTCAAGGGCCAGAGATGAGGTATCAACAGATAGAGAAGATGGCCCTTGCTCTTATCAATGTTGCAAGGAGACTGAGACACTATTTTCTGGCCCATACTATAATGGTACGCACGGACCAACCCATAAAGCAACTACTAGGCCGTCCAGATATGGCCGAAAGGATGCTCAAATGGTCGCTGGAACAATTCGAATTTGATATCCAATATGAGAGCAGAAAGGCCCTTAAGGCACAAGCACTAGCTGACTTTGTAGCAGAAATGACCTTACCCAGCCAACTGAACGAGGGTTCCCGCAAGTGGGTCATATTTGTTAACAGAGTGTCCAACTCGGCAGGGAGCGGAGCAGGTGTCATTATGGAAAACGAGGAGGGAATCCTCATCGAAGTTTCGCTTACACTGTCCTTCTCCACCTCCAACAAACAGGCTGAAACGAAGCCTTCTTGGTCGGTCTATGCCTCGCCGAAGACTTGGGAGCAGAAGAAGTCGTCATCTGCATCGACTCTTAGCTAGTGGCCCTCCAAGTTCGGGGGAATACCAGGTCAAAAATGATAACTTGTTTGAATACATGGCCCTGGTTAAGGAGAAGATGGAAAAGTTCACCTCCGTAGAAGTAAAACACATTCCCCACGAAAAACAACGTCCGAGAAGACATCCTATCAAAACTAGCCAGCACGAAGAAGAAATGGGGAAACAAATACGTCATCTAAGAGATACTCCCACGACCTAGCATCAAGAAAACGTCCATGACCCTTAACGTGCACGTCGTCGGCGACGACCACTGCTGGATGACCCCGGTATACAATTACCTCACTAAAAATGAACTACTGTCCGACCCGAAGGAAGCCGGCATAGTAAGGCGTAGATCATGCTCCTACGTTTTGGTCGAGAACAAGATGTACAGGCGAGGATTCTCCATACCCCCACCTCAAATGCGTTAAAGAGGAGATAGTCACCCACGTCCTATATGAGATCCACGAAGGAATCAACGCCCAACACCTAGGTGGGAGATCCCTTGCGAGGAAAGCTCTGTGAGCAGGTTACTAATGGACGACCATGCAAAACGACGCGAAAGAGCATGTGAAGAAATGCAGCAAATGCCAACGGCACGGGGACATGCTCCTGGCGCCACCCAACGAGCTCAAGGAAATGTCTTCCTCGTGACCCTTCGCCTGGTGGGGCCTGGACATCCTGGGACCCTTCGTTGTAGGCTCCAACCAAGATAAATACTTAATAGTGGGCGTGGACTACTTCACTAAGTGGATAGAAGTTGATGCCCTGGACAAGATAACAGCCTACAACATACTTCATTTCTACAAGAGAAACATCCTTTCCCGTTTTCGAACTCCTCAAGCGATTGTCACAGACAATGAGACACAGTTCACAGACAAAACATTCTAGGAGTTCGTCGCTCAACTTGGCACTAAACAACACTTCGCATCCGTCGAGCACCCGCAGACTAACGGGCAAGCTGAAGCGGCGAATAGAGTAATCTTACGAGGTGTCAAACAAAGACTGGACGAAACAAAGAGGCAGTGGGTCGAGGAGCTGCACAGTGTGCTCTGGGCCTATCGTACTACACCTCATTCGTCAACCGGGGAAACCCTTTTTCGCCTAGCATACGGGACAGAGGTGGTAATCCCCATTGAAACCTACGTGCCGACCAGACGAACTGAAGCACCTTTTGACGAAGAAACAAACAGCGAGGCCCTAAAGGAAGAACTCAACCTCGTCGAAGAAGTTCGGTCAGGGGAAGCCCTCCGCGAAGCCTCACTCAAATAGAAAATCAAGATTAGGCATAACGCCAAGGTCATCCAACGAGAATTCCAAGTGGGCAGCCTCGTCCTAAGGAGGAATCACAAATATTCCCAAGAAGGCAAGCTCGCCGCAAACTGAGAGGGACCCTACCGCATTAGAGAAAAAAAGGATAATATGGCCTACTACCTAGAACACCTCACCAGGGAAGAATTAGCTCGACCATGGAACACCGAAAAGTTGAAACAATATTACAGCTAAGTCCCTCCACTATTGATGTGCCTCGCCTAGGCAGCGAACACGACAACCGACCACAGGTGAACACCCAGGTACAAGCGATGCACCACCAAAAAGGATATAAGTAAGGGTCAGGCGAAGAGACCTACCCATGCTCGATGGCAAGTCCTCGACCGAGCCCGCCGTTGTCATAGTACCATAAACTGCAGAACCCCTAGCTCGCGATGGGAAGTTCACGACGTGGACTCGGGCCACGATCGTGACCTGAGCTCCGCCCTGCCCGAAAAAAACCCAGGTCTTTCGATCAGTTCCTTGCAGTATCAAACATCATCCGTCGAGCATACCCGGAACATAAAAAATTACTAAGTGCCTCTTACGACCACGTTAGAAGGTGAATGACACTTAGAAAGTATTAGATAAGATATACACATACAATATACTGATACATATTACATAACACGGCCACGAAGGGCCACAAATGTGCGTGATACAATAAAAAGGGGTCAAGCCTGTTGCACCCCAAAATTTGACCAACATTTATTCATTCATGGAGTATTTGAAAGTTGATACCTTCATCAGAAAGTTCAAGAGATCCTCAGAGGAAGTGGGTTGAAACCAGGGTTGTGTGCTTCATAGCTTGAGAGTTGTGGGTGCTCCTCAGATGATTCTGAGACTTTGAGAATGAACTTGATGTTTTGAGAAAGCCTATGAGATGTCTTGATAGCCATCATGAAGCCCAGAGAAGTCATTATGTAAGAATTCAGAAGATTCAACCATGAATGGTAGAATTAGGGTTTTGACTGGGTCAACCCTAGACCAGCTGAAGATTTGGAGAAGGTTGAGACTTAATCCAAGGGCCATGAGATCATGGAATGATGCATAGAGATTATATAAAGATGATTCCTAGACCAACTCATCATGATTGAGGAGTTTGAGAAGTTTTGGGTTAGGGTTTCTGAGGAGTGTCAGTGGAAAAACCCTAATTTGATCCCTATCTTCCAGGCAGTTTTAGCACTAGATGTGATTGATATCTCATTTTCCCCACAACATGAATGTTGTAGAGCTTGTTCTAAGCTTTAATTTGAGTGGTGGAAGTCCTTGATAGGAGTTACAGAGCTCAAGTTATGGTTTTGACAAATTACAGGTCAGCAGAGGTGTGTGAATCTGGGTCCTTGAAAGTCACCCAACTTCCAGACAACTTTTGCCCTAGTAGGTTGATTCCTATGGTTTCTTGGTCAACATGAATGTTGAAGAGGATCTTCTTAGCTTTAATTTGAGTGGTAGAAGTCCTTGATTGGATTTGTGGAACTCAAGTTATGGTTTGAACAAGGCAGGGGTATTTTGGTCATTTGTCAGTTATAGGTCATTTTAGCCAATGCCTAAAACTCCTATTTCCAAGCCTCAAATGGAAAAGCTCAAAACATGAAAGTTGCTCAAAATGTGATTTTAAGTCTAGAAAGGAGGTCACAAATTGTTGAAAAAGCTCATAGCACAAGATTCCATGATTGGTCAAAAATGAACTAAAAATGACTTATAACTTTGAAAAGTTGAAATTGAAAAGTGTTTTGGGAGATCTACAAATCCAAAATAGGTCATCCAATATATCATTTTGATTGGAAAAAACATTTTGAGAAGATTGGTTTAAGTAGAATTTTCATTTGAGGCTTAAAAGATGAGGTTCCTTTGGAAATTTGTTACTTAAGAAAGAAGGCAATGTTGGAAAACTTAACATAAGGCAATTACAAGGCATGTGAGCTTCCTTACCATTTCATATTATCATGTGGTGAGATTTTAAAAGGTGTGTAAGTTGGTTAGAAGTGATATATCATGAGATAACCAATATGGCATAACATGAGATTTTAAGGAAACTTCCATCACATTCTAGATGATTCTAGAAACTTCCATTGATTGTTATAAAAAGAATGCATCAAGGAGTGTTAGAGGTTGGTGAAAGTTGGAATCAAGTCAGAGGAGAGAGAGAGATACATAGCCATTGGAGAGATTTCTTCAAGTTGAAGCAAGTTGAGATATCTTGCACTACCAGCCATCTCCTTCATCACCATTGCAAACAGAATACTGAGGATCATTCAAAGACCATCTGCAAGCAATTCCAAGGCTGGGAACCACCTCTACACCACTGCACCATTAACTTCTTGACAGGTTCTTCTTCACTCTCTATCTCTTAATTTAATGAGCCTCGATTAGTTTTATAGCCATAGAAAGATTGTGTTAGGGTAGAGGATTAATCCCTGAGAGTTAGAACAAGATTGGTGAAGTTTCACACCAGGGCCATGATTCTTGGATCTTCAATAATTCGTCGTTTAATGAGTTTTAATCAGCATGGATTAGTGTATGATAGCTAGCATGGCTTGTAGAACAAGTTTGTAGCTTTAGACTGAGGTTTGATGAAGGATTGGTATCAGTCGAGCATGGTGGTACCAGGGTGTTAATGCTTTCTGTTGGCGCAACCTAGGTTGAATTAGGAAAATCTGATCGTATGGTTGTGATCTAGGCATTTAGTAGGTGTTTTTTCATGTTGGAGTCGAGGGAAGCCGTGGCCTGAGCAATGAGATATTAGAGCTCGAAGGTTGGCTCATGAAGTTAGGGTTTCTGAAAACCCTAGGGAGTTTGGAGAAGACGAAGCAGGAGCCGTTCGATCAGTTCCAAAGATTGACTCATTCTCCCCATCGTGTGGCTGTGATCGCGCCTGAGAAAAGGAGGGAATTTTTAAATCTGATGAAACGCAGCGTTTCATTAAAGGGCATTCTGGGCCCAGAACGCTACTTGCACCCCCCTTTTTGTTTGGCCCATTCATTTCTAACTGGCGCGCTTACTTAATGCACCCCCACCCCTTTAATTCTTTTATTTCTTTTTAATTTCCTTTTAATATTTTCTGTTTTTTTGAATAATTCATTAAAAATAGTATAAAAATGATTTTTAATTTCTTCTTTTTTTCAGGAGTAGATTAAAATGAGTAGAAAATTATAAAAATAAAATTGAGATTTTATTTTTATGTTTGATATTTTTAGTAGATTTTCCAATTAAATAGCTTTTTAGTATGTTTAATTTGGTATGTGATTTTGTAGGAATTATTTTAGAACCTTGCCTTAGGGTTTTTAATCCATTCTTTTTTATGCAATTAGATGATGAGTCATACTTCCCCATAGGATTTTTTCTAGATTTTTTAGAATTGATCTTGATTAGTTTAATTAGGGTTGACTTAGGATAGTCTAATTAGGGTTTAGAATTGTGCATAGGTGATGATTCCTTCCTTTGATTGAGTTTTATCTTGATTTTTAGGTAGAAACCTTTGTAGATGTTAGGAGTAGGTGTTGAGGACCCTTATGAATATTTGTTGAATTTTTCCCCACTAGTTTAATATTTTTAGGTATTATCTGAAGATTGCCTGATGATGTGATTTGTTCAGTGGGTTATCTGTTCATCTGTGGGGTTCTTTCTGAGGAATTGGATGAAGGGCTTGGGTTGCCTTGAGGATATTGATGGAGAGCATCATGAGGGGAAGCTTGTAGATCAAGATGCAGAGACCCAGGGCTTGGCTGATGCCCTGTTGGTGAGGTTTGAGAGCCTGAAGTTTGAAGGAAGTTCATGGTACTTTCCTGAGGAAGGCACTATGAATGACTTTCATCCTTCCTTCTCACCTCTTTCTTAAGTATCCAATGATGTTGGAGCCAACTTGTGAGTTTAATTTCTCCTGAGGAGGAATGTAAACTGATCACCTGTTGTTGAGCCACATGGGATACAACTCCTAAGTGGAAGCCTCCTAGTACTTTCCTGAGGAAAGTCCTATGGGTCTATTCACTTAGTTCCACTAGTTGATCTAGGATTTCTCAAGTATCCAATGATGTTGGAGCCAACTTGTGAGTTTAATTCCTCCTGAGGAGGAATATAAACTGATCACATGTTGTTGAGCCACATGGGATACAACTCCTAAGTGGAAGCCTCCTAGTACTTTCCTGAGGAAGGTCCTATGAGTCTATTCATTTAGTTCCACTAGTTCAAATAGGATTTCCTAAGTATCCAGTGATGTTGGAGCCTGCTTGTGAGTTTAATTTCTCCTGAGGAGGAATGTAAACTGATCACAGTGGTTGAGCCACATAGGATATGACTCCTGAGTATACACCTACTAGTGCTTTCCTGAGGAAGGCACTATGAGTCTGCTTACTTAGCTCCCTTTCTTTGGCAAGCTTGTTCTGAAGCTTGAAGACTGGGATTGATTTCTTTTGGTTAGGTCTTGCTTTAGGGCTTTAATTAGATTTGATCAGTATTCTGTGTTAGGGTTAGGATTAGAAAGTAGATGATTCTTTCTCAAGTGTGTTTGTTTGCCTGATGGCATTTCATTTCCTCTTATCTGTTATTGCTTGATAGCATGTTGTTTATTTCAGTATGATTACTGCTATTTCATGACTGGCTTGAGGTCGAGATGAGCTTGTGGAGGCTGACACCCCACACACATTTCCTCCCTCACTTGCATTGCATGCATTTTACTGTTAAAGCTGATGCTTTTGTCTGTTTTGGTGTATCATTGACATGATCCCTTAGGACTCTCATTTCTTCTGACGAGGATTTGATGATAGACTTTTAGGTTGAGACCTATGCATGACAACATCTAGGAGTTCCCTGTTCAAACCGCAACCATAGGATGAATCCATGGCATGATAACAGTAGGACTTGATAGTCTCCCTCCTAGTTGAGCCATTTTTTCCCGTAGTTTGCCGAACTACGTTTGCTCTGATCTTTCATACCAGATGAAAGTACGTAGGCATAGGATGCGATATCCTAGCGAGCAACCTTCCCCACCTTCCCCCGTAGTTAGCCGAACTACGTTGACTCTGATTTCTCATTCTCTGATGAGAATACGTAGGCATAAAGCGCGATGCTTTGCCGAGTCATTTTTCTTTTCTTTTTTCAGCCAGCCTTGATAGGTAGATAGATTATAACCAACCCGTCCAAGTAAACAAACAAGCGAGGATCCCGTCGAGTACGACGGACGTGAGGGGTGCTAATACCTTCCCCTTGCGTAACCGACTCCCGAACCCAGACAACGGTTGCGATGACCTTGTCTTACCCTTATTCGTCAGGTTTCTCCGATCGTTTCCTTTCCCGCTCTGAGGGATAAATAACGAAAGGTGGCGACTCTTCTGTCATGCCGGCACCTTATTTTTCGCGCAAGCGACAGCTGGCGACTCTGCTGGGGACGAAAGCATCTAGGGACTTTTCCCATCCCTTATGCTGGGACCGTTTCCCATCCCCTACGCGAGTCAATCCTATCGTTTGTGTGTTTGCTTGTTGGGTTGCGTTTATTTATCGCATTTTTACTTCCCGCACTTTACTTCCCGCATTTTATTTCCCGCATTTTATTTCCAGTTCGATATGATTATCTGTGCTGCTGTGGGAGAGGGATGTTACTGTGAGTGAAAAGCCGGACCTGGGCTTGAGTACACACCTAGATATAGTTGTGGAGAAGTAGTAGACGAACCTGTCTGTTGAGCAGGCACAGTTCCCTACGAAAATCTGCGCTCAGACGAGATTCTTGCAGAGGTGCTCCTTTCCGGTCCTGAGGATCTGAGGGGAGTCCAGACGTGAGGATTGTCGACTCTGGGGACCGATCATTTGGAAGTCAGCTAAGAGAGGCCTCTTCATGACTTGACAATGCCACTCCTTCTGGGAATCGTATTGTCACTCATGAATGTCTGTGACGCTGACGACCGCATAGGATGCCGTACCTTTGTCCGTGGATTAGGTCCATCATACCTGTGAGTGGGGTTGGGATATTGCAGGAAACTTTGACCTCCAGACCACCTGGTTTTCTTGACAGCGAATCAGTGTGTTGAGTTCTCAGTTGCAGATATGTTCTTGATAGAGCAAGGGTTTGATCAGAGGATCTTATCATCGGGTATTTGTCTGTTCTTGATAGAGCAGGCTTTGATCAGTGTATTATTATCAGAAGTTTGTCCTGGATGGAGCAGATTTTTGAGTGAGGTCTGAGGATCTCGTCAGCAGTTGTTATTTTGTTCTTGACAGGGCAGGTTTTGAGTGAGGTTTGAAGATCTCATCAGCAGCTGTGTATTTGTTCTTGAGAGGGCAGATTCGTGATTTGGGGTCTGAAGACTTCTCCAACAGATATTCCTTGATCTTGCATCCAGGGTTTTCATCATCAGGCCTTCGTTCTTGTCCGAGCAGAATTTTGATCTCGATCCTACCAGATGGTTATTCACAACAGATCAGATCAGTGGGTTTACACCGGGGTTTCCTTCTCAGCAGTGACTGTTGACGTCGAATCTCTACAGCAGCCTTGGATATACTGTTGCATGCCTGCATTTTGCATTAGCTTGCATAATCATTCCATTAGCGTGTGTCTGTGAGGTTGTTGTCTCCATGATTGGGCCTAGATTCTTCTCCTTATTATTATCAGCAGATGCTAGGACCGGGGAAATCTCTCAAGCACACGGACACACGCATGCATTTGCATGAAGCATTCTTGCATGACATACATTCTGTTGCTTTTCCTAACCTTTAATCTTGACAGGTTTTTCAGGTACTCAGGTTCCGAGCTGCTTTCAGGATTGATCAAAGATTCATCCACCGCTACTCGACTCGCGCCAATCAAACGAGAATCATGGACCAAGTACAATCAGATGTTCAGGAGCTTCGTGAAAGGATGGATCGTTTTATGGAGTTGATGCAAGTAGTTGCGAACGGGCAAGAGCAACTTCGTACTTTGGTTCAACCTCTCATCTCCAGGGTTGACAGCAATGGAATTCTTCACGGCGGGGCCGTACCCACTCCTCCTCCTCAAGTGGATACTCCTCAGAACGTTGTTCCTGCTGCCGGGGGCAACGGTAGTGCTAACGGCAATCTTATGAATAATCTCGGACTTAATGCGGTGGGCGCCGTCAATGGTGGTTTGGGAGCCAATGTTAATGTTGGTGCAGGAAATATGGTGGTGCCTCAACCGTGGCTGGAGGACCATCAAGACGACATTTTCTCTCAGAGGGGTGTAGAGGCTGAGTTAACTGCTGAAGCTAGACTCAGGTTCAAGGCACTGGAAGATAAAATGAGAGATATAGAAAATCAGAATACATTGGGCGTTGACATGTCCAAACTTGGGCTGATTGCTGACTTTAAAGTACCTCACAAGTTTAAGGTGCCTATCTTTGAGAAGTATAGAGGCACTACTTGTCCCCGTGTTCATCTCCGATCGTATTACAGGAAGATGTCTGCTTACTCTGATGATGAGAAGTTGCTGATGCACTTCTTTCAGGATAGCCTTTCTGGCCCATCGCTTGAATGGTATATGGGTTTGGAACCCGCTGCTGTGCGAACGTGGAAAGATCTCGCTGAAGCATTTGTTCTCCACTATCAGTATAATAGCGACTTGGCTCCCAACCGAGTTCAGCTTCAGAACCTCTCGCAGCGGAGCAATGAAAGCTTCAAGGAGTACGCCCAGCGGTGGCGTGATTTGGCTGCTCGGGTTCAACCGCCGATGGTTGAGCGTGAGTTGGTACAGATGTTCGTGGCCACTCTTCCCGGAGTCTATTATGAGAAGTTGGTTAGTGGCATGTCCGGGACATTCTCGGCCCTCATCACTTTGGGCGAGCATGTTGAAAATGGAATAAAGATCGGCAAGATTCAAGGCGAATCATCCTCATCTGGAGGAGCCAGCAAGAAACCTTATACTGGCAAGCGTCGGGAGGGCGATGCCAGTGCAGTCTCTAATGCTAGGAGAAAGGGCAAGGGCCCTCAGTCTCAGATCGCTAGCATAAACATCCCAGCTGCTCCCCCGCAGCCGCAGCAGCAGCCTCAGCAACAGAATAATCCGGGATATAAGAAATATCAGCATCGGGGTCCCCTCGCAAACCGTCATTTGGAAACTCCTCCTATGTCGTATGCCCAGCTTCTGCAGACATTGCTTCAGCTCCAACTGGTTCAGAAAAGGACGCTAGCTCCCTTGACAGGGGCACCACCACCCGGGTACGATGCTAATGCTACATGTGAATTTCATTCTGGGGCACCTGGCCATACAGTTGAGAACTGCAAAGCTTTTAAGCATAAGGTCCAGGACATGATTGACGCCAAGATAATAAATTTTTCTGACAACGTGCCCAACGTCACCAAGAATCCGATGCCTCATCATAGGGGGGGCGGAGTAAATGCTATTATCTCTGAAGAGAATTCAGACCTGCTGACTGATGTCAGAGAGTTGAAGACGCCGTTGGTTTTTGTTAAAGCTAAGCTGCTGAAGAAAGGTTTCTTTCCCGGATGTGGGGAATTTTGTATGGAATGTGCTGCACTTCCTGACGGGTGTGAGCAGTTGAATGAAGGTATCCAGAGTCTGATGACCGAGGGTATTTTGCAGTTTAGTCGAAGCGTTGAGAATGCGTCGGGAGAAGTCGTGCTGAAGCAGGCGGACGAAGTTGCTACTATCACCATTCCTCGCCACCCTATCACCATTTCTGCACCTCGTCCTCCTACTATTACCATCACCAGGGCTGGACCAATCCCATTTGAGAGTACCAATGCCGTTCCATGGCATTACGGTGCTGAAGTATATTGTAATGGCCAGAAGGTGGAGATTGAGCCGCCCAGATCGACTGCGCAGAATCTTGCTGAGGCCAGTGGTATCACCAGAAGTGGCAGTGTTCGCGCCGACAGAGGGTGCGGCAGAGAAGGTAGTCAGGGCTGATGCTGCTGATAAGGGCAAAGGTAAAGCCGTTGAAGAGGTTCCTGCGGGGGCAGCAAAAGACTTGTTGGTTAAAGACGCCGAAGAGTTCATGCGGCTGATCAGGAAAAGTGACTACAAGATTGTAGATCATCTTCACCAAACTCCGTCAAAGATCTCAATTCTCAACCTGTTGCTGTGTTCTGAAGCACACCGCAACGCCTTGCTGAAAGTATTGAATGCTGCATACGTGCCGCAGGAGATATCGGTTAATCAACTTGAGGAAGTAGTAGCTCATGTCAACGCTGGTAATGGGCTGGGTTTTACAGATTTGGAGCTGACGCCCAAGGGAAGAGATCACAACCATGCCTTGCACATCTCGATAGAGTGCAGGGGCACGATTATGTCACATGTCCTAGTAGATACGGGCTCCTCGCTGAACGTGCTTCCGAAGAAAGCACTAATGAAGTTGGATACCCGGGGACTGCTGTGCACGCCCAGTGATCTGGTCGTAAAGGCTTTTGACGGAACCAAACGCCACGTCTTTGGAGAATTGACCCTGCCGATTCAAGTCGGTCCAGAGACGTTTAATGCAGTGTTCTACATTATGGATATCATGCCCGCCTACAGTTGCCTCTTAGGTCGGCCGTGGATTCATTCTGCTGGTGCCGTAACGTCTACGTTGCATCAGAAGCTTAAATATGCTGTTGGGGGCAGCATAGTGACAGTTTGCGGAGAGGAGGACATCATGGTAAGCCACCTGTCGTCCTTCAAGTATGTCGAAATGGATGGCGAGATCCATGAGACTCTTTGCCAGGCGTTTGAGACCGTCAAGGTGAAGGAGGTAGCTCCCATTGTTGCAGAGAAGCAGGAGGTGAACCTCTCTTCGTTTAAGGAAGCTAGAGCCGTTGTCGAAGCTGGTTCTACCCCAGGCTGGGGGCACGTTTTGGATATACCATTCAAACAGGATAAGTTTGGATTGGGATATTCTCCTGAAGCTGAAGCTTCAACTTCTTCTGGTAGCTCATCTCGTGGAAAGGGGCCGATCCTATTCACCAAAGGAGGAGTAATATTCGAAAGTGTCAACGCAGCGTCGGAGGACAGCGGAGACAGTGACTGTGATCTCGATGCCTGGATTCAACCGAGCAAACCAGGCGAGCGCCTTCACAACTGGACCATCAAGGAGATTATCGAGCTGACAAGTGAAGAGTAATGATTTGCTTTTTACAATCTTTTGTACAACCCTATGTCCTGCCCGGGGCATAGTGGTTTTACTGTCAGGGCCTTGTTGGATTATGTGTATACATTTTATCAATAAATAAAAAGGCGTTTTCTTCGTAATCAAATATTGTGTTCTCTGTTATTCATATTTTATGTTTGTTTTGAAAAACAGCAAAATGGCAACGAGGTTCGTGCAAACCTGCATATTCCTGCTTTAAACTTAACCCTTGTTATTGCAGGATCCACGTAACAGACGACATCGACTCTGGACCCTCTACGGCTCACTACGACTTTGATTGCCCGATCTATCAAGCCGAGGATGAGATTGATGAAGACGAAGACCTTCCGGAGGAATTGGCCCGCTTGTTGAAACAAGAGGAGAAGGTTATTCTGCCTCATGAAGAGGAGATTGAGATCATAAATCTGGGTTCTGAGGAGCTTATCAGGAATGTCAGAGTCGGGGCTGCGCTGCAGAGTGATGTCAAGCATAGACTGGTCGAGATGCTTCGAGAGTATAGTGACGTCTTTGCTTGGTCATATGAGGATATGCCTGGACTTGACACCGATATCGTGGTTCATCGCTTGCCGTTGCGAGAAGATTGCCCTCCAGTCAAGCAGAAGCTCAGGAGGACGAGACCAGACATGGCTGTGAAGATCAAAGAAGAAGTCCAGAAGCAGTTGGACGCAGGATTTTTAGCCGTTACCGCCTACCCTCCGTGGGTCGCCAACATAGTGCCTGTACCGAAGAAGGACGGTAAGGTACGTATGTGCGTCGATTATCGGGACTTGAATAGGGCGAGCCCTAAGGATGATTTCCCGTTGCCTCATATCGATGTGTTGGTCGACAATACAGCCCAGTTTTCCGTGTTTTCGTTCATGGATGGCTTCTCCGGTTACAATCAGATTAAGATGGCGCCGGAGGACATGGAGAAAACAACGTTTATTACCCCCTGGGGCACGTTTTGCTACAAGGTAATGCCCTTCGGTCTGAAGAACGCAGGGGCCACTTACCAGCGAGCAATGGTAACTTTGTTTCATGACATGATTCATCATGAGATCGAGGTCTATGTTGATGACATGATTGCAAAGTCCCAAACGGAGGATGAGCATCTGGTCAATTTGCTGAAGCTGTTTGAAAGGCTTAGGAAGTTCAGGCTGAGGCTGAATCCTAACAAGTGCACTTTCGGAGTGCGGTCCGGAAAGTTATTGGGGTTTATCGTTAGTGAACGAGGTATCGAAGTTGATCCTGCAAAAATAAAAGCTATCCAAGAAATGCCAGCGCCGAGAACAGAAAAAGAAGTTCGTGGTTTCTTGGGCCGAATAAACTACATTGCGAGGTTTATCTCCCAGCTCACGGCCACTTGTGAACCGATGTTCAAGTTGTTAAAGAAAAATCAGGCGATTACTTGGAATGAAGATTGCCAGAAGGCATTCGATAAGATAAAGCAGTATCTTCAAGAACCTCCAATCTTGATACCCCCAGTGGCTGGACGGCCATTAATCATGTACTTGACAGTTCTGGAGAATAGTATGGGGTGTGTTCTCGGTCAGCACGACGAGACGGGCAGAAAAGAGCATGCCATTTATTATTTGAGTAAAAAGTTCACTGAGTGTGAATCTCGATACTCGATGCTGGAGAAGACGTGTTGTGCATTAGCTTGGGCTGCCAAACGTCTACGACAGTATATGCTCAACCACACCACTATGCTGATTTCGAAGATGGATCCGATCAAGTATGTCTTCGAGAAGCAGGCTCTTTCGGGCAGGATTGCCAGATGGCAGATGGTGTTAACAGAATATGATATTCAGTACGTCTCTCAGAAAGCCATCAAGGGAAGCGTATTGTCTGATTACCTTGCCGAACAGCCAATCGAAGACTATCAGCCGATGAAGTTCGAGTTCCCTGATGAGGACATTATGTTTCTCAAAGCAAAGGATTGCGAAGAGCCATTGCCCGACGAGGGGCCGGATAGGAAGTCTCAGTGGAAGTTGATATTCGACGGAGCAGTTAATTCCTATGGAAGTGGTATCGGGGCTATCATCACGACTCCTCACGGATCCCACATCCCGTTTACTGCGAGACTGACGTTTCCAGTTACCAACAACGAAGCCGAGTACGAAGCATGTATTATGGGTCTAGAAGAGGCAATTGATTTGAGAATCAAGAATCTAGACATATATGGTGACTCAGCGCTTGTGATCAATCAGATTAAAGGGGAGTGGGAAACTCGTCAACCGAATCTAGTGCCGTACATGAATTACGCCAGAAGGCTGCTTCCGTTCTTCGACCGAGTAGAACTTCATCATGTACCCCGGGCTGAAAATCAAATGGCTGATGCTTTAGCCACGTTGGCTTCTATGTATAAGGTCAATCTTTGGAACGAGGCTCCAAGCATTGTTCTTTCGCGTCTTGACAGACCAGCATATGTGTTCGCAATCGAGGATGCCACTGACGGCAAGCCATGGTTCCACGACATCCAGACCTTCCTTATGACTAAGGAGTATCCGGCGGGGGCGTCAACCCAGGATAAGAAGACTCTGAGGAGGCTATCTGGAAACTTTTATCTCAACCCTGATGGAGTGCTGTATAGAAGAAACCACGATCTCGTGCTACTCAGATGTGTAGATGAGAAAGAGGCCAGTATGCTCATGGAGGAAGTCCATGAGGGCACATTTGGTACGCACGCCGGCGGGCATGCCATGACGAGAAAGATCCTGAGAGCAGGATATTACTGGTTGACTATGGAGTCGGATTGCTTCAGATTCGCGAGGAAATGTCATAAATGCCAGATTTATGCTGATAGAGTTCATGTGCCGCCGTGCCCCTTGAATGTCATGTCCTCCCCTTGGCCGTTCTCCATGTGGGGCATTGACATGATAGGCAAGATCGAGCCCACCGCATCCAATGGTCATCGTTTTATTCTGGTAGCTATCGACTACTTCACCAAGTGGGTGGAGGCAGCCTCGTACGCTAATGTGACCAAGCAGGTGGTTGCTAAATTCATTAAGAGGGACATCATCTGTCGCTATGGAATTCCCGAGCGGATCATTACTGATAATGGTTCGAATTTGAATAACAAGATGATGAAGGAGCTGTGCCAGAGCTTCAAGATTGAACACCACAACTCATCTCCTTATCGGCCGAAGATGAATGGCGCTGTTGAAGCGGCTAACAAGAACATCAAGAAGATTGTTCAGAAGATGGTTGTGACGTATAAAGATTGGCACGAGATGCTGCCGTTTGCCTTGCACGGTTATCGTACCACGGTGCGTACGTCGACCGGGGCAACTCCTTTCTCCTTGGTGTACGGTATGGAAGCTGTCCTACCGCTAGAAGTGGAGATTCCCTCTTTGCGAGTTTTGGTTGATGTGAAGCTTGATGAGGCAGAATGGGTGACGAATCGCCTGAACCAGCTCAGCCTGATGGACGAGAAGAGGCTAGCATCGATTGCATTTGGTCGCCTGTACCAAAGCCGAATGAAGAAAGCTTATGATAAGAAGGTGCGTCCTCGAAGCTTTCAGACGGGTGATCTCGTCCTGAAGAAGATTCTTCCGCCACACTCCGATCACCGGGGCAAGTGGACTCCGAATTACGAAGGGCCGTATATCGTCAGCAAGGTCTTCTCGGGAGGAGCTTTGTTGTTATCCACGATGGACGGTGAAGATTTTGCATCCCCGGTGAACGCGGACGCAGTTAAAAAATACTTTGCTTGAAAGCGACCCGCTGGACAAAAAAAAGAGAGTCCAGGCAAAAAAGGGGCATCCCGGCGAACCAAAAACAGAATAAAAGGTTCGGGCAAAAATTAGGGATATATCGAAAAAATGTACACCCGCGAAGTCGAAAACCTACACTGGGCGGCTTCGGCAAAAAGGGGTATCCCGGTGAACTGAAAACCCGAAAGGGCGGTTCACGCAAAAGTTAGGGATTTAAATAAGCAAATGACTGCGTTCCGCGTATGGACTTTCATTGTTTAGTGGTTCGGAAGACCTGAGGGCCGTTTATCTGAATCAATCTCTTCCAAAGCTGAAGCGTCGGAGAAGTATCGAAGTCGAGTGGGTCTTAGAGGGATCAACTCATGGTGTTCGTCTACGCCTCGATTGCCGACATTTGTATATACTGATGTATATTTATGTTTTCTTTTTGCGCGGCTTCCTCATTTCAGGAGCTTGCCTCTGTTGTAAAACATTTTTGCCCATTCAGGGGTTCACCATCAATAAAATGCACATTATTCAGCAATTCTACTTGTCTGTTTTGCATTTATCTGTTTTGTTTGCGAATGATAACGCCAATGTGTTTTTTTTGATAAAATGCGCATACATAAACCTGCGGGCCTAAGCCCATTGATTGTTGAAACAATTAATTAATTGAACGTTGTCGCGAGATAATAACCCTGATAGGCCCCTTTGAGGAGGGTATCTTGTCTGTTTGTTTGTGTCGTTGCAGGTATAGCACCCGTCAGAAGATGTGTCGTGCGTATCCCCGAAGCAGGATGAGTCCTCCTTCTTCAGCAGAGTTCAGTGATCTCTCCTCCGCGGAATCAGAATCAGATAGTGAGCATTGATATGTCTTCCCCAGGTAGAGGTGATTCTCTTCCCCAAGCAGACGCATCCTGAAGGAACGTCACCTCATCGGCTGAGTCAAGCACCGAGGACTGATGTCGCATTTCCCCAGCACCGGGTCACAAGTGCAGAGTTCATAGAAATGTTCGGGAGCCGAAGCTCGTGTTTTCCCCAGTAAAGTCGCTGAAGCAGAATTTTCCCCCAGCACCGGGTCACAAGTGCAGGATTCGCAAGAAGCTAGCCGTATACCGAAGTATGCAGTAACTGATAGTGCCAGACTGAAGTCTCCAGTAGAATTGAGATTCCTCACCAGAATCAGGCTCTCTCCTGAAGATGGACGATTCCTTCTTCCCCAGTAGAGTGTTGGGACAGCTGATGTTGTATTCCCCGGCAGAGTTGTACTCTCCCCGAAGACAGGTGATCCTTTCCTCCCCAGCGGAATTGAAGTTCCCCATCAGGGTTGCCCTCTTCAGTGAAGTAGAATGATTTCTCTCCCCGGCTGAGTCCGCAGAAAAGCAGAATCCTTGGAGGTTGATCAGATCATGATTAATTCTCCCCAGCAGAGCATGGAGCAGCCGATGCTGTATTTCCCCCAGAGTCGTACTCTATCCAGTAAAGCAGAATGATTTCTCCCTCCTCAGCCGAGTCTGCAGATGTCCAAGGGATCCGAATCCTTGGAAGTGGGTCAGATCATGATTGGTTTTTCCCCAGTGGAGTGTTGAACAGCTGAAGTTGGTTCCCCACGGAATGGTTATCCCCAGAAGAGTGGCCGAGATGGCCGCGCAATTCATTCGCGCGATTGATATCAGCAGATCCAAGTTCTCGTAGAGCTTCGTCCCCTGCAGCAGTCAGCTGAAGTTGTTCCCCTGCAGCAGTTCGCGGGAGATTGATTCCCCAGACAGAGCCTAATTGATATTGGCGTGCTCACATTCTCCTCAGCAGGATGATTCCTCTACCTGAGTGGTTCTTTCTCCTTGACAGGAGGATTCCCCCCTCGGCATTTATTTTGCTGACGGGATCGTATCATTGTGCATGACTGCATAGCATTCAACACTGCATGGCATTATGCATGATTGCATAGCACTGAGCATGATTGCATGGCATTTAGCATAAATACATATCATTCCCACCGTGTGGGGCATAGCGCAGAAGCATATGCATCATAAGCATGACCTAGGTCATCATCATCCTTGTTGAACAGGTGTACTACCAAAAGACCAGTTACTCGGGACGATTCCTGATGTTCTCCCCAGCAAGGTCGATTCCTTTAGATGATTCTTAAAGACCCCGGTGAAATCCCCACGGTCGCTCGCTCGCTCAAGATGATTTTTGAGATCCCCAGCGAAGTCTTCGGTTCAAGATGATTCTCGAATTCCTCAGCAGGGCCGTTTGCTTAAGATGACTCTTAAGACCTCAGTACAGGTTCCCGAATGGTTTGCTCAGGATGATTCGTGAGCTCCCCAGTAGCGCCTCCAGCAAAAGTTGCCCAGGAAGATTCCTGGAATCCCCAACAGAGTGGAGGTCTTTTCCCCAGCAGGTGGTTGGCATTTCCCCAGCAGCAGGCAGGTAGATTGATATCCCCAGCCAAGCACAGTCATGATTGGCAGATGGAATGTTTCCCCAGGCGGATCCCGAAGGATGGTCCAGCAAGCTGAAGTTTGTTTATCCCCGTGAGTTTGAGGATTGAATGACATGAGTGTCTTGTAGCCCGAAGGCTATGTTCCCTAGAAGGGTCGTTCCCCCAGAAAGCCGTTCAGAGCATCTGTCGCTTTCCCCGTGCAGAAGTACTAGCTCTCCCTCAGTAAAGTTGGTAGGAATCGTCTGAGTGTGCTCTTTCGTTTTTCTCCAGCAGTTGTTGAAGTCGTTTGGGTGAACTCTCTCGTCTTTCTGCAGCAGAGTCTACAAGGTTGTTCGGGTGAACCCTTCTTCCTTTTCCCCAGTGAGTCGTCAGGATTATTTGGGTGAACCCTCATTCCTCTCTCCTCAACAGAGTTGTTAACGTGATGATTATGTCCGGTGACCCGACATGTTTGCTTTTAATTAGCAACGATTTGACAGGATGTCAAGTGAGTAGCAGCATGATATGTCTGCTCCAATAACGATGTTTAATCTGAGGACGGATTTCGTAAGCGCCCGAAGGCGATATCGGAAGGATCCGGTGAGTCCAGATTTCCGTGTTGAAGAATCAACAGGTAGCTGAAGACAAGGTTCCAGGGTTGTAGATACAACAGAGTGATTCGTGTGAAGACCACGTCAGTTGTCCTGAGGTGATGATTGATTGCGATCAAGCGAATGATACATCTTCTGATTGAAGTCGAAGATGTTTCTCCAGCTGAAGCGGAGTTTTGCCTATAGGCAAAGTGTTTGAATCCCCGTGGAGTCATGAATGGCTCAGGATACCATTTCTCTGACTAAAGTCACAGATTTCTTAAGCTGAAGCGAAGGTGCCTAAGGGCAAGGTTATCCCCCAAGGTCGTGAAGGACCTAGGATTCTATATTCGGGCTGAAGGCCGAAGTATATCCCTGACTGAAGTCTCGGATGCTCTATAGCAGAGGTGGAGTTGCCTGAAGGCAGATCCTTGTATCCTTGAAGGGCAAGGATCACTTTCTTCAGACTGAAGTCGAAGGATACCTCCTGCAGAGTTGCCATCCTTGGAGGCCAAGGATGCTTATCTTCAGAAGTACTTGAAGATCTTTTCTAGCTGAAGCTAGAGGCGGCCAGGGGCCAGGGTTTCATATGTCTTTAATGTTGAAGTTCTACGGCAGGCAGTGTGCAGCAGTATTCCGATGTTCGTTATGGTTCTGAGGGTGAACCCCAGATCAAAGTGTGATCGGTTAAGTCTCTCATTCCCAGCGGAGTAGCTTCAAATACGCAAGTATACCTTTTGTTCCAGGGGTGAACCCCAGGTCAGAGTTGTTCAGTGTTGTATTTTCTCCAGCGGCAACGCGGGGTATTTTGTTTAGATCCGACGGCGAGGTCAGATTATGTTTGTTTCCGGCAGCAAGGTTGGATGTTTGTTTGACGGCAATATCAGACTCCTTTAAATCCCCAACAGAGATGATGTTTGAACGACGGCGATGTCGAGTGTCTCTCAGATTATGTTTGTTTCCGGCGGCGATGTCAGATCAGTATTTCTCCAGCTAGTTGTTGAGCGGCTAGTGTTGCAGTATTCAAAGATTTGTTCCCCGCAGAGTACCGTGTGCTTGTGCAGTTGGCAAATTTTCGGGTTTACCGGTATTCAACCGTCTCGTACCTTGATTGGTTGAGAGCCGTTCGCTTCTCACCCAGTCAGGTCCAAGCCGTTTGAATAGGGGCAGCTGTTGCACCCCAAAATTTGACCAACATTTATTCATTCATGGAGTATTTGAAAGTTGATACCTTCATCAGAAAGTTCAAGAGATCCTCAGAGGAAGTGGGTTGAAACCAGGGTTGTGTGCTTCATAGCTTGAGAGTTGTGGGTGCTCCTCAGATGATTCTGAGACTTTGAGAATGAACTTGATGTTTTGAGAAAGCCTATGAGATGTCTTGATAGCCATCATGAAGCCCAGAGAAGTCATTATGTAAGAATTCAGAAGATTCAACCATGAATGGTAGAATTAGGGTTTTGACTGGGTCAACCCTAGACCAGCTGAAGATTTGGAGAAGGTTGAGACTTAATCCAAGGGCCATGAGATCATGGAATGATGCATAGAGATTATATAAAGATGATTCCTAGACCAACTCATCATGATTGAGGAGTTTGAGAAGTTTTGGGTTAGGGTTTCTGAGGAGTGTCAGTGGAAAAACCCTAATTTGATCCCTATCTTCCAGGCAGTTTTAGCACTAGATGTGATTGATATCTCATTTTCCCCACAACATGAATGTTGTAGAGCTTGTTCTAAGCTTTAATTTGAGTGGTGGAAGTCCTTGATAGGAGTTACAGAGCTCAAGTTATGGTTTTGACAAATTACAGGTCAGCAGAGGTGTGTGAATCTGGGTCCTTGAAAGTCACCCAACTTCCAGACAACTTTTGCCCTAGTAGGTTGATTCCTATGGTTTCTTGGTCAACATGAATGTTGAAGAGGATCTTCTTAGCTTTAATTTGAGTGGTAGAAGTCCTTGATTGGATTTGTGGAACTCAAGTTATGGTTTGAACAAGGCAGGGGTATTTTGGTCATTTGTCAGTTATAGGTCATTTTAGCCAATGCCTAAAACTCCTATTTCCAAGCCTCAAATGGAAAAGCTCAAAACATGAAAGTTGCTCAAAATGTGATTTTAAGTCTAGAAAGGAGGTCACAAATTGTTGAAAAAGCTCATAGCACAAGATTCCATGATTGGTCAAAAATGAACTAAAAATGACTTATAACTTTGAAAAGTTGAAATTGAAAAGTGTTTTGGGAGATCTACAAATCCAAAATAGGTCATCCAATATATCATTTTGATTGGAAAAAACATTTTGAGAAGATTGGTTTAAGTAGAATTTTCATTTGAGGCTTAAAAGATGAGGTTCCTTTGGAAATTTGTTACTTAAGAAAGAAGGCAATGTTGGAAAACTTAACATAAGGCAATTACAAGGCATGTGAGCTTCCTTACCATTTCATATTATCATGTGGTGAGATTTTAAAAGGTGTGTAAGTTGGTTAGAAGTGATATATCATGAGATAACCAATATGGCATAACATGAGATTTTAAGGAAACTTCCATCACATTCTAGATGATTCTAGAAACTTCCATTGATTGTTATAAAAAGAATGCATCAAGGAGTGTTAGAGGTTGGTGAAAGTTGGAATCAAGTCAGAGGAGAGAGAGAGATACATAGCCATTGGAGAGATTTCTTCAAGTTGAAGCAAGTTGAGATATCTTGCACTACCAGCCATCTCCTTCATCACCATTGCAAACAGAATACTGAGGATCATTCAAAGACCATCTGCAAGCAATTCCAAGGCTGGGAACCACCTCTACACCACTGCACCATTAACTTCTTGACAGGTTCTTCTTCACTCTCTATCTCTTAATTTAATGAGCCTCGATTAGTTTTATAGCCATAGAAAGATTGTGTTAGGGTAGAGGATTAATCCCTGAGAGTTAGAACAAGATTGGTGAAGTTTCACACCAGGGCCATGATTCTTGGATCTTCAATAATTCGTCGTTTAATGAGTTTTAATCAGCATGGATTAGTGTATGATAGCTAGCATGGCTTGTAGAACAAGTTTGTAGCTTTAGACTGAGGTTTGATGAAGGATTGGTATCAGTCGAGCATGGTGGTACCAGGGTGTTAATGCTTTCTGTTGGCGCAACCTAGGTTGAATTAGGAAAATCTGATCGTATGGTTGTGATCTAGGCATTTAGTAGGTGTTTTTTCATGTTGGAGTCGAGGGAAGCCGTGGCCTGAGCAATGAGATATTAGAGCTCGAAGGTTGGCTCATGAAGTTAGGGTTTCTGAAAACCCTAGGGAGTTTGGAGAAGACGAAGCAGGAGCCGTTCGATCAGTTCCAAAGATTGACTCATTCTCCCCATCGTGTGGCTGTGATCGCGCCTGAGAAAAGGAGGGAATTTTTAAATCTGATGAAACGCAGCGTTTCATTAAAGGGCATTCTGGGCCCAGAACGCTACTTGCACCCCCCTTTTTGTTTGGCCCATTCATTTCTAACTGGCGCGCTTACTTAATGCACCCCCACCCCTTTAATTCTTTTATTTCTTTTTAATTTCCTTTTAATATTTTCTGTTTTTTTGAATAATTCATTAAAAATAGTATAAAAATGATTTTTAATTTCTTCTTTTTTTCAGGAGTAGATTAAAATGAGTAGAAAATTATAAAAATAAAATTGAGATTTTATTTTTATGTTTGATATTTTTAGTAGATTTTCCAATTAAATAGCTTTTTAGTATGTTTAATTTGGTATGTGATTTTGTAGGAATTATTTTAGAACCTTGCCTTAGGGTTTTTAATCCATTCTTTTTTATGCAATTAGATGATGAGTCATACTTCCCCATAGGATTTTTTCTAGATTTTTTAGAATTGATCTTGATTAGTTTAATTAGGGTTGACTTAGGATAGTCTAATTAGGGTTTAGAATTGTGCATAGGTGATGATTCCTTCCTTTGATTGAGTTTTATCTTGATTTTTAGGTAGAAACCTTTGTAGATGTTAGGAGTAGGTGTTGAGGACCCTTATGACTATTTGTTGAATTTTTCCCCACTAGTTTAATATTTTTAGGTATTATCTGAAGATTGCCTGATGATGTGATTTGTTCAGTGGGTTATCTGTTCATCTGTGGGGTTCTTTCTGAGGAATTGGATGAAGGGCTTGGGTTGCCTTGAGGATATTGATGGAGAGCATCATGAGGGGAAGCTTGTAGATCAAGATGCAGAGACCCAGGGCTTGGCTGATGCCCTGTTGGTGAGGTTTGAGAGCCTGAAGTTTGAAGGAAGTTCATGGTACTTTCCTGAGGAAGGCACTATGAATGACTTTCATCCTTCCTTCTCACCTCTTTCTTAAGTATCCAATGATGTTGGAGCCAACTTGTGAGTTTAATTTCTCCTGAGGAGGAATGTAAACTGATCACCTGTTGTTGAGCCACATGGGATACAACTCCTAAGTGGAAGCCTCCTAGTACTTTCCTGAGGAAAGTCCTATGGGTCTATTCACTTAGTTCCACTAGTTGATCTAGGATTTCTCAAGTATCCAATGATGTTGGAGCCAACTTGTGAGTTTAATTCCTCCTGAGGAGGAATATAAACTGATCACATGTTGTTGAGCCACATGGGATACAACTCCTAAGTGGAAGCCTCCTAGTACTTTCCTGAGGAAGGTCCTATGAGTCTATTCATTTAGTTCCACTAGTTCAAATAGGATTTCCTAAGTATCCAGTGATGTTGGAGCCTGCTTGTGAGTTTAATTTCTCCTGAGGAGGAATGTAAACTGATCACAGTGGTTGAGCCACATAGGATATGACTCCTGAGTATACACCTACTAGTGCTTTCCTGAGGAAGGCACTATGAGTCTGCTTACTTAGCTCCCTTTCTTTGGCAAGCTTGTTCTGAAGCTTGAAGACTGGGATTGATTTCTTTTGGTTAGGTCTTGCTTTAGGGCTTTAATTAGATTTGATCAGTATTCTGTGTTAGGGTTAGGATTAGAAAGTAGATGATTCTTTCTCAAGTGTGTTTGTTTGCCTGATGGCATTTCATTTCCTCTTATCTGTTATTGCTTGATAGCATGTTGTTTATTTCAGTATGATTACTGCTATTTCATGACTGGCTTGAGGTCGAGATGAGCTTGTGGAGGCTGACACCCCACACACATTTCCTCCCTCACTTGCATTGCATGCATTTTACTGTTAAAGCTGATGCTTTTGTCTGTTTTGGTGTATCATTGACATGATCCCTTAGGACTCTCATTTCTTCTGACGAGGATTTGATGATAGACTTTTAGGTTGAGACCTATGCATGACAACATCTAGGAGTTCCCTGTTCAAACCGCAACCATAGGATGAATCCATGGCATGATAACAGTAGGACTTGATAGTCTCCCTCCTAGTTGAGCCATTTTTTCCCGTAGTTTGCCGAACTACGTTTGCTCTGATCTTTCATACCAGATGAAAGTACGTAGGCATAGGATGCGATATCCTAGCGAGCAACCTTCCCCACCTTCCCCCGTAGTTAGCCGAACTACGTTGACTCTGATTTCTCATTCTCTGATGAGAATACGTAGGCATAAAGCGCGATGCTTTGCCGAGTCATTTTTCTTTTCTTTTTTCAGCCAGCCTTGATAGGTAGATAGATTATAACCAACCCGTCCAAGTAAACAAACAAGCGAGGATCCCGTCGAGTACGACGGACGTGAGGGGTGCTAATACCTTCCCCTTGCGTAACCGACTCCCGAACCCAGACAACGGTTGCGATGACCTTGTCTTACCCTTATTCGTCAGGTTTCTCCGATCGTTTCCTTTCCCGCTCTGAGGGATAAATAACGAAAGGTGGCGACTCTTCTGTCATGCCGGCACCTTATTTTTCACGCAAGCGACAAAGCCCCATAAAATAAAATTACAAGTTAATCAAATGGTGCACAGGCCAAAGCACAAACTAGGAAAGGTTCACTACTCCTCTTGCTGAGCCTCCTCTTGGGTCGCCTGCCTCTGCTCTTCACCGCTTTCGTCGAACTGGAGGAAATTGGGGACGACTATCTGGCCCTCTTTGACCGTATAAAGGAACCATGTGCCCTCTGCAGTCAGCTCGACCCCAAGGTTCACCACCTTTAGTTGGTCCATGGCATTCTGGAAAGCCTCCTCAATGATGGCCACAAGGTCGTCTGCGGCCTGAGTAAATCAAGCGACCAGCTCTGACCGAGTCAACAACTTCTTCGTCTCCTCAGACTCATCCTCGGCAAGGGAAGTAGCGTTTTTCAACTTTGCCACCAAGTCCTTAACGAATTTCAACTTAGCATCCAGCGCGTCCCTCTCCAAAGCCATCTCCTCGCAACCCTTGCGTGCAGCATCTTCGAGCTCCCTGTTCCACTCCTCCTGAAGCTTCTTGACCTTTTCTTCCAGGGCCGCCACCGAATTTTCGGATTTCTTTAGCTTGAGCTCAAGCGGAGTGCCATCCTCGGTATATACCACAGCCATCTCCAAGATCTTCATCAAGGTAGAGGCGTCCTGCACAAGCATGGCCCGCTTTCTGGGGAGGTCCATTTCCTCAAACTTTAGAGATTCTACCCGAGGAATGGACATAGAGGACCCCTCAAAGAATTTCTTATTATGCAGTCAGGGAGGCAGCTCAAACTTGCTTTTGACAGACTCCCGACTGAGGTCTATAATTTCATTCGTGCAGGCACGCTTATGCCTCGAGCTCACGGGCAGAGGCAACGTCTGAGTGTCGGAGGAGTTGACAATAATGTCTTCAGCCCTTTCTGTGAGGGAGCCGTTCGCCGCCCAAGGCGACTTTTTCCTTGGGCAGCGCCGCCTTTCATCTTTCCTTGGGCATTCTTTATCATCCTCTCCTGTGCTGAAGACATTTTACCTGCAAAAATAATGAGCACGTCAGTATGTGGAAATAAAAACATCTCGAATAAAATAAGAAAAAGCGAGAAGCTACCCAAAAGTTCAAGAGCCTCCTCGCGAGTGCTACACTCGAGGATCTCCTTAGTGTTAATATATCGGGCTTCCACCTGCAGCACCCATCGTCCTCGTAAAGAACCAGCCCGACGCGAGTCACGCATTGAACAGGAAGGAAGCCGTCGATGAAGGCCACCAGCTTAGCATAGCTGGCCTGATCATCATCTACCAATTGATGAGGAGTAATTATATACTCATCAGTCGAACGAGTGAAGTGAGCCCTGCTCTAGCAGAAGGGGAAGGTAAACAACCTCCGGGCAACTACTTTACCCTTCTCGTCTATCAGGTTCTCCCCGTGTTCGTTCGTGGAGACCTCTCACGCAAAATTTGATTCAATAGCTTTCTCTGACACTGGCTCAATCACATAAAATCTATCTTTAAAGGTCCAGATAGATTTGGAGAAAGGTGCTAGCATCCTAAGTTTCTGTAGTACTCTATAGGAACCTCTTGGTTTAATGTGTTTATTGCTAAGGGTTATCTACTTAAGGATAAAAGACTTAATGGCTTATTTCTAAGTATACTTGCCAAGACGTCGCATCTTGTGCCTACATATCCTGACAGGGATGGAATCAGAGTAATTGTAGTTCCCCTAAAGGGTTTGAGGAATCATTGACTGTTGGTCAAAGTTCCAAAGGGATTAGGTTTATTGATTGATTGATTCTAGGAGAAAAAACGAGTCGTCATCTCGAGGGAGAACACTCAACTTAACCACCACAACTTGTAGACATGGTCTTTGCATCGTCTTGAAAGAAGGGCTCAAACACTCGGAATTATCGACGAGTATGTCACTATCTCTCTCAAGCGGAAAAGATTTACATCACTCGATTTGTGTTATGGGGCAGAAGATTTATTTCTCGACTGTTAAGATGACTAACATCTTATTCTCTAATAGGATAATAGTTTGATTGAGTTGAATAGTTTTTTTCTATGTTGTAAAAGAGAAAGGTCCTCCTTATGGGTAGGATCTAAACTTAAGTCGATCAACTTGAAAAGGATCAAGGATCGAGTGAGGAAAATGGTGTAAGATGAGATACAATATGCACAAGTGTTAAGTCACGCGTAGCTTCTTCCTTTGGACATTATGCGATGCGTTAAAATAAATAAAGAGCAACAGATAATTAAATCCATACAAACGGATAAAAGCGCTAAAATCAGACAAGCGGAGGGAGCGGGTTTGCGAATGTCAAATTTATAAATCGATGTTTAGACAGATGAAAACGTGTGCATGTGTTGATTAATAGTTATGAGATTTTAAGAAGAAAAAAAAGTTGCATTAGTTTTTAAATAAAAGTTTTAGGTGTGGATTAATTAATATCTAATTAGTAAATTTAAATAAATAAAGATTCTATTGAATAAAAAGTTTAGTTATCAATAAATGGATAAAATATAAATTAATTGGATCATAAAATAATTAGATTAAGTTTTCTAGATGGAAAGATTTCAAATCAATAAAATTAATTATTAAATAAATTGGATACTAAAAGAAGTTATCATTTTATTATTAAGGAGATTCTTCAATAAATAAAAGATTAATATCTTTAAAAAAATAGGAGAGGTTTTCTTATTAAATAAAATAGTTTTTGTAAGCAATAAATAAATACAAATTAAATTAGGAAAAAAAATTTAGTTAAGAATATGAACAAAATATATAAGTTTATTTAAATAAATAATTTGTGAGTTGATAAAATAAATTAGTAAAGTGACTAAAAAAAGAAATAAAATTATAGAAATAAGTTAATTTATAAAATGAGAAAATGATTGATTAGATGAGTTATTTTTAAAAAAGGGGTTAATTTAAATAAGATAAAAGTTACTAATTGTTTTAATAAAAAAAGGCTGATTAATAAAGACTAATATAGCTGGTTAATTAATTGGTTAATTAATTAAATAAAAAAAAGTTAATGATTATAAGGTTAATTATATTAATTAATTAGAATAAATGCTAATTACTAGGTTAACTAGGGGGCAGATTAGGGGTTAATGGGGAGTTTAGTGGGGCGGATGCTGGCGAGCAGGTTAAGCTGTGAGGATGCACTGTGGGGGTGCGACGTGGGGCGATGGATACGATCTAATGACGAATATGTGGCCATGATGTGCAGGCACATGACAGTTATCGAAGACACACACACACACACACAATACAATACAATATAAAACAATCATAAAACCCTAGATTCAATTTAGCCTGCGCCACTTGATCCTCTTTCCTCATCTTCTCACCCGATCATCTCTCTCTTCTTATTCTTCTTTCATCTTCCTCTCAAACCATCTTTCCTCTTCTACTCTTCTACTTGCGATCTCCCTCTCCTTCTTCCGCCATCTTCCACTTCTTCTAATTTCTTTATCTTCGCGTTCCTCTTCACTCTATGTGTTTTGTTCTTCTCCTTCTATACTCTTCACTCTACATAAATCAAAACAAAAACGTTAGAGTGTTAGCATAAAAATCTCACAGTTGCATGGTTTGTTTTTTCGCAGGTCTCCGAAAGTGGTGTACTCGCGGTTATGGTGATTGGGTTTTTTGCTATTCGGTGGTGAATTCACGATGACGAAGGCATGAGGGTTTCGAGGGTGGACGGTTGAGATTCACGGTGGAGTTTGAGGGTTTAAATGGCGATGACGGAAACGATGAAGGTGGTTCGTAAAAAAAAGCTAAGTTGCCCCCTTTTTATGATTTTCTTAGGGTTTTGAATTGGGATCTTTCTGGATTCGTGGATTTATGTGATGTTTGTTGTTGAATTTCTGGGTCCCCCCTCTATGATTCCCGAACCACTTCTTATAGGAAAAAATCTGTGACTTTCGGATTAACTTCCTTTCTAATCTCAAACTGACATGTCTGAACGTATATGGAAACTTTTGATTTTATGTTCTTTATGATATGCTAATGTTGTCACTCTTGTTTTGGAAGGAAAATAGAGCCGTTATGATCCGATTATTGTTGGGAAGGATTGAAAACGATTTGATGGACCTTCCTCTTCCAGACGAGCATGTTTTGTGAATCTCTGTTGTATTCTGTTTGGATCATTTGGAAACTCTTTGATGAATTTCAGATTCTTGTTTCTGAACCGTATTAACATTTTTTCTTCTTCTTTCAGGAAACCGCTTTAGTTCAGATGTTGCCTGTCTTATGCTGTCGAGAAAAGGTTTTGATGCTCGGTGATGACGACGTGATAGTCTGAACCATGAGGGCTTAAGATTGTTGTTGCCTTTCATACTGTTTGGTGTCTTATGATGCTCTCTTTCGGTTTGGAATTGTCCGAAACTGTTTTTCGATGCTTTGTAGGAAGCTGGCGGCGGATTCGTTGCCCTTCCGGCTGCTCGAGTTCACCCGATGATGATTCTGAAACCTGAGGATTGAACCTATTTCATCTCCTCTTAATTCTAATCTTCAATTTATTTATGTTATACAGTTCTGATTATATTGGGAGGCTACTAATTCTATTTTTTCTCTATGTGGTTTCTTTGCAGAGTTTGGCAGGTGTGTTACGGGAGAGTCCATTGGATTGCTGCTATCATTCAGAAACAATTACTTGAGAATCCAACGCACTGTTGTTTATTTGGCATGTTCCGGCTCAAAGGTCTGTACAAGGGACAAATTCGTAAGTAATTACGCCGTGGTTTGGCCATCAGCTGAAGAGTTGTTGCAAATCTTGTTAAATTGATATGTAATAGAACCTAGTAACGCCGTGATTTACCGCTCAAAACTATTCTTTTGAAAATGAAAGAAACTACAGGCTCCTTGTAATATGATAAATCCCTTTTGGGAAATGATGATGAATAAATATGGACCTTGGTGTTCTTGAATAAACCCTGAATTTCCTTGACTTTTATTGGTTTGCCTTGGATTTCTCTTCAATGAAGTTTTATAATTGACTTTGTATGGAGGAAACCCTCTTGGGATTTATGAACTTAATCATGATTGACATTCAAGCTTGAACTTGTAAACCCAATTGAAACATGAAAATTGTCATAAAAATGAATTTGTAAGAACTTCACTTATCCACAAATGAAATTGTTAGAACCCGATGAACTAACATTCTTGACATAGGAACTTGGAAATTTGTAAAGAAGTGACTTAAATCGTACCTTCATAAATCATAAATCTTGCTCTTGAGAACCTAGCGCTTGAAATCAAATCAAATCCTAATCATTACCGCTTCGGAGCTCTAACAGCGGGAATTCAAACCTCTTTTAAAACACGACCCACATCCTGAGGGGTCCTTTGAAACAAATGGATACAACATGAAATCCTTCTTGCCACAAAACCAAGATTAATCCCTAAATGACTATGCTCAACACCAATGGAAAGAAAAGATCTAATCCACACTTGAAATTGCTCCACCTGCGTAAAACTGGTTAGCCGTATACATAAAAGTAAGAGATAGTACGCAAGAAAAAAATGCACAGAAGAGTGGGATATTAAGGTCAAAATTTAGGGTGTGACAGATGCCCCTATTTAAGTTTCTTCTATCCGGAGATATGGAGATCGGAATCTCCGTCTCGACGTGATAGGAGGAACTTAAATACAAACATTGCACGAATTTTTGGCCCTAAGATGCCACCGAATGCATATGATATTAGGTGATGTGAAATGCAAGACAAAGGTCCAGTGGAGAAATGACGCCACAGAGGAGAAACCGGACACAACACACGGGAAGGATAGGCTCGACAAAGCGAGACTCCATGGGGAAATATTGACAATCACAAGGTATCTATACACATATTGTGAAGGACTTCATGAGAGAATCCACTCGAAGAACCTACCGTAAAGATTTCAAGATATCAGTTGGAGAAGTCTACTGCCGAGACTTATAATCTCATTTGGAGGACACTTTTTGCCAAAGCGTCTACTGTTAAAAACTTCTAGGGAATCTGCTGCCGAGATTCTATGTTGAAGCTTACTGGAGAAATACTTCCATCGAAGTCTTCTGGAAATCATCTACCGAGATTTGCTAGGAAATGAAATAGAAATACCTATTGTCGAGGTCTTTTGGAAATCTACTGTCGAGACTTACCAGGAAAAGAGATATCTTCGAATAACTGTTCAAAAGGAAAAATGACCTACTACCAATCCTGGTAGCCTAAGAAAAGGTATTTGTCCAAAATGACATGGTATATTACCTACTATCAAACATATGATAGCCTAAGCAAAGGTAATAACCGAAGTAAACCTCCCCACACTTCAAGGTTGTATGCCAAGAACGGGTCTCAGTTTCTTCTTTAATCAAGCATTCCACTTGAAAAGGGTAAAATAAACCTCCCCACGCTTCAAGGTGTGTATGCCATTGAACGGGTCTCAGTTTCTTCCTGGAATGATGAATGCTTATGAGAGCATCTTCACAGGGGAATTGGAATTTTACTGGAGATAAACGACTTCAGTGATAATTCGTAATGTACTAGAGATTGTAAAACTTCAATGGGGATCTTTAGAAGAGATGTAACCTGGTTGATTTGCAAAATATGTCTTCTTAAATAAAGAGAGATCAAATGTAATAAAATTCACCAAACTTCTCGGAAGAGATGCCATTTTATGGAAATAAACTCGTGCAACAGATTCATTAGGGAATACATTCCTGAGGAATATTCTTTACGTAGTTGTAAATACATGAATCCTTTGAAGTGCAAATTCTCGAATAAAGAGAAATATCGATAAAGTCTTAGACAAACTTCTCTGACGGATTTCCAAAGAGATGCCATTTGACGAGTTGATAATCTTGATAAGTTTACTGAGGATGGACAAACTGTTTTAGGGAGACTTCCACTTGTCATTTTAATAGAAAACCTGATAAAAGCGAGTTGCTCAAATAAAGAGGTCGCTTGTAGTCCAGATATAAGTTGTTGAGAAAATCTTGTAATATAATGATCTTCAAATAAAGATTCTCTTGGGGAGTCAGAATGAAAAATAAATGCACGCTCAATCCAAATTGAAAAGCCTGGAGATATCCAAAATTGTGATTATCAGAGACCGAAGTTCAATTTAGGAAATAATTGAAGAGAAACTGTCAAGAAAGACTCAACCATTGAGGTATGAGCTCAAATGGTATTTAACTAAAGCAACCGCCTTCCACGAGGATCGAACTCAGTGGGGACTTAGAAATATTACGCTCTTTCTGCCTAGGGCTGACAACTGTACTTGGAGGGAGAAGACACACCCAGTCACTTGGGGATAAACACAGGCAAAGCGACAGAACGCACAAACAAATGTAAAATGCACATGCTATGCTATCTACTTATATGCTATGTGTATGCCTATGCTGACAAAACAAACGAAAAGAGGCAAACAGAGATGAAATAAACATCTCGGAACAAACATCTGACCAATCCTCGAAGATAGAAGTACTATTGGGGATAGACGAGGAACTAAATATGGGATCATAATCCTGCTTCAAGGCTTCAAATTCCTCTAGGGAATAGAGACTTTCCACTTGGGGATATAACACCTTGATCTTATTGACAGATTCGTCAAGATAAGTCTGGGTTACCCTGTTGACAATGAGAATACAGATCTATCAGGAAGGGATCAAATTCATATCTGGAGAAACTTTATGGATAAAATAAATATTCCCTTCACTGGAGAGGTTCTCACTGAAGTTATAGACGGAGATATCCAAGCTAACATTTCGCAGGGGATAAAATACATATCCACTTAAATGGGGAAACCTGGATAACATAGTTGTTAAATATGTTGGAGTTGAAACTTCAATGGGGATGAAATAAATATCCGTTTCACTGGGGAAGATCGACGTTGTAAAAGATCCACTTCATCAGGAAGGTGAAGTTAAGAAGACTCACTGAGGATTAAAATACCATCCACTTTGTTGAGGAGGTGAAGTTAAGCAAATCACTAGGAAATCTCAGGTCACCAACTGGAGATTTCTTGTATTGAAAAGATTTATTGTAGAATTGTCGTGACCACCAGAAGTAAAATAATTCCCGGAGATATGACTGAAGAATGTTGTGAAGGCAAAGTAATTATGCCTTGATGAGCTGCATAATAGTCGCCATTTTGAGCAATAGTCTTGTGAACGGGTAACATAATTTCAATTCTTAAATGCCCCAAGTCATATGGTTCATGAGAAAAAGCATCTCAAGAGGATTTTACAGAAAACATGGCATCCAGATGCTCCGCTATTTTCAAACTCTTAGAGAGATTCGTCGACTCTCGACGTAACTAGCCTCGATTGACGGTGTTATGACTGAGTCTTCAAAAATAGCTCTATAGATGAATTCAAATTTGTATAGAACAAACCACTTGGAAACAAGCTTTCCACCAGGTTAGCAGATTTCTCAATCTTTATCGTCGATGTCCATATGTAAACTTTCTGAGATATCAGGCAAAAATCAACACGCATGAAATGTTAATCCTGAAACTGTTAATGCAACACACATTTGTCTTGAAGTTTTGGAAGAAAGAGATATCACTATAACTTGTGATAAATCACTAGTTAGGATAAAAATTTATTTTTTATAAAGTCGATACCAAATTTGAGCATAACTCATAGGAGTCAGAAAACGTTATCTCATTGAGTATGCTTTCAAAATAAAACTCGGCTTCAATTAGGACTTTTGAGGTTCGTATCTGGGCTTAGTTTATGATTTGTGAAACAAATGAATAAAGGGTCAAAGCATATTTGTACCCGCCCATTTTTGAAAGATGTTCATTCTCTTTTTGAAAGTTCTATCTATAAATTGCCCTGCCACAGGTTAAAAAATGAAGTTCAAAAGGGGTTAAAGAGGAATTAACCGCCTCATATCTCTTTGGTGTTTAGGAGGTTTGAAATAATGTCTTACATCATCAATAGGGTTTTTATTCGAAAGCATACAACAAGATATCCTGCGTTTTACTTCGTCATCCTCCCTCCAATTCTTCACCAAAGTGAGGAAAGATTGGGTAAAATCGGTATTATAAAATTATGAAAAATAATTTTACGAGTGAATATGAATGGATTTCTTCAAGACAAACACTTTATTGCATTACTTATTCAAAATAACAAGTTCTTACACGCCAATTATGCTTTTAATCAAAGAAATAAAAATACATATAAGTAAACAAAGTAAACAGCTGATGAGCCCTTCTAAAGGATTTCACTGGCTCGAAAATGATTTCTTGGAGTTTCAAACACATCAGCATAACGGTATTCCATTCAAGAATGGGCTTTCTCCTTTGAAAGTCAGCACTTTGTCATCTATCATTTCTTGAACTTTTTCTTGGAAAACCTTACACTCTTCAATTGAATGCCCTAACACTCCATCCTGAAATTCACAGCTGGTGTTCGAGTTGAACCAAGGTGGGCGTGATTTCATGTTTCTAGTCTTTCTGGGTGTCATTACCGAGTTTCTAGCAAAATAATACCATAGCTGACTGTAAGTCAACGGGATTGGATCAAACTGGCGAATTTCTTCTTTCGGAATACTCAGAGGTATCTTCTGATTCTGAAGTTGTCTTCGAACCCGGCGATTCTGACGTTGATCTGGAGAAGTCAGCCTTCGTTTGTGAAGTAGATGTTGCTTGTGCTGAACAGGCACTGCACATTGATGTTGAGGATAAGATACTGGAACTGGATCTGGCAGGATTTGAGATAAATCCCAAATTGCATTAACATTAACACTTCCTTCCTCTAGGGAATCATCAACTGAAATCTCTTCATTAACTTGGATATTCAAGCCATCTTGAATTCTTCCACTTTTGAGGGCATTCTCGATGTTTACTCTGACTTCTACAATTCTGGAGAAATCTAACGGCACAACGCCTACCATCCTATCATAATAAGAGTCTGGCAGTGTTCTTAGAAAAATCTTACTTAATTCTTTCTCTTGAAGTGGTGGATGAACTTAGACTGACAACTTTTTCCACCGTTGGGAATATACCCTGAAAGATTCATTGTAATTCTTACTCATGTTCACCAATTGATCGCTGTCTGGAGCCACGTCCAAATTGTAATTGTATTGCTTTACAAAAGCATTAGCTAAATCTTTCCAAGACTGAATACGGTCCCTTTGTAGTTTCATATGCCACATCAAGGATTCCCCACATAAATTTTCTTGAAAATAGTGAATCATCAACTTGTCGTTGTCAATATAAGCAGTCATCTTCCGACAAAACATCCTCAAATGGTATCTTGGACAACTAACACCCTTGTATACTTCAAAGACAGGAATCTTGAACTTTGGAGGAATAATCACGCCTGGAACTAAACACAGGTCATGAGCCTTGAGACCAGATTCATTAGCTTCTTTCATCACCTTCAATTGTTCTTCAAGATCGCAAAATCCTTTCTCAATTGCTATAATTCTAGGATCGTACATCTTCATCCCAGTACGAACATTCTGAAGATCTGGTATATACTGTGGAGATAGGGAATCAACTTCATTAGCTTGAACAAACAGGTTATCTTGCAGAGGTTAAGATTGTGTAGGAACATCCACTTGTTGAACATTGTCATCAGAGGGAAGATCAAACATCGGATTAGTCATAACTCTGAAACTAGTCATGGGATCCATATCTTTCGTTCTCTTTACTATCCTTCAGTAATTGCTTCGAGCTTGGTCAGATGGTCAAGGTGTCAACTGACAAGACAAAGACAGAAAGTTGGATGAGCCACAACAGAGAAGAGACACATGCATATGCAAATGCTAAATGCAGGATGCTATGCGAAATGCAGAATGCAGAGGGATTTCATGGAACTCAATTATTTATAAACATCAAAGAATACCAAAGGAAACTCATCTATTATCTTTTATAATGGATTACAGATAAATATTCTTAAAAGAATCCTGACATAATAGCTAAATAAAAGCTAATAAAGTCCTAACGAAGTCTTGTATCATGCTTCTTGATTTGCTCATCCACTTGGATATTCTTGAAGATAAATTTGTCCACAATCAGTTATCGAGGAATAGTCTGATATGAGGAAAATAAATCCTCCATCTTTTTGCTAGAAAGTGAGGAAGAAATCCACTATTCACTTGAACCTTTAATGATAAGGAAAGTCTCTTGTTTTCGAATTTCTTTTGATCTTCAATATGAGTTCCCAACTTCCTTAGGCCATCCAAGTTAGGACTCTTGAAAGAATATTTCAAAATATTTTTCAGTTGTAATCCGTATTGGTTCTGTAATATTTACAAATAAACTCGGGATTCCATGAAACTAATGCAATATGATGCTTTATGGATGCACAAACACAGGAAAGCACATAGATACACAAAGATAAACAGACAGGAAACTTAGGTTTGCAACGAGCATGGAGCAAAGAGTATACCCATCCCTAAAGGGTGTGGACTAAAGGTGGATTGTACCTGCAGAACAAGGTTCTAAAAGGGTGCCCAAAATCATTAGTCCATCTTTCAGATATTATCAATTTCTCGACTACTTGGTGGTTAATAATATTCTCAAGAGAACCTCTTTTGAGTGTAGCATCGCGTAGCAACTATTTTGGGAATACTCCCTCATAGTCATTGCACTACGTCCTAATAAAGGATAAAGTGGGGTTAAAGGTAACTACGGTCCCCAGTATCACAGGCTCCAATCAAAAATAGTGAATGTTTTCACAATTATTCGTTCAACAGTACTACTTTTCAAGAGGGCCTCAACTGAGCGGTGATTCTCAAGTCAGCTTGGTCGGGATTCGCCTCCCTATAAGCCTCGTTGAATATATCACCTTCCTATCATAAGTTCACTCAAGTCTGGGTGTAGGACTTTATCTCACCACTCAAGAATATCAACCCAAAATCATAAACAAGAGCAATTATACCAATAAGCAGATACATATATAAAACAATAAACAAGCAAAATAAAACAAGTTAGGGAAACCCACAAGGTAGTCCCCAGTGAAGTCGTCATTTCTGTCGCGGTGAGAATTGGATGTCAAATTATTAATTAATTTGAATCTTAACTCATTAGTACACTGTCGGTCTTTCATTTGTCCAAAGGAAGGGGAAAAGATCAAATTACCCATAATGCAATGCAAATACAAAAGCTAGAGAGTTTAGGTTTGGGGGTTGGTTAAACTTAGGGAAGGTGCTAGCATCCTAAGTTTCTGTAGTACTCTACAGGAACCTCTTATTTTAATGTGTTTATTGCTAAGGGTTATCTGCTTAAGGGTAAAAGACCTAATGGTTTATTTCTAAGTATACTCGCCAAGACGTCGCATCTTGTGCCTACATATCCTGACAGGGATGGAATCAGAGTAATTGTAGTTCCCCTAAAGTGTTTGAGGAATCATTGACTGTTGGTCAAAGTTCTAGGAGAAAAGACGAGTCATCATCTCGAAGAAGAAAACTCGGCTTAACCACCACAACTTGTAGGAGATGTTCTTTGCAACGTCTTGAGAGAAGGGCTCAAACACTCGGAATTATCAACGAGTACGCCACTATCTCTCTCAAGCGGAAAAGATCTATATCACTCAATTTGTGTTATGAGGCAGAAGATTTATTTCTCGACTGTTAAGATGACTAACATCTTATTCTCTAATAGGAGAATAGTTTGATTGAGTTGAATAGTTTTTTCTATGTTGTAAAAGAGAAAGGTCCTCCTAATGGGGTACGATCTAAACTTAAGTAGATCAACTTGAAAAGGATCAAGGATCGAGTGGGGAAAATGGTGAAAGATGAGATGCAATACGCACAAGTGTTAAGTCATGCATAGGTTCTTCCTTTAGACATTATGTGATGCGTTAAAATAAATAAAGAGCAACAGATGATTAAATCAATACAAACGGATAAAAGCGTTAAAATTAGACAAGCGGAGGGAGCGGGTTTGCGAATGTTAAATTTATAAATAGGTGTTTAGACAGATAGAAACGTATGCACGTGTTGATCAATTTTTATGAGATTTTAAAAAGAAAAAAAAAGTTGCATTAGTTTTTAAATAAAACTTTTAGGTGTGGATTAATTAATATCTAATTTGTAAATTTAAATAAATAAAGATTCTATTGAATAAAAAGCTTAGTTATTAATAAATAGATAAAATACAAATTAATTGGATTATAAAATAATTAGATTAAGTTTTCTAGATGGAAAGATTTCAAATCAATAAAATTAATTATTAAATAAATTGGGTACTAAAAGAAGTTATCATTTTATTATTAAGGAGATTCTTAAATAAATAAAAGATTAATATCTTTAAAAAAATAGGATAGGTTTTCTTATTAAATAAAATAGTTTTTGTAAGCAATAAATAAATACAAATTAAATTAGGAAAAAAGTTTTTTAGTTAAGAATATGAACAAAATATATAAGTTTATTTAAATAAATAATTTGTGAGTTGATAAAATAAATTAGTAAAGTGACTAAAAGAAGAAATAAAATTATAGAAATAAGTTAATTTATAAAAGGAGAAAATGATTAATTAGATGAGTTATTTAAAAAAAGGGGTTAATTTAAATAAGATAAAAGTTACTAATTGTTTTAATAAAAAAAAGGCTGATTAATAAAGACTAATATAGGTGGTTAATTAATTGGTTAATTAATTAAATAAAAAAGTTAATGATTATAAGGTTAATTATATTAATTAATTAGATTAAATGTTAATAACTAGGTTAACTAGGGGGCAGATTATGGGTTAATGGGGAGTTTAGTGGGGCGGATGCTGGCGTGCAGGTTAAGCTGTAAGGGTGCACCGTGGGGCAATGGATACGATCTGATGACAGTGATGTGGCCATGATGTGCAGGTGCATGACAGCTATCGTAGACACACACACACACAATACAATACAATATAAAACAATCAGAAAACCCTAGATTCAATTTATCCTTCGCCGCTTGATCCTTTTTCCTCGTCTTCTCACCCGATCATCTCTCTCCTCTTATTCTTTTTTCATCTTCCTCTCAAACCGTCTTTCCTCTTCTACTCTTCTACTTGCGATCTCCCTCTCCTTCTACCGCTATCTTCCTTTTCTTCTAATTTCTTTCTCTTCACGTTCCTCTTCACTCTACGCGTTTCGTTCTTCTCCTTCTATACTCTTCACTCTACATAAATCAAAACAAAAAAGTTAGAGTGTTAGCATAAAAATCTCACAGTTACACGGTTTGTTTTTTCCCAGGTTCCGAAAGTGGTGGACTCGCGGTTATGGCGATTGGGTTTTTGGCTATTCGGTGGTGAATTCACGACAACGAAGGCATGAGGGTTCTGACAGTGGATGGTTGAGATTCGCGGTGGAGTTTGAGGGTTTAAATGGCGATGACGGAAAAGATGAAGGTGGTTCGTAAAAAAAAGCTAAGTTGCCCCGTTTTTACGATTTTCTTAGGGTTTTGAATTGGGATCTTTCTGGATTCGTGGATTTGTGTGATGTTTGTTGTTGAATTTCTGGGTCCCCCCTCTATGATTCCTGAACCACTTCTTATAGAAAAAAATTTGTGACTTTCGGATTAACTTCCTTTCTAATCTCAAACCGACATGTCTGAACGTATATGGAAACTTTTGATTTCATGTTCTTTATGATATGCTAATGTTGTCACTCTTGTTTTGGAAGGAAAATAGAGCCGTTATGATTCGATTATTGTTGGGAAGGATAGAAATATATTTGATGGACCTTCCTCTTTTAGACGAGCATGTTTTGCAAATCTCTGTTGTATTCTGTTTGGATCATTTGGAAACTCTTTGATGAATTTCGGATTCTTGTTTCTGAACCATATTAACATTTCTTCTTCTTCTTTCAGGAAACTGCTTTAGTTCAGATGTTGCCTGTCTTATACTGTCGAGAAAAGGTTTTGATGCTCGGTGATGACAACGTGATAGTCTGAACCATGAGGGCTTGAGATTGCTATTGCCTTTCATACTGTTAGGTGTCTTATGATGCTCTCTTTCAGTTTGTAATTGTCCGAAACTGTTTTTCGATGCTTTGTAGGAAGCTGGCGGCGAATTCGTTGCCCTTCCGGCTGCTCGAGTTCGCCCGATGATGATTCTGAAACTTGAGGGTTGAACCTATTTCATCTCCTCTTAATTCTAATCTTTAATTTATTTTTGTTATATAGTTTTGATTATTTCGGGAGGCTACTAATTCGATTTTTTCTCTAGGTGGTTTCTTTGCAAAGTTTGGCAGGCGTGTTACGGGAGAGTCCATTGTATTGCTGCTATCATTCAAAAATAATTACTTGAGAATCCAACGCACTGCTCTTTATTTGGCATGTTCCGGCTCAAAGGTCTGTACAAGGGGCAAATCCAGAAGTAATTACGTTGCGGTTTGGCCATCAGCTGAAGAGTTGTTGCAAATCTTGTTAAATTGATATGTAATAGAACCTAGTAACGTCGTGATTTACCGCTCAAAACTATTCTTTTGAAAATGAAAGAAACTATAGGCTCCTAGTAATATGATAAATCCCCTTTGGGAAATGATGATGAATAAATATGGACCTTGGTGTTCTTGAATAAACCCCGAATTTCCTTGACTTTTATTGGTTTGCCTTGGATTTCTCTTCAATGAAGTTTTATAATTGACTTTGTATGGAGGAAACCCTCTTGGGATTTATGAACTTAATCATGATTGACATTCAAGCTTGGACTTGTAAACCCAATTGAAACATGAAAGTTGTAATAAAAATGAATTCGTAAAAACTTCACTTCTCCACAAATGAAATTGTTAGAACCCGATAACTAGCATTCTTGACATAGTAACTTGGAGATTTGTAAAGAAGTGGCTTAAATCGAACCTTCATAAATCATAAATCTTGCTCTTGAGAACCTAGCGCTTGAAATCAAATCAAATCCTAATCATTACCGCTTTAGAGCCCTAACAGCGGGAATTTAAACCTCTTTTAAAACACGACCCACCTCCTGAGGGGTCCTTTGGAACAAATGGATACAACCTGAAATCCTTCTTGCCACAAAACCAAGATTAATCCCTAAATGACTATGCTCAACACCAATGGAAAGAAAAGATCTAATCCACACTTGAAATTGCTCCGCCTGTGTAAAACTGGTTAGCCGTATACATAAAAGTAAGAGATAATACGCAAGAAAAAAATGCACGGAGGAGTGGGATCTTAAGGTGAAAAATTAGGGTGTGACAGGGTGCAGTTGTTGTTTTTGTGTGATACTGAAAGAGTGATAGTGAGAGACAAAATGTTAAAGTGTGGGAGGGGAAGTGTTAACCCTCAAAAGTAAATGCAAAAAAGATGATGGGTGGGCCCAAAAGGCAATACTTAAAACAAACACAACTGATGTGGCAGAGAACTGTTTCTCTGTTTCGCCTTACTCGCACTGCGAGTTTGCTAGCGAAGGCATCCGCCCAGAGGTTCACACAGCGAACATGACAGGTTTTTCAATTTTTTTCCCTTCTTTCTTCACAAATCTTCTACCACATCCTTGCACAAACATACATTAAACACAAACCGTAAAAACAGAGAATACTTACAATGTTGGGGTGCCTCCCAACAAGCGTTTTGTTTAACATCGTTTGAGCTCGATAGTCCAATGTGATCAAGGATCGCAAAAAGGAATGGAGGTGTTGTTCGGCTCGAAATCACCATCCAAATAGATCTTAAATATTTGGCCATTCATTGTCCAACTCTCTTTTGATTGCACATCTTCAATTGTGATTGCTCCATAGCTCATGATGTCTCGAATCCGGAACGGACCCGACCACTTTGATTTTAGCCTTCCTGGGAACAATTTCTTGTCATGATAAACTTTCACCCGGTCTTTGTAAACTCTGTCAGATTCATATGCTTGCAAGCGCAGTTTCTCTAATTCATGAAGTTGGATTTTTCTTTTTCACCACTTAGCTTTTGATCAAAAATCAACAATTTTAAGTCCCAAAAAGCCTTATGTTCCAACTCTACCGACAAGTAACAGTTCTTACCATAGACAATCTTGAAAGGAGTGAGAACAATCGGAGCCTTAAAAGTCGTCCGATAAGCCCACAAAGCATCATCTAGCTTGCTCGACCAATCTTTTCTAGAAGCGGACATAGTTTTTTCCAAAAAAAAAAAATTATTTCTCGATTCCATACTTCGGCTTGCCCGTTAGCTTGTGGATGGTAGGGTATTTCAACTTTGTGCTTAACACTGTACTGCTCCAACGCTTTTTCTAGCTGAGTGTTGCAGAAGTAGGATCCTCCATCACTTATCAACACTCGCGGAGTACCAAATCGAGAAAAAAGATTTTTCTTCAAAAAATTTATCACGGTTTTTCCGTCAGCCTTAGAACTTGTTGTTGCTTCAATCCATTTTGAAACATAATCAACTGCAACCAAGATGTATTCATTACCGAAAGACGGCGGAAATGGGCCAACAAAATCCATGTCCCAACAGTCAAATACTTCGAATTCTAACATATTTTGCAACGACATTTCATTCCTTTGTGAAATTCCACCATTCCTTTGGCACTTATCAAAACTTTTAGTATACGCATGCGCATCTTTAAACAAAGAAGGCCAATAAAAGCCCGATTAGAGGACTTTCGTTGTCGTTATTGTATCATTGAAATAACCTCCATAAGGAGAGTTGTGACAATGCCAAAGTATGTCCTTGGCCTCTTCATGAGACACACATCTCCTCAAAATTTTGTCAACACCAAGCTTAAACAAATGAAACTCATCCCATACAAAATATTTGGCATCAGAAAAAAAAAATTCTTTTTCTGGTTACTCCTTAGATTTCCGGTATTAATCTGGCGGCTTTGTGATTAGCCATGTCGACAAACCACTGTCTAACTTGCACCATGTACAACTTCTCATCGGGAAGTTCTTCCTTCACCTCATTTTCATGTTTCGTCACCTCAACATTCACAAGACGGGATAAGTGATCCGCCACCAAATTCTCGGATCCCTTTTTGTCACGAATTTCTAAATCAAATTCTTATAACAAAAGGATCCAACAAATTAGCCTTTGTTTTGAATCCGGCTTGGTGTACAACTTCTCATCGGGAAGTTCTTCCTTCACCTCATTTTCATGTTTCGTCACCTCAACATTCACAAGACGGGATAAGTGATCCGCCACCAAATTCTCGAATCCCTTTTTGTCACGAATTTCTAAATCAAATTCTTATAACAAAAGGATCCAACAAATTAGCCTTTGTTTTGAATCTGGCTTGGTGAGAAAATACTTAATCGCTGCATGGTCCGTGTAAACCACAACTTTATACCCTATCAAATATGACCAAATTTTTTCCAAGCTGACTTGAAAATCACCGCTCTGTTGAGACCCTTTCGAAAATGGTTCGGTTGAACGAGTAGTCGTGAAAACTTTTACTATTGTTAATTGGAGTCTGTGATACTGGGGTTTGTAGTACCTTAACACCACCTTGGCCTTATTTAGGACGTAGTGCGAGAACTATGAGGGAGTAATCCCAAAATAGTTGCTATGCGATACTACACTCAAAAGAGGTTCTCTTGAGAATATTATTAACCACCGAGTCAATTGGGAAATTGATAATATCCGAAAGATGGACTGATGACTTTGGGCACCTCTTTAGAACCCTTGTTCTGCAGGTACAACTAACCTTAGTACATACCTTATGGGGATGGGTAGACCTTAACTCCGTTCATATACCTTAACCTAGGGCCTTGTGGATATTTGTGCATTACATTCATAAAGCATCACATTGCATTCAGTATCATGGAATTCAAACTTTATTTATGAATATTGAAGGATACCATGGATTACAATAGAAGCAAGCAACTCTTTCTCGGTTGTTGCATAGTTTATTTGAGCTTCATTAAGAACTTTACTCGCATAGTGTATAGCATGAAAAAAATTTGTTTTTCTTTGACACAACACCGCGCCAATGACATAATCACTAGCATCGCGCATGAGTTTAAAATCAATTTTCCAATTCGGTGCTACAATCATGGGTGTGGTGGTTAAGCTTTACTTTAAATAATTGAAAGCGGTCATACAAGACTCGTCGAAAATAAAAGACTTATCTTTGTTGAGCAAGTTGCTCAATGACTTCACAATCTTTGCAAAATCTTTGATAAATCTCTGATAGAATCTCGCATGACCCAAAAAGCTTCAGATTCCTTTCATGTTCAAAGGTGGTGGTAGCTTCTCAATGACTTCCACTTTGGCACGGTCAACTTAAAGCCCTTTCAAAGAAACTTTGTGTACAAGCATAATTCCTTCCATGACCATAAAATTGCATTTTTCTCAGTTGAGTACTAAATTAGTCTCCATACACCTCTCCAAAACAACATCCAAATTTTTCAGACAAAGGTCAAATGACGGATCGAAAACTAAGAAGTCATCCATAAACACCTCGATAGTATTTTCGATCAAGTCCAAGAAAATATCTTGCATACACCTTTGAAAAGTCGTTGGTGCATTACACAGGCCAAACGACATTCTCCTATAAGCCAAGATTCCAAAAGTTCAAGGGAAATCCATTTTTTCGTGATCCTCCAGGTTGACAATGATTTGATTATAACTCGAGTATCCATCCAAAAAACAATAATACTCTTGACTGGAGAGCCTTTCGAGCATTTGGTCTGTGAAAGGAAGAGGGAAGTGATCTTCCCTCGTAACTTGATTGAGCCTACGGTAGTCGATACACATCCTCCACCCCGTTATAGTTTTTGTTGGAACAAACTCATTCTTCTCATTACGGATAACTGTCATTCCTCCCTTCTTCGGCACCACTTTTACCGGACTAACCCACGGACTGTAAGAGATAGAATAAATCATTCCAGCATCCAACATTTTTACCACTTCTTTCCTCGCCATTTCTTTCATGGTGGGATTCAATCTTCTTTTTGGTTGAGCCACCGGCTTGAAATCTTCCTCCATGAATATTTGGTGCATACAATAGGATGGACTTATACCTTTCAAGTCAGAAAGAGTCCAACTCATTGCCTCTTGATTTTTATTCAAAACACTAATTAATTTCGTCTCTTCCCTCTTGGTTAGCTCCGAACTAATGATCACCGGCTTATTTCCCTCTTCATCAAGAAAGACATACTTGAGATGAGAGGGTAACACTTTCAACTCAAGTTTAATTTCCTCATTGTTTTCATTTTTCAACATTTCCACCCTTTCATTCAAAGGGGGAATTTCTTCTAACTTTTCAAGCTCCCGCAAGAATTTTTCAATCTCTTTCTTCCTTTTCATTGAAATTTGAAAGAGCATTGGTAAGAACTTGTTTTAATAGTTTGGGAACTTGTAGTAACTCTTTAACTTCTTCGATCACCCTTTCCGTTACATCGATTCTAAAACAATCGGTCTTGTCCTTCGAGTGCTTCATGGCTTTAAAAAGATTGAAACATATCTCCTCATCTTGAACTCTAACTTTCATTAGACCGGCATCCATATCAATTGCCATATGCGCGGTCTTCATAAAAGGTCGCCCAAGAATCAAAGGAGTGTCCTCATCTTCTTCCATATCAATCACCACAAAGTCAATTGGAAACAAAAAAATTTCAAACTTTACCAACACGTCTTTTGCTACACCATGAGGGCAAGTGGTAGGTTTTTCGGCAAGTTGCAATGTTATTTGAGTAGACCTCAACTCCATGTGTCCCAACCGTTTCATAATAGACAAGGGTATCAAATTGATAATAAGGCCTAAATTGATCAACCCATTGCCAACATAAGTGTTTCCAATTGTAACTGGTAAAGTGACTCATCCCAGATCACTTTCTTTCCTCGGGAGAGTACGTTGAACGATTGTGCTACAACTAGCATCCACCATGATAGTTTCTTGATCTGTATACCTCTTCTTTTTTGTAAGGATATCCTTCATGAATTTCACATATTTGGGCATTTGTTCCAATGCTTCGAAAAATGGAATATTGATTTTCAATTGCTTGAATATATCCATGAACTGAGCATAGTGCCTCGCACTATGTTTTCTTAATGGAGCATGTGGATATGGCCAATTTTGAATCGGAGTAGTGCTCACTTTTTCTTCTCTCGTATTTTTCTCTTCTTCCTCACTCTTTTTTTTACTCTCTCATTTTCAACTAATTCTCCCTCAACATTTTTTTTACTTCTTTCTCAACATTTTCTTTTTCTTTTTCAATTACAACCTCATCCTCTACTACCTCCTCACCTACACCCATGTTAATTTCTCTACCACTTCTTGTAAGAATCGCCTTACAATTATCCTTAGGATTTGGGATAGCGGTAGCCGTAAATGGCCCTTTTTGTTGGTCGACCAATTGTTTTGATAATTGACCCACTTGCGTCTCCAAATTCTTTATAGCCGCATCAGTATTCTGTTGATTTGACATTGACATTTTCATAAATTGAGTCAGAGTTTCTTCCATCTTTGAAGTTTCACTTTGAGCTTGTGGAGGTTGAGTGTAATTTTGGTATTGTTGGTGATTTGAAGTTCCGGCTTCTTGCGGCCTCCAAGGTTGTTGATACCCATGATTTGGTCTTTGATACCCTTGATTGACTTGTTGGTAAGGAGACCTAGGTTGGTATCCCTGATTTTAATTTCTGGCATACTTAACCTCTTCCACTAGCGGAGGATAATACCTGGTAGGATGGTCACCTTTGCACAATTCGTAACTTGCCACTTAAGCTTTGGTAGGAACTTCTTGCATCTCTTTAATTTGTTGTGGAAGCTTCGAAATTTGTTGAGTTAAAAGTTCCACTTGTTATGATAAAAGTTTATTTTGAGCGATAGCATCGTTGGTACCCAACTCTAGCATTCTGGGCTTTCTTTGAGTTACTCCACGATTGTGATTCCCTTGGTGGTCATTAAGCGTCATCTTGTCAATGATTACAATTGCTTCATCGGCACTTTTAGACATCAAAGAACCACCCGCCGTAGCATCCAACAAGGTTTTATGAACAGAGAGGAAACCATTATGGAAAATGTGAACTTGCGTAAGTTCATCAAAACCATGTCCTTTGCATTTTCTCAATATTGACTTGAATCTCTCCCAAACTTCTTTGAGGGATTCATTTCCTCGTGAAAATACCGCAATTGTCGTCTTTGCTTCCATGAACCAGTTGTATGGAAAAAACAGTTCAAGGAACTTTTCTTCTAAAAAATTCTAGTCCGTCATTACTGTTGTAGACTGATCAAGATACCATTCCTTTGCTTTCCCAATCAAAGAATGAGGAAATAGTCTCCTAAACAGTGATTCTTCGTCAGCTTCTGGCGCTCCAGTTGCAACTGCAATCTTATAGAATTTGGTAAGATGTGTAAATGGATCCTCATGATCTAACCCCGTGAAAGGATTTTAATAAATGAGTGCAAGGATTCCCGTTTTCATCTCATATTGCCTTCCATTTTGGAGATTGCGCGCAAACTGAGCATTGTGCCTCGAACTATTTGTACATGGAACTGAAGCTGAAGGTGGTGTTGGTGGTGAAGCTGCCATGATTGGTGTAACAGGTGGAGTGGATGAATAAAATTATCCGCGCTCTTGTCTTTCCCTAGCTTGTTGTCGTCTCTACCTTGTTTGAATGTTGAGTCGATGAGCAGTTCTTTCAATCTCATGATTGAAAAGAAGTTCTTCAGGCCGGACTTGTCCTCGTATAAACGAATTATGCACACAAGCTAAACAAATCAAAAATCATAAAGAAATACAGAGATAAGATATTCACAATACACAAATCTTAAAATCACTAAGTTATTTCAATGCTTGCAATATCCTACTAAACAATCCCCGACAACAATGTTAGTTTGTTGAAATAGTACAGTCGAGAGTGTTTTATCGTATCCGCAGGGATTGTACGAGAATATTTGATGCTTGCAGTTTAATATTTTAGTGCCTTAAGTAAATGGGTTTTCAAATGGTTTCTACTTGGTAACATAAGTTTGCAAGAAGTAAAACAAGGTAAAAGATGGTTCTTGTTTGATAAAAAAGCATGCCAAGATTAGGTTTCACTAATTCATCTTAAACGTATCTAGTCAATCGAATATGTGAACTTAGTTTCAACCAATATAATTGTGTATCCTTGCAAAATCGTTTATCTCTAAAGAGATTTTGTGAATATTATTGTTTTGACCGTTATATGATCTCTCTAAATAACACCCGAAACAATAATCGTTAAGATCAATACAATGCAAATATCAACTTCCAAATCTATGTCTAGAGTTTGTTAGTTGATAGATGAAGAAATTAGGTCAAGACTTGAAAAGTTTATGTCTAAAGCAATCCAAATCATAAATTCAACAAAATATAGCAAATAACTTCATCTATATTGATCAAAGCTTTGTTCACATACAAAAGATTAAAAGAAATACATAAAATCAGAACTAGCTACCTCTATTCTTGACACAAAAGGGGTTTAACTATCCATTTCCATGGTAGCTTGAGCAACAAGTTTTAGAAGAAGCTTAATCAACACCCAAGTCAAAAAATTGAGATTGGATGGGAATCCACCTTCTTTTGATGAAAGATGGCTAGGAGATGATGAAAATGGGAGAACTAGGGTTTTCTTGCTGAAACATATGGAAATGTGAAAAGGTATCAAAAATTTATCTCAAGTACTTATAGCAATCTTGTTGTGTTGTCACATTCACACTGCGAACCTTCTATTCGCCTAGCGAACATCCAAATGCGGCACTTAAAGTTCCAGTGTACAGTTAAACCGCCATGAGACATTTCCTCATATTTGTTGTGCGAATAATCCCTCGCACTGCAAAGCCTTCGCCAGCAACTTCGCACAACGAGTTCTTACCCAAATACCTACTGCCTCAAGTATGGGACCATTCGCTAGCACTCCACTACTCCTTTTCTCCAACGAACCATTCACTAGCTTCTTCGCACAACAAGTTTTGGTCATTTTCTCCTCTATGTGAATAGTACCAAGCTCCCTGGGGTCTTTGCTGGCAAGTTCACTGTGCGAACTTGTTGATGATTTTTCTGGGGAAGTTCGCTAGGAACTTCGCATGGCGAACTTCATGATTTTTTGCTGCTATATTGATTTCCTTGTCAATGTTCTTGTGTCTTACTCTTCTTGTTTTGTGCCTAATTCCTGCATAATAGCACACAAATCAAAGCAACCAAGGTATTTTCAAGCAATGAAGCATATCATCCAAAACATAAGTGATTCAAATCAATTTATCTACAAAAAAGAATGAAAGATGTCAACATTTGATAGAGCAATAAAGCAAAGTTTGGCATCTAACAGAAGTAAAGCATGTTCTTCGTGAACACAATGTCCAGACAGATGTCCTGTCGAAACTAGCAAGCACAAAAAAGAAATAAGGAAACAAATTCTTCATCCGGAATTGACTAAGCATCGAGAAACTCCCCCAACCCTAGATATAAATGTCATTGGCGACAACGACTGCTGGATGACCTCGGTCTGCAACTACCTTGCCAAGGATGAACTACCATCTGACCCAAAGGAAGCCAGCATGGTCAGGCGCAAAGATTGTTTCTATGTCCTGGTTAAAAATAAGCTTTACAAACGAGGGTTCTCCATTCCTCTCCTCAAATGCGTCGAAGAAAACATGGTTTTCCATATCATTCACGAAATCCACGAAAGAATCAACGCCCAACACCTCAGAGGAAGATCCCTCTCCAGGAAAGCTCTACGAGTAGGATTGTCACACCCTCATTTTCGCCTTTAGCCTTTATACCCTACATTCGCCATACCATACATCATTTTATTGCATATCGAGCATATGGGTACGGATTGGGTCGATTTGTCATTTTCCATTTCAAATGAGATAACTTGTCTATCTTGGACTACATGGAAGAAAAGGTTCATTTAAATTGGAAAGTCTACTCATGTGGATTTCTTCAAGAAGAAGTTACTTGACAAAATATTAGGATATTTAAGATATATTCCTAATGACCATGAAATGCAAGGCATAATTCAAGATTGCTTCATCCAATTTTGTTTTAAATTCTTGATCAAGTGGAGTTCAAATTTCCAAAGCATGAGTCAAGATCACAAGTCCATAATTCAAGACTTCATCCCTTTCAAGCTTAATGGTTCTAAGGAAATCCATCATGAATCCAAGATTAAAGGCAAGAATATTACAAAGAGAAATTTTATGACATTAGAAGAATGTCATTTGTTGCAAGATTTCCAACTCTAAGTAATGTTTAGAAATTAATTTATTTCTAATACTTCATTCAAGTCTCTAGTCAAATTCATGTTATGGTAATGCCACACCAAGTCTACTTTATGCTTACAAACATCCAAGAAACATGCAAGGATTAAATCAACATTGGAATGTTTTGAGACCAATAATATGCATGTTTAATCATCTGCAAAACAGCCTCATGCAAGAGGAGGCAAATTATCTCATGTCATAAAATCTACATGTCACAAAATCAAGAGAATAGCATATGATAATACATCTAGATATCAGATTTTGAAAATGCTGTCAAGAGGTAGTAGCTTTGACCAAGATGAGCTGTCCAAACACAAACCAACAAAATGGGTGCAAGGTACAAGGTGCTGCAGAAAAACAGCATAGGCAAAGTGCAACAGCAAAAATGCAGCATAGCTCTTGCATGGAAATGGAAAGAAAGAGAGTGGCATGAGAAAAGGTGGTAAGAAACACCACTCCATGAAAAATCTGATATGTGGGGAGAAGTGAAAACCCTAGAGGAGCTGAGATAAGAGGAGGGGGCTGTAAACAAAAAGGGATCACTCTTCATTCATTCAACATCCATTCTACACACATTTGCAAAACCAGAAAATAGAGAGAGCTAACAAAACCCTAAAAACCAGAAAAATAGGAAGCTTTGCAAACCAGAAAAAGAGAGTGATATAGAACCAAGAGGATCATTGAGAAACAAAACCTTCACAACATAGAGTGAAGAGGAGTGAGGTACATTCAACCAAGACCAAGGAGGACTTGCAAGAAGGATAGAAAGCTCTTGGGTATCCATTTCCTCCAACCTTTCTCCCTTTATTTTTTTGCTCTTACATTCATTTTGTTTACTCTTTTATGTATTGTTGTATTGTATGTTTCATGTAAGGTTCCAAAGGGACCAAGAAACCATTCTTAAGAAACCACAAAAACGAAAGAAAAACATAGAAAAGTTAGATTTTTTCACTCTGGTAGCCTGACACGGACCGTGTCACACAACACGGCCACCCGTGTCACGCAACACGGGCCGTGTCACACAACACGGCCACCCGTGTTGCACCTCTGTTTGAGGTTTCCACGACCAAAAACCCCAGGCCTCACAACACGGGCCGTGTCACACAACACGGTCACCCGTGTTGTAGCTCTGTTTGCCCTAAAAATCATTTTTCACCCAGACTTTACAACACGGGCCGTGTCACACAACACGGCCACCCGTGTTGCACCTCTGTCACGCTCCAAAACCCACATTGCATGCACCCTATGACACGGGCCGTGTCACACAACACGGCCACTCGTGTTACACCACTATTTTGCTACTTTTTTCGTTATTTTACCTCCAAAATTTTTTTTCCGTTTTTATTGCATGTCTCGATTTTTTTTATGCGACTAATCCCATATGTTTGTATGATTTTAGTATGAATGTTTCTATTATCCTTGGTGACTTTTGATTCCAAAAACCCTTTTCAAAAAGCAAACTCTCGATTTTATCGAGCCATTTTCAACCCTTGTAAGTAGGCCGCCTTGTGCGTCCGCCATCGACCTTGTTCGTATTACCTCAAATACTTTTACAAACAATAAATCTTGATCCAACGTCAAGTGGTTCTATTTTCTCATAAAAATCCAAAACACAATAACATAAACGATTAGAATTATGCACCACGAACTTTAAAGTGGTAGAAAAGGAATGAGAATGGAGTCCTCCTACACTCGTTCCGAATGTTTTGGATACAAGGCGCTCGACTTGGTTATTCGAAACATTCATTTCTATCCAAAGTCTTTTGTGTATAATCCTAATCAAGAACAATTTCTCTTAAGAAACTTAAAAATAACATCAACTCATCAAACTTATTTTCGCCTTAGGGCATCAATCGAAAACCCCTTTTTCAAGGTATAAAATCAACCAACAAACAACTATTTCATAAGCCTCCGAACTACGGAGCTCTGATTCTTCACTTCTTTTAAGTGAGGATACGTAGGCACAAGGGCCACAATCCTTGGCGAGCATTAAAATAAATAAACCAACCCCTCTTTTCCGTAAGCAAGCAAACTCTTAATAAAAACACCCATTCACGTTAAATAACCTAGGAGGTTCCCATCGAGTACGATGGATGCGAGGGGGTGCTAACACCTTCCCCTCGCATAACCGACTCCCGAACCCTAAGACTTCGTTGCGATGACCACGCTCTTTCCCCAAAGGTTTTATCGCTATTTCCCTTTCCCTCCGTGGGATAAAAAAAATTCGGTGGCGACTCTGTGTCATTTTTCGCGTAGCGACAGCTGGCGACTCTGCTGGGGACCTTTTCCTAAGCGAGTCAAGCCTAACCTAGGTTGTTTTTGCGTGTTTGGGTTCTTTCCTTTTTGCTTGTTTATCGCTTTCCTTGTTTTTTTCAATTGTATCTCACCGTGTTTGGCTTCATTGGTTCTTGGTATGGATTGAAAACTTTGGAGGCAAACCTTGAGGGAAAGACTTTATACCCGAGTCTAGAGTGTTAAAATTGAGATAGGAGAGGTTGAGTAGTATGGGCTTTCGAGATGCTCATCTCGTGATAGTCGATACGAGAACCTCTCTTAGAGTAGATTCATTTGAGAATGATGAGAACCGTCAAGCTCTTGGCGTGTTTGATCAACGTTTTCTCAAGAATCCATTACTCTAAGGACCTTTTAGAACCCTAAACCTTTGGCCAACTAAGATTGATGGTCACGTAGTATGGGTCCTCGAGAAGCTCTTCTCGTGGGGATCGATACGAAGACCTCGTTCAGAAGAGACTTTCTTGATGGAGTTGTTGCCTGGCAATGACTGACATACGTAACAAACAGTCAAGAAAGTCCATGACTCTGAAATCCTTGTCTAGAACCCAATGTCGATGTGTCTCGTAGTATGGGCCCCCGAGAAGTTCTTCTCATGTGGGTCGATACGAGGACCTCACCCAAAAGAGATTCAGGTGATGGAGTCATCCTCCGACATATTCATGTCATGTATGATGAACAATCATATGAATCCATGGCTTTGGGATCCCTTTTAAACCATAGATCACACCTTGTGAGAACCTTTTCCATAAAGCAGACAGTATCGACCATATCCATACCACGGACTTATGAACCCATATGCTCAAATTCTGCATCCGTTCATACATACATACTTCATAAAAGAAACAAAACAAAGCTCTTAGTGTCTTGTTCTTGTTGCAGATATAAGCATTTTTCAGAAGCAGTCATGATGAATGTGAATTTAGGAACAATGAAGCTAAACAAGAAGACCGACTGAAAGAGTACTTTCACTTTCAAATACAAAGATCCTTCAATAGACAGTCTAAAAGCTCTAAGTGCCAAGATCACTCCCATCAAGCACAACAAATTTCACTCTACTTATGGGAGAATTTTGGATCTGTTGACAGAGAAGGTGGAGTTTGAAGCTCTCACAGCCTTGGCTCAGTACTATGACACGTCTTTCCGTTGTTTCACCTTTGCCAATTTTCAGATAGCTCCTACTTTGGAAGAATTTGAGAAGATTTTGAACCTCTACATCAAAGATCGCAATCCTTTTCCCAAGCTCGAAGAAGAGTTCACGTTGAAGAAAGTGGCTTCTGCCTTAGGGATTCCTACATCAGATGTGATAGCCAATTGGGCACCCAAAGGAGCTAGAGGTTTCTCAAGGAAATTCTTGGAAGAACGAGCGTGGAAGTATTCCAAGGAAGAGAAATGGGAAATATGTGGTTCAATTCTAGCACTCTTAGTCTACGGAATTGTGATGTTTCCAAATGGGGAAAATTTTGTGGACCAAGTAGCTGTGGAGATCTTCTTGACCAAGAACCCTGTGCCTTTCCTCTTAGGTGACTTCTACCACACACTCCATACGAGACATATAAAAGGAGGTGGAATGTTCCTTTGTTGCGCCCCACTCCTGCATAAGTGGCTAAGGACCCACATGCCCGAAAAAGGTCCTTTTGCTTCCAAGGAACTCTCATGGCCTTAAAGATTCGCTTCACTCACCGCTAGTTCCATCACATGGTACAAGAGGGAATGGGAAACCAAAGATATTATCTTTTCTTGTGGAGAATTTCCCAACGTGCCTCTTGTGAGGACGCGAGGTTGCATCAATTACAACTCGGTGTTACTTAAGAGACAGTTTGGACACTCCATGGATGGCCCTCCTAAGGAAGAAGATTTGGTGCCATTCCTTGTCAATACGGCCGATCCATGTGATCCGTCTGTACGAAGAGCAAGAAGAGCATGGGTAAACATCCAAAGAAGCAATCCAAACAATGGGCGGAAGAACATCCTTGCTCGTGAACCTTATGTCAAATGGGTGACAGAGAGAGTGAAAGAGGTCAGATTACCTTTTATCTTTGATGCATCTGTTTTCCCATCTCATCCTGAACCCGAGCCTATCTTACCCGAAGATATGGAGAAACTTAAGGCTAAGATCCAAGAACTTGAAGATGAGAACACTCAGCTTCGAATTCGACTCAACGAGACTAAGCAGAAAAGTGAAGCTTGGGAAGACAAAAGCAAAGAGTTGAAAGAAAAGTTCGAGGATATCAAGAAAAGGGCTAGGGAAGAGAAAGGAAAGAAAGAATGGGTTGGTGGAGCTCTCAGAGACGCCAACGCCGACTTGGATCACCAAAATGAAAAATTGGACCAAGTGTGGCGAAAGATCAGAGACTTAGAAAATGATGTGAGAATAGCCACCCAGATGAAGAAAGATGAAAGGGAAAAATTTGAAGCTCAGATTCACAAGTTGAAAGGCATTATGAAAGGCTGCAAAGATCAATTAGCTCGTGAGCTATTGGAAAAGGAGAATGCGCAGCGAGACTTCGTGCAAGCAGAGTACCAGTTGGGTAGAGCTATCGAAGAGATCCGAAGATTGAAATATGGAATATATGATGAGTTATATCTAGAGTTGAAGGACAGCTGCCACTATTGGGAAGAAAGTTGTCGTCAGGCAGAAGCTGCGGTACTTCAGAGATATGACGTCATCCATGATCTCCAAATTCTCTATGAGGAGTGGAAGGACAAATTCATAAACTTGGCGGGATTCTCCAACTTTGTGCTTCAGCAGATCCCTGAAAGATTGAAGGTAGTCGATCAAGTGATGACTCCTGAAAACACTCATGTCCCTGTGTTCGACTTTGTGAAGTTTTGCAAGGAAACAATGGGGGAACTTGTTACAGATTTAGAGGCTGTCCGCAGAGCCCAAGGAGTCACATTTAGAGTCGATTTGTAATTTGCTTAAGAAGTGTATCTTTTGTATTTTATTTGAACTTGGCTTCGAGCCTTAATGAAATGAGAGTTTGTTCTATTATGTCTCTTCTGATTAATTGCAATGGAAAATATTTATATTCTCAACAATAACTAACAAGGTTACTAAGAGCTTTGCGCATAGCATTATTCATATGCATTCCATACGCATCATGTCGCATTTTATAAAAACAAAACCAAAAACTTACAAAAAAACTTGACCTCCATTCGCAGTAAACAAGCTGACTTCCCAACATCCCTACTACACTCGCGGCAAGCAAAGATTACTGATGGATCAAATTGAACAGACCCAAGCCGCCTTCAGAGACGAGATGAACCACATGAAGACTCAGATGGGCCAGTTGATGGAAGTCATCCAGGCTATGGCTAAAGGACAAGAAGAGTTGAAGCAAGCTATGGAGAGAAACGCTGCCAACACTCCAGTTCCTACTACTGTAGGCTAAACTCCCACTCCTGGCAAAGTTGTTCCAACTCTTACAAATGCAATCCCCGTTCCTGGTGGCACGATCCCTACTCCTGCTGGCGCAGGTGCAATCCCTATTCCTCGTAGTGGTACGACTACCCCTCAAATCCACTTTGACGATCACGAAGGTTTCTACAACTCTCACAATGACTTGGCTGCAGACAGTTCTGGAGCACCAACTACTGACTTGGAAAAGAAGGTACTCGCCTTGCAAGAGACGGTCAAAGGACTACAAGGCCCAAGCACTTTTGGGTTAGAGGCTGCGGATATGTGTTTGGTACCCGGTGTTAAGATTCCGCTCAAGTTCAAAGTCCCCGACTTTGAAAAATACAAAGGGACAAGCTGTCCCCAAACTCACATCCGATCGTATTATAGGAAGATGGCTGCCTACTCTGATGATGAAAAACTACTAATGCATTTCTTTCAAGATAGCCTCAGTGGAGCTTCCCTTGAATGGTACATGCAGTTAGAAGGTACGCACATCAAGACTTGGAAAGAGTTAGCCGAGGCATTTCTGAAACACTACCAATACAACTCTGACATGGCGCCTAATCGCACACAACTCCAAGGCTTGACCCAGAAATCTGGTGAAGCGTTCAAGGACTATGCTCAAAGGTGGAGGGACTTAGCTGCTAGAGTCCAACCTCCTCTTCTTGAAAGAGAATTGACCGATATGTTCATGGGGACTCTTCAAGGTCCCTTCCTAGAACGTTTGGCGGGATGCACATCTACTGTGTTCTCAGATTTAGTGATGGCTGGTGAGAGGATAGAGAATATGATAAAGATTGGAAAGATTCAAATTGCTGATGGAGCTTCTAAGAAGCCCTACCAAGGTTTTGCAAGGAAAAGGGAAGGCGATACGAGCGCTGCTTTTATGGACAAAGGGAAGGCCAAAGCATACCAAGGCTCTTATCATCATGTGGCCGCAGTTACTCCAAATCAGCCTCTCTCCATACCCGCAAGTCAACCGGCTGCTCAAGCTCCCTATCAACAACAACGTCAAAACTATTATCAATAGGAAATCGTCACCAGCAACAGGACATAGTTCACAAACAAAAATTTCCAAGATTCATCGCCAAATTGGGCACCAAACAACACTTCATGTCCGTCGAGCACCCACGGACGAACGAGCAAGTCGAAGAAGCGAACAGGGTAATCTTGCAAGGTCTCAAACGAAGATTGGATGAAATAAAAAAATAATGGGTCGAGGAACTACACAACATGCTTTGCGCCTACCGAACTGCACCTCACTCGACAACTGAGGAAACCCCTTTCTGATTATCATATGGGAGCGAGGCGGTGATCTCTATCGAAATACATGTGCCCTCCAGGAGGACTGAGGCTCCCCTAGACGAGGAGGTGAACAACGAGGTGCTAAGAGAGGAGCTCGACCTTCTCGAAGAGGTCTGATCAGGAGCAGCCCTCCGCGAGGCCTCGTTAAAACAAAAAAATCGCAATCAAGCATAACATCAAAGTCATACAATGATACTTCCAAGTAGGCAGTCTCGTTCATAGGAGAAATCACAAAGATTCTCGCGAAGGCAAACTCACTGCAAAATGGACCTATCGTGTTCGAGCAAAAACGAAAAATGGGGCTTACTACCTAGAACACCTCGACGGGGAAGAACTTGCTCGACCATGGAACACCAAAAAGCTAATACAATATTACAACTAAGGCCACAACAATTGGCGTACTCCGTCAAAATGATGAGCACATTGTGCCGACCAGAAGTGCGTGTCCCGGTATAAGCACTGCATTCTAAAATCAATTAAGGCAGGCTTTTACTCTAGAACAAGCAAAACCCTTGTTCGTCAATGGTCCCTTGACCGAGCCCGCCGTTGCCACCGTACCGTGAAAGGCAGAACGCCTAGCTCGTAGTGGAAAGTTCACGCCCTAGAAAATAGGCCACAAACGCGACCTGAGCTCCGCTCTCTTGCCCAAAAATTACCCAGGCCTTTCGACCAGTTCCCCTCACTGTCGAACAACTATTTGTCGAGCAAACCCCGAAACACAGTGAAAAACCATTCACGAAAGCAACACATACAAACGGGCACTCCCGACGAGCAGCGTCCAACACTTAGCAAAATCAAGTAGAGTAAAAACATACACGCACAAATATCTAAAATAAATCATACACAAGACACCACCAAGGCCGAAATCACATATAAAAAAATAAAACAGCCACAAGGACGGCGGTTGTAAGGATATTACATAAAAAGTGGCCACACCCCCATCCAGAGACAAAGATACGACCTCGGAGGCAGAAATTATTTTTAAAAATTACATAAAGAGGCCAAACCCATCTGAATAAATTACAACATACGACACGTAGGCTGGAAAGACAAAACAAAAATCAATCGGCATTTGGTTGCGGCTCCCCGTGGACAGGCTACTCGTTCTCCTCACCCAACCTGAGGAAATCAGGAATGACGATCTGGCCGTCCGCCACGCTATGGAGGAACCCTCTCCCCGCGGTAACCAGCTCAACCTCGAGGTTCACAATTTCCAGTTACTCCACCGTGTTGTTGAAAGCCTCCTCAGTTGCCCCCAAGCAGTCCTCATCGGCCTGGTTTATCCGGGTGACAAGCTCGGCACGAGTCTTCGGACTCTTCACCTCATCACTCTCGTCCTCGGCAGGAGCTGCAGCATTCCGTAAAGCAGCAACCACGTCCTCCGAGGCTTTCTTCTCCGCAGTCAATGTATCCCGCTTCTCGGTAACCTTGGCTGGCTCCTCCTTGGATGTCTTCGCCGCCTCCTCCGCAACCTTTAGCCTCTCCTCCAGAACCGCGTTGGCAGCCTGAGTCTTCTTCAGCTCCACTTCCTAAAGAGCCCCTTCCTTTATATATACCATCGCCATGCCCAAGACCCTCATTAGGGCAGCAGCGTCCTGGGCCAGCAACGTCCTCTTGCTCGGATGACGAGCTTCTTGAGCGCTAAAGACAATGCCCGATGGAGTGTAAGGGAGGAGCCTTCAAAGAAATCCCTTTTGTGGAAGTATGGGGGCTGATTGTACTTGCTTTTCTCTTGTTCTCTGGTCAGGTCGAGGGCATCTTCCGCCCAGAAGCATTTGTGCCTCGAAGTTACTGGTAACGGGGAAGTCTGGACGACAGTTGTGGCAGATGAAGAGGTCCCCGATCACGTCGGAGGCGGGACTTCCTGCTCGCTTAGGCGGCTTCTGCCGAGTTTTCTCCCTTGCTTGACCTTGGTCGCCGCAGTTTTTACCAAACATTCTTGAGCCATGGACATCTTGCCTGCAAAACAACGGACACATGTTAGTAAACGAAAAACAATAAAACGGGACAAGCTAAAAAGAAAAATGGCTACCCAAAAGTTTAATAGCATTCATGCGCGTTCCGCAGTCGAGGAGCTCTTTGGTGTTAATATATTGGGCCTCTACCATGGGCCCCCCGCCATCTTCAAGAATAATATCCTCGCCCCTGGTCACACTCTGGACAGAAGGAAACTATCAACAAAGGCCACCATCTTATTATAGTTGGCCAGATCATCGTCCTCCTACATGGCCGACTTGATAATATACTCCTCGATTTCCTTGGTGAAGTGACCTTTGCTCCAGGAGAAATAAAACTTCTGCGCCCAGCGCCCTCTCAGCCTGCCTTGCTCATTATGAAGGGGATCCCCATTTTCATCTGTAAAGACCTCTCAGAGAAATGAAGAATCTTTTGGCCTCTCCGACACTAGCTCCACTACATAGTACCTTTCCTTGAATGTCCTGATGGACTTTGAAAAGGCTTTGAACAACTTCCTCCAGTGCTTTAGGGAAACCCATCCAAACATCCCTTGCACGACCTGACGTTGGAGGTGAAAGACATTGAAGAATAGGGGGAGAGTGGCTTCAATCTCTAAGATGGTAGCCTCAGCCCCATCTCCTTAAAAACATACTCGTACATGGGAAAACGCTCGACATCGTAAGCCGGGCATATCCGATCATCCTTCCCGGGAAAGTGGACCTTCCAATCTTCCTCGTCCCCCGTCATCGTGAAGGCATCCTAAGTATAGAAGGCAAAGAGTGAGGCATGCTCTCGAGGCTCGGGGAAACCCATTCCTCCCCGGGACTCCCGGGAGCGGTGTCGCTTGCGCGAAAATGAGGTGCCGGCATGACAGAAGAGTCGCCACCTTTCGTTATTTATCCCTCAGAGCGGGAAAGGAAACGATCGGAAAAACCTGACGAATAAGGGTAAGACAAGGTCGTCGCAACCATTGTATGGGTTCGGGAGTCGGTTACGCAAGGGGAAGGTATTAGCACCCCTCACGTCCGTCGTACTCGACGGGATCCATGCTTGTTTGTTTACTTGGACGGGTTGGTTATAATCTATCTACCTATCAAGGCTGGCTGAAAAAGAAAAGAAAAATGACTCGGCAAAGCGTCGCACTTTATGCCTACGTATTCTCATCAGAGAATGAGAAGTCAGAGTCAACGTAGTTCGGCCTACGAAGGATTATGGGGGAAGGTAGCTCGCCAAGACTTCGCCATCTTGTGCCTACGTACTCTCAACAGGCATGAGAGATCAGAGCTCACGTAGTTCGGGAAACTACAGTTTATTTCCTATTTTGAAAGAAGTGTTTTTTATTGTATTTGCGATTTCAACCGCACTAGAGACTATGACCTGAGAGTGGATGCGTCGCATGTCACCCAAAGGGTACCATACTAAACATCCAATCTCAGATAGCTTAAGGCTCGTAACGTACGAAAGAAATCATTCACGATTACTGTATCTTAAACTGCTTCGAGATGAGAAGAGAACAGGCCAAACTAGGAGGGAAACTATCAAGTCCTACTGTTATCATGCCATGGATTCATCCTATGGTTGAGGTTTGAACAGGGCACTCCTAGATGTTGTCATGCATAGGTTTCAACCTAAAAGTCTATCATCAAATCCTCATCAGAGGAAACGAGAGTCCTAAGGGATCATGTCAATGATACACCAAAACAGACAAAGCATCAGCTTAACAGTAAAATGCATGCAATGCAAGTGAGGGAGGAAATGTGTGTGGGGCTTCAGCCTCCACAAGCTCGTCTCGACCTCAAGCCAGTCATGAAATAACAGTAATCATACTGAAAAATAACCAACATGCTATCAAGCAATAAACAGATAAAAGAGATGAAGTGCCATCAGGCAAACAAACCACATACTTGAGAAAGAATTCATCTACATCTAATCTCTAATCCTAACCCTAAACAAAACTCTAATCAGAAGAAAGCAAAGCCCTAAAGCAAAACCCTACACAAGAGAAATCAATCCCAGTCTCCAAGCTTCAAAACAAGCTTACCAAAGAAAGGGAGCTAAGTAAACAAACTCATAGTGTCTTCCTCAGGAAAGCACTAGGAGGCTCATACTCAGGAGTCACATCCTATGTGGCTCAACAACTGTGATCAGTTTACATTCCTCCTCAGGAGAAATTAAACTCACATGTTGGCTCCAACATCACTGGATATTTGAGAAATCCTAGATAAACTAATGGAGCTAAGTGAATAGACCCATAGGACCTTCCTCAGGAAAGTACTAGGAGGCTTCCACTTAGGAATTGTACCCCATGTGGCTCAACAACATGTGATCAGTTTACATTCCTCCTCAGGAGAAATTAAACTCACAAGTTGGCTCCAACATCATTGGATACTTGAGAAATCCTAGATAAACTAATGGAGCTAAGTGAATAGACCTATAGGACCTTCCTCAGGAAAGTACTAGGAGGCTTCCACTTAGGAATTGTACCCTATGTGGCTCAACAACATGTGATCAGTTTACATTCCTCCTCAGGAGAAATTAAACTCACAAGTTGGCTCCAACATCATTGGATACTTGAGAAAGAGGTGAGAAGAAAGAATGAAAGTCATTCATAGTGCCTTCCTCAGGAAAGTACCATGAACTTCCTTCAAACTTAAGGATCTCAAACCTCACAGACAGGGAATAATCCCCAAGCTCTGGGTCTATGAGTCTTGATCTACAATCTTCTCCTCCATCATGCTCTTCAACAAGATCCTCAAGACAAACTAAGCCCCACAACAAATTCCCCAAAATAAACCCCAGAGATAGACAAATAACCACAGAACAGTCAAAACCATCATCCAACTTCAGAAAATGCCTAAAAATACTAAAACAAGGGGGGAAAATCTAACAATTGTTCACAAGGGTCTATAACATCTACCCATAACATCCACATATGTTCCTACCCAAAAATCAAATCAAAACTCTCTAAAGAAAATGAACTATCTCCCCTATGCATAGCCTAAACCCTAATTATGATACCCTAATGCTAACCTAATTAAACTAATCAAAGTCTAATCTAAAATTCAAGAATTAAATCCTATGAGAACTATGATTCAATATCTAATCACACTAAAAAGAATGAATTAAAAATCCTAAGGGAAAGTCTTAAAAGAAATTCTACAAAATAGGATATCAAACTAAACATATTAAAAGGCTATTTAAAAGAAAAATACTCTAAAAATGTTAAAAGAAAATAAAATGGAAATTTTATTTTCTTATATTTTTCTAGACAAATTTATTAACCTATAGAAAAAACAAGAATTAAAAAAATATCAATTTTTCTATTTTTTATGGATTTACTAAAGTGCAAGAAAATTAAAGGAAATTAAAAAATAAACGGAATTAACTAAAGGGGAGGGGGTGCTAGAAGCAGGGCGCCCTAGTTTATTATTTCAATGGGCCAGAACACGGGGGTGCGCGTAGCACTTGTACTAAGCCCAAGACTACACAAAAAATCACTTCAGAAAACCATAAGAAAATAAGAAACTCACGGTGCCAAGAGCAACTAATACCAGTGTATAATGTGGTGGGCCGTGAATTGGAGGTGCTAATAGTTACTTTTACTAGGCCCACGCTGGCGTTTTAGTGAAACGCAGCGTGTTGATCCCTCTCAGACTTCCCTCCTAATTTGTTTTGAACCGTGGCCGTTGGATCTGCATTTAGTCAATAAGTCTGGCTTGCATCCAATGATGGTGAGATCGTCTTCCTCCTTGAGATTAGGTTTTGCAGTAACGTCCATGAACGCAGACCTCATCATTCCTTCAACTCGTATTCACCCGAAACGGCACCAAATCTTGATTTCTAAAATGCAAAATCACTCTATTTTTCCCACTGATCACAACCATGGTATTAACTCTCCTTGAAACCTGCTCTAACCACAAACCCGATAGTGAATCTTCCGTATATGGCCAATCTTCAACCTCCACGATTCTCTAGTTTCTTGGCACTAAAATGATCCCTGTGTCGCGCTGATTAAATTAAGCTATCCAGCATGGATTAATACTCACTGACCTAACAGTTCTTGATCCCTAAAGTTTCATGCCAAATCTTCGAACCTCCCAGAATGTGCTCAAACTCTCCAAGATTGATAACCTATTGGTCTCTAGTAATCCTACGCTAACCACCTAGTCTAGAAGTGCATAAACAAGGAGATATGAGTACTTTTGCAAACCTGTTATTTGATGATGGTAAGGGTAGTTACACTCCAATCCAGCTCTTGCCACTTGCCAATCTTGCTCTACAATGGGTGCTAAGATTCCTGGGAGCAGTGGTTCTTGATCAAACCCTTTGGTTCACTCTAGCCAATCCTTCATGCAATTTGGATGGAAGCTTCAAATCCCCTATACCAGTCACTAATCCCTCTCAATCTTGCATGCTTCTTACTCCATGATGATGGTGGAAGATGATTGTAACAAGAAATTTGGTAGTAGATGAGGTTTGGATGAAGTATGATATCAAAATGCAATTTGGAGTGATGGGATCAAAATAGGTATTGCAAGCTTAATGAATCACCAACCCATCTCTAGGGCATATATAGATGTCATTGGAAATGTGTAGAAGCTTGTAGAAGGTTCCAAGAAGTTTCTAGAATGTATCACGCGATGAGAATTTGAATTTGTCATCTTGAGTGAATCTCATGCAATCTCATGATAAACCATGCAATCCTACTTAAATTCTCCCCATATGATATTATGACATGAAAATAAGGCCTTACAAACCCTTATGTAGTGTTTTCTCACTTTTCTTTTTGGTGCCTTAAGATGCAAGAATGAAAATTACAAAGCAACTCCAATTTTTAAGCCTAAACTCAAAAATCTACTTGAACCATTGTTTTTAAAATGATGTTTGGAGTCAAAATGACATATTGGATGACCCATTTTGGATTTGTATATCTCTCAAACCAAAATTCCATTTCAACTTTTTCAACTTATAAGCCATTTACAAGCCATTTGCACCACTTTTAAAAATCCATGCTCTAAGCTTTTTCAATAACTCATGACCACTTTTCTAGGCTTAAAATCCCATTTTGAACAACTTTCATGTTTTGAGTTTTTTCATTTGAGGCTTGGAAATAGGAGATATGGCCTTTGCTTAAAATGACCTATAACTGCCAAATGACCAAAATACCCCTGTCTTGTTCAAACCATAAGTTGAGTTCCACAAATCCTATCAAGGACTTCTACCACTCAAATTAAAGCTAAGAAGGTGATATTCAACATTCATGTTGACCAAGAGATCATAGGAATCATCCTACTAGGGCAAAAGTTGTCTGCAAGTTGGGTGACTTTCAAGGACCCAGATTCACACACCTCAGCTGACCTGTAATTTGTCAAAACCATAACTTGAGCTCTGAAACTCCTATCAAGGACTTCCACCACTCAAATTAAATCTAAGAATAAGCTCTACAACATTCATGTTGTGGGGAAGATGAGATATCAATCACATCGTGAGCTAAAACTGCCTGGAAGATAGGGATCAAATTAGGGTTTTTTCACTGACAATCCTCAGAAACCCTAACTCAAAACTTCTCAAACTCCTCAATCATGATGAGTTGGTCTAGGAATCATCTTTATAACATGTCCATGCATCATTCCATGATCTCATGGCCCTTGGATTAGGTCTCAACCTTCTCCAAATCTTCAGTTATCCTAGGGTCGACCCAGTCAAAACCCTAGTTCTACCATTCATGGTTGAATCTTCTGAATTCTTGCACAATGACTTCTCTGGACTTCATGATGGCTTTCAAGACATCTCATAGGCTTTCTCAAAGCTTCAAGTCTCTTCTCAAAGTCTCAGAATCATCTGAGGGGCTCCCACAACTCTCAAGCTATGAGGCACATAACCCTAGTTTCAACCAATCCTTCTGAGGATCTCTTGAACTTTCTGATGAAGGTATCAACTTTCAAACACTTGATGGATAAATAATTGTTGGTCAAATTTTGGGGTGCAACAGCTGCCCCTATTCAAACGGCTTGAACCTGACTAGGTGAGAAGCGAACGGCTCTTAGCCAATCAAGGTGCGAGACGGTTGAATATCGGTAAACCCGAAAATTTGCCAACTGCTCAACTTGTCGAACACTGGAGTAATAGCTGCACGGCAACTGTCTGGAGAAATACTGACCTGACATTTTCGTCGGAAACAAACAATGCATCCAACATCGCCGCTGGAAGACTAGAGAACCTGAATCATCAAAGTACCCAACATCGCCGCTGGAAAACTGAGTCCGACATACCCAACATCGCCGTTGGAGAACTGAGTCTGACATCGCCGTCGATCAACCAAAAATACCCCGCATCGCCGCTGGAGAGAATAAAACACTGAACAAAATACCCCGCATCGCCGCTGGAGAACTACATCTGACATCGCCGTCGGACAATCAACATACCCCGCATCGCCGCTGGAGAACTAAATCTGACATCGCCGTCGGACAATCAACATACCCCGCATCGCCGCTGGAGAACTAAATCTGTCAAAATACTCTGCATCGCCGCTGGAGAACTAAATCTGACAAAATACCCCGCATCGCCGCTGGAGAACTAAATCTGTCAAAATACTCCGCATCGCCGCTGGAGAACTAAAGGATCTGCATCACCTAACATCGCCGTCAGAAGACTGGATCAACTTGACATGCCCAACATCGCCGCTGGAAAACTGAATCTGACATCGCCGTCGGAAATAAACATCCTCTTAGAGACACTCGACATCGCCGTCGTACAAACATCATCTCTGCTGGGGATTTAAAAAGCCTGACATCGCCGTCGAACATGATCTTCTGACATCGCCGCCAAAACAGACATAATCTGACCTCGCCGTCAAAACATCCAACATCGCTGCCGGAAACAAACATAATCTGACCTCGCCGTCAAACAAACATTCAACCTCGCCGTCGAACAAACATAATCCGAAAACGGACATTCAACCTCGCCGTCGAACACATTCAACATCGCCGTCGAACACAACCTGATCTGACTTTGCCGTCAAACAAACATTCAACCTCGCCGTCGAACACATCCATACTATGACCTGGGGTTCACCCCTGGTAAATGGAACAAAAGGTACACTTGCGTATTTGAAACTACTCCGCTGGGAATGAGAGACTTAACCGAGCGCACTCTGATCTGGGGTTCACCCTCAGAACCATAACGAACCTCGGGATACTACTGCACACTGAATTCACCGTAGAACTTCAACATCAAAGACATATGAAACCCTGGCCCCTGGCCACTTCCAACTTCAGCTAGAAAAGATCTTCAAGTACTTCTGAAGATAAGCATCCTTGGCCTTCAAGGATGGCAACTCTGCAGGAGGTATCTTCGACTTCAGTCTGAAGAAAATGATCCTTGGCCTTCAAGGATACATGGATATGCATTCAGGCAACTCCGCCTCTGCTATAGAGTATCCGTAACTTCAGTCAGGGATATACTTCGGCCTTCAGTCCGACAAAAAAGAATCCTAGGTCATTCATGACCTTAGGGGATAACCTTGCCCTTAGGCACCTTCGCTTCAGCTAGGAAATCTGTGACTTCAGTCAGAGAAATGGTATCCTGAGCCATTCATGATTCCACGGGGGTTCAAACACTCTGCCTTCAGGCGCAACTCCGCTTCAGCTGGAGAAACATCTTCGACTTTAGTCAGAAGAAACACTATTCACTGGATCGCGATCAATTATCACCTCAGGATAGCTGACTTGGTCTTTAGGCCAACATGGATCATCTTGCATACAAAAATTGGACTTACTAACTTCTGAACTCTGTCTTCAGATAAGTGCTGATTCATCAGCACGGAAACCTGGTACCGCCTTCAGGCGTTTACGAAGTCAATCTTCAGATTAGACATCACTGTTGGAGCAGACGTATCACGCTGCTAAGGACTTCAAGAATCATCTTGAACAAACTCCGTCGGGCACCTTCGAGAATCATCCTGAACCGATAACCATTCTGGAGACTTCATTCTGCTGGGTATTCCAGGAGTCTTCCTGGGCAACTCTTGCTGGGGACGCTATTGATGAGCTCAAGAATCGTCCTAAGCAACCAACTCGGGAAACTGCGCTTAGGTCTTAAGAATCATCTTAAGCAAACGGCCCTGCTGAGGATTCGTCTTGAACTGAAGACTTCGCTGGGGATCTCAAAAATCATCTTGAGCGAGCGACTGTGGGAATTACACTGGGGTCTTAAGAATCATCCTAAGAAAGTGACCCCGTTGGGGAGAATGTCAGGAATCGTCCTAAGCAACTGGTCTTTTGGTGGAACACCTGTAAAACAAGAATGATAATAACCTAGAGCATGCTTATGATGCATATGCTTCGGCGCCATGCCCCGCACGGTGGGAATGCTATGCGTTCATGTTGAATGCTATGCAATGTTAAATGCTATGCAGTGTTAAATGCTATGCAGTCATGCACAATGATGCGATCCCATCAGCAAAATAAATGCCGAGGGGGAAATTCTCCTGTCAAGGAGAAAAGAACTACTCAGATAGAGGAATCGTCCTGCTGAGGAGAAAACTGCACGCCAATATCAATCGAACTCTGTCTAGGGAAAAGATCTTTCGTGGACTGCTGCAGGGGAAACAACTTCAGTTGATCACTACAGAGGAACGAAGCTCTACGAGAACCTGGACCTGCTGAGAGATAGTGATACCAATCGCGAGAATAAACTGCGTGGCCGTCTCGGCTACTCTTCTGGGGATGATAACTCTGTGGGGAAACAACTTTAGCTGCTCCACACTCCATTGGGGAAAAACCAATCATGACCTGATCACCTTCCAAGGATTCGGCTCTCTTGGACATCTGCAAACTCGGCTGAGGAAGGAGAAATCATTCTGCTTCGCTGGAGAGAGTGCGACTCTGGGGAAATACAGCATCAGCTGCCTCACGCTCTGCTAGGGAACATCCACTCAAGGTCCCAACTGCTTCCAAGGATTCTGCTTTTCTGCGGACTCAGCCGGGGAGAGAAATCATTCTACTTCACTAGAGAGTACGACCCTGGTGGGGAATCTCAATTCCGCTGGAGACTTCAGTCTGGCACCATCAGTTGCTGCATACTTCGACGTACGAACAATTTCCTACGACACCTGCACTTGTGACCCGGTGCTGGGGAAGACACCTGCTCCGGCGACTTTACTGGGGAAAACACGAGCTTCGGCACCCGAACATTTCTATGAAACCTGCACTTGTGACCCGGTGCTGGGGGGACATGAGCTTCGGCCCTTGGCTCAGCTGAGAAGATGACGTTCCTTCAGGATGCGTCTGCTTGGAGAAGAGAATCATCTCTGCCTGGGGAGACATATCAATGCTCATGGCTTCGTATTCAGACTCTGTGGAGGAGAGACTACTGAACTCTGCTGGAGAAGGAGGACTCGCCCTGCTTCGGGGATGCGCACGGCGCACCGTCGGGAAGGTGCTACACCTGCAACAACACAAACAAACAGACAAGACACCCTCCCCAAAGGGGCTATCAAGGTTATTAGCTCATGACAATATTCAGGTAATTAATTGTTTCAACAATCAATGGGCCTAGGCCCATGGGTTTATGTATGCGCATTTTATCAAAAAACATCGGCGTTTTCATTCGCAAACAAAACGGATAAATGCTAAACAGGCAAACAGAATTGCTGAATAATGTGCATTTTATTTGATGGTGAACCCCTGAATGGGCAAAAACTTTTTACAACAGAGGCAAGCTCCTGGAATGAGGAATCCGCGCAAAAATAAAACATAAATATACATCAGTATATACAAATGTCGGCAACGAGGCGTAGACGAACACCATGAGTTGATCCCTCTAAGACCCACTCGACTTTGATACTTCTCCGACGTTTCAGCTTCGGAAGAGATTGATTCAGATAAGCGGCCCTCAGGTCCTCCAAACCACTAAACAATGAAAGTCCACACGCGGAACGCAGTCATTTGCTTACTCAAATCCCTAACTTTTGCGTGAACCGCCCGTCACGGGTTTTCAGTTCACCGGGATACCCTTTTTTGCCGAAGCCGCCCAGTGTAGGTTTTCGACTTCGCGGGTGTACATTCTTTCAATATATCCCTAATTTTTGCCCGAACCTTTTATTCTGTTTTTGGTTCGCCGGGATGCCCCTTTTTTGCCTGGACTCTTTCTTTTTTGTCCAGCGGGTCTCTTTCAAGCAAAGTATTTTTTAACTGCGTCCGCGTTCACCGGGGATGCAAAATCTTCACCATCCATCGTGGATAACAACAAAGCTCCTCCCGAGAAGACCTTGTTGACGACATACGGCCCTTCGTAATTCGGAGTCCACTTGCCCCGGTGATCGGAGTGTGGCGGAAGAATCTTCTTCAGGACGAGATCACCCGTCTGAAAGCTTCTAGGACGCACCTTCTTATCGTAAGCTTTCTTCATTCGGCTTTGGTACAGGCGACCAAATGCAATCGATGCCAACCTCTTTTCGTCCATCAGACTGAGTTGGTTCAAACGATTCGTAATCCATTCTGCCTCGTCGAGTTTTACATCAACCAAAACTCGCAAAGAAGGAATCTCCACCTCTAACGGTAGGACAGCTTCCATACCGTACACCAAAGAGAAAGGAGTTGCCCCGGTCGACGTACGCACCGTCGTACGGTAACCGTGCAAGGTAAACGGCAGCATCTCGTGCCAATCTTTGTACGTCACAACCATCTTCTGAACAATCTTCTTGATGTTCTTGTTGGCGGCTTCAACGGCGCCATTCATCTTTGGCCGGTAAGAAGATGAGTTGTAGTGTTCAATCTTGAAGCTCTGGCACAACTCCTTCATCATCTTGTTATTCAAATTCGAACCATTATCAGTAATGATCCGCTCGGGAATTCCATAGCGACAGATGATGTCCCTCTTTATGAATTTAGCTACCACCTGCTTGGTCACATTAGCGTACGAGGCTGCCTCTACCCATTTGGTGAAGTAGTCGATAGCTACCAGAATGAAACGATGACCATTGGATGCAGTGGGCTCGATCTTGCCTATCATGTCGATGCCCCACATGGAGAACGGCCAAGGGGAGGACATGACATTCAATGGGCACGGCGACACATGAACTTTATCAGCATAAATCTGGCATTTGTGACATTTCTTCGCGAATCTGAAGCAATCCGACTCCATAGTCAACCAGTAATACCCTGCTCTCAGGATCTTTCTCGTCATGGCATGCCCGCCGGCGTGCGTACCAAATGTGCCCTCATGGACTTCTTCCATGAGTATACTTGCCTCTTTCTCATCTACACATCTGAGTAGCACAAGATCGTGGTTTCTCTTATACAGCACTCCATCAGGATTGAGATAAAAGTTTCCAGATAGCCTCCTCAGAGTCTTCTTATCCTGGGTAGACGCACCCGCAGGATACTCCTTAGTCATAAGGAAGGTCTGGATGTCGTAGAACCATGGCTTGCGTCATTGGCATCCTCGATTGCAAAGACAAATGTCGGCCTATCAAGACACGAAAGCACAATTCTTGGAGCCTCATTCCAATAATTGACTTTATACATTGAAGCCAACGTGGCTAAGGCATCAGCCATCTGATTTTCAGCCCTGGGTACATGATGAAGTTCCACTCGATCGAAGAACGGAAGCAGCCTCCTGGCATAATTCATGTACGGCACTAAATTCGCTTGACGAGTTTCCCACTCCCCTTTAATCTGATTGACCACAAGCGCTGAGTCACCATATATGTCTAGATTCTTGATTCTCAAATCAATTGCCTCTTCTAGACCCATAATACATGCCTCATACTCTGCTTTATTGTTGGTAACTGGAAACGTCAGTCTCGCAGTAAACGGGATGTGGGATCCGTGGGGAGTCGTGATGATAGCCCCGATACCACTTCCATAGGAATTAACCGCTCCGTCGAATATCAACTTCCACTGAGACTTCCTATCTGGCCCCTCATCGGGAAATGGCTCATCGCAATCCTTCGCTTTGAGAAACATAATATCCTCGTCAGGGAATTCGAACTTCATCGGCTGGTAGTCTTCGATTGGCTGTTCGGCAAGGTAATCAGACAATACGCTTCCCTTAATGGCTTTCTGAGAGACGTACTGAATATCATATTCCGTTAACACCATTTGCCATCTGGCAATCCTGCCCGAAAGAGCCTGCTTCTCGAAGACGTACTTGATCAGATCCATCTTCGAAATTAGCATAGTGGTGTGATTGAGCATATACTGTCGGAGACGTTTGGCAGCCCAAGCTAGTGCACAACACGTCTTCTCCAGCATCGAGTATCGAGATTCACACTCAGTGAACTTTTTACTCAAATAATAAATGGCATGCTCCTTTCTGCCCGTCTCGTCGTGCTGACCGAGAACACACCCCATACTATTCTCCAAAACCGTCAGGTACATGATTAATGGTCGTCCAGCCACTGGGGGTATCAAGATTGGAGGTTCTTGAAGATACTGCTTTATTTTGTCGAATGCCTTCTGGCAATCCTCATTCCAAGTAATCGCCTGATCTTTCTTCAAAAGCTTGAACATTGGTTCACAAGTGGCCGTGAGCTGAGAGATAAACCTTGCAATGTAGTTTATTCGGCCCAAGAAACCACGAACTTCTCTTTCTGTTTTCGGCGCTGGCATTTCTTGGATAGCTTTTATTTTTGCAGGATCAACTTCAATCCCTCGTTCACTAACGATAAACCCCAATAACTTTCCGGACCGCACTCCGAAAGTGCACTTGTTAGGATTCAGCCTCAGCCTGAATTTCCTAAGCCTCTCAAAAAGCTTCAATAAGTTGACCAGATGCTCTTCCTCCGTTTGGGACTTTGCAATCATGTCATCAACATAGACCTCGATCTCATGATGAATCATATCATGAAACAAAGTTACCATTGCTCGCTGGTAAGTGGCCCCCGCGTTCTTCAGACCGAAGGGCATTACCTTATAGCAAAATGTTCCCCAGGGGGTGATAAACGTCGTTTTCTCCATGTCCTCCGGTGCCATCTTAATCTGATTGTAACCGGAGAAGCCATCCATGAATCAAAACACGGAAAACTGGGCTGTGTTGTCGACCAACACATCGATATGAGGCAACGGGAAATCATCCTTAGGGCTCGCCCTATTCAAATCCCGATAATCGACGCACATGCGTACCTTACCGTCTTTCTTCGGTACAGGCACTATGTTGGCGACCCACGGAGGGTAAGTGGCAACGGCCAGAAATCCTGCGTCCAACTGCTTCTGGACTTCTTCTTTGATTTTTACAGCCATGTCTGGTCTTGTGCTCCTAAGCTTCTGCTTGACTGGAGGGCAATCTTCTCGCAACGGCAAGCGATGAACCACGATGTCAGTGTCAAGTCCGGGCATATCTTCGTATGACCAAGCAAAGACATCACTATACTCTCGAAGCATCTCGACCAGTCTATGCTTGACATCATTCTGCAGCGCTGCCCCTACTCTGACATTTCTGACGAGCTCCTCAGAACCCAGATTTACAACCTCAATATCTTCCTCGTGAGGCAGAATAACCTTTTCCTCTTGTCTCAACAAGTGGGCCAACTCTTCCGGAAGGTCTTCGTCTTCATCAATCTCATCCTCGGCTTGATAGATCGGGCAATCGAAGTAGTAGTGAGCCGTAGAGGGTCCAGAGTCGATGTCATCTGTTATGTGGATCCTGCAATAACAAGGGTTAAGTTTAAAGCAGGAATATGCAGGTTAGCACAAACCTCGTTGCCATTTTGCTATTTTTCGAAATAACATAAAACAGGAAGAACAGAGAACACAATATTTGAGTACGAAGAAAACGCCTTTTACTTATTAACAAAATGCATGTACATAATCCAACAAGGCCCTGACCATAAAACCACTATGCCCTGGGTAGGACATAGGGTTGTACAAAGATTGTAAAAAGCAAATCATTACTCTTCACTTGTCAGCTTGATAATCTCCTTGATGGTCCAATTGTTGAGGTGCTCGCCCGGCTTGCTCGGCTGCATCCAGGCGTCAAGATCACAATCGCTATCCCCGCTGTCCTCAGACGCTGCGTTGATGCTTTCGAAAATCACTCCGCCCTTGGTAAATAGGATCGGCCCCTTCCCACGAGACGAGCTGCTAGACGAAGAAGATGAAGCTTCAGCTTCAGGAGAATATCCCAATCCAAACTTATCCTGCTTGATTGGTATATCCAATACATGCCCCCAGCCTGGGGTGGAACCGGCTTCGACAACGGCCCGAGCTTCTTTAAACGAGGAGAGATTCATCTCTTGCTTCTCCGCGACAACAGGAGCTACCTCCTTCACCTTGACGGTTTCAAATGCTTGGCAGAGCGTTTCATGGATCTCGCCATCCATTTCAACATATTTAAAGGATGACAAATGGCTCACCATAATGTCCTCCTCGCCACAGACGGTTACTATGCTGCCCCCGACAACATATTTAAGCTTCTGATGCAGCGTGGACGTCACGGCACCGACGGCATGGATCCATGGCCGACCTAAGAGGCAACTGTAGGCAGGCATGATATCCATGATATAGAAGACCGTATTGAACGTCTCTGGGCCAACTTGAATTGGTAGGGTCAACTCTCCGAAGACGTGGCGCTTAGTCCCATCAAAGGCTTTTACCACCAGGTCACTGGGCGTGCAAAGCAACCCACGGGTATCCAACTTCATCAGTGCCTTCTTCGGAAGCACGTTAAGCGACGAACCCGTATCTACCAGGACATGCGACATGATCGTGCCTCTGCACTCTATCGAGACGTGCAAGGCGCTGTTGTGGTATCTTCCCTTAGGAGTCAGCTCTAGATCTGTGAATCCCAGCCCATTACCAGCATTAACATGGGCTACCACCTCCTCTAGCTGATTTACTGATATCTCTTGCGGCACGTATGCAGCATTCAATACCTTCAGTAATGCGTTGCGGTGCGCTTCAGAACACAGCAACAGGTTAAGAATAGAGATCTTTGACGGAGTCTGATGAAGATGATCTACAATCTTGTAGTCGCTCTTCTTGATTAGTCGCATGAACTCTTCAGCATCTTTAACTAGAAAATCTTTTTCTGCCCCAAAAGGGACCTCCTCAACAGCTTTACCTTTACCCTTATCCACAGCGTCAGCTCGGACCACTTTCTCTGCTGCAACCTCTGCCGGTGCGAACACTCTACCGCTTCGAGTGATGCCACTGACTCCGGTAAGATTCTGCACAGTCGATCCGAACGGCTCAAGCTCTATCTTCTGACCATTGCAGTAGACTTCAGCGCCGTAATGCCATGGAACGGCGTTAGTGCTTTCGAATGGAATTGGCCCGGCCCGGGTGATAGTGATAGTAGGCGGTCGGGGCGCAGAAATAGTAATAGGGTGACGAGGAATAGTAATGGTAGCAACTTCATCTGCCTGCTTCAGCACGACCTCCCCCGATGCACTTTCTATGCTCCGGCTGAACTGTAAAATACCCTCGGACATCAGACTTTGGATACCTTCGACCAGCTGCTCACACCCATCAGGAAGTGTAGCACAAGCCATACATAACTCTCCACATCCAGGAAAGAAGCCCCTCTTCAGCAACTTAGCCTTGACAAAACTAAGCGGCGTCTTCAAATCTTTAACGTCCGTCAGCAAGTCCGCACTCTCCTCAGTGATAACGGCGTTCACTCCGCCCCCCTTATGATGAGGCATAGGGTTTTTGGTAACGTTGGGCACACTATCAGAAAAGTTAATAACCTTGGCGTCCACCAAGTCCTGGACTTTGTGCTTAAAAGCTTTACAATTCTCAATCGTATGGCCTGATGCCCCAGTATGGAACTCACAAGTAGCATTGGCATCATACCCCGGTGGTGGTGCCCCTGTTAAGGGAGCCATTGTCCTCTTTTGGACTAGCTGAAGCTGAAGCAATGTTTGCAGAAGCTGTGCATACGACATAGGTGGAGTTTCAAACTGACGATTTGTCATAGGAGCCCGATTCTGATATCTCCTATACCCCTGCTGATTCTGCTGCTGAGGCTGCTGCTGCTGCTGCGGCTGCGGTGGAGCAGCTGGGATGTTTATGCTAGCAATCTGAGGCTGAGGGCCCTTGCCCCTTCTCCGAGCATTAGTGACAGCACTTGCATCTCCCTCTCGACGCTTGCCAGCGTAAGGTTTCTTACTACCTCCTCCAGCTGAGGATGATTCGCCCTGAATTTTTCCAATCTTTATACCGTTCTCAACATGCTCGCCCATAGTGATGAGAGCCGAGAATGTTCCAGACATGCCACTGACCAGCTTTTCATAGTAGATTCCAGGAAGGGTAGCCACGAACATTTGCACTAGCTCACGCTCAACCATCGGCGGTTGAACCCGAGCAGCCAATTCACGCCACCGCTGGGCGTACTCTTTAAAGCTTTCATTGTTCCGCTGTGAGAGATTCTGAAGCTGAACTCGGTTGGGGGCCAAGTCGCTATTGTATTGATAGTGGAGGACGAACGCTTCTGCGAGGTCTTTCCAGGTGCGCACAGTAGCAGGCTCCAAACCCATATACCATTCGAGCGATGGACCAGAAAGACTATCCTGGAAGAAGTGCATCTGCAACTTCTCATCGTCAGAATAGGCGGACATCTTTCTATAATAAGATCGAAGGTGGACGCGGGGGCAAGTAGTACCCTTATACTTCTCAAAGGTAGGTACCTTGAACTTATGAGGTACCTTGAAGTCAGCAATCAACCCGAGCTTGGACATATCAACGCCCAATGCATTCTGATTTTCAATGTCTCTCATCTTGTCTTCCAACGCCTTGAACCTGAGTCGGGCCTCAGCATTCAACTCTGCTTCTACACCTCTCTGAGAGAATATGTCATCCTGATGGTCCTCCAGCCATGGTTGAGGCACCAACAGGTTCCCTGCACCAGCATTGTCGTTGATCGGCCCTATATTAACATTGGCTCCCAAACTACCATTGCCGACGCCTGCCGCATTGAGCCCGATATTAGTCATCAGATTGCCGTTAGCACTGCCGTTGCCCCCGGCAACAGGAACAACGTTTTGTGGAGTGTCCACTGGAGGAGGAGTAGGCACGGCCCCGCCGTGAAGTATGCCATTACTGTCAACCCTGGAGATCAGAGGTTGAACCAAAGTACGAAGCTGGTCCTGACCATTCGCGACCACTTGCATCAGTTCCATAAAACGATCCATCCGTTCACGGAGCTCTTGAACATCTGACTGCACCTGGTCCATAATCCTTGTCTGATTAGCACGAGTTGAGTAACGGTGAATGAGTCTTTGATCAATCCTGGAGATCGAAAGCAGCTCGGAACCTGTGTACCTGAAAAACCTGGTAACATTAAAGGTTAGGAAAAGCAACAGAATGTATGTCATGCAAAAATGCTTCATGCAGATGTATGCGTGTGTCTGTGTGCTTGAGAGATTTCCCCCGATCCTGGCGCCTTAGTACCACTGCTGACAATAACAAGGAGGGGAATCTGGGCCCAATCATAGAAGCATCAATCTTATGTATACAGGACCAGCGATAGCCAACTCCGACACATCAGGGATCGAGAACTCGTACACAATAGTCTTCTTGTGAGAGGCTGTAGTAATACAATAAGAGGCGAGAGATCCTGGATCAGGGAAACGGTACCTGTCACAGACACACATCAATGGAATGGGAATGATCATGCAAACTAATGCAAAATGCAGGTATGCAACAATATATCCAGGTGGCTGCTGTGGAGATTCGGTATCAACAGTCACTGATGAGAAAAAACCCCGGCGTAAAACCACTGATCTGATCTGCTGCGAATACCCATCTGATAGGATCGAGATCAAAATTCTGCTCTGTCAAGAGTAAGTGTCTGATAATAAGGACCCGGGATGTATGATCAGAAAACGTCCGCTGATGAAGTCCTCAGACCCCAAATCAAAAATCTGCCCTATCAAGAACAAACACACAGCTGCTGATGAGATCTTCAGATCCCACTCAAAATCTGCCCTATCAAGAACAAACATACAGCTGCTGATGAGATCTTCAAACCCCACTCAAAATCTGCTCTATCAAGAACAAACAACATCTGCTGACGAGATCTTCAGACCCCAAAAATCTGCTCTATCAAGAACAAACCACTGATGACAATACTCTGATCAAACCTGCTCTATCAAGAACAGATGTACACCCGATGATAAAAATCCTCTGATCAAAAACTCGCTCTGTCAAGAACAGTCAAATCTGCAACTGAGAACCCTGACACCAACATAACTGATTCACTGTCAAGAAAACCAGGTAGTCTGAAGGTATAAGTTTCTTGCGATATCCCGACCCCACTCACAGGTATGGACCTGATCCACGGACAAAGGTACGGCATCCTATGCGGTCATCAGCGTCACAGACTTTCATGAGTGACGATACGATTCCCAGAAGGAGTGGCATCATCAAGTCATGAAGAGGCCTCACTTAGCTGGCTTCCAAATGATCGGTCCCCAGAGTCGACAATCCTCACGTCTGGACTCCCCTCAGATCCTCAGGACCGGAAAGGAGCACCTCTGCAAGAATCTCGTCTGAGCGCAGATTTTCGTAGGGAACTGTGCCTGCTCAGCAGACAGGTTCGTCTACTACTTCTCCGCAACTATATCTAGGTGTGTACTCAAGCCCAGGTCCGGCTTCTCACTCATAGTAACCTCCCTCTCCCACAGCAATATGATAGTGCTGAAAGTAAATGCGGAAAGGTAAAGGTACGGAAAAGTAAAGTGCGGAAAAGATAAAACACATATGCACAACACCCAACAGATAAACACCCAAGTGCTAGGATTGACTCGCGCAGGGAACCGAAGAACCAGAGACTCTGGGTTCGTTCCCCAGCAGAGTCGCCAGCTGTCGCTTGCGCGAAAATGAGGTGCCGGCATGACAGAAGAGTCGCCACCTTTCGTTATTTATCCCTCAGAGCGGGAAAGGAAACGATCGGAAAAACCTGACGAATAAGGGTAAGACAAGGTCGTCGCAACCATTGTCTGGGTTCGGGAGTCGGTTACGCAAGGGGAAGGTATTAGCACCCCTCACGTCCATCGTACTCGACGGGATCCATGCTTGTTTGTTTACTTGGACGGGTTGGTTATAATCTATCTACCTATCAAGGCTGGCTGAAAAAGAAAAGAAAAATGACTCGGCAAAGCGTCGCACTTTATGCCTACGTATTCTCATCAGAGAATGAGAAATCAGAGTCAACGTAGTTCGGCCTACGAAGGATTATGGGGGAAGGTAGCTCGCCAAGACTTCGCCATCTTGTGCCTACGTACTCTCAACAGGCATGAGAGATCAGAGCTCACGTAGTTCGGGAAACTACGGTTTATTTCCTGTTTTGAAAGAAGTGTTTTTTATTGTATTTGCGATTTCAACCGCACTAGAGACTATGACCGGAGAGTGGATGCGTCGCATGTCACCCAAAGGGTACCATACTAAACATCCAATCTCAGATAGCTTAAGGCTCGTAACGTACGAAAGAAATCATTCACGATTACTGTATCTTAAACTGCTTCGAGATGAGAAGAGAACAGGCCAAACTAGGAGGGAAACTATCAAGTCCTACTGTTATCATGCCATGGATTCATCCTATGGTTGAGGTTTGAACATGGCACTCCTAGATGTTGTCATGCATAGGTTTCAACCTAAAAGTCTATCATCAAATCCTCATCAGAGGAAACGAGAGTCCTAAGGGATCATGTCAATGATACACCAAAACAGACAAAGCATCAGCTTAACAGTAAAATGCATGCAATGCAAGTGAGGGAGGAAATGTGTGTGGGGCTTCAGCCTCCACAAGCTCGTCTCGACCTCAAGCCAGTCATGAAATAACAGTAATCATACTGAAAAATAACCAACATGCTATCAAGTAATAAACAGATAAAAGAGATGAAGTGTCATCAGGCAAACAAACCACATACTTGAGAAAGAATTCATCTACATCTAATCTCTAATCCTAACCCTAAACAAAACTCTAATTAGAAGAAAGCAAAGCCCTAAAGCAAAACCCTACACAAGAGAAATCAATCCCAGTCTCCAAGCTTCAAAACAAGCTTACCAAAGAAAGGGAGCTAAGTAAACAGACTCATAGTGTCTTCCTCAGGAAAGCACTAGGAGGCTCATACTCAGGAGTCACATCCTATGTGGCTCAACAACTGTGATCAGTTTACATTCCTCCTCAGGAGAAATTAAATTCACATGTTGGCTCCAACATCACTGGATATTTGAGAAATCCTAGATAAACTAATGGAGCTAAGTGAATAGACCCATAGGACCTTCCTCAGGAAAGTACTAGGAGGCTTCCACTTAGGAATTGTACCCCATATGGCTCAACAACATGTGATCAGTTTACATTCCTCCTCAGGAGAAATTAAACTCACAAGTTGGCTCCAACATCATTGGATACTTGAGAAATCCTAGATAAACTAATGGAGCTAAGTGAATAGACCTATAGGACCTTCCTCAGGAAAGTACTAGGAGGCTTCCACTTAGGAATTGTACCCTATGTGGCTCAACAACATGTGATCAGTTTACATTCCTCCTCAGGAGAAATTAAACTCACAAGTTGGCTCCAACATCATTGGATACTTGAGAAAGAGGTGAGAAGAAAGAATGAAAGTCATTCATAGTGCCTTCCTCAGGAAAGTACCATGAACTTCCTTCAAACTTCAGGATCTTAAACCTCACAGACAGGGAATAATCCCCAAGCTCTGGGTCTCTGAGTATTGATCTACAATCTTCTCCTCCATCATGCTCTTCAACAAGATCCTCAAGACAAACTAAGCCCCACAACAAATTCCCCAAAATAAACCCTAGAGATAGACAAATAACCACAGAACAGTCAAAACCATCATCCAACTTCAGAAAATGCCTAAAAATACTAAAACAAGGGGGAAAATCTAACAATTGTTCACAAGGGTCTATAACATCTACCCATAACATCCACATATGTTCCTACCCAAAAATCAAATCAAAACTCTCTAAAGAAAATGAACTATCTCCCCTATGCATAGCCTAAACCCTAATTATGATACCCTAATGCTAACCTAATTAAACTAATCAAAGTCTAATCTAAAATTCAAGAATTAAATCCTATGAGAACTATGATTCAATATCTAATCACACTAAAAAGAATGAATTAAAAATCCTAAGGGAAAGTCTTAAAAGAAATTCTACAAAATAGGATATCAAACTAAACATATTAAAAGGCTATTTAAAAGAAAAATACTCTAAAAATGTTAAAAGAAAATAAAATGGAAATTTTATTTATTTATATTTTTCTAGACAAATTTATTAACCTATAGAAAAAACAAGAATTAAAAAAATATCAATTTTTCTATTTTTTATGGATTTACTAAAGTGCAAGAAAATTAAAGGAAATTAAAAAATAAACGGAATTAACTAAAGGGGAGGGGGTGCTAGAAGCAGGGCGCCCTAGTTTATTATTTCAATGGGCCAGAACACGGGGGTGCGCGTAGCACTTGTACTAAGCCCAAGACTACACAAAAAATCACTTCAGAAAACCATAAGAAAATAAGAAACTCACGGTGCCAAGAGCAACTAATACCAGTGTATAATGTGGTGGGCCGTGAATTGGAGGTGCTAATAGTTACTTTTACTAGGCCCACGCTGGCGTTTTAGTGAAACGCAGCGTGTTGATCCCTCTCAGACTTCCCTCCTAATTCGTTTTGAACCGTGGCCGTTGGATCTGCATTTAGTCAATAAGTCTGGCTTGCATCCAACGATGGTGAGATCGTCTTCCTCCTTGAGATTAGGTTTTGCAGTAACGTCCATGAACGCAGACCTCATCATTCCTTCAACTCGTATTCACCCGAAACGGCACCAAATCTTGATTTCTAAAATGCAAAATCACTCTATTTTTCCCACTGATCACAACCATGGTATTAACTCTCCTTGAAACCTGCTCTAACCACAAACCCGATAGTGAATCTTCCGTATATGGCCAATCTTCAACCTCCACGATTCTCTAGTTTCTTGGCACTAAAATGATCCCTGTGTCGCGCTGATTAAATTAAGCTATCCAGCATGGATTAATACTCACTGACCTAACAGTTCTTGATCCCTAAAGTTTCATGCCAAATCTTCGAACCTCCCAGAATGTGCTCAAACTCTCCAAGATTGATAACCTATTGGTCTCTAGTAATCCTACGCTAACCACCTAGTCTAGAAGTGCATAAACAAGGAGATATGAGTACTTTTGCAAACCTGTTATTTGATGATGGTAAGGGTAGTTACACTCCAATCCAGCTCTTGCCACTTGCCAATCTTGCTCTACAATGGGTGCTAAGATTCCTGGGAGCAGTGGTTCTTGATCAAACCCTTTGGTTCACTCTAGCCAATCCTTCATGCAATTTGGATGGAAGCTTCAAATCCCCTATACCAGTCACTAATCCCTCTCAATCTTGCATGCTTCTTACTCCATGATGATGGTGGAAGATGATTGTAACAAGAAATTTGGTAGTAGATGAGGTTTGGATGAAGTATGATATCAAAATGCAATTTGGAGTGATGGGATCAAAATAGGTATTGCAAGCTTAATGAATCACCAACCAGGGCATGGATCATCTCTAGGGCATATATAGATGTCATTGGAAATGTGTAGAAGCTTGTAGAAGGTTCCAAGAAGTTTCTAGAATGTATCACGCGATGAGAATTTGAATTTGTCATCTTGAGTGAATCTCATGCAATCTCATGATAAACCATGCAATCCTACTTAAATTCTCCCCATATGATATTATGACATGAAAATAAGGCCTTACAAACCCTTATGTAGTGTTTTCTCACTTTTCTTTTTGGTGCCTTAAGATGCAAGAATGAAAATTACAAAGCAACTCCAATTTTTAAGCCTAAACTCAAAAATCTACTTGAACCATTGTTTTTAAAATTATGTTTGGAGTCAAAATGACATATTGGATGACCCATTTTGGATTTGTAGATCTCTCAAACCAAAATTCCATTTCAACTTTTTCAACTTATAAGCCATTTACAAGCCATTTGCACCACTTTTAAAAATCCATGCTCTAAGCTTTTTCAATAACTCATGACCACTTTTCTAGGCTTAAAATCCCATTTTGAACAACTTTCATGTTTTGAGTTTTTTCATTTGAGGCTTGGAAATAGGAGATATGGCCTTTGCTTAAAATGACCTATAACTGCCAAATGACCAAAATACCCCTGTCTTGTTCAAACCATAAGTTGAGTTCCACAAATCCTATCAAGGACTTCTACCACTCAAATTAAAGCTAAGAAGGTGATATTCAACATTCATGTTGACCAAGAGATCATAGGAATCATCCTACTAGGGCAAAAGTTGTCTGCAAGTTGGGTGACTTTCAAGGACCCAGATTCACACACCTCAGCTGACCTGTAATTTGTCAAAACCATAACTTGAGCTCTGCAACTCCTATCAAGGACTTCCACCACTCAAATTAAATCTAAGAATAAGCTCTACAACATTCATGTTGTGGGGAAGATGAGATATCAATCACATCGTGAGCTAAAACTGCCTGGAAGATAGGGATCAAATTAGGGTTTTTTCACTGACAATCCTCAGAAACCCTAACTCAAAACTTCTCAAACTCCTCAATCATGATGAGTTGGTCTAGGAATCATCTTTATAACATGTCCATGCATCATTCCATGATCTCATGGCCCTTGGATTAGGTCTCAACCTTCTCCAAATCTTCAGTTATCCTAGGGTCGGCCCAGTCAAAACCCTAGTTCTACCATTCATGGTTGAATCTTCTGAATTCTTGCACAATGACTTCTCTGGACTTCATGATGGCTTTCAAGACATCTCATAGGCTTTCTCAAAGCTTCAAGTCTCTTCTCAAAGTCTCAGAATCATCTGAGGGGCTCCCACAACTCTCAAGCTATGAGGCACATAACCCTAGTTTCAACCAATCCTTCTGAGGATCTCTTGAACTTTCTGATGAAGGTATCAACTTTCAAACACTTGATGGATAAATAATTGTTGGTCAAATTTTGGGGTGCAACAAGCGGTTTCCTCGGATCTGTTATCCCCTAAAGTGCTTTCATCGGGCAGCTCCTGCTTGAGCATAACGTCATCCTCAGTGTTGCTAGACATCTCCTTTACCTGAAAAGCAGGGGACAAAAGTAAATTCAATGGCCAAATCAAATCCACTCTTCCACCGCTAATCAAGTGAAAGGGCGCGCGAAGGGCTGAGGACAATGTCCTCGACCTAAGCTCTTACTTAAACAGCGCAACGAAGGTGGGAGGAGATTTTTCATGGCAATCCCTTAAACCCTCACGAGGAGATCCTCCCTGACACTTTACTCAGAATTTCGTTGAAGATCCACCAGAAACTTTGTAAGTTCCACCAGCGACAAACTCATTCGTCGTCGCAACAGCACCATAATTAACAAAAAAACCTAAGTTTCTAACACTCCGACGATGGCGTCGGTGGCAGAAAATGGCTCAACCACCGCTAGACACCAACGTCCGCCGGAATGCAGCTACTCTACCCAATTTTTCGTCCTAACCTCATGCAAATCTAAGAAAAATGAGACTAAAGCTTGCATAAAACAAAAAAGGATCAGAAACTTATATGGACAAAGAGAAAGAAACTGTGATTGAAGAAGCTTGGTCAGTGCTCGTACCACTATGTTGCGGAGGTGGACGGTGGAAAATGACGACGACAGCAGAAGAAGCAAAGAGCGAAGATGAAGAAGAGAGAGAAACAAAAGTGAAAATGAATAACGTCTGCCGGAATGCAGCTACTCTACCCAATTTTTCGTCCTAACCTCATGCAAATCTAAGCAAAATGAGACTAAAGCTTGCATAAAACAAAAAAGGATCAGAAACTTATATGGACAAAGAGAAAGAAATTGTGATTGAAGAAGCTTGGTCGGTGCTCGTACGACTATGTTGCGGAGGTAGATGGCGGAAAATGACGACGACAGCAGAAGAAGCAAAGAGCGAAGATGAAGAAGAGAGAGAAACAAAAGTGAAAATGAACGCTTCCTCCCTCTATTAACAGATGAGTCAAAAGCACGTGCACGAGCACGCGCGTGCCTAGGAAGACGTATGGGCATCATTATAACCCTAGCATAGCCATAATTACACATTAACTACGGTGCATGGCTCGATGCATGTGTGACACTCCATCCCTTCAAGTCCCGTCAACTGTTGGACTCCCCGCTCGCCGGACACGCATGACAACGTTTCGGGTTCCTCGGCCACATGTATCCTCGAGCACCACGAAACGACCCTATCTTAATAACAAGCGTCAACCATGCTTACTCCTCCTCAGGATCACAGGCTGCCTTTAAGTCATCACTCTTATACTCAGAAGCAACGACTTGTTCCAGACAGGCCCAATGGTTAGGCATGACCCAATCCACTTCTGCATACAAAACGATCCAATAGTCTAAGCCTTGCAAGTTGAGGGCAAAAGGAAAACACTTTTTCTTTTGCCCCTCAGCCGAGGAGGGCTAGCCAGCTGACCCCCAAGATCAGCTACCCTTCGTCACATCTCTTTCCGTCACACACAGTTCAACCATACAGGAACGATCACGACGCGCTTGCCTGCAACCACGCCCCTACTCGAAGCAATGGCTAGTTTCGAGCATCTGCCCGTCACAATGGCTAGTTTCTGCCAGTTACCTATTTTTGGGGAGTGAATATCTAGGCCTGAAAATAGGGATCAATGGCCAAGCGCTTGGGGCATTATAAATACTCTCTCCTTTGAGAGGGTCAGGTATTCCAAAACTACCCTAAGACATTCTTACTTTGTACTTCCCTTCTCCTCTCCCGATTTTTACTTTGGCATCGGAGTGCCTTGCAGGTACACCCCCCTCCCCCTCCTCCTTGGATTCCAACATCGAAGATGAAGTCTCTGGCCCACTCTAAGTTCTAATCAACCGGAAAGATCAATAATAATCATAATAATAATAATAATAGAGATTAATTACTATATATTGTCAGTGTAAAAAATTTTAAACTGTCAATTCATCACTATCACCCGTTTGTATTATTTTATAGGTGATTAGAATAAAAGTCAATCTCTTTTCAACATCCAACGTTTACGACTAATTGACGGTGTAAAATTTCTTTACACTGTCAGTGTATTTCAATTAATTTCATAATAATAATAATAATAATAATAATAATAATATTGATGATAATAATAATAACAACAACAACAACAACAACAACAACAATAATAATAATAATAATAATAATAATAATAATAATAATAATAATAATAATAATTAGGGTTGACAATGAATCGAACCAATTCGAAAATAGTTTGGAATTCGATTCGATAATTAAATCGTTGAACTAGGTTCATGAAGCAAATTAGCTGAATATGAGCGAAAAATTTAGTTCATTAACTAAATGAGCTGAACTTGAACTATACATAGTTCGACTCGTTAGGTGCATGAGCCAACTCGATTATATATGAGAATGATTATATTGTATTTAAGAGTAAATTTAAAGATTTACTTCAAATCTTAACCTTATATTGTCTCTTCCATACTAATTATGGTAGTAATGTTAACAATTACATTTAAGTCATTCTTGTTAGAGGCCTTATGGAATTTGCGAAAATAACATGTGTAATGAAGTATGCAAGGGATACACACATTCTGCTATGGAAATGTATTAATTTCTAGTTATTTTTTATGTACTATTTTTATTAAATTTATAAGGTTCCTAAATATTTAGATGAATTTGTATATTTTTTAGACAAATTTAAATTCTAATTGAGTAGTTTTTGAATTAGACATTCAAACGTATCTCTTGAAAGTTGCGTAGTTTTTTAATTAGTAGATTTTTGAGACAAAGTTAAATTCCAATTTGATAATTTAACTTTTATTTCAACATTTCCTTTTTAAAAAAAATATAAATTTAAAATGTCAAATATATTAAAAAAAATAGATTTAAAAATGAATTTTAAGTCCGTAAAACAAGTGAGCTGAACTTAATGAGTTGAACCGAATTGTTCGTGAATTTATAACAAGTAGAGTTTAAACTTAAAAAAAAGTTTGTGTTGAACTCGAACCGATATTTGAGCTGAATCAATTCTTAATGAGTCGATACGAAATAAGGCGAGTTCGTCTCGACTTGATTCATTTTCAGCCCTAATAATAATAATAATAATAATAATAATAATAATAATAATAATAATAATAATAATAATAATAATAATAATAATAATAATAATAATAATAATAATAATAATAATAATAATAATAATAATAATAATAATAATAATAATAAATATAATTTTTTGATGGTATTCATGTCTGTAAAAAAACAATTATTAATTTCTCATCAATCCAAATACATTTTTTAATTCATTTTAAATTAAAAAAACCCTCAATTGGGGTTTCTTCAAACAAACAAATCCTTGCCTGAGAGTGAAAATCAACAACTTTGCTTACTATCATATGACATTTATTTTATTTTTCCATGGACACTTTGTCAAGTGCTGTTTTACATACGAAATTGCACCACTCCAACAACTTAAACAAACACTTGGACTCTCATATTAATCCATCTCAGAAAAGTATAAACATTAGTTGACCAAGGTTCTATTCAAGAAGTGGATAAAATTTGACAGTGATTTCATTAAGCTAGAAATCAAAGCTTCACAAATAATAAATAGTATGATGTTAACAATCATCAATATATTGATATTGAATTACATGATCAATTTCAAATAACTTAGACAACAGCAGTTGTCACATATTTGCTTCCATTCTTCTTGCTCAAGCCTTTTATGTTGCTATCACTAGTACTGTTGAGGAAACTAGAAAACCATTGAGCAGAAAGTTTAGGAATTCTTTCAAGTGTGTTCCTATCCACATAATAAAGTCCGAATCTTACTTTATATCCATTATTCCATTCAAAGTTGTCAAACAATGACCATATCATATATCCTCTTACATCTGCACCTTTTCTGCACATAATCAAATTATCCGTTGTCAACAAAGTAACTCGAAACATTCATAAAAAACAAACTTGCTCATCATCATCATCTTCATCGTTGTCGTCGTCACTTACCTTATGGCTCTAAGCAGAGCTGCAAGGTAAGCTTTATGATACTCTATCCGTTTGAAATCGTGTAACGTATCATGCATTGTCGTAGATTGCTTGAGAGGCGAAGAATATCCTGCAACGAATTTTGTATAAGTTATACACGGGTTGTTACCGTACAGTTGATATGCTATTCAGTATTCGGTATTCACATACCGTTTTCGGTAATATACATGGGCATGTTATCGTATTTTATCTTTACGTAGTCTACAATCTTCTCCATGCCCTTTGGAACCACAAAGAACCTTGGCATTCCTGTCTGCTCAAAACAAGAGAAACCATATTCACTGTTTAGGTTCACTAGACCATACCTAATCATTTATCATGCAATTGTTCACAAGGAGTTTGGCTTGTAAGAGTTCGACTTTGTAACTTTAAGGAATGAAGTTCAGATCTTGTAAAATGGTCACCAATAAGAGAAGCTGGACTACATATGAGTACCTGACCACCAATTGGAATGCCATCTCGCATTCCAGTTGTTTCCAGAAAGCCTCTTATTGGTCGAGAAGAATTGAGAGGACAAGTAGAGAGAAAGCAATCCTTGGCATAGAGAGCTCCATAGTTATTGATGCCAATGAAGTCCAAGCTTCCTCTTAAGAGACTCTTCTCCTTAGGAGAAAACCTTGGCAACTGGTTCCCAAGAATAGAGCGCATCTCAGCAGGGTACTCGCCAAAAACTAGGGGATTCAGTAACCTTCTTGCCATCAAAAAAGCAAAAAAAGTTACTAAAATGAATGAAGTGTTTTCGGTTATTTCTTGTCAATAACTAATAATGTAAGAAACTCTAGTAAGTAGTAACACACTTTCTTTCCAAACACACTTCTCTTATTAGTTGAAATTTAAACAGATCCCATCAAATTTATGCAAGGCCACAGTGATTTAGTAGGATTCATTCCCAAAATATTGAGACATTATCGAATTTCAACCGATAGAAAAGAGTGTGCTAAAAAGATAGTGTTTTGCTACCGATCTTTGTATGCATAATAGGTTATGTAGTAGAAATTCTTACATTCTGCGTACTTCCGCTGTTTCTTAATGACTTACCAGTCTACGACAAAAGCCAAGGCCCTATTTACAGCCTGTCTATCACATTCTTCATCTCTGAGAGGTTCATACATGAAGGTATGTGCAACAATACCAATGGTACCGCCTTGACTTTCCTGCATCGGTTTATCACTTCCTAGTTAAACAATTCATTTCACTCCCTCCATTTTAAAATGACTTGCATTTTAGCATACCGAAAATGTTTCCAAAATAAGTGTTGGTACCTGATAGTGCTTGCGGTATAATTCAACAGCCTTAGCATGCGACAGCAACATATTGTGCATGACAAGGAGAGGCTCAACATCCGAGTTACCGGTATCACAGTTTCCAAAAGGAGGGGAACAGTGACAAGGAGGGTATGCTCCCCTTAAAAATGCAAAGTCTGCAACCAAGTTTGGCTCATTGATGGTAACCCAGTACTTAACCCTATCTCCAAAACTCTTGAAACAAATTTCAGCAAAATGAACAAAATCTCTCCTGAAAAAACCAAGAATACATTTATCAAAATCTCAATCACCTCTTAACTCAAACTTTTGAACTACAATTGTGCGACCAAGAACAGTTCATTCTACAAAGTTTCTAATTCTTTAGCATTCATAATACTTTTGACAAAAAAATGAGAGCAGTGGATTTACTGAATTAGGGGACTGAGCCAACCACCATATCTTTCTTCCAGCTCATGTGGCAAGTCGTGATGGTGAATTGTCACAAATGGCTCAATTCCTAGATCAAGCAAGTTATGTCCAGATTTAGGTATAACTAAGCATTGTTGTAAATAAACGAAAACAACTATTTGTTACAAAAGTTATTGCACTGACACACGACACGAGACTCACACGTTAACATCAATAATAAGTTGAGAGAATAGAATAACTAAATGTAATCACTTGTATCAATGTCGCGTTGGTGTAGGACATCCAAACATGTCGAACACCAGACACGTCGGACACCAGACATGTCTTCAATCTGAAGTGTCAGTGCTATCGATGAAAATATAAGCATAATGATGTCTATTGACAATAAAACCATATGCATTTTCAGCATTTGACACATACCAAGACTAAAATTGATGACTCTAAATCAAAACAAATTACCATTTCCAGAAACAAAGAACTAAGTGGATGCTGCTACTCACCTCTAAGCAAAAGATTATCAATAAGATTGTTGTAGAACATGATCCCAATTGGGTTTATGTCTCCATATAACCCATCTGTTAAAGCTCATGAACAATGAATTAATTCCGAAGTTAATTTGAATTAGAAATATAAAATTGTGAATTTGGGAATACTTACTAGGTAGAATCCTAGTCCATGAAATTGAAAATCTATATACATTTATCCCAAGAGATGACATCAATTTAATATCTTCCTGTCAAAAACAATGATTTAGACTTTAGAAAAGGCAAGTAAATTATGAATCTAATATCATCATATTGTTATTAACATTATAACTATTACCAAATAGCGATGATAATGATCAATTGCTACATCACCATTCTCATCATTGTCTATCTTCCCTGAAAATTTATCAAATTCTATTCATATATACTGAAGTTATACATAACTAACAGACAAACAGACAACAAGTTGCGCTGCTATGGAGAATACAAAGACTCATGCATACTATTAAATTAAGTTAGAGAAATGAAATGATTAGTAAAAATGAACCTGGTGTATGACTGAATACATCCCAGTTGCTTAAACCTTTACCATCTTCAAATGCTGCTCCTTCAATCTATTAACAAAAATCATTAACTGAAACAAGAAAATTGAAATAGTTGAGAAGAAGTACCTGGTAAGAGGAAGTGCTTGTTCCAAAGAGGAAGCTATTTGGGAATTGAGATCGGGTGATTTCTTGTTGAATTTCATGGCAAGTTTGAACATGAAAAAGTGTAAGCAATATAATGCTCAGAAGCCATTTTGGCATTTTCATTCCAACTCACATATGCAACAAAAACTCTCAATCATTATAGTTGCCTCATTTTGCCATTTTATTGGACAATGAGAATAATGAAATAAGATAATAAATAAATAAGGATATTGTTAAGAAAATCACAAATTGATATAAAATTATTAAATTGATGTATGTAACGAGTATAAGGCGTGAGCAAGGGACGGGTTTGGATGGGTTATGATTAATCCTAACTCTGTTCTAAATTTTGATTGGGTTATCTTAATGACTCTAACCCGTAAAAATTTCGATAATATGTCATCACCTTTTTATTTTCCCTAAAATATACTAAGAAGATGTAAAATAAAAAATATGATGTAAGAGAACAGATGTGTAATTAGTATTTACTTAGTGCATATATTAAATTATGAGGTGAAAAGTGGAAAAGTCTATTGAAAATTTGGAATAATCTAAATATATCAATAAATTAAATAAATAATTAAATAGTATCACATATTCATTCATAATATTATGATAGATTGAATAACTCGAGAGTCAACCCGAACTCATCCCACCTATATTAAGTTGAGACGGTCTTCAGGTTAGATTGGATTCGACTCATCCCTAAATATAACAAAAGAAATAGCATGCGGCTCGTTCAAGATGAATTGGAGTTGGTAAACTATTTAATAATAATAAGTAATAATAATAATATAATAATAATAATAATTGGGATAGAATCATTAAAAATTGGTTAGTGGCCTTAAATAATATATAGGTTGGTGGCCTTAAATAAGATATAGGGTTGGTTTTATTTATTATTTGCTGTATTTGATTAGAGATAGGGTTGGTTTTATTTATTATTTGCTGTATTTGATTAGAGGTGGGGTTGGTTTTATTTATTATTTGCTGTATTTGATTAGAGGTAGTAGGGTTGGTTTTATTTATTATTTGTTGTTTTTTTTATAAGAGGTAGAAAAAATATTTCAAGTAATTCGGGAAAAAAGATTTGAATTTTTATTATTTATTTATTTATTTAATATTAATATTTTTGAAAAATAGTGTGTTCGTTTATCAAATATTGACATTTATATTAATATTTATAATTTTTTAAATTTATTTATTTTTTAAAATTATTATTAATTTTAATATTTTATTATCGATGGATGTCGTGTTTGAAATGTATGTCATTTATCCGTTGTTTATTGCCTTTGACAATTTAATATACTAGTATGGAAAAGGATGTCTTTATTATTTATTATCTTTGACAATTTAATCTATGTTTGAATTTGGATTTGTTAAATGAGTCTGAATATCATTCTAAAAAATATTTTAGAGGGTGAGGTAGTCAAATATATTTATACATCTAATAATCCAAACATCTAAATAATTTCATTGAATGAAATAAGTTCATTTTCTATTGTTTAGATGGTTAAAAGATAATGGAATTAAGTAGAATATGATATAATGTATTTCATCTCATTTTAAAAATTATTTTAATCACAAATTTAGGTAGAATAATAATTTAGTTCTATTTCATCATAAAATAATTTGTTTGACTCTATTTCACTATGTTTTATTCCATTTTGCCCTTTTTTTTTTTTTTGTAGGTTTAAGAGTTTTTTTTGGTAAGTTGATTTGTTTTTTATTTTAGTCGTATATTTTTTTAACCCATAATCATTGCATTTAAATTGTAGTACTTGACCTCAACCAACACATTTGTTTAATTTATAGCAAGAAATTTATATATTACATAAATAATTCTAGAATTATCTAAATAGTTTATTAAATAGTTAAATAATTTCATATAATTAGTATTTCAATTTCTAACATTTAACCTATTAATATTTCAAATATTTATTTTATTAAATAATTATTTTATTAAATATTTCAACTATTTACAATTTCAATTATTAATATTTTAATTATTTAGTTTATTAAATAATTAGTTTATAAAATATTTCAACTATTTAATATTTTAACTATTAATATTTCAATTATATATTATTTATTTTAATAAATAATTAGTTTATCAATATTTTAATTATTTAATATTTCAATTATTTAATATTTCAACAATTAATTATTTTATTAAATATTTTAACTATTAAATAGTTTAATTATTTCATATCATTTAATAGTTTGATTAGTATTTCAACTATCTAATATTTTAACTATTAATATTTTTACTAATTATTTTATTAAATAATTAGTTTATTAAATATTTCGACTATTTAATGTTTCAACCATAATTAAATATTTATTTTATAATAATGTGAGAAATATTATTTATTAATAGAGTTTAATTGGCATGTGTCATATTCAAAAAAATTTCCCTCCCCTCTTCATTTTTCATCTTACTTTTGGTTTAAGATTCATCTACATACGTTTATGCCAATGACATGTAACTTTTCAAAATAATCATCATCGATTCAAAGATTTGTGGTATTTATGCTTAACAAGAAACTAGGATGATGGCCATTGTGGACCATTTGGGTTGAATTTGATTACAGGGCCCTATTGCTTGTTTAGGGATCTGTCACTACTCGAAAAATGTAACGATGGGGAGGCAAGAAAGAAATACAGAAGAGTCGCCACCGAACTTTATTTATCCCATGAGGGGAAAGGAAAATATCGAGAAAACCTTAAGAAAGAAATGGATAAGATGGTCTCGCGACCAAGAACGGGTTCGGAAGCCGGTTATACGAAGGGAAGGTATTAGCATCCCTCGCAACCATCGTACTCAATGGGAGCCATTTGTTTGTCGATGTGTGAAGGTATTTACTTAAGGATATTGCTTTAAAGAGTGTTCCTAGGGGTAAAGAGAAGTTAGAAATAGGGGAAATAGAGGTAAAGGCGGAAGAAGAGACTCGGTAGGACTTCGCGGTCCTAGGCCTACGTATATGAGAAAGTTAGAGTCGACGTAGTTCGGGGAACTACAGATATAGGGGGAATGTGCTCGGCAAGGATTGTGGTCCTTGTGCCTACGTATCTTTACTTAAAAGAAGTAACGAATCAGAGCAGGCGTAGTTTGGCCTACGGTTTGTTAATGTTTTTGTGGATGATGCTATCGTGCGCATTCTAGCAGTTTAGGTGTATTGTTGCTCGCTTGTTGGAGACTTAGGCGTTACCTGTTTGCGGTAGAACTGACGTAACATATCCTTTTTGAAAGATTAATATTTGCCATGCGAGGCAAGATGTCACGTTTGATTGGTGGAATTGTTTTTTAGGGGTGAAATATGTCCTCGGATAGTAACCCCTTACAGGTAGTACCCAATTCTTTATCTCAAAGTTTTTGTTATGAAAATGGTGTGGCAAACGTAGCGTCTTTGTATTGAAAGACGAATATCAAGACCACACATACTACAGTGAGTATCCTGACAGTCGGAGAGGAAGAAGTCTACACTCAATTCTCTCTCTTTAGTTCAACACAAAGAGAACTTCATTCTCTTATTAAAGATGTTTTTGGTTTTAAATGGTAAGTGCTTTGCGACAGTGAATCCTACGGTAAATGTCAAGCACTCGGGATAGGAGAATGCCTACGCCTAACCACTCCACGACCATTCAAGTTTTGTTGTGAAAAAAGTTTAGAAATGCACTCAGCACGAGACCGAGGTTTTAGGAGAAAAAATGCTCGGAAGGAAGTTTGTGAAAAGAAATACGTCTTCGTATTGAAAGACGAGCATTGAGACCACCCACACTATAGTGAGTATCCTAACACTCGGAGAGGAAGAAGTCTACATTCAATCATCTCTCTTTAATTCAATACAAAGAGAAACTTCATCCTCTTATTAAAAGGTGTTTTGAAAATGCACTCGGTATGGGACCGAGGTTTTTAGGAGAGAAAGTTTCGAAAAGAAGTTATAAAAGAAGTACGTCTTCATATTGAAAGACGAGCATCGAGACCACCCACACTACAGTGAGTATCCTAACACGCGAAGAGGAAGAAGTCTACACTCAATCCTCTCTATTTAATTCAATACAAAGAGAATTTCATCCTTTATTTAAAAGAAATTTGAAAAGGCACTCGGTACGGGACCAAGGTTTTAGGAGAAAAGGTGTGGAGAACACAAGTGTCTTCGTATTGAAAGACGGGTATCAAAACCACCCACACTACAATGCGCATCTCGACACTCGGAGAGGAAAAAGTCTACACTTAATCCTCTCTCTTTCGTTCAATACAAAGAGAACTCGATTCCTCTATTGAAGATATTTTTGAGAACCTGCCAAAGAGATGAAAAAGGGAGACAGATATACACAGGATACAGATAACCAACAGTCCACCAATTAGGATTTTATGGTTTCGATATTTATTAAGTTTTTTAAAATAATGCACAAATAAGGGGGGGGGGGGGGGGGGGGGGTTACATGATAATATGCACAATATGGTAATATGAAGTATGCACAATGATGATTATATGAACAAGATAAAGTCAATAGAAATATAAACAGAAAAAATATGTGCGGAAATATAAAACAATGAAATATTAACAGAATATTAAAGTCGGGAGTTAGTAATTGGTGAAATGGAGAAAGTCAAGAAAAACTCAAACCTCTTATTAATTTCAAACTTTAACTTAATTTAATCAAAGGGAACCTCTCGCGATCCCAAAGTGAGGAAAATGACCCAAATGGTCATTCTCCTTAGATTCGAAATAACGAAGGTTTCAACATCCTCGAGGATTAGCGTTTGACGAATCGGAGACTTCATAGGTTCGAAAATAAAATTGTAATAAAAGTACGAAATGGAAAGTGGTGGGTCTCAGATCTATCGTTTCTCGTCAACAATTTGACGGACAAACGAAGGAAATCTCTTCATCGACCGAAACGAGGAAAATGGGATAAAAATCCCACTAACAAAAGAGAAATATAGCTCAACTTCTGAAATAGAAAATAAAAATAAAACTCTACATATATATATATATATATATATATATATATATATATATATATATATATATATATATATATATATATATATATATATATATATATATATATATATATATATATATATATATATATATATATATATATATATATATATATATATATATAACTTCTAATAAAATTCTAAAAGAAAATTAAATACAAAAATAGTATATATATACAAACTCTAAATACAAATTCTAAAAGAAAATTAAATATATATAAAAAAAGTGTATATATATACAAAACTAAATTAATTTAAAATATCAAAAACTAAATAATATATTTACATAAAAAATAATATTTACATTAAAAAAACAAAATAGGGGGTATAGGATCGTGGGGGTGTGTATAGGAAGCCTCAAATATGGGCTGAGCATATTGCATTTAACAGGGCACGGTTCAAACCAAACATCAAACTCCATTCCCTGGGAAACCCAAACTATCAGGTAGCGGCACAAAATTTGTCAAACCTTTCTTTTCATTTTTCCAAAAAAAAACGCAACAAAGTCAAAAAAAAACTCCTGAGAAACTAACGATGAAGTTAAACCAAAAGCATACTCAACAAAAAAATAAAACAAATCAACTTGTTCACAAAATACTCCGACTCAAACTCGCTCGCAAACTACTCCAGCTCCATCTCGTTCACAAACTGCTCGCGGTTTCAAATTTATTTTTGGATCAAGTTTGGTTTGATTTTCTTCTATTCTGCTTTATCTCCTGCTGGGTTTTGGTGTTTGATTGGTATGGTTTAAGGAAGAGAAGGTTTGAGCAAGTTATTGATGATGATTGAGTTTGTTGGTTGAAGCTTGAAGGAGGTTTGGGCAATGGTGGATGGATGTTGAAGGATTTCGGAAAATGAGTCATGAGGTTGTTGAGTTGTGGTTCATGGTGATTGTTAAAAAGGGTATGGGTTTGAGTTTACGGATTGTGAGTTTTGAGAGTTGATGAACGAAGAATGGAGGGATAGTGGTTTTCGTCGGTGGATTTATGATGAAGTATAGGGTTTGAATGTGTTGAAGAGAGTTTGATAGCTTTGATGGATGAAGAAGATGAAGGGGAGTTTATGTGGTGTGGATTCGGTTATGATATTGTTTGAAGCTTCAATGGTGTTTTGAAGAACTTCTGGAAAAAAACTGATGATGAAGAAGGATGGTGATGGAGATATGATGTTGATGATGAAGATTGATGGAGGAATGATGTTGAAGAGGGGTTGGAAGTTGGAGTTGAAGATGATGGTGAAGTTAAGTAGAAAGTGGGCGGCGAAAACAGAAAAAACGGGTCGTTTGGTTATAGGTTTGGAAGGATACTGGGTTTTTTGCAGAAACAGGTTATGGAAGTTAGAGTTTGCGAGTTGTTGATGGAAGAGGGTGGCCGCTGGTTTGGTGTTGTGCGTCTGGGTAGTGCTTGGTTGATGAAGAAGATGGATGAAAAAGATGGTAGAGAGTGGGCGGCGGAAACAAAGTCTAGGTTTTCTAGGGAAGGAAGTGAATAGTATTTTATACCCTTCAGAAGATGACACGTGGCACAGTTTTGACTTAATGGCCCGATTAAACACTGATAAAATAATGCTAATGATTGATTAAAATTAATGTTGTACCAAATGCAGCGTGATTAATGATACGCTAATAACTAACTCTAAATGAACTAAATCCTAATTAAATTAATACTGATAATAATATTCTAAATTAAACTAAATTAATTCTAAATAACCTAAACACTAATATTCTAATAAATAAATAAATAAATAAAATCTAATAACGGTTAAAAAAGTCTATTTCAATAAAAATAATATTTCTATTTTCTAAATAAATAAATAAAAACTAATTAAAGTAAATAGAAAATAATTCTAATAAAATGACAATCTAAAAATGAAACTATTAAAAATTCTAATAACTTTAAATAACTCTATTAAAAAATCTATTTCAAAACCAATTCTAACTAAAATAAAAATCTACTTTTATGTGTATTCTTAAAATCAATAAATTCTAATATCTATTTAAACTAATTTCTAAAAATTCTATTAAATAATCTAATTAAAAAAAATCCTAATAAAATAAAATCTATTTCTAAAAAACAATATTAAAACATATTTAAACTACTTCCTAAATAATGTTCTAAAACAAATATTCTAAACAAAAATTAAAAGAAAAGAGCTATAAAAAAACTATTCTAAATAATAAAATAAAGCAAAGATAGCAATAAAAATGCAAAATGCCATGGAAAAACGGGGGAACACCGAAATTCGCCAAATTATCAGCACGGACTGAATCATCAAAAAAGAGGGTGACTTTCACTCGATTTCGACATGAAACTTCTCGTTTGAATTGATTTGAATCGTCTAAAATGCGAGCAAAGCGACTGTAATCTCGATAAATTCAATTCGGATGATAACACTGGCAGGATGCGACATAAATGATATGCAGACGAAAACGAAGTAAAGGTTAGTCAAAGCTAAAAAGAGGTGGGCAAATTTAGGGTATGACAGATGCCCCTATCTTATCGGCTTAAACCTAGTAAGACGAAATGCTATGGCATTCATTCTTTTGAGGTAGAAGATGATTAGATATAGAAGATCCTGAATTTGTCCGAAAAGAAGGAAACTGCTTGGGAATGAAATACTGGATACCTTGCAAAGGTCACTATCACCAAAAAGAAGGCAGTACACTCACACACACTACCCTGTCATCAAAAAGATATAAGAGATCCATTATCAAAAGGATAATTGAGGACAAACGCTAGTCGTGCACCAAAAGGATGTCAGACCCATCATCAAAAGGATGATGGAGCGAAAACGCTAGTCATTACACCAAAAAGGATGTCAGACCCATCACCAAAAAGGATGATGGAGCAAAACACAAACAACCCTAACACCAAAAAGGATGTAAGGGATCCATTAGCAAAAAGGATAATGGAAAACACGCTAGTCATGACACCAAAAGAATGTCAGACCCATCACCAAAAGGATGATGGAGCGAAGACGCTAGTCATGATACCAAAAAGGATGTCAGACCCATCACCAAAAAGGATGATGTAGCGAAACAAAATTAACCCTAACACCAAAAAGGATGTAAGGGATCCATTACCAAAAAGGATAATGGAGAACAAACGGTAGTCATGACATCAAAAAGATGTCAGACCCATCACCAAAAGGATGATGGAGCGAAACCAGGAAAACTCGACACCAAAAGGATGTAAGGAGTCCATTACCAAAAGGATAATGGAAAACATGCTATTCATGACACCAAAAGGATGTCATACCCATCACCAAAAGGATGATGGAGCGAAGACGCTAGTCATAACAGCAAAAAGGATGTCAGACCCATCACCAAAAAGGATGATGGAGCGAAACACAATTAACCCTAACACCAAAAAGGATGTAAGGGATCCATTACCAAAAAGGATAATGGAGAACAAACGCGAGTCATGACATCAAAAGGATGCCAGACTCATCACCAAAAGGATGATGGAGCGAAGACGCTAGTTATGACACCAAAAAGGATGTCAGAACCATCACCAAAAAGGATAATGGAGCGAAACACAATTAACCCTAACACCAAAAAGGATGTAAGGGATCCATTACCAAAAAGGATAATGGAGAACAAACGCTAGTCATGACATCAAAAGGATGCCAGATCCATCATCAAAAGGATGATGGAGCGAAAACGCTAGTCATGACACCAAAAGGATGTCAGACCCATCACAAAAAGGATGATGGAGCGAAACACAATTAACCCTAACACCAAAAAGGATGTAAGGGATCCATTACCAAAAAGGATAATGGAGAATAAACGCTAGTCCTGACATCAAAAGGATGTCAGACCCATCATCAAAAGGATGATGGAGCGAAAACGCTAGTCATGACACCAAAAGGATGCCAGACCCATCACCGAAAGGATAATGGAGCGAAACAAAATCAACCCTAACACCAAAAAGGATGTAGGGGATCCATTACCAAAAAGGATAATGGAAAACAAACGCTAGTCATGACACCAAAAAGGATGTCAGACCCATCACCAAAAGGATGATGGAGCGAAAACGCTAGTCATGACACCAAAAAGGATGCCAGACCCATTACCAAAAAGGATGATGGAGCGAAATACAATCAACCCTAACACCAAAAAGGATGTAGGGGGTCCATTATCGAAAAGGATAATGGAAAACACGCTAGTCATGACACCAAAAAGGTTGTCAGACCCATCATCAAAAGGATGATGGAGCGAAAACGCTAGTCATGACACCAAAAAGGATGTCAGACCCATCACTAAAAAGGATGATGAAGCGAAATACAATCAACCCTAACACCAAAAAGGATGTAGGGGATCCATTACCAAAAAGGATAATGGTAAACACGCTATTCATGACACCAAAAAGGATGTCAGACCCATCACCCAAAAGATGATGGAGCAAAAACGCTAGTCATGACACCGAAAAGGATGTCAGACCCATCACCAAAAAGGATGATGGAGAGAAATACAATCAACCCTAACACCAAAAAGTATGTAGGGGATCCATTACCAAAAAGGATAATAGAAAACACGCTATTTGTGACACCAAAAAGGATGTCAGACCCATCACCAAAAGGATGATGGAGCGAAAACGCTAGTCATGACACCGAAAAGAATGTCAGACCCATCACCAAAAAGGATGATAGAGCAAAATACAATCAACCCTAACACCAAAAAGGATGTAGGGGATCCATTACCAAAAAGGATAATGGAAAACACGCTAGTCATGACACCAAAAAAGATGTCAAACCTATCACCAAAAGGATGATGGAGCAAAAATGCTAGTCATAACACTGAAAAGGATGTCAGACCCATCACCAAAAAGGATGATGGAGGGAAATTATAAACTACTACCATAAAAAAGATGATAACAACTCCCATGAGGAACGCCCATGTCCCCGAATTATATGCCCCTGACCGGGATGAATTTTGCTTTTGATGCTCCTAAATTCTGTGGAGGACCCACGTTTTTGCAGATAATGCCTCTGACTGGGCTGATGATCATTTTGAAGCTCTTGAATTTGTCCAACAAAAAGTTGCACAACTTCGTGGGGGACACCCACGGTCTTACGGAGAATGCCCTTGGCTGGGCTACATATAGCCTTAGAAATCTTCGAAATTGATCCTGAACCTGAGTTTGCATATCCGAATGCTTGATGATAATGATGTTCCATAAATGGAAATGCAAGTGCAAATGTCAACACGCAGAGATGCAAGAGCTAGGGATGTCTGATATGATTCTGGGTATGCATATGATGCAAAATGATTATGAAGTCGAATGTGATGCGTATGATGCATATGATTACAGACAGGTGATTGAGAATGCAGGTGCCGACACGACAAACTTCGGTAGTTGTCAATGCGGATTGGAATTTAGATGGCTACTAGATAAGGAGTGATACTGGAAGTGATTTTGGTTACAATGCTCTGACAAGTAACAGGTTGTGGGGGTGAGACCCCACGACAGAAAGGCCTTTTCGGAAGGTTAGGGTTATTATGACGGTACGATTCCCCGACACTCATCTTAAACTCGACAGTTGCTGATGAAAATGAACTTGCTTGAGTAGCTTGCCCTAGTGTAGTTCAAACTTGCCCTAGTATAACCTTTGGGAAAGTTCATCCTGAAAAGATGGTAACTTGCCATGAGACGACCTCGAGACGGCTTGCCCCAAAATTTGTATCATGAAAGGATTCATCCTTGATCAACCGAATCCTGGTGGTTAGCTTCAATACACTTTGGAGTAGCTTACCCTTGAAAGAGCGTTGAAGCGACTTAATTTGTCCTGAATGAACATTGGAGGGATTTGCCCTTAGCTCAAAGAAACTCTGGGTGGCCTGCCCCTGATTGGTGGAGTCTCGAGATGATTCACTTCTGATCAGCCGTTTCTTGAATGATTTTCCCCATAATCAACTGATGCTTGGGGATTTGCCTCAGATTGACTGATTCCAAATTCGCGGGATGACAATGCCCCAGATCCATAAGGTTATATGGTATACTCGGCTCCGATCCAGACTGCTGAATGATCCAGTCCTGTTTGATTGCTCTCTATTGGGAATTTCCTCGATGCCAACTGTTGACTTGCAATTAAAATTGTTTGTTCACGAATGGTAATTTTAATGTGAAGTTCATGCAAATTTTCGAAAGAAATGTCATTTATTACGTGTCATGATAGTGAGACGAATGAACCATTAGCCCAAACGCTGTGCTAACTTGATTGGCGTAAAAGATACATCAAAGATAATGACACCAATGCTGATGATTAGCAAATATGTGAGAAGTCAGTTTACGCAACCTTACAATAATATGCTTTCAGAACAAACCTCGCCTCAATTAGGTCTTTTGAGGGTTGTAACGTGGTCTGGTTTACGGTTATAAAACAAAGGATATTAGGCTCAAAGTATTATTTGTACCCATCCCATCTTCTTGATGATCTCCAGTCCTACGTTCAGTTAACTCTGCACATGTTTACCTTGATGGAGTAAGCTTGACAGTTCAAAGTTTGCTCGAGACGACAATCACCTTATTTTGATGGAAGGATGTCAGTGCCCCTTTTGATTTGGGTGGCCACTAAATCTTATTTTGTTTTTGTTGAGGCTTTGGGGACCTCTTTTGCTTTTGTTTTCGATCCCTAACTTTTGCATGGACTGATTTTGCTTGTCAGATCCATCGGGATAACCCTGATTTTTGCCTAAGTCTCCCTTTTGAGGTGTTTGACTTAGCAGGCTTTTAATTTTTTGGATTTTTTTTGGAGGATTGTGACTGCCAAGTCATTGGTCATTGATGAACAACCGTATTTTGGATTTTGCTTTGAGTGTGGGATTGGATTAACTAGACAACTACCCTGTCCCAGGTTGAGTGTTAAGGGTTTAAATGTCCGAAGGAAACTCTTACTCATAGGCTCGAAGTGGTTGACTAGGGATTAACTCCTTATATCTCCAGTGTTTAGGGGATTTGAAACAATGCTTATACATCATCGACAAGATTCTATCTGAAAGCATATGGTTTGCAATTATGGGTATTTCGTTTTCGTCATCCTCCCTCCAAACGTTGCTAAAACAACAGTTATAAAACGGGGTGGATAAAAGGCGTACGTGTCTGTCATTTGTGTTTAAAAGTTTTGCATTCTTCCACATTATGGCCCGGTGCCCCATAATGGAAATCACAATGGGCACTTGCATCATAGCATGGTGGTGCCTTACCAACATACGAAGCTAGGGTCCGAAGTTGAAGCAAGAGTTGCAACAACTGAGTATAGGTCATAGGGATCGGGTCGAAGATTTTGTCGGGCCGCTTCGGCCTCTGCACATACCTCTTAATCTTAGGATTGTCCTGGGAAACAGGAGGTAACTGTGGACGGGGAAATTTTGGAACCTTAGGTTGTGCAAAAGATCTACGAGGCATATCGCGCTCTGGGAGGGATTCCACAGGTAAGGGTTGAAAGACCATTTCTGCTGCGATTTCATGCCTAAAATTCCCGTCCTTTCTTAGCACATTTTTCATGACTTCCATAATCTGATCCATCTGAGTCTTCAGTTGATGAACTTCTTCCTTGAGCATTTTCTGATCTTGTCGCAAAGCTTGCATATCCACCATGAATTGTCCCATCTGGCTTCGGACTTCCCTCAAATCTGTTTGAATATGCTACATAGTCAACTTCTATCTTCTTTGAAGAGTTAAGTCTGAAATTTCGAAGAAAACCAGATCAGAATAACATAATCCCAGGCTCGAACACTTGCTATGCACATGAAATGCAAATGCCATGCAATGTAATGCTTTATGAATGCACATGATAACAGAACAACAGTAGGGTCAAGGTCACGGGTCCTGCAAGATAAACACAACGAGATATCTTTCACCACCAGTGGACAATCTACTGGTTTATAAGAGGGTATCCCAAAGGCTTTTAGACAAAGTCCTATGCACTAACCCTCAAAAGTTTTCCATCATAACGACGATTCGTAAGACGGTAATCCCTTCAAAGGATGAACACAGAGTTCTGTTTTAGTAACCTTCAGAATAAGGTTCTACAAAAGGTCCTCAGAGTCACGGACTCCCAGGTCGGAAATAAAGACGCCATTACGACTACACGTAAGACATAATCATCCCTAAATGGGTCTCGTCTGAGCGGTGGAATTGAAACCAACTCAACGAGTCCTAAGTCTCGCAAATCAGAAAGAAACCACCTCCTAATCTTAGTTTTTACTAGAAAGCTCGGGTAGAAAGCTTTTATCCTCACAAACCATCCCAATAAACCCAACCGTTTAGAGGAACAAAACATAATAAATAAATACAAGCAAATACATCAAGCATGCGACGAACAAACTAGGTTTGGCTTGCTAGGTGTCCCCAGCAGAGTCGCCAGCTGTCGCTACTCGAAAAATGCAACGACGGGGAGGCGAGAAAGAAAGAAAGAAGAGTCGCCACCGAACTTTATTTATCCCATGATGGGAAAGGAAAATATCGAGAAAACCTTAAGAAATAAATGGATAAGATGGTCTCGCGACCAAGAATGGGTTCGGAAGACGGTTATGCAAAGGGAAGGTATTAACACCCCTTGCATCCATCGTACTCGATGGGAACCATTTGTTTGTCGATGTTTGAAGGTATTTGCTTAAGGATATTGCTTTAAAGAGTGTTCCTAAGGGTAAAGAGAAGTTAGAATTAGGGGAAATAGAGGTAAAGGTGGAAGAAGAGACTCGATAGGACTTCGCGGTCCTAGGCCTACGTATTCTCAACAGATATGAGAAATTCAAAGTCGACGTAGTTCGGAGAACTACAGATATAGGGTGGAATGTGCTCGGCAAGGATTGTGGCCTTTGTGCCTACGTATCTTTACTTAAAAGAAGTAAAGAATCAGAGCAGCCATAGTTTGGCCTACGGTTTGTTAATGTTTTTGCGGATGATGCTATCGTGCGCATTCTAGCAGTTTAGGTGTATTGTTGCTCACTTGTTGGAGACTTAGGCATTAACTGTTTGCGGTATAATGGACGTAACATATCCTTTTTGAAAGATTAATTTTCGCCATGCGAGGCAAGATGTCACGTTTGATTGGTGGAATTGTTTTTTAGGGGTGAAATATGTCCTTGGATAGTAACCCCTTTCGGGTAATACCCAATTCTTTATCTCAAAGTTTTTGTTATGAAAATGGTATGGCAAACGTAGCGTCTTTGTATTGAAAGACGAATATCAAGACCACGCACACTATAGTGAGTGTCCTGACACTCGGAGAGGAAGAAGTCTACACTCAATCCTCTCTCTTTAGTTCAACACAAAGAGAACTTCATTCTCTTATTAAAGATGTTTTTGGTTTTGAATGGTAAGTACTTTGCGATAGTGAACCCTACGGTAAATGTCAAGCACTCGGGATAGGACAAGGCCTACACCTAACCACTCCACGACCATTCAAGTTTTGTTGTGAACATTTTTGGAAATGCACTCGGCACGAGACCGAGGTTTTAGGAGAAAAAGTGCTCGGAAGGAAGTTTGTGAAAAGAAATACGTCTTCTTATTGAAAGACGAGCGTTGAGACCACCCACACTATAGTGAGTATCCTAACACTCGGAAAGGACGAAGTCTACATTCAATCCTCTCTCTTTAATTCAATACAAAGAGAAACTTCATCCTCTTATTAAAAGGTGTTTTGAAAATCCACTCGGTATGGGACCGAGGTTTTTAGAAGAGAAAGTTTCGAAAAGAAGTTGGAAAAGAAGTACGTCTTCATATTGAAAGATGAGCACCGAGACCATCCACACTACAGTGAGTATCCTGACACTCAAAGAGGAAGAAGTCTACACTCAATCCTCTCTATTTAATTCAATATAAAGAAAATTTCATCCTTTATTAAAAAGAAATTTGAAAATGCACTCGGTACGGAACCGAGGTTTTAGGAGAAAAGGTGTGGAGAACACAAGTGTCTTCGTATTGAAAGACGGGTATCAAAACCACCCACACTACAGTGCGCATCTCGACACTCAGAGAGGAAAAAGTCTACACTTAATCCTCTCTCTTTCGTTCAATACAAAGAGAACTCAATTCCTTTATTTAAGAGATTTTTGAGAACCTGCCAAAGAGATGAAAAAGGGAGACATATATACACAGGATACAGATAACCAACAGTCCACCAATTAGTATTTTATGGTTTCGATATTTATTAAGTTTTTTAAAAGAATGCACAAATAAAGAGAGGGGGGGGGGGGGGGGTTACCTGATAATATGCACAATATGGTAATATGAAGTATGCACAATGATGATTATATGAACAAGATAAAGTCAATAGAAATATAAACAGAAAAAATATGTGCGGAAATATAAAACAATGAAATATTAACAGAATATTAAATTCGGGAGTTAGTAATTGGTGAAATGGAGAAAGTCAAGAAAAACTCAAACCTCGTCTTAATTGCAAACTTTAAGTTAATTTAATCAAAGGGAACCTCTCGCGATCCCAAAGTAAGGAAAATGACCCAAATGGTCATTCTTCTTAGATTCGAAATAAAGAAGGTTTCAACATCCTCGAGGATTAGCGTTTGACGAATCAGAGACTTCATAGGTTCGAAAATAAAATTCTAATAAAAGATACGAAATCGAAAGTGGTGGGTCTCGGATCTATCGTTTCTCGTCAACAATTTGACAGACAAACGAAGAAAATCTCTTCATCGACCGAAACGAGGAAAATGGGATAAAAATCCCACTAACAAAAGAGAAATATAGCTCAACTTCTGAAATAGAAAATAAAAATAAAACTCTACACACACACACACACACACACATATATATATATATATATATATATATATATATATATATATATATATATATATATATATATATATATATATATATATATATATATATATATATATATATATATATATATATATATATATATATATATATATATATATATATATATATATATATATATATATATATATATATATATATATATATATATATATATATAACTTCTAATAAAATTCTAAAAGAAAATTAAATACAAAAATAGTATATATATACAAACTCTAAATACAAATTCTAAAAGAAAATTAAATATATAAAAAAAAGTGTATATATATACAAAACTAAATTAATTTAAAATATCAAAAACTAAATAATATATTTACATAAAAAATAATATTTACATTAAAAAAAACAAAATAGGGGGTATAAGATCGTGGGGTGTGTGTAGGAAGCCTCAAATATGGGCTGAGCCTATTGCATTTAACAGGGCACGGTTCAAACCAAACATCAAACTCCATTCCCTGGGAAACACAAACTATCAAGTAGCAGCACAAAATTTGTCAAACCCTTCTTTTCATTTTTCCAAAAAAAATGCAACAAAGTCAAAAAAACTCCTGAGAAACTAATGATGAAGTTAAACCCAAAGCATACTCAACAACAAAATAAAACAAATCAACTTGTTCGCAAAATACTCCAACTCAAACTTGCTCGCAAACTACTCCAGCTCCATCTCGTTCACAAACTGCTCGTGGTTTCAGATTTATTTTTGGATCAGGTTTGGTTTGATTTTCTTCTATTTTGCTTCATCTCCTGCTGGGTTTTGGTGTTTGATTGGTATGGTTTGAGGAGGAGAAGGTTTGAGCAAGTTATTGATGATGATTGAGTTTTTTGGTTGAAGCTTGAAGTAGGTTTGGGCAATGGTGGATAGATATTGAAGGATTTCGGAAAATGGGTCATGAGGTTGTTGATTTGTGGTTCATGGTGATTGTTGAAATGGGTATGGGTTTGAGTTTACAGATTGTGAGTTTTGAGAGTTGATGAACGAAGAATGGAGGGATAGCGGTTTTCGTCTGTGGGTTTATGATGAAGTAGAGGGTTTGAATATGTTGAAGGGAGTTTGATAGCTTTGATGGATGAAGAAGATGAAGGGGAGTTTATGTGGTGTGGATTCAGTTATGATATTGTTTGAAGCATCAATGGTGTTTTGAAGAACTTTTGGAAAAAAACTGATGATGAAGAAGGATGGTGATGGAGATATGATGTTGATGATGAAGATTGATGGAGGAATGATGTTAAAGAGGGGTTGGAAGTTGGAGTTGAAGATGATGGTGAAGGTAGGTAGAGAGTGGGCGACAGAAAGAGAAAAAACGGGTCGTTTGGTTATGGGTTTGGAAGGATATTGGGTTTTTTGCAGAAGCAGGTTATGGAAGTTAGAGTTTGCGAGTTGTTGATGGAAGAGGGTGGCCGCTGGTTTGGTGTTGTGCGTCTGGGTAGCGCTTGGTTGATGAAGAAGATGGGTGAAGAAGATGGTAGAAAGTGGGAGGCGGAAACAAAGTCTAGGTTTTCTAGGGAAGGAAGTGAATAGTGTTTTATACCCCTCAGAAGATGACACGTGGCACAATTTTGACTTAATGGCCTGATTAAACACTAATAAAATAATGCTAATGATTGATTAAAATTAATGTTGTACCAAATGCACCGTGATTAATGATACGCTAATAACTAACTCTAAATGAACTAAATCCTAATTAAATTAATATTGATAATAATATTCTAAACTAAACTTAATTAATTCTAAATAACCTAAATGCTAATATTCTAATAAATAAATAAATTAAAAAATCGAATAACTATTAAAAAAGTCTATTTCAATAAAAATAATATTTCTATTTTCTAAATAAATAAATAAAACTAATTAAAGTAAAAAGAAAATAATTCTAATCAAATGACAATCTAAAAAAGAAACTATTAAAAATTCTAATAACTTTAAATAACTCTAATTAAAAAATCTATTTCAAAACCAATTCTAACTAAAATGAAAATCTATTTCTATGTCTATTCTTAAAATCAATAAATTCTAATATCTATTTAAATCTAATTTTAAAAATTCTATTAAATAATCTAATTAAAAAAAATCCTAATAAAATAAAATCTATTTCTAAAAAACAATATTAAAACATTTAAACTACTTCCTAAATAATGTTCTAAATCAAACATTCTAAACAAAAATTAAAAGAAAAGAGCTATAAAAAACTGTTCTAAATAATTAAATAAAGCAAAGATTGCAATAAAAATGCAAAATGTCATGGAAAAACGGGCGAACACCGAAATGCGCCAAATTATCAGCACAAACTAAATCATAAAAAAGAGGGCAACTTTCACTTGATTTTGACATGGAACTTCTCGTTTGAATTGATTTGAATCATCTAAAATGCGAGCAAAGCGACTGTAATCTCGATAAATTCAATTCGGCTGATAACACTGCAGGATGCGACATAAATGATATGCAGACGAAAACGAAGCAAAGGTTAGTCAAAGCTAAAAAGAGGTGGGCAAATTTAGGGTATGACAGGATCTTAATTTGATTAGGTGGTTTACATCTTGATCTTGGATTAAGTATGAAAACCTTATTATGGATGCTTTGACATTTGGTCATTATAATTGCATCATGCCATTATTCTTTAGTATCATTCATCAAGTTTGATTTTGGGCTTTGTTAGTCAAGTCTTATTTGAGTTTATTCAAGTTCATAGTGCATTCAAAGCTCATTGATTCAAAGAGAATTTAAATAAATTTTGGAGGGAAACTTCTATTTTGAAAATAAGGCATGTTTCATTGAATCAAAAGAACTATTTTTCACCAAAAAGTGTCCATTTCATTCATACAATACCATTTACAAAAGTTCATACAAAAAATTACAAAGAAATGTACATTTGACCTAGGGTTGACTTTTGGTTAGTTGTTGACTTTTTTGGTCAAACAGTTGACCAAAGTCAACCTATCCTAAACCTAAGACTTATTCCTCCTTATCTTCATATGCATGATCTTTTGCTTCATGTTGTCATCACCATATCCATGTGCTTCCAGTGTACAAAAATGTCATGACCAAACTTGCATTGCCTTGATTTCATGCTTTAAATGTTAAAACCTCATATTCAAACCAACATGCTATCAAGTACTTGCAAAACAATAACACTTTAATCCATTTTCCATTAGAAACACATACACCAAGGTCATAACCTACCATCCAAACATCTACACTCACATGACAATGCAAACAATAACACAACATAACATAACACATCATCCCAAATTCAATTCATAATTTTGCTAACATACAAACCAATACCAATGACAAATCAATGCACACATACTAGCATCAGTTCAAATTAACTCAAGCCAAACCATAGCTAGTTTTTCTCCGGGCTAATGGGAAAATGTAGCAGTAAAATTTCTTTTAGCAGCTAACTACCAATTCCCAAATAACCTAACTAGGGTTTTCACATCCATTTTGATTAACTCAATGGTTTTGTTTTTCTGCATCAGTGTATACACAATCTAGTGCCAACTTACTCTTTCTATCCAAATAAGTTCCATCACACCATTAGATTATATCATATTATGCCTATCGTGTACAGAGCAACAATGCAACATAATACTTACTAATTGTATTTCAAATTCATTCAAACAACTAATTTTCAATGCTCATAGTTACATTCATTACTGTTAACAAATGCGGTTGGGCTTAACTCAACCATACAAAATTGGTTTGTAGAGTGAGGATTGTCCCTACTTATAAACACATGTTCATGCCATATATTGTCCGATGCGAGACTCTTAACACACCCCTCACGCCTAGGATTGGACATCTAGAGCATGAAAATAAATGATAGGTGTCTCGATAACGGAAAACTAATAGAACGTGGCCCACTGGATCTTAAACGAGGCTCTTGATACCATGTTAAGAAATTGTGGTAATACAAGAGACTAAGAGACATGAATAAACCCTGTGTTTTGAAAAACACTACGGAGACATTATTATATATAGAGAGATTACAACTAATTACATGATATAGTCGGTTGGACTATTCTATATACAAATATTCTTAACACTATATTTATAAATATCAACACTCCCTTCAAGCTTGAGCATGTAAGTCAAATGCACCAAGCTTGTCACATATATAATTAGTTCTGGGACTTCGTAGGAATTTTGTAAACACGTCTGCCAATTGATCATTAGAGTTGACAAAGCTTGTGACGATGTCACCTGACTCGATCTTCTCTCTGACAAAGTGACAATCTATCTCAATATGTTTTGTCCTCTCATGGAAGACTGGATTTGAAGCAATGCGCAATGCAGTTTGATTATCACAAATAAATGTCATTGTTTTTGCTTCTTCAATTTAAAGTTCCTTGAGCAATTGTTTTAACCAAATAAGTTTACATGTTGCCATTGCCATGGTTGTATACTCTTCCTCGGTGCTTGATCTTGCAAGAACGTTCTGTTTCTTACTCTTCTAGAATATAATGTTTTCTCCAACTAATACACAATACCAAGAAGTAGATCGTCTATCAATGGGTGACCCTGCCCAATCAGCATCTGAGTATCCAACTATCTGAGCATGTCCTTTATCTTCATACACTAGACCTTTTTTTGGAGCACATTTGATGTATCTCAGAATCCTAATAATAACATCCATGTATTCCTGACAGGGGAAATTTAAGAACTCGCTTACCACACTGACTGCAAAATAAATGTCCGAACGAGTGACTGTGAGATAATTTAACTTTCCAACCAATCTCCTATACATTCCCGAGTCAGATAGAGGCTCCCTTTAATTGGATAGTAATTTGACACTTGAACTCATAGGAGTATCAGCTGGTTTAGCATTCAACAAATTTGTTTCTTCCAAAATATCCATAGCATATTTTTGCTGAGAAATCACCAAACCATCTTTAGATTGGGCTACCTCAATACCCAAGAAATAATAGAATTTTTTGTCTGAAATTGATTCGAGAGATGTTGTTTTAACGGGAGTATTCCGTGTTGATCACTATCAATATGACAATATCATCTACATACACAATAAGATAAAAATACCCTTGAGACCATACCAAACTGTTGTCCAACAACGTTGAATCTGGCAAAGCAAAGATAAAAACCGAACCGCTAAGCACCTGCTTCATGTGTTAAAAAAAATTAGTTCATACATCACATCACATAATTTGAAATTTTAATCTCTAATCGGCAATCTTTCTCAGTCCTCACCTCTCAATCTCCGACCCGATCCCGATTCGTTGCCACTTCCATGGATCGGCTTCTCAAAGCTGCCAGAGCTTCCGGTTCTCTCAACCTCTCCAACCGCTCCCTCAGGTAACACACCTCTTCACTCTCGCTCCTTTCATCTCTATATACATTCTCTTCACTCATTCACGCATTGCTATGTTGCTTCTTCCACTTGCAGTGAAGTTCCCGATGAGGTTTATCGGAATCTTGAAGGCGTTGGTGGAACTGATGATAAGTGGTGGGAGGTACCGAACCTTCTTTTTTTTGGCTTGATTTTATTGGAATTTTGAGGAATTGAAATTTTGAGCGAAACTTTGAAATTTTGGGATTCTAAGGTCTTGTTTGGATAAATAGCTTATGTTGCGGCACATAGTATAATGTATAGACTATTTGCATAAATTCTCACAGTTTCACAAATATCTATTAATGCTGAAAAGTTCAAATAATCAAATAAGTCAATCCAAACAGCTCCAAAATGTGAAATGAAATGTGAAATTCTGATTGTGTTTTGTTGTTTTATAGGCTGTGGAGCTTCAGAAACTCATTTTAGCTCACAATAGTATTGAGTTGTTAAAGGAAGATATCAGAAATTTAGGTTTTCTTGTTGTGTTGAATCTTAGCCACAATAGTCTTTCTCAGCTGCCTGCCGCCATAGGAGAGTGAGTTTTTATTTTAAAACTAGCCAACTTTGCTTGTGTTAGTTTTGTCTGATATTTTTAACTTTTTATATTTTGGATCCGTAATGGATTTTCGTTGTTGTTTCTAGGCTACCTCAGTTGAAGATGTTGGATGTTTCGTACAATTCGTTGCCTAGTATACCGGAGGAGATTGGATCAGCTGCGTCGCTTGTGAAGTATGCTTTAATCCATGTTCATTTTATTCCATAGATTGGTGATATGGGAAAGTTGTCATCTATTTACACTCTATTTCTATCTGCTCTTTTAGATTTGATTGTTCAAATAATCAGCTCAAAGAACTTCCTAGCTCACTGGGAAGATGTTTGGATTTGTCGGACTTAAAGGTAATGTCGTGTTGGTCTTGTCTTGCATAAACTGTTGGGTGTTGGTGTTAGTTGTGTGGCTGGCTTATGATACATCATATTCTCATTGGTAACAATCAGATATTTATAATGTCAGTATACAATCTGTTATTCAAAGAAAGAAGAGTGATATGTTTTTTTGGGTGTTTGATTAAGGAAGGAGTTTCTCTCGTGGTAAAAACACTAGTCTACCACAACTTGTTGGGCAAATAATTTTATAGTTCCAAAAGGATTTTTTTAAATTCATGTTTACTCCCTAAATTTGTTGGGTTTCCTAAAAATAAAAGCAAGCAGGGTACCTGTTTCTATGAACATAAGCTGATGCTGTGCAGACTGAAAATCTTTTCCGTTTCAGCTACAGTTTTCTGTCACCCCTTTACTTTTAAATTTTTTTTACTCTGTCAGATGACCTTGATAATCACCACTAAACATTTGTTGCAACCCTGAAACCCCATTGTTAAACAACCCTCCTTGTTAGTTAACAACTTGGTCCTTCCTTTCTTAGGTTATACAGCATATTATAAATCAATTGTGAAAATTGTGTTTACTTTAAATCGGGGCCGTCGGATTTCCTTGTAGGTTCTACGTGCCTTTGCTGTTTAACTGATGAAATCTGTTAAAAAATCTGCTATTTGTTTGTCTGTATCGGTAGGTCACATACAAATAAATGAGGTTTTTTGATACTCTTATTGCAGGGATCAAACAATCTTATTGCAAGTTTGCCAGAAGATATAGCAAATTGTTCCAAAATGTCTAAGCTAGATATGGAGGTAGTAACTAGTAGCAAATTTTGTTGTTTGACAAACATGTCAGAAATTTTGGTTTTATAAAGCAGGGTTTCATTGTATTGTCTTTTTGTCTTTGCCAGGGAAACAAGCTTACAGCGATATCTGAAAGTATCATTTCATCATGGACAATGCTTACTGAACTAAATGCAGGTTAGGGCCTTTGTTCTTTAAATACTCAAAGATATTAGTTAGCTCTTTCATTCTTATATGTAGATCCTTTATTTTGTTGAACTTGTTTTCATTGTTAACACTATTACAGCAAAAAATATGCTTAGTGGCATACCAGCCGGCATTGGTGGCCTTTCACGTTTAATCCGTCTTGATCTCCATCAGAACAGTGAGTTTTTTTTAATCAATAAAAGAATCGAACTCGTACTCTGGGGGTTACAACACTCACACACCCTGCGCACAACCACTTGTGCTAAACCCCGGTGGTAACAGCGGATTCTTTAAATAAAGGGTCAGACATTTTTGTTTCTTCCCTTTTCATCTTGATGTGGAATTTGTACTTGTGTGTCTGCAGGAATTTCATCAATCCCTTCTTCAATCATTGGTTGTCATTCACTTGCAGAGTTTTATTTGGGGTCAGATTCTAACCTATTTTGATGCAAGTCTTCATATTGTTAAAAGCATATTATTCATTTGGTCTTCTTTTACTTATGACTTCCACAGTTCTGATAAATATTGTACTTTTTAAACTCAATTTAGGAATAATAATATTTCTACAGTACCAGTGGAAATAGGGGAACTTTCTCGGCTCGGGACATTAGATCTGCACTCTAACCAGGTGCCTAAGACTGAGTATTATTTAATTTCTAATTACTTCTATTATAAAGGAAAGGAACTCTTATGCATAGAATTTTGTTACATTATAGGCAATTATAGATATGTTGCCATTTTTGCTTCTGATGCTTTTGTTCTCTTCTCCCTTAACAGTAAATAATATCTCCCTTAACAGTAAATAATTTGTTGTATTGTTAATTGATTTTGTATATTCACAGCTGAAAGAGTATCCTGTGGAGGCATGCAAATTGAGTCTTTTAGTCTTGAATCTTTCAAATAATTCACTGAGTGGGTTACCTCCTGAAATGGGTAAGTTCAGCAAGTTTTTGTATTATGATAGGTCTAGTTTGCAATATTTTGGAAACATAACAGTTGCATAATGAAAACAGTATATCAGTTTGCCAGAAAATATATAGGAATACAATTAGTGGGCATCCCCTTGTTATATTAATTTAAGTAACTCACAAAATTACGAAGATACTGTTCGGTAATAATACTGTTAAAGCAGTTCAGCATTCCTTGTCAAAAGAGTTCTTAATAAGCACTGATAAGAACAGTATATGTCTTGGCCTGAATTATTCTTCAAAGTATAAACAATGATGTTCACCTCAAGAGGAACTTGTTTCCTGGGATTCATGCAGTTGTCAAGGGAGTTGTTCATTCTGCATCCTCACCAATATTATGATCTCTTTAGGTGTCAATATGTGATAGGCTCGTCGGTTAATATTTCTAGCTTTTTTATCTACTAAATGGACACCATTACCTGGAAATAGTAAATGGACACCATTCTGCATCCTCGGCAATTATATTTTATACCCGAACCTTTAATTAGGGAGCCATAGTGTATCTCAAATTCCTTACGGTATGATGTTATTATGTGTTGAAATGAAACAGTTAAAAGTAATATGGAGATTATTTGATACAAATGGAGATAAATATCTCAGTATTGTATCTTGTGTAGGCAAGATGACTAGCTTGAGGAAACTTCTGCTTAGTGGAAACCCATTGCGGACTCTTCGAAGGTACAAAGAGTGTTTGGTCCTTTATGCAGTCAATATTAGTATTTTTGTGTTTTTGACTTGTGCCTTTTCTCATCAGCTCATTAGTCACTGGACCTACACCAGCGTTACTAAGATTTCTCCGAAGTAGACTTTCTGAAGGTAAGGTATTATAAAGTGTTGGATGCACTAGCATCATACACACAACTGAAGCGTGATCCCTTGTACGTAGTCTAGATATAATATTTTCTTCTGCAGATTCTGAAGCTGTAACCACATCAAAAAAAGACATAATTGCAATGGCTACCCGGTTATCTATCACTTCAAAGGTATTGCATCTTTTGAAGAAGAAAATATACATTCCACATATTACCTAGCTTTCTCGTTGTCAATAACTATTTATAGTATGTTTCATTGTTTTAGTATTTGATAGACCACCACTAGTGCGTGGAAAGGGGAATTTATTAAATTGAAATTGAAAATCATTTAAGAGCAAATTCAAGAATTAGAATTAGAGTTTGACATATCTTATCCCTTCGAAACCATCTTGTAAAGTGAAGGGTGTCACTATATAAAATCTTTCAAGGCTCAATCCATAACGAATGTGGGGCTTTAGATTTTCCTAATACACCACTGTTAGCGTTAGAAGTGGTTGACTAACCAACCATCCAAGCATAATCACAGATCTTCCGTCCCATGCCGAAGGCCGGAAAACTGAAGGACGTGTCAAAAAAGTGAATGCGCAACAAAAGAAGGTGAAAACCGAATGATAGACACAGTTTCCAAAAAATTGTCTACAGAAGAGAGTTGGTTCTCTAGGTAGGAGAGGTTTTAAGGTTATCTATGACAAACTCTAGATACAGTGTTGAATAAGAGAGGCTAGAGGCAGGAAATGTTGAGGGCAGCCAATGCACGAGGCTCCAACCAAATGGGGCCTGAGTAGGGTAGATCTATGTAACCTTACCTCTTGCAAGCGGAGAGGTTGTTTCCAAGATTTCGCATGCCAAGCTAACTTACCGTTGCGTGCCATGGCCCGCCCTCAATGTTCATTATTAACTAGAGAACAAAATCAAGCTGATAAACAGTCCTTTTTTGATAAATATACAAATATTGAGTATCTTTCTTGTCTATCAGTCGTGGTGTTAAGATCTAAATTGATTATAGTGAGGATGACAGGGGGTGAGTCAATGAATAATAATGCAATCACATGATAGACTTACTAGTGAACCAGAGACTTACTTGAGAAGCCATATACCTTTGATAACTTGGAGTTTGCAATTGATTGGATTGATGCAGGCAATCCTGTTCTTTAGCGTGTCTGTCTTTCCTATTCATTTATTTAGCTTAAAATTTACTTGCTGATTGCAGCTCTATTTATAATTGTGTTCAGGAATTTTCTATGGGAGGGCTGGGGTTGAGTGCTATTCCATCAGAAGTATGGGAATCAGAGGAGGTCATAAAACTTGATCTTTCCAAAAACTCAATCCAGGAATTGCCAGTTGAACTTTCCTCTTGTGTTTCTCTCCAGGTTAAACCTTCTCTTCTGGTTTTAATTCATGAAATAAGATTTACAAGTTCCCCATAAACATGATCTGATTCACTATGCTGACTAGTAATAATATAAGTGATTTCGATCATTTGAAACTTAGAACATTTAAACACTGCAGTAAGAATAGATAAATTATAGCTACACCTTTTGTACAATTTGAAGACCCTTTAGATTGGTTCGAAATGCAGTTTTGAAGTTTAAATTAATAATAATTCTCGTTGCCTGTGACAAAGTAATCCTTTGCGTGCCATATGTAAAGGAACACATACCTTTAGAGAAGAAATGCTTATGAATTCCATTGCTGAAATGCTTATGAATTCATGTGAATTGATTGCATATTTTTTCAACCATTTTCTCTTTATGGTTTCATTTTTTTCTCTGAATTGTAGTATTATTTGTTTTCACATTGTTCTTTGTTAGTTCTATATGTTCTGGGTTTTTTATGTACACTAATATATTAATCAAAAACAATGGTCAAGACCCTTAAGTTCCCTCTAAATTTGAAGATGTGCTTTCTTGATCATTTTCAGAATTCCATTGTATAAAGTAAAATATTTCCCATATGGTAAACATTTTTATCTCTGTTGAATGATTATTTCATTAAATTAAATTTCATGCCTGGAGCATTTTAATTATCTGTTAATATGTTTCCATCTTTAAGTTATTATAATTTATTGAGCGATCAAGGTTTGAGGTCGGAAGGAGCACTTAACTGATTTTCTGTTCAACTGAAACATTTCTAGTAATTCATTTGTATAGTTTACCTTTCCAGACATTGATTTTATCAAAGAATCAAATTAAAGACTGGCCAGGTTCAATTCTTCAATCACTTTCGAGTCTGTCTTGTTTGAAGCTGGACTACAACCCCCTCAGACAGGTAATGACTAATGATTTCGGAGTTTCTCTCTGTTCTTTTGTGGGTAAAATGAATTATGGTATCAGCGTGTATAAAGAATCATTGTAGGACATAAGACTTTACTAGTAAAAACTATTATGTTTTTTCCAATTGTAAAATCTATATAAATAATTCTCCTTCTTTATCAATGGAGACTATTGCTTTTTGTATAACTTAAAGAGCTATATTTAGATAATTCAAACAAAATAGGCTGTGCAAGTTTAATTCCTTTATTGATGTATTAGTCTTCTAGTTTTTATGCTCTACTCTGTTTCTACTGCTAATGTTTCACAACTTTCATCCCCTCCCCAGTGAAAGGAAAAAATAGAGAAATTGAAAGGTAATCAATGCCTAGAATGTTAGTTGTTAGTACTTAAAATTCATTAGATTTGTTTTCTTATAAATGCCACATACTCTGCTGTATAAGATGGAACATTTCCAGATTCCAGAAACATCTCTCTTGTCTCAGTGTATACCTCAAATTATTGTGCAGAAATTGTAATGGTAATATTAAATATGTATCGGTATGCTTTATTCTCTGTTATAAATTCAAATCAAAAGTGTGGCATCACCAACCTTATATTTCACTTGAATGATAGATACCTTCAAATGGTTTTGAAGTGGTGCCTAAGCTTCAGATCCTGGATCTAAGTGGTAACACAGGTTCATTACTAGACAGTCCCTCATTTTCTAGATTGCCAAACCTGCAAGAGCTTTACCTGAGGTTAGTTAGTTAAAAACTGTAGGATGTGCAATAAGACTTTATCACACACATGCACGCTATTTCTTGGGAACCTGTAATTAACTTTCATGTCACAACTCCACAGAAAAACGGGTCTCACTGAAGTCCCATCAGATATATTGGGATTGCGTCAACTACGAATCCTTGACTTGAGTCAGAATTCCCTTCAATCGGTTCCAGAGGTAACTTTTTTTTTTTGGGTGATAAAAAACATGGATTAGGCTTGTGCATGTATATACCTCTTTGATTCAGATCCTGTGAAAAGTTGTGATAATATGCTTCAACTTTATTTTAATTTGAGATTAAGTTTACCTTAGGTCCATCATTTTGTATATATGCCTCTTAAAATTCAGACCTATCCAAGCTTATATTGGCTCGACCGTAACTTGAGTCCACTAATTTTTCTCTCAAGTCATAATGATGTCCATGTTTTGTAATTCTCTATGATAGGTAATGTATTTTTACATTTGCATATTCATAGAATCGGATTTCTGTCTGCATAGTATGCGGGTTGAAGAAAAATCTCACAGTTCAATTGAATTCCTAACCATATTTTGTTAAAACATTAGTGATTGAAAAGAAGACTTACGTGTGTAGTTGACTAGTGAGGGTCTAAGTTATTCGCACACGGAGGCAATCTCAACACATAAAACCTTTCTTATAGATGAATGATCTATTTTTAAGATAGTATATTTTTTCCATTGGTCCTTTTTGATTTTTGATGTTTTGCTCACCTAGTCACCTTTCAACTTCTTTCAGGGGCTAAAAAATATCACCTCTCTAGTGGAGCTTGACCTATCCGATAACAACATCTCTGCCATTCCACCTGAGCTGGTAAGAAACATACACTGCTCTCTCATTTAACTTTTCTTTTTCCTTTCTAAAATTATTATGCTCATACAAATTTAAACTTAGAGAAATAGGTGGTACTATGCTATACATCTCAATGATGTTTGGTGTGTAAAACTGTTAAAAACGAGAAAAGAAAAGAAACAAAAAGAGAAAAAGCAGATGGAAGTTATTTTATCCTACTCAATGCTGTCATTTTTTATCTGCATTAGTCGGGGATTGTTTACATTGCTCTGATTCAACTCATTTACTTTAATCAGGGTCTGCTAGAACCAACTCTTCAGGCATTGAGACTTGATGGGAACCCACTTAGAAGGTGACTTTCTCCTGCCCCGCTTTTCTATGAGCTTTTCTCAAAGTGTAGAACTTTTCGTGACAATAGTTTGTATTCTCAAGTTAAAAAAGGCTGTTGCATATATTTGCACTTTAGAAAATTAGAAAATTTACAATTTCCTAATGCAGAAAGATTCATAAATATCATTGTCGATAAGTAAACATTTAAAGATTATGTTCCTTTCTTAGAACTCAAGCATGGTCAATTTTGTATTCTCTAATTAAGCAAAAACACAGCATATAGATCAGCTAGATCTTCTGGAAAGCTTGGTTAATAAAATCATCACAATGTTTCTTTATTTGTTTCAGCATTCGGAGGCCTATCTTGGATAAAGGAACTAAAGCTGTTCTGAAATATTTGAAGGACAAATTGCCAGCGGATTAGTTTCCATTTTATATATTTCGTGAAAGGATTATTTTCAGACATTAACTAAAGCTGTAATTTAATTTGATTTATTATATCTAAAGCTTTTTGTATTTTTTGGTGCATAAGTATGCATGACTTGATTATTGTGTATATCTATAGGGTTGTAATTCTATGGGGTTGTAATTACATGATGATGATTATAAGTAGGGGTAATTCTGGTTTTATAAGTTTGCTTTGATGACTTGAATTAGACTTGGGAGCGTAACTGAGTTGAATTATTTGTATATTATTTAGACTTGACTTGTTAAAGGACTAACGATGTTTGTTTGGTTAAAATATATTCACACTTGAAGTTGAGATTGCACTTGATTATTTAAATAGGTAAGTCTAAGTCTTATTAGAAGAGAATTTAAGCGGTTACACTTAGCTTATACTTGTCATTCTACAGATTGAGTGAATTGAATATATTATCCTTTCCAACTTTAAAATCATTCTTTTTTAAATCAGCGTAAAATTCTCGCATTTAACATAATTTATTTGGTAATTCTTGCATTTAACAAAATTTATTTGGTGATATTGGAAATTTTATTAAAAGTAAGAATTTTTTCAACTTTCATATTTATTTTTTTGGCAATGTTAAAATATATGGTAGAAAATCATAGCTTTAATGGATTTTTATTGAAAAATTTGAAATTTCTGGTAAAGTATCCAAAATTTTGGATAAAAACTCTATTTTTTCAAAATATCAGTATTAGTTCAAAGATATTCAGTTTTTTTTTTATTATAAAAATTGATATAATTTAATACCAAAAAGTTTAAAATGAATTACAGAAAATTGGTCAATTGTCGGAAATTTATAATGAACTATAGGAAATTAGGAATTACTTTTTCCATCCTTAGAGTGTGGTTCACACTATTGAAAATCCAAATTTGTCTTCGGATATTTTTGGAGATACGTCTTCAAACACACTCTAAAGCACCTCATCTTTCGTAAATAAAGCAACCACTTCATTTTTTTTCTAAAATTTGTTCGAAAATGCATCTGAGAAATTTTCTAGGGTGTATTCAGAGATGCATATTCGAAAACAACCCTGAACCTCATTTACTTCTCATTTTTCATTTAACTGATTTATTTAACCATTCAATGACATTTTCGAAAATGCATCTCCAAAAATGTGAAGTGAGAAATGGAATATATCACTTCCATAATCCAAAATCCTTAAAAAAAATTCACTCTCAATCAACTTTTTGACTCTAAATCATCATTCTTGTGTTTTATCACATCAAATGGAGCAAAAGAAGTTGCAATTTAAGGTAAAATCACTCATTTCATCCCTCATTGCTTGCATTAATCTTCTCTGAGCTGGAAAATGAACGCTGGGTCCTAATGTGCATATTCAAATTTACCTAGTCATATTTCAAATGTGCATATCTGAAATTTCCTGCTACTGTGAGTTTTTAAAACAAATTTTCTGTTTTGGTTCGTATTAGATATGATGCACTCGCATATGTTTCCCAAAGCTGATGTAGTAAAGGATGAAGTTAAACCGGATAAAGTGAATGATGATGTTAAACTGATTGTTGTCGAGATAGATGTTGGTCAACATTTTAGAAATGAACAACTGTTTACTACTCGTGAGCATATGCTTGAATGAGTCTACATTGAGGTCATGAAATTGAAATTTGACATGGTAATCGGAAGATCTGACAATGGTTTCAATAGAAGGCAAACATTTGCAACCATGAGATGTGAGAGAAGTGGCACATATGTTCTATCAATTCAAAAGTTGAAACTTGATGATACCGAATCAGGAAAATGTGACTGTCTGTTTAAATTACGCGGATACTATAAAACGAATGATACATGAAAATTTAATGTGATTTATGGTACACATAATCATACTTTGCAAACCGAGCTAGTCGATCATCACATCATATGTCGCTTTAAACCAAATGTGAAGGGAATTATTTCGAACATGTCTTTAATCAGGGTGGCGCCGAAAAACATACTTGCAGATATAAAACAAGAAAGACCTGAAAGTGTTTCAAATATCAAACAGGTATGCAATGCACGTTATCGAAACAACATGGCGATAGAAGGTCCTATATCTGAAACGCAACAACTTTTGAAGCTTTTGGATGATAACCATTATGTTTCCATGTACGAACTTTGTGAGGATAAAGTCACTGTTCATGACATATTTTGGACTCATGCCGAAAGTATCAAGTTATTCAACAGATTTCCCACTGTCCTCATAATTGATTCAATGTATAAAACTAACAAGTATAAGCTTCCACTTCTGGAAATTGTTGATGTTACTTCTACGGAGAAGACTTTTTAGTGGGATTTGCATGTCTGGAATCCGATAAAGAGGTTAACATTACACGGGCCTTGGAAATGTGCAAGACTTTGTTGAATGACCAAGAAAATATGCTAAATGTAATTGTCACTGATTGAGACACCGCGCTGATTAATTTAGTTTCAAAGGCGTTCCCTACATCCCATGCATTACTTTGTCGATATCACATAACAAAAAATGTAAGAAGTCAACCCAAACTCGCGGTATACACCAAATAAATCAAGGGTGAAGAAAAAAAATGTTCAAACTTGGTGTGGTGTTGGAAAAGATAATGGATGCATGGAATGTTATATTAAACTCATGCACTGAAGACTTGTATGGTGCCTGTGTAATGGATTTTAGGAGTGTGTGTCAGATATCCAGATTTCTCGAAATATGTTGAGAGTACTATTCTGGACCTAGTGAAGGAGAGGATCGTTTGTGTTTGGACTGACCAGGTTAGACACCTCAATAATACAACAACTAACAAAGTCGAATCTGCACATTCGACACTAAAGAAATGGTTGGGAGATAGTAAGGGTGATTTTTATAGAGAGTGAGATGTTGTGAACCAAATGCTCCTAAACCAATATAATGAAATACAAACAACTTTTGGTCGGAGCATTACCGTGTTAGAACACCGATCCAAAGACAACACTCTCTATTCGAACTTGGTTGGCAACTTATCTCGGGCTGAGTTGAATTGAATTTTTCACAAAGCAAAGCGAGCAAAGAAGACAGGTTCTGATAGTTCAAAGTGTGAATGAACACTTAGGAAGACTTACGGTATTCCATGTGCTTGCATCACTTCAAAAAAGATGAAGCTTGATGCCCAATACGTATGGATGAAGTATACAGTTATTAGAAAAGGCTCCGATTTTATGATGATTATGTGATGAAGGATGGTAAAACATGTATAATTATCATTAGCAAGTGGGAAATAATACAAGATAGATTTTATAAAGCAGATGACGCCATGAAAATACACATCAAACAGGAGTTGAGGAAGATTACCTATCTAGAAACCATAGATTTGAAACCTCATTCGGAACCGGGTAAAACCAAAGGTGCCCCTAAAAAGGTCAAATTGACACAATATGACAATTTGACGAAGCGGTCACCTTCATACTTCGAACATGTTAACTCACATTTACCGGATTCTCCAACTCCAAAATCTCAAAAAGTGTTTACAAGGGTGCACACATTATCAAATCACCTTCTTCACTGTCAATGCCAAAAATTATTTACATTGAAGACATGCCTCTTTTTATGCGAAAACTCATCGAGCAGATTGTAAATGTTAAGGGTGATGGTAATTGTAGTTATTAAGTTGCATCTGGCTTGCTCGGTAGAGGAAAGAAGAATCACTTTCTTGCCTGCAAACAAATTTTGAAAGGGTTAACGTCGTATAGGGAATTCTACACATCACTGTACGAGAAAAAAAAAAGAACATCTTGATGTAATTCACAATGATCTTATTCCTTGTGTTAGAGGTCCCATGTCTAAGTCAAAATGGACGTGGTTCCCGGAAATGGGCCATTTTATATAAAATGCATATAAGATGGTGTGCATCGATCTGATAAGATATGGTTTTTCGAAGACATTTTTTCCACTTCAGAGTGACCCGACTTAAGATATATCTGGATGTATCATGTGTATTGGGTGGGTGGCTTTTAAAATCGCTAACTTTTGTTGAGATTTATTTGAAATCGGAGTGTCCTATACCAAGTACATCATTGGAGTGGACGACACATTTCACAAAAGAGGCAGAAATTTGGCCGGATAAATTTTTGGAAAGGACGGAAGAGTTCACCAAATTGAGAGAGATTAAAAGAGAATCAAATAAGGAAAAGTCAAAGGAGGAACCAATAGTAGATTTATGCGGCGATGCATCTTTTAATATATTTTAGATTGTAATCGATACATTTTTTTTTGAATGTATTGTCATTAAAGATGTAATCTTGTTACAACTTAATACATAAGTAATATATATTTAGCAAAGATGGTGTAGATTTTGATTGTTTCAGTTTACAAATTTTATGGTTTACATTTTATGTTTTTGTTTACACTATTTCTAGTGTGATTTTAGTTCAGGGTGATTTCGGATATACATATTCAGATACATTCCACAATTGATTAAAAGAAACACAATAGGGCAGTTTAGGATGTACATATCCGTAAACACCCTTTTTTTCATAAAAAATAGGGCTTATCCAAATACGCATCTCGGAAAACAACCCTGATGACAAGATAAGGTTTTTAAGGTCCAAAGTGACCCAAATCTTGTAAAAATAGGGTGCCTATGATTCCATATTTTCTTCAAACACACCACAATCAGAGAATGAATACATATCCCCATCTTACATTTATGTATTTCAATGGCGCGAAGCCGCCATTTCAATTTAGGGTCATCGATGACACACCTATCACTGATCTGATATCTAAACTAAATACTCTCCTGCAATATCTATAAAATCAGAGAGTTTTCGAGCTCGAGTATCGTTCACCTTCGTTTGACAGCGAATGGAAGATATAGTTGACCAACTTTGAACTGGATATATATGAAGATTTAAAGGTCATGTGAAGTACATTTTACCGTTACGCATCAAAGGGTCCAATTAAAGTTGATGTGAAGATTGCAAGATCCATTGACGATATTATCAAATGTTGCAACATCCTGAACTACCCATTTATAAAGATATGTAAGTTTAAATTTATGTTAACATCTATCTATGTAATATTGAATGTTTTAATTTGATGTCAAGATGTTTTTGTTTCTAGATCTTGTTCATATTGTCTCTGCTTCTGGTTTGAAGTAGCAGGGTCATTTTCGAATATTCATCTCTGAATTATACCAAATACGATTTTGGAGATGCAACTCAAGATTAAAATTAAGTATAATAGGGTTGACTCACTCATTAGTATTCAACTTTGTAGGAAATAGATGCGTCCGGAGATGCATCTCGAAACTCCAGAGACATTTTTGGGTTTTCACCAAGGATTTGTGAGAAGGTATAAAGGTGGGAAAAGAAATTCCCTCGAAAATTTAGTTTGCAAGTTTTGACCCAAATTTGTTCATAGGCAGTTCTTGAATTAACAAAATATGTGGGAGTGACAAGTTTAATCTTGGGGTGACAGGTCCAATTCTCTTATTATAAGCATTTCATTGTGTTAGAACATAAAGGCACCTTCTTTCTTGGATCTGCCGAACAATGGATATATAGCTAAATTTTAACCAACATATTCACCATCACAAGAAGTTTCGTTGGAATTTTATATAGACTATATTCTAGCGCAGAACAAAAAAATGGGCAGTAGATAGGTGATGTCTACTGTGTAAGATTTTTGATGATCGAAGATAGATGTACTTGTAAGTTTAGCATTCCAACATTTAAATTAAAGTTATAGAAGTGGAACTTGCAAATATGTAATAATTCATATTTTAGTGTGAAGTGGAGTTACACTTATACACGAATAAGACTAATTACAATGGTAGATTTATTTAAAGTCAACACCACAAAATCATGTGCAATGGGTGTGTAATGTAGTGTTGAGTGTGTGTTGGAGGAGAGAGATGTTGAGAAAACTCAACACCATTTAATCTGCCACGTGGCTGTGTTTGATTGGCTGACCAGATTTTTATCCATTTAATACTTTGAACTCAATTATTTCGTTGCAAATTAATTTTTTTTTTTTTTTTACCAAAATTCATGATTTTTTTCTCTCTATAAATAGAGACTTGGTTCATTTGATTTGGACACAGAAAAAAAAACTAAGTTTTTCACTATCTTAATTTTATTATTAGTGTTTATTTTGATTTGTGTGTTGTATTGCATTTTAAATTATTTGTAACGTACTAATTACGTTAATTGTGTGTTGTATTTTAAATTAATTTAAGATGATTTGTATCGTATCCAATTATTTAAATAAATTTTGTTTTTATTACAAAAAATTAAAAAATAAATTATTAAGTATTTATTATTTTAATTTAATTTTAATCGATAATTGTAATTTTATGTAATCATAAAAATAAAAATAAAATTTAAATAAGAATATGAAAATAAAAAGTGGTGGGGTAGGGTGTTGAGTGAAAAACCATTGGAGAGGGTAAAAGTTGAATGGGTGTTGAGTTATTAGGTGGAAGAAAGAGAAAATGATGTGGAGTGTTGGGAGTTGAAAAAATGGGTGTTGAGTTTGTAAACCATTGTAAATGGTCTAACAATTAGAAATGTACCCGGTGGACGAAGAGCCAAGCACGGGGGATTACTGGATAGACCTCAACGTTAAGATGGATCGATGCGTTGCTGTAGTGTGGGGATCCTTGGTGAAATCACATTTATTTTATTTCTTAGGAACACACATTAAATGTTTGTTTACTCATTTGGAACATTGCTTTGAAGAGGACCCCCACTTGGATCTAGGTGTCTGTGGTAGGGGGTGACACCCTTAGGGTACTTGATTGCACGTGAGTTCTGTTAGAAAATCAGGATTGCATCTAGAATGTTGATTATGACTCTTGGTATTTCCTTAATTCTCGACTTTAGGTCTTGGGGCTCCTGGTTTCCTATAAAATATGGGAGTGCACTCAGTTACTCTTTTAGATTTCCTTGCTTCAAAATGCTATAACTTCTCTTGCTTCTTTTATGATATTTGTATCCTTGCAATTTTTCTCCATTCTTCAATCTTCATTATCGGTAGAAAAATATCTCAAGGGTCTTTGGTGATTTCTCATTTCCATCCTTCGAAACATGCAAACCTCAAAGGTATTATTCTCTATGATAGTTATCTAGACATTTCCAACATAGGAAACCCATATACCATATTCCTAAACTTGGCTAGTGATGATAAATTTAGTAATGCATCATTTCAAACTCAAGCGGAAGTGGTAGACCTAGTAAACTTAGAAGTGTCGTTTGGCGAAGTGAGGAACTCGGCAACAAACATTGTGGAGTATATATAGATAGCCTCAAGAATTTTAAAGATAGGTAGTATTTAGTCACTCCTCTCAATCGTGTTTCTCATAAGAGTATCAACGACATTCCAATGGGGTATTCTCCAGCTTTGTTCTTTGATCGTCACAATGAAACACTCTTGTTGATATAGGCAACTACTGAAGAAGATAATTCAAATATTTTGGACAAAGGGGAAAATAGTTATATTCTAGAGCACTTATCTTTTTTTCGCGAAGCTGTTAGCTCGTATTCAGCATAATCCATTCTATTTTATAGATAAAATAAGTTATTTGGACACCACCGTTCAGATGAGGAAGGGGTTGATGAACATACCTCCACCTCTACTACAGCTGATAAGAAACCCCTAGTGGAAACCCTCCCCAGAAGTGGCCCCCAAGCTCTAGTGCCAATAAAAATTCTTCTGTCACGAAACCCTGGTGAAGTTGGCCCCCATCGGCCTAAAGGTGAACGCACAAAGAAGTCTTATTGCCAGACTGGTGGCGATAATGCATATATGTCTTTCTCAAAGACAACTAGTGAAGATTTCCATGAGAGGATGACAGACAAAAGATCTTCTATTGATGGACTCACTCTCATGAGGCCCCCGGAAGAGTGCCCAATTTGGAAAACTAAACCTTAGAGGGAGTTCACACGATCCTCTATCTATCACACTCCCACCTTTCCTCTTCATCTTCAGGCCCAGAACATCCAAGGAGCTTTAACCTCGTGTTCTAGAGAACTTTTACATCTATTTTGGTAATCTGGCTGAATCTGCCAATCGAAAGAAGATGTTATAAACTTCTTACCAAATGTGTAGGGTGTTCGGTATGTTGTCTTTTGTAGCTATTGTCAATGGTGATGTCATGGAGATGAAACTCTCTCATTACATAATTTTTATAAGCATTTGTTATCATTTTGAAATGTGTTTATGTTAATCAAGAAGAAATTGTAAAAGATTTAAAAAAGTATTTGATCAAAGTGAATAATAGAGGAACACAGATGAAAAATTACAAATTTAGCAAGCAAAAGGAAAGATACATACTAGAAAAACCGCATGCACTATGCATGGCACTGTGTACACGATGAGAGGAAAATAGGATATCGTGTGCATGATGATGAGTTTAGTGGGCATTATGTGCACAATGAGAGGCATCGTGTGCATGATGGGTTTCTTTCAAAACACGTATTTTTTGCTTGTTTAAAGGGAAAAGATAGACACTTTTTAGAGGGTTTCTAATTTTAGAATAGAATTGAACGCTAAAGAGTTCTACAACAAGGATTTTGAGAGTTTTGGAGTCACAGGAGACATTATTCTTCATTAATTTTCATGTAATCTTGTTTTAATCTCATGGTAATGACTTGTATCACTATGAGTAGTTAGATTTATTTTGATTAGGTCTTCGTAGATAAACTTGATTTTACTCTGTTGAATCATATGATTGTTTGATATTATTTGAATGTTTTGATTATATAATTTTTATTTAATTGTTTTTATGTTTCCTGCTCTTTGGGTGTTAGCGAGCGCACAAAGTAAATTTAGATGAGTATGGATTATTTACCATAACTCTACTGATCAGAAATAAAGCTTTTCTAGTTAGTAATTAATTAGGATTAGGTAATTTTAAGTTGTGGCTAGAGAATTAACACACTTAGGTTGCCTAATTTTACATTGAATTTTTCTAAGGAATTAGGGAATTGTAATCTTAATTAGTGAGTTGTACACCAAAGAATTGGATATACTAGTATTGCACGTCATAAAATTATAAATTCAATTCGATTAAAATAATGCACAATCATCAACAAGGAAAAATTAAGGGATTCAAATAAGATCTAATCGCTTTCTCATTATCGTATTTTTCTATAAATTTTACTTGAGGAATTTATTTTTGAAAACCATTCTAAAAACCCCCTATTTAGTTTCAAAAGCACAATAACAACATTGTTAAGATTTGCAATCCTTGTGGAGACGATCTTTATATTATTACTCTGACTCAATTAGTACTATTGCTAAGATAGCCATCACGTTTTTGGCACCATTGTCGGGGATTACTGATAATTTCAACAAAATAATTTGTGTGCGACATTTTAATTTTAATTTTATTGTCTACTATTACTCAGTTCAGTTTGGTGTAGTGCTACTGAGGTATGTTTGTTTGTTTATGTAAGGTTCAAGTTCGATACTGATACCATTAGATTCACAAATTGAAAGAACAACGCGAGAAATTTGAAAATCAAAATGAGAAGCACTATTAGCTAAGAAAAAACTGGAATAAGAAAGAGAAGAAATTACTAATTCACCAAGACAAATGATGGAGAATTATTGCGGGAGGATTAATGTTGGGCAAATATCCTTAGTTTTTCAACTAGCTAACTCTGTAACACTTGATATAAAAAATATGTGATTTTAAGTTTAAGAGACAACCCGTTTGGTGAGCAAGCTATTAGAGATTCTTAGGAGCATCTGAATAAATTTTATGAAACTTTTCTGATGTGCAAGACGAATGATGTAGCTGAAGATTATGTACAATTATGACTTTTTTTTATATATCGGGTAAAAGATTAGTTTCATGCATTCAAAGTGGTACTATCTAGACTTGGAAGGAATTGGAAGTAAAATTTATGGAGAGGTATTTCTCTAATGCTCAGTTTGTGGAGAGGAAAGTTGAAATCTTAAATTTTGATCAAGGTGATTCTGAATCATTATCCGATGCATGAGAGAGAATCAAGTTGTTACTCTGATGATGTTTAAATTATGATATTAGTTTCATGGAACAGGTGACACATTTTATTAGAGGTCTAAAGACTCCAACGAGAATGCTTCTAGATGCCTCAACTGGTGGTACCTTAAGAGTTAGGAACGAAGGGGTGGTAAAATAGTTGATTGAAAAAATGGGCCAAAATAAGTATCGCTAAAGTGATAGAAAAGTGAAACCAAATGGTGTGCTTGAATTAGATTTAAATACAACAGTGCTAGCTCAAATTGAGGTTATTTTCAAATACTTAGTTGCATCCCCACTTAGTAGATTAAATATGAGTCAGGTTCAAACATTATTGTGTGATTTTTATGGAGAAGGACATGCAAATGGAAACTGTGTACTAGAAGGGGTTAGTGTTGAAGCTCAGTATGCAAACTTTTAGAAGAATAATCCTTATTCTAACACATGTAATCCTGGTTGGAAAGTGAAGATTGAGAAAAACACAAGAAAAGGGGTTTGAATTGGGTTTTACATATTTTTTAATAGACTTTGTAACTCACGCACACAAACAAGGTATGAACCACATAAAGAAAGAACATGATTAGTTTATCCTGATTCACTATTAACAAAGCTAATCTAGTCCACCCGCCAAAGTGATTTTGCCTTATCACAAGGACTTAATCCACTAATCTTTGATAATATTCCAACAACCTCTAAGTCATCAACGACTTAGCCCTCTCGAGTCTACTGACTAACACACTTAGTCACTCAAGGAAAACTTATAACCAAACTTTAAGTTGTTCAACAATAGCTTAACCCTCTCGAGTCTACTGACTAACACACTTAGTCACTCAAGGAAAATCACTTTAAAAGTGTTACAAGAATATTTATAATAGTGCTTCTTAATAAATCGGGTTGAAACAAATTTAAGAACAATATTTCTACACAAATATTAGCAGCAACTCTTTGTGTTTTGAGATTCTTTGACAGAGTGTATACTTTAGCATTTTGATTTGTAAATCATTGTCTGCTGCAATGCGTCATAGTCTTCTATTTATAACCTCTATAGATATACGTTAAGGGATAAAAGTGTCTTTTAGCTAGGCTAGTTGTCTTCAACGGTAGAATCCTTGGAGAGCAGAAGTAGTAAAAGCTTAGAAAGATTTCTGGTCAATTCTGAGCAAAATTTCTGCTTTAGACTTTTTTAGGAAATAACTGTTTGTATGGATTCTTGGCCTTCACATTTTAATTTGGACTTTGAGCTTTGATCCTTTATCGTGTATTTGAACTTTAACGTTGACCAGAGTCTTCAGAATCCTTTCTTTAGAAACAAACGCTTTCTTGAGGAGCATATATCTTCTTCTTTAGAAGCACCAATATTTATCATAATCTTGTTGAGCTGCTCTAGAAGTTGATTCCAATGAGAATTGTATATATGCCCACTTAAGATAGAATTAGATTACCAAATTGTTACATGTAAAATATATGCATTGTTATCATCAAAACTAGATATTATAGAATCAAAATCTTGTTCTAACAATCTCCTTTTTTTTTATGATGACAAAATCATGTATTTTGATGAAACAATGTATATGCTTTAATGTGCTAAAGATATTGAAGTTAAGTTTTAGAATACTCCCCTTGAGATAGACAAGCTCCCCCTGAGCTTATATCTCATGTTTACTTCTTCTGAATTGAATTCTTTTTGCAATGTTTACCACTAAAAGCTTCTAACAGAACAATCCTGCAATTTCTTTCACATGCTTGTATATATGATGTTAGAATCTGAGCATGAGTTTTTAGAGAGCAGATATATATCAAAATCATTCCAACTTTTACTCCCCCTTTTTTCATAATCAAACAAGTTTTATAAATAAGATAGAAGATGCAAAAAAATACCGAATCGAACGAAAATGACAAGGATAAGCGCTAAAGTGCATATGGAATGGAAGTAGAAGGAGTCCTTGCAACAAGTTGAGTGAGCATATCCTTGATGGAACGATTAACTTCATCTTGACTATCCAACCTATCTTGCACTATTTTCTGATTTTTCTACAAATCTACCAATGTTTGTGCCATTACTGGGAGAAGGTTATCATCAGAAACACGTTTTTCAGCAGCAGCTTGTAGGACAACTTCTGTTTCTGCAGCGAATTTATTTTCAGCTTCCTTCTTGGAAATCTCAGCAGCAATTCTATTAGCTTCCTTTCTTGCTTCTTCAGCAAGCCTTTCTCTTTCTTTCCTTTCTTCTAGTCTTACTTTTGCTTGACTTACAAACTTCTTTTTAACTTGATCCGAGAAACCCTTGATTTCGTCAACTTCTTATGTTAGCCAAGTGTTAAAGAGATTCCAATTTGTATTCATAAGGGTGGGCTCTTCACTAGAATTGGATTCTTTGTAGAGCCCTTTAGTTTTAGTGACAACATTTCCAGAAAGCTAGAAAGGACATCATCCAGTGTTTTGCTAAAAGTGGATGATCAGAAGTCTGAGAATCACGATGAGTGTTACCATCAAATGCATATTATGTGGGAGAGTCTAGAGAGACATTGTGTGCTGAGGGTGGTGGAGAAAACAAAAATTCTGATGGAATTGCAGCAAAAGTTGGAGATGTAGTTTCTAAAGGAGAGATGGAAACAGGTGAAGTTAAAGATGAGAAGGAATATTCTAAAAGGGATACATGAACATCAGAAGTGGAGATGATTATTATTGAAGAGGTTGATATTTTTTATTTTTCAAGAGGAGCGAAAACACAAGATGGTGTATGTGGGATGACGAAGGTAGTGGTTATGGTTAAGAATGATGGCAGTAGGGGAGGAATTTATGAAACAAGATTTCTGGTATCTGACCCAGAAGCAACCAAAGCTGAGGAGTTAGAAATTTTATTTGTTGGAGCAACTAAAACAGCAGTTTCAGAGTTCATGGAGGAATTTCCTAATTCCTTAATCCCTAACTTCTTTTTCTTTGCAGTCTTGGCCTTTACGGAAATGTGTTTCCTTTTGTAAAGGCTTGGTGGTTTAGCTAGGAATTGGTCAAACGAGATTCCAGATACATCATGACCCTCTTTTTCAAGTTGGTATAAATAAGCTTGTAAGACTTCTGTTGGATCAATTTGGGTGAAAAGAGGATAGTTATCAACAATTAATCTTCATACTTTTACACTTTCAAGTTTTGTATCCATTATGGGTTCAACAGTTATCTCTTTGATAAGAGACATACTTTTGACATTCTTGATATTGAAGGGTTTTCCAGTATCTTCACCAAGATCACCGACTAAGTTATGTTTAACCAGATGATCCACAAAACCACTTTCTATCATAATATCTGAAATGAGTCTTCCAAAGGAATATGCCCTTTCGGCTTATCTCTAGAGTCTCTGATAGAGTCTCGAAGGAACTTGAACATAATGGATGGAAGATTCATTTTTACTCCTTGCTGTAGAAAGTACATTATGTATTTCTGATCATTATTAGTGTAGTCGGAGGAACTTGTTGAAGGTCTGGTGCGAATGCAACCCAGAATAAGCTTGAACCAAATGCGAAGGTGTTTAGACAAATCCATTGCCTTAGGTTTTGATTTTTCATCAAAGCGTTCAGTGTAGATCAAGGGGATAACCATTTGATTGAGGAAAATTGTCTTGCTACTCATGTTGCAGACACGCTTGCCCTTATTGAATTCCATTCCCAGTAGAGCAACAATTAATTTTTTGATGATGACAACCTTTTTTCTCTTAACATCGGAAAAAAACATAATGATCATCAGCATTAGCATGAACCTAGAAATCTCTTACCATAGTGGTGTAGATTCGGCCAAAAAGACGCTTGAAATAACTTTCTGAGCCTTGATTCTTGACATCATTAGTCAAATCTACACCATTTGTCTTTAGGTTTTCGAAATCAACTAACATTTCACAGCAAACTTCCAATTCTTCAAGGGCTATTTTCAGATAGAGTTCTTCAGGTCGATTTAGAATGTGAATCTGCCGTTGTTGAGGAGTAACCATTGTTTGAGGCATGATTTGAGATATCAGAGATATGATGTTTGTACTGGATTGTTGAGAAGAGCATGTTTGTTATTCCATTTGTTTAGAGAAGTTATAGAGATCTTATTGTTGAGCATCCATGAGTGAAGAAGTTTCTCAGATAGGACAGTTGGATTTGAAATTTAGGTTTATAGTGTATGAAGTGAAGTGAATAGTGTGTGATGAAGAGAGTAGTGAGTAATAAAGAAAAAAAATTAATTACAATTTCTTTAAAAATACCATAAAAGGGAAAAAGTAATAATGATTTTAACCTACTTTCAAGACATCTCAATGCTCAAGGTGTCACTCAATCATCATAATATGATTTATACGTGTAAGAGTGAATCATAGTCGTCAGTTGAACTTTCATCGTGTGATGTTCTCAAGGATATGGAAACCGAAAAGGCTTCTGACTTGAGATGTTTCTGATTAAGATAGTTTCTAACTGGTACAAGTTTCAAGAAATCAGAACTGCATAAGATCAGAATCACAATTTTATAGAAGGTGCTAAGCAGTAGAAGGTTCATTCTGGAAAAAACTCCATTTTCAAATGTTTCAGAATGAATAAGAATCTATCTTTAACTAGGGGTTTTGTAAAAATATCAACCCACTGATGATTTGTATCAATGAATTGTAAGGAGATAGTCCCTTTTTGAATATAGTCTCTAATAAAATGATGTTTGATTTCTATGTGTTTAGCCCTAGAATGCAAAATAGGATTCTTACTTAAACAAATCGTTGCAGTTTTGTCACAATAGATAGGAATCTTATTCTCATATATCTGAAAGTCTTCAAGCTGATTTTTCATCCAGAGCATCTGCGTGCAACAAAGTGATGATGAGATATATTCTACTTCTGCAGTAGATAAAGCAATTGTAGATTGTCTTTTTCTTCCCCATGAGACTAGATTGCTACCAAGAAATTGACAGTTCCCAGAGGTACTTTTATGCTATATTCCGTCTCCAACATAATCTGCATCACAAAAACCCGATAGCTTGTATTATGATGTTTTCTCATACGTCAAGCCAAGGTTAAAAGTTCCCTTCAGATACCTTAGGATTCTCTTAACAACAGTTAAGTGAATTTCCCTTGGATTTGATTAAAAACGAGCACAAAGACATACACTGAATAAAATACCTAGTCGTGAGGCAGTCAAATAGAGAAGAGAGCCTATCATACCACGATAGAGCTTCTGATAAACCTTTTTACTTACTTCGTCTTTCTTCAGAATGAAACTAGGATGCATGAGAGTTTTATCTGGTTTGCTTTCTGTCATATCAAACTTCTTTAGAAGTTCCTTAGTATATTTATCTTGATGTATAAACGTAACTTTTAGAGTTTGATTAATTTAATTCCCAGAAAGTACTTTAACTCTTGCATTAGGCTCATTTCGAATTCTATCTGCATTAGCTTAGAGAAATATTGACATACATAAGCAATAGCAGAAACAAAAATTATATCATCTATATAGATATGGCTTACTATTAAGTGATTTCCAAAGTTCTTACAAAATAGAGTAGTATCAACTTTTCCTCTGGTAAAGTCATTTTCTAAAAGAAAATAACTTAATCTTTCATACCAAGCTCTGGGAGCTTGTTTAAGACCACACAATGAATTTTTAAGTTTAAAAACGTGTTATGGAAACTTAGTGTTTTCAAAACCTCGAGGTTGGTGAACATAAACTTCTTCAAAAATGTAACCATTTAGAAATACACTTTTAAGATCCATTTGATACAACTTAATATTATTATTAACAGTAAAAGAGATGAGAAGGCATATAGATTCTAACTTGGCGAATGGAGCAAAGGTTTCATTATAGTCAATTCCTTCTTGTTGACTGTAACCTTGTGCGACTAGTCGTGCTTTATTTCTAACCACTTGTCCATTCTCATTTAATTTGTTTCTGAATATCCATTTGGTTCGAGTAACATGAGTTCCCTTGGGCTTAGGCACTAAGTCCCAGACATCATTCTTGGAGAACTGATCTAGCTCATCTTATATTGCTAGAATCCATTCATTATTCTGAAATTCTTCTTCACAAGATGTTCGTTCTATCAAAGATACCAATCCTAAGAGTACTTCTTCAAAATGTTTGAATGTAGATCTTGCTCTGACAAGTTTAACTTTGTCTCCTAGAATCAGACCTTCAGACACGGTTTATCTAAGCCTTTGTCCTTTCTGCACATAAGGACATTCAGTTGCTTTTGATGTATCAACATGTTTTAGATCTATGAATTCAGAGTCTTTTGTCCTCTCTCCAGTACTTGTGAAGGTAACTTCTAGATTTGAAAAATTCTTAACTAGCTTTGATATATCTAAGTCAAGCTTATTGTTAAATTTAACGTGGATTGATTTCTCAACAATATGTGTTTCTGTATTGTATACTATGTAGCCTTTAGTGCGTTCTGAGTATCCTAACATAATACATATTTGTGCCTCAGAATCAGACTTGTTTAGATTCTCTTTAGTATTAAAAATAAAACATGAACATCCAAAAAAATGAAAGTAAGAAATGCTGGGTTTTCTTCCTTTACATAGTTCATAAGAAGTCTTCTTTAGAATGGGTCTAATAGAGATCCTATTTTGGATATACCTTGTTGTATTCAGAGCTTCTGCCCATAAGTGCTTAGCCACATTAATTTCATTGATCATAGTTTTGGCCATTTCTTGCAACATTCTATTTTTCCTTTCTATAACTTCATTTTGTTGTGGAGTTCTAGGACAAGAGAAATCATGAGATATACCATTAGAATCAAATAGTTCTTCAAAAAGTTGATTCTCAAATTTGCCACCATGATCACTTCTAACTCTAACAATCTTAGAATTAAATTTACTTTTCACTTGAGAACAGAAACTTGTAAACACAAAATGAGACTCATTCTTATGTCTAAGAAATTACACCCATGGCCAACGACTATAATCATCAACGATGACAGGTTCGTACTTTTTGCCACCAACTGACGCTGTTTTAACAGGGCCAAATAATTCAATGTGTAGAAGCTCCAAAGGTCTGGAGGTGAAACAAAAATTTTAGATTTAAAAGATGTTTTCGTAAAATTGCCTTTCTAACATGCTTCACAGAGTGCATCTGAAGTAAACTTCAGCTTAGACAGACCTCTGACTAACTCAAGTTTATTTAGCTGAGAGATTCTCCTCGAGCTGATATGACCCAAGCTTTTATGCCACGCCCATTGCTCTTCGTTAACAGACATTAAGCACCTAATATCTTGCTTTTTAAGATCAAATTTAATCTTATAAATGTTTTTTCCTCTTTCCAGTGAAGAGAACAGTGTCATCTTTCTGACTAAAAACCTTGCACATTTTTTGATTGAAAATAATGTCATAATCGTTATCACTTAATTGACTTATGAATAACAAATTGTGCATTAATCCCTCAACATAAAGTACATTAGATATGGAAGGAAGAGATCCATTACCCTTTTTTCCAGAACCTTTGATTCTTCCTTCCTGGTCTCCTCCAAACCCTATATATCCATCATCTTTAAGTTGTAGGCCTTGGAACATATGCCTTTTTCCCGTCATGTGTCGCGAGCATCCATAATCTAGGTACCATGACTGGTGTTTTAACTCTGCTTCATAAGATATATGCAATATATACTATTTTATCCTTTGCTACCCATAAGCTTTTGGGTCCTTTTAAATTAGTGTTCTTAGAGTTTCTGATAAGGTTTTCTTGCAGCATTAAATTTTTGTGTCTGTGCTGGTGTATTTTGGTAAGAAAAAGGAGATACAGTTTTGTTTTCTTGAGAAGGTTTCTGATCATCATTGTCAGAATCATAACTTATCCCTCTTTTTCCTTTGTGGCTAACACCAAAGATCATAGAAGTCATTCTACTTCTATCTATACTATTATTCAAGTATTTCTAAAAAGCCTTATCATACTTATATACGATGGTTTCAAAAGAATGAGTAGCTTTAGAAAGAGTTTCTTTGAATTTTAAACATTTTTTGTTAAGAACAACATTTTCTCTATCTAAGACAAGGTTTTCATCTTTTTGTTTTAAGACCTCTTTCTTAAGCTTAACATTTACTTCAGCTTCATATTCAAGAGCCTTTTTCATATTCTTGAATTTTTGTTGAAGTTCCTGATACCTTTTCAGAGATTCAGAAAGACATAATTCTAAGTCGACACGAGAAAGGTCTGAAAATACCTCTTCTGAGTCGGACTCAGTTTCTGTTGCAACCTCTTCAGTTGTTATGGCCATGAACGCTATGTTGGCGTGCTCATCTTCAGAATCAGATTCCAAAACATCAGAATTAGAATCTCATTTTGCCATAAGATCTTTATTTTTTCCTTTAAACATGTTCTTCTTGAATCTTTCTTTTCTGAAGCTTACCTTTGTGAGCTTTGGACAATCTTGTTTGAAATGTCCAGGTTTCTTACATTCATAATAAGTTATCTCATTACTTACTTTTCTTTTTGAAGATGATTCTGGATGATTTCCTTCTGATCCTCGAAAGTTGTTTTGTCTGTTTCTCCAAAGTTGCCTGACTCTTCTGGATAAGAGAGACAATTCGTCCTCGTCATCAGAATCTTCACAATCGAAGTTTTCATCTTCATTTTGAACGACCTTGTTTCTTTCTAACTTACTTCTTTCTTGTCTTGATCTTAATGCAACAAATTTAACTTTTTTTTAGGTTCATCTTCTTCTAGCTCTATTTCATGACTTTTAAGTGAGCTAATTATTTCATCAAGATTTATATTGTTCAGATCCTTGGACAACTTCAGTGCAGCAATCATTGGTCTCCATTTCTTATGAAGACTTCTCACAATTTTTTTAGCATGATCTACAGTAGCATACTCTTTGTCCAGAACTTTGAGCCTTCTACCAAGGTTTGGAATCTTGAGAACATGGATTCAATAGTTTCATCTTATTCCATCTTGAATGCTTCATATTTCTGGACCAACGCAAGAGCTTTGGTTTCCTTGACTTGAGTATTGCCTTCATTTGTTACTTTCAAGGAATAAAAAATAACCTTTGTTGTACCTCTGTCAGTAATTTTTTTATACTCATTGTATGAAATAGCATTTAAAAGAATGTTTATTGATTTGTGATGATTTTTGAAGTCTTACTTTTGCTCATCACTCATTTTGCTTCTTGGAATGGGCATTCCAATAGTAGAAAATGGTGTTTTGTAACCATTTGTCACTATATCTCAAAGACCTGCATCATATCCCAAAAAGAAACTCTTTATTCTATCTTTCTAGTAGTCAAACTTTTCTCCATCAAATACAGGAGGCTTGGCGCTGTAACTATCTCTTTCATTTGTGTTGGAAGTGGCCATAGAGTTTTTCTCATGCTGGATCTCTCTACGCGATTAAGTATTTGATATGGAAATCAATAAAATATTCGGAGCTCTGATGCCAATTGAAGGTTGAGAAAAACACAAGAAAGGGGGTTTGAATTGGGTTTTACAAAATTTTCAATAGACTTTGTAATACACGTAAGCAAACAAGGTATGATCCATAGAAAGAAAGAACATGATTAGTTTATCCTGGTTCACTGTTAACAAAGCTAATCCAGTCCACCCTCCAAGGTAATTTTGCCTTATCACAAGGACTTAATCCACTAATCTTTGACAATATTACAACAACCTCTAAGTCGTCAACGACTCAGCCCTATCGAGTATACTGACTAACACACTTAGTGACTCAAGGAAAACTTACAACCAACCTCTAAGTTTTTCAACAACAGATTAGCCCTCTCGAGTCTACTGACTAACACACTTAGTCACTCAAGGAAAATCACTTTAAAAGTTTTGTAAGATTGTTTACAATAATGCTTCTTAATAAGCAGGTTGAAACAAATTTAAGAACAATATTTCTACACAAATATGAGCAAGAACTCTGTGTTTTGATATTCTTTGTCAGAGTGTGTACATTAGTGTTTTGACTTGTGAATTATTGTCTGTTGCAATGCAGCATAGTCTTCTATTTATAACCTCCAGAGATATACGTTGAAAGATAAGAATGTCTTTTAGCTAAGTTATCTTCAACAGTAGAATCCTTGGAGAGCACAAGTAGTAAAAGCTTAGAAAGCTTTCTGGTCAATTCTGAGCAAAATCTCTGCTTTAGACTTTTTTAGGAAATAACTGTTTGTAAGAATTCTTGGCCTTCACGTTTTACTTTGGACTTTGAGCTTTGACCCTTTATCATGTATTTGAACTTTAACGTTGATCAGAGTCTTCAGAATCTTTTCTTTAGAAACAAACGCTTTCTTGAGGAGCACATATCTTCTTCTTTAGAAGCACCGGTGTTTATCAGAATCTTGTTGAGTTTCTCTAGAAGTTGATTCAATGAGAATTATATATCTGCCCACTTAAGATAAAATTAGTACCAAATTGTTACATATAAAATATATGCATTGTTATCATCAAAACTAGAGATTATATGCAGAATCAAAATCTCGTCCTAACAGAAAGATTACCCAAAATTTAAGTGGAGCAATAATTAGACTTTGAATACAACTCAAGAAGTTCCACGTGTTCCTCAAGCCCCACAAGGGAAACCATCACCACTCGAAGAAGTCTTGACCAAATTTATGAAATCCACTCAGTTAAGTTTTGAACAAGTAGGAAAGAATCAGGAAGCAATGTTTAAGACCCATATGGAAATGACAAATAGTCAAAACACCATGAGTAATTATATCGAAGCTTCAATAAAAAATTTAGAAAAACAAACTTCTCAATTATCTCGACAAATGGCAACACAAGCAAGTTCAAGTGGGGGATTTGTTGATAACACTATAGACAACTCGAAAAAAATGAGAATTGCAAAGCCATTGAGTTGAGAATTAGTGTGGTACCTTTAAATCAAAAGATTAATGATGAGAGAAAAAAAGCAAGTGAGGGTGAGAAAAATATTGGAAAAGAGGTAGTAGTTGAAAAAGAGGTTAAGAAAAAAATTAGAGGAAGAAAAACTTGAGGAAAATAATGAAGATGAAGTTCAGGATGATACGCTTCACAAACTCATAGATGGAGAAACTCACCTTTAAGAAGAACTAAGAAACAAATCCTAAATGAACCTAACCTTGAGCTACCTGACTACATCAAACCTCATTACCCCATCTTGAAAAAGAAACCAAAGAAGGAATTAGATGTAGGTCAATTCAAAAAAATTATGGAGATATTGACTAAAATACAAGTTAACATTTCACTTTGTGAATCTCTCGAACAAATGTTTGTTTATGCTAAATTCATGAGGGAGCTCTTATCGGGAAAGCGTAAATTAAAGTATGACTAGAATATCAATTTGGAAAAAGAGTGCAGTGCAATAATTCAATGAAAGCTTCCACCCAAACTCGCTAATCCAAGTAAACTTACTATTCCATGCTCTATTGGTTCACTAACTATTATTCATGCTTTATATGATTTAAGAACTAACATTAATCTAATGTCGCCGTCTATGATGATAAAGTTGAATTGTGGGGAACCCAAGCCAACTCAGATGACTCTTACATTATTTCATTGTTCTATCACTTACCCATACAAAGTTCTAGAAGATATACTTGTGAGAGTAGATTATTTATTATTTCCCTTGAAAATTGGAAAACAACCGCTGATCTTCCAAATCTAACTTTGGTGACTCACATGATCGATCAGATTGATCCTAGGACATGTGCTAAAAAGGTTTTCTTAGGAAATCTATCTAAGTTTCACACTTAGACAATATTGGAGTGAAAGGCTCTACAAGGTATCTATTCGACTATAAAAGAAGAGAAGATAAAGTTTTTAGCGAGAAAAAGATAAAAGATTTAGAAAAGGGGTTGAGAATGAGGACGAAGTAAAATGCATAAAAAGGGGGGAAGATTGCAAGAAAAATAAAGAAAGTTTTGTAAAGTCTGAACAAGTAAAATAAATTTCATTGGAAAGTAAAGGATGGTGTGTTTACATCACGTACATTCTCTTTGATACTCTCTTTCTCTGCACTCAGATACTTGGAGTAATTTTAAGAGTGACTTGTACAACAGTAAATTACAACACACCAATTATATGTCTAAGACTTCCTATTTATAATAGTAGAAAATAACTACCAATAACTTCATACATCATCATCTTCCGCCACTCGTCGTAATGCATGGGTCTGTCGCCCACATGACGCCACATGTCCTCTTAGTCATCCAGCGAATAAAAACACTCCCTCCAATTTATTTAAATTTCAAATCTTTAGGATATTACCCAGCAACGTCACGGTCGAAGCCTTCATGATTTTCCTTAAGTCTTGTAAGTGTTTCGACTCTTCTTCCTCAAACGTCCTACACTTTTCGACAAGCTCTCACCTCCAGCAAGATTCTAACACTTTCTCTAAAATATCTTAACTTGCAAAGGGTGTTGAATTTAGGAGCTAACACCAGTAGGCTTTGTGATTCTTAATAAGCCAGAAGACTCTAAAAAACCATAACTTCTAGGAAGACCGTTATTAGCAACATGCAGAACCTTAATTGATGTTGAGATAGAATAATTGATTTTGATATTCAACAAAAAACAAGTTGTGCTTAATGTGTTTGAAGCCAAGAAACATAAAGAAACCTTCAATGCTATAGAGTTAATGTAATTGAAGATGTAATCGAGGAAGTGTCTCTAAGTGAGTCACCTTAGTTACCTATTGAATGTATTATGGTGAAATTTATTGACACGGTTGAGGAAGGACACGACAAAGAAGTCAAGGAATATGTGCATGTCATATCAAAAAGTGAGACCTTGGGTAATCCTAAACCAAGTGTCTTAGTGGAAACAAAAGCTCAAAAATCTAATATCATTAAATTAAAAGAGAATCCTCCACAATTAAATCTTGCTCTCTTGAGAAAAAATTGATACTATCTGATCGAATTTGGATTCCCTTATCTAGTTTGAAAAAAGAGAAAACTAGAAGAGTATTTAGAAAGAATAAGGAAACATGTGGTTGGAACATATGTGACTTAAAGTGGAAAAATTCGACTAATTGCATGCACAAAACCAAGTTTGATTTCAAACCAATTAGATACGACGGTAAAAGTTTGAAGAAAAAACCTAATTAGAGAAGAAAATAGTCAAGCTAAGAATTTTAAATAAGCGGTGTGTAGGAGGAAACCCACATATTAGTGTTATTTAGCTTTATTTCATTTTGCCATTTTTTATGTTTTCCCTTTTGTGAACTACATAAATTTTATTTAATGAATGAGTTTATTTCCTTGGTTTTCTTAAGTTCATTCACTACCTTACCAATGACATGAAAAGAAAGACGCGCAAAAAGAAAAAGCAGAGTATGGACCAAAGTTTGTGATACAAATTGAAAGATTAAGAAGAAGATAATATTCAAGTGATATGTGCTTAATTTCTTGAGACCTCAAATAGTAAGCTTTGAGCCAAAAATTTCAATATTTAATTTTCTTTCTTATGAGAGTATACATATAATTGTTATTTTATTTAATTTTCTTTATTTCTATTGTCTGATGAATCAAACACTGAGGTACTTGCTTGTGAAAATTTTTAGCCTTTTTAAGACAACCTATATGAAATGTTTATATATATATATATTATTTAAACCCTTTGAGCCTGAGCTCTTTTATCCGGTCACACAGCCTAATAATATGTAGCCAATTGACTTGAAATATTAAATCTTTCCACCCTCTTTAGAATTATGTAGAAAGTTTAGTTTTCTTGGTCGATACAAAAGAATAAGTTTGAGGTTGGTATTGGAAGATAACAATGTTTAAGTTTGGCGTTGGGTACTAGAGAAAAACAATCAATATAAAAAGAAAAAAAATAGAATATAGAAAACAAAGAAGCTAAAATGACTTCTTAAAAAATGAGTATTGAAAAATGAATGAAAAGAACCAATAAATTGTATTTTGTAGTACTGATTAATCATGTAAAGATTGTTATGAAAGGAACATGGTAGCATAAGGATAACTAGGTACCTAACTCCAAAGATTTAAGCCTACTATCCCAAAATATCTTACCCTGACATAAGCCCCATGATAACCTTGAAACATCTCAAACGTTTATTTGGATATGAATTTGATTGACTTGTTATGAAGTTTGCAAACTTATGGTAAAATGATTTTGTATGTTTATTCTGTGATCACCCTGTTCAATTCGAGTGAAAAAGGGTGAGATGAGAGACATGTTAATACATAGGGAAGTTGGAGAAAACTCTTTGGACTGAGTTTGAATTTAACTAAGGAATATAAGTCCTAATTTTTTTATAAATGGTGTTTGTCGTTGGTTTGGTAAGTGCAAAGTTCTAAGGAGATTCACATGTATAAAAGAGTTCCTTGAGGACAAGTAACAGAACAAGTTTGATGTTGTGATGGAACTCTGTCATTACATAATTTTTGTAAGCACTCGTTATCACTTTGAAGTTTTTTTTGAGTTAATCAAGAAGAAATTGTAGAAAATATAACAAGTATTTTATTAAAGTGAAGAATAAAGAAACATAGATGAAAAAGTACAAATTCAGCAAGCAAAAAGCAAGAAACGTACTGGAAAAATCGTGTACAATATGCATGACATCATGTACAATATGAGAGAAAAAAGGGTATCGTATGCATGATTAAAAGCATTGTATGCATAATGATGATTTAAGTGGATATCATGTGCATGATGGGTTGCTTTCTAGATAGGTTTTTGCCTGTTTAAAAGGAAAAGATAGGCACATTTGAGAAGGTTTCGAATTTTAGAATAGAATTGGATGGAAAAGAGTTCTAAAACAAGGATTATTAGAGTTTTAGATCCATTAGAGACATTATTCTTTATTGATTTTAGTGTACTCTTCTTCTAAACTCATGGCAATAACTTGTATCATTATGAGTAGCTAGATTTATCTTTATTAGGTCTCAGTAGATGTACTTGATTTTACTTTGTTGGATCATATGATTATTTGATATTATTTTATTTTTAGATTATAAGTTCAATTCAATTGATTTTATGTTTACTGCTCTTTGGGTGTTGACGAGCATGCAAAATGAATTTAGATGAGTATGGATTATTGATTGTAACTCTACCGATCAGAAATAAAGAAATTGTTCAACTTAGTAGTTAACTAAGAATATGTAATTATAAGTTGTGGCTAGAGAATTAATGAACTTAGATTGCATAATTTTACTTTAAATTTTCCTAAGGAATTAGGGAATTATAGTATTAATTATTGAGTTCTACACCAAGGGATTGAGTATGATGCTATTGTTTATTCGCCATTCAATTCCATTCAAATAATGCATAATCATCAACAAGGAAATTAAAGGATTCAAATAAGATCTAATCGCTCTCTCATTACCGTATTTTATATTTAAAAATATGTGTAATTTATTGTGAGATGTTGGATCAAACTCTGGTATGGTTGAAGGGTAGCTTCTGGTTCGACAGAAATTAAGCATGAGGTCGAAGTATGTTCGCATGCTGCTTTCGGAGTAATGCATGTTGTAGTCGAAGTTTTGTCTAACATGCATTAGTCAATATTGCTAGGGTTGTTAGCATGTTGAATTGGGACTTGCTTGTAAGCCCAATTGTTTAAGTTAGCTTGTACCCTAAGTTAGCTTGTAATGGATAATTGTTAAAAAGCCCATTAGGTTAGTGTGCTATTTTTCTTATAACTAAGATGCTAGTTTCTCAATCTTGGCATAAGGAAAAATAGGAAGATAAAATCCTAATTTCAAGAGAGAGAGATTATTTTGTTATTCTTGTATACTTGTAATCTTGTTCTAAGAGTAAGGAAAGAATAGCAGTTTATAACCAATCCTTGTTGTTCCTTGTTGTTTTACCTTGTTATATTTGTTAACCCTAACCCTTGTGTGTTTCTTGATCATAAAGAAGCCGTTTATATTTTGTTTCAAGACATCCGATTCAAAAAAAATTGGTGCGGTGAGCATGGAGAAGATGCCTTCAAGAAAGTATGAGATTGAAAAGTTCACCGGAGTGAACGACTTCGGCCTATGGCGCTTGAAGATGAAAGCCCTACTGGTTCAGTAGGGATGTTTGGAAGCGTTGAAGGGAGAGGCAACCATGGACGTTGCGTTAACGACAAAAGAAAGGACATACATGATTGAGAAAGCCTACAACTCAATATTATTGAGCCTTGGTGATAAGGTTCTTCGATAGGTATCAAAGGAGACTACAACATCGGGATTATGGGTGAAACTTGAAAGTTTGTACATGACCAAATCTTTGGTGAATCGAGTCTACCTGAAGTAAGCTTTATGTTCATTCAAGATGAGTAAAGACAAAGTGTTGGCTAAGCAGTTGGATATGTTCAACAAGCTGATTCTTGATCTTGAAAATATTGATGTGAAGATCGATGATGAAGATCAAGCATTGTTGTTGTTGTGTGCTTTACCCAGAACACATGCTCACTTCAAAGAAACTCTCTTGTATGGAAGGGAGTCCCTGACCTTTGAAGAAGTTTAACCAGTATTGTATTCTAAGGACTTGAGTAAACAAAAGGAACATAAACCTTCGACAGTGGGCGAAGGTTTGGCCGTTAAGGGAAAATTCTTGCGAAAGGATAGTAAGTACGACTAGAAGAAAGGTAAAAGTCAACAGAAGTTTTATAATGGCGAAACATCCGGTATTCGACGTTATCACTATAATAAGGAGGGTCACACAAGAAAGGTGTTCCCTGAACGCCTGAAAGATCATAGAGGTAATGGCAATGCATCCATTGTTCAAGATGACTTCAACTCATCTGATGTTCTTGTGGTTTCAAGTGGCGACTCGAGAAAAGAGTGGATTATAGATTCAGGTTGCCCTTGGCACATGACTCGAAACAGAGAATTGTTCGAGGAGCTAAGTGATCAAGATAGTGGATCAGCGCTGCTGGGAAACAACAAATCTTGCAAAATTGCAGGTATTGGATTTGTGAGATTCAAGCTCCATGATGAGTCAATAAGGTTATTGACTAAAGTCAGGTATGTACGTGACTTGAAGAGAAATTTGATTTCTCTTAGTGAATTTGACAGAAAGGGATATGTTTTTCAAGGAGAGAAAAGTATCATAAGAGTCATAAAGAGGTTGAAGGAAGTCTTGAGAGGCGTGAAGAAACAAGGTTTGTATACCCTTGAGGCTGACGTTGTAAGTGGTTCGACAAATGTTATATCCACGAAACTTGTGTCGAAGACAAAATTATGGCACATGAGATTGGGTCATGTCAGCGAAAGAGGCCTGGTCAAATTGGGGAAGCAGAACCTTCTAGGAGGTGACAAAGTCGAAAATATTGAGTTTTGTGAATCTTATGTATTTGGTAAACCCTGTAGGGCGAAGTTTAACAAAGACAAGCAAAGAACATATGGATCCCTGGATTACATTCATGCTGACTTTTGAGGCCTGCAACGAATCCTTCACACTCAGGTGCAAGGTATTTTCTATCCATTATTGATGACTATTCTAGAAAGCTATGGGTATTCATTCAAAAGACGAAGGATGAAACTTTTGAGAATTTCAAAAGTTGAAAGGTTCTGGTTGAAACTCAAACTGGCAGAAATATTAAGAGGTTAAGAGGCGATAGTGGCCTTAAATTCTGCAACGAAGCATTCGACAGTTACTGTGTTGAGTTTGGGATTGCAAGGCATAAGATTGTAGCAGGTACTCCTCAACAAAATGGCTTAGCTAAGAGATTCAATCGAACAATCCTTGAAAGGGTTAGATGCATGTTGGTTAGTGTTGGATTGAAGAAGGTGTTTTGGGCGGAGGCTGTTTCAACAACAGCTTATATAATAAATAGATGTCCCTCGACTGCCTTGGGAATGAATACACCTGAAGAAGTTTGGTCAGGACATCCACCTAGTCTCGACAGATTGAGAGTATTTGGTTGTATGACCTATGCTCATATTAGGCAAGACAAGGTCGAACCTAGAGCTCTGAAATGTATGTTCATGGGATATCCTGAAGGAGTCAAAGCTTATAAGCTATGGTGCCTAGAGCCAGGTCACAGGAGGTGTGTCACCAGTCAAGATGTAGTTTTCAATGAAGAAGAGATGACTTTCAAGAAAATTGATGATGCTGACAAAGAGTTGGAACATGGAAAGATTCCTGTTGAGGTGGAGCATGTTGATGTTGAATTGAGTACCCTAGATAAAGTCGAAGAAGACGCAAAAGATGTTGTCGAAGATGAGGAGACTGGTAATGACTACCTGCTAGCAAGAGACAGGTCGAGGAGAGTCATTAAGCCACCTCAAAGACTTGGGTATGCATATCTTATAGCTTATGCCTTAATCTTTGCAAGTGTGGATCTAGATGAAGAACCCATAGACTATAAGGAAGTTATGAGGATTCAAAAGAAGACAGAATGTATGAAGGCCATGAATGATGAGATGAAATCTATTCATGATAAAAACACTTGGGAACTAATTAAGAAACCTGCTGGAGCTAGGTTAGTCAGATGTAAATGGATTTTCAAAGTTAAGGAAGGAATCGAAGGAGTGACGTCGAAGAGATACAAGGCAAGATTGGTTGCTAGGGGGTTCACTCAGAAAGAAGGTGCCGACTTCAATGATGTGTTATCTTCTGTTGTGAAGCACATATCCATTTGAATGTTTCTTGCCACAGTGGCACAATTCGACCTTAAACTAGAACAGATGGATGTGAAGAGTGCGTTATTGTATGGTGATTTAGATGAAATAATCCTGATGAGGCAACCTGAAGAGTATGCCAAAAAAAGGAAGAAAAATTATGTGTGCAATCTGAATAGATTCTTATATGGACTGAAACAATGTCCTCGACAGTGGAATAGGAGATTCGACAAGTTCATGGCACGCATAAGTTACATCAGAAGTCAGTTTGACCACTGTGTTTACTTCATATTTCGACCGGGTAATTCATTTGTTATTTTGTTGATCTATGTGGATGATATTCTAATAGCAAGCAACAATGTCGAAGAGGTAATGAGGGTGAAGGCTGAACTCAATAAGGAGTTCAACATGAAGGATCTAGGAGCTACGTCCAGGATTCTTGGGATTGACATCCAAAGAGATAGAAAGCAGTCAAAATTATGTTTATCTCATGAGGCATACCTACAGAAGGTTCTCGAAAAGTTTGGTATGTCGAATTCAAAGCCTGTTGTGACTTCGACAATGTAACACCCTTTTCTACCCCACAGATATTACGGCAAAATAACACAAATTTCAGAGTAAAATATTTGATTCAATAAAAATCACCTCAAAGGGCGTACATTTCTCATGTTAGTCAAAATAAGTCAATGCTCCGTGTACAACGGGTTTTCTCAAAATTACATCAAACTACACAAAACAGCGGAACTTAAAGGCCTAATCAAGTTTTTCCTCATACGGGGAGATAATCAAAATAAACTCAATAAACATAACTCAACTCAAAGACACCCAACCTGCTGTTACACTATCAGAGCAAGACCTTCTAAGATGACTAAAGGCTAACAACTTAAAACTTCAAAAGTCCTCAATGGCATCCACGACTAAACATGGTATCTGCATGTTACCCACGTGGAGGTAACATTCAAACAGGCAGGGTGAGTAAAATAGTTCATAATAATCAATGTATAAGAATCAACATATAAAACGACATCATAATCATATTCAACACATTCATATCCTACAATAGGCCTCGAAGGCCACAACATCATAATTTATACAAAAAGGCTTATAAATGCAAATGAAACATAAACTCAATGCATGTGGTACCAATCATCACAACGCGATAGACATTGGGCTATCAACCCTCCATAGATCCCCATCAATCCCCATCAATAGGATCGATTCTACATGAGAACCGGAGCACATCAAAATACTTCACATTCGCACAGTGGGATTGAAGCCAAAGTAATCGAGGTCCTGAACCGAAGTCCAGATGCACATGAATGCATGATGCACACGTCACAAATCATCCTCATAATAACATCATAGGTGCATCATCATTCATCATATGCATCATCATCAAACATTATAGCTTATCATCATAATCATCATCATACATCACGTCATCATAACACATCATAATCATCATCATCACACATCATGTCATCATATAATTCATCATAATAATCATTATCACACGTCATGTCATCATATAATTCGTCATAATAATAATCATCACACATCATGTCATCATATAATTCGTTATAATAATCATCATCATACATCATAGAAATCATCATATAATCATGTACAAATCACATAGAGCTCATATTCACACTCATATTAACCCATCATGTTATCACATATTAATTCATAATATTATCCCATATTATCTCATATTAATCCATCAAATTATACTCACGGTAATCCTCATACTATCACCTATTAATCACATAACTTCCCTATCCTACTCATGTTAACTCATCACAGGGATCACAGAATCAAACATCACGGCATCGCTACACACGATCAACATTCGCGAAACTCCGCTACGTTCGCTGGCATGTTCGCTAGGCGAGTCTGGGGCGAGTTTCTTTGCTAAGCGAAGGATTCTTCACTAAGCGAAGGATTCTTTGCTAGGCGAGTCTGGGAATACATGGTTCGCTAGGCGAAGCTTTCTTCGCTAGGCGAACAGTACGATGATAGCAAAACCTGCTACGCACCAGAACTGATTTTCACTCAATTACTCATACGATTCACTTACCCAATGCCCCCTAAACATCCCTAAATCATCCCTAAGGTCCTACGGCGATAAAGGCACAAAACCTACAGTTTATTAGGCCAATCCCAGAACATATTCATGTTCGAAATCACAATTTCCCTACAATTGCACTGAAGGCATTATAATTTCTCATATCACATATCCTTATCCCTTATGGTCGGACATATAATAATCTAAGGTTTCGGCTACGAAGGCCTAAGGTTTCCTAATTCTCATATTACACCTCAAACAAGCAGGAATACTAACCACTAGCCATAACCTCAGAGTCTTATGAATTTCCCTACTTTCCCATCATCAACCCAAAATCCCTTAAATCTTAAATCAACCATAAACACATCGAAATACATACATGGAAAATCATGAAAAGCTATACTTCACATACCTTAGTTGATTCATAGCTTTCACGATTATCTCCAGGATCTTTCGAAGCTTTTGCCTCCACTTCTCCCTCCTTAGAGCTCTGGCCTCCATTCTTTTCACGGTTAAAAAAAATGAATCCTAAACCTTCAAAATTCTATTTTGTCAAACTTAGACTTGGACCACACAATTGGGCTTTTCCCATAACACCCTTACTAACTCCTCATAATGCCCAATTTACCCATATTTCACTTATATTCATTTTAATCAATAATAATACTAATATTCTCATATAGTATACTATTAATTAAATAGATAGTCCAAAAATGCATAATTCTCAAAAATCCACAAAACCACCGAAAACCACCAAAATATGAATATTCTCAACTAAATAATTAGTTAAAATATTTCGATTAAATTTGGGGTGTTACAACTCTCCTCCACTTAAAAAAAATTCCGCCCTCGAAAATTACCTCAAGGAACAGACTCGGATACAGCTCCCTCAACTGATCTCCACACTTCCAAATCCAACTTTCTCCAGCTGGTCCTCCCAAAACTACCTTCACCAAGGGAATCTCTTTAACTCGAAGTTACTTCTCGTTCATCAATCTGAACTAGCAATGCTTCAACAATCATATTATCTCTCACTTGTACACCATCCATCGGAATCAATGTACTTCCTCAACTTAGACACATGAAACACATCAGGCAATTTTCACAAGCGCCGGTGGTAAAACAGTCTATCATGCTATTTTCCCCACGCTTCCGCTGCGCCATTCTGATACAGATCGACAAAACACGGCGTGTGCTTCCGATACATCAAAGTTTGACCAACACCAGTTACCACCGTAACTCTCAAAACACGTCTTTTCTTAGATCCTCTTGATCTTTTCAGTCGTCTCTTGCACAATCTCTGGTCCGAGTACCGCACTCTCGCCTGACTCATACCAACACAAAGGAGTCATACACCTCCTACAATACAAAGCCTCATACTATGCCATTCCGATACTAGAATGATAACTGTTATTGTAGGTAAACTCAATCAACGATAATTAACTATCCCCCTGATCCATCTTGATCCAACACACAAGCTCTCAACAAATCCTCTACAGACTGGATAGTTCTGTCTGTCTGTCCATCCGTCTGCGGATGATAGGTAGAGTTTAACTTCAACATAGTGTTGCATCGCTGCGAAAGAGGGAGCCGACAAAGACAGAAGAGTCGCCACCGTTCGTTAATTATCCCAAATAGGGGGAAAGGAAACGATCAGAGAAAACCTACAAAAAGGGAATAAGACAGGTCATCGCAACCAAATCTCGGGTTCGGGAGTCGGTTATGCAAGGGGAAGGTATGAGCACCCCTCACGTCCGTTGTACTCAACGGGATCCACGCTTGTTGTCTATACTATGGGTGTAAGTTATCTATGCTAAAGGCCACGGGGACAAAGAAAATAAAAAGAGACTCGATAGAGCATCGCCACCCTATGCCTATGTATTCCCTCGTGCAATGGGAAAGTCAGAGTCAACGTAGTTTGGAAAAATACGGGTGAAGGGTGGGGAAGGTTGCTCGCCAATACATCACCGTCTTGTGCCTACGTATCCTCGTCTGGTACGAGAAATCAGAGCAAACGTAGTTCGGGCTGACACGACCACAGGTTGGTTCAAGTGTTTCAAACCGAGTAGGGTTAAACAGTGGTTCCAGCAGTTAGGGATGATGCATGTTTTCGGTAGAACCAAAGCTTAACACACTCTTTCTGAAAATGATTTTCCAATTAAGATCCCGAAGGATAAAAAGATTTGATTTTTTTTTTGTATTTTTTAATACAAGAAGTGGATTGAGTTATGGTTTGAAACTCATGTCGCACTAAAGACTATGACTCGAGAGCGAATGCGTCGCATATCGCCCAAAGGGCATACGCTAAACACTCTAGACAATTGAGAGGAGGCCCCCCAACCATCATTCCTCGAGTACTTAAGGCTCGTAGAGTACAACACAAATTATTCTTTATTAAGTGTTTTGAAGTATTTAGGAGATGAGAAGAGAAAGACACAGACTAAGGGGAAACTGGACCCTAAAGTTGTCATGCACAATGCTCCTAAAGTTGGGGTGAAAGGGAAGAACTACCCTAATGTTGTCATGCATAGGATTGAACACTTAATATCTCTCCTACTCCCATCCTAAACGGAGGGACTAGGAATCCTAGGGGGATCATGGCCAAAGGCCAAGTAAACACTAAATAATTCACTCACAAGTGAAATGAGAAAGAAAAAGAAATTAATTGGAATAAAAGATAAACCACTAAGCACATTAATTTATAAATTCAAAAATAAAATGATAAACTAAAATGAAAATTAAAATAAAAATATGAAAAATAAGTTAACACAATAAAATATTTTTTTTTGGATTTTATGACATTTAAAACTATTTTTAAAATAAATAAAATAAAACAAAAAGAAATGAAATAAACAAATGCTAAAAAAGAAGGAAATGCATCACCCAAGGCTTGAACTCAAGACCTTGGGGCTGCAGGCTCAAAACATAGTCAATACTACCACTTTCACACGTGTACCATAAAAGGAAAAGGAAAATAAAAATATTAAAAACAAGGAAAATAAATGAAAAAAAAAGCAAAAACGCCCCCGCTGGTGGTAAGGCAAGTACTTAAGGCACGGCATTTAACCACTGGGGTGCCGATACATCCGTTGTATCAAGCCACCCCATGTGCATATGTAGCAAAGCAAGCGCGCAGGCTGAGCAAGTCTTGAGCAAATTTCAAGTGAAACTCAAAATACTATTTCATCATAACTCTTTCAAATCTCCACCAATTTTCACAAAGTTTGAGTCTAAACTGCTTGTTTTTTCACAAGGATTATGATGGTGCAATCCAAGTTCTCAAATAATGCACACACAATAAAACATGATGGCTCATGCATAAAAGAAAATGGAAATGCATTTTGAGATTTTGAGATCAAAACAAATGCAATCAATGGCAGGTAAAGATCTGAGCAAGCTTCAAATATGGAATGGAATGAATCCCAACAGAAAGTTGGATCAAAAACACACAGGATGAGGAATTGACACATGAGTTGCAAGTTGGTGAAATGTGTCTTGGACAGTCAAGATCAAAACAGATGCAAACCAGTTCAATGAAAGATATGCACATATTTCAAATACATTGTTCATGGATTATGTCCAAAAATAAACCTCAATTCCTCACTGAATCAAAATATGTCCATTATGTTGCAAGATGTGGGAATGATATTGAGAGGAAAATAGTTATGATGCATCATTCAAAAGGCTCAAACTTGTTCACAATTTAACCAAACAAAGATTTTAAGGATTCAATTGAGGTTAGACAGCACAAATTTAACCAAACTTAAACAGAAACTGTCAACAGGTTTGCTCACCAACTCACAGTCTCCACAAGGCATAAAAATGGATTTTCAACAATACTTTCACAAAAGCAAAGCACATACAGAAAATCAACACCAACTCAAGTTAACCTGGTCTATCTTGACAGTCTACACAAATGTCCTTACCTGACATGATTCATCAATCCTAAACTACTGGTCAAACACAAGGCATGCCTATCATGGTTGAAAGGCTTGAAATTAAACTTTAGTCACTAAGTCAACAACAACAGCAGGTTTTGTACCTCATCAACATCCACTGGTGGATTATGGAAGCAGCTCCCAAACCATAATACATACCCATAGGGACACTCATTGAGTTTTACCAATTTAAACTCATGTTTTCTGTAAAAGAAATCCTCAAAAACAACAGTGGTTTAACAGACAATTGGTTTGGAAAATCAACAAGGCAATCCTTAGCCAACCAAAGCTCTCTTTGCAAGATTAAACATGTAAATTGATTGAACTAGGAAGAAGAAACAAAAGGATCATGAATCCTCAACAGAGGTTGGACAGTAGAGATGCTAAGCAATAAATTACAATGGAAACAACAGGACTGTGCCTCAAAGGTATAAATCCAACAGCAACATGAACCAATTTGGTTTACCACCTCACACATCAAGGTTTCAAATAATCAAGGCCAAAACCAACAATCAAAATCTCATGAACCCAAACTATCTCAAATGGAGGGCAGTGGTACTAACTAGTAACTCATGGAAGACATGATTATAAGGGCATGCATAACACATTTGTATGCTACAAGAAAAAAGACAGTTACCAAGTGTTGGACATGTTCACCAAAAAAAATGTCAACATAAAAACTGAACATATCCAACCACTGTGTTCCTAACATCAAGCATCAACCAAATAAACCCAATGCACACCATGTCAACCACAAATGACAATCCAATTTGTCATGAATTCCAATTATGGTAACAGTTTTTTCCTTGTCTTATCACATCAGCAAAGCATCTGCAAAGGATTTTGCTAACTGCTACAAACCAACCTTTCCTAAACTGTCTAAGACCTGCCATCATAGGTTGACCAAACCTGATGTACCAAAGAACTCAAGACCTGATGACACCAATTAAAACTCCTATCTCATGACAGCACCATCTAGTTGTCATAATACCAAAGCTCACCAACCTATCCACATTTGCTCTTAAAGACAATTATCAAATCATCTATCCTCCTAATCCTCTCAATCACCTAACAAACTCACAAACCAAAGAAGGGTTCTCTTAAAGCCATGAGTTAGCCTACCTCTCCTCACCACATCAAAACAGAAAAGAAAAACCTACTAGACTCTACACTATAATAACCTACACCTGTAGACACCAGCAACAAGAAAATCAACATAGACCACACCTAAAATCAGCTAACAACCAACCAAGACAAACTTCTTCCAAGGACCTAAGCATCCTCAAACAAAATTGACTTAAACAATGCAATATGTGCTCCAACAGTACATACACACCCTCATTAGAACCTTGATGCATACAACAATAAAAATAGTCCAATGTTGCAGCAACTGTCATGGCTATGCTAATTCCAAAAATAATACACATTGCAACATCCTGCATCAGCATTTCACAAAAGGCCAACAAAAATGGCACATATATGCCCTAATGACAGTCTAAATGTCATGAGCTGAACAAACTCACTCAAAACAAGTGGCAGTACCACTGTAAGCCATCATGCTTAAATACTCAAATCAATAAAAAAAAACTACATGACAGGGTTTAAATCAATCAACAACTAAACCAAACACATTTACAAAGCAATTCACAAGCTCAAAAACAGTATGCCTTTTAAAACATAGATGCAACCCTATTTTTCATAACCATGCCAAACAACTAAACCAACAACCCTAATGCAAGAACTCAAACAATAGGCCTAAGCAAACTTATAGCATAAAGACCAGTTCAAGCAGGCACAAATGCAACCTTTTGACATAACAATGCCAACATCCATTCAAACATGCTTCAAATAAGAGTTGTCATTCAATGACAGCAAACATGAGTTAACAAACTCAAACCAAAGATAACTCTTAACAGAACCATTACAATCTTAAAAAATAATAATGTTGATATCTCTAATAGTCAAATCATTACATACTTCAAAAGAACAAGTCACAACCTCATGACAGCAAGTATGTCAAACAAAATCAACCATATCTTTACATGAGAGTTACAACTCTTAATCAAGCATAAATCAATTTTGATACATGATGCATACCAATGGTAGGGTTTGAAATCACATACCTCTTGTAGACCTCCAAAGTAAGCCAACAGCCAAGAAAACTAGAGATTCCCCTTTTGAGCAAGTTTGTGAAAATTACTTCTTTTTGAAGAAACAAGCAAATCTCGAGGACAGTTTGAGCAGAGGAAGTTCCATTTGTTTTTTAAGGTTTTAGATAGTTGGTATAACATAAATGGAAGTTGTTCAAAGTGTCAAAGTGGTTCAAACTGTTTTAGGCAGTGAGTTTTATCACTTTGTGTAGAAAAGTCAAACTAATGGGTGTGAGAAGTTGACTTTTGGTTTTGTGGTGTTTTTGATTGGTTTAATGGTTGCAACACCTTCTAAACATGATTTATGGGTTGTGTGGATGATTTTTAGGGTGGTTGGATGATTGGAGAAGGTGCTGGTATCAAATTTGCACAAGGTTGTTTTTGGTGGTTTTGTGACTTTCTTTATTTTCAAGCAAAGAGGAAAGAGTGAGAGCTATGAGTTTCTGGTTTTTAGAGAGCTCTGGTGTGTTGTATACAATGGGAGGAAGCCTCTATTTATAGTCCATGAGAAGCTTTGGGGCAGATTTGAAGTTTTGGCCTTTGGAGGGAGATTTTGGAAGAAAATCTATCCAAGATTGTATGACAGCTGAGCATATCAGTTCTTTGGCTCAATGCAGGTCAAAAACTCAAGTGAAATGAAGGACATGAGGTGATTGAAGTGAGCATAGAGTGTAGGGCACTGCAGCTGCAAGACTTTCCTCATAAAGTTTCTCTTTCCTCTTTGTTTTCCTTGAATATTATATTGTCAACTTGCAAAGCCTTCAAAATCTCATTCTTTCTGCATTTTCTAACCATCAACCTCTCTAAATATCAGATTAAGACATGATCCAATGGTTCAGAATGATCCAAGTGGCTGAAAAGTGAATTTGTGGAAAAGTTGAAATGGTGCATTCAAGTGTTGAAACCCCAACTTGTTAGATTCATAACTCTCAACTCATAAGGGTTATGGAGGAGTTATAGAACTTTTTAGAAAGCCCTCATGGAGGTCTACAACTTTCATGTTTTCATGATCTTCAGATTCCAAGTGGAACTAGGTCAAAAATCCCTCCAAAGTTGGCTGAAAACATGATTTGCTAGGCCAGAAAACTTAGAAATTTTCTAAGTGTTTTCCCCTCTTGTAATGACTTTGATCATAACTCCCAATATACTCATTTTTTGCACATGGACCCCTGTGAGAATTTTGTGGGAATTGTTAAGACCTTTCCAACAAGCTTTGAACCAACTCAATTGGATGTGTGGTTAAGAAGTTATGGTCTTGTCCCTTTCAAAACCCTAATTCTGGACTTTTCCGATTACTCCCCAATCCTTGATCCAATGGTCATGAAACTTCATAGATAAGTTCAATATTCCATTAGGAACATTTTTGCTTCACACATTAAGGTCAAATTCCTTATGGTTGAAGAGTTGACTTTTTCACTGCACAATTGACTTTTTTCCTCAAATCTCCTGATTTTCAATTGACTGATCAATTGAAGCTCTTCTGATTAAAATTGATGGTCAATCTCTCATCCCTAAACACCTTAGGACATATGGAAGGCCATGGAAATAAGTCTTGCTTCCGAAAAAAATTTATCCTGATTAAAAGTAAAACCCTAAATTTCACCCTTTTTGCCTAGGCAATGTGCAGATGAGTTGAGTGACCATTCCCACTCCCCAATGACCTCTGAGGTACTCAACAATACTCTACCAATGATAAATCTTCATGGACCCCTTGACAACCTTCTGATGGTTCCTTGATAATGTTGCGGAACACCTCTCCTTTCTAGGAGCTCTGATATCTCCATGATGATAACACACACATAACAACCTCTACCAATGCCTCTGCTTGAGCTTGTGGTCAATAAGGCTCTCTTCTTGGATAGGACACAAACAAACATTTGATCCCCTGTAATAACTATGCTATGCAAATGCAAGATGCTAAAATGTAATGAAACATAAGCCAAAGATTAAGAAAAGAGGTTGGTCAAATTTTGGGGTACAACACATAGTACCCAAAGCGTCTGTAAACTTTCCCAAAATCTCGATGTAAATCTCGGTTTTCCATCTGACACAATATTCGACGATATCTCATACAACTTCATAACTTCCTCAATATACATCTCAGCTAGCTTCAACATAGGATGATTAATCCTCATTGGTATAACATGAGCTGATCTAGTCAATCTATCAAAAATCACCCAAATCAAATCATATCCCTCTCACATTCTTCGGCAAACCCGACACAAAACCCATGGAAATACTATCCCATTTCCACTCTAGAATATTCAACGGTCGCATCAGACCCAACGGTCTCTGATGTTTAATCTTCAACCCCTGACAAGTCTAACCATCATATAGAAACTCAACCACTTCTTTCTTCATACTCGGCCGCCAAAACAATTCCATCAAGTTCTAGTACCTCTTCATAGCACTAGTATGGATAATCAATCCACTTAAATGTCCTTCCTCAAGAATACTCTTATCCAACTCACACTCTTCGCAACACAAAATCTATCACGACACCTCACAATACCGTTTCTATTAATTCAAAAATCAGCTCTTTGATTCTGCTTCATCAAATTCCACCGGTCTACCAACTCAAATCAGATCTCTAACCTCCTCGAATCTCGTCGAAACACTACTAGTAAGTTTCAACGTACCCAACTTAACTTCATAAGAAGTCTCTTCACAAACCAAACTTATATCCCGAAATTGCTCAATCAGTCCTAACTCTTTTACCATCATCATCGGTATATGCAAAGATTTCCTACTCAACACATCAGCTACAACATTAGCCTTACCAGGGTGGTAACTCAATTCAAAATCATAATCCTTCAGAAGTTCAAGTCATTCTCCTCAGCCTCATATTCGAATCTTTCTAATCAAACAAATACTTTAAGCTCTTAATATCGTTAAACATCTTAAATCTCGAACCACACAAATAATACCTCCAAAGCTTCGGCACAAACACAACAACAACCAACTCTAAATCATGCGTCAGATAATCCCCCTTATGCACTTTAAGTTGCCTTAAAGTATAAGTTAAAACTTGTTGATGTTGCACTAACATATCTTCCAATCCCATCAACAAAGCATCACAATATACAACCAATAGTTTTGTCGGATTCGGAAAAATCAAGACACGAGCTGTTGTCAGCCATCCTCAAAAGCTCTAGAAACTTTCTTCACACTTTGCATCCAAACCCAAAATCCTGAAACTTCCTAGTCCACTGCGTCAATGGCAAGGATGACTTGGAAAAAAATCCTTCAATGAATTCCAATAAGAATCTGCCAACCCAAGAAAACTTCTAATCTCAAATACAGGTTTTGGAGCTTCCCATTGCGATACAGCTTCAACCTTCGACATATCAACCGCAATAACTCTACTTGAGATCACATGACTAAGGAACTTACTTCCTCCAACCAAACTCGCACTTTGATAGTTTTGCACACAACTGCTTCCCTCTCAACACTAATAACAACAATTTCAGATGCTCAGCATGATCCTCTTTACTCTTCAAATAATACCAAAATATCATTGATTAACACAACCATCAGCTCGCTCAAATAAGTATAGGAAACCCCGTTCATATACTCCACAAATCCACATGGTGCCTTAGTCACCCCAAATGGCACTACGAAATACTCATCATGTTATCTTCATCCTTCACATGAATCTGATGATACCCAGATCTCAAATCCATCTTACCGAACACACTTGCAACAACCAACTGAACCATCAAATCATCAGTCCTTGAAAGTGAACACTTATCTTGATAGTCAACTTATTCACTTGTCTATAATCCACACAAAGCCTTACAGAACCTTCTCCCTTCATAATCAACAAAACTGGTGCACCCCACGGTGACACACCCGAACGAAAGAATCTCTTCTCAAACAATTCTTCTAGTTGACTCTTCAACTCTTTCAATCCTAAAGCAAACACACAACATGGAACCATCAATACTGGACTAGTTCCAAGAACTAAGTCGATCGCAACTCCACCTCACATTCTGACAGTAAATCACTTATCTCATCAGGAAAAACCTCCGGACAATAACAATTAATTGGCAAACCACCAACTTTCCCACTTTCATTAACACTCAAAGTTTCCATCAAAATAAACATCTCAGCAACACATGCACCGACTTATCAAAACAATCCGTAAGCACTTAGCTTAACTCAAGGCAATTCCCTGCTCACGCCATCTAAGCTTACAAGACACGTCTATCCCATCCAACAAGACTCTGTCCACTATCAACAAGAGATTAAGGGTGATCAGTCCCTCAAGTTGTCAATAGACAGCCGAAAATCATGATGGGGTATAAACCATCTTTACCAAACTATAAGAGCGTTCATCGATACACTGAGCCACCACTCCACACTTGAAGCATCTTGGAGAAGCACAAGCTTCTCCTCCACTTGATTAATTCCCACTTCTTCAGACAAAGGTTAGAAAACAAACGTGTACCAATAGTGTTTTTACACACATGTCGCATACAAGGGAACAAACAACATTAGACAACTTGGCCGGACAGACCAACCAGCTCTGATACCACTAATGTAACACCCTTTTCTACCCCACAGATATTACGGCAAATTAACACAGATTTCAGAGTAAAATATTTGATTCAATACAAATCACCTCAAAGGGCGTACATTTCTCATGTTACTCAAAATAAGTCAATGTTCCGTGTACAACGGGTTTTCTCAAAATTACATCAAACTACACAAAACAGCGGAACTCAAAGGCCTAATCAAGTTTTTCCTTATACGGGGAGATAATCAAAATAAACTCAATAAACATAACTCAACTCAAAGACCCTCAACCCGATGTTACACTATCAGAGCAAGACCTTCTAAGATGACCAAAGACCAATAACTCAAAACTTCAAAAGTTCTCAACGGCATCCACGGCTAAACCTGGTATCTGCACGTTACCCACGTGGAGGTAACATTCAAACAGGTAGGGTGAGTAAAATAATTCATAATAATCAATGTATAAGAATCAACGTACAAAACAGTGTCATATTCATATTCAACATATTCATATCCTGCAATAGGCCTCGAAGGCCACAACACCATAATTTATACAAAAAGGCTCATAAATGCAAATGTAACATAGACTCAATGCATGTTGTACCAATCATCACAGTGCGATGGACATTGGGCCATCAACCCTCCATAGATCCACATCAATAGGATCGATTCTACTTGAGAACCGGAGCACATCAAAATACTTCACATCCGCATAGTGGGATTGAAGCCAAAGTAATCGAGGTCCTGAACCAAAGTCCGGATGCACATGAATGCATGATGCACACGTCACAAATCATCCTTATAATAACATCATAGGTGCATCATCATTCATCATATTCATCATCATCAAACGTCATAGCTCATCATCATAATCATCATCGTAGCACATCATAATGATCATCATCACACATCATGTCATCATATAATTCATCATAATAATCATTATCACACATCATGTCATCATATAATTCGTCATAATAATAATCATCACACATCATGTCATCATATAATTCATCATAATAATCATCATCATACATCATAGAAATCATCATATAATCATGTACAAATCACATAGAGCTCATATTCACACTCATATTAACCCATCATGTTATCACATATTATCACATATTAATTCATAATATTATCCCATATTATCTCATATTAATCCATCAAATTATACTCGCGGAAATCCTCATACTATCACCTATTAATCACATAACTTCCATGTTCTACTCATGTTAACTCATCACAGGGATCACGGAATCAAACATCACGGCATCGCTGCACATGATCAACATTCGCGAAACTCTGCTACGTTCGCTGGCATGTTCGCTAGGCGAGTCTGGGGCGAGTTTCTTCGCTAGGCGAGTTTGGGAATACATGGTTCGCTAGGCGAACAGTACGATGACAGCAAAACCTGCTACGCACCAGAACTGATTTTCACTCAATTACTCATACGATTCACTTACCCAATGGCCCCAAAACATCCCTAAATCATCCCTAAGGTCCTACGACGATAAAGGCACAAAACATACGGTTTATCAGGCCAATCCCGGAACATATTCATGTCCTAAATCACAATTTTCCTACAATTGCCCTGAAGGCATCATAATTTCTCATATGACATATCCTTATCCTTTATGGTCGGACTTATAATAATCTAAGGTTTCGCCCACGAAGGCCTAAGGTTTCCTAATTATCATATTACACCTCAAACAGGCAGGAATACTAACCACTAGCCATAACCTCAGAGTCTTATCAATTTCCCTACTTCCCCACCATCAACCCAAAGTCTCTTAAATCTTAAATCAACCATAAACACATAGAAAGGCATACATGGAAAATCATGAAAAGTTATACTCCCCATACCTTAGCCGATTCAAAGCTTTCACGATTATCTCCGGGATCTTCCGAAGCTTTTGCCTCCACTTCTCCCTCCTCAGAGCTCTGGCCTCCATGCTTTTCACGGTTAACAAAAATGAATCTTAAACCTTCAGAATTCTATTTTGTCAAACTTAGACTAGGGCCACACAATTGGGCTTTTCTCATAACACCCTTACTAACTCCTCATAATGCCCAATTTACCCTTATTTCACTTATATTCATTTTAATCAATAATAATACTAATATTCTCATATAGTATACTATTAATTAAATAGATAGTCCAAAAATGCATAATTCCCAATAATCCACAAAACCACCTAAAACCACCAAAATACGAATATTCTCAATTAAATAATTAATTAAAATATTCCGATTAAATTTGGGGCGTTACAGACAAACCTTCAATTCAAGCTGAGTATAGATCAGTGTCCCAGTACTAATGTTGAAAGAACTTATATGAATAGCATTCCATATGCTAACATAGTAGGTTCTTTGATGTACGATATGGTCTGTACTAGACCCGACATAACATATGCAGTAAGTCTTGTAAGCAGGTACATGGCGAATCCTGGAAAGGCTCACTAGAAAGCATTGAAGTGGATTCTAAGGTACATAAATGAGTCTCTGAATACAGTTCTAATTTATGGTGGAGCCTTAGGTGAAGATAGTAAAGCAACAATCGGAGTCTGTTCACATGTTGCTGATATGATCACCAAGACGTTGCCCAGTTGCAAGTTTTTCCACTGTATGCAGTTGATAAAGCTGCATGAAGAAAGCTAGTTTCTTGATGTTATAGAATTAAATCCAAGGTGGAGATTTGTGAGATGTTGGATCAAACTCTAGTATGGGTGAAGGGTAGCTTCTGGTTGGACAGAAATTAAGGATGAGGTCGAAGTATGTTTGCATGTTGTTTTCGGAGTAATGCGTTTTGTAGTCGAAGTTTGTTCTAACATGCATTAGTCAATATTGTTAGGGTTGTTAGCATGTTGAATTGGGTCTTGCTTGTAAGCCCAATTGTTTAAGTTAGCTTGTACCCAAGTTAGCTTGTAATGGGTAATTGTTAAAAAGCCCAGTAGGTTAGTGTGCTATTTTTCTTATAAATAGGATGCTAGTTTCTCAATCTTGACATAAGAAAAAATAGGAAGATAAAATCATAATTTCAAGAGAGAGAGGTTATTTTTTTATTCTTGTATACTTGTAATCTTGTTCTAAGAGTAAGGAAAGAATAGCAGTTTATAACCAATCCTTGTTGTTCCTTGTTGTTTTACCTTGTTATCTTTGTTAACCCTAACCCTTGTGTGTTTCTTGATCATAAAGAAATCGTTTATATTTTGTTTCAAGACATCCGATTCACAATATTTATTTTTGCAAACCAATATGAAAACCCATGTATTTACTTTCAAAAGCACAATTACAACCTTGTTAAGATTTGAAATTCTTATGGAGACGATCTTTATTTATTACTATGAAGCACACTTGCTAAGATAGTCATCACTTGGCTCCTAGAAACCTCCGAAAAATGAACGAAGATATCCCACATCGTCATTATGCTACTATTCTTGAGAAGGAAAAACTCCTTCATGAGCTTACAGAAGCGAGAAAGCTCACGAGGGAAGTGGATGACGAGGTGAAAAGGTATGTACCTCTATCTACCTTGACGCGAGGTATAAAAAGTTGGTAGAGACTATTAAAGAGAAGGTGGTGGCCCTGAATTTTTTCCGAAAATCTCTATTTGACACAAAAACTACCTTGGTTAATGTCGATAAGGCTCTTGATTCTTTCAACAAGATAGTGGGGGAGTTAGAAGAATCATTATGCGATGCCCATATAATCCTAGAGTCAAGCTAAGTGAAGAAGTGTGAGGCAGAAGTTGAGAAAGTATACTTGAATACCCAATATGTAGAGGCTTTCGAAACCAGTTACTCAATTATGCAAGCTTCCTTTGATAATTCTTTGAAGGAAAATGCTCATTAGTAAGAAAACGTGAAAACAATAAATGCAAGAATAAATCCCAACCATTTATTATCACAACTACCCCGTGATCCCTATTAAAAAGGAAATTAAATTTAAAATCAATTTAAAATTCACCTATAAAATAGTGACATGTATGCATTCTTGCATTTCTTCTTCAAATTTTTTCGTACTAAATAACATTACTCTTCTTTGAAATATATGAAGTTTTTCCATGCCAACATTAAAATGTCGAAGGAGTAAATCCATGTTGAGCTAGAAGTAGTGGGTGGAAATGACCCCCCTTGTGAAAGATCCCACCTCACAGGTTTTTTAAAATCTATTAGTTATATTAGCCTACCTTTATATGGGTTCAAGTTCATTCTTAATGTTAACAAAAAATGAATGAAATGTTTTTCTTTTTCATTATATAATGTTTCCCTGTTCATTGCAAGAATGAATTAAATTGCTTTGGTGAATGAAACATATGACTTTTCGTACCTACTTTCTTTCTCAAGCTCAATGGGAGATTTTGTGTTGATTCCTGCATAATGTTTTATTTCTTTCTGCTCCTGCCTATTCTTATTGCAGGTTACTTTCCTCAGCTCTTTATTTACTACCAAAGGGAACAATAGCTAGTTGATTTGTTGGATGTATTTAAGGAGCACACTCGATCAAGGGTCTACTACTCTTCCTTTTCCCCAAGTGAAAATTTGGTTTGAGACCTACATAAGAAGGGGTTTCACCTTAAGCACTATGTAATGGCTAGCTACCTAGAAAAGGTGATCCCGAAACACTACATCTATGTTCAAGGCTTATGGTGTTTTTCAATGTGCATCACATTTGTAATGTATGTGTTGTTCTAGAGAATATAGGTTGTGTTTATAGGTTGGAAAATTTAACCAGTCTCCATTTCAGGTGCTCGATAAAACAATAATCGATGGGTGTCGACCACTTAACGTTTTTATGTTAAAGAAAAAATAATGTAATTAATTCACATTGTGACGACCGAAATTAGTGTCGTAACATCTATATTAACTAAAATTGCAAAAACTTTTATGTGGTTGTAACCAATGTCTTAAAAACCTGACTGAACTAGCCAGTTCAACCAGTTGGATCGAGAACCGGAGATGAATCTCGTTGGGTCAACCTTTCAAAACCGCTAGTGGGTCAAAACTAGAGTTAAACCGAAAAAATCAGATTGAACCGTTCAAAACCGTTCGAACCAAAGAACCGAAGCCGATTATGTAAAGTCGCCCAGTTCAAAAAAATTCATCAAATTGATTATTTTTTAAATTAAAAAAAAATTTAACTGTTAATATCAAAACTTAACATACATTTTCCAATCACAAAAAAGAATTCCGTATGTTTTTTACAATCATACAGACATTTATATTTTGTCACTTTATCATAGTTTTTCTTTAAACCACACATATCCATCATCACACTGTCTCTTTCAAACATAGTCATGATGTCCAACTTTATTGATTATCGTTCAAGTCAATATTATTTGTTGCTGTCAATTAAGACTTGTCTGTCATAGTTAAACTCAAATTCGATTTTTTTTGTTGTTTAATGAAGTATATTGTGATATATATTTTGGTATTTTATTTTATTTTATTTAGGTATTCTTAATTATTTGAACTTTATTTTAGTAGTTATATTATGTTATTTTATTATTTTTTTAATTAGTTTAATTTATTTTATTGTAATTTTTTAGTTTTGTCAAAATATTCTTAAATGATGGTTGAAATGAAGTGTAGAACTACGTTATGTTATGTATTATTGATATTGTTGTATTAAATTTGTAATAGATTTTTGAAATATTTATTTTATTAAGTTGAGAACATATAATAATGTGTGACATATCTATGAAATTTAGTTTTATATTATTAGTTTATTTAATAAACGGTTCGACCGTATGTTAACTAGTTTAACCAATTGAACCCTAAACCATAATTCACCGATTCGATCTCCGATTTGATTTTTAAAACATTGGTTGTAACACGATCGCGACCATTTTTTAAAACACATACGAATTAAAATAAGAATCTTTATTGTTGGTGCTCTGTCCTTCATAAGTGCATAGAACACACGACAAATTTGTCATTGTGTGTGTGTGTGTGTGCATGCGCATGTGTGTGTGCGTGTGTGTGTGTGTGTTAAATAAAAATTTTACATCAAATAATATATGTTTAAATATTAGAGTAAGTGGTTGCAATTCTGAACTCCAAATGTTAGCAATATACACATTATATATTATAATGATGACCACAATGACTTCTTTGGTAAAACTTGGAGTGTTAAAAGTCGAACCAACCCAATAAAAAATTGCAAATTAAACCAAACTAAATAGAAGTCACAAAAAATCGCATTTGACTCGGATGTGTTTGAGTCAGTTTTTAATAAAACTCTGCGGTTTGGTTTGGTTTGAGGTTTATATTTTGCAAACTGAACTAAAGCAAACCAAACCACATTACGTTACAATCCAAACTTCACTTATCCCACATTTAACCTGAAACTCAAACCTATCATGTCTTAACCTTACAATTACAAATGACTTTCTCTTACTTACACTTAAGGTTTTAGTTTCAACCTTCTTAAACCTCTCCTAGTTATATCGCGCATTCTTCTCATCTTTGTCATGTAAGTCTCGCATCTTCTACTCTAATCTTTTCTTTCATATATTCTTTCTTTTTCATTTTCTCATTTTTATGTTACTATTTTCTCTTCTAATTAAATTTTTATAGCACACTTTTTCTCTAATCTCACATCTCTTATGATCTTTCTTTTTCATCTTCTCTAGAATTTTTCACTCTCTTACCACCTTTTTGAATACAAAATACCAAATACCCAACATTTTTAAAATAAATACAAAACTACCACGTTTTCAAAAAAAAATTATTTTTGTTATAAAGGTGCCTTAATTAATATAATAAATATTAATAATTAATATATTAATTATTAATATTAATTATATAAAAAATATAAAAAAAATTATGATTATACATTGTCGCCCATTCAATGGGCAGAAAATACTTTCTTTTACACACTGCTGTCCATTGAATGGGCGACCCTTTTATAATAAAAATGATTTTTTTTAAAGTATGATAGTTTGGTATTTAACTTGAAATGCATGGGTATTTGGTATTTTGTACCCAAAAAGAGGGTAAGATAGTGAAAAATTCTCTTCTGTAATATCTCCCTTCTTTTATATATATATATATATATATATATATATATATATATATATATATATATATATATATATATATATATATATATATATATATATATATATATATATATATATATATATATATATATATATATATATATATATATATATATATATATATATATATATATATATATATATATATATATATATATATATATATATATATATATATATATATATATATATATATATATATATATATATATATATATATATATATATATATATATATATATATATATATATATATATATATATATATATATATATATATATATATATATATATATATATATATATATATATATATATATATATATATATATATATATATATATATATATATATATATATATATATATATATATATATATATATATATATATATATATATATATATATATATATATATATATATATATATATATATATATATATATATATATATATATATATATATATATATATATATATATATATATATATATATATATATATATATATATATATATATATATATATATATATATATATATATATATATATATATATATATATATATATATATATATATTTGTTTTATTATAATATTTTTGATTTTTTTATGCTACTATTTTTTTTCTTCCATTTTTATATAAATTGATTTTTGTATATTGAATGAGAAGTTTTTGTATAAATATGATGTGTTTTATTGTTATTTGACATAACATATGAATGATTAAATATAAATTTATGTTGTTCTCTATAAGTGTATGTATGACTTAATAAATATCTTGTAAAAATCGAACCAACCAAACCAACCAAAATCACATTGGTTTGGTTTGATTCAGTTTTATTTTTAGAATTCAACCGAGCCAAACCAAATCACATATTTTTTTCTCTTGCACTTCAGATAACTTTTAGAGTCAAAACTGCTCAAATCGTACCGTGAACACATTTAGGCTTCAATAAAGTATAATTTTAGAGAATTTCTTATCTCACCCCTTGGACTTCTTAGGCACCATGCGCTCTCCCTAAAATACCCCCTGATTCCATAGGTGTATCTCTGGACGCACCTTTTTTCAGCTTTTTTAATTAATTCCGTAGATGCATCTACGAAATATTTCCATATGTGTATTTACGGAAGAAACCCAGAAACAGAATACTCAAAAGACAACATTGCAACGATAAAATCAACATTCATAAAATAAAATCGGTGTTACATTGATGATTTCGACAGAAACTTAAATACTATATTTCAATAGTCTGGTGGACGTTTGCACATCTCTAAGATGTCATTAGTCGTTCTTCAGACCGTTACCTCCAACTCGAGCAGAATTTTCTCTTCGAAACCGAAATATGTTCGCCACACCGCCATAACATCGTCTTAATTCTTGAGCTCAAAATTATTGTAAACAATGTTCCCTTCGTTGTCAACTGAAGGTGAACGATAATCAAGCTTCACAATCTTTTGTTTGTAAGTGTAAGGTAGGCGATATTGGATCTCGTCTATGATATCAGGGAGGGGTGAGATCCATGAGCTTGAACGTCCTCCCTAGTGTTTTGCCGTCGGAAAATGAGACACTTGCGACATACCAACGGATCTTAATTTCAAATAATTGAGAAATTTTTGTATTTATGTGAAAGATAACAAACGAAACCCCAAATTTATAGAAAACCTAGGTGAATATGGACCAACCATTTTCTGTCAAACTTTTTTCGGAAGTGTACCTTCGAAACTTTTCCTAAAACTGCAAAATTAAGAACCTTCCATAGATACATATCTGGAACTTTTCCTGCTACATTGTTAAACCAGAACTCAATATAGAAGCACATCATAATAGACAAATAAAAGGCATAAATGCATAAATAAGGCATAAGAATAAAAATGACTATTTTGCACTTCAAAATTTTTAAAATTAGTCGTCCGATTATACAAGAATTCAAAACGAATCAAAACAAGTGTCGCCAGCTAAATATATTGGTGATACCCCTTTGGACTTTTCTGCATTCGATTCCTTTTCATTGTTGTTCGATCTTTCGAATTCGTGCATATCAGGGAAGGTCATCCATTTTGACACCGGTGTCAGACCACTTAAGCAAGGAACAAGAGATTCATAAACTGCATCAAATTTTTCTTTCTTTTCATATAACCGCGTGTACGATTCTTTTTGCGTCTTCAACTCTTGGATTAGTTGATGATGGACAAGCGCATGACTATCCTCTTTTTCACCAAGCAAAGTCGAAACGGCTCGGTAACCGCAATTACCATCCCCTTCAACATTGACGATACGGTTGGTGTGTTTGTGCATAAAAATCGACATCTCGTCAATGAGTGGAATTTTCGGTGGAATCGGGGTCAAAGGCGGTTTGCTTATGCTAGCTCCTTTCATGACACTTTTTTTTAGATTTAGGAGTCGGTGAGTCGGGATAAAGTTTGTCAACATGCTCACAATAAGAAGGAGATCGTGTAGTCAATTTTTCATTCAGTGTAGGCTTCATTTTCTTTGGAGCATCTTTTGTATTTACCGGTTGAAAAGGAGATTTCACGTCGATTGTTTCGGGATAGGCAATCTTTCTCAATTTTTCTTTGATGTGGAGTTTCATTTTTTCATCGGCCTTTGAGAATCTCTCTTGTATCACTTTTCATCCGGTAAAAATAGAGATATTCGATTTACCTCCTTCCATGCAACCATCATCATCAAAACTAAGTCTTTTCCAATAAGGGCAAACTTCGTCCATTCTTATTGGCTCACCTAGTTTCAAATTTTTAACAATAACATAAGAACACGGAAGACCATAGGTTTTCACAATAGTGCAACCACACTTTGCGCTATCGAAACCTGCAGTTTTAGCTCGTTTGGCCTCGTGAAAAATATAGTTTAACCCCAGCCGAAACATATTGCCAATCAATTGAGAATAAATAATGTTGTCCTTAAATCAATGTTCCAATACTGTTATACTCCAACCAAATGTTTTTTGTATCTCATTATGTTGGTTTTTAATCATGAGATTTACAAAGTCTCAATCTCGACACAAATCCCTCTTGCTATTACCCAACCGAATTTTCAAACTAGCATGGGTCGACTCAACTCTATTGGTGGTTGTATTTTCAAGATGTCGGACATTATCAGTCCATGCATTGACTATCTTCACCTTCACTTGATCAAGAATGGTGCTTTCAACGTATTTCAATAAAGCATGATACTTTTCACACACTTTCCGGAATTGAATGAAGGAATCGACATATAATTATTTTGTTGAATAATTTAGTATATGATTCCATGCATCCATTATTTTTTCAACAATCACACCGTCCTTCACCAATTTTCCACCTTCAGACTCTACTTGCTTCGCCCCCACCGCGGGTTTAATCCAACTTCTCACATTCTTTATCATGTCACTAATACATGTCTTCTCTTCCGGCTTGAGCCGACATACACTAGGATAACCTTGTAACTTTAAGCACAATTCATGGTTATCCAAACCACAAATATCACTAAATTTCCACGTTTTGGTACTCAACATGTAACCACGAATCTTAAAAGGACATTCACATTTTTTACTACCGGTGTCGTCTCTTTTAAATTTTCGTAGAGGAATCTGATATTTCCCGCTTCTTTCGCACAACAAAGTTACAAAAGCGCTTCTTCTTTCCGAACCATTATCCGATCTTCCTATAACCACGCCAAAACTAAGTCTACTTGTAGTCATACGAATCCATGTGAGCATGCTATCACGATCATCGAACTCTTGCTTGTTATTAAAGTCAATACCGACATCTACCGACTTTACGACAACCCCTTGAACATTCAGAGAACATCGTTTATGGAAACTAATTCTTCTGAGATATTATCGGGGTGCACCATACCTATTTGTAAATAATAAGAAAAAAAAACAAAAATTACAAATCTGCTGTAAAAAAAAACAGAATAGACACGTTCCGGAGATGTACATCCGAAAATGTTCATCTTCAACACGCTCCGGAAGCAACGTTACCATTTTTTTCAAAAGTTTGATGATTAATGTGAGCAATGTAGTAGACAAAGTACAATCTTTATTTGAAATTCGATCTTCTCTTACTCCCTTTGATTTGTTGCACGAAAAAGTTGGAGTTTTGGAGTGAAAATGATATTGATAATATATGGTTTTTTAGGTTGGTGAAGGTGAGTGTGAAAGAAGAAAACACAATAATGAGGGGAATGATCATGCAAGTTTCAAATATAGCAGAAACTTCCGGAGTTTTATCTACGGAACAATCTGACGCTTAAACGTTCCGAAGGTACATCTACAAAAGTTTCTCTAGACTGAAGTTTTTTCAGCGTATACCAGTATAAGATGATTTCGTAGATGTAACTCCAGAATAAAATAAATTTTGACAAAAAAAATACGTCCGAATATATAAAACAAGAGACATAAAAAGAAATTTGCTAAATGCCTAAGAATATTAAAGGATGGATTAAAAAATTCTCATAATTTTATTAAAAAAGCATTAAAAAAGAAACGGGCCTTAAAGCCCAATCTCTCCTCTGTAACCTTGAGAAAGAAAGGGTTTTTCTTCAAAACCAGAAGCAGAAACGCAGGAGCCAGTCTCAATTCCTTTCATTGAAAATATTTCAGCCATACGTGAAAGCTTCACTTAGAATTGATTTCAAGCTTCAGAATCACTTTCTCACCACCGTGAAACGCGCGTTAGCCATTGCATCACAAAATCTCATTCATTCCACAAGATTAGGTTTTGCATTATCCCTCAATTTTCACTTCAAATTTTCAATACATACATAGGAATATGGAGGCAAATGCTCATGAAGATCAAGATGAATTTGTTTTGCTTGACTTGGATAGTGTTTATGGCCTAATTGATATTCCCCCAAATGCTAACTATGTTCTTAGGGTAAAATTCCCAATCATCTTCTCATAAAATTCTTTATATTTTTTTAGTCTAATTATCAACTTATTGTTATTACATTATTGTTAATTATAGGGTCTTGATACTTTAAACCCAGTATTGATCATTGAAGACAAATTTAAGCTGGTAAGTTTCTTACTTCAAAATTCCCTGCTCTTTTACAATTTCATGCATTGCTAAATGATTTCATCTGAATCTGTTGGAAGTTATTTAGTTCCAGTGATTTAAGTGTTGTTATGGTTCCGACAGATTGGGGAATACGAAGAGACAATTGGAACATGTATCGCATTTGAAGAACATGGTGAGTTACATTTCATTTCATGGATGCAGATTACTTCTGAAGAAAAGTATTAGGTCTTGGGAATTATGTTATAGATACTTTGATTCATAGGCTATACTTGAGTATTGTTTTCGATATTTCCTAGTAAAGAATTTTCGCAACTTAATAATGCACTTACTTCAATTGCAATGATTTTGTAATCATAGCTTATGTAACTATGGTTCAATTGAGTTGCTCCTCATCCATCCTCGCGGTTGTTAAAGTTTCAAGCAGACTAAAAAATTCGAACACTTGTATTTGTTTCAGTCTAATAGGAACTTCCTCTGCTTCTAATGTTTTTAGCTCTGAACCAAATTGTGAATTAGTCGTGGCTGGAATCATAGCCAACCGTTAATAATTTTCAACAATGATGTGTGTTACATGTTAATAAGTTATTAGTTAGTTATTCATTTGGTATCTATGTAATTGATGCAACTCCTTCATGTAAACATGATTTCTCATTTTTAATACAAATTTTTTATGATCTGTGTATCTTTTCTCTCTTTCATGACCTCTATCAAGTTTTGTGACATGGTATCAGAGTCATAATATTGTAACAATATGGAAGACATGTTTGGAAGCATTGTATCAAATTATTTTTAGTATCATTTGCTTCCTACTTATTAGGACTATTTAAATTATGTTGTTTGATCAATCAGCTTCATTGTGCAGAGGCACCGGTGGTTCATGAAGAGACAGGACCATCTGAAGCAAACCTATTTTATGGAAGAAGACTAATAGATTCAAGTCAACCTCCAACAAAGCAAGTCAAACCTGTATGTCAGCTTCATAAGGTTCTCAAATTTAAATTATCACCCGATTCTGAAATTCAAAGTCGCACTATGGAGGAAGACAATTGAACTTAAAAGCTGATATAATATACAGTTTTTCTTTATTTTGTTGATAAATGTTTTGGTGGTGGGTGGTGACATTTATGTTCTAGGTATACAAATAGTTTTTTTTTCTTTCCAATAGGAGCTATTTTGACTATTTAATGTTGATATTTACTAGGATAAGATAATAGGTAGGGATACTTAAATTAGCCGGTTTGATGGTTTATCTGTAACATTTTTCTGATTTTATGTTTGATCGTGTTCCATTTTTTTATTGTTTCCTTTCACAACAATGCAATCTGTTGTTGCTAAGAACATGATGAAGAGTCTCTTTGTGCCTACAATATGTGTTGAATATCCATTTATTCAATTATGCTCTTTAATACTTTTGTGATGGATGGTTGAGATGGAATAGTATTCTATCTAGGTTTAGAAATTTGATGTTTCAAATTTATTATTAATGTTAAGGGTGTTAATGACTGTTATATTGGCCAGGTTGTTGCTATAGAACCAATTCGGCATCCGATTGTTTATGTCACCTGCAGAGATGGCAGAACTTTCCTTATGACAGTAACATTAATGGGTTATATAGGTGGTGGTTTTTCTAGGCACAAAATTTTCTGGGGTTAGACAAAGTTTCTTCTTATTTTCAAATTAAAATTTAAATCACACATTACTATGATAATACTTGTATTATTGTATTGGAATTGGTTTTGGATAATGATTGTGAATATTGGGAATGGGAAAGAGAAGGAGGGTGGTTTAGGGGATTTGGAAGCTTTTGATTAGGAGGAAGCTGTTGGTTTTCAAAGTATGTCTTACACTTTTTAGGGTTTTCATTAATTCAAGTTCTTATTTGCTTATTAAAAAACCATATTTGATGGGGTCTTGTATGGTAAATTAGTGGGTTTAGAATACTCAAGTTGCAATTTATCATATATATGTGTGTTGTTTTTAGCTTATTTTTGTATGATCGGTAGAATATATAAATGATCAAGTGATACACATGAAAAAGATTAATAATCAATGCTTTAAAAGTTTGAATATTGCTTAACGGAGTGATTTAAGTTTTGTCTTTTGATTTTGATTTGATATGGTTTTTCTGTAAGTGAATGGAGTGAGAATATGTAAGAAAGTTTTGCTTAGGTGTTTTTTAATATGAAAGAAAATTATGGTAGTCTTTCTTCGAATTAGTTTGACATTTGGCTGGTGTATCTAAAGTAGGAAATATCTTATTAGAATCTTATGATAGTTGAGAACACCAAAATTTGGAAACTACTTTTACGTGGGCACCATCGATGACCATCCCAACGAAGAAACAACAAATCTTATGTCAGGGCTCCACTCCTATTGTAGATTTGATGGGGATAATTAGATGCAATTGTTGTGGTTTCAAGCTAAAGTCTAACAATGGAATGATTTTTATGACTGCACATTGTGGTTTCAAGCTAAAGTCTAACAATGGAATGATTTTTATGACTGCACGTTCAAAGGTTTGCAAGAAGTAACCAAATAGTGAAGCAAATAAGAGATTGAAAACAATCTTTTCATCAACAACAAATGTGATTTCTCCTTCAACAATCGAGTTAGTGTTAGGCAAATTTGATAGAGAGAAATGTAGGCGGAAAGTGGTTGATATGATTGTGAAAATTGAACTTCAGTATATGCATGTATATCATAAAGCTTTTCGTTGATGTATGAGTGTGTTACAACCAAAATTTATTTCAATCTCATGAAGCATAATAGCATGTGAGGATTTGTTTATGTGGGATTTTGAAAGGAAAAAATTGAAGAACTTTCTTTCTCAACATTGTCAAAGCGTGTGTCTGACCACATATTGATGTCAAAACATGAGTTATATGTGCATAACAACACATTTTTGTAAACAACAACTAGACATCGCACAAAAAGATTTTGAGCTTTGTTCAAGTCTTAAGCCATTTAGTAAAGGTAATAACAAATACAATTGTAAAATGTTTGGACAATTGGGGGTTGAATAGTGTTTTAAGAGCAACAATTGACAATGCGACATTAAATGATCGTGGGATTGGCAATCTCAAAGGTGGCTAAGGTTGAAGAATAATTTGATTTTGAATGGAGATCATTTTCTTACAAGATGTGCACATGTTATGAATTTACTAGTTAAAGCAGGTGTAAAAAAATTAACATTTCTGTTTCTAGAATCAGGGGTGTTGTCAAGTATGTTAAGTCTTCTCAGGGTCGAGACCATAAGTTTTTTACATGTCTTAGAAGTAGACATATTAAATATAGGGACAATCTCCAATTCGACTGTGATACTCGATGAAATTCAACATACACCATGTTGAAGACTGCTCTACAACTTGAAATGTTAAGCTTGAGATTATTGATACTAAGTATTGTCAAGAACTTGAGAGTGAAAGTGACATTTGTAACACCCTAATCTTCCATGTGTAATTTAAATAGAAAATTAGAGTAATATAAAACAACCAAACCATTATGATGCTACTTTCAATTCAAACAAACTCATGCAATTGGGTATGTAACACACATTAAATTTTTAATAATAATAATAATAATGAACAATTATGAACTCCAATATGATTTTAGCAGCAGAAATATCAAACAATCGGTTATTTTAACTTTTCAAAACGTAATCATGGCATAATGTAAATATAAGAATTATCAAACATAAAATAAATGAACAAATGTTCCATCCCCCTAGTGTTACATATCAAAGCAGACATCAACTCAACGAAAGAATAAAGAAGAACACTCTCTTCTACTCACATCTACGCCTCTACTGTGGATTATCTGCACGATGCCCATGTAAAGACAACATTCAAACAGAAGAGGTAAGAAATCACAATCATATAAAGAAATGCATAATAATATGTAAGCACACCATCAACATATGCATAATCACCCATCTACAATTTAAATTCCACACAATCCACACATCATAATATAACATGTAGACAAATGCATAGAGACCCAACTCAGGGCTCAATGCATGTGGTACCAAATGTGAACTCTCAGGTTCACTCAAAAAGTTGAAATAAAAAAAATATTGTGTGTCGCTCCGATCTCCACCATAGGAACAGAGTCCACCAGAATTCATTACCATCACCATGGGTAACGCTTCACTGATTCTCACCCGAAACCAGCTACTCGCACCCAATCACCACCATAGGATTGAGACTCACCAAACACGGACTACCGTCCAAACACCATGAATGCATGATTTACAAAATACATGCAACAACAACAACACGTACAATGATATTCACCTTAATCATTATACCATACCAAAACTGACCACTGAACATCAAACATATACTCAAGCATTCAACAATAGCATTACAGTAGTATAGCAAGTAATAACACAACATTCACATACAATGCCACATCGCAACATACGCACTGCATACCATCCAACATCGTTACACATCATTTAAAATCATTTACAGGTATTGAAACTATTTTTAATATAAATTTTACCGCATCATCTTTCCAACGCTTCGAGCGGCACCCTAAACGGACACCTGAAACTCAAGTTATAAATTTTAAAAATTGACACATCAGGTGTAACCGGTTACCTCAAAATAGGTAACCGGTTACCACTCGATCAAAAATAGTGGCTAACTCATCTCAGTGTAACCGGTTACACCAAATCTAGTAATCAATTACACCCTTTAAAACTGCCCAATACACGCTACTTTTTGACAGTGTAACCAGTTACACCAAAATCTGTAACCGATTACAACTATGAAAAAAATCACATTTTAGAAAAGTTGTTTCAGGTGTAACCGGTTACACCAAAAGTGGTAACCGATTACCACTTTGACAGAAGCAGTTTTCTGCTATGCCGCAGTACGAAAACCAGTTACGAATCCCTTCCAAAACCCCATATTTTCATAAAAACCAATGTTCAAGTATCACCCTCTAATTCCCTAATAACATATAACATCAGAACACTCGTCAACATACGAATCATCCAACATGCATCATAACATCATCACATTCATCAACACACAATCATCCAACATACATCATAACATCATCACACGCAACACAAGAATTCGTGCATAAAAAGATAATTCAATTAAAGAGAACAAATTCACCTATCCACATACTATCATGCAATACCCTTATACGAAAGGGAAATCCACCCTTACCTGATTATTCCTAGCAATTGCACTTCAACAATGAGATTCTCTTCTTCTCCCTTAATCTATAACTCTCTCTTCTCTTCCGTTTCCTTTTTCCTCAGTTTTCACGTACTGACAGTTTCTCTCTATTCCCTTTCTCTTTTCTTATTTTAGTGTCTTATTTATAAAATAAATATCTTATTCCAACTTAATAAAATAAACATTATTCCCACTTAATTATTTATTTTATCAATCCTAAATCAAATATTTATGTTATTAAATCGTTATAACCATAATAATTAAATAATATTATTACTATTATTTATCCCTTTTGCTCACACACCCTTAACACCTTAAATCTACTCTCTAAAGCCACTATCCTACACCTAAGGGTCCTTCTAACACCCAAAAACCATCAATCAACATGTACAATCACACAATATTATTTAAGAAAAATAAATAAATAAATCGGGGCGTTACATTATTCCTACCACTTTAGATTGGGAGAAAACACTTGAGGCTGCTCAATTTTTGGAAGTCTTTAAGACTTCCACTTTACACATATTAGGTTCAGCATACGTGACAAATAATATGTACTTGAGAGAGGTATTTTCAATTGGCTTGGCTATAAAAGACATGTGGGTTTCTAAAGATTTATATTTACCTCATACAAGAAGTATAACTTTAAAGATGGAGGAGAAATATGATAAGTGCTAAAGCAGTCTTGAGAAATTGAACATGTTGTTAATTTATTGTGTTAGATCCTAAGAAGGAAATGATGTATTCTCGTTGGTTTATCAAAAATAACTTTATCAAACAAGAGGCTGATTTTTTGAAGGATCAAATATTGTTTTCAAATTGATTCTAGTTTACAATCAAACAAGAGACTGATTTCTTGAAGGATAAATTAGAATCGAATTTGAAAACTATTTTGTGTCGGCAAAAAGCCCAAGGATACACTATCCCACACCGGCCAAAGACCTACAATAAGTGGCCCACTTATCCAACATGCTTCATTAAGTTCAAGGTATAAATACCTCTACAAAGGGTTTTTAGGTAGACAATCTCTAACCTACTCTCTCATTATAATTCTCTAAAACCCTAAGCTAACTTGGGCGTTAGAGTGCTAACCATGCATGCCCCATCTGATATGTCGTATCAGAGTGCCTCTACAAAATTTATTCTTAAAATTTGCATATAAATGTCTTAGGCACAATCTGTGTTTTATTCTTTCAAACATATCTTCAAAAACACATACCAAACCCTGTAAACAGAATACATACTCAAACAAACATAACACATAAATTGTAGCATGATTATGTTCAGTAATTAAAATTAAGTATTTTGTTATCGTATTCACAAGGACTGATGTAATATTAATGTCGTTCAACAGTTAATACAGTTTTAAGTAGAGAATCGTAAAATATTTGATTGTAAAATGTAACATAATGTAAAATAGGTAATTGATAAAGTTTGAGAGATATGATAGCTTGTTGGGATTGGGTTTCATCCATCGATGGCGTACATAGCTTACTAATCAGTTATACATAACCTAGATATTAATCAAGGTGTTAAAAAATCATTAAGCATTACTAACCATGAAGTTACCCTCATCTGAAATGTTGATTCAAGATCGACAACGATTAACGATGTTGATTCGAGATCAACGTCTATGGTTTAAGTCACACCATGATCAAGGCTTCTTATCCACGAAGCCGCATTTCCAAATCACTTGTGAAGCTTCGCTCTGTTGTAGCTTCCATAATATCCTCCATTTTTTGTTCCATAACCGAATAATGGCACTATATGTGGAGATTAATTTCCGATTCCTGCGATTTTCATGGGGTCAAGTTTGATTCTTAGATCAGAATTCAAAAGCATCTCCGACGAAAGAATCGAGGTTCCCCAAAATCAAGGTCTCGATTTTGCGGCGGCGGAATCTGCCAAACACTAATTTGATTCTTATTGATCACTAATCTCAACCTTGCTCAGCAGAGATATGATGCCAGCAAACATTCTTAGGTCGAGATGCAATTATACGACGTTCTGAATAACCAGAAGTCTTGATCCCAAACCTCGGCAAAGCGGACAATAAATCTCCTCAAATCCAAATTCAGATTCACATAGGCAAGGTCGTTCAATAGAGCAGTATACTTGGACCACCTCCATTCAAATGGTTTCATATCTGGCTCGTGCTAGATGCCCCATTATCATAAAAATATCATTCTGATGTCTCATCATCGTAACGACCATAACACGGTCTCGGAAGATTACTAAAGGTCTGAGACTATGGAATGATAAGGGAGTTGCAAGATGATTGGTAGCCCGAATGTGGGGTAACTCAAGAGATCAGACAATCGGTCAGATATTCGACTGATGAAGTAAGTAAGGGCCACATGGCTCTCTATCAACGAGAGAAATCCCCAACGCCTTGACCTCATTCCAAAGGGAAGGCTATGTGGATGACTCGAGGCGTGGAACGCTAGGTATCACTACTTGGAAGAGTCTGCATGAGACAAAGTTGAGAAGACATTGAAAATCTGCCAACCAACACAATTGCCAATTAAAATTTCCTCGGCCCCCAGACTAATATCCGTGTATCTGATACATTTCGAAGAAAATCCAAATCTAAAGCCACTGGTCAAAATGAACTCGAAAAGAAAGGCCGGATGCATCGATTAGACTCCGGTCATCCACCAACCCGGAGACCAAGTCCTCCAAGTCAGTCGACCATCAAGCCGCCCAAACAACACATCTGAGGGCGAGCCTTCGGTATACACTTGCGTCCAACCGCAAGTTTTAATTAATGTATTTGTGAATTATTGATATAATAGTGAAATGAAATTTATACATATATTTTATGTTATATTCTTGTTGCTTTTCTTTCTGCTCTGTCCTATCTTAAGGACATTGAAACACGAATCCACGTGACATCGAACTGAGGTACAATCAATGTAGTTGACACCTGAAGCAAATTCTAGATTCTAGGGGTGTTTTCAAATACACTTTTTATGTCCAAACAAAGCAATCAGCCACTCTAAACGTCGAGCACACCTCCAAATTCCAAGAGTGTTGTCAGAGATGCTTTGTACGTCTGACCAAAGCAGTCAATTCCCCTTAGTGTCAAATGTGCCTCCATATTTCTAAGGTGTTGTTGGTGATGCTTTGTATGTTCGACTAAAGCAATCAAATTCCCTCAATGTCGAATGCACCTCAAGATTCTAAAGGTGTTGTTGGAGACACTTTGTACGTTCGACTAAAGAAATTAAATCCCATTAGCTCTGAGTGCGCCTCCAAATTTTAAGGGTGTTGTCGGAGACGCTTTGTACGTCCAACCAAAGCAATCAAATCCCCTCAGTGCCAAGTGCGCCTCTATATTTTCCAGGGTTCCTTCGAAGATGCTTTGTACACTTGACTAAAGCAACCAAATCCATTTGGTGTCGAGCGCGCCTCCAGATTCCATGGGTGTTGTTAGAGTCACTTTGTACATTCGAGAAAAGCAATCAAATCCCCTCATCCCTGAGTGTGCCTTCGAAATCCGTGGGGTGTTGTTGAAGACGCTTTGCGCGTCTGACTACATTAATCAATTCCCCACAGCGCCTTGCACGCCTTCAAAATCTAGTGGAGCTTTTGGAGACACTTTCCACATATGAATACAACAACCAATTCCCCTAGGGGTGCTATCGGAACATTAAAATACCCCCTTAAAGAACTACATGCAATCACGCGTAGTTGGTGCACCCCCTTCAGATCTAGCTAATCTAAGAAATGTGAGTGGTAGAGCCTAGAGACGTCAATCTCGATCCAAGCTAACACCTTGGGGAGAGGGATGGAGATCCTCTACCCTTGGCATGGGAATGATCCTATGTAATCAATGCATAATTCAAAAAGCATAGTCAAATCTAGCCATTTTCATGTCCCTCGTCTATAAGTATGATTCAAAGCATAACCGCATTTAACTGAACTCATGCTCTATTCTTATGATTATGATCCAAAGTATAGTCGCGCATAGCTGGTTCCATGCTAAATCATTACAGGTGCAACTTAAAGCATAAACACCCACAACGGAGCTCTAGCCTCACCGACGCAAATCCAACGTACAAACATATCAAATTAAACCAATGCTCCTCTTACGTAAGTATATTCCAATCACAGTTACATTTGAATGGCTCAATATCTCTCCTTGACAACATGTAAATGTTAGCGCGACATGCTCATAAACAAATCAACCATACATGTCATTGTGAAGACTTAAAGTTATTTACACTTCAAGTGAACATTATTTACTGCTCTTAGTAGCAAACAGATTGTGCAAACTGCAGAGCTCGAAAGCAAGCCTAGCTCTCCTCAAATCTTAGTCGACTGGAAACAATGGTTGAAAAGAATGTAATACAAAACCAAAATGCACAAAACTGCTAAAGGTAATGAAATATATATATATATATATATATATATATATATATATATATATATATATATATATATATATATATATATATATATATATATATATATATATATATATATATATATATATATATATATATATATATATATATATATATATATATATATATATATATATATATATATATATATATATATATATATATATATATATATATATATATATATATATATATATATATATATATATATATATATATATATATATATATATATATATATATATATATATATATATATATATATATATATATATATATATATATATATATATATATATATATATATATATATATATATATATATATATATATATATATATATATATATATATTGTTTATAACCGAGGCACAAAGCCCGACAAAGTCGTATTGAAAGAGTAAAACCTTTGAAATTTTAAACTTCACAAATAAGAGATGCTTTATTGAAAATAGGTGAAGTTAACGAGGATCCTAAAATAAATAGTGATTTGGTGGGGAGAGGAGGTGTTTGATTTTAATTATAATTATATTTATATATTTATCCTTATTATTTATTTAAATATAAATTTAACATATAACAATGTTAAAAGTTTTATTTTGAACAAATTTAATCTTTTTTTAAATATTTTTTTTTTTGTATTTTTATATCTCCATCGTACTATCATTATATCTGTTTAAATTTTTTTTATTTTATTTTTTATTTATCATAATTTTTTTATTTATCATAATATGGGGATCAAAACTGTAATTTAGTCAATTATATATTATAATCGTTGCGTTTTTATAAAATATTTCATGATGATCTCTGATTGAATATTTATATTTCATCAATAAATTTGTATTTGAATTATAAACGGTAAATATCACAAGTTTTATGGTAAAAGTAGAAGAATAAAAAAGTAAATTAGTTTTAAAATACCCCCCTTCCTTTCATATTTTGAACCAAACATATATGTAATTAAAATTCCTCATCTCTCTTCCCCTCCCATCCCCTCGATTGAACCAAATAGACTCTAAAAGAAATTATACATTTAAAAATGATACATCAATTGACATACTTAATTATGTAAAAAGAATTGATTCTTTCCCAAATGCATATATTACTTATATAATAATGTTAACAAGTATCGTAAGTGTTGCTTCTGCAAAATGTAGTTTTTCAAAATTAAAATTAATAATATTGTATCTAAGATTAACAATGACTCAACAAAGATTAAATATGTTGACTTTATTATTTAATGAATTTTTTTTATAAGAAATCAATTATGATAATTTAATAAATAATTTTGCATCTCAAAAAGTTCGAAAATAAAATTTATTTAAATTATTTATATAAAAGTTATTTTTATAAAGGCTAAAATCCTTCGAATTCGTTTTAGGCCTCACTATTGATTGAAACGATCATGTCTAAAGTATATAGATGATAAAATCAAATCGATGCATCTAAATGAATGAATATCAACACATGGTCATATTGGTAGATAGTTGGAGTGTGTAAAATATCCAATTATGACAATCAAATTCATAATCAAATTCAAATCCTCCTTAAATATCTGGATTTATTTAAATGAATATTAACCAATTTATTTACAAATAGTTGATTGTCCAACTATATTTATTTTTAAATTTGATTGAAATCCAGTTATTATCCAAATATCCAAATTAATGAAATATTTCAAATTTCCATTGTTCTCAAATTTTCATTAAATTTTATATCTCAAATTAATATATAATATATAATATTTTAAAATGTGTTGTAACGCTTTGTTAAAAATTGTGAGATGTTGGATCGAACTCTAATATGTTCGAAGTCTGTTCGCGAGTAATGCGTGTTGTAGTCGAAGTTTGTTCTAACATGCATTAGTCAATATTGCTAGGTTTGTTAGCATGTTGAATTGGGTCTTGCTTGTAAGCCCAATTGTTTAAGTTAGCTTGTACCCTAAGTTAGCTTGTAATGGGTAATTGTTAAAAAACTCATTAGGTTAGTGTGCTATTTTATTATAAATAGGATGCTAGTTTCTCAATCTTGGCATAAAGAAAAATAGGAAGATAAAATCCTAATTTCAAGGGAGAGAGGTTATTTTGTTATTCTTGTATACTTGTAATCTTGTTCTAAGAAAAAGGAAAGAATAGCAGTTTAATAACCAATCCTTGTTGTTCCTTATTGTTTTACCTTGTTTTCTTTGTTAACCCTAACCCTTGTGAGTTTCTTGATCATTAAGAAACCGTTTATACTTTGTTTAAAGGTATCCGATTCACAACAAATTGGTGTGGTGAGCGTGGAGAAGATGCATTCAACAAAGTATGAGATTGAAAAGTTCACCGGAGTGAACGACTTCGGTCTGTGGCGCTTGATGATGAAAGCCCTGTTGGTTCAGCAGAGTTGTTTGGAAGCGTTGAAGGGTGAGGCAGCCATGGACGTTGCGTTAATGGAAAAAGAAAATACGTTGCCCAGTTGCAAGTTTTTCTACTATATGCAGTTAATAAAGTTGCATGAAGAAAGCTAGTTTCTTGATGTTATAGAGTTAGATCCAAGGTGGAGATTTGTGAGATGTTGGGTCGAACTCTAGTATGTTCGAAGTCTGTTCGCGAGTAATGCATGTTGTAGTCGAAGTTTGTTCTAACATGCATTAGTCAATATTGCTAGGTTTGTTAGCATGTTGAATTGAGTCTTGCTTGTAAGCCCAATTGTTTAAGTTAGCTTGTACCCTAAGTTAGCTTGTAATGGGTAATTGTTAAAAAACCCATTAGGTTAGTGTGCTATTTTATTATAAATAGGATGATAGTTTCTCAATCTTGGCATAAGGAAAAATAGGAAGATAAAATCCTAATTTCAAGGGAGAGAGGTTATTTTGTTATTCTTGTATACTTGTAATCTTGTTCTAAGAGAAAGGAAAGAATAGCAGTTTAATAACCAATACTTGTTGTTCCTTATTGTTTTACCTTGTTTTCTTTGTTAACCCTAACCCTTGTGAGTTTCTTGATCATTAAGGAACCGCTTATACTTTGTTTAAAGGTATCCGATTCACAACAAAAATCAATATATAATTGTATAAAATTTTAAAATGCACTGTGTTAAAATAAATAATATTTCGTAGGAGGACCACATTCAATCTTCCACAATTGCAATTGAAAGGGAGTTGAAACTATTTGATGTTAGAACTCACATTCAAATCGGATTAATCGATCCAATGAACTGAATACTAGTGGTGTAATTGTATAAAAAACTAATTTTTTTTTATTTAAATATATAAATAATTGATTTAAAAATACTTTTGAAAAAATAATTAAATTAAAATCAATTATATAATCATAATTGAATTTATAACCAAATTCAATTATGGTCATAAATTCTAATCTATTTTATAGTTTATAAATGGATATGATTTAATTTCATAAAATAACCATGCACACCCCTAGACCTTAGTTAGGAGTTAGTAGTATTATTATTGTTCTGGACTGGGCCGAGGCTTAGCCCGCTATCGAGAAGGCCCAAGTCCCACTGAGGTTGGGCCCAATTGGACCACACTGATGAGCAGGGCAGGTGCCCATCTTGTCGGGCAGAACCTCCTCCCGTCGGGAAGGTGCCCATCCCGTTGGGAAGAACCTCCCCCCGTCGAGCAGGTGCCCGTCTTGTCGGGCAGAACCTCCTTCCGTCGGGCAGGTGCCCATCTCGTCGGGCAGAACCTCCCCCGGTCGAGCAGGTGCCCATCCCGTTGGGCAGAACCTCCTTTCGTCGGGCAGAACCTCCTTCCGTCGGGCAGGTGCCCATCTCGTCGGGCAGAACCTCCCCCCGTCGAGCAGGTGCCCATCCCGTCGGGCAGAACCTCCTTCCGTCGGGCAGGTGCCCCTCTCGCCGGGCAGAACCTCCTCCCGTCGAGCAGGTGCCCATCTCGTCGGGCAGCACAACGTGCCTTCCACACGTTCTCCGCGTGCTCCCCTCCGTGGGGACACGTCATCCACCAACTGCCCATCTCCGAAAGAGCAGGTCAAACCCACTTTCCGGAGATCACGGAGCAGTTGGACTAGGGCGAAGATTCACTACGCCATGTAAGCCCTAACAGTCATTTGGATTGGGCCTGGCCATCCAGCCCAACTCAAATGACCGTTGGCCCAACGCTGGGGTCTCTCTATAAATACCCTCTTCCCCAAGAGGGCCAGGTAATTCACATCTTGCCCTTTTTCTGTACTTTACTGTCACTCTGCCCAATTTCTCACTTTGGCATCGGAGTGCCTTGCAGGTACACCCCATCCTCATCCTCCACACCGGTGAACAGAAAGCAGTCCAATAACGTGTGGCCAGTCCGTGATCCCCTTCTGATCAGGTCAGATCAGTGGCGCCGTCTGTGGGAACCGAAGCTCCCCCGTTCCTCCGAGCAGAGAACCAAAGCTTCATCTCTCAAAACTCCAGGATCATGAGTGCCCTCCGCCATGACGACGCTGTTCACAACTGTCCTCCCTTCGTGGAGCAGAAGGCTCCGATGGGCAAGACCCTGGCTGCCCGCCAGCCAGTCTTTGTCCTCCTTTCGTCGAGCAGAAGACTTCGATGGGCAGGACCCTGGCTGCCCACCAACCAGTCTTTGTCCTCTCCTTTGACGAGCAGAAGACTCCGATGGGCGGGACCCTGGCTGCCCGCCAGCCAGTCTTTGTCCTCTCCTTTGACGAGCAGAAGACTCCGATGGGCAGGACCCTGGCTGCTCGCCAGCCAGTCTTTGTCCTCCTTTCGTCGAGCAGAAGACTCTGATGGGCAGGACCCTGGCTGCCCACCAGCCAGTCTTTATCCTCTCCTTTGACGAGCAGAAGACTCTGATGGGCAGGACCCTGGCTGCGCGCCAGCCAGTCTTTATCCTCACTTTCGTCGGGCAGAAGACTCTGCCGGGCAGGACTCTGGCTGCCATCCAGCCTTGTCCTCCCTTCGAAAACCTACTACCTCGAAAACTTACACGGGGACCTGTTGCACCCCAAAATTTGCCCTCACAATACAAGACTTTGTGTTCCAAGAAGGTTCACCAGGTTCACAAAATTCACAATTGGTCAGAAGAGTTGACAATTCCCTCAGACAATGCACCTCCTAAGCAGTGCATCCAAAACTAGGGTTTTGACTTTAATCAGGCTAAATGGACTTCCATGACTTCAAGTGAGCTTCATAACATCTTATATGTGTATAAGAACCCCCATGTCAAGTTTCAAGACTTTTCTCAAAAGTTTGCTCAGTCAGATGATCAGATAAGTCAAAAGCAGTCAATGCAGTTAAAAGGTCAAACTGAGGTCAACTGTGGTCAAACCAAAGTCAAACTTCATGATTTTTTTTTTGCCAACATCAAAGAGAGGTTGGGTGAGAAATATTATCATAATAACTGTAATACCCCAAATTTTGCCCTAAGATTTGTCGTCGCATTTCATTGCATTTAATCAATTACTAACAAATTTGTGTAGTCGTTTGACTTTTGCAGGTAAATATCATATGACATGCATTTTTTTTTTAAAAAGTAAAAATGGCACAATTGGCAGGAGGACATGTGTAAGGAGTTATGAGTGTGAGAGGTTGAGAGTTCGAATCTCACCTTTGTCATTTTTTTTGTTTTTTATTATTTTTACTCTAAATTTTTCTATCTTTCATTAAAAAAATAACAAAAATAGTTTTTTATTATTATTTAATTATTATTTTCGTATTTTAATTAAATCATTTTTTAAAATATTATTTTTTTCACTTTTTTCTAAATTATTCATAAAAATATCCAAAAAATCATAAAATAAAAAATATTGAAAAAAATTTTGTTCTTTTTATAATATTTTTTATTTTAGGAATCAATAGGATTATTAGTTTTTATTTTAAGTTTATTTTAATTATTTTAAATTATTTAAATTTTATTTTTTCTTAACTAATTATTTAGTTTGGGCTTTAAAATGGGCTTTAGGGACATTATTGACAATTTGGTGTTAACCCTAATTTGTTCCCTATATATACATGTGTTGCCTTGTTGGAAAAGGGAGAAGGAAAAAAACCTAAGAGGAGTGAGTGCTGTTTGCCGTTATTTAGTTTTCTTCTTCATCCATTACTATTGTTTCTTTTTCTTCATCGTTTACCTTTATTTCTTTTCCTTCATCTATTACTGTTGTTTCTTTTTCTTCATCTTTTACCGTTATTTCTTTTTCTTCATCTATTACCGTTATTTCTTTTTCTTTATCTATTACTGTTACGTTTATATATATATAATTTTTAAATTGTTAGAGTTTATATATATAAGATTTTTGATCGAATTATGTCGATACGATGTTTGCACATTTGTGTGCATGACGCGTGACATTTGTGTTAGTTCGATCTGGTTGCGATGATCGCATTTTTGTGTGAGCAATAATACTATTTTTTGCTTAATTTCTTTTTCTTTGCGATAAATTTTGTTTCGTCCGATTTAGATCTGGTTGCGATGAGCGCATTTCTGCGTTAGCAACATTGTTGGGTTATTTGGCACATTTAAAATTCATTATTGCTTTATTATTATTATTATTATTATTATTATTATTATTATTATCATTATTTATTATTATTATCATTATTATCATTATTATTACCATTATTATTATTATTGTTATCATTAATTTATTAAAATTTGTTATAATATAAAAATCTGTTTTTAAAATAAATAACATTAACATCTTTTCCAAATTAATATGAAAACCTATTATTTCTAAGAAAAACTTTTTTTTTAGATAAATTTAAAATAATAACTAAAATCTTTTTTTTAAAATAATAACTAGAACCGTTATTTATTTTATTTTATTATTGTTCAATTCAAATTTCATTATCATATTGTATCTGCTCCTCTCATGTAACCTCGCGAACTTAACAATCGCTCTTTAAATTCTGCCTTTAAATTTCTGCTTGCATGGTTTAAATTATGACATTATCTCTTTGTTTGCATGATTCAATTATCTCACGCGTTTACTATTATTTCTGTCACATTGCACACATCCGAAGGTTAGGTCTAACTGTTTGGCCGCCGCGCCAATAGTCCGTAAAACTTCACACATTCAATTTCAAATCCTCAAAACTACAAACTACAAACCCTAATTTTCACAAATGCCTCGCCGCAGGAAAAATTACAATTTTACCCTTAGCATTAGGTCAAAGAGCCGCCGCGCTCATTTTAGGGTTTCCCGCCGTGGAATCCCTAATTTAACCCTAATTACAACTTAACATTTCAACGTAGAGATTTGGAGTTTCTACACTCCACGTAAGCGTGTCCTTAAGATGCGTTTATTCCCCTTGAGACCTTGACCACAGTCAAGAAGTTTCTAACCTCCCTACTGAGGGGAACTACGATTACTCTGATTCCACTCCCGTAAGGATACGTAGGCACAAGATACGATGTCTTGCCGAGTAAACTTAGAATTAACCCCCTTTATTATTTATTATTGCTTATTTATATTTTATTTAATTATTTTGCTTATTATTTTGTAATTGTTTCTTGGATGTAAAGTTGTTTAATTATTTAATTATTATGGTTAGTAATTAGGGAGTGTAACAACCTGTATGTAATATTAAAATAAATTTAGATCACTTTTAAATAAAGATAATTAAAATAAACACGTCACACACGTAAGTCGATTTTAATCGCCGTCTCACTTCCTAAGGATATCCCTCAAGTTGCCTACGAATAATGGTTAAGTGGGGTGTATAAAGCAAGTCCCTCAAATAGAAAAATCATCAAAGTCCTTTATGGTTGCCTTTACGAATCGAGTCCCTTTCGAAAAATGATGATAGTCCCTCCAGTTTGCTTATTACACCCCACAATGGCCTTCAAAAATCCAATTGTCCCTCACATGTCCCTTAACATCCAAAGTAAGGACTACCTACTCCATTATAGTAGGGATAGTCTTACTAAAGGAAAGAATAAAGAATAAGAAAGACCTTTAAACATTAGGGTAGGTTACTCCTAGGTGCTTGCTCACTTCAAAACTGTTTCACACTTAAACAAATTTTCAACAAGTTTTCAAACAAGTTCTTAACACATCCTTACATGGATTATTTATTAACTATTCTGAAAATTTTCTATTCACACACTACACTTTCAAAACAATTCAAAAGTGAGCTTAAGTACCTAAGAGCCCATGGATAACCATGGATGAAAAGGGTGCTAACACCTTCCCTTTTCATAACCTACCCCCCGGACCCAAAATATTCTCTAAGGTCTTTCCTGTTCTTTTATAACCTTTCCTTATGGATAAAATAAAAGTCGGTGGCGACTCTTGCTATCCGCAACATTGTTTAAAGTCAGTTCTCCCACCGTGTTACAGAACTGGCGACTCTGCTGGGGACTTATTTAAGAGGGGTACCCTTAGGAATTAAGATCACTTTAAATTGTTTGCCTTGTTTGCTTTATTATTATATTGTTGGGGTGCTCTTATGTGTGAAAGGTCCTAACCCGGATCTAGTGTACCTTAGGTAAATGGCAATAGACCAAGGAAACTGTACGACGTATATCGATACGGTTGATCTGGTGGCCATAGTTAGTGCGACTTCTTGGTTGGTGCTTATATTCCTTAAGTCAAGTTGAGGATAATATTGAGGCTGCCATATGTTGTCAATGCGCTAACTGACTTTTAGAACCCTAGTTAACTCATCTTGGCCTTTAGAAAGTAGTGAGGTAACCGGCTTTGGTGCAGACTGAAGTTGGTTGACACTCGATACTACGCTCATTGAGATCTTAAACTTGGAGGGTTTTGGTTGGCAAGTAAGTTGCCTTCTGAACAACCACCCTTGTGAAGGATCAATGATATTGAGATCCCTTAGAACCTGGTTACTTTTGTAGGACAGGATGAACCATCTAACTTCAGGGGAGGGTACTTGCCTTTAAACCTCATGCAAGCCTTTAAACCTAGGGCTATGGTGTGACTTGTTTGTGTGTGCCACATGTTTGTGATTGAGCATGACATCATGACATCATCATGCATCATAAGCATATCATTTTCCCTAACCATTTCAAGGACCAAAGGATTTATCTTTGTTCTTTGTTGCAGGTCATGGCTTCTGCTCGTAGAAACACCATCAGGATCAACTTTGTAGGGATACCTGCTAAGCTCAAGGAGTTGGTTTCCCTAGTGCCTGATCATTCCCAGTTCAACAAGAGACATGGTCACTTATTGGATCTAGTTACTTCAGGGTTCAGTGAAGACATGATGAGTGTGCTGTTTCAGTTCTTTGACCCTAAGCACCATTGCTTTACATTTCCTGATTATCAGCTGGTTCCAACCATGGAGGAGTTCTCTAAACTTCTGGGTATACCTGTTCTTGATCAGAAGCCATTCACAGGCTTAGAGAAGGAGCTTAAACCAGAAGTTATTGCTGCAGCTCTACATCTGAAGAAGTCTGACATTGTTCTAGAGACGAGAAGTGGAGTTAAAGGTATTCTTGCCAAGGTATTAGTGGATAAAGCTCAAATGTTCTTGAAGGCTATGAGCTACGATGCTTTTGAGGAGATCTTAGCCTTATTGATTTATGGCTTAGTGTTGTTCCCCAATCCTGATCAGTTCATAGACGTTCATGCCATCAACATATTCCTGAGTCACAATCCAGTGCCTACCTTACTTGGAGACATCCTACATTCTCTTCACACCCGTACTACAAGGGCAAGAGGAACTTTGATGTGCTGCATACCTTTACTTTCTAGGTGGTTTATTTCTCACCTTCCTCGCTCAGTAATGAAGAATGAGCAAGGGTTCAGATGGTCCAAGAGGATCATGTCACTTTCTCACTCAGACATCCATTGGTGCTCCAGATCTATGGAGAATGTCACCATCATTGACCGTTGTGGGGAGTTTCCTAATGTGCCACTTCTAGGCATAAGAGGAGGCATCACCTACAACCCATCTCTAGCTTTACGACAGTTTGGTTACGCCCGGAGCGATGGTCCACATGACATGTTGATTCAGGGCATTGTGTTTGACTACGACAACGATCTTCAGGGTTACCGTCAGAGATTCATACGAGCCTGGGGAAAGGTAAACAGGATTGACAGCAAGACACTGGAGCCTAAGTACACCATTCCTATGGAGGCTTATCTCAGATGGGTACGATTTCGTGCTCAGACACTCATGATGCCATATCCTGCCATCCTACCAGTTACCATGGAACCTGTTGCTGAAGGAGACACAGCTTATACCATCCTTCACCCAGACATGCCTACTGATATGGAAGACTTGCAGAGATCATGGATCCAACTGAAAGAGCAAAGGGATACTTTCGAGGCTCATTACAAAGCAAGCCAAGCAAGGATCCTAGAGCTAACAAAGCTACTTCATGAGGAACGAAACCTCAACTCATACCTCAACACAAAGAGGAAACGTCCATGGGAGACTTAAAACCCCATCTTTTGTACTTATTTCGTTTTCATTTTTTGTAAGCCTAAAAGGCAAAACAAGTTATTACTAATAAAAAGTTACTTTCTTGTTTGTTTAAGCAAATTTAAATCCTGCGGTCCTTGAAAACATTGCATATACATTACCATATCATTTCATTGCATCACAGGTTTATAATTGTGCACAGGTTTCTCATCTCCTCGCTGTTTATTTCAGCAATGGCTCTTGAACAATCAGTTAAGGATCTCCAGGCACAGAATGCACAGTTCCAAGAGCTGATCCTGAACCTATCCAAGGGGCAGGATGAATTGAAGACACTGCTGGCCAAGAAGACTAAGAAGGCTAGAAGGTCTGCTGGGTTGCTCAACATGGGAAGAAGGTTCAAAGGTCCTGTCAAGACCAAGGAACATGTTGAAGACTATGAATCTGAAGAATCTGAGCAGGAGAGAGGCAGTCTCCACAACACTATGGGGGACTCTGATTCTGAGGCTAACTACTACCATGAGCCTAACGAAGACAAATTCAAGATGCTGGTGGATAGAATGGATGCTATGGAATTACAGAAATCATCTGGGCTGGATTTTGAGGATTTGAGCTTGATATCTGGGGTAGTCATACCCATTGGGTTCAAAGTTCCTACATTTGTTGTCTATGATGGGGTCTCTTGTCCCAAATTGCATCTGAGGTCTTATGTCAGAAGAATTCAACCCCACACTGCCGATAAAAAGTTGTGGGTCCATTTCTTTCAAGAGAGTTTATCTGGAGCTCAGCTAGAGTGGTATTATCAGTTGGAGAGTGTCAACATCAGAGATTGGAATGACCTTGCTGAAGCTTTCTACAAGCAGTATCAATACAATGCTGACTTAGCCCCCACTCGCATGCAGCTTCAAAGCATGTCTATGGATGCCAAAGAAAGCTTTAAGGAGTATGCTCAGAAGTGGAGAGACTTAGCTGGAAGAGTTCAACCCCCTTTGACTGATAGGGAGTTGGTTGATATGTTCATGTGTACGCTGAATGGTCCGTTTTACAGTCATCTCATTGGAAGCTCATCATCTGGCTTCACTGAGTTGATCATGACAGGAGAGCGAGTAGAGAATGGTATCAAGAGTGGTAAGATCCAAGTGGGCACTTCTTCATCAGGTGCTGCAAAGAAGCCTCCCACTGGGAAGAAAGAATCTAATGCTGTGTATGGTCAGCCTGATCGTAACAGAAGGCATCAGTCTGTTAGTGCAGTTCACATTTCAAATCCAACTCCTGCAACAACAGAGCAGCCTCAAGGCAACCAACAGAGGGCTAGAAGACAGTTCACGAAGATCAACATGTCAATGGCTCAGGCATTGCAACACTTGTTGAAGGCTGAACTTATTACCCTGAGGGAGGCCCCTCAGAATCCCAATGTTACCTCTCCCAAGTACAATCCCAATGCACGATGTGCATATCATTCAAACTGTCCAGGACATGATACTAATAACTGCTGGGTCTTGAAGAACAAAATTCAGGATATGATTGATGCTGGAAAAATTGAGTTTGATCCACCAGGTACTCCAAATGTGATTACAGCTCCAATGCCAAATCACGAGAAGACTGTCAACGCCATTGATGAAGATATTGATGAAGATCTGCATGTCTATTCGGTTATGGAGTTGAGCACACCATTGTCTGTTATCAAAAAGAGGTTAGTACAAGCTGGGATCTTTCCAGGTTGTCGTGAAGATTGTTTGTATTGTACCTATAAGCCGGATAGTTGCTTCATTTTGAGAGATGGGATTCAACGTCTCATGGATAAGTATACTATAGTGTTTGAAAGAAGACCAGCATCTGTAGAAAGTATGGTAGATCATCTGACTCAGGGTAAGAAGATTGAAGAGGTTGATATGGTTGACAAAGTACCACTAAGAATCACTTCAAAGGGTCCCATTAAAATCACTCATCAGGGCCCAATCAAGATTACTGCTGAAGGTCCTGTGAAAGTTGTCACTGAAGCCAGAGTAGCTCCTCTGATCATTACCACTCCTGGTCCTATTCCTTATACATCTGACAAAGCTGTGCCTTGGCACTATGGGTCTGATGTTTACATCCATGGTGTCAAACAGGAGCCTTTACCTGATATGCCTGTTGACATTGATAATATTGCCGGATCTAGCAAGATCACTCGTAGTGGAAGAGTCTTCTCTCCTCCAGTTGCTTCTAAGAGTGCAGTTACTCCTGCTGTTACTTCCACCACTGATGCTCGGGGCAAGGGTCCTGTTATTGAGCCTGTATCTACTGATGTGCCAGCCGCTGATGACCTCTCTAAGCAGATGGAAGAAGTATTGAAAATCATTCGCAAGAGTGATTATGATATTGTTGATCAGCTGGGGCATACTCCCTCCAAGATTTCTATGCTCTCCCTGTTATTATGTTCTGAGGCTCATGCCAAGTCATTGATCAAGTTTCTAAAGATAGCTCATGTACCCAGTGCAATTTCTGTGGACCAGTTTGAGAATTGTGTTGCTCACCTGACCTATGACAACGGGTTAGGATTTTCTGATGCTGACTTGACCCCTGCCAAGAGGGATCATAACAGGGCCTTGCATATTTCAATTGAATGCAGGGGCACTACCCTGTCTCATGTGCTGATAAACAATGGTTCCTCTCTGAATGTGTTGCCTAAGGAAGTCCTGAACAAGCTGAGTCCTAAAGATACGGTATTGAAGCCCAGTAATATTGTGGTAAAGGCTTTTGATGGTTCTAGAAGAGTAGTGCATGGGGAAATTGATCTTCCAATCAAGGTTGGCTCTCAGGTGTTTACCGCTACATTCTATGTGATGGATATTCGTCCTTCGTACTCATGTCTGCTTGGTCGTCCCTGGATCCATGGGGCAGGTGCTGTGACCTCCACATTACATCAAAAGTTGAGATATCCGGTGAATGGAAAAGTTGTTACTGTCTTTGGAGAGGAAGAATACTTTGTCAGCCATGTAAACACTTTCAAGTATCTGGAAGTAGAAGGTGAATACATTGAAACTCCATGTCAGTCATTTGAAGTGGTTCCCTGGGCTGTTAAGGATTGTGTGACTCCTCCTGCTGTGAAGAAGGTTCCTGGGGTCATCAGAAACCCTCCAACAATGGCAATGGCCTCCCTCAATGATGCAAAAGCTGTGGTGGAAGAAGGTGGTTGTACTATTTGGGGTCAGCTTCCTGATATTCCATACAAGTCTGACAAGTTTGGTTTGGGTTTCACTGCAGAGTCCCAGAAGGCTGTTCGTCGTGCTTGTGCTGTTCGTATCACCAATCAAGAGGTTATCAATGTTGTGGGAGATCAAGATGAAGACTACAACTTGGAGGCATGGATTTTTCCTACTGTGGGTGCTGGACTCAATAATTGGAAAGCTGAAGATGTTATCCCTATCTCCTTTAGTCGGGAGTAAATACTATTGCTGTGTTATGTTTTTAAATTTGTACTTTCAAGCCATGTGCCTTACCCGGGGCACAATGGTGTGCTTGTTACGGGTTGTCATTTCATTTGCATACTGCATTCAATAAAATCAGTGGACGTTTCGTTTTCGTAAATATTGTGTTCCTTGTCTTTCTTTTTCTTTTATTTTTGCTTTATCAGCTATGTGTTCTTACACACACCCACGTCACTAAAATGCAGATCCTCATCCACTCTGGATCCAGTTGATAACAGTTCTACTATTGCCAATTACAATTTCGAGAATCCGATCTATCAAACTGAAGACGGAAACGAGGACGATTGTGAAATACCTGTAGAGCTTGCTAGGTTGTTACAACAAGAAGAGAAAGCTATACAGCCACATGAAGAGCCAGTCGAAGTTGTGAATCTGGGAACTGAAGAAAACAGAAAAGAGGTCAAGATAGGGGCTGATTTAGAGGACAGTGTCAAGAGCAGGTTGATTCAGATGCTACGTGACTATGTGGAGATCTTTGCTTGGTCTTATGAAGATATGCCAGGGTTGGATACAGACATTGTGGTTCACCGTTTGCCAGTGAAAAAAGATTGTCGTCCAAAGAAGCAGAAGGTTCGTCGTATGCGTCCTGAAATGTCAGAAAAGATCAAAGCAGAGGTAATGAAACAGTGCAATGCAGGGTTTTTGGCCGTAACTTCTTATCCTCAGTGGGTTGCAAATGTGGTACCAGTTCCTAAGAAAGATGGTAAGGTACGTATGTGTGTAGACTACAGAGATCTGAACAAGGCTAGCCCTAAAGATGACTTTCCACTTCCTCATATTGATATCCTGGTAGACAACACTGCTCAGCATAAGGTATTCTCTTTTATGGATGGTTTCTCTGGTTACAATCAAATCAAGATGGCACCTGAAGATATGGAGAAGACTACATTTGTGACACAGTGGGGCACCTTTTGCTATAAGGTAATGCCATTTGGTCTGAAGAATGCAGGGGCAACATATCAGCGTGCCATGGTGGCTTTGTTTCATGATATGATTCATCATGAGATAGAGGTATATGTGGATGATATGATAGCCAGGTCTCAGAATGAAGAACAACATCTTGATCATCTGCACAAGTTGTTTGAGAGGTTGAAGAAATACAGGTTGAGATTAAATCCAAACAAGTGTACTTTTGGAGTTAGATCTGGAAAGCTCCTGGGTTTCATTGTCAGTGGAAAAGGTATTGAAGTGGATCCTGCAAAAGTGAAAGCTATACGAGAGATGCCAGCTCCCCGTACTGAGAAGGAGGTTAGAGGTTTCTTGGGACGATTGAACTACATTGCAAGATTTATTTCCCAATTAACTACCATCTGTGAGCCAATCTTCAAGTTGTTGAAGAAAGATCAGGTGATGGAATGGAATGATGAGTGCCAGACTGCCTTTGATGAAATCAAGAGATATTTGCTAGAACCTCCAATTTTAATGCCACCAGTTGATGGAAGACCCTTGATTATGTATTTAACAGTATTAGACAACTCAAGGGGGGGTGTATTGGGGCAACATGACGAGTCTGGTCGAAAAGAGCAGGCAATATACTACCTTAGCAAAAAGTTTACCGACTGTGAAACAAGATACTCACTGCTCGAGAAAACTTGCTGCGCTTTGGCATGGGCTGCTCGCCGACTAAGACAGTATATGTTGACCCATACTACCTTGTTGATTTCGAAGATGGATCCAATCAAGTACATATTTGAGAAATCTGCTCTCTCCGGAAGAATTGCAAGATGGCAAATGATCTTGACGGAATATGATATACAGTATACTACTCAGAAGGCCATTAAGGGGAGTGTTGTTGCTGATCATTTGGCTCATCAAGCAGTAGATGATTACCAGTCAATGAATTTTGAGTTCCCTGATGAAGACATTATGTCTGTTACCAAAGAACCTGGACAATATGACGGACCTGAACAAGGATCCCGATGGACTATGGTTTTTGATGGTACCTCCAATGCACATGGTAATGGTGTTGGTGTTGTGATTAGTTCCCCTGAAGGTTGTCATACCCCGATTACTGCCAGGCTTTGTTTCTATTGTACCAATAACATGGCTGATTATGAGGCATGTATCATGGGTATGCAAGTTGCTATTGATATGAAGATTCAGTTCCTTGAGGTGTATGGAGATTCAGCTCTGGTAGTAAGTCAGATTAAAGGAGATTGGGATACAAAGCATGATAATCTCATTCCTTACAGAGAACATGTGTTGTCTTTGATCCCACATTTCAAAGTGATTACTTTTGGACATATTCCACGAAGAGAGAATCCGTTGGCAGACGCATTGGCCACCATGGCATCTATGTTTGAGATCAGCTGGGATGATGAAGCTCCCAAGATTACCATTGATAGATTTGAGAAGCCTGCATACTGCAATGAGATTGACACTGAAGGGGCAGAGGAGAAGCCTTGGTTCTATGAAGTGAAAAACTATCTTGAAGCTCAGGAGTTCCCTGAAGGGGCATCTGTCAAAGATAGGAAGTTCCTGAGAAGGTTTTCTGCTAAGTTCTTTCTAAGTAATGGCATTCTGTATAAGCGTAATCATGATTCAACTATGCTTCGTTGTGTGGATAAGAAGGAAGCTACAGAAATTATGGAAGAGATGCATGATGGGACCTTTGGCACTCATTCTAGTGGTCATACCATGGCAAAGAAGATTTTGAGAGCAGGTTACTATTGGTCTACCATGGAAGCTGATTGCTATCAACACTCCAGAACATGTCACAAATGTCAAATCTATGCTGATAAAGTACATGTACCTCCATCTCCATTGAATGTGTTGACTGCTCCTTGGCCCTTTGCCATGTGGGGCATTGATATGATTGGTGAGATCAAGCCTACTGCTTCTAATGGGCATCGTTTCATCCTGGTTGCTATTGATTACTTCACGAAGTGGGTAGAGGCAGCTTCATTTGCATCTGTGACTAAGAATGTTGTGGCTCGGTTCATTAAGAATAATCTCAGATGTAGGTATGGTATCCCTGAAAGGATTATCACTGACAATGGCTCTAATCTGAACAACACTATGATTACTGATCTCTGTACGCAGTTCAAGATTAAGCATCACAACTCTTCTCCGTATCGTCCAAAGATGAATGGGGCAGTTGAAGCTGCTAATAAGAACATTAAGAAGATTGTACAGAAGATGACTGTTACTTACAAGGATTGGCACGAGATGTTACCATTTGCTCTGCATGGTTATCGTACTACAATACGTACTTCAACAGGGGCAACCCCATTCTCCTTAGTCTATGGTATGGAAGCAGTTCTGCCTATTGAAGTTCAGATCCCCTCCTTGAGAATTATGAAGGATGCAGGCTTGGATGAAGATGAGTGGATTCAGACTCGACTTGACCAGATAAATTTGATTGATGAGAAAAGGTTAGCAGCAGTTTGTCATGGCCAGATGTACCAGAAACGGATGATCAAAGCTTTTAACAAGAAGGTTAAGCCAAAGGTATATCAGGCTGGTGACTTGGTAATCAAGCGTATCATATTACCACAGGGTGATCCTAGGGGCAAGTGGACTCCAACATATGAGGGACCATTTGTAGTCAAGACAGTGTTCTCAGGAGGTGCCATGATACTGACTACAATGGATGGTGAAGACTTCCCACAACCTGTAAACGCAGACATAGTTAAAAAATACTACGCATAAAAAGAGACCCGCTAGGTTGACAGGCCTAGGCAAAAATAAGGGCATCCCGGCAAACCAAAAGGGTTTGGGCAAAAATTAGGGATATATATATAAAAAGATGTACACCCGGCAAGTCGAAAACCTGAAAAGGCGGCTTGGGCAAAAAAGGGTATCCCGGTGGATTGAAAACCTGAAAGGGCAATCCAGGCAAAAGTTAGGGATTAAAGCGTATGACTATGTCTCGTTTGGATCACTCATGAAACTGCAACCAGTTGTACTACTTACTCAAGCTCAAACAGATAAAGCTCAATCCAATCGTTTCCGTCTCAACAGCAAGAAGATGAGATACTTGAGTGGCAATAGTAGAATTGAAACTCAATAGGATTATTTCCCACATAGCTGATTCTTTTTGTAAAACTTCATGACAAAATTCTCTTACTAGGGTTTATGTCTCCTTGTACAAACTTACCCGTGTATGGGTCACTTTTGATATAAATAAATTCCATCTTTTGAATCCAGATTCACTTTTACCCTATTTACATAAGCGAAACGTCCATTGGTTGTGTTTGAATGTATGTATGCCTTTGAATATGATTGATGTTTACCAGAAACGCATGTATGCTTTTAATATGATTGATGTTTACCAGAAATGCATGAAAATGCAGTAATAGTATTTACTAAGGACGAACGAGGGAAGGATTTCAACGAAGCTTCGCCGGTTCATCTTTACAAGACAGTTACAAACCATCAGTAGGACTAATCCATTTTCACAAAGTCTAATCTCCCCTGGAATTTATATCCATCTCTTTTATCCTCATACGGATATACGGGAAATTACTTTCCAATAAGGGCACGATGAACGAAGACGGGATGTTATACTTATCCTACTATCAAACGAAAACGAAGGTTATCTATACCCTACTATCCCCAACAACGGGGGGTTATCTATACCTTGTTATCCCCAACAACGGGAGGTTATCTATACCTTGTTATTCCCAGCAGACGGAGGGTTATATATTCTTCAACAACGAATCGGGATTTATTTTCCTTGGCCAGCAGTTGTTATACAAGGATATCCAGACACTTCCAGCAGTGTCATATCATACATACATCATTTACATCATACCATAACATATATGTCTATAGTACATTACCTAAGTGCATCATGCCATACATGCATACATAAAGCATAAACTAATGTTGTTATACAGAATGCTACCTTGTTTTCAGGTTAATTATCCAACAAACAAGCTTATGATCTTTGGGACTGCTTTATTGTAACCTCAGGGTTACTTTATCCTCCTGATGAGCTTCTTATTACTTTGGGACTGCTTTATTGTAACCTCAGGGTTATTTTATCCTCCTGATAGCCTCTCATGACTTCAAGACTGCTTTAGAGCTACTGATTGCTCTATCCTCCTGAAATCATCCTATTACTTCAAGACTGCTTTAGAGCTATTCATTGCTCTATCCTCATGAGGTCATATTACTACTTCAAGACTGCTTTAGAGCTATTCATTGCTCTATCCTCCTGAAGCCATCTAATTATTTCAAGACTGCTTTAGAGTTATCCATTGCTCTATCCTCCTGAAATTACATTATTATTTCAAGACTGCTTTAGAGCTATCCATTGCTCTATCCTCCTGAAATCATTACTTCAAGACTGCTTTAGAGCTATTGATTGCTCTATCCTCCTGAAGACATATCACATTATTATTTCAAGACTGCTTTAGAGCTGTTGATTGCTCTATCCTACTGAAGCCATTATTACTTCAAGACTGCTTTAGAGCTATTGATTGCTCTATCCTCCGGAGGTCAGATTTATCACTTCAAGACTGCTTTAGGGTTATCATTATTGATTGCTCTATCCTCATGAAGACATGCTGTTACATCAGTATTACTCCAGACTCCTGACAGTTCTCATTATACTACTGAAGAACTTTCCCCTAGTGGCATCTTTAAGCCCACTCAATCATGTTCAACCAACCATCAATATCACTCCATGCACTGGTGAGTGCAAATTTTTGGGCTTTTGTGTTCAATCCCCTTCAACCTTCCAGGTTACGACTGGCAAATATACCAATCTAACCCCTCAGGTTTCAGAAAATTGAACAGGGGCAGCTGTTGCACCCCAAAATTTGCCCTCACAATACAAGACTTTGTGTTCCAAGAAGGTTCACCAGGTTCACAAAATTCACAATTGGTCAGAAGAGTTGACAATTCCCTCAGACAATGCACCTCCTAAGCAGTGCATCCAAAACTAGGGTTTTGACTTTAATCAGGCTAAATGGACTTCCATGACTTCAAGTGAGCTTCATAACATCTTATATGTGTATAAGAACCCCCATGTCAAGTTTCAAGACTTTTCTCAAAAGTTTGCTCAGTCAGATGATCAGATAAGTCAAAAGCAGTCAATGCAGTTAAAAGGTCAAACTGAGGTCAACTGTGGTCAAACCAAAGTCAAACTTCATGATTTTTTTTTTGCCAACATCAAAGAGAGGTTGGGTGAGAAATATTATCATAATAACTGTAATACCCCAAATTTTGCCCTAAGATTTGTCGTCGCATTTCATTGCATTTAATCAATTACTAACAAATTTGTGTAGTCGTTTGACTTTTGCAGGTAAATATCATATGGCATGCATTTTTTTTCTAAAAAGTAAAAATGACACAATTGGCAGGAGGACATGTGTAAGGAGTTATGAGTGTGAGAGGTTGAGAGTTCGAATCTCACCTTTGTCATTTTTTTTGTTTTTTATTATTTTTACTCTAAATTTTTCTATCTTTCATTAAAAAAATAACAAAAATAGTTTTTTATTATTATTTAATTATTATTTTCGTATTTTAATTAAATCATTTTTTAAAATATTATTTTTTTCACTTTTTTCTAAATTATTCATAAAAATATCCAAAAAATCATAAAATAAAAAATATTGAAAAAATTTTTGTTCTTTTTATAATATTTTTTATTTTAGGAATCAATAGGATTATTAGTTTTTATTTTAAGTTTATTTTAATTATTTTAAATTATTTAAATTTTATTTTTTCTTAACTAATTATTTAGTTTGGGCTTTAAAATGGGCTTTAGGGACATTATTGACAATTTGGTGTTAACCCTAATTTGTTCCCTATATATACATGTGTTGCCTTGTTGGAAAAGGGAGAAGGAAAAAAACCTAAGAGGAGTGAGTGCTGTTTGCCGTTATTTAGTTTTCTTCTTCATCCATTACTATTGTTTCTTTTTCTTCATCGTTTACCGTTATTTCTTTTCCTTCATCTATTACTGTTGTTTCTTTTTCTTCATCTTTTACCGTTATTTCTTTTTCTTCATCTATTACCGTTATTTCTTTTTCTTTATCTATTACTGTTACGTTTATATATATATATATATATATATATATAATTTTTAAATTGTTAGAGTTTATATATATAAGATTTTTGATCGAATTATGTCGATACGATGTTTGCACATTTGTGTGCATGACGCGTGACATTTGTGTTAGTTCGATCTGGTTGCGATGATCGCATTTTTGTGTGAGCAATAATACTATTTTTTGCTTAATTTCTTTTTCTTTGCGATAAATTTTGTTTCGTCCGATTTAGATCTGGTTGCGATGAGCGCATTTCTGCGTTAGCAACATTGTTGGGTTATTTGGCACATTTAAAATTCATTATTGCTTTATTATTATTATTATTATTATTATTATTATTATTATTATTATTATTATTATTATTATTATTATTATTATCATTATTTATTATTATTATCATTATTATCATTATTATTACCATTATTATTATTATTGTTATCATTAATTTATTAAAATTTGTTATAATATAAAAATCTGTTTTTAAAATAAATAACATTAACATCTTTTCCAAATTAATATGAAAACCTATTATTTTTAAGAAAAACTTTTTTTTAGATAAATTTAAAATAATAACTAAAATCTTTTTTTTAAAATAATAACTAGAACCGTTATTTATTTTATTTTATTATTGTTCAATTCAAATTTCATTATCATATTGTATCTGCTCCTCTCATGTAACCTCGCGAACTTAACAATCGCTCTTTAAATTCTGCCTTTAAATTTCTGCTTGCATGGTTTAAATTATGACATTATCTCTCTGTTTGCATGATTCAATTATCTCACGCGTTTACTATTATTTCTGTCACATTGCACACATCCGAAGGTTAGGTCTAACTGTTTGGCCGTCGCGCCAATAGTCCGTAAAACTTCACACATTCAATTTCAAATCCTCAAAACTACAAACTACAAACCCTAATTTTCACAAATGCCTCGCCGCAGGAAAAATTACAATTTTACCCTTAGCATTAGGTCAAAGAGCCGCCGCGCTCATTTTAGGGTTTCCCGCCGTGGAATCCCTAATTTAACCCTAATTACAACTTAACATTTCAACGTAGAGATTTGGAGTTTCTACACTCCACGTAAGCGTGTCCTTAAGATGCGTTTATTCCCCTTGAGACCTTGACCACAGTCAAGAAGTTTCTAACCTCCCTACTGAGGGGAACTACGATTACTCTGATTCCACTCCCGTAAGGATACGTAGGCACAAGATACGATGTCTTGCCGAGTAAACTTAGAATTAACCCCCTTTATTATTTATTATTGCTTATTTATATTTTATTTAATTATTTTGCTTATTATTTTGTAATTGTTTCTTGGATGTAAAGTTGTTTAATTATTTAATTATTATGGTTAGTAATTAGGGAGTGTAACAACCTGTATGTAATATTAAAATAAATTTAGATCACTTTTAAATAAAGATAATTAAAATAAACACGTCACACACGTAAGTCGATTTTAATCGCCGTCTCACTTCCTAAGGATATCCCTCAAGTTGCCTACGAATAATGGTTAAGTGGGGTGTATAAAGCAAGTCCCTCAAATAGAAAAATCATCAAAGTCCTTTATGGTTGCCTTTACGAATCGAGTCCCTTTCGAAAAATGATGATAGTCCCTCCAGTTTGCTTATTACACCCCACAATGGCCTTCAAAAATCCAATTGTCCCTCACATGTCCCTTAACATCCAAAGTAAGGACTACCTACTCCATTATAGTAGGGATAGTCTTACTAAAGGAAAGAATAAAGAATAAGAAAGACCTTTAAACATTAGGGTAGGTTACTCCTAGGTGCTTGCTCACTTCAAAACTGTTTCACACTTAAACAAATTTTCAACAAGTTTTCAAACAAGTTCTTAACACATCCTTACATGGATTATTTATTAACTATTCTGAAAATTTTCTATTCACACACTACACTTTCAAAACAATTCAAAAGTGAGCTTAAGTACCTAAGAGCCCATGGATAACCATGGATGAAAAGGGTGCTAACACCTTCCCTTTTCATAACCTACCCCCCGGACCCAAAATATTCTCTAAGGTCTTTCCTGTTCTTTTATAACCTTTCCTTATGGATAAAATAAAAGTCGGTGGCGACTCTTGCTATCCGCAACATTGTTTAAAGTCAGTTCTCCCACCGTGTTACAGGACCATATAGCTCGACCATAGAACGCTGAGAAGCTATAAAAAATACTATAGTTAAACACTACCCGCGAGGACCACCTCGCGACCACAGGAGCGCGACAAGGTACGACCGCGTCTCCTCGGATTTAACGAGATAGCAAACGCGTGCCCTTGAGTGTGCGGGCAGAGCGTTCTGCTCGACGGCAACCCCCTCGACCGAGAGTCGCCGCTGCAGTACCAGATCGGCAGAACACCCAACTCGCAATGGACCGTTCACGCCAGGGGGACGAGTCCACAACCGTGGTCCGACCTCTTCTTCCGACCAGGTACCAACTCCGGTCAACCGGTCAGTTTCCTACACTACCGATCAACGAAGTCGAGCTACACCCCCTACTTAGCAATTTTTACATCAAAGCATAACAATCATGCACGCACACAAAACATAGAAAGGAAAACAAGAATTCCATAAAAGGGGCACAAGCCCAGAAGTCAAAACGTTATAATAAATGGGCACGACCCCGGATGTCGAGCAGAAATTTTTTGGATGTTGAGCGACTGCAATTTCGCCCTGCCCAGATGATCGATACGACCGACGCGATTCTCGCATCCTGCCCGACATATCAGCGCGCCCGACGCTATTCTCTACTTAAGTCATAGCTCTCCTGACAGCGAACTACGACTTGGGGGGCTCCTGTTCTGGACTGGGCCGAGGCTTAGCCCACTATCGAGAAGGCCCAAGTTCCACTGAGGTTGGGCCCAATTGGACCACACTGATGAGCAGGGCAGGTGCCCATCCTGTCGGGCAGAACCTCCTCCCGTCGGGAAGGTGCCCATCCCGTTGGGCAGAACCTCCCCCCGTCGAGCAGGTGCCCATCTCGTCGGGCAGAACCTCCTTCCGTCGGGCAGGTGCCCATCTCGTCGGGCAGAACCTCCCCCCGTCGAGCAGGTGCCCATCCCGTTGGGCAGAACCTCCTTCTGTCGGGCAGGTGCCCATCTCGTCGGGCAGAACCTCCTTCCGTCGGGCAGGTGCCCATCTCGTCGGACAGAACCTCCCCCTGTCGAGCAGGTGCCCATCCTGTCGGGCAGAACCTCCTTCCGTCGGGCAGGTGCCGATCTCGTCGGGCAGAACCTCCTCCCGTCGGGCAGGTGTCCATCTCGTCGGGCAGAACCTCCTCCCGTCGGGCAGGTGCCCATCTCGTCGGGCAGAACCTCCTCCCGTCGGGCAGGTGCCCATCTCGTCGGGCAGCACAACGTGCCTTCCACACGTTCTCCACGTGCTCCCCTCCGTGGGGACACGTCATCCACCAACTGCCCATCTCCGAAAGAGCAGGTCAAACCCACTTTCCGGAGATCACGGAGCAGTTGGACTAGGGCGAAAACCACATTTCGGTCTTCACTACGCCACGTAAGCCCTAACAGTCATTTGGATTGGGCCTGGCCATCCAGTCCAACTCAAATGACCGTTGGCCCAGCGCTGGGGTCTCTCTATAAATACCCTCTTCCCCAAGAGGGCCAGGTAATTCACATCTTGCCCTTTTTCTGTACTTTGCTGTCACTCTGCCCAATTTCTCACTTTGGCATCGGAGTGCCTTGCAGGTACACCCCATCCTCATCCTCCACACCGGTGAACAGGAAGCAGTCCAATAACGTGTGGTCAGTCCGTGATCCCCTTCTGATCAGGTCAGATCAATTATTATAAGAGAATTATTTATTAAACTATTTAATTGTGATATATGTCAAAATTCTATTATTATGCACAATAAATAGTATTATATACATGTTTATTTATAAGAGACAATTTATTTTTTAAAAATAAATTAAATAATTAATGTATATAAATTAGAGTCAAATATGTTTTTAAACCCTATAAATATATCAATATTTAATTTTAGTCCTTGTAAAAATTTTCTTCAAACAATGATCTTCACAATCTTTTTCGTCCCTACAATTGGTCCCTCCCGTTAGTCCCTACTAACGCAGGCCTACGTGGCTTACCGAATATGTAATTTTTTATACTCACGTGGAGATTTTTATTTCTAATTTGCCAGAGTGGAAGTATTGATAATGTTATCATATAACCCTACCAGCCTAATAAGGTTAAACATCTCTTTCAGTTCACAACTCGAGCGAGTGCCCTACAAAGACTATTCATTTGCATCATATTCAGTGGTCCTGGAACAAATCTTCGTTGCAGTGGTCCCGATAAAAACTTTTTTGTTACTTTACTCTCTCATTTCACTTGCAATCAAGATTGGTCATACTTAATCACATTCAATGGTACTAGGTAATTCATTATGTTGTATATTTAGTATTTGTAGAGTTAGATAAATAATCACTCTTCTAATATTGATTTCAAAATTCTACTTATATATAAGGAGTATTTCTACCACATACCATATTTGTTTGACCTCATTTGGTAAATTTTAAACCTAAGCTAAAATTTTGAACAAAAAACGGATAAATTTAAGGTTGTTTTCTACTCAAAGGGTTGTTTTATAAAAGACTATAACATAAGATATGATGGTGGAGAAGTATATGCTTTTACCGGTTAAGACCCCAATTATTGGTCTTTTTTTTGAAGCATGTGACTTAGTCAAAGTGATTGACTCTGAGATAAATTTGAGTTTCGTTACTGTGTGGTGGAAAAATGATAAATGATCTTTTAAAGAAGATTTAAAACCATTTAGGGATAACGAAGATGCTTATAAGTTAACTGTGTATGCTGTTGGAAATAACTGCGAACTTAAGATATTCTATGAGTCAAAACCAGTTATAAGAGAGGCCAACTTTATGGATAGGGTTAAAGATAAAGGAAAAGGGAAGACATGTGATGAAGTTGGTGACAAATTATGTAAAATTAGTGGTGATTCTAGTGATGAATCTGTGAGGGGTGTACACTTTGATGATAATGAGGAGGAGAGAATGAAAGGGTTGTTGTAGGTGGATGGTGAACCTAGAACTGAACATGTTGCTAATAATGAGCCCCAAGTGAACTAGTCAAGAAGATGTTTATCATAGAATAGATGGGTTAGGAACATGCCATTGAAGATTCATACATGACTGATGAACTGAATAATGGGGATGATGATAACAATTATGATGAAATGCCACGCGTAATCAAGTTCAATGAAGAAGATTTTCTAAGTAAGGATTTTACTTTAAAGGTTGGAATGGTATTTTCTTCATTGAATTAGTTCAAATATGCTATACTAGAGCATGATGTTTTGAATGGTAGGGATGTGCGGTTTGAAAAAAAATGATGTCAACAAATGTAAGGACAAGGCAAAATGTAACTATACTGTCTTGTGCAGTATAGTCTTAATCTCTAAGTTTAAAACCTATATTTGAGAGGTGCTATATGTACTTTGATGGAACTAAGAAAGCTTTGGCAAAAACATGCATACCACTCATTGGCTCATATGGATGTCATTTGAAGCACAAGTATGGTGGTATATTACTGATTGTTGTAGGAAGAGACCTTAATGACCAATATCTGTCTATTGCTTTTGTTGTGGTTGAAACTGAAACAAAAGATCCTAATGAAAAATATTTGCCTATTGCTTTTGTTTTAGACATTCAACCTTTAAGTGTTGACAAATCACCTATCAAGCCAAGTGAATCAAAGCCAAGTGGTGTCAGGGTTTTCTTTGGTAAACAACCAAAAGTCTGCAAAAACAAACCTTTAAAACCCCAAGGATTATTTTCATCAAATCCAACTTGTAGTAAACTAGTGAGTATTAAACCTGTTCTGAGCATATTCATCCTTCTTAGGTCATCTTTCTTATGTCTGTTTCTTTTTATCCCAAGTCAATAACAGATTCAAGAAGAATGTTGATGTGACAAGTGAAAAAAGACAGAGTGAAAGGATGAGGGCACTAAAAACAAAGGATGTATTTGTCCCTAGTAAAAACTTGATGATCCTTTAGTGGTAACTGAAGAGGAAACCACAGAAGAATTGATTGGTCGTGGTAGGAGATCAAAAATTTGGCCAAGCATTTGCAATGGGCTAACTCAGTGAAAACTCTTTGAAGATGTAGTTGAAGATAACTATTTATGTTATGTTCATGTTTCTATTTTGAAGAAGATATTACTATTTTGATAAGACATATGTACTGTAATATAATGAATGGATTAATCACTATTTTGTTATGGCTTAATTACTATTTTGATATGTAATGAATGTATGATACTGCATATGTAATGAAATGTCTGTAATTAATTAATCTTTGGTGAAATCTGTTTGCATTTCTATGTCAAAATTATAGGTCACATTCTTTCAAAATCATAGGCCACATTCTATCAAAATTATAGGTCACATTCTGTCAAAATTATACTAGACATTCTATCAAAATTATAGGTCACATTCTGTCAAAATTATAGGTTATATTTTGCTCAAATTATAGGTCATATTATGTCCAAATTATGGGTCATTCCAAATAGTACAATACATAACTGAACTAACAAAGTGAATCTAACAAAATCACTTAAATTAAATTATAGTTCATACCAAATATCAATGCATTGCATAACTAAACTGCATTACATAAGTGATGGTTACATAAATGATCAAGATATTAAAAGCATCAGTTAAATGATATTACAAACTTAGAAGAACATCAATATATCATTTCAACATTTACATTTCAATAACAAGTACATGTTGACTAAAAACGAAAATACTAGATAAATTGACTTCAGCTTTCTCCAAAATGCCTCTGATTTACTCTTGATTTGCTATCTCTTGTTGTTCTTCATTGAAGATTCTTACAACTCCTTCCAAGTGTCAATAACTTGCATCTCTTTCATCATCTTTGCTCCATTCTTTATTTACACTTTCATAATCATCTTTTCCTTGTGCAATATCATCATCCCAAATGAAAAAAATTGTAAGTTTTCTCATTTTGCCAAAACGGACATCTCTAAAAAAATCTTCCTTTGTTACGTTCGTTCTTGCAATAGTATGATATCATACGAGCATTACACTCACGCCTTCTCACTAGACGGTTGTTCACACTTGTGGAATGATACGAAAGAGAAGAAGGGGTGCAAAGAAGATGGTGACTCTCAGTGCAGAAGAAAGAAGAAAAATATTTGAAACCAAGTGGCGAACACAATAGAGTTTATGCATTTTACTTTAATATAAAACAAAAATAATTAATTTAATAAAAATATGACGTATCAAACAAAAAATACACATATGACATGGTTTGAAAAAAAATTTGTCAGAATCATTGTTTAAAGAAAATTTTTAGAAAAATTAATATTAAATATTTACATTTATGAGGGCCTATAACATATTTAATTCTATAAATTATATATCAAATATAACAACATAACAACATATTAACGTTACCGCTTGCATATTAAAAAAACAAAACACAAGAGTACATAAGAAAAATTAAGAATGAAGATTTGAAACAAGAAAAAAACATGAAGAAAAGAGAAAGAAAGTGAGATTATCCTTTTCAGAACATGACGAGAAACAAGCCGTGTCACCAAAAAGATAGCTTCAATTGTTTACAAACAACACTAGTACCTCAAATACAGCAAACAAACCAGAAGCGAAATTCTTAACCTAACACATGATGACGTGGCTCAGTAAGAGAACGACACGTGTCAAAACATGACAAAATGAACCTTAATATCACCGACAAACACCATCATGTTTTTTCTTTCCCACTCTTTCCTTTTCACTCGCAAACGTTCAGCAAAATTCCCCATATACAAACACTCTCCGCAAAACCCTAACTTTTTTCTTCAAATTTTTTAGATCAGTGTTTGATTTGTATTCAATTCATCTTCGATTTTTCAAGGTGAGATTGTTCGGGGAGTGATTAGTTCTCTTCTGATGTATGATTTCCAATCATCTACACCTAATTTTTCTTATTCAATTTCCCATATTTTTCTCCCTTATGATGTGTTTTTCATATGCTGCTTCAATTGCCTGAGATTTCGTCTTAAAATTTGATACTTCTGTGAATCTATCTGCTGTTGAGAGAAAAATATTTTCAATTTTCAAGCATGGGAGATCGTCATAGAGCTGTTTCCTTTGATGAATTACCTTCATATTTGCTTTTGGAAATTATGTGCTCAGGGAAGCTCAGTGCTATTGACCTAGTTTGTTTGGAATTTACTTCAAAAATCTTTAGTGCTACTAATGCCTTGTGCCCTTCCAAATTTAAGTCATTGGTGGAATATGCTGCTTTCCAATTGTGTGGCTCTCATGCCATCTTTTGTAAGATGAGTTTGAATTCTCAAAAGGAGTTGTATGATCGATGCGGCGGAAAGTGGAAGCGGGTTTTGAGGTTCTTGCAGTCTGTGGAACAAGCCTCTGGTGTGGTTGAGACACCGTCAGGAAGTGTAATATTTATTTCATTTGTACTTGTTTCTATTTAGTATCATTACTGTTTTTTTTATAAGAGAGCTGTTGTGGAGTTGTAGATAATGATGAATGGTGTTTTATTGGCAGATGCAAATAACAACAGGAAAGTATCACACGTTAGCGATCAGTAACTCCTCGGTGTATTCATGTGGTTCTAGCTTGTGTGGTGCACTTGGTCAAGGGTCTGAAACAACACAGCTTCCAGCATTGGCTCAAATCGATTTCCCACCTTTGGCGCGTGTCGCACATGTTTCGGCCTCCTATAACCATGCAGCTTTTGTAATGCAATCTGGAGAGGTTTGTAGCGGCTTAATATTTATTCAATTAGTCATCATCACTCGTGAGCAAGTCATTAGTCTGGAATAAACTACTCTGCCTGTTCTATTAGTGCTTTATTTTCTTGAAATTGAAACCAATTGTTTAATATTGTAAAATGATTAATACTTGTTTCCATTGTGAACTTGCGTTTTCACTTTGCAGGTATTTACATGTGGAGATAATTCGTATTTTTGCTGTGGTCATAGAGATACAAATCGAGCAATTTTTAGGCCACGTCTTGTTGAATCCTTAACGGGGATTCCTTGCAAGCAGGTAAAATGCAGATCATACTTTCATTATCATTTTTGTTGGCTGCATGAAAGTTAATGGTTGCTCCTATTACATGTTAATATTGTTTTTACTCTGATATCTTTTGCTATATATTTTATCTTGTCTGGTATTGTTTAAAATTGGCTATCAAGCCTTTGCATGAAGTCTCCAATAAAATCCATTTTGTAGTTTCAATCAGAGTCACTTAATGATCTGAAGTATATAGGGAACTGCGAATTGGTTTGCACGTACCTATTCACGACACTTTTCCAAATTGATTTGTCGGAATTTTTGCTGAATTTGTAAGAAGTTACAAACCAAAAAGCGGAAAAGTAAGCGTAATGGAGGGGCTTCTCACGTGGGAATGAAAGAGGAGTTATCAAACTAGAGAATGCTAATGGAGGGGGTTCTTATCCCTTTCACAAAGGTCACAACATATTCTATTTTAATGGTTCTAACTAGGGTGGACCATCATGCATTCAGTCCATTTGTGGATCATTGGTAGTAGTCATCGGGTATATCAGCATTTTAGTAAATGATCTTGATTTTGAACCGGATACATCAAATTTGAGAAGTTCCAAAAATTGTTGTTGGTGCTTTTGTTTCCATTGAATTCATCATCCTAGAGTTGAGGCATTGTTATTGGTGCTTTTGTTTCCATTGAATTCATCATCTAGAGTTGAGGCACTGACTAATCGAGAGGCAAAAAACCAGCATACTAGGGTTCCTAAAATTGTAGTTGGTGCTAGAGCATATAGCAACATGCTAATAAATGCTCATGAGAAGTGGGATATGATGGTTTGACATCACATCAGATGAAAGACAAGGTGGTTCACCTCGCTGCGGCATGACATTAAGTAGGGTATAAAAGTGCTGTTGGGCTGAGAGCTGGGTGTTATTGTCGGTAAGGATGAAATAGTGCTTGGGGTAACTAATTCATTGAAGTAAGGAGGTTGTGAAGTAAAGGAAGTTCAAGAACTGATAATGACCTAATTGGGGATTTGATTTGCAATTTTAATCAAATTAGATCTTTACTATAGAAAGGATTGGTTAATAATAACTCTTAGAATTTGATTGGGTCTAACCCAACCTTACGAAACCAACTAGTAAGATGAGGGTTATCCAAATTTTATAAACACTGCAAATGCCATATTTCTAAACAATGTAAGACTAAATCCACTCCTTTACATCCAATGAATGTGTTGGAGAGTGCAATGAACACAACCAAACTAGAGGCGGATCGTGATGATGAGCGGAATTTCCAACAATAACCAATGCTAGCATATGAAAATGATGGTCTGGGTGGACCACATATTTAATTAGTGGTTCATCTTGATCAACATTTTATGTTACAGTTTTTCTAACGTGTGCAAAATTGCACACGAAAAGGATAATTAATTACTCAAAATATTTTTTTGGATGTTTTCGTCGGCTTTTGATCTTATAATAGCTAATACATCTTTTAGGAAAAAAGATGAGCATCTTATCACATAAAAGAGTGGAGTGATATGTTTTCAGATGGATTTATTTCTTATTAGGAAGTCAGATAGGAAGATCTGCTAGGATAATTGTAAAGCGATACCTGGAGAAAACTTGACTATCCAACATAGAGTATTGGTTATGGATGTAAGAGATAAGAGGAGAGAGAAAAGAAGAAGTCACACGGCTGCTATATGGATCAAGTGGTGACATTTGAAGGGTGAAAAACAAGGAGATTTTCAACACAAGATCTTGGAGGGAGGGTTTGGATAGGCAAAAGGAAGTGCGAATGATATGTGGAAAAAATGACAAAAAATTAGAAAAGTAGCAAAAGAAACGTCGAGAGAATCAAGAGGTTTTGGACCTTGGGGTAAAGAATCGCGGTGGTAGAACGAAAGTGTTCAGAGTAAAGTTCTACTAAAAAAAAAGTTTGAACAAATGGTCTAGGTGTAAAACTGCTGAAACTTGGGAAAAGTATAAGAAAATTAGAAAGAGACCAAGAAGGTGGTGGTTGAAGTAAGAACCCAACACTTTTGACGGATTATATCAATCTTTAGGAAACAAGGTGGGAGAAAAATTTATAGACATGCTTGCTAAGGGAAGGAAAAAAAACACAAGATTTGGATCAAGTGTTTTCAAGATGAAGAAGGTAAAATTTTGGTTTAGGAAAAATATATAAAAGATAGGTGGAAAACGTATTTTTACAATTTATTTAATGAAGGATACATCTCATCGGATTCTAATAAGCTCAACATTAGAGAAAAGGATTGAAACTATAATTACTACCGTTGGATTTAAAATTAAGAGGTAAAAAAAGCGTTGAAAAGGATGAGTATGATAGAGTGCACTAAATTACTTCCATGGGACTCTAGCAAGGCTTGCACTTAATTTTTGTTGATTTGGAGAAGACGTATGATAGAGTGCCTCGAGAGATGGAAACCTCTAGAGAAGAAAGAGGCTAGGATTGTTTATATTTGAGTAATCCAAGATATGTATGATGAAGTATCAACTATCGTGCAGACACTGGGTGGAGAGCCGAACAATTTTTCCATTTCAATAGAATTGCACCATGGTTCAATCCTAAGCCCTCAACTCTTTGCTCTAATTTTGGATGTACTCACGAAACATATCTAAGAGCTAGCACCAAGATGTATGCTTTTTGAAGATGATATAGTAAGACTTGGGGAGTCGAAGAAGGATTTAAATGAGAGGTTCGAGATTTGGAGGCGAGTCTTAGAATTACATGGCTTGAGCTTAAGCAGAAGTAAAGACAAAGTATATGGAATGTAAAAATTTTGCAAAAGGAAAGTGTTTCTAACTTAGAGATGAAAGTTGGAGGCCATATTATACCACAAGTCACGCGGTTTAAATATCTTGGATCCGTAATACTAAACGATGGAGAACTAGAAGAATATATAAACCTGTGAATTCAAGGTGGGTGGATGAAATGGAGGAGAGCCGCATGAGTTTTAAGCGACACAAAAGTACCACTCAAGCTGAAGGGAAAATTTTATCGGACATTGATAAGACCTGCAATGTGGTACAAGACAAAATGTTAGACAATTAAGAATCAACATATGAATAAAGTTAGTGTAACAAAGATGATGATATTGCGTTGAATGTGTAGTTAGAATAGACAAGATAAGATTAGAAATGACAATATTAGAGAGTGTTGGAGTATCACCTATAGTAGAAAAGATGATGGAAAATAGTCTTAGGTGGTTTGGTCATCTAGAGAGAAGACCTGTATATTATGTGGTAAGGAGTAAATAATATTACATGGTAAGGAGAGTAAATAAGATGGAGAACAGTGAAACGACTAGAGGTAGAGGAAGACCTAGAAAAACTATAAGACAAACTATTAAAAAAGATCTAGAGATTAACAAATTAGATAGAAACACGGTCTTGGATAGAATAGGGCAGAATTTGATCCATGTAGCCAGAGTTAGTGGGACAACATTTATTATTTACTTTTAGTGGTTCTTAACAATTGTATCATTGTACATTTGAAAAACTGTTAAAAGTTAATATCAATCTAAATTCTCATCGTATGATCTAATCCCACTTTAGTCTAAATATCTTGAGCAACCAAGTATTTGGGGAACCTTCCCTTAAAAGCTAGCTATGCTATGAAAGGGGAAAAACCAAACCAGAATGCCAAAGTTCCTGTCAGATCCCAAGCTCACTTTGATTCCATTATTTATAATATTTTGTAGCTTGCAATATGTTTTGATCTTCGATTTATATACCGAGCAAGTCTATACTGTAACATTATTTTGGTTTTAGTTCATTACCAAGTTATTTGAAGGAACTCAAGTGAAACATAAAAATAACAACCAAAATGTAATTATCCAAATTTTCAGCATTCAAGAAGCCTGTTTTAATAACATGAATGTCTCTCAGGTTTCAACAGGGCTAAACTTCACCGTCTTCCTCACTAGGCAAGGTCATGTGTATACTTGCGGGAACAACTCGCACGGCCAACTTGGTCTCGGTGACACTCAGGACAGACCAAACGCCAAAATGGTTGAAGTCCTCGGCAACGTAGGCCCTGTTGCTCAGGTTGCTGCCGGATCAAACTATATCTTATCTGTAACAGAAGATGGATCAGTATACTCCTTTGGATCAGGTTCTAATTTCTGTCTCGGTCACGGTAGTCAACACGACGAGTTGTTTCCTCGTTGCATACAGAAATTTAGAAGAAAAGGTATTCATATTGTCCGCGTATCTGCCGGGGACGAGCATGCAGCCGCACTTGATTCAAATGGAATTGTGAGTTTCGCATGTCACACAATTTTTCAATTTTGTTACTTGTCACACTTGCGAGAATAGCTTTTGATTTTCTGATATTGATGGTTCAGGTATATACATGGGGTAAGGGATATTGTGGTGCTTTAGGCCATGGTGATGAGATCGAGAAGACAAGACCAGAAATCTTGTCTAGTCTCAAGAATCACGTGGCTGTTCAGGTATTATTACTTTGATCTGTTTACTATTTACTATTACTATTTGATCTATGAGTGTCGTGTCTGGTGTCTGTGTCTGGTTTCTGTGAATGCTTTTTCATCCTATTATTATTTACATGTGTAGGTGTGTGCAAGAAAGAGAAAAACCTTTATTCTACTTGAATCAGGTTTGGTTTACGCCTTTGGTTCGATGGGATTCGGCAGCCTAGGATTTTTAGACAGAAGAGTAAATGACAAAATCTTAAAGCCAAGACTGTTAACCACATTGAAATCTTACCATGTTTCTCAAATCAGTACTGGCCTTTACCACACTGTGGTTGTCACCAACCATGGCCAAATATTTGGGTTTGGTGACAATGAAAGAGCTCAGCTGGGTCATGATTCTTTGAGAGAATGCACTGAACCAACTGAGATTTTCATAGAAAAACCATACGAAGATTATGATTCTATTTATTGAAGTTGACAAGTAAAAAACAATCACATATTTTCTGTTGTAAAAGTTTAATGTTTTTATAATCTGTATTCAAAAGTTGTAAACAAATAATGTCAGTAACATGTAAGATTGTAAGAACCATTTTTCAATAAGTTGAAGAGTGTGTTTTAATTTAGTTCAGTAAAGTTTTGTACCATTTATTGTCATTAATATCTATGTATTATTCTAGAAAAAAACTGCAAGTATTGTATTTTTTTTCTAAGGTTAAATCCTCCAATGAAATGTGTTGTGTTCTTTGTATGAAAATGTTATCATTTGTGAAAATAATTGCATGTATATTCGGAAATCATTTGCAGTAAATGGTAAATTTAAAGTGTTATGTGAAATTTGTTCCGAAATAAAAGCCAGGAAGAAATTCTGGAATAAAATTCACAAGTTAACTTTTGGACTCACCACACCCTATTTCATTTTGAATTTCTTATATTATATCCTTTAGGAAAAAATGTTACAATTTTTTAAAGCATTTTATATATTTTTAAGAGTTTAAATGGTATACATGTGTAAAATAAATTTATGCTGTTATTTAATAGGAATTTATTAATCTGTTATGTTATACTATTAACTTATACTAGCGTCCAGACGAGCACTTGCGTGTCCGTCTGTCAGCTTTTTTATTGCACACATATAAATATAAATGATATATTTTTATTTAATATTAATTTTACATGGAAGTTATGTGAAAAGTTATTAGTAGGGAGTTATATGAAAGATAATAGTAGTAGTTCAATGGAAGTTATTGGGTAAGTTATATATTTTAAAATAAAGGTAAATTTGGTATAAAAAAAAGCTACACAAAAAATCAAGTATTGCCTTTATATATGTTATAGATGATGTGATGGGATATACGAGGGAGACTGTTTGACAGTGTAAAATAATTTTACATTTGATCTTATCGGAACAGAAAGAGATCATCAGCCAGTATCGCATCATGAGTTCATAGTTCGTCGGCGTCGGAGAAGAGGAGGAGGGTGTATCTGCAAGACATTCTGATCCAGACGAGCACTTGCGTGTCCGTCTGTCAGCTTTTTTATTGCACACATATAAATATAAATGATATATTTTTATTTAATATTAATTTTACATGGAAGTTATGTGAAAAGTTATTAGTAGGGAGTTATATGAAAGATAATAGTAGTAGTTCAATGGAAGTTATTGGGTAAGTTATATATTTTAAAATAAAGGTAAATTTGGTATAAAAAAAAGCTACACCAAAAATCAAGTATTGCCTTTATATATGTTATAGATGATGTGATGGGATATACGAGGGAGACTGTTTGACAGTGTAAAATAATTTTACATTTGATCTTATCGGAACAGAAAGAGATCATCAGCCAGTATCGCATCATGAGTTCATAGTTCGTCGGCGTCGGAGAAGAGGAGGAGGGTGTATCTGCAAGACATTCTGATGCTAAAGTAAATTTTAGCGGGAGAGAGCCAACAAATACAGAAAGCGTAGAAAATAGAATACCTGATCCTCTAGTGAAAGAGGGTATTTATAATGTGTCTTCAGCGCTGAGCCAATTGTTACTTGCATGGAGTTCGATCATTAGGCCCCGTGAACTTCGGACGGTGGAGAATCTGTTCTCTCGGACGCGGGTAGTTGGTTGATGACGTGTCCTCACGTGGGGAGCACGTGGAGACCATGGGGGAGACGCGTGAGAGCTTCCCGTGTGAGATGATGAATTAGGTCTTCGTTAGGGTTTTCCCGACGAAGAGTTGAGTTAGGCCGTGCCTGACGGAGGGTCAGTCTCTGTCCCAGTCCAAAACAACAACAACACTGTTAGTGTATATCAATTAAATTCTATTTTTAATGCATCACGCAAATTTTCAAAAATGCTTTATGTTTTCGAAGATGCATCATTTCAACACACAAATTTTAGTCACACCTCAAATTTATGAATAAATTCAATTTAGAAATCTCAGAACATTTTTCAAAAATATAATTTTGGAACCATATTTTACATATCGAATAAAGGCTTTTCTACTGCAATCTAAGACCCTGTGATTGCATTTTTCTATTCATACATCAATGAATATACTACGAAACATAAAGGCTTTCCTAACTCCAATCTAAGATTTTTAAAAAAATATGTAGGGTTTATTAAACAACCCCATTATATTTTGTACTCAAAGTGAATATAAATTAATGGGTATTATTTTTTCCACTCTATGAACATATTGAAATATTTGATTTTTTTTCTTTCATATATTATATATATCTCAAACGCACTACATTTCATTTATGTCTAAATTGCTTTTGAAATACATTTTCGAAATTGTCACTTATGGTGTTTTAAAGGATGTGGCAAATGAGTCACATTTCAATTTATGCCAAAAACTAATTTGAGGGTGCATCTTTAGAATAACCACTATATTGTGTTTTAAATTGATTAAGCCACAATTAGTTTAAGAGCATCTTTAGTACATGTTCTGTAGTATTAAATTCTTTAATAGTAACGGTAGCTATAAACAATTTGCTTTGGAATAAGAATGACATGACAGTAAGTGAACTAAGAATTAGTTTTCGGCAGCTATATAACCAACGCACGCTATCAAATTTCAATGACTCTGATTATTATTTTATTATTATTTTATAATATTAAAATATAAAACGTGGGGTCAAATTTTGGTTTTTTACAAGCAACCATCATTAAAGTAAAAACAACTCAAGTCAACTATAAATTTTTTAAATCCTACAAATCACTTTGAGTCCACAAAAAGTATCTTAGTTTTATCAATTTAGTTTATTCCGACTAAATATGCTCTAAGTTGATTGAGTCACCCTTAATATAATCAATGAAGTTTTGAAGACACATTTCCGAAATGTCAAGTGGAAAAATAAATAAAATAACACACTTTCATATTCTTCTCCATAATCAAACACACCTATTTTATCAACATCTTAAAAAACTTCTTCCACTCTCAATCAACTTTTCCACTTCAAAACAACATTCATGTGTTTTATCACGTTAAAAGAAGCAAAAGAACCTGCAAATTAAGGTAAATAACATGTTTTTTCTTACACATTGATTGCATTGAGCTGGTTTTTTTTTTGGGATATTAATTTACATCCGTTAACGGAGATTCATGTGAGAATTATCTGTTTGGACCTTCAAAGTCGAGGAATTTTTCCTCCGCAGGGACGGAGATGGAAGGAAAAGTTCCTCCAGTGACAGTTTAGGGTGGAAATTGAGGAAGTATCCTCTACCCTGCAAATTTTCCAAACCCGACCATACTATTTAACTTTTATATATAATATAATATATAATTATATAATTTTACATGATTATTTTATAAAAAAATTAATATATTAAAAAATAAGAGTCATTATGGATCAATATAATGTATTGTTTCGCTACCTAAGTACCTAATTTTAGAAAAGTTCACTCACTACATTCAGTGTAAACACCGTCTCTTCTTATTCTTTTCTCAATTCATTTTGTCTCCTCCATTCCTCGTCTCCAGTGTTCTCATCATCATCAAAACAAGCACTCTCATTTGTTCACTATACTTATGATAATTACTTTTCAACTTCAATATACTTCAATTAACAACTTAATTTTTATTCAATTCATAAATTATCGTTTATGTTTTCGTAACTACAAGTACTTTTACATTTTTTTTACCATCAACTATCAGTAGAGACGGATCCAGATAAATAATAAAGTGGAGGCAAAATTCATCTATAAATTTGTAACATTAAAAATATTATATACATTATTTTAGTGTAAATTTACATCGTAACTTTTGTTTCCAAAATAAAAACTACATTATTTTTTAATTGATTTGTTCATTTTTAACACCCTAAAATATCCAGCATAATATATATATATATATATATATATATATATATATATATATATATATATATATATATATATATATATATATATATATATATATATATATATATATATATATATATATATATATATATATATATATATATATATATATATATATATATATATATATATATATATATATATATATAGATAGATAGATAGATATTCCATCTCTCTCTCTCTCTCTCTCTCTCTCTCTCTCTCTCTCTCTCTCTCTCTCTCTCTCTCTCTCTCTCTCATTAAATAATTTATGAGCAAAACTAATCGTACCTGATCAGAAAGGAGTCAGTAGTCTGCCGCATGTCGTGAGTTGCTGTCTTCACCGGTATTGTAGAGGAGAAAGGGGGTGTACCTGCAAGATGTTTCGATGCTTAAGTGAGTAGCGGAACTAGAGAGAGCTAGTACAGAGAAAAAATGTTGTGAATAAGATACCTGACCCTCTAGTGAAAGAGGGTATTTATAATGTGCCCACAGCTCAGGGCCAACGGTTACATTGCAGTGGGCCAAATTGTCAAGCCCAAAACAAGTAACTGTCAGAGCTTACGTGGCGTAGTGAAGACCCATAAGTAGTCTTCGTCCTGGATCATCTGCCCCGTGATCTTCGGAAGGTGGGCTGACCATCTCTTTTGGAAGTGGATAGTTGTCTGATGACGTGTCCCCGCGTGGGGGGCACGTGGAGAACGTGGAGAAAGCGCGTGGGCTCTCCTCGCGCCAAGTAGTGGTCTTCCCGACTAAGGGGCCTTGTTGAGAGGCGTGCCCGACATGGGAGGATTGAGCCTTGTTGGGCCTCCCCAACATAGTGTTGGGTTGGGCCTGCCTGACTGAGGGGTAGGTCTCGGCATAGTTCAAAACAGGAGCCCCCTAAATCGTTGCTCATAAATGGAGGAGTAATGACTTAAGAGCGAATTAAGGTGTCGAAGACTAGTTCAGAAGATGTTGGCTTTCCCGACATACATAGTTGAGGGTCGCGTGCGCGGCCGGAAGTGATAGGTTCCCGACGATAGAATGTCGGGGAAGTGGAAAGGCGAATGGATGTGCTCGTTCTTCGAACACGAGGGAAGCTGAGGGGACTCTCGTGGTGTTCCCTAGCGCCACGTGTCGCGTGTAATTAATACCTAGGGGCGGCTACGCGTAGGGGAACTTGAGTGCCTAGTGTAGCCTCGCTTCTCATGCCAGACTTATAAATAGGGGAAAAGCTCCCTCTCACTTGCACATTCGCTCATTAACCCTACCAGAATCCTCTCCAAGCTTTTATCATTGTTGTTTCCGTTTCCGTTGCCGTCATCGATCTTCGTCATCCAAATCCTCCTCTCATAAGTAAGTTTCCACCTCCTCTGTGTAGTTTTATGAGTTTTCCAGTGAAGCTATGAATTTTCCAATGTGTCTCATGAAGTTTCCGACCAAGATATGAAGTTTCTGACGAGGACGCTGGGAACTTCATGAGGATTCTGGGATCTTCATGAAGATATTGATGAATTTCTGGAGGACCTGCGATGAAGGTCTTAGGGAAGGTTCAATCAGGATCTCCCTGCGAGTGTCAGGGTCACCTCGATTGGGGAGCCTTGCTATTGGTGAGGCTTGCCGCGTAGAGTTTTCTGGTCGTCTCCTCGGCTCCAAATGTGACGAGTAGTTCCACGTATCCCCAAGGCTTGGTGGTGGTACCGTTGAAGCCCTGGAGGTTAGAGTCGGCATACGGGGTCAGGTGGCTTTCGTCGAGCTGGAGGGTTGTGAACAGATGGACGTACATTATGTCCACCGACCTCCCTTGGTCGACTAGGATTCGGCGCACATCAAAGTTTGCCATTTGAGCCCTGATTAAGAGGGGAATGTTGGAGTTGGGTGCACCCCTGAGAAGTTCCTTGAGGTGAAAGGTAATCGGGTTCGATTGACCTTTGAACTTGTCGAGGGTAGCGTTCATCTTCGAGCTCTTGCCAATGAGTCCCTCAAACTTCCTCTTGACCGACCCGACCGATAGCTTGTTGGACTCTCCGTCGGATATGACCAGGGTGGCCGGAAAACCCTCCCACGGGCTGTGGGTGGACAATGGTACGGAGGGCTCGCTACAAAGGAGGAAATCCTCTAGTCGGGAGACACACAGGGCGACTTGTAGTCCTACTTCGTCGAAGAGAGGAGACACTTCCTCGACCCTCTTGGCTTCGCGGGCCTCAGGTCGGGGAGCTTCATCTCTTAGGGTGTACTGTTTCAGGTGCCATTCCTTAATTAAGATCTCGACTGCATCTTTGAGGTGGATGCAATCCTCTGTGACGTGTCCATGACTTTGGTGGAACTGGCAGTATTTGGATTTGTCCATGTTGGGCTTCGGGGGCGTCGATTTCGGGAAACAGACGTCACCCCTCTGAAATTCTAAATTGATGCATTCAGACAGGATATGCTCGTTAGGAGCTGTGAGCACCTTGTACTCAATGAACCGGCCCGCGGGTCCCCTTTGCTCGCGGGGTCGTTCTTCACGTCTTCTCTCCCCGCTTCATTGAGGAGGAACGACCTCCTCATGCTTGGAGCCCCTGAAGCCCTCTTGGTTCCGCGTGTTCCTAGCGGTGTTCGTGGCTTCTATCTTCTCATACTCGATGTATGATTGGGTTTTATAGAGAAGGCCATGCAAGGTGCGGGGACGTTCAATTCCAACGGCCTTGGCGAAGTCAGAGTGAGGTCTTATGCCTCTCTGGATCAGGAGTTTCTTCACGCCGTCCGTGGTGGACACCTGGACGGCCTCTCGGTTGAACCTCTCTATGTAGTCTTGGAGAGGTTCGTTCTTCCCCTGGATAATGGCTTCCAGGACTGCCTCTGTCTTCGGATGGCGCCGAGAGGCCGTGAAATGCCTAGAGAACTGCCTCTTCAGTTTGCCCTAGGAGGTGAAGGATTCGGGCGCGAGGCGTTTGTACCATACCATGGCGCCCTTCCTCAGGGTAGTGGGGAACAACCTGCAATTGATGGCTCCCCAAATGTTTTGATAATCGAGCATCGCGTTAATGCTTTCAATGTGTTCGTCCGGGTCGATCGTGCCATCGTATGTTGCCAAGAACGAGGGTTTCTCCATCCTGACGGGTAGTGGGGCCTGCCTGATGGTCCTACATAATGGTGATCACTGGACGAACGTCTTCGTCACTCTTTACGGGCGACAGTGAGGTGGGGACTGATCCTTGATTGTTTTTGTTCTGTAGGGAGGACTCTTCGGTCAGGCTCTTGGTTTGAAGGCACCCCCTTGGGCTTTGTTCTTCTTCTGAACTGGGGAGCGTCATTCCTTCCGGGGAGGCGAACTGCCCCGCTTCTGGGAAGCCAATGGCTGTGGTCGCTCCAAACAAGGGCGAAGCCCAGTCGGTCGAGGAGAGGGGCTCTGAGAGTCGTCAACTGGTCGTGTCCCCCGCGGGGGAGGAGAGGGGTTGTTGGAAACTGGGCGACGATGTCTCCACGGGGGAAAGCGTGATGGTCTTTCCCTCTCGAGCATCCATATTCGCTCGTTCTGCCTGAAGATCATTAGGTTAGTTTGGTTGATCGCCATGAACAGGGCCACCATGGTAGGGCCGGCGCCTGCTGGCACCCAGATGGGCTGATAGACAGCGGGACTGTCGAAGCGTTGAGCGGCGTTGAAGGCTGCGTCTTTTGAGGAGGGAGAGGCGGTGCACCCGTCCCCGTAGTCTTCTACTTCGTTGCGGACGGTCGCGTTAGGGTCGTGGTCGTCTCTGTTGGTGAAGGGGATCAAGGTGGTTTCAGGAGTATTGTCGTCGCGTGGGCTAACCATGAGTAGAATGGAAGTTGAAGGTTGCTTTGGTTCTTGAACTTCTATGCTTGGACAGGAGAAAGAACGGGGACACAAAAGGTTCCCGCAGACGACGCCACTGATCGTACCTGATCAGAAAGGAGTCAGTAGTCTGCCACGCGTCGTGAGTTGCTGCCTTCGCCGGTGTTGTAGAGAAGAAAGGGGGTGTACCTGCAAGATGCTCTGATGCTTAAGTGAGTAACGAAATTAGAGAGAGAGAGAGCAAGTATAGAGAAAATGTGTTGTGAATAAGATACCTGACTTTTTAGTGAAAGAGGATATTTGTAATGTGCCCCCAGCGCAGAGTCAATAGTTACATTGCAGTGGGCCGAATTGTCAAGCCAACACAAGTAACTGTTAGGGCTTACGTGGCGTAGTGAATACCAGTATATGGTCTTCGCCCTGGATCAACTGCCCTGTGATCTTCGAAAGGTAGGTTGACCATCTCTTTCGAAAATGGGTACTTTCCTGATAATGTGTCCTCGCATGGGGGGCACATGGAGAACGTGGGAAAAACACGTGAGCTCTCCTCGCGCCAAGTAGTGGTCTGTCCAACTGAGGGATTTTGTTGAGAGACGTGTCCGACATGGGAGGATTGAGTCTTGTTGGGCCTCCCCAACGTAATGTTAGGTTGGATCTACCTGACTAAAAGATAAATTTCGGCTCAGTGCAGAACAAAAGTATTTATAATGTATCAACCTAATAATTAAAAAGATAACATAGGAAGATAAAAAAGGTTAATCCAAAATCTTGTACCTTTTAATCCATAATTATAGTTATAAATTTATAATGAAAAAACGATAATACTTTTGTTGTGTCTATTGATTACTCTAATTATAGTCATTTGTTGTTATTGTTATAGTGATAAAGTTTCTTTTTGCTTTATATATACATGCGTTGTTTTGCATGAAATTTTTTTATTTGTGAATAATAGATTTTCTTATTTAAAAACTTTCAATTTGACATCCATCAGTAGCCTTCCATCACCATGATCTCTTTCGATTAACATTCTGAAATTAGAAAAAGTCATTTGAAACAATTGAAAATTAGATACATATACATTAAAAAAAAACTATATTATATGTGTAAATCCTACCACAATGTATTACATACTTGATAAATACAATGGATTTAGCAAAACACTATTCATATTTAACCCTTTAGTTATCTATGAGAATACAATTAAATTAATCTACATCTCTCTTTAAAGCTACTTGTTTGCGGTTAGTAAATTGGTAAAGTAAAGAAAGTTTTTTAATGGAAAAATACTTTTTGGAGACTGAGAATTAGCCATAAAGCATTTTTCACGTGGTATACATAGACGTGTGGTAAACATAGATGTTGAATGTTATTATGAATATGAGAATATTAAAATTTATTATAATCCTATCTTTCAAGTTTGGATCTATAGTACTATGTTGAAATAATAATTTTTCTTACAAACTTTACTAGAAGTAACTCGTTGTCAATATATTTCTGGTAATCAGAACGATGACACTTGTGGTGGTTTAAACTTCTAATCTTTAAATTAGGGACCATCTTGTTGGGTTCGTGGTTCTATATTGTTAAGGATCTGCGTGAATGGTAGAGATTGGGTGGAGGTGAGTAGAAGGAAACCAAAAGATTTCAAAATCAAGAGTTCATTGTGGTCTGCTAGATGGCGCAAGGGTCCGAATGAGGGAGATCAACTTTCATCCTTCTTCTTTACTGAGTTTCCAGAATCCTATGATGCCAAGGCGATGACTAATGTGTTTAAGGAGTTTGGTTTGATCTCGGAGGTCTTCATAACTGCAAGAAGAGATAAGAGAGGAAGAAGGTATGATTTTGTCAGATTTTGAAAGATATCAGACGAAATGATCATGGTTGCTAAGCTTGATAGTATCCAAATTGAAAGGAAAAAGATATTTGCAAATGTCTCTAGATTTCAGATGGACAAAGAGGTAGGTAATGTTAACAGTGATAAGAGGAAAGTTGTTGGAACCTTCTTCGAAGGACATTAATACAAAAACAATGGGAGCTTTGGTAACCTAAGAAGAACATACGCACATGTAGGGGTGGCAAAACGGGCCGCCCGCCCCACTCTGCCTTTAGCCCACCAAAAAAAGGTGGGACGGGCAAACCCGCCAAATGAAAATGGACATAAAAATCTAACTCGCCCCGCCAAGGTGGCCCGCCGTCCGCTAACTTTTTTATTTTTTTTATTTTTTTTTAATAGATTAATATGTTTGTTTTACATTTCAATTAGATTTTCACTTATTTTTTAGAACAATTTTTATAAAGCATTTTTTAAAACAAATTTTACTTGAAAAAGTATTGCATATATTCTCAAATAAATATATAAAATAAAACCATCAAGAATTGGAATTACCAGAATTAACTAAAAAAGAGCGGGTCTAAGGTGGGACAAGCTGAACGAATAGGTGCGACAGGCTTTCGCGGACATCAGGTTTTGGCGGGGTGGACTTTGGCGGGTGGCGGGCTTTAGTAGGGCATGCTTTGATGGGCGGCAGACTCAAAATCCCAATCCAACCCGTCATTTTTTGGTGCGTGCGCAGACTGACCCGGCGGACCACGACCTATTTTGCCACCCCTACACACAGGTAGAGCTGGACAACGGGCTAGGTCGGGCGGGTTCGGGCTCAAAACCTCCATCCAGCCCAAACCGCGGGTAGCAATAATAGATCCATTTTTTCCCAATTCGAGAGTTGGTTTAGGCGGATTTGGTTTAGACGGTTCAAGTTAATACAAACGAATATTTCAGGTTAATGGACTGCTCCAATATTTAAGCCCAAAATATTTAAACTGATTTAATACATACCGATTAAATAAATACTAGTTTAATACATGCTTATTAAATACAAAGTCCCTAGTATGCAACTTTGGCCATTATATATTACTGATTAAATACATAAACTAATCACAACATATTAAGCTGATGTTTAACAAACTAATACCCACATAATCTAATCACAACTTTGGTCATTATACATACTCATTCAATAATTCTTCACATGACCAAAGGCTTAAAATTACTCCAAATGCTATCATTTAAGCTGTCATGTGTTAGCTTCTTCTGAATCATCCTATCAGGTGTATAATCATCTATATGATATCCTGCATTATTGAATATATCACTGTAAGAAAATACAGTAAAATCATGCAAGTAAATAATCTAGATTTTACTATAAACCATCTTCTAATTTTAAATTACATAGAAATGGCAAGCAATAATCCAAGATCTAAGTAAGTTCAACCAGTGTATTCTCTATTGCATATGTATCCTAAAAAGTAGTTATTCGTTGCTAATTAAAGAAAAACCACATACTTAATTAGTATTTCAAAGCTCCTGCAACTATACGTAGAAAACATGTGACCAAGAACATGAAATTCTTCCACACACATGATAATACTACCAGCTAGGGCTAGACAGTGCACTTGTAGAATTCTAAAAAAATTGGCATGTTAATACAAAATTCCCACAAGAAAAACATTATATTCAGGTTCTAGAAGCTAGCAAAGGAATAAGCGACTTATGATAGCAGAAACAGTTGAACAAAAGAAAAAGCAGAGAACAAACATTGTCACTTGAACAATTCAGTTTTTTTATTTAGGTTACCTTCATTATCTTCATTCTCTTATTTGTGGTTTCCTCTTTTTCAATAGTGGGGCACAAAGATGTCAATTCCTGTTGAGAAATTCAAGCAATATTAGGTAATAAACAAATCTTAACAAAAGTACAATAATCTTCAACACAATCCATTGCGGTACTTATTATCAATTTTCTTTTATCTGAGAAGGCTTAATCCATTCAACCAGATTCTGCTGCTCTGAAGGCCTTTTTTAATCATGTGCTTGCAATCCTGTCAACATTTCAAATAACACTACACCAAATCCACCAAATCCATAGATATCACTCCTGTTCAAAAACATCACAAATTCATATTAGACTACTTCCTGTGTTCAATCCAAAAATCATCCATTTCATGTGTAAAGATATAAATGTAGATATAGATATAATCATCTCTTGCAATGTATTATGAGGCAGCATAACCATGTGTGTCCATGATCCTAGTAGTCACATGTAATTATGTAGAACACAAATGATTGATTATCAATATACAAAGACAATGCAGGAAAACACCCCATCAAGAAGTATATTAGAAGCCTTAAAATCTCTGTATATGACTTGCTTTTCTGAAGAATGCAGGAAAGCCAAACCTCTAGCTGCATCAATAGCTATTATGAGACGGGTTTTCCAAGAGAGTGGATCTCTAGTATTTCCTAACCAAAAAAACAAAACAAATTTGAGTTTAAACTCAAATATATGACCAGTAATTTATTTTTCTTAATAATCTTCAACACAAATCAGAAAAAAAAAAGTTGAGTATACCTACAAAAACATGTAGAGCATCACCATCAATAAGTATTTCAACTGTCCATTAGAATAGCCACAAAACAACTTCAGTTGAGCTGTCACCAACAAGAACAACATCGTTAACCTGCATGAACATACAACTGTAACTTTATCTATTGGTCAGAATAATTTGACTTAATTTGCAAGAATGTAATAAGTTATATTTAACCTATCTTTTTTCTGTTAGCAAGGACGCAATTGAAGAATTTATATATATATATGCGTCATAATTAAAATTAAATAGTCAAACTCAATATTATTTATATTTATCGTATTCAGATTGATTTATGGTATATTACATCCAAGAATATTCAATATTTTTCTTCACCGTTACAAAGTTTTATGTTTTTTTATCGCTAAGCAAGAAACATAATAGATTAGAATAGATTTAAAAAAATAATTATATTTTATTCTTCTTCTCCATCACAAAATTTTAGATTTTGTCACCACTAAGAAAAAAAGTTAAAAGACTATAATCAATAACATATATTTTATATAATATAGGTAATAATTAAATTTAAATAATCAATCTAAAATTTATTTATTTTTACCATTTTCACGTTGAATTATGGTATATTAGACGTAAATATATTCAATATGTTTCTTTTCCATCACCAAATTTCATGTTTCTTCGTCACTAGCTAATCAACTAAGTTAAAATACTATAAATGAATAACAAATAAATTATATATATATATATATATATATATATATATATATATATATATATATATATATATATATATATATATATATATATACGCACACACATATACACACACACACACACACACACACACACACACACACACACACACATATATATATATATATATATATATATATATATATATATATATATATATATATATATATATATATATATATATATATATATGATATATATATATATATGGATAATCACTAAAATTAATTATTCAAGCTCAATGTTATTTGTATTCATCATATTCTCATTGTATTATAGTATTGTAGATGATAAAAATTTCAATATTTTACTTCTTCTCTGTCCCCAAATTTTAGGTTTTTTCACCACAAAGCAACAAAGTTAAAAGACTGTAAATGAATGCACCAAATTTTATATATATATCGGTAATAATTAAAATTAAATAGTCAAGCTCAATATTATTTATATTCACCACATTCACATTGAATTATAGTATTTTAAATGTTAAAAAAAATTATATTTTTCTTCTCCATTACCATATTTTAGATTTCTCAATCATTAAGAAACAAAATTAAAATACTATAAATGAATGACCCGTATATTATAAATATATGGGTAATAATTAAAATCAAATAATCAAGTTCGATATTATTTGTATTCACCATAATCACATTGTATTATAATATAATAGATGAAAAAAAATTTCTATATTTTTCTTCTTTTCCATCGCCAAAATTTAAGTTTCTTCACCTCTAAAAAACTAAGTTAAAAGACTATAAATGAATGAACCATAATTTATACATATGCGTAATAACTAAAATAAAATAATCAAGTTTAATATTATTTATATTCATTGTATTCGCATTGACTTATGGTATAGTACATCTAAAACTATTCAATATTTTTCTTCACCATCACAAAGTTTTAGGTTTTTTTTTTTATCACTAAACAAACATAATAGACTATAATATATATAAAAAAAAATAATGATATTTTATTCTTCTTCTCCATCACAAAATTTTAGATTTTTTCACCCCTAAGAAACAAAGTTAAAAGACTATAATTAATTACATATATCTTATATAATATAGGTAATAATTAAAATTAAATAATCAAGCTCAAATTTATTTATACTTACCATTCACTACGCCAGAAATGACTTTTAGCAGCGCAACAAAAGACAACGCTTTCTAAAAAAGCGCTGCTAAAGGGTCATGAAAAAAAAACAAAAAAATAACATACCTAAGACAACGCTTGTTAAAAAAGCGCTGCTAAAGGGGGGGGGGGGGGGTCAAAGAAAGCGCTTTAAAAAAGCGCTGCTAAAGGGGGGGGGGGTCTATGAAAGCGCTTTTAAAAAAGCGCTGCTAAAGGGGGTCATAAGGCAGACCTATAGCAGCGCTTTTAAAAGCGCTGCTAAATGCCAAAAAAAACGCTGCTAAAGGGGGTCCTAAGGCATACCTATAGCAACGCTTCTAAAAGCGCTGCTAAATGCCAAAAAAAGCGCTGCTAAAGGGGGTCCTAAGGCAGACCTATAGCAGCGCTTTTAAAAGCGCTGCTAAATGCCAAAAAAAGCGCTGTTATAGGTTTAAGTAGCATAAATTTAAAAAATTCCAATATTTTCACAGAATCAGAACAGTCTTCTTCTTTCTTATTTCCACTCGCGAACGTTGCCCTATTCAGAATTAGAACAGTCACTGTCGACGCATTCCGTCCGCGCCTCCGTCCGACAGCCTCCGTCCGTCGTCTTTCCTCCGGTCATTCCGTCATCACCTCATTCTGCCGCCGTCCGTCCATTGTTACGGTATTTGAAGTTTTTCATTTTGCATTTTTCTGGATTAATGTCTTAGTATTTCATTTTTTTGGATTATATGATGTTAGTGTTACTTCTTTTCTGAGTTTTTGACTTGTTTTTGTTGATACCGTTGATGAAAATTACTCGTTTGATATTGGCTTGAGTTTTGTATACAAGGTGTTTATTGAAATGCCACAATGAATTTACTTATGTTAACTTTCATTATATCTAGCCGTGTACAAGGTGTTTGCTGAAATGCCACACCTTATATGAGTTCTTTTTACTAATAATTTTTATAAGGGAAATACTGCACATATATTCAATGATTTTTTAGATTATGTTGCTTTAGAAACTTCACACTATTTGTGATTTAGATGAAAGCTTTAAGTTTCTGTTAATCTTGAAATTTATTTATTTTTCTTAATCCTTATTTTTCTATGAAATAGTCTAAATTCACAAATAATCCTTATTTATTTATTAAATTTTAAAACATAAATATATAGATCCGACAACTTTTTTGAAATAAAGTTTGTTTGGCGAGTTACACAACATTTAATGAATTCACGTGTCTTCATGAATGTGGATATAGTTTTAGAATGTATAGATCATTCATACAGCTTTATGTTTGTATATGTATAATGATGTTTGATGTTGCAGCATTACATTGTATCAAAATCTATATTTTGAGGGACTATATCTTTCGTCTTCTTCAATTGCAAGTGCCATGATCAATCTTATTCCCGAAGTTACATTTTTAATAGCAGCCTTTGTAGGGTAATTAATAACTAACTTAACTTATATTTGTTAGTCAATCAAAATTCAAACCAATAATAATATGTTTCTTTGAATATTTTACAGAATGGAAAAAGTAAATATTAGAAGTTTGAGAACTATAGCCAAAATTGTGGGGACTTTGATATGTATTTGTGGAGCTTTGTCTATAGTATTGTTGAAGGGTCCAAAACTATTAAATGCAACGATCATACCTTCAAAATCAATCATGGCTGGAAGTGATACTGATAAGAATTGGTTGCTAGGATGTGTTTTTCTTTTGGCAAGTAGTGTTGCCTGGTCATTTTGGCTAATTTTGCAGGTACTTAATAATTAATAATTAATACTTATGATATAACTATTATTCTATAAACATATAACATTTCACCCTTATATATTTTTCAGGTTCCAGTTTACAAAAGTCATCCTAATTATTTATCACTGTCAGCTTGGATGTGTTTCATTTCAACATTACAATCAGCCGTAGTGACAGTATTCTTGGAGCCAGACCTTAATGCATGGAAGATTAATTCTCTACTTCAATTTGGTTCCACTTTATATGCGGTAATTTTTCATGATGATACACACCAATATTTATACATCATAATCCTAGATAATTTGTAATAAATATATTTTGTAGGGAATTATGGGATCAGCGGTTATGTTTGTCTTCAAGCATGGTGCATAACACAGAGAGGACCTCTTTTCTCTGCATTGTTTAGCCCTCTTGTGACAGTGATTGTGACTGTATTGGCTGCTTTGGTACTTCATGAGGAAATATATATTGGAAGGTAATGATAATGAAGATTAATTCTATAAATACATATTTAATTATTAATCTGATTAACAGAAACTTCAAATAATGATAAGAACTGAAAATTTCATAGAAATCTAGTACTTAATGATCTACATGAGCCTGTTCAAGTGTATTGTTACTTATCTATTATTGTTTTTTCTTGTGTTGTTGTTAAGATGAATCATGTTCTATTGAATTAAGCTTGGAAGACATTCAATTGAATAATGATACAAAGCTTGAAGAAAACCGTGTATTTGTGGCTGATAGTGAACTCCATGCAGTCTCATACAGAATTCAATAGTCAAGTAAAGATTGTTAAGTTTATTTCTTCCTAATGTGACATCTGATATTGTATCTATTTGTAAAGTTATCAGATTTGTAATTATATGTGAATTGATTGTATATGTGATTTTGTTCTGAGGATCGGACTGTGTTGTAATATATTTAAGCAGGTTTATGTGTATAATATTTCAAAGTGATGAATTATAATGTATACTTTAGTTATTGTGTATAATATTGCAAATTGATGAATACACAAAAATAAGGCCAAAATAATTGTTATATATAAGGTCAAACTGTTGAACTAAAGACCTGAATTATAAGCAGGGAATGTATTTGTTATAAGCAGGTTTATTGAAAAATATATAAAAAATGTGATTATTTTAAAAAAAAAAAAATCAAAATCGTGAAGAATAGACAACGCTTTTAAAAAAAGCGCTGCTAAAGGGGCAAAAAGAGGCATAAAAAAGCGCTGCTATAGGTTGGAAAATGAGGATCTAAGAAAGCGCTTTAAAAAAGCGCTGCTAAAGGGGGGTCTAAGACAGCGCTTTAAAAAAGCGCTGCTAAAGGGGGGGGGGTCTAAGAAAGCGCTTTTAAAAAGCGCTGCTAAAGGGGGGAGATGAAGGGGGATTAGGCAGCGGTTATGAAAGCGCTGCTATAGGGTGAAAAAAGCGCTGCTAAAGGCAAAAAAAAAAAAGCGCTGCTAAAGGCAAAAAAAAAAGCGCTGTCTTTACCTTTAGCAGCGCCACTTTAGGCAGCGCTTTTAAGCGCTGCTAAAGGCAAAAAAAAGCGCTGCTAAAGGTCTTTTTTGGCATAGTGATTTTCAAATTGAATTATGGTATATTATATGTAAATATATTCAATATATTTCTTCTCTATCGTCAAAGTTCATACTTCTTCGTCATCAAGCAACAAAGTTAAGAGACTATAAATGAATGACAAATAAATTATATATATATATATATATATATATATATATATATATATATATATATATATATATATATATATATATATATATATATATATATATATATATATATATATATATATATATATATATATATATATATATATATATATATATATATATATATATATATATATATATATATATATATATATATATATATATATATATATATATATATATATATATATATATATATATATATATATATATATATATATATATATATATATATATATATATATATATATATATATATATATATATATATATATATATATATATATATAGGTAATCACTAAAATTAAATATTCAAGCTAAATGCTATTTGTATTCACTATATTTATATTATATTATAGTACAATAAATTTAAAAAATTTCAATATTTTACTTCTTCTACGTCACCAAATTTTAGGTTTCTTCACCACAAAGCAACAAAGTTAAAAGACTATTAAAAAATGCACCATATTTTATATATATGGGTAATAATTAAAACTAAATAATCAAACTCAATATTATTTATATTCACCACATTCACATTGAATTATGGTATATTAAATGTTAAAAAATTTAATATTTTTCTTCTCCATTACCATATTTTAGGTTTCTCAATCATTAAGAAACAAAGTTAAAACTCTATAAATAATGACCGGTAAATTATATATATATATATATATATATATATATATATATATATATATATATATATATATATATATATATATATATATATATATATATATATATATATATATATATATATATATATATATATATATATATATATATATATATATATATATATATATATATATATATATATATATATATATATATATATATATATATATATATATATATATATATATATATATATATATATATATATATATATATATATATATATATATATATATATATATATATATATATATATGGGTAATAACTAAAATTAAATAATTAAATTTAATATTATTTGTATTCACCATAATCACATTGTATTATGGTATAATAGATACAATTTTTTTTTATATTTTTATTTTTCTCCATCACCAAAATTTAGGTTTCTTCACGTATAAGAAACTAAGTTAAAAGACTATAAATGAATGACCCATAATTTATATATATGCGGCATAATTAAAATTAAATAATCAAGCTCATTATTATTTATATTCATCGTATTCACATTGACTTATGGTATATTAAATCTAAAAATATTTAATATTTTTCTTCAACGTCACAAAGTTTTATGATTTTTTATCGCTAAACAACAAACATAATAGACTAGAATAGATTTAAAAAAATAATAATATTTTATTCTTCTTCTCCATCACAAAATTTTAGGTTTTTTCACTATTAAAAAATATAGTTAAAAGACTATAATTAATTAAATATATTTTAAATAATATAGGTAATAATAAAAATTAAATAATCAATCTAAAATTTATTTATATTTACCATTTTCATATTGAATTATGTTATATTAGATGTAAATATATTCAATATGTTTTTTGTCCATCACCAAATTTCATATTTATTCGTCACTAAACAACTAAGTTAAAATGTTATAAATGAATGACAAATAAATTTTATATATATATATATATATATATATATATATATATATATATATATATATATATATATATATATATATATATATATATATATATATATATATATATATATATATATATATATATATATATATATATATGTGTGTGTGTGTGTGTGTGTGTGTATGTATGTGTAATCACTAAAATTAATTATTTAAACTCAATATTATTTGTATTCACCATATTCTCATTGTAATATAGTATTTTTAATTATTACGTATATTATCATAATTGTGTCTTATTATTTTTTTTATTACATGATTAATATTTTTGCTCATAAATGATATGATTTGGTGTACACATTTATGATCTGATTTGGTGTTGATGTCAATATTAAAATATTGTTTCTTGTTTTTGATATGTTTTATTGGTGAGTAAATATGTTTTCTCCTCCATTATTTTGTTTCATATATACAACAAATTCAAGATTGAAATAGAAAATTATGATAATTTATAGGTGATTGACAAGATCTCTATGGCAGCTGGTGTACAGAAGAATGATAAACACTAAGTGAATATGTCATGAAAGTGATGTAGATATCTCAATAGCAAAAGTGGTGTATAACAATGTATTTTAATATGATGTAGGCATGTCTCAAACACAAAAGTGGTTGAATTTGTTAGACGATGGCACAAATCTAGAAGGGGGTTGAATAGATCCTTTGTTAAAAATAAGTCGGCGCTACCAATAAAATGGTTTTAAAAATTTTGTTTAATTTGCGGAAGCGGCCGTGGAAAAATACCATCTATAACGAACGGTTACTAGAAAACTGGACATGCGTTTTAGCCGATGAAATCGGATAACGAGTAATGAGAATCACTACACTAGTCACACTCTCAATTTGATTTAGCTCACAATGTGGTATGACTAGTTCCAATGCCTTAAAATATTATCACAATAAATGGACAGCACACAAGGCTTTTCGTTCAGACAATTTATCAAACACTTGGAGTGCAGAGCACTACAAGTGAGTTCCGCTTTAGGTAATTTGCTCTAGTTTGCTTGTACAATCAAGGATTGTACTAGAGTCGAAATTAGTTTAGCACTTACTCAAAATAGTCCTAAATTTGATATAATTGCTTGTACTAAAACCACACAAATATTAAGCAATGTAAAAACGAAAGGTAAAAGGCACAGGGATTTGTTGAGGCAGTTTCCCCGTCGTCCTTGCTTCGGAGTACGTGTGCCCTCAACTATAACAATATAATTGAGCTCTTATAATATAAATTTAACCTGTTGTAGAATCGTATATACAAGAATGAAATAGATATCAAACAAACAAACTCCCTCGTTGTTGTGGATGCTATCTCCTCTTATCCCTTGATTCGAGTCGAATCAAGTCCTTTGACAGCTTGTGAGTGAACCTCCGATTACAACTCTATGTTTGAATAACCTCCCGTCTTCAAACTCCAGCCCGGCTGATCTCAAACACTCGTGTGTCGAACCCGAACTTCTCCTTCACAATTCTCCGATTACCGCTACTAGACCGACGGAACCCACCGCTCCTCGATTACCTTCACTCGGCCGAATATGCGTTGAGAAGACTCGTCCAAAAACCCCCAAATTCAGAGAATCTTGGAGGACAAAACCCTAGAGGTTTATTCAAGAAAAACCTGTCAATTCCTCAACCCGAACCGGATTACACAATCAACGGCTTCGAACGTTATCACCTTAGACAATCCATAATGCACAACAAAGATTATTGTGTGTGATTGTTGTGGTATGAAATGTAGAAGATGGAGATGGTGAGAACTTGAATTGACACCTTTTTCACTTTTCTTGTTTTTGTAATTGATTCAATTGATATGAAATGAATAAAGCAACTGAATATTTATACCAGACAAAACTGTTATAACTGATAAAACCAACTTTCAAAAATAATAGACAAATAAAAAAATATGCAGCAAACGGCGAGCGGTCGACCCATGTAGAGTGCAGGGTCGACCTGAGCTAACCCGAGGCAACATATTGTGCAAAACACACAGCTATGCGTCGACCGGAACAAGGCATGCGTCGACGCAAAGCCTGCATTTTTAGACAAATGCAAATGACAACAGTATCCGTCGACTGGTAGGTCGACCATACCTAACCTGAGAAAATGCATTTCTAGGACACTTGCCATAAGTCGACCGGAGCAGAGTTTAGGTCGACTCAAAGACCTGAAACTTCAAAAATGCCTAAATTCATATTTTTGATTCTCTTAGATGAAACCTATGATAGACCAATTGAGTTTAACTCCTATGACGCATATTTTGACAATTCTAAATGCAGTACTCGAGATATTTTAGTGCAAGCAAATAAACATGAGAAATAAGGTATGCTTATGCATCATGGTGATAACGTCAAATATCTATTCTTCCATGCGGCTAGGTTTTGACATTATCGAAACACACATATCTAATATCTGAGGCTTTGCCCTCACAGAATTGTGCTTTCTTCTCTCTTTGTTGGTTGATAAAAAGTTAGAAGAAAAAATTATATTTATTTTTAAATGGCAAAACTATCATTAACCTATAAAACAATAATTTAAGTATATAATTTTTGAACTTAACTACTTATAAAATTAAATTTAAATATAAATATATTTAACAAAATTAATTATATGGTTGATTTATTTATTTTAAGAAAGAAATAGCTACTTTAATTATTATTTAATTTAATATACTAATTTTAATATTTTAATACAATTATATAAAATAAATTTTATTTTGTATAGATCATCTAAGTAATTTATAAAAAAATTCAAATAATTTGACATGTTCATTGAATTGGGTAAAAATTAATGTCTTGTACATTTCTAATTTTTAATTTAAAACAAATTAAATAATTATCTTAATCATTAAAAATATTAAATAGTAAATTTAATTGTTTATAAATAAATAAAAAATTTAATTCTTAATAAAAATATTTTTAAAAGGTATTGTTCATATCCATTTTATAACTATCATAAAATACATTTTATTATGTATTAAATATTTATGAAAAATATTGATAAATTTAACATTTTATTTTAGAAATGAGTCAAATATTTAATACTTAAAATTTCAAATTTATTTTCAAAAATTGTTAATTATTTAAAATTTTGTTACTTAATTATGATTTTTATGGATGTCCCACAAAATATATTTTTTTAATAATACTTACATAAATTAGAAGATCGTAAGAGAAAATATAATCTACGGTAATAATTGAATTACTGAAACAGAATAATTAAGTCATTGATAACTAAATTACCACAAAAATAATTATAATAAACCTAAATATATTTAAAATAATGTATGAATCCAACGGATAAAATGTATTTATTTATGTTACTAATATTTATACTATGTTATTATTTGATTTTTTTTAAAATCAAATTCTTGTATAAATATTTTTATAAAAAATATTAATGATATCACTAAAGTATTGATTCTATCCTTTTCTTAAATATAAATTATACTTTTTATATTTATTAATTTTTATTAATTTTTTTTTAATTTTAAATGTAAACAAATACGCGTCACCGAAACCGTGGAAACCAGACGGATATCCAACTATTTATCTAAATACTAAGTTTCAGTCAAGAAAAAAACAACAACTCGTACAACTTGCTTAATTAGTTGCAATCAAAGCAACAACAAAAAATGAAGCAGCTTTCTTCATTGTATTGTGACACTTACACGTTAAAACCAATGAACCTTCCCATCAATAGCCGTAAAAGTTTGAATCATAATCACTTAGTCAAAGGGAAGGAAAACAAAACATAGGAAAACAAAAAACATTAATTCTTTTCAAAGATTTGCATCAAAGGGAAATTTATTAAATTGAATCACAGTCAAATAAAGCAAAACAAAGATCAGGTCCCATTAACCACACTGCACGGACCAAAGTTTATGGTTCCCTATGAACATTCGAAGCAAAAACCTTGTCACATAATTTCTGTATGTTCTCTGAACACCTTCAAGATATTAGAGAAAGTAACAATGCCAATTAAGCTGCAATCATCATCAATAACCCACAAGTAGTTTACTCTATGAGCAATTGCTTGAATCATCACAGCAATCAAAGAGCTTTTTGGATGACACACTATAGCCTCAGCCTTTCTCACAAATCTCGCCGAGTAACTCGACGACCTTCCATACTTTCCTGACCTATTCAAACTCCTTGTCGGACTCTCCTCATCAGACGAGGAGGAGGCCGACACATCACCGGTCAGAGAAGTCAAAATTGTAAACTTCTGCAGCAATTTCTCCAGATTCTTCTCCTTCAACCTTGCCTTCACAACGCTAACCAGACCCTCGGGCGGGCCACCATAGTCAATGTAGGACATCAAGTCCCCTGCAGACAAAGTTGTGACAGCAGCCGCAACCGACTCATCACAGCAAGCAAGCGTGAAGGGCGATATCTCCCCAATGAATGTCCCATCACCATCGACAACAGCAACAGAAGTTTGTTGTGCAAGGGACTTCGCGATGGCTTCAACAACGGAAGACGCGGGGGAATAGTAATCAATAGCAACCACATCAGAGCTGATGATATCAAGATCAGAAATGGATTGTGCAGAGAGTGGAGCAAAGAGGCCAATGGAACCAAGCAAGAACCTGATTACATCCTCCTGTGTTAACCAACAGAACTCAACCCCGTTGTGGCCGCTGATTGTTGATAACTTCTGATGCTGTTTTCTCCTTGAAATGCCACCTCTTCTTGTTTGCACAATTGGCACCACAAGGTTTTGTGCTCCCTCAAGTATCAGATCAATTGCTTCCGATAAGCTTGAAACATCAAATTAACAAAAAAAAAAGATTAATTAACCAAAAACATGTTAAGAAATGTGGTTAGACTTAAGTCAACTCTAATAAAATTGGTCTTGACGAGGATTATTTCCACTTATAAACACATATTCAAGTCATATATTCTCAGATGTAAAATTTTTAACATAGTCTCTCACGACCTGGACTTCCCAGCAATAAATTGTGGGTGTCTCGAATGGAAATAGTGAAAACCATAGTAGACTATATATCCGATTTAAGACTCTTAACAAATCCTACGATAAAAACACACATTAAAACAGAATTTTAAGCTTAAACAAGAAATTACATAAGTATAATTAGTTAATTAATTCATAGACATTTTCAAGTTTCAACTAGAAATTTCTAACACTTATGTCTCTATTCCTAAAGATTAAACTCCTTAAAGAAAATGGTCAGCATCACACATAGATAAATCTAGATCCAAAAAAAACTCTAAATAATAACAAAAATAATAATAACATTAAACTAAATAAGAGGAAGAGAGAGAAAAATATTGCAAATAAAGTAATAAAAATAAAGTAATAAAAAAATGAAAAGTACCTAGAAGAAGATTCTAGATGCACAACAAGACCATCAACCTTATTCAAAAGGTTAGAAATTGAAGCATTAAGAGCAGAATCAGGACAGACAAGACTTTCCTCTCTGCAAAGGTAACAAATCACATCAACCATACACACCTTCCCCACACATTCGGAGTAATCACGGTCCCAAACACTGACGAAACTCTCGCCTGAGCTTCTGAGTAGTTCAATGGCCTCGGCGACAGTAGCCGATGTCGAAATCGACTTCAGCGGCGGCTTACCGAGACAGAGTTCAGATAACTCATATGTGAGACAGGACACTTCCATACAAAGATTAAACACGCTGTGGCGGAGAGAATGTTGAAAGTGAAAAGGTTGTTGAAAATTGAAACACTCGTTTTTGTTGTGGTAGAGTGAATGCAAAAGTAAAATAAAAGCGTGTATTTATAGAGAGGGAAATTATAACATTGAGTTTACAAAATAGAAAATATTAGTTAAAAAATTGTTGTAGGCCTACTTTTTTATTTTATTTTTAAATAGAAAAAGTGTATACTTTTTATCTTTTTGATGTCATTGGGCACTTTATACCAGTAAAGGTTAAATTTTTTGTACTCATATAAGTACATTTTTAACCATACATTTATGGTTTAAAAATTTAATGGTTTAGATGTATTGGTGGTCTACAAAAAAGTTTATCATAAATAGATTTAAATTTTATTTATCGGGTTTTAATTAATTAATTTATTTTTTAGATACATTTATTTAATAATAAAATATATGTTTATATTAAATAATAAATTTATAGTTTTTATTATTCTCTCTAATTATATTTATTAAAAATATTATTTGTTAATTACGGTAAATAAGTAAACAATGTATTTGGATAATGTATATGGACAATATATAAATCAAATATATTAATTGCTTGATAAATTTAAAAAAAATATTTATTTTATAAATAAAGATGGAGAGTAATGAATTTTTTTTTGTAATTGGATGCGTTAAATTTTATTTCTTTTTATTTGTAACAAATAGTTTAAATTGACTTGAAAAAATTCTATTTTTATTTCTTTTTTGTACAATTATTTTTTTCTTTTCAAATCAAGTTGTTTTTAAAAAAAATATGTTAATAGTTTTTTTTATTTGATGATAAGTTTATTAAGATTTTGTTTAATAATAGCGTATAACTATAGTTTATGTCTGATTCACACAAATACATATAAAAATTCCATCAAAAGTTTAATCTAAAAAATTATGATTTTATGTGTATACTTAATTCCAACAAAAAGAGAAAACCCGTAATAAAATTCATAAAAATAAAAATAAAGTTTCATAAAATAAATAAAAAATTCAACTTAAATGAAAATAAAGAGGTTAAAGATGATAAAAAAAACCATTTTTAAATTTAAATATATATTTTATTAACAAATAAATAAATGTATTTTAAAAGGTCAAATTTTATAAAAATATGTTTTATAAACCACAAAATCAAAATCAAAGTACATGTATATTAAGTTGCCAACAGTATATCTAAGCAATCCAATTTTTAAATTATAAATCAAAGTCTAAAAAGTGCTTGAGAATTGATATCCCACTACATAGTGCACAAATCTCAATATTATTAAAATAAATTAATAAAAAATAATAAAATATGCTTCATGATCCTATTTATAAAAAAAGTTAATTTTTAATATTTATTAAATAATTAATATATTTAATCTATTACACTTTTTATCTTTTGATGCCATTGGGCGCTTTATACCAGTAAAGGTTAAATTTTTGTACTCATATAAATACATTTTTAACCATAGATTTATCATTTAAAAGTTTAATGGTTTAGATGTATTGGTGGGTGGTCTACAAAAGTGTATCATAAATAGATTTTTAAAATTTGGGTTTTAGTTTTTTTTTGTATTTTTAAGATGCATTTATTTTAATAATAAAATAGTTGTTTATATATAAATGATAGATTGATAGTTTTTTATCATTTTCTCTAAGTCTATTTGTAAAAAAAATTATTTGTTAGTAAAGATAAATAAACAATGGACAATAGATATATTTATTATTTAATAAATTTAAAAAGTATATTTAAAAAAAATAGAGGTAGAGAGTAATTAATTTGTTTTTTTAACTGTATGTCTTAAATTTTATTTCTTTTAATTTATAACAAATAGTCTAAATGACTTGAAGAAAAATTATTTTTATTTCTTTTTTTATGATTATTATTTTTCCAACTTTGTTTCATAATTTAAAGAACTATTTAGAGACACTGTTTACGAGTCACTATTCACGCACTGTTCATAGTATTGTTCACAGTACTGTTCATAACGTTGTACATAAATATATTATTTTATTAAAAATATATACTATTCACCGTATAAATACGATAAACACTATGTATTATATAAGTATTGGTGTAAGAAATTGATATATAAATAACATTGCTGATATCTAAGTCATCCAATTTTTAAATTATAAATCAAAGTCTAAAGAGTGCTTGAGAATTGATATCCCACTACATAGTGCACAAATCTTCTTAAGATAATTTTTTATTTTCTTACTTTATACTAAGTATTTTAGAATATTCAAATCTCAATATTACTAAAAGAAATTAATCAAAAATAATAAAATATCCTTTTTGATCCTATTTATAATAATAAAAAATTGATTTTTAATATTTATTAAATAATTAATATATTTAATTTATTATACAATTCATATACATTGATTATTCAATATAACCTTAAAAAATTTTATTATAAATAAAGTCAAAGAAATATTACTTAAATTAAAAATAAATACACAGTCAACCCATCTCTAGAATAAAGAAATATTCGTCAAGATAATTATTAAATTACTTAGTGTATCTACAAATTTTTTTGGACAAAAGTATTCACTTATACTATTATATTCTTAAGCAACAACCTTTTAACTTTTCTACAAATTTAATGTACTAAACCAGAAATGGAGTAAGGAAATATGATAACAATGTATTAGAGCTTTTGATACGGTGAAGAGAGGATTAATATGCAAGGTTAATACTTCAATGCTTGAGTCAGTATGTGAGAAATGAGTGAATTAAAATTAAATATGAAATCGAGTATTTGAATTGCGGATAATCGTTGGATGTATCTGGAGTTTGAATCCTTTATACTTATCTGCATAGCATATCTCGTGTGGTGAGAAGGTTCTGGATGGATTGTAGCTCCTTTAGAATGGTCAGTCGGGAATCAATTTGGTTGGCCTAGAATGGTTGTCTCCCTAGCCCTTGTTTTTGCGTAACTGATAACTCACTACGTGTGAGGTATTCTACCTCTTAATACTTGATTTTATTTTGTAATTAAGCAAGTTTGTTAGGTTAATTTAAGTTTATTTTGTTGTTTTAAGAAAGTTTGTGAAGAGCACAATATACGCTTTCTTTTATGAGTTTTTATGCGTTTGTCACATGTGTAGGGTTAATTTTTTATATGTTCTGCCACGACAGAACTAGAGCATCACTTCAACCTCAACTTTCAATGAAGTGTCAATTGCAAAGAAGATTATAATGAGTGAATGTTTGTGTCATTAGGACACACATGGCAACAATCAGAGAATTAGACTACAAAGAATTTAAAAATGAGAATGGATAAGATCAAGCACTACGAGACAAAGTTTGCAAAAACTGTATTATGGAGAATAGTACACGTTGTGTCTGGCTGTGCAGGAGGCCTGCCACAAGATGTGTTATCCCCGACAGGCTAGAAATTATACTGTCTGGAGTTGAATCAAAAGGAGAGAGAAGGAACGTGTCGTGATAAATGGGTTAAAACCAACGAATATCCACATGGCCCATGATCCAATGAGAAGAAGAAGAAGAAGAAGAATGCTTAGCGCACTTGTCATCAAGTACTTAGCTTGAAACTCAACTTGCATTTTTCTTTTTTCTTTTGTGGTTCAAAAATATTTGGGTTTGTTTAATACTTCATTATCAATGAAATGAGTAGGTGTAATACCCTAATTTTTACCCCTAAGATTTCCCACATCTCATTTGCATCTTTGCACTACAAAAAAGATCGTATTTTGGTTCATCTATCCCTCTCATCTTCGGGTTTATGCCTTGCAAGGATCACTGAGCATCTGCGTGTTTCTTGTTTGCTTTTATTTGTATGTTTATGTTTACTGACCTTTAACCAAAATACCAAAAATATGCTTGTTTTCCCTTTACTAACTTTTTCAGGAAGAGGTTGGAATCAAGGACATCAATCAACAACCTTTCAGCTTGAATAAATTCAACTGAAGAAGTCAAAGTCGATCTGCAAACAATTCAAAATCATTTGATCAAGGGTTTCCTAAGATTTTATTAAATATTACTCAATAAGTTCTAAGGTTCATGTGTTTATTTTCATGTCTTCTTTGACAAATTAGAAAATCAAGCCAGAGCGAAGACATCACATAAAAATGGCCATTTTCACACTTTTTCACTGTGTTAATTGATTAACACATTTATACACGCAAATGGTTAATCGATTAACTAGTGTGTTTTTTTGTGAAAATGAGCCAAATTCAAATTCTGCAGTATTTTGACACCAATTTTCAGATATTTCATCATGAGAATATTCTAGATCACTTCATTTTAATTCCCCTACCTCATCACAATTGGTTCCCACCATACACTTTCATTAATCACCACTTGATCTTGATTTTGCCTCCAAATTCAAATTCTAAGTCTAAAATTTGGTTCCAAACCACCAAAATTTTCAAGCCTAAATTCTATAAATAGAGGCTTCATTTCATTCTTTCTTCAAGCTTTGATAGCCAAAATCACCTTGCTAAAATTTCTCTCAATTTCCTTCAACCACAAAATTCACCAAAGCTCTTTCTTCTTTTGAAAGATTAGTAAGTTCTTCATTGGAACTTACTAATCTTTGAGCTAAAACCTTCATCCAATCACTTTTTCATCATCAAATTCAGTAGATCAAGACTTTGGAGTGTGATTTTTAAATTTGGTTTGAAGCAATTTCAGATTTAAAGTGGTAAACTCTCATTCCACCATTATTGTTCTTGATCCATCTTCCACAATATGATCTATTATTGATTCTTGTTGCTTGATCTTTTGATCTTGCAAATTTTGTTTTATTGGTGTTATTTGTTGTTGTTTTACCTGAATTTTCGTGCTAATTCTTATTCATGATCATGAGATGTTTGAAGAAATGGTTAGATCATGAATGCTGAATTTTTTTCAAATTTTTTTGTTGTCTTAACAGTGTTAATCGATTAACACATTTGCACATGCAAATGGTTAACCGATTAATCAGTGTCTAGAATGTGTTTTTTGCTTGTTTTTGGGACTGTTTTGGTTCCACTGCCTTTTCCTTCCCTTTCCTTTTGTTATTTGCATTGGATTACATCTTTGTGTGGTTCAATTTGGCATTTCTTCATCTATCTCTCATTTTCTTTTGATCGATGAAAATCTTCAATATTATTGGAACTTATTTTAGTTCTTAATGAAGATGAAATCGTTACATATTTTATTTTCGTACGGTATTGCTTTTGGAGGATGATCTACATATCGTCTATCTAGCATACATTAGTACAAACATTTTTATTGACCGGTCTCAGATAATCGTGTCTTCTACATAAGCCCGATTACGATTGCTTAACATAGAGCTACATGTGTCCCGTATCAGAAAATGATCATTCATGGCTTTAACTTATGTTTGAAAGTCCAAGTATGGTTGATTATTTTTCTTGGTTCCATTACTTATGAAACTTTTTTTTAGGAGGTTTTGATTTTATGAATCCTCTAATGAGTCTTCATTAACTTTGGTCTAAGTTTATTATTTAACCATCGTTGATCATTTGTTCTAACAACTAATCACTAACTCACTAACAATATTATTGTACTAATTTTGTTTATACTTCTTTCTTGCTCCCTATCTCTCTTTTATTTTTATGCTCCATTATTATCATCTCATATCACATTATTGTCTGTGCTTCCGCTCTCTTTTCCTTTTATCCATTTGGACCAAAAACATTAATAATGGCTTAAATCCCTAAAAAACTTGTTCTCTTAATGGTGTATTATGGTTACTATCCTTTGCATTGGACATGGAGTTTTGGACTTAGAATTATTATTTTAACCTATGCTTGGAAGCTTGTGATGTCAAACCTTGGATTTTGGGTACTTGTAGTTCTCTTTTGAAGACTTATTTTGATCAAGACCTAATCTAAAGGAACGGATGCTTATGTTATGAAGCTTGCTTGTGTGGTTAGATTGTTCTTATCCTTAGCTTTTATCTTTTTGCTATAGGATATTCATTTCTTCTTCACCCCTTCTTCAATTTTCAAATCTTCTCCCGTTTTTAAAATATTTCTTGTTTTCAAACTATAACCTCTTTTACAATAAAATCTTGACTTTTGTCAAGTGCTTTTTCAAACTTTCATTTCTTTAATAAATGCCAATCAATGTTAATCATACTTTGACTCTTTTCAAAAAGACATAAAAAATATTCAAACTCATTCAAACCTTTTATGCCTTATACACTTTTTCTTTTAAAACTTTTTCATAAGTTTAGACATGAGTCATCTCTTTAAGTGGAATTATTCGCTTGGAAATGACGATTTGTCTTTACATTAAAATCAACCATAACAAACCTATTTTATTATTTGTACCATGAACTACGGGGTTTTGATCCTATATTTCACTTTGTGGATACGTAGGCATGAGACGACAAGTCTCTCCAAACACAAAAATATTCAAAAATAATTCTTCTCTCATCTCCCCAATCTCATTTCAAACAAACCTTTTCAAACCAAAAAACATAGATATTTCAAAGGGTTCCTATAGAGTACTATAGACGTTTTTGGGTGCTAACACCTTCCCTAAGCGTAACCAATCTCCTTACCCAGTCTTTGTTCATCTGTTCTTGCCTTAGAACTTGCTTAGATTTTGTTCGCTCTTTTTCCTTTCCTTTTGAAATCACCACACTAAAAGAAGAGGTATTTGAAGTCACCATAATACCTCCTTAGACGGTAAGTCTTATAACATGTGTTTAGCTATAATGTCATTTGTTTACCAAGTGACTTCAAACATAAGAAGGATTGGAAAGGGGTTAATTGTTTTTACTTTATAAAAACAAACACACACACACACACACACACACACACACACACACACACACACACACACACACACACATACACACACACACACACATACACACACATAAATATATATGTACAACTTAACCATAGACTACTCATGTCCCTAAGAGTTTCCTCTTTAGAGTTCCACTAAAAAGTTACACTTTACCTTTTACAAGATCATCTCATGAACTTTCAACAACAAATAAAGGTTTTACACAAGCTTAGTTCAACAACCTATAAACATAGCTTTTGCACATGCTTAGCTCAATAACCAATAAACCAAGGTTTTGCACATGTTTAGCTAAAGAACCTTCACCAAAGATTTTTTTAGGTTTATCACATAAGATAATCACACTCTTGAATAAATCAGATTAATTAGAGTATTAGTACAACACAACTCTCAAAGGGGTTTTTCAGTCTTTTAACACTACAAGAATTTTAGTGAAAAGGAAAATTTATAAACAAAGAGAGTAGAAATTATTATATAGATTTATATTCATAAGTCTAGCCTTCGTGATCATTACCAAAAACGTATTTTCATCATCTACCTCTTGCCTCGCAACCTTAGCTTCATCTCCTTGAGAATCCCTCTGTTTTGCACCATATTCATTTGAAAAATGTCCAAGCTTTTGACAATTCCAGCACTTAATTTTGCTTTTGTCTGTTAGTTTTCCACCTCTAACGTTGCCTCGATCACCATATCTACTGGAGTTGCTCTCACCCTTTGCCTCGTCAAAACCTTTAAATTTTGTGGATCATTTCCACCCAAATTCTAGAAACTTTGCTTCCTTTTAGAAGCCCAATTTGCTTTTGATCTTTTACTCTTCTCATCGAGCCGCGCTTGTAAAGCAATCTTTGTTTTAGCTTTACCACTCCCTCTCTCATCCATTCTTTGCTCATGAGTCTCAAGAAAGCTTTGAAGCTCTTCTTTGCTCAACGTTGCAAGGTCCTTCGATTCTTCGATAGCCACTACAATATTGTTAAATCTTGACATTAAAGAACGCAAAATATTCGATACAACATTTTGCTTCAAAATCGTTTCTCCAGAAGACTTGATTTGATTCACCAAACGCGTAATACGCATCACATAATTGTTTCTCCAGAAGACTTGACTTGATTCACCAAACATGTAATACGCGTCACATAATTGTTGATTGTTTCCTTCTCTTTCATTTGTGTTAACTCGAATTTCCTCTTATGAGTTTGTAACCTCACCACCTTCGCCTTAACAGCCCTGACATAAGCTTCCTCCAATATCTCCCAAGCTTGCTTTGCCAACTCAAAATCGCCAACCTTTTCAAAATTGTCACTATCAATACAAGAATGAATCAAGAAGAGTGCCTTGTAATCTTTCTTCTTCTCTCCCTTGAATGTAGCCTTTCATGCCTCTATAGCTTTTCCCCTATGTGGTGTAACTCCATTGTTGACCGCTTCAAGAACTCCTTGATACCCAAACAACACTTTCATTTTCTTTGACCACTTGTCATAATTCTTCGAATCAAGAACCAGAAGGTTGATAGGGATTCTATCGTTGGAAATGATACTCATTGTTGCAGCGGAATTAGATCAGAACCAAAGCTCTTGATGCCAAATGTTATAACACACAAATCAATTAAGGTGAATTAATGGAGAATTAGGGTAATTCAGAGAAGATGAAGTTAAGAATTGAGAGAATATATATATATATATATATATATATATATATATATATATATATATATATATATATATATATATATATATATATATATATATATATATATATATATATATATATATATATATATATATATATATATATATATATATATATATATATATATATATATATATATATATATATATATATATATAGAGAGAGAGAGAGAGAGAGAGAGAGAGAGAGAGTAATTAAGGGTGAGAATGAAAATTGGCATTAACAATAATTGAGAGCACTAAAAGCCTTTTATACATCAGTTACAAAATAATGGAAAAAACAAAACAACTTAAAAAAAACTGAAAGCTGAAATGCTACGGTGATAACCGGTTACCATAATTTGGGTAACCGATTGCACCCAATTGAAAACACCACTGCCTCTAAAACACGACCATGTAACCGGTTATCATAAATAGAGTAACCGGTTACACCAACATAAATGATAGAAAAATAATTTTTTCAACAAATTTAAGATCAAAACTTTGAAGAAATATTTTAAATCTAACTTTCCACAATTCAAATCTATCGCCATTAAAGGAAGGAAGTGTGTTTAGAAAAATCTTCTTGTTAAGTGTTATATACTCTATTATATTTTAATATGAACTAGAAGTGACTTACATTTGAAAATAGTGTAATCAACATTTCTTTTCTCTCATTTATATTATTAAAAAAATATTACAAAAAAATATAAATAATTTTTTTATAAAATTTATAAAATCATATATATATATATATATATATATATATATATATATATATATATATATATATATATATATATATATATATATATATATATATATATATATATATCAAATTTAGTAAATAGTTGTTTGTTTAATATATAGTTGTTAGGTTTGAAGTTTGAACTCATGACCTCCGATAGATAATACATATGATTTTTGTCCATGTGAGAAATAAAGAAGAGTTTTGAGATATACCACTTAGAATTGCGAGTGATGCGGAACAAAATTAGCAACTTGTTAATTTAATGTATTTTTATCTTTGCGGGGGTTCAAACCTATGTCCTCTAAAGATAATACATATGATTTTTGTTCATATGAGAAATTAAGAAGAGTTTTGAGATGTACCACATAAGATTATGGATAATGTGACACAAAAAGAGACTGTTTATAATATATTAAATCTAAAGCGTCCAACATTATGTAAAATATTGTTGATTGTATTTATTTTATTTGTGTGACATGATATGAAGAAATAATATGAAGAATATAATAATTAAATATATCAATATAATAAAAGAGTGTTGTATATTCTATCATATTTTAATATGAGCTAAGAATGACTCACATTTAAAAATACGTCATTTCTTTTCTCTCATTTATTATTGAAAAAATCTTGAAAAAAAAATATAGATAGTATTTATAAAGTTTAGAAAATAATATATATCAAAGTTAGTAAATAGTTGTTACGTTTGAATTTTAAACTCATGACCTTTAATAAATAATATATATGATTTTTGTCCATATAAAAAATAAAAAAGAGTTTTGTCTTTATGAAATAAAATATTAAATTGTTAATTTAATATATTTTTATCTTTGTGAGGAATCCAACTCATGATATCTAATAGATAATATAATATTTGTTCATATGAAATAAATATGTGTCACGTAGAACTATTAGTGATGTAATATAAAGAATAATAAATTGTTCAAATAATATTTTGCATTTCAAATTTAATATATTATAAATAAATGTCATGTATACAACGTACTATTGCTGGAGGCAGTAGTGAGTTGTGATAATTTGACTTTGACCATCTCAAAAAATGGACGATGGCTAACCTTCCATAAATACCAGATCTAACAAGAATTCATTAAATAAATTATTCAAGATCAATATTAAATAATCAATTCTAAAATAACACAAATTAATAATTAGAGTTGCTAATTATTTAACAAACACTTGTACGAAAATAATATTCTCTTACGGCTAGAGAGAGAAATTTTCAGAGAGAAAAAATAAGTTGAAAACAACAAAAAGAGCATATATTTGTTTAAATATTGACCTAATTTGTTTTGTTTTGCTTATAATACTAATGTACATTTTTGTTTGATAAGAAGCTGCGGTGATTAACCGCTGAATCGTTGATCGACAAGACGGCATCTCAAAAAATATTCTTACTAGGAACATATTCTCGATCACAGGTTTTTATCAACTTGCACAATGTTTCTGTCTTTTTCCTTCTAAAAACACATGCACACTATATTAATGTTTCTGTTTTATCATGCTATTGTCAATTTAACCTAATTTGATAAATAAGAGTACATTACTCTCCAGCTAAGGTTCACGTTAGTGATTAATTTTGAATCCTTATATATAATTTTCCATGCGTGACAGTGACTGATGACAAGCATGTTTTAAGCAAGAAGCATGTACAATATATGTGACATCATGCGTGCATGAGAATAATTTTATAAGAAAAATTGTCAATTTATTTAGGTGTTAATACCATATGATCATTGTAGATTGGATCTAACACAGAGTTAGAATGATGCATTACTTAAAATTTTAAATTTTTGGATAAAATATATCAATATTAATTTATGGTGTGATTACCACTTCATCTATAAATCTAAAAAATATTCCTTCGTCTACAAAATGAGAAAAAATTAATTTATTATGAATGGCTAACCAATTACATGCATACTGGGTGTAAATAATTTTATAAAAACTATAATTACTGTTTTTGAGTTATATTAATATAATTATTTATTTCTAATGTATTATTTTAGTTTTTTAATGATAAATATAATATATAAATAATGGGTGATTAATCATTAAAGAATGACAAAGGAACCACAAAGCACAAGAAATGCCAAAGTGAAACAAAAGTGCAAAAGGTACAACAACAAAAAAAAAAACAAATAACAAACACAATCCAACTAAAACTACCGATTAAAAGATCCTCACAAATAAAGGCTCAAGCTAATAAGAAATCAACCTTGCTGATAACATGTTAGATTTTTCCTCGTCAGATCCACCATCAACTGACCAAATCCCATTAAAAGAGCACACACAACCAAAAGTTAGAACCTACCTCTTAAGTAAGGTAAACACTCGGATTTATCATTATAGTATTTTGACTGAGATAGTTTACTAGGCCTAAGAGGAAAATAATCTATAATGAAATAGGGGTGGCGAGCGCCTAAAAAAAGCGGGTCACTCAAAGCATACAAAGCAAGGTGACCATCCAAAGAACATTGCATGTCTCCCAATTAGGCTCAAGTCCAACCAAAACCAATTATCTTTCTCATATAGTACATGGTTTATGAGGTTCTTAAGGAGAAATTGCTAGGGAATGTGAGAAAGGGGAAAAACCATTCTTCCCATGACTTAGTAGTGACCTGGTCTCCTCTGATCCAAGTTTCATATGAGAAAAGGGAAAATCGTCTCCCCGACTTTGTGGCCCAAGCTTAGAGAATCCTCTCTAAATGACTCGATCCCAAAATAGAGAGGGGTGTCACAATCTTTCAACAGACACAAACACCGAGAAAGAGTCTTTCACAATTCTTATGTGAGTCAGGTTTACAACTTCCGTTCACCCTAATCACACCAAAATCATTCAAATCTCTGATTATCACACTTATTGAACTCTAAAAAATACAAAGACAATTGATCATTTGTTGAAGTCACGCGACAAAACCTCTTACTTCATCTAAGTGAGCATTTTTTTTTCACTATTGTATTTTTAGCAAGTATAACTGGAACTCACTCTACGGCCTGGTAAAGAAACATGGGTCACACCCATCTTAAGCTCACAAGCCACCTCAGTCATCTTTTGAGTATGGTGACAAGGCGTGTCATCATAACACCCACCTAAGTAGTCACATGTGCACAACATAACATAGGGATTTGGTAGAGGCGACAGATTTATCTCATATTGCAGGAGATACGCTCGACATGTCTTGTCATTGAATAACACACTATTCAACTCCACACCAAGGGCGAGAAAGAAGCCAAAAACTGAAATTGTTTTCTCTATTAAGGACATTACATGTATGCACCCTCATGACAATGATTCCATGGTTGTCAGAATACAATGTAACAGTTGGGATATAAAGCGGGTACTGATTGCTCAAGGATCTTAATAAAGATTCTATTATGGGACCATTTGAAAGGCTCTGATTGGATCTAAATGACATCTTGGCGTTTTAAGGTTTAGTGATTGGGCTTTCAACAAGCTCGTGCATGTAAAATGCCATATAACCCTTAAGACATTATTCAAGATGAAGAAGAATGCAAAGCTGATCAAGGTCAAATAATTTGTGGTAGACGCCTTTTCTTCATACAATGTCATCATGCCCCCCCCCCCCCCCCCCCCCCCCCCCCCCGCTCTCAATTTTTTAGGTGTTGCCTTATTGACCTTATACCTAAGAATGAAGTATTTTCTCCTCGACATGAAGATCAGGGTATCCAAGGTGATCAAGAGATATCCCAAAAATGCTACATGGGTAGCCTCATGATAAGGAGGGAGAAATTGGCCGCAACCACCATTCTGCAACCAGATGGGCAAGAAGAGGATTCTATTAAGTTTGATACTAGAATAGACCTTAATAAATAAAGACTAACACCCACAAAGGATCCAAAGGAGCTCTAGATCATGCCCTAAGATTTCTAGACCACCGAGTTAGGTACATCCCTGATTAAAACTGGAGAGGAAGATATTTCCTCCCTACTCATAAGAAACATTAATTTTTTCACGTGGGCCTCTTTTGACATGCCTAACATAGACACCAAGGAAGTTTGCCATCGTCTTGCTATAGATTTTGTTGTGAAGAAAGTTACGAGGTAAAGGGGGCGATAATTGATAAGGAGGTTAAGAAGTTGAAAAACATATGTTTCATAATTGTTACTCCCTCTGTTCTTTTTTAGGTGTCACTTTCTTGAAAAAAAAATTGTTACTTTTTAATTGTCACTTGCAAAGTTCAAGATAGTATTAAGTGAACTTTTGTCAAAATTACCTCTCTCTCTCTCTCTCTCTCTCTTTATATATATATATATATATATATATATATATATATATATATATATATATATATATATATATATATATATATATATATATATATATATATATATATATATATATATATATATATATATATATATATATATATATAAAGAGAGAGAGAGAGAGAGAGAGAGAGAGTAAAATGAATATAAATAATAATTAAGGGTATTATAGATAAAAGGAGAATTATTGTTTGAAAAGTAAAATATTGAATAGCTTTCTTGGTATGTGTAAAAAAATGACACTTAAAAAGGAACAGAGGGAGTATCAAATACCTAACTTGGATAGACAGCCCGGTCTTAGTTCGGAAGACGTCAAATAAATGACGGATGTGCGTCAATTTCATTGGTCTGAACGTAACGTGCCTTAAATATATATTGGTATGCATTGTCTAACATTGGTAGAGGTATCGATGGGTCCTCCGGCTACAGAATTCTAAGCTTCATAGTTGCCTACTCCGATTATAACCAAATAAATGTGGAGCCTTTAGACGCACTAAAGATGGCAATCATGTCTAACCATCGAATTACTACTAAAATGTCATATAATTTGGATTGAAAAATGTAGGTGCCACCTATCAAAGGCTACAAGATATAATATTCTTAAACTAAATAAGGTGTAACCTAGTGGTTTACATTGATGACATGATTGTGAAAACCCATGAAGAAAGAAGTCATTATACAGATTTATAAGTTATCTCTGATGTATGTTCGAAGATAAAACATGCACATGAATCCCGCTAAGTTCTCCTTCAAGGTTCATGCAGGTAAATTTCTGGGATTTTTCTTAACAAGAAGAGGGATCAAGGATAATCTTGAAAAATGTTAGGCAATCATTGACATGAGAAGCCTCCTCATGGTTAAGGAGGTTCAACAACTAATAGGGAGCTTGGTCGCACTATCACGTTTTTTCTGTGCACGGGAGAAGTATTCCACTTTTTTTTGCCATGCTAAATAAGAAGGAGAAGTTTGAGTGTTCAAACAAGTATGAAGAAGCGTTTGTAGCATTAAAGGTCTTCTTGGCAACACAACCCATTCTAATGCACCCCGAGGAAGGCATTCCTTTATACTTATATTTACCAATCACTAACAAGGTGATGATCTATTTACTCGTCCGAGATAAAGAAAAAGGGAACAAGGTGATGATCTATTTACTCGTCCAAGATAAAGAAGAAGGGAACAAGGTGTTGATCTAATAATTTGACAAATTAAGTTATATTAGAATAAAGATTTACAATAATTAATGTTTTCCTAACTTTCTTTCATTCATTCTCCGTATCTCACTTTTTGAGTGTTAGAATTAGGTTCAATGCTTGTTACGCTTCAACCAATACTTCATTATTTATTAGTTTATTGAACTAGTAAAGAAGGAAGTGTTGATTGAAGAACTATAAGCATTAAACCAAATTTTAACTCTCAAAGAGAGAGAACGTAGAATGCAAGGAAGAAAGATAAAAAACATTGATCAATGTAAGTTTTTTTCTAACATAACTTAATTTTGAATATTATAAATTTCTAATTCAATTAGAAATGTTATTTAGCTAGTGACGAGTTGGTAAAACACTCAAACCACATATGGCATAATAAACTCATTTTATAGGACATGTTGGTTCAACATAGTGAAAGCTGCAATGTACAAGGTATATCATTCAAATCTATAACATGCAACATATAAATGATAATCAACAACATACCTAAAACAAAATACAACATATATTAACAAAAACTAAATCATCAGCAACATACAAATTTTATCAACAACATACTATATATATATATATATATATATATATATATATATATATATATATATATATATATATATATATATATATATATATATATATATATATATATATATATATATATATATATATATATATATATATATATATATATATATATATATATATATATATATATATATATATATATATATATATATATATATATATATATATATATATATATATATATATATATATATATATATATATATATCAACAAACACAAAATTATCATCAACTAACAATTTTTATCAATAACAACACACCTTAAACAACATACAACATATATCAACAAAAACTAAAATCATCAACAACATACATATTTTATCAACAACAACATACCTTAAACAACATACAAAATATACCAACAAACACAAAATCATCAACAACATACCTTAACTAACATACAACATATATCACCAAAAACTAAATCTTCAACAACATACAACTTTTATCAACAACAACATACCTTAAACAACATACAACATATATCGACAAATACAAAATCATCAACAACATACAACTTTTATTAACAAAAACCAATTTTATCAATAACAATGTACCTTAAACATCATGCAACATATATCAATAAAAACTAAATCATAAACAACATATAACTTTTATCAACAACAACATACCTTAAACAACATACAAAATATAAGAACAACAAAAAAAATCAGCGACAACATAAAATGTGGAAAAGTCTCACGTACCTGAAATGTGAAGAGGAAGTAAAAAAAAATGAGTTTTGTGTAACACATTTCCTTGATCCATAAGATATGAAGAAGATATGTTGAGGTTTTGTGAAGAATTTGTATAAACCGTTCATGATATAAGGAAAAGGCGTGAGAGAGTGTTACAGTTTCGTTTTGAGAGAGACGTCTATTTTTTCTAGAAAGAGAGAAATTTCGGTTAAATCTATGTTACACTTTTCACAACGATTGCTTAAATCAACCCTGATAAAATGTAGACACTTTTCACAATAGTTGCTACTTTAGACCGTGGTGAAAGATATTTAATTTTTAATATAAGTATTAACATTATAAGTGAAACGACCATATTGTAAACAAACAAAAAATTGATGGTGCTTGGAATCGAAGCCTGTAAGCCTTAACATACGGTTATTACCATGGACAGTAGTGAAAAGTATTTTAGTAAAAGAAATTATTTTAGTATTTTTTATGAAAAATAATAATACATATTAAGGGGTAATTAATCATTAAATTACAACAAAGGAACCACAAGGCACAAGAAGTGCCAAAAGGAAACAAAAGATTAAAAACTACAACAAAACAAACAAACAACAAATACAATTCAACCAAAACTACTGACCAAAAGATCCTCACAAATAAAAGCTCAAGCTAATAACAAAATCAACCTTGGTGACAACAGATTATATCTCTAGCCGCCAAATCCATAATTAACATATCAACTCCTACTAAAAGAGCACAAAAAACTAAAAGCCATATCCTACCTCTTAAGTAAGGTAAACACTTGAATGTTTTGTTATAGTATTTGTATTGAGATAGGTTACTAGGCCTAAGAGGAAAATAATCCAGGATGAAATAAGGGGCGGCGACCGCCTAAAAGAAGCGGGTTACTCAAAGCATACAACGTGAGGTGGACACCTAAAGAACGTTGCAGGTCGCCCAGTTGGACTCAAGTCCAAAACCAATTATCTATCTCATATAATACATGTGGTTTCTGAGGTGTTTAAGGAGAAATTTCTAAGGAATATGAGAGAGGGGAAAACCATTCTTCCCATGACTTAGTGGTTACCTGGTTTCCTCCGCTCCAAGTTTCCTAAGAGAAAGGGGAAAATCATCTCCTGACATTCTTGACCAGACTTAGACAATCCTCTATTAATGACCTGATCCCAGAATAGGGAGGGCAATCACAAATTTTCAATAGACACAAAGGCTAAGAAAGAGTTTCTCACAATTCATGTGGGAGTCAACTTTACAATTCTCGTTCACCACAATCACACCAAAAAAAATCAAAAGTGTGATTGTCATCTTTATTGCACTATAAAAAACACATTAACCATTTGTCATTCGTTGAAGTCTCGCAGCAAAGCCTTTTGCTTTATCTAAGTGGGCATGTTTTTTTCACTATTGTACTTTTAGCAAGTACAGTTGACACCCACTGTGTGGCCTGGTAAAAAAACATGGGTCAAACCCATCTTAAGCTCACAAGTTGCCTCATTAATCTCTTAGGCACGTTTATAAGGCATTGCATTGTAACACCCACTTTAGTAGTCACATTTGTGTACACCATAACATGGGGATTTGTTAGAGGCGCAAAACTTATCTCCTATTGTAGGAGATACGCTCAACATGTCATGTCATTGGATAACACACCATTCAACCCCACACCAAAGGTGGGAAAGAAGTAGAAAACTAAAATCGTTTTCTTTGAAAAGGACATAAAATGTATGCACCCTCATGATAACGATTCAATGGTCATCACATTGTAGTGTAACAGTTAGGATTTAAAACAGGTACTGATTGACCCAAGGAGCTCAACAAATATTATATTCCGGGACCATTTGAAAGGCTCTGATTGGATCTAAGTGACATCCTGGAATTTTAAAGTTCACTGATTGGGATTTCAGGCGACCTCGTGCGTGTAAAAGAATACATAAACCTTAAGACCTTATTCGTGATGGAGGAGAATGCTAAGAGGGTCGAGGTCAAATACCTCGTGGTAGACGCGTCTTCTTCATACAATGTCATCATGAGGAACCTTGCCCTTAATCTTTTAGGCATCTCCTTATTGACCTTATACCTAAGTATGAAGTATTTGTTCATCGACATTTGGGTCGGGGTAATCAAAGATGATCAAGAGATATTTGAATAGTGCTATTCGGATAGCCTCATTATAAGGAGGGAGAAATTGGCCGTAACCACCATTTTGCAATCACGGAGGATCTGAAGGAGGTCAAAATCGGGCCCCAATTTCTAGTCCACCAAGTTAGAAACCTCCCTGATTAAAAATGAAGAGGAAGAGATGGATCCCCTGCTCATAAGAAACATTGATTTTTCATATGGGCCTCTTTTGACATGCCTAACATAGATGCCAAGGTAGTTTTCCATCATCTCATTATAGATTTTATTGTGAAGTCAGTGGTGAGGCAAAGAGGGCGACAATCGATAATTAGGTTAATAAATTGAAAAACATAGATTTCATAACTAATATCAAATACCTAACTCATCTAGATAACCCAGTCCTAGTTTGGAAGGTGTCAAATAAATGACGGATGTGCGTCGATTTAATTGGTTTGTATGTAACATGCACTAAAGATCTGTATACATTGCCTAACATTGGTAGAGGTATCGAAGGGTCCTCCAGTCATAAAACTCTAAGCTTCATGGTCGCCTACTCCGATTATAACCAAACAAATATGGAGCCTTTAAACGCACCCAAGATGGTGGTCATGTCTAATCATGACAATTACTACTACAATGTCATGCCGTTTTGATTGAAAAACGTAGGTGCCACCTATCGAAGGCTAATGGATGAAGTATTCTCATACCATATAGGGTGTAATCTAGAGGTTTACATCTATGACATGTTTGCACTACTACAAATAACACTTTTAACATCGCACGCGAAAGAGAAGTAACCTCGGCTACCGAGACGATGTAACGAAGAGTGACATGAAAAAATGCCACTTAACACCTCGGTTAATGAAAAACCGAGAGGTAAATTTCTATGATCATGGGTTAGAAACCCAGCATTTGCATTTTTTTATTTACAAAAATAGCGCCTCATAAATCTTGGTTTATCAACAAACCGGAGGATTGTTTTTTTAATTAAAACTCGTTATATTGTTTACATATAATATTAATAAAATATTTTATTTATAAACTTCAATGTTTACTCAGAATATTACATTGTTCACACAAAAAATAAAAATAAAAATTAATTAATCTATGAAGATCATATGTTAGACCTTTGAATCTTTGATATTTAGGCAAGATCAAATGATGGGTGCGACTATATTCTCAATGGCTTTACCTTGCATGGATTTGTTTCTAATATAAAATAAAAAAGGGTTGATAAAAAAATGTTAGATAAATAAATTATTTTTACTCAAATTCATAGTTAAGAACACAAACCTTAAACCACTACTACGGAAAACACATATAATAACGCCCGCGTTACTACAGATATCCAATCAACCGTTGTAATATATGATATTTAGGCGCATGTATTTTTTTTTACCACCTATAATCATGGTTGATTTAATACCCATGGTGAAAAGTGGTGTATGGTCATGAGTTCAAATCCGAACACCAGTATTTTTGGTTATTTATTTATTTTTTTAAATGCTGACAGGCCTTTCATCACAGGTATTTAAATCAACTGTGGTTATAGGTGACAGATATTTCACCATGGGCATTTAAATCAATTGTGATTATAGGTGACGTCTTTTTTTAAGATATATATAACGCTCGTAGTTCATTTACTTTTACTCTAGACGTACTTAGAAAAAATTCATCTTCTGCCTCCAAACTTCTTCCATTTACGAAACATTATTCATCCACTAAACCAAACTTGAAAATATCATTTCTTCCACAAACAAAACTCAGAAACATTGCTTCCATTAACGTGTTACAGTTTGTTCCTGTTTAACGATTCTACAGGTAAAAAGAATATGATTAAAAGTTGAAGTTGAGTGGAGTCAAAAGTTTGAATATGTCAAATAATTATCTGTTGTCCTATTTTTTGTTATATGTTGTTCTAGTTCTATGATTATCAATAAAAAATTTCCTTTCCTTTTCAATTGTATTATTGCGTAATCTTTTTTATTGATACAAAGAATTTGTGTTTTACTAATTAACTTAGAGAAATATTTAATAAAGAAAAACATGGAATATGGAAAGACACCAAGTGAGAAATACTAATTAAAAATTTGAAAAAAAAAACATAAAAATATAGTAACCGAGATTCGAAGCGTCCCTAATATTTATATTCCCTCGGTTTTTTCAAAAGATTGTGGTAATAGGTTATATTAAAAATAAAATAGCGCTACTTATAGATATGTTCCCTCAATTTTATGGATAATCGAGGCAAAAGGTTGTTAGCATGATGCAACCAGGAACTATACTCTCGATTTTTAGCATTTCGAGGTGAAAGTTTTGTCATAAAAAATGTTATTTGTAGTAGTTTTATGAGAAAACATGAAGAAAGAAGCCATTATAAAGACTTGGAAGACATCTAGAAGTAGTTTTAAGGTAAAACATGCTCATGAATCCTGCAAAGTGCTCCTTCAAGGTTCATGTAGGTAAATTGATGGGATTTATGCTAACAAGAAAAGGGATCGAGGCGAATCTTGAAAAATGATAGGCGATCATTAATATGTGAAACCCCTTCAAAGTTAAGGAAATTCAATAACTAATTGGGGGCTTGGTTGTGCTATCACATTTTTTTCCTGTGCATGTGAAAATCATTTCAATTTTTTGCCACACTAAAGAAGAAGGAGAATTTTGAAAGGTCAAACGAGTGCGAGAACTATTTGCAATATTAAAGGTCTTATTGGGGACACTGCCCATTCTAACACACCCTAAGGAGGGCACACTCTTATACTTATATTTACTAGTAACTTACAAGGTGATGGTTTATTTACTAGTAACTAACAAGGTGATCATCTATTTACTCGTCCAGGAGAAAGAAAAAGGGAAACAACCCATCTATTTTGTGAGCAAGGTATTCTAAGGCATCTCTTTTCTCCGCCAATCTTTGCTAGCTTGAGTATAATGCATCGTTTGATCTCGTTTTTACCGTGTTTTGATGAAATTTTGAGTTTGGGGTTTTGAAAAGGGGTGTTTCGATTTATTTTATTCATTATTATTTTGGAGAAACTGAGGTCGAATTTAGATTCAGAACGTGATTTCAATGGGGGTTATTGTTTGAATTAGGGCAAAACGAGCTACCTTCGTTGGAGAAGACGGCCTACCTTCTCCGGCGGGTCTCCTTAGTTTTATGACAGGCTTGTTGAGAGAGAGAGAGAGAGAGAGAGAGAGAGAGAGAGAGAGAGAGAGAGAGAGAGAGAGAGAGAGAGAGATAAGAATGAAATAAGAAGATAGGGGAAATGATTTGCCTTTTGGATCGTATAATCTTTTTTTACCTTATGATTTTTTACCCTATCATTATTGTCAACTAATGCTAGTTAATAACCTTTCAATGTCGTGATTTCCAAAAGTCTGCAAGCAGACTTGCTATTCCACATTCTTGGGACTGTTGGATCCTATGCGCTGCCTCATTTGGGTTGTACCATGTGCCCACGTTTTTAGCCCCTTAGATCTTGGGACCATATCAGATGTGCAGATCTGATGGACCTGGGAAAATCCTGAGTCAACCAAAGTTGACTTAGTGTTTAGTGGACTCCACTCTAGCGCCTTGGGCCACTCTACTTCGTGGGATTGTCTCTTACACCCCCATTTCCTTTTTTAAAACAACCCATTTACTTGCTTTTTTCTATTTTGTTTATTAATCTATTTTTCTTTTCTTTTAGTTTCTTTTTTTTAACTCATAAAAAATATTAAAAAAAAATGTGTGCATTGTTAATTAGCTTAAATATATTTATTTAATATTAATTAATTAATTAATTAATTTTCATTAAATATTTGTGTTTAATTTAGTTAATAATTTTATGTATTGTTTAGTTTGGTTTAACAGTGAAGTTCCCAATTATTTATTTTGGTTGTGCAAATTTGTCATACAATATGCTTATACCATGATAATATTTGATTGACATCTCATTTGCACATTTAAACCTTTTTAAGATAAATTCTCGATTCAACGTGGAGTCATTTTTCACCTTGTAAGTCGATTGCTTTTTAAGCATCGCCATAAATATTTTGATCACCATACATAACATTTATAGCTTACTCCTGAGCTTCCTTATAGTGAGAGCTATTCGATCAATTATTTCTAGTTGGTCGTTTAGAAGACTACCCCACTTCGTTAGTACACACGATTAAAATCTGATTGCTTTCTTTACTTGTTTACTCCTATGTCGTCTTTATGTGTTGATTAATTCCAAAACCCTAAAGCATATTTGATCCATATATAAAACCATACCCCAACTCTTGTAAGTCAATTGCCTTGTGCATCGCCATCGACCTTACCCTAATCAATTAGGTCCTCCATCCCATTTAGTTTAAATCCTTCATTGTACTGTTTTGAACGTAAACTTAAACCTCGATTCATATAGAGTATTTTCTTCGAATCAAACTAAAACACTTAATAACTATGAAACACTTTCTTTCAATAAAGATTGTTTAAGTGTGAGGAGTCTTCTTCACACCCGAACAACCGTCATCTCTAAAAGATTTATAATCCGTTCTACATCAAAAAATTTATAATAAACTGAATCAAAACTATTTTCTCAATCACTTAGATGAAAAATAGATAGAGTCGAGTCTTTGATTCATTTTCCTGATTACTTGTGTCCGAGGAGTCTTTCTTAAGCATTCAAGTAATTGTCATTAGCTTAAAATATTTAAACTATATCAAAACCCTTTCACAACTAAGGTTGAAAAAGAAAAAGAGTCGAATCTTCGATTCTCTTTCCCGATTATTTGTGCCCGAGGAGTCTTTCTTAAGCATTGAAATAATTGTCATCCAAATAAATAATCAACACATTAAATCAACTTCTCGCCTCTGCGCGATCAAATTTCTTTCTTAAAATGATATGTTATTGTCGTTCTATCGTAATACAGGTAACATAAGACTCCACACAACGAGCGATAATACACTTAACTGCTAGAACGCGAACATTAACATCGTCCATAAAAAACACCAACAAACCGTAGGCTGAAATACAGACGCTCTGATTCTTCACTTCTTTTAAGTGAAGTTACTTAGACACAAGGACCTCAATCCTTGACGAGCACCCTAAAAAAAATCACTCATTTCCCCTTAGTATCTAAACCTTTTTTTTTCATTATTCCCTTAGAAGAAAACAAACATTCTTAGCTAATATTTCTCACGAATCGAATTAGGAGGTTTCTATTGAGTACAACAGATGTGAGGGGGTGCTAATACTTTCCCCTCACGTAACTGACTCCCGAACCCAGAATGTAGTTGCGATGACCATGTTCTTTCCCTAAAGGTTTTATCGATATTTTCCTTTCCCTCTTTGGGATGAATAAAATTTGGTGGCGACACTGTGTGTTTTTCGCATCTTTCGCGAAGGTCGTTACCATTTTTCAAGGTGCGACACAAGCTAACCTAAACAATTGGATCCTTAACACAAGACTCAATTTGACATAATAATTTGACACTACATACTAGAACTGACTTCGAGTACAGTATGTAAATACTTCGACATTAGCCTGTGAACAATCTTCGACTTCATGCTTGTCTCCTGTCGAATTATAAAAGCTATCCCAGTCGACACATCATAGTCGGCAACACTAGAGTTCGATCTAATATGTCACAATTACATATATTAATTTGAGAGTTCATTTTAATTCCTTAACTTAAAAGAGATTTATATTGGTCTGTTAACTGTTTAAACGTATCATGTTAATATCTTTTGTTTAATTAAAAACAGAAAAACTCAAAAATTAATCGTTAAATTTATCGCTAATTAAACGAAAAAGACTAATCTTATACGTTTTAAAGAGTTAACTAATCAATATGAATATTTTAAATTAAGAATTAAAATAACCTCAATATTATCATATGAGGGAAAAAAATATTAAATCAATTAAAAATTATTATAAAATATTGATGAACTTATAATCAATTAAATACATATTATCACTTGAATACAAAAGAGCTTAAATGATTAAGAAGTTATTTTATTTGAGGGAAAACTTAATTTGTATTAGCTAATTTTTGTGTGTGAAGTTAAATATTGATGAAAAATGTGTTCAACAAAATTGATAATAAATTTGACTTCTTAAAAATGAATAGGCAAGATGTTACAAATTCAAATCGAGATATATGTAATTAGATGTTCTTAGATAAATCCCTTGTCTTTAGCTAAATTGACTTAACATGAGATTATTCAATGTTTTCCTACCATAAAAATACCTAAAGACCAGTGTAAAGTATATGTATTTGTTGAATAAAATATAATTTTTTTAAATATAAATTATTATAATTATTAATTAAAATTTAAAATTTTATAATTTTTGAATCAAATTTTAATTGACATTAACATCAATACACTTGATAACTATATATAAACATCATATATATAAATGTAAGATATAAGAACATAGATTTGAATATGTGACATCCTCTCTATTCACCTTTACATGGTAAATTCTCAAGCATTAGATTATTTGATTAAAAAAAATATATAAAAGAAATTAAAATAGAGAAACATTTAGTATATGTAGTGAGTGAAGGAATGTTAAAACAAAATGGGGAGAGAGGAAAATGTAAAGAGATAGGTGCACATGATTGAATGAGGAGGGAAACGGTGGTGAAGCATATCTGCACATTGATGAGCTGTGGTGATCCGTACATTTCACATGCAACATATAAGTACAAGCCAGTATCATACTTTTCAATAATTAAATAAAAGAACCATGATAACGTTATACCACTTTCAAAAAATAAAATAAAACAACCATGTTCTTGTCTTTACCTTCATTTTGTTCATCTTCTCCTTCTTCTTAGTCTATACTGTTGGGTCTTTGCTTTTGGTCCAAACACGTCTCTCATTCTGACAACTTCCTTCCTTTATCCTTTCATTCTGTCAACATTGTCACACAAATCTACTCATAAATACTCCTATCCTTTAATTATAAATAAGCATTTGTTCTTAAAAATTATATTTAAAACTTCATATTCAAAAATCTTATTTTCATAATTGAAAAATTGAATACACAATTCTATACATGATTTTTTACAATGAATTTTAATATATAAAGAAATACCCTTAAATTTTGAATTTTAAATCTATTTTTTAAAATAAGTTTAGCCTAGCTAAAATTCATTTAAATTAAAAAAACTTTTAAAATTCAAGAAGCGAATTCGATCGCAGACATTTCTTACATAGTATCTAATTCTTACATCAATTTTAAAAGTTATAGTATAATAGAGTTGAACTCTAATAAATTTAATCAAATAATTGATTATGTTTTAGGTTGGTATTAAGCTCAAATACTGAGAGCTCCAATCACACGAATACTCAATATAAAGTCACGTACGCTAAGCTGCATAAGGTTGAATGATCCCACATTCAAGAGGTCAACACATAATATTTTTCTTTGGATGATTGTCAGTCCTTATCAGATTTAATCGAGGTGTCTTCCTCATTTCACATAGAGTGACTTGGGAGGTTCTAACCTACTTTCATATATAAAGACATTCACACACCAAGACTCAAATATTCTACTCATTCTCACATTCAGACTATTTCTTATTCATTCATTAACTTTGGCGTTGGAGGACTAACTTTGTAGACCCACCTCGTTCCGTCATACCAAAAATGCACTCCACTACACATGAATCCTATCACAATCCGTCAACAACTATTTATGATTCTTGAAAAGAATGGTGGTGCAAAGAAGGTACGAAGAAGACAAACTTATCCTATAGTTTCGAGACAACGATAAGTTGAACGCGATTTTCAACGCGACACTTCAGTTGGTTGTAACTTCCGCTATAGCGAACCATTTGGTGTAAAGGAATCTTATTAGTGACGAGAGTTCTTGCGATGTCATCTATACCAACGTCTTTACAAAGTTAGGGTTACACGACCGAGACCTCATACCATATGAAGGGAGAAATTTACTAGCATTAAAATACTCCACCACTAACTTCTACGAAGCCGTGGAATTTTCATTTTGTGTCAGAGAGAGGAAGGATGAAATAACTATGAACTCTTATTTCTTGGTGATTCATTGCAAGAATGTCTACAATTGCATATTGGGGAGATATTTCCTCGCATTGTTCGATGTAGTGGCTTCTGGAGTCCACCTAAAATTAAAGTATCACAATGATTCTAGGGAAGCACTCGTTATTCGTATTGATCTATGTGGAACTCGTCTAATACAAGAAATAATACTACAGGACCCTCACACGACCAAACTCATCTCCGAGAATAAAAGAAAGAAGACTCTTACATCATCTATCCCCGTCATTGACCTTGATGTATAAGAAGATGAAATCCTACAAGATAATGAACTTAGCTCACCAGCAGTGGCAAAAAAAAAATCCTAAAGACCTATCCTAGAAGGAAACTTCAAATTTGTATAACTTAATAAGAATCCATCAAGATCATTCCATGTGGAAGTTAATTTATCGGTCATAGTAAAGGAATGACTCATTAAATGCCTCAAAGCCAATACCGATCTCTTCACAGTCTCTCAGGATGAAATGTCCGACATAGACCTTAGTGTAGCCTCTCACTGATTAAATATCGACCTATCTACCTGATATGTGGCCGATATAAGAAGACGACAAACCCTTGAAAAGGTCAAACCAACCATGACTATAGTCTTGTGCTTACTTGATGCCAAATTTATTTACGAAAGCATACCGAATGGATATTTAATGTTGTTCAAGTTTAGAATGAATTTGGAAAATAAAGAATATGCATGAACGACACTAACCTCAATCGAGCTTTCCGAGAAGACTCATACCCACTCCTAAACATAGATAAACTAGTAGCTAGCTCCACTGACTGCAAAAGTGGTATCATTCATGGACACATATTCCATCCACAACTAGATACCCATGTACCATACATATAGATACAAATTTTCCTTTATTATAGAGTAGATCAACTGTTGATATAAAATCATTCCTTTTGGATTAAAGAATTCAAGAGCCACATATCACATGATAATGAAAAGATATTCGAAGGAGAAGTATATGAAACATTAGAGGCCTACATGGACGACATGATCGTCAAATTTAGTGAATAAGATCATCACAGTGAACCCTTGACTAATATGTTTTTCCAAGTGCAACAACATAACAATAGGCTCAATCCAAAGAAATGAACCATCAGAGTTTGAGCCGACAAATTTTTAGGCTTTTATATGACGGAGAAAGGCATAGAAGCCAACCGAAAAATGTGTGATAATTATCAAGATGGAAGCACCTACCACACAAAAATAGGTAATAAAGATGAATGAGATGCTAGCAGCCTTAAATAGGTTTGTTTCAAGCTCAACTCAACATGCACTTCCATTTAATAAATTCTAAAGAAACAAGCACATTTAGATTGGACCCCCATAATGCAAAAAGGCATTTGTGTCTGATCGCGACTTTCTATGTCTAATACAACTTAACTGCAAGTGCACAGTCTATCGCTTAGTAATAATAGATATCGATCCCACAGGGACTCGTAATCAAACTAGTGTTCTCGGGAGTTACTATGTTTAGCTAGGTAGATAATGCTTAAGGGAATAAGATTGTCACTAAAGGGAACTAAAAATGTTATTTAAATTATAATTACGTGAATCGATATGTAGTAATTATGTTCTTCGGGGATTTGACAAGTTACCGGTATATGAAATATTTTTCAGAGTTTATTTAAGCAGAAAATAGTGATCTGAAGACTCTCGTCTCACGATGGTTATTGACGCTAATCATAATTCTAAGGGCCAAACGTACGCTTTCGTGTCCCATTCGGGGTTAAAACTATTTTTTGGAAATCTCTAAATTCTAATTCATTTTAAAGTGCTTTCGCTGTTATTAAAATGAATGACTAGTGTTTACTATTTGGTCTTGCCGCAGCTTTCGCTGTTGGTTCGTACCTTAATTAATTTCCCACTTTCGTGGCAAAACTACTTTTAAATAAGTTCTCGCTTTCGCGACGAAGTTTATTCAGTAAATTAATTTAAACACTCAGACCATAAACAACTTTTGAAGAAGATAGTTTTCAACCGGTTATTATCAAATCCCTTCCGAATTATTATTACATATCGATTACGTTGATTTAGCTAGACATGGATTTGGGAAAGGTAAAACATAAATAAAAACAATAAATAATAGCATGCATCATAATAAAAACTGGAATTACGATTAAAATGAGAAACCTGTAAATATTCCAATTGACCTTTGGGCAGATCCTCCACAAATGTTGGCAGGATTCTGGTCTTTGTGCCAATTGATCGTACAACGGAAATAAGAATTACAGAAGAATCAAAGGAATGCAGAAAAAGAAAAGAGAAACAAATAAGAATATTAAAAACTGGAAAGGTTGCTCTGAAGATAAATTGGCAGCACTTCGTTGTCTGAATGCGGCTCCCCTTCTGAGTTCCCCTTCTTCCCCTTTTATAGAAATGGAATTCTAACGGTTATAACTTGAAGAAGGTGGACTTTGAGGCAGAATTATCAGGGAGTAGTGGTCCACTATTTGGGACTTGGAACTGCTTCTTTCACGTGCATTTGAAGTGGGGCGTTTTTGCCTGCATGACGGTCGTCACGGTTTGTGACGGTCGTCATGGAGCTGTAACGGTCGTCACAACAGCAAAATCAGCATTCTGCGTTTTTCATGTTGTTTTCATCCGGTTTTCGTCCATATTTCATCTGAGATTGCTTCTTTTCTTCATATTGCCTTGTTTAGACATGATCATCAAATACCTGCAAAGTATCAGACAAATAACACGGAAATAACCCGAAATCGGATCGAAAACAGTTAAACATCAGTTGAATTATGCATCAAAATATATATACGATTTCGTGTTATCAGTGTCACTGAAAATGGTCCTATCTACCCCACCAGTTCTATCTGGATTAGTAACAAGGGAAACTTTGTTCCTCTACTTGGTTGTCTCCATCAAAGCAATTAGTGTCATCCTCATCCTAAAATGGGCCTTAATTAGATTCTAGTATACTTCATGTTGTGAATAGGATGTCTTGAAACAAAATATAAACGGCTTCTTTATGATCAAGAAACACACAAGGGTTAGGGTTAACAAAGAAAACAAGGGAAAACAACAAGAATTGGTTATAAACTGTTATTCTTTCCTTTCTCTATCAAACAAGATTACAAGTATACAAGAATAACAAGTAACCTCTCTCTCTCTCTCTCTCTCTCTCTCTCTCTCTTGAATTAGGATTTTATCTTCCTATTTTTCCTTATACAAGATAAGAGACTAGCATGCTATTTATAAGAAAAATAGCACACTAACCTAATGGGCTTTTTAACAATTACCCATTACAAGCTAACTTAGGGTACAAGTTAACTTAAATAATTGGGCTTACAAGCAAAGCCCAATTCAACATGCTAAAAAACCTAGCAATATTGACTAATGCATGTTAGAACAAACTTCGACTACAACACGCATTACTCGCGAACAGACTTCGACCATACTAGAGTTTGATCCAATATCTCACAAATCTCTACCTTGGATCTAACTCTATAACATCAAGAAACTAGCTTTCTTCATGCAGCTTTATCAACTGCATACAGGGGAAAAACTTACAACTGGGCAACATCTTGGTGATCATATCAACAGCATTATGATCTGTCAAACCTTCAGCACTTGGACTTCTCCACGCTCGATTACCCCTTTGACAAAATGCAGCCTCACATCAATGTGCTTGGTTCGTTCATGATAGGATGAATTCTTCGACAGGTGTATTGCACTTTGACTATCACATTTAACAGTGATAACTCGACAATGGAGTTTCAACTCCTTTGCAAAACCTTCAAGCCACAATGCTTCCTTCACAACTGCAGTTAGGGCGATATATTCCGCTTCAGTGGTTGATAAGAAAACGACCTTCTGAAGTGTTGATTTCCAACTGATTGTTGTCCCAAACATAGTGAACACATATCCAGAAATAGATTTTCTGGAATCCATACAACTTGCATAATCAGAGACGACATATCCTTCGATTGCTGCTTTACTATCTTCACCCAAGGCTCCACCATAAATTAGGACTCTATTTAGAGACCCATTTATGTACCTTAGAATCCACTTTAATGCTTGCTAGTGATCCTTTCCAGGATTCGCCATGTACCTGCTTACAAGACTTACTGCATATGTTATGTCGAGTCTAGTACAGACCATAACATACATCAAAGAACCCACTATATTAGCATATGGAATGCTATTCATATACGTTCTTTCAACATCAGTGCTGGGATACTGATCTATATTCAGCTTGAATTGAGGGTTTGTCGGAGTCACAACAGGCTTTGAATTCGACATACCATACTTTTCGAGAATCTTCTGTAGGTATGCATCTTGAGGTAAGCATAATTTTGACTGATTTCTATCTCTTCGGATGTCAATCCCAAGAATCTTGGATGCAACTCCCAGATCCTTCATGTCTAACTCCTTATTGAGTTAGAGTTCTCCCTTATTACATCTTCTACATTGTCGCTTGCTATTAGAATATCATCCACATAAAGCAACAGAATAGTAAATGAATTACCAGGTCAAAATCTGAAGTAAACACAATGGTCGAACTGACTTCTAATAAAACTTATGCGTGTCATGAACTTGTCGAATCTCCTATTCCACTGTCGAGGAGATTGTTTCAGTCCATATAAAGATCTATTCATTTTGCACACATAATCTTCCTTCCCTTTTTTGACATACCCTTCAGGTTGCCTCATAAGGATTGTTTCATCTAGATCACCATACAAGAATACAGTCTTCACATCCATCTGTTCCAGTTCAAGGTTAAACTGTGCCACGGTGGCAAGCAACATTCGAATAGATCTGTGCTTCACAAAAGGAGAGAACACATCATTGATGTCGAGACCTTCTTTCTGAATGAACCCCCTAACGACCAATCTTGCCTTGTATCTCTTTTATGTCACTCCTTCGGTCCCTTCCTTAACTTTGAAAATCTATTTACAGCTAACTAACCTGGCTCTAGCAGGTTTATTGGTCACTCCCAAGTGTTGTTATCGTGAAGAGATTTCATGTCATCATCCATGGCCTTCAGCCATTCAGTCTTCTTTCGACTCCTCGTGACTTCCTTAAAGTCTCTAGGTTCTTCGTCTAGAACCTCACTTGCAGAGATTAAGGCATAAGCTATAAGATCTACATACCTAAGTCTCTGAAGTGGCTTGATGACTCTTCTCGACCTGTCTCTTGCTAACAGGTAGTCATTATCAGCCTCCTCATCTTCGACAACATCTTCTGCGTCTTCTTCGACTTCATTTGGGATACGCAGTCCAGCATCAACATGCTCCACCTCAACAGGAATCTCTCCCTGTTCCAGCTCTTCATCAACATCATCATTTTTCTTGAAAATCATCTTTGCTTCATTGAAAACTACATCTCGACTGGTGATATACCTCTTGTGACCTGGCTCTAGGCATCGTAGCCTATAAGATTTTACTCCTTCAGGGTATCCCATGAACATGCATTTCAGAGCTCTAGGTTGGACCTTGTCTTGCCTAATGTGAGCATAAGCCATGCAGCCAAATACTCTCAGCTTGTCAAAACTAGGTGGATGTCCTGACCAAACTTCTTCAGGTGTCTTCATTCCCAAGGCAGTTGAGGGGCATCTATTTATCAGATAGGTTGCTGTCGAAACAGCCTCTGCTCAAAACACCTTCTTCAATCCAGCACTAACCAACATGCATCTAACCCTTTCAAGGATTGTTTGATTAAATCTCTCAGCTAAGCCATTTTATTGAGGAGTACATGCTACAGTCTTATGCCTTGTAATCCCAGACCCAACACAGTAACTATCGAACGCTTTGTTGCAGAACTCAAGGCCATTATCTAATCTCAACCTTTTAACCTTTCTGCCAGTTTGAGTTTCGACCAGAACCTTCCAACTTTTGAAATTCTCAAAAGTTTCATCCTTCATCTTCTGGATGAATACCCATAGCTTTCTAGAATATTCATCAATGATGGATAGAAAATACCTTGCACCTGAGTGTGAAGGATTCCTTGCAGGCCAAAGATCAGCATGAATGTAATTCAGGGATCCATGTGTTCTTTTCTTGCCTTTGTTAAACTTCGTCCTACAGGATTTACCAAATACACAAGATTCACAAAAATCCAACTTTTCGACTTTTTCACCTCCTAGCAGGTTCTGCTTCCCCAATTCAACCAGGCCTCTTTCGCTGACATGGCCCAATCTCATGTGCCATTGTTCTGTCTTTGACACAGGCTTCATGGATACAACATTTGTCGAACCACTTACAACCTCATCCTCAAGGGTATACAAGCCTTGTTTCTTCAAGCCTCTCAAGACTTCCTTCGACCCCTTCATGACTCTTAGGATACTTTTATCTCCTTGAAAAATATATCCCTTCATGTCGAACTCACCAAGAGAAATCAAATTTCTCTTCAAATCAGGTACATACCTGACTTCAGTCAATAACCTTATTGACTCATCATAGAGCTTGAATCTCACAGATCCAATACCTGCAATTTTGCAAGATTTTTTGTTTCCCAGCAGCAATGATCCATAATCTTGATCACATAACTCCTCGAACAATTCTCTGTTTGGAGTCATGTGTCAAGTGCAACCTGAATCCATAGTCTACTCTTTTCTTGAGTCGCCACTTGAAGCCCCAAGAACATCATATGAGTCGAAGCCATCTTGAACAATGGTTGCGTTGCCATTATCCTTACCTCCACGATCTTTCAGGCGTTCAGGGCACACCTTTCTTATGTGACCCTCCTTCTTACAGTGATAACATTGAATACCAGATGTTTTGCCACTATAAGACTTCTACTGACTTTTACCTTTCTTCTTGTCGAACTTACCATCCTTTCGCAAGAATTTTCCCTTAACAGCTAAACCTTCACCCACCTTTGAAGGTTTATGCACCTTTCGTTTGTTCAAGTCCTTAGAATATAAGGCTGATTGAACTTCTTCAAAGACCAGGGACTCCCTTCCATACAAGAGAGTTTCTTTGAAGTGAGCCTGTGTTATAGGCAAAGCACACAACATCAATAGTGTTTGATCTTCATCATCGATCTTCATATCAATATTTTCAAGATCAAGAATCAGCTTGTTGAACATATCCAACTACTCAGCCAACACTTTGTCTTCACTCATCTTCAATGAATACAAAGCTTGCTTCAGGTAGAGTCGATTCACCAGAGATTTGGTCATGTACAAACTTTCAAGTTTCACCCAACCCTGATACTGTAGTCTCCTTTGATACATGTCGAAGAACCTTATCACCAAGGCTCAACAATATTGCATTGTGAACTTTCTCATTCATGGTAGTCTTTTCTTTTTCCGTTACCGTAACGTCCATGGCTGCCTCTCCCTTCAACGCTTTCAAACAACCCTGCTGAACTAGTAAGGCTTTCATCTTCAAGCGCCACAGACCAAAGTCGTTCACTCTGGTGAATTTTTCAATTTCATACTTTGTTGAAGGCATCTTCTCCACGCTCACCGCACCAATTTTTTGTGAATAGCATATCTTAAAACAAAATATAAATGGTTTCTTTATGATCAAGAAACACACAAGGGTTAGGGTTAACAAAGAAAACAAGGGAAAACAACAAGGAACAACAAGGATTGGTTATAAACTGTTATTCTTTCCTTTCTCTATCAAACAAGATTACAAGTATACAAGAATAACAAATAATCTCTCTCTCTTGAATTAGGATTTTATCTTCCTATTTTTCCTTATACAAGATGAGATACTAGCATGCTATTTATAAGAAAAATGACACACTAACCTAATGGGCTTTTTAACAATTACCCATTATAAGCTAACTTAAACAATTGGGCTTACAAGCAAAGCCTAATTTAACATGCTAACAAACCTAACAATATTGACTAATGCATGTTAGAACAAACTTCGACTACAACACGCATTACTTACGAACAGACTTCGACCATACTAGAGTTCGATCCAATATCTCACACTTCATATATAAAGCATTGTCCATACAAGAAAGATGTTACCAGAAAAATGTTACTAAAAGATAGAGAAAACAACATAGACATTTGTTACTACCTCTAGAAAGTTACGACATTACTTCCTAGAATATGCCATCATCGTCTAGATAAATATACCTCTTAAACAAGTACTCCACATGTCGTATCTAGTGGGACAATTGACCAAGTGATATATAGAGATGTCAAAATTTGATGCCTCCTTCGAGCCTAGGAAAGTGTTAAGGGCCCAAGTGTTCACGGACTTCATAGTAGAAATCACCCTAGCAATGTTTGAGCGAACTAGTATGTGAAGGTTGAGAAACACAAGAAAGAGGGGTTTGAATTGAGTTTCACATTTTTCCCCTTTTGCGGAATTAGAAGAATAAATATAACAACGACAATAAAAATAAATGACATAGTTATTTTTATCATGGTTCACTGTTAACGAAGTTACTCCAATCCACCCCTCAAGGTGATTTCGCCTTATCTCAAGGACTTAATCCAATAATCATCAATAATTACAACCACAATGGATACCTTCCATTGCCTTCTTGAAAATCCTGGTATTCATTCGCCTCTCTAGGAATCAACCTCCAAGCCTTAACAACGACCCGACCCTCTCAAGCTTTCTGGTCATCCTCGACCGCTCAAGGAACAACATCCACTAAGCTGTTAAAAACACACTTAGTCATCTCAACCATTTTGGTCTTCACTCAACTGCTCAAGGAATAACACCTTTTGCAAGGACTTTCTTGTACACTTATATGCTTCTTACAAGCTGATTACACATATGAAGTACATGAACACCTAAGTGTTTCTAAGCAAGATATGAGCAACTACTCCTTGCTTTCTAATACAGAAAACTATCTAATGAATGAATCTCTAAGAGATTATAATACATTAGTTCTATAGTGCTTAAAAGCTTTCTTGATGAGCACTACAACTTCTTTTCATGAGCTTTAAGCTTCCTTTGATTTACTCCTTTCTTGAGCTTGTAATGCATCTTCTAGTTTAATCATCAAGATCAACTAAGTTACTATGCTTCACTTATTGATGTTTCACTTGACTAGTTACACATGGATTTAGCATGTTGTATCTTTATACACACATTCAACAGTTTGCTTCAGCTTCATCTTCATTAAGCATTCTTCATTTAAGCTTCATCTTGTAGCATTTTCTTCAGCATTTTGGCTTTGCATAGTAGCGTGCTATTATCAACAACTCGATATCTATTTTTCTGCAAATCAACATTTCTTCAAGCTTCTTGATCTTCAATTTATAGAGCTTGAGATAATAGATCTATTGAGGGGTATTTTTGGAAACATATTCCAACAACAATATCCTAATGTTCACATGAAGGAATGGTCAACATCACTGTACAAAAAGCTGCTCCTGCGCCACCTTTTCGAGGTAGAGGTAACAAAGCTTTAGTACTATTATATTCAACTTAAAAACCATTCTTATCTTCAGTATTCTAGCATCTTCAGAGGCTTCAAATATTAACTTGATGAAGCGTGTTGTAGAAGAGTCTTTCTTTGTGTAATCTTCAAAACCACAGTCTTTAGAATCTCATATCTTCGTTCACCAGAACCTTGTCATAAGAATCTTCAGCACTTGGTTTCTTAGAAGCGTTATCTTCATAGTCTTTAGAACTTGGTCTATTATAACTTTATCTTCAGAGTCTTCAGATTTCATTAAGTGCAGTTTTGTCTTTAGAAACTCTTCAGAACTTGATCTTTAGAAATGACATCTTCAGAATTATCAGAGCTTTGTCCACTAGAACCATGTCTTCAAAAACTTTATAACTATATCAATGTAAAACACATTTCTTGTAAAGCCTTCTAGGCTTACTTATAAAGTACCAATTAGAAACTTTATTACTAACGTTCCTTAGAATCGTTTCATTAGAAGGATTTCTGAATCTGACTTTATCTTGTACACATATATGTTTTTCTTCCAGAGTGTTGATAATAGAGTCTGATGACGTCACACGTCTTCTTATCAGAGTCAGAATCATATTGACAACAGCCACACACTAGACAAAAACCATATTATACAAAATTGTTCCTTTATATAACTTGTCCAGTTATCATCAAAACTTAAGGCTAGATGTAGAACCAAATCTTGTTCTTACAGTATGTGGGTTATGCTCTCAAACAGTTGATCCAGTAGCAGAGGAAGCAGTGACAATCACTTATTGGAGAATAATCTTGGCTTGGTGATCGAGGTATCCCCACGCTTCGAATTCCTCACTACCAACAACTAACCAGAGTATGAAGCCTTCATCAACGGTCTCACCTTAGCAGCAGGGATAAGGGTGGAAAATATGAAGTTGCATATGAACTCATATCTAGTTGTATCCCAAGTCAAAGGGGAAGCGCAAGCCAAAAAAACCTCTGTTGTAGAGGTATGTCAACCTAACAAGGGAAAAATTAACAAAGTACAAATCATATGAAATCCTGCACGTCACAAGGGAACAAAACACTAGTATGAACATACTATATAAGCTTGTGAGCACCGAAGCCTTGGGTACAAACCACTTATTTATACAAGAAACTCTAGGGAGTTCAAGCATTAAATCCCTCGATGTGGCAGTGGTGATTACAAAAGGTTCCTCACAATCTTTATTGATATTACCCATGATAATGTATATTGAATATGGTGTGCTGCAATTCGATGCAATGAAATCCCAAATGGTGTGTCGCTATGTGAAAAATATATGAGCGCATCGCATTCTAGATGATATAACAAAGTTGCCACCAAACTTTATTTATTCCAACAGGAAAGGGAAAATATTGATAAAACCCATGGGAAATAGAAATAGGTAAAAGAGTCGGTTATGCGAGGGGAAGGTATTAGTATCCTTCACATCTATCGTACTCGACAGGAACCATTTTGATTGTTCTTTTAGTGTATATGTGTTATCGTCTAAAGGTTACTTGAGAAAGGGAAAAAAGGGTTTATAATTAGGGTGCTCGCGAAGGATTTGGGCCCTCGTGCCTACGTATCTTCATAGTGCAATAAGGAAATCAGAGCTCCGAAGTTCGGAGAACTAAGGGTAAAAATAAAGGAAGGTTTCTCACCAAGATCTCGCAATATTGTACCTACTTATCCTCATGGTGCAATGAGGAAATCAGAGCTCCGTGGAACTAAGGGTGAGAAAGGAAGAAATATTTTGGTGTTTAAGCTACAGAGGAAATAAAGGTGATATAAATGGTGTTTGAAATAAAGAAGGGATATGAGTGTTTGTATCAAAAGGATAGTAGAAGTGATAAGAGCGGTATTTAAACCAAACAAGAGGTAAAAGTGGTGTTTAAACCTAAGGGAAACAATAATGGTGTTTAAACTAAACGAGGCAGGGAAGTGGTGTCTAAACTAGAGAGTAATAAAGGTAGTGGTGTTCAAACCAAGCATGGTAATATAAATGATAGGTGAAGTGCTTAAACCAGGCAAGAAGGAAAGTGTTGTTTGAATCAAAGGAGCGATAAAAGTGGTGTCTAAACCAAGGGAGCAGTGTTTAACCCAAAGGAGTCTGATAAAAGTTGTGTTTAAACCAAATAAATAATGTTTAAACTAGAGAAGAAATATGAGTGGTGTTTAAACCATAGTGAGCACAAAGTGGTGTTTAAACCAAAGGAGAGAAGAAAGTGTTTACAAGAGATAATGGAAGTGATGTTTAAACCGAGCATCGATGAGTATTCAAAAGAAAGGAGTTGTAAGGCTTGTTAACCAAGAAGTGGTGATTAACCCTAACAAGGAGAAGTTGGTATTTTAATTGATAATTAGTGATTAACCAAGGAAAGAGGAGAATATCCAAAGAGTGAAGGTGAAAAAGAGTACACAACAAGGGGGTTGAATTTTGTTTTCCATTTTCTTAATTTACGTCTTATCAGAGTTCAAAATCTAAACCGGTGTTTAGATTCTAGTTATACTTAGCAGCGAGATGTCAACATAAGCAAATAATTAATAGCATAAGACACAGAGATTTATATTGTTTCCTCCAAAATGAGAGTAGTCCAGCCCCCTTGATTCACAAGAAATTTTCACTATAATCAAATCATGATTACAATCGCTTATGCATTCTGCATAAGACGTTTTTAATGCTTAGACCCTAATTCTGACACGTCTTGCTTAAACCACTAAAGCTCAAAAATTCCTTGCTCAAGTCCTACAATCTCAAGAATTCCTTGCTTAGACCCTGAGCCTAAGACTTTCCTACTCAGGTCCCTCAGATCTGAAACTTCCCGCTCAAGCCCCTATGGCCCAAGACTTCTTGCTTAAACCCCTCAGTTTCAAGACTTCCTGCTTAGACCACAGCCTAAGACTTTCCTGCTCAAGCCCCTTAGGCCCAATACTTCCTTCTTAAACCCCTCAGGTTCAAGACTTATGCTCAGACCCTTGATCTGAGACTTCCTTGCTCAAATCCCATGGATTCAATGCTCTAACAGGGATCAGGTAACTTACGTGGCTCAAGAATCTTGGCGAGAGACTGGATTGCTCAATCAATCTACTTGATTAATACTTTCATTGCTCTAGCACATAGCAGGCTACTTACATGGCTCAAGCATCTTGGCAAGAGACCTTGATCTAAAATGTTAACTATATGTTCTGCAGAATAGAGAACAAGGTGTAATTGATACAAATATCAAAGGTACAAGGAAATAACCATAACCAAGACCTAAAGCTCTTAAGATTTCTAATATATTCAATGTTTAAGAAATCTTAAGGATTTTACAATTACAACCTACAACAAAAATTCTACTTAACCAATTGTGTTGATAATTGCTAATCTTGTTACTCCTCCATCAGGTTAATCCTTGTTAAAGATTCAGTTTGAACCTTTAGCTACTTATATAGCATTTGTAGAAAACTAGCTATTGGAGAGGTAACTTGGTCAAGTGTCTTTGCTTTCTCCGTAGTACAAGAGACGTTGAAGATAGATACACCAAAAGATCTTGGTCCATTGTGTAATGTGTTTAATCATTGAATCTTCAAAGATATCTTATACTATAGATCCGTTCAGAGTAGATATTTGTAAAGCATGCCAACTTTTCTTAAGCCTTGTGAACTAACACTCTAACTGATAAACTGATTTGACAATGCAGCTTGCTTTTTGTAGTACGGATAACTTCAACTTTATCACTAACGTTGAATGATCACCAGAAGCCAATTTACATTCACCAAGTGTAAAGACAATTATGTTGCTTCTTCTGGTGCTGAAACCTTCAGCTTTAGAGTCTACGTCAGACATCACTTAGAGAGTATTCTTCATGTTCTGCACCACTAGAAGCTAGTAATTTAGCTTCTCTCAAGTGTGCTCTTATATATCAGATTCTGAATATATATTTACAAGTATTAGAACTACATACGTGAAACACACATCAAATATAACCATTGTTATTTTAATACTTTGTTATCATCAAAACCCAAGGAATATATGTTATAAACAAATTTTGTTCTAACAATCTCCCCCTTTTTTATGATGACAAACATAAGTATTTAAAGGACAATGTTGGGAAGTTATAATTTTCTTTGCAACATCAGAGTATGAGATTTGTAAGCTCCCCCTGAGTCTAATAGTCCAAAGTTAAGTTCTGTAAATCCACCATAAGTACTACTTTCAAGAAAACATATTTTAATTTTATTAGTAACATCAAAGTCTGATGTTTGTAAGCTCCCCCTGAGTCAAATTGCCCAAAGTTGATGTTTTTAAGCTCCCTCTTAAATCTATATTTAAGAAAACTAAACATAATATTTTAACTTCCTTTGGCAAGATCAAAATACGAGGTTTTAAGCTCCTTCTTAGTCTGATAGTCTAAGTTTGTGCTTTGTAAGCTCCTTCTTAGTCTGATAGTCAAAGTTTGAGCTTCGTAAGCTCCTCCGTAGTTCTAAGTACAATAAAGTTAAAATGTGTCGCCCGGGAAAAATAACCATTATGTACAAAATTAAATAACCATTGTGTACAAAAATTATAAATGAACATTATGTACAAACTGAATGGATTCAGTTTCTAATTAATTACTTACTATATTTTCTCCCCTTTTGTCACATAAAAAAGAATAAAAAGAGAAAGAAATTACAGTCATAAATGCATAACAAGCCATCATTACAAGATCAAATTCCAAGGAAGAGAAAACGATCGAGTAACAGAGGTTATTAAGGTTTGTACAATGCATGTTAAATATTTATTGGTCATAGTAGTTTCAAGAATCAAGTAAAGGATTTTATTCAGTCGTTTAGGCTACCCAAAAGCCATTATAAAAACAACCAAAACCTAGTTCATTTTCATCAATCATCCACCAATACATTATGGAGTCATCAGCTGAGAGCTACAAAATCTCTATTGTGACAGAAGTTACAGAGATCTCTACAAATCTATATATCCAAAACCTTCAGAAGCCAGCAGCTTTAGAAGCATCTGCTATTGGGCCTATGTCCTCTACCCTAAACACTTTAGAAGAGGCTTCGTCAGTAGTACCTCAACAACCTACAGAAGCAGGTCCTTCGATAGTTGTAATGAAGCCAAAAAAGAAGTCCATGAATAAGACAAAGAGGCAGAGGCTCAACAAGATGTTTTACCGTCCTGTTATCCCAGGAGCAAAAGAGGAGGACATAAATAAAGATGAACTAGATACCGATTATGGCAACGATTTCTCCTACAAGGAAATGAATGACTTAGATAGGGATTTATTCTAAGTTCAAACCAATTCCTTATGTTTTTGTAATCCTTTATGCTTGATTAATAAAAAGTTATTTTGACCAGTATATAATATGCAATCGTACAAACACTTTATTACCCTTTAGATTTTTTGATATGGACATTAATGAAGTAATAAACAGAACAAATATTTTGTTAGTTCCATGGTTCTATAATTGGCTAAATTTTGATAAAATATGATTCTACACTGATGTTGAGCAACATGTTATAACATCTTCATCAACTGTCATGACAGTATTACTGTCATGATAGTACTACTGTCATGTGTTTCAGATAGATGTTGAAGAGAAATGTCATGACATCTTGGTCTGGTACAACATGTGTTGCTGTTTTATACTACTGCCATGTGTTTCAGACAAATGTCGAAGACAGATGTCATAATATCTTAGTCTAGTACAACAGGCGCCGCTGTTTTATACTACTGTCATGTGTTTCAGACAGATGTCATGACATCTTGGTCTGGTACAACAGACTATGCTATTTGATATCTCTTGACAGATTTGTTTTGATTTGATGAGATCCTTTTGGATATACCACATCATTATGTGCAAGTCAAGGAAATTTATTAGGAACAAAGTGTAGATTTAATTGGATTTCATAAAGAGGATCTTTGAGATTTTTTAGGAAACTATAAAAGATTTATTCCTACTTTTATAGAGAAGATTCTGCAAAAGACTTACAACGTGAAGATTGGACCTGATTGAAGAGTCCAAGCCCATACTAGAAGAGTCTATAAATAAGGACTTGCTAGACCTAAAGAATAGAATATACACAACAAGAAAACAGTAGGCGTAACATAAGGGTTTAGAGTTTTGAGAGTCTATTGTGTGTCTGACTTTTTAAGTCACTCTTTGTATCTTTTGATGCATCATGGTAGACATATTTAGGTTGTCTATTATTCTCACTCGAAGCTTTGAAGCAAGAATTGAGTATTGTTCTTGGTTAAAGCTTTTAAGCAAAACCGAGTATTGTTCTTGGTCAAGAGTCTTGACCTACTTTTGTTCTTTAAAGAAGAAGGCTACATCTTTCTTTTTGGTTTCTTATGGAATTCCTTAAGACCGAGAGTGTTTGTTTATCACTGCAGTGGTTGAGAGTGAGATGGTGATTTCTCATATCTAGGAGTGTCCTAGATAGAAGTTGCACTGGATAGGGATTAAGTGAGGGGTTGTAAACGGGGGAGTTTAGCTCTAAATTGATACTACTGATAGTGGATTTCCTTCTTGGCTTGGTAGTCCCCTAGATGTAAGTGATTGTACACCGAACTAGGTTAATAATTCATTGTGTTATTTATCTTTCTGCATTTAAAATTCTACAGAATTTAAATGGTTGGATAAATTATTCTGTCAGATGTTACAACATCTGTCATGACACTGTAATGTATTTGCAGTATTTGGATGTTCTTGTTTTTTGCCTTGTTCAGTTATGCATAAAGCAATGTCTCGACATCTCTTGGGATATCTGAGATCTGCTACCAGAATTTCACATTTTAACATGTTAGCAGTAAAATTTATAGTTGTTAAAAGAATCTTAATAGGTCAGAATACTAGACATTATTTCCAAGAGTCAGTATTTAAAATTTATTTGACTTAATCAATAATAAAATAATGAATACTCAAGGTAGTGAATGTAAAGACTTTATAAAAACCCCTTAGCAGACTTACTTCTATAACCACTTAATCTTCTGAACACCGAAATGTATAAGCAAAAGCAAATTTGGGTTCCAAAGAGAGATTTCAGAAAGATACTCATGCTTAATGCAACAACTCAAGCAAACAAGAGTGATGCAACAACTGAAGGATCTACAAGTAAGCATATGGCTTCAAAAGCATCCACTTCTTCAGCAACCTTCGTTGAGACACACAGAAGAAGAAATTCTAGGTCAAAATGCAGAAATCAACTGAGAAAGGAAGCTGTAGAGTTTGCAAAGAAAGAATAGTAAGATTATTTAGACAATCTAGATATGTCAGATAATCCTAGGGAATACCTAGAGCAAATTCAAATACCTAGAAAGTCTTAGCAATTTGTAATAACTTCCAATTAATGAGAATGTTGCATATTTAGAGTTTTTAATCCTATTTGTTTTATCCTCTTGAACAATAATATAAATGAATATTTATAATAGTTAAGATGCAGAAAAGCATGAACAAACTTGGATTAACAATAACATTTCTTAATACAAAAAAACTTAACAATTACAAGACATAAATTTGCAAAAGTCTAACATCAGAAACTCTCATAGATAACTTCAAACTTGTCTCTCCATATTTTAGAAGAATCAGCCTTTGAAATTATGATAACTCCCTCTGGACCAGTAGTTCTGAAAGAACTCATCCATAAGGAATGAAGAAAGTCTTTTCCTTATGAAAGGAATAAAGAGTTTTCTTCAAATAGTCAGACATAACTTGAGGAAGATCAATCTACAAGTCTAAATTGAGAAGTAGTAGAAAATTCTTTTCAATAGGGTCCACAAGGTCTAGATCCTCATCCTTAGGAAGCAAGTTTGAGTTTCAAATCTGATTCCAAACAATTTTACCATTACAAATATTTAAGACCAAAGATGTGTTAGATGGATTTATGAAGATACGCCAAGTAGGAAGATAGTGTTCCCAAACAAGAATTCATGGGATTTCCCCAATATCCTCACAATTTTAGCAATCAATTTAGAGGTTACTGTTATAGAAACACAAGTCACTTTAGAAAGAATATCACACTTAGAATTTAGTTCAACAGTGGAAGCATTAATCCAAAACTCTTTGACAAGACTTGGATAAGTGAAACCACATAGCATCTCAAAGTATCCATTCCAAATTTGTTCAAACACAATCTTCCAGAAGTTAAAACCTAGCTTAAGCAACTCATCAAAATCCACAAAATTTTCATTGATGACAACTAGTTGATTCAAATGAGAAATGACTAGAAAATCCGTCTCAGGTTTTGTTTGATAAGCACACAACCAAAGAAAATAAAAGAACTAAATAAGACTCTAAAGGAATAAGAATATTGTAAAAAAAAGGACACAAAATTATGTTTCACAAGACAGGGGATATAGATAACAATAATATATAAAAAAAAACATCATTACCCAAAGGTTCTTATCTAACAGATTTCCTGAATCCATATATGATTTTCACCTTTATGAATATTTAAGTAATATAAAAGTTTTTGAAAAACCTTTTACTAAAACTGCTTTATCAGAAGTAAAAAATCCTTTTATGAATCTCAGAGTCTGACAATTTTCAGAAGCTATCTTCCATCAGAGTCTAATAGAACTAAACTTAGAGAGTGACATCTTCTTTCAGTCATCAGTCTTCAAGATTTTATTCAAAACCAAAAAATTTCTCTTGAAATAACAGTTACGAGTGATTAAAGAATATTGAATTGGTTTCTTTGACAGCTAACAAACAACAATATCATAAAAAAAGTGAGGAAATTGTTTCCATAAGCATGACCATCATCTAGCTAATGATATATTCAATATAGACAAATACAACATAGTTTCTTCTTAAAGATCTTTGAAGATTCTTTTATTAAAAGAACTTCTCTAAAAATATAACAGAGACTTTGTATTTATATATACACAAATATCTCATTGATTCAAGTAATAAGCTATAAAAGAACATACGTACCTTTCTTTGTTATTTTCTCAGTCATAATCGTATGAGTATTCAGATTTGACCATAGAATCTGAATACTGCTCTGAATGGATTCTGACTCAATTGCTGTTAAACTATTGACTCTACTTCTTTCACCAAACTCAGTACCTCAAGCACTTGAGTCTGGGTTGTAGGCTCTTCTTCCATCAAATGTTGTAAATAACCTTTGATAAGCAACATGAAAGATGCCTTTGCTCATTTCTTCGATATTTGCAACAACTGCATTTAAATAATGATACTCATATTTCTGTGAGTCCATACATGTTGGTCCAGGCAAGATTTCCTTTGCCTTATGCCACAACCTGATAGCAGTACAATGATTCATTCCAGAGTATCAGTCTAGGATGAGCCATGATATGAACAAGATCTTGTTCTTAGCAGAATCATTGATATTATTATCTTAGATTAAATCTTTTGACTTTGAAACCTTTGACAGGCAAAGAACCAGACGGTGTTAACTATCAGAGGTTGGCATAAAACAAATTAAAGCACTGTCATATAATTGTTGGCGGAACACGAAAAAGAATTAAAGGTTTCTCATAGAATTGTCCTTTAACACAAATTCCATGATTACCCTCAACCAAGGAGTAATTGAGTCACTTAAGATATCACCTTAAACAAGAGACTCCTTATTATCAAATATTGAAGCAATATAGATTTGGAATAATCTCTTTCTCTTAAATACTTGATTTTTATTCCAGGATTCAAATGCTTCTACAGAATCAGTAATGACCGACAAAGCCAGATTACTCTTTCTTCTGAATCCTGCACTAATTTCATCTTCAAATGAATATACAACGAAGACCTCTGACATTAGGTTCTGGTAGTGTTTCTTCTTGTTCTTGGATTTGGGAAATCAGTTGAAAAATGAATATCTGATAAGCTTTTGAAGTTACTCTTCTAACAACATATGTCATGTTCCATTCATCTAGTTAAAAAACCTTCTCATTAGGAAGCTTAATTCCTCATCATCAGACATTTTATAGGAAGTATCCTTCAACAGGACTTAGAAAAGATAATATGTTAGATAACTTTTCATCATCTAATTCCATTTCTTTTCTTTGAAGATTTCAAGATAAACCTACAAGGCATAGTAAACTCAAGTTGTATGACTTCTTGAATAATTGTGACCTCAGGTTTGAATTCAAAACAATCTTCACAGAATTTGCTTGGAAAGATTATATGAAGTGCAACTGAACAAGCTTCATAACCGGTTCCCACAAATTTGAGCACAAGAATTCAAAGATACTCTGAGCATTAGATGTATCAATAATGTTGATATACTCAGAATCAAGATAGAGCACCTACCAGAATGCATCTACCTCTGAAGATATATTCAATAAGCTTCTTCTGAGCTGGTGAGAGGAACTTTTAAACTTTGATCATCCCTACACCATCAACTTTTATAATAATACATTTTTCAAGGGTGTTCTACAGACCTTCATGTCGCTACTGCGAAAATCGGCGCCGGCTATGACAGAAGAGTCGCCACCGTGCGTTATTTATCCCAAAAGAGGGAAAGGAAATGCTCAGAGAAAACCTAATGCAAAGAGGGAAAGGAATGGTCATCGCAACCAAATCCTGGATTTGGGAGTCAGTTACGCAAGGGGAAGGTATTAGCACCCCTCATGTCCGTCGTACTCGACGGGATCCACGCTTGTTTTCTATCTAAGGGCGTGTTTATCTATCTACTCTAAAGGTCTGGGTTAAAAAGAAAAGAAAATGACTCAGCAAAGTATCGCACTTTATGCCTACGTATTCCCGTCTGGAACGAGAAATCAGAGTCAACGTAGTTCGCCTAACTACAGGTTATGGGGGAAAGGTTGCTCGCCGAGATGTCGCATCTCGTGCCTACGTACTTTTATACGGCATAAAAGATCAGAGCAAACGTAGTTCGGGCCACGGAAGACACAAGCTTGTCTGACAGTTTTTTATCTCCTTATGAAAGGGTTTTCCTGATTAAGGGTCCAAGAGGACAAAAACAGAGTTTGAATGTTTGTTTGAGTCTTTTACGAAAGAACTGTTTTTTAGGATGTTTGCAATCTCAGTCGCACTAGAGACTATGACCCAGGAGTGAACGCTTTGTATGACACCCAAAGGGTACCACACTAAACATCCAGATTACTGGAGAGAGACCCTCCACCAACCTTTTCCCAGATAGCTTAACGCTCGTAACGTACGACTTCAATTAACCTATTACTGTATTTTTGAATTGTTTTGAAATGAGAAGAGAAAGACGCCCTAAAACTATGGTTGAAAGGGAATCTACCCACAGTTATCATGCATGGTTTAAAAAAACCTGATGTCTGTCATAATTCCCTCTTGCACAGAGGAAATTAGAGATCCTAGGGGAAAACAGCAAAAGAAAGCAAGCAGTAAACAGTAAACAGTAAAATGCATGCTATGCAACAGTACAAGCGAGGCAAGGGAGTCCGAATCAACCTAAAACCTAAGAAAACAACAGGCAAGGGCAGACAAGCTCCACCTCAAACCTAAAGGTAAGCAACACAAGCAAGCAGACAATACAACAAAAGAAAAACAGAGGAAGCAGCCCAAGCAGCAACAACAATCTTCTACAGACAGCAACTTCAACCTTCAACAGCAGCTCTGATAAGCAAAGTTGAATTGAAAGCAAAGAATCTTCATCTTCAAGCTAGATCCTATCTTTAAGCTTTTTCAATTCTTCATCTTCAAGCTCTAGCAAGCTCCCCAAGAAGAGAAATCATCATTGAGATCAAATTACAATGTTAGGAAACCTGATGAAAACCAAAGGAATTCATCAGCAACCAACATGAAAAGAAAGTGCATCCTCAAAAGTTCTACTCATTAAGGCATGCCACTCATCCCTCCAAAGGAGAGATGAAGCTTCCTTAAGATGACTTTGCATCATGGGATAGAATAGAAGCAAACAATGCATTCTATGTTTGATGAGAGAAGAAGAACTAGTTCTAATGGCTCTTCATAAAACCCTAATTCTATAAGCTCCTAAAAAACTCCTAAAAGAGGAAGAAATCTTCAACTCCAAGCTCCACAAGCCAAGCCACAACAGCTACAAGATGTCCAGAAGCTCCTCCAAAAAGGATTCCAAGCACTCCAAGCTCCAAAGTCACCAACAAGACCAAACAAAGCAAGGCACCAAAGATGGAACACCACAAGCAACACCCAACTTGCAAATTCTATCTAAAATAGAAAACTAAGTTGTAAAATTCTAATAAATTTCCTAGGGTAACATGCATGTTTTAACATTCTAGTCAAAGTCAGCAAAACAAATAAGTCACAACCACTGGATTGGATTACAAAGTCTCGTTTCCACGCAGATCCAACGGTTCATCATCATCTTCTCCATTTAAATTCAAAAACGGAGGGAAGCTGTTGGCGGTGGCCGGAGAAGACCTCCGGTTGTCTTCTCCGGTGAGCAGGTAGTTACAGGTGATCAAAAATCAACAAATCTTACATCAATCTCTCCAGAATTTCACGTGGATTCTAAATCTCATGTTCATTTCCTCTAGATCAAGCTAGGTTTTCAAATCCGATTCAAAGTTCAAATGACACTCCAACATTGATCATCATCAAACTCTAATCTAATTGCACAGAAATGTTCATCACGCTTCCTAGTTCATCATGATCTATCCAAGTCAACTTAATTCCTCATGATCAAGCTAAATCGTGCCTCAACAGAAATCACATGTCATCTTAATTTGTCTCTAATTGTCCAAAATTCTATCCAGAAACGATCTACTCCTTAACTAGATCCTAACCACATATGCAAATTGATCTACATCTTCCTACAATAGTGAGAAATTTGAAGGTTACATACCTGATGTAGATCTATGAACAGATGTAGTTAGACCACGATTCAACCTTCAAAACTCTCCAGAATCATTCAAGGATGCAAGAGAAAGATGTTGTAAGCTTCAATTTGATCTGAATTGGCTTGGAACTCAAAACCCGATCAGCACTTGCTTGCTTGAAAATGAACTTGCTATCTCTGCTTCAGCCATGAAAATTGCACCAAAATGATTCTGAAATCATCAAATGACTTAAATAGAACATGTCTATGGGCTTTAGAAACTCAATTGAAGCCCAATCCAGCCAATTCAATTTTCTGTTTTTCTCTTCAAAATTCCCATGTGACAATCGTGAATTGGCCATCCCAGCTTTCTCTAGAAGATTCTAATCACTTGCACAACGCCTTGTGAATGAATTCAGGTCAAAAGGAGTGCTTGAAATGCCTTGGTGAGTATTTTGGATGTGTAACTTGCATATGAAGAAACCAAATTGTAACTCATGAAAGTTGGCCTAAACTCAAAAATCCACCAATGTCGCTGTGTTTAAAATGAAATTTACAATCAAAATGAGCACTTATTTGACATGTTTTGGTCACTTAACCAATTATTTGAATTTTTCAACTTTTAATCCTTTTAAAACTTTCTTTTTCAAGCCATTTCAAACCAAGTCTTGATATGAGCCCAATCAATCCATCATGACTTCTTATTTAGCCTAAAAAACACATTTTGAACAAGTTTCATGTTGAACAAAAATCCATTTGACAAGTGCAAGTTGGAGATTTTGACCTATGATTGAAAATGGCCTATAATCTCACTTTCCCAAAATACCCCTGACTTGTAAACCTCATAACTTGAGTTCTACAAATCATATGGAAGACTTATAGTACAAATTAGAAATCTAAGATCATGAGGAACAACTTTAATGTTGGCCAAAAGTTCAGGTGAAAGCTCCTTCTAGGTCTAAAATAGCTTTGAAGTCAGATGACTTTCACAGACAAATTTCAGAGGCATCTGAGGACTAGTAACTTGTCTGGACCATAACTTGAGTTCTATAAATCCCCTTGAGGACTTCTAGTACTCAAATTAAAGGTATTGAGATGCTCTACAAGTTTCATGTTGGCCAAAGATCCATTTGAAACTTGTATCTTGACTTATGTGGTCTTGAAGTTAGGCACTAAATAGGGGATTTTACACTGAAACCCTAATTTAGCAACTTCCCACACTCTTGACTCTTCTTGACTTGATCTTGACACAACACCAAAAATGTCTCACCATATCATTTCATGAACTCCATGACCTAAAAGTAGGCTTTGATACCCTTCCATTGCACAGTTAACCTAGGATTGGCCCAGATGAAACCCTAATTGCTTGCACTTTAACTGTGGCTCTTGCATTTGACACAATGACTTGATTGAACTCTCCCATGGCCCTATAGGAATTCTATGAGATCCATACACATCCTCTTCTCATATTCAAAACCTCACATCCCTATGATGGTCTTTAATTGATCCTCAAGTTAGGAGAAGATCCACATGCAAGCATCTAAACTCTTAGGCACTCAAATTACCTCCTGAAGACTTTGATAACTTCTCAATCTTGAATAAGACCTCTTGCTAGGCTTCTCTTGATAATAATCACACTTTATCCCCTTCCATATGAATGATATCATGATATACAAATGATGTAACTATGCAAATGTTAATGCAATAAAACATAAACCAGGTAAGAAAATGTTGGGCAAATTTTGGGGTGCAACACTTCACAAAACCCTTTATGAAGTTCAATAAATTAAAAATATATTTAACTTTTCCATAATTTAAATTCAGCGGAATCGCCCTTTGAATATGGTAGGAAAAACAATGTAATATTTTTCATGTGGCACTTGATTTCTTCTTGAAGGGAAGTCTTTAACAGACATACTTTTCTCATTGAATCATTATTTGCACCACTGTTAAGTGTTATGTACATACCATGCTCTGGTACCAATTAAAGGTGAGAAAAAGTACATGATGGGCTACAGACGTGTCTACTTATGCGTCTAGCGGTATCTTACTGCAAGTGCACAGCCTATCGAAGTAATATAAAAGATTGTCGAACCCACAGAGACCAATGTCAATCTACCGTTATCTATTGTTACGGCGTAAAGCTAAGGCGAATGGTTGTCACGATTTTTGTTGGTTTCTAAGACTATTAAAGGCGGAATTAAATTTAAGTTTTAATAAAGTAATATTAAGGCGGTCGGTATGTAATTATACTAACTTAGGTGGGTCAATCTAACCTAGGCTTATAAAGGTGTCACTTAATCTATTCGGTAGAGATTACCAGTCTAAATACCCTCAACTCACACTCTCGTGGTCTTATATCAGATCTTATCCCCAAAGCCCTATGCCTGCTCTCGCTAGCCCATAAGTGTTTAGAGATAATTTTTGGAAACTAAATAATTCTAATTTATCTTAAAGCGCTCTCGCTGTATTTAATTTAAATGCCTAACTTTAGCTATCTGGTTAAAATCTCACACTCTCGTGGTCTTGACCCAACCTAATACTCTTTTCTTACTCTCGTAACGAAAAGGTCTATTTCAATTAAAAAGTATCAGCCAGAATATTAAGTGATTAATTATTTTTAGCCTATAGTTATATTTCACCGGTTAAGTTTGTTATAACTACATACCGCCCTAAGGTTTTTAGCTACTCATCGATGTTGAACCAGACAGAGACAGGGAATTTAATAATAATGTACTCATAGCAGAAAAATAAATAAACATTATAAATAAATTAAATTGCAATGTAATAAAAACCTGGTTAACAGATAATTGAGCAGACTCCTTCTTCCACAGACCGGAAAGCTCGGAGTAGGCGGAAATTAAAATTAAACGAGTGCTGAAGGTTGGAAACAAATAGATGTATAACAATCCCCTAATGTTGGAAATTGTTATACGGTTGGTTTGGATACAAATAAAACGAGACAGAAAATAAAATAATGTTGGAATGGAAATACTGGTTCGTAAGAGTAGTCCTCCACAATGTCGGCAGGATTCTACTTTGGCCAATTGGCCAAATAAAATTGCAGAAATAAATACAAAGCTCTGAACTAAAGGGAAAAATGGAAAAGAAATAAAAACAATAAAAATGGGAAAAATGGCTTTAATGGGAATTTTGGCAGCACTTCGATACGTCGAAGGCCTCCCCTAAAACTCTGAATCTAAGGCCTATTTATAGGAAATAATTCATTCTTCAACTTCCAGAGATCATGGGTGAATTATGGAGGGAGTGGGAGTAACTTCCAGTAGTGGGCAGTGAGTGGAGAAAATGTAGGAGAAAAAGGAGGAAAATGCTCATGGCCACTTCTTTCTGTTATTTGATGCATAACGGTTGTGAGGAATCTGTGACAAGCGTGAGAAGCATGACGGTCGTGACATGGCCGTGACGATCGTGAAGGCTGTGACGGTCGTGACATGGCCGTGACGACCGTGACAGTCACAAATTCTGTTTTCTGCTATTTTCTGTATTTTTCTTCTCTTTTTCTTTCTTTAGTCCAAATTCTCCCCAATCTGCAAAACAAAGTAAATTAATCATATAATAGAACATAAATCAAGATAAATTAATAAAAGTCATAAATAAATGCATGCAAATCAAGCCAAATAAACGATATGATTTCGCGTTATCAGTACACAAGAAGGGGGGTTGAATTGTAATTTTCTGTTTTCTTAATTTTCATCTGATCAGGGTTCAAAATCTAAACTGGTGTTCAGATTATGGTTATACTTAGCAGTGGAATGTTAATAGAAGCAAATAAATAATAGCAGAATACACAAATATTTATATTGTTTCCTCCCAAATGAGAGTAGTCCAGTCCGCTTGCTTCACAAGATATTTTCACTATAATCAAATCATGATTACAATCGCTTATGCATTCCGCGTAAGACTTTTACAATGCTCATACACCTAAGGCTTAAGAATTTCTTAATCAAGTCCTACAGACTCAAGACTTCCTTGTTTAGACCCTCAGCCTAAGACTTTCATGCTCAGATTCTTTAGACCTGAGACTTCCTGCTCAAGCCCCTATGGCCCAAGACTTCTTTCTTAAACCCCTCAGGTTGAAGACTTCCTGCTTAGGCCGTAACCTAAGACTTTCCTGTTCAAGCCACTCAGGCCCAAGACTTCCTGCTTAAACCCCTCAAGTTCAAGACTTCTGCTTAGACCCTCGATCTGGGTCTTCCTTGCTTAAATCCCATGGATTCAAAACTTATGCTCAATCAATCCACTTGATTAAGACTTTCAATGCTCAAGCACAGAGCAGGAGACTTACATGGATCAAGCATCTTGGCGAGAGACTTGGTTGCTCAATCAATCTACTTGATTAAGACTTTCATTGCTTTAAAACATAGCAGAAGGCTTACATGGCTCAAGCATCTTGGTGAGAGACTTTGATCTAAACTGCTAAGCAACATGTTCATCAAAATAGATAACAAGGTGTATTTGATACAAATATTAGAGGTACATGGAAATCACCATAATAAAGACCTAAAGCTCTTAAGATTTTTAAGATATTCAATGTTTAAGAAATTTTAAGGCTTTTACAATTACAACCTACAACAAAAATTCTACATAACCAATTGCATTGATAATTGCTGATCTTGTTACTCTTCCATCAGCTTAATCCTTGTTAAAGATTCAGTTTGAAAATTTAGCTACTTATATATCATTCGTAGAAGACTATCCGTTGGAAAGATAACTTGATCAAGTGTCTTTGCTTTCTCCATGGTACAAGAGACGTTGAAGATAGATACACTAGAAGATATTGATCCATTATGTAATATGTTTAACCATTGAGTTTTCAAATAGATCCTGTACTATAGAGCCATTGAGGGTAGATATTTGTAAAGCATGCAAACTTTTCTTGAGCCTTGTGAACCAAGACTCTAGCTGACAAATTGGTTTGACAATGCATCTTGCTTTCTGCAGTACATATAGCTTCAGCTTTATCACTAACTCTGAATGATCACCAGAAGCTAATTTATATTCACCAAGTGTAGAGACAATTGTGTTGCTTCTTTTGGTGCTGATACCTTCGACTTCAGAGTCTACGCCAGACATCACTTAGAAAGTGTTCTTCATATTTTGCACCAGCAAAAGCTAGTAATTCAGACTCTCTCAAGTGTTCCCTTGTATATCATATTCTTATATATATTTACAAATATTAAAACCTGTATACATGAAACAAACATCAAATATAACCATTGTTCTTTTAATACTTTCTTATCATCAAAACCCAAGGAATATATGTCATGAACAAATCTTGTTCTAACAAAGAGGTGAGTGTTTGTTGGTGAAGCAGTGTTGCAATGGTGAAAGGTTTGAATGGTTCCCTAAGGCAGAAAGATGTACTTGATTGGTTGTGATTGATTTTAAATGGGAGACAAGTATCAGACCATAAGCTAAGTACGATCGGTGATCCAAGTACTTGGGAGTTGAAGGGACAATGGTATCCCAACCTCTCTTTTTCCTCCCAAAAGTTTATTTATGAAATTTGTAAGGCGATTTTAATCGTTGGTACTTAGAGGGAGACAAGCATCTAACCACAAGCTAAGTACGACCGACAATCAGAATACTTGGGAGTTGAAAGGAAACTGGTATCCTAACCCCTCGTTTTTGCCCTATAAGGACCAAATTAAACTCGTTTTATTCTTAAGTTTTTTTTTAATTTTTTTACAAAATGGTTTAAGAATGACTTGATTTTGGATCAACTATTTGAAGTTTAAAATGTGAATTTTGGTGAAATAAAGTGAAAGGGTGAAAATAGGAGTGGAATGGATGAGTTAATCGACATTTGATCAAGCATTCACGTTGTTTTCAAATGAATTTGATTTTGAAAGACACTTGACGTTGGATCAAGTGTAATTTATTCTTTTGAAAAGATTGTTTTTATCGTTTTGATTTCATCTTGATTATTAGCATGCAAAGGAAAGTGGTAAATAAAATCAATCATACGCTATTACATGTTCATGGGAGTGGGGGACATTTTACCTACCATGGGAGATAAGTCACAAATCAATACACTTTCATGGGGATTGGGTACACTTTTCCTGTAATGGGGGGATGAATCACAAACCATGCAATAATTAAATCCATACAAGCATACACTATGCAATGCCAAAAATCAACCAAATATTTGTTGTCTATTTAGTGAGTATCAACACCTAAGACACCGTCATTAGTGATCTGTGTGAAAGAATCTATTATGAATATCAAAAACTGATCATGAAAGAATCTATAATATAAGAAAATTAAGGGCTCTGGAAAAACCCAATATGCCATTGCTTTAGAAAATACCACTTCATCATTTTATGGGCTTTTTGTGTCTAAATATTGCTTTTTTCTAACCAAATCACATTTTGTTATGATACAGTAACATAATACTTACCAATTAATTTGATATTATGTTCAAATATTAAGCTATTTCCATATTTTGGTTTCAAACAAACCAGATGAATTTCATTTGTCAACTAATTGCGGGTTCCAATGCCAAAAATCTGTCAAAATCTACCAACTCACTTTTCTTCTCTCTCCCAAATGAAAATTTGCCCATATCTTTTATTTTGCTAATTTCTACAAACTCTTTCTTCTCTCTCCCACTCCAACTCATTTATCCTTCTATCCAAGTCAAGCTCTCCGAAAGCTTCATCTTCTTCAACCTCGTCGCATATTTGAAAATTAGTTTTGGTAATATGAGACGAACATACATTTTTTTTCATGGTTTATTTAACAGTTTTATTCTTAAGTGTTCTATTTATGTGATCTTCAACATTTGGTGGATGTTTCTTTTTTTCAAGTTTCATATGAAAGATTTGTATTCTCATATCATCTGCATCTTTTATTTTGATGATCATAACGTTTTGATTTTTAGTAGTTTTGCTCTATATTCTTGTGTTGCTTCCTACTCAGATCTGCACTGATTTATTGTTGTTGCTTCCTGCTCAAATCTGGAAACCGTCCTCACATTTGTAAGCTCTAATTAGTCATCATACTAATTAATGTTTAGATCTGGTTGTTTCCTACAGAGTTTTTTACATTAATACTCGATTTATCGTTTTTTATTCGGATATGTTTTTTACGTTATCATCAGGGAAGTCCAGAAAGATGATTTTATTTATGCTTGATTCATCTACACTGACATGTTTTTTGTGTTATCACCATGGGAATCTAGAGAATTTTAAGAAACTGAGAATGAAAGTTGAAAGCCTAAAGGTAAAGTTAGACATAAATTTATATTAGGTAAATTGACATGATTATTCTTTCACATAAAATTGAATTTGTAAGAGGCCAGTTACAAAAGAAAAAGAAATAAATACATTTTTATTGAGAGAGTATTATCTAATTTTTGAGTTGCTTTTTGTCTATGAACATCCATCTTAGCTGGTATTCTTTGAGAAACAAAAACATTGTATCTTGGAATAAACATTCATTTGAAAATATATATGTAGGTTGTTTCAGTTATCAAATTGATTTATGTAAAAAAAAAAAAGTTAAGGGTGCATCAATCTAAATTAGAATGTTGAGTTTTTAATATTAATTATGGGCAATTGAATTTTTGATTGATGGGAAAGTAGTAAATCTGTAAAGATTTGTTAATTTGATACACATGTACAATGTTGTAAGATTGTATATAGAACAAGACATTAAAATATTATTATTATTATTGAGTGCAAAACTTTAATTTCTCTAAAAAATTGTGTGAATTGTAAGTGTTTGCTTTTATCAGAAATTGGTGAACTCGTTCCAAGACAACAATATATTTCTTCTCCTCATGGTAAACTACTTTAACTTACTTCTGTGAACAAATGGTTATGTTTTAACACAATTTGTGATTTCAACAATGTCAAGGTCTCTTATTTTATTAATAAAATGTCAATGCTAAGTATTAGGAGTAAAACTTAATGCAGATGCTGCTGAAGGTATGATAAATTCATTTCTTTGTATATTAGCACAAAATCAAATAGATTCTGCTGCATAATAAAACAAATAATTATGATTGATAGGAAAATGCAGAATAAAACAGATTTAGCTGCAGAATAAAAATCAAATAAATTTTGCTATAGAAAAGTGTTTTACAACTCATTAAGAATGGATTTAAATATTAATTAATTATTGTTGTTTGTATTTAATGTACTTACAATTAAAAAGAACACTTAATTGGTGGATTAAACACTGAACTTTGACTTTTGCAATAATGAAGCGAATCTTTAGATAAAATATTTACACTGTCTTCCATGTATATACCTCCATTATTGCAGTTAATTTTTATGGAATACCTTCATTAGTAATTAATCTTACCGGTTGATCAGAACCTGAGGTGGTAGAAGACAAGCGTCTATGATGATGGGTGTGAAAGAGGATGAGGGGGTGTACCTGCAAGGCACTCCGATGCTAAAGTAAGAAAATGAGCAAGAGAGAAAGCAAGTATAAAATATGTGTGTTTCAGGGTAAATATCGGATATCTGACCCTCTCAAGTGAGAGGGTTTATATAATGCCCCTAGTGCTTGGCCATTGATCCCTATTTTCGAGGCGAGATAACTGTTTCCCAAAGAATAGGTAACTATCAGAACTAGTCATTAGGACGGGCAGACGTGCCCATAACTAGCCCCTGGCACGTGCAGAAGCATAGTTACAGGCACAAGCGTTTTTCCTGTTTCTGAATGGTGGAACCGTGTGTGACGTGCAAAGACTGATGGGGAGGAGTGTTGTGGCCAAGGGTAAATTGGTCAGCCTCCCCCGTTGAAGGGGCAGAAAGGTAAATTCTCCCCCCAAAATGGTTGGACTTAGGCAATTGGGTCGTTCTTGGAGCAGAAGTGGATTGGGTCGTGCCTAGCCATTGGGCCAATCCGGAACAGTAGCCCCTAAGTCATTGCTACCGAGCATGGTAGTGATGAGTTAAGGGTAATCTGCTTTTCGGGCATAGTCATGGTAAGCTTCCTTGTGTCTAGAGAAACACTTTCTCGGGCGTCTGAAGCGTTGTTGTCGAGGAGCTTGAGATCCGGAGAGCCTAACGGTTGATGTGTTCTGAAGAGTGGAGGTGTCACGTATGCCTCGAGCCGTGTGCTGTATTAAATGTGTGATGATGGCTAGGCTAGGGTCATGATGATGCCTTACCCGCATGTGCTCGTACACGTGCCTGTCATTTTCCTATAAATAGTGAGAGGTTCCGTTCATTCATAATTTTCGCTTCTCTCTCTTCTTGCTCATTGTTCCCCGTTCTACGCCGCTCACTGCCTTCAATTTTTGCTTCGGCCCCCGTACGACGTCTCCAGAACTTCTTCCTCGACCAAGTAAGTATGTGGATTCCTTGATTACCCTTTTTTTCCGGTTTGATGTTGTAGAATGCACGTGGTTAGGAGTTAAACGAAGTAGTTCTAGGGTGTTTTGGTGGTGGCTAATGGTGGCAGACGGTGGCGCGACCACTTTCTCTGCTATCGGCGCCGTAGTGATCGTTTTAGGAAAGGGTAATGTAGCAAGCCATAGGTTTTAGTTGATCCCAGAGTAGTGACAACACGGTGGCCTTTGCTGCCAGAGGGGGCCATGGACTTTGGTGGTTTCCTCATGAGAGTTCTGGGTTTTGTGCACAGGGATCATTCCTCGGACGTATCGGGGAGGACCCTCGGGCACTGATATCGTTTAGCTGTACCATTTAAGTAGGGCTTAGGTCGAGGATTATGTCCTTGACCCTTTGCGCGCCCTTTCACTTGACTAGCAGTGGAAGGGTGGATTTGATTTTGCCATCAAATTCACTTTTTTCCTCTGCTTTTCAGGTAAAAGCGATGTCGCGCAGAGTTGACGAAGACGAACAACCCAAATATTTGTCCAAGGATAGCTCCTCAGAGAACACTGAGACATATGGCAACTCCTTGTCTCCTGATGCTGGGAGGGATGACTGTCGCGAGGTCATCAGCTAATGAGTGGATTGTAGCTGAGCTAATGAAGCATGCCTCGCTCTTTGCTTTGTATAACAGAGATGCATTTGCTAGACTAGGGCCGGAGGGAGAGTGGTGGGTCCACTTACCTTCAGAAGACGAACGTATTTTCTCGGTGTACAAGGAGATATTTCTTATGTAGGAATACGTTTTTAAAGAGATAGGGCTGAGGTTGCTCTTCATGGATTTTCAACAGGCGGTCTTCGTGCATCTTGACTTCGTGCCCTCTAAACTACACCCAAACTCCATTGCCTTCATGCGGGCGTATAAATTGGTGTGCGAGTACTTGTAGATCGGGGTCACCCTCACGCTCTTCTTCACCATCTTTCATCTTCAACGACAGATGTCAGGGAGGAAGTTTGGTTGGGTTTCCTTGAAGCAGTGAAGGAAACTGTTCAAGCCTTTCTCCGAATCCAGCCGAACCTTTAAAGAGAGATTTTATGTGATCAAGCCGGTGTCGGAGAAAGCTACTGACTTGACTTTTGTGTGGGAGGTCTCCACGGGCGAATACAGGGAGGACCTGATAGACGAGGTGGGTAAAATAGTTTCCCGGAGGCTGTTTACCTTCCCCTTCTGCTGAAGCGGAGCTCACTTCACCTATTCGAATGATGAGTATATAGTTACTCCTCATCAGTTGGTAGATGATGATCGGGCCAACTATGCCAAGGTGGTGGCCTTCGTGGACGGCTTCCTTCCTGCTTAGTGCATGACTTGTGCCGGTTAGGTTCTTTACGAGTAAGATGGAGGGCTACATGTGGAAGCTCGGTATATTAACACTAAAGAGCTCTTCGAGTGTAGCACTCATGAAGAGGCTCTCAAACTTTTGGTTAGCTTCTCGCTTTTTCTTATTTTATTCGAGATGTTTTTCTTCTCACGTGCTGACGTGCTCGTTAATTTTGCAGGTAAAATGTCTTCGGCACAGGAGAGGATGGTAAAGCATGCCCAAGGAAAAATGAAGGACGGTGCTGCCCTAGGAAGAAAATGCCTTGGTCAACGAATGGCTCCCCCACATACAAGGTCGGGGACTTCCTTTTCAACTCCTCCGGCCATTCATACGTCCTTTCTTCCTGTGAGTTCGAGGCCCAAACGTGCTCGTACGAATGAAACTATGGACTCAGCCGAGAGTCCATCAAAAGCAAATTCGAGCTGCCTCCATAACAAAAAAAAGTTTTTCGAGGGGTCCTCCTTATCCATTCCACTGGCAGAATCACTGAAGCTTGAGGAGATGGATCGTCCCAGTAAGCGGGCCATGCTTTTGGCACAGGAGAGGATGGTAAAGCATACCCAAGGGAAAATGAAGGACGGTGCTGCCCTAGGAAGAAATTGCCTTGGTCAACGAATGGCTCCCCCGCATACAGGGTCGGGGACTTCCTTTTCAACTCCTCCGACCACTCAGACGTCCCCTCTACCTGTGAGTTCGAGGCCCAAATGTGCTCGTACGAATGAAACTGTGGACTCAGCCGAGAGTCCATCAAAAGCAAATTCGAGCTGCCTCTATAACAATTTTTTTTCCCGAGGGGTCCTCCTTATCCATTCCACGGGCAGAATCACTGAAGCTTGAGGAGATGAATCGTCCCAGTAAGCGGGCCATGCTTTTGGCACATGAGAGGATGGTAAAGCATGCCCAAGGAAAAATGAAGGAAGTTGCTGCCCTAGGAAGAAATTGCCTTGGTCAACGAATGGCTCCCCCACATACAGGGTCGGGGACTTCCTTTTCAACTCCTCTGGCCACTCAGACGTCCCCTCTGCCTGTGAGTTCGAGGCCCAAACGTGCTCGTACGAATGAAACTGTGGACTCAGCCAAGAGTCCATCAAAAGCAAATTTGAGCTGCCTCCATAACAAAAAAAAGTTTTTCGAGGGGTCCTCCTTATCCATTCCACGGGCAGAATCACTGAATCTTGAGGAGATGGATCGTCCCAGTAAGCGGGACATGCTTGTTCAGGATGCCTTTGCCTTAATGAGTATCCTAGAGATGGTCGTGGTGTACACCGAGGATGGATCCTCGCTTGAGCTCGAACTGAAGAAATCTCAGGCCGCGGTGGTGGCCCTAGAAGAAAAGGTCAAAAAGCTTCAGGAGGAGTGAGACAGGGAGCTCGAAGAGGCTGCACGCAAGGGTCGCAAGGAGATGACTTCGGAGAGGGATGCCCTGGCTGCTCAAAGGAAAGCCGCAAAGGAGCTGGTGGCGAAGTTGAAAGCCGTTGCTGCCCCCGCTGAAGATGATCTTGAGGAGACGAAGAAGTTATTGACTCGGCCGGAGTTGGTCACTCGATTTACTCAGGCTGCAAACGACCTTGTGGCTATCGGCGAGGAGGCTTTCTAGAACACTGTGGACCAATTGAAGCTGGTGAACCCTGGTGTCGAGATGATCACAGAGGGGACAATGTTCCTTTATATGGTCAAAGATGGCCAGATAGTCGTCCCCGATTTCCTCCAGTTCGGTGAAGGCGGGGAAGGGCAGGGGCAGGCGACCCAAGAGGACCAATGAACCTTTCCTAGTTTGTTTTTTGGCCTGCGTGCCATTTGATAAACTTGTAATTTTCTTGTAATTTTATTTTGTGGGGCTTGGCCCCTTTTTATGTATCACGCACAGTTGTGACCCTTCGTGACCTTTTTGACCTGGTATTCTCCTTAGACTTGGAGGGCCACCAGCTGCGAGTCGGTGCAGGTGATGACTTCTTCTGCGCCTAGGTCCTCAGCGAGGCGTAGACCGGTCAGGAAGGCCTCGTATTCTGCCTGGTTGTTAGAGGTAAGGAAAGGAAGTGTGAGCGAAACTTTGATGAGGACCCCCTCTTCGTTTTCCAGGATGATGCCTGCCCCGCTACCAGCCGAGCTGGATGCTCCGTCAACAAATATGACCCATTTGCAGGGGTTGTTGCCCAATTGGTTGGGCAATGTCATTTCTACTACGAAGTCAGCTAGTGCCTGTGCCTTGAGGGCCTTTCTGCTCTCGTACTAGATGTCAAATTCTGATAGCTCTAGCGACCATCTGAGCATTCTGCCGGTCATATCTGGACGGCCTAGGAGCTATTTTATGGGTTGGTTTGTGCGTATCACGATCATATGGGCCAGAAAGTAATGTCTCAGTCTTTTTGTAGCGTTAACCAGGGCGAGGGACATATTTTCTATCTGTTGGTACCTCAGCTCTGGTCCCTGCAATTCCTTGCTCGTGAAATAGATGGATTTCTGCCCGTCAGGAGTTTCACGAATGAGAGCGGCACTCACAACCTCGGATGCAACGACGAGGTAGAGAAACAAGGTTTCCCCACTTTCTAGTCAGGATATGACCAGTGGTGTGGACAGGGCTTGCTTCAGGTGAAGGAGGGATTTGTCACATTTCTCTGTCCATTCGAATGCGGCCTCTTTGCGGAGGAGTTTGAAAAAGGGGACGGTGTGTTGGGCGGATTTGGCTACAAAACGGGAGAGTGATGTGAGCATCCCGTTGAGGGACTGGATGGACTTTTTTGAGTTCGACGTGGGGAACTCGAAGAAGGCTCTGCACTTGTCGGGGTTAGCCTCGCTTCCTTGTTTGGTTAGATAGAAACCAAGGAACTTTCCTGCTCGTACGCCGAACGTGCACTTCTCCGGCTTGAAGCGCATCTTGTACTTTCTGACCTGCTCGAAGACTTTTCTCATATGGGCCGTGTGATCGGATTCATTGTGGGACTTCACGATCATGTTGTCCATGTAGACTTTGAGCATGTCTCCGATTTATCCTCGGAAGACTTTATTCATCATCCTTTGGTAGGTAGCGCCGACATTCTTCAGGCCGAAGGGCATTACGTTGTAGTAATAGTTTCCCGATTTGATCATGAAGGTCGTGTACCTCTTGTCTCTTTTTTCCATGGGTATTTGGTTGTAGCCCGATTAGGCGTCCATGAAAGATAGAAATTAAAAACCGACAGAATTATCAACTAGTTTATCTATGTTAGGGGGATATGCGTCTTTAGGGAAGGCCCTATTAAGATCGGTATAGTCAACATACATGTGTCATTTTCCATTATTCTTTTTAACAACTACAACATTGGACAACGAAGTGGTGTACTTGATCTCTGATATAAAGTTTTCCTCTAAAAGGTCTTTTACAGCCTGTTCGGCAACCACCGTTTTCTTCAGGGACTACCGTCGTCTATGTTGGGTAACTACTCTGACGATAGGGTCGATGGTGAGGTGGTGACAGGCCACATCAGGGGTCTAACTCGGGCATCTCCGCAACACTCCATGCAAACAGGTTTGCATTCTCTTGGAGGCATGCTCTTAGTTGTTTCCTCGCTAGCTTGGGGAGACCGGCTCCAATCTTTACTTCTCGCATGGGGTTTTCGCCGAGTGGGACAAGCTCGAATTCTCCATCTGGGATGGGGAGCATCGGATGGGCGACTTCGCTGCTACTGGAGGGGGAGCTTGAGGATGACCAAATCTCTTTCCCTTTTGCCCTCTGAGTCTTCTGGTCGTCTTCGAAGAAGCAGCTGTCAAGGTCGATGGAATTAACGGGAGGAAGCAGATTTGCCTCGTCGGAGCTATTGGGCAGGGGAGACTGGGCAGGAGTCTTCAGTCTAGCGGCGATGGCATTCAGTCCTTTGGACGCTACTTCAAAGCATCTCCTTGCAGCTTCTATGTGTCGCGGTGAAATTTGGATACCAAACTATTAATTAGTTTGAATCTTTAATTCATTTTGCGACCGAACTTTGATTTGTCCAAAGGAAGGGATAAAGATCGAAATTCCCACAATGCAATGCAAATGCAAGTTAGAGAGTTATAGGTCCAGGGGTTGGTTAAACTTAGGGAAGGTACTAGCATCCTAAGTTTCTGTAGTACTCTACAGGAACCTCTTGTTTCATGTTTGTTTATTGCTATGGTTTATCTGCTTAAGGTTAAAGGACCTAGTGGTTTATTTCTAAGTATACTCGATAAGATATCACATCTTATGCCTACATATCCTTACGGGAATGGAATCAGAGTATTTTGTAGTTCTCCTAAAGGGTTTGAGGAAGTCTTTGACTGTGGTCAAAGTTCCTACGTGTTTAGGGTAGTTGGTTGATTGATTTTAGAAGAAGAGATGCGTTATCATTTTAAGGGAGATTTAACCGCCACAAATTGTAGAAAAATAGTCTTTGCATCGTCTTAAGAGAAGGGCTCAAGTACTCATATATGGATCGACGAGGTACACCTCTATCTCTCTTAAGGCAAAGTTCCTACGGTATTGATTGTATCGATGTGGGGTGGAGATTCTATCTCGCTTAAGATGATTAACATCTATTTCTCTATTGTGTTTGAATATTGTTTGATTGAGTTGATTGTTTATTTCTATGTTGTAAAGATAAAGACAAGGGTCCTCCTATGGGGTAGGATCTGTCCTAAAAGATCGACTTGAATGGGATCAAGGATCAAAGGGAGAATGATGCAAATGTTGTGCACTACACACAATTGTTGAATCATGTGTAGGTTTTTCCTTTGGACGGAATGCAATGCGGTAAGAGTAAAAATGGGGAAAATAAAGACGATAAATAAGCATACACGAACGCATGAAAGTGCTAAGGTGTGTGAAAGTTTGAATTGTGAATATTCGAGTGGAGACCTAGGCATGCTCGATTGGATTGGATTTTGCGAAATTGATTTTAAGCGAGAAGTTGTTTAGAAGTTATATTATTTTTGGTGAGATTGGTTTTTAAGGGAAATGTCTTTAAAAGAAGGGTTCAATTATTATTATTACCGGATGTTATTTAAATTAATAAAATAGTTTTCTTGTTAAAATTATTATAAAAGAAAATAAATAGATTATGAAGTGAATTTTAATAAAATAAAATAACTGGCTTAATTATGAAATAGATAAAAGTTATTTAAAAAGTTCTTGATTATTATAAAAACTAGAGGTTGATTTTAAATTAAGAAGGTTTTATTATTATTATTATCGTAAAAAGGTTAATTTAATAAAAACGGTTTTTATTATTAATATAAAAAGGTTTAGTCATTGTTATTAACAAATGAATAAATATTATTTAGATTATTAAAGATGATTTAAATTGTTTGTTTTTACTTAAGTTATTACAAAAAGTTTTATTTATTATCTTTAACGGAATAAAATATTCTAGAATATGAGAAATGGGTGGCTCGCGGTGGAGATTGATGCAAGCATGATGACAAAAAGGGTTGGGATTTGTGACGACAATGAAGTTCTCGGTTGCGGCGGGCTTCTCAAAAGCTATGTTCCCCTTTTTACTAACTCTAGAGTTTTGTTGAATTTGGGAATTTTTCTACGAGTGTTGTGGATTCTGTTTTTTTTGATCGCCTCCTATTATTGTGGATGATGTCTTTTTCTTCTCTGAATGATCACAAGGCGTATTTATAGGCTAAAGTGAATTAAATTCACGATTTGGGAAATCAATGTGTGGGATAAACTGTCTGTTCTTGTTTTGGCAAGATGATAAAGGAAATAAAGGTTTTCAAAATATTTCCTTGTTCCAATGATTTCAGGATTCGAAAAAAAACTAAATTGCTCGACATGTTGTTATGTTTTAGGGAAGAGTTTTGATTTGTGCCTGATGGTTTTGTCTTGAATGAATTTAAAAGCTGTCCTTCGAAAAAAAATCTGATGAATTTCCTTTCTCAAAATCGTGATATGTATGGATGGTTTTGAAAACTTATTTTGTTGTCTCCGATGCTTTCCATTTCGAGTCCACTTCTTCGAATGCTTTGATTTGAGGAATTGTTGGTATTGAATCACTATTAAATGGTTTATTGATGTTGATTCCTCCTATGCAGGGTATTCTTGGAACAGGTTTAAAATTTAAGAGTTAATGGCTGTTGAAACTATTTGGAAAGAACGGGACAAATCCTTGAAGCAAAACTCAATTCACTTCCTTTTCAATGTCCTGTTGCAATGAAGTTTGTTGGTTTATTGACGAAGATGAACGGCACTCTTGGTGTGTTAATTATGACAGTACGGAGGAACTTGAGGTTATGAACTTGCTTCACTTGGCTGATAACCTTCTTCTTTTCAAAAGGACCATGTCTCTTAAATTTTGGTGCTACTATAATTTCATTTTGTTGAAATGCATGTGAATATAATGGCGGGCGAGAGTCACAAACGATGTCTCGAATGAAATAGTAAGCAAGAGGGATGACAAGTAGCAGCAATATTGTTATTACCGGAAGCTGCTCAAAAAGTGGTGTCCTTTAGTGGGTTTCTAAGGTCTGTCAACATCCTCTCTTCAAGAAATGGTGAAATGGCTCTAGTATGTTCAAGACACCAACAATTACCACAAGAAGCAACATAATCAACCACTCACGTACGTGTATCCTTGTGACTTTAACTCCGTGTGATCTGGTAGTGCGTATTGAATCTCTGAAGTAAGACTAACATTTGTGATTCTTCTTGTGCTGCAACTTGTGGTCTTACTTGTTCCTTGTAGAGTTAATCCTGCTCATGGATTTGAAATTTGCTTAGGATGTCTACGAATTCGATACCAACCGTTATGGCCTATCCTTTCTGTATCATAATGACGATGGTCTCTTCTGCAGGTACAAGCCTATTGATGAATGGGAACAAAGTGACAAGCAGCATTAACTTGACGCGGATAGGAAAATCCAGTGGCGATGCACCTCGAATCAGGTGTGATTTTGACCAATTGCATCATATTTGTACCCTTAGTTGATGCGGTGTCGTTTTGGAATCTGATTGGAGCAGGCGCTTCGTAGCTGTATGCACAACTCTTGTTTTCGCGGATTCGAAACCCATCGTATGATTGCGGTATGACATAATTGTTCTGTTATCTTATTTGGACTTGACTGTTTTTTCTTCTCTCAATAGAACATTGATGATGCTTCCTTATTTCTTACAGGATTCTGCAAGGGATGACTGTAATGTTATCTGCGGAAAGGGAGTGGTACCTTAAGAACATCCAACCGAGTTTGATGACGAGGTGAGGATTTCTTGGAATTGAGTTATTTAATAAAAAACTGTGAATTTGATTGATTTCGTCTCTTGCCCAAACAACATGATTTTGGTAGATTTCTGGCTCCGTGAATCAACCCGCCAAACTCCTCATCGGCTGTAAACGTGGAGCTACTTTGCCACTTAGTAGCCATGGCAGTTCTGCGGTACCAGGCTTGGTAAGAGACACTCTACTCAAAAGAAAAGTTCAACAATAGGATAGAATTTGTCATGTGTTCTTTGTAAGGTGTGAACTATGTAGGTTTAAGATCCATGGAACAAAAGGAAGTGAAACAAAGTCTGTCATTATGTAATTACAGCAAAAGATCCAAAATATCTAGTTATGCTGATAACCTTCTTTCTGAAAAACAGGTGAAGTGCAGCTCACCAAAGGCCGGGAGGAACTGTGTCTCATTACGACGTAAAAAGGAAGAGTTCGGTGCGGTCTTGTACAAGATGTTTTTTCTGGCGGGAACTAAAGGCTCAGCTTCTACGGTAGTAGAACAACAAGGTTCACACATCAATTTCGCAAATGGACCGATGAAACTAAAGGTAGCTATTACTGAAATGTTGGGGTAATTGTATTTGCAATTTCATGTAACATCCATTCAATCATGTGTCTTTTTGCCATAAAACTTATTGTTTTCCCTTGTTGTTTCCAGTGATTCGCAGCGGGCGTATTTCGGTAAAGTTCTCGTTTATGGGCCGCGATAACAAGTTGTAACGAAGTTATTTAGCAAAGATCGAATTGTTTTCATCCTTACTGTCGTGACAGGTTTTGAGTTTTGGAAGAAGTGCGTGGGTTTGACTTGCTATTGGGATTCACACACAGCTGCAATCAAATACCACTAGACCCACTTTAGTTCGTTGCTTTCCTTTTGTTTTTGTATTTGGCACGAGGATGCCTTTAGGTGAACCGACATAGAATTGTAACAAAATTGTGAATTGGAAACTTAAAATGTCCTTAGACTTAGCTTTATGTTACAAATGTATGAGCGTACTGTGAATCCTGGAAGTTTGAATCGCCTTGTAACGTTCCATCATTTAAGGGCTACTAGGATGGGTTTGAATTTTGTATCAAATTGTAATCACACAAAAAAATGTTTGAATTTATCCTGAACAAAATAATTCCGGTTGAGAAGGTCCTCTTGGACTAGTAGCTTGAGTGAATAATATGAATCTTGATATGTTTCTTAAGCTTGTGAAGAATTGTTTTTGACATGGCTTTTACATATTAATGGTAAAACTTAAACCATTTCTAATACCCTTATCCAAACCTCTGGAACGATGCCACTTGAATGAATCCAATCAATTTGAGCCCTCTTGAATTTATTTATGAGAGCTTCTACTTCAGAACGCAATGATCGCCAAGAAGATATCAATTCTTTGTCAAAAGGAATTAAATAATGATCCCACTTTTACGAACAAAACTACAGTTTCTCTGGCATTATGAATCATATCCAATGCCAATGAAAGAAAGACTTTGGTTCTTCTTGGAATATACTTTGAGGCGCTTGAGAAAAAATGAATAAGGTGACCTTGATATTTAAAGGGGATATGCTCAAACCTTGATTTCATAGTCCATGACAGAGCCAGTTGAAATGACACAGAAGACTTGAATATGTGGAAACCATATGACCTTTTAAATCAAAATCCATTGGTCGTGCCTTGAAGTAACTGACCGTAAGGATTTTTATACTTGACATTACTGTACCTGCTTAACACTGGTTAGCCGTAAAAATATACATAAAAACGAGAAAAAAGAAAGCGCAAAGAAGTAAAGTCTTAAGGTCAAAAATTAGGGTGTGACACTATGTTATTGTGTAGAGTTGCGACGAGGCCTTGGAGGTGTAATATTTCATCTTCAAGTGTACCGTTGAAGATACGGCCACCAGCTCGGACAAAGTTGATCGTCCAAAGATGCACTGGTATAGTGACGAAGAGTCTATAACCAGGAATTGTACCTTAATTGATCTGGCCATTTCAGCGGATCCGAAGGTTACGATCAACTCAACGTATCTTGATGGCTTCATCACCGATCCATTAAAACCCCATAGGTCAGAGCCCACGTAAGGAGTCAAATGTGACTCATCCAGCTGGAGCATGGAGAATAGTTGGGAGTACATAATATCAACGGAGCTGCCTTGGTCGATGAGGATTCGCCGAACGTCAAAATTGTCCATTTGAGCCCTTACGAGTAGAGGGATGCTGGCGTTGGTGGCTCCGCCGAGGAGCTTCTCGTGGTAGAAGCAGATGAGGACAGACTCTCCCCAGACCCTGTCGAGGGTGGAGTTTTAATTTGAGCTGTTGCTGATGAGGTGCTCCAATTTCCTCTTGACGGACCCTACCGTCACTTTGTTAAGACCTCCTACGGAGATAAGCATGGTGGAGGGAAACGTCTCCCACGAGCTGTGTGCGAAAAAATAAGAAGGGGCGTTGAGCCCCTCGGGGATGCAGAAATCTTCAGGCGATGAGACGCTCATGGCGACCTAGAGGTTGGCTTCCTCAGAGGAAGACACTTCTTCTTTGACCCTCTGGGACTCCTGGGCGTCTGGCCGATGAGCTTCCTTTCATTTGGAAAACTGCTTCAGATGTCCGTTCCTGATGAATATTTCGATGACATCCTTCAGGTGGATGCAGTCTTCAGTCGTATGGCCACAACTCTTGTGAAACTGACACTATTTGGACTTATTAGTGTTGGGTTTGGACGATATCTACTTTGGGAACCGGACTCCCGCCTGCCGAAATTCTGAGTTGGCGCACTCAGTGAGGATCTTTTCCTTTGAAACTGTTAGGGGAGTGTATTCGTGGAACCGGACGGAGGGTCCCTTGTTGTCTCGGGGCTCACGTGGACGATCTTCTTGTCTTTTATCTCCTCGATGGGATGTCGAGGGCTCGTCGAACCTGGATGGACGGGCGTTTTCCCTGTACCTGGAGTCACGGCCAGAGCTAGCAGCATCTTTTTCCTCGTACTGAATGTACGCTTAGGCCTTGAGGAGGAAGGCGTCTAGCATTGCCAAGGGCCGGATGCCAACGACTTTAGCGAATTCGGTGCGGGGACGAAGCCCGCGTTCGAGCAGGAACTTTTTCATGTCATCGGTGGTAGAGACTTGGATGGCCTCCTTGTTGAATCTTTCAATGTAGGCTCGTAGGGGTTCACCCCCCCCCCCTTGAATGATGGTCTCAAGGGAGGCTTCGATCTTCGGATGACGGCGAGAGGCCGTGAAGTGTCTGGAGAAGAGTCTCCCCAGTTGCCTCCATGAGGTGATGGAGTCGTCAGGAAGCCCTTTGTACCAGGTCATTTCCCCCTTTCTGAGTGTGGTGGGGAATAACCTGTACTTGATGGCGCCACAGATGCCGTGATAGTCAAGCAACGCATCGATGTGCTCGTCGGGGGTCAGTTGTTCCGTCGTATGTGCCTAGAGAGGGAGGTTTATCTAGTCCTTTTAGAAGGCACATGGCCATGATCTCTTGGACAACGAGCTGCGAGGCTCGTCGTCGCTGCTGCTACTGGTCCAAGACAGGGAGAGGGTGTTTCGTCTGTAGGTAGGATGGAGGTCTCGTTGGGGAGATGGGGTTCGTGCTCGGCCCTTGGATCTGGGTGGAGGCGAACGTTGAGATTCTTCCTGGTGGCCTCTTCTGGTCCTCTTGGGTTGTGGGGAATGCTGGTTCCAAGGAGAAATCTGGTCGCGTTTGCGGATGGCTAGGGTCTCTGGCTCTAGAGGCGTATGACGATTCCTCTCGCGCCGGGGAGAGGGACTTTTTCGTTGCTGGCGTTCTTTCCTCGGCGGAGGGGATCTTGGACGACTGGACTCTTCTAATGCTCTAATCCTCGCGTTCTGGTTGAGGATTGGGAGTTTGGTTTTATTGTAAACCTCGAGGAGGACCGTCATGGTTGGGTTGGTGTTGGGCGGAACTAGAACTGACAGGTGTTACAGGATAAATGGGACCTCTCCATGATCTGTATGAGCAGGGGACGGGGAAGCAATGGCTCCGTCCCTTTGTCGGAGGAGGTCGTCGCCACGAAAGGTGGTGGCCTCATCAACATCAGTCTTGTTGACAGGGAGAAAAGCAGAGTTACGAGCATCAAGATTGTTGTTACGAACAACCATGATCAGAAATTTGAAGAGTTGTTTTGGTCTTGTGTTCTACGAAGAGAAAAAAGATGGGGATACCAAGATTTCCCACAGACGGCGCCACTGATCTTACCGGTTGATCAGAACCTGAGGTGGCCCGAAGACAAGCATTTGTGATGCTGGGTGTGAAAAAGGATGAGGAGGTGTACCTGTAAGGCACTCAGATGCTAAAGTAATAAAACGAGAGAGAGAGAGAGAGAGAGAGAGAGAGAGAGAGAGAGAGAGCAAGTACACAATATGTGTGTTTCAGGGTGAATATCAGATATCTGACCCTCTTAAGTGAGATAATTTATATAATTCCTCCAGCGCTTCGCGATTGGTCCCTATTTTCGGGGCGAGATAACCGTTTTCCGAAGAATAGGTAACTGTCAGAATTAGCCGTTGGGACGGGCAGACGTGCCCATAACTAGCCACTGGATCAGTCCAGAACAGTAATAATCTCTTTATCTTTTAAGTACATTGGAGTTATATATTCCAATTTTAATTTTTTTTTCAAAATGAGATATATTAGATATTGATTTTCAGAATTGGGGGCCAAAAAAGTCTCAACAATGACCCCCTCCTGTTCTATCTCACCCTTTTTTCCTGAGGTTTTACATAACCAAAATAAAGAAAGTGACTTGCCTTTTTAGCATCTCTATCCGATATGACAACGTCTATCTATCAATCAAGAAAGTAATGTTACAACAGTTGTCATGTATAGAAAAATATAATTTAAAACTCATTAAAAATCATGAAGTACGATGTGATAACACAAATAGAACACGAAATTGAGGAAACCTTCCTAATTTTTCTAACTTGTATTTATTTAAAAGGCAATACTGCTTCTTAGTGTCATTGAGTCTCCTTATAATTATGGTTGCTTTGTACTTTCATTGGCTTAACATTAAGATGCCAAACGAGTTCCAACGCCCTGTTGGTGTTCACATGATGCAAAGTATTCATATTTTAAGTAGCTACTAATGTGTTTTGATCACACAAAAAAAAAGTAGCCACTAACAAACTCATGTTCTTACATTTTTTTTATATTAATTATCCATACTATTATCTAATTCTATAACTTTTTTCATGAAATTTTCCTACAAAATTTTTAGTATTTAAAATTTCCAATATCTAATAATACTAATATAGAAATTAATTAATTTATAATATACCATTAAATATGTAGTTTAAAGATTTATAATAACTAATTAAAAAAAAACTAACTCCCCAACATTCCAATAATAAAAAAACTAACCCGTGAACCAACTATTGAAAATTGTTCCCAACTCAATTTATTATTTAAATTTTTTTTAGTGATATTCTTTTTCTTTTTCATGCTACTATTTAAGAAAAAAAAAAAAAGAATTTATGATTTTATTTATTCTCAATTCTTTTTTTCAATAAGTCTTCAATACATCTACTTTTCTTCTCCTATATAAACTCTTCAAATTATATATATATATATTTTTTCTAATTATCGATTTGTTAAATTATATTTAGTTAAAAAAAATTATGAGAAGCACGTCAATGGAATCGCCTAAAATAGCAAAACTTATAAAATAACATAATCATTTATTAATTTCAGTATTAATACACATATATAATAAAAAATTAACATACATTAAAAAACATAAAAGTCATTCTTTATTTTAGTATTAATACACATTAATTTCAGATTTATATGAGTTTTTTTTAAGATTAAACATATTCCGGACTAGGCCGACGCTTAATCCACGACTAATAGGCCCAAACCCCAATGAGGTTGGGCCCCATAATACCACGCTAACGGGCAAGATCCCCGCCGAGCACAACATCTCCCTGTCGGGCATAGACCAACATCTGTCGAGCAGGACCATCGCTTCTGACCAGCCAGCCTCCCTCTTCTCCATCATCGGGCAGGACCCTCGCATCCGACCAGCCACCTCTGTCTGCCCGGGGGGACTCGTCAAGTCTTTCCCCACGTTCTCCACGTGTCCCTCACGCAGGTACACGTCATGACGTAACTACCCACTTCCTAGAGATTCAGTCTTCCTCCTCCCGGATAGTGCAAAACAGTTACCCTAGGGCGAAGACCACGTCCTGGTCTTCAAGACGCCTGTTGCACCCCAAATTTGTCCTACCTTTACATAGTTTCTAGTGCCACTTTATTTTGAATGAATAAAATGGCACAATTGGCAAGAGACCGTGTGTAAGGAGTTGTGAGTGTGAGAGGTTGAGAGTTCAAATCCCACCTTCTTCACTTTTTGTTTTTCTTTTATTTTTATTCTAACTTTTCTATTTTTATAAAAAAAAAATAACAAAATAGTTTTTTTTTTATTATTTAATTATTATTTTCGTATTTTATTTAAATTATTTTTTAAAAAATATTATTTTTTCACTTTTTTCCATATTACTCATAAAAACATCAAAAAATCATAAAATTAAAAATATTAGAAAAGATTTTATTCTTTTAAGTTTGTTTAAGTTTGTTTTTTTTAGTTTTGACTAATTATTTAAGTTGTGCTTTAAAATAGGCATTAGGTTAGAGTTAACCCTAATTTGTTACCTATATAAACATGAGTTGCATTTGATAAAAGGAGAAGGAGACAAAAGAAAAAAACGGCGGCCGTTCTCACGATTTATCAGAAGAAGGAATTTTTTTGGAAGAACCCTAACAAGTTTGAATTCATCATCGGCCAAGCGCTACCGGCGAGCAAAAAGTCCCAACGGCGGAGGCTCAGTTCGTTCAACATCATCATCGTTACCGTAAGCTTTCTCTTTCCTTTGATTTACGGTATTTTATGATTTTTGTGTGTTGTTTTGTTCATTGATTGTAGATTAATGGGAAGAATAAATAGAAGATGACATGCAAGGATTGAAGGAGAGGAAAAGCTTCGATAGTCATCCAGGGAGAAAACGGCAGAAGCCTTTTTATTTACGTTTCATTTTTTTATTTTATTATTCAATTGTTTATTTTTTCATTTATATTAACTATGTAGTTTGTAATTAATAATGCAATTAAGTTTAGGTAAGCTATTTCAACAACAAAAAAAAACATAACGTAATTAGTTTTTTTAAAAAATTAAGATCTTTCTAAAAAGTTTTTTTCAAAAATTAAATCATTTTTTATTTAAAAACATATTTCTAAATAAAATAGTTTTTCTTAATTAAAGCTTTTTTCCAATTAAAACCATTTTTCATTAAGTTAACACAAAAATTAAAAAATGACCTTTCTTTCACTAAAACAAAAATTAAAACCTTTTTCGTTGAATTTAAATCAAATTTTTTCATTAAAATTTAAAACATTTTTTTTAATTAAAATTTAAAACATTTATTTTCGATAACATTAAAACATTTTTTTTCAAGACATTTTTTCATTAAAATTAAAACCAGTTTCTTTATTAGAACAGTTTCTCCATTTAAGCATGAAATTAATTCTCCTCTCCTCTTCTCAATAAAAACTCAAAAAGAAATAAGTTGTGATTTAGCCGTTTCATTTTTGTCTAACCCTCGTTAATTTGTTTGTTTCATCTCGTTATTATTTCATTTGTTCGTTTTTGTTCCATGGATGTAATTTACGCGAGGCCATGGTCGCAGTTATTTTATTTTGCATTTTTTGGGAATTTGTAATTTACGCGAGTGATCGTCGCGATGCTTTTTTTTACCGCTTTCTTTATTTTTCCGCACTTTAATTCTACCGAATAGTAATTTGTCGTATTTTGCATGTTTTTACCGTTAGAATCCCTCCGAAGGAATTAGGTCTAGCTGTTTGACCGCCGAGTCTATAACCCTAGTTTTAGCCGTCTCAAACCCTAATTAACCTAGGCGTCCCGCCGTGGACAAAAATACCCTTTACCCTAGTTTTAGGTCAAAGAGTCGCCGTACTTTGTTTTAGGGTTTCCCGCCGTGGAATCCCTAATTTCAACCCTAAATTTTTAATTAACAAATTCAACGTAGAAATAGGAGTTTCAAAGACTCCACATAAGCGTGTCCTTAAGATACGTTTATTCCCCATTGAAACCTTGACCACAGTCAAGACGTTTCTAACCTCCCTTTCGAGGGGAACTACAATTACTCTGATTCCATTCCCGTCAGGATATGTAGGCACAAGATGCGACGTCTTGCCGAGTAAACTTAGGACTAACCCTTAGGTCTTTAGGTCACTCTATCCCTTACCTCAATATATATTAAAACAGATAATAAAATATAAAAAAAAGCATACAATAAACAAAAGGTTCCTGTAGAGTACTACAGAAGTTTAGGGTGCTAGTACCTTCCCTAAGCTTAACCAACCCCTTACCTAGATCTCTCCCCGCATTGTCTTTACGATGCAAAATTAGGTTTTCCTCTTTTGACCTTTTCCTTCGGATAAATCAAAGAGCGGTTGTGAACTAAAGATGCGATTCAAATTAATTAATAATTTGATATCATATTCTAACCGCAACAGAAAATGGCGACTTCACTGGGGACCCTCCTAATTTTTAAGGGTTACCCCTATTTTGTTTATTGTGTGATATTTTATTAATTATTTTTATATATCATTGTACCTTGTGGGGATACCTGTTATTGTGAGATAAGTCCTAACCCGGACTTGAGTGACCTTATTATAGGAAGGTGAGATATTCGACGAGGCTTGCCGGGAGTGAGTCCCGACCAAGTCAACTCGAGAATCACCGCTCAGTTGAGACCCTTTCGAAAATGGTTCGGTTGATCGAGTGCAGTCGTGAAAACTTTTACTATTTTCAATTGGAGTCTGTGATACTGGGGACCGTAGTACCTTAACACCACCTTGGCCTTATATAGGATGTAGTGCGGGAACTATGTGGGAGTAGTCCTACAATAGTTGCTACGTGATACTACACTCAAATGAGGTTCTCTTAAGAATATTATCGACCCTCGAGTCAGTCGGAAAGTTGATAATATCCGAAGGATGGACTGATGACTTTGGGCACTAATTTAGAACCCTTGTTCTGCAGGTACAATTAACCTATAGTACTTACCTTTTGGGAAGGGTAGACCTTAACTCCATTCGCTGTCCTCTAACCTAGGACCTTTGTGTGTGTATTTGTGCTTTGCATCCATAAAGCATCATATCATTTCCAGTTTCAAGGAATTCAACAGTCCTTTGCAAATTCAAAAAGGTCCTACATTTTAGAGTAAAAAAAAATTTCTTTCCAACTTTCCTAAAAGGGAATATTTGCAATCGACCGTTGAAATTCTTGGAACTATTACATGGCATTAGCATCACATTTTTGCATTGCATTTTTCCCCCGGTTTCTCATTCTCGGTTCTCTCGTCTTCTAGTGTACCTTTGAGTCGTCAAGCTGATTCCTCGCCACAGATATCAGACTAGAGCTAACTATAGACGCCAAATGTCAGAACAAGAGGAACATAATGCGGAGGTCCGAATGGAGATTGATGAGTTGAAAGCAGGCATGACCAGGCTTACCGAGATGCTTCAAGTGTTGATTGCTAGAGGAGAGCCACCTCAGAGGACTGTCATTCAGGAAGTTTCAAGTGTTGATCCACCTCTTGTTTCAGTGCCGCCCTCTAGTTGGCCTGAGTTTGGTTTACCTCCTAACTACTCTCCACCTATTGCATCTGCTGCTATGATTGGTCAGGCTGTCAGACCGGTTTTTCAAGCTCCTATCCTTACCGAGGCCCAACCTGTGGTCCACACGGTTAATCAAACTATCCAAGCTCCCGTTGAGAATCCTCCCTATGAGTACAATGTTGCCGATGTTCAAGAAGATTTTGTTGAGCCTGAGATCACCCGGGAACAGTTTCAGATCATAAACAAGAGACTCCAAGCTGTCGAGGGTACTGATTTCTTCAATGTTGATGCCGATAATATGTGCCTAGTTTCTGGTCTTGTTTTGCCTGCCAAGTTCAAGACTCCTGAGTTCGTGAAGTATCAAGGTCATTCATGTCCAAGAGCCCATCTAGTCATGTACTTCCGAAAGATGGCAGCTTACACCAACAATCAGAAGTTGCTCATTCATTGCTTTCAGGATAGTTTGAGTGGTGCTTCTCTTAAATGGTATATGAACTTACAGCATAACAGTGTCCACTGCTTCCAAGATCTCGTCAACGCTTTTATGAAGCAATACAAATACAATTTGGATATGGCTCCCGATCGTCGTCAGCTTCAAAGTATGTCTCAGAAGGAAAAAGAGTCGTTCAAGGAGTATGCTCAGCGTTGGAGGGAGTTAGCTTCTCAAGTCGAACCCCCTATAGCAGAGAAGGAACTGACAGGAATATTCATGGATACTTTGTCTCCTTTCTATTGGGAAAAGATGATTGGGAGCGTCTCTTCAAGCTTTACAGATCTGGTGACTATTGGCCAAAGGTTAGAAGAAGGTTTGAAAAATGGGAAGGTATCCAAAGCTGCCGAATCTTCTAATGGTGCAAAGAAATCCTATGGGAATTTCCATAAGAGGAAGGACGAGCAGACCAATGCTGTCACGACTGAATCAAGAAAGCCTCGCCAGGGATCTCAACCTGTTGTTGCTCCGCAGCCAGCTCAGAATCCTCAACGTCCAGTTATTAGACAAGACCAGTATCAAAATAGGAATCAATTTGATCCTATTCCCATGACTTACACAGAACTTTATCCTTACCTGGTTCAACAAGGGATGATCACTACAAGGGCTTTACCACCTCCTCCTAATCCTCCTCCAGCTGGATTTAGGGCTGATTTCCAGTGCGCTTTTCATGAGGGTGCCTTAGGCCATGACTTGGAGCATTGTTTTGCACTGAAAGCCAGAGTGCGTGAGCTGATGAGAGCAGGGATACTTGATTTTCCAGACAATCCTCCAAACATCCAGAAGAATCCTTTGCCAGGGCATCAGAAGTGAAGCTTCAGGCTGACCTCAGTAGGCTATTTATTTGTTTTAGACATGACAGTTTATCTTTGTATTGTTTTAATCACAGACCTTTGTTTCTCATTGTTTGTATTTTCCTTATTTTATTAGCTGTTTTATTTCTAACTATGTTTGTACTTTTATATCGATGAACTGAGCATTGCAACTTTTGATTTAATTAATTTTATCTATTATTTTTATCTCTATGCTTTATCTTTCAAATATTTACCTTTGTCCGAATTTTTGGTATGCAAAGATTGGAGGGAGGATGACGAAAACGTTATACCCATAACTGCTGTCAGTATGCTTTCAATCAATCCTTGTTGACGATGTGAGGCATTGTTTCAACTCCCAAACACTGGAGAAATAAGGAAGTTATCCCCTTGTCACCCCCTTCGAGCCTAGAAGTTGGAGTTTCTTTCTTTACAAAAAAACCCGCAATCTTAGCCTGGGGATGGGTAGTTCTCAGTTAACTCGGTTGTGCTTTCATGCAATACACCTTTCATATAAAGGTTGAATTCACAAGTTTTCCTTCGTACACAGCAAGTAAGTGTCGAAGATGTTTTCCAATTCAAAAGCCGATGATGGTTCATCGTGATCATTAAGCTAGGCAGTCACTTTCTTTCAAAAAAAAAGTCTGCTAAGTCAAAACCTATAAAGGAGACTTAGGCAAAACTGGGGCATCCCGCTGACTGTAATCTTCACAAGAAACAGCTCAGGCAAAATTTAGGGATAATGCAGAGAGGAGTTTTAAATCCTTACCCTAAAAATCCTAAATGTCAAAACAACCAAATGTTATAGGAAAGTAGTGACGACCATCTCAAGAGTCTCTTGACTTTCGAACCATCATTACTACCATCAGTGCAATTCCTAACCTATAGGAACCTGAATGCATAATATGAGTTAACTGAGCGTAGGATTGAAGATTATCACGTAGATTGGGTGGGAACAAACAAATTTTGAGCCTTTATCCTTTGTTTCATAAACCGTGAACCAGGCCACGTTACAATCCTCAAAAGACCTAATTGAAACAAGGATATTTTGAAAGCATGCTACATCAAGGTTGCGTAAGCTGACTCCTAAAGATCTTTGTGAATCATTTATTTTGGCCGTATACCTGTATTAAACTTTGAGCGTCCTGGACCGCCGCGTTCTAATCGATGACTCATTTATTTTTCATCTTTCAAAAATAATTTTGATTTCAAAAGTTGCATGAACTTTGCATTACCATGTTTGTATGAATATTTTTGTTTGCAAACTGGCTTTCCTCTAAGGAAATTTTAAACAATCGAGAAACTTGGTTAAGTGATCCTATCAGGGGCATGTTCCGCTTACATCCTGTCTAAGAATCAGTTCAAGATTGGTTCAAGGCAAGATCTTCTCAGATTTGGTTTATCCAGAAAATTTTCAAGACTCATACTGGGACAAGCCTTCCGAGGATACAGTAAAACAGTCCTATTCACGAATCAGATAAGCTGAAGCAATTATCAGTTTGTCTAATCTAGGGCAGTGTACTTGAAAAATACCCAAGCATCTCTTCATCCTTCCTACAAGGACTATCAACTTGATACAGTTTAATAGAATGACAATGATGTATGGGTTGAGGAATCAGTCTTCCAGTTTTGTCATCTCACCAACAGAGTCGAGCCTTGTCATCGACATCTGCATTTGCATGTGATCATATATCATAGCATAATTCTTATACATGTGCATATCATGGGTGTTTTTATCCCCATTTGCTTTTTCTCCCGAGGTCGTGTTTTACTCGCGTATTACCTCGTGGACGAAGTCCAATTTACCTGGCATCATGGGTGTTTTATCCCCATTTGCTTTTTCTCCCGAGGTCGTGTTTTACCCGCGTCTTACCTTGTGGACGAATTTATTTACTTTGCATCATGGGTGCTTTATCCCCATTTGCATTTTTCTCCCCGAGGTCGTGTTTTACCCGCGTATTACCTCGTGGACGAATTTATTTACTTGGCATCATGGGTGCTTTATCCCCATTTGCATTTTTCTCCCCGAGGTCGTGTTTTATCCGCGTCTTACCTTGTGGACGAATTTAGTTACTTGGCAGCATGGGTGTTTTATCCCCATTCGCATTTTTCTCCCCGAGGTCGTGTTTTATCCGCGTCTTACCTTGTGGACAAAGTCCAGTTTACTTGGCACCCATCGACTATTTCGTGTCATGTCTATCTGACGTTCTTCCAGATACGACGTGTCTCCTTTTCGATGTTCTTCCGAAATGTTCTGATGTTGTCTCTCCCTATATGTTTTCTGGTGAGTCCTGAAGATCCCGCTCGATCTCTTCAAGGAATGTCCCGAAAACTCTAGCGTCTGTCGTTTACCTGGTCCTGCCTCCGTGTGGATCATATGTTACCTTGTCACCACCGCATGTCTTCTTCCCCAGTGCATTTCCTCGTTGCGCCGTCCCCTGTGACGTTGTTTCGTCTGCATCCGTGCATTTTTTTCATTTTCATCATACGCATCATATTAGATTCATGGCATTGTCAGCATTATAGTTCGTGTTATTTTGTCCATATCATTGCATATCACTACATCTAGGGGCCAAATTTCCGGTTATCTGTATTTAAATCCCTTTCACCGCGATTTCTCGAGTCTCCGCTGCTCAAATCATCCGGTGAAGCTATTTAAATAGGGGCATCTGTTGCACCCCAAATTTGTCCTACCTTTACATAGTTTCTAGTGCCACTTTATTTTGAATGAATAAAATGGCACAATTGGCAAGAGACCGTGTGTAAGGAGTTGTGAGTGTGAGAGGTCGAGAGTTCAAATCCCACCTTTTTCACTTTTTGTTTTTCTTTTATTTTTATTCTAACTTTTCTATTTTTATAAAAAAAAAATAACAAAATAGTTTTTTTTTATTATTTAATTATTATTTTCGTATTTTATTTAAATTATTTTTTAAAAAATATTATTTTTTCACTTTTTTCCATATTACTCATAAAAACATCAAAAAATCATAAAATTAAAAATATTAGAAAAGATTTTATTCTTTTAAGTTTGTTTAAGTTTGTTTTTTTTAGTTTTGACTAATTATTTAAGTTGTGCTTTAAAATAGGCATTAGGTTAGAGTTAACCCTAATTTGTTACCTATATAAACATGAGTTGCATTTGATAAAAGGAGAAGGAGACAAAAGAGAAAAACGGCGGCCGTTCTCACGATTTATCAGAAGAAGGAATTTTTTTGGAAGAACCCTAACAAGTTTGAATTCATCATCGGCCAAGCGCTACCGGCGAGCAAAAAGTCCCAACGGCGGAGGCTCAGTTCGTTCAACATCATCATCGTTACCGTAAGCTTTCTCTTTCCTTTGATTTACGGCATTTTATGATTTTTGTGTGTTGTTTTGTTCATTGATTGTAGATTAATGGGAAGAATAAATAGAAGATGACATGCAAGGATTGAAGGAGAGGAAAAGCTTCGATAGTCATCCAGGGAGAAAACGGCAGAAGCCTTTTTATTTACGTTTCATTTTTTTATTTTATTATTCAATTGTTTATTTTTTCATTTATATTAACTATGTAGTTTGTAATTAATAATGCAATTAAGTTTAGGTAAGCTATTTCAACAACAAAAAAAAACATAACGTAATTAGTTTTTTAAAAAAATTAAGATCTTTCTAAAAAGTTTTTTTCAAAAATTAAATCATTTTTTATTTAAAAACATATTTCTAAATAAAATAGTTTTTCTTAATTAAAGCTTTTTTCCAATTAAAACCATTTTTCATTAAGTTAACACAAAAATTAAAAAATGACCTTTCTTTCACTAAAACAAAAATTAAAACCTTTTTCGTTGAATTTAAATCAAATTTTTTCATTAAAATTTAAAACATTTTTTTTAATTAAAATTTAAAACATTTATTTTCGATAACATTAAAACATTTTTTTTCAAGACATTTTTTCATTAAAATTAAAACCAGTTTCTTTATTAGAATAGTTTCTCCATTTAAGCATGAAATTAATTCTCCTCTCCTCTTCTCAATAAAAACTCAAAAAGAAATAAGTTGTGATTTAGCCGTTTCATTTTTGTCTAACCCTCGTTAATTTGTTTGTTTCATCTCGTTATTATTTCATTTGTTCGTTTTTGTTCCATGGATGTAATTTACGCGAGGCCATGGTCGCAGTTATTTTATTTTGCATTTTTTGGGAATTTGTAATTTACGCGAGTGATCGTCGCGATGCTTTTTTTTACCGCTTTCTTTATTTTTCCGCACTTTAATTCTTCCGAATAGTAATTTGTCGTATTTTGCATGTTTTTACCGTTAGAATCCCTCCGAAGGAATTAGGTCTAGCTGTTTGACCGCCGAGTCAATAACCCTAGTTTTAGCCGTCTCAAACCCTAATTAACCTAGGCGTCCCGCCGTGGATAAAAATACCCTTTACCCTAGTTTTAGGTCAAAGAGTCGCCGTACTTTGTTTTAGGGTTTCCCGCCGTGGAATCCCTAATTTCAACCCTAAATTTTTAATTAACAAATTCAACGTAGAAATAGGAGTTTCAAAGACTCCACATAAGCGTGTCCTTAAGATACGTTTATTCCCCATTGAAACCTTGACCACAGTCAAGACGTTTCTAACCTCCCTTTCGAGGGGAACTACAATTACTCTGATTCCATTCCCGTCAGGATATGTAGGCACAAGATGCGACGTCTTGCCGAGTAAACTTAGGACTAACCCTTAGGTCTTTAGGTCACTCTATCCCTTACCTCAATATATATTAAAACAGATAATAAAATATAAAAAAAAGCATACAATAAACAAAAGGTTCCTGTAGAGTACTACAGAAGTTTAGGGTGCTAGTACCTTCCCTAAGCTTAACCAACCCCTTACCTAGATCTCTCCCCGCATTGTCTTTACGATGCAAAATTAGGTTTTCCTCTTTTGACCTTTTCCTTCGAATAAATCAAAGAGCGGTTGTGAACTAAAGATGCGATTCAAATTAATTAATAATTTGATATCATATTCTAACCGCAACAACGCCACATCAGCCCTAGTAGTTACTAACATTGGGCCTGACAGCCCAGCCCAGTGTTAGGTAATCGTTGGTCCTGCACTGGAGGCTCACTATAAATACCCTCTTCACTAGAGGGTCAGGTAACTTAACTTCTTACTCTCTCTTTGTGCTTGCTTCCGCTCTACCCCTCACTTACTTTGGCATCAGAGTGTGTTTCAGGTACACCCCTTCCTCCTCAATACTTTCAGTGAGCAACTAGCAGATCAACAACGCGTGGCAGTTCATAGCTCCCCTCCTGGTCAGGTACGATCAAAACATAATTATGGTTGTTGTTCTTAAATGTACTCTGTCAAAGATCAAACACCTTGGTGGTGCTCATATGAATGATAGAACAAAATATAATGAATAATAGAAAATTTATCATGGAGCATGCATTTTCAACTAGAAACTGGAACAAAATATTAGACATATGTTTGTAGTTGTTATTGGAACAATTATTTTTAAAAAATAAACAGGAACAAAATAATATTATGTGTAAACATGTAATTTGTTTTTAAAAACAATTATTTTTCCTTCGGTTTTGGTCATAAACCGAGAGATATATGGTGCTAATTTTGAAAATATAAAAAATGCTTTTGCTGGGATCGAACTAATAGCCATTTCAATTATCCCATAGATTATTCAGAAATTGAGGGGAAAATGGCATGCTTCATGACGTCATTCGTTACCTCGCTTGTATCACTAAGGTAAAATCTCTTTTGCGTCTGACGTAACATGTGCTTTTTTGTAGTTGTGTTAGAAATAAGTTGGATGATAAGGGAGAATTGATGATACTTATAGGTATCACACTATAGGTGGTTACAAGTTGAATGATGCAACAAATAAAAGGATTGTGATAAGTCATGACATCTTTTTTGACAAAATAAAATAGATGTAGTAACCTTTAACAAGTTACTTGAAAGCTGTAACCAATTACAACAGTGAAAAATCAGTTTTTGCAGAGCTAGAATATGCAGAATCAGCCCCCGTCGAATCCCAAATTGAATAGAATGTAAGAAGACCAACAGAGCAAAAAGTTTTTCCTCAAAGAATCCAAGATTGTGAGTTGTTCTAAGACAACAAAGTCAATGATGATGGTGATTTCGTCCATTTTTCACTTATGGTCGAATTTGAATCTGTTAAAACAGAAGAGGCCTTGAGTGATCTAAAATGAATTTTTGCTATGAAGGAGAAGCTGGAATTAATTAAGAAGAACAAGACTTGGGAGTTGGCTGATCTACCGGATGGGAATAATCTAATTGTGTAAGATGGGTGTTCAAAGTGAAGAAAAATCCTAAGGGTGAAATAATCAAGCATAAGGCTTGATTAGTTATAAAGGGATTCTTGCAAAGAGAAGACATAGAATTTGAAGAGACATTTGCACCGCTTTCTAGAATTGCAATCATTAGACTAGTTGTTGGTATTACGAATAACAATAATTGGTCCATCTACCAAATGGATGTTAAAAATGCGTTTTTGAACGAATCTCTTGAAGAAGTTATGTAGAATAACCTCTGGCTTTGTTGTGAGAAACCAAGAGTCAAAGTTCTACAAGTTGAAGCTCCAAGTGTTTGGAACAATAGGATAAATGGTTTCTTAAAGGAGATTGGCTTCAAGAAGCGTGTATCCGAACTTGTGAAAAAGGATATAAATGAAGGGGTGATAATCCTATGACTATACGTAAATGATTTATGGATTATGGACAGTGACGAAGAATGCATTTCTAATTTCAAGAGTGAGCTTATGAAAGAGTTTGAGATGACCGAGTTTGACCTCATGACATACTTCCTTGGCATTGAGTTACAAGAGTCCAAAAAGGGTTGCTCATGCACCAAAGAAGGTATGTGCTTGAGATTTTGAAAAAGCTTGAAATGGAGCATTGTAATGCTTCCATTACTCTAGCTGAACCGAGGCTACAGTTGTCAAAGAATGAGGATGAACAAGATATTAATCCAATTTATTATAGGAGGTTGATTGGATCCTTGTGTTACTTGTGCAATACACGACAAAATTTGACATTAGTGTCATTATTGTGAGTAGATTCATGGAGAGGCCGAAGGTGTCTCACTTGGCAACAGTCAAGAGGATTCTATGATATGTCAAATGATCTATTGCTTGTAGAACTATTTTTCATGCAATAGACACGAGCAAAACATGTATTTTGCTCTATTTTACCGATTCTAATTGGTGCAAAGTTAAAGATGATAGAAATTCTACAACTGGATACATTTTTCAGTTCGGTGAAACACCAATCTCATTGTGTTTGAAGAAAGAACCAGTAGTAACACTCTCTTCTTGTAAGACCGAGTACATTGTCGATTCGTTGTGTGTGTGCCAAGTCGTGTGGTTAATGAATCTATTGAAGGAGCTGGACACCGAAGAGGGTGATGTTGTAACGCTAATGGTCGATAACGTTTCCACTATAAATATCGCTAAGAACCCAATTGCAAATGGGAGGAGAAAGAATATTGAGATGAAATTTAACTACTTAAGAGAATTTGTTAGTGAAAAAATGTTTAAATTGAGATATTGTAGAAGTGAATACTAAGTGGTCGATTCGCTGACTAAAGAAGTCACAATTGGAGTGTTCAAGAGATTTAAAAACATAAATATAAAAGACTTGGAACACTTGAATTAAGGTGATGCATGGTGAAAATTTACTAATTAAAGTGTTGTAATCGATTACTACAAAGATTTAACCGGCTACATAGTATAGTATTTTTAACTTTTATTGCTGAGGTAATCAGTTACAGTTTCACAATAATATTGAGATTTAGTTGATTTTTTGGGGCAGTACATTTTTCCATATTTTTTGATAAAGTATATAATGAAACCAGTTGTTTTTTTCCTCTCTGATTTCTTTAAATTTGGTCTAATTAATCATGTGAAGTTTTTATTATTTATTTTTTATGTTGTTTATTAGAATAATATCGATTAGGTGTTGTTAGGTGGTGATCTTAGTATGTAAATCTAGTTGAGATATCAACTCTCACATACCTATACTTCTAGTTTTTGCTATATTAAACAAATTAATTCAATTTTTATTAAAAAGTTCAATCATTGATTTTTTAGTTAATATTTTTATCAAACAAATAAAGTCGAAGAAATGTGCCCTTCGCAACATATTCAAAGATATTAAAATTTGTCAAATTAATTGAAAACTGAATAATATACATGAATAAACCGCTGGTAAACTTTACAAGAATACGAACCTTATAAATTTCTCATAAACTAAGTTGTCATATTTGAAATTAAACTCTTTGATATTTCTTCAAAACTTAACCTGTTTGAATGAGATTTAGAACTCTTTTGATTTTGTAAAATAATTTTTTAGTTTTAAAATTTGAATCTATTTTACAAAACTATTTTTAAAAACTATTTTTTATTTAAAATTTATAAAAAATAAAAATAAAAATAAATTTTAGAGATTTTTAATTTTGATTTTTAGTTTTTAAAATTCTCGAACAAGTTTTTATGATTTTAAAATTTTAAAAATTAATAAAACAGTTTTACAAAATCAAATCAATCACGCTCTTACTCTTTTTTATTGTTTTTTATGCATTTTAAATAAAGTTTACATCTGCATAATTATACATTTTTTTCTTATTTATTTATTATTTCATAGTTATTTAATTTATATTTTTACGAGGCCTATGAAAATAAAGCCAAAAGTATAACTAAAAAACAATACCATAGAAAATATAATTTATAATTCTTAACAACATCAGATGAAAACCGTATCTGCTGGATCCATCTGTCATTGTTAATTTAATAACTATATTATAATTTAAAGAACTAGTTGTGTTTTTAACTTTATTATGTATCCCTAATATTTCAAAGACCAGGTTGATATTCAGCTTTTGAATGCATGAAAGGTTAGTTGGCTTATCTTAGCTACCTACTATTATTGAAAAAAATTTCTTATTTTTTAGTAGAACTCGTGTGACTAATTAGACTCAATTATTTGTGCATAATTTCAAACAATACTGTAACAAGAGATTTATGCATAAATTCCATAGTAAATTTCAAAAAATCATATGCTAGTAAATTCTAATATTCATGATACGATATAAGTTCCAAAAACAATACTGTAAAATTCTGTAACAAATCATATGATTCCGATCTTCATGATATGCTAGTAAACAATACTATAATCGTCGGTTATATGCTAGTAAATTCCAATCTTCATGATATAATATAAGTATTCTAAAAACAATATTGTAATAAATCATATGCTAGTATTCCAACAATTCATGCTAGGTAGCGATTCATTCATGCTAGTATTCCAAAAACAATATTGTAACAAATCATATGCTTAATATTCTAATTCTTTCTTTGGGCCAAATTTATTATGGCCCAAGTAATTCATTCAAGTTTTTTTTGCCAAGTAATTAAATTAATCGGCTACCCATTGTTCATATAGGCTGCTCCATTTTTTAGGGTTTTTTCGAGCCGGACTAAAAAAAGTCCGGAATAATATGGGTTTCAAAAATAAAATCCAAACCCTAACTTTTTTTAGACTCAGTGAGCCGACCCATAGATTTCGGCCCATTTTAACGACTCTACCGCCAATGACATATTATGTTATTATATAATTACAAGTACACTAGGTTTATTTTTTATTGAAAAGTACAACTAGGTTTAAATTACAAAAATTAGAGACTTACATGTTGAAAAAGTTACAACAATATTACGATAATGACAGATTTAAATTACAAAAATTACAGACTTATAGGTTGAAAATGTTACAAAAATTACACATTTACAGGTTGAAAATGTTACAAAAATTACATACTTACAACCATGTTTAAATTAAGTTGAAAATCTTTTTGGTATTCTAGACGTACATGTGGAGGGAACGGTTGAGAATCTTAATGATTTAGATGTCAAAGTAGCGGAGAGGCCATATAAGACGGATTGAAATTAATGGAAGAAAATCATTAGCAACAACAAAATTCTGGAGGACTATGCAAGCTAGGGAGAACATTTTAAGACAAATCTATATTGCAATACACAAGACAAGATTAGTAGTTTGGGAATTTGTTTAGAGAGCAGGATCTGACTACTCTGAAATATATGCACCAGTAGCAAGATTGGAGACTGTCAGATTAGTGATAGCCTTGGCATGCAAGCAAGGCTGGTCGACATTTCACTTAGATGTGAAATCAACATTTTTGAATGGTCCTCTAGAGGAAGTCATGTATGTCACACAACCTCATAGGTTTGTGATATATAAGGAATCAAAGAAAGTGTACAAGTTGCACAAAGCCCTTTATGGTCTCAAACAAGCACCTAGGGCATGGAAATCGACTCATACTTAGTCGAATTGGGATTCATCAAATACATGTTTGAGTATGGTGTCTATGTATAGGTCATGTCACAAGATATAACCATCATTTTATTATATGTCGATGACTTGCTAGTAACTAGAAATTGCATGGAGGACTTGTCGAAGTTCAAGGAGCTGATAAAGAGGGAATTTGAAATGTCAGATCTGGGAAACTTGTCATATTTTCTAGGCATGGAATTTCAAATTACCAAGAAAGGCATCTTGATGCATCAAAGGAAGTATGTCAATGAAATACTGAAGAGATCATGATGTATGTTTCGGATCCTGCATCATCACCTGTCAAACCTGATATGAAACTAGAGAAGCATGGAGAGGAAGACAAGGTCGATGTCACTTTGTTCAAACAAATTTTAGAATCTTTGAGGTATGTGTGCAATAGCAGACCTGATATAGGTTTCTCATTCAAATTTGTAACCAAATATATGGATGAACCAAAGGTGTCAGACATGAAAGCAGCAAGAAGAATCCTGAGATACCTAAAAGGATCAATAAATTTTGGAATCATGTTTCTACGAGATTCTGAAAGCAAAGAAGGTGTGATTAATTGTTATTAAGATGCTGATTGGTGTGGAGATAAGGAAGGTCGAAGAAGAACAACTGGTTATTTCTTTTAAGTATTTGGTGCCCCAATCTCATTTGCTATTCAGATCCTTGTTTACCGTGAAATTTGGTAAACAACGACAAGTTTGATTTTACTTAAGGGATTAAACTCAAAAATATTTCAGCACTGATTTGTGCAAAAAATTTGTATGTTTTAAGAAATTGAAAACGAACATCAAGAACATCGAATATAAAAGAAATGCAATACAGTAAACAAAATATAAGGAAAAGATTAACTTTATAAATGGAACACAAGTATGCTAGACGATGGCGCAGATCTAGAAGGGGGGTTGAATAGATCGCTTATTTAAAACAGAGTCGTCGCTACCAAAAATTAGTTTTTAAAATTTGTTTAATAGCGGAAGCGGCCGAGGAACTATACGCGTCTAAAACGAACGGTTACTAGAGAACCAGATATGCGTAAAGCCTACAGAATCTAATAAAGAGATATGAGAATAACTACATCAATCACACTTTCAATTTGATTATGTTCACTATAAGATGTGACTAGTTTCAATGCCTTCAAAATATTAACAATTTGAAAAGACAACACAAGATGTTTTAGTTCACACAATTTATCAAACACTTAGAGTGTAGAGCACTACAAGTGAATTCTGTTTTGAGAGTTGAGTGCTCAAATTTTCTCTTATAATCAATGACTGTAATTGGATTTAACAAATAGTTCAGCACAACTCAAATCAGAATTTGATTGATATAATCGTTTGCACTAAAAGCTCAGAAATATAGCAATATAAGCGTAAAGAAAAAGACACAACGATTTATTGAGGCAGTTCTCCCGTCGTCCTCGCTCGGGGTACGTCTGCCCTTAATTCTAACAATAGAACTGAGACTTGTATATAGATAGATATAACCTGTTGGTCAATGTTTATACAAGAAGCAAATAGGGATCAAACAATCGAACACAATTTATTGTTGTAGACTCTATTCCTTCTTGTCCCTTGATTCAAGTTGAATCAAGTACTTCGAACGCGGTGAATAAACCTCTGATTGTGACACTCTCTTTGGACACCCCTCGGTCTTCAAAATTTGGCCTGGCTGATTTCAGTCACCCACATGTCGAACCCGAAACTCCCACTCACAATCCTCCATTTACCGTTACTAAACCGACAGAACCTCCAACTCTTCGATTACCTTCACTCGGCTGAATATGTGATGGAACAAATCGTGCAAAAATCCCCAAAATATGAGATTCTTGGAGTATAAAACCCTAACGGTTTTATTCAAGAAAAACCTGTCGATTACTCAACCCAAACCAGATAAAACCAAACTTCGACTTTGGACGTTATCACCTCGAACATGCACAATGCACAACAAAAATGATTATGTGTAATTATTGTGAAATGCTATGAAGAGAATGAAGATGATGAGAACCAAATTGACACGTAATTTCACTTTTCTTGTTTTCTTAGTTATTGTGAAATGAAAGAACAACTCAACTTATATACCAAACATAACTGACATAACAACCAAAACAAACTCACAAAAATAGTTGACATAACAGAATTTTGACACAAAACAACGAGCGGTCGACCTATGCAGTAGAGGGGGTCGACCTGAGCTTACCCGAACTCAAGATTGTGCAGAAATCAGGACTATGCATCGACCTGAGCATAGCATGCGTCGACGCACAACATGCAGTTTTAGGCAAATGGAAATGGTCACAGTATGAGTCGACCGGAGGGTCGACGCGAGCTCTCATGAGACTAATTCATTAAAATGACTTGTTGTGTGAGTCGACCGAAGTAGGTTTTGGGTCGACTCAAAACCCTAAAACAGGCAAAAATGCCCATTTTCATGCATTACGACATATTTGATGAAACCTATAGTATGGAAAATAACACCAACTAAGTCAACCCTATATGACACACATATTTGGCCATCTCTATATGCAACAATCATGATTTTTACAAGCATTTGAATTATGATAGATAAGACATGCAAATATGACATGGTGACAACGTCCAACTTATATTTCTCTATGGAGCTGAGTTTTGACATCATCGAAACGAGCACATCTATATATGAGACTTTGCCCTTACATACTCCCCCTTTTTGATGATGGCAAAACAAACAGAACCTGGATGTATGATATGTCACGTTATCCTCCCCTTGCTTGATACCTTCATCCATACACACTCTTTTGTGTTAATACTGAGTCTTCACCTGTGATGTTTCTGGTTCTACTACGGTGCTTGATACTTTCTCCCCCTTTGAAAACATCAAAAAGAAAGAAACACCTGTCAATGGTTTGTATAAAAGTAAAAGAGAGTGCACGTTCCAAAACACTCACAATAGGCTATACATTAACAGACATCCACATACAATGTAGTTAATGAACATATAAACATAATGATAAATAGAGCCACGCAAAAATAGAACAACAATAAAGTTTTCTATCTTAGTCAAGAAAGAAAATGTCATTAAACACACACAAGTACATAAGTCATGCAACAACAAATAACAACATTTATAACATGATAATCAGATGCAAGATGCAGTATGCAAGGTAACTTCAAGGTCTCCTCCCCCTGAAATGGTGGCTATGCCCTCGAGAGGGATACTCCGGAGGTAATTGGGCATCGACTCTTTCAGTGAACTCCAAGACCGCTATGTTTAGGGTGTTTAAGCTAGTGGCAAGAGCCCTATGTTGACTGACTGCTGATTCAACAAACCCATCGAACCTTCTCATGACACCGGATGAAAATGCATTGAAATCTTCGGTGTGAGTTTGAAATTGACCTTGGAGTTGAGAGAATCGCTCATCCTGAGCCGTCACGAAGGAGCGTTGCTCAAGCTACATAGTCCTCATTAAGTCGAGGAGTTCATTAGAGTGTTGTTGTGGCGGATTCGGGAATAGTGGAGGCTTATAACTCTAGTTTGGAGTTTCTTGATACTCCGATTGCTGTTGAGGCATATAGTTGTCGCCCAACAATGTCCAACCAGTATGTTGCCAGGCGCCTCACCCTTGGGCATTCGTATGATTCGAGGGAGAAGGTTGGTCAAACTACCTACCATCATCTTGATCATCAGCCTCCATTGGTTGTCCACCAACCTGTTCTTCTTGTTCTTCATCCTGTTCTTCTTCGTTCTGGTAATCACTCTCGTCTGATTCTTCCAGCCGAGAGGTAGTTGCCTTGACAATGAACCTGTAACAACTTTTGGTTTTATCCCAAATACATCCCATCATGGTAAGAGTCTTTTGGCAAAAATCCTGATCCAAGGTCAGGGATTTATGCGGTATACCTGGAACTGTGATTTTGGCATGGTTGAGAACTTCTTGGATAAAAGACCCGTACGAGAGAGCAGTCCCTCTACCTGAGTCTCTTAGTGAATAAATCCGACTTGCTATGTAGTGAGGCCAATTGATTTTGATTTTTTCTGTAAAATATAGATCAAATGTACCTCACCTTGGTCGACGCGCGAATATCCGCCTTTCTTTGGCCACAAAATGTGCGTCACAATCCACTGTAAGATTTTATCCATTGGTTTTAACTTTCCCGTTGTGACCGTCTTAGGGAAAAGGTCACTTGCCACAATATCATCAGTATAAGGTTTCTTCAACATTGAGTTCAAATCCTCTTTGAACTCATAGCCAATGACAGTACGAGCATCCGTAGCCTTAATGATGGGCTCAGCGGATACTAGTGACATGTCAAACAGAGTTTTCCATACTAAGTCGCTCACACATACCTTGGTAGTCCCTACTTGCGTATTGAACTCGAAATCTTAAAATTTCCCTTGAGGGACGGTGTAGAATATCTGTACAAGGTCTTCATTGTACTTAGTGTTGCATTCTAAAAAGTTATTGAAACCTTGAGCATCAAGAATATCAATCATTTGTGGGATGTGCATACGTTCGGCAGACTTTCGGTAGTAAGCATGTTGTTTCACTAAAGATCGCTTGTTGAAAATTTTCTCATAGATTCCTGCACACACAGAAGGTATAAGGGACACAACAGTTACCGGTAGGGTTGTAGATGATGGACCTGCATGGGAGGAGGAAGCTCTAGTTGTTCTTTTTCCGGTGATTCTTCGGGTGGACATTTTCACTTGCAAGTTTGGAGAGAAAGAAATGGTGATAAAGAGAGTATTCTTAAAGATGGAGGAATGATGATGATTTTACCCCTTTTTGTAGATACTAGGTTTTGGGAAGAGAAGAAAAGGAAAGATAGCCTTGATGTAGGTTACAATGCTCAATGCAAAATGTCTTAATGATAATGACTTTGAATGGACAATATGACTTAAATTGTATTAAAAGTAGTGAAAAATGAACAGTTTTAGGAGACAATTTTCACAGAATCCGTGCGATGCGTCGACCGGAAGGTCCATGCGTCGGTGCATAATGTGTTAAAAATAACACGGTTGAAATAACAGGGGTATGCGTCGACTGGAGGGTCGACCTGAGCATACCTGTGTCTTAGGAGAAAAAATTCATTTTGTGAGTCGACCGCTACCCTGCATATGTCGACTCATGCAGACAAAAAACAGCAAAACTTCAATTTTTGACCATTAGCATACAATAAAACATAAATACCATGCCAAAGTATATTTTAATCATACAAAGGAGTGAAATAAGCGCAATCATGATATACACGACAATGATGACACATACTTTGATACATTACATTTCATGAACATGGAAATTTTGAGAGGTTCTAGTTAAGGAAGGATATTACCTCAGCTCCAAATGTAACGAAATGCCCTCACATATGGCTCTTAACATCTTCATTTGTTAGATAACAGATGGACAAAGCACATATAGATATAGATGTATATAACATGCGAGAGATATTTCTAAACACGATCCAAAATATTAATATATATTAATATTAGTAATATTAATATATATTAAAATTAATATTATTAATCTATTTTGATAATAATATATATTAATAATAATACATATTAATATTTAAAAATATATATTAAGATATATTTATAATAATATATATTAATATTTATATTATTATTAATATTAACATATATTAAAATTTATATTATTAATCTATTTTGATAATAATATATATTAATAATTATATATATTAATATTTAAAAATATATATTAAGACAGAAAAATGGAAAAATTTGGTCTTAGTCACTACCGCCTTTCCAATGGGCGGTTCACTTCAAATTACAACACATCCGCCCAATGAATGGGCAACTACCTTCAGCCAAAAAAAAATTCGTTTTTGAAAGAATGGCATTTTGGAATTTATTTCTAAAAGTATGGCATTTTGGGGTTTAACTTGTAAGAGTATGGCAGGAAGGTAAAAAATTCACAATTGTCATGTATAAAAAAATATAATTTAAAACTCATTAAAAATCAGAAAGTACGATGTGATAACGCAAGAACCCTCCTAAATTTTCTGACTTGTATTTATTTAAAAGGCACTACTGCTTCTTAGTGTCATTGAGTCTCCTTATAATTATGGTTGCTTTGTACTTTCATTGGCTTAACATGAAGATGCCAAACGAGTTCCAACACCCTGGTGGTGTTTACATGATGCAAAGTATTCATATTTTAAGTAGCTACTAATGTGTTTTTGATCACACAAAAAAAAGTAGCCACTAACATTTTTTTAATATTAATTATCCATACTATTATCTAATTCTATAACTTTTTTCATGAAATTTTTCTACAAAATTTTTAATATTTAAAAATTTCCAATATTTAATAATACTAATATAGAAATGAATTAATTTATAATATACCATAAAATATGTATGTTAAAGATTTATAATAACTAATAAAAAAAAACTAACTCCCCAACATTCTAATAATAAAAAAACTAACCCGTGAACCAACTATTGAAAATTGTTTCCAACTCAATTTATTATTTAAAATTTTTTTTAGTGATATTCTTTTTCTTTTTCATGCTATTATTTAAGAAAATTAAAAAAAAAAAGAATTTATGATTTTATTTATTCTCAATTCTTTTTTTCAATAAGTCTTCATTACATCTACTTTTCTTCTCCTATATAAACTCTTTAAATTATATATTTTTTTCTAATTATCGTTTTGTTAAATTATATTTAGTTTTAAAAAAAATATATTCACATATTCGTGAAGCACGTCAATGAAATCGACTAAAATAGTAAAACTTATAAAATAACATAATCATTCATTTATTTCAATATTAATACACATATATAATATAAAATTAACATACATTAAAAAAAACATAAAAGTCATTCCTTATTTCAGTATTAATACACATTAATTTCAAATTGATATGAAATTTTTTTTAAAGATCAAACATAATTATGGTTGTTGTTCTTGAATGTACTCAGTCAAAGATCAAACACCTTGGTGGTGCTCATATGATTGATAGAACAAAATAATATGAATAATAGAAAATTTATCATGGAGCATGCATTTTCAACTAGAAACTGGAACAAAATATTAGACATATGTTTGTAGTTGTTATTGGAGCATGTATTTTCAACTACATATCTTATCCAAAATATTAAGGGGTGCGATAAATATTATTTTTAAAAAATATTAATAATAATAATAATAATAATAATAATATTTTTTTTAATTTTTAATTTTTTTTTTATAAAAAATAATTTTTGTTTCATATTTAATCCCTGTATCACCCATAAAAAAAAATACACAAATCAATTATTATTAAGAGTATTGTAAATTTTTATTGGAAAAATTTACAATCAATAAACAATTATTAGACAATTATAATCATTAGACAATTGTTTTTTTGGAAAAAGGATAATACAGTGACAATGTAAAAATTTTTTTACGCTGTTAATCAATGACGACCATTAGATGACAATGTAAAATATTTTTACACTTTCGGTGCATAACAATTAAACCCTAATTTTTTTTCTTCTTCTTTGTATTCATATCTACACATTCAAATAAAATCAGATATAAATACTATTGTTATAAAAGAGCACAACTTTAATTTTGATTATAAATTTTTTATGTACGATAAAAATACTATTGTTATAAACATGCAAAACTTTAATTTTGATTCAAAATTTTTATATACGAAAAAAAATACTATTGTTATAAACGGACATAACTTTATTTTATATTAAAAAATATTATATACGAAAAAAATAGTATTGTTATAAACGGTACAACTTTATTTTTGATTAAAAAAAATTTATATACGGAAAAAATAATATTATTATAAACAGACACAACTTTAATTTTGATTCAAATTTTTTTATATACGAAAAAAAAATTATTGTTATAAACCAACACAACTTTAACTTTGATTAAATTTTTTATATACAAAAAAAATACTATTGTTATAAGCGGGTACAACTTTAATTTTGATTCAAATTTTTTTTATATACGAAAAAAATACTATTGTTATAAACAGTCACAAATTATTTTTGATTTAAATTTTTTTTATATGAAAAAAGTATTATTGTTATAAACGGGCACAACTTTAATTTTGATTCAAATTTTTTATATACCAAAAAAAATACTATTGTTATAAATAGACACAACTTTACTTTTGACTCAAATTTTTTATAAACAAAAAAAATAATATTGTTATAAACGGGCTCAACTTTACTTTTGATTCAAAATTTTTTATATACGAAAAAATACTATTGTTATAAATGAACATAACATTACTTTTGATTCAAATATTTTTTATATACAAAAAAAATAATATTGTTATAAACGGACTCAACTTTTTTTTATATACAAATTTTTTTAATACGAAAAAAATACTACTGTTATAAACAGACACAACTTTAATTTTGATTCAAAATTTTTTTATATACGAAAAAATACTATTGTTATAAACAATCACAATATTAATTTTGATTCAAATTTTTTTATATAACGAAAAAATACTATTTTTATAAACGGACACAACTTTAATTTTGATTCAAATTTTTTTATATGAAAAAAATACTATTGTTATAAACTGGCACAACTTTGATTTTGAATCAAAATTTTTTATATACAAAAAAAATACTATTGTTATAAACGGACACAACTTTAATTAATATTTTTGTTTAATATTTTCAATCAGCATTGCATTATTTGAATTTATATCAATAACTAATTTAATTCCTTCTTTTACAACACACAACAATTTCTTATACTTACCAATAAAAAATTTTAATTTCAATCAAATCTATTTTTATAATTTTACCATTTTTTTTCAATTTGATTATCAATTACGCGTCCATAACATAAAATCTTTGAACAGACATGTCCTTGTGAACGCACAAGTTAATTTCTAGTTTGTCATGAAAACATTGAAACACTTTTGTTTTATATCAGAAATATTGGAACAACGCTCTCTATGATGGATTGCAAGAGCAGAAAAACATTTGAGTTTAAGGATCAAATATTTTGTTTTAAGGTTTGTCTTCTTAAATAATCATATAACTAAATATTTATTTATCTATCTCTTTTTTGTTTTTATATCAGAAACAAAGATAAAATATCTTCTCCAAAATTCAGTAAAATGAGGATCCAATATTTTTTCTTCACCTATAATGATGACGATGAATCAGATTTAAAATTTGTTATATATTTTAACTTAAATATTTTGTGTAAACAATTTAATATTATATGTAAATAATTTAATTTAATATATGTGTAAAAATGTAATTTGTATTTAAAAATAATTATTTTTCCTTCGGTTTTGGTTATAAACCGAGAGGTATATGGTGCTAGTTTTGAAAATATAAAAAATGCTTTTGCTGGGATCGAACCAATAGTCATTTCAATTATCCCATAGATTATTCAGAAATTGAGGGGAAAATGGCATGTTTCGTGACGCCATCCGTTACCTCGTTTGTATCACTAAGGTAAAATCTCCTTTGCGTCTGACGTAACATGTGTTTTTTTTATAGTTGTGTTAGAAAGAAGTTGGATGATAAGGAGAATTGATGATACTTGTAGGTATCACACTACAAGTGGTTACAAGTTGGATGATGCAGCAAATAAAAGGATTGTGATAAGCCGTGACATCTTTTTTGACAAAATAAAAGAGATGTAGTAACCTTTAACAAGTTACTTGAAAGCTGTAACCAATTACAATAGTGAAACATCAGTTTCTGCAGAGCTGGAATATGCAGAATCAGCCCCCGTCGAATCCCAAATTGAATAGAATGTAAGAAAACCAACAGGGCAAAAAGTTTTGCCTCAAGAATCTAAGATTGTGAGTTACTCCAAGACAACAAAGTCAATGATGATGGTGATTTCGTCCATTTTTCACTTATGGTCGAATTTGAATCCGTTAAAATAGAAGAGGCCTTGAGTGATCCAAAATGAATTTGTGCTATGAAGGAGAAGCTGGAATTAATTAAGATGAACAAGACTTGGGAGTTGGTTGATCTACCGGACGAGAATAATCTAATTGTGTAATATGGGTGTTCAAAGTGAAGAAAAATCCTAAGGGTGAAATAATCAAGCATAAGGCTCGATTAGTTATAAATGGATTCTTGTAAAGAGAATGCATAAAATTTGAAGAGGCATTTGCACCGGTTTATAGAATTGAAATCATTAGACTAGTTGTTGGTATTGCAAATAACAATAATTGATCCATCTACCAAATAGATGTTAAAAATGCGTTTTTGAACGGATTGCTTGAAGAAGTTATGTAGAATAACCTCTGGTTTTGTTGTGAGAAACCAAGAGTTAAAGTTCTACAAGTTGAAGAAAGCATTGTATGGTTTGAAACAAGCTCCAAGTGTTTGGAACAATAGAATAAATTATTTCTTAAAGGAGATTGGCTTCAAGAAGCGTGTATCCGAACTTGTGAAAAAGGATATAAATGAAGGGGTGATAATCCTATGACTATATGTAGATGATTTGTGGATTACGGACAGTGACGAAGAATGCATTTCTAAATTCAAGAGTGAGCTTATGAAAGAGTTTGAGATGACCGAGCTTGACCTCATGACATACTTCCTTGGCATTGAGTTACAAGAGTCCAAAAAGGGACTACTCGTGCACCAAAGAAGGTATGTGCCTGAGATTTTGAAAAAGTTTAAAATGGAGCATTGTAATGCTTTCATTACTCTGGCTGAACCGAGGCTACACTTGTCGAAGAATGAGGATGAGCAAGATATTAATCCAATTCATTATAGGAGGTTGATTGGATCCTTGTGTTATTACTTGTACAATACGCGACCAAATTTGACTTTAGTGTCAGTATTGTGAGTAGATTCATGGAGAGGCCGAAGGTGTCTCACCTGACAATAGTCAAAAGGATTTTATGACATGTCAAATGATCTATTGCTTGTAGAATTATTTTTCCCGCAATAGACATGGGCAAAACATGTAATTTGCTCTATTTTACCAATTTCAATTGGTGCAAAGTTAAAGATGATAAAAATTCTACAACTGGATACATTTTTCAGTTCGGTGAAACACCAATCTCATGGTGTTTGAAGAAGGAACCGGTAGTAACACTCTCTTTTTGTAAGGTCGAGTACATTGTCGATTCGTTGTGTGTGTGTGCCAAGTCGTGTGGTTAATGAATCTATTGAAGGAGCTGAGCACTGAAGAGGGTGATGCTATAACGCTAATGGTTGATAACGTTTCCACTATAAATATTGCTAAGAACCCAATTGCACATGGGAAGAGAAAGAATATTGAGATGAGATTTAACTACTTGAGAGAACTTGTTAGTGAAGGAAGGTTTAAATTGAGATATTGTGAAGTGAAGACTAAGTGGTCGATTCGCTGACTAAAGAAGTTACAACTGGAGTGTTCAAGAGATTTAAAAACATAAGTATGGAAGACTTGGAACACTTGAATTAAGGTGGTGCATTGTAAAAATTCACTAATTAAAGTGTTGTAATCGATTACTACGGAGACCTAACCGACTCCAAAGTATAATATTTTTAACTTTTATTGCAGGTATAATCAATTACAATTTCAGAATAATATTGAGATTTAGTTGATTTTTTGGGCAATACATTTTTCCATATATAAAGTATATAATGGAACCATTGTTGTTTTTTCCCTCTGATTTCTTTAAATTTGGTCTAATCATGTGAAGTTTTTATTTTTTATTTTTTATGATGTTTATTAGAATAATATCGATTAGGTGTTGTTAGGTGGTGATCTTAGTATGTAAATCTAGTTGAGATATCAACTCTCACATACCTATAAATTCTAGTTTTTGCTATATTAAACAAATTAATTCAATTTTTATTAAAAAGTTCAATCATTAATTTTTTAGTTAATATTTTTATCAAAGTCGAAGAAATGTGCCCTTCGCAACATATTCAAAGATATTAAAATTTGTCAAATAATTTACATGAATAAACCGCTGGCAAACTTTACAAGAATACGAATCTTATAAATTTCTCATAAACTAAATTGTCATATTTGAAATTAAACTCTTCGATATTTCTTCAAAACTTAACCTGTTTGAATGAGATTTAGAACTCTTTTGATTTTGTAAAATAATTTTTTAGTTTTTTAAATTTGAATCTATTTTACAAAACTATTTTTTATTTAAAATTTATAAAAAATAAAAAATCAAAATATATTTAATTTTGATATTTAGTTTTTAAAATTCTCGAACAAGTTTTTATGATTTTTAAATTTTAAAAATTAATAAAACAGTTTTACAAAATCAAATCAATCAAGCTCTTACTCTTTTTTATTGTTTTTTATGCATTTTAAATAAAGTTTACTTCTGCATAATTATACATTTTTTTCTTATTTATTATTTCATTGCAACTGTAAAATGTGGTTAATTTATATTTTTACGAGGCCTATGAAAAATAAAGCCAAAAGTATAATTAAAAAACAATACCATAGAAAATATAATTTATAATTCTTAACAACATCAGATGAAAACCGTATCTGCTGGATCCATCTGTCATTGTTAATTTAATAACTATATTATAATTTAAAGAACTAGTTGTGTTTTTAACTTTATCATGTATCCCTAATATTTCTAAGACCAGGTTGATATTCAGCTTTTGAATGCATGAAAGGTTAGTTGGCTTATCTTAGCTACCTACTATTATTGAAAAAAATTTCTTATTTTTTAGTAGAACTCGTGTGACTAATTAGACTCAATTATTTGTGCATAAGTTTCAAAAACATTTCAAACAATACTGTAACAAGAGATTTATGCATAAATTCCATAGTAAATTTCAAAATCATATGCTAGTAAATTCTAATATTCATGATACGATATAAGTTCCAAAAACAATACTGTAAAATTCTGTAACAAATCATATGATTCCGATCTTCATGATATGCTAGTAAGCAATACTATAATCGTCGGTTATATGCTAGTAAATTCCAATCTTCATGATATAATACAAGTATTCCAAAAACAATATTGTAATAAATCATATGCTAGTATTCCAACAATTCATGCTAGGTAGCGATTCATTCATGCTAGTATTCCAAAAACAATATTGTAACAAATCATATGCTTAGTATTCTAATTCTTTCTTTGGGCCAAATTTATTATGGCCCAAGTAATTTATTCAAGTTTTTTTTGCCAAGTAATTAAATTAATCGGTTACCCATTGTTCATATAGGCTGCCCCATTTTTTAGGGTTTTTTCGAGCTGGAATAAAAAAAATCCGGAATAATATGGGTTTCAAAAATAAAATCCAAACCCTAACTTTTTTTAGACTCAGTGAGCCGACCCATAGATTTCGGCCCATTTTGACGACTCTACCGCCAATGACATATTATGTTATTATATAATTACAAGTACACTAGGTTTATTTTTTTATTGAAAAGTACAACTAGGTTTAAATTACAAAAATTAGAGACTTACATGTTGAAAAAGTTACAACAATATTACGATAATGACAAATTTAAATTACCAAAATTACAGACTTATAGGTTGAAAATGTTACAAAAATTACACACTTACAGGTTGAAAATGTTACAAAAATTACATACTTACAACCATGTTTAAATTAAGTTGAAAATGTTTTTGGTATTCTAGACATACAGGTGGTGGGAACGGTTGAGAATCTTAATGATTTAGATGTCAAAGTAGCAGAGAGGCCATATAAGACGAATTTAAATTGATGGAAGAAAATCATTAGCAACAACCAAATTCTGGAGGACTATGCAAGCTAGGGAGAACATTTTAAGACAAAAATCTATATTGTAATACACAAGACAATATTAGTAGTTTGGGAATTTGTTTAGAGAGCAGGATCCGACTACTCTGAAATATATGCACCAGTAGCAAGATTGGAGACTGTCAGATTGGTGGTAGCCTTGGTGTTGCGGTGGAAATAGGATATCAAACTATTAATTAGTTTGAGTCACAATTCTTGATTCACAACCGCTCTTTGATTTACCTGAAGGAAAATGTCAAAAGAGGGAAAACCTATTTTTGCATCGTAAACTCAATGCGGGGAGAGACCTAGGTAAGGGAGGTTAGAAACTTCTTGACCGCGGTCAAGGTTTCACGGGGAGTAAGCGCTTCTTAAGGACACGCTTACGTGGAGTTTCGAAACTCCTATTTCTACGTTGAAATGTTTGAATTGAAATTAGGTTTAAAATTAGGTGTTCCATGGCGGGAAACCCTAAAATAGAGTACGACGACTCTTTGACCTAATGCTAGGGTAAAATTTGGGGTATTACAGTTGCCCCTATTTAAATAACTTCACCGGATGATTTGAGCGACGAAGGCTCGAGAAATCATGGTGGAGGGGATTTAAATATAGATAACCTTAAATTTTGCCCTTAGATGCAGTGATATGCAGTGCTATGGACAAAATAAAATGAGAGATAATGCTACAATGCCATGAATATAGTATGATGCGTATGATGGAATGGTAAATGCGAAGATGCAGACGACACGACGACGTAGGGGACAAACACGACGAACAAACCACACTGGGAAATGTGACGCGCTGGGGAACAGCGTGACACGGGGAATTCTAAAGATGATGGTCAACTGGTGCGAGCACGACCAACTGTCACTTTTAGAAAGGGAATTGTAAGAACGGGATCCTCAATGGAGATGGCACCGATGAGACGGCCTCCACTGAGGAATACTGAGAGTAATTATCAACAGGTTCAAGCGTGACCGGCTGATACTCTAGGGTAAAAAGTAAAACTGGATCTACACGACTGTAGGATCGATTAACAGAATGTTGGAGCATTGAGCAAAGAATAACATTCGAGCTTCTGGAAATCCTGCCTCGTGACAGGATCAGACGGACTTTTCGGAAATCTGTAGAAAATATACAGGGTAACACCGGCTGTATGCCAAAATAAATGGTCTTAAAGGCGAAATGCCCTGATAAGCTTTCTCGAGAGAGAACTTCCACTTATCATTGGAAGGGACTTATATGCCAAACTGGATAAGCTCTTAAATAAAGAGACTGCTGCTTATCGGTGAATAATAGATGAAAAATTGATTGATTGATGAGCTTCGCTGGAGGGATTGTCACTCATCTGATAAATAAACCTCTTCATATTTAAGGTCGGCGCCCGAAATATGATTCAGATTCTTCTTTTACTAAAGGATAAAATGAACTTCTTCATACTTCAAGGTCGGCGCCCTGATCATCAGCTCCTTCTTTTACTAAAGGATAAAATGAACTTCTTCATACTTCAAGGTCGGTGCCCTGATCATGATTCAGCTCCTTCTTTTACTAAAGGATAAAATGAACTTCTTCATACTTCAAGGTCGGCGCCCTGAACACGATTCATCTCCTTCTTTTACTAAAGGATAAAATGAACTTCTTCATACTTCAAGGTCGGCGCCCTGAACACGATTAAGCTCCTTCTTTTGCTAAAAGATAAAATGAACTTCTTCATACTTCGAGGTCGGCGCCCTGAACACGATTCAACTCCTTCTTTTACTAAAGGATAAAATAAACTTCTTCATACTTCAACGTCGGTGTCCTGAACACGATCCAGCTCTTTATTTTACTAAAGGATAAAATGGTCCACGGCGGGAGGCCCAAGAATGAGTACGACGACTCACCACTTTGAAGTTTTCAGAAAATATATGTCCACAGCGGGACACCCAAGCATGAATGCGGCGACTCAACTCCTCAAAGTTTAGGAAAGGATATGTCCACGGCGGGACGCCTAAGAATGAGTGTGGCGACTCAACGTCTTAAGGTTTAACTGATATGTCCACGGCGGGACGCCCAAGAATGAGTGCGACGACTCACGTCTTAAGGTTTAATGACATGTCCGCAGCGGGACGCCTAAGAATGAGTGCGGCGACTCAATGTCTTAAGATTTAGTGTAGGTGATACGCTTCTCGGCTGGGAACTGTCGCTTGTCTGCAAAGGATTATAAATGATCTCCTTGAAAGATAGTGCAAAATAAATGCACGTCCAGGTAGGTTCGGTGACTGACCGGACCGAAGTCCGATCTAGAACTAGGCTAGAAAGAACTAACGAGCAAGATTCCATTGAAGAAACGAACTCGAATGGGGACTACCTTATCCTAACGCGGAAAGGTAACAGAAATAACCATCGTCCACGAGGGTTGAACTCTGTGGGGATTATCTGGAAATAAATAGTATTTTATGCTTAGGGCCAACGATCTACTTGGAGAGAGCGGCCAACCCATTTACTCGGCGATAACGACAAAGGATGACGACAAATAGCAAACATGCGGGTGCTAATGCATATGCAAGCAAGGCTGGTCGACATTTCACTTAGATGTGAAATCAACATTTTTGAATGGTCCTCTAGAAGAAGTCATGCATGTCACACAACCTCATAGGTTTGTGATATATAAGGAATCAAGGAAAGTGTACAAGTTGCACAAAGCCCTTTATGGTCTCAAACAGGCACCTAGGGTATGGAAATCGACTCATACTTAGTCAAATTGGGATTCATCAAATACATGTTTGAGTATGCTGTCTATGTATAGGCCATGACACAAGATATAACCATCATTTTCTTATATGTCGATGACTTGCTAGTAAATAGAAATAACATGGAGGACTTGTCGAAGTTCAAGGACTTGATAAAGAGGGAATTTGAAATGTCAGATCTGGGAAACTTGTCGTATTTTCTAGGCATGGAATTTCAAATTACCAAGAAAGGTATGGTGATGCATCAAAGGAAGTATGTCAATGAAATACTGAAGAGATTCATGATGTATGATTCGAATCCTGCATCATCACCTGTCAAACCTGATATGAAACTAGAGAAGCATTGAGAGGAGGACAAGGTCGATGTCACTTTGTTCAAACAAATTGTAGAATCTCTGAGGTGTGTATGCAATAACAGACTTGATATAGGTCTCTAATTCAGATTTGTAACCAAATACATGGATGAACCAAAGGTGTCAGACATGAAAGCAGCAAGAAGAATCCTGAGATACCTAAAAGGATCAATAAATTTTGGAATCATGTTTCTACGAGATTCTGAAAGCAAAGAAGGTGTGATTAATTGTTATTAAGATGCTGATTGGTGTGGAGATAAGGAAGATCGAAGAAGAACAACTGGTTATTTCTTTTAAGTATTTGGTGCCCCAATATCATTTACTATTTAGATCCTTGTTTACCATGAAATTTGGTAAACAAAGACAAGTTTGATTTTACTTAAGGGATTAAACTCGAAAGTATTTCGGGACTGATTTGTGCAAAAAATTTGTATGTCTTAAGAAATTGAAAACGAACATCAAGAACATCGAATATAAAAGGAATGCAATATAGTAAACAAAATATAAGGAAAAGATTAACTTTATAAATGGAACACAAGTATGTTAGATGATGACGCAGATCTAGAAGGGGGTTGAATAGCTCGCTTGTTTAAAACAGAGTCGGCGCTACCAAAAATTGGTTTTTAAAATTTGTTTAATAGCGGAAGCGGACGAGGAACTATACACGTCTAAAATGAACGGTTACTAGAAAACCGGGTATGCATAAAGCCTATGGAATCTGATAAATGAGATATGAGAATAACTACGTCAATCACACTTTAAATTTGATTATGTTCACTATAAGGTGTGACTAGTTCCAATGCCTTCAAAATATTGACAATTTGAAAAGACATCACAAGATGTTTTAGTTCACACAATTTATCAAACACTTGGAGTGTAGAGCATTATAAGTGAATTTTGTTTTGAGAGTTGAGTGCTCAAATTATGTTACAATCAATGACTGTAATTGGATTTAACAAATAGTTCAACACAACTAAAATCAGAATTTGATTGATATAATCGTTTGCACTAAAAGCTCAGAAATATAGCAATATAAGCGTCAAGAAAACGACACAACAATTTATTGAGGCGGTTCCCCCGTCGTCATCGCTCGGGATACGTCTGCCCTCAATTCTAACAATAGAACTGAGACCTGTATATAGACAGATATAACCTGTTGGTCAATGTTTATACAAGAAGCAAATAGGGATCAAACAATCGAACACAATTTGTTGTTGTAGACTCTATTCCTTATTGTCTCTTGATTCAAGTTGAATCAAGTAATTCGAACGCGGTAAATAAACCTCCGATTGCGACACTCTCTTTGAACACCCTCGGTCTTTAAAATCTGCCTGACTAATTTCAGTCACCCACGTGTCGAACTCGAAACTCCCACTCACAATCCTCCGTTTACCGTTACTAAACCGACAGAACCTCCAACTCTTTGATTACCTTCACTCGGCTGAATATGTGATGGAACGAGTCTTGCAAAAATCCCTAAAATCTGAGATTCTTGGAGTATAAAACCAAAATATTAAGAACACCGAGTTCTCGTCGGGTATGAAAGAAATGCTCAATAAGATGGAGACTTCACAGTGACGTCCTGTTACAACAAAGCAAGAGAAAAAATGGAAGCATATAACATGTATCGTCGCCGGTGGGAAAAATTCGTCTATTCGAGAGAGAATCCTCTGATGGACATGTTGTTTTGGAACATATAAAGTTTTAATCAACTTAAGAGGGAACTGAATCAGTGGTTGGAAGGAGACATTGGTGAAGGGTAAAAGATTCGTAGTATCGAGAGACTTGATCGGCTGCGTGGATGGGTTCGTGTTAAGACCGACAAAGATGCGAGGGAAGTCATGTTTGAACCGAATGAAATTAGTTTGACTGTTGTAATTAGTTAGAAATGTCGTAATCACCTAGTTAATGTTTTATGAAATTAGTATGTGTTGTGTATTGTTAGTCTTGTTTGTTGTTAAGACCGTTGTAACAAAGACTCGTCAATATATGAAAATATTTGGTTACAACAAATGAAACGATAAGCTAAATCATGATACATATGTGCCTCCGACATTGAGACATTTTTTCGGTTGTGTTCGGGCTGACGACATATACTGCACAATCTTATCATTTTATCAGTTGTATCCATTTCGGTTCTTATACGCTTACTGTTTGGACGTTCTTTTTTCTTTCTTCTCATGTCATCGTTGTGCCAAACTATGTCACCTTGGTATGGAGGCCAATAATCCTCCATTGGTAGCACTGTGAAGCCTTCGTTGTATACGTTCATAACATTAATCGCTTTGTAGACATCAGATAGATAGCCATAAACATCCTGACGAGCATGTGCGCATGCCGCAATGACATGTGAGCAAGGTACACAAAAGACCTGATACTTGTCACCGTCACACCAACATCTGTTTAGTCTTACGGTATATCAGCAGAACAAAGATATTAGATGAAATGTGGAAGTAAATGATCAGAACACCTCTATTTTAAAAAAAATTAAAATACAAGGAGTCTACAAATGAATTGGCGACACCCTTGTAAGTACACCATTCAGTCGCCAATTGGAATGGAGACTGCATGTGGAGTCTCCAGACCAATTGACGATTCCCTTATAGCCTTAACAAGGTGGCGCCAATTCATTTGGCGCCCTTGTGTAATCATAAACCCTAACTGAGGTACTTTGGGATAATTTTGAAATGTAAGTTATTTTGAATTTTTTTTTTGAAAAGTTAGATTATTTGAGTAAAAAATTCGATATATACATTTTATAAATAATTACATAATAATGATTTATTTAGAAATGAGAATGACATCCTTACCCAGAGAAAGGATTTCCTGTAAAAACTCATTTAAGTCCATTACTTATAGAATAACTCCTGCTCTAATAATTATTTAAAATTAAAGGTAGTATATTGACACTTTAAAATAATTTTACACTGTTATTTATTCAAAATTTATTAATTTATCATGTTATTAATATAATTTAATAGAATGTAGGTCGTTAAATGATTGACGAAATGAGAGTATAACCCAAATAATTTTATTGGAAAAAAAATCCACTGCTATTAAATTACTACAACTAATCTCTGTTGACAAATATGTTGAGGGCACAATTGGCGAGTTTTTCTTATTAGACAACTAGGTTTTTAAATAAAAATTCATGTGTATGATCATTTATATATTTGACTTAGACCAGACAAAAAAATGGAAGATGGCTAACCTTCCATCAGTTCCATCATAGAAAGAAAGTACATGCAAAAAAAAACCAGATCTGACAAGAATTTATTAAATAAAATATTTATAATTAATAAACATTTGTTTTAAAACATTAACAGTAATTAATTATGAAAGCTTAACAAACACTTGCAGAATAATAATATTTTCTTATGGCTAAAGAGACAAATTATTATAAAACATAGACAAAAAGAACCATACATTTGTAGGAATATTTATCTTAATTATTTTGTTTTGTTTATAAAAGTAATCTAGGTTTTTGTTTGATAAGCACTGGGGTGATTAACCGCTGATCGTATAATATTATGCTCTGATCAACTTGCACAATATTAATGTCTTTTTCTCTCTAGAAAACACATGCACAGTATATTAATGTTTCTGCCTTGTCTCATTCTATTATCAATTTTACGAATTAAATCAAAGATAACCTATATACTATCACAAAAGTTATTTAGAGATGCAGAAAATATTATAATTTGTTTGGTCAATAAAAAGATTAATTATGTTTTTAAATTGATTATACGTGGAGTAAAGATTTATAAGTTTTTAAGATTAATAGAATAATTCTGATATTTTCTAATTTAGTTAAATAAATGTATATGTTAGATTAAAGTGCAAACATTGACCATCGTATTTGATTATGTTTATGTATTAACTTAAATAAATTATTATATTTATAAATTAATAAATTAATATTTAAATTTAAGCATAAAAAAAATTTATTATAAAATTTATTGATCAATTTATTTTTACATAAATCTTTTTAAAAGTAAATTACTTTACTTTTAAATCACTTTTAATTAAAATAAAACACACGCTAACTTTAAAATCTAGAAGCGAATTTTAGTGGAAAAAAAAAGTTAAAATAAAAGCTATTCTTTAATCATTTTTAAAACACACACTCTTAACTTTTAATTTTAATGACAAATAAATTAATAAGTATATAATATATAAATGAGTATTAGTGGAACTCTAACATAGAATTTAAAAATAAAATCTCTTAAGATTATATTTGGTAAATATAATTGATTGATGAAAGGCTATAGCTGATGATTTGTAGTTGATAGTTTATAGTTGATGACTAATAATTAATAGTTAATATTTTCTCCGGTCTTTTTTATAAGAAATATTTAACCTTTTTATATTCATTAAATAATTAATTAATGTATATCGTCTATAGTGCAGACCATGTACATTAATTACTTAGAACATCTTTAGTGGAAGTAAACTAAATTGATAAACTAAGATACTTTTTCTGGACCCAAAGTAATTTGTACGATTTAAAAAATTTATAGTTGATTTGAGTTGTTTTTACTTTAATGATGGTTGCTTGTAAAAAACCAAAATTTGACCCCACGTTTTACATTTTAATATTATAAAATAATAATCAGAGTCATTGAAATTTGATAGTGTGCGTTGGTTATATAGCTGTCGAAAATTAATTGTTAGTTAGTTCACTTACTGTCATGTCATTCTTATTCCAATGCAAATTGTTTATAGCTACCGTTACTATTAAATAATTTAATACTACAGAGCCTGCATTAAAAATGTTCTACTTAATGAATCTAAAAAGGTGAATTGTTCCTAATAAAAAGGATCAAAGGGAGTAATTGATAATTATTAAGTTAATTTAAATGTTTGATAAATTAACAATTACACTAATTGATAAATGCAAAATGACATTCTTGTTGAAAAAACAAAGGATAGAGAAAAAGAGGAATACAATCACAATATAAGAACATAATGTAAAAACTCCAAAACTAGAGAAAAACCATGGTCATTGTCAATAGACAACCAGAGAATAACACTATGTGAAAATTGTTACAACACATAATACACCCTGAACTAACTCAGGCCCCAGTACACACACACTCCAAAAATAATATTTAACTACATCTCACAACATTTTTATACAAGAGTATACGAGAACAAAGAAAGTCAAATATAAGATTAAAGTGTTTTTGACTAATGCATATTGGAATGAAGAACTTGAATCCTATATATAATCTTGGACTCTCTATTCCTTCATAAAACTAAGTGGCATGAGACTTCAAAGAACTTGTATTTAATATATAGCCTTGAACTCTCTCTTCATTAACAAGACTAAGCGATGTGAGACTTTTTCAACATGTATATTTTCAACCAACCCCAACAATCTCCACCTTGATTGAAAATAATACATAAGCTTTCACTATATTCATTGATAATCATACTCCACCATAAAGAGTATAGTCACTTGAAGTTACACGACTTCATTTCACATTGTCCTCATCGACAATCATAGTTTTAAAAACTATTATTCTCTCTCATGAATAATATATTTCACTTGAAGATAAATCACTTCAAGAATTTCACATGTCAAAAACTAAGTTGAAGACTTATGGTGCAACTTCCTAGTTGGCAGGAAGCTCTTCAACCACCGACATAATCTTGCACTTTATGTAATCTTGATTGTATCAACACATCTTCGATTTGAACTTTCCACAAGACAAAAAAGTTCTTCCATCAATCTTCGATTGCATCTTAACAACTCATTCACAACACTACTCTTCTTTTCTGATGTGCAAGATCAAACAAAGTTGCAACCACAGAGCGTACTAAGAGCACTTATTCCCAGACCGAACCAAAATATCTGATACCAGTTGTTGGGAAAAAACAAAGCATAAAAAAGGAACATAATCAGAACACAAGAACAAAACATGGAAACTCCAAAACCAAAGAAAAATCACGACCGATGTCAATAGACAACCAGAGAATAACACCATGTGAAAATTATTACAACACATAATATACTCTCAACTAACTCATGTCCCCAGTACACATACACCCCATAAAGTAAATATTTAACTACATCTCATAACACTCTAATACAAGAGTGTAAGAGAATAAAGAAAGTCAAATACAAGCTTAAAGTGATTTTGAGTAGTGCATCTTGGAATGAAGAACTTGAATCCTATATATAGCATTGGACTCCCTATTCCTTCACAAAACTAAGAGATGTGAGACTTCAAAGAACTTGTATCCAATATATAGTCTTTGACTCTCACTTAATTCACAAAACTAAGCAATGTGCGACTTTTTCAACATGTATATTTTCAACCAACCCCAACAATTCTTAATTAAAAATTAGTGATTTTATTATTTTATTATATTATTAAATCATTTTTTATTCGATGTGTAATTTAAATGTTGTTCAAAAACATTAAACATTGCATCATGTGAGTTGATGCAAATATAATTATATAATACAAAAACAACATAATTATATTCTTCAATATAATTATACATATATATATATATATATATATATATATATATATATATATATATATATATATATATATATATATATATATATATATATATATATATATATATATATATATATATATATATATATATATATATATATATATATATATATATATATATATATATATATATATATATATATATATATATATATATATATATATATATATATGGAAGAATAAGAATATATTTTTGTTAAAATAATAATGTATCAATGGAAGGAAGAATAATAAGGTAAAAGCTACAAATTCAAAGAAGCCTATAAAAGAAACTTTTTAAGTGTGTCAAACACATAAGGTGTTTACTTAGAGGAACCTATGCTAGTTAAAAGAGATCTCATGTGTCACTTTGAAACTTTCTTTAGTGAGTTGTGTCATGATAGACCACTGCTTGACGAATTGACTTTCAAGAAGCTTGAGGAAGATGACAGCAGACTGTTTGAACGTGATTTCACTGTGGAGGAAATAAAGTCAGCCATATATAAAGTCAGCCATATGGATTTGTAATGGTGAGAAACATGTGGGGCCTGGTTACACTCTAGAGTTTTTCAAGGTGTGTTGGAACTTCATCAAGGAAGACATTATTTTGTCTGTTTGTGATTTTCATAGGAAAGAAAAGCTTATGAAATTGTGTACAACCTCTTTCTTGTCCGTTATTCCAAAGGTTTTGAATCCTCGACTTTTGTCGAAGTACCGTTCTATTTGTCTAGTTGGGTGCCTTTACAAGATGTTATCAAAGATTTTGTCTTCTAGATTAAAATTGGTATTGGGAAAGATTGTTTCCATCAAACAATCAGCGTTCATTCTAGGGAGAAACATATTGGACGATGTTCTCATGGTAAACGAAGTAATTGACACTGCCAAAAGAGAGAAGAGAAGTTGTCTTCTTTTGAAAGTTCATTATGAGAAGGCCTACAATACTGTGAATTGGAATCATCTCAAGTATTTTCTTAGGCATATGGGTTTTGGTGTGAAGTGGATTAGCTGGATGGAAGCATGCGTATTCAATAGCACTGTGTCGATTTTGGTGAATGGAAGTGCAATTGATGACTTCGTGGTCCACCGCGGGCTTCTCCAAGGAGACTCATTGTCCCTTTTTTAATATGCAATTGCCATGGAAGGTTTGAAAAGGATGACGGAGACTGAAGTAGAGCAATAAGTGTTTAAAGGTTTCAAATTCAATGACGAGGTTTCAGTAGATATTCTTCAATTTGCTAACGATAATGTCATTATTGAAGATGGTGGAAGTGACAATCTTTTGGAAAATCAAAGCACTGGTAAGAGGTTTTGAATTGATATATGGGCTTTGTTTATATTTTTGCAAAAGCAGTATTTACGACATCAACGTGAGCAATTGGGCTTTGTAGACAGCTTCAACATTTCTTTTTTGCAAAGTTAAGTCTCTTCCTTTCAAATTTCTCAGTGTTATGGTGGATTGCAGTCCAAGAAGAACTTATTTATGGAAAGAGGTGATCAACAATATCCGTAGCAGACTTTCGTCTTGGAAAGTTTGCTTTCTCTCTTTAGGAGGTTGAATCATGTTGATCAAGTCTGTTCTAAGCACGATACCTACTTATTCTCTCTCTTTTTATAATGTGTCGGCTAAGGTTTTGAGCAACATTCGAAGCATGCTGAGTAAATTTATTTAGAGAGGATTAGATGATAATAGGGTTATACATGTTAGATGAAGGAGCAGATCTAGAAAGGGGGGGGTTGAATAGATCAGTTGTTAAAATAAGAGTCGGCGCTTACCAAGATTTGGTTTTAAAAGTTTTTAGGCGGAAGCGGCCGAGAAACTATATTCGTCTAAAATGAACATTTACCAAAAAGACCAGATATACGCAAAGCCTATGGAATCCGATAAAAACAACATTAAGAATCATTAACTTGAACACACATCAACTAGAGTTTATTCACTATAAGGTTGGACAGTTTCTAATGCGTGTAAAATATAACCCAATTCAAAATACAACACAAGTTTTTGTGTTCACACAATTAGTCAAACACTTGGTGTGCAAGGCACCACAAGTGAATTTTAATATGTGAGTGAAGTGCTAAAATATTCAATTACAATCAAGGATTGTAATAGGTTTCTAAAAATGATTCAGCACTACACACATCAGAATTTTGATCAACTAAATCGTTTGCCACAAGCTCAAAAATTTAAGCAATTGAAAAATAAAGCGAGAACACCAATTTGTTGAGGCAGTTCCCCCGTCGTCCTCGTTCGGGGTACGTCTTCCCTCAATTCTAAAAATAGAATTGAGACTTGTGTATATATATATATATATATATATATATATATATATATATATATATATATATATATATATATATATATATATATATATATATATATATATATATATATATATATATATATATATATATATATATATATATATATATATATATATATATATATATACCTGTTTGCAAATGTTTACAAGAGAAGCAATAGAATTCAAACAATCAAACCCAATTGTTGATGCAGAGCCTATTCCTTCTCTTCCCTTGATTCAAGCTGAATCAAGTCCTTCGAACGCGATGAATAAACCTCCAATTACGGCACACTCTTTGAACAACCCTATGGTCTTCAAATCTTGCCCGACTGATTTCAATCACCAACGTTTCGAACCCGAATCTTCTTCTCACAATCCTCTGGTTACCGCTACTAAACCGACAGAACCTCTCGTTCTTCGATTACCTTCGCTCGGCTAAATCTGTGATGGACTGATTCGTGCAAAAACCCCAGAAATCCAAGATTCTTGGAGGACAAAACCCTAACGGTTTTATTCAAGAAAAACCCACTGATTTCTCAACCCAAATCTGATTACACCAATCATATGTTTGGACGTTATCACCTCAATAATGCAGAATGCACAATAAAAATGATTATGTGTAATTATTGAGAAAATGCAAAAAAGAGGATGATGATGAGAACAAAATCAGTGTCTATTTTCACTTTTCTTGTTGTTAGTTGAAGAATAAGCTAACTCAATATATATATATATATATATATATATATATATATATATATATATATATATATATATATATATATATATATATATATATATATATATATATATATATATATATATATATATATATATATATATATATATATATATATATATATATATATATATATATATATATATATATATATATATATATATATATATATATATATATATATATATATATATATATATATATATATATATATATATATATATATATATATATATATATATATATATATATATATATATATATATATATATATATATATATATATATATATATATATATGCAAGTAAAAAATAATTAACAAACTTAACAAACACTTTGACAATTTCACATAACAGAAATTTAGTGAAAACGCGCGAGCGGTCGACCTATACAAAGGAAAGGGTCGACCTGAGCACTCCCGAATTTCAGATTATGTAGAAAACAACACTTTACATCGACCGGAACAGGTCATGCGTCGACGCAAAGGATACAAATTGAGACAGTCAGAAATGAGCAGTATGAGTCGACCGAATGGTCGACGCGAGCACTCCTGAAAGTAGACCATGCAAAATAGCTTTTGTATGAGTCGACCAGAACTTTCTTTGAGTCGACTCAAAGACACAGAATATGCAAAAATGCATATTTTCATGTATTTGGTTACTTTTGAGATACTCCACCATATTGCAAGCTAGACCAACATGATCAAACCTATATAGAGCCTATATTGTACTTTTTCTATATGTATCTAAAAATGTTTATGACCGATGTTTGACGCAAGAGGAATAAGGTATGCATATTCGACACAGAGATACCGTCCAAAGTACATTTTTCTACCTATGTAAGTTTTGACATCATTAAAACAAGTATAGCTAATCATGAGGAGCTTTGCCCTCACAATACATTGGGTGAGTTGAGAACAAATATGAAAGCCAGAGGACGAAAGAGGTCTTGGAATTCTTAATCTTGAAGTTTTTAACAAAGCTCTACTCATAAAGTGGAAGTGGCATATTAATAACGATAAGAACGCGATATGGAGAGGCTTGATCAACCATAGATACGTGCAGCCCAAAGTGAAGGTGTACATTAGCAACACCAATTTAATCAACCATGGGAACTTCATTTTATGGTGTGATCTCTTGCAGAACTTTGGAGGTAACAGTTTCACAGAGAACTCTTGGAGCATAAATGGAAACGACAAGGCAACTTCTTTCTGGTTCAGCTTTTGGCCTAGAAATTGGCAGCTAAGGGGGGCCTGTCCCGAAGATCTCGCTTTGGTTGCATCTCCTTTTGTAGTGTGGAAGATGCGGGGATGTGGGAGAAAAATCTTTAGAGTTGGAACCTTCACATTTTAGGGCTGACTAACGTTGACGGAGTATCTGATTTTGGCGTTTTTCTGCAGGATTGGGCAGAGGATTACATTATGGAACAAGATGTGTGGATGATGTTGTAGAATGGATGCCTGAAAAATCTCTTTCATTTTCTGTACATTCAGCTTATAATACTTTGAGATCTATGATTTTTTTCCAATTTCATTTCGACTAGGATGAGTTGTGCCATGAAGGTGTTGTGGAAAATTTCGGCTCCGTTGAATATCTTACTGTTTGGGTGGCGTTGGATTCTTAACAACTTCCCACTAAAGATCAATTAGTTAAGAGGAATATTTTATATGACGATAGAGACAAGTGTTACGTCTTGTGCTTCAAAGTGGAAGAGACAAAATCTCACGTTTTCAGCAGAATTTATGGGTAATAATTTTAAGTTGGCTTGGTCATGGCGTCACTTTGAATTGGGAGGAATTAGTCGAGTTTCTTTTCATGACAAACTCACTTAAGGGGAATGAGGTTCATAGAGTGGTCTATGTCATTTAGTTGGCCGCTTCTTAGATCATTTGAACCTTACATAATGACGTCATATTCAAAGGGATGATTCCTACTTTTGAAGAATGTTAAATGAAAGTCAAAATTTAATCTTAAGAATAGTATCATATAGCTCTTTAATTTCTTCCTCCAATTAGTTTTTCAGATTAGACTACTGCCCCTTTGTTTTGTTTTAAAAATTCTCATTGATTAGCTTGTTTTTTAAGGGATTTAAGTATCCCTTATACTATAGTTTTTATTAGGGGTGACAAAATGGATGGATTGGATGGATATGGATTGGACTGTTAATGGATGGATCAAAACAATCCATTAATCCATTAACAATCCACTAACTCTCTTAATAAAAATCCAATCCAATCCATCCATTAAGAGATAAAATCCATCCAATCCATCCATTAACATATTTCTAATGGATGGATATCCATCCATCCAAAAAATTAATTTAAAAATTCTTAATTATTTTTTAAATTTCATAAAAACATAATTTAAATATTTTGAATTATTTTTTAAAATTCTTAAAAAAACTTAAATTTTACAAAAAAAAAATATATTAATATTCTTAATTATTTTTTAAATTTCATAAAACAAACTAAATTTTACAAAAAACTCATTCTTCAAGTGTTTGATTAAAATTTTATATATTATTTTTATGCATATATCACATATATTAAAAAAACTAATTTAAATTTGTGATTTAATAATATTAAACTAAAAAGTGAAATATATTTTGTATCTTCTAACTATAAGAGAAACAAAATTATTTAGTGTCATCTATACTATAAATTAATATTGAATTATTATTGCAATATTAATAAAATTTATTTTTCTTTATAACATTAATTATTTTTTAAAATATATTCAAAATTTAATTACACTCATTTCTTCCTTTTCAACAAATAATTAAATATTTTATTTATAAAATAATTATTGTTACATTAAACTCTAAAATTGGTAATTATTAAGAAAATTTATTTTTCAGAAAAAAAATAATTAAAAAAAATAATTGAAAAAAATAATTGAAAAAAAAAAGTATGTTGAATAAAGATATGAAAAGTAATGAAAAAGTGACATCGGTAATGGCTTTCCAAAAATCACGTGAAAAAAGAAATTACAGTACCATATTAAAATTACATAACTCCACACTATTAGAAATAATATAATATTTCAAAGTAATTAATATATAGCTGATACAATAGATTATATGTACAAGAGTAGTTAGTCTAACGGTAATAATTAATTACCTTATTAATGTGAAATTAATATTAAAATGAATAATTAAATTGTGATTAAGAGTTGGTGTCAAAGAACACTTGTGAGAGACAAACATTATTAAGACCAGAAGAAAAAAAATCTCCAATAATTTTCATCTTTAAATAAATTAAATCAACTTCAATAAAAATAATTAGAGTAAAAAAAGAAAAAGAAATAAAAAAAGTGAAATAAATAGTAATTCAGAGAAATATTTAAAATTACTAAACTGTCATTGATCCTCTACAAAGTTAATTTTTTATTTTAATGTTTCATTACCCATCAACAAATATTCTTTTATAGCGTACACAGATAAATGATATTTTCTTCAAGAACTAAAATTATAAATTTCATAACCTATGCGATCTTTCATTATCTACTATAGATATTTAGATCTAATTTATGATTATTAAGTTTGAGTCCAACTTTTATCTTTTAAGAAATTCTATTTTTTAATATATATATTACTTACGTTATTTTTTATAAGAAAAAGTTTATTTTTTAGATTTATTAAATAATTAATATATTTGATCAGTTTTTAAATTAAATATATTTATTATGTAATAAACTTAAAAATGTAAATTGTCCCTTGTAAAAAGAACAGAGATAGTATAATATATTCATATTTTCTATTAAATGTTATTATGACTAATAATTTTTATAACCAGTTTTCAGAATTCTTATTTTTAAAAATGAATTAATATATAAGAAAGTTTTAGTGTTTTAATGTCATAAATCTATTTTTTTTAACTTCTATGGATTTATAAGATTCATTAACTAATAATATAAGATCCAATGGATTTATAAGATCCATTAACTAATAATATAAGATCCAATGGATTTATAAAATGAGATGGATGGATTGAATCCATCCATATGAGTTAATGGATGGATTGAATCAAATCCATTAAATTATTTTTTGTCTTATGGATGGATTGGATGGATAAATTATTGGATGGATTGGATGGATAATATCTAAATGGATTTTATTGTCACCCCTAGTTTTTATCCATTTATTGCTTGTTAAATAAAATTACGTATAGTAGTAAACTTTTCCAAAACATATAGTTAGTTATGTTGAACGACGAATTTGCTTACATTTTGATAAGTAAAACATTAACAAGTGACATTACTCCCGCTAAGGTTCACGTTATTGATTAATTTTCAACCCTTAATTATAAATAGATCATGCGTCGTGACTAAAAGCCAACACGGGTGTACAATATATATTAATGGCTCTCAAGAACTTTGGATTTATAATATAATAAAAGAAAATCTTATACCTTGCATGTTTAAACAAATTGATGCCTCTAAAATTTAAACTTGTGAGATCTGTAACATAACGTGCATAAATTATTTTATAAAAAATCATTATAATTTATCTTGGTGTTAGGATTCAAATCAAAGGATAATAACTTATGCGTGGAATATCCATAATTCATAATTGAAACTCAATAAAAGTGTATATATTCATGGCAAGTTTGTCTCACTTAACTAGATGTTTAATGGACCCGAGAGTAAGACATTGATGGCTAACCAGTAACTAACTACATGCATGCCATGCGTGGTCCAATATATGTAAGCTAATGTAGCTCTCCATTATTGATCTATCTTTTTACTAATAAAAATTAAATATGATTTTATTCCAAAAATAAATCAATATTATTCTTTTATTGATAAAATACTATTAATACTATTAATACTCTTATACCCGAACACAAGGCTTATATAAAAAGAAAGAAAAAGAAAAATGAACAAGCAAAATATTGCACTAACATGTAAGTAGATGACAACAACCATTGGAAGCAAAACAAACAATAGAGAGACAAGACTAAACCTACAAAATGTGAAGGTATGTCTCAAAATCTCAACTAAATTCAGCAAAAGTCCCTAGTTTTAGGTTTCATCCATGTGAGGTGGGGTGAGTGGCCAAGAGGTGGTGGAGACAATGGCCAGTGGTGGCCAAGAGGCACACGATGGCAGGGTTGGATTGTGAGTTGAGTTGAGTCTGCAAATCTTATTTTCTAAGGCTTCATGCCTTTATATATGCAATTTACTGTCATTTTTGACGAATGAGGTTATGAAATCCTAGTGAGAGAAATTTAAAGAGACAATTTAAAAAATTCTTAAGATTCATTGTGTTAAGACTTTAATGATATTTTAGGATATCTAAGGAGCGTTGAGAAACACTTCTTAATACCTTGAACTTATGTCTCATATATTGAGAGGTTAAGAGATTGATAAATACTTGAGCAGAAAATATGAGAAATTCTTATATACTTGGATGGCTATTATCTTGTAAATCTTTTTGTAAGAACTCTTGAAATATAATGAATAAAAGATTTTCTTTTTTATCGATAGTAGATCAATTTGATCAAACTAGATAAATAAATTTTGTGTGTTCTCATTTATTTTATTTTTGCTCGTGCAGATTTGCTAATATTATTTGACACATTAGTTTTGTTTAAGGTTATTTATTTTGGTTGCCCCTGTTCTACGTCCCACACATTAACTTTCTTTGTGTGACTCATTATTATCAATTTTCATAACAAGTGGCGCTCATCGTGGGGTAAAGGGTTTAAGTTTATTAATGAGCACCATTAAATGAGACATCAAGAAATTTATTGAAAACAACAATTTTGGGTTGTGGAAAGTGAAGATGAAAGAAATCTTAATTCAATAAAGATGTGTAAAAGCATTGAAGGGTGAGGCATTGATGCATGCACGCCTAACAGAAGTAGTGAACACTAAGATGGTGGATAAGCTCATAAGTGTCATTATCTTGTGCCTCAGAGGTAAAGTTCTAAGGGAAGTTACCAAGGAGAAAATTGTAACAGACATGTGTTTTAAACTTGAATCATTGTATATGACTAAGTAATTGACTTGCAGATTGTGCCTTAAATAAAAAAATCTGTTCATTTCAAATGGTAGTGAACAAATTCATTATGGAGAATTTGCCAAGATTCAACAAGATCATTGTTGTCTTGTATTTAGATGAAGCTTGATGATGAAGACAAGATTCTACTCTTGTTGAGCTCATTACCTAAACCATTCAAGTATTTCAAGGATGCCCTATTTTATGGTAAGGAAGAACCTATCACCTTTGAGGAGTTCCAATCAACCATAAGGTCCAAGGTATTATCAAAAATGAAAATTTTAAAGGTTGAAGACAGTGGTGAAGACTTGAGTGTTTCAAGAGGAAGAAGTGAGAGTGAAAATAAGGGTATGTACTCTTTCAAGTTCCCCCTTAATTTGAGACCCCTCTCATTTTCACTCAAATAATCTTCCAAGTGTTTGTATAGTTACAAAAGTATATGAAGTGATGAATCACAATTACAACATAAAATACTCTATATTATTAACTTAGAAATATAACTCGAGAATATATTATTACAACCCAAAACACAAAGACTCAATAACAACTAAAACTCCTAGCTTCACAATGAAAGGTCTGAGTCTTCACATGCGGAGAAAGCCTCCTTAAATAAAAATAATTGCATCCCTCAAAAGCTCAATAGAATTTAGGCATGAGTACGTGAAAGCTTCTAAGGTTTGACTAAAATTTTGGTAAAACTTGATGAAGAACAAGATGATCAAACATGAAGAGTTATGTAGATAACAAAGATATCGAATGAGATGTCCTAGAATGAAGACTCGACATCAAGGAGAAATCATAATAGTGGATCAAAGAATTAGCTGACAAAAGATTCGAAACTCATGGACAACAGAAGATTATAAAAGGAAAATTTAGACCTAGGAAAAAAAGAATTCTTTAAGACTTTTGTAAAGTTAAAAATAAGGATTTAGGATTTTGAAAGTCATGTTCTTTCATGAGTTGTAAGTCACCCTTTGTATCAATTGATGCATTGTGGTAGACATAGATTTACAAATTCAAAAGTCGTGAGGTAATGAATTGTGTATTGTTCTTGGATGAAGCTTTGAAGCAAATCCATGAATTATTTGTCAGTCAAAAGTATTGACTGATTGTTGATCAAAATGATGTAGTTACAGGATGTAGTAACTATTAGGTATCACAGGTTGTGATTTAGGGGTTGAGATAGGTTTCACTTATCTAGATGGTGATTTCTAGATAGAATTGTACTGGGTAGGGATTAAGTGAGAAGTTGTAAACGGGGAGTTTACCTCTAAATTTAATACTGGTAATAGCGAATTTATTCCTGACTTGGTAGCCCTCAGATGTAGGTGTTATTGTTCACCGAATTGGGTCATCATATTCTGTGTTATTTATCATTCTATTATATTCTGTTTAATCTGCTCTCTTGATCAGAAGTTTATGTATTGACTGATGTTTGGACATCTGTCACGACATTGTTTTTTGACTGCAATTTTTTTGAAGGTTTGTGGTTCTCCCCTTGTTTAAATGTTATGCAGAGATAAATGTCTCGATATCTCTTTGGACATCTGTGATCTGCTATGCCAGAATTTCAATTGGTATCAGAGCAGGCATCCTGTCTGTTTCTAGATGAGATCTTGGGAGATACTTTTTGGTGATTTAAACAAGGAGGAGTTTGAGAGATCAAATCATTCATTCTGATATACTCAAGGGTATTGATGGTTGAGATGAGTGTTCTGGATCAAGAGGAACAACTACTGATCGTTGTTCAAGGTTTCTGAGGAGTTTCTATAATAACTGCAAGAGGAATGGCTAGTTCTTCTGTGTGGTGTCGTATAAGATGTTTTGGCATCTTGTTTAGGGCATGTCGAAGATGTTCTTTGGTGGTTCCGCTGCATATTTTTTTGATGGAAGAACTTTGGTCGTCCTATTATTCTGGAGTTGCGATTGAAGAAAGATTGTGGAAGATCTTGCTTACTGACTTTTTTCTTGAAGATATCAACATTTTTTTTAAAGCTCTAGTTGTTCCAAAGTCAAGAGCAACAGAATGGAGAGAGTTATTTGTTGATGTCTGTCGTTGTTGACTTGGTACTAGGAATTTTGGTTCCATCATGTATCTTGAAGTCAGAGAAGGTGAGTTGAGACCGTATTTATTAAATTTATGATCTATGAAATTGGTAAATACACTTTACAACTAAGTTGCCAAAGATACTTGAGATTTCTCTCAAGTCCACTCATAAAGGCATCTCTGGTTGTGTTTAAGAGTTCTTTCAGGAAGATAATCTAGTTATCGTGCTGAAGATGGATTTCTGAAGATCTCAAGTGTTGATGGCTGTTATAATGGGAGGTGATTTATTTTGACCATTCACTATTTTCAAGAGCTCTATTAGCAAGAAGAAGCCATAGGCAGGTTGAGTCAAGGGTGTCAGCCTTGATGTTTCAACATTAAAGATACTTGCACTAAAGAATACTTTCAGTATTACTGAAGTGTAAATATTTGTCAGATGGTCTTCTCGACAAGTTGTATGGATTTAAGATCAATTGCTATTTTTGGAATGCACGAGTATTTAATTGGTTATCCATAAGGTTCAAGGTTGCTGAAGTTTAGATGGTTCATTAGGGGGATGATCCAAGTTATTCTTTTGGAAGAAAGGTCTCTTATAAGGATTTAAGATTCATTGCTATTTGTGTTATTCACAAATATTTAATGGATTATCCTTAGTTGATGATCAAGGTGTCTCATCAGTTGTTTCTCAAATATTTGGCCCTTAATTTGTTTGGTCTACTCCAAGGATCTGATATTCAACCAGATGCTAAGACATTCCATCAACAAAGATTGTGCAGAATCTTGTTGATTCAAGGAGTGATTCTCTGGAGCAAAGGAGATGTAGTTGATGACCTTGGTACCATTCACGTGTGTGTCTGGATTCTTCTTTAGCTTGGACCTACAGAGGCACGTAATTTGTCTAGGAAGTTTCCTGGCAAGAAACTTGTTTAGAATATGGTGCTAATGGAAGTAAAGATGAAGACTTCATCATCTTGATGAATTGATATTGGATCAGTTTATTTCTTATATAGGAGTAATGGAGTGCAACAGGTGTCAAGGATAAGTGGCGATTATCTCTGACCTTTTGAAGAAGTCTCTACTTAAGGAAAGCTGGATTTCTTTTTGTAAAGACCTTGTGTAACTAATCTCGTCTGAAGAATCAAGCTTTGGCATGTTTGATTTCTCTGAAGAGGAGTTCCCGAAGCAAATTCCTTTCAAGGTATTTGTTGTGGTACAATAAAGCAGAATCGAGGTTGTCTACCCAAACTTGATATCATTAATCAAGTCTATGAGAACATGGAATTCTTGTTCTGTTATAGGGATGAGGTTCTTCTAGGTGGCATAATGAATGACTAAATTCACCAGCGGGATGTATTATTAGATGTTATGACATCAAGCTGAACTTTAGGGTCTTAGTTGATGTAATTGTACATCATTTAAAGATAAGTTGATCTTCTCGGGTATGAATGGAATTAATGCTTCAAAAAGGTCTATCTCATGCAATTTGCAGGAGCTGCGAGAAGGAGTAGATGTTACAGATCCAAGTCTTGGTGTATCTAAGATGCCTTGCTATGGAGCAAGTAGGATATGTAACTTGAAGATCAGGTTTCATTGGTGGATCAGAAGATTTTCTAGAGCTCTAAAGGAAGTTGAGTTGACTAAACAATGGCATTTGGTTATTTAAGGAGTGTGCTTGGAGCAAATTACTCTTGTGCAAAAGGGTAGTTGTTTGAAGACCAAAGGAGGTTCTGGTTCTGTTCATGTCTTGGAGCTTGTGGTAGAAGCCCTAAGTTGGTTAAGGATGAGTGCCTTCTTTTGGGAGAAGTATGAGAGTTTAATTCTCTCTATGTTATCTGGATTTCTTGTTGATCAAGCTAGTGGAGCTGTGTTCTCTGAAGATCTTCAAATTGGATTACTATCCAGATAGTAAGTCCAAGTGGTTACTGTATCAAGGACCATACTGTATGGTGTCTGTGATATGATCATGATGTCCTAACTGATGTTAGAACATCATCATGCTTTTTGAACTTGGAACTTAGATTGTAGAAGCTGATATTCACGAATTGAATCATAAGTGTTCTAACTTAACATACGGGAGAATGATGAGGTGAAAAATGTCTTGGATTATGGGGTGTCTATCTTGTTCTCTGAATCATACTGAGGTGAAAATACTTGTGGAGAAGTGGCTTCTTCTGCTGTAAGTAACTCTAGAAAGAAGTGGATTAGTTTGGTACTTATGAAGCAAGTAAGCTGAGGATTTCTTGAGCATGTATCTGATGTCCTTCAAGTGTGAATGACATTTGGGGTAACTAATAAACTAAGAGGCTGTTTATGTCTCTTTGAGGAATATGGAGGATTCCAGGTTCAATTATATTTTTTTTCTCAAGGAACATGGATATTTATGGCTGTAAGATTCAAGGTGGATATGTAAAGGGTATGGATGGGTTCAGGATGAGAGGGATCAATGGTGATTTTGGTCTCATTCCAAGAGTTATGATGGTAATATTAGTACTTTCTCACTATATGAGCATGAAGTTGGTCATGAGATAACAGGTGGTGATTTTGGGTGTTTCTTGCTAGAAGAATCATCTTTTATAAAAGATTGGGGGAGGGCTTCTGTCTGATGAGTGTACTTTTGTGGTTTAAGTAGTAAGTGAATACATCCAACAAGTGTGTTGAACAAGAAGTGAGCTCTTGAAGACATGAAGATGAGTCTTATTTTTTCCATTCACGTTAAGGTGTTCTTCTAGCAAAGGCGCACTGGTTATACTTGATAGGGGGTTATACTTTTATCTAGGATCTATTGCTCCAGTAGTGCAACTATTTATCAAGATTGTTTGTAGTTTCAAGTAGTTTGTGATTATGTTCCTCTAGTGAGGTTGTAATGTCAGACAAGATGTCATGACATTGTGTTACTGGTGGACTTGACAGTCTAGACTTGGTTCTATCGTTGGGGTGTCAATGGTTTGAATCAACATTGTACAAGCTTCTTGGGAGTGTTCTAAGAATCTTTGTTCTTATCTGGGAGAATTTATTTTTCTCAGTAGAGTGAGATAAGGCTCGTGGAAGTCTTAGTTGTTTAAATGGAAGATGGTTGAAGAAATGTCTTAGCATCTTGGTCGGTTGTTTTTTTTTAAAGGAGTATTCTTGAGGATCTTTGGATGGCATTGTGATTATGCTTCAGTGTTTAGCAGATGGAATGGACAAAGTCTGACAAAGTGTCAGGACATTGTTTAGGACTTGTGGTTGTTTCAAGTTACTTTCTTTGGACGTGTTTCTTAGACGGTGGAGGGTTTTTCTAAGAGAAAGCGTGTCAAACATGCGTCTTGATACATGTGTTTTCTTTGGACGGTTTACCCTAAAGTTGAAACAGTCAAATGTGCCTTGTCCGGTCCATAATTTTTTTGGTGAAGCTACATTTCTCATTTAATGTTCTCATTGAATTGACCTTCAGTATTTTCAATGGTTTGTACTTCCTAAGGAAACAACTCGGGTATTTAAGGGATTCTTCACTTCGTTTTGTCTCAAATTATTTTTTTTCCTGTTGTGCCTTGTTCTAATGGGATTTGTCCGCCTTTGGGTATGTTCAGTCTGGGTATGGGTCTGTATTGGACATCTTTGTTAATTTTTGGCTAAAAAGGGGGAGAAAAGTAAAAGTATAGGGGTTGAGTCTATTCTTGTAGTTGGTTTACAAGGATGTTAGGTAGGATGTTCTGACATTCTGTCTGAGTCTCAGGTTTTCCTTTTGTTCTAAGTCTTACCTTCGTGTCTTGTGATCTGAGTTGTAAACACAGACGTGTCCTGTGTTTTGAGTTACCCAGGTGAGAGAGTAAAAGGTCTTTAGTAAGTGGGAGCATTCTATAGGGGGGTGTTTGAAGGGAGTGTTCTTTGATCAACTCTTTCAGACTTTCTTCTAGATTCTTTAGAAGTCTCAACTTCCTTTTAGGACAACTTCCTTTTAGGACCTTTTTCATCTTCACTCACACTGGATTTATTATGCAGAAGGAGTTTTAGCCAACAAATTTCAAAAGGGGGAGATTGAAAGCTCTCAAGGTTTGACTAAAATTTTGGTAAAACTTGATGAAGAACAAGATGATCAAACATGAAGAATTCTGCAGATAACAAAGATATCGAATGAGATCTCATAGCATGAAGACTCGACATCCTGGACTGATTTAGCAGGTTGCTTTAAATATATTGCAAGATTCAAGGAGCAATCATAGTAGCGGATCAAAGAATCAGCTGAAAGAAGATTCGAAGCCCATGGACAATAGAAGATTATAAAAGGAAGACTTAGACCTAGGGCAAAAAAAAGGGAATTCTTATTAAGACTTTTGTAAAGTAGAAAATAAGGATTTAGGGTTTTGAAAGCCGTGTACTTTCTTGTATTGTAAGTCACCCTTTGTATCAATTGATGCATTGTGGTAGACATATATTTACAAATTCAGAAGTCTTGAGGTAATGAATTGTGTGTTGTTCTTAGATGAAGCTTTGAAGCAAATCCATGAATTGTTTGTCAATAAAAAGTTTTGACTGATTGTTGATCAGAATGATACAGTTACAGGATGTAGTAACTGTTAGGTATCATAAGTTGTGATTTAGGGATTGAGATAAGTTTCTCTTATCTAGATGGTGATTTCTAGATAGAATTGTACTGGGTAGGGATTAAGTGAGGAGTTATAAACGGAGGAGTTTAGCTCTAAATTAATACTGCTAATAGTGAATTCATTCCTGGCTTGGTAGCCCCTAGATGTAGGTGTTGTTGTTCATTAAACTGGGCCATCATATTCTGTGTTATTTATCATTCTATTATATTTTGTTTAATCTGCTCTCTTGATTAGAAGTTTATGTAATGACTGATGTTGGAACATCTGTCACGACATTGTTTTATGAATATGCAATTGTGTTGAAGGTTCGTGGTTCTACCATTGTTTAAACATTATACAAAGATGAATGTCTCAACATCTCTTGGGACATCTGTGATCTGCAATGCCAGAATTTCAGTACATGTTGGGTTCTAAAAAGTGCACCAACGTATATATCTCCATAATGTTGATTCTAAAGTTTGATTGAAACAAATCTTTATTAAATTTGAATTTAATGAGAATATGAATTCCAAACTTGCTAAAAACTGGTTCAGAATAAATATTTTTCCAAATGAATACGAGCTTTAAAAATTTTACATTTAATTGAACATAAAAGGAAACAAATCTTGAATGCGTGATATTTATTCCACCGACCCTTGTGCTTCAAGTAAGAAGTTCAAGACAGGGTATTGTTTCATGTTAGAACAATTTTCTTAACATATTTCTTACAATAATTTCACCATGAAGCACTTTAGATAGCATGTCTTGCATATTGTCAGAACATATTTCTAAACATGTTGCCTAATTTTTTTCCAATCACATGTAAAAACCAACCCTCCCCTTTGGTCAATTTTAGGAAAATTCACAACATGCAAGATGCTATGCACATCCTTATACAAAATCTTTTCTATTAGATCTCAACTTTAAAGAACACATATAACATGTTTGGTAACATATATAAGCTCACAACAGAGCAACTAAAAGGAAAGTGCAAGATAGAGATCACAACTGATATGAAGTAAAAACCCATTACATAGAATAACATGTAGAATGCATAATAAATTGTGCTTACCCCCTCTATTTTCCTCGAATGGAAAAAGGGAGGATACTTTTAGGCCCTTAAGGGCATATTGTAACACCCTTTTCTACCCCACAAATATAATAGTAAATTAATAATATTTATCAGAGTAAAATATTAAACACAATAAAAATCACCTCAAAGGACGTACATTTCTCAATAACTCAAATAAAATTCAATGCTCCGTAAACAACAGGTTTTTCCAAAATTACTCAAAAATTGCTCAAAAGGCAACAAAACTCAAAAAGGCAAAAATCCAAAGTTTTCCTTGTGCAACAACATAATTAAAATAAAAATAATCAATAAAATATGGTTTAACTCAAAGGCCCCAACTCGATGTTACATTATCAGAGCAAGACCCTCTAAGTCAATCAAAAGTCAAAAACTCCAAAAAAATCCTCGACAGCATCCACGGCTAAACCTGGTCATCTGCATGTTACCCACGTGGAGGCAACATTCAAACAAACAGGGTGAGTGAAAAGATTCATAATAATCAATATATAAATTAGCATCATTTTCGTAATCAACATCATCATAATTATCAAGGAAAAATAAAAAAATCATAATCTCATAAATTACACCAAATTGTCACATAAATGCAAATGCAACAAAACTCATGCATGTGGTACCAATTCATCAAAGTTCGATGGACACTGGACCATTAACCCTCTATAGATCCCCATCAATAGGATCGATTCTACACAAGAACCGGAGCACAACAAAATACTTCACATCCACACAATGGGACTGAAGCCACAAGAATCAAACACTAGATCGAAGTCCGGAATGCATATGAATTCATGATGCATACGTCAACATCATCCTCATAATAAACTCATTAGGTGCATCATCATTCATCAAAATCATCATAATAATCATGTCATCATATAATCATTAAAACTCATGGAATCAACATCATAACTCATCATCATTACTCATAGGAATCATCATACAATCATGTATTAATAACATAGGAATCACAGTCATACTCCTGGTAATTCATCAAGAAAATCACGCATCGCAGAATCAAAATAGCACTGCACAAGCATACACACAAGTATTCGATAAATTATCCACAAATAATTTCACAACCAGCAGCAAACAGTGCAACAATTCAATAATAGAACATATACACAATTGACTTCCCAAACATATTATATATAAAAATATTGGGCAACCAATTCTCTTATCTATACTATGTTATAGCCATATTCATTAGCTTTTCGACACTTCGAACAGGGACCAAAACAGACTTACGGATCAAAAGTTACGTCCAAAACGATTTCAACCAAAAACATAAACAATCGTGATGGACAACATGCAGAATTTTCTGCATTTTTCACCGTTGGAGACTTTCCAGACCACCGATTTCGATTCTGTAAAAACCAAACTCTCAGAAAATTATAGTCATCCAATACTATAATTAGCTCAAGTTAATTTACAAGTTTAACACAATTAAACCATCTAATCATTGCTTTAAGATTATGCCTAAAACCTTTGAAATTGATGGATATATGTTCAATTCTCAAAACAAGAATACACACATATAAGACACACAAATTCATCATATAACAACCACCATGGAAATTAGAGATTTTTATCCTAAATATGCTACTACCCATCATACACTATTATACAATCTCATAATCATATAAAGACCCACCCTTACTTCCAAATCAGCCTCAAACCTATCAGACTATCAGTTCAAATCCCTCAAACTCATTAAACTCACCAGAAAGGCAACAATAATTCAATACTCAAAATTCCTAAACTCTTAAATCGACTTTAAACACATTTAATCACATATTGAAAACAATGAAAGCAATACTCCCCATACTTAAACAACCTCAAAAACAGATTTGGCCATGAAGGCCTAATTTCCTCAAACTCAAAAACCTCCTAAATTCTTAAATCGACTTTAAATACATAGAATCATATATTAAAAACAATAAATGTAATACTCCCCATAATTAAATAACCTCAAAAACAGATTTGGCCACGAAGGCCTAATTTCCTCAAACTCAAAAACCTCATAAATCCTTAAATCGACTTTAAATACATTGAATCATATATTGAAAACAATGAAGGTAATACTCCCCATACCTTAATTTCCGACTCTAAGCCTTTCTCCTTGATTCTTGGAAACCTCGCGAAGCTTTGCCTCAATCCTCTTCCTTAGAGCTCTGGCCTCTATTTCTTCCTTTTTCACGGTATAACAAGAATAAATCCTAATTCTCTCAAAATTCCTTTTTGTTAAACCTAACTTTGGGCCTTAAAATGGGCTTTCCAATTTCACCCTCACTAACTCCTCCTCAAAAGTCCACTTTACCCTAAATTCACTTATATTTATTTAAATTAATAATAATACCAATATATTCATATTAGATACTATTATTTAAATAAATAATCTAAAATCTATAATTCTCAATACTTCGTACCAACCACCGAAAATCACCAAAAATACGAATATTCATATTTAAATAAATTAAATAAATATTCCAATAAATTTGGGGTGTTACAACTCTCCCCCGCTTAAAAGAATTTTCACCCTCGAAAATTACCTCAAGGAAACCGAATCAGATACGACTCCCTCATCTGATCCTCACGCTCCCAAGTCATACTCCCTCCAGCTAGTCCTCCCCAAACTACTTTTACCAAGGAAATCTCTTTACCTCGCAGTTGCTTCACTTCTCGTTTATCAATCCGTATTGGCAATGCCTCAACAATCAAGTTATCTCTCACTTATACATCATCCATCTGAATCACATGTGACGGATCTGGAATGTACTTCCTTAACTAAGACACATGAAACACATCATGCAAATTCGCAAGCGACGACGGTAAAGAAATCTGATATGCTACTTCTCTCACCCTCTGTGAAATCTGATGCGGACCAACAAAATGCGGTGTGAGCTTTCGAGACTTCAAAGCTCGGCCCACACCAGTTACCGACGTAACTCTCAAAAACACGTGATCTCCCTCCTAGAACTCAAGTGCTTTCCTCCTCTTGTCGTGGTAAATTTTCTAACGACTCTACGACACTTTCATCTTTTCTTGGGTCATCTTGATCTTTTCAGTCGTCTCTTGCACAATCTTAGGTCCGAGCATAACACTCTCGCCCGACTCATACCAACACAAAGGAATCCTATATCTCCTACCATACAATGTCTCATATGGTGTCGTTCCAATACTATAATAATAATTGTTGTTGTAGGTAAACTCAATCAACGACAAATGACTATCCCACGATCCGCCTTAATCCAACATACAAGCTCTCAGAAAGTCCTTTAAAGACTACATAGTTCTCTCTGTCTGTCCATGCGTCTGCGGATGATAGGCAGAACTCAATCTCAACATTGTACCCACAGTGTCTTGCAAACTCTTCCAGAATCTCGGATCTCCATCTGACACAATACTCGACGGTATCCCATGCAACTTCACAATTTCCTCAATATACATCTCAACTACCTTCAGCATAGAACGATTAATCCTCATTGGTAAGAAATGAGCTAATTTAGTCAATCTATCCACAATCACCCAATTAGAATCATTCCCCCTCATAGTCTTCGGCAAACCCGACACCAAATCCATGGAAATACTATCTCATTTCTACTCTAGAATATTCAACGGTTGCATCTGACCCAACGGTATTTGATGTTCAATCTTCGAATTCTAACAAGTCTAACCAGCATACACAAACTCAACCACTTCTTTCTTCATCTCTGGCCACCAAAACAATTTCCTCAAATCCTGGTACCTCTTCGTAGCACCGGGATGGATACTCAATCTACTTTGATGTCCTTCCTCAAGAATACTCTTTTTCAACTCAATAATATCTGGAACACAAACTCTATCACGACATCTCATGATACCATTTTCATTAATCCGAAGATCCGCTCTTCGACTTTGATTCATCAAATTCAACCGATCCACCAACTCAAATCAGATTTCTGACCTTCTCAAATCTCATCAAGAATAACACTAGTAAGCTTCAACACACCAAGCTTAACTCCATAAGAAGTCTTTTCACAAACCAAACTCATATCACGAAATTGCTCAATCAGTTCTAACTCTTTTACCATCATCATCAGTATATGCGAAGATTTCCTACTCAATGCATCTGCTACCATAATTTCTTTATTCGAATGGTAATTCAAACCAAAACCATAATCCTTCAGAAGTCTCAATCATCTCCTTTGCCTTGCATTCAATTCTTTCTGATCTAAGAAATACTTAAAACTCTTATGATCACTAAACATCTCAAATCTCAAACCAAACAAATAATGCCTCCAAAGCTTCTACACAAACACAACAACAACCAACTCTAAATCTTGCGTTACATAATTCCTCTCATGCACTTTAAGTTGCCTTGAAGCATAAGCTAAAACTTGCTGATGTTGCATGAACACACCTCCCCATCCCACCAACGAAGTATCACAATATACAACAATGGTTCTGTCAGATTCGGTAAAATCAAAACACGAGCTGATGTCAGCCTTCTCAAAAGCTCTTGAAACTTTCTTCACACTTTGCATCCAAAACAAAAGCTTGAACCTTCCTAGTCCACTGCGTCAATGGTAAAGATAACTTGGAAAAATCCTTCAATAAATTTTCAATAATAATCTGCCAACCAAAGAAAACTTATAATCTCAAAAACAGGTTTTGGAACTTCCCATTGCGATACAGCTTTAACCTTCGACATATCAACCGCAATAACTCTACTCGAGATAACATGACCAAGGAAACTCACTTCCTTCAGCCAAAACTCACACTTTGACAGTTTTTCATACAACTTCTTCTCTTTCAACGCCGATAACACAATTTTCAAATGCTCAACATGATTCTCTTCACTCTTCGAATATATCAAAATATCATCAATGAACACAACCACAAACTTGTCCAAATAAGGATGGAAAATCCTGTTCATATACTCCATAAATACACATGGTGCATTAGTCACACCATATGGCATCACAAAATACTCATAATGTTCATACCTTGTTTTAAAAGCAGTCTTCTGAATATCTTCAGCCTTCACACGAATCTGATGATACCCAGATCTCAAATCTATCTTACTAAACATACTTGCAACAATCAATTGATCCATCAAATCACCAATCCTTGGAAGTGGACACTTATTCTTGATAGTCACCTTGTTCAATTGTCTATAATCCACACAAAGCCTCACAGAACCTTCTTTCTTCTTAACCAACAAAATTGGTGCACCCCACGGTGACACACTCCTAAACCAGATCTTCAAGTTCACTCTTCAACTTCTTTGATTCTGATGTGGACATCCGATATGGATCTATCGATACCGAACTAGTTCCAGGAACTAAGTCGATCGTAAACTCCACTTCACGTTCCGGCGGTAAATCACTTATCTCATCAGGAAAAACTTCCGAATAATCACAAATAATTGGCAAACCACCAACTTCTCCACTTTCATTAACACTCAAAGTTTCCATCAAAATAAACATCTCAGCACCATCCAGCACCGACTCACCAAAATAATCTGTAAGCCCTTAGCTTAACTCAAAACAATTCACTACACACGCCATCTAAGCTTGCAAGACACGTCTATCCCATATAACATGACTCCGTCTACTATCAACAAGAGATTAAGGGTGATCAGTTTCTTAATTTGTCAATAGACAGCCGAAAATCATGATGGGGCATAAACCATATTTACCAAATTATAAGAGCGTTCATCGACACACTGAGCCACCACTCCGCACTTGAATCATCCTGGAGAATCACAAGCTTCTCCCCCACTTGTTTCATTCCAACTTCTGCAGACAAAGGTTAGAAAACAAACGTCTACCGCTAGTGTTTTCACACACATGTCGCATACTAGGGAACAAATACCATTAGACAACTTGGCCGGACGAAATGACCTGCTTTAATACCATTAATGTAACACCATTTTCTAACACACAAATATAATGGAAAATCAATCACATTTATCAGAGTAAAATATTAAACACAATAAAAATCACCTCAAAGGGCGTACATTTATCAATAACTTAAATAAAAGTCAATGCTCTGTAAACAACGGGTTTTCCCAAAATTAATCAAAAGGCAGCAGAACTCAAAAAGGAAAAAATCCAAAGTTTTCCTTACGCAGCAACATAATTAAAATAACAATAATCAATAAAACATGGTTTAACTCAAAGACCACAACCCGATGTTACACTATCAGAGCAAGACCCTCTAAGTCAACCAAAAGTCAACAACTCCAAAAAGTCCTCGACGGCTAAACCTGGTCATCTGCACATTACCCACGTGGATGCAACATCAAACAGGCAGGGTGAGTAAAACGGTTCATAATAATCAATATAGGAATCAATATATAAAATAGCGTCATTTTCGTATTCAACATCATCATAATCATCAAGGAAACATCAAAAAGCCATAATCTCATAAATTACACCAAATTGTCACATAAATGCAAATGCAACAAGACTCATGCATGTGGTACCAATTCATCAAAGTTCGATGGACACTGGGCCATCATCCCTCCATAGATCCCCGTGAATAGGATCTATTCTACACAAGAACTGAAGCACAACAAAATACTTCACATCCGCACAATAAGACTGAAGCCATAAGAATCAAACATTAGACCGAAGTCCAGAATGCATATCAATGCATGATGCACACGTCAACGTCATCCTCATAATAAACTCATTAGGTGCATCATCATTTATGAAAATCATCATAATAATCATGTCATCGTATAATCATAAAAACTCATGGAATCAACATCATAACTCATCATCATTACTCATAAGAATCATCATACAATTATGTATTAATCACATAGGAACCACAGTCATACTCTTGGTAATTCATCAAGAAAATCACATCATCAAAGCATCAAAATAGAACTATACAAGCATACACACAAGTATTCAATAAATTATCCACAAATAATTTCACAACCGGCAGCAAACAGTGCAATAATTCATTAATAGAACATATACACAATTGACTTCCCAAACAAAATAGATATAAAAAATATTGGGCAACCAATTCTCTTATCTATACTATGTTACATCCATGTTCATTAGATTTCCGACACTTCGAACAGGGACCAAAACAGATTTACGAATCAAAAGTTACGTCCAAAACGATTTCGACCAAAAACATAAACAATCGTGACAGACAACATGCAGAATTTTCTGTGTTTTTCACCGTTGGAGACCTTTCAGACCTCCGATTTCGATTCCGTAAAAACACAAACTCTAAAAATTATAACTCATCCAATACTGTAATTAACTCAAGTTGATTTACAAGTTTAACACAATTAAACCATCTAACCATTGATAGTCTGAGTTGCACCTAAAAGGGGGGTGAATTAGGTTCTTTGAAATTTTCTGGTTTTTGTCGAATGAGGTTATTACTTTCTTTGAAATATGAAGGGGTTATGAAAGCAATAAAGTACAGAAAGTAAATGACATAGAGAATTATCCTGGTTCCTTCCACACTCCGAAGGTACATCCAGTCCCCTTTCACACTGAAAGAGATTTCACTATAGTTAGAATGAGTGTACAACTTACTATCTAACCTATAGGTAGATTAAAGGCTCTTAACACCTTTAAAATTTGAACACTAAGTGTAAGAAGAACAATCCTCTTCAATGCACACACTTGCTTTCAACAATCCTTTACAACAAGGGGAATAGATACAATCTTTGATTTACAATGAGTTTGAAATCTGTGTATACAAAGTTATCAATCCTATGATTGATCTTCACTTTCAATGATAATTTCCATAACTATTTAAGACTTTGTTGCTCAAGAATTTTCTTTCAAATGATATGAAAATATGCAAAAAATTCTTATGAAAAATGACTTGGTTCAAGATGTGGAAAGATGAAAATATTAGTAAAGATTTTGAAAGAGGTTGTTTTTGAAAATTGAAAGTTTAGGTATTTATATGACACAAGCACCCCTTTGAATTATCATGCAAAACTTCAGAAAATATGATGAACAATTGTCATGGTTCAATGGAAATAATTCACAAAAGAATGGTTGAAGAGGTGCAATTTTTCAAAAACGTTCAGTAAGCAATCGATTGCACATACAGACCAATCGATTTCACCCTCACATAAAACACTTGAAATATGAATTTTAAACTGAGCAATCGATTGCACCAAAGCACCAATCGATTGCACACAAAAATAGTAGCAAAAATAAGAAGATTTTTCATGTATGCAATTGATTGCACATTTGTGTCAATGGATTGCACCAGAAAACGGTAGCCAAAATGAAGTAAAAATTTGATCATGCAATCAATTGCTCCAAGAGCACAATCGATTGCTCTGGCAAAAACTTAGAAAAATCTTGCAAATAAAATCTTGTGAAAGTGTGAAAAAGTAATGCAACGATTTTTATTATTTGAGCAACTAGGACTTAAATACTTGATGAAGATTTTCATTATACCTTCCAATGAGATTATTCTTCATATCAAGTCTTTGTCCTGATTCTTTGCTTTAACATGATGTCTTGAAAATGGCTGAACATTTTTGCCTTCCTGTCAAGTGGTTTGTATTCATCAAAACATAAGTGGATCTTGAGAAGCTTAATTTCACAATCATTGTTTTAATATTAAACCTAAAACCTTTGAAATTGATGGATATATATGTTCAACTCTCAAAAAAAGAATACACATATAAGACACACAAATTCATCATATAACGACCACCATGAAAATTAGGGATTTTTATCCTAAATATGCTACTACCTATCATACATTATCATACAATCTCATAACCATGTAAAGACTCACCCTTACTCCCAAATCAGCCTCAAACCTATCAGACCATCAATTCAAATCCCTCAAACTCATTAAACTCACCAGAAAGGCAACAACAATTCAATACTCAAAATCCCTAAACTCTTAAATCAACTTTTAACACATTGAATCACATATTAAAAACAAGGAAGACAATACTCCTCATACTTAAACAACCTCAAAAACAGATTTGGCCACGAAGGCTTAATTTTCTCAAACTCAAAAACCTCCTAAATTCTTAAATCGACTTTAAATACATTGAATCATATATTGAAAATAATGAAGGTAATACTCGCCATACTTAAACAACCTCAAAAACAGATTTGGCCACGAAGGCCTAATTTCCTCAAACTCAAAAACCTCATAAATCTTTAAATCGGCTTTAAATACATTGAATCATATATTGAAAATAATGAAGGTAATACTCCCCATACCTTAATTTCCGACTCTAAGCCTTTCTCCTTGATTCTTGGAAACCTCGCGAAGTTTTTCCTCAATCATTTTCCTCAGAGCTTTGACCTCTATTTCTTCCTTTTTCACGATCTAACAAGAATGAATCCTAGTTCCCTTAAAATTCCTTTTTGTTAAACCTAACTTTGAGCCTTAAAATGGACTTTCCAATTTCACTCTCACTAACTCCTCCTCAAAAGTCCACTTTGCCCTCAATTCACTTATATTTATTTAAATTAATAATAATACCAATATATTCATATTATATACTATTATTTAAATAAATAATCCAAAAACCATAATTCTCAATACTTCATACCAACCACCAAAAATGACCAAAAATACGAATATTCATATTTAATAAATTAAATAAATATTCCAATAAATTTGGGGTGTTACACATATAAAACATGGGGAAACAAAGGGCAATAGACATCATTAGAAAACATGAAATCCAACCCATACAGGGGCTATAAGGCACCATCAGAGATCTTATCAATCCAAATCACTCATGGGCAGCAAAACAAAACAAATTATCAAAAGAACAATCTATCATTCTTCAAAAATAAATAATAAATCATTGGAGTTAGGAGTGTCACCTCTTGAGTCTGTATCATACTGTACATCCTATTCACCATCACTACTTACTAGGTCCTCATCCGCTCCTAATGTCATAATATCTTTCTCATCATCTTGAACTGCATCCTTAGGAGTAGATGCATTGATAGCCTTTATATTCAATGTTTGTATAAGATTTTTAACCACTCCTTTTACGGTAGTGGAAGTAGCAAGTATTTCCTGTCAGGCCTTAGACTCTTGTATAATAAATTTAAGAAGATGGCTTTTAATAGACTCAGACATGGGTGAGACATTAAGAACATTTTCATCAGCATTGAGACCAGACTCGTTCAAATTGGGAATGTTGGGTAAAACAATGTTTGGGACATGTTTTCCGAAAAATCACTTGTAACTAAAATTCCACCGACTAGGAGGAACACCAATTTTATCTTCAGCATACACGATATCATGTTTTTAATTAATCAAAATACTAGAGATCTAGGAAGGACAATCAATTAGAAGCATAATAACATAAGACTCAACATACTTTACCATTTTCTCAAACACATAGTCTCCAAAGACAAACGAGCCCTAATTCCTATTTGATATAGAAAACTAGCAAGGTTAGGGTAATACTTGAACCATGATTCGAGGGTTCCCAATTGGAAACGCCAATCTTGTACATAATGACATAATTGATACTTAAGTTGGAGGTAATCAATAACCATTGGATGGCCAGTCGTCATGGATGTTTTAATATATCTCTTTGGAAATGATTTTGAGTGAAGAAACTCGATCATCAATGATTATTTTTCCTCTTCCTAAATATTCATTGGTGATGGTAGGAGAAAAAAAACAATGTCCATGAACATGGAATTTTTTATACTCATCAATTATGACATCATTGAATTATTTGGGAAGGTTGACAATGAACTCTTTGACCAACCTTGGATAAAAAGAACTAACATTGACCACAGTCTTCAAGACATGTGCATCATTTAACATCTTCATGATTTCATACCATGTTTTAGCTTCTTCAGATAAATTTCTCTCTCTCAAGAGCTATGCATTTATGAAAGATATACTTCCACTTTAGAATATTCTCCTAAAATTTAAAGGAGACATTGTCTAAAGGCACTCCAGAAACATTTTATGCAGCTTCTTTCCTCCTACTACTCATTTTCTTCTTTTAGTAACATGTATCAATATGTCAGCAATAATATTTGTAACATCTTATTCGACAACTTCCTTTTCAATATATTTCTTTCTTTTTAATACAACATTCCTCTTCTTTGTATTGACATTTATTTTACTACAATATTCTTCCCCTTTCCGGTGGATTTATTTTTCTTCAAAACTTATGGGTTTTCTTTGTACTACTTTTTGTTTTTTAAATGAGACATCAGACTTCTTGGTGGTGGTAGACTTTTTAGGCTTTAAAAATAAAAATTTTCTTCACAACTAACCTTTTGGACCTTTTAGGAGTCCTTTTAGAGGTCTCAGCTTCTATAACAACATGAATAACTTCTTCAACATTGTCAATCATATTTTCATTGACATCAAAACTTGCATCATTTTGATAATCATCACTAACATATTTTTTTTACTCAATTGGATCTTCAGAAATGTTATTGACATCATTCTCCATATCATTCAGATCTCTTGCAACAGTAGGAACATTAGTCTCCAAAATGTTTTCAGTATTATTATTAACTTTAGTAGGGACAACCTCACTATTTATCATATCACCTTGCTCAATGACACTCGTAACTTCACTAGCATATGTGTTCATATATTTACCAATATACTCCTTATTTACTTCAACGCCAACAATAACTTAGTTGTCTTTTTCCTCAACTTCATCACTTTCTTCAGCATGCATAATAACTTCTTCCAACTCATTCTTATTAATATCTTTTTCAGACACATTTACCTTATTTTGAAGAATGTCATCATCATTATTGTTAACAACCTTACTGAAATATTCTCCATCATCTTATTTGGCTTCAACCCCATTTTCACTTGATTATTCTTCATTTAAGACAACCTCAGACATGTCATTTTCGACATAAAGGAAAACATTATTACAAATGACATTAGGTTCAACTTCAATAACCGTTTCATGCATGTGTTTATTTGGACATGTGTCCTTACTAATGAGTTTATTTATGACATTATCACTTGGTGGATTGTCACATGCATTTTAGGTTTCTAAAGTCAGTATTATGTTATCTGACTCTTTAAGCACATTTTTGTTTGGTTCAACACTATGTTTTGTAACTACTGGAACATCCTTAGGGATAGAAAAATTTGATGGTTAGGTAGATTTAGAGGCCTTACCTTCACCAATGTTTGGGTGAACCGTTCTAAGAGGAACAACATCCAAGGGAATATCAGATGAATGGTTCTTGATTTTTGCTTGAGGGCGAGTAAGAGATAATATTTTAACCTTTTACAATTAGATCAGCTATCATGATAGGAACATAATTACTCAACTTCTTAAGTTTCTTATTTTTAAACCCCTTAGGAAATTAGATAAGGGAAGGACCTCTGGTCATACCATCGGTTGTTCCACTAATCACAATGGCTTTCATTCTAACCCCGTGATTAAAAACTGTGCCATCTCCTTTGGGGTCCCTTCTTAATGTTTTTAATTTTTCTTCTCTTTATTAGACGTGTTGGTTCCTTGTCTTGTTCCCACTTTTTTTCTCTCATAATAGTAGAGAGAGAGAGAGATAAGTTTTGAGGTTGATGAATATTGTGTTGAATCAGTAAGGCACAAAAAAATAAACGCAAACTAGTAAATTAGCTTTTTGAATATTAAGAGTTACAGACTCCTCATTGGTCTTGACAAGATACGCTACACGATTCTTGGAAAGTGTGGACTGGTAAGACAATAATCCGACTCATTTAATTTCCATCCATCTCATCATTAATTGCTACAAATATTCCATTACACATAATCCTAATGCACTTTTTAATTTTTCAAATTGAGCGGCATCTAGGGCTTTTGTAAAAATAATTGCAAGTTTTTTTAGCAGTAACATGATAAAGAAAACGAACTTTGCTTCCAAAATTTCTCTGATGAAATAATATTTAATATCAATGTGCTTGGTACGAATACGTTGAACTGGTTTCTTCAAGATGTTAATAGCATTCATGTTGTCACAGTATAATTTCATGACATCTTGTGTGACATTGTACACTTTTAGCATCTACTTCATCCATATTTGTTGAGTTCAACTACTTCTAGTAGCAATGTACTCACAACCATTCATTCGCCTATATAGCCGAAAACATTTTTGGCGCTCCTTCCTTTGATAGGCAACTTCTATTTCCACTATAGTTAAGATAGGGGAGGCATCGCTTTCTCAACACAACTCTCACCCCATCGTCTTTATCTAAAAATATAGCCTTTGAAGGATTACCAGAAAGAGCTTCGTCTGAAAGAGAATCTACTGACACTCCATTCATTTCCGAATCATTAACTAGAGAGACAATCTCTGGTTTAAGATCTTCACTAACATATAAAATAGAATGTGGCCTATACTTTGTTCCCCTTTTAGAATAAGAATCAATGCTACTTTCTGAATCACTCTCTATGATAATGAGGTTATTGCTCATCTTAATGAAGAAACAACAAATGCTTGAATGAAAAATATGAAGTGAAGAGAAGGTACCTTGAAATGTAAGTTCGAAGGAAGTGAAGCAAAAAAGAAAGCCAAAAGTTGAAGCTTTGAATGTGTGAGGATGGCTACTCTTGTGGAAATTCTCTCACAAAAGAGAGAACGACTCAACAAAAATAAGGTGAATCCATTTTAAAAGATTGCAAAAATTCCCCCAAAATTTATCCATCTTTATATAAAAAAAGACAATCGAGTAGATCAAATTTAAAATAAGAAACAAATGTGGATCAACGGCGAAATTCTATCCCGTGAATACAACCAGACTCAAACGCACTAAAGTGCAGAACAGGCAGCGTCACACCACTCTCTACCTTTTTAGGTCACACGTCAGGAGAAAAAAGGTGAAACATTTCAATGATGGGACTGCATTTAATTATCGTGTTCCCCGTTGCTCTTTGAAAAAACAAAAGTGATGCATGTCCGCCAACACATGGACAATAATTCCTGAAGGTCGGACACAAATGCTATTAAACTCCATCGGTATCCCGAGTGCCTGACGAGTCTTGGGGGAAATTGTTCCGTACCGGCCAAAGGACTAATAAGACAAGAACCACTTATTATGCCCTTTCCGTTGGTCCCAAGGTATAAATATCATCACAAAAGGTTTTTCAGATACACAATCTTTAATCTCCACTTTGACTACAGTTATCTTGAACCCTAACTTACTTGGGCGTTGGATGCTAACTATGTAGGTACCCCCTTCCTTTGATCCGATGTACTGGATTTAACAATGTCGATTCAAGATCGACATAGATTAGCAACGTTAGTTCAAGATAAACATCTTCAACTCAGGAGGCACCACGATCGTAGTCTCCAATCCACGGTGATGCATTAGCGATTCACTTAAGAAGCTTCGTTCTGCCGTAGTTTTCGTAATCCTCTTCATTTGTGCTTTCATAGAGGAATATATATATATATATATATATATATATATATATATATATATATATATATATATATATATATATATATATATATATATATATATGTATATATATATATATATATATATATATATATATATACATATGTGTGTGTGTGTGTGTGTGTGTATATATATATATATATATATATATATATATATATATATATATATATATATATATATATATATATATATATATATATATATATATATATATATATATATATATATATATATATATATATATATATATATATATATATATATATATATATATATATATATATATATATATATATATATATATATATATATATATATATATATATATATATATATATATAATACCTGACAAAATGGTGGGCGAGTGTTTGTTATATTGGACTTGATCTCCTGATATAGTGGAGAGAAGACTGCCATGAAAGGTTATCAATTCAACATCTAAGTTAGTAAGAGAATGAGAAATCATGTGAAAATGAGTATAGATTTGAATACCTGATATTGACATATGTTCCCTATTAAATATTAAATACTGGGAGTGGTTTGAAACAAAAAACATAAAGTGAGACGTGGATTACGACCAGCCATTTGATCGATCTGGATGGCTAACAGTGCTTTTAAAGGCAAAATCACATTTTTAGGAAGAATAAAGGTCTACATGCTCTTCGTGTGTGCTATCTATTCTCTATCTTTAGGCCTTACAGGTGGCCTAAGATAGTTGACCCTTAAGCTCTTATCTCTGTTTTATAGGGCGAGGGTTTGTCATGTGTGTTTCTGCTCTGCTGTTTGGTCCATAGAGGTGAAAAACTTTGATGAGATGACATTTCCATTGAGAACAAGAATAGTCACATTAAATATCTTTTCAATAATAGGTAACATTTAAGATAGAATAACTAATGTGAGTCCATATGCTGACTAGTTTTTAATGATATTGTTTTCAAGATTTTTTTTTAAATTTTCGTAAATGTTTGGGAAATTTTTTTTACTAGAGATTTGTGATGATTTGTTAAAGAAACTTTTCCTCAACAAATGAGTGTTTTTCTTATAATGCAAGAAAAAAATTGGTGTAACGATTTAAACATTCTAACAAAGTAAATGCCACATAGTGTGACATCCTAAGCCTCACACATGAATGATAACTTATGTTGTCACACATGTGTGACAACCTATACCCTTAGACTCATTTTCAAATGAAAAATATTACTAGGCGTGTAAGTTTGAAGCCTTATTTTCACATTACAATGCACATTTGATATGAAATTTGAGAAGCTTCAATTTGTAACTTCGGTATAGACGTAAGTACGTCTATGGAGTATTCCAAATGCTTTTTAATTAAGCTACCTAGAAGAGCTCTGAAGGAAAAAAAAACGTGTGAAACCTTAACACTGAAGCAACCTAGCTTTTCTGCCATCGCCAAAGTTTTCTGTCTCTGATCATCATGACCCAACTCGTAACCATACCTTAGTCGTGTCTGGGAACAAATGGTACCTCTAAATCCACTGATTCCTTATCTAATCCAACCCTAACCAAAAAAACCTTTTCCCAAATAGTAAATAATAAATGAAATATCCCGGTTAGTCAGATGCCTAAGCCTTCTATCAAGGGGGACAAGATTGCAATCACTATCCCTGAAGAGGAATATCTCACGGGATTGGAAACCTGCAAACTCAACCTCCGTGGTAGAATCATCTATCCTAAAGGCGCCACACTGTTGATAGTCGATGACTTGTGAAACAAGCTTTCTAGCTCCTGGAATTCCATTTGCAAATGGGGATTCATCTCCCTTGGAAAAGGTTACTTTAAGTTCTCCTTTTCATCTCTTGAGGACCTAAGAGCAGTTCAGGCCATGCCGTCATGGAATCTTTCACTGGGAATTTTGAAACACTTTGCGTGCATAAGAGACTTTAGTCTAATGGCACAGGAACAATCAACAAGTCATGTTTGGACCTGTATCTCTGGTTTAACTCAGGAATATTGGAGGCCAAAGATTTGTTTTCCATAGCTAGCAATATCGAAACTCCAATTTGTATGGATGAAGCAACTAACAAGTCTATGTTTGATCGTACATATGGTCATTTTGCTCGTATTCTTGTGGACTTGGACCTAACAGGGAGAATTATATAAAGCATATTAGTTGAAAGAACCAACTTTGCATTTTTTATGAATTTGGTTTATGAAAACCTGTCGGCCTTCTGTGATCATTGTAAAATAATTGGGCACAATGTTGGAAATCGTAGAAGAATCAATGGTAATCTAAGCTAAGCCAAGCATGATGGTAAAAAAGTTTTTGTTGCAAATATTAAAAATGAAGATACCCTGGTAGAACCTATTAATTCAAATCCCTCCAAAGAAGGCACCAATTCTAATAATGAGACAGACAAGGAAAGAACAAGGGGCCATGTTCATATGGAAGCTCAGGTTGAGAATGATAATGATGCTTGCACTGTAATTCCTTCTTCTCCCTCCATTGTTGATGGATTGGTGGAGGACAAACAACTTCATAAAATTTAGAAAGCCAGTGAGCCTGATTTTGTGGATGAAACTCAAAACAAAATTAAGGAGGAAAACCCTATTCCTTTGGAGCACGAGCCCTACATGCACAAGGAGCATGTGTTGCATGCTTCTTATATGGCTAATGCTCTAGCTAATGCTAGGATGAAAGATGTGGAATTCCTTAAGCAATCTTGGGACAAAATGGATGAGTTGGAACAAGAAAAAGAACATGAATTACTTCAAGATAATGAAATGGAGGAGTTAGATTCTCCTTTACAATATATGATCTCTAAACACACAAAAAAGAGAAGAAATTGGCCAAACCAAGTGGTTCACAAAACACCAGAGCAAAAGTAGGAACTTTAAGTTCTTCCTTATGAAGTGTCTCTTTTGGAATATTATAGGTATTTACAATGCCTTATCAAAATTGGTACTAAAAAATCATTGCTATTCTCATAACCCTGACTTCGTTATCATTGTTGAACCCTGGATGGATCAGCATAGACTTTATAAAATTTGGTTGAATAGATTAAAGTTGAAAATCCTAGCTGTTAATAGTAGAGACTCACTTCTTCCTAATCTTTGGCGCTTATGCAAATCTCACTTAGTTCCTCAAGTTATTTCTTGTATAGATCAGTCCATTAGCTTGACGTTAGTTAAAGAGAATAGGCTTTTTGGATTTTGTTCTATCAACATATCAACCAACTATATTACCAGAAGGAACATGTGGAGACACCTGGATGAATTAGAGTTGAATCATCCCATCCTTTGGTTCTATGTGGGGGATTTCAATTCCATCATGAGGGCCCATGATCATAGAGGCAGACACACACTTGCTAGGGTGCCTATGCAGGATTTCCAAGCTTGGACAAATAGAAACTCTCTTGTTCATTTGCCAACCAGAGGAGCCATGTTTACTTAGAGTAATAAAAGGAATGTGCATCATCTCACTGAAAGAAGACTGGATAGAATAGTATGCAACCAAGCCTGGTTTTCTTGTTAGTCATCCAACTTGTGTTGCCCCCTAACCAAATCAATCTTAGACCATTTCCACCATCCTTTTGGAAATTAATAACCAACATCCATCTTTTGGTTCCCAATTCAAGTTCCTAAACATATGGACCCTATACCCTGACTCCATCAACATTATTTCCCAATGTTGGAATCTCCAGGTTGTTGGTTGCCCAATACTTGCCCTTTATAAAAAACTTAAGCATCTCAAAGACCATCTTAGGATTTGGAACAAGAATACCTTTTGTGACATTATAGAAAAAGTCAAATTGGCCAAATCAAACTTTGATTCAATCCAATCTTTAATTGATTCCAATGGAAATTCTGACTTCCTTAAGAACCAAAAAAAGGAAGCAAAAATATGCTTAGACAAAGCTCTTCATGCTAAGGAAATTTTTTGGAAGCAAAAGGCAAATATCACTTGGCATATGGAAGAAGATACAAACACTAAGTACTTTCACAAGCTGGCTAAAGTTAGGTCTGCTTCAAACATAATCAATTGCATTATAGATGGTGATCACATTATGACAGATCCTGAGGAACTCCGGGATTTTATCGTCAATCACTTCAAGCTTAGCTTTAGTAGTTGCAGCACTATCCAGGATAATGGTTTAATTGATGAAATAATCCCTACCTTGATAAGTGACCAAGTTAGTAGCTTGCTAACCATGCTCTCAAACATTGAGGAAATTAAAAGTGTAATTTTTAACATGAACAAGGAAAGTGCCCCTGGGCCAGATCATTTTCAAGCCTTTTTCTTCCAAACATACTGGGACATTGTAGCTCATGATGTAATTGAAGCCACACTGCAGTTTCTTAAAACAGGTTGGATACTTCCAAGTTTCAACTCTAACAACATTGTCCTGATTCCTAAAACTAGCAATGCAGATACAATGGATCAATTTCATCCTATTGCTTTGTCCAACTTTAAATTCAAAATCATCACCAAAATCCTTGTTGACAGATTGGCCTAGGTTATGCCCTTTATTATCTCTCCAAATTATAGAGGATTTATTAGAGGAAGACAAATCAAAGATTGCATCTGAATGGCATCTGAAGCCCTTAATGTCTTGCATAACAAAGCTTTTGGAGGAAATTTGGCATTAAAGATAGATATCAAGAAAGCTTTTGACACAATTCATTGAAGTTTCTTGCTAAAAGTGCTTCATAAATTTGGTTTCAATGTTATGTTTTGTGACTAGATTAAAACTATTCTAAAATTAGCCATGCTCTCCATTTCTATCAATGGAAAATCTCATGGATACTTCAGTTGTTAAAGGGGAGTTCACCATGGAGATCCACTATCTCCTCTCTTCTTCTACTTAGCTGAAGATGTTCTTAGTAGAGCCATTAACAACCTGGTGACAAGTGGCAAACTGGACTTAATCAAAGGTCCTCGAGGCACCTTTGTTCCTTCCCACATTCTATTTATTGATGATGTAATGATTTTTTGAAAAATAAAAATTTCAAAAATCCATTCCCTTTTGAATCTTTTCAACAGATATGAAAAAGCTTCAGGACAAGTTGTCAACCCCTCCAAATCTACCATTTATGTTGGTGCAGTGACTCTTCAAAGATTACATTCTATTGCAGCCATGCTGATTTTCTCCATAGGCTCATTGCCCTTCACCTATCTTGGCATACCTATTATCAAATGTAAACCAAAAGCTTCATTTCTCCTTCCTATAGCTGATAAAATAAAGTCCAAACTTGCGGCTTCGAAAACATCTCTTTTATATATGGCTGGTAAAATTCAACTTGTAAATAGTGTGATCCACAACATGTTGATGTACAACTTCATGGTATATGCTTGGCCAATCTCGATCATTAAGGACGTTGAAATTTGGATTATAAATTTTATTTGGAGTGGGAACATTCAAAATAGGAAAGTTATCACAGTTAGTTGGCACAAAGTTTGTAAGCCTCATTCTAAAGGAGGTCTTTGACTAAGATCCATAAGAGTTATCAATGAAGCTGTAAATTTAAAGTGACATGTTCTATATAACCTTTAGTAGGCATCTTTCCTCGGATCTAGAGTGGTGAGGAAATAAGGTACTATAAAATACCACATGTTCTCTAGTATCTGGAGCGGTTTGAAAAACTATGTCATGATGGTCTAATCCACTAGCAGCTGCCATTTGGAAATGGCCAAAACATCAACTTTTGGTTGGATAACTGGATGGGGAATATTATTGCTGACATCCCCGATATTCCCACACACATCAGTTAGAACTTACAAGCCAAAGTGTCTGATTTCATCACTAGTAATTGTTGGTCTTTCCCAGTTGAACTTCTAAACATTTTCCCTTCATTACCTGACATAGTGAATGACATCTCTATTCCTTTGGAACCCGAGCCTGATATTCTTAGATGGAATCACTCATCATATGGAGACTTGTCTATGAATGATGCTTACCTGTTCATAGTTCCTGCAGGTTAACATGTTCCTTAGACTTCTAACTTATGGAACTTAGCAATTCCTCCCTCGAAACTTCTATTGGTGTGGAAAATCATGCATAACAAGATTGCAACAGATGAGCTCATCATTAAGAGAGGAATCTCATTGGCTTCCATCTGTTACCTCTTTAATAAACATGTATAATCAATCCAACATCTATTTTATGAATGTGATTATGCTTTGCACATATGGAACTGGCTAAGCAACACCCTGAACCTTAGCATAGGTACATCCAACATCTTCAATCTTCTTAGCATTTCTCAAAGAAATTGGCTGCTCAAACAAAGGTAGTAATTCTTGTAGCAATACCTTTGCATTAAACAACATCTGACATGGAAGAAATCTGGTGAAGTATGATAACATTAAACCTCAATGGAAGACTGCAATCTCTAACATTGTCTCTCTTATTTTGTTCTCTGGAAATGCTAACAAAGATACCTCCTCTAACTCCTTGGAAGATTTCAGTATCCTCAAAGCTTTCAATGTGCTTCTTCACCCTCCAAAAGCTCCAAAGATCATTGATGTCGTGTGGACTCCTGTTGCAGTGATTATCAGATATCAAGCTATTAATTAACTTGAATCACAAATATTTAAAACTCACCACCGAGGTTTGATTTATTCAAAGGAAAGGGTAAAGATCGAAGAAAATCCTAAGTGTGTTATGTAACAACACAACTAGAGATCTAAAGTTCGGGGATTGGTTATACCTAGGAAAGGTGTTAGCATCCTAAGTATCTGTAGTACTCTACAGGAACCTCTTGTTAGTATTTGTCTTATGCTAAAGTTTGCTTGCTAAGGGAAAGTGATAAGGTAAAGGCCTGGGGGTATGTACACTAAGTATGTTCGCCAAGACGTTGCATCTCGTGCCTACGTATCCTAACTAGGATGGAATCAGAGTAACTGTAGTTCACCTAACTAGAGATGAGGAACTCTTGACTGTGGTCAAGGTTCCAATGGGAAGTAAGTGTTCATAACCATGACACTTACACAGAGTTAACCAACTTTCTCTAAGTTGAAAACCTAACTAGGGTTGACCTTAACCAAAGTCAATGGGGAAAGGTGAGTGCCCATAACAATGGTATACACATAGAGTTCAACAAACTCTAAACCTAAGTTCTAAGTTAAAGGGATCCTAACAAGGTATGCTAAAGATCTTGACTTAACAAAGTCTAAGGGTAGAGGGTTCTAACTTAAGGCTAAGTGGAAGGTCTTAATGACTCTAACAAGGTCAAAGAAGAGAATTTCCTTTGGAATTGGAAAAGAGGGAGGTAAATTAAGGATGAGGACTAACAAGCTAGCACCATTAGAAAAAAGCAACTTGACAAAGTTAGAGAGCATGATGGAAACAAAAGTGATAAAACTCAAACATGATGTTAAAACATGTGGTAACACATTTATCATGTAAGCATACACCTGAAAAGTGTCAAAATTCAAGGTGGCAACAAATATACATAGTATTACAACATTACAAAAGACACGCATGAGTTGCAAATGGTTCAAACATGACCATATGTGCAAAGAAAAAACAAAGGAAACAATCAAAAGTAAACAAAAGTTCCTAAGAAAACCCTAAAAGGCCACATACTTCAAACATGCATAAATGCCATAAAAATAAATATTTTTAGAAATTTCTTGATATCGCAAAAAAATAAGGAGCAACATGAACACATAGGAAAAAGAAATGGGTCAAAAAGCATAAAAAGTGAGAAGTTATGATATTGCAAAGTTGTGAAGAAAAGAGAAGAAAAAAAGTCATAAAAAATAAGAGAAATGATTTGCCCAGGTCTTGAACACGCTTCCTCTTGGTTTAGGTTAAAACCTTTAACCAACTGAGCCATCTGAATGGCTTGTATATAGTATACGCGTGCTAAGATAAATAAAAAAACTGGTTCTAAATGCCTAATACGCAGAAAATAAACAAAAGGGTGATCACCAAGGATCAAACCCAAGACACAACAATCACAAGACACAGTAAGGCAAAGGTTGCGCCACTGGGGTGGCCTGTTTCATCCAATACTTTACTAACTCCAAAAATATATATCTCAAAACATCACCCAAACGGACACCTCAGCGCTTAGTCAGTGCCACCTCAGCTTCTTCTTCCTCATTCGCTCTTTTCTCTCTCTCTCTCTCTCTCTCTCTCTCTCTCTCTCTCTCACATTAACAGCAATAACAACAAAAAAATTAAACAACATAACTTACTCATTTTAGCATGAAAATAAAAACTTTAAAAGGTAAACTTGATCCATTTTCCATCAGGAACACAAATATAACAAAACCATGCTTTGGAAGTGAACACACATCTCACAAAATCTGGTCAAACCTGTGGGTACCAAACATGGCTCAAATGAGAAATATCATTTTTCAAATCATACAACACATGTAATGGTTTAAAAGTGATGTAAGTAAATCAAAGAACATTTCTCCTTCACAAAGCAAATAAAGATGGCGTGAACATGAAGAGTATGAGGGAGAAGAAAGGTTACCTCTTGGAGATGATCCGAGGTCTCTCTAATAGTGGTTGTAAGGTACAGATGAAATGTTACTCCACCTCCTTTATTCCTAGAGAATGGTTATGAGTGATCAGTGGCCCGGGAAGAACCTTCATTCTCCAAACCTGATAGTGACTGTTTCAAAGGTGGATAACAATGATGGATGATGGAAGTGATATTGCAGCTTGTGTTTGAGAGTTGAAGTGAGTTGGTAGTGATGTATAGTGAAGGTTTTTGAAGTTTGTTTCTGGTTTGCGCAAAAGGAAATGGTAGTTGGATAGGTTATGCAAAACACTGAGATTATGGTGTTCTTGCTCGAAGGTTAAGGTTTTTTGTGTAATCTATCCTCTCTCTTTTTTTCCTGATCCCCTCCTCTTGTTGTGTTGAAGTAAGAACCTTGTGAAATTGGTTTTGGAGCCAAAAATAAAAAGCTCATCATGATGGTGATGGCTCAAGCTTGGTCAAAATGCAGAGGTTGTTGGGAAATGGGTTCTTGTTGTCTTATGGCCAGTATATGCGTCATGGAAAGGAAGGGAAGGGTCCAACGTAGTTTCTCTATTTGTGATCTTTTCATACTCAGTGTGAGATATTGCATTTAACAAAATTGTTCTAGCCTTGTGGTGATTTCTAAACTCCTTCCTTTGGGCTTCTGTCATAGATTTTCTGTCTACTTTCTTGCCATTCCCATTAGTGGGATGAACATACCCATCTATGACCAAGTCCTACAAATCAGCATCATAACCAAGGAAAAAACTTTCAATCCTGTCTTTCCAATAATCAAATTTCTCCCCATCAAACATAGGGGGTTTTGTGCTGATTCTGTCTCTTTCTTCATATTTGTTGGATGTTGAAGCATCAGCCATAATAACAACCAATATATATCAAAGTTTTTCTCACTGGATCTTTTCTGTCACTGTGAAGTGGTAGCACACACAGAACCGGAGCTCTGATGACAACTGAAGGTGAGAAAATACTTAGAAGGGGGTTGAATAAGTATGAAGATAAAACTTAGAATTAAAAACTCAAGGATTTTTATCCTGGTTCGTTGAACTCAACTACTCCAGTCCACCCTATCAAGAGTGATTTGTCTTTCTCAAACAAGGACTTAATCCACTATTTAATCAACTGATTACAATAGTAAGCACTAAGAACAACTGTCCAAAGTCTTCTCAAGAACTACTGATCCTAACTGGATCTTCTTAAGGTTCTCTTACAATCAAATGTAATAATAATACAAGTGTTAAAAATTCTTCTAATAAAGCTTTATCACAACTGTGATTTTTCACTTAAGATGAAGAACAATTAAATAAATTCAGCAAGTATGTATAAGTTGTATGAGAGCTTGTAATGAATTCTTTAAAGTATTTCGTCCACTGAAGAAGATGAATGGAGTCTTGCTTTTATAGGCACAGAGGTATATGAAGTCTTTCACGTTGAGAACTGTGTACCAAAAAGGTATGAGCCTTTTTGTCTTCACATCATGATCTTTCCTAGAAGAAGAATGCACAGAAAAATCCTTTTTGTCTGTGTTCTTGTGTCTAGCATAAATAAGGAAAAAGTCGTTTGGATATTCCAACAGACATAATCTTTGAATTCTTCTTCAATAAGTTTCAGCAAAGTATTAGAGCTTTGACAGATCAGAGCCTTCTAATATTCATCAGAGTTTTGCTGAATCAGAGTCTTTGCAGCAAGTGTGCTTTCAGCGTGTAAATGTTCAGAGCAGAGTTTTGGATCAGATCCTCAGTACTGGTAGCATTAGTACTATCAGAGTCTTCTGAAATAACTGTGCTTGAAACTCTTCATACAGAATTCCTCATTGCTTCAGATGCTTTTGGCTTCTGCTTCAGATTCTTTTGTAGCTTCTGCTTCAGATTCTTCTGGAGCTTCTGCTTCAGATTCTTCTGGAGGCAGCGCTCAGAATCTTCTGGAGGCAGCATTCAGAATCTTCTAAGAGATGCTTCTGACGCTTCAGAGCCTTGTTTATTTCTTATGTTCAGATCTAATTTGCTTCTGGAGTAATATTCACTATAACATCTGCAGCAAACATTCTCAAACAAATTTTAGAGTATATAATTCTTTAATACAAAATTTCATAATAGTTATCATCAAAACATAGAGATATTATTAAGAACCAATTTGTGTTCTAACAATCTCCCCCTTTTTGATGATGACAAAAACATAAGAAATTTTGTTCAATAAACCATATAATTATAACTCCCCCTGAGATGATGAATCTCCCTCTGAATTGAATACTAAGAAGGAATAGAAACTTCTCTTTTTGCACGAATATTCTTTTCAGAATCAGAGCCTGAATGTTCTAATCATTAGATCTTGCATGTTTCAGAGTCAGAGTCCGATAGGTAAAATATCATCTGGGAGTCTTAGAGTTATGTCAGAGTTATCAAACGTTCTGAAACACTAAGAGTTTATGTTAGTTAGAATTGACATGTCTGAAGTTTCATTTAGGTAGAGTTTATTTAAATAGTCAGATCCATTTTCTCCCCCTTTTTTGTCATAATCAAAAAGTAAAAACTTTAAAAGACCAATAAAAGGAAATACAGAAAAGATAAATCATGCAGAGAAAACACTGAGTCATTCATTCATTCATAGCAAAAGATACAAAACATCAGATAAAAAAAATACTTGTGCACAAACATCAGATGCAGAAAAATTAAACTAAGTTTGTTTGGATAGAATCATCTTCAACAGGTTAGTGATCTCAGATGAAGACTGTTCTTGCTTTGTCATCCACTTAGCCATGTTGTCATTCTTCTGATCTTATTTGGACATCCATTGAGCCATGTCTTCAGACTTCTGATCTTGCTTGGCCATCCATGTCTTAATCTCAGATTGACCAGCTTCCAGTACTGCAATCTTATCTTCAAGATCTGGATACTCATTCTTGACCTCAGATGAAGAAGGTGGGGCATAGTCTGAAGCAGGAACAGAGTCAATTTCCATAGGAGATGCAGAGTCAGGAGCAACAGATCCAGAGGGATGTTCCACAAGAGTCACAGCCAGAGGGTTTTCTTCAGATGTAGATTCAGCAATCACTTCTGTATCAAATACTTCAGAGGATGAAGGAACATCTTCAAGAAGCAACGGTTCAGATCTTTTAACAGTCCAGATCAAGCTTCTAGCAGTCTCAATAAATATGAGCTTTGCATCATCAGAACATACATTCTTCATATTTGAGGCTACAGTATTGAATCTGTTGATGAAGTTATTCCAGATAGCATCAGATTTATTTGCATCCATTGTTGAGAAGCACATCTTCTGAACAGAGCCTAAATGCATATTTATTTCTTTCATAAACCTTGTAAATAAATTATCAACATTCAGCCTAGGTTTTGGTTTCAGAAGGGTTTCCAAGGTAAATGGCTTGGGTTGAGGTGAAGGTGGAATGGTAAGTTCTGGAATGATGATCAGAGGACGAGGATAGAAGGGAATGGATGGAGAATCAGATGAAGTGATAGATTTGGATCTGATTAAGGCATTCAGTAAAAATGGTTTTGCATTTGATGCATAGGAAACAACATCAAATGAGGTAGACGTGTAAGGAATGAAAGCAGATTTATCAGATAAAAGAGGTTCTGATGAAACCATGTTTGGCAGCTCTTTTATATATGTTTGGAGAACAGATGGTAGAATGATGGAAAGCTTAGGTTTAAAAGGGGTGATAGAGTCAGATGGTTCAATTCTGTTATAGAAATTTTTGAATTTGAAATCAGAGGGAAGTTTGTCAGAGGGAAAAGGTTTAAAAGAAGCAAAGGATACAAACTCAGATGTCCTTGGCTTAGGTTTTGAAATGGTGTTGGGAATGAGAATATCAGATGAAATAGGTGGTTCTGGTTGGTTAGCTTCAAATGCTCTGAGAGAGGGAGGTGAAATGAAATCTGGATGGATATCAGATTCAGATGAGTTTGAGGATGTGGTTGGGGTACAAGACGTAGAAGACACTTCAAATACAGTCTTGAGAGGTGTAATGTTTAGAACCTCTGTCTCAGGTATGTTTGTTTCAGGAGGATTGGTTGGTTCTGGTTGATTCTCAGAAAGTTTTGATAGAGGTTCAGATACAAGTGGTTCAGAGATAGGTGATTCAGAAACAACTTGTTCAGGTGCAACAGGATCAGATTGTATGGGTTCAGATGTATCTGATTGTTGTTTTTATGGTTGTTGTGGTGGTGTAAGTTGTTTTGTTGGTTTTGTCATAGGTGTTGGGATTTGGTTTGTTGGTGTTGTAGTTGTTGGTTCAGATGGTGGAGTAACAAAAGTTTTTAGTGGAGTAGTGGAAATAGGATCAGATGATTTTTGTGGGGAAGGAATTTTTTATGGTTCAGATTTTTGGGATGGAGCAGGAATAGATTGTTTTTTAGTAGGAGGGGGTTTTGGAATAGAACTAAATGTTGATTCATTTATAACAATTTTAGAAAAAGAAGATACAGATGTTTTAGTACCTTTAGTATTGATACGCTTGGTGGGAACAGAAGGAACTTCTCCAGAAGCTTTTCTCTTGATCTGCTTCTGTGGCTTGTCAGCAACTTTTGGCTTCTTCAGAGCAGCAGCTTCTACTGCCTCTGATTGACTTCTTTTCCTCATGTTCTCATTGTATACATCTGGCATTGGTTCTCTTGCTCTTTTCAGAATATCTGCAGGAATGGGTGTTCCATCTGCTTTGCATGAATCAATATACCTCACAATGATATCCCTTGGTTCTTCAGCACCAAACAGTGGAAAATTATCAACAGGAATTCTCTTCTGACTGATTTCAGAAATATTCAACTTCTTGGGTACAGATGTAAGTTCATCTACAATCTTTAGTCTCTGAAGACTCTTTGCATTCAGAGGTTTTCCAACAATGGATTCAAGTTCATCCTTAACTCCAACTTCATACAGAGCAGTCACCAGACCATTCTCTGTCAGAATGTCTGAAATCAACCTTCCAAAGGGGATCCATGTCCAGATCTTCTGTCCCTTATCCTTTACATATTCTCTTGAGGCGTTGATATGGTTCCACAAATGCATAACTAGAATGTAAGGAAGATCTACCTTTGTACTCGGACTCAAACAGTACATGAAGTAGAGTTGTTCATTGTTCACATAATCTGGAGAATTGGTAGATTTTCTGTGATGGATGCATCCCAGAAAAATCTTTGCCCAAATTTTGTAGTCAGACTTCAGATCCTTAAATTTGTTAGAGGCCTGTCTAAACGTGATGACTTCCTCATAAACTTCCTCCATGTCCACACGCCCAGATGGCAGATGACATACTCCATCAGTCTCCTCATGCCCTATGAGTTTCCTGATGAGATCTTCAGTTATAATGATCTCTTTTCCCAGAACAGAAGATAAAATGAATTTTGGATAAACAGAAGCATGTATCCAGAATTCCTTCACCAGATGAGGGTAAACTGGTCCAAATAATCTGTCAAAATATTTAACCCAGCCTTGTGAATCAATTATAGAACGAAATTCAAATCCATTTTCAGCTAAGGAATCAAATTCCACCATTGATTCACAGAGAACTTCAAGTTTGTTCACAGGAGTTAACAATGTCCTCTTAGGTACTATGAATGGAGTCACACCCATATTTGCAGAAGTAACTGCAGCCATAGTTGATTGAAATTGAGCTGCTGTAGAAGATGAAGTTGCCATTGAAGAGGATGAAGATGATTTGAACGAAGGTTTAGGGTTTTTGTGAAGAGAGAAAAGAATACAGAAATGCATAAACTTGTTTGTGATGTGAAAAGTGTGAAATTTGTGTGAAATATGGTATTTATAGAGAAAGCAATTGGGGAAATCAACAAACACACATAGCACGTTCTCACATAGCATTAAATGACAATTAATGAAAGAGAATAAAAATCATTTCAAACATTAATTGATTCTGACAAATTGGGGGGAAAATCAAGATTTCCACTATTCAAACCATACCTCAAATGTCTCTTCAGTAGTGTACACGCTATCTTTTCAGATTCAGAGTGGCACGTGTTTGCTTGCATGTGCTTCTGAATTCTTTTGAGAAATGAAACGTTAGCCAACGTTCATATCCTATAAGATTGGTTAGTTCAGATACACACAAATAATAATAAATCAAATAAATAACAGATGAAATAGTTCAGAGTTTTAAGCATTTTGCATTTGAGAAATTTGCTTCTGATAAATATCATTCTGGACAAAAATCCATACCAATATTTTTCAGAATAAATTTGAACCTATCTTTAGCAAGGGGTTTTGTGAAAATATCTGCCCATTGATGATCTGTATCAACAAAGGCTAAGTTTATAATTCCCTTCTGAACATAGTCTCTGATGAAATGATGTTTAATTTCTATATGTTTTGCCTTAGAGTGTAAAATAGAGTTTTTAGACAAACATATAGCAGAAGTATTATCACAGAATATAGAAATATTACTTTCAAAAATCTGATAGTCTTCTAGCTGAATTTTCATCCAGAGCATTTGCGTGCTACATCCAGCAGCAGCAATATATTCTGCCTAGTTGACAGTGCAATTGTGAGTTGCTTCTTGCTGTACCAAGAGATTAGATTTCTTCCTAGAAACTGACAACTTCCAGAAGTACTTTTTCTTTCCACTTTGTCTCCAGCGTAATCAGCATTACAGAATCCAACTAATTTGAAATCATCAGATTTTCTGTAACACAAACCCACATTAGAAGTACCTTTTAGATACCTTAGAATCCTCTTAACAGCTGTTAAGTGTGATTCTCTAGGATCTGATTGGAATCTTGCACACAAGCATACATTGAACAAAATGTCAAATCTAGAAGCAGTTAAGTAGAGAAGAGATCCTATCATACCTCTGTAGAGTTTCTGATCTACTTTCTTACTTACCTCTTCCTTACCAAGTGTACTGGTTGGATGCATGGGAGTCTTTGCCATCTTACTATCAGTCATGTTAAACTTCTTCAGAAGCTCTTTAACATATTTGGTCTGATGAATGTAAGTGCACTCTGGAGTCTGGTTGACTTGAATTCCCAGAAAGAATCTCAATTCTCCCATCATGCTCATTTCAAATTCTGCCTGCATACATTGAGCAAACTCCTTTCCCAGCATAACATTGGTAGATCCAAATATAATATCACCCACATATATTTGACAAATTAGAAGATCTTTCTTAAATGTTTTACAAAAGAGTGTTGTGTCCACTTTGCCTCTGATGAAATTTTTCTCCAGAAGAAAATTGCTTAATCTCTCATACTAAGCTCTGGGAGCTTGTTTTAAACCATAAAGAGATTTCTTTAGTTTGAAAACATGTTTTGGAAATTTTTCATTTTCAAACCCAGGAGGTTGGTGAACATAAACTTCTTCTTCTATAATACCATTTAGAAAGGCACTTTTAACATCCATCTGATATAAAGTGATGTTATACTGTGCAGCAAAAGAAATGAGTAAACGAATAGACTCTAACCTTGCTACAGGAGCATAAGTCTCTGTATAATCAATTCCTTCTTGCTGGCTGTAACCTTGAGCAATTAGTCTTGCCTTATTTCTTTCAACTTATCCTTTCTCATTAAGCTTGTTTCTGAAGACCCATTTAGTTCCAATTATGTTGAATCCTTTTGGTCTTGGAACTAAGTCCCATACATCATTTCTTGTGAATTGATTGAGCTCTTCTTGCATGGCAATTATCCATTCATTGTCTTGCAGAGCTTCATCCACAGAAGTTGGTTCAATAACTGACACCAACCCAAATAATGATGCTTCAGAAGATCTGAGGAAGGGTCTTATTCTGATGGGGTCATCCTTCTTTCCAATGATCACATCCTCTGGATGAGAGGCCTTGATTCTGGAAGATGATCCTCTTACAGTTGATTCTTCAGAAATGTTTAAGTTGTTCATCTAAGAAGCTAAAGGAATTGCATCTGGCGTTGCTTCAGGTTCCTTCACTTGAGCTTTGTCTACCTCTGAGCCTTTAAAGTCTGTGAGAATTACTTCTCTATCTGCAGAACTTTCAAACTGCTTTGACTCTTCAATGCCAAGCTTATCATCAAATCTAACATGAATAGATTCTTCCACAATCTGTGTTTCTGTATTGTATACTCTGTAGCCTTTAGAGCGTTCAGAATACCCAAGCATGAAACACTTCTGTGCTTTAGAATCAAACTTGTTCATATTCTCTTTAGTATTCAATATATAGAAAATACATCCAAAAGGATGAAAATATGAAATGTTGGGCTTTCTGTTCCTCCACAATTCATAAGGAGTCTTTTCCAGAAGAGGTCTTACAGACACTCTGTTCTGAATGTAACATGTTGTGTTTATTGCTTCTGCCCAAAAATGCTTTGCCAGATTTGTCTCATTGATCATGGTTCTGGCCATTTCTTGCAGAGTTCTATTTTTCCTCTCTACAACCCCATTCTGTTGTGGAGTTCTAGGACAGGAAAAATCATGAGCAATGCCATTTTCATTAAAATATTTTTCAAAATATTTGTTTTCAAATTCACCACCATGATCACTTCTAACTTTAATAATTTTGAAATTTTTTTCATTCTGGACTTGTTTACAGAAGTCAAAGAACACAGAATGTGACTCATCCTTGTGTTTTAGGAACTTTACCCATGTCCATCTGCTGTAGTCATCAATAATGACTAATCCATACTTCTTGCCTCTGATAGATGCAGTTTTCACTGGTCCAAACAGATCAATGTGAAGTAATTCTAATGGTCTTGAGGTTGAAACAACATTTTTAGATATAAAGGAAGATTTTGAAAACTTTCCTTTTTGACATGCTTCACAAAGAGCATCTGAGTTGAACTTTAGCTTAGGAAGTCCTCTGACCAGATTGAGTTTATTAATCTGAGATATACGTCTCATATTAATATGCCCCCAATCTTCTGTGCCAGATCCATTGCTCATCATTAACAGACAAGAGGCATTTAACATTTTAAACTTTAAGTTCTGAAAGATTTATTTTGTAAATGTTGTTCTTCCTCTTCCATTAAATAGGATTGAGCCATCCTTCTGACTAACAGCTTTACAACATTGTTGATTAAAGATTATATCATAACCATTGTCACTTAATTGACTTATGGACAATAGATTATGCTTTAATCCTTCTATAAGAAAAACATTAGATATAAAGGGAAGGTTACCATTACCAATAGTACCAAAGCCAATGATCTTGCCCTTCTGATTCCCTTCAAACTTCACTTCTCCTCCAGATTTAAGCTCCAGGATTTGGAACATAAACCTTTCTCCCATCATGTGAGGTGAGCAGCCAGAGTCCAGGTACCATGACTGGCGTCTTGACTTTTCTACTAAAAACATCTGCAACAGGGATAATCTTATCCTTAGGTACCCAGATCTTTTTGGGTCCTTTTTGGTTAGCTGCCTTGAAAGTTGGTCTGAACTTCTGTCTTTTTACAACAATATTGTTCTTACTTACTTTTGGCTTAAACACAGGAAAATTCTGATCAGAATGTGTGTGTTTAATGTCATTCAGATGGCGAAACTTGAAATGAGAGTACAAGGGAGTTTTCTTAATAACAAGTTTATCAACAGACATTGGATTTAAATCCTTTCCAGAGGAAGGTTCATATCCAATTCCTTTCCTGTTATTTCTGCTAACCCCATAGATCGTAGAAGCCATCTTGCTTCTGTCTATGCTTTTAGCAAGAAATTTCTGAAAGCTAAAGTCATATTCTTCTAAAATGTTTTTGCATTTAGACTTAATTTCAGATTCAGAGTTTTGTTGAGCTAATTCAAAATTGGCTTTCATTTTTAAATTATTTTCTTTTAGCTCAGCAATTTCTGATCTTAACAGATTATTCTCAGAGCCAAGATTGCATTAAGCTTCTTGCATTTGAGCTTAATCTGATTATAATTTTTCAGGACTTCAGATAAGACTTTTATAAGCTCTTCCCTAGTGAGATTAGAAAGTACCTCTTTTGAGTCAGATTCAGAATCAGACTCAGATCCAAATGATTCTTCATTTTGATCTTCAATGCCTGCCATCAGAGCCATGTTGGCGCATTCATCTTCAGATTCTGATGAGGATCCAGATTCATCAGAGTCATCCCAAGTTGCCATTAGAACCTTCTTCTTTTTATCAAACTTCCTCTTAGGCTTTTCTTTAAGAAGCTTTGGACATTCACTCTTGTAATGGCCAGGTTCTTTGCATTCAAAGCAGACAACTTCCTTCTTTCCAGATCTTTTTGGTCCAGAGGACTCCTTGCGCTGATCTGGTATTTTGAAGTTCTTGAACTTCCTCTGCTTGTGCTTCCAGAGTCTGTTGATTCTTCTGGACAGCAAGGATAATTCATCTTCTTCTTCAGAAGAAGATTCTTCAGAGCTTTCCTCTAACACCTGCAAAGCTTTCACAGATTTGTTAGATTTTAAGGCAATAGACTTACCTTTCTTTTGAGTTTCATCTTCCTCAAGTTCAATTTCATGACTCCTTAGTGAGCTGATTAGCTCCTCCAGAGTGATCTTGTTCAGATCCTTGGCAAGCTTCAGAGCAGTGACCATAGGTCTCCATTTGATAGGCAAGCTTCTGATGATCTTCTTCACATGATCAGCAGTTGAGTAGCCTTTGTCCAGAACTTTTAGACCAGCTGTAAGAATCTGGAATCTAGAGAACATAGTTTCTATGGACTCAGATTCTTCCATCTTGAACGCTTCATACTTTTGTATTAACGCCAGAGCCTTGGTCTCTTTTACTTGAAGGTTTCCTTCATGAGTCATTTTCAAGGACTCAAACATGTCAAACGCAGTTTCTCTATTTGTGATCTTTTCATACTCAGTGTGAGATATTGCATTTAACAAAATTGTTCTAGCCTTGTGGTGATTTCTAAACTTCTTCTTTTGGGCTTCTGTCATAGATTTTTTGTCTACTTTCTTGCCATTCCCATCAGTGGGATGAACATACCCATCTATGACCAAGTCCCACAAATCAGCATCATAACCAAGGAAAAAACTTTCAATCTTGTCTTTCCAATAATCAAATTTCTCCCCATCAAACATAGGGGGTTTTGTGCTGATTTTGTCTCTTTCTTCATATTTGTTGGATGTTGAAGCATCAGCCATAATAACAACCAATATATATATCAAAGTTTTTCTCACTGGATCTTTTCTGTCACTGTGAAGTGGTAGCACACACAGAACCGGAGCTCTGATGCCAACTGAAGGTGAGAAAATACTTAGAAGGGGCGTTGAATAAGTATGAAGATAAAACTTAGAATTAAAAACTCAAGGATTTTTATCCTGGTTCGTTGAACTCAACTACTCCAGTCCACCCTATCAAGAGTGATTTGTCTTTCTCAAACAAGGACTTAATCCACTATTTAATCAACTGATTACAATAGTAAGCACTAAGAACAACTGTCCAAAGTCTTCTCAAGAACTACTGATCCTAACTGGATCTTCTTAAGGTTCTCTTACAATCAAATGTAATAATAATACAAGTGTTAAAAATTCTTCTAATAAATCTTTATCACAACTGTGATTTTTCACTTAAGATGAAGAACAATTAAATAAATTCAGCAAGTATGTATAAGTTGTATGAGAGCTTGTAATGAATTCTTTAAAGTATTTCGTCCACTGAAGAAGATGAATGGAGTCTTGCTTTTATAGGCACAGAGGTCTATGAAGTCTTTCACGTTGAGAACTGTGTACCAAAAAGGTATGAGCCTTTTTATCTTCACATCATGATCTTTCCTAAAAGAAGAATGCACAGAAAAATCCTTTTTGTCTGTGTTCTTGTGTCTAACATAAATAAGGAAAGAGTCGTTTGGATATTCCAACAGACATAATCTTTGAATTCTTCTTCAATAAGTTTCAGCAAAGTATTAGAGCTTTGACAGATCAGAGCCTTCTAATATTCATCAGAGTTTTGCTGAATCAGAGTCTTTGCAGCAAGTGTGCTTTCAGCGTGTAAATGTTCAGAGCAGAGTTTTGGATCAGATCCTCAGTACTGGCAGCGTTAGTACTATCAGAGTCTTCTGAAATAACTGTGCTTGAAACTCTTCAAAAAGAATTCCTCATTGCTTCAGATGCTTCTGGCTGCTGCTTCAGATTCTTCTGGAGACAGCGTTCATAATCTTCTGGAGGCAGCATTCCGAATCTTCTAAGAGATACTTCTGACGCTTCAGAGCCTTGTTTATTTCTTATGTTCAGATCTAATTTGCTTCTGGAGTAATATTCACTATAACATCTGCATCAAACATTCTCAAACAAATTTTAGAGTATATAATTCTTTAATACAAAATTTCATAATAGTTATCATCAAAACATAGAGATATTATTAAGAACCAATCTGTAACACAAATGACCTCTTATAGACCCATTAAATGTGTGAGGACTTGTTTGGTTGATATCCCCTCCAAATCTTGATTAATCAGAGCTTTCCCTTTCCATAAAAAAAATCCTAATTTCAACAAAATAAACAAAACAAAACAAAGCTTGATGATTTGGTTAATGATGCAAGAATGTTTGACCTATGATGCTCATGCAAATGTTGGTGACATCTAAGGGGTAAAATTTGGGGTATGACAACTCCCATCTCCCCAACAAATCCTTGCATTAAATGTAACCGCAATGGAGCTGCTTATTGTACCCCTGGTCCTGCTACAAGTGGAGGCCTATTTAGAAACCATAAACCAAACTTGCTTGGTGCCTTTGCCATTAATATTGGTATTTCCTTCGCCCTCCATGCTGAATTGACTAGTGCAATGTATGTCATAGAAATCTCTTCGCATGGTTGGTCGCATCTTTGGCTGGAAATAGATTCCAAGCTTGTTTGTCAAGCTTTCTTAAACACCAAAATCATTCCTTGGAAGTTAAAAAACAGGTGGTTAAATTGCTTTAAGATTGTATCTAACTTAACATTCATGGTTTCTCATATTTATCGTGAAAGCAACCATTGTACATACAAGATTGCAAATTTAGATGTCTCCTCTGAGAGATTCTAATAGGACAATTCTATTCCAGATCTAATATTATTGGATTTTGCTCCTAACCGTTTAGACTTACCAAATTTTCAGTTTTGGTATAAATCTCTAAGGGTTAAGTTGCCTCTTTTCATATCTGTTTAATCTTTGATATATTTTTTGTGTTGAATTAAAAAAAATACGTCTATTACTTTTTAACTCATTTTTGGATCCAAACTAAATACTTATAAAGGGTTAAACAAAAATATTAAATATTAGTATAAAATAAAGAGATTATATTTATGGAATGAATGAATCTTATTAAATTGTGCTTTAAAAAAACACATCTTAATATTTTTCACATTTTTTTCTCAATTCATTCTATTCAATTTTCTTCATACAATTAACTATAATTAAAATTATTTATTTATTTTTAAAACCTCATGCTAACAAATAAAATATAAAAAAAAATTATAGAAGTTATACATTCAATTTCTAAAATAAATAAAAAAGTAAAAATATTCTTTAAAATACAATTTAATAAAAAAATTCAATATACACTTTTAGAATACAGATTATAAAAATATGCTAACAATTGTTCTAGAAATACTTTCTAAGACCACAAAATAATAAATTTTAGTGTTATTTTTTCTACAAAATATTTTCTTTGTTTAAAATTCTTACATAGTATACTCTAGAGCATTGGTTAGCGATCCCCATTGATGATATAGTTTGAACAGATTTGGTTTCGAATAAAATTGGAAGATGGTAAAAAGATGAAGTTAGAAATCTAATTATTCTAATCCATATGGTGAGGTAATGATTCAGGAGGAAAGTATAGAACTAGATCTTAAAAGTTCAACATATATAGGAGCACATGATTGTGTCAGTAGGAAAATGGTGATGAGCTGTGGTGCACCGTACATTTCACATGCAACAAATAAGTACAAGGTAGTATCATGATACCATATCTGTGGGCTTGACGAACTGAAAAAGATTCTTGTCTTTGTTCTCTCTGTCTTTACCTTTCTCGTGTTAATCTTCTTGTTGTTGTTCAATTCTTTATTAGGTTTTTGATTTTGATCCAAACACGTCTCTCACTGCTCTGCTGCTTCCTTTGTCATTTTTCATATTTTCAAGTATGTTGCATTATTGCTTAGGTTGTCACCAAAATTCAAATAAATACGCCTTCTACCCTTAAATATAAATTTTTATGAAATAATTAAAAACAAAAAAATACAATGACGGTGTGTCTCGTTAAAATTTTTTAGAAAAAAATTAAATGAAAAAAAATTTAGAGATTAAAAAAAGTACAATATTTTATAAATGATAACTGTCTCGTTAAAAATCTTATTAGGAAAAATTCAGTGAGACAAAACCATGATGAAGAGAAAAAGAGTGCATAACCTATTTATTTCTCCCCCTCGTGCATATATTTATATATGAGACGCTATTGTTGGTAGTAGTTGCTTAAAAGTTCTTCTTGGAAGTGACTTCATGTAGTATTAATAGTTGTTTTATGCAAAGATTTGATGAAGTTTGTTGTACCCCAAATTTTGACCCCTTAGATTCTCAGTATCATTTTTAGAAGCATGATCATGCATTATCTAACCCTAAATCAGTGCAAGTTTATTATTGTCAAGTTACAGACGAACCAGGGTTTTCGCACCGACAAATTCAAAGAAACCAAGGAATGATTAGCCAATGATTTGGGCCAACTCAATCATTGAATGAAATCAAAAATAATATCAAAGTCAAAAGAGAAGTCAATTTGAATAAATCATTTCAGAATCAAGAACAGTGCAGTCAGGAGGCCCCGATTAGGGTTTTTAACTAGTGAAAAGTCAACTGTGGTTTGACTTTGATATTGGAAGAGGTTTTAATGGTGGGATTGAGGTCCATGAAGTTCATATAGACTATTAAAGACTATTCAAGAAGTATCAAAGTCTCAGGATGTCCAGAATGTCAACAGGCAACTCAATCGGCACCGATCGATCGTACGGTTGACCGAAAAGTCAACTCCTCAAATTTTGAGAATTGGAATCCAAGTTGTGAATCAAAGTTGTTCCTTATGTCATAATGGACTTGCATATCAATTTTCATGATCATTGGATCAAGGATGAGAGAGTAATCGAGAAATCGGGAAATTAGGGTTTTGAAAAGGGCTAAACCGTATCTCCTTAACCTCACATCCAATCGAGTTGGTTCTAGTCTCATTTGAAAGCTCTTGACAAGTCCTACAAAAGTCCCATACTAGTCCACAACCAGAAAATGCATACTTTTTGAGATAGAAGCAAAAACATTCCTAGAAGGGAAAATAACAGAAAATTTCTAAGTTATTTTCACTTTAAAAACTTGTGTGCAGCCAAATTCAAGGGAATTTTTCAACTAGTTTCAAATAGAATCAAGACTTCTGGCCAACATGAAAGTTTTAGTACTATGTGAGGGATTTCTAAATTGTACAAGAACTCCTCAAGATGATTTATGAGCTGAGAGATACATGTGTTCAAAGTTGGTATTTTGTCACTTTAGCCCCACATTGATCAAAATTGCAAAACCATCTCTATCACTCAAGTGGGCCAATTCTAACTTGTCAAACTCATACTATCTGATATATTGAACATCTCAAGAAAGTTGAAGCAAAGAAATTGTATGGAGATAGCATAGAATTAAAGATTGGAAGTTCATTGCCTAAGTTGCCATTCTTGACTTTTCCAAGCATGAGGTGGAAAGTGATTCTGCTCCAGCCACTCTACCAAGCATCTAGGCTGCAATTTATCAGTATAAACATCATTTAAACTTGCCCATTGGGTTAAGGAGACAGCCAAAGATCAGAAAAAGCAAGGCAAGTTGGCAAATGGATGAAAATATCAAAGGAAACTTCATGTGTAAGTAAAGTTCTCAAGCAAGCACCTCCTTGCTTTTTGCTATAAATAGGGACCTCATACCCCTCATTCAACACATGAATATCATTCTGAAAACCTGAGAAATCAAGCTCTCTCATCACACATCTCTCTTGCTTGCAATTTGCAAAATTCACCAAAATTGTCAAGTGTAGTCAAAATTCTGCACTTTGCAATTTCTCTACCAAATTCAGTTCTACATGTTCCAGCTCCCAAATCATTATCCATACACCTTCTAAATAACATATAGAAGGTGTACAAACCATTGAACCACCAAAAATCACAAAATATCAAAAAGTCAACATTTCACTTGGCTTACTTTGACCAAAGTCCATAAAAAACACCAAATTGATCTCCAAACATTTTCTTGAGGTTGTGACCACTCATACACCTCATATACCATATACCTCAACTGTCCAAGCCCTCATCCATCATTAGAAACTCATACCTTTCATTTTGGCATCATAAGTGGTTATTACTTGAAGTTGAAGCAAGGAGCTAAAGCAAAGACTTGGATTCATCATCTCTGGTTTTCTCAACAATTTTGACTTGCTTAACAGATCTTCAACAGGTATGTAGTATATATCTCTCACTACTTGCATTATTTTTTTCATGACTTATGCATTTTGAGTACTTTGTATGAATTTTTGAGTTATGAATGTATGTTGGTTTCTATGATGTTTGGTGAATATCCTGTGTGTATCAGCATGAATATACCAGCTTGACCTTGTCATATCAGTATGTTTTTTTGTCATGAAGATACATTTAAAATGATTGAGACCAATATAATAAAGTGGCTATGATAAGGAATTTGGTGCCAAGACTGTTATGTACAAGTTTTGTTTGATTGTTAAGCTTGTTTGATTGATTATACCAATGCTGTCCTAACCTGAAAGTAAAAGATCTGATGCTGGTGTACCATTACAATATGTTTGCAATTCATGAGAAGAATATGAAGAGGTCCATAGCAGGTTTTGGTTTTAATTTTGTTTGAGAAAAGTTAATGATGTTGTGTTGATATTCTGCTGCTACAGGTTTGTGTTTGCTTATGCTCATCACATGCTTAGTCATGTTTCAATCATCCTTATCCTTAAAGTCCTAGTAACTTGCTGCAGTGGTTACAAAGGTCATTGTTGTTAGATATGTTGTGTTTTAAAGCATGAGAGTTATGAATATTTGCAGCATGTTGTTTGCTCATAACAGTTTTCATTTGTCCCTTTGGATACCTTGCATAGCAGAAATATACCAGCTGAACATCACCTGTTGTCTAGAATATTAAAACTTGGTTTTTGCAAGCTAAGTATATTTCAATTGGCATTCTGCATATATGTGTGTGTTTACCTAATCCTTGATTTACATATCATGCACTAAGTGTTCCAACCACACACAATGTCACTTTTGCATAGAATTTGTTCTTCCTTGAAATCAATCCACAAGCGCATCATAACAATCATTCCTGACCTGCTGGTATGGTCATTTTACATAGAAAAGCATTGCATCAAAAATTCATCCTTTCAAGTACACATCTTTAAACAACCATCCACACAATTTGACATTTCTTGCACCAACTCCTTTTTTGTTGAGATTTCAGTGCACACACCTCATATTTGACATACTTGAGATGTTTGAATACTCATTTTGCTCATAAGATCATTGCTATAAAAATTCACATCTCAAATGATCATTTTTTCACATAAGACTACATCACCAAGACCAGTTTTGGAATGAGTTGATTTCTGAGCAAAATGATGAAGCATACATCTCATATTGGTCAATTGGAGTGTGTTTACATCATGGTTTGAGGTTTAAAATGATTGGAACAAAAAATTACACTCATGATGCACATAATGCACACAAGTCACTCAAACTTGACAATTTTGGTATGACTGGTTTTTTCACCAAAACAACATCACACACATCACTTATTATTCAAATATGGTATGCTAGTACACTTGTTTGAGTATGAAACACACTACACCACAAAATCACACACAAAATGCATTTTTGCTTTTACATGCTCACTATGCTATACCAGTTTGAGAATGGATGGTTTTCTTTGAAATCTTTTGATTGTAACAGCTTTGTATGATCATATAAGACATGTCTGAATGAACAAAACACTGGATTTTGACTGAACATAAGATGTACACCATTTCATGCATTATCACACAAAGAATGCAACTTGAACACTAAATCCTCACACACTCATTACAGTTCTGATATCTTCACATACACATACTTAAAATCACATATTAAAGGTGTTTTAGTGATTGGTATGACTCATAAGTGCCTTGAACTCAAAAACCACATTGTCTTGCATTGTCATTTTCATGTTCATTTGCAACTTATATGTGACATTCCAATATCAGAGCATCCTGGCCTTGAAAGTGTTTGTGTTTGCTTACATATTATCTAAGTGTTGTGTGTGGATGATTAGTTGGAATTGAGAGTGAGTGTATCAAGCTATTCATATCAAAATGCATTCAAAATTACACAAATACACCAGCTATCGTTTTTTTCACTAGGAAAAAAATTTCAGAAAACCAACACCACCATCCTCTTCCTCTCATTTTTCTACCCAATTTCCATATAAAATTTGCCTCGATCCGATAAGCGGTTAGTGAGATACGGTATAAATCGTATTTGGTTTTGATTATGTGTTTGCCCAGCCATGGAACCAAGCAAGCTTTATATGTTTATTGTTTCACCTTTGTTAATGGATCTAACAGCCGCCCCAGCGGTAGAGACTTGCGCGCGTATCAGTCTTGGCATGGGTTCGATCCCTTGTGATAACCCTTGCTGCCTCTTTTTCTCATTTTTTTACATAAAACTTCAAAAAATCGTAACTCTCTCATTTTTTATCGTTTTTCGCCCGTTCTTTTTTCATTGTTCTTGTTTTTATATGTACTTTCATACCATGTAATTATTTCCCATGTTTGATTATTTTTTCACCATGTTTGATTACGCGCGATCCGCGCGTCAACGGTACTAACCCTAATTGGTTGCAGATGAAAATTAAAAGGGTTCCTCTTGTGTTTTCTCAGGAAATTTGATTGTTATCATGTCTATATATGTTTGTCAACATGTTAGAATTTTTACCTTAAATTATTACCATGTTTATCTCATTTGTCTGTTAACAGTACTCCAGGTGCGAACTGTCGTCACGGTTCCCGTACCGAAACAATTGCTCTGATTGTCATCATTTCTTTTCATCTTTAATCTTTTTATTGGTTGTCACCATGGATGTTTGTGTAATGTTTGTATTTTATTTTTATCCCCAAGTGATGAAGCTCGTTAGCTTTCGTCCAGTTGCCGACAATACTGTTCCTCCAAAGGAAGGTTTGTCCACTTGACTGTCAATGTCTTGGACCAAAACCTCTGCTATCCCTTGACTTTTTTAAGTCATTTTAATCCTAATTTAAAAGCCTTTAGACTTTGCTTGAAGTCTAAGAAACCTACCCATACTAGGAGTGTTCTTCAACTAGAACCCTAGGAAAGAGTTCGTCAACTCTATGTAAGAATCATCGTCATGATCTCTTACTTCCCTTTCAACTTAGCTTAGGGAGTTTTGTCAAACTCCACACAAACATTTTCATGTTTGTTCCCCTTTGAACCTTTATCGTCATCAAGTGTTCTTTCCCCTTGTGAGGTGAACTACGATTGCTCTGATTCTATCCTAGTCAGGATACGTAGGCAGAAGGTGCGATGCCTTTGCGAGCAAACTTAGGAAACCACATAGGATTTTATTTATTTTATCTCAATTCCCAATCCTTAAATCATAGCACAATTCACAAACTTAGCAATTAATTAAACAAAAGGTTCCTGTAGAGTACTACAGATATTCAGGGTGCTAATACCTTCCCTAGATATAACCAACCCCGGATCCCCGAATCTCTTAAGCGTTGTCGTTACATCGCGAAAAAGGTTTTTCTTTCTTGAGACCTTTCCTTTGGATAAATTAAAGATCGGTTGTAAAAGAAATAAGGTTCAAGTTAATTAATAGCTTGATATCCAATTTTCACCGCAACAGAAATGGCGACTTCACTGGGGAAATAGAATGCTTTTGCTTTTATTTTGAGGGTTCAACCTATTTTGTTTAACTAATTGCTATCTGTGAATACTTGTATATATTTGTGCTCTATTGGTTTGGGAAACCTGAAATAGTGAGACAACACTACACCCGTGCTCGAGCGTACTTATGATAGGAAAGTGATATATTCAAGAAGGCTTATAGGGAGTAGATTCCCGACCAAGCTGACTTGAGAAATCACCACTCAGTGGAGGCCCTTTAGAGAGCTAGTAGTGTTGATCGAGTATTCGTGAAAACAATGCTACTTTCTACATAGGTGCCCATGACACTGAGGACCTTTAGATACCTTTTCCCCCCACTATGGCTTTCTTAGGATGTAGTGCGATGACTACAAGGAAGTAATTCCAAAGTAGTCGATACGCGATACTACACTTGGACGAGACTCTCTTGAGAATATTATCGACCACCAAGTATTTGGGAAATTGATAATAGCCGAAAGATGGGTCGAGGACTCCAGGAACTCTTTTAGAACCTTGTTCTGCAGTTATGGGAACCTTAGCACATACCTTTGGGGTGGGTAGACCTTGACTCCTTGCTCATATTTCCCAAACCAAAAACCTTGTCTGTTTACTTGTGTAAATCTGTGAATATGTGATTACCTGTGTTTGTGCATTCATGCATCCATAAACATCATGTCATAAAAGTTTTATGGAACTCAGAGTCATTTTATAAAATAACAGGAACATCATGGATAATGGAAAAAAGAAAACTATAAAGTACACTTACAAAAGCCCTAATATAGATGAGATTGAAAGGTTGAGCACTCTGATCACAGATGTAGAAGGATTCAAGAGCAGGTACGGGAAATTGTTGTCTCTACTGAAAATAAGGAAGAAAATGGATCTGGGACTCCTTTCCACATTACTCCAGTTCTATGACCCACTTTATCACTGCTTCACATTTCCGGATTATCAGTTAGTGCCGACACTCGAAGAGTATTCCTGTCTGATTGGGTTACCCATCCTTGATGCATCTCCTTTTCCCGTCATGGAGAAGGACCCTAAAGAGGAAGAAATTGCTAAAGCCATACGTATCGGGTTGGTAGACATTCAGAAGAACATGGTTACTAAAGGAGGGATCTTTGGGCTGACTGCAAAATTCTTGATTGGGAAGGCTCAGTATTATGCCGATCACTTGAGTATGGATGCTTTTGAGGCTATTCTAGCCTTGCTTATTTATGGGATCTTTCTGTTTCCGAGCTTTGACAACTTTGTGGATCTCAATGCCATCAAAATATTCTTGAAGAAGAATCCAGTACCTACTCTACTAGCTGATGCTTACCACTCTGTTCATCAAAGAAATCTTCACAAAGGAGGAATGATCGTCTGTTGTGTTCCTTTGTTGTATAAATGGTTTGTTTCTCATCTACCCAAAGCCCATACTTTTTGGAGCAAAGGATGGTGGTCTGAAAAGATTATGGCTCTTACTCACTCCGATATTGACTGGTACAGCCGTAGTTACGATGGAATCAAAATCATTGATAGTTGTGGAAGCTTCGGGAATATACCTCTCCTTGGTACAAATGGGGGAATCAGCTATAACCCCGTGCTTGCTCGTCGACAACTTGGTTATCCGCTGAAAGACAAACCCTGCAGTGCTCACGTAGAAGGTATTTTCTTCATAGGAATTTCAGAATTAAAAAATGAAATTCTCAAAGCATGGGGGCATATACACAGGAAAGGAAAAGAGGACTTGGGAAGACCTAACTGCATCTCTTTTGAACCTTATCTCCAATGGGTACGAAAGAGGGTCATTCAGTTGAAAATGCCTTATCCTCCACAAAAGCCTATGGTATTAATAGAAGAACAACCGTTGATTTTCATGTCTGAGGAAGAGAAGCTGAAGATTGCTCTGAGGAGGTCACAGCAGACTGAGGTATCCTGGAGGTACAAATATCAAGTGGCTATGGAAGAGAACGAGGAACTCCGCAAACAACTTCAGTCGAAAGAAGAGGAAGCAGTTACAAGCAAGAAGAGGAAGGCACAGGAAGATGCATTTTATTCCAACCATCAATCAACTCCTTGGAAAGCTATGGTAGACAAACTCATCCTTGAGAAAGCGCAGGTGGAAGAAGAGCTCAAAAGAATCAAGAAGAGAGAGGATTTTCTTTTAGAACATATTGAGCTATAATGTTAGGGCTTTTGTAAGATGTACTAAAATCTTTTGTAATACCCTTTTTGAAAAATCAATGAAATGAAAGGATATTTTGGTAAAATTAAGTTCCATAAAACTTTTGCATTTAGGGTTGCATTCTTGTTATTTTAAACATTCAAGGAACTAAAAGATTATTTTGCAGATATTATAGGATGGATTCTGGAAAGAAAGAAGAGGTTGTGTTCCGAAGACCGAGATTAGAGAACCTGAAGAAACTGGTAAGTTTGGTAGAAGACCCCGAGGCGTTCAGAGGAAGACATGGGAATATGCTGGCATTACTGGAAGTTCAAGTGTACAAAGAAATGTTATCCGCACTCGTGCAATTCTATGATTCAACCTATCATTGCTTCACGTTTCCAGATTATCAGTTGCTACCAACTTTGGAGGAGTATTCCGCCCTAATGGGGGTAGGTGTTACTCCCAGCCCCTTTTCTGGAAGGGAGGGGACTCCTAATGAAAGAGCAATTGCAGAGGCCGCGTATTTGGAATTGGACGAAGTGCGATCTCATATGGGTGCTAAGGGAGGGTTGTACGGAATTTCAGCCATGTTCCTATATGAAAAAGCTCAGAGCTATGCCTTGTCACAAAATACTGAAGCATTTGAAGCCATCCTGGTGTTACTTATTTACGGACTATTCCTGTTCCCAACTGCTAGTGATTTTGTGGACGCAGATGCGATCAATCTTTTCTTGATCAAAAATCCTGTACCCACCTTGCTGGCCGACACTTATTTTACCCTCCACCGAAGGAACCGCTATGGGGTTGGACGAATTGAATGTTGCACCGTTCTCCTGCACAAGTGGTTTATTTCACACTTGTCAGAAATTCTAGCCATTTGGGATAAGCAAAATGGACTCTCATGGACAGAAAAGCTGCTGTTGCTCAAACACTCAGACATTAAATGGTTTGATCCTATGTATGGAGGAATTTCCATGATCCAAAGCTGTGGAGATTTCCCGAATGTACCGCTCATCAGCGTCAATGGGTGCATCAGCTATAATCCTATTCTGGCCCGTCGACAGTTGGGGCACCCTATGGAAGATGAACCAGATCCAGACTATTTGAGGAAATTTTACTTGGAGGAAAGGAAGAATCCTGCTTATAGGGCTCGAATCGCGTACGCTTGGCGTTATGTCCACACAAGAGGAGTAACTGCCCTATGCCCCCACAATGCTACTGTTTCAGAATCTTACCTATCATGGGTAAGAGAAGCGGCAATGAAGATGTTCTATACCCGCTTTGAGCCTGACTCGCCCAAGCCTACCCTCGTAGAAGAGTTGAAGGCCGCCTTGGCAAAAGCTGAGAAAGAAGGGAAAATGTGGAGAGATAAGTATTTCAAGGCTATGCAAGAGAAAGAAGAACTTCAAGAATTAGTACGTCAAGGTGGAAGAAAGAATCAGTCTGAAGATGAAGGACCATCTAGCAGAAGAATCTAGAATCTATTGTTGTTGTTTTTCGTATTTCATAGAAGCTTGTATTGTCATTTCCCGTTTGATGTTGTAAACTCTCCAGATATTATCAATGAAGATTTGGCTGTTTTTCCTGTTTTATAATATTCGCAAATAACGCTTTTATTTCCTTGAATGTTTAAAATCTGCACGTTGCATGTCTGCATTTCATGAACATTGCATATGCATGTTCCTGAGTCGAGTCTCATCCCTCTGTCTTGTCTACAGAATCACACTGAGACCTCGCCATCAGTACAACACCCGAGCCCAAGCTCGCTTAAGGATGGAAGAGCAGAACTTGGATGTAAACAGAATCGACAATGAACTCGGAGAGCTCCGAGGAGGCATGGGACAGATCAAAGAAGCCTTGCAAGTCATCCGGGTAATGTTAGACACTCAAGCCACCGTTGTCTCTGAAATCACTGCAGATTCGATCCCGACGGCTGTTACTATTGCAAACGTGCCAACCTATGGGTTACCCCCAGGCTTTGTGCCACCGCCGAGAGTCACTCAACAGACAATTCCCTTGGGAGGTGAGATTCCACAAGTTATTCCCACCTACACTCCAGCTACAGTTCAGGTTCAAGCACGCCCCATCTTTCATAATCCACCACCAGTATACGAGGGACCTGAAGGGTATGAAGAGGAGAATGAATCACATGAGAAGTTAAGGGAAAGTGTTGAAACTATAGGGAGAAAGATCCGAGCGATGGAAGGAAACGATACCTTTGGCACTGACGCCAGAGAAATGTGTTTGGTATCTGGACTAGTAATACCGCCAAAGTTCAAAATCCCAAATTTCGATCAGTACTCAGGAGCTACTTGTCCACGAACTCACTTAATCATGTACTATAGAAGAATGGCAGCACACGTCGAAGATGACAAGTTAATGATCCATTGCTTCCAAGACAGTCTGAAAGGAGCTCCAGCAAAATGGTATCTAAGTCTAGATCAGTCCAGAATCCACAGTTTTCAAGATTTGGCTGATGCATTCATGAAACATTACAAGTACAATATGGATATGGTACCTGACCGAAGGCAGTTGTTGAACATGTCCCAGAAAAGCACAGAGTCATTTAAAGAATACGCCCAGCGGTGGAGAGAAACAGCATCCCAGGTAGAACCACCTATAAGTGAGAAAGAACTGACAGACTGGTTTGTTGACACAGTGAGACCAGAATTCTATGAGAAAATGATCAGCAGTGTGTCTTCAAGTTTTTCAGACATTGTGGTCGTGGGAGTAAGGGTAGAATTGGGGATGAAAAGTGGAAAGGTAGCCAGCAGCTCCAGCAGTTCTAACAACAGCAGTATTAAGAAAGTCAGCAGTGGGTTTCACAAGAAGAAAGAAGGTGAAACAAATGCCGTAATGGGAAGAAGAAATCGTACCATGAGACCTCCATATCAGCAATATCAGCCGCCTCAACAAAGTTTCTTCCAGCCAATCCAGCCTAACTATGTTCAACAGTTTCATCAACAAAGACCCGTGTACCCGGTACAGTATGCCCCTCAGCAACATGTGGCAGCTGTAACCCCGACATTCAACCATTCCACTTCAAACTATCAACCAGGGCGACCAGCGCCCATGTATCAGCAAAACCAGCAAGGGCATCAACGAGCGCCCAACGCTCCGCCCTTTCAACAAAATCAGCAGCAGAGGGTACCACAGCCCAGGCAACAATACCAGAACCGGAGGCCAACCACAAAACCTCCACTCCCACAAATACCAATGACGTATACTGAGTTATATCCATCTTTGGTCCATCAGGGGTTGATCACGACAAGACCACTTAATCCGGATACCACGTATCCACATTATAACCCAAATGCCCATTGTGCTTTCCATGAAGGTGCTGCCGGCCACGACTTAGAAGGATGCTTTGCCTTAAAACATCTGGTTAGAGAGTTGATGGAGAAGAAAATCCTGTCCTTTGATGATGTACCACCTAACGTCAAGAGTAACCCACTGCCAAACCATGGAGGGGTCAATGCCATTGAAAAGTCAGATGAAGAGATAATTAATGATGTGTCAAAAATCAGAACGCCATTGAAGACATTGCATGATAAGCTGACAGAAGCAGGGTTGTTGGGAAGTGTTCATAGCAAATGTGAAAAATGTACCGTAAGTTCCAGCAGATGTAATGCGATGCAGGAAGATATACAAAGATTGATAAATGAGGGGATGTTACAAGTATGTGGTAAGGAAAAGAAAGAAGAGGTTTCTGTAATAGAGCCAGTTTTCGACCTGTCCAGGAAAAAAGAGAAAGTTCCAGTGTTTAACAGGGGTGCGAGACTAGTTTTCAACAGAGCTGCTATTGGTCAACCACGACCAATCGTAGTTCAGAAACCGAGACCGTTCCATTATGACAATACAAAAGCTGTTCCGTGGAAGTACGATGTGACTGTGGTAGACCAAGAAACGGGAAAGATTGTTCAGACAGATAATCAGAAAGATGTGACCAATATTGCCGGCACTAGCAAAATGACCCGCAGCGGTCGGATCTATCAGCCAAAAGAATCAGTAGCTATTCCAAAGGAAGTTATTCCTGCTGTGGTAATCAAAGAAAAAGAAGCTCCGAGCGCTGAAGAAGAAAATGATGAATTTTTGAGGATTATCTGAAGAAGTGATTACAAGGTGATAGATCAGCTTCATCAGACGCCATCAAAAATATCAATCTTGTCACTCTTGATAAATTCTCCAGCTCACAGGGAAGCATTACAGAAAGTATTGAGACAAGCACACGTAACTAAGGATATTTCGCTTGGGCAGTTTGATTCAGTAGTAGCTAACATCACAACGTGCAATACTTTAAGCTTCAGCGACACCGAATTACCCAAAGAAAAACGTGATCACAATCGTGCACTACACATATCCATCAAATGCCAGGAAGATACTTTGGCACGAGTACTGGTCGACACAGGATCCTCGTTAAACGTGCTACCCGCAAGATCACTGTCCAGACTAGCCTATGCCGGGGCAGAGATGAAACCAACCTCGTTAATTGTAAAAGCTTTTGATGGTTCGAGGAGGACGGTCATCGGAGAAGTAGAATTACCGATCTTGGTGGGACCCCATGAGTTTAACATTGTATTTCAGGTGATGGACATAAATCCCACTTATAGCTGCCTACTGGGACGTCCCTGGATCCATGAAGCAGGGGCGGTAACTTCTACCCTGCACCAAAGAATGAAGTTTGTGGTAAATGATAAGCTGGTGATTGTTCATGGTGAAGAGGAATTAATGGTCAGTAATCTTTCATCATTCCGGTACATTGAAGCAGAAGAGGACGCACTAGAGACATCATTCCAAGCACTAGAAATAGCAAACGCAGTGATGATAGAGGAAACGGTGGCAAAAGGTGGTCCAACTTTCGCATCTGCTCAAGGCGCCAAAGCTACAATGGAAGAAGGCACTCCCGCAGGATGGGGAGAAGTCATTGAGGTAAAGCCGAAGATGAACCGCCAGGGGTTGGGTTACAAACCAACTCAAAGTGAAGAACCTAGGCATGACAACAGCCGGCCAAAGGCTATTCAAGAAATATTTATCAGTGGCGGTTTTCAAATTAACGCCGTGGAAGGAAATCTTGAAAGTGAAGACATAGGAGCGCTAGTGTATCATGACGAAGCTACTCTGAACAACTGGGAGGCTGTCGAAGTTCCTGTAGTTTTTTCCGAGTTAAAGTAATTTGTTGTTGCTTTTCTTTGTTATTTTAAAATCTCCATAGCCGTGCCCAAGGCTATTGGAATGTTTTGTAAGGGCCCCATGCTTTCAAAGAAATATCAATGAGAATGGACTATTTTGTTAAAAATCCTCGTGTTGTTTCTTTACCGTTTTTTTGCTTTTACTTTGAAAGAAAAATGGCAATACAAAAAACCAAAACAAAAACAATTTTCTCTTTCTCTGTGTGTGTTGCATTTGTTGATTGTGTGTTTTAATAAAATAAACCCTTCAAACATGCAGTGATGACCATAACCCCATTGAATCCTATGACCATGCATCTCCTCCTGACCTTGATTCACCAATTTACCAAGCTGAAGACGAGGATGAGGACTGTGAAATTCCTGATGAACTGGTAAGATTGGACCAAAAAGAGGATGCAGAGCTTCAACCCCATAAGGAACAGGTAGAAGTTATCAACCTTGGCACAGAAGGAAACAAAAAAGAAGTCAAAATTGGGGCAACCCTAGGGGCAGAAGTAAAACAGCAGTTAAAGGAACTCTTAAGAGAGTATGTAGATGTGTTTGCTTGGTCTTATCAGGATATGCCTGGTTTGGATACAGACATAGTGGTTCATAAGTTACCACTCCGACCTGAATGCCCGCCGGTTAAACAGAAACTCAGAAGAACCAGACTCGACATGGCTCTTAAAATCAGAGATGAGGTAAAAAAGCAGATTGATGCAGGCTTCCTTGCAGTGGCCAAATATCCAGAATGGGTAGCCAACATTGTTCCTGTACCAAAGAAAGATGGAAAGGTAAGGATGTGTGTGGATTATCGAGATTTAAACAAAGCCAGTCCAAAGGGCGACTTCCCTCTACCACATATTGATACTTTGGTAGATAATACAGCTCGGTTTGCAGTATTTTCCTTTATGGACGGTTTCTCTGGTTACAATCAAATCACAATGGATCCTGACGACATGGAAAAAACAACCTTCATCACTCCATGGGGAACCTACTGTTATAAGGTTATGCCATTCGGTTTAAGAAATGCAGGCGCAACTTATCAAAGAGCTATGGTGGCTTTGTTCCACGACATGATGCACAAAGAAATAGAAGTATATGTGGATGACATGATCGCCAAGTCTCAAAATGAAGAAGACCATCTAGAACATTTGTTGAAGTTATTCAAAAGACTCCGGAAATATCAGTTGAGGTTGAATCCCGCAAAGTGCACTTTCGGAGTCAGATCAGGAAAATTACTCGGTTTCATCGTTAGTCACAAGGGGATTGAAGTGGATCCAGACAAAGTCCGCGCCATTCAAGACATGCCAGCTCCGCAGACCGAAAATCAGGTTAGAAGTTTTCTTGGAAGGTTGAATTACATATCCAGGTTCATTTCCAATATGACCCCCACCTGTGAACCGATCTTCAAGTTGTTACGAAAGGATCAAACAGTTGTATGGAATTCTGATTGTCAAACAGCGTTCGATAAAATCAAAGGTTATCTCCAAGAACCTCCAATTTTGATACCACCTGTTCCGGGAAAGCCTCTCTTTATGTATTTGACAGTACTTGAAAACTCAATGGGTTGCGTTCTGGGCCAACAAGACGAATCCGGGCGGAAAGAACATGCCATTTATTATCTGAGCAAGAATTTTACTGATTGTGAAAGCAGATACTCACTCCTAGAAAAGACTTGTTGTGCTTTAGAATGGGCCGCTAAGCGTTTGAGGCAGTATATGATTTGTCACACCACTTTATTGATCTCGAAAATGGATCCAATAAAGTACATCTTCGAGAAGCCGGCACAAACCGGAAGACTCGCCCGGTGGCATATGTTACTATCAGAATATGATATTCAATATGTGGCTCAGAAATCCATCAAAGGCAGTGTGTTATCAGAATATCTCGCAGATCAACCTGTCGAAGATTATGAACCTCTGAAGTTTGATTTTCCGGACGAAGATATCATGTTAGTAAAAGATTGTGAAGAAACAAGTTCTGACAAAGGTCAACAGACAGAGAATTGGTGGAAAATGATGTTCGACGGTTCCTCCAATTATAGCCGACATGGCGTAGGTGCAGTTTTAATGAATCCTGAAGGTGGTTACACTCCGTTTACAGCCAGATTAGACTTTGATTGTACAAACAATATCGCTGAATACGAAGCATGTATCCTGGGTCTCGAAGCAGCCATTGATCTCCAAATCAAAAATCTCGAAGTCAGTGGAGACTCAGCTTTGGTTATCTACCAAGTCACGGGTGAATGGGAGACAAGACATGAAAACCTGATCCCTTACAGAGCTTATATCGTTGAAACGATCAAGTATTTTGACGAAATCACCTTTAAACATGTTCCAAGAGCAGAGAATAACATCGCCGACGCCTTAGCCATGCTGGCCTCGATGTGGAAAACTAGAGATGTCAATGATGGTACACTTATCAAAATTGAACGCAAGACAGAGCCTGCTTACTGTCAAATGATTGAAGAAGAAACCGATGGCAAACCCTGGTATCATGATATAAAGAATTATCTGTTAAAGCAAGAATATCCCACAGATGCTACAACACTTGACAAGAAAACACTGAGACGATTAGCATCCAAATTCTTCCTCAGCAATGGTGTACTTTACAAAAGAAATCATGATATGGTCTTACTCAGATGTGTTGACAAAAGAGAAGCGGACTTGTTAATGAAAGATGTTCATGAAGGAATGTTTGGTACTCACGCCAACGGATACGCCATGTCCAGAAAGATCTTGAGAGCTAGTTACTATTGGTTAACTTTAGAAACCGATTGCATTCAGTACGCCAGAAAATGTCACAAATGTCAGATCTACGCGGACAAAATGCATGTGCCTCCGACACTGTTGAATGTACTATCTTCACCATGGCCTTTCTCTATGTGGGGCATCGACATGATTGGGGCAATTGAACCGAAAGCTTCAAATGGACACCGTTTCATTCTGGTTGCCATCGACATTTTCACAAAATGGGTTGAAGCTGCATCCTACACCAATGTTACACGTCAAGTGGTGGCTCGTTTCATTAAAAAGGAGATCATCTATCGCTACGGGATCCCAAGAAGAATTATAACAGACAACGGCACCAATCTGAACAACAAAGTTATGAAGGAATTATGTGATGACTTCAAAATCGAACACCACAACTCTTCCCCTTACCGTCCAAAGATGAATGGAGCTGTGGAAGCTGCAAATAAAAACATCAAAAAGATCTTGCAGAAAATGGTTAAAACCTACAAAGATTGGCATGAAATGCTGCCGTTTGCCCTGCACGGATACAGAACCTCTGTCCGCACTTCCACAGGGGCAACTCCCTTTTCTCTGGTATATGGAATGGACGCAGTTCTTCCCATAGAGGTCGAGATACCATCCCTCAGAGTCATCATGGAAACCAAGTTAGAAGAGGCAGAATGGATTAAAGAAAGATTTGATCAGCTGAATCTCATCGATGAAAAGCGCATGTCTGCGATGTGTCACGACCAGTTGTATCAAAAAAGAATCAAGAGGGCGTTCGATAAAAAGGTCCGTATCAGAGAATTCCGCGAAGGAGAACTTGTGCTCAAGAAGATCTTACCAGTTCACAAAGACGCAAGAGGGAAGTGGATGCCTAATTATGATGGCCCCTTTATTGTGAAGACAGTATTCTCCGGAGGTTCACTGATCCTTACTACCATGGACGGAGAACAACTCGCACACCCGATAAACTCTGACGCAGTTCGGAAATATTACGCCTAAAAAGTACCCGATAAACCGGAAAATCCAAAAGAACGGTTTATGCAAAAGTTAGGGTAGAAAAGAAAAAAGAGAGGAAAAGGGAAAAAGAGAAAAGAAATCAAAAAGCTCGCTAAGTTGAAAACCCGAAAGGGCGGCTTAGGCAAAAATGAGCGTCCCGGTGGATTGAAAACCCGAAAGGGCGATCCAGGCAAAAATTAGGGACAAAGGCGTTTCGCTGTATCAGACAAAGGCATCAACACTGCAGACTCAACAAAGATTCATCTCAACAGCTCTCGTCAAAAGCAAGGATCTTGGAGAATTCTAGTCTTTAGGGATAGTTAGGTTACAGGATTCAATGTAACCTTATCCACTTTTGCCATTTTACTTGTAAAAATTTCCATGGAATATTGTCATTGGCAAGATTTCATCCTTTAAATAAAATCAGCCTTTTGAGCCTCTCTTTCTTGTGCAAATTATCAGTTCCTTATTTTCTTTGTTATGCAAAATACCGTTCGTTAATCAACGATTATTTTTGAAAGCATTAAAATCCAGATTTTTGAAAAATAATAACTTGGAAATATTTTACAAAATGTTTTAACTTGTGGAAAAACTCGAGGAAAATCATACATTCCCCGAAACTTCAGGGTAGCAGGAGTCTTGATGCACAGTCAGAATTTACATTCCCCAATGAAATGCTAGCAAGTTGAGCGACAAAGAGTCCTTTGGCCATGTATGGTTACCAAGATTGAAGATTAACCCTCAGAATTTCTACGATGATATGAAGGTTCTTTCCCCAGCAAAATATTTCGGGACGTCTGAATTCACCTCAGCAAAATCTACCTACAGGCTCTATTCCTCAGTAGGTCTTCGGGTTTATTCTCCCAAGTCTACATACACCCCTCATCATGGGATCAGTGTGATTCATTTGTTCCCCAAGTCGGTGACATCTATCAATCCCCGCGAAGTCTAAGTTATTACTTGCTTCATTTCCAAGTATAAGTCCAGTCGTAACTGGCATTTTGTCGTTAGCATTCATTTGGTCGTCACCATCTATTTCCTTTTAAGCCCAGTCGTCACTGGCATTGTCTAAGTCTAATCGTCATTGGTATCTCGTTAGTCGTCACTAACGAAATCGCATATAAGTCCAGTCGTCACTGGCACTGTTTTAAAGTCCAATTGTCATTGGCACCTCGTGGATCGGTCGTTACCAACAAGTCCCCGTAAATCCAGTCGTCACTGGTATTGTTCCAATTATTATTGGTATCGTGTTAGTTGTTACTAACTCTCCCCGTGAAGTCCAGTCGTCACTGGCACTACCTAAATCCAATCGTCATTGGTATCTTGAGGTTTTAACAAATTTTTCCTTTTGAAACCCAGTCATAACTGGTATCATCGTCTAGAGTCCAATCGTTACTTGGAGTCTATTTCGTTTGGTCGTTACCAATCTCCAGCTAGAAGATCTAGTAATCCCTAGCATTTTTTTTGTATAACCAATTGTCATTGGTATTCCCCAGTATGGTCGTCACCATCTTCATTAAAAATCCGGTCGTAACTGGCATTGTTTAAAACCAATCGTTATTGGTACCCTGATTTGGTCGTCACCAATCACCATTAAAAGACCAGTCGTCACTGGCATCGCTTGGAATTCTAGTCGTTAACAATTCCCCAGGAAGTCTATTGATTACCAGCACTGTGTGAACTATTTGCAGAAGCTGAGGGTGTATCCCCAGTGATCCATGATCCCAGTCAGGTCTCGGAGATCTAGTCGTCACTAGTATCCTCCATGTGTGATTAGTCTTATTTCTAGTCCATTCCTGAAGATCCCGTTTGAACTCTTCACTATAGGAAGTTCCTCATCTGATCATCCCCAGTGAGGTTGTATCCAGTCTTTCGCTTCCCCGGTGAATCTTGATTCTCTTTTCCCGATGGAATTAATTTTTCATTTCCCCAGTAGAAGTCTATTCTTCTCCCCAGTGGAGTACCTCTGTTCCAATAAGATTGTCATCTTTATTGGATTTGTCTCTTCCCCATGTTAAGTTTTCCTTCTTACGCTATCAGTCATGTCTGAACTGTTAATTTAGTTTCTCAGTACGAGTCCCCAGTGTCGAGTCCTTGTATTTGTCATCGTTTGTTTTACTGTTTCTTTTATTGTTATCGTTGCGTCTATGTTGTTTGCATTCAAGCATCATAAAGCATCATTTAGAGTGCATGGCATATCATAACTTGTCCTTTAGCATGGCATCGTATCTAAGGGACAAAATTTTCGGTTATCTATATTTAAATACCTTTCACTGCGATTTAACGAAGATTGTCATCTCTCGTTCCCCATCTAGTGAAGATATTTAAATAGGGGCAACTGTTGTACCCCAAATTTTGACCCCTTAGATTCTCAGTATCATTTTTAGAAGCATGATCATGCATTATCTAACCCTAAATCAGTGCAAGTTTATTATTGTCAAGTTACAGACGAACCAAGGTTTTCGCACCGACAAATTCAAAGAAACCAAGGAATGATTAGCCAATGATTTGGGCCAACTCAATCATTGAATGAAATCAAAAATAATATCAAAGTCAAAAGAGAAGTCAATTTGAAGAAATCATTTCAGAATCAAGAACAGTGCAGTCAGGAGGCCCCGATTAGGGTTTTTAACTAGTGAAAAGTCAACTGTGGTTTGACTTTGATATTGGAAGAGGTTTTAATGGTGGGATTGAGGTCCATGAAGTTCATATAGACTATTAAAGACTATTCAAGAAGTATCAAAGTCTCAGGATGTCCAGAATGTCAACAGGCAACTCAATCGGCACCGATCGATCGTACGGTTGACCGAAAAGTCAACTCCTCAAATTTTGAGAATTGGAATCCAAGTTGTGAATCAAAGTTGTTCCTTATGTCATAATGGACTTGCATATCAATTTTCATGATCATTGGATCAAGGATGAGAGAGTAATCGAGAAATCGGGAAATTAGGGTTTTGAAAAGGGCTAAACCGTATCTCCTTAACCTCACATCCAATCGAGTTGGTTCTAGTCTCATTTGAAAGATCTTGACAAGTCCTACAAAAGTCCCATACTAGTCCACAACCAGAAAATGCATACTTTTTGAGATAGAAGCAAAAACATTCCTAGAAGGGAAAATAACTTAGAAAATTTCTAAGTTATTTTCACTTTAAAAACTTGTGTGCAGCCAAATTCAAGGGGATTTTTCATCTAGTTTCAAATAGAATCAAGACTTCTGCCCAACATGAAAGTTTTAGTACTATGTGAGGGATTTCTAAATTGTACAAGAACTCCTCAAGATGATTTATGAGCTGAGAGATACATGTGTTCAAAGTTGGTATTTTGTCACTTTAGCCCCACATTGATCAAAATTGCAAAACCATCTCTATCACTCAAGTGGGCCAATTCTAACTTGTCAAACTCATACTATCTGATATATTGAACATCTCAAGCAAGTTGAAGCAAAGAAATTGTATGGAGATAGCATAGAATTAAAGATTGGAAGTTCATTGCCTAAGTTGCCATTCTTGACTTTTCCAAGCATGAGGTGGAAAGTGATTCTGCTCCATCCAATCTACCAAGCATCTAGGCTGCAATTTATCAGTAGAAACATCATTTAAACTTGCCCATTGGGTTAAGGAGACAGCCAAAGATCAGAAAAAGCAAGGCAAGTTGGCAAATGGATGAAAATATCAAAGGAAACTTCATGTGTAAGTAAAGTTCTCAAGCAAGCACCTCCTTGCTTTTTGCTATAAATAGGGACCTCATACCCCTCATTCAACACATGAATATCATTCTGAAAACCTGAGAAATCAAGCTCTCTCATCACACATCTCTCTTGCTTGCAATTTGCAAAATTCACCAAAATTGTCAAGTGTAGTCAAAATTCTGCACTTTGCAATTTCTCTACCAAATTCAGTTCTACATGTTCCAGCTCCCAAATCATTATCCATACACCTTCTAAATAACATATAGAAGGTGTACAAACCATTGAACCACCAAAAATCACAAAAAATCAAAAAGTCAACATTTCACTTGGCTTACTTTGACCAAAGTCCATAAAAAACACCAAATTGATCTCCAAACATTTTCTTGAGGTTGTGACCACTCATACACCTCATATACCATATACCTCAACTGTCCAAGCCCTCATCCATCATTAGAAACTCATACCTTTCATTTTGGCATCATAAGTGGTTATTACTTGAAGTTGAAGCAAGGAGCTAAAGCAAAGACTTGGATTCATCATCTCTGGTTTTCTCAACAATTTTGACTTGCTTAACAGATCTTCAACAGGTATGTAGTATATATCTCTCACTACTTGCATTATTTTTTTCATGACTTATGCATTTTGAGTACTTTGTATGAATTTTTGAGTTATGAATGTATGTTGGTTTCTATGATGTTTGGTGAATATCCTGTGTGTATCAGCATGAATATACCAGCTTGACCTTGTCATATCAGTATGTTTTTTTGTCATGAAGATACATTTAAAATGATTGAGACCAATATAATAAAGTGGCTATGATAAGGAATTTGGTGCCAAGACTGTTATGTACAAGTTTTGTTTGATTGCTAAGCTTGTTTGATTGATTATACCAATGTTGTCCTAACCTGAAAGTAAAAGATCTGATGTTGGTGTACCATTACAATATGTTTGCAATTCATGAGAAGAATATGAAGAGGTCCATAGCAGGTTTTGGTTTTAATTTTGTTTGAGAAAAGTTAATGATGTTGTGTTGATATTCTGCTGCTACAGGTTTGTGTTTGCTTATGCTCATCACATGCTTAGTCATGTTTCAATCATCCTTATCCTTAAAGTCCTAGTAACTTGCTGCAGTGGTTACAAAGGTCATTGTTGTTAGATATGTTGTGTTTTAAAGCATGAGAGTTATGAATATTTGCAGCATGTTGTTTGCTCATAACAGTTTTCATTTGTCCCTTTGGATACCTTGCATAGCAGAAATATACCAGCTGAACATCACCTGTTGTCTAGAATATTAAAACTTGGTTTTTGCAAGCTAAGCATATTTCAATTGGCATTCTGCATATATGTGTGTGTTTACCTAATCCTTGATTTACATATCATGCACTAAGTGTTCCAACCACACACAATGTCACTTTTGCATAGAATTTGTTCTTCCTTGAAATCAATCCACAAGCGCATCATAACAATCATTCCTGACCTGCTGGTATGGTCATTTTACATAGAAAAGCATTGCATCAAAAATTCATCCTTTCAAGTACACATCTTTAAACAACCATCCACACAATTTGACATTTCTTGCACCAACTCCTTTTTTGTTGAGATTTCAGTGCACACACCTCATATTTGACATACTTGAGATGTTTGAATACTCATTTTGCTCATAAGATCATTGCTATAAAAATTCACATCTCAAATGATCATTTTTTCACATAAGACTACATCACCAAGACCAGTTTTGGAATGAGTTGATTTCTGAGCAAAATGATGAAGCATACATCTCATATTGGTCAATTGGAGTGTGTTTACATCATGGTTTGAGGTTTAAAATGATTGGAACAAAAAATTACACTCATGATGCACATAATGCACACAAGTCACTCAAACTTGACAATTTTGGTATGACTGGTTTTTTCACCAAAACAACATCACACACATCACTTATTATTCAAATATGGTATGCTAGTACACTTGTTTGAGTATGAAACACACTACACCACAAAATCACACACAAAATGCATTTTTGCTTTTACATGCTCACTATGCTATACCAGTTTGAGAATGGATGGTTTTCTTTGAAATCTTTTGATTGTAACAGCTTTGTATGATCATATAAGACATGTCTGAATGAACAAAACACTGGATTTTGACTGAACATAAGATGTACACCATTTCATGCATTATCACACAAAGAATGCAACTTGAACACTAAATCCTCACACACTCATTACAGTTCTGATATCTTCACATACACATACTTAAAATCACATATTAAAGGTGTTTTAGTGATTGGTATGACTCATAAGTGCCTTGAACTCAAAAACCACATTGTCTTGCATTGTCATTTTCATGTTCATTTGCAACTTATATGTGACATTCCAATATCAGAGCATCCTGGCCTTGAAAGTGTTTGTGTTTGCTTACATATTATCTAAGTGTTGTGTGTGGATGATTAGTTGGAATTGAGAGTGAGTGTATCAAGCTATTCATATCAAAATGCATTCAAAATTACACAAACACACCAGCTATCGTTTTTTTCACTAGGCAAAAAATTTCAGAAAACCAACACCACCATCCTCTTCCTCTCATTTTTCTACCCAATTTCCATATAAAATTTGCCTCGATCCGATAAGCGGTTAGTGAGATACGGTATAAATCGTATTTGGTTTTGATTATGTGTTTGCCCAGCCATGGAACCAAGCAAGCTTTATATGTTTATTGTTTCACCTTTGTTAATGGATCTAACAGCCGCCCCAGCGGTAGAGACTTGCGCGCGTATCAGTCTTGGCATGGGTTCGATCCCTTGTGATAACCCTTGCTGCCTCTTTTTCTCATTTTTTTACATAAAACTTCAAAAAATCGTAACTCCCTCATTTTTTATCGTTTTTCGCCCGTTCTTTTTTCATTGTGCTTGTTTTTATATGTACTTTCATACCATGTAATTATTTCCCATGTTTGATTATTTTTTCACCATGTTTGATTACGCGCGATCCGCGCGTCAACGGTACTAACCCTAATTGGTTGCAGATGAAAATTAAAAGGGTTCCTCTTGTGTTTTCTCAGGAAATTTGATTGTTATCATGTCTATATATGTTTGTCAACATGTTAGAATTTTTACCTTAAATTATTACCATGTTTATCTCATTTGTCTGTTAACAGTACTCCAGGTGCGAACTGTCGTCACGATTCCCGTACCGAAACAATTGCTCTGATTGTCATCATTGCTTTTCATCTTTAATCTTTTTATTGGTTGTCACCATGGATGTTTGTGTAATGTTTGTATTTTATTTTTATCCCCAAGTGATGAAGCTCGTTAGCTTTCGTCCAGTTGCCGACAATACTGTTCCTCCAAAGGAAGGTCTGTCCACTTGACTGTCAATGTCTTGGACCAAAACCTCTGCTATCCCTTGACTTTGTTAAGTCATTTTAATCCTAATTTAAAAGCCTTTAGACTTTGCTTGAAGTCTAAGAAACCTACCCATACTAGGAGTGTTCTTCAACTAGAACCCTAGGAAAGAGTTCGTCAACTCTATGTAAGAATCATCGTCATGATCTCTTACTTCCCTTTCAACTTAGCTTAGGGAGTTTTGTCAAACTCCACACAAACATTGTCATGTTTGTTCCCCTTTGAACCTTTATCGTCATCAAGTGTTCTTTCCCCTTGTGAGGTGAACAACGATTGCTCTGATTCTATCCTAGTCAGGATACGTAGGCAGAAGGTGCGATGCCTTTGCGAGCAAACTTAGGAAACCACATAGGATTTTATTTATTTTATCTCAATTCCCAATCCTTAAATCATAGCACAATTCACAAACTTAGCAATTAATTAAACAAAAGGTTCCTGTAGAGTACTACAGATATTCAGGGTGCTAATACCTTCCCTAGATATAACCAACCCCGGATCCCCGAATCTCTTAAGCGTTGTCGTTACATCGCGAAAAAGGTTTTTCTTTCTTGAGACCTTTCCTTTGGATAAATTAAAGATCGGTTGTAAAAGAAATAAGGTTCAAGTTAATTAATAGCTTGATATCCAATTTTCACCGCAACAAAGTTGTTGCCATGAGTTGTTTTATTGATCTCTATAAAATGGTTGTACCTCCACACGTAAACAAGTGACATATTTGTGATCTGTCATTATAAGGATCTGATAAGTAACTTACCACTCTATAATAGCAAAGTATTTGTGTGACTTTGTTTCAACTTCTTTGTGTAGGTGAAAAACTATATCTTACTAATAGATTGACAGAAATTGGTATATCATGGCATGTATACTTAACAAGATATATAAATGCTTAAATTACACCAAGATATAGTACTTTTAGACCAAGTAGTTTTTCATCCTCTTCTCGAGGTCTAAGAGAATCTTATCCAAATCCAACGGTCTAACATCATCTAGGTAGACAACTTTTTAGATTTGTTCATATAAAAATATATTATCATTTTTCTATATAAGTTTTTTCGTGTACAAAATTCCCATTGTCCAAATGTTCATTTAGTAAGTACTTTTCTTTTCACAAGTCCATCTCTAACAATTTCATTAAATAATTTATAGTTTTTGGAAGCTCTTCGGGAGTTTCAATGATATTTATGTCATCCACATAAAAAAACTATTATTGCAAATTCTTTTTCATACCCTTTTGTAAAAATACAAGGGTAAATGTAGTTATTTGTATATCCCTCCCTAAACAAATATTCACTAAGACAATTATACCACATGCGTTAAGATTGTTTTAACCCATACATAAACTTATTCAATGTGATGGAGTAACTTTTTCGAGATCAAAAGTTATGTATCTCTAATAGATTAAACTCTTTGGGGAGTTTAATGTGAATTTCACTATCAAGTTGTTAGAACATTCATCATGTTTAAATTAAGCCTCTCATGTGCTACAAGACTAATTAAATATCAAAAATTGAATTGCATCCACTAAGATGGATATGTTTCATCAAAATAAATCTTAGGTATTTGTGAAAATTATTGAGCAACAACTCAAGCTTTGTATCTAACAATTTTACCATTCTTATTTTTTCTTTTTCACAAAAACTCATTTATATCCCATTGGTTTCACACCTTGAGGTGTTCGGACTACTGGTCCAAAATAGAGTCACTTGTCAAGTGAGTTTAACTCTTCTTCAATTGAATATCTTCATTTTGGCCAATTCTCCCTTTGTCTACGATCTTTAATAGACTTTGACTCATGATCCTCGTTATCATTTATGATCTTTAGCTCTATATTATATACAAAGACATTGTCAATATTGACTTTATTTTGGTTCCATCATATTTCATTCATGACATAATTTATCGAGATCTCTTAATTTTTATAAGTTTCTTGCAACTAGTTATGTCTTCTGGAACTCAAAAATGAATTATGTCAAAGTGGTCTTAGAGTTTTTATATCCTCACATGTGTCATCTTTAACTTTAGTTTCTTTTTTTGGTAGAGAACTTCTAACGTTGGATTTGACTTTCCTACCACGTTTCAGGCGCAGTTATAACTAATTTGCAATATTAGGTTGTCCAATAGAAGACTCCACTTTGAGTGGAGTATTAGCAGGTGATAATTTTTTCATAAACTTTGCAAATGAATTGTGTTTTGAATTTAGAAGATTAAAATAATATAATGATATTTTATTTTAAATTTTTAATTTGAACTTCTGATTCACACTTTAAGCTTTTTATTCTCTGCTCCTAATATTGAAAAAATTAATTTATCGGTCGATAATTAGCCTACTGGGATTCAAACAAGTATTTGATGATTGAATCAAGATATATTCTCAAGTACATCATTCATATAAAATACATTTTCTCAAAATTCTTTCAAAACTCATCTTAGAGTACTATATTGCAGTAATTGAATAATCACAACACATACAAAAGTTTACTTAGATGAGACTGATCGGTGGATTTCACTTGTGTTTTCAAACGCTGTTTGTTGTTAATTTCGCACCGTTTTTATCTGTTTTCGAAGCTTTCGTTGTTATTATCTGAAGTACTCGTAGTTGTTTGTCTTCAAGCCTTATTTTGAAGTTTGTATTACTTTTGCCGCTGGTGCGTTTGATTCGGTTTCTTTTAGTGTGTTTTTGGCAGGAATGGATAGCATGACAGTCGCATCGCTTTCGGAGGCAAAGAAAAGTCGGAAAAGGGAAGTCAGAGCCACAACACGGGTATCCGTGTTGCACAACATGGCCCGTGTCAGGGAGGACACGGTTGGCAGACACGGGTAGACCAAAGCAGAAGAAAATGGGAAACAGACGTACAACACGGGTGCCCGTGTCATGCAACACGGCCCGTGTTGCAGCCCTTGTAGAAGAAAACGTGCCCTGAAGGAGTCAGCAGCCTGACACGGCCACCCGTGTTGCACAACACGGCCCGTGTCAGGGACACTGAGAGTGAAATTGTTATATTTTCTGATTTTTTGCTGTCAGACCTATTTCGAAGGGCATTTGAGACATTTCGCGATGCAATTTGAATTTAGATATAAGAGCCATTTTTTAGAAAGTAGGAGACACTTTTGAATTGATATTAGGATTGACAACTGAGGAGAGAGTTCTTCTGGAAAACAAAGGATCGATCAAAAGCGGAAGCAATTGATGATCCAAGGGATCCAACTCGAATTGTAATGATCTTCTCCTTTTCATTTCTAATTGCATTTATGTTTACAAAGAACATGAGCAGCTAAAACCCTAGTTGTTAGGGGGTGGTCCTAAGTTGCGATGTAATGACTTTCGTTTGATTATTCTATGAGAACTATGTTATTCACCTTATGTATTTTATTTTGCATAAATCTTAATGCGTATTCATATTGGAAAGTAGAATTCGAATTATGCTTAGGTTTCAGTCTGGAAAGTCAACCTAACACTTTTGCAAAATAGTCTCACGGTCGATATTGCTTAGGAATGAGGATATCCCGTATCACGTATTTTATGGTCGAAACTATTGCTTGATGCTTTTCATGGACACTGAGGAATTAGTGTACATGAAACTCATCAAAGGGTTTTTATTAAGGTATTAAGGAAAACTAAAGGGGCCAACTGATGAATTAAGGTTAATAACTATTATCGCAGAATAATCCTACATGGTTTTTACTCGCATCGTGTCCACTGCCCTAACACGGTTCTTAGATTGATTTATAAGTCTTTATTTACTTGTTGTGTAACTCTGCTACCAAACAAACCCCTAGACCTTTTGTTCCTTTGAATACTAAAAATCCCGTTAATTACTACGCAGTCCTCGAGATCGATACTTGGGACTTTTCCCTTATTACTACAATCGGTAAAAATAGTACACTTGCTATTTTCCCGATCAAGTTTTTGGCGCTGTTGCCGGGGACTGCCAAATTAACATTGTTTTTAGAATCCAAAAGAAATTTTGTTGCTCTGCGACTAAAATTTTATAATTCGCTGCATTTTTTTCTCTGCTTGTATTATCTAACGTTTGTCTAATTGTGTATGCGAGGTCAGGCCTCAGCTAAATATTCTTTTGATACAGAACCAGAACGAGCGTTACACGAAAGACGGAGAATAGCTAAAGTTAAAAGACTGGAAGAAATAGAGGAAATTATATCTGTGCAGAGCGACTCCGAAGAGAGAGAGACAACACCTGAAACTGTTCAAATGGCTGGAAATCCACCTCAGCCTGAAAGACTCCTAGGAGACTATGGAGGGGCCAATGCTCAACCAAACCGGATGACTATTGTGAATCAACCGGTGAATGTTGCGCATTTTCAGCTACACCCTTCCACCATCCGTCAGTTGGAGAGCAAGCCGTTCGCCGGAAGAATCATTGAAGATGCAAATAAACATCTTCAGAGATCCTTACGATCACCACCTCGTTGAAGATAGAAGGACATTCCGAAGAGGCCAAGAGATTGGTTATGTTCCCGTTTACACTCACTGATGATGCGGAAGAATGGTTTTACTCGCTTCCAGCTGGGAGTATCACAACATGGCAAGAGATGGAAACTGCGTTCCTGAATGAGTATTTCCCTGCTTCAGTGTTTATCCGAAAAAGATATGACATTGTCAACTTCAAGCAAAAAGAAGGAGAATCTTTAGGGGATGCATATAAGCGGTTTAAGAGGTGTCTTACAGCATGTCCTACTCATAACATGGACGCCACTGAGCAGATGCAAAACTTCGTGAATGGATTACGACTCAAAACGAAACAGCTCATAGACACTGCAGCCGGTGGTTCAACCAACTTCTCAACGGCCACGGGTATCAAAAGGATCATAGAAGCAATTGCCGCCAACGAGCACCTTGAGTTGTATGATCGCACGATAAACCAACCGGAAGGTAAGATTGATTTGAAGCTGGCAGACCAGGTTGTTAAAATGGAGGATCAGATTACCGCTGAGGTAGAGAGAAGGTTAAAGAAAATGAATGTTGAAACTCATACAGTGGCACAGGTTGAACCAGTTCAAGCAGCACCTTGTGAAATATGCGGTGGACCACACTTTACAGTGCATTGTGTAGCAACTCAAGAGCAGGTGGAACAGATTAATATGTTGAGGCAGAACAATCCCTACGCCAACACATATAATCCTGGTTGGAAAAATCACCCCAATTTTTCATGGAAAGATCAACAAGGAAATGTACAAAAACCGGTTCAAGGCCAACAACCGTATCAACCTCAGCAACAACAGTACCAGCAGACACCGTACTAACCTCAATATCAACAACAAGCGCCTCGAAAAGTTGATTGGGAAGTAGCCATTGAGAAAATGGTCGCCCAAAGTTCTCAATTTCAAGAAGAGACAAGGAGTAACTTCAGGAATGCTGGAGCATCCATTAAAAATATTGAAGTACAGATGAGTCAAATTGCTCAACAGCTAGCGAGTTCGCAAGCGTCGGGTACACTTCCAAGTGCCACAGTACCAAACCCGAAGGATCACCACCAAATTAAAGCGGTAGTAACAAGAAGTGGAAAATCCAAGGAAGTAGAAGAAGAGGAAACGGAACTAAATGATCAGATGATTGAGGTTGAGCTGGAAATTAAAGAAAATGAAGTGGTTGAGGAAGAAGTGGTGACACCGGTACCGGTAACTAAAGAAAAAGTGGTGGAACCGAAACCGGTGATCAAGCTGCCATACCCCTCAAGAAATAAAAAGAAAGGACAGCAAGAGAAGAATTTCGAGAAATTCCTTGAACTGTTTAAAAAGTTAGAGCTGAACATTCCGTTGTTGGAGGCACTAGAACAAATGCCCACCTATGCAAAATTCATGAAGGACATCATTGCTAAGAAGCGGACTAGTGAGTCCGAACCTGTTATTCTAACGGAAACTTGTAGTGCTATTTTGCAGGGTCTGAAGATTCCGGTGAAGAAGAAAGACAGTGGAGCTGTTACTATCCCATGCACTATTGGTGATAGGTCATTCAACAAAGCTTTAATTGATTTGGAAGCAAGTATTAGCCTCATGCCCTTGTCCATCTACAAAAAGTTGGATATTGGTGCGGTTCAAGACACTCGGATGACTCTCCAATTTGCTGATCATTCGATTAAACGGCCGTATGGAGTGGTTCAAGATGTTCTGGTTAAGGTAGATAAATTTGTGTTTCCAGTTGATTTTGTGATACTAGAGATGCCGGAAGATGAAGAAATGCCGTTAATTTTGGGCCGGCCATTCTTGGAAACCGGGAGAGTCATGATAGATATGGAAGGCGACACCCTGACCTTGAAGGTATATGACGAGGAGTTAAAAATTGATGTTAGTAATACCATGAAGCATAAACAGGATCTTGGCACAAGTAGCAACATACAAGTGCTAGAACAAGTTGTGGAGAGCGAACATTTGGAGAGTGTGACCCAACTGCCCCTTGAGAGAGTGTTAAGCATGTCAATTTTTAAGGAAGATAAAGAAGTGGAAGAGAATGACAGGGAAGTAGTTGAAATGTTGGAAACTTGACCATTCCAAAGGGGATCCCGACCACACCGATGGGAGGACTTACGGCAACCTATAGCGCTGGAAGGTAATGACGAAAAGCCTAAAGGTTCGGAATTGAAACAACTGCCGGAAAATCTCAAATATGTTTTTCTAGACACCGAGGAAAAGTGTCCCGCCATTATCAGCTCTAGTTTGAAAAGTGTCCAAGAGAAACAACTGATTGGGGTTCTTAAAAAATTTAAGAGTGCTATTGGCTGGAAAATCGAAGACCTCAAGGGTATAAGTCCTACAGTTTGCATGCACAAAATCCTTATGGAGAAGGACCACAAATCGGTTGTGCAGCCCCAGAGAAGATTGAACCCCGTTATGAAGGAAGTCGTAAGAAAGGAAGTGGTGAAATTGTTGGATGCTGGACTTATCTATCCTATATCGGACAGTTCATGGGTGAGCCCTGTTCACGTGGTGCCCAAGAAAGGAGGTACAACTGTGGTGACTAATGACAAGAATGAGTTGATTCCTACGCGTACAGTCACTGGTTGGAGGGTATGCATTGATTATAGGAGACTTAATTTGGCCACCAGAAAAGATCACTTTCCGTTGCCCTTTATTGATCAGATGTTAGAAAGATTGGCTGGGCACGATTACTATTGTTTTCTAGATGGATACTCCGGATACAACCAAATCGCGGTTGCGCCGGAGGATCAAGAGAAGACGGCTTTCACATGCCCGTACGGAGTTTTTGCTTATAGAAGGATGCCATTCGGGTTATGTAATGCCCCAGCAACATTTCAAAGATGCATGACTTCTATTTTTGCGGATATGCTTGAGAAACATATGGAAGTCTTCATGGATGATTTTTCGGTTTTTGGGTCATCATTTGATAATTGTTTAACTAACCTGTCACTTGTTTTGCAGAGATGTCAGGAAAGTAACTTGATCCTAAATTGGGAAAAATGTCATTTCATGGTAAGAGAGGGCATTGTCCTTGGTCACAAAATCTCACACAAAGGGATCGAAGTCGATCAAGCAAAAGTGGAAGTAATATCTAAGTTACCACCACCCGTGAACGAGAAAGGTATCCAAAGTTTCTTGGGTCACGCAGGCTTCTACCGCAAGTTCATAAGAGACTTCTCCAAGATAGCTAAACCGTTGACGTCCTTGTTAGTCAAAGACACAACATTTGTGTTCAATAAGGAGTGTGCTGACGCATTCGAAAACCTGAAAAATAAGTTAGTGTCAGCACCAATTATGATAGCCTCAGATTGGTCGCTGCCGTTTGAGATCATGTGTGACGCCAGTGACATCGGGGTGGGGGTTGTATTGGGGCAGCGGAGAGAGAAGCTTTTGCATGTTATTTACTATGCGAGTCACGTTTTGAACCCTGCACAGATGAATTACGTAACTACCGAGAAGGAGTTGCTAGCGATGGTGTATGCCTTTGACAAATTTAGGCAATATCTGTTGGGTTCTAAAGTGATTGTTTATACTGACCATGCTGCGTTAAAATATCTTTTTGCTAAGCAGGAGTCAAAGCCCAGGCTGCTAAGATGGATTCTACTTCTCCAAGAATTCGATGTGGAGATTCGTGATAAGCGAGGATGTGAAAACACTGTAGCTGATCACCTCTCGCGAATGTCACCGATTGAAGAAAACGAGGAAAAGCGTCCGATAAAGGATGAGTTTGCTGATGAACACATCCTAGTTATTCATGGTGTTCCTTGGTTCGCGGATTACGCCAACTATCTTGTCGGGGGTCTAATACCTGACGATTTTGATTCTAACAAACGGAAAAAGTTTGTTCATGACTGCAGGTTTTACTTATGGGATGACCCGTTTCTGTACAAGAGAGGGGTGGATGGACTGATCAGAAGATGCGTTCCTGAAGAAGAGCAAAGGAAGGTGCTCGAAGCATGTCATAATTCAGATTATGGAGGGCATTTCAGTGGTGACCGCACCGCGGCCAAAGTCCTCCAATCGGGGTTGTATTGGCCATCTTTGTTCAAGGATGCCCAGAACGTCGTTAAGGAATGTGACAGATGTCAACGGACTGGAAATATCTCGAAAAGAAACCAGATGCCGCAAAATTCCATGTTAGAAGTAGAGTTGTTTGATGTTTGGGGGATTGACTTTATGGGACCATTCCCACCATCATTTGGAAAACACTATATACTGGTGGCAGTTGACTATGTTTCGAAGTGGGTAGAAGCAGTGGCACTACCAACAAATGATGCTAAGGTAGTGGTCAGGTTTCTGAAGGAGAACATATTTTCGCGGTTTGGAGTACCAAGGGCCCTTATAAGTGATGAAGGAACTCACTTCCTGAATATCTCTCATGGAAAAGTTACTCCTTAAGTATAATGTGAAGCACAAAATATCTACTCCGTGCCATCCTCAAACCAACGGGCAAGCCGAGGTGTCAAATCGACAACTCAAACAGATATTAGAGAAAACAGTGCGTGCTTCCCGTAAGGACTGGGCAGTAAAGCTGGACGGCGCTCTCTGGGCGTATCGCACTGCATACAAAACACCCATTGGTATGTCCCCTTACCAACTGGTCTATGGTAAAGCTTGCCATCTGCCTCTAGAGTTAGAACACAAGGCATTATGGGCATCAAAAGTCCTTAACCTAGACCTCACCAAAGCAGGAAAGTCTAGAACTCTCCAACTCCATGAGCTAGAGGAATTCTGGAACCGGGCATATGAGAATGCCAAAATTTACAAAGACCAAGCAAAGAAATGGCATGATCGACGAATTCAGAAGAAAGAATTTCGGGAAGGACAATTAGTACTGTTGTACAACTCCCGGCTGAAACTCTTTCCGGGAAAGCTTAAATCAAAATGGTCAGAACCATTTGTAGTACATAAGGCGTTTCAGCACGGAGCAGTCGAGCTGAAAAATCCAGCAAATGGAGACATTTTTAAAGTAAATGGTCAGCGTCTGAAACCTTACTACGAGGGACAGCAGAAAGATCGAAACGAAGTCGTTCATCTCACATGATACGATGAAGGACCGTCGAGCCAGGCGACGTAAAACAAAGCGCTTCGTGGGAGGCAACCCACGTATTTTACACTCACACTTTCATTTTGTTTTTTTTTGTTTTAACAGGTTTTGATTAACTCGCGGTTCATCGGTGAAAGAAGATGGTCGGAGACCAGAGGAGAGGAAAAAATTTGAAAAACAGCACCCTGACACGGGTGGCCGTGTTACACAACACGGGCCGTGTCAGGCCTAGCATATCAGGGCTGAAAAACTTGAACAAGGTGGAGTCAGTGGTGCAACACGGGTGCCCGTTTTGTGCAACACGGCCCGTGTTGCAGGTGCGTGATTTTGAAAAAAATATAATACAGGAGGTGCAACACGGGTGCCCGTGTTGTGCAACACGGCCCGTGTTGCAAGGCACGCTGTCACTAATCATGTTTTACCAAGTGGGGCCCACCTGTTTTACTACCCACTTATCATTAGTAACCACCCATTTCTTATCATTGTTCCCTATCACTTCATCTCCCTTCTTCTTCTCCCCCACAAAACCCTTAGCCTCCATAGCCTACTCTCCAAAAAGCTTCCATATCCACCACACCCACTCATCGGAAACACTTCCGCCCTTCACAAAAAACGTTCTACTCATCCTTGTGCTCATTTCTACGGTTGCGTTTTTCACTAACAGTGATTTCGAAATTTTTCGAACTATCTGTGTTGTTTGTGTTTTGCAGGATTAATAATGCCTCCTCATAGAGACACAGGAAAAGCAGTGGCGGAAACTTCGCGCCCCAGAAAGAGAGCACACCGTATGGTGAATCCTCACGGCATACTCTTTGAAGACCCGGATCATCAGAAGAAATACTCCAACATCATCAAGCGTAAGCTCACTCCCACAAGGTATATCTGTAACACGATGCTTGATAATCTAGGGCTGAGAGTAGAAGTCCATAGGATGTTTCACACTCTGGGTATGCTAGAATTTATGCAATTGGAAGCGCCGACTTATGAGCGCATAACTGTTGAATTCTTGAGTACTTTAGAATTTCAGTTGAAGCACAGGTGGACAGGTGTGGAGGAGGAATATTATGGTACATTGAGGTTTCGGTTATTTGATACTGACCATAGCCTGACAATAGCCGAATTGGGAGATATTCTGAAGCTCCCCAATTTTGGACCTGGAGCCCCTCCGGGAAATTTTAGTGCAGGGGACTTCTGGAAGGCTATTACAGGCAGAACTGATTATGTCGCTAAGGCGGCAAAAGCCTCATGTATCCATAACCCGTGTTTCAGGTACGCTCAAAAGGGACTGGCCTATACACTATTCGGCAGGGGTGACAGCACAGGAGTGGCCACTCAGAGGGAGTTGTACTTCATGTATGGCATGGCAAATCAAGAACTCATCAATGTGGCTGCCTTTGCAACATACCACCTGAAGAGGGTTGCGAATGCACCTTCCGGCGAAATCAGTGTAGGCGGTATGATTACTCAAATCGCAAATCACTTTGGCCACGGTGCTCTCCTGAGAGAGGAACCCACTGTTGCAAGTAAGACAAAGATAGATCTTGCCACACTGACTGCCCAAGGTATGATTCGAGTCTTTGATAATTACTACTCCTTGGTAAGCCGAAACAGTCATCTCCTCGCTTTACCTGCCCCTGACTTTATTAGTATTCAAAATGTGAATAACTGGCTATATGAGAGCACAATGCAGGATGAAGAAGACCAATTTTATGATGGTACAGGTACAGAATTCTTTGAGGAGGAAGAAGATCAGGTAGAAGAAGCGCCTATACCGCCTACTCGAGTCTCACCCCATCAGGAGTCCGGCTCCGGCTCTTGGAGCTTATCTAAAAAAGAATGGGATTGGATGGAGAGTGAGATGTGTCATCTCCGAAGTGAGCAGACAAGGCAAGGAGAGGAGCAGACAAGACAAGGAAACAAACAAATCCGACAAGGCAGGTTGGTCGGTGAAATGCACGAATGGATGCGGCAGATGATGCTGCGCGACCAACCTCTGCAACCATGAACTCTGTGAGTCCTCTGCTACTGGTGTTCCAACAGTGAGGACACTGTTGAATCCTAGTGTGGGGGTATTTTATTTGTGTTTTTATGTTATTTGTTTATGTTATTTGTGTGTTTTCGTTTCTGTTTTAGTTATTTGGTTATTTAATTTTCAGTGTTAGTTTGTCAGTGTTAGTTTGAAAGCATGATAACAAGTCCACAGGAAAACCTCCTAACATTGAGCTAATAAAATTAATAACATTGTTGGTTTAGGGAACTATTTGGTGGAGATGTCGGTGAGTGAGGTGATGAGAAAGTATATAGAATACTCAGAAAAGAACTGTGAGGATGAAATCGGAACAATCTTGAGAGATAGGTAAAAGGCAAACACCCTGGGTTTCCCGAATAGGAACGAGTTTGACGTGTAGATTTGTACCATAGTGCTTTGATCTGAGAAGTACCCCTGAGTAGTTTATTTTGACAATCAGGTTTCATCAATAAGAATCGTGTGTGCAAGGTTAACGAAAAATATTGAGCTAAGGCACAGCGGGAAAAAAAACAAACAAACAAAAAGGGGCAATTAGGCGACTAAACCTTCTAAGTTGGGTAACCCTCACCCGGTTATTCAGCCCAACGGCGGTCGAACCTGAAAGCCATTCAAAAATAATAACAGTGCCAGAAAAAGAAAAATGTCGTGGATGAATCTTGTGCACACGAGGAAAATAAAAAAAAAGTCATTATAGTGATTGTCCGAATGAAAGGGAGGAAAATCGAAAAAGAAGACTTAAGTACAAAGCATAGTCGGAGAGGTTACCCATAGGGAAACTGAGGTCTGTGGTTTACTGCAGTCTAGTGTTTGCATGTTACCTGTTTTGAAGGAAAAGCCGGGATTAATCCTAGTGGGACTTGGAATGAGAAGTTCAAGTATGAGTATCATCACCGTAACTCACATTTCTATGGACGGTTCCGTTATGAAAAAGATATTAAGTTCGGTTTGGCGAGCTTTTTGCTTGAGGACAAACAAAAGTTCAAGTTCCGGGGAGTTTGATCGGTGGATTTCACTTGTGTTTTCAAATGCTGTTTGTTGTTAATTTCGCACCATTTTTATCTGTTTTCGAAGCTTTCGTTGTTATTATCTAAAGTACTCGTAGTTGTTTGTCTTCAAGCCTTATTTTGAAGTTTGTATTACTTTTGCCGCTGGTGCGTTTGATTCGGTTTCTTTTAGTGTGTTTTTTGCAGGAATGGATAGCATGACAGTCGCACCGCTTTCGGAGGCAAAGAAAAGTCGGAAAAGGGAAGTCAGAGCCACAACACGGGTACCCGTGTTGCACAACACGGCCCGTGTCAGGGAGGACACGGTTGGCAGACACGGGTAGACCAAAGCAGAAGAAAATGGGAAACAAACGTACAACACGGGTGCCCGTGTCATGCAACACGGCCTGTGTTGCAGCCCTTGTAGAAGAAAACGTGCCCTGAAGGAGTCAGCAGCCTGACACGGCCACCCGTGTTGCACAACACGGCCCGTGTCAGGGCCACTGAGAGTGAAATTGTTATATTTTCTGATTTTTTGCTGTCAGACCTATTTCGAAGGGCATTTGAGACATTTCGCGATGTAATTTGAATTTAGATATAAGAGCCATTTTTTAGAAAGTAGGAGACACTTTTGAATTGATATTAGGATTGACAACTGAGGAGAGAGTTCTTCTGAAGAACAAAGGATCGATCAAAAGCGGAAGCAATTGATGATCCAAGGGATCCAACTCGAATTGTAATGATCTTCTCCTTTTCATTTCTAATTGCATTTATGTTTACAAAGAACATGAGCAGCTAAAACCCCAGTTGTTAGGGGGTGGTCCTAAGTTGCGATGTAATGACTTTCGTTTGATTATTCTATGAGAACTATGTTATTCACCTTATGTATTTTATTTTGCATAAATCTTAATGCGTATTCATATTGGAAAGTAGAATTCGAATTATGCTTAGGTTTCAGTCTGGAAAGTCAACCTAACACTTTTGCAAAATAGTCTCACGGTCGATATTGCTTAGGAATGAGGATATCCCGTAACACGTATTTTATGGTCGAAATTATTGCTTGATGCTTTTCATGGACACTGAGGAATTAGTGTACATGAAACTCATTAAAGGATTTTTATTAAGGAATTAAGGAAAACTAAAGGGGCCAACTGATGAATTAAGGTTAATAACTATTATCGCAGAATAATCCTACATGGTTTTTACTCGCATCGTGTCCACTCCCCTAACACGGTTCTTAGATTGATTTATAAGTCTTTATTTACTTGTTGTGTTACTCTGCTACCAAACAAACCCCTAGACCTTTTGTTCCTTTGAATACTAAAAATCCCGTTAATTACTACGCAGTCCTCGAGATCGATACTTGGGACTTTTCCCTTATTACTACAATCGATAAAAATAGTACACTTGCTATTTTCCCGATCAGAGACATATTAGCTTATTAACCTAAAATAATTTGTAAGTTAAGGAGAGAATTATCTTATATTAACTTCGCTTAATGTGAATAAATATCTTCATTCATATTTCGTGTGTTTGAAAGATTTAATTTAGAATTTATGATTTCACAAGTATATGTCATACAATTAATTTTAGACGACTAAGGATTATGAACATGTGGTACAAGGTGTTCAATATAAATTTTAATGATATATTTGATACTTATAAAGAAAGTTCTGGAATAAAATAAAAAATTGAGATTTTAGTTTTAGAAAACAACTTCACAAAATTTTGATTGTGAGTAGACAATAAATATTTGCACGATATTTTAGTCGATACAATAATTAATGTCATGAAAAACTCAATTTCTCAAATTTTTAATTTTCTTTTGAAATATGCAAATTTTATTGAATTGAAGAAACTATTGGTTCTTCAATACTAATTCTTGCATCATAATACATCTGATTCAACCAATTTTACTAACAACACACTTAAGTGTGATTTGTAAACTCTGAATTTACAATAATACTCATGTTTTAATTGTTCTAACCAATTTTAATGTATAATAAAAATATAATTGAAATTAGTTGTTGTCAAAATAAAAATAGATGTTTTAAATGAATATTTTTTTAATCATGTATATATCAACTATTATTCTTCATATACAAAATTATTTTAAAACACAATTTATCTTTATTAAATAAAGCATCATAAATCATAGATACATACTTTTATTTGATTTAACTATTATAAATTAAATCTAAAAAATTTAAAAAATATATATTCATTAATAACTAAACAAAATAAAAATATTATAAGTAAATTTCAATAGAATAATATAAGGAATATATAAGAATTAAGAAAAATAAAAACATAAAAAGATTTATGAAAATAATATAGTTCAATAGAGACTATTTAATCATATTGTAAAATTTTCTTAATCTTCTCATAAAATAATATTTATATGATATTTCTATACTTAGAGATATAAAAAGTTTAAATTCAATTTAATATGTAAAATAATATCAAATTATTAAACTTATCATACTTAAAAATAATAAATAAATTAAATTGATCTTTATAAATATGGTCTTCATCTTGCAATAAATAATAATTTCAATAATCATTAAAATAATTTAATATACCAAATAAAAACCAATATTGATATATTAAATGTTTTAATTGCTATATTAAACATAGTTGAATTTAATAAAATATTTTTAAAATGTCTCATTATAATTTTATAATAATTATAAATTATTTACGCATAAACTTATCAATACACTTTACTATCATTAAAAAGAGAAATTCGGTTACATTTCATATATACTAACGAATACCCGTGCGATCTGTACTCTGTACTCACACGCTAGGTTGCGGGAATTACTTGTCAATTTTTTAATTTTTTTCAGTACAAGGTTAATAAATCTAACCGCAGTAGTATTATAAGTTACAAAATACAAAATTAACACTTCCTACTTATGGAATTCAAAAATATATAGTAATATCATTCAATACACAATATGTCACTCGAAAATGATACTTTATCGGTGCAACAATAATAATTTTTTGATAGAATTTTTCATTCTTACAATAACATGAGTAAATATATCAAACTTAATTCAATGTATACAAAATAAAACTTAAATGATCAGTCTAGAGTTGGTATCTAATAGATTTAATATATGAACATTAAAATGACCAATCTACATATGGTATATCATAGATACGTTCACATTTATCCGTAAATTATACCTACAACCATGAATAAACGCTATCACATGGTCCAGTCTATTTCACAGGTTACATTGCAAAATATCACTAGACTTAATGGGTTGATAAATCCAACCTCTAGATTTTTTTCAATTTTAAAATTATTTTAACTTATTTCCGTATATAAAATTATTTAGATTAACATGTATGTTTTTTTCCTATTTATAAGCGCCGTGAACTTATGTGATAATTTATAAAGTAATTTTTAATTTATTTATGTTAAAAACAATTGTTTTAACAATTCAATTTTTCTCCTTTATAAAAATACTTGTAACTTATTTTCATTTATACAAATAATTGTATAAATAGTTGAATTTATTATATTTATAAAATTATTTGTAACTTATTCCTATTTATAAAAACAATGGTAACTTATTCAGTTTATAAAAATGATTGTATCAATATATTTTTATCTTTTATCATTAATTTTTTATGATTATCATTTATCATTAAATTTTCAATACTACCATTTAATATATTTTTATCAGGATTACAATTATAAAGTTAATTTGAAAAGATTATGATAAATTTTAATTATTTTTAATCAATAAGTATAATTTTAATATTATTTATAAAAATAATTTTATCAACATGTAAATTTTTTCTCATTTATAAATGCCTTGAACTCGTATGTTCATTTATAAAAATATTCATAATTTATTCTCGTTTGTAAAACTATATGTATTGACAGTTGAATTTTTCCATTTATAAAATTATTTGTAACTTATTTTCTTTTATAAAAATAATTATAACTTATTTTCATTAATAAAAATAATTGTATCAATAGTTGAATTTTTTTATATATAAAAATAATTATATCAATAGTTAAAAACATTACAAAATAATTATAACTCATTCCAATTTATAAAAATAATTGTACCAATAGTTAAATTTTTCTGTATATAAAATAATTATATCAATAGTTGAATTTATTATTTTAATGTCTAGTTAATTTGATTAAAGTACAATAAATATTCTGACTAATTAAAAAAGGTATTCTATAGACAAAAATAAACTTAAAAGTAATTGTTACAAATAATTGTATTGATAGTTGAATACATTAACTATAATATATATGCGTTAATGTATTAAATATTTAAGATGTACTCACTAAATTTTAATGGAATATTAAATTGTATTAATTTGTAATTATGGACTAACTTACTTTTTAATAAATATAATAAAAAACCATCAATATTTTTAATTAATGAAATATAGTTAAATGAAATCAATTGCATATCAATAATAAATAGTAAAATTAAATCGAATAACTTTTTTTGAATAATTAAATTATTTGAAACCTTTGAAGTTTACAATTATCATACCATCTTTAGTAACAATATTCGATTTTTTAACTAATTAGCCAATAAAAACAATTTTTCGAATAATTAATGAATAAAAATATTTAAAAATGTTTCTTAATATAATAGATAAAAATTAATTCTAAAAAAAGTTAACAAAAAAATTAAATAAAAAATTAAACTTTATATAGGAAAGAGAAAAAAACAAAAATCTCTTTGATATAAGAATATCGAATAATTATAAGTAGGCAAATAAAAAAATTAATAATTTAATATTTATTAGTGTTGATATCGGTAGATAAATTAAAAATTGTGAGAAAGAGAAAAAGAAACCATAAATAAAAACAACATTTAATTTTCTATGTCCATTGAATCTTCCAAGATCATTTTTTACTAAGATAAATTTATTATTGATAATATCAAATCCTATCAAAATCTAATATTGAAACAATATTATAAATTTTTATTTAAATAAAAATATTAATTATCAATAATGATTAGATACATTAAACAAAAAGACATATTTTAAAAATAAATATTTGTAACAATTTTTAAGAATAAATACTAATATTTTCGTATAAATATTATAAAAACTAAATTATAAAAATAAGTTTTTTCATTTATCTCTTTAATAATTATAAAGTTATTTTAATCATTATATTTATTTCTTTAATTCATGAATTTAGTTGTGTTAACGTATTTTTAATCGATAAGTACAATTTTAATATTATTTATTTATAATAAATATAATATCAAAATAGTATTCTTTAATATTAAAAGTTATTCCAATTTATTATTAAAAATATTTGTATAATATTACAATTTATTACAAATCTAAAATTACATTAAAAACAAAATACATTGATAGTCTATTATAATTAATTATATTTAAAGATTAAAATAGAAATTGGAAAAAAGAAAGGAAAATGATTAAGGAAGATGAAGGTAATTTTCAAAATATAGGATTATATGTAAAAAAAAATTATTATAATAATCATAAGTGAATTAATTAATTTAAAATCTATAAATAAAATAATAAATTGATTTAAATTACTGGAATTAAAATGTAACAATAAAAGTTACTATAAGTAAAAATTGCAAGGAAGAGAAAAAAAATCATAAACAAAAACATCTCAAGCGCATTCAATCCTTTATAAGAATACCTACAAATGAGAAAATAAATTAATAATATAGTTTATGTTATTATTCTTTTACCATTATATATTATTTAAAATATTTTAAATCTAAACGTGTCTATTAATTTTTATTTATTTATTTAGAATTAATATGAAGTCATACCATTTTTTTAAATTATTCAAAAAAATTATATTTTTACCTTAGCATTTTTTTTACAAAATAGTATTTGAGTTTTTATATTATTAATTTTTAATTTACTATAAAATGGTTTTTAGTTCTAAATTGTAAAATCAAAATAGAATTCTGTAATATTAAAATTTATTTCAATTTATTATTAAAAATAATACAAAATTATTACAATTTATTATAAATCTAAAATTACAGAAAAATAAAATACATTAATAGTAAAATTAATTAGATTTAAAGATTAAAATAGAAATTGAAAAAGAAGAAAATTGATTAGCCAAGGTAGCTAATGTCTGTTCACATTTCTGTCATCAACTAAGATAAGGATATTATAACTCGTCGCCCGAGTGTGAGACTTTTCTTCCATATACATCCAGCAAATCCATTTCATGTATGTATTAATAGTTCAAACACTTTCAATATGATTAATTTTGTGACATTTTTTAACTTCAAAACTAATTTATAGTTCAAACTCATATTCATTATTCACTAATTCAAACAACTCTTAATCAAACATTTCATAGACTAATATGATAACGTTCAGCGTTAACTATCCAAACACATGACAACTCAATCATGCTTCGAAAGTCAAATTCACAAAATATCTTAGTCTCATGACATAACTTTAACACGTATTCATAATATAGCAAGACATGACAGCTAACATAACTATCACAACCACTAACATTACTAACCAATGAATTGAACTCAACTCACGCAATTAACATTAGCAACTTTAACACAACACAAATAAAAAATTATTGGAACTTAATAGATTCTACTAACAGAATTTATGTAACTAACTGCTTCAAGTTATAATTCACCATAGTTAACTAATACAAAGGGTTTCTAATTGTAACGATACTAACTTCAATTCATTCACTAAACTACCTTCCTAACTTAACTAACTCAACTACACTAATTATGTTCACTAAAGGTCAAGTTACTAACCAATACTCTCTAACTGTAATTCATTCTTCACTAACACATTTAGCTGTCATTACCTCAATTCAACACCAACTGCAGTTAACAGAAGGTTAACAAAATCAGATTTTTAACTAACTGACTCCATTAACAGAATTAACAACTAACTCTAACAATCTCCTAACAAATTCCAGTTGACACAACTGATTGCATAACTAACTTTCATTTGATTTTCAACTTGCCAATATTATGCAATAGAAAACACCCCAAACAATCCTTATAGGTTTGCGATGAGCAAACAAAGGAGCTTCATGAAGTAAATTCAGAAAGTTACATCAATGCAAAACACAAACATCAAATCAGAGAAATGATAACTCAAAACTGTACAACATATAATTTTGCTTTATTTGTGTAACTTATACTTCAATAGATTCATGTTGAAAAATTAACAGGAAAAGATAATCTTACGTTCCTCTTCATAACTTACCCTTCATCACCACCTGAAAATTTTCAACACATAATTAGACAACTATACAGTGTAATCAAGTAGACATGGTATTTTGTTTACTGATTTTTTAAAGTCAAATTGTAACTAGTGGATAGAACAATTTTGGATATACCTAATTAGTGCTCCTGAGATGATTTACAAATATTTCAAATTTGTCTCTCTATATAGCTGCAAAAGTCAATAAACAAACTTAGGTTTGAAACTGCAAAGATTTAGGTATTCCAGCTAGCTGAAGAAACCAAATAAAAATAGAACATGACAAATAGAATAAAAATAGTTACCTCAAGAACTAAGGTTGTCACCATGACAGTACAAACATTATCAACAATGTTAACTCTATGACGTCTAACTTTCTCAAGTAAATTGCTCCATGCACTTTGTATGAGATATGTCAGCTTCAAGGGTGCCCAAAAGTTAAATGCTTGTTCCACTTCCTATTAAAAGTAAAGGTAATAGTGAATGAAATAGTGCGACATTATTTTAACTTGTTATTAAGATGTGAGAGTCTTAAAATGTACAATTGCCGTGAAAATGTAAACGGGTTTAATTCATGAATAATCTCAAATCTCAAATTTAATTAAAGAAGAAGAAATTTAGCTGGGGAATTTTATCGAACATTTGGTGTGCGACACTAAAATGACAATCTTTCCACCATTTCACAAGATGTAAGTTGAGCGTAAAATCAACAACAACAATCCATAGCACATGAAATAACTGAAGCTTACCGAAAATTTTCTTCTTCAATTGCTCTTTCTATTCTTTGAAATTCAACAACGATCTTCAGCCTCAACCGCTCATCTTCTTTTTCAAGTACTTCTTCTTGTTGATTTGACTCATTGAAACTACTACTAACTATTGCTTCATCTGCTTGTCGTTGACCCAACATTGTTTTGTCTAAAAAAATTTATGGATCTGAAACATATAAAAAAAATACAAAAACATGATTGGAACACTAACTCAGATCCAAAAATGGAAGAAATAAAAAGACATAAAACTTTTGCAAATTTACAAACAATCCATACATTGGCTGCTCAAGATCAATACTTGTTGTTTGAGTTCTTCAACCGTCTTCTCCATCTCCAATTTGTAAGGAACTCCGGTAGAACATATTCCAGAAAAAAAATCCAAAATCAACAAAGTCTCAGGTAAATATGAAGTTGAATAGAGATAAATAGGAAAAAATTAGGAGAAAAAAATCCATTAACCAAAAGTGAATCAATTTGAAGCAGAGTCAATTTTAACCCTTTCATTTCTCGTTGTTCGAGTTCTTCAACTGTCTTCCCCATCTCTGATTTGCACCATATATTCGATTTTGAAAAAAAAAATCCATTAACCAAAAGCGATTGGAAGAGAACATATGAAAATAGAGATAAAGAGAAAATAATTTGGAGAAAAAAAAAAGCCTTGAACATGGAGACATCGTTTAGGGATGGAGAGGCGAGAGTTATACCTGGCTTGCTTGAACATGCATCGATCAAATATAATAATGTTGAATAAATTTTATCGATGCATGTTCCTTAACTTCGTGTTTTAACTTAGCTTATTCGTTAACTTCGCTCGGTCTTAAGTCGTCATGCTTAATGCGGCAAATAAGAATATAATTCACATAGTGTTGATGATGCTTATTAACCAATACTTTAATCAAATAGGATCTGAATACACTTAGAGAATTGGTGATATAATAACCGATAATAAGTCTGAAATTACCGAACCAGTAGATTAATCAGTTAATCGTAATTGTTTACTTTATTTCCGTCTCAATTGTTTGAAAACCTAAACCCTCAATTTGTTTTCTTTATTTTGGTTAATTTAACTTAGAGTCTTTGCGATACGACTCGAGTGTCACTTCCTTATACTATATTTTTAATAACTCGTTTTTGACCCCTGCGCGACAGCAGATCAAATTGACATCGTTGGCGGGGACTCTCTATTGATTTTAATCGTTTTTAGAATCCTAGTTTAGAATTTTGCTAGTAAATTTTTTGTTTTTTGTTTTTTTTTACTTCCAGGGTTGCAGTATAAAGGTAAGTATCTGAGCTCATCAGGAGAATCTATAAGCTACTATTTTCAATTAATTTGATTTTTTTTCAAAAAATTAAATCAAGAAACAATACTCCATTTGAAGAGACCTCTAAGAGATTTAAACCCTCAATATCGCAAATTCCTCATTTTTCTACTTTATTTGATTTATTTTCTATTTTTATATTCTCAAAAAATTCCAAATTTTTTTTGTAGATTCGTTATTTTATTATATTTGATTTTTAGTCATATTTTCATGATTTTTAGATTTTATTTTAATCGTTTTTTCATTAGATTTTATTAGTGATTTTATTAGTCAGATTTGATAGTGATCTGATTTTGATTTTGATTTTATTAGTCATTTTTTATAATGATTTTATTTGATTATATATTAATTTGATTCTTAATTTGAATTTAATAATCATATCATGATCAAAATAGAGCCTTAAGAGAACTTGTTGCACCTGATTCACTTTTTGTTGATTTTCCTTCTTTGTCTAATTTTGATGACGCTTATATTTGTAATATTTGTACTGATACTCAGTTATGTTCAGTTTGTGCGAAAATTGAAGTTGTCTTACATGTTGATATTATTCTAATATTTCTTACGATATTTCTACTGACAAAGTTGATGGTGCATGTGTAAATGTAGTTCATGCTGCCAAAAATTTCAATTCATTGAGCAACCATATGCTTTAAAGCTTAAGTCACTCCCTTCAAATTTAAAATATACATTTTTAGAATTTGAAGAAAATTTGCATGTAATAATTTTATCTAAACTTGAATCTGAACATGAACAAAAGGTGTTACAGGTGTTAAAGAAACATAAAAAGGCAATTGTATGAACCTTGGATGACATTCCTGATATAGTCCGTCCATAGGTATGGAGAAAAATTAGTTAGGCAGCCCTAAATGCGGGCTTGTTAGAACAAGATTTTTTCATGACAAGTATTCCTTAAGGTTTTGATGATAATAAAAGTATTGAAAGAACAATGGTGTTAACTAATGTGTATTCTAAGTATGTAGGTTCCAAAGCTTAAGAAGAATCTATTCAGAATCTGATATAAAGACGCATTTGAGAGAAGTTGAGTTATTGGCTTCTGGTGGTTCAGAATTGAAGAACGTTCTTTAAGTGAAGTTTGATAATATAGGTTTCTTTACACTCCAAAGCTGAAGGTATCAGTATCAGAAGAGCGATATATTATATATACTTATTGAATGTATCAGCATCTGGTGATCATTTAAAACCAGTGACAAAGTTGAGTTATCCGTACTGCCGAAAGCAAGCTACAATGTCAAATCAGTTTGTCAGCTAGAGTCTGTGTTCACATGACTCAAGAAGAGTTGACATGCTTTACGCATATCTACTCTCAATAGATCTATAGTACAAGATCACAAGGAAGACGGTATGGTTAAAAGAGTTACACAATGGATACAGATTTTATGGTGTATCTATCTTCAACTTCTCTTGCACGATAGAGTAATAAAGAAACTTGTTAAAGTTATCTCTTCCAATGACTATCATTCTACAATTTCTATATAAGTAATTGAAGATTCAATGTGGAATTAACAACAAGGAAAATAAAGAACGAGAGCTAAGAAGAAAGAAGTGTTTCACGTTTCTCTTTGAATGGAAAAATAATAAGATCAACAATGGAAACTCAATCGTAGATGCATAAATTATGTTATTTGTTTTAAATTGTACAAACCTTAAGATTTCTTAAACATTTAATATCTTAGAAATCTTAAGTGCTATGATCTTTTTTATGGTTATTTCCCTGTACCTCTGGTTGTATCAAGTACACATTATTGTCTATTCTGCTAAACATATTGTGTTTAGTATTTTAGAAAGAAAGTCTCTTGATATGTGCTTGAGCATCAAAGTATCTTGATGTGAGCTTGAGCCAAGTAAGTATCTTGCAATGTGCTTGAGCATTGAAGACTTGATCGGTTATTAATTAAGCAGGAAAAGTCTTGGATTCGAGGAATCTAAGCATGGACGTCTTGTACTCGAGAAGTATGAGCAGAAATCTTAAACCAGAGGAGTTTAAGTAAGGAAGTCTTGGATTCATGGAATCTAAGCAGGAAGTCTTGAATTCGTGGGATTTAAGAAGGAAGTGTTGAACATGGGGATTTAAGCAGGTATTGGGCTGATGGTCTAAATAGAAAGTCGTGAATCTGTGAGATTTAAGCAAAAAGTCTTAAGCCTAAGGGGTTTAAACAAGAAGTCTCGGGATGAGGTTCTGAGTAGAAAATTCTTATGCTCGAGGGCATAAGAAATTGTAATCATGATTTGATTATAGTGGAAAATCTCTTGTGTTGCAAGGGGACTGGACTACTCACAGTTTAGGAGGAACTATGATAAATATTTGTGTGTTCTGTTGTTATTTATTTGTTTTTATTATTATTTTGCTGCAACTTATAATCAGAATTTGAACTTTGTTTAGAAGCAAAGCAAAAACGATGAGTACAATTCAACACTCCCCCTTCTTGTGGATTTTTCTCATCTTCAGTTAACATTAGAGCATGGTTTGTACATAACACTTAACGGTGATGCAAATAAATATCCTAATAGAAAAATATGTCTGCTGAAGATGTCTTTTCAAGAAGGAATCAAGTACCATATGAAAAAGATTTTTCTTTGCTAATCCTCCCATATTCAGTGGTGAACCTGTTGAATTTAAATGATGGAAAAGCAAAAGCTTACTCATATATCGTTGGTCTTGATAAAGGATTTTGATGAAAGATCTATGGAATATCCTTGAGAAAGGTATTTCTATAGAAGTTGATGGTATTCAGATGATAAAAGATAGAAAATCTCTCACACTAGTTCAGAAGAAGCTTTACATAAATCATCTTGAAGATATAAGCATTCTGGTAGATGTTTTATCTCATTTTGAGTATATCAACATCATTGATATGTCTACTGGTAGGACTATCTTTGAATCCTTATGTTCTAAATTTAAAGGGAATCAGTTAGAGCTTAACAAGTTACACTTCATCTAATATTTCCAAGAAAATTCTGAGAAGTCTGCCTGCTAGATTCAGATCAAAAGTCACAGCTATTTAGGAAGTTAAAAACTTGATTATACTGAGTCTTGAAAGTTTGATTAGAAATCTTCAAAGTAAAGAAAATAAATTAGATGAAGATAACCTGGCACGGAAATCTACTTTCCTCAAGCCTGTTGAATTCCTATGGAATGTATGATGATGAGGAATTAACCTTCCTTATTTAAAGATTCTATCAGTTGACTAAAAAGAATAAGAAATATATTGATGGAAATAGTAAATTCAGAAGGTTCTGAAATAATCATATTTTAACTGATTTTCCCAATCTTAAGAACAAGGAGAAAAGCTACCAGACAGAAAAACCCAAAAAGAAAATGTCAGAGTTCTTGAAAGCATATTCAAATGAAGCTGACAAAGTTGAAGATTTAGAAAGATGTGAAAAAGGTGATTTGGCTCTACTGGCCATTATTATATCTTCTGAAGAAGCGTCTGAATCCAAGAATAAATCAAATATTGAAAAGAAATAGTTAACATCTAATTTATCTTGCTTCAATATTTTTTTTTAGATCATGATCACTCAAGTTGTTTTAATAAACAAGCTTAAATCATGAAGCTAGAGATTGATCATTTAAAAGAAGATCTAAAAATCTCTCAAGAGAAGATCAAGTATATTGAAATTTTGTTTTGTTTTGTAATAAGAAGTCTGCTTCTCAAGATCATATCTTAAGTGACTTCGTTGCTCCTAAGGAAGTTGAAGGCTATCATAAAATTTGTGTTAAAGGACAATTCCTTAAGAAACCCATCGACTCTTCTTTTTCTGGCAATACTTAGACAATGCTAAAAACTTATTTTATACTAACCTCTGATAGCAAACACTATCTGAATCTATGATTTTTAGAGATTTCAAAATCAATGATTATAAAGTCAAATGTTTGATAATAAATGAATCCAAGATAATGAAATTAAAAACTCTCCTAAGAACAGATTTTGTTAGTGCCAAAACTCATCCTAGAAATCAATTTCTGGAATGAATCAAGTTACTACTATCATATTAAGGCATGAAGTAAAAAAAAAAGCCTGTCAGAACTAACATTTAAGGACCCACGGAAATATGGGTACCAAAATCCTATATTATATTTGCTGCAGATATTACAGAAGAAAGGAGCAAGGAATCTTCCATGACACTTGATCAATGGTTTCTTACAACCCATGATGGAAAAAAAGTCTACACACCAAACTCAAAAGCTGAAGAATGCAAAAAGTATGGAGTTCGGAGAAAAAAAATGGAATCATTGGTATAAGTGCCATTGAATCAAAATGCACTTGAAGACAACATTCAGATTCCATTGTCAAATCTGAATACTTTCCCGAAGTCTGACCAAGAAAAACTAAAAAAGAAAGGTATGTTATATTTTTCACTTTGCAAACTTTTTGACTCAATGAGTTATTTATGTATGAGTGAATACAAAGTCTTTAATAGAACTCTAGAGAAATTCTTTTAGCTGATAACGAATGAATCTTCAGAAATCTTTAAAAAAAACTATGTTGTACTTGACTATACAAAATAAGTCATTAACTAGAAGTAAATCATATTTATGGAAACAATATTATCACATTTTGTTATAATATTGCTACCAGTCAGTAGTCAAAGAAACTAATTCAACATTCATGAATCAAACACGTCTATCTGAAAAACTAATCTCCATTTTTAAAGAGGAAATGCTTAACTCTGAATGAAATATCAAAGACTGAAAACTAACAGTAGATGTCTCACTCAAAGTCTAATCCTACTAGACTCTGATGACAGATAGCTTCTAAAAATTGCAGTCTTTGAGATTCAGAAAAGGAATCTTTACTTCTGACAAGCGGTTTAAGTAAAAGAAAAATTTCTTTTAAATCTTTGTCTTAAATTCCATAAAGTTGAAAATCATCTAGTGTGTTTAAAAGTTTGTTGAGTAAGAGCCATTGGGCAATGATATTTTCTTGTTTTATACATCTATAATCTCTATCCCTTGTCTTTGTGAAACATAATTTCTTGTCACCTTTTATATCCCTCTGACAAGATTCTTATTCCTTTGTGGTCAGAATCTTGTTCAAATCTTTTCTTTATATTTGTTTTTCTTTTGTGTGTTGATCAAACTAAACATGAGATGAATTCTCTAATTAATTCTTCACTAAATCAAGTCAATCAACTAGTTGTCATCAATGAAAAGTTTGTGGATTTTGAAGAGTTGTTTAAGCTAGGTTTTAATTTTTGGAAGACTGTTTCTGAACAAGGATGGAATGGATACTTTGAGATGCTCATTGGTTTTACTTATCTAAATATTATCAAAGAGTTTTGGTTTAATGCATCCTTGGTTGAGCTAAATTCTGAGTATGTTATCCTTTCCAAAGTTGCTGGTGTTTCTATAATAGTAACCTCTTAGTCAATTGTTAATGTGATCAACTGTGAGGAAATTGGAGAAATTCCAGGTACTCTTATATGGAAATGCTATCTTCTTACTTGGCATACTTTTGTAGATCCATCAAACCTTTTGCAGGTCATAAATCTTCGTCTCGATGAAATTGTTTGGAACCAGGTTATGAACTAAAAACTTCTCACTAAGGATAAGGATCTAGACCTGGTGGATTTTATTGAAAAAGATTTGCTACTTCTTCTTAATTCAGACATGGAGATTGATCTTCCTCAAGTTATGTTTGACCATCAAAAAAGGACTCTTTCATTCTTTCACAAGGGAAAGACCTTCTTTATTATTTATGGATGTGTTCTTTATGAACTATTAATCCAACAAGGAGTTGTCATAACATCAGAGGATGAGCCTTCTAAAATTTGAATAGATAAGCTTGAAGTTATCTATAAGAGGTTCTAAAGTTGGTCATCTGCAGTTACATGCCTTGTAACTGTTATCACCTTGTATTAAACAATCTCTTTGTTTCAATAAAAATTGTTATGTTCTTGTGTGGTCTTAACTGTTATGCGCATTTCTTATGTTGTTTAGGTAATAAAAATTAGGATTAAAACTCTGAAAAATTAGCAACATTCTCATTGAAAGATTGGAAGTGATTACATTTTTTTTCCAAATATTTTCTAGACATTTGGATTTGTTCTAAGGAATTCCCTTGGCTTATTTGACATATCTAGATTATTCAAATAATCCTCCCAATTTTCTTTGCAAACTTAACAACCTTCTTCCTCTGGAGATTTCTGCATTGTGACTTAGAAGTTCTTCTTCTATGCGTCTCAACAAAGGATGTTGTTGTTGATTGTGCCTCTGAAGAAATATGCTTCCTTGAAGATTCTTCAGTTGTTTCTTTCTTGTCGTTTGCTTGAGTTGCTGCTTTAGCAGTGTTGTCTTTCTAAAGTTTCTCTTTGGAACCCATTTTTTTTTCCTGCTTATACATCTGTGTTCTAAAGATTAAATGATTTAGAGAAGTTGTCTGCTAAAAGTTTTATAGAGCCTATTAGCCAGTTACCTTAAGTATTTATTGTTTTAATATTGATTAGTCTAATAAATATTTTAACTTTTGATTCTTGGGATGTGATGTCTAGTATCCACTAATGAAGATTCTCTTGAACAATTGTAAATGTTATTTAACAGCTATATATTATCTGCTATTTATTTTATTTACCTTCTTACTTCATTCTTGCATATGTCAGAAAATCAAAAGTAAAAGGAATATACTGCAAACTAATATTGGACAAAATAATTTTCATTGATCAGAAAAGAAAGATTACAAAATAAGATGAAGACATTAAGATTAATTAATATAATTCTTCTAAAGCCCTAAGACTCATATGATTTTCCCATATGTATTTTGGCTCATCTTCATCTTCACAGTCAGAGATAACAATAAAAAATGGCATCATATCTCTAGACCTCTTCTTTTTCATTGATTTCTTCTTAAGCCTTAGACCAGTTGTTGATGAACATGCTCCATATGGTTTCATTAGAGCTAATGATGAATCTGCCTGAGAAGGTTTTAGTATTGTGGACAAAGAACCAGTTTCAGATGTTTCAAAACTTGCTGGTTTTCGTGGACCTTAAGTCTCCAGAGTCGTAGAATCCTCTGAAATCTCTATTATGGTAGAGATGTTGGTACTCTCATATGTTGCTTCCATGTTTCTCTAAAGGTTGATGAAAAAGATTTACTTTGGGTGCTTTTATAGTAGAGTCTGGGTAACCCAAACGATGAAATAAATATCCTATCTTGATCTTGGAAGTGTTACGACCAATAATTATTAAGGATGCACTGTACATGCTTTTAATTCCCTCTGTTACTTGAATCGTTTTCTCTTCCTTGGGAACTAATCAAGTAATGATAGTCTGCTTTGCATTTATGAAAGTATTTTTTTCATTTTCTTCTCATTTTATTTATTTTTTTCTTTTTGATGTGACAAAAGGGGGAGAAAGATATAGAAGTATTTAATGAGAATATGAACCCATTCTGATTTTAATTATTGTTCATTTATTATTTTGGTTATTTGTTTTACTTGGGAGATATATTTTAGTTTTCTTAAATGTAGAACTTTGGGGGAGCTTACAAACCTCAACCTTTGGACTATTAGATTCAGGGGGAGCTTACAAATCTTAGACTAGATGTTGTTAAGAAAATTAAAATAGCCCATCATTGTTCTTAAATACTTATGTTTGTCATCATCAAAAAGGGGCAAATTGTTAGAACAAGATTTGTTTATGACAAGTATTCCTTAAATTTTTGATGATACCAAAAGTATTAAAGTAAAAACGGTGTTATCTAATATGTGTTCTAAGTATACATGTTTCAAAGCTTAAGAAAAATCTATTCAGAATCTAATATAAGGATGCATTTGAGAGAAGCTAAGTTATTGGCTTCTGGTGGTTCAAAATTGAAGAATGTTCTTTAAGTGAAGTTTGATAATATAGGTTTGCATAGACTCTGAAGCTGAAGGTATCAGCACTAAAAGAGAGATATATTATATCTACACTTATTAAATATATAAGTTTCTGGTGATCATTCAGAACCAGTGACAAAGTTGAGTTATCCGTACTGTAGAAAGCAAGCTACAATGTCAAATAAGCTTGTCAACTAGTGTCTATGTTCACATGGCACAAGAAGAGTTGACATGCTTTACGGATAATCACTCTCAATAAATTTATAGTATAAGATCACAAGGAAGAATTTATGATTAAAAGTGTTACATAATTGATAAAGATCTTTTGGTATATCTATCTTTAACATCTCTTGTACTATGGAGTAACAAAGACACTTATACAAGTTATCTCTTCCAATGACTATCATTATGTAACTATTATATAAGTAGCTGAAGATTCAATTTACAATTAACAAAAAGGAAAATAAAGAAAGAGATCCAAGAAGAAAGAACTATTTCACGCTTCTATTAGAATGGAATAATAACAAGATCAACAATGGCAACACAATTGAAGATGCATAAATTTTGTTATTTGTTGTAAATTGTACAAAGCCTTAAGATTTCTCAAACACTTAATGCCTTAGAAATTTTAAGAGCTATGATCTTTGTTATGCTTATTTCCATGTACCTCATATTGTATTAAGTACACCTTATTGTCTATTATGCTAAACAGATTATTCTTATTAGCTTAGAAAGAAAGTCTCTTGCTATGTGCTTATCAAAGTATCTTGCTGTGAGCTTGAGCCAAGCAAGTCTCTTACTATGTGCTTGAGCATTGAAGTCTTGATCAGTTATTGATTAAGCAGGAAAATTCTTGGACTGAAGGTTTAAGCAGAAGTCTTGAATTCGAGGAATCTGAGCAGGGAAGTCTTATATTCGAGGAGTATGAGCAGAAGTCTTGAACCTGAGGGGTTTAAGCAAAGAAGTCTTAGATTCGTGGAATCTAAGCAGAAAGTCTTGAATCTGTGGATTTAAGCAGGATGTCTTGAACCTGAGGGGTTTAAGCAAGAAGGCTTGGGCTGAGGGTCTTAGTAGGAAGTCTTGAATTCATGAGATTTAAGCAGGAAGTCTTGAACTTGAGGGATTTAAACAGGAAGTCTCGGACTGAGGGTTTGAGCAGAAAATTCTTATGCTTAGGGGCATAAGCAATTGTAACCATGATTTGATTATAGTGGAAAATCTCTTGTGTTGCAAGGGCACTGGACTACTCTCAGTTTGGGAGAAACCAGGATAAATATTTGTGTTCTATTGTTATTTATTTGCTTTTGTTATTATTTTGCTGCAACTTATAATCAGAATCTGAACTCTGTTCAAAAGTAAAGCAAAAACGATGAACACAAATCAATCCCCCTTCTTGTGTATTTTTCTCACCTTCAGCCTTATCCCCTCGATTTTAGGTGTTGTAAAAATTTAGACCTATATTGCACCAGAGGACAAAGAGAATACCATTTTCACTTGTCCATTCAATACTTTTACCAATAAAAGAATGTTTTTTGATCTAGGATTAAAAAGTGAAGGTATTGATAACAATTTCAAAGTCAATGGGCACAACCTCAAGCTATTCCATGAGAGCCCACATTGGAAGATGAAACTATAAAAGAGATCTCATTGGGAAATGCTAGTTATGCAGTTATTTATCCTCCTTGAATCCCCGGGTGTATTCTTTCCTTTCTCATCTCTCTTATTTTATGCTTGTTTCTTTCATTGAAAATAGTGTGTTTTAACTGTGGGGAAGGGATGTCATTTACTTTTCTCGTTTTGTTTTCTTCATTTACTTTTGTTGTTTTGTTTTCTTAAAAAAAAAATATTTTTCATTGATTTTTGGGGTTGAAAGTGTTTTCTAAGTAATATATTTCTTCTCTTGACTAAAGATTTGTGGTGTGATGTGAGTGATTTTCTTTACTTTCTTAGTATGATAAGTAGGACTAAATTCTGAATTGTGCATCATTTGTGGTAGACCATTAACATTTGTGAGATTTTTGAGCATTATGATGGATAACATTCAAAAATCCATTTCTTTCCTTGTGTGATTTTACTCATGTCTATTAGTTACTCTAGAACTTGATTTGAGTCTTGTTGAAACTTTTTGTTTACTTGTACACACTGATATGATAAAGGCAACTTGTTTTGTTTTATTTTTAGCCACTTAGCCAAAAAGCCACCCTAAAATTATATCAACCCTTGTTTGAAACCCCTTTGAGCATATTTATCCCATTTTTTGTCTATAACACATTACAAGCCTAAATTGAAAAAAAAAAATTTATTACCCTATTTAAAAGGTTGAAAGAGTCTTATTTGAAGTTGTGTGGGGTTTAATAAATTTTGCAGTGATATTTCAAAAGTTGGCAGAAAAGAAAAAAAATAGCAAGAAAATTAAAAAAGATAGAAAAAGAAAAGAAAGGTGGAAGAAAATTCATGTTCTTAATGTATTTCTTCTAGATAAAAAAAAGAAGAAAAAAAGTGAAGAGAAGAGAAAATGACTGCAAAGAAGTTGATGAAAAAGTGAATGAGTCATTGTTTAGTTCAACTGCCATAGTCTCCTTCAATTCTCTTTTTCCCCTTTAAATTTTAGCCTAGTACCTCGTAGGATTTATCTCACCCATACCTTGGTCATGTTACAATTCGAATAAAACTCTTTTGATCTTTGTGTGCATGTATTTCAAGTGTTCAAGTGTGAAATTCACTCCAATCCCACGCTTCTGGTTCTTTCACAACGACATCTCTACTGAATTCAACCTTGGTAGTGACAGGACAGTAGAACATATAAGCACATGTACTGTGGTACCCTACAAGAAACATGACTCTGCTTCTGTCATCCAACTTCCTTCTCTTAGCATCTGAAACATGTTTGTAACACACAGAACCAAACACCTTTAGATGGCTCACATTTTTCTTATCTCTAGCCCATTTCTCTAAAGGAACAATTTCCTTCAGCTTCTTTGTTGGAGACCTGTTGAGCACATATGATGTCATATATGGCAACAAATTCTCCCTACAAGGTGTGAGGGAGCTTCTTCTCCTTCAGCATGCTTCTTGTCATATCAAGCAAAGTTTGGTTTCTTCTTTCAACAAGACCATTATGTTGAGGAGTGTATGGAGAAGTTACCTTATTCTCGATTCCGTTCTCCTCACAGAACTTTATGTGCTCGGTAGAGTTATACTCACCTCCACCATCAATTTTGAGAATCTTAGAGTCTATCCATTCTGATTCTCAGCCTTGATTATGAATTTCTTAAATTCAGCAAACACCTCGTGTTTGAACTTTATGAGGGATATCTACATCATCCTTATGAACTTATCCACAAATGAAAAAACAATTATTCCCTCTATATGAAGGTAGTGGAAATGGTCCACATACATCATAATGCATTACTCTCAAAGCATGCTTTGCTCTTGAGGCTACTTCTGATTCAAATAGCAGTCTAGGTTGACTCCATATCATGCATACATTACATGACTTTTTAGGCTTCTTAATTGCAGAAATTCCAGGTACCAACTTCTTTGAATTCAGATTCCCTAAGCTTCTGAAGTTTAAATGACCAAATCTTTTGTGCCACAACTCGCTTTCCTTCACAACACTTATTGCACTAAGGCATTTAGAGTCTGCAGTTTTAACATGCTTGTAAACACATAATCAAACACCTTTAGATGGCTCACACTTTGCTTATCTCTAGTCCATTTCTCTAAAGGAACAATTTTCTTCAGCTTCTTTGTTTGAGACCTATTGAGCATATATGCTGTCGTAGCAATAGATTCTCCCCACAAGGTGGGAGGGAGCTTCTTCTCCTTCAGCATGCTCCTTGTCATATCAAACAAAGCTTGTTTTCTTCTTTAAACAAGACCTTTATGTTAATAAGTGTATGGAGTAGTTACCTCATGCTCGATTCAATTCATCTCACAGAACTTTTTGAACTCAGTAGAGTTATACTCACCTCCACCATCAGTTCTGAGAATCTTCAGAGTCTGTCCACTCTGATTCTCAGCCTTGATTATGAATTTCTTAAATTCAGCAAACACCTCATATTTGAATTTTATCAGGGATATCTACGTCATCCTTGTGAACTTATTTGCAAATGAAAAAAAATTATTCCCTCCAAGTGAAGGTAGTGGAAATGGTCCACATACATCAGAATGCACTACTCTCAAAGCATGCTTTGCTCTTGAGGCTACTTCTGATGCAAATGGGAGTCTTGGTTGCTTCCCTCTCATGCACACATTACATGGCTTTTTTGGCTTCTTAATTGTAGGAATTCCAGGTACTAACTTCTTCGAATTTAGATGCCCTAAGCTTCTAAAGTTCAAATCACCAAATATTTTGCTCCACAACTTGCTTTCCTTCACAACACTTGTCGCAATAAGGCATTCAGAGTCTGCAGTTTTTATAACATCCCAAATTTATTGGAATATTTATTTAATTTATTTAAATATAAATATTCGTATTTTTGGTGATTTGCTGTGGTTGGTATGAAGTATTGAGAATTATGAATTTTGAGTTATTTATTTAAATAATAGTATTAATATGAATATATTGGTATTATTACTAATTTAAATAAATATATGTGAATTAAGGGCAAAATGGACATTTGTGGAGGAGTTAGTAAGGGTGAAGTTGGAAAGCCCAATTTTAAGATCCAAAGTTAGGTTTAATAAAAAGGAATTTTGAGGAAATTAAGATTCATTCTTGTTAGACCGTGAAAAGGAAAGAAATAGAGGTCAGAGCTTTGAGGAAGAGGATTGAGGCAAAAGTTCCGCGAGGTTTCCAAGAATTAAGGAGAAAGACTTAGAGTCGGTAATTAAGGTATGAGGAGTATTGTCTTTATTGTTTTCAATATGTGATTCAATATATTTAAAGCTGGTTTAAGGGTTTAAAGGGTTTGAGGCTGATTTGAGATAAAGGAAAGTAGACCTTCATGGCCAAAATCTATTATTGAGGTTTTAACCGTATAAAGATTTGTACTGATGGCTTGATAAGTTTGAGGTCGATTTGGGTTTGAGGGAAAGTAGGTCTTCATGGCCAAAATCTATTATTGAGGTTTTAACCGTATAGGGATTTGAACTGATGGTCTGATAGGTTTGAGGTTGATTTGAGAGTAAAGGAAATTAGGCCTTCGTGACCAAAATCTGTTGTTGAGATTGTTTAACCCTGTAGGATAAGTGATTTGTGATAACTCTAATGATTGTGGGGTATTTGTAAGAAATTATGGGAATTAGAGGCGTAAATATCATACGGGATTGAACCTATATCCCTTAATTTTAAAGGTTTTAGGCATAATCTTGAAACAATGATTAGATGGTTTAATTGTGTTAAAATTGTAAATTTACTTGAGATAATTACAGTGTTGAATGAATTGTAATTTTATGAGAGTTTGGGTTTTTACGGAATCGAAATCGGAGGTACAGAAGGCCTCTAACGGTGGAAAACGCAGAAAATTCTGCATGTTGTCCGTCACGACTGTTCATATTTTCGGTCGAAATCGTTTTGGACGTAGCTTTTGATCCGTAAGTTCGTTTTGGTCCCTGTTTAAAGAGTTGGAAAGTTAATGAACAGAGCTATAACATGGTATAGATAAGGGAATTGGTTTCTCAATATTTTTATATCTAATATGTTTGGGAAGTCAATTATGTTCTGCTTCAGTGATGTCTTAATGCTTAGATGTTGTGATTTTCTGGGTGAATTACCATGAGTGTAACTGTGATTCCTATGTGATTAAATGAATGTATGATGAATTACCATGAGTATAACTGTGATTTATATGTGATTAATACATGATTGCATGATGAATTCTCATGAGGAACTATGATGATTTGTACTGTTGATTCCATGAGTTTTGATGATTATATGATGACATGATTATTATGATGATTTTGATGAATGATGATGCACCTAATGAGTTTATTATGACGATGATATTGACGTGTACATCATGCATTCATGTGCATCCGGAATTCGGTTCAGGACCTTGATTTCTTTGGCTTCAGTCCTATTGTGCGGATGTGAGGTATTTTGATGTGTTTTGGTTCTTATATAGAATCGATCCTATTGATGGGGATCTATGGAGGGTTGATGGTCCAGTGTCTATCGAGCTGTGATGATTGGTACCACATGCATGAGTCTTGTTTAATTTGCATCTATGTGACAATTTGGTGTAATTTATAATGTTGTGACCTTTGATGTTCCTTAATGATTATGATGATGTTGAATATGAAAATGACGCCATTTTATATATTTATTCTTATATTGATTATTATGAATTGTTTTACTCCCTTCTTGTTTGAATGTTGTCTCCATGTGGGTAACGTGCAGATGACCAGGTTTAGCCGTGGATGCCGTCGATGACTTTTGAAGTTTTTGGGTCGTTAGCCATTGTGGTTGACTTAGAGGGTCTTGCTCTTATAGTGTAACATCGGGTTGGGGTCCTTGAGTCAAACTATTTTATTGAGTTTTTGTTATGTTAATTTCCTTGCGGTAAAAGAAAAAATTTGAATTTTTTCCTTTTTGAGTTCCGTTGCCATTTGAGCACTTTTGAGTAATTTTGAAAAAATCCATTGCTTACGAAGCATTGACCTTGATTTGAATTTATTGAGAAATGTACGCTCTTTGAGGTGATTTTTATGGTCTTTAAAATTTTACTCTGATAAATTCTATTATTTTTCCATAATATTCGTGGGGTAGAAAAGCGTGTTATAGTTTTAACATTCACTTTGAATGTTCTATTCTTCCCATGTTCTGACTTTATAATCCGCTTTTAATTACAGTCATACAACTTCAAAAGATTGTCCTTCATGGTAACTAAAAAATCTTTCTCAATTAATTGACCTACACTCATCAGATTGATGTTCATGTCAGGCACATACCACACATTCTAAATCAACTTTTTTACCATTATTCAGAACTACTCTGACATTTCCCATACCTTCAACATTGAGGTATTTATCATTAGCATATTTGATCTTTGTTCCTTTTCTATAGTCAAAATTAACCAACCATTTCTTATTTCCAGTAAGATGATTTGAACAAACAATGTCCATATACCACCAGTCTTTCAAATACGCATCATCAGATTCAGAAGCCATCAATAGCACAGATTCGTCATTAGAATCTCTTCTAGCTATGTTTGCTTCTTCTGACTTTCTTTCTTTGTTTGACCAAAAATCAGCAGGGAAGTGGTAAGACTTCTTACAACAGTAACATTAAACTTTCCTCTTGTCATACTTCTCCTTCCCCTTCTAAGCACTCTTCTGTCATTCAGAAGTTGAGGTTTATGACTTATGAACACCATCATACCTCTTCTTGGCTTCTGACCATGATTGCTTCTGATACTTCTTACTAGAAGTTGCTTTCAGAGCCTGCTGCTCTACCTCTCTTTCAGGGTTTCTCTTAGTCATATGAAACTCTTGTGCCTCTAAATTTCTTTGTAGCTCTTAAATTTTCATTGTCCTAAGATCCTTAGAATGTTCAATTTCTACCACAATGTAATCAAAATGAGAAGTAAGAGATCTAAGTACCTTCTCAATGATCTTTTCACAGAGAGAGTTTCTATGCACGACTTCATCTCATTTATGATCATAATCACTCTAGAGATGTAGTCAGATACCTTCTCATTGTTCTTTAGGCTTAGATTCTCATACTGCTTACATAGAGACCAACACTTCACCTTCTCATTGTTCTTCATGTTTAGATTCTCATACTGCTTACATAGAGACCAATACTTCACCTTCTCATTGTTCTTCCACTATGCCAAAAAAGACCTTTAGCAGCGCTTTTTTTTTTGCCTTTAGCAGCGCTTTAAAGCGCTGCAAAAAGTGGCGCTGCTAAAGGTAAAGGCAGCGCTTTTTTTCAATGAAAAAGCGCTGCTAAAAGCTCCCTTCAGCAACACCTTTAGCAGCGCTTTTTTAGCCCTTTAGCAGCGCTTTTGTAAGCGCTGCATAATTACCCCAACCATCCCCCCCTTTAGCAGCGCTTTAAAAAAGCGCTGTCTTAGACCCCCCCTTTAGCAGCGCTTTTGCAAAAGCGCTGCCATAGCCCACCCTTTAGCAGCGCTTTTTACAAGCGCTGCCTTAGACCCCCCCCCCCCCCCTTCCAAACCAATAGCAGCGCTTTTGTAGCGTAATATTTGTGACCTTTAGCAGCGCTTTTATGTAAAAGCGCTGTCTAATGTCCTAGATTTTAAAAAAAAAAATTTATAAAATATTCACCCTGTTTTGTATATTTTACCAACAACCTGCTTATATTACACAAACCTGCTTATAATTAAGGCCTTTATTTCAGCACTTTGGGCTTATAAAAAAAATTCAAACTTTGGCCTTAAATATACCATTCAAACTTTGGCCTTATATGTACAATTCAAAACTTTGGATGTAACTCATGACTTTGTTCATAAACATTTTAATATACACATAAACCTGTTTAAATATGTTACAACAAAAATTGACACAAATACATTCAATTCTCAGAATTACAACAACACAAATACATTCAATTCACATATAATTACAAGTCTTCCAATCCGATAACTCTATACAATTCTCAACCCAAGAATAAATTGACACCATTCCTCTTTAATTTCTTCCAATTTTGCTTTCGTGTAAGTAGCGCACTTGAATTCATCATAATACTACATAATATAACAGATCGAATAAGATTTAAGTTTAAAACTAATTACTCAGATGAAGTATCAGATAATTATCAAAATGAATCATATAACTTATATAATGAATTGATCCATACCAGGACTGGAATCTCAAGTTGACTAGAAAGAATAATTTCCCTTATAAAGCGCAATACAAAATATCCACAGTCAATACCATTACGCTGCCGAGGACACTGTAAATGGAAAAAACAAACGAATATTTATCCAAATATATAGTTGAAATAGTTTGATCAAGTAGAAACATGCGAGAATATACCTCTACTCTGATCCAGTTGATGTTGTTAGCCTTCCTTTTTGGCACCGTTGCATCTCTTTGTGCTCTGAATATTTGTATAACTCTAACATAATATAAACGCATATTTAAAACAATGTCACATAATAAATAAAGATATATAATTAAAGACAACAGTATATGTCATCACTTACGTATCAACAAAGTTCCTCAGATTTTCATATTTTGTTGTATCGCCATCCAATGAATCTATATAATACACTATTTCTTTCGTCGGATTAATTGCGATCAACAACCAATGTCCACTATAAAATAAGACAACGTTTTAGACGGAAGTGTTATATATATATAGAAAGGGAAAAATCAAACAATTATAATAAATGAATTTAGAATAAAATCTAACCCATGGCCAGTGTTATATGGCAACAAGAACAACTTCTCCGTAGTCGCGTGCATAAATCTCTGCACTGTGTACTCTTTGACTGTATCTGGTGACTGGTCTATTATACGTGAGTTGACACAGCTAGCAGATAAGAATGCGAATACTGAAGTCAATTCATTCGGGACCAATAACTTGTCATACAAGAACCTAAAAAAACATAATCAACATTAGAATATTAAGTTAAACGAGCAAATTTTAAAATGTTCAATTATTTAATTAAAATGGATCGGAGTACCTGATGTATGAATGCATAACACCGACGCCCAGTTCAGAACGGTTGAAAACCTGATCAAAATCCTCCTTAGCAATTGTTTCGGGATATTCAAAACCGAAAATACCTGCCTCCATATGTATTTGACGGACGCCACCCTCAGGCACATCTGATGTTCCGACATATGTTTCAAGGCACATCCTAAATCGAGGAACAATTGCTTTTCTGGGAATCTTGGAAGTTTCAGGCATCTTACTCTTGCTGACTTGTTGCGACTGCTGATCATGAACCTAAAAGTCATATATAAGTTCAGTAATTAATATTGTATAACAAGATAGTCATGTAACTGTAGTAGTACCTGTTTCTTTGATGCAGCTGAATCGGTATCCCGCACAATAATTCTATCATATTTTGATTTGGATTTTGTAGGAGTCTAAGATCATCATGTAAATAAGAAAATGTAGATGTAAGAATAACTTTCATGTATGAATCATAAAACATTTGAGTATTAAAAGGTTCAACCTACCTCATTATCTATGCAAATCAGATTTGTCGGCCATGCCACATACGATCCTACTGCGTCTCCCACCACTGTTGCGCCTGAAATATCATCTGGTATAGGCAACAACGCACTCCCCTCTAATGCAATATCAATAGATACTTTCAAAAATCCAGAAGGGAGCGGTTTGTGGTGAAGTAAGTCTCCCAGAAAGTTATGCACCTTTCCCTTGCCAACCATTCGATGAGTAGGTGACGATAAATATAGCCGGCAAAGTGAAATGCCCTAAACAAATAATGATCAGTTAATGTGTCAATTAAGTAAAGTGTGCTAAATTAATTTCAATGTAATATATACAATTACCTCTGGAAGCTTCTGTGGACAACCGGTACTATCTTTGTCACTAGTAGCTCTACCCTCTGGAGCGCGTCTTTCCGCCATGTATCTCTCCTTATCCTTCTGTAATTCACGGATTTGCGCTTTCAATTCCTCCAAAGTCTCCATCACTTCTTTATTGGTTGGATTTTTTTTCTTTGGCTGCTTATACAGTTTGGATGGAGTGACACCAAATCCCTTACCCCTCACACGCCCAGAATACTCAAGAATATTCAGCACCCGGCTCAGTAAGCTCCTGCAATCATTGTCCTCGGCGGGAGTTATGGTCTGGGACAGAGTCTCCTGAAATATTGATAAAAACATATATAAATATATTACACACTTTTGATCAGTTATTCACAAAGATAACGTTGTACTTACACATTGTTCAAAGACTTGTTGAACTTCTTCCTGAACGACTCCATCTCGTCCCACACGGGCAACCTTCCATGCAACATGGTCCGGAAGAGATGTCGCATCACTCTTCTCCTCTTCCAACTACGCATTAAGACGGATAATAAAGCATTGTATCCTATTATATATACTTACTATTTTTTGTAAATATATTATATTAAAGCATTTATATGCACTTACTATTTTTTGTTCTAATCGTGCATATCCCAACCGACCCTTTCTGTATGGATATGCGGGATTTGATGCCCGTTGACGATTTACGCCACTAACAACCTGAAAAAATAAGTTTATCAGAACTCCTGTACATGGAATAAGTATATACTATTGATGCCCTTTCTGTACTTACTTCAAATTCTTTTGATCTTCGCTTTGCAACAAACGTCTCCCATTCTTCCTCCGAAATCAAATCCGCGTACTTCATCGGACGCTCTGAGTCAACAAAGTTTCCTTCAGAATATTTTAGAAACTTGTTTGTTAAAAATGCTCTAAATCCCCTCAAGCGTTTTCCGGCCAATTGAATACAATATTTTCTCCTACGATCTTCAATATTGAAAGATCTCTGCAAACAAACACACATACATATAACATGTTAGTATATTTAATTTAAAGACGTAAATGTCAACAATAATTAAACAATTCCAATATTATACCTGAATCTCGGTCCAAATCTTATCTTTAGCCGGTTGTAAAGAAACAATTCTCCAATTATCGCAAGTAATCGGAACTTGCGAACGTACAAGTGCTCCGATGTAACTTGTTAGCAATGCACCGTTAGGCTCAACTAACTGGTCTCTTTCATTCCAATGGACATCATACTTTACTCCCTTATCTCTCGCACGGATGATTTTTTTCATAATTGTTATGCCTCTTTTAATATCGCCTTCCACGTCTTTTGTTGTTCGTTTTCCATCATGTGTTGTTTCCTCGTTGCTGGCCATAATATATATACTTGTAATTCAGAAAAACCAAAGTATCAAATGAGACATAAGAAATGTGTAAATAAGAAAAACATGGTATAAATAAGAAATAACAAAAACATGGTATAAATAAGACATGTGTAAATAAGAAAAACATGTTACAAATATATACATAAGAAATGTGTAAATAAGAAAAACATGGTATAAATAAGAAATAACAAAAACATGGTATAAATAAGACATGTGTAAATAAGAAAAACATGTTACAAGTACCTTTAACATCTCTTTCTTTTTTTCGTTGTAACGGGGTTTACTTGTATCTTAACAACACGGACAGATGGATTGATCCAAATTCCCTCGTTATGATCATCTCTAATATATGATTCGTCCGCTCCAATATTCTCATCTGGATCATCTATAATATAAGATTCATTCTCAACATAAACATCCCCCTTTTCTCCAATGTTATCATCGATTACTTTGTTGGAAAAAAGAACTATAGACCATTTGGTACTTGTCGGATCAGTGACATAGAACACTTGTTTAGCTTGCGTGGCTAGAATAAAAGGCTCATCTTTGTACCCCACCTTATTAAGATCCACTTTCAAAAAACCTGATTTATCCATTTGTATGCCACTATTATTTTCAACCCACTTGCATCCAAAGATAGGAATCTGAAACTTCTCATAATCAAACACCCAAATGCGCTCGATAACCCCATAATACGAGGAAATGTGCATTGCTTCGGCAAGCACGGTGACACCACTATTTTGCATTGTACTTTTATCATCTTGTTCCTTGGTATAAAATGTGTATCCATTAATTGCGTATGCGCTATAAGAAAACACATGCAAACTTGGACCATATGCTAAACATCTCAACCTTTCTGTTATTGAAGCGGGATCAGAATAAAACTTTGAAAAAATATGCTCCTTGAACCATGTTATAAAACTTCGATTGTGCTCACGTACTATCCAGTTTTCATTTCTATTCAGATTTAAACCTCGGAGAACGTCCTTGTGCATTTCAACATATGGCTCAACCTCAATGTCATTGTGCAGAACATACAAATGCACTTGCTCTCGTTCATCCCTTGAAACTGTCACAACTTTATTTCCAATTAACTGTTTACGATCTATTTTTTCAACAACATGATATTTTGGGAGGCCAATGGATTGAACGTTGGACAAATATTTAGTACAAAACTCGATAGCTTCTTAAATAATGTATCGTTCAACAATATATCCCTCTGGTCGACTTTGGTTTTTCACATACCCTTTCAATATTTTCATATAACGTTCAACAGGGTACATCCATCTCATATAGGCAGGTCCACACAGTTGTGTCTCTTTCACAAGATGAACAACTAGATGTACCATTATGTCAAAAAATGATGGAGGAAAATACATTTCAAGCTCGCACAAAGTAATAACTATTTCTCTTTGCAATGTTGGTAAGATCGCAGGATCTATCACCTTACTACAGATTGACCTAAAGAAAAAACACAATTTAGTTAGTGCGCCTCTCACTTTTTCTGGCAAAATAGAACGTATACCTATTGGTAGAAAGTGTTCCATTATAACATGGCAGTCATGTGTCTTTAAACTTTTTAACTTGAGGTCTTTCATAGAAGCAAGTCTTCTAATATCTGAAGAGTATCCTTCTGGAACTTTAACTTCACTCAGAAACTTACACAGTATCTTTTTCTCCTTTCTAGATAGAGTATAAGCAGCAGGTGGTAGATATGTGCGGTTTCCTTTCTTCAAGGGTCCTAATTCATTCCTTATTCCCATTGCTACCAAGTCCTTTCTTGCTTTAAGGCCATCCTTAGACTTTCCTTGTATATTGAGTAACATACCAATAACACTTTCAAATACATTTTTTTCAATATGCATAACATCAAGAAAATGTCTTACATACAAGGACTTCCAATACGGCAACTCAAACAAAATTGACCTCTTCTTCCACCCACGTGTGACAAGCGTATGAGCAAAAGGCTTGCCAAACTTAGTACTCACATCTTTCACCTTTTCAAAAATTTGTTCGCCGGTCAATGTAGGTGGAGCTTTACGTTGTTCTGAATCTCCATTGAATGCTTTTCTCCACCCACGGTAGTGATGACTAGAATTTAAGAATCTACGATGACCAAGAAAGACATTCTTCTGACCAAATTCCAACCGCGTCCAATCTGTGTTTTCTTCACAGATAGGACACGCACATTGACCTTTAATGCTATACCCCGATAGATTTCCGTATGCTGGGAAATCATTAATTGTGCCAAACACCATCGCCCTCAAATTGAAACCTTCTTTCCTATATCCATCATAAACCTCCACACCTTTCTCCCACAAACTCTTTAAGTCTTCGATTAGAGGTGTCAGGTATACGTCTATGTCATTCCCTGGTTGTTTAGGGCCAGAAATTAACATAGATAACATCATGTACTTACGCTTCATACATAGCCATGGAGGTAGGTTATAAATCATAATAATTACAGGCCAGGTGGAATGTGAGATGCTCTGCAGACCATGTGGATTCATTCCATCAGTCGATAATGCCAAGCGAAGGTTTCTAGCTTCTTCTCCAAAATCAGGATAATCGTTATCAATTTTCATCCACTGTGGTGAATCTGCCGGATGTCGATACTTCCCATCTACAATTCTATCATCTGCATGCCAAGTCAGGTGTTTTGCATCTGTTTCACTACGAAACATGCGTCTGAATCTCGGAATTATAGGAAAATACCATAATACTTTTGCTGGTGACAACTTTTTCTTATACCGAGATACACCGCATTTAGGACACTCGTTTAATGATGCATATTCATTTCGAAACAAAATGCAATCATTTGGACAAGCATGTATCTTATCATAGCTCATGCCAATAGAGCATAACATTTTTTTATCTTCATAGGTTCGATTGGGAAGAACATTATCCTCCGGAAGCATCTCTTGAAGTAGGGCTAACAACTCTGTGAAACTTTTATCCGACCATCCATTACCCGCCTTTAAATTGTACAACTTTAATACCGCGGACAATCTTGTGAAAGTAGTGCAACCTTTATACAACGGTTTCTCTGCATCGCTTACCAACCTCTCAAACATCTTAGGACAATCTTGAAGATCTTCTTCAAGTGCTTCTGCAATCTCTTCGACTCGATCACAATCATATGTATCTCTGCCATTGTCCTTTGAAGCACATGTCGTATTATTCCGGGGTTTAACATTCTCGTTACTTATCTCACCATGTAATGTCCAACATGTGTAACTTCGATCAATTCCATGTCTCATTAAATGAGATTCCAACTGAACGGCGTCAACTCGACGCCCATAACAGCATCCTAAGCAAGGACATGTGATCCTACTGGGGTCTTTGGCGTGTTCAACAGCAAACTTAACGAACTTCGATACCCCATTCTCGTACTCTTTTGACAATCGATTACCAGACATCCATTTTTTATCCATACTAATTGAGTAATCTACACTAAACTATAAAAGTTAAACAAAACAGAGAATACCTGTAAGGAAATCACTAACTTCTAAGAATGCTACGCAATAGGATGCTTGGAAACGATCACAGCTTTGCTCTTCACAGGTAACCCCTATAGCAGACAAAATATAAATTTTATTAAAATCATATTAATAATTAACCAAGACAAAAATACTAGATAATCCACCAAAACAAATCATATTAAAAATACTAGATAATCCTTAAACCAAAATGACACCCTTACTAAATATTGAGAAATCCTAACTAAACATATAAAACCATAATAACATATCATATAATCATTGAGAAATTCATACTAACATATCAACATATAAGTATATATAGTGTTACTAATAAAATAAGTATATATAGTATTACTAATAAAATAAAGGTATCTATCATAACTAATAAAAGTGTATATAGAATGACATAAATTAAATAGAAACAGTGTTAGAAATAGAAAAACGGAAGCATTAAAAAAACCGGCGACATGTATAAACTTTAAAAATGAAAGCTTAAAACTTGGAAAAATGAAATATTAAAACTTATATATATAAAAAAAAAAAAGTGAAAGCTTCAAATTTAACAAAACAGTAAACATATACATTAATTTAAAACTGAGAGTTTATTATATATTATAAAACTAAAAAAAAACAAAATTATAAGTTAATAGTATTCTCATGTTATTACTCACCCAAAACAAGACAACAATACTCATAAAAAATGCTACCAAAAACAGAAATGACAGTAGCAGTAAAAATCAATTCTCAGTAGCAACCATACATACTATTTAACACAAATAACTAAATAAAAATTGTACACTATCTTCACTTTTTTGATTCTATTCATCTCTCACTATCGTAGTGTATTGGTTCTATTCACCTTGTTTCTAATTGTACTCTTGTTCTAAATTTATCACATTGAATCAAAATATATAAAAACAACAAACAGTTCCCAGGGCAATTCATTAGTTTCAATCCAAACTCTTGTTTGTCAATCTAAAACATACAAAATATCCGTAACAATGACAGAGAGACTTAACATGTAGATTAAAATACAAAATATATAACATGCAACAGAGAGACTTAACAATGGCGGAAATACCGTAACAATGGCGGAAATGCAATGCAGACGAGCAGAGGGACGGTGAACGGCTGCAAATGCAACAGACGAGGGCGACGGCGACGGTTGGACGGTGACGGTTGGACGGCAACGGTGGTTTATAGGGCAACACTCTTTGTTCGCCAGAGAGAAAGAACGAAAGCAACGTAATATGACTGTTCTGTTTCTCATAAAAATTCTGGTGGGTATTTTAAATTAATTCTAATAAACCTATAGCAGCGCTTTTTAATAGCTTTAGCAGCGCTTTAAAAAGCGCTCTCAAAGACCTTCTAATGTAACCCATATAGCAGCGCTTTATGGAAAAAGCGCTCTCGTAGACCATACCTACAGCAGCGCTTTTTGGAAGCGCTGCCTTAGGGCCCCCCTTTAGCAGCGCTTTTTAAAAAGCGTTGTCTTTGGGCTGTCTTAGACCCCCCATTTGGCAGCGCTTTTTGGAAGCGCTGCCTTAGGACCCCCCCTTTAGCAGCGCTTTTTAAAAAGCGCTGTCTTTGGGCTGTCTTAGACCCCCCCTTTTAGCAGCGCTTTTTATAAGCGCTGTCTTAGGACCCCCATTTAGCAGCGCTTTCTGAGAAAGCGCTGTATTTGGTTATCAATTTTTTTCTTTCTTTTTTTATTCCTCTTTAGCAGCGCTTTTTCTAAAAGCGCTGTCTTTGTATGCGCTGCTAAATGTCATTTCTGGCGTAGTGTTCATGTTTAGATTCTCATACTATTTACATAGAGATCGATGCTTCACCTTCTTCACTGATGCATCACCGTGTAGCACCGTACTAGAGAATCTCACACAACCTTCGTCGTCGTCAAATCAGCAAACTTCTCAAACACGTTAACATCCACACACTGATGGATGTATAATAACACCTCATGATCCTTCTTCCTTAGATCATGTTGAGCATTTTTTCCGCATCTGTTGCATTTTCCAAAAGTGAAACCGAAATGTAACTGTCATTGACGAGATCAAGAACATCTTGAGCGCCAAAAAACACACATATCTGAATCATCCACCGATTCAAGTTCTTGCCATCGAACACTGGAAGCTTAGTACTCAGATTACCGTTTCCGTTCATCTTTAACCTAGTGCAGTCCACTCAGATCTCACCAAACACTAGTGTTTCCCAATCCCGCAAAATCAAGAAATATAATTTGTTACGATTCCAATAAAAAATTCAACACGAATTCAAGAAACGAAATCAATCACACAATGCCTCACTGTTCACTCGTGTTTTTCTGTGTTTCCCTATGGATCTGAACCGGAGTTCTAGATACCAATTTTTGGTGTACAAGGTGATAAAGATGAGGATGGAGGCAGAGAGAGAAGAGAGAATTGAAAAATAACAAACTTCCACTACTCTATCGTATAATGCATTTCAATTACATTACTTAAAGGCTAAGCATACTAATACTTATATACACAAACAATAATGTCACGTAACCAACGTACCAAAATACTGAATTACCCATCAAAAATATTAGGAAGAAAATTCTTTGAAGAAAAACTTTTGATGGACTAAAAGTAAAGTTTTAAATATTTAGAGAGACCACAAACATATTTAATCCACATATTAATTTAATCTTTGATGGACTTTGTTACTTTATTTTCCTCAAAATAAAGATATCACTTTAAAATATGTTTTTAATGAGATTATTATTAGTTTACATAAATATTAATATAAAACTATTTATAATTATACTTTTATTGATATTTTATATTTTAATAGGTTGTTTTTTAAATTATATTATATATAAAAAAATATGTATTTAATTAATGATGTTAGACCTTTAAACCTTGAATAAATAAGCAAATATGTTCAATGTTGATTCCGATTTTGATTATCTTAGTTTTCATAAATTTATAGTTATAAATTATTTTGCATGTAATAGATGTGAATCACATGATTTACAATACATTGATTGTTAGATAAAGGTTGCCTCGGCAAGATTATATTTTTCTTTCTAAATATTATGATAAGTAATCTAATATAATTGAGAATATATAAATCAAATACATTGATTAGTTTTTCTTTTTGCTCTTTTTTTCATGTTAACTCATCATTTGTCAATCTATATCTAGAGCAATCAATAACCTTGCACATAAGTCAGCCACCTCCTAAAAAGTTTTTTCTTAGTTCTGCTAGGGTTTGCCTCTTTCTTCTCTCTTGAGAAGCCTGTTTTTTCTTAGTCCTAATCTTAGGTGATAAGTTTGATCTGCCACGGAACCAGTTCATAATGACAAGTAAGGGTTATCATTACAAGAGGAAGGAGGAGAGGATGTTTTTGCTTCGATCTGAAGGACGTTGAAGAGTGACTTAATCAAATGTGAGAAATTCTATTCTATTTTAGAATCTGAATTTGTGATGAAATATGAGTTCTGATTTATGAAGTTGAAACAAAATAGAATATGAATTTGCTTTATTTTGGTTTTGTATTTTTTGTGTGTGGCTATTTTAATGATCAGTGGATTAGTCATAAGATGAAGATATATAAATATGAGGAAAAAATTAATGAAATATAAATTTTAATATGAAAAATTCTATAAATAATATTCTAAGATTTAAGCTTGAGATTTATCACGATATTTTTGTGGCGATATTGCAGTTGAATAGTTAGAACACATAAACTCAGAACTGACATTTTGCTACCATTTAGCTAATGATTTTAAAATATTAGTTTGAATTATGCTAGGACAATTTGGTCAAGATAATTAGCCACCCAATAATGCTAGGACATGTATCTTAGTAAATTTACAAAAAAATTCCAACTAATCCTTTTTGATAGAGTTTAGCTACAACTAACTGTTATAATTGTGGTAACTAATTACTGATTTAGTGAAATATAGTTAACCTTAACAAAGACAAACATTTAAAATATATTTTAAGTACGATAATGTTTACAATCTTGATATAAAATTTTACATGGAAAATTGTTAAGGCATTATAAAAGTTATAGCTATTAAATCAAAATCAAATTTTATAATAGTATATCTTTTTTTAAGTTTATTTAGTTGTTTTCCTAATATATATATATATATATATATATATATATATATATATATATATATATATATATATATATATATATATATATATATATATATATATATATATATATATATATATATATATATATATATATATATATATATATATATATATATATATATATATATATATATATATATATATAGTTCTGGACTGGGCCTAGGCCTGCCCAGCCGTCGGGCAGGCCCAGCACAATGTTATTTGGGGAAGGCCCAACAAGGCCCAAATCTCCTAGTGTTGGGCACAAGTCTAGGCACACCGGACAGGCATCCTCCCCCCGTCGGGCATAACAACACGTCTTCCACACGTTCTCCACGTGCCTCCTCCGCGGGGACACGTCATCAGCCAACTACCCACCTCCGAAAGAGCTGGTCAGCCCACCTTCCAGAGATCACGGGACAGTTGAACTAGGGCGAAGGCCACATGCTGGTCTTCACTACGCCACGTAAGCCCTAGCAGTCACCTGTGGGTTGAGCCTGACAATCCAGCCCAACACAAGTGACCGTTGGCCCTGCGCTGGGGTCTCTCTATAAATACCCTCTTTCACCAGAGGGTCATGTATTCTATTCTCTACCTCTTTTCTGTAGTTGCTCTCACTCTGGTCCATTACTTACTTTGGCATCAAAGTGTCTTGCAGGTACACCACCCTTCTCCTCCCTACTTCCGGTGAACAGCCTGCAGATCGACGACGCGTGGCAGGTCACTGATTTCTTTCTAATCAGGTAAGATCAGTGGCGCCGTCTGTGGGAACCTAAGCTTTCCCGTTTCTCCGAGCAAAAGAACCAAAGCTTCCAATTTCAAGTTCTGAGATCATGACTAGCCCACGTCACGATGATGTTGTCCACAATTCCGCCTTCGCCCCAATCACCAACGGCGACGACCAAGCGGGGACATCCCACTCCCGTGAGGGCGATACCAAGGATGGCCAGACTGCCTCTCCCTCGTCCGAGGACGCGGCACATCACGTCGCACCTCGGGCAAGGAGCCCAGCTGTCTTCTAGCCCGTTCCTACGCCAGCTGGAGTGGACCCAACGATGAATGCCCTCTTCGCGACCATTAACCAAACAAACCTTATGCTGTTCCAGCAGAATGAGCGCATCGGCGCACTGAAGCAGAATACCTCGTCTCGCTCTCCCCTGCGGAGACTCCCGGAGCCCCTCTCCTCGTCCACGGGGGCACCGGTCACAACTGGAGAGACCCCAACCTGTGGCCTCCAAGAAACGCGCCAGGTCACCTCCGCGGAAGGAGAGGCGCTCCCTAGAGTCAAGAGCGAACGGACCTGAAGCCCCGGGCAGGAGACCGAGGGGACGTAATCAAACCCCTCGGAACAATCCGTCGCCATCGTGCTCCCTTGTCCACAGTGATGAGGACGACTACAGGACCCCCCTGTCGCGGGAAATCATGGCAACCCCCATCCCCCACGGGATGGAGAAGCCACCCGTACTCTCCACATACGACGATACCTCGGACCCGGACAATCATCTAGAAGACATCGAGGTCATGCTCGACTACAGGAACGTCCGAGGAGCCATTAAGTGCAGGCTCTTCCCGACGACGCTGAAGAAGGGGGCCATGGCTTGGTACAAAAGCCTAGAACCTGAGTCAGTCACATCGTGGAGGATCCTGAAGGATCTCTTTTCGCAGCATTTCACGGCGTCCTGGCTGTAACACCCCAAGTTTAATTGGAATATTTATTTAATTTATTAAATAAGAATATTCACATTTTGGTGATTTTCGGTGGTTTGGTGGAATATTGGGAATTAATAGAATTTGGGTTATTTATTTTAAATAATAATATATAATATGAATATATTAATATTATTATTAATTAAAATAAATATAAGTGAAATAAGGGCAAATTGGACAATTAAGAGGAGTTAGTGAGGATAATATGGGAAAAACCCAATTGTGAGGCCCAAGTCTAGGTTTAACAAAAAGGAAATTGTGATGGAATTAGGATTCATATTTTAGACCGTGAAGAGAATTGAGGCCACAACTCTGAGAAGGAAGATTGGAGGCAAAAGCTTCGGAAGGTTCCCGGAAAGATTTGAGAAGGCTTTGAATCGACAATTAAGGTATGGGGAGTATTGCCTTTCATGATTTTCAATGTTTAAATTCAACGTATTTAAGGTCGATTTAAGGTTTAAGGTATTTTGGGGTTGATTGTGAGAAAAAGGGATTTGGCCTTCGTGGCCTAAATCTAGTATTGAGATGTTAACCATGGGAATTCATTGGAGTAAAAGGGAAACTAGGTCTTCGTGGCCAAAACTCTGATTCGACATTTGTCTAACCCTGTAGGGAAATTGATAGTGAAAACTCTGATGATTGTGGTGTACTGGTAAGTATTCCTAAGAGTTTGAGAGTAGATATGAGAAATAGTGATCTTTGGCCTTCGTGGCCTAGAGCTATTATTGGTGAATCTAACCGTGGTTCATTGAGGAAAAAGGAACCTTAGGCCTTCGTAGCCAAAATCATGATTTGAACCTGTCTGACCCTAAAGGAATAGAAATATTTAATAGTAAGTGACATTGATGCCTTTGGGGTAATTGTAGGAAAATTTGTGATTTAGTGTGTAAATATGATACAGGATTAAACTTATATCCCTTAATTTTAAAGGTTTTAGGCATAATCTTAAAACAATGATTAGATGGTTTAATTGTGTTAAAATTGTAAATTTACTTGAGATAATTATAGTTTTGAATGGGTTGTAATTTTATGAGAGTTTGGGTTTTTACAGAATCGAAATCGGAGGTCCGGAAGGCCTCAAACGGTGAAAAACGCAGAAAATTGCATGTTGTCCGTCACGACTATTCATGTCGAAATTGGTTTGGACGTAACTTTTGATCCGTAAGTCCGTTTTGGCCCCCGTTTGAAGCGTTAGAAAGCTAATGAACATGGTTATAACATAGTATAAATATGATAATTGATTGTTGTAATACCCCAAATTTTACCCTTAGATTAGTCGATTCATGTCACATGTCATCTCATTTTGCATCAGCTAACTATTAAACAAGTTACGTAGTTTGTTTCGTTTTGCAGGAACCGCGTCTTGTATACTTTAGTTGTTAAAGGGCAAAATGGTCATTTTCACGTTGTTTGCTGACTATTTTTGAAGATGAGTTGTCGCCGGGTTTTTTTGAGTAATCAGAACCTCTGTCTCCGAGTTCTTTATTTTCTTTGAAGATAAACGGAAATTCACGGTATTTTCGCATCAGGATGTTCGAGATACGGTAATTATTTCAATGGGCTGAGTCTCCGTCACCAGTGGATTTCTAAGACATTTATTTTTTCATATGGGGTGATTAAGTTGAGATATCCATTTTGGTTTGGTTCAAGTCGGTGCAAGAATTCGTTCTGCGGAATTTGGTTTCAACAGATATTTATTTCTCTGTTACTTCTGCTATCTGCCACTTAAATTCCTCAAAAAGGAAAAGTAGTATAAAATAAAAGCAGGATTGATTATATCTGTTTAAATGCAAATGTTTGGCCAGGTTGGTTCAGGGCACGGGATTTATTCATCAGGAATACCAATGGAATTTTTGCACGGAGTATGGATCCATTTCTCCGGTAAAGGGATTTCTCTGTTCATTTTTCTTTTTTTTTAGTCCATTCAAGGCCGTTTCTAGTTCTAACCATCGCGCACAACTTAATATGGGACTTTGACTGAAATTGAGGGGCATGACAGTGTTAAGTATGGTGGCGTGTTCAGAACAATAAACTGATTCGGATGATTATTTTGGGGATTGATTCGTACGAATTATTTGGAAGTTAGTACATTGGTGAAGGTTTAATTGATCGACTGTTAATCGGTTGAATTTAATCAGAAAGTAATTTAGACAGAAAATATATGGAATTTATTCATGATATTTTATTATTCATATTTTATTCTTTTACAAGGAGGAAATAATTTGAATATGAAAATGTAGTGAATTTATTCATAATATTTTAAATTACTAGGAGAATTGGAATTTGGAGGAAAAACGTTATTGAATTTTATTTCATAATATTTTTTCTACAGAGTACAAAAAAGAAAATAAGTTACATATTTTTTCTAAGTTCCTAAATTCCTAAGTTCTTCATGCTCAACTTCTCCGATTAAATTCCCCGAGAATCCAACTTTCTTCGTACCTGTACACAGAAAAACCAGAAGCAGAGCAATAACAGGAAAGGAGTTAGAAAATATTTTTGCACCCTCAGAAAGGTCTCATCACCGGGTGTTGGGAGGGTACGGCAAATGCCGCAGCCAGCTCCCGTTCCAATCCTCGACATCGGCACTAAACCAATAGTATCCATTCTTAGTTTTTGGGACAGCCGAGAAAGAGAGATAAAAAGAAGTTTTTAGCCGAGAAAATTGATTTTGCCGGAAGTGGATTTTAAAGCCAAACGGTTTGTAACCCGAATTTGTTCCATCAAGTAAATAACAGATATCCGTATCCAATCTGTATCCAAACTGTTTCTCTATCAAGTAAATATTTCGGAGATCGAAATCCACATCAAAAGAAGAAAAAAATCCAGATTCAAACCGGAAATCTAATCCACCCTCAAAGTGGAAATAACGTAAAGCTCAACGGCAATTATCAGAGGAAAATACGAAAGATCTGTTAGGAATAATAGCTTAAGCTACGAGATCATCAAACAGCCATCCGAAAATTCTGCAAAAAAACCGAAACAAAATCGCCGTAACATTCTTTTCGAAAAAGCCCAGCAAACCAATTTTAAATCAACCGCAATACAGTTCAAAGCATCAACATAAGTATCACAGGTTCAAAGCAAAATAACAGCAACCATATTCAAATCGAAAGCTGGGTCAAATACCAACGGATTTAAGCGGATTTTCGGCAATAATCCAGAACCACAATCTCAAAGGAAAAAACCCATATAAGTATCATCAGAGAAAGCAAATAAAGGGGGGGGGGGGGGATCCGAAGCGAGATCGAAAAAAAATATACAAAAGTCGGCGGTGCATTAGAAATCTAACGGATTCAGAAGCCATGAACAACTTCATCATCATCCATCACCAATAGCCCTCCAAAGCGAAATCCGCAACGGAAAGAGGGATTTTCAAAGAAGCCATTAGAGCTTCGTCATCATCGAACCATAAAGAAAAAGAAGAAGGAAGTTTCGAAGCATTACGGACCTACGACTATCAACGACGGCGGTGGAAACTCAAACGGTTCAAACGCCAGCTACAACCGCAAAAAGCCTCAGTTCCTAACATCATCGGCTGAAATCACGAACAACAGAACAAAATCAACCACCGGCGGCCCAATCGAGACGCGAAAGCTTCAGTGTTGGCAATCACCGGCAAAACGCTCATTTTCGGTAAGAAATTTGTTTCTCACATGTTTTCCGGTTGTGTTTCAGGTACATGCATCGAAAAAAAATAAGCTCGGAGAACATGGTAATGGCTACCGGCGGCACATTTTGGAGAGGAAGAGGATGAGGGTTTGAAACCCCAGGGTCAAATGACTCGTCTGTTTCTCTGTGTGTTCTATGTTCTTATACTTCTGTTTTTAATTAATTAATTAATAACTCAACCCATCGTTTTTCTAAACTCATAATTTCAACCTGTAGGTAGTGTTGGTGTAAATAATAATTGGCATTTCCCTAGTAACCTTCATCAATTTTATATATATATATTTATTTTTTTATTTTTTTTGTTGAGAATAAGTTTTATAATTAGTAATTATTAATCTTAGTATGTTACGATAACAGATCATGGTAGGTCCCTGTTTTTAATGAGAATGTTGCATTAGCATAAAAAAAATATTAGTGGTAAAGTCAGGTCCATGTATTGGATTTTTAACAATAAAATAGTTCTTTCTTTTCCAAGTTTTAAATGAACACTTTTTCTATAAAAAAAAAACCGAACTTAACTATTTCTTTTCAAAATATAAAAAACAAACAGTGGTAAAATTAAAATATTTTGAAGCTTCAGATTTATTTTAAAATAACCTCTAACCTTAAAATTAAAACTTTTTCTAATTTTTTTTATTAAAATTCATTTTTAAAATAACTTCTAACCTTAAAACCATTGTTATTTAAAATTAACCGAAAAAAAAAAGAGAAAAACATAAAAATAAAAAAACCATTTTTTATAATTTATATTTAGTTTTTTTTTGTTAACAACTTAAAATTATTTTTTCTGATAATTAGTAATTAAAAACATTTTAGTAAGTTCTAGTTAGTAATTTTTTTTAACTTATAGTTAATTTTTAATTCGAAATTAAGATTAATCATTTTTAATAAAAATTCAAAAAAAATAAAAATAAAAGAACTCATAATCTAGCCGTTTCGATTTCGTCTAACCTCATTAAGTTTGCTTGTTTCAGTTTATTGTCTTCTCAATTATTCGTACTATTTTTGGGCATGGATGTAATTTATGCGAGGCCAAGATCGCAGTTTTTTTATTTTCGCATTTGTTTTGGGAATTTGTAATTTATGCGAGTGGTCGCGATGCTTTCATTTACTGCTTGCTTTATTTTCATATTTTTGTATGTCTGTCATGTAATAATTCTGTTGCTTGCATGTTTTTACCGTCATTTACCCTCCGAAGGAATTAGGATTAACAGTTTGACCTCCGAGTCAATAACCCTAGTTTCAACCATTTTAAACCCTAATAGCCTAGGTGTCCCGCTGTGGACGAAAATGCCATTTACCCTAGCTTTTAGGTCAAAGAGCCGTCGTGCTCTGTTTAGGGTTTCCCGCCGTGGAATCCCTAATTTAATTAACAAATTCAACGTAGAAATAGGAGTTTAAGACTCCACGTAAGCGTGTCCTTAAGATACGTTTACTCCCCATTGAAACCTTGACCATAGTCAAGAAGTTTCTAACCTCCCTTTCGAGGGGAACTACGATTACTCTGATTCCATTCCCTATCCAGAATACGTAGGCACAAGATGCGAATCTTGCCGAGTAAACTTAGGACTAACCCTTAGGTCTTTAGGTCACTCTATCCCTTAGCTCAATATATATTAAAGTAGATAATAAATAAAAATAAAAAGCATACAATAAACAAAAGGTTCCTGTAGAGTACTACAGAAGTTTAGGGTGCTAGTACCTTCCCTAAGCTTAACCAACCCCTTACCTAAAATAGGTTTTCCCTCTTTTGACCTTTTCCTTCGGATAAATCAAAGAGCGGTTGTGAATTGAATTATGATTCAAATTAATTAATAGTTATATATCTTATTTGCACCGCAACAGAAAATGGCGACTTCACTGGGGACAGAATATTTTTAAGGGTTGCCCCTATTTTGTTTATCACATGATTTTTATTTCTTAATTATTTGTATATATGTTATTATGCGTTGTGGGGACATCCTTTTGTTGTGAGATAAGTCCTACACCCGGACTTGAATGACCTTATTATAGGAGGTGAGATATTCAACGAGGCTTATAGGGAGTGATTCCCGACCAAGCTGACTTGAGAATCACCGCTCAGTTGAGACCCTTTCGAAAATGGTTCGGTTGAACGAGTATTCGTGAAAACTTTTACCATGGTCGATTGGAGTCTATGATATTGAGGACCGTAGTACCTTAACACCACTTTGGCCTTATCTAAGACGTAGTGCGAGGACTATGAGGGAATGTTCCCAAAATAGTCGCTACGCGATACTACACTCAAAAGAGATTCTCTTGAGAATATTATTAACCACCGAGTTAATCGGGAAATTGATAATATCCGAAAGATGGATTGATGACTTTGGGCACCGCTTTAGAACCCTTGTTCTGCAGGTACAACTAACCTTAGTACATACCTATGGGGAAGGGTAGACCCTAACTCCTTGCATATACCTTTAACCTAGGACTTGTGAACATGCATGTGTTGCATCCATAAAACATTATTTTGCATTACATTTCATGGAATTCAAGCTTTATTTATGAACATCGCAGGATACCATGGATTACAAAAGGAGAAATACTTTGAAATATACCTTCAAGAGTCCTAAGTTGGATGACCTAAGGAAGTTAGGAACTTTGGTTGAAAACCATGGAAGGTTCGCAAATAAGCATGGGAAGCTCTTAGATTTACTAAGACTCCGAATGGACGAAGGACTTCTTTCCACTTTGTTACAATTCTACGATCCGGATTATCATTGCTTCACCTTCCCCGACTATCAGTTATTGCCTACTTTAGAAGAGTACTCTTATTTGGTTGGCTTACCTATTTTGGAGGACTTGCCCTTCCCCTTTTTGGAAAAAGGACCCTAATGAGCAAGACATCACTAAGGCTACAGGCTTGAAGGCATCTGACGTCAAGGGCAGCATGATCTCCAAAGGTGGAACTCTTGGGTTACGTACAAATTTCCTAATCAAGAAAGCCTGATACTACGCCAATTATATGAGCAAGGATATATTTGAGGCAATCTTCGCCTTAATCATTTATGGAGTGTTACTATTCCCGAGCTTTGAAGGATTCGTTGACCTTAACGCCATCAAAATCTTCATAATGAGAAATCCGGTGCCAACTTTATTAGGTAATACTTATCATTTCGTGCACCTCCGAAATTTCCATGGCGGAAGGATGATTACATGCTGTGTTCCTTTGTTATACAAGTCGTTTATTTCGCACTTGCCTAAGTCTGCTCCTTTTCTGAGTCTTGACAAAGGACTTTGGTCACAAAGAGTTATGGCCCTAACCCACTCGGATATCGATTGGTATAGCCGTGTGTACGATGGAATACTAATTATTGACGGCTGTGGGGACTTTGCCAACGTACCTTTGCTGGGATTTAATGGAGGGATCAGCTATAATCCTGTTCTAGCCCGCCGACAACTAGGCTATCCATTGAAGGAGCCGCCTAAAAGTGTTCAGGTGGAGAAAATCTTCTTCAAAGACAATAAAAAACTTCAAGACCAGATTGTTTCTTCCTGGCGTCATTTGCATAAGAAAGGTAAAGCAAGTCTAAGAAGGCCGAATTGCGTGTCCATGGAACCATATCTTTGTTGGGTCCGAGAACGAGCAATCAAGTTGAAGATGCCTTATCCTCGCCAAGAGCCTCTACCTCCAAGAGAAGAACCTGTTTAATATTTCATGTCCGAAGCGGAAACATTGAAGATCGAATTGAAGAAAGCTCAGCACGAAGCAGAAACATGGAAGGACAAATACCATGTACTGGTCAGCGAGTACGACGAACTTCAGAAACAGCTTCAGTCAAGGAATGAAGAGGTACTCTCCTACAAGAAGAGAAGACTCTACGAGGATTTATTTTCCCCCGACTCTCCGTCAAAATCATGAATATTGCTTCCTTAGGGTTCTAGAATTTTAGTTGGTTATTTTCATTGAGACTTTTCTTTTAAGAATATTATTTGTAATCCATGTTTCAATCAATAAAAATTTTTTTATCCCGCAATGCTCGTAAATACTTGAATTCTATGAAGTCATGTCATTCGCATTTCGCATCATATCTTTGCATTACATGTGTCTCTCGGTTTCTCATACTCGGTTCTCTCGCCTTCCAGTTTTGTCACCCTGAATCGATACAACACTAGAGCTCAAGCTCGAAGAAGGATGGAAAAACATGCTCAAGAGATGGATCGCGTTAACAACGAGCTAGCAGACCTTCGAGGGAGTGTTGGAACAATCATGGAATTACTCCATGTCATGAATGCAAAGATGGATACTCAGACTACTGTGGTTTCTGAGATTAACGCTACAGCTGTCGTAGATCCTCCAGTTGTTTCTATTGAGAATCTGTTTCCTTATGGTCTTTCACAGAGTTTCATACATCCGCCTGTTGTTACGTCAGTTCAACAAACTATGCCTGTTGCACAAAATGGTCAACAAGCTGTGCCCGTTATACAGAACGTTCAACAGACTGTGCCTTTGGTTTCTGAGCCTCACAAGGTGGTCCCTACCTTCACACAAGCTAATGTCCGCACTCATGTGCAGCCTTATCTTAATGAGCCTGTTTATGAAATTCTGGATGATGATGGAGGATACCAATCACGTGATAAGCTTCGCGAAGAAGTTGTTACTATTAATAAAAGATTGAGAAAAATGGAAGGAGACCAGATCTTTGGTGCTGCTGCTAGAGATATCTGTTTGGTTTCTGGTCTGGTTATTCCGCCAAAGTTCAAAACTCCAAACTTTGACTGCTATGAAGGGACTACTTGTCCAAAAAGCCATTTGATAATGTACTACCGTAAGATGGCTGCTCATGTGGAAAATGACAAGTTGATGATTCACTGTTTTCAAGACAGTCTGAAAGGTGCTTCGTCGAAGTGGTATTTAACATTAGACCAGTCTCGCATCAAGTATTTTCAGGATTTGTCTGATGCTTTCATTAAGCATTATCAGTACAACATGGACTTGGCTCCTGACAGGAGACAACTTTTGAGTATGATGCAGAAAAGTTCGGAGACCTTTAAGGAATATGCCCAGCGATGGAGAGAAATTACATCTCAAGTCGAGCCTCCGTTGACCGACAAGGAACTAGCTGATTGGTTTGTCGATACTGTTCGTCCTGAGTTTTACGAGAGGATGGTGGGTAGTGTAACCACGAATTTTTCCGATATTGTTGTTGTTGGAGTAAAAGTTGAACTAGCTATGAAAAGTGGAAAGATGTCTGGTGGTTCTGGCAGTACGAGTTCAAAAGACCAAGCTAAAAAACCCTCTTTCAATTCTCAGAAAAAGAAGGAAGGAGAGACTCATGCTGTATCCTCCGATAGAAGGGGAAAACACCAATATCCATATCCGCCACCGTACGCTCAACCTCATGGTTACCCGGTTCAGTATGCTCCGCCTTCCTATGTGGCTGCTGTTGCACCATCTTTTAATCCGCAAGCCCCACAAGCTCCTGTTTATCAGCCTATGCAGCAGGCTCCTATTTATCCTCCTCCCGCTTATCATCAGCTTCCACCCAGCTACCAGCAAGTGCCCAACGCTCCTGCTAATCAACAACAGAGGAATCTGACACCTCGCCCAAATGCTCCGAGGAGACAATACAAGTCGTGCCCTCCGATTCCCATGACGTTCACCGAGTTGTATCCGTACTTAGTGCAACGAGGTTTAATCACCACTCGAGCTTTGGGTCCGCCTCCGAATCCTTTACCAGCTAACTACAATGTCGCGGCTCATTGTTTATTTCATGAGGGTGCGCCAGGCCATGATTTGGAGAACTGTTATGCTTTGAAGAATATTGTGAGGGATCTGATGGAAAAGAAGATCCTGTCGTTCGATGATCCATCACCCAATGTTAAAACAAATCCTCTGCCTACACATGCGAATGTTAATGCTGTTGATGATTCATCTTATGAGAGTTTTATTCGTGATGTATCCCAGATTAAGACTCCTCTCAAGGCATTCCATGCAAAGCTGTTTGAAGTAGGTCTAGTGTCTATTTCCCATATTGACTGTATAAGTTGTGAAGGAAGCAATAAAGGGTGCGCTATGGTTCAGAAAGATGTTCAGAGATTGATGGATGATGGTTTCCTACAAGTAGTTAACAAGGCGAAGGAAGTTGCTGCAATTGAGCCTACTTTCAACTTGCCTGAACCAAGGGGCAGGATGCCAGTGTTTAATCTACCAACGCCAAAGTCTGTCATGCCGATGTTCAGTATACTGACTCCTGTTACTCCAGCAGTGGACCAACCTAAACCTTTGATCATTCAGAAGCTGAATTTGTTTCCGTTCAGTGATCCCAAAGTTGTACCTTGGAAGTATGATGTAACCGCGATTGATAAGGAAACTGGGAAGGTCATTCCAAGAGAAGAAGTGAAGGTTGATAGTGAAAATGTGACCAACATAGCTGGGGCAAGCAGGATGACTCGCAGTGGTCGTGTTTACACACCCCGTTTTAATGAGGCTCTGTCCAAGGAAACAACTACCAATACTGCTGTGTCGACTGGAGATAAAGGTAAAGGGGCTGTTACTAATGAGGAAGACGCTGAATTCTTGAGGATAATCAGGAAGAGTGATTATAAAGTTATTGATCAGCTTCACCAGACCCCTTCGAAGATTTCCGTCCTATCCCTGTTATTGAACTCACCCGCGCATAGAGCCGCTTTGCAGAAGGTCTTGACTCAAGCTCATGTGGCTCAAGACATCACTACCGGCCAGTTTAATAGTGTGATTGCTAATATTACCGCCTGTAATACTCTCAGTTTCAGTAATGAAGAGCTGCCGAAAGAGGGTCTGAATCATAACCGTGCTTTGCATATATCAGTAAAGTGTCAGGAAGATAATTTAGCAAGAGTTCTTGTGGACACTGGTTCTTCGTTAAACGTTCTACCTATGAGGGTTCTCAGCAAGATGGCTTACAAGGATATTGTGGGTGAAGCCTACTTCTTTAATTGTTAAGGCTTTTGATGGTTCACGTAGATCAGTGGTTGGAGAAGTTGACCTTCCAATTCTGATCGGTCCACACGTGTTCCAGATCACTTTCCAAGTTATAGACATCAATCCTAATTACAGATGTCTACTAGAAAGACCTTGGATCCATGCCGCTGGGGCAGTAACTTCTACCTTGCACCAAAAGATGATGTTTGTGGTTGACGACAAGCTGGTGATCATACATGGTGAAGAGGATTTAATGGTTAGTAATTTATCATCGTTCCGGTATATTGAGGCTGATGAAGACGCTTTGGAGACTTCTTTCCAAGCACTTGAAATCGCCAATGTTGTGCTAGTGAAAGTCGAAGAAACTGCGGGAGTCCAGAGTAGTCCATCTTTTGCATCGTTGAAGAGTACCAAATCAACAATCGACAGGGGCATTCCTGAAGGTTGGGGAGAAGTAATCAACGTCAAGACGAAGACTAATTGCTGTGGGTTGGGTTACAAGCCAACTCATGTTAAAGGACGTCCGAAGGTTTTCAAAAAGGTGTTCGTCAGTAGAGGTTATCAGGTCAATGCCATCGGTGACTATGACGAAGATGAAGATTTGAACAACTTGGTGTTTCAGAGTAATGTAGCATTGAGCAACTGGGAGGCCATAGAGATTCCAGTTATTTTTCCGTTGTCAAAGTAATTTTTAATTTTTCATTTTGTGTTTTCAAATCCATAGCTCTGCCCAAGGCTATTGGATCACTTTGTAGGGCCACCTTTTCATTTCAAACAATTATTAATAAATGCATTTTGTTTCCGTTCCATTTTGTTTCACTAAGCGTCTTTTCGTTTTCACCTTTTAAAATGAAAGTGGCAATCTTTTCAAAAACAAACTAAAAACATTGTCATTTTCTTTTGCATTTTCATGGAATATTTAATAAAATAAGCCTTTCAAACATGCAGTGACGTTACAACCATTGTTGAATCCGATGACTCTGTTGTCTCTCCTGATTGGGATTCACCCATTTATCAAGCTGAAGATGAGGGTGAAGAAGATTTTGAAGTACCCGCAGAACTGACTAGATTGGTTGAGTATGAGTACGCAGAGCTTCAACCACACAAGGAGCAGGTAGATTTGATTAATCTTAGCACAGATGAAGACAAGAAAGAGGTCAAGATTGGCGCAGTACTTGGGGCAGAGGTCAAGCAGAGATTGGTCAAGCTGTTGAAGGATTATGTTGATGTGTTTGCATGGTCGTATCAAGATATGCCCGATTTAGACACAGATATTGTAGTTCACAAGCTACCGCTTAAGCCAGAATGTCCGCCTGTCAAGCAAAAACTTCGAAGAACGAGACCTGACATGGCTTTGAAGATTCGAGATGAGGTTAAGAAACAGTTGGATGCGGGTTTTCTTGCGGTTGCGAAGTATCCTGATTGGGTTGCCAACATTGTTCCCGTGCCCAAAAAGGATGGTAAGGTCAGAATGTGTGTGGATTACAGGGATCTAAACAAGGCTAGTCCAAAAGACGATTTCCCTTTGCCGCATATTGACACACTTGTCGACAATACAGCTAGTTTTACAATTTTCTCATTCATGGATGGTTTCTCCGATTATAATCAGGTCAAGATGGATCCCGCCGACAGAGAAAAGACTACATTCATCACTCCTTGGGGGACCTTCTGTTACAAAGTTATGCCTTTCGGTCTGAAGAACGCAGGAGCAACCTATCAACATGCTATGACGACTCTCTTTCATGACATGATGCACAAAGAAATTGAAGTGTATGTGGATGATATGATTGCCAAATCTCATGACGAGGAAGAGCATTTGATTCATCTGTTGAAACTGTTCGAACGACTCCGAAAATATCAGTTGAAACTAAATCCTGCTAAGTGTACTTTTGGTGTCAGATCGAGAAAGCTACTTGGTTTCATCGTCAGCCGACGAGGAATCGAGGTAGACCCTGATAAAGTCTGAGCCATTCAAGACACGCCGGTTCCGAAGACCGAAACCCAAGTCAGAGGCTTTCCGGGACGTTTGAACTACATTTCTAGGTTTATATCTAACCTGACTGCTACTTGTGAGCCGGTATTCGAGTTGCTTTGCAAAGGTCAGACTGTTGATTAGAATCCAGATTGTCAACGTGCGTTTGAAAAGATCAAGGACTACTTACAAAAGCCTCCTATCTTGATGCCTCTTGTTCATGGAAGACCATTATTTATGTACCTCACTGTTCTTGAGAAGTCTATGGGTTGTGTACTTGGGCAACACGATGAAACCGGACGAAAGGAACACGCTATATACTATCTGAGCAAGAAGTTTACTGATTGTGAGAACCGATATTCACTGTTGGAGAAGACTTGTTGTGCGCTAGCATGGGCTGCTAGGCATCTCAGGCAATATATGATGGGTCATACTACCTTGTTGATTTCGAAGATGGACCCAATAAAGTACATTTTCGAAAAGCCTGCTCAGACAGGGAGGCTTGCTCGTTGGCATATGTTGTTGTCAGAATATGACATCCAATACGTACCTCAGAAAGCTATCAAAGGAAGTATATTGTCAGATTATCTTGCAGACCAACCAGTCGGAGATTATGAACCTCTTAAGTTTGACTTTCCAGACGAAGACATTATGTGGGAAAATGATTTCGACGAGCCAGAGCCAGAGCCCGAGGATGGTCCCGAGCCGGGTCTCTGGTGGAAGATGATGTTTGATGGTTCCTCCAATTACAGTGGGCATGGCATAGGCGCCGTTTTGATGAATCCAAAAGGTGGCTATACCCCATTTACAGCAAGGTTAGAGTTTGAGTGCACAAACAATGTCGCCGAATATGAAGCATGCATCCTTGGCCTTGAAGCAGCTATTGATCTCCGGATCAAACTTCTTGAAGTAAGCGGAGATTCAGCGTTGGTTATCTATCAAGTGAAAGGTGAATGGGAAACCAAGAATGAGAAGCTGGTCCCTTACAAAGCCTACGTTGTGGAGTTAATTAAGTACTTCGATGAGATCAAGTTCGAACATATTCCGAGGACTGAAAATCATATTACTGACGCCTTAGCCATGCTAGCATCCATGTGGAAGGTCAAGTTTGTCAATGAAGCTCCACTCATTCGAATCGAGCGTAGAAGGGAACCCGCCCACTGTTTGTTGATTGAAGAAGATGAAATTGATGAAAAGCCTTGGTTTCATGATATCAAGAATTATTTGCTCACGCAAGAGTATCCCGCAGATGCTTCTTATCTTGACAAAAGGACGTTGAGAAGACTGGCATCTAAGTTCTTCATCAGCAACGACGTACTATACAAACGAAACCATGACATGGTTCTGCTTAGGTGTGTGGATAGACGTGAAGCAAACATGTTACTCCAGGAGATTCATGAAGGGACGTTCGGAACGCATGCCAACGGTTATGCCATGTCCAAAAAACTCTTGAGGGCTGGATATTATTGGTTAGCTATGGAATCCGACTGCATCCGGTACGCTAGGAAGTGTCACAAGTGCCAAATCTATGCTGACAAGATGCATGTTCCTCCTTCACCATTGAATGTTCTGACTTCGCCGTGGCCTTTCTCTATGTGGGGCATTAACATGATTGGGGCAATTGAGCCGAAAGCTTCCAATGGTCATCGTTTCATTCTCGTCGCTATTGACTACTTCATCAAGTGGGTGGAAGCTGCTTCCTACGCCAATGTGACCAAACAAGTAGTTTCTCGATTCATCAGGAAATAGATTATCTGCCGTTATGGGGTTCCGTGTCAGATCATCACTGACAATGGTACCAATCTGAATAACAAGACTATGAGGGAGTTGTGTGACACTTTCAAGATTGCGCATCATAATTCTTCTCCGTATCGTCCTAAGATGAATGGAGTTGTGGAAGCTGCGAATAAGAATATCAAGAAGATCCTGCAAAAAATGGTTAAGACTTACAAGGATTGGCATGAAATGTTACCGTTTGCTTTGCATGGATATAGAACCACTGTTCGGACTTCAACCGGGGCAACACCTTTCTCATTGGTATATGGAATGGACGTTGTTCTTCCCATTGAAGTTGAGTTGCCATCTTTAAGGGTGTTGATGGAGCAAAGTTAGATGAAGCAGATTGGGGTCAAGACAGATATGACCAACTGAATCTCATTGATGAGAAGCGCCTGACGGCTATGTGCCACGGTCAGCTATATCAGAAACGGATGAAGAGAGCCTTCGACAAGAAAGTCCGAACTCGTGAGTTTCAACAAGGAGAACTTGTACTCAAGAAGATCTTGCCATTTCACAAAGACATGCGTGGGAAATGGATGCCCAATTACGATGGCCCATTTGTTGTTAAAACAGTTTTCTTCGGAGGATCGCTAATTCTTACTACAATGGACGGTGAAGAGCTCGCCCATCTTGTGAACTCCGATGCAGTCCGAAAATATTATGCCTAAAAAAAATGCAGCTCGTTAAGTTGAAAACTCGAAAGGACGGTGTAGGCAAAAATGAGCGTCCCGGTGGATTGAAAACCCGAAAGGGCGGTCCAGGAAAAAGTTAGGGACAAAGGCATTTCACTTTATTGGACGACACCGAGCATTGCAGACGCTTTTACAGAAATCCATTTCAAATCCAATCACTCTCTTCAGAAGCAAGGTTGTGGGTAGTCTCAATCGTCAGAGGCAATAGGTCGTTGGATTCAATGTAACCTTTCCCATATTGCCAATTTCAAATTTGTAATTTCCCATGGAGCTATGCCTTTAGCAAGCTACCATTCTTCAATAAAATTTACCTTTTTCTTTTCAACACCTTTGTGCACATTATCTCTATTTTATTTTTGTTATGCAATTTGCTGTTGTTAATTATTTGTGAACATGAAAAGTGTTTTTCAAAACTAAAATATATTTTCTCGAAAATACAGTTGGAAATGAAAGTTACTTTGACTTATGGAAATTTGTGAAGGATCTCTTCGTCCCCAGTAAATCTCATTGTTGCATAAACATTTGTTCGTCACCAGCATTTTCCCAGTGTCAGCCCCGAGCAAGACTTTAAGCTGACAACACTTTTGGGATCCGTCCGATAAATCCCCAGTGACTCTCAAGATTAGAGAGATATCCTCGGTATCCTCCAAGTGATATATGTTCTTGAAGACCCATTCTCAGTGGAAGCATCTGTTCCTCAGTGAAATCGCCTTACTTTCCTCAGGAAATATTCCCCAGGAATGCCAGGTTTCCCCAAGCAGTCAAGATATTATCCTCAAGAATGTCTGTCGATTTCTCCCCAGTAAGTCTGATGAACTCTTCGCAGGGAAGTTTGATATATCTTATCCCTGGTCGGATATACTTTTTCCCCAGGAAGCCGAGGTACTTTTCCCAGGAAGTTGCTACACTATCTCCATGAAGCTGTCTAGCTCCACACCTTCCCCATACAGCGGATATTTATTTTATCCCTGGAAGTTTATGATCCAAGAGTTCTTGAGCTGATTATGGTTCATGATAGCAATCCCTCACGTGAAGTCATGACATCTTATCCCCGTGCGGAGGTCATGAATCCCCAGTTGAAGTCAGGGCATCATACTCTCCGGTGAAGTCGTATCGCATCCCCATGTGGAAGTCATGAGATTTTCTCCCCAGGGAAATTTTAACTTTAAAGCCAGATTTGGTTCTACCATTAACTTTTCCTATTCTCGATAGATGTACTGTTGCAGAGGCCGCCGGGTATTCTTGTCAGGATGTTTATTTCATCTCCTGTCTCCTCTCCCATCTGTTTTGTCAGCATAAACATAAGCATAAGCATGGCATACTCATTGCATGACAGTTTTATGAATATACATATTAGTATACACGTTGGTATACGCATTAGCATTTGCATGCTTGCTATTTGTCGTCATCCTTGTCGTTACCGCCGAGTAACTGGATTTGTCCGCTCTCTCCAAGTAGATCGTCAGCCCTAAGCATAAAATACCTACTTGTTTCCAGTTTCCTCACAGAGTCAACCCTCGTGGGCGATGGTTATTTCCGTTACCTCTCCGCGTTAAGATAAGGTAGTCCCCATTCGAGTTCTTTTCCTCAATGGAGTCTCGTTTGACAGTTCTTTCTATCCCAATTCTAGATCGAACTTAGGTCCCGTCGGTCACCGAACATACCTGGATGTGCATTTATTTTGCACTATCTCTCAAGAAAATCATTTACAATCCTTTGCAGATATGCGACAGTTCTCGCCTGAGAAGCTTATCACTACATTGCACAATAGACAAGCAACAGTTCCCAGCCGAGGAGCTTATCACCTACATTACACTTTACAATACACTCTACAATTGATCTTCTCATACAAGGAGCTCATTATTACATTACAGTGATCTAGATGTTTGCCATCATCACAAAATTCTTGACAATTTACATTACAGTGATCTAGATGTTTGCCATCATCACGACCTTCTTTACAATTTATGTTACCTGCTATCACTCAGTGATCTAGATGTTTTCCATCATCACAACTTTCTTTACAATTTACATTACCTGTTACCACCTCTACAAGCAGTTCTCACCTGAGAAGCTTATTACTGCCACTCTTGTAAATAAGCGGTATTTCTCGCCCGAGAAGCTTATCCTATCTTCGTTATGACTTGCAGCAAATGGCCATCTCCAGCGAGCAGTTTGGTTTCCATTTCCCGTATCATTTTGAAGAAAGGGGAGGTTTGAGCAGAATCATATTCAGGAGAGCACTGATCTTGAAGTATGAAGAAGTTTGTTTACCCTTTAGTAAAAGAAGGAGCCGAATCATATTCGGGAGAGCACCGATCTCGAATTATGAAGACGTTTATTTTATCCTTTAGACAAAGAAGAAACTGAATCAGGTCCAGGGAGCACAGACTTGAGACGTGAAGAAGTTTATATTATCAATCAATCTATTATCCATAGATAAGCAGCAGTCTCTTTATTTGAGAGCTTATCCAGTTTGGCATATAAGTCCCTTTCAACGATAAGTGGCAGTTCTCTCTCGAGATAGCTTATCAGGGCGTTTCCCATTTAAGACCATTTATTTTGGCATACAGCCGGTTTTACCCTGTATATTTTCTACGGATTCCTAAATTCCGTTTGATCCTGTCACGAGGGAAATTTTACAGAAGCTCGGATGTTATTCTTTGCTCAATGATCCAACATCTTGTTAATCGATCCTACAGCCGTGCAAATCCAGTTTTATTTTCTTACTCTAGGGTATCAGCCAGTCACGCCTGAACCTGTTGATGATTACTCTTAAATTCCCTCAGTGGAGGCCGTCTCACCGGTGCCATCTCCATTGAGGATCCCGTTCTTACCCCTTCCCTTTTTGAAAGTGGCAATTGGTCATGCTCGCACCAGTTGACTATCACTTTAGAATTCCCCAGTGTCGTGCTGCCACCCAGTGCGTCGTATTCCCAGGATGGTTCGTTCGTCCCGTCTGTCCCCTGCGTCGTCATGTCATCTGCATCCGTGCGTTTATCATTCCAGCATACGCATCATATCATATTCATGGCATCGTCATTAGTTTGTTTCCGTCTTTATCCATAACATTGCATATCGCTGCATCTAAGGGAAAAAATTTCGGAGATCTATATTTAAATCCCTCCACCATGATTTCTCGAGTCTCTGCCGCTCAAATCATCCGGTGTAGCTATTTAAATAGGGGCAACTGTAATACCCCAAATTTTACCCTTAGATTAGTCGATTCATGTCACATGTCATCTCATGTTGCATCAGCTAACTATTAAACAAGTTACGTAGTTTGTTTCGTTTTGCAGGAACCGCGTCTGGTATACTTTAGTTGTTAAAGGGCAAAATGGTCATTTTCACGTTGTTTGCTGACTATTTTTGAAGATGAGTTGTCGCCGGGTTTTTTTGAGTAATCAGAACCTCTGTCTCCGAGTTCTTTATTTTCTTTGAAGATAAACGGAAATTCACGGTATTTTCGCATCAGGATGTTCGAGATACGGTAATTATTTCAATGGGATGAGTCTCCATCACCAGTGGATTTCTGAGACATTTATTTTGTCATATGGGGTGATTAAGTTGAGATATTCATTTTGGTTTGGTTCAAGTCGGTGCAAGAATCCGTTCTGCGGAATTTGCTTTCAACAGATATTTATTTCTCTGTTACTTCTGCTATCTGCCACTTAAATTCCTCAAAAAGGAAAAGCAGTATAAAATAAAAGCAGGCTTGATTATATCTGTTTAAATGCAAATGTTTGGCCAGGTTGGTTCAGGGCACGGGATTTATTCATCAGGAATACCAATGGAATTTTTGCACGGAGTATGGATCCGTTTCTCCGGTAAAGGGATTTCTCTGTTCATTTTTCTTTTTTTTAGTCCATTCAAGGCCGTTTCTGGTTCTAACCATCACGCACAACTTAATATGGGACTTTGACTGGAATTGAGGGGCATGACAGTGTTAAGTAGGGTGGCGTGTTCAGAACGATAAACTGATTCGGATAATTATTTTGGGGATTGATTCGTACGAATTATTTGGAAGTTAGTACATTGGTGAAGGTTTAATTGATCGACTGTTAATCGGTTGAATTTAATCAGAAAGTAATTTAGACAGAAAATATATGGAATTTATTCATGATATTTTATTATTCATATTTTATTCTTTTACAAGGAGGAAATAATTTGAATATGAAAATGTAGTGAATTTATTCATAATATTTTAAATTACTAGGAGAATTGGAATTTGGAGGAAAAAACGTTATTGAATTTTATTTCATAATATTTTTTCTACAGAGTACAAAAAAGAAAATAAGTTACATATTTTTTCTAAGTTCCTAAATTCCTAAGTTCTTCATGCTCAACTTCTCCGATTAAATTCCCCGAGAATCCAACTTTCTTCGTACTTGTACACAGAAAAATCAGAAGCAGAGCAATAACAGGAAAGGAGTTAGAAAATATTTTTGCACCCTCAGAAAGGTCTCATCACCGGGTGTTGGGAGGGTACGGCAAATGCCGCAGCCAGCTCCCGTTCCAATCCTCGACATCGGTACTAAACCGATAGTATCCATTCTTAGTTTTTGGGACAGCCGAGAAAGAGAGATAAAAAGAAGTTTTTAGCCGAGAAAATTGATTTTGCCGGAAGTGGATTTTAAAGCCAAACGGTTTGTAACCCGAATTTGTTCCATCAAGTAAATAACAGATATCCGTATCCAAACTGTTTCTCTATCAAGTAAATATTTCGGAGATCCAAATCCACATCAAAAGAAGAAAAAATCCAGATTCAAACCGAAAATCCAATCCAACCTCAAAGCAGAAATAACGTAAAGCTCAACGGCAATTATCAGAGGAAAATACGAAAGATCTGTTAGGAATAATAGCTTAAGCTACCAGATCATCAAACAGCCATCCGAAAATACTGCAAAAAAACCGAAACAAAATCGCCGTAACATTCTTTTCGAAAAAGCCCAGCAAACCAATTTTAAATCAACCGTAATACAGTTCAAAACATCAACATAAGTATCACAGGTTCAAAGCAAAATAACAGCCACCATATTCAAATCGAAAACTGGGTCAAATACCAACGGATTTAAGCGGATTTTCGGCAATAATCCAGAACCACAATCTCAAAGGAAAAAACCCATATAAGTATCATCAGAGAAAGCACATAAAGGGGGGGATCCGAAGCGAGATCGAAAAAAAAATATTCAAAAGTCGGCGGTGCATTAGAAATCTAACGGATTCAGAAGCCATGAACAACTTCATCATCATCCATCACCAATAGCCCTCCAAAGCGAAATCCGCAACGGAAAGAGGGATTTTCAAAGAAGCCATTAGAGCTTCGTCATCATCGAACCATAAAGAAAAAGAAGAAGGAAGTTTCGGAGCATTACGGACCTACGACTATCAACGGCGGCGGCGGAAACTCAAACGGTTCAAACGCCAGCTACAACCGCAAAAAACCTCAGTTCCTAACATCATCGGCCGGAATCACGAACAACAGAACAAAATCAACCACCGGCGGCCCAATCGAGACGCGGAAGCTTCAGTGTTGGCAATCACCGGCAAAACGCTCATTTTCGGTAAGAAATTTGTTTCTCACATGTTTTCCGGTTGTGTTTCAGGTACATGCATCGAAAAAAATAAGCTCGGAGAACATGGTAATGGCTACCGGCGGCACATTTTGGAGAGGAAGAGGATGAGGGTTTGAAACCCCAGGGTCAAATGACTCGTCTGTTTCTCTGTGTGTTCTATGTTCTTATACTTCTGTTTTTAATTAATTAATTAATAACTCAACCCATCGTTTTTCTAAATTCATAATTTCAACCTGTAGGTAGTGTTGGTGTAAATAATAATTGGCATTTCCCTAGTAACCTTCATCAATTTTATATATATATTTATTTATTTTTTATTTTTTTGTTGAGAATAAGTTTTATAATTAGTAATTATTAATCTTAGTATGTTACGATAACAGATCATGGTAGGTCCCTATTTTTAATGAGAATGTTGCATTAGCATAAAAAAACATTAGCGGTAAAGTCAGGTCCATGTATTGGATTTTTAACAATAAAATAGTTCTTTCTTTTCCAAGTTTTAAATGAACACTTTTTCTATAAAAAAAAAACTGAACTTAACTATTTCTTTTCAAAATATAAAAAACAAACCGTGGTAAAATTAAACTATTTTGAAGCTTCAGATTTATTTTAAAATAACCTCTAGCCTTAAAATTAAAACTTTTTCTAAATTTTTAATTAAAATTCATTTTTAAAATAACTTCTAACCTTAAAACCATTGTTATTTAAAATTAACCAAAAAAAAAAGAGAAAAACATAAAAATAAAAAAACCATTTTTTATAATTTATATTTAGTTTTTTTTTGTTAACAACTTAAAATTATTTTTTTCTGATAATTAGTAATTAAAAACATTTTAGTAAGTGTCACACCCCAAATTTTTCCTACATAGTATATTACTTTCATCTGTGCATCTATCCACCAACTACTGTTCGAGGGATTGAAGATTTAGATCGTTTTGTTCCACGATTCCATGGTTTATAGGTCAAAATTGTTACAAGAATAAATTGAGGTTCATCTGAGGTTTGAGTGTGTGCATTTGCCTCTAATATAACCTAGGTTAGGCAAGTCTTGTACGGGCAATATGGTTGGAACTTTCATTTAAAGGTCTATTTGCTCAAGGTGTCTATGGAGGAGTCAAGTTTTCAGGAGGTATTTAATTCAGTTGTTTCATGATCAAAGACTGACATGATCCATCATATATTAGGATATTGTTCAATAAAGCTCAGGGTAATGTTTTTGGCTCGTCATGGCTCAAAGTGGAAAAGTTGGGATGAATCCATGTTGATTCAATAATACGTTCAAAGTTAAAGGTCGATTCGCGTTTGAATATTTATTCCTCAAAGATTGATTTGTGGATTATTTCAAAGCTTCATTCAATTTAAATGAAGAACTCAAGAAGGGTGTGGTTTGACTAATGAAGATTTTGGAATGACGTGGAAACTTCAAATCAATGATCAACAGTTCAAGGATTTTTCATTAATTTAAAGCATGATTCAAATAACAAAGTGGATGTGAAAATTCAAAGTTCAAAGCCCATTTCCTAGTATTTCTCAAGCATATGCTGATTATGTCTCAAATCCTACCGTTGGTGCAAGACCTGTCAATAAGCCAAGAGAAGGAAACACACACCACCAACGAACTTCATCTGAGAGCCATCTTATCAAGGAGCAGCCATCATGGCTCGATGATCTCTTAAATGGGCCTGATACACCTGTCAGAAAGGGTGGTCATAGGCGTTCATCAAGTGATTCTTTTGCATATATCGACACTCTTAATGCGTTGAACGTCAATTATGCGGATCATGACGAGTATAAATATAAGAATTTCTTATCTATTCCGACTTGGTCACCGCCAGATTTTGATCGTAACAAAGATGCTCGCCATGTTCCCATGTATTCAGAAATGAATGCAGCAAAACAGAAAAATAGATCATGGGACTCTTTCTCAAATATGAGTGGCGCTCCATCTGGCAAAGACAGCGTAGCTTTTCAGAGATCAGGATCACCAACCCCATGTACACTGTATGAAGCAGATCGGATCCTACCAACTGCAAATGAAAATTATGATTCAGTAGAATCTGGCTTACAAGACATTAGATCATCTTTTGAAAGAAAGGACGTGTTACATGCAAAGTCATCTGCTTCTGAAACAGATACAAAACGTGCTAAACAACAATTTGCTCAATGATCACAGGTTCGTAAACTTCAGTACATAGCTGAGCTGGAAAGGAATGTACAGTCTTTACAGGCAGAAGGGTTTGAAGTATTGGCCGAGCTTGAGTTTCTTAACCAGCAGAATCTTATCCTGAGTATGGAGAATAAAGCACTCAAACAGCGTTTAGAAAGTTTAGCACAGGAGCAGCTTATTAAATACTTGGAGCAGGAAGTACTGGAAAGAGAGATTGGAAGATTACGCGGCATGTATCAACAACATCTGCAGCAGTCGCATAAGCCACAACAGCTTCAACAACAAGAGACAGGTTTCGTCAGCGGCGGGAGTCACCTTCCTCTTTGCATTGACAAGAAATCCAAGCACTCACCGTAAAACCGAAAAGTTCCAACCTGTTTCATAACAGTTCATATCCTACTTCAAAATGCTCCATCTAGCTGCCAACACATACCGGAATTGCAAATCTCTTCAAAGTTGATGTTGATGCTAGGGGTACAACCTCCCATATTCGATGGTGTCGGGATGGTGATTTAGAGTTGTTTCGGAACGTTGTAGGAAAGCATGCTACCACTCTCAATACAGCTTGTCGAACCACACTGCCATGATTGTCCAACAATTGTCACAAGTTACCAATACAACAAACCATTATGAAACACATCTCAAACAAACAAGCGGTGGAAAATATTGTAACTAGAAATGATTTGCAGACTCAGGCTATTATCAATCATTGTGCACTCCCATGCCTTTTGAGCCTGTTGACCCATAATCATAAGAAGAGTATCAAGAAAGAAGCAGGACCTCGTTGATCGGATATTATCCATTCTCTCAGATGAGCAAGCTTCCAAAATGTGGGCTAAGAAGAATGTTGTTGGGAAAGAGCAGGTGGAAAAATTAGTGGACGACACATATAGGAAAATGCAGATATCAGGGGCCACTGATCTAGCATCAAAGGGTCAGGTTGTGTCAGATAGTAGTAATGTAAAGGTTAAACCTGAAGTTGATGATTCCCTTCAAATTCAGTCAACTACAACTACAACTACAAAGATTCGCTGTCTCTGTGGAAGTACATTGGAAACAGAAGATTTGATCAAGTGCGATGATGCAAGATGCCAAGTGTGGCAACACATCAGTTGCGTTATTATTCCATAGAAACCCATGGAAGGCATCCCACCAGTTCCTGATAAATTTTATTGTGAACTATGTCAACTCAGTCGTACAGACCCGTTTTGGGTTTCAGTAACTCATCCTTTGTTACCTGTAAAGTTGACTACAACCAGTATTCCAACTGATGGTTCCAACCCAGTGCAGTGCGTGGAGAGAACATTTAAATTCACAAGAGCAGACAAAGACTTGGTATCAAAACAAGAGTTTGATGTTGAGGCTTGGTGTATGCTTCTGAACGACAAGGTTCCATTCAGGATGCAATGGCCACAGTATACAGACCTAGCGGTCAACGGCCTTCCTATTCGAACAACTAACAGACCCGGTTCACAATTGCTTGGGGCTAATGGTCGTGATGATGGTCCAATTATCACGGCACATACAAAAGATGGAATTAATAAAATTTCCTTAACAGTATGTGATGCTCGCATTTTTTGTTTAGGTGTTCGCATTGTGAGAAGGCGCAATTTGCAACAGATCCTAAACTTAATTCCAAGGAAGTGTGTAAGAGAGCGTCCAAAATCCTCTTTGAATCATAATTCAAAAGGACTGCATTCAAGCCGGAGTATGCAAAGTTCTGTTTCAAAGCAAGTGAATCCAGATGCACGAGACTCTGTTTACTGATCATCAACGAAACCATCCACGGGTCAGCAGACTCCAAATGTTTTGGCTCTAGTGAGACTAATGCATCAATACACCATCAAAAAGGACCACAAGTGCAGAATAAGATTTCATCCTCAGTGCCACAGAATGTAGAAAAGCTTAATCAGACAAATACCCATCCTTCCTCGAAGTTGAACCAGAACAATACACCATCATCGAATCCTTCTCCAACATTAAATTCTTCAATGCTGAGTGATGAATAGCTTCTGATCTATTATTCGTCCCAAGCCTCCGGTTCTAGTGTACTTACGTCCGGGATGATTTGCTTACCTTCTCCAAATGCACAGCTTACAAACACACAATTTTCTGCCAAGCCGTATCCAGGAGCCATCACCTTTTGAGATAAGCCGAAAGGAGTTGTTAATTCAATGAATCTTTTCAAGGTCTTCTGTCTCACTGGTTCAACCGCACCAAGTCCTGAACGGTTTGAGCTGCTACAAAGAGGAAGATTATTTTCAGCAAACCAAGAGTTTTGTTCACAGTAAGAATGAAGAAATACCACATCAGCAAGTTTATGTCAATAAAATTGTTGTGTTACCACAGTGAAAATCATGAGTAAAAACAGACAATTTCAAAAGCTACAAACAGACAAAGATTATATTGTTTTCAATCCCACAACTTCAGTCCTTGCTCCCATTACTAAAAAGTAGCTCATTTTCTTTCCCAAAGGAGAACAGACCCAAAGTTCCCACATTTCTCTAAGCTAAACCCTAAATCTCACATCAGGAAGCCCCCATATATATTGGTTACTATTCATTCAGAATAAAAAGAAAACCCTAACAGAGGAACAACCTCCCTCTCTCACAACTCATCTTTATCCCTCAACCCAAAAGAAACACACAGAAACAAAACTGAAAAGAGATTGAAGGGAGAGCTTATCTGTTTTCGGTATTAACGATTTGGTGGTATCGGTTCAACGAAAGTTGTGCATCATCCAAACTTCTCATTGCTAGCGTGAGAATTTGTCGGATTCGCTCCAACTCGGTAAGTATTCTATTAATTTGTTTTTCTGTCTTCATGAATCTTAAACTGTTGTTACTTTGTTTCCTGGCTTCCTGGCGGTGAGTTTGCGAGAGAGAAAAGAATAGCAATCACAATAAAACCTCCTGCATCAACCTTCATAACCATGAACATGACTCTCAAAAGCTGGCAACATCTCACTTCAAATAACTAACCTTCAAACAATTCAAATAAAAACAGAACAACAATCTCCACAAACCTTCAACCATTTCAACCCTCAGAAAGCGGAGAAAACCGAAAAAACCCTGTATCCATTTCCCCATCAACTCATCTTCCATAAACCGTAACCTCAACACCAAAATCGAAAATCATCAAACCCTCTTTTCCCTTCTCAAAACATCTCACCACAAGCTCGTTCTCTGTCCAAACCTCCGCAAGACCCGCTCGAATCCAACTTCAGAAAACCACCATCCAAACTCCCATCTCCAACCATTTCCGCTTCTACCCCAGATCCTCCTTAAATCAACCCTAGAAATCAAACCAGATCTGGAGGTGGATATACATTCGAACCTGAGAAATAAGCTTGAATGATTCACGACCTTAGAGATCAAACGAAATAGTTGGGAGATGAAGAGGGACTGTCTTGTGCGAAAGATTGTCGTGGCTTTGGACCTTGTCGACATTCTCGTTTTCAATTTGATTGGGTTTTATTTAAGAGAGAAATGTCCTTCAAGAGAAAAAAGAGAGGTGGAAAGACTTGCTGAAGAAGCTCATTTGGATTTCTCTTCTTTTTTTTATTTATTTTGATTGTTGGTCTGTTTAGGCCTCACGACCCATTCCCCTTTCAGGATCATACTTCCGTTTTTCTCTTAACCGCCCCTGTTCTTTTTTTAAACCATGTGCATATTATTATTATTATTATTAGTTTTATGCATATAATCTTATTTTTAAAACATACTGTTATTTTCTGTATATACTATGTATTATAGTTTTTGTTTTATTGTTGCAAATATTTTTATATATTCTATATCTTTTAGAGGTTATATTATTTTATAGTTTTTATATATTTTACTTCTTATAGAGGTTTTCATTATTTCTCTTTTAGAATTTAATAAATATTTCCTTAGAAGTTTCTATTAATATTTTATATTATAGTTTCAGAATTTTTTTGTTTAGAAATTAAGTTTTATTTGTTAGTGGGCTTTGTATCCCACTTTCTTCTGTTCTGGTCGATGAAGAAGTTTCCATAAATCGATTACTAAGTCAATATATTGATAAGTATCGTTGGATCTGATACCGCCTCTTTTCTCTCTTCATTACTTGTCCCGACTCGATTCAAAAACTTTGTCAAACAATTTTCAAAATCAAATTTTCTTTGTATTGAATTAAAAAGAGGGGATTAAGTGTAGACTTTCTTCCTCTCCGAGTGTTGGGATGCCCACTGTAGTGAGGGTGGTTCCGACACTCGTCTTTCAATACAAAGACGTTTCCCATCCATTTTCAAATCTCATCTCCTTAAAATCGATTCTTTGTGTTGAGCTAAAGAGAGGATTGGGTGTAGACCTCTTCTTCTTCGAGCATAGGGATGCCCACTGTAGTGAGGGTGATCTCGACGTTCGTCTGTCAATACAAAGACGCCTCCAACATTCCTCATAAAAACCTCGGTCTCGTACCGAGTCCTTTTTCAAACCATAATAATTTGATTTCTCTTTGTACCGAATTAAAAGAGGGGATTAAGTGTAGACTTTCTTCCTCTCCGAGTGTTGGGATGCCCACTGTAGTGAGGGTGGTCTCGATACTCGTATTTCGATACGAAGACGTAACTTTATCCATCACATATCTCTTTATCCGCCATCTCGCTTTCACATTCCTTCCGTAACCCTTTTCACCTAAAACCTCGGTCTCGTACCGAGTGCATTTTCAAATCTTTTCATAACAAAAACTTGAATGGTCGTGGAGTGGTTAGGCGTAGGCCTTCTCCTATCCCGAGTGCTGACGTTTACCGTAGGGTTCTCTGTCGCAAAGCACTTACCATTCAAAACCAAAAACATCTTTAATAAGAGAATGAAGTTCTCTTTGCATTGAATTAAAGAGAGATGATTGGGTGTAGACCTCTTCTTCTCCGAGCGTAGGGATGCCCACTGTAGTGAGGGTGATTTCGACGCTCGTCTTTCAATACGAAGACGCCTCGTTCGCCACACCTTTTTTATAACAAAGACTTTGAGACAAAGAATTGGGTACTACCCGTAGGGGTTACTATCCGAGGACATGTCTCGCCCCCTAAAAAACAATCCAATCAATCAAACGTGACTTCTTGCCCCGCGCGGAGAAAACTAATCAATCTTTCAAAAGGATATGATACGTCCGTTCTACCGCAAACAGGTAACGCCTAAGTCTCCAACGAGCGAGCAGCAAAACACCTAAACTGCTAGAATGCGCACGATAGCATCATCCACAAAACATCAACACACCGTAGGCCGAACTACGGCTGCTCTGATTCTTTACTTCGTTCAAGTAAAGATACGTAGGCACAAGGGCCACAATCCTTGCCGAGCACATTCCCCCCTATATCTGTAGTTCCCCGAACTACGTCGACTCTGACTTTCTCATATCTTTTGAGAATACGTAGGCCTAGGACCGCGAAGTCCTACCGAGTCTGTTCTTTCTCTTTTCTCCCTATGTTACCTCTCTTTCCCTGTTTTTAACCCTTTATCTCTCTCCCTTTGGAACACTTCTTATAGCATAATGTTTAAGCAGATAAATTCACACATCGATAAACAAAAGGTTCCCATCGAGTACGATGGATGCGAGGGGTGCTAATACCTTCCCCTCGCATAACCGGCTTCCGAACCCGTTCTTGGTCGCGAGACCATCTTATCCATTTCTTTCTTAAGGTTTTCTCGATATTTTCCTTTCCCCTCATGGGATAAATAAAGTTCGGTGGCGACTCTTCTGTCTATCTCTTTCGCCTCCCCGTCGTTGCACGATGCATTTTTCGAGTAGCAACAGCTGGCGACTCTGCTGGGGAGCCTCTTAGCGAGCCAGACCTATTTTGTTTGTCGTGTTTGTGTTTTATTTGCTTTTATTTTTATTATGTTATGTTCACTAACTGTTGGGTTTATTTGGATGGTTTGTGAGATAAGGCTTTCTACCCAAGCTTTCAAGTACACACTAAGATAGGAGGTGGGTTCTTTCTGATTTGCGAGACTTAGGACTCGTTGAGTTGGATCGAATTCCACCGCTCAGATGAGACCCCGTTGGAATGATTATGTCTTACGTGTAGTCGTAATGACGTCTTTATTTCCGACGTGGGAGTCCGCGACTCTGAGGACCTTTGTAGAACCTTATTCCAAAGGTTGCTAAGACATGACTCTGTGTTCATCCTTTGAAGGGATTACCGTCTTACGAGTAATCGTTATGATGGAAAACTTTCGAGGGCTAGTGCATGGGACTTTGTTTAAAAGCCTTTGGGATACCCTCTTACAAACCAATAGATAACCCACCCGATGGGAGAAATATTTTGTGTTGTTTTGCAGGACCAGTGATCTTGATCTCGTTTTGTGCTCTTTATCATGTGCATTCATAAAACATTGCATTGCATATCATTTCTCGCATATCAAGGGACTTAAGAGACTGTGATTATCTCAGGTATTGGTGAATACAATGACTGACCAAAGAAAGCGAAGCACAAATTCCATCAAGTTTAGAGAACCAAAGCTGGAACTAATTCAAGACATTCTGATTGACGTACCAAAGGCTATCAAGATCAACTTTCAGGGGAAGTATGGGAAATTGCTTGATCTCCTCCATTCTAGGGTCGATACTTGGGCTTTGTTCGCTATGGCTCAGTTCTATGATGCACCTCTCAGATGTTTCACTTTTCAAAACTATCAGTTGGCCCCTACTCTTGAGGAATATTCTCACATTTTGAACATCAAGATTAAGGATCAACCTATATACACAGGCTTGGAAGAAGAACCAAAACCTCCTGCCATTGCTCTTACTCTACATATGACCAAAGAGGAAGTCAAGGAGGGTCTAACCAGTAAAGGGGGAGTTCAGGGTTTTCCATTGAAATTTCTGCTAGAAAAGGCTGCTCAATACAAGGTGGATGAAGATTGGGAAAAGTTCGGAATAAGCGTTGCTCTAATGATTTATGGGATTGTCCTCTTTCCAAATGTGGACAATTTCATAGACATCACTGCCATCGTTCTCTTCATGCAGAAGAATCCTATCCCTACACTCCTTGCCGATGTTTATCACTCCATTCATTGGAGGAGTGAAAAGAAGGCGGGAATGATCCAATGCTGCTCTCACCTACTATACAAGTGGTATGCTTCTCATTTACCCAAGAAAGGGCCATTCATGGAAAACAAGAAGAAATTAAAATGGTCTCAACGCATCATGTCTCTGGAAGCTAGTGATATTGCTTGGTACTCTCCTGAGTACTATGATGTGGAAATCATTTTCAGTTGTGGAGAATTCGGTAATGTACCTTTGATCGGTAGGGCCGGCTGTATTAATTATAACCCAGTCATGGCATTACGTCAGTTGGGCTATGCTATGGAGAGCGAGCCCGAGGCAGAGAAGGTTCAGAGTTTCTTTTTGCTAGCCACATCAGAGGACCCTGCGTTTGTCAGGAAGATTGCTAAGGCTTGGGGTAAGATTCATACAAAGGGGAGGAAGGAGTTAAAAGCGAAGAATTGCGTGGCAAAGGAGCCATACAACCGGTGGTTACTAGCTAGAGTAGCTGAAAGGTCGTTACCATTTCCCTTAGAACCCTCTATGCAAGAAGCACCTCCTGCTCCCACTCATGTGTCCATAGAAGAGTATGAAAAACTGAAGCTAATAGTGGAGAGATTGACTAAGGAGAACCAGGACCTTCAGAATGAAGTCCACCAAGCAAAGGTGGAGAGTGGTCAGTACAAAAGAAAGGTGGAGTTTGAACAGGATCAAGCAGCTGAAAGTAGCAAGAAGCTAAAATTAGAAACGGACCTGAGAGTCAGGTACCAGCAGGGTTACGAAGGGGCTGATGCATCATTAACAACTCTCCGGCAACGCTTAAAGGACACCAAAGCTTCTTGTGATAGGGCATGGCACTTCTTTGAGATAGCATCCGCCGAAAAGAAGGAAATCCGAGAGAATCTTGAGGCTGATATTGGGGACCTTGAAGAACGACTGAGAAATGCCTTGACCCTAGTGGAAAATGAACGAAGACTCAAAGAGGAGGCATTGAAAGATTCATATGTCACATCCGACATGTGGAATAACAAATGTCAAGAATTGGAAACTGCCCAAGAAACAGCCCTTCTGTGGAGGAATCGTTTCGAGGCTTTGCAAAGAGATAGTGCGCAGTGGCTCGAGAAGGAGGCTCAGCTCAATGAGTTGTTGGACACCCATGTGGATTCTATTTGTTATTACCAGTCGACTCTAGATATGTGTCGTGCTAGGTACAACAATTTGGTGGAGCATTGCAACCTCATGATCCGTGATATCCCATGGAGGTTGGAAAGCGCCATTCAAGACTTGGAAGGGAATGATATCCCCCCTTCTGTTCACCACTTTATCCAGCTCTGCGACCAAATGGTTAGGAGGTTCATGTTTGAGACGAAGAAGCTTGAAGAACGTCTCCAAAAGAGAGAATTTTAGTTATTCAGTTATCTTTTGTAGCACGACTTGTAGTTTCGGCTTATTCATCTTTTGTCTGTATGAATTTTTTTCTAAAATATTAATGAAAGATCGCTTTTTGGTCCAAATTGTGCATTTCTTTATTATTCAGTCATGATTCTATGATACCAATGATAATCACAAGCCTCGAAAGTCTCTCGAGCATTTTGCATACGTTTGCGCATTTTTTTATTTTTTTTATTTTTTTGCATTTCCCACAACCCGATCTTACACACCGCTTACCCCTTTCAGAAAGAGTAAAGCAAGCTGACTTCACGGCATCGGTATAACACCAGGAATAGCCAGAAGAGAATCATGGATCAGATAGAACAAGACCAGGCTACTATGAGGAGCGAGATGCTAGGCATGAAAACGCAGATGAATCAACTCATGGAGGTGATTCAGAATATGGCCAGAAGTCAAGAGGAGATGAGACAAGCAGCGGAGAGGAGCGCTAATCAGACTTTGGCTGGTGCAGTTCCCAATGCAAGTGGTGCAATTCCAATTCCTGTTGATGCCACCCCAACCCCTGTTGGGGCAATTCCTACTTCTGCCGGCGCCGTACCTATCAACACCGTCCCTCCGCCAGTCGGTACGACTCATCCTCATGGTACTACGATCCCAACGCAAGTCCAGTACGATGATCATGAAGGTTTCTATGAGAATTCAGGTGAAGCGTATGGATCGCAGACCGCCGAATTAGAGAAGAAGTTTAATGCTTTACAGGAGATGGTGAAGACATTGCAAGGCCCCGATGTTTTGGGACTGGATGCCGCTGAAATATGTCTTGTACCCGGAGTTAAGATACCTCCAAAGTTTGTAATTCCAACTTTTGAGAAGTACAAGGGTAACAGTTGTCCTAAGACCCACATAAGGTCTTACTGTAGGAAGATGGCCGCCTATTCTGATGACGAGAAGCTACTAATCCATTTCTTTCAAGATAGCTTAACAGAGGCATCCCTAGAATGGTATATGCACCTTGAACGATCCAACGTGAGAAGCTGGAAAGAGTTGGCAGACGCTTTCGTGAAGCATTATCAGTATAATACTGACATGGCTCCGAATCGTATGCAGCTTCAGAATTTGACTCAGAAGCCGAATGAGTGTTTTAAGGACTTCGCGCAGAGATGGAGGGGAGTAGCTGCAAGGGTACAACCTCCACTGATGAAGAAAACCCTAACAGAGGAACAACCTCCCTCTCTCACAACTCATCTTTATCCCTCAACCCAAAAGAAACACACAGAAACAAAACTGAAAAGAGATTGAAGGGAGAGCTTATCTGTTTTCGGTATTAACGATTTGGTGGTATCGGTTCAACGAAAGTTGTGCATCATCCAAACTTCTCATTGCTAGCGTGAGAATTTGTCGGATTCGCTCCAACTCGGTAAGTATTCTATTAATTTGTTTTTCTGTCTTCATGAATCTTAAACTGTTGTTACTTTGTTTCCTGGCTTCCTGGCGGTGAGTTTGCGAGAGAGAAAAGAATAGCAATCACAATAAAACCTCCTGCATCAACCTTCATAACCATGAACATGACTCTCAAAAGCTGGCAACATCTCACTTCAAATAACTAACCTTCAAACAATTCAAATAAAAACAGAACAACAATCTCCACAAACCTTCAACCATTTCAACCCTCAGAAAGCGGAGAAAACCGAAAAAACCCTGTATCCATTTCCCCATCAACTCATCTTCCATAAACCGTAACCTCAACACCAAAATCGAAAATCATCAAACCCTCTTTTCCCTTCTCAAAACATCCCACCACAAGCTCGTTCTCTGTCCAAACCTCCGCAAGACCCGCTCGAATCCAACTTCAGAAAACCACCATCCAAACTCCCATCTCCAACCATTTCCGCTTCTACCCCAGATCCTCCTTAAATCAACCCTAGAAATCAAACCAGATCTGGAGGTGGATATACATTCGAACCTGAGAAATAAGCTTGAATGATTCACGACCTTAGAGATCAAACGAAATAGTTGGGAGATGAAGAGGGACTGTCTTGTGCGAAAGATTGTCGTGGCTTTGGACCTTGTCGACATTCTCGTTTTCAATTTGATTGGGTTTTATTTAAGAGAGAAATGTCCTTCAAGAGAAAAAAGAGAGGTGGAAAGACTTGCTGAAGAAGCTCATTTGGATTTCTCTTCTTTTTTTTATTTATTTTGATTGTTGGTCTGTTTAGGCCTCACGACCCATTCCCCTTTCAGGATCATACTTCCGTTTTTCTCTTAACCGCCCCTGTTCTTTTTTTAAACCATGTGCATATTATTATTATTATTATTAGTTTTATGCATATAATCTTAGTTTTAAAACATACTGTTATTTTCTGTATATACTATGTATTATAGTTTTTGTTTTATTGTTGCAAATATTTTTATATATTCTATATCTTTTAGAGGTTATATTATTTTATAGTTTTTATATATTTTACTTCTTATAGAGGTTTTCATTATTTCTCTTTTAGAATTTAATAAATATTTCCTTAGAAGTTTCTATTAATATTTTATATTATAGTTTCAGAATTTTTTTGTTTAGAAATTAAGTTTTATTTGTTAGTGGGCTTTGTATCCCACTTTCTTCTGTTCTGGTCGATGAAGAAGTTTCCATAAATCGATTACTAAGTCAATATATTGATAAGTATCGTTGGATCTGATACCGCCTCTTTTCTCTCTTCATTACTTGTCCCGACTCGATTCAAAAACTTTGTCAAACAATTTTCAAAATCAAATTTTCTTTGTATTGAATTAAAAAGAGGGGATTAAGTGTAGACTTTCTTCCTCTCCGAGTGTTGGGATGCCCACTGTAGTGAGGGTGGTTCCGACACTCGTCTTTCAATACAAAGACGTTTCCCATCCATTTTCAAATCTCATCTCCTTAAAATCGATTCTTTGTGTTGAGCTAAAGAGAGGATTGGGTGTAGACCTCTTCTTCTTCGAGCATAGGGATGCCCACTGTAGTGAGGGTGATCTCGACGTTCGTCTGTCAATACAAAGACGCCTCCAACATTTCCTCATAAAAACCTCGGTCTCGTACCGAGTCCTTTTTCAAACCATAATAATTTGATTTCTCTTTGTACCGAATTAAAAGAGGGGATTAAGTGTAGACTTTCTTCCTCTCCGAGTGTTGGGATGCCCACTGTAGTGAGGGTGGTCTCGATACTCGTATTTCGATACGAAGACGTAACTTTATCCATCACATATCTCTTTATCCACCATCTCGCTTTCACATTCCTTCCGTAACCCTTTTCACCTAAAACCTCGGTCTCGTACCGAGTGCATTTTCAAATCTTTTCATAACAAAAACTTGAATGGTCGTGGAGTGGTTAGGCGTAGGCCTTCTCCTATCCCGAGTGCTGACGTTTACCGTAGGGTTCTCTGTCGCAAAGCACTTACCATTCAAAACCAAAAACATCTTTAATAAGAGAATGAAGTTCTCTTTGCATTGAATTAAAGAGAGATGATTGGGTGTAGACCTCTTCTTCTCCGAGCGTAGGGATGCCCACTGTAGTGAGGGTGATTTCGACGCTCGTCTTTCAATACGAAGACGCCTCGTTCGCCACACCTTTTTTATAACAAAGACTTTGAGACAAAGAATTGGGTACTACCCGTAGGGGTTACTATCCGAGGACATGTCTCGCCCCCTAAAAAACAATCCAATCAATCAAACGTGACTTCTTGCCCCGCGCGGCGAAAACTAATCAATCTTTCAAAAGGATATGATACGTCCGTTCTACCGCAAACAGGTAACGCCTAAGTCTCCAACGAGCGAGCAGCAAAACACCTAAACTGCTAGAATGCGCACGATAGCATCATCCACAAAACATCAACACACCGTAGGCCGAACTACGGCTGCTCTGATTCTTTACTTCGTTCAAGTAAAGATACGTAGGCACAAGGGCCACAATCCTTGCCGAGCACATTCCCCCCTATATCTGTAGTTCCCCGAACTACGTCGACTCTGACTTTCTCATATCTTTTGAGAATACGTAGGCCTAGGACCGCGAAGTCCTACCGAGTCTGTTCTTTCTCTTTTCTCCCTATGTTACCTCTCTTTCCCTGTTTTTAACCCTTTATCTCTCTCCCTTTGGAACACTTCTTATAGCATAATGTTTAAGCAGATAAATTCACACATCGATAAACAAAAGGTTCTCATCGAGTACGATGGATGCGAGGGGTGCTAATACCTTCCCCTCGCATAACCGGCTTCCGAACCCGTTCTTGGTCGCGAGACCATCTTATCCATTTCTTTCTTAAGGTTTTCTCGATATTTTCCTTTCCCCTCATGGGATAAATAAAGTTCGGTGGCGACTCTTCTGTCTATCTCTTTCGCCTCCCCGTCGTTGCACGATGCATTTTTCGAGTAGCAACAGCTGGCGACTCTGCTGGGGAGCCTCTTAGCGAGCCAGACCTATTTTGTTTGTCGTGTTTGTGTTTTATTTGCTTTTATTTTTATTATGTTATGTTCACTAACTGTTGGGTTTATTTGGATGGTTTGTGAGATAAGGCTTTCTACCCGAGCTTTCAAGTACACACTAAGATAGGAGGTGGGTTCTTTCTGATTTGCGAGACTTAGGACTCGTTGAGTTGGATCGAATTCCACCGCTCAGATGAGACCCCGTTGGAATGAATATGTCTTACGTGTAGTCGTAATGACGTCTTTATTTCCGACGTGGGAGTCCGCGACTCTGAGGACCTTTGTAGAACCTTATTCCAAAGGTTGCTAAGACATGACTCTGTGTTCATCCTTTGAAGGGATTACCGTCTTACGAGTAGTCGTTATGATGGAAAACTTTCGAGGGCTAGTGCATGGGACTTTGTTTAAAAGCCTTTGGGATACCCTCTTACAAACCAATAGATAACCCACCCGATGGGAGAAATATTTTGTGTTGTTTTGCAGGACCAGTGATCTTGATCTCGTTTTGTGCTCTTTATCATGTGCATTCATAAAACATTGCATTGCATATCATTTCTCGCATATCAAGGGACTTAAGAGACTGTGATTATCTCAGGTATTGGTGAATACAATGACTGACCAAAGAAAGCGAAGCACAAATTCCATCAAGTTTAGAGAACCAAAGCTGGAACTAATTCAAGACATTCTGATTGACGTACCAAAGGCTATCAAGATCAACTTTCAGGGGAAGTATGGGAAATTGCTTGATCTCCTCCATTCTAGGGTCGATACTTGGGCTTTGTTCGCTATGGCTCAGTTCTATGATGCACCTCTCAGATGTTTCACTTTTCAAAACTATCAGTTGGCCCCTACTCTTGAGGAATATTCTCACATTTTGAACATCAAGATTAAGGATCAACCTATATACACAGGCTTGGAAGAAGAACCAAAACCTCCTGCCATTGCTCTTACTCTACATATGACCAAAGAGGAAGTCAAGGAGGGTCTAACCAGTAAAGGGGGAGTTCAGGGTTTTCCATTGAAATTTCTGCTAGAAAAGGCTGCTCAATACAAGGTGGATGAAGATTGGGAAAAGTTCGGAATAAGCGTTGCTCTAATGATTTATGGGATTGTCCTCTTTCCAAATGTGGACAATTTCATAGACATCACTGCCATCGTTCTCTTCATGCAGAAGAATCCTATCCCTACACTCCTTGCCGATGTTTATCACTCCATTCATTGGAGGAGTGAAAAGAAGGCGGGAATGATCCAATGCTGCTCTCACCTACTATACAAGTGGTATGCTTCTCATTTACCCAAGAAAGGGCCATTCATGGAAAACAAGAAGAAATTAAAATGGTCTCAACGCATCATGTCTCTGGAAGCTAGTGATATTGCTTGGTACTCTCCTGAGTACTATGATGTGGAAATCATTTTCAGTTGTGGAGAATTCGGTAATGTACCTTTGATCGGTAGGGCCGGCTGTATTAATTATAACCCAGTCATGGCATTACGTCAGTTGGGCTATGCTATGGAGAGCGAGCCCGAGGCAGAGAAGGTTCAGAGTTTCTTTTTGCTAGCCACATCAGAGGACCCTGCGTTTGTCAGGAAGATTGCTAAGGCTTGGGGTAAGATTCATACAAAGGGGAGGAAGGAGTTAAAAGCGAAGAATTGCGTGGCAAAGGAGCCATACAACCGGTGGTTACTAGCTAGAGTAGCTGAAAGGTCGTTACCATTTCCCTTAGAACCCTCTATGCAAGAAGCACCTCCTGCTCCCACTCATGTGTCCATAGAAGAGTATGAAAAACTGAAGCTAATAGTGGAGAGATTGACTAAGGAGAACCAGGACCTTCAGAATGAAGTCCACCAAGCAAAGGTGGAGAGTGGTCAGTACAAAAGAAAGGTGGAGTTTGAACAGGATCAAGCAGCTGAAAGTAGCAAGAAGCTAAAATTAGAAACGGACCTGAGAGTCAGGTACCAGCAGGGTTACGAAGGGGCTGATGCATCATTAACAACTCTCCGGCAACGCTTAAAGGACACCAAAGCTTCTTGTGATAGGGCATGGCACTTCTTTGAGATAGCATCCGCCGAAAAGAAGGAAATCCGAGAGAATCTTGAGGCTGATATTGGGGACCTTGAAGAACGACTGAGAAATGCCTTGACCCTAGTGGAAAATGAACGAAGACTCAAAGAGGAGGCATTGAAAGATTCATATGTCACATCCGACATGTGGAATAACAAATGTCAAGAATTGGAAACTGCCCAAGAAACAGCCCTTCTGTGGAGGAATCGTTTCGAGGCTTTGCAAAGAGATAGTGCGCAGTGGCTCGAGAAGGAGGCTCAGCTCAATGAGTTGTTGGACACCCATGTGGATTCTATTTGTTATTACCAGTCGACTCTAGATATGTGTCGTGCTAGGTACAACAATTTGGTGGAGCATTGCAACCTCATGATCCGTGATATCCCATGGAGGTTGGAAAGCGCCATTCAAGACTTGGAAGGGAATGATATCCCCCCTTCTGTTCACCACTTTATCCAGCTCTGCGACCAAATGGTTAGGAGGTTCATGTTTGAGACGAAGAAGCTTGAAGAACGTCTCCAAAAGAGAGAATTTTAGTTATTCAGTTATCTTTTGTAGCACGACTTGTAGTTTCGGCTTATTCATCTTTTGTCTGTATGAATTTTTTTCTAAAATATTAATGAAAGATCGCTTTTTGGTCCAAATTGTGCATTTCTTTATTATTCAGTCATGATTCTATGATACCAATGATAATCACAAGCCTCGAAAGTCTCTCGAGCATTTTGCATACGTTTGCGCATTTTTTTATTTTTTTTATTTTTTTGCATTTCCCACAACCCGATCTTACACACCGCTTACCCCTTTCAGAAAGAGTAAAGCAAGCTGACTTCACGGCATCGGTATAACACCAGGAATAGCCAGAAGAGAATCATGGATCAGATAGAACAAGACCAGGCTACTATGAGGAGCGAGATGCTAGGCATGAAAACGCAGATGAATCAACTCATGGAGGTGATTCAGAATATGGCCAGAAGTCAAGAGGAGATGAGACAAGCAGCGGAGAGGAGCGCTAATCAGACTTTGGCTGGTGCAGTTCCCAATGCAAGTGGTGCAATTCCAATTCCTGTTGATGCCACCCCAACCCCTGTTGGGGCAATTCCTACTTCTGCCGGCGCCGTACCTATCAACACCGTCCCTCCGCCAGTCGGTACGACTCATCCTCATGGTACTACGATCCCAACGCAAGTCCAGTACGATGATCATGAAGGTTTCTATGAGAATTCAGGTGAAGCGTATGGACCGCAGACCGCCGAATTAGAGAAGAAGTTTAATGCTTTACAGGAGATGGTGAAGACATTGCAAGGCCCCGATGTTTTGGGACTGGATGCCGCTGAAATATGTCTTGTACCCGGAGTTAAGATACCTCCAAAGTTTGTAATTCCAACTTTTGAGAAGTACAAGGGTAACAGTTGTCCTAAGACCCACATAAGGTCTTACTGTAGGAAGATGGCCGCCTATTCTGATGACGAGAAGCTACTAATCCATTTCTTTCAAGATAGCTTAACAGAGGCATCCCTAGAATGGTATATGCACCTTGAACGATCCAACGTGAGAAGCTGGAAAGAGTTGGCAGACGCTTTCGTGAAGCATTATCAGTATAATACTGACATGGCTCCGAATCGTATGCAGCTTCAGAATTTGACTCAGAAGCCGAATGAGTGTTTTAAGGACTTCGCGCAGAGATGGAGGGGAGTAGCTGCAAGGGTACAACCTCCACTGATGAAGAAAACCCTAACAGAGGAACAACCTCCCTCTCTCACAACTCATCTTTATCCCTCAACCCAAAAGAAACACACAGAAACAAAACTGAAAAGAGATTGAAGGGAGAGCTTATCTGTTTTCGGTATTAACGATTTGGTGGTATCGGTTCAACGAAAGTTGTGCATCATCCAAACTTCTCATTGCTAGCGTGAGAATTTGTCGGATTCGCTCCAACTCGGTAAGTATTCTATTAATTTGTTTTTCTGTCTTCATGAATCTTAAACTGTTGTTACTTTGTTTCCTGGCTTCCTGGCGGTGAGTTTGCGAGAGAGAAAAGAATAGCAATCACAATAAAACCTCCTGCATCAACCTTCATAACCATGAACATGACTCTCAAAAGCTGGCAACATCTCACTTCAAATAACTAACCTTCAAACAATTCAAATAAAAACAGAACAACAATCTCCACAAACCTTCAACCATTTCAACCCTCAGAAAGCGGAGAAAACCGAAAAAACCCTGTATCCATTTCCCCATCAACTCATCTTCCATAAACCGTAACCTCAACACCAAAATCGAAAATCATCAAACCCTCTTTTCCCTTCTCAAAACATCCCACCACAAGCTCGTTCTCTGTCCAAACCTCCGCAAGACCCGCTCGAATCCAACTTCAGAAAACCACCATCCAAACTCCCATCTCCAACCATTTCCGCTTCTACCCCAGATCCTCCTTAAATCAACCCTAGAAATCAAACCAGATCTGGAGGTGGATATACATTCGAACCTGAGAAATAAGCTTGAATGATTCACGACCTTAGAGATCAAACGAAATAGTTGGGAGATGAAGAGGGACTGTCTTGTGCGAAAGATTGTCGTGGCTTTGGACCTTGTCGACATTCTCGTTTTCAATTTGATTGGGTTTTATTTAAGAGAGAAATGTCCTTCAAGAGAAAAAAGAGAGGTGGAAAGACTTGCTGAAGAAGCTCATTTGGATTTCTCTTCTTTTTTTTATTTATTTTGATTGTTGGTCTGTTTAGGCCTCACGACCCATTCCCCTTTCAGGATCATACTTCCGTTTTTCTCTTAACCGCCCCTGTTCTTTTTTTAAACCATGTGCATATTATTATTATTATTATTAGTTTTATGCATATAATCTTAGTTTTAAAACATACTGTTATTTTCTGTATATACTATGTATTATAGTTTTTGTTTTATTGTTGCAAATATTTTTATATATTCTATATCTTTTAGAGGTTATATTATTTTATAGTTTTTATATATTTTACTTCTTATAGAGGTTTTCATTATTTCTCTTTTAGAATTTAATAAATATTTCCTTAGAAGTTTCTATTAATATTTTATATTATAGTTTCAGAATTTTTTTGTTTAGAAATTAAGTTTTATTTGTTAGTGGGCTTTGTATCCCACTTTCTTCTGTTCTGGTCGATGAAGAAGTTTCCATAAATCGATTACTAAGTCAATATATTGATAAGTATCGTTGGATCTGATACCGCCTCTTTTCTCTCTTCATTACTTGTCCCGACTCGATTCAAAAACTTTGTCAAACAATTTTCAAAATCAAATTTTCTTTGTATTGAATTAAAAAGAGGGGATTAAGTGTAGACTTTCTTCCTCTCCGAGTGTTGGGATGCCCACTGTAGTGAGGGTGGTTCCGACACTCGTCTTTCAATACAAAGACGTTTCCCATCCATTTTCAAATCTCATCTCCTTAAAATCGATTCTTTGTGTTGAGCTAAAGAGAGGATTGGGTGTAGACCTCTTCTTCTTCGAGCATAGGGATGCCCACTGTAGTGAGGGTGATCTCGACGTTCGTCTGTCAATACAAAGACGCCTCCAACATTTCCTCATAAAAACCTCGGTCTCGTACCGAGTCCTTTTTCAAACCATAATAATTTGATTTCTCTTTGTACCGAATTAAAAGAGGGGATTAAGTGTAGACTTTCTTCCTCTCCGAGTGTTGGGATGCCCACTGTAGTGAGGGTGGTCTCGATACTCGTATTTCGATACGAAGACGTAACTTTATCCATCACATATCTCTTTATCCGCCATCTCGCTTTCACATTCCTTCCGTAACCCTTTTCACCTAAAACCTCGGTCTCGTACCGAGTGCATTTTCAAATCTTTTCATAACAAAAACTTGAATGGTCGTGGAGTGGTTAGGCGTAGGCCTTCTCCTATCCCGAGTGCTGACGTTTACCGTAGGGTTCTCTGTCGCAAAGCACTTACCATTCAAAACCAAAAACATCTTTAATAAGAGAATGAAGTTCTCTTTGCATTGAATTAAAGAGAGATGATTGGGTGTAGACCTCTTCTTCTCCGAGCGTAGGGATGCCCACTGTAGTGAGGGTGATTTCGACGCTCGTCTTTCAATACGAAGACGCCTCGTTCGCCACACCTTTTTTATAACAAAGACTTTGAGACAAAGAATTGGGTACTACCCGTAGGGGTTACTATCCGAGGACATGTCTCGCCCCCTAAAAAACAATCCAATCAATCAAACGTGACTTCTTGCCCCGCGTGGCGAAAACTAATCAATCTTTCAAAAGGATATGATACGTCCGTTCTACCGCAAACAGGTAACGCCTAAGTCTCCAACGAGCGAGCAGCAAAACACCTAAACTGCTAGAATGCGCACGATAGCATCATCCACAAAACATCAACACACCGTAGGCCGAACTACGGCTGCTCTGATTCTTTACTTCGTTCAAGTAAAGATACGTAGGCACAAGGGCCACAATCCTTGCCGAGCACATTCCCCCCTATATCTGTAGTTCCCCGAACTACGTCGACTCTGACTTTCTCATATCTTTTGAGAATACGTAGGCCTAGGACCGCGAAGTCCTACCGAGTCTGTTCTTTCTCTTTTCTCCCTATGTTACCTCTCTTTCCCTGTTTTTAACCCTTTATCTCTCTCCCTTTGGAACACTTCTTATAGCATAATGTTTAAGCAGATAAATTCACACATCGATAAACAAAAGGTTCCCATCGAGTACGATGGATGCGAGGGGTGCTAATACCTTCCCCTCGCATAACCGGCTTCCGAACCCGTTCTTGGTCGCGAGACCATCTTATCCATTTCTTTCTTAAGGTTTTCTCGATATTTTCCTTTCCCCTCATGGGATAAATAAAGTTCGGTGGCGACTCTTCTGTCTATCTCTTTCGCCTCCCCGTCGTTGCACGATGCATTTTTCGAGTAGCAACAGTAAGTTCTAGTTAGTAATTTTTTTAACTTATAGTTAATTTTTAATTCGAAATTAAGATTAATTATTTTTAATAAAAATTCAAAAAAATTAAAATAAAAGAACTCATAATCTAGCCATTTCGATTTCGTCTAACCTCTGCTTGTTTCAGTTTATTGTCTTCTCAATTATTCGTACTATTTTTGGGCATGGATGTAATTTATGCGAGGCCATGATCGCAGTTTTTTTATTTTCGCATTTGTTTTGGGAATTTGTAATTTACGCGAGTGGTCGCGATGCTTTCATTTACTACTTGCTTTATTTTCATATTTTTTTATGCCTGCCATGTAATAATTCTGTTGCTTGCATGTTTTTACCGACATTTACCCTCCGAAGGAATTAGGATTAACAGTTTGACCGCCGAGTCAATAACCCTAGTTTCAACCATTTTAAACCCTAATAGCCTAGGTGTCCCGCTGTGGACGAAAACGCCCTTTACCCTAGCTTTTAGGTCAAAGAGCCGTCGTGCTCTGTTTAGGGTTTCCCGTCGTGGAATCCCTAATTTAACCCTAATTTAATTAACAAATTCAACGTAGAAATAGGAGTTTAAGACTCCACGTAAGCGTGTCCTTAAGATACGTTTACTCCCCATTGAAACCTTGACCATAGTCAAGAAGTTTCTAACCTCCCTTTCGAGGGGAACTACGATTACTCTGATTCTATTCCCTATCCAGGATACGTAGGCACAAGATGTGAATCTTGCCGAGTAAACTTAGGACTAACCCTTAGGTCTTTAGGTCACTCTATCCCTTAGCTCAATATATATTAAAGTAGATAATAAATAAAAATAAAAAGCATACAATAAACAAAAGGTTCCTGTAGAGTACTACAGAAGTTTAGGGTGCTAGTACCTTCCCTAAGCTTAACCAACCCCTTACCTAGGTCTCTCCCCGCATTGTGTTTACAATGCAAAAAATAGGTTTTCCCTCTTTTGACCTTTTCCTTCGGATAAATCAAAGAGCGGTTGTGAATTGAATTATGATTCAAATTAACTAATAGTTTGATATCTTATTTCCACCGCAACAATTGTCTAATATTTTTATGAGATTAAATACGTGATTGTATGATGAATTATCATGAGTATAACTATGATTCCGATGAGATTGATACATGATTGTATAATGAGGATTCCTATGAGTAATGATGATGAGCTATGATGATATTTCCATGATTTTTTGATGATTCTATGATGACATGATTTATGATGATGATTTTGATGATGATGATTTTGATTTTGATGATGATGATTTTGATGAATGATGATGCACCTATGATGTTATTATGGGGATGATTATTGACGTGTGCATCATGCATTCATGTGCATCTGTACTTTGGTTCAGGACCTCGATTACTTTGACTTCAATCTCACTGTGTGTATGTGAAGTATTTTGATGTGCTCTGGTTCTCTAGTAGAATCGATCCTATTGATGGGGATCTATGGAGGGTTGATGGCCCAGTGTCCATCGCGATGTGATGATTGGTACCACATGCATTGAGTCTTGTTGCATTTGCATTTATGAGATGATTGTGAGTAAATTATGATGTTGTGGCCTTTGATTTCCTTTGAGGAATATGAATGTGTTGAATATGAAAATGACGCCATTTATATGTTGATTTTCTACATTGATTATTATGAATCGTTTTACTCACCCTGCCTGTTCGAATGTTACCTCCACGTGGGTAACGTGCAGATGACCAGGTTTAGCCGTGGACGCCGTCGAGGATTATTTTTAAAGTTTTGAGTTGTTAGCCTTTTTAGTTAACTTAGAGGGTGTTGCTCTGATATGTAACATCGGGTTGGGTTCTTTTGAGTTAAACTATGTTTTATTTGAGTTTATTTTGATTATCTTCCCGTATGAGGAAAACCTTGATTTATACCTTTTAAGTTCCGCTTCTTTGTGAAATTTGATGTACTTTGGGGAAAACCCGTTGTTTACGGAGCCTTGACCTATTTTGAGGATTTGGGAAATGTACGCCCTTTTGTGGTGGCTTTTATTGAATTTAATAATTTACTCTGATATATGTGTTATTTTGCCATAATAATTGTGGGGTAGAAAAAGGGTGTTACACCGACGACATCCGAAGACGGAGGCCGCACTAGGCGCAATCATCCAAGCCCCGGACGAACCTCTCAGAAACTATATCGAGAGATTCACAAGAAAGGCAGTCTAGGTGACGACTTCAGACGATATGAAGCGTTATCTCATGGAGAAAGGCCTATGTCGCAGCTCCAAATTCTACGAAGCCGTGGCGATCCACCGACCGACCATCCTGCAGAGCTTCCTCGAGAGAGCTTGCCACTACATCCGGTACGAGGAAACTGAGGCCGCTAATGCTCCCATGGAATCCTGCAACCGTGAAACCCCCTGCGGGTCCCGAGAAGAAGGAGCGTTAGCCCCACAACGTGGGGGAGACCGAAGACGAGATGATCGTCCCAGAGAGCCCCGTGAGCAGAAGGGCCCCGCAGGCCGCTTCACCGAATACGCCACCCTAGTCGCTTCCCGCGAACGCATACTGGCTGAGTGCACTAACTCGGAGTTTATCTCGGGAGGGGTTAGTTTTCCCAAACCGGCACCCCCAAAGGCCAACATGGACAAGTCCAAATATTGCCGCTTCCATCGGGGCCATGGGCACGTTACGGAGGATTGCATCCACCTGAAGGATGCAATTGAAATACTCATCAAGGATGGACACTTGAAGAGATACACCAAGGGAGGAGATGCCCCCTGACAAGAGGCCCACAAAGCCAAAAGAGTCTAGGACATCCCTCCTCCCGACAATGAATCCGGGCTACAGGTGGCCCTCAGCGTTAGTCGGCCTGAAGACTGGTTCTCACTAAGAGAACACGGCCTCCCTACTGGGCACCAGCTGCCTGAGGAACCAGTACGCCCCATCAGCCCGTGGGAATACTTCCCCAAGGCGATGGTCATCTCAGGCAGGGTCCCGAACAAGCTCTCGGTTGGGTCAGTAAAAAGGAAGTTTGACGAGCTGATGAACAGCAGCTCCGGCAAAATAAGCACGCTCGACAAATTCCAAGGCCGGTCCAACCCAATCACATAATATCTCGAGGAGCTCCCCAGAGAGCCCTCAACTCGGCCATTCCCCTACTGATCCAGGCACAAATGGCCAACTTCGATGTCCGCCGCATTCTGGTCGACGGAGGGAGTTCGGTGGATATCATGTACACCAACTTGTTCTCGATGTTACAGCTCGACGAGACCAACCTGACCTCCTACGTTGGCTCCGACCTCCAGGGATTCAACGGGACAATGACAAGACCATGGGGATACGTGGAGCTCAAGGTCACTTTCGGGACACAGGAAACGGCCAGGGAAATCAACGTTCGCTTCCTGGTCGTCGAGTGCCCATCCCTATACAACTGCATCCTAGGTAGGACAACGCTGGTCGAGCTCACCGCGGTGCCATCAACTATCCACCTAAAGATGAAGTACTATACCAGGCTGGGAGCCGTCGTCACCCTCAACGGGGACATAGAAGCAGCCTGGAGGTGTTTTGAAACAGCAATGAAGGGCCTCAGTACAATCAGTCCCCGACCAAAGCAACCAAGCCTCCGCCCATCCTGGAGAACAGACAAAGGATCACGTCGACGTCGTGGATCTCGACTGTCGCTTCCCCAGCAACCCAGACCACAAGGACAAAGCCGATCACGCTCCTCTGAAGATCAACGGGCAGGCCATCCACCCAACACACCCCATCTCAGACGGGGACTTCGAGATAGTGGTCCTCGGTGAAGACACGACCAGGAGCGTAAAGATCGGAGCCGGACTGCCCGATCTGGCGAGGAAGCAGCTGAAGGCCTGCCTCCGCGAGAATGCAGACCTCTTCGCATGGAGCGATACCGTGATGCCCGGCCTTGACCCCGAGATCGCCTGCCACCAACTCTCCATTGACCCAACCGCAAAGTCCATAGTACAACGTAGACGCAGGCAGTCCCCAAAAAAGTCGGTGGCGGCTGAAAAAGATGTAAAAGACCTCCTAGAGGCAAATTTTATTTCGGAAGCCCGGTATTCAACCTGACTATCCAACGTTGTATTAGTAAAAAAAATCTAATGGAAAATGGAGAATGTGCGTTGATTAAACCGATCTCAACTGGGCATGTCCCAAGAACGCCTATCCCCTCTTCAACATCGACAAGCTCGTCGACAACTCGGCGGGTTTCAAACTGCTGTCCTTCATGGACGTCTACTCGGGATACAACCAGATCCTTGTGGCCGAGGCCGACAAACAGAGCATGACATTCATGACTGAGTCGGGAAACTATTACTACAACGTAATGCCCTTCATCCTAAAGAACATCGGAGCCACCTACCAATGGATGATGAACAAAGTCTTCCGGGGAGAGATAGGCAACATGCTCGAAGTCTACATGGATGCCATGATCGTCAAATCCCGCACTGAGGTCGACCATACGGCCCGCCTCAAGAAAGTCTTCGAGACAACGAGGAAGTGCAGGATGCGGTTTAACCCGGAGAAGTGCACCTTCGGGGTGCGCGCGGGGAAGTTCCTCGAATTTTACCTGACCGAACGGGAGATCGAGGAAAACCCGAACAAATGTCAGGCCTTCTCCGAGATCAAGACACCGAGCACGAAGAAGTCGATACAGTCCCTAAATGGGATTCTCACGTTGTTGTCCCGCTTCGTCGAAAAATCCACACAATACGTCCTCCCATTCTTCAAACTGCAAAGAAAGGAGGTCGCGTTCGAATGGACGGAGGAATGCGAGCAGGCCCTCCTCCACCTCAAACGCGTCCTTCCGGAGCCACCTGTCCTGACGAGACATGACGTTGGGGAAACCCTCTACTTGTACCTGGCCGTCTCGAACGAGGCCGTGAGCGCCGTACTAATCCGGGAAACCCCCGACGGGAAAAAGCCGATCTACTTCACGAGCAAGGCCCTCCACGGCCCAGAAGTGAGATATCAGTGTCACACCTCAAAAAATTCATTCGAACATACGGCCCTCGCGCGAAAGGCGCGGAATGCGGTTTGACAGAGTCGCCACCGAACTTTATTTATCCCGAATAAACGGGAGAGGAAAATATCGAGAAAATCTCTTAAAACACAAAAGGAACACGGTCGTTGTAACTTGATGTTCCTGGGTTCGGGAGTCGGTTATACGAGGGGAAGGTATTAGCACCCCTCACGTCCGTTGTACTCAACAGGAACCTCTTAATTTGAATTGTGATGGATGTTAGCTAAGCTTAATTCTTCTCTTCTTAATACTAAAATACTAAAAGATACTATAAATGGATAAAGACGCTAAGGGGAAGGGGGATGGTTAAAAGATAGGGTGCTCGTCAAGGATTGAGGCCCTTGTGCCTACGTATGCTCATTCAGACGAGAATGGGGAATCAGAGCGTCGTAGTTCAACTACGGGAAAGGATGGGGGAAACGGAAGATAGAGGGGAATATGCTCGCCAAGATCATCGCAATCTTGTGCCTACGTATCTTACATTCAGACGAGAATGAAGAATCAAAGCAGTCGTAGTTTATGGTAACAACCACGAAAAGAAATGGGGTTGAATGGGTTTGAAGTGGGTACGGATGAAGATTACTCGAAGCTTCAGAAAGACTTTTCGGACCCAAGTAATCGGGAGAGTGAACCAAAGACTTGGAACTCTCTTTTTTCCATCTTGAAGATAAGGTTGAAAGGTAAGTTTGAACTGATGACGATTACTTGAAGCTTAAGAAAGACTTCTCGGAACCAAGTAATTGGGAAAGCGAACCAAAGACTTGGAACTCTCTCTTTTTCATTGTGAAAAGAAGTTTGTTTGAGTGATATTTGAAGGGAGGAAAGGTTGGATGATGGTTGAATGTTGTCGAGTTGTTAATGTTATTTAAAGGCGTCAATTGCTCACACATGAATAAGATAACTCGTATCCAAACAACCGAAAGCAAGCTCAAAGACTTGAACCTACTCTGTACACCTTAAAAAGAATTAAATAGTTGTTAATTGATTGATAGTTTGTTATGAAAATCCGCTTGACGTTGGATCAAGGGTTTGTCTTATTATCGTGTGCAAAGCATGTGGGAATGGAAATGGTTTGAGAAACGGAACCGAATTGACTTACGCATCAAGGGTCGAGTTGTGAGAAACGATACTAGTCACTGAGGGTGCCCCCAATATCGAATCCACGATGGAGTGTATGCAATAGGTTGATGGCGAATGCGTATGAGCACTCGACTTACAAGGTGTTTGAAAATGGCTCTATGAGGAATCGAGAATTAGTTTGAAAATACTTTGATCCACTCTAGTCCCTATGGGTGCTCCTAGGAGATAAATCGATAATCAAAGAAATGCAAAACATACATCGGAATGGGAGAGGGGTACATGTAAATTACACGGGATTTCACGAAATAAAGGGGTCTCATTGTCAGGTAGCCCAAGGGAAATCCATGTGTGTGCATTGTGTCCTAAACTACGCCTTGAGAAAAGTCGGGCACAAACTCGATATTAGGGTTCCTGCAAATGACCAAAGATCCAACAGTCCACCAATTTGAATTTTAGGATTTCGATAGTTTATTATGTGTTTTTGATTATGGGTGAATTAGAATGAATATGATATGACAATATGAATAATATAGCAAGACAATATAATAATAATATCCACAATAATATTTGACAGAAATTAAAGTTAGTAGTTAGTTTGGTTAGGAATTAAATCGGGACAAATGTAACGCTAAACCGTCATAGCTCGACTTATGATGAAAGTCGAACTATAGGAGATCGCGTGAATTGATATCCGTGCTATGAACAAGATAGAGAAATGATATTGAGAACCATTCTCTAATTTAATCGTGTCGCACGGGCAAAAGGTGCGATCTCGTCTTAATCGCAAACAAAATGTCGATTAATCGAAGGTAGCCTATCACGATCCCAAAGTAGGGAAAATGACCCAAATGGTCATTCTCCATAGATTTGAAATCGAGAAGGTTATCGACTTTGATACACGACGCTTACGAATCGGAAGACATCATCGATCGGAAAAAATAAATAAAAAACGGAAATGAAGAAGAAATGAGGAGAGAAAAGAGGTGGTCTCAGATCCAACATTATTCATCAATAATTTGACTGGTAATGAATTACGGAATTTTCGTCATAGACCAAAAAGGAAGAAAATAAATAAAATGAATAAAAAATGGATAAAAATGGATAAAAATCGAAAATGAATAGTTAGAAAGAAATTGGTCTTGGGTTTGTTATTTTTCATCAATAGTTTGACAGAAAAACAACTTTGAGGTCTCGTCATCGACCATAAAACGGTGAAAATGAAATAAAATCTAATATCTAAAATACGAAAATCCTAAAACTTCTAAAAGAAATTAAAACTAGAAAATAAATACTTAGAAAACTCTCTTTTTTTTTTAATATTATAAATCTTAACAAAAGTTAACTATAATATATATAAAAACTGTATATGAAAATATATTTATAAAATACAAAATATATAAACTATTTTAACTAATATATAAATGCTAAAAAAAACATTTACAATATCTACTACATAAAAAAAAACCAGAAAGGGTTAAAATAAAAGTAAATAGGGTACAGAAAACAGGAGGTAAGTGCCTCCATTCATATGGGCCACCAAACAACAAACCTAGTCCTCATAACCTTTCTTCGTGCAGAAATAAAAAAGCAAAAAAAAATAAAGAAGAAGAAAAGCCAACAAACATAAAAACAACAAATCGAAAACCCAAGGAAAGTTGAAACGTTCATGGAACAACCTTCCTCTTGGTCTCAAATTGATCCTGCTCTAAAACCTGGTTCAAATCTCTCTCTATCTTCCACTTATTCATCTCTCTTCTTCTCAAGTTTCTCTATTTTTGTTTTTGTTTCCTCTCTCTCATTCTGTTCATGTTTGGGGTTTTGAGAAAGGGTGTTGATGTGGATTTAGATTTAGGGTTGGTTGAATATTGGAAACTGGAGAAAGACGAATGGGTTTCTTGGGTTTTGAGGTATTTGGAAGGTTTGTGGGTTAGCTTTGGGGATAATTTTAATGGTGAGAATTTTTTTGGAAAAAATTATTATGAAGGTTGTGGTGTTGGATTTTCTTTGTTGGTGAAGAAGGTTCTATGGAGCGAAGAAAGTTTTGGGGTTAGGGAAATGAGGAAGGTTTGGTTGAAATGGGTTTCGGTTTATTGCTGTTGAGGGTATGAAGGTTGGAAGTTCTGAAGAAGAGAATGTTTGGGTTTCGTTGGAGGTGAAGAAAGTTTTTTGGGTTTGAAGGTTCCAGATGAAGTTGTTGTTGTGGTTGGGTTTTGTTGTGGAGAATTAAGAACGAGGTTTTGGAGTTTATTGTGAAAGTGGGTGTACGAGTTTTCTGCCGTTTTGCTACAAACCCTGCGTTTTGGAATTGTTGGCTATCCGCACCACACCGTTTTGTGATGCGTACGTTCTATCTCTTTTGCAGCTATCCTGTTTTTCCTTTTATGCAGGCCACCTTGTGGTTTTTGTACTATTTCATGATAACGTGCCTTAACTTGTTTGTAGGTTTGCGGTTTTCAAGGTGTGTTGCGCGGTTCTCTTGTAGCAGAATTTTTGGAAGTTCTTTATTCTGAGTGAATATCCCGTCTTTGCTTGGTGGTCCTGTTGCGTAACAGTTTTGCGGTTTTGTGCATTTCATAACGTTTGGGATTGTCCACTGCAAATTAAAAGTTCATTCCGTATTTTTTGTGCAGGACGTGGGAAAAAGGTGCTGGCGGCATTGTACCACTCGTGACAGGTTTCTTTTTGCTTCACATCTCAGTACAAAGGGTGACATGAATATTGATTGTGTAAGTTGGCCGACTTGGTTTTGTGGCTGAAGCGGCTGGTAGTGACAACGGAGCTTGTCGTGAAAAGAGAAAGCATATTAACCATGGTAAGTCGCTCGTGTCTAAACTTGTTCCATTGTTTTTTTCAAAACTTCTTCAGCTGATTTTCTCGGTTCTCTTTCATGCGTGACTAATAAATCCGGGGCGAGAATTATGAACAGCTTGAGGAATGCATTCTTATGTGTGTGTCAAGTGCGGAATACGTCGGCTGTATAGCAATCGTCACAAGTACATCGTTGATGCTTTTGCATGTAAGCCATATCTCGTCTTGCGTATTGTTCATAACTCGGTTTGTTGATCTTGTGTTTTGCTATTGTAGATCATGTTGCCGGCAAAAAAAAAAGGATAAGGCACGCAGGCCAATAGATATTCGGTGCAGAGGGCACGCGGAAGATCAAAGGGTTATAAGGATCGAAGCAAATTCTTTACTAGGGATCCATCTTCGCTTTGGCTTAACGAAATCCGTCCAACTTTAGTGATTGCCTTGTTATGACAGAGCCCTTTTTCTTGGTCAAATTGGAAATGTAATCAATTTGATAGCTTCACAATTTCCAGTAACATTGTAACATAGGAAATACCATTGAATTCTTCGCATGTACCTTGTCATATTTTGAAAATATGATGAAACATAAATAGGACTTCATATCACGTCTTGAAACGACCTTCTGGCTTCATGCTAGGATTCGTCTAAAGCTAAAAAGAAAAAATGCACCAAACTTTTAACCCTTTAATTGAATTGGCTCCTAGGTCTGATAGACACAATACCTGAAGTGCCTTTAAAGCCACCATCCTTACTTAATTATCCAAGACTCATCTTAAATTGTCCTTAACACATAACTTAAAAAAAAAATGGCTCCAGACTTGTCTTAAAAGTATTTGATTTGAAGTTTGAAATAGTCTAATAAGGTAAGTATGACTTAAAGATTTAATCATAAATTTATGGCCATTATCCCTTGTAAACAATCCAAATTTGAATGGATTAAACGTGTATCTTGACCATACCAAGAGCCCTTAGAATGAATTGAAATTCGTCTTTAAACCAATAAGCCATAACAATTGGCTCACTTGTTCATAATTCAAAGTTGACAAATCAATAAATCTGACTTTGTTAATAGTTTTTCGTGGCTAAACAAATGTAAGCATGACGTGAAGATGAATGGGTCGTGACTTAAAAATGAACAGTCAAAGTTTGAACCCTTTTCTAACATGGCTAAAGACATGAGCTAAAACAAATTTAGTCCCAGATTAGCTTGTCAATCCTCATGGCTTAGGTATCTTCTTGAAATACGACTTTCGATCAACTTGAAATATGATTTTAAAAACTTGAAACCAAACGTTCATGTTTTGACCATATTGCCAAGAAAATAAGGGCACTACTTTCTTTCATCTCTTCTTGTGCTCAACACACTAGCAATAACCTGCGAGTATAAACCAAATCTCTATAACCTAGCTTTTGGAGAATCGTGGCCAAGAATCATATGATCACCTTGAGAAGCATCATGGAGCAATAAAAAAGAAATGAGAGGGTATGACAAATTTAGGGTATGACAGGTGCCCCTATCTAATTGGCTTAAACCTAGGGAAATGAGCTGCTGCAGTGTTCATTCTCCCGAGGTAGAAGTCAATTAGATATAAAGAAGACCCTGAATTTGTCCGAAAAAGAAATGTTTGGGAATTGATATACTGGATAAATGTAAACCTCTGAGTAAACTGTAAATAACTAGTAAAAGGTCGTCATCACCAAAAGGACGATGGGATGAAACACACACGGCTACTACCACCAAAAGGATGGTAGAGCAAAATACTCGCACAATCTGACATCGACGAAATGCCAGACCCCTCACCAAAAGGATGACGAAGCAAAACTCACACCGGCCACTACCACCAAAAGGATGATAGGACAAACAATATCGCACAATCTGACATTAATGACTATGACAGACCCTCCACCAAAAGGATGACAGAGCAAAACTCACACTGGCCACTACCACCAAAAGGACGATAAGACGAACACTATCGCACAATCTGACATTAATGACTATGACATACCCCCCACCAAAAGGATGACAGAGCAAAACTCACACCGGCAACTACCACCAAAAGGATGATAGGACAAACACTATCGTACAATCTGACATTAATCACTATGACAGACCCCCCACCAAAAGGATGACGGAGCGAAACTCACACCGGCCACTACCACCTAAAGGATGATAGGACAAACACTATCGCACAATCTGACATTAATGACTATGACAGACCCCCCACCAAAAGGATGACGGAGCGAAACTCACACCGACCACTACCACCAAAAGGATGATAGGACAAACACAATCGCACAATCTGACATTAATGACTATGACAGACCCCCCCCACCAAAAGAATGACAGAGCGAAACACACACACACACAGGTTGCTATCACCAAAAGGATGATAGAACGACACAAATTTGAAGGTTACCAACACCAAAAGGATGTAGGCTAGGTTGAACCGACAAGGTTCGGCTATCACCAAAAGGATGATAGTAAGACAATTGACAACTGTCACGCTTGTTGGATACAACTCATTGGGGAACACCCAAGAGGAAGATTGGATTGAAACAAATTAACGAGGTACCCATTGACTTGCTTGAAGGTCATGGTTTTGTTGAAATGATTTCATGAGGAACGCCATGAACTTTGAAGAGGATGCCCCTGTCTGGGCTAAATTTGTCTTTGAAGTTTTGTCTTGGTCAACAAAAGGTTGAACAACTTCGTGAGGAACGCTCACGATTTTGCTGAAGATGCCCCTGTCTGGGCTGAATCTTGCTTTGAATATCCTTGAATTTTACGGGGAAAACCCACGGTCTTGCGTGATATGCCCCTGACTGGGTTAATGATTGCTTTGAAGTTCTTGAATTTGTCCGACAAAAGGTTGAACAACTTCGTGGGGAACGCCCACGGTCTTGCGGAGGATGCCCCTGCTGGGCTGATGATGGTCTTGGAAATCTTCGAGATTGATCCTGGACCCTTACTTGCACATGCGTATGCCGGATGATAATGATATTCCATAATGAATGGAAGTGCAAATGCAAATGCTGACATGCGGAGATGCAAAGGCTGGGGAAATATTATATGATTTGGGTATGCATATGATCCGAGATGTTTATGATGTCGAATGCAATGCGTATGATGCATATGATGCCGACGATTAGTTGGAAATGCAGACGGAAGACGCCAGCTTGGTGGACTTTTTGGTGGTTGCCAATACGGATTGGACTTCGGGTGGTGGGAGAGATTGATTGCCTCGACAAGCAGTTTGCTGAAAGTGCCATGATTGAAGCAGACGAAGATGCTCTGGATGCCCCAAGCTTGCTTCAGAGAAAATTGCAACTCGATCTGCTTGATAGTCAGGATGACCTGGACTTGCCCCAATCTGAACATGGTAATGGTCTGCTCCTGATTAACCAGTTCTGATATATGGAAGTTGAACTCGGATGACTTGAAATGACTTGGCCCTGCTCGAGCTGTTGAGTGATTTCCCCCAGCCTGTGGGTTTTGAAGTAGCTTCGCTTCGTGTCAGTCACTAAAAGTCAAGTTTCTCTTTGGTTGCCCCTCGTTAGAGTGTCTAGGACGTATCATATGAGATTGTTATTTTTTTGTGAGAATATGAAAATAAATCTGAACCATTAGATTTTAAAATAAATGATGGAGATTATGTGTGGTTTTTTTCCTGCCTCAATAATTAAAATAAATGATGGAGGAGAGAGAAAAATAAACCACACATAATCTCCACTATTTTTTTTTAAATCTAATAGTTTACATTCATTTTAATATTCTCACATAAAAATGACGTTTTCATATTATTTGCTTGACTGATATAAATTTTTTTATATTGCTGTTTGATATATGATATATTATATTGTAGATTAAATAAATTTCAAAAAATATTATATAAGAAAAAGAATAATCAAATGATTAATTATTGTTATCTTAATTTACATAGCCCATTCAAAATCTCAAAAAAGATCATGCATGGACACATATCCAAACAGGTGCCTTATATGGTTAGTATAACCACAAACATAGCAGCCACTCACAATGACCCACCATTTCTTGCAATTGTCACTTTTGCCAAAATTGATTGATTGAAGCTCATGGGTACACATGTTTTGTTGGAGGACAAGTATCAAGCTTTTCAACAGCCAAAACAAAAATGAAGATACAATTTAAGGATAGTTTGGTGACAGGAAGTAAAATGGTACCTAGTTCAATGGTTAGATCCACACTTTGAAGTTGATGGTACCTAGTTCAATGGTTAGATCCACACTTTGAAGTTGAACGTGTATGGCAATAAATAGAATCAATGATATTTCATCTTCGAATACGATATCCTAAAATTTATTACGGTTAAAATATATTTTTCCGTCTTATAATATATGTATACTTTTTTTTTAATTATTTATTTTTTTAGAATATTAACATAATATTTATTATTTTTTTTACTAAATTATTATTATTTATTATAATTTAAATCATATAACTACTCCACTAATATTAATAACTTATTTTAGTAAATAATATTTATTATATTATTGAAATTAACCTAATTAATTATTATTTTAAAAAATGTAAAAATATTACAAAAGACATATTTATATCTAATAAAAAATTTGTTATTGTTAAAACATAATTAAATAAGATATATAATTATTTAGTTATAGTTGAACAATAAATAACTTGTTAAAAATATAGCAAGTGTGAGTAGTGTGAATAATAGTCTTACATGGGTTGAAAATGTGGATACTTAACCATTTATAAGTGAGAGAACTGATTCACCTATCACCTTAAGGTTTTTAAGTGAATATATGGCGTGTCACAAAAGTGTTGCTCAAAAAAAAAGTCTCACAATATTTAATACTCCCTACTTGAAAAATTTCCTCCAACACATGATATTATGAGCTTTTGGTTCGAGGAAGGGACCGACTTACTTGTATCGAAAGTCAAACAGTGCCACAATGGTGGTGAGGGAGAAAGGTTTCGTTAAAGAGTGTCTATGACGCCACAAAGGTGGTGAGTAAGAAGAAATGTTTCGTGCGGTATAAGAGTTTTTGGAAGTAAAAAAGATTTTCACTTGAGGAGGCATCGTGACTCACGCTTGAGAGGAAGTGTTGAGAATGTAGCAAGTGTGAGTAGTGTGGATAATAGTCTCACATTAGTTGAAAATGTGGAGACTTAAACATTTATAAGTGAGAGAATTCACTAATCTATCACCTTAAAATTTTTTATAAATATGTGGTGTGTCTCTCATAAAAATATTGTTAAATAAAAAAATCTCACAATATTTAATACTCATTTGAAAAATTCCCTAATATAACTTACATTGAGCCTAAAAAATCTTAAGACAATTTCAATTATTAACATATTAATATAGACTTTTTAAATTTTTATTGATTTTTTTAGCGTTTAATTTTTGTTGATAAAATAAAATAAAAATATTGTTTTAATATATCAAATGATTCATATGTGTGATTGCAAACGTTATTATAAATAAAATTCACAACTTTCCCTATCTATTTGTTATAGCATAAAAACTCTATATCTGACTCCATTAAAATGAGAGTTTGTTTATCGATTTCAAATTTGGTAGTTGTTTCCTAATTTTCAACTTCAAAAATTCGACTATCAAATAATTGAAAATCATATTAGTGAAAAGACCATTATACTATTTGTGATAGCATAAACACTTGTTTTCAGATAGCCATATTTAATTCAAAGAGACACTATACACATTTATCTATAATAGCATATATTTAATAGTGCTTATTTATCAAGCGCTATTAAATATATTATTTTAAAATTTTTAATAGCACTTTTGTATAAGTTTAAAAATTGTTTAAGTCTATAATAGCTCTTTATCAAAAACGTTATTATAGGCTGAAATTTTTTATAAGCATTAGTAGTTCATGTTCCCGCCAGGTGGTTTGATGTTTAAAACATGTGATCTCATTATGAACTTACTTATAACATTGATACAACATCATGAAAATGTTATATTACTCAGTTAGTTATTCTTGTGGTTCCTCTTTTTATTAACTTATTAAGATGATATGATATGATTAGTGGCTTGTTTAGATTAGCTTATTAAAGTTTTGTTTACTAGTATTAACATTTTTGAAGTTGTGTGATTATTTGACAGGCACTACAAATAAAATGCATTTTAGCTTCAATCATTGGGTTAGGCAGTTTATTTCACTTATTTGGATATGCTTTGAGCATTTGGTTTGTTTTAAATAAGCACCAGAAATAACTTTTAGGTACTTTTTTTTTCAAACTAAAGAATAAACTTATAGGTATATTCTAATTTTTCTATTGTTGTAATGCAACTTTGTTTTAAGTTAAGCTAGGTTTCTGGAACAAAAACATCAATATTTGTGAGACTGTAACATGGAAAAAACTATTTCATTTCGTTACTGTTATACACCAAACATCTCTTCTTTTTTTTTATGATACTTTACTCTCTTAAAATTTCCTCATTTCTTATCTCCAAAGCAAACTTAGGCCTAATAATATATGTTGTAAGGAGGGTAATGCTTGAATTCCATCACTTCATGTGCTTTAGAGTTTGGTGACTGGTGGATAAAAGGATCATTCATTTAACCTATAGACCAACTTGATGAATTACCTTTCTGTTTATATATTTAAGTTATAACTTGTTGGGAAAAAAACTTCCTTCTTCAATTGTGTATTATCTGAGATTAAATATCTAGAACATATTATGTTAAGATGTATGAATGTCCCACACAAGATAAGATAGGATTAGGAATATATGAGTAATTATGAGAAAGAATAAAGACATTGTAGCTTTCATTGTATAGAATACACTATAAGAAATTTTATGATTTACGACATCTATAAGAACATATAGCCACTGAAATGCCTACTCCTTAATTGAGTTTAGTTACAGCTATAACATTTACGCTTAGTAACATAAATACAGTCTATGATAACGCTTATTAAGGTAATGATCTACAATAGAACTATAATAGCATTTTTCCAAAGAGTGCTATTAAATCCAGTTAAAGTAAACAACATAAATACTGTCTATGATAGCGCTTTTTAAAAAATGCTATTGTAACCACTATTTTTAATAGCGTTTAAAAACGCTATTGAAGGTGGTTGATTTATAATAGGGGCGGCATTAATAGTGCTTAAAAGCGCTATTAAATGTCAAAAAAAAAGTGCTAACGAAAGTCATTTTTAGTGTAGTGAGAATAGAAAAAATTTAAAATATATATATAATTAAAACATATTAGCATATCAAGAATTTTGCATATTAATTATATTTTCAAATGTGTGTCGAAGCAATAAAATAAAAAATAGTTTAGATCCAATTTTTCTCATAAAAAATATATTATTTTTGTCTCGTTAAGTCAATTCAGTTGATAGTTATGTAAAGACATTAAACTGCAGGTATAGGTGAGAATAAGTCATGTTAACTAATAGGGACCTACGATCTAGCCTACACAGATTAAGGTCAGACCATATTTTTTTAAATAGAAAAAGCTTAAGCTCCTTTATAAATTTATTTATGTAGCTTATGGGTTATAAGCTAGTGTTGTAGCATACTCTGTTGAAGTCGAAGAGCTCTGTCGAAGTCAAAGTTGTGTATGTCATAGTCAAAGTTTTTTCTTGCATGCATAAATATGTTAGCTTGTTGTTTAAGTTAACATGTTGAATTGGGTCAGTCTATTGTGTCAATTTTTTAGTATGTTAGTTGAAAGTTAGGGTTCAGCTTTCATATAAATAACATACTAGTTACCACTTCTCCAAGAATCTCTAATATTTCTAATCAGAAAGAGAAAGTGACGTGGTTGAGATTCAATTGTGAACATGATTTCCTAATGTGTAATTGAATCAAGAATCCACAGTGCCATCATATTGGTGACAAGGTTCTCTGGCAAGTCTTGAAGGAGAAGGTGGCAGCGCGTGTGTGGAGCAAACTCGAGGGTTTGTATATGAACAAATATTTGCTCAATCGTCTCTACCTAAAGCAAGGTTTATATTCATTCAAGATGAGTGAAGACAAATTCTTGGTTGAGCAGGTGGATATGTTCAACGAGTTGATTCTTGATCTTGAAAATATCGAGGTTAAGATTGATGATGAAGATCAAGTGTTGCTATTGTTATATGTTTTACCAATAACTCATGCTTACTTCAAAGAAACTCTCTTGTATGGAAGAGATTCATTGACCTTTGAAGAAGTTCAATCGACCTTGTACTCTAACGATTTGGACAAACGGAACGAGCACACACCATCTTCTGTTGGTGAAGGTTTATCCATTAAGGGGAAAATCTTCAAGAAAGATGGTACGTTAAAGAAGAAGGGTAAAATTCTACAATTTTTTTTATGGTAATGCTCCTTCTTAGGTGTTATCATTGTAAGAAGGACGGGCATACAAGAAAGATGTGCCCTGAATGTCTAAATAATCATGGCATAAAGGATAATGATAATGCAACCATTGTGCAAGATGATTATGAATCATCTGATGTCCTAGTGGTGTCAAGTAGCAAATCTAGCAAGGAGTGGATTATGGATTCAGGGTGTGCTTGGCACATGAATCCAAACAAATATGTGTTTGAGGAATTATGTGATCAAGATGGTGGATCAATGTTGTTGGAAAATAATAAAGCCTTTAAGATACAGTTATTGAATATGTGAGATTCAAGCTCCATGATGAGTTAATAAGCTACTAGCTGATGTAAGGTATGTATCTGATCTTAAGAGAAATTTGATTTCTCTTGGTGAATTTGAAAAGAAAGGATATGTTTTCAAAGGAGAGAAAAGTATTCTAAGGGTAATGAAGAGGTTGAAGGAAGTCTTGAGAGGCATGAAGAAACAAGGCTTGTATACCTTTAAGGTTGAGGTTGTAAGTGGTTCAATAGATGTGGCATCAAGAAAACTTATGTCAAAGATTGATCTATGGCACAAACAACTTGACCATGTCAGTGAAAGAGGACTGGTCGAATTATCAAAATAAAATCTGCTAGGTGGTGACATTGTCAAAATACTGAAGTTTTATGAACCTTGTGTATTTGGTAAATCCTGCAAGGTGGAGTTTAACAAAGGTAAACAAAGAACAATTGAATCCCTTAATTATATCCACATTGGTCTTTGGGGGCCTACAAGAAATCCTTCACACTCAGGTGCAAGATATTTTCTATCCATAGTTGATTATTACTCACGAAAACTGTGGGTATTCACTAAAAAAACTAAGGATGAAACTTTTGAAATTTTCAAAAGTTGTAAGACTTTGGTCGAAAACCAAACCGACAGGAAGGTCAAGAGGTTGACGATCAACAATGGCCTTGAGTTTTGCAATGAGGCTTTCGAAAACTATTGTGTTGCATCTGGTATTGCAAGGCACATAACTACTGTAGGTACTGTCGCTACTGCGAAAATCGGCGCCGGCTGAACAGAAGAGTCGCCACCGTGCGTTATTTATCCCACGGGAGGGAAAGGAAACGCTCAGAGTAAACCTCGCACAACATGGGAAAGGTATGGTCGTCGCAACCAAAACCTGGATTCGGGAGTCGGTTACGCAAGGGGAAGGTATTAGCACCCCTCACGTCCGTCGTACTCGACGGGATCCACACTTGTTTTCGGGTATGGATTGTTATTCTATCTAAACTATAGGTCAAGGGTTAAAAAGAAAATAAAATGAAAATAAAAATGACTCGGCAAAGTATCGCACTTTATGCCTACGTATTCCCGCCTGGAACGAGAAATCAAAGTCAACGTAGTTCGCCTACCTACGGGAAAGGAGGGGAAGGTTGCTCGCTAGGATGTCGCATCCTATGCCTACGTACTTCGACACAGCATGGAAGATCAGAGCAAACGTAGTTCGGGCCACGTACGACACAAGTCTGCTTTGATTGTTTTTATTCCTTCTGAAAAAGGGTTTTTCTGATTACCAGTCCAAGCGGACAAAAATGACGTTTTGATGAGTTCACATTCTTTTACGAAAGAAGTGTCTTTTATTGTGTTTGAAATCTTTATTATGTTTTTCTGTTTGTTTTAAGATGAGAAGAGACAGAACTCTATCCTATGGTTGCGAAGGGAAACAAACTAACCTAATGTTATCATGCATGGGTTAAAACCTAGTGTCTATCATGCTCCTCTCTTGCACAGAGAGAAACAGAGATCCTACGGGATAGGCGAAAACAGAAACAATAGCAGATATATACAGTAAAACAGTAAAATGCATGGATGCAACAATACAAGCGAGGCAAGGGAGTCCCACTCAACCTCGAACCTAGAAAACAATAGGCAAAAGTGAACAGGCTTCACTTTCAACCCAGCAGGGTAAACAGCAAACAATACAGTCAGGAAAACCAATCAATACATCAAGAAATGAAATACAGCAAAAATAAACAGCCACAGCAGCTCTACATCAATATCCATCTTCAAGTCATCTCCAATCAGCTACAAGCTTCAGTCAGCAGCAGTCTCTATCTTCACAGTCTTCAAGCAAAGATCTTGAGCACCAGTCCTCAGTCTACAATGGCTTTTCTTCAAGTCTCAGGCTCCAGGATGAACATCAGTCAACCAGATGAAGTGAATGAATGTTAGACAGTTAATTACCTACCAAGGGTGGTTCATCAACTGTTAACATTAAACAGAAAGTTTTCTCTCAAAAGTTCTATCTTTCAAATACATTCACTGATCCTTCCAAAGGAAGGAGGTGGATATTTGAAAGATACTTTGAATCATAGAGAAAGGATAGAGGCAAACAAAGCCATCTATGTTTGTGAATCAAGTTGCTAGACTAAGCTCTTCCTAACCCTAAATCCTATAGTCTTCAACAGTCTTCACAGCATCTTCAATGAATTTGAACCTGATCTTCCATCTTGAGTCTTCAATGTGCTTCATCCACAAGGTCTTCACAAGGTCCTCAATTCAATCTTCAAAGGTCCACACCCAAAGGAGAAGAAAAGGAAGCAAAACAATACAAACTATGCCCTAAAGGCCACACAAATGATCAATCAATTCAAAAATCAACCAAAAATAGCATATGGTAATATAAATTCCTAATATAAATTCTAGGGGATCCTATTTAACTACCCTTAAGTCCCATATATTCCCCATAGGCTAACTTGTCCTAAAAATCCCAAAAATAAAATGTTGAAGTTCAAGTATACTACTTAAAAACCCTAATTAAACTATCCTAAGTTCAATTATCTAAACTAATCAAATTTTATTCTAAAAAATCTAGTAATAAATCCAGAGAGTAATACAATTCATTATTTAACATCACCAAAAAGAATGAGCAAAAAAATCTATTCCTAAAGTCATGAACAAAAATGTACAAGTTCAAGTGTGAAATGAATTAAGGAAAAGAATGCATTATTTTGTAAAATATGTAGAAAATGCTAAAAAAAAATATAAAATGCAATTTTTGTATTTTTTAATTTTCTAGACATGCTGAGGAAAATATTAAAAAAAGAATGAGTAAAAAATATTGTTTTTTCATTTAGTTATGATTTTTGGAAAATGAGTGAAATAAAATGAAAATTGAAAATGAAAATAAAAGAATTAAAGAGGAGGGGTGCAGATAGCATGTTGGATCAGTTCACGCGCGTGTGGGCCTGGCTGATGGGGGGGTGCGAATAGCGCATGAGCCCAAGAAGCTCACTAATCCAAACGACGCTGTTTGGCTGCGTCTGGGATTTCCCTCTCTTTTTCGTTTGAACGTGGGCCGTTTGATCCCAGTCTTGGTCAAACATTTAACCTTCATCCGACGGCTCCCTTCTTTCTTCCCCACATGAAAACCCTAGCTTCATACAAACTCCCTCTTCATGAGTGAAACTTCCAGCCACCCTAGCTCTCTCATCTCGCCACCATTTCCTTCGATGTAAAAACCAAACTCGATCCTCTCCTCACCCTCTACGCAGCCATGTCCATATCTCCTCTTGAAACCACCTAGAAGGTGCAAACCGAAACCCCCAATCCATGGTTCCACCATGAAAGCTTGTTACTCAACCTCAACAAACCCTGAAAATAACTATAGCCACGTGTTCTATAGGTTGCACTGAGTACACTATACTATTCCACATGCATTAAAACCTCATATTTCAATCATTCTTGATCTTGAAAGAATTGTTACCATATCTTGAAACTCCATGGATTGACCTTAAACTCACCATAAATGATCCTTAAGTGGTCTCTATCATGAATATCACAACAACTAACCCTAACCATGCATAATTATGGTGATTCGAATCAAAACGTATTCTTACCAATTGGATATGGTGATGATGGTTATCCCTCGTTTCAGCCCTTGCCACTTGTGCCAATTGATCCTTGGATGATGGTGATGATGCTGGTGAAGAGAACTCGTGTTTATACCTCTTGAAAATGCCAATTCGAAGCTTCACGCCACTTGGAGTGATGGAGAAGAACTCATGATCCAGCCACGATTTGAGGTGCCTTCTTCGTGCTTTTTACTCTACAACAATGGAGGATGATGATGATGATGATAGCTAGCACAAACAATGGAGTTTGGGAGAGATGGGAATCAAAAGGCAATTTTGGAGTTATGAGATGAAAGTATGGTTTGCAAGCAAATAGAATCACCAACCCCACAACAAACAGCTTCATTTCCTTATATAGGAGAGGATTAACAGAATGAGAAGTTTCTAGATTGGTCCTAGAGGGATCTAGAAGCTTATGGAACTTTCATGAATTTATCATTTGATGGCATTTTGAATCATATCATATCATGCTTGCACCTTGGGTAAACTTGAGTGAAAATCTCCCCTCATGAGATATTAGGAGTGTATGCATGAAAAACCAAGTTTTCCTTGCCTTGTGTTAAGCTTTACCATGTTGCCTTATGATGTAAGAAACAAATTTACAAAGGAAGTCCAATTTTTAAACCTAAACTCAAAAATGTGGCTGAACCAATGTCTTTAAAATGATGTTGGGAATCAATTTGGTATATTGGATGACCCATATTGGCTTGGTAGACCTCTCAAACCATTTTCCAACTTGAACTTTTTCAAGTTATATGCCTTTTTAAGTCATTTTCACCACTTTTAAAATTCCATGCTCCAAGCTTTTTCAAACTTTCACACCTTCTTTTCTAGCCTTAAAATCCCATTTTGAACAACTTTGATGTTGGGAAGTTTTCCATTTGAAGCTTCCTTGTATGAGTTCTAGGCATGTGCTATGAATGACCTGTAATCCACAAATGACCAAAATACCCTTTGCTTGCCAAGACCATAAGTAGAGTTCCACACTTCATATGAAGGCATACTATACCACTCTAGAAAGCTAAGACAATGAGGAACAACTCTTATGTTGACCAGAAATTCATTTGAAATCTCCTTGAGGGGTAAAAATTGCTTGGAAGTCAAGTCACTTTTACAGACAAAATTTCAGATACCTCAGATGACCTGTAACTTGCAAGGACCATAACTTGAGTTCTATAAATCTCCTTGATGTCTTCCACCACTAAAATTAAAGGTCTTGAGATCCTCTACAAGTTTCATGTTAGCCAAGGACTCATTTGAAACTTGCATTTTGACTTATCTTGTTTGGAAATTTGACCTAAACTAGGGGATTTTACATAGAAACCCTAATTTAGAACCTCCTTTTCTCCTTGATTCCTCTTGATTTCTTCTTAGCATATCACCATATCCTTCTCTATATGTCAAATGATGAACCCCACATATCTCCAATAGACCTGAATGCCCTTCAATCAGTCAATTGACCTAGGGTTGACCCAGATGAGACCCTAGTTGACTGTCTTCAACTGCAGCTCTTGTGCTCACATCAATGACTTGTCTCCTTCTCCCAATGACTTCCTAAGTTCTCCAAGATGTCTAGATACTCCCCATGCCTTCAATTCACAGCTCACAACTCCCTTGTTGATTCTCAGATCCCCTCAGATAGGAGATAGACTCAAAGCTTGACCTGCTGAACTCTCTGCTTTCAAATTCTTTTCTGATGACTTGAATGAGATTGAATTAGGATAAGAACCTCTTGATAGGCTCATAGAGATGAGAATAATGATTGGTCCCCTGTTGGATGACTTGCTATGCTTATGCTATGCAGATGTGTAGACTATGTACATGACTCTTTATGCAAATGCTAATGATATTGAAACATAAACCAAGTGAATAAGGTTGAGCAAATTTTAGGGTGCAACAGCTGCCCCTATTCAAGCGACTTGGACCCGATTGGGTGAAGAGCCCGGAGCCTTCAGACATTCGCGGTACGAGACGGTTGAATACCAGTGAAACCAGAAATTTGCCAACCGCAGAAATAAACTATGCTCTTGCTTGGGGAACGACATTCATCAGCTGAATCTGACTGTTATGACAACCCACTGATCTCGTGCGACCGTGCTGGGGATTCTTCTCATCATCCTGAAAAATATTTTATCATTGCAGAGATAGAACATTGTCCACGTTAGGGCGCCTGCTTCGTCAATTCGGAAAACTTCAACAACTTTGTCGGGGATGGCTCGTCTGCCTTCTCGTCAGAAACAAATCGTCCACGTTAGGAATAAACTCTTCCACGTTAGGAATAAACTCTTCCACGTTAGGAATAACCGTTCCACGTTAGGAATAACACCGTCCACGTTAGGACTCACTTTCCCCCGTAAGGAATAACCTTTCTTTCCACGTCAGGAATCTCCATCTGTCCACGTTGGGAATTGATCTTGATCTGAATCTGTCCACGTCCGGACTAAACTTCTTCATGCCATTAATACATCGCCCATGCTAGGACTCACCTTTCCACGTAAGGACTCTCATTTTCTTTCCACGTAAGGAATACATCTTTTTTTCTCAATCGGTCCGCGTCAGTACTAAACTTGCTTTTCTCAATCTGTCCGCGTCAGGACTAAACTTTCCACGTAAGGAATCAATCTCTTTCCACGTAAGGAAACCGTCTTCTTTCCACGTAAGGAATGCTCTTGATATGTCCACGTAAGGACTCAATCTTTCCACGTAAGGAATATCATTTTTCCATGTAAGGAATCTTCATCGTTCCACGTAAGGAATCATACCTTTCCACGTTTAGGAATACAAACTTTCCACGTAAGGAATCTCCATCTTTCCACGTTAGGAATACAACTCGCCTCTTCTGCGTCTGTCCACGTCAGGGCTGAACTCGCTTTTCCACGTAAGGAATTGAAGCTTCTCTTCCCACGTAAGGAATAACCTTGATATGCTTTGTCCGCGTAAGGACCCAGATCTCCTGACTTGCTAAGGAAATAAAACTTGTCCACGTTAGGACCCATGCACCTTTGACCCACTGGGGAAGTGAGACTTGTCCACGTCAGGACTCACATCTCAACCTGCTGAAGTAATAGAAACTATCCACGTCAGGACTTGCGCGTCTTTACCTTGCTGGGGAAATAAGACTGTGTCCACGTCAGGACTCATACTTTGCCCACAACCCGAAGAAGGATAAACCTGTCCACGTCAGGACCCTACACTCAATCAATACCGAGACCTCGAAGTTGTCCACGTTAGGACTAACACATACCGTCAACCTGGAAGAAATGTCCACGTTAGGACTCCACATTCCATCAATCCTGAGAAATCGAACCTGTCCACGTTAGGACTAGCACCTCCTACCAGCCCATGAAATAAAACTGTCCACGTTAGGACTCCCCTTTTCTAGCACGAAGAAAACCCGTCAAGAAATTGGTCCTCGTCAGGACTCATCCTTCCATTGGTCCGCAAACTTCTTATCAATGACGTTACAGCAACTTTGAGGCTGACTCTACTGGGGATATCTGAAAACCAAACTACCGGACGCCTGCTCTGATAACCGGCGGTGGCCTCTGAAATTCTGATTCCTGAAACCCGTTGATGACAAACAACTCTGCTTGGGAATGAGGAGACATTCTGCCTACTGACTCTGGCGGGGAAAACGCGAGAAATTCACAAAGAAAACTTCATCATGATAACTCTGTGGGGAATAATGCCAAAGCTGACACCTCATTGAATGTCTCACGTCGAGATCCTGAATGTTTTATTGATTCACCTGAGCAAGGGCTCTCTCTACCTGCCAGAGAAACATTACTTGAAACAAAAGGTCAGCCAACCTAGTTCATGTTTCAAAATGCATGCGTTCGACAATGATGCAATGCTCCATTCGACATGGAAATGCTACGCTTTTTATTTGGTGGATGCAAGTACGACACTATATGCCAATGCAAATGCAGACTCGAACTGCTGGGTACAGGGACTGCTTCAGCAAAATAAATGCGGGAGATAATGCCAACTCTGCTGGGGATAGCCAGGTGCTACAGAATTATTCCAGCAAAATAAATGCTGGGAGAGTGAAGTCGACTCAGCTGGGAAATTGGGAACTCAATACCAATCACCTTGCTGAAGTGACACCCTGCTGGGGAATATAACTCTGCTGGAGACTAACAGATGCGCCTGGTATGCTCGAACTTCTACGGGAAAATGAACGGGTATCACACGGTATTCTGACAAAATAAATGCCAGGACTCACACCAACTCCGCTGGGGAGAGTCTTAATCTTCGAGTTCCACTGGGAGGAATACTCGCTGAGAAGAGAAATCCGCCGGGGATGGGATGATTCTCTTGGGGAAAATCAACTGACTCCGCTGGGAGAGAGTAAATGACCCTGCGGGGAGAGGTAAACTGCCTGAATACAGCTCACAAATACCAATCTTCTGCGGCTAAACCACTCGGCTCGAGACAAGGGAATCCTTCTGGGGGGACACCATACTGTCTGAATACAGCCTTACGATCTTGGAATCGTCAATTCTGTTGAGGATAAATGACTTTGCTGGAGCATGTCCTTTGGATAAGCTACGACTAGCTGGGGACTTCCGTCCTTCTTCGGGAAGAACATGCATGACCTGCGTGAGGGTCGAGTCTTTCGTTAATGCAATCTTTTGATCATCTTCCTCGTGCGGTTATGAAACCTGCAACAACACAAACAAGACAAGACAAGCCTATGCAACCAAATCGATTCAGGTTAGCGACGTTATTTTCAGTTAATTCGAAGCTTTAGCAATTGTTGGCAAGGGCCAGTGATGTTATACGCATGCTAGTTTCAATAAACTTAGGCGTTTTATCATGCACAAAACAGTAAAGAACCAGCATCAAGTACTGAATAACATATTTCATTGATTGGGCCCCTGAATGGGCGGAGTTTTGTACACGGGATGTAACCCCTGAAAAGAGGGAGCTACACAAAGCAAATATACAAGTATGCACAAGAAGCATAAATATATTGACAAACTAAATTTGTACACATGTCGGCAACGGGATGCAGATGAACACCACGAATTGATCCTCCTATGACTCATCCGACTCTAATGCTTTCCCGGTATTCACACTTCTGTGGAGATTGTATCAGATAACTGATCCCTTAGGCATTCTCCCGCAATATCAAATCCGGACCGCAGTCATTTGCTTTTCAAATCCCTAACTTTTGCGTGAACCGCCCTTTACGGGTTTTCAGTTCACCGGGATACCCCTTTTTGCCGAAGCCGCCCAGTGTAGGTTTTCAACTTCGCGGGTGTACATTTTTCAATTTTATCCCTAACTTTTGCCCGAACCTTTCATTCTGTTTTTGGTTTGCCAGGATGCCCCATTTTTGCCTGGACTCTCTTTTTTTTGTCCAGCGGGTCTATTTTAAGCAAAGTATTTTTTAACTGCGTCCGAATTCACAGGTGACGTAAAGTCTTCACCGTCCATGGTGGATAACAACAACGCTCCTCCTGAGAAGACTTTCCTGACAACGTATGGCCCTTCGTAGTTGGGGGTCCACTTGCCTCTGTGATCTGCTTGCGGCGGGAGAATCCTTTTCAGCACCAGGTCGCCCGTCTGAAAGCTTCGCGGATGTATTTTCTTATCATACGCTTTCTTCATTCGGCTCTGGTATAAACGACCGTATGCTAGAGAAGCTAGACTCTTCTCGTCCATCAAACTCAGTTGATTCAACCTGTCTTTTACCCATTCTGCCTCATCCAGCTGAACGTCTCGCAATACCCTCAGAGAAGGGATCTCAACTTCCAATGGTAATACCGCTTCCATTCCGTATACTAACGAGAACGGGGTTGCCCCGGTTGATGTGCGTACCGTCGTACAATAACCGTGCAATGCAAAAGGTAGCATCTCATGCTAATCCTTGTAGGTCACCACCATTTTCTGAACGATCTTCTTGATATTCTTATTGGCTGCTTCAACAGCGCCATTCATCTTGGGTCGGTACGGGGAGGAGTTGTGATGTTCGATCTTGAAATTCTGACAGAGCTCCTTCATCATTTTGTTGTTCAGGTTCGAACCGTTGTCCGTGATTATCCGCTCAGGGATCCCGTATCGGCAAATGATATCTTTCTTGATGAACCTGGCCACCACTTGCTTAGTTACATTTGCGTAAGACGCCGCTTCCACCCATTTGGTGAAATAATCGATTGCTACTAGGATGAACCGGTGCCCATTAGAAGCTGTCGGCTCGATCTTTCCAATCATATCGATCCCCCACATCGAGAATGGCCAAGGCGATGACATCACATTCAGAGAACTCGGAGGCACATGGATCTTATCAGCATAGATTTGGCACTTGTGGCACTTCCTCGCAAACTTGAAACAGTCAGTTTCCATAGTTAGCCAAAAGTAACCCGCCCGTAACAGCTTTCTCGTCATAGCATGCCCACCAGCATGCGTACCAAAGGTACCTTCGTGTATTTCCTCCATGAGCAGCTTTGCCTCTCTTTCGTCTACACAACGCAACAGCACCAAGTCGTGGTTTCTTCTGTATAAGACGCCATCCGGGTTCAAATAGAAATTGCCTGCTAATCTCCTGAGAGTCTTCTGATCTTGACTGGATGCCCCAGCCGGATACTCTTTATTCTTCAGGAAATTAAGGATATCGAAATACCACGGTTTGTCGTCAGATGCTTCATCAATAGCAAATACATAAGCTGGTCTGTCAAGCCGAGAGATAACGATTCGGGGAGCCTCGTTCCAGAAGTTGACTTTGTACATGGAAGACAAAGTGGCCAGGGCGTCCGCCATTTGGTTCTCTGCCCGCGGTACATGATGCAATTCAACCTTGTCGAAGAAAGGCAACAATCTCCTTGCATAATTCATGTAATGTATCAAGTTGGGCTGACGCGTCTCCCATTCCCCTTTGATCTGATTCACCACCAGAGCTGAGTCTCCGTATACGTCTAAATTCTTGATTCGCAAATCGATGGCTTCTTCAAGCCCCATTATACAAGCTTCGTATTCGGCCTCATTATTAGTAACGGCAAAGGTCAATCGGGCAGTAAACGGGATGTGCGACCCGTGTGGCGTGGTGATGATTGCCCCTATTCCGCTACCGTAAGCATTCACAGCTCCGTCAAATATCATCTTCCATTGGAACCCAATTCTGGCCCCTCGTCTGGCAACGGCTCTTCACAATCTTTCATCTTTAGGTACATGATATCCTCGTCAGGAAAATCAAACCTCATAGATTGGTAATCTTCAATAGGCTGCTCCGCCAGATACTCAGACAGCACACTCCCCTTTATAGCCTTTTGCGAGACGTATTGGATGTCATATTCAGTCAAGACCATCTACCAACGGGCAATTCTTCCTGACAACGCCTGCTTTTCAAATACATATTTGATAGGATCCATCTTCGAGATGAGCATGGTTGTATGATTCAGCATGTATTGCCTCAAACGCTTGGCAGCCCAGGTTAGCGCGCAACAAGTTTTCTCCAGCATTGAGTATCGAGATTCGCAATCTGTAAATTTCTTACTCAAGTAGTAGATCGCATGCTCTTTTCTTCCTGTCTCGTCGTGTTGACCGAGAACACAACCCATGCTTCCCTCAAGAACCGTCAAATACATGATCAAGGGTCTACCTGCCACTGGGGGTATCAAAATAGGAGGCTCCTGCAGATACTTCTTTATTTTATCGAACGCCTTTTGACAATTTTCGTTCCACGTCACAGCTTGATCTTTCTTCAACAGCTTGAATAATGGTTCACACGTAGCAGTTAGGTGAGATATGAACCGGGCGATGTAGTTCAACCTCCCTAAAAACCCGTGCACCTCTTTCTCTGTTTTAGGCGTCGGCATTTCTTGAATCGCTTTTATTTTAGCGGGATCGACCTCTATTCCTCTTTCACTTACGATAAACCCCAGCAGTTTACCCGATCTCACCCCGAAGGTGCATTTGTTAGGGTTCAGCCTCAGCCTGAACTTCCTAAGCCTTTTAAATAACTTCAGCAGATTCACCAGATGCTCTTCCTCCGTCTGGGATTTGGCAATCATATCGTCAACATAAACTTCGATCTCTTTATGCATCATGTCATGAAAAAGAGTCGTCATCGCACGCTGATACGTTGCCCCATCATTTTTCAAACCAAAGGGCATCACTTTGTAACAAAATGTTCCCCAAGGCGTTATGAAAGTAGTCTTCTCCATATCCTCTGGCGCCATTTTAATCTGATTATAGCCTGAAAAGCCATCCATGAAGGAGAATACGGAGTATTGAGCAGTATTATCAACTAGCACATCGATATGAGGAAGTGGAAAATCGTCTTTTGGGCTTGCTTTATTCAAATCTTTATAATCCACGCACATTCGAACCTTGCCATCTTTCTTTGGCACTGGTATGATGTTAGCAACCCATGAGGGATACTTTGTCACAGCCAGGAAACCAGCGTCCCACTGTTTCTGAACTTCCTCTTTGATCTTCACTGCCATATCTGGTCGAGTTCTGCGAAGCTTTTGTTTGACTGGCGGACATTCTTCTTTCAGTGGCAGGCGATGCACAACCATATCTGTATCGAGCCTTGGCATATCTTCATACGACCAAGCGAATACATCACTATACTCTCGAAGCATTTCAACCAGTCTTCGCTTGATATCGCCCTGCAGCGCGGCTCCGATACGAATATTCTTCTCAACCCCTTCCGACCCCAAGTTGATAATTTCGATGACCTCGTCGTGAGGAAGAATGGCTCTTTCCTCTTGCTTCACCAACCAAGACAGCTCTTCAGGAACGTCGCTATCTTCGACAACCTCTTCTTCGGCCTGAAATACCGGGTGTTCAAAGTCGGGACGAGTCATAGGTGGTTCAAGGATGTCATCTGAAAATGTTATCCTGCAAAAGGAATGGTTAAGTGCTTCAAAATGCGTATAAAGAGAATAACCGCGTCGCCATTTTATTGAAAAATATAAAACAAGAAAGACAGGGATTACAGTATTTGCACATGAAAAAACGCCATTTATTTAATGATTAACACGCAATGTTCATAACAACACAGCCCTAAGCAAATCACGATGCCCCGGGCAAGACATCAGGTTATTCAACAATTAATAAAGCAAAGCATTACTGTTTAAGAGTCACAGGAACAGGCTCCTGAATAGACCAGTTGCACAGTCCCTGTCCTGGCGTGCTTGGCTGAATCCAGGCATCCATATCACAGTCGCTGTCTCCTTCGTCAGACTCCGAAGCAGCGTTGATGGTTTCATGACACACTCCACTGGCAGAGATGGTGATTGGCCCTCTGAAACGGGGCGCCCCCACGGCAGGAGTTGACGACGACGGTTGGTATCCTAGCCCGAACCGGTCCATCTTCACAGGAATGTCCAGCACTTTGCCCCAGCCCTTTGCTTCTCCTGCTTCTACTAGAGCTTGAGCTTCTTTATATGATGAGACGGCTATCTCTGGCACTTTGCTCGGCCCGGGACCTTTGTCCTTGATGCGCAACCCTTCAAATGCCTGGCAGGGTGTTTCGTGGATCTCTCCGTCGACCTCCACATATTTAAATGACGACAGATGGCTGACCAGGATGTCCTCTTCTCCGCATACAGTGACTACGCTGTCTCCGACCATATATTTCAACTTCTGATGCAGGGTAGACGTAACTGCCCCAGCCCCATGGATCCAAGGTCTTCCAAGCAGGCAGCTATACGCAGGCTGTATATCCATGATATAAAACTCAGTTGCAAACACCTCCGGCCCTACCTGTAGAGGCAATGTGATCGATCCAAAGACTGTTCTCCGCGTGCCGTCAAACGCTATGACTACCAAGTCGCTGGGCGTGCACAAGATTCCTCTAACATCCAGTTTCATCATCGCCTTCTTGGGCAGCACATTCAAAGACGATCCGGTGTCGACCAATACATGCGACATTACTGATCCTCTACACTCGACGGATACGTGCAGCGCCATATTATGATCTCTCCCTTTCGGGGTCAAATCAAAGTCGGTAAAGCCCAAGCTGTGGCCTGCATTCACATGTGCCAACACTCCTTCCAGCTGATTTACAGAGACGTCTTGGGGTACGAAGGAAGTATCCAGGACTTTCAGCAAAGCATTTCTGTGAGCCTCCGAGCACAACAGCAATGACAGGATAGATATTTTGGACGGCGTCTGCTGCAGATGCTCCACAATCTTATAATCACTTTTTCGAATCAAGCGCATGAACTCTTCTACGTCTTTCGATGTCGATTCTTTGTCACTTGCTTGCACTGGGACATTCTCAGCCGCTTTCCCTTTTCCTTTCGCTAGTCTTTCGGCCTCCACTTCAGGTGATATAAAGATCCTACCACTCCTTGTCATACCTCCCGAACTAACAACATTATCCACAGTCCCGGCTGGCTGCTTATTAACATCAATCTTTATCCCGTCACAATACACCTCCAACCCATATGACCATGGGACTGCTTTCGTATTCTCGTACGGGATCGGCCCGACCTTAGTTATGGTGATCGGTGGTCGTTGAGCTGGTGCTGCGATAGTGATTGTCTTTCGAGGAATCGTTACAGTGGCCACATCAGTCTGATCATATGCTACTGCCCCTGCGGGCTCTTCAGTTGCTGCTTGGTCAAACTGCAATGTGCCTCTATCGACTAGAGCCTGGATGCCTTTCTTCAAATCATCACATCCCCCGGCTAGGGTCCAGCATTCTACACAATACTCGTCACATCCTGGATAAACACCCCCTTGCAACAGTCGGCTCTTTATCTCGTTCAGCGGTGTCTTTAAATCGTCGACACTCATAATCAGATTCAACCCTTCCTCAGTCAGAATGGCGTTTGCCCCGTGATTAGGCATGGGTTTCTGCACTATATTCGGACCTACCGTTCCGAAATTGATAGTCTTATTGTCCAAAAGATCCTGCACAACATGCTTAAAAGCATGGCAACCCTCTATATCGTGGCCCGGAGCCCCAGAATGAAACTCACAGTGCCTGCTTGCATCGTAACCAAACGGGGGAGCTCCCGTTATCGGTGCCAGAGTTCTCTTCTCTACCAGGTTCAATCCCAACAATGTATGCAACAAATCTGCATAGGTTGAGGGAGGCTTCTCAAACACTCTTCTCGGTTTTCCACCCTGGAATCTTCGCTGAGCCTGCTGTGCCCCCTGCTGAGGCTGCTGCTGCTGCATTGGCTGCTGCTGAGACGGTTGTTGTTGCTGAAGTGGTTGTTGCTGGTACGGGATAGTAACACTCGCCACCTGCTGCGGCTGATGATATTGGTTTCGTCCCCTGCCTCGGCCTCCGAACACTGCGCTTGCCTCGCCCTGACGGCGCCCACCAAAAGCCCTCTTATTACTGCCAGATGCAGTTGACTCCTCAACCTGGAACTTTCCTTGCTTAATGTTACGTTCAATCTTTTCCCCCATCAGAATTAGGTCTGAAAAACTAGCCAGAGACGTGTGAAACAGCATGTCATGAAACAAGCCTGTGAATGTGCCGACGAACATGTTATTCATTTCCTTGTCTTCTACGGGAGGACGGACCCTGGCAGCCATATCGCGCCACCTTTGCGCGTACTCTTTAAAGCTCTCCCCCTTCTTCTGCGACAGCCCCGCTAATTGGACCCGATTGGGCGCCAAATCGCTATTATACTTGTAGTGAGCTACAAATGCCTCTGCCAATTGCTTCCATGTCTTGATATTAGTTGGCTCCAACCCCATATACCACTCTAGGGAGGGACCCGACAGACTATCTTGAAAGAAATGCATTAGCATTCTTTCATCAGTTGAGTATGCAGACATCTTTCTGTAATATGCTCGCACATGCACTTTCGGACATGTGTCCCCTTTATACTTATCAAACGCAGGAGCTTTGAATTTGATTGGCACCCTCAAGCCAGGTACCAGACCCATTGTTGCCATGTCCAAGCCCACAGCACTTTGGTTCAGGACCCCCCTCATCTGCTCTTCCAGCATTCTGATCTTCTGGGAGTCATCCATCGGCCCTTCGAAACCTCCGCCGGAGAAAGCGTCCTCCTGCTGATCTTCTTGCCACATACCATTTCCAGCTCCATACCCATCATATCCATTATTACGGCCAGCTCTGATCTGATTCATCCCCGGACCTCGGCCTCTGTTGCCGTACCCTTGAACTCCTCCAGCAGGACCTAAAGCCATAAACCCAGCGCCGTTTCCATTTCCAAAACCTCCATAGCCCTGATTGGCCGCACCATAACCATCCTGCCCAAAGCCTTGAGCATTGAAACCATATTTCCCAGTGTTATCGAATCCCTGATCGTTGAATCTGAATCCAGCGTTGACAAAGTCGTTGCCTCCCATATTATCACCCAAGTTGACATCACCAAGCCCAACGTTATAGACAGCAGTCTCGTTTCCAACTCCGACGTTACCATTCACAGCAGCGGTAGCGTTGTTGACATTAGCAGCTGGTATGTTGACTATAGGTAGAACCACTGGCGTGGGAGTACCATCTCCATGAGCAGTATCGACTCGTACAGACTGATGATCCTCGTTACCGTGACCAGCATTTCGGGCCAACAGAGGCTGGACCATGGCCTGCAGATTTTCCTGACCCTTGGCAATAGCTTCCATGGTCTGCATGAAAAGAGTGAGCTTCTCGCGCACATCTTGCATCTCGTTCTGCATTTGATCCATGATTCTTCGACAGTTGGTGCGGGTAGAATAGCGGTGCGGGTGCTGATCTGCAATCCTGAAAAGTACCTGATACAGAGCAGGAAATAAGACACTATTCAAAAATTACCTGTAATGCAATATGAACATGAATGCAATGCAATGTGTGTCTGTGCATTAGGGACATTCATTCCCCGATTCTAGTGTGAAGGTGTCGGTGCAGTGACAGTGATATCAATATAAAGATAGGAGCTGAATCACAGAAAGCCTCATATATTGCTGAGAAACCAATAAGCCAAGAATACAATATCACTGAGAGTACAATAAGAGAAGGCATGACCTCAACCAACAGTCCTGGTGATGGTCAGCACTATGCAAATAAAGCATACAAGTTACTACATGAAATGATCAAATCCTCCCATAAGTCTGGTATTCTTCTAACAGCTTCTTGGTCTCCGGATGACTTGGTCGACCAAGCAGCCCTTCAACAAGTTGGTTTCTTTTCTTCAGAACACGGCGCACGTCTTCAGCGGTATCTTCCCATGCCCCATCTCCGAAGCGATCTTCTAGTTTACGTTTCTGAGACATAGCTTCGTCTCTGCCTTTGATGGCCTTGTTCAGTGCGTTCTGGAGACTATACCTGGACATCATTTCTTCTTCGCACTTATCAATGCTGGACTTCAACTGCTCTTCGAGGTCGGAGATTTGCTGCTTCAACTTATCCTCCCTTTTCTTATTGTTGGTGAGCGTGGCATTCCAGGTCTTATTGCAAGAAGAGATCTCTCGGTGAGCGATGTCAAGCGCCTTCTTCTTGGATTCAAGCATGTCATGGGAACCTCTGAACTCTTGCCCCAGACGTTCGCGCTTCTTCTTCTCCTCAGCCAACTCAGCCCCTAGTCTGTTCACTAGCTCAATCTGCTGTTGGAAAGCACGGACGGCCTTGTTTTTCTCACTGCGTATCTGGGCCAGCTCCTGCTCTAACCCTTCGTTGATCTTCAATAAGGCTTCTTTTTCTCTTACAACTTGCTCGTAGGCTTCCCGAGACACCGTAGTTGGCTCTGCTACCGGAATATGATCAAGAACTGGTGCATCTGGAAATGGCATCCTCAACTGACTAGCTCTCTCCTGAATCCAAACTCTATAAGGTGCATAGGCCTGACAGTCATTCTTCCCTAGCAACGGCTTCCCCCTTCGGATAATACGCGTCCAGGCATGGTGCAGCTTGGCTAGTAACTCCCCCTTCACGTCTCCGGTGAAGTACAGAGATTCCTGTACTTCCTCCTCCTTTGGCGGGTTCTTCAGCGCATATCCGAACTGACGGACGAACAGAGATGGGTTGTAGTTGATACACCCTTTCCTTCCAATCAACGGGATGTTAGGGTACCCCGAACAACTGAAGATAAGTTCAGATCCCAGTAGGTCTCTGTCAAACCATCTAATGTCTTCGGAAGATAGCCTCATCAGGCGTTCAGACCAGCTAGCAGTGGTTGCACTTTCCGCAAAGGACCCCTTCATTGGCAGATGACTTTTGAACCACATATTCAATAGAGGAGCACAGCAGTAAACAACTTTTCCCCTTCGGTTTTCGTTCTTGTAGTGCAATGAGTGGTAGAAGTCTCCGATCAACGTTGGCACTGGATTGCCGGCAGCGAATAGATGGAAAGCGTCCAGGTCTACGAAGTTGGGCAAGTTAGGGAACAACACAATCCCATAAATGCAGAGAGCCAAAATAGCATTGAAAACCACCCAACATCCACTCTTGGCATACTCCTGCGCTTTGCCAACCAAGAAATCAAGAGAGAAACCTGATACCCCAAGCCAAGAAGTCAATAACAGTTCTGCAGCGTCCATATGTAAGGCTTTGGCTAAGTCCTCCAACTTGGGCTCAGCAGCAGAGTGAATAAATGGAACCTTGTTCTGCACCGGTAACTCAGTAAACTCCACATACTCCTCAATGGTAGGCCCTAGAATGAAGTCAGCAAACGTAAAACATCTCAATGCGGAGTCATAGAACTGCATCAAGGTGTACAGCCCATTCATCTCATCAGCAGTGGGCTTGCAGACTAATCTCAGTAACCTCCCGTGACTCATTCTGAAGCTTCTCCTAACCTCCTCATCGGCAAGAGATATCAGACCAAGCAAAGACGTAATATCAGGTGAAGGCAGCTTGTACGCAACTGTTTTCCTCAAACCAGCCATACTCAATACTCAGAAGTTTGGGCACTAGAATCGGAGGATATGCAAATGCACCTGCAGCACAGACACACGTTAATGGGATGCAATGATAATGAGTATATAAACAATGCAATGCAAGTAACATGCAACAGGGACCAAATGCCGTAGCTGAATAGCCTGAACCATATCAAGAAGTCTCGGATAGACTCTATAGAAGTCTTCAAACCCTGGTCTCAGATAGACCTAAAACAGAGCTCCAACAATGGTCTCTGACAGACCTTATACCATAACTCCAACTGGTCTCTGGCGGACCTCAGATCATACCTCCAACTGGTCTCTGACAGACCTCAGAACTCTCCAACTGGTCTCTGACAGACCTCAGAACACATCTCCAAATGGTCTCTGACAGACCTTCTAACTCTCCATAAATACCAAGGATCTCTGATCAAGAAATAACCGGTAGTCTGAAGGTCTAGTTACCTGCATAACCCCAAACCCTCTCACAGGTGGATGTCCTAGTAACTGACAAAGGTATGGCATCCTATGCAGTCGTCAGCGTCACAGACTTTCAGGGTTGATGATACGATTCCCAGAAGGAGTGGCATCATCAAATCCTGAAGAGGCCTCACTTAGCCAACTTCCAAATGATCGGTTCCCGGAGTCGACAATTCAGCTGACCAACAACCCCTTCGACCCAAAGGGTAGAAAAAGAAGCCAACCAGAAGAACCTCGTCCGAGTGTAGATTTCATGAGACACTAATGCAAGCAAAGCCGGCACGCGCCCACTACTTTCTACTCTAATTCTAGGTGCACTCAAGCCCAGGTCCGGCTTATCTCTCAATCATAGAACCACCCATCACCCCCAATACAGCAATAACAATCAATATATATAATGCTGAAAATAAAGGTCAGAAATATAAATCCATACAAAATCCTCGACGGGAAAATAAGCGTTAGGATTGACTCTCTTAAGGGACGTTGGATCCCAAATGCATAAGAACCATCGCAGTCCCTAGCAGCCAGGGGACGTTGGATCCCCAGCAGAGTCGCCAGTTGTCGCTACTGTGAAAATCGGCGCCGGCTGAACAGAAGAGTCGTCACCGTGCGTTATTTATCCCACGGGAGGGAAAGGAAACGCTCAGAGTAAACCTCGCACAACATGGGAAAGGTATGGTCGTCGCAACCAAAACCTGGATTCGGGAGTCGGTTACGCAAGGGGAAGGTATTAGCACCCCTCACGTCCGTCGTACTCGACGGGATCCACGCTTGTTTTCGGGTATGGATTGTTATTCTATCTAAACTATAGATCAAGGGTTAAAAAGAAAATAAAATGAAAATAAAAATGACTCGGCAAAGTATCGCACTTTATGCCTACGTATTCCCGCCTGGAACGAGAAATCAGAGTCAACGTAGTTCGCCTACCTACGGGAAAGGAGGGGAAGGTTGCTCGCTAGGATGTCGCATCCTATGCCTACGTACTTCCACACAGCATGGAAGATCAGAGCAAACGTAGTTCGGGCCACGTACGACACAAGTCTGCTTTGATTGTTTTTATTCCTTCTGAAAAAGGGTTTTTCTGATTACCAGTCCAAGCGGACAAAAATGACGTTTTGATGAGTTCACATTCTTTTACGAAAGAAGTGTCTTTTATTGTGTTTGAAATCTTTATTATGTTTTTCTGTTTGTTTTAAGATGAGAAGAGACAGAACTTTATCCTATGGTTGCGAAGGGAAACAAACTAACCTAATGTTATCATGCATGGGTTAAGACCTAGTGTCTATCATGCTCCTCTCTTGCACAGAGAGAAACAGAGATCCTACGGGATATGCGAAAACAGAAACAATAGCAGATATATACAGTAAAACAGTAAAATGCATGGATGCAACAATACAAGCGAGGCAAGGGAGTCCCACTCAACCTCGAACCTAGAAAACAATAGGCAAAAGTGAACAGGCTTCACTTTCAACCCAGCAGGGTAAACAGCAAACAATACAGTCAGGAAAACCAATCAATACATCAAGAAATGAAATACAGCAAAAATAAACAGCCACAGCAGCTCTACATCAATATCCATCTTCAAGTCATCTCCAATCAGCTACAAGCTTCAGTCAGCAGCAGTCTTTATCTTCACAGTCTTCAAGCAAAGATCTTGAGCACCAGTCCTCAGTCTACAATGGCTTTTCTTCAAGTCTCAGGCTCCAGGATGAACATCAGTCAACCAGATGAAGTGAATGAATGTTAGACAGTTAATTACCTACCAAGGGTGGTTCATCAACTGTTAACATTAAACAGAAAGTTTTCTCTCAAAAGTTCTATCTTTCAAATACATTCACTGATCCTTCCAAAGGAAGGAGGTGGATATTTGAAAGAGACTTTGAATCATAGAGAAAGGATAGAGGCAAACAAAGCCATCTATGTTTGTGAATCAAGTTGCTAGACTAAGCTCTTCCTAACCCTAAATCCTATAGTCTTCAACAGTCTTCACAGCATCTTCAATGAATTTGAACCTGATCTTCCATCTTGAGTCTTCAATGTGCTTCATCCACAAGGTCTTCACAAGGTCCTCAATTCAATCTTCAAAGGTCCACACCCAAAGGAGAAGAAAAGGAAGCAAAACAATACAAATTATGCCCTAAAGGCCACACAAATGATCAATCAATTCAAAAATCAACCAAAAATAGCATATGGTAATATAAATTCCTAATATAAATTCTAGGGGATCCTATTTAACTACCCTTAAGTCCCATATATTCCCCATAGGCTAACTTGTCCTAAAAATCCCAAAAATAAAATGTTGAAGTTCAAGTATACTACTTAAAAACCCTAATTAAACTATCCTAAGTTCAATTATCTAAACTAATCAAATTTTATTCTAAAAAATCTATTAATAAATCCAGAGAGTAATACAATTCATTATTTAACATCACCAAAAAGAATGAGCAAAAAATCTATTCCTAAAGTCATGAACAAAAATGTACAAGTTCAAGTGTGAAATGAATTAAGGAAAAGAATGCATTATTTTGTAAAATATGTAGAAAATGCTAAAAAAAATATAAAATGTAATTTTTGTATTTTTTAATTTTCTAGACATGCTGAGGAAAATATTAAAAAAAGAATGAGTAAAAAATATTGTTTTTTCATTTAGTTATGATTTTTGGAAAATGAGTGAAATAAAATGAAAATTGAAAATGAAAATAAAAGAATTAAAGAGGAGGGGTGCAGATAGCATGTTGGATCAGTTCACGCGCGTGTGGGCCTGGCTGATGGGGGGGTGCGAATAGCGCATGAGCCCAAGAAGCTCACTAATCCAAACGACGCCGTTTGGCTGCGTCTGGGATTTCCCTCTCTTTTTCGTTTGAACGTGGGCCGTTTGATCCCAGTCTTGGTCAAACATTTAACCTTCATCCGACGGCTCCCTTCTTTCTTCCCCACATGAAAACCCTAGCTTCATACAAACTCCCTCTTCATGAGTGAAACTTCCAGCCACCCTAGCTCTCTCATCTCGCCACCATTTCCTTCGATGTAAAAACCAAACTCGATCCTCTCCTCACCCTCTACGCAGCCATGTCCATATCTCCTCTTGAAACCACCTAGAAGGTGCAAACCGAAACCCCCAATCCATGGTTCCACCATGAAAGCTTGTTACTCAACCTCAACAAACCCTAAAAATAACTATAGCCACGTGTTCTATAGGTTGCACTGAGTACACTATACTATTCCACATGCATTAAAACCTCATATTTCAATCATTCTTGATCTTGAAAGAATTGTTACCATATCTTGAAACTCCATGGATTGACCTTAAACTCACCATAAATGATCCTTAAGTGGTCTCTATCATGAATATCACAACAACTAACCCTAACCATGCATAATTATGGTGATTCGAATCAAAACGTATTCTTACCAATTGGATATGGTGATGATGGTTATCCCTCGTTTCAGCCCTTGCCACTTGTGTCAATTGATCCTTGGATGATGGTGATGATGCTGGTGAAGAGAACTCGTGTTTATACCTCTTGAAAATGCCAATTCGAAGCTTCACGCCACTTGGAGTGATGGAGAAGAACTCATGATCCAGCCACGATTTGAGGTGCCTTCTTCGTGCTTTTTACTCTACAACAATGGAGGATGATGATGATGATGATAGCTAGCACAAACAATGGAGTTTGGGAGAGATGGGAATCAAAAGGCAATTTTGGAGTTATGAGATGAAAGTATGGTTTGCAAGCAAATAGAATCACCAACCCCACAACAAACAGCTTCATTTCCTTATATAGGAGAGGATTAACAGAATGAGAAGTTTCTAGATTGGTCCTAGAGGGATCTAGAAGCTTATGGAACTTTCATGAATTTATCATTTGATGGCATTTTGAATCATATCATATCATGCTTGCACCTTGGGTAAACTTGAGTGAAAATCTCCCCTCATGAGATATTAGGAGTGTATGCATGAAAAACCAAGTTTTCCTTGCCTTGTGTTAAGCTTTACCATGTTGCCTTATGATGTAAGAAACAAATTTACAAAGGAAGTCCAATTTTTAAACCTAAACTCAAAAATGTGGCTGAACCAATGTCTTTAAAATGATGTTGGGAATCAATTTGCTATATTGGATGACCCATATTGGCTTGGTAGATCTCTCAAACCATTTTCCAACTTGAACTTTTTCAAGTTATATGCCTTTTTAAGTCATTTTCACCACTTTTAAAATTCCATGCTCCAAGCTTTTTCAAACTTTCACACCTTCTTTTATAGCCTTAAAATCCCATTTTGAACAACTTTGATGTTGGGAAGTTTTCCATTTGAAGCTTCCTTGTATGAGTTCTAGGCATGTGCTATGAATAACCTGTAATCCACAAATGACCAAAATACCCTTTGCTTGCCAAGACCATAAGTAGAGTTCCACACATCATATGAAGGCATACTATACCATTCTAGAAAGATAAGACAACGAGGAACAACTCTTATGTTGACCAGAAATTCATTTGAAATCTCCTTGATGGGTAAAAATTGCTTGGAAGTCAAGTCACTTTTACAGACAAAATTTCAGATACCTCAGATGACCTGTAACTTGCAAGGACCATAACTTGAGTTCTATAAATCTCCTTGATGTCTTCCACCACTCAAATTAAAGGTCTTGAGATCCTCTACAAGTTTCATGTTGGCCAAGGACTCATTTGAAACTTGAATTTTGACTTATCTTGCTTGGAAATTTGACCTAAACTAGGGGATTTTACATAGAAACCCTAATTTAGAACCTCCTCTTCTCCTTGATTCCTCTTGATTTCTTCTTAGCATATCACCATATCCTTCTCTATATGTCAAATGATGAACCCCACATATCTCCAATAGACTTGAATGCCCTTCAATCAGTCAATTGACCTAGGGTTGACCTAGGGTTGACCCAGATGAGACCCTAGTTGACTGTCTTCAACTGCAGCTCTTGTGCTCACATCAATGACTTGTATCCTTCTCCCAATGACTTCCTAAGTTCTCCAAGATGTCTAGATACTCCCCATGCCTTCAATTCACAGCTCACAACTCCCTTGTTGATTCTCAGATCCCCTCAGATAGGAGATAGACTCAAAGCTTGACCTGCTGAACTCTCTGCTTTCAAATTCTTTTCTGATGACTTGAATGATATTGAATTAGGATAACAACCTCTTGATAGGCTCATAGAGATGAGAATAATGATTGGTCCCCTGTTGGATGACTTGCTATGCTTATGCTATGCAGATGTGTAGACTATGTACATGACTCTTTATGCAAATGCTAATGATATTGAAACATAAACCAAGTGAATAAGGTTGAGCAAATTTTAGGGTGCAATAGGTACTCCCCAACAAAGTGGTTTGGATGAAAGATTTAATAGAACCACTCTGGAAAGGGTCAGATGCATGTTGGTTAGTGTAGAATTGAAGAATTTGTTTTGCATAGAAGTTGATGTGACTGCAGCATACCTAATAAATAGGTGTCCCTCGACTGCCTTGGGAACCAAGACACCTGAAGAATTTTGGTCGGAACATCTACTTAATCTCGATAGACTTAGACTGTTTGGTTGTTTAGCCTATGCTCACATTAGAAATGACAAGGTCGAAACTAGATCTCTGAGATGTATGTTCCTTGGATACCCTAAAGAAGTCAAGGCTTATAGGCTGTGGTGGTCTAGAGACAGGTCACAAGAGGTGTATCATAAGTCGAGATGTAGTTTTCAATGAAGCTGAAATGGCTTTCAAGAAAACTGATGACGTTGGTTGAAGTTCGAAGATATCTAAAGAAGTGTTGGAATAAGAAGAGATTCTTGTTGAGGTGGAGAATTGTGATATTGAATTGCATAACCCATATGACATCAAAGATCAAACACATATTGCATGATGAAGATGCCGAGATTGATAATGAATACCTGCTGGAAAGATATAGGTCGAGAAGAGTCATCAAGCCATCTCAGAGACTTGGTTATGCAAATCTCATAGCATTTGCCTTAATCTTTGCAAGTGAGACTCCTAATAAAGAACCTAGAGACTATAAAGAAGTTATGAGGAGTCAAAACAAGACTAAGTGGCTGAAAGCCATGGATGATAAGATGAAATCTCTTCATGATAATAACACTTGGAAGCTGATTGAGAAACCTGATGGAGCCAAGTTAGTCAGTTGTAAGTGGATTTTAAAGGTTAAGGAAGGAATCGAATGAGTGATGTCGAAGCAATTTAAGATAAGGCTAGTTGTCGGGGTGTTAACTCAGAAAAAAGTGTCGACTTCAATGAAGTGTTATCACCTGTTGTAAAGCATAGATCCATTAGAATGTTGCTTTCTATGGTGGCAAAGTTCGACCTAGAACTTGAACAGATGAATGTGAAGACCACCTTCCTGTATGATGATCTAGATGAAACAATCCTGATGAGGCAACCTGAAGGGCATGTAGAAAAGGGAAAGGAAGATTATATGTGCAAGTTGAATAGGTCTTTGTATGGCCTAAACCAATCTCCTCAACAATGGAATTGGAGGTTCAACAAGTTTATGGCACACATAGGTTTCACTAGGAGTCAGTTCAACCATTGTGTTTATTTCAGATTTCGACATGGAAATTCACATGTTATTTTGTTGCTTTATATGGATGATATCCTCATAGCAAGAAATAGTGTCGAGGATGTTATGAAGGTGAAGGCTGAACTTGATAAAGAGTTCAACGTGAAGGATTTGAGAGCTGCCTCCATAATTCTTAAGATTGACATCTAAAGAGATAGAAGCTTTCGTGGTTATGCTTATCTCAAAAGACATACATGAAGAAGATTCTCTACAAGTTTGGCATGTCAAATTATCAAGGTCGAGTTAGCACTATTAAATGTGATAGTCAAAATGCAATACACATGTCGAAGAATTCAACATATCATGAACGAACCAAGCACATCGATGTAAGGCTGCATTTTGTCATAAAGATAATCGAGCATTGAGAAGTCCAAGTGCTAAAGGTTTTGACTAATGACAATGTTGTTGATATGATCAACAAGACATTGCCAAGTTGCATGTTTTTTCACTGTATCCAACTGATAGGACTAAATGATGTCAAAACCTATTCCATTTCGTCTCTCAATTCACACTCAATCACAAAGTGACTGCAGTCAAGAATTGTTTGAATTGCTAATGCAATCGCCTTTGATTCTGGACAACCCAATAACGCATTCTTGTAGAGGCAAACTATATCGATGTAAACATCATTATCAGGAGTTAAAAATGAGGTTAATGATGATGAATCTACTCGAGGATTATCTGCAACTCTCATTAATCCATGTAATAATCGAAGATCCATTGACCTTTTTCTCGAAGCATCTCCTAATGCAATATTCCTCTAAGATTGCTATAAATTATGTCCCATATATCCATGTTCTCTCTCCCACTCAAAAATTCGGAACCACCTTCAATGCCATTAAGAATTTAAGATATACCAAATGGCCATAACCATTGCAATGAATCACACAATATAACATATGAATTTGACTATCGAGAGCTTATTCATTTCACAGTTTATGCCAAACATTGTCCACCATAATTATGAGATGATACATTCTCTTTGATACAAACTGGGCATGCAAACCCAAAACCGTGTAATCTTCAAGTTCACCATCTTCTTGAAGAAAGAACCGAACCTTTTCACAAAAAGGGTTTGAAGGTGAAATCGGACACCCAGGGTCTGCGAAGGTATGTAGTCAAAAAATCTTGCGCCATCATATTATCTTCTTGCAACCATCGATGAGAGAGAAAGAGATGACAAGTTGTTCTTGGTGGTGGAAATGCCAACTGTAATCTTTTTTGTTTGTGGAAATCCCAGTCTCATGTGTTACTTCCATGTACAAAACATAGATCAATGCGGAGAGAGAGAGAGAGAGAGAGAGAGAGACTTAACTAAAAACTGAAGATTCTTTGAAGTTTACTTTGTTCTGCAACATGTCGAACGAAAAACCAATACCTCTTTGAAGCAACTTGTACCAAGCTTATTTGAAGTTTGTTTTTTCTGCAACTTTCTGATTAAAAAAATTTTGCTTCTTTGAAGCTTACTTTGCTCTGCAACTTTTTGAACGAAAATTGATGCTTCTTTGAAGCAACTTGCACCAAGCTTCTTTGAAATTTGCTATGCTCCGCAACTTTTTGAATGGAAATCGATGCTTCTTTGAATAAAATTTTACCAAGCTTCTTTGAAGCTTGCTTTGCTCTTCAACATTCTAAACAAAATCGATGCTTTTTTGAAGGCACATGCACCACTGCCGAGATGAAGATGATAGCGATGATGATGATGATGATGCGGAATGAAATAGTCCCCTTATGCGTATGATACCATGTTAGAACTCTGCAAGTTCATGATAGAAAGATAGGGTGACAATCATTATAACTTAAATCATGTTTTGTAGCCGTCATTCTTAATAAGAATATTTCTCCTTTTTTCATCATTTATTCTACCTTTGCACCAACAATTGGTATCTAGAGCTCCGGTTCAGATTCATTGGGAAACACGGGAAACACGAGTGAACGTGAGGTCTTGTGTGTTTGATTTTGATTCTTAGATTCGTGTTGAATCTTGAACAAAATCTGATCAGAATTTTATTCTGTGGGTTGGGAAACACTGTGTGAGAAATCTGAGTGTATTGTGCAAGGTGAAGATGAACGGAAACGGCAACATGAACACCAAGCTTCCAGTATTTGACGGTAAAAACTGGAATCGTTGGATGATCCAAATGCGTGTACTGTTTGGTGCTCAAGATGTTTTAGATCTTGTCACTGATGGTTATGTTCCGGTAGCAACAGATGCAACAGATGAACAGAAAAACGCGCAGAAGGAAGTAAGGAAGAAGGATCAGAAAGCATTATTCTTTATTCATCAATGTGTTGATGTAAATGTGTTTGAGAAGATTGCAGATTCAACGACAGCAAAGGCTGCGTGGGACACACTGGTTAGATGTTATGGTGGTGACGCATCAGTGAAGAAGGTGAAGCTTCAGTCCTTGAGAAAGCAATATGATAATCTCAACATGAAGAATAATGAGAAAGTTTCTGAATACATCTCCAGAGTGATTCTGATCACTAATGAGATGAAGGTGTGTGGAGAAACTCTTTCTGAAGAAACAATCATGGAGAAAGTATTGAGATCTCTTACCTCTCAATTTGATTACATTGTGGTAGCAATAGAATATTCCAAAGATCTGAGTACCATGAGAATTGAAGAGCTGCAGAGCAGTTTAGAAGCGCAAGAGTTGCGTTTGATTGAGAGAACTTCTGAAAGGGAAGTAGAGCAGCAGACTCTGAAAGCAACTTCTGATAGGAGGTATCAGAAGCAGTCAAAAGCCAAGAGAAGATCTGATGGTGGTCAGAAGTCAGAAAGCTCAACCTCTGATAGACAAAAGAATGCTCAGAAGGGAAAAGAGAAGTATGACAAGAAGAAGATCCAATGTTACTGTTGTAAGAAGTTTGGTCACTTTGCTAGAGATTGTTGGTCAAACAAGGAGAAGAAATCAGAAGAAGCAAATATAGCCAGAAGTTCTGATGACGAATCTGTGCTATTGATGGCCTCTGAATCTGATGATCTGACCGACTGGTGGTATATGGACACTGGCTGTTCAAATCATCTTACTGGAAACAAGAAATGGCTGGTTGACTTTGACTCTGAAAAGAGGACAAAGATCAGATGTGCTGATGACAAATATCTTAATGCAGAAGGTATGGGAAATGTCAGAGTGACTCTGAACAATGGGAAAACAGCATTGATTCAGAACGTGTGGTATGTACCTGGCATCAGAAGCAATCTGATGAGTGTGGGGCAATTAATTGAGAAAGGTTTTTCAGTTACCATGAAGGACAATCTTCTGAAGCTGTATGACTACAATCAGAAGTTGATTGTGGAGTCAGAACAGGGAAGGAATAGAACATTCAAGGTGAATGTCAGAACTGCAGACTCAGAATGTCTTAGTGCAACATGTGCTGAGAAGGAGAGTGAGTTGTGGCACAGAAGATTTGGTCATTTGAATTTCAGAAGCTTAAAACATCTGAATTCAAAGAAGCTGGTACATGGAATTCCTGCAATTAAGAAGCCTGAAAAGTCATGCAAAGTTTGCATGGAAGGAAAACAACCACGTTTGCCATTTGCGTCAGAAGTTGCTCCAAGAGCAAAACATGCCTTGGGAGTTGTACATTCTGATGTGTGTGGTCCATTTCCAGTAGCATCAATTGGAGGGAATAAATACTTTGTGTTATTTGTTGATGAATTCACAAGAATGACATGGGTATCCCTTATTAAGTTCAAACACGAGGTGTTTGATGAATTCAAGAAATTCAGAATGAAGGCTGAGAATCAGAGTGGTCAGAAGTTGAAGATTCTTAGAACTGATGGTGGAGGTGAGTATAACTCCAAAGAGTTCCAGAAGTTCTGTGAGGAGAATGGAATTGAGCATGAGGTTACTGCTCCTTATACCCCTCAACACAATGGTCTTGCTGAAAGAAGAAACCGTACTTTGCTTGATATGGTGAGAAGCATGCTAAAGGAGAAGAAGCTTCCTCAGAAGCTCTGGGGAGAAGTTGTTGCCACTGCAACGTATGTACTCAATAGATGTTCTACGAAGAAGTTGAAGGAAATAGTTCCTATGCAGAAGCGGACTGGAGACAAGAAAAGTGTTAGTCATCTGAAGGTGTTTGGTTCTATTTGCTATAAACATGTTCCAGAAGCCAGAAGACAGAAGCTGGATGATAGAAGCAAAGTGATGATTCTGATAGGGTACCACAGTACAGGTGCATACAAGCTCTATTGTACAGAAACCAATAAAATTGAATTCAGCAGAGATGTGATTGTGAAGGAATCAGAAGTTTGGAACTGGGATAAGTCTCAATCTGATTCTGATGTTAGAACTTCTGAAGAAAGGTCAGAGTTAAGAATTTCTGAAGTTGAAGTAAACTCTGACGTTGATTCTGACTCTGATAGTGACTCTGACTCTGGAGAAGACTCAGAGGATGAAGGTGACTCTGATGATCCAGACTCTGATGGTAATCCAGATTCTGGTGAAAATTCAGACTCTGAAGATGGCCAAAACTCTGAAAATATGCCAGATCTTGAAGATTGTCAAAGCTCTAGAGGAAGTCAACCATCTGAAGCTGGAAACTCTGAAGCTCAAGACTCTGAACAAGTTCAGAGACCACAAAGAATCAGAAGCGTTCCCAGAAGATTTGCAGAATTTGACATGCTGCAAGACACTGAAGTAGACTCTGAAGGAGAAGTTATTCAGTGTGCCATGTTAGTAGACTCTGAACCTATAAGTACAGAGGAGGCTCTTAATCAGAAGCTCTGGTTGAAGGCCATGAAAGAAGAACTTGATGCTATAGAAAGAAACAAGACTTGGAAGCTGACAGAACTTCCAAAAGACAAGAAAGCCATCAGCGTCAGATGGGTTTTCAAGCAGAAGTTAAAGCCAGATGGCTCAATTGGCAAACATAAAGCAAGGTTGGTAGCCAGAGGATTTCTACAAAAACCTGGACTGGATTACTCTGAAGTGTTTGCACCTGTAGCAAGACATGAAACAATCAGAATGGTGATTGCAATAGCTGCTAACAGGAATTGGCCTCTGATGCATTTAGATGTAAAATCTGCATTTCTGAACGGTCCATTAGAAGAAGAAGTTTACGTGTCACAACCTCCTGGATTTGTGAAAAAGAATCAGGAAGGGATGGTGTACAGATTATACAAAGCTCTATATGGATTGAAACAAGCGCCCAGAGCTTGGAATCAGAAGATTGATTCATTTTTCAAGAAGCAAGGCTTTCAGAAATGTGAGATGGAGTACGGTGTCTATGTTCAACATACTTCTGAAGGCAATATGACTCTGGTATGTTTATATGTTGATGATATACTGCTGACTGGAAGTTCTGAACAGGAGATAGCCAAGTTCAAGAAAGTTCTGATGAATGAATTTGAAATGACTGATCTAGGCAAAATGACATACTTTCTAGGGATGGAGTTCAGATATTCTGAGAAAGGTATCATTTTGCATCAGCTCAAGTATGAATTAGAACTTCTGAAGAGATTTGATCTGAAGAATTGTAAGATGGCTGTCACACCTTCTGATACAAATCAGAAACTGGATTCAGACTCTGAAGGAAAGGATGTGGATGCTACAACCTTCAAACAGTTGGTTGGTTCTCTGAGGTATCTGTGCAATACCAGACCTGATATTTGCTACTCAGTTGGGATGGTTAGTAGGTTCATGAGTAAACCTAAGTGGTCCCATTACCAAGCTGCTGTCAGGATTCTGAGGTATATCAAAGGAACTCTGAAGTATGGAGTGTTATTTCCCTCTGGAGGAAATAATGAGTCAGAACTTCTGAGTTATTCAGACTCTGATTGGTGTGGAGACAGAGTTGACAGAAGAAGTACATCTGGGTACTTGTTCAAATTTCTGGGAGGTTTCATTTCTTGGTGTTCCAAGAAGCAACCTGTTGTGGCGTTGTCAACCTGTGAAGCTGAATACATTGCAGGTGCTGTTACTGCATGCCAAGCTGTGTGGATTCTGAATCTGTTGCAGGATCTGAAGATTAAAGTAGACAAACCTCTGAAGTTGATGATTGAAAACAAGTCTGCAATCAATCTTGCCAGAAACCCAGTGTTGCATGAGAGAAGCAAGCATATTGAGACCAAATATCATTTTCTGAGACATCAAGTTTAGAGTGGAGTGTTAGAAGTTGTACACTGCAGCACTCAGAAGCAGTTGGCAGATGTTCTGACGAAAGCTATCAAGACTGATCAATTTCTCAGACTAAGGGATGGAATTGGTGTTACAAGTTTTGATGGAATATGAATTAAGGGATGGTATTAGAATATTAATAGTAATTCATATTTATTTAGTTGTACTATTTTTCTTAGCCCCTAAGTTTGTTAGAGGGTATTTTAGTATTTTATCTTTTTCTAGTAACCCTAGTTTTAGTTTATAAATAGGGTGACAATCATTATAACTTAAATCATGTTTTGTAGCCGTCATTCTTAATAAGAATATTTCTCCTTTTTTTATCATTTATTCTACCTTTGCACCAACACTTTGAAGCTTGCTTTGCTCTTCAACATTCTAAACAAAATCGATGCTTTTTTGAAGGCACATGCACCACTGTCGAGATGAAGATGATAGCGATGATGATGATGATGATGATGATGATGCAGAATGAAATAGTCCCCTTATGCGTATGATACCATGTTAGAACTCTGCAAGTTCATGATAGAAAGAGTGAGGAGAAAAAGAAGATGAAGATTGAGAGAGATAAGTTAACCATGCAAGATATTTTAGCTTGTGTGAGAATTATATTCACCATCATAGTTTTCTTAGATCAATGCATTCACTAATATACTGAAGCTTTCATGGTTATTAATTACACTAACTAACTTCATACAATGTGTAATAACCCTAACTATCACTTTAAATAACACTCTACAATTATCTCTAATAAGATGAATATTGGTGTGAGTTGAAAGTAGATGAGAAAGTTTGGATCTATGAGAGAAATTTCATTGAGAAGAAAGGAAACTTTAAAATTGAGTCTCTAAATCTTCACACTTTTGGAATTGGAAAAAATTACAGTTTTAATTATTTTGAGAAAACACACAAGTCTTAAAATTTGAGAAATATTTGCATTCATGATAACACATGCCTACAATTTATGTATTATAACTTTCTATTCCTGTATCTTTGGGTCAGAATTCATTTTGATCTCTCAACTTTTAAAAAGATCAATTTGATCTCTAGAATTATTAAAAAGGGTCACATACATTTTTACCGTCTAATTCCTATGCTCAATGTTTATTTTAGTCTACATGGTATTCCGATTGGCGTATGTATCATCACCTTCATCGTGTTTACCTGTTTCTTTCTCCATGTGAAAAAATTTAACTTTAAATTGAATTAGGGAAAAAACAAGGTTCCTATTTCTCTTTGTAAATATAACCTATGATGTCTACACTTATGTTCATCTTTTCTACATCTTGTCTTCTCAATCGAAGAACGCGAATGACTTCTGAACATTCTTCTTCTATTGGGAAACAATATGGTAAACACAAAAACAATAGGAATAGTTATTATAAGAATATCCACACTATAAAGTAAGCATTCTAAAATCCTTTATCAAAAAATATTTTTAAAATAGAGCATGTTTTGTAACTTTGAGTCATGGGTGATTTTTTTCATGAATTAATACAGTGTTTTATGTAAATTGGGTGTTGTTACATTAATTGGTTCTATGAAAAGGAGGTAGATGGGAATGACAATTTTATGATGTAACAAAAAAAAGAGGTTGAAAGTTTAGACAAACACAAATTAAATTCAAGTGAATAAACTTGTTCAATATTAAGAAAGGATTAAAGCACAAAGACTCATAATTGATGCACAAAAGCAATAATTAGAAGAGGTAGCTCTAAAGAACATTATGAAGTGGAAGAAAATTTGGAAGGATTTAAGTTTTCTCATATTTACCTTTTTAATGTACAAGTTGTTTATAGTTTAATTAGCTAGTTGAATTAATTGAGTGTAATAGAATATTCACGAAAATAATATTATGCTATGGTTGTTATTGTCAAGAAATGAGTACTATTATGAATCATGCAGTCGAAAACCTCTCATTGTCCGTGTGAGAGATCATCTCCGTAGTGGCATTGTTAGACTCATTGTTAAACTTTCCTCTCTGCATCCAAAGAGGATTGAAGATCTGCGTTCTTGAAAGCAATAGAAGTAGGGGCCATAAATTTTTGCTTCCTCCTGAAAAGACTTCATTTTGTCTACCTCTTCTTGAAGAGTCAATAATATATTTTTGAGCTGAAATCTCTTGAGCTTAGCCTCCTCAAATTTTCCCTTCCATGTATCTCTTTCCTTGATGGGGTCACCCATGGCTAGAAAATCACCCCCGTTAGTAGCAGCCAGGGAGAACAGAGAAGTCGTCCGATAAGTATATAAAGTAGCCTTGGAAAAAAGTTACATCTTCTCCGCCTCATAAAGGCTTTGGAGGTATGGAAGATCCTCCTTAGAGATTGAAGTAAGTGCTTATTGAGAAGTGTGGGGAATCTGGGATGGAAGAATGGCTGGCAAGTTAAGTAGAGGTTTAGGTGACCCAAAAGATGCACCCATTGACAGTCGAGCCTGTTTGACCAAATCTCCCTCTAGAAATCTTTGATATCGGTCCCAATCCCTCTTGTTCTTTGTAAGAGGAGACAAAGTCTGGTCTTCAACACCCACAACAGTAGCCCTAACATTAGGTTGGTCACGACCAAATATGACTTAGGAGATTTTAGTAGTCGTGGATACACTAGGATCAACATTAGAAGAAGTGGGGTCCCAAGCTGAAGAAGTGGTGGTGGCAGCATTAGCCTCTCGTTCTTTAGTAATGTCAAAAATCTTATTCAAGGAATTCATTTTATCTACAAATATGAAATCAACCCAGAGTTGGAACGCCTTTATCAAAGTCCAAGCACTCGGATGAAGCTATGATGGGTAGTCTTCAAGAACTTTAACACCTCCACTTCAATAGTTATTAACTAAAGGGTTAATAGTTATTTTATCCCATGCCATATGGGTGAGTTTTGAAAAAACCTCTCTAAAAAAATTTAGATTTCAACCTTACAATTTCAAGATTCCTCTATTTTACCCACTATGTGAAAAAAAATTTAGATTCCAACCTTACAATTTCAAGATTCCTCTATTTTACCCCCTCTATTTTAATGTGAGGTGGACTACAATTAAATTTTTATATATTTTTTCTAATAAATTGCTTCCAACAAGTGTTAAACCCATAACACAACGCTTGCAAGGAGAAGCACTAATCACTAGGTTAGATGCTTTTGTTGTTTACTTGTTTGTATCAAATATTATATATTACAACATTTCAATTAATATAATTAAATAATAATTTTAATAAAACTAAATTATATTCATTTTTATCATTGAATTTCAATTAATTTATTATTATTATTATTATTTAATTTCAAACCATTATTTTATTTACTTTCAGTTAAATATTTATTATATTTATATTTAATAATTTAGTTTATTTTTTAACTAATAAATGTTAAAATAAAATTAATATTTATTTTATATACATATTTATTAATGTTTCTATAAAGATATATATATATATATATATATATATATATATATATATATATATATATATATATATATATATATATATATATATATATATATATATATATATATATATATATATATATATATATATATATATATATATATATATATATATATATATATATATATATATATATATATATATATATATATATATATATATATATATATATATATATATATATATATATATATATATATATATATATATATATATATATATATATATATATATATAAGATTTGTCTAACGTTTAAATATTAATTAAAATATATTTCAATTTATGATTAATAACTTATTTCAATTTATTACTAATTTATATTAATAATAATTAATTTCAGTTTATTATTAATAGTTAATTTTTATTTATTAATTAATTTCAGTTTAATAATTTTTAATTATTAATACTAATTTATGTTAATAATAATTTCAATTTAATAATTTATTAATTATTAATTTCAGTTTATTATATTTAGTATTAAAATACTAAATAATTTAGTATTAAAATACTAAATAATTTAGTATTAATATTTAAATGCTAAATATTAAAAATACATAAAATTGATTACTTTTAAATAATTTTGAAATTTTTATTTTTTCTCCATAACCAAATCAAAATGAATATATAAAATTTATTTTATTAATATCAATTATTTTAATATTTATTTTTTATAAATGAATTATTAATATAACTTGACCTTTCCTGCTCACACTAATTTAATTTATTATTTATTAGTTTTAAATTTTTTTAAAATAATATTTTGCCTTTTTTTCCTCTTACGAAGTATCAATGAAAATTTTACAAATATATGATGGATGTAGTAGGCATTGTAATGGGACTGGCACATAGAGATTTTGTCTTTTCCATACTCAAATCTAAATTTCACTTAAATATATGTTATTTGTCCTAAATCTAAATGAAGATAAATAATTAAAACTAAAACTCATAATAAATGGGTTTGTGTATTTCGCTCCATTCTATCTTCGCATTAAAATTAATTTTTTAAATTAAAGGTTAAATTTATTTTTAATCACTTAATTTAATTTATTGTTTCACTTTAGTTCTTTAATTAAAAAATATTATATTATAGTCTCTTAAAATATTTTGTTAACTTAATTAATCTTTTCCGTTAAATTTTTTCAGCAAAAAGAAACGTTAACTATCTACATAGTAAGTGTTCTGGAATGGGCTGAGACCTGCCCCTTAGTCGGCCAGACCCAACCCAGGATTGCGATGGAGAGGCCTAACAAGGTCCAATCCTCCTTTGTCGGACACGCACCTCAACAAGGCACCTCAGTTGGACAGATCATTGTCTTGCACGGGGAGAGCTCACGCACTCTCCCCACATACTCCACGTGCCCCCCACGCGGGGGCTCGTCATCAGACAACTACCCACCTCTGAAAGAGTCGGCCAACCCACCTTCTGAAGATCACGGGGCAGTTGATCCAGGGCGAAGATCACGTGTTGGTCTTCCCTTCGCCACGTAAGTCCTTACAGTTACTTGTGTTGGGCTTGGCAATCCGGCCCAATGCAATGTAACTGTTGGTCGTGCGCTGGGGGCTCATTATAAATACTCTTTTTCACTATAGGGTCAGTATCTTATTCTCCACACCTATTCTCTCTGTACTTACTCTTTCTAAACTCTGTTACTCACTTAAGCATCGGAGTACCTTGCAGGTACACCCCCTCCTCATCTACAACGTCAGTGAACACATGAGCTCACGGTGCGTGTCAGACTACTTATTCTTTTCTGATTAGGTGAGATCAGTAGGTATGACCTGACTTTTTTTTAGCTTTTTATATTATAAATATTTAAGATTTATATGATTCATTGGAGCCGTAGATGTCACACTCTCTTTCTCTCTTCCCATAAATACTGCCTCAAAAATGTCGTACAATTCTCAACTATTTTCATCATCAAAACATAACAACAACAACAACATTCAAATCAAAGCACCTTCTTATAACAATGGATAACCCATTATATCTCTGCATCATTCATTTAAAATTAAATTCTTCATTATTTATTCTCTTGTTTCTTCTGATTGTAATTCTTGTACTCTATTTATTGTTATTTATTTTAATATGAAAAGTTGATATGCAAACCGTCCGTTTGAGGTTTAGATCCAAAATTTGCTTTTATCTCACAACTTGCACCGGTGAATTCTCCCACTCGAGATAAACGTTGTCTTCACTGTTTCTTGGTGAGTTTCATAATCTCCATTTTCGTCCTTTTCCTTTTATCCCTTTAATCCACTAAGTTTTTTTTTTAATTGCCAATAAACTGGGTTCTTTTTGCTCATCAATTTTTTTTGTAACATTCATCATATTTAAGTGTTGTATATTTATGCTCAGACTTTCAGAACTCTAACCTAGTTGGATTTTACTTCCATTTCTCAAAATTTATGAATTTGGGAATAAGTTTTAGAATTATAACATTTTATATATACAACTAATTTTCATTATACTGTTTCACTGTTATTCCATGTCAATTGTGTTTGGAAGTATTACATTTCTTGTTTGTAGGAACCCCTTGTGTTAGGTTATGATGGTTGTTCATAAGTAGGAAACTAGGGAATATAGAAAAGATTTTATTGACTTATATTGTAGGTGTTTTTGCTTTAATGCAACATTCAACTCCTGATTTTTTGCAGAATTGTTGAAAAGAGCTTTAGAATTAATTCACACTCTCAAAGGTCAAGAACTTGCACAACTCTTATGAGCTTTTGCATCTCTCCATGAGCCTGTTGACGTCGTATTTGATTCTTGAGACAAACTCTTCAAAGATCATATCCAATCAAGAGGTTTCATAGGTGAAAAATTATTCAATGATCATGAACAAATCGGTGCCAAATCTGTTGGTTGAAACGTGGCCTCAAATTTACTGACTTTAAGTAGGAACACTTGGGAAAACCGGCGAATTAAATCGGAAAATCGGCGATTTAAATATTTTTTATTAATTAAAACAATGTTGTTTTTTATTGTTGTGAATCGGATACCTTCAAACTAAGTATAAACAGTTTCTTTGTGATCAAGAAACACACAAGGGTTAGGGTTAATAAAGAAGAAAGCAACAAGGATTGGTTATTAAACTAATATTCTTTCCTTTCTCTTAGAACAAGATTACAAGTATACAAGAATAACAAAATAACCTCTCTCCCTTGAAATTAGGATTTTATCTTCCTATTTTTCCTTATGCCAAGATTGAGAAACTAGTATCCTATTTATAAGAAAAATAGCACACTAACCTAATGGTTTTTTTTAACAATTATCAATTACAAGCTAACTTAGGGTACAAGCTAACTTAAACAATTGGGCTTACAAGCAAGACCCAATTCAACATGCTAGCAACCCTAGCAATATTGACTAATGTATGTTAGAACAAACTTCGACTACAACACGCATTACTCGCGAACAGACTTCGACCATACTAGAGTTCGATCTAACATCTCACATTTATTATTAAAAAAATAAAAATAAAAATATAAGAGAATGTTAATATTATTTTCTTAAAAATTGGTGACAGCGAAGTTAAATATAGTAAATAAATGTTATTGTAGTATTATAGCATTGATATATTGTAGAATTTAAACATACTCTATTTTTTCTCCTATGTGATTGATATCATTGGTTTTTATTAGTTGTTTGTAGGGCTGGAAATGAGTCGAGTCGAGTCGAACTCACCTCAGCTCAGCTCGACTCGTTAAGAATTGGTTCGAGTTCGGGTTCGAGTTCGAGTTCGACACGAACTCTTTTTTAAGCTCAAACTCAACTCGTTAGAAGTTCACGAACAGTTTGGCTCGACTCGTTAGGTTCAGCTCATTAGGTTCAGCTTACATGATTCACGAACTTAAAAACTATTTTTTTAAATATATATATTTTTTAGTATATTTAACATTTTAAATAAATATATTTTTTTAAAATAAAATAAAAGTTATCATATTAAAATTTAACTTTATCTTCGAAATCTACTAATTCAAAACCTACACAACTTTCAAGAGATACATTTGAGAGTCTAATTCAAAAACTACTAAATTGAAGATTAAATTTGTCTAAGATTTGGAGTAAATATTTAAACCTAATCTTAAAGACAGTATAATTCTTCTCATATGTAATCGAGTTGACTCATGAACCTAACGAGTCGAACTATGTATAGTTCAAGTTCAACTCATTTAGTTAACGAACTTAATTTTTCGCTCATACTCAACTCATTTGGTTCATGAACCTAGTTCAACGATTTAATTATCGAATCGAGTTACGAACTATTTTCGAGTTGGTTCGGTTCATTGCCAACCCTAGTTGTTTGATAAATTTATATTTGAGATTAATACTTTGATTAAATTTTTAAATCAATTACTTGACTTAAATTTATAATTGACTCAAATTTGAATTTAAATTATGAACTTCTCAAATTATAATATTTTAAAATTTTTAGATGTGAGTGATTTTTTTTTACATATCGTGTCATCCAGTTTGACCGGTTTAATGTCTATATAATTTTGTTATAGTGACAGGTTTATTCAATTGAGTTATTTGATTTTATTTGATTTAGTCATACAGTTCGACCAATAATTTAATAGTTCGACCATAAACCAGTGACTCAATATTCCCACTCATTCAATAATTGGTTTAATTTTTAAAACACTAAAACAAATTCATTCCCGTATAATTTTAATTTCTACATCAGATAATCTTTTATCTTAAAACCTACACAAACTACACAACAAACACGTTTAATTGTGCTATAACAACAAAGAGTTGTTTTAAAAAAATTGGTTTGTGCAGGAGTATATGATCAACTCAAAGTTCTTGTTGTAATATTAATTACTAATATATACTGTACTCATGGAATTTTTTTGTGCCTATTTATTTTTCTTTGTTTTAGTATGAAAAAAATCTCGAAAAGAAAAACTAATAGAGTGCCTATGGCCAAATCATACTAGCTCCAATTTTTTGAGATTTAATATTGACACACCCACGCTTTAGCCTCACATCCCCACATATTGTTATAATAAAAAAATTATCTTTTGCATTATTTATCTTTCAAAAAATTATATTCTGAAACAAATTTTCACTTTAAAAGACTTCTAAAAACAAAAAAATCCGTTAGTTAATTAAAAATATCTGATAATGAAATTTTTGAAAAATGCAAAATGTAATCAAATTTACTGGAATTTTAAAAATTCGGTATGAGTTTTTATCGGTTTTTTTTAAAAAAATCTGATACTTTGTTGTATTTATGCTGGAACTTTTCTGAAAAATCCGATATTTCGTTGGAGTTTTTCCAGTTTATTTAGAGAAAATCAGATTTTTAAGAATTAATTTTGTATATATCGGATATTTAAAAAATTCGGTATATTGATATCGGATATTTCAAAATATCTGTGAAACTTTGAGAAGTTTCGGAATTTTGGAAAAATTCGGTACACCAAATATTTCGTAGAATGTAAAAAATTCGATAGTTCAAAATGTTTCATTTGTGCGTTTCAAATTCTGGTTCCTCTTTAGATTTTACACATTTTTTCACCATTGACGTTGTATGTTTTACGTACATGTTTAATTTTTAACTGGTTAAAAAATTAACATGCTTACGATATCTTCGACGTTGATAGTTTATTTTGTATATGTTGCAAATGGGCACAATTTGTTAGTAAACAACATGGTACTGTTGTTGTTACTATTCCTTCTGATTCCACAAATGGGATCAAAGGAATGAGAGATAAATTGATTATGAATTGTGAGAGATGATGAAATTACAAGAAGAAGAATTCTTTTAAGAGTCTAACTCATGTTAAGAACTAATTGTCTTAGGAGAAAAAATGACTTCAAGTCATTCACTAATCAAACTCCCATTCTTTAATGGAGAAGAGTATAGTTTTGAAAAGAGAAAATTAAGGATCTATCTAATTTAGTTTTGTAAAACTATTTTTTAGTTTTTAAAATTTGAAAATCATAAAACTTATTTAAAATTGATTTACAAATAGTTTTTCAAAATTAAAAATTAAAACACATTTAAACGGATCCTAAGTTTTTCATAGAAGGGATGGAATGTTGTATTTGGAAGGTTGTGAAGAAAGGTTTATTTGCTCCTACACATAAAGTTAATGGTGTTGTAGAAAATAAATCTAAAAAGGATAGGACCAAAGATGATAAAGAGAATGCTTAGTGCAGTTTGGAAACGAAATCTATCTTCACTACCGCTCCCAATCTTGATGAGATTTTGTGAGTTTCTCACTGCGATACTATAAATGAAATGTAGGACATCCTCTAAATTACTCGTGAAGGAACTATTGAGGTAAAGAGGTAAAGGTTGGTAATATTAACCCATGAGTATGAATTCTTCATAATGAAACCTGAAGAGAGCATAAATCAAATGGAAACATGATTCACCCATATCGTGATTCATATGAGAACTCTGAGAAAATATTCTCAAATGAAAAATTAGTCATAAAAATTCTTAGATGCTTAAACTGTAGTTGGGAACCCAAAGTCACTGAGATTTGTGAAACTAAGGATTTAACGACTATGAACGCACACACTCTTTTTAGCGAATTGCAGGAACACAAGAATGAACTAAAAATACTTGCTGATGACGAAGATGACAAGAAAAAGAAGAAAAGTATCGCACTAAAAGGCACAAGCATTAAAGACATGGATCGCGAAGATAAAAAGTGCCAAAGTAAAAGTGATGAGTTCATAGAATTCATATTTTGTAAATTCAAACAATTCATAAAGTACGAAGAACAAACTTCAAGACTCCAAAAGCAAAGTGAAGAAAGCTCCTCTTTCATTCCTACATGAAATCAATGTGGAGAGAAAGGAAATATAAGATCAAACTGACTTCAAAATCATATAAGAAGTTTTAAGAAACCCTATAGAAAATAAAAGAGAGCATATGTATCTTGAGATAACAATGATATGGGATCCTCAGATAAGGAAGAAGCAAACCTCTGTCTCATGGAAAATCATCAAGACGATGAGGTAACCTCTCACTTTTCGTATCAAAACTTATTTTTCGTTTGTAAAAGGCTAACAAAAGAAACAAGTAAATTAGAATAAATCATCTCTACCTTCAAAGACATCTCTACCCTTAAATTGAAAAATAAAAACATGTTGAAATAAATAGAAAGTCTTATAGAGAGAGAAGATGATTTAATTTGAAACTTTTTCACATCTCATAAAGTCTTAGGTGAACCTATCAAGCATGATCAATGTCACATTTTGAAAAGTAAAACTGATGATCTTTATAATACACGTATTAAATTCATTAAAGGGAGAGACAAGTTGAATCTTTTGTTAGGTAGCCAAAGAACGTCTTACAATAAGGCTGGTATTGGTTATGAACCTAAGAACAATAGTAAAAGTTTTAGTAATATTTATAATTTCTAACAAACATTTAAATGCAAAATCGTAAAATAAAATTACTGCAATAAAGACAGCCACATTGTCATGTTTTTTTATATAAAAAAGAGTGATGAAAGCAAAGAAGGACATTCTCCTTCATACTTTTATAAATAGAATTGTGAAATTAAAAGGAGAAAATGTATGCTCATAATATGTATTCCACTAACATCAAAGGATGCAAAAAGATTTGGGTACCAAAGGTAAAAAAAGTCAAATTGTGATGCAGATGATGATACAAACAATTGCTCTTCAAGCTATACAACTGAAGAAATAAACATGTTTTATTCTTCTACTCCTACAAGGGAAGGAATTTATTCTCATAATGACAAAAAGACAAAATAATTGAATCTTTAATTTTTGGTAAGATACATTATCTTACCCTTTAGTTGTTCTAGTTGATTAAAAGTCTATTACATAAGTTACTTACTATTTAGTAAGTTATGCAATAAATGTAATATAGTATGTTTAATTCACTACTACTAAAAAACCATATCACAATGGTTGGAAAAGGAATACCATAACGCAGGTCCAACCGTTGTGACGTTAGGTGCGATTGTATGTATGATGATTTCAACCACGGGCATGCGACCGTGATTGTATCTATGTAGCGTGTTACCTACCACAACGGTTACTTTAAACAACCATTGTGATATATTAAAATGCACCATATTTAACAACGGGTGTTCTAGACAACCCTTATTGTATATAGCCTTGAGTTTATTATGAATTATATGGAATGCTTATTTCGTCAACGCTCACTAAACATATAACCTTCCAATTTGCACTAGAACATCATAATATGATAAATTAAGTTATATTAGAAGAATAATTACACATTCAATGCTTGACAATGATTCTTCAACTCCTTATCCTTATTTTGTTTTTTGACAGTAAGAACTTGGTTTAATGATCCTAGTTCTTCAACAACCGTTGCCTTCAACTCTAGTTCTTTTTGTAAAATATTATTTACTTTGCAAATAAAATTAGAGGTGGAGAAAGGTGTTGTTGAAGATCTACAATCACTAAATCAAGTTCTAACGGTCAAAGAACAACATCCAGTTAATAGTGAAGAATACTTGTCAAGAATTGAACGTGTACTTATTTTCTAATACAATTTTATCAATCATATCATAATTTTCTAATGCAGTTTAGGAAGTTATATATTCGGTAAGGCATTGGAAAAACACTCAAACCACATAATATATAATAAACTCATATTTTAAATAGGCATCAACAACAACATTCATCAAAAAAATCCATCAACAACAAACACGATACAATAAACATATCAAGGTATAAAATGCTTCAGAAACATATCATACATGTCAAGTCCCATAATAGCGTGTCAATAATGAAATAAGGATGAAGATAAATTTAGACCAGCAAACTTGTGTATATTTTGAATGGATGACGTTCTGGATCTTTGACATAAGTTTGACAAGCTAAATTTATCTTCGTCTTCTTTATTGCAATAAGCATTCATATCTACAAGACGAAAAAAGAAGAAAGTTCAAACATCATGAAATAAGCTATTGAAATAGATTTTGAAAAAAAAATACTACATAGAAAACGAATCTGTAAATACCCATTGGCTAAGACTTGTTGTTATGGTTTCGTTTTATGGTTTCCATATGAGAGAGACGAATGACAGAGTTGTTAGGGTTTCATTTTGAGATACGAGTGAAAGGGTTGTTAGGGTTTTATTTTGAGAGAGACGACTGTTATGTACTGGAGCGGTAGATAATTTTTCTTATATATAAATAAATACCATGTTTCATCACGGTTGGAAATAAAAATCGTGGTGATATACATAGTCAATAAAAAATTTTATCACGATAAATGGTTAACTGTTGGTGATGGGATTCGAACCATTTCACTTCGTGTACTTTTCACTATGGTTGCTACTTCTGACCGTTGTGACATGTCATCTAATAAATAAAAAAATATGCACCCAAGATTAATCTATTACCACGGTTAACACTATGACCTTCATAATATTGGTGTTACGAAAGACTTATTTTATAATAATGATTCCTCTATATACAATGTCCTATAAAAATCCACAATCCTTTTAAAACATCTTTTTGAAATAAAAACCATGACTATGGAAGAACTCATACATATTACCTTTGGTGTATTAACCCCTAGTAGGTAGAAGTAGAGGTTTTTAATGTTGAAGGTATCTCTTAAAGAACATACTTGGAAAATTAAAATCAAGGGAAAGAAAAATATCAAAGACGAGAGGAAGTACAAAGTTCAAATGGAGTAATTCAAGTTAAAGAAGTTTGTTTAAGAGAATCAATGTATATCTTAAGAATGGAGGTCCATTAAGAACCGTCATATTCATAATGTTAATGGAATATTTCTAAGGGAATTTCATCTCAACACTCCCTTAGAAAGATGAGAGATTCTTTCGTATTATATTCGGTGTACAAGAAGAAATGGGTACCTAATGGCAAGTGTCAATCCTGATCAAGACATTGATGATGTTTTCAATGAATATGATCAAGGTGTAGACGCTGATCATGGAATCTCTTAGAAGGTTGAGATGATAAATATGTATTGTATTTATCAGTCATGTATCTTAGACCAACTCTAACATAAAATGATTCATAGAGAAGGAAAACCAACATGGCTTGTCGTTCCCTCGAAAAAGGGAGTTTTCTCAAGCTATCTTGAGATTTTGAGGTAGTACAGTTAATAGAGAATGAAAATTAGAAAATTCTGAGTTGAATCTCTAGTAAGTGGTTTATTAATTTCTTAGTCAATTTATTTTCTATTAACCTATGGTTGAGTTTTAATGTAAATGGGTGCCAAATATAGTATGCTAGAGCCCAATAAAGTCTAAAGTATAAAGAGGATGAAAAATGGTCATCCAAAAGATCTCATATGGAAAAATTATTATCTATTGGAAATAATATGAGCAAGAAAGAAGTAAACTCATGAACTTCCTCTTAGTTTAGAAAGCTTCAAAGGATTTTAAGTTTGCTTCGAGAAAGAATTAAGGGGAAAAGTTCTCAAAAGCTAATCTACTAATTGGTCTCAAAGATGGATGCTACCTTCTGTAGGGAGAAGTAAAATTGTAGATCCTTCTTTTATGCCTTACTTTGGACTGCTCTTGTCCATCTCCTTATAGGGTAACCTATTCCTTTTACATTAGATCTATGTGATATTTTTTTCCCTCATTTTTATTATGCCAAAAGGGGGAGAAGTATAATCTCAGAGGGATTAGAGTATACTCTCTATTTAATTGATGGGAAGTTTAAGTGTAGGTATAAATTTGATAATTTTGCAAAAGATCCTCTCTGAAGTTTTGATGACAACAACGTCAAAAGTTGTGATGTTGAAGTCGGTAGCAATAACTCTTAATACTATGATAATGGTTAACAAACTAGAAAAACATTTAAAAACCTCATCAACAAAAGAGACTCAAAATTGTAGTGCTTATATGATCGATGTATACGGAAAAAAATGTAAGCCTCAAATAAAATGTGAAAGCTCACCAGGTTGTGTCTATCTAAGTAGCCAGAGTTTTGTAAACGTAAGGAAGTAGCTAAATTCTAAGGAAACTCACACATGCACATACATACAAACACACACACACACACACACACACACACACACACACACACACACACACACACACACACACACACACACACACTTAAATTTTTTTATAACATTTTATATCTTAAATTTTTTTTCAAAATCAAGGCAAGTGATTAAAAAGTTTTCCACTATCGTTTAAAAGAATTTTTTAACTAACCAATCAATTAAGAACTCAAGCCAATCGACTGGGAAAAGTTTTTTGAAATAGCCAAGTGATAGAAGCATTAAGCCAATTGATTGGAGAGAGCCTAAATGATTAACCAAATGATTAGAACAACAAATTAATGACTTGTAACAACTCTCTATCAAATATTTCTATTTTGGGCAAGGTAATCGATTAAAAACATGTCATCTAATCGATTAAACCTTAAGCCAATCGATTGGCTCATCAATTTTTCCTATGGATTATTTCCTTTTCTTTTTTTTCCAACTTCTATATAAAAGAGGCTCTCATCCCTTTCATTAATTCCACTTTACTAAGCTTTATATTTTATTTGGAATTTATCTCTCTACTTTCTCTCTCTATAAATATTTATTTGTCACTTAAGTTGTCTTAATGCTTTTGAGTGAAACTTTGCTTGTGAGAAAAAGTTTCGTAAGTGGTCGTGTTGGTTGTTTAATTCTAGAGTGCGATACTTTTGGGATATTAAGTTTGGTTCATGAGATAAATCAGTCATAAAATCCATGTTTTGGTTTCTAGAACTTCGCCAGAAAAAGTTATGTTTTTGCTATTTAGATCATCCTGAAAATCTCTATTAAGATTTGTTAGCTTCAACTATGGTAAAAGTTATATTTGGTTGGGTTTAAGCCTGTTAAAATATTAAGATCAAATTATATTAAGGTATGTGGGCATAACCTATAAAATCTTAAAAGTTTATAGTCAAAATCTCAAGGAGATCTCTTGGGAATAGGACTAGGCCAACATTTGGCCAAACCTTTGGTGCAATATCTCTAATCCTTAAACTCTTTAAATTCTTCTATTTACTTTACTATTTTTTTATTCCCGCTGCTATTAACTCTTCCTTTAAGTTATTCCTAACGTGATTTCAAGAATAATTAAGAAAACCACTCAATCCATTGTGAATTTCGAATACCACAATTCACCCTTCTCCCTCTTGCGCTTGAAGTCATTTGTCTAACATGTCATCCATACAACATGTCTCTTTTGTCTGATGGTTTATTACTTGATGTTGCTAAAGCCTACTTTCATGAGTGGTTTATAAAGATTCTAGCTGACTCTCAGGCCAGAGAGATCTGTATTCATGCTCACATTGATTTGGTGGCAAGCGAAGCCAAGACAAGGGAATTGAAGACCAGAAAGGGAAAAAAAAGGCAAGTGACACCAAGATTTTGTCTAAGTTCAATGCTGTTAAAGGTTTCATAGATCACCTTCAGGGTTCGACTCTTCTATTTAACCTTGAAGTTGATGATGTTGTTGCTCCTGATCCTCCCTTAGTTGATTTAGCATAGTTTATCATGTATCATGCCATATCATCAATTGCATTTTATTTTGATTTTATATATAGACTATTGATATTATCTTCTGCTATTTTGAATATTGATTGTGGTTATTGTTGTTAGTAATATATATTTTGTGGTGTACCTTTGGTCATCTTTTGAGTATCTTTGATTTGTTGTTGTTATTCTTTATTGCTATCTCTTATCTCTTATATTTTCTGAAATTACATATGTTGCTTTTGTGCTTGTATGCAATTTTCTAGTGCTTGATTAATCAGAGTGTATGTCATTGTGTTTTAGACTATTGTTTATCATGAATATATGTTTGCGTTTTTTTTTCTCTTTTAAATATTTGTCAAAAGGGGAGAAGTTGTTGAGATATTATTGATATTTACGCATATTAAGTGTTTAATGCAGGGGGGGCGAGAGCTCAAGTCTTAAAGTGTTGTACTACCATCTGTTATGTGTTTGTTGATCAATAATAAAATTCGATTAATGGATTTTCATTTCTCATTCAAATTCAAGCAATAATTGCTCAAATAAAATCATTGTTGAATAATATTTCCAAATTTGCCAAACATAAAAAACGAGAGACTGAAATTGCATTTGTCATCAGTTTTGTTTTTGTTTTGATGATTTGTCACTTTGTGTGTATATGCATCATTTGATTTATCGTGTGTTTTTAATTTGTCAATTTGTGTGTATGTGCATTATTTGATTTACATTTCTGTAATTCGCTATTATTTCATTTGCATCCATTCGCTTTGGCTATGTTTAGTGTTGTACCTTTGAGACACTCCTCATTCAATAACTTAGATATTGAAACCATGATAATGATTTTATTTTTTGAGCCTATCAATTTGATTAAGTCAATAGAGTGAGTGTAGCTTGAATCATAAGTTGGAATACTTGACTCGAGACTATTGTGAAGCTTGATTCAAATCATGTATATTGTGACTCGAATCATAACCTTCCTTGAAAGTGATAATATGCCTCAGCCTCATTTTATTTAAATCATGAGAGTGTGTCATTCAAATCACAACACTTTTTAACTCGAATCATGAGTAATGCATGACTCAAATCATGGCTTTAATCCACTACTTTCCAACATTTTATTCAAGTCATTTTTGCTTTGATTCAAATCATTACCTTGTGATTTGATAAAATATTATTATCTCCTTGTTTTTCAAGTGTGTCTACCCTCTAGCACCATGTCTCCTACCTCTTTTTTTCTTGTCTATGATATAGAGAGAGAGTGTGACAAAACCAAGTGTAATATTTAGAATGAGTGTGTGGTAACACAATCTCTTGTTGCAATGTTGTGATTTTTGTAGTAGAACAAAAACTAAGAGAGAAGAGTTGATCAATGTATGGATTGAATTAATCAATCTGAGGATATCCACCAAGAACCAAGAAACCCAATTTTTCCAAGAACCTTGAGAAAACCAAAATGTGTGTTCTTCATTCACCAACACTTATCCCCTTATTAATACCTTATGATTAACCTCCTAGAACGTAGATCCTATCAGAAATTAATTGTGTGTGTGTGTGTGTGTGTGTGTGTGTGTGTGTGTGTGTGTGTGTGTGTGAGAGAGAGAGAGAGAGAGAGAGAGAGAGAGAGAGAGAGAGAGAGAGAGAAATTCTTAAAATATTATTCATCATCTTCAAAAAAACCATTTTTATGGATCTTCAACTCTAAATATTAACCTCAGTCTACTCACATAATAGTCTCTATGCATTATTGTTGACCTATTTGACAATAGAGCTTCACTATATATACTCTAAGAATAATGTCCTTATATTTAATGATATCTCTCAATTAAGTCACACTTAATGGATCATTAAACTGACTAATTATTCTAAGGACTTTGTTATGTCATTTACAAATAACATAATAAATACAATGCCTAATAATAAATACATATTAACAAGTAATATATATCAAGGTCATGACAAAAAAAACCTATACAGCTATAATACCTATTGACTTGACAAATCTCTCAAGTCTTCTATCATCATATCTTCTACTAATGATATATGGTCCTTGTGTAACAAAAGTAAATTTTCTCAAGGTTTCTTAATCATTAAGGTAACCGTCATGTTCACAATTTTCTCAATTTGGTATGTTAGAAACTTGATTAGGTATCATAACAAGGTTCATCATCTTCACTCAACAATTTTTAGCATCATTGTTCAAATTATGATGGCTGATAAAGACTCTTTGCTCATTTCTTATTCTTCTATGATGAATTTCAATCTCCATAAAACTTTAAAGTGATCATTCATCCCCTCATACTCCATTGGTGAAAGAGGTTCTTTGACAACCTCCCCTTAAAGATTGAGTAAAGTGTAATTATGATGGTTCCCTTGCTCTACAAACTAGTGGTTATAAGGGCATCTTTAGAGACTCAATAGGAAATTTTCTCCTTGCTTTTGTAGAGCAAACTATTAGTATCAAACCCTTACATGTTGGATTTTGCATTTTTTAGAGTCATAGAAATTGTTAGGGATGAAGCATAGTCTAAGCTTTGGATTAAGAGTGATTCTCTTTTTTTAGTTCAAGTTTTTTCAAAAGATATCAAGGTGCATTGGCAACTAAAAAACAAGTGGAATTATTATAAAAAATATCATTGCAAATGTGTCCTTCATTATCTCACACATGTACTCTCTCTGTTCCACAACGGGTGACTCATTCGAAATAAAAAGTGTCCTAAAATGAATGAACCATTTCAATTTACAATGCACTTTTTCCAATTCTACCCTCTAATTAATACTCTTTCGGTCCCTAATTATATGGCGTTTTGAATATTTTAAGTGAATTTAAAAACATAATCAATATTGTACGGGAAAGAGAAAGTGTGCATGATTTTATATTATTGCACTTCATTTATTATAGAAGAAAAAGAAATTTAAATAATTGAAAGAAGAAATAATAATAAATGATAGAAAGTATATTGGGAAAAATCTCATTAATGTTGCACTAGAATTGCAAAGTGACTTATAATTTAGATTTTTTTTTTGAAAAATAACTTATAATTTGGAACGATGGAGGATTAATTTTATTATTCTCAATACTTGATAAGGGGTAATTTATTAAAAATATCATTCTCTCTTTTATTTTTCGTTTAACCTTTTTGAAATGGTTAATTAAGTCACTCATTATAAGACAGATAAAGTATAAAGAAAGCATTACGTGTGCGGAGTTTTTTACTAATGTAGATCATATATATTATTCTCTAATTTTTGTTGACTTTGTTTTTTTTAGCAGTTAAAATTGATTTTATAAAAATAGATTTAATTTTATCTTTTATATAAATTAATTTCCTTTTGAGAGAATTTTGATCTAATTTCTCCTTTCTTTTTTATGTAGTATCTTTTTGGGGGTTAAATGCACTTTTAGTCCTCCTAGTTTAGATGTTTTAAACAATTGGTCCTTCTATTACAAAATCAATGATTCTGATCTCTTAATTTGGATGGTCTTTGGATTTTTGTGGTCCCCCTCCATTTTTGCATACGTGGCATTGATGATTGGGATAAAAAAATATTTTTTTAATTCTATATCTGTTATGGACTGGGCCGAGACCTACCCCACAGTCGGGCAGACCTAACGCAACACTACGTTTAGGAGGCCTAACAAGGCCCAATACTCCCATGTCGGGCACGTGTCTCAACAAGGCCCCTTAGTCGGGCAGACCACTGCCTAGCACGGGGAGGACTCACGTGTCTCCTTCCACGTTCTCCACGTGTCCCCCACGCAGGGACACGCCATCAGACAACTACCCACTTCCGAAAGAGTTGGTCAGCCCACCTTCTGAAGATCTGGGGCAGTTGATCTAGGGCAAAGACCACGTGTTGGTCTTCCTTACGTCACGTAAGCCTTGTCAGTTACTTGTGTTAGGCTTGGCAATCTGATGCAATGTAATGTAACCGTTGTCCATACATTGAGGGCACATTATAAATACCCTCTTTCACTAGAGGGTCGGGTATTTCATTCTCTACACCTATTCTCTTTGTACTTGCGCTTTCTAACTCTGTTACTCACTTAAGCATCGGAGTATCTTGCAGATACACTCCCTCCTCCTCCACAACACCGGTGATCACAGTAGCTCATGACGCGTGGTAGGCTGCTGATTCCTTTCTGATCAGGTAATATCAATATCATTGATGACTGAATAATTTATTTTATTAATTAATATTTTTTATAAAATAAATTAATAATTAATTATTTTAATTAATATTTTTAGAAATTAATTATATAAAACTTTAAAAAGGATAACAGAGCTATAGCCCAATTCATAATAGCTACCATTTAAAGCTTGTACCCAAGAACACATTAGGTTATGTATGATTGACTTTTATAAACACTAAACTAGTCGAACACCCGTACTCCTGCACGGATAAAATTAACTTGTAATAATAGAGATAAATTATTTTTGAAAAATTAACTTGTAATGAATAGATAAAGCATAGCCAATACCAATTAAATAGAAATTATAAGACAAAAGAATTGAATTGCATTACAAAAAATCAGTTGCAAAGTTGACAACATATGACTAATATCTTAGTTATGATGAAAAGAATTACATTTTTGCAAACAATAAATATAAAGACAATTATTAATTAAAATAAAATAGATAGTATACTAATAGTTACCCATGAGAAGAAAAGTTAGTTCTCTAGATTACTATTTAATATTATTCAATTTAATAAAATAAAATTTTAATTTTATTAAAATTAAAAAATAGATTAATTAGTATTTTTAGTGATAATAAAGAAATAGAATTGATCAAATATGTCGTAAATACAACCAAAAAAAAATCAAACCCACATATAAATGTAAACTTAACAATATAATAAAAAATAAACTTTACAATAAAATTTTATTAAAATATTAAAAATATCATTTGATTATACTTATTTAACAATCTTCAATCTATTAACAAAAATTTAGATCATCGAAGTCATGTTTAAATACTGACTCCATATTTAAAATAAAAAAACCTTTACCATGTCTCAATAAAGAAATACAAGTTTAAAAAACACATTATTTTGAAAACTATTTAAAATATTATTTTTAAGAAATAGTTTTAAAAAACAAATTGAATATATTTGATAATCATGCATTTAAAAACTCTTTTAAAGTTGCATAATATTATAAATTTATCATTATAAAACACTTTTTTTAATTTCTAAAACTAAACCAAAACACAAAACCAATAATATATATTTTACTTTTTAATTTTAAAACTCTTGAATTAAAAAAAAAAAATTATGTTACCAAATAATTTTTTTGACTGAAACTCTATATGTCATTCAAGTGAACCCTAAATATTTTTAGAAAATAATTTTCAAGTATAACATTAAAAAACTGAAATGCATTCTGATATGCTCATCAACCGTGTAATAAGAAAAACAAAATATATAATTAGATCAAAACGAAAGAATTAAGAGCCAACAAAAGTCTTAGTTGAAAAAATTTATTTTATACAAAAGATTTCATATAATAATATCATTGATTATTTCAAACAATTGGCTTGCAAACTCTGCAACATTCAGCATAAGGTGAGTTTCATATGGCCTCTTGTATGAATTTGTGTTGTGTTTCATTTACATATAGCATGTGTTTGTCATGGCATCTGTTTTGTCATAAAGTATATGATACATGTATATTGCACTAATTTATTTCCCTTTTATCTAAACAAAACCCATATTTAACTCATTCTTGAATCTAAAGCATTATAGCTACTTAACCTTCTAAACATTGAATTTCACATTGTGTCTAACATAGATGAAAAGCAAACAATTAGTATATATATCAAAATCTTACCTTATAAAACCTTTAAGTTTGAGTCAAAGAAGATAGTTATTGCAACTTCTATATCATGGAGATAACTGAAAATTTTTTAAAATAGGTTATTGTGATATGTGTTTTGAATTTGTTTTTCTTATATTTCTTTTAATTTCAAGAAATTAATAAGACTAAAAAGTAATAAAATATATCTTCTAAGTCCCTATATTTCTACCAATGAACACAAACCAACTCCACCAACTATCATATAGCAAGGCATATCTTTGGGCTACCAAACATAAAACCAATTCATTTGATTATGTTTCAGGTTAATTAGAGAGTAACTGAATACATTAATATGTGACTAACTGCACAACCAATTTGAGCATAATAGTTGAAAAACGTGATAAGGTAAAGTTATTGTTATGTCATTTCACACTTCTCGATGTCATTATGAGGTTTATTTAAAAAATAGTAACTCTACCATCAAATAATCAAAAGCAAGGTCAGGATATACTCCATTTAACCGTGCAAGTTTGGAATTGATGGATGATGGTAGGATTAAAGTAGCTTCAACTTGTATCAAGACATGCCTATTTTTCGTGCAACAAATAATCAGAGGTCCACGAAAAAGAAAACTTGTGCAGGATTGTTTTAATGCTGAGTTGACCACAGGGCCATCTTTATACAAAAAAGTAGGAGCATTGATAGTTGACTGAAAATCCCACAGGTGCACAGGTTGTACATCTTAGGTAAAAATCTGCACTCATCCCAACATTATAGTACAACAGGTTGTATTGTGACAGTTTGCAGCAGCCTGGAAAAAAGGATAAAATCATTTTACATAAGGTTGAGTGTCACATCTTCCAAAAATGAAGCATAAAATGCGAAAACTATATTGTTCTTCATGTAAGGAGGTAAAATTGACTAACGTGCATTAACTGGTGGATAAAATAAAAATACTACTAAGGTTGCAGCGATCTTGCCAAGTAAACACATTGAAATGGTTGTAATAAAAAATTTATGAGTCGTATAACTTAGTGGTACCATTCAAAATTTCGATCTGTTACTTAGTTGGGCAACACATTCGTTAGCAGTGTTGAGTTAAATGATTTGACTAACCAAGTTTACCTTTTCTAAAAAGATCACTAACTAATGATAAGTATCAGCAGTGATGAGTTAAATTTGATGACTAACCAAGTGTGCCTTTGCTAAAACGATCACTAACTAATGATAAATATCAGCAATGTTGAGCTAAATTTGATAACTAACCAAGTTTGTCTTTGCTAAACAGATCACTAACTAATGATAAATATCAGCAGTGTTGAGCTAAATTTGATGACTAACCAAGTTATATGACAATGACTTGTTAAACATAACTCACTTAGAAGATAATTGTATCATGTTACAATAAAAGGACATATTTAATTCTTCTAACTGTGTACAAAGATTAACTAATGATATAGATCAACAACTATGTATTTGGTACTCCAAGCCACAATATAGTTAAAATCTATCATTCATTAAAATTTGAAATAGTAAATTACAACTTGAAAATCCTAATGTATACATTGTGGGCTTTACTGACCATGACTTGTTAAATATAACTTAGTTAGAAGATAATTGTATCTTGGTACAATGAATGGCCACATTTCAATTATTCAAACTTAGTATAAAGAGATTTTGAAGTGTTAGAGTGTTTAGACACATTCAAATTTGATACATAATATGTTTTGGATAGAGGATTCATACTATGTATAAAGAATAACTAATTAGTTTGTTATATATAGTGCTAAATAAATCAAACCAATGTGGTAATACTATGTGTCAAGAGTACTCAACACTATAGTACCACACATTGCATTCTTCATCATTGTTTTCACAATTATCAGTCTACTGCTAAGAATTCTAAACATTGCAGGGTAACAGTTCATATTGATTCAGTATTTTGGCATACAAAAATCAATTATAAGATTCATAATAAGTTCATGATCCTCAGGATACTGTGAAAACAAAGGCAAATTACTAACAGTTAGTTAATCTAATAACACATCATAATCAATTTCAAAACCAAAAGGTGAACTTAGCATATAGGTAATGCAATACATAATACTTAATACATAAAGGAACAATTTAATTATCATTGTTATAAGACGATGGCATTAATCCTTAGATGAATGATCTCAATATAAAATGTTAATGCCATAAAATGTTAGGCATGCATCCTAGGATCACTCCTTCTTCAAGTGTTTAACCTTGGTTGGAGATTGCATTGGAGTTAGAACTTCATATTACAAAATATCATCAAGAGTAGTTGGAACGGAAACTCCTTTAGCCGGAGTGTAGCTAGAGCAAGTCGACGGACTGCAAGCTTGGTTGGCAGAAGTAGTTGGATCTTCAGAAAATGTTTGGTCATAAGGCTTGGTCGGCTGCACTTCCCATAATGAATTGGTAAGAACAATATGAATTACGAACGAAAAATCAAATAGAAATTTATGTCCAAGTTTATGAATGAATACATACAATAGGTTTAGGCTAAACGTCCACTCCATGGACCGTGTCATTAGCATAACTTTAGCCATTGAAATATGCTGGCAACAATATGAAAGAATATGATTGATCATAGCTTGGAAAATGTAACACCACAATCTGTAACATGATAAACATGAGCAACATGAAAAACGAAACACCATAGCTTGGAGGAAACATGAAATACATGGCATAATACATAAGCATTCAAAACACGAAGCGCATGAAACATAACTTTGCGAATCTTTGAAGCCTAAAAAATCCAACATCTTACAATGACAAACTAAGTCGGATTTTCTTTAAGTCCAAAAAAACCCAACATCATACACTTACAAACTAACCTTAGTGAGGAGGCAGAGGATGGATGAAAAATGGAAGCAGATAATGAGTGTATCCGGACTTGTATGGAGTGAAGAGTTCTGAAACAAAGAATAAGAAAGGAGAGAGGAATGAAACTTGTAACTTAATAGTGAGGAGGGGTAGAGGAAGCAGAGAAAGAGAAAAGTATAAGATAGAGGAGGCGTGTAAGAAGGTTTTGGTGGGAATGTGAAAATGTAATATGTTTAATTTGTCAAGTGGAGTAGTGACACTTGTCAATTGAAGAGAGAGTTCAAGTTGAAAAAATAAAGATATTTGTTGATTATTAATTTGTCTTTTTGGTAGTGTAATTTAAATTTTGGAAAAAGGTGTAATTGGTAGTTAGTGCAATGAGATTTTGAAGGGTTGATAGTTATGCATACCGACATTATGCTTGGTAATCTGGATTAGAACCCTTAATCAAAGTCTTGGGTATGAAACTTGTAGATAGAAAAATTCTAGTTGAGATGTGATGCCTCAATTAAGGTGGCTTATTAGTTTCTTGACAAAGATTAGTCATCGGTAGCGTTAGTAAATACTTTGCACTAATGGCATGGTTACAAAAGGTATGCTATTATGTATGGCATATTGCCTTCTTTTCCTACAATAAAGGTGGTTTCTATGAGCAAACTCATTTGTAGTTCTTATGGCAAACTCATTTGCCCATTTCTTGAGTTCTCTACCACCATACTACATTGCTGGAACTTCACTCTTGTCACTGCTACTTATAACTGTATTAAGTCCCACATTGATTACTTTGTAAATTAGATAAAGGTTTATAAAGTAAAAAAAAAAAAGTTGTATAATGGGTTGGGTTAGTAATTAACATAAACATATAGGAACATTTTTATAAAAATTTTGTAGGATGTCTAAGAAAATATAAGTTAGAGGCCCAACAATTATTGTCCAAGCATTTAATTAATTAATTTTATAAAAAATTTAAATAAAATTATGGATTATTAATTTATTCTAAAAAATATTAATTAATAATTATTTAAGTCAATATTTTTACATAATTAAAAATATTATTAAATATTAAAATATTTTAGTCATCTTTATTAACTAATTAAAAATAATTTTTTTTATTTTAATCATTATTATCATGTATGCAAAAGTGGAGAGGATTACAAAAATTTAAAGACTCTCAAAATTAAAAAATCAAAATCAATAATTTTGTTACAGAGGAACCAATAATTTACAATGTCCAACTAGAAGGATAAAAATGCATTTAAGGCGCTTTTCTTTTTAATAATATGATCTCTATTTTCTTTAAAATATATATACAATTGTGAATGTTACTAATTTTAGTCAAAACGAACACGCAAACGTGTCTAAGTATATTAGTACTAGAAGTTAGCCACATTAATGATAAGATGGGGTTTCGTGTGTCCAGCTTTTAAAAGGAAAAGAAAAAGTTGCGTACAGCAATTATTGAAGGAATCTTAAAGCTCATAGTATTGCAGAAAAAGATAAGATAATGTTACAAAAAACCCATAGGATACTAAAAATACTATGGATGTGACTTTAAAGTCGCCTTCAGAAATTCTTTCTTAATTCCTATTTGTATTAAATATATAATTTCTATATATTTTAATTAAAATTATTTGAATATTTTCGTCAGATTTTTTTTACAACAACAGTACGTGAAATTAAACATTCAAACTGCATTAAAGTTGTAATAGAATGTCACTTCTATTTATATATTACTAAAAATAGCCTAAATCTTTGTCTTGTCTTATCTGGAAGATCATATTACCTGCTAAAAAACATAGTAACTCGAATCTATATTTAATTAAAATATAAAACATAAAAAAAAAAACGTAGAAGATAATTGTTTTGAAAAAGGAAACTTCCATGATGAAGGTTAAATTAATTTAATCCCACTAAGAAATTAAAATTATCACTCATTATAAAGAAAATATATAAACATTGATTTGGTGATGCCACTGGAAATGAGAGAATAAAGATCTACATTACTGTAAGGTGTTTCAAGAAACTTGCTCACATGGCTCACATTTGCAGAATTAACTATGGAGTGTGGAAACACTTCTCATCAACAGTTTCATTGAAATCCAAATATAAATACATAGAATAACAATAATCAGTAAACAGATAAGTTGAAGAATATTTACAGCACAACACCATCTACTAGTACAAAAAGAAAGTATCTTTGATAAATAAAAGAGTGATGAGTGACTTAAAATACTAAAACCAGCTCTAAAATCAAACATATAGTAAATTAAATCTGGAACCAAATCTAAAATCAAACACATAGCAATCCCTCATTCTGCTACTTATTTCAAAAACATAGGAAGCTGAAGGAAGATGTTAAGAAATTGTAAGTTCTGTGGTTTTTAGTTTGGCAGCAATTTTGTTAAAATAAGTTCACAGCAAAATGTTGAGACAGATGTCTTGACAAGTCAGTCAGATAGTATATTTAACATGATGTTGGGACATGTGGCAGGACATGTTATACCAGAAGTTTAGGGCTAAGACGATTTGGTATTTAAAGTGTGAGATTTGATTGTATTTTAATTCACACAGTGTCGCAATCAAAGGAGGAAAATTTTAGGAATTTCTGTTTTGACGGATTTTCTTGTATTTCATAAAAAGGATCTTGGAACCTTTTTAAGAAATTTTTTATTCAGTTCCTATTTTTGTGCAGAAGACTTGCCGATGTTATTTTGTGATTTGTGTTTTATTTAATTGAAGAGTCCAAACCCATGTTGATCTAAAGGACATTTAAAGAGGAGTTCTAAACCTAATGAAGTGTGGAAGTTGTGTATTGAAAGAAAGGGTATTAAGGTTTAGAGATTTTGTCCTTTTTGTTATTTGTTCTTTGTGATCCTCTCTTATGTCTTTTGACATTTAAGTTGGACCATTTTGTTTGAGCATTTGTGAGTCATTCACATACCTCTTAGGTATTTGAATTATACTGATTTTTGAGTTGTAATCACTCCTAAAATTTTAAGAAAAGAGTGGATTTTTGTGTCTTTGGAAGCGTGACTTCCTTTCTTCTTTATTGTTGAGTTTTTCATTATTGTGTGACTGATTGAAAGTGAGAAGGGTCTTATATCTAGGAGTTCCTATTTAAAATTTAGCACGAGTAGTGATTAGGTGAGAAGCTTGTAAACCTGTGGGTATTTGTTGTGGCTTAGAACTAATACTATTAAAATGGATTTTCTTCCTGATTTGGATGCCCCCAGATGTAGGTGAGGTTGTACCGAACTGGGTTAATAATTGACTATGTTATTGTTTACATTCAGGCTCTTATTTTTTTCCTGCATAAGTGTTGGTTATCATCTTGATCCCAGTGTCCTGACATTTGTCTTGACATCTGATATCTGTGTGCCAGAATTTCAATTGGCATTAGAGCAGGCACCCTGTTCTGTTTTGGGAGAGCTTCGGGGAGATATTTTCTGGTACTATGGTTAAGGAAGGAGGATGATATGTTAATAGATCCCCCGTCTTAGATGACACCAACTATGACTATTGTAAGACATGCAGGGTGGCTTTCCTAAAATCTATGGACAGAAAAACCTAGAAAGCTATCATCAAGGGTTGGGAACATCCTGTTGTTAAGGATAAGATAGCAAGGATACTTTGAAGGTAAAAGAGGAATGGTCTAAGGAAGAAGATGAAACTTCTCTTGGAAACTCCAAAGTTTTGAATGCCGTATTTAATGGAGTTGACAAAAACATGTTCAGATTAATAAACACATGTACTGTGGCAAAAAAATGCTTGGGAAATTCTTAAAACCACTCATGAAGGCACATCTAAGGTTAAAATGTGTAGACTTCAGCTACTCACTACCAGATTTGAAAATTTAAAGATGAAAGATGATGAAAGCATTCATGACTTTCTTATAAACGTTCATGAAATAGCAAATTCTTTTAGTGCCTTGGGAGAAAAGCTTACTGAAGAAAAGCTGGTTAGAAAAATTCTTAGGTCTCTACATAAGATATTTGACATGAAGGTCACAATCATTGAAGAAGCCCAAGACATAAGCAAACTGAGACTGGATGAACTTGTTAGGTCACTTCAAACTTTTGAATTGGCTACCAATGAAAGATCTGAAAAGAAAAACAAAAGCGTAGCTTTTATCTTCAACACTAATGATGAAGAGGTTCAATGTGACACGAAGATTGATGAAGGAATTTCTAATACTATTGTGCTTCTTGGGAGGCAATTCAATAAGGTGTTGAAGAGTATATGTAGGAAGTCAAGACTAGATGTCAAGGACATGTCATTTGACATTAGGAAGAATAATAATTTTCAGAGAGAAGCAAGAACAAAGGAGAAGCAAAATAAAGGAAAAGGTATTCAGTGTCATGAATGTGAGGGTTTTGGTCACATTAGATCAGAATGTCCCACGTACCTCAAAAAAAAAAAGGAGGGCTTGTCTGATGATGATTCTAAAAGTGAACCTGATGATGAAACTGCTAAGTGTAGCGGGGAAATTTGTGAGTGTAAGTTATTGATTAACTTAACTAAAAAAATTCAAGAGTCACCACCATATTTTTATTTTATCCAAAAAAGAAAGGAAAAAGAGCGAACAAAACCTAAACAAGTTTTAGAACAAGAATAAACAGAGAAAAAGTAAGGGGGTTGGTTACGCAAAGGGAAGGTGTTAGCACCCAAAACATCTATAGTACTTTATAGGAACCCTTTAAAATATCTACTCTTTTTGGTTTGAATTTTTTTCTTAAAAGGAGATTGAGGATATCAGAAGAGGAGTATGTTTTTAGATTTTTGTGTTTGGAGAGACTTATCGCCTCGTGCCTAAGTACCCACAAAGTGCAATATAGGATCAAAACCCCGTAGTTCGTGGTATAAATAACAAAAAAAAGGTTTGCTATCATTGATTTTAAATGCAAAGACAAGTCATCATTTCCAAGTGAATAGTTTCACTTAAAGAGATGAATCATGTTTAAACTTATGATGTTGACAAGTCAATCAGAGTGTCTGTTTAGCATGATGTCGGGACATACGGCAGGACATGTTATACCAGAAGTTTAGGGCTGAGACTATTTGGTATTTAAAGTGTGAGATTTGATTGTATTTTAATTCACATAGTGTCGCAATCCAAGGAGGGATATTTTAGGAACTTCTGTTTTGACAGATTTGCTTGTATTTCATAAAAAGGATCTTGGAGCCTTTTTAGAAAACTTTCTATTAAGTTTCTATTTTTGTGCACAAGATCTTGCAGAAGATTTGAAGTTATTATTTTGTGATTTGAGTTTTATTTAATTGAAGAGCCCAAACCCATGCTGATCTGAAGGTTATTTAAAGAGGAATTCTAAACCTAATGAAGTGTGGAAGCCGTGTATTGAAAGAAAGAGTATTAGGGTTTAAAGAGTTTGTTCTTTTTGTTATTTGTTCTTTGTGATCCTCTCTTATGTCTTTTGACATTTGAGTTGGACTGTTTTGTTTGAGCATTTGTGAGTCATTCATATACCTCTTAGGTATTTGAAATGGACTAATTTTTTAGTTGTAATAACTCCTAAGCTTTTAAGCAAAGAGTGGATTTTTATGTCTTTGAAAGTGTGACTTCCTTTCTTCTTCATTGTTGAGTTTGTCACTGTTGTGTGACTGGTGGGAAGTGAGAAATGTCTCATATCTAGGAGTTTCTAGGTAGAAGTTAGCACGACTATTGATTAGGTGAGAAGCTTGTAAACCCGTGGGTGTTTGTTGTGGCTTTAAACTAATACTATTATAGTGGATTTCCTTCGTGCCTTGGATGCCCCCAGATGTAGGTGATGTTGCACTGAACTGGGTTAATAATTGATTATGTTATTGTTTACATTTAAGCTCTTATTTTTTTTCTACATAAGTATTGGTTGATGTCTTGATCCCAATGTCCTGACATCTGTCTTGACATCTGGTATCTGTGTTCCAAAATTTTAGAAATAGTTCCAAAATTTTAGAAATAAACAAAGAAAGATGAAGGTGGGGAAGGATGTGAAAAGTTTATGGTTGGGGAGAAAGAGAAAGAAGGTGGCGACTGCTAGGGTTTTGAAAAGGGAGGAGAAACATGTTTTCATTTTTGGAATTGTAAGGTTTGGTATTAAAAAAAGAAAAAGCCAAAAAAAAAGCCACGTATATTTAAAATCCACTAGAACTTCCACGTAGGCAGTAGTTAACTTTTTTTTCCTAAAACTTTAACGGAAAGGACCAAAAAAGCTAAAAAAAAAAATATTTTTAAGGGACTATAATGTAACACTTTTTTATTAAGGGATTAAAGTGAAACATTAAATTAAGTTAATTGATCAAAAGATGAATTAAGCCTAAAATATATCAATAGTGAGGCACAAAATCATATAACTTCATATGGATACCTCAACGTACCAATACGACACAATTCGACAATCTATCTCTGAGACCATTTCTACAAACTAACAGACCTATTAGTTTGACATTAAGAATATTGGCGTGTTCACATTGTTTCGAGTTATATGAAGCACATTTAATTCATATATATATATATATATATATATATATATATATATATATATATATATATATATATATATATATATATATATATATATATATATATATATATATATATATATATATATATATATATATATATATATATATATATATATATATATATATATATATATATATATATATATATATATATATATATATATATATATATATATATATATATATATATATATATATATATATATATATATATATATATATATATATATATATATATATATATATATATATATATATATATATATATATATATATATATATATATATATATATATATATATATATATATATATATATATATATATATATATATATATATATATATATATATATATATATATATGTCATCATCTATCTTGAAGTTAGTTACACTATCAAACTCATACTTATCCACTAATGATATTATAGGTCGCCTCAATAAAAATAACAATAACATACATCATTCCAGAGTTCATTCACTATATAAATAGGACACTCGCCCATATGTATGATCACATAATCAATCTGCATACTTACTATGTACATACATTTTACCTTACTTTGACATCATAGTGTCTTTGTATATACATTCTCTCACTCAGATAATGGGTATACAAGAATCCTTAGACGTCAATGCAGAAGTCATGAGATTCACAAAGATCCTGATGAAGTTCATAAAGGACACCATAACCATGTCATCTTTGTTAGGTTTCTAGTAGTTAAAGGTATATTAGCTTATAATATCATCATTGGAAAACCTATACTAAACATACTTGGAGCCATAATATCAAAACCTCACTTGGAGATGAAAATATTGTTGGGTCATCATAAAGAGCATTCATATTGGGTTAAGAGCAACACACAAGTGAGAGAGACACCACATATTCACCCAAAATCTTAAGGTGATAAGTGTATGTGTCCTCTCACTTATAAAGTGCTCAACCTCCACTTTTCTAAGTAATGTGGGACTTCCAACCTCAAGTGTGAGTCCATCCACTATGCTCTTTCTCAATCGGAAGCTCTTTCATCCATATACACTTGTACTGCTATTGCAGGCACTACAACGGAACACGGAGCTTGACCACCACATTGTTAGGAAGACTTTTAATACAAGAAATGGTCCTTTATTTGAACCATTAACTCTGATACCATTGTTAGGTCATCATGAGGAGCATCCAAATTTGGTCAATGCAACACACAAGTGAGAGAGACACCACATATTCAGCCAAAACCTTAAGGTGATAGATGTATGAGTCTTATCACTTATAAAGTGTTCAACCTCCACTTTTCTAATAAATGTGGGAATCCTAACCTCAAGTGTAAATCTATCCACTATGCTCACTTTTTCTCTCACAAGGAAACTCACTATGAGGATCACTTTTCTCTCTTGAGTAAGACTATCTTTCTCTCTTGCTTTGTTCTTCTCTTGTGTATTATGTTGAATGCTTGCTCATGGTCCTATTTATAGGAGAAGTAAGCCAAAGGTGCCTTACATGCATGAAGACACATGTATTTTACCTACCATGTAAATAACCAAATATTCCTTACAAATCATGCACCATAACATGTGTTACTCATTCACTACACTGTGTGTACACCATACACCTTGCTACTTGTCATCACATGCAAACTTCTGTTTTTTCAAATGTATGTAGGCTATGTGGCAATGGTTGGACCCCACAACTCCCTTTATAGAGTAGTGATATCTCCAATATGCATGCAAATAAATAAATGGCTAGGCAATGTTATGTTAATGGCCTTATGATAAACATAAAGAGCCTTAACTGGGATGAGAAGTCCATTTGATGAAGAAATTAAGGGGAAAATGCAAGTTCATATAATTTTACCTAAGGGAGAAACACAAACTCGGGCCTCAGCTTATGGAAAAAGTGAAATTAGTCGAGATAGTGGGTCACATAAAAGTCACAATGATTGGCACTAATATGACAAGTGAATAAAATGTCACTTTGGTCCAACCACCAAAGAACAATTCAAAATTATTTGTATGAAGTCTAACTAACATCCAAGAAACAAATTCAAAAGTAACCTCTTACCCTTGGCCACTGATCATAATTTTTGACCAAAAAGAAAGCCAACAGGAAAAAGCGAGATCTACCTCTAGAGGAAAATAAAAAGTCTAGGGAAAGCAAGTTCCATTCCACAAATTCGTAAAATTCCTCATAGCAAATTCAATTATTCTTGTTTCTTCTTCATAAGTTTAGAAGCTTCATTTTGTCATAAATGGTGAGAAATTTGAGCAATTCCAACTACTATAATAACAATGGATTCCCAACATCTAACCAATGATAAAACATTTTTTTGATCAACTGGATTCATATAATTACCTTGCATGAACTCAATTAATTTGAAGTGTTGATGGAACAATATTATTATCATATTTGAATGATCCCGATCATCAATTTTGTTGATGGAACAACACCAATATCAAATTTGTATAGTAAAATTGATATTTGGAATCAACGATCTAAAACAATGGTATACATATCATTTGTCATATTGTTCGTGATAAAGTCTAAGATGGTGTTTTTCACCTTAAACCTCTCACCTTCCAAGAGAAATTTGTTGATCTTTGTATTAAGTCCTTATTTTTCGAGCCTTTCACAAATTTAGCATCTAAAATGGATATGATAGACATTTTCCAAGTGGATGTAACTAACTTAGGAATGTTAAAGAATACATATTCTCTTATATTTAGAGATAAATCACCAAGTTAGTTAAAAGGGATTAAGTAGTCAGGTGGTTAAAAGTTTGTTATAAGTGTGATATTATAATCTAAATAATTTCTAAAATACCATTTGTTAACTCTTTCTCTTTTACTCAATTGTTTTTTTAAAAGAAAGATGACATTAAATAGAGTACAAAGGGTACTCTCTCCCATTACAACACAAATACATATAAAGAAATTTCCTACTAACACCAACAAACATAAGTATACGAAACTGTACAAAAATTCATAGAAATTAGAGTTGGAATAGGCAATATCTCCTATCAAAGTCCACTTCCAAGCTAATAACTTAATGTTCCATACAATATAGTTCAAATTGCATTTACCGTTATAAAAAATTACTTCGTTCCTAGACTTTCAAATGCTCCACACGATCGTCAACCAAACAACACCCTTCTTATACTTTAGACCAGCCGCATTGTTGTTTCTAGACCAAGAAACAAAATGCTTCCAAACACTTCCTACAAACACAATAGAACGTCCCAACCAATTTCCCACCATAACTCAAACCTTCAAAGAAAAAGGACATGCAAAAATCAAGTGATTCAAGTCATCATCATTCAAATTATAAAACACACACCTACTGTCCAGATCAGACAAACACAATCCTCTAACTTTCAATTGATCCCGCGTAGCCACTATGTTTAAGAAACTATTGCAACCAAAAAACTTGAGTTTTGCCAGAACATGTGCCTTTCATAGCAAAACAAGAGCTTTGTACAACTATGGTTCCAATCATTGAGGTTGAATCGAGCCTCTCATCAGCAGATATCCTTCCCTAGCTGAGTAAACAGTACACAAACCTACATTCTATATAACTTCATCTTTAAAACCAAACTTGGGATGAATATCAGACAATAACCTCTGCAAATTAAGGTAGTTGTCTGCCACTAAATTATACAGTTCAATCAAGATTCCAAAATCTCCCCATATCCAGCCTTCATCGGTCCAGAATTCCATATTCCCAATCTTATCCTCTTTGCATTTGCTAAGTTCAAATAGGTTTGGAAATGATAAAGTGTTAGTTCCATGATTCTACGATTGGCTAAATTTTGGTAAAACATGATTCTACATTGATGTTAAGTAAAATGTTATAACATCTTACTTAACATCAGTGTAGAATCATATTTTACCAAAATTTAGCCAATCATAGAATCATGGAACTAACAATCTCCCCCTTTGGTAAATTTTGGCTAAAACAACCAAACCATGATAAATCTTGAAATATAGACTTATCAGTGCAACAACAGCAGTAGTTTCCTCAAATACATTCAGCCTCATAAACTATCATGCTCCCCCTTAATAGTTGCATTCAGCAAGCAATAACAACACACTACCCTTTCCTTAGCAGTAGCAAAGTCCTATCACAATGTTGGTCATCATGTCAATACATGTGACATAACATCAGGACAACAGATAACATTAATACTTTAAGTAAGATGTTATAACATTTTCATCAACTGTTATGACAGTACTACTGTCATGTGTTTCAAACAAGATGTCGAGACAGATGCCATGACATCTTTGTCTAGTACAGCAGGCGCTGCTACTTTATATCTCTTGACAGAGGTGTTTTGGTTTGATGAGATTCTCTTGGATATACCTCATCGTTATGCGCGGGTCAAGGAGATTTATTAGGAACAAAGTGCAGATTTAATTGGATTTCATAAAAAGGATCTTTGAGACTTTTTAGAAAACTATAAAATACTTGTTTATATTTTTTATGGAGAAGATTCTGCAGAAGATTTACAATGAGAAGATTTGGAATTTGATTTGATTTGATAATATATGAGTTGGTTTTATTTATGAGAAGATTTGGAGTTTGATTTGATTTGATTTGTTCAAATCTAAATTGGTGTTAATTATGAAAAGATTTGAAGAATTATCTTTTGAAAAGATTTGAAGAATTATTTGATTTGGTTTTATCAAATCTGAGGAAGTTTTTGCTAAAGTCCAAGCCCATACTAGAAGAGTCTATAAATAAGGAATTGTTAGACCTAAGGAAAACAAGCATTCATAACAAGAAGATCTTGGGTGCAAAATAAGGGTTTAGGATTTTGAGAGTCTCTTGTGTGTGACTTTGTAAGTCACCCTTTGTATCTTTTGTTGCATCGTGGTAGACATATTTAGGTTGTTAGTTATTTATTCAAAGCTTGTAAGCAAGAGTGTATTGTTCTTGATTGAAGCTGTTAAGCAAGATCAAGTATTGTCTTTGAAGAGTGTCTTCTAAATTTTTATTAATTTGTTGTTATCACTGCTGTGATTGAGAGGGAGTGAGAGGGGTCTCATATCTAGGAGTTTCCTAGGTAGAAGTTGAACTGGTAAGGATTAAGTGAGGGGTTGTAAACAGGGGAGTTTGGCATGAATTGATACTACTGATAGTGAATTTCCTTCCTGGCTTGGTAACCCCCAGATGTAGGTGATGTTGCACCGAACTGGGTTAACAATTCATTGTGTTATTTATCTTTCTGCATTTAATATTCTGCTCAATTTAAATGGTTAATTGTAAATTGTTCTGTCAGTCTGCAGATGTTACAACATATGTCATGACACTGTTAATTCTTAAAGTAAATTAAAATGCTCGTGTTATGTCCTTGTTATGGTTAAGTAGAGATCAATGTCTAGGACATCTGATATCTGTATACTAAAATTTCATAAAGAAAGCAAATGATCCACGTAGCAGTCCAAAAATGGATCGCAGAATCGTCTCCAAGAATAAATTTGATCGAATTTGAAAAATAAAGCCCTTTATTAGAAGTACATTCTCCTACTTTACACAGGTCTTTCCACCAATTTGATGTTGATCTATTCCAGTTGAATCCTTATTCCATCAGCAGTTGATTTTCCATTCCACCATATCTAACCTTCAAAACTTTCTTCCATAATGTTTCTTCAGCTCCTAAAATTCTCCACTTCCATTTGGTTAAAAGAGACAAATTAAAATCTTCGATACATTTGACTCCAAGGCCTCCAAGCTCTTTATATCTACACACGACATCCCACTTCACTCAATATATCTTTTCCTTCTCCTCTAAACCTCCCCAAAGGAAGCGTTGTCTGATCTTATCAATGTTTCTTCAAACTTGGACCGATGCTTTATATAACAAAAATAAGAAAATTGGGAGACTGCTCAAAACCGAGTTGACCAAAGTGATCCTACCTGCAAAATTTAGATACCTTCCTCTTCAATGGGCTAGTTTTGTTTCGAATTTATTAATCAAGTTGGACCAGGCTTTGATCCTTCTTGGGTTCGAACCTATAGGAAGCCCTAAGAAAGTGAAACAAGACTCCTAAATGTTGTACGCCAGAAAATTTGACAATGCACCCAAAAAATGGACACTAACATTGAGGCCAATTAAACAACTCTTATTAAAATTCACACACAAACATGAGATGAGTTCAAAGCCCCTAAGAATGGATTTGATTCTCCAAAGGTTCTCCCACCTTCCTCCTCCTACTAAAAAGTGTTGTCCACAAATTGAATAATCTCCACCGACACATCTTCCTTCACTTTAAATCCTTCGAATCTGCACCTTTATACTGCCTTAGAAACCAAAGCTGGTAAAACTTTTGTAACTATAACAAATAGAAACGGTGAAAGTGGATCACCCTAACACAAAACTCATTGATCACCCATCAATCTCATTTATCTCGTCCACCTCTTCTTCAACTTTCAAATCACCCCAGCCAAACACATCTTTACTCAAGTTCCTAAGTCTTTCCTTAAGGATCTTGAATTTCTCTTTTATGATAAAATCTCTCATTCCTTCTATCTTAGTATCTCCCCACACCTTCTTAACAAAAGACAATAGATATTTATTTTCAAACCAACTATCATTAGATTTAAACATTTTAGGGCCTTAATTGACACAAGAAACTTTCAACCAAATCAGACAATGATCGGAAACATCCTTCCTTCCTATAGTTTTCCCTACCATCTCCCATGTATTGATAATTTCCTCCGATAATAGAAATCTATCAATCTTGCTCATGGATTTACCATCCTCACTTAATCATCTAAATTTATTACCAAAACAGGGAGGATCCACTAAATCCATAACATTAATAAACTCTTCAAACTCCCTCTGCTCAGCCTTTCTCAAATTCGCAGGGCTTCCCTTCCTCTCAGGTGAACAGGAAACAACATTGAAGTCTCCTCCCAGGATCCAAAGACCATCAGATAATTTACCCTTCAATTTTGCAAGATCACTCACATCTTCCTTTTAAGAATAGGTTTACACAAAGAGTAGACATTAATAACATAATAGATCTCCTTTTTCCACTACAATTTCACTCCGAAAAATCCTTCCCCTCTAAAAGAGTAAATGGGGTTGATATCCTACTTCTTTCACACAATGATAATACCTCCAGACATCCCCTTAGTATTATTACATGACCAGTCAATTTCTTGACCACTCCAAAAATTGCATATGACATAAGGATTTGCTACTTTTAAATAAGATTCTTGAATGAAAAAAATCTCTGCCTTACCAACTTCAATGTTGTTACATATTCTCTTTCTCTTGGAGACATTGTCTCCTCCCCTGATATTCAATGAACCAATAATCATTGAACGCCATTGATGATCATCGTCTTACCATTAAATCTCGCTTTATCCTTAGTCTACATATCTGCAATTTTCTTCGGATAATCTTTCTTCTTGTCTTTATCGATCACACCCAGGTTTGAGATTCACTCCACACCTTTTCCCCTACATTAGATTCTATTGAATCCCAAAACTTGAAATTACGTTGCCTCATATCTGAGTCAGAAGTGGGGTCACAACACATGACAGCTCTTGTCGAATAACTACCCGAACTCTCTTTTTGGGAGGACAAAAAATAACAATCCAAGTTATTATTCTAAGAATGAAGACTGATCGACTTAGATTTTTTGTTCTGAAGAATATCGAAATCGAAAGGTTGTGAGAAAGACTCTATTAAGTCCTCATGTTTCGTTAACACCTCATGGACTAAGTCCAATACTCTCTTTTTAGGCTTGGATAAATTTCTACCTAGAGGCCTAATAACCTCTTTAACACTCTTCAAATTTAACTTTTTTTACTAGGTTTATTTGTCTTGATTGCTAGAATAAAAGGATCACCCTTGGAAATAGGCCCATGAGTTGACATCTTCACAATCCTCAAGGCCCCGCCAGAATCATTACAAATATCCCTCTGATTTGGCCTTTTATCTTCCGAAGCCGCCTTAGCTGCTACGATAGCAACGTCAAAGTCAGACATCCTTAAAAGGCTATCCTCCTTGGAAGTGACCTTACATTGTTCCTCGAGACAAAAACTAGCTGAAGTAGCATTAGCCAAGGCAAGATCAACTCCCAATGTATCTTGTTATTTCGACGAATTCTTCTCCATGACCATTAGATCTTCATTCACCTCCTCCCTATTGAACTTACTCTAGATGCTCTTATCGTCCGAAGAAGAACACGACACAATTACCTCCCTATTAGGATCCTTAGTTAAAATACGAAGTGACCTATGATAATCTTCTGTTATCTTGACTTTAAATGATACCCCATTAACTATAGCATTGAAAGTTTTATTGATCAACACCACACAGTTTGTGTGAACCATGACTCTGTCAACATCCATACAACCCCCTTTAGTGTATTTTCATCCACACACATATATTTTATGACAGTGTTTGCCAATTGTTCAAATAAAGTAAAGTTCTACACGTGACAATGGATGCCATAACACCTTAACCAAGTAACTCTTTCTTTGTCTACATCATCTTTCTTCCATTCCCTACTTTCCAAAAACCACTGCTTTCACCAACTTTTCGCATATCTGAAAAGGTATCTGATCTCTCTCGATTCACTTTCATCAAGAAGACACGAGTTGGTCCTAAGGGGAGTGACCTTGATAGAAAAGTAACCTTCAACCTCAAAGCTAGTTTGAATATTATAGGGCATCCCAAGATTGATCACTATGCCTACAAAAGCCTTCTTGAACCTTCCCAGATCTTCTTCTTCTATTTGGTACTTCAGATGGGCCGAGGTCTTCCTAAAATGATTAGAGTTGACACTAGAAATGTTGAGGGCCTCCACATAAGATCTATTTCCAAAAAACATCATGTCTTTAATTTATCCCTTCCTAGACAGATCTTTCAAAAGAGTGTTGAATGCCCTATCTTTAAACTTTGAGGCATCACCCTTATGCAATGATACCTTTCTAGAGAACCTTGAAACATAAACGTGGATTTTCACGTCATCAATGAGAATGTTGTCCAGTTTGATCGCTAAAAGCCTCAAATCATCCACATCCTTAAACCTTGCAATCCAAATCTTCTATCAAATTTGTTCCTTTTAGGAGGTATAACAACCTCAATTAGCTTCCCATAATCTCCAAATAGTTGAAACATCTACTTAGCCTTGAATCTATCAAGAAACTCGAAAAAAACAAATAGACAATCCATCTTCTTCATCTTCCTTCGCATTCCTTCTCCTAGAGGAAAAGAATCCCACACAAGATCCTTTAGTTCTCTGAAAATCTTTCTATTAGCTTTCTTCCACTCCATATTCATTTTTGCTTGCCTACTATTAAAAACTTAAATGTTAGAGAGAAGTTGGAACTTCTCTCACACTTTGACAAAATTAGTTTATATTCTTTTACTCAATTGTACACAATATTTTTTATTTCCCGTTCAAGAGAAATATAAGTAATGTTAGAGATGTATAACTGATTTTAAGGTGTTTTATTCATCAAAATCTAATTAATAATAAATTTTAAAATTGATTTTACTTGAAAGTATAATTTGTAGCTTTTATAATTTAAACATAATTTTTATCTTATAATTTACCGATGTATTTAAATATAAATTATTTTATAATTTTAATTTATTTTTAATCTAATCAATTTATTCAAAATTAAATTTTATTGTTGCATAACCAAAGAAAACTTTAGATCATTGATTGATATGATTTGATTCAACTATTTTCTCATGATAAAACTAACAATCATTAATTATTTTGTTTGTTTATGTGAAGATAAGAGGTCTTTTATTTATTCATTTAATTTTTGTTGTATACCGAAGAAAGTTAGACTTGATAGAAGCATGTATAGGTATTCTTTGTCTATATCGATTAAGGGTTTTCTATAACAACAGTGACTGATTGAGAAAAAATCAACATCACTTGCTAATCTATTTATTATTTTATTTCATTATAATTGATTATTCAACTATGATTTAAAAGGAAATTTTTACTCAAATAACTAAATTTTTAAATAAATATTCAAACTAATTTACTTTTTTCGCCTATTTTCTAAACTATTATACTTTTAAAAAAATAAAAATTTAATAAAAAGGGATCGTCAATCTAATTGACAACAGTGTACAAATATATAAGAGCAGTCGTCAATTTAATAGACGGCAGTATACATTCTCTCTTCTTTGTATTTATATACTGTCGTCAATTAAATTGATAATTTTTTTTTATTAATTTTTTTTTATAAAAAAATACACTAGTTTGAAAAACAGGTAAAAAAACGAGTTAGTTTATTTATTTATTTAAAAAAATTAATTATTTAAGTAAGTTTTTTATTTAAAGGTCTCGTCCACTCTATCTCCGATGTAGTTTTCAAAATATTAAAAACAAAAATGGTAAGTAAGATGATATTTATTACTAATATTTTGTGATTAAATCTGAATTAAACTATTTTAAACATTCAATCAAATTAGCCAATTGTCTGTTTTTTATCCTAATTTTATTTTGAATAATTTTAGTGACTCTTTGACCACAATGCCACAATGTTTGAAATGAAAGTTTCAAAATATAAAAATAAAGTTCTATTATACCACTATTTGATATAATTTTTATTTTTAATTTTATATGACACAATTTTGAATGGCGAATGTGTCAAGACACTTTTTAGAGGTTTGTTTTTTAGATAAATTTCTCTTTGTTTTATTTTTATTTTATTATATTTAACCAATTTAAATCAATTTTTAAATATAAAAATTAATAAAAAATTTATTTAATAATATAATAATAAAATAAATTTTATAAATCTTTTATAATATATTTAATTTTTTATTTTATTAAAAGTTTATATTTATTAATATTTAAATTAAAAAGAATAAATACTTTATTAAAATAACATCTTTTCATTAAAAAAAATTTGCTAGTGAGGATCAGTCATCTAAGTTAGTGTCTATTCTTCTATTAATAGAGATGTCTAAAACGGTTGAATTATAAAAAAAAAATTCTACTCATTTTATATTTTTCTTAATCATGTAATGTCTATGTGATGTATTGTGTTTTTTTTATATAGATAAGTACATGAGGTATCTCTATATTTACATTAGAATTTTAGATTATTGGTTTCAACCATCAACACAAGTTTTTGAAAAGTTAGAAAAATAAAATATTGTTGTTTATGCGTAACTTTGACAGATGTTAGTACAGATGATAAATACGTATCTATGTTATTAAGATCATATACAAAATGATTTAAATGGTTGAGGGTTGAAGATCCATTTATTTTGTCCGTTGTCGTTGAATAGCCTAATATGATTAATGATATATTAGTGTTTATCTATTATAACGTTATTAAAAATTTGTGTATTTTTGTAATATTTATTGTTTTGTAACTTTATTTAAATCTGATATTTTATTATTCTAATTATTGTGGTGTAATTGAAAGTTTTAAGTTTTAAATACAAATTAAAATTACTGTTGTTAAAAGAAATTACAAAAATAAACTCTGAAATAAAATGACGATTCAATATATTAAAACTTCAAACACAATTAGTTTGAAAAGTGATATAATTTAAAAAGTGAATTAATTGTTTATTTGATTACATAAAATGTATTTTTTTTGTTAATGAGATTTCTTGCGTCTAATTAGCATGAAGTGATTGAATAAATAAATTTGTTATTTTGTATAATTTACTTTTTCTCTCATTTCATAAAACAATTAGTCATAAAATAATATCAAAAAACTTATATAGAATCAAATAATATATTTTGTTAGTGAGGATCCATCATCATCTGAGTTAGTGTATCTTCTTCTATAAACAAAAATGTCTAAAACGGTTAAATTATACATTTTTTTATACTTATTTTACATTTTTCTTAATCTTATTTGTGTGCTATGTTTGTGCGATGTATTGTGTTTTTTATATAGATAAGTACATAAGGTATTTTTATATTTACATTGGAATTTAGACAATTTATTTCAATCATCAATGCAAATTTTTGAAAAATTAAAAAAAAAATATAATACCGTTGTTTATACATAACTCTGACAAATGATAAATACCTCTGATATTAGAATCATATACAAATGATTTAGATGTTGAATAGCCTACCAACCATGATTCATGATATTTTAGTGTTTATTATCTTGATTATTAATTACTGTTGGTAAAAGAAATTACAAAAATGAGCTCTGAAATAAAACCACGATTCAATAAATTAAAACTTCAAACACAACTAGTTTGAAGAGTGATATAATTTAAAAATTGAATTAATTGTTTATTTAATTACATAAAATGTATTTTCTGTTAATGAGATTTCTTGCGTCTAATTAGCATGAAGTGATTGATTAAGTAAATTTGTTATTTTGTATAATTTATGTTTTCTCCCATTTCATAAAACAATTATTCATAAAATAATATCAAAAAACTTATATACAATCAAATCACATATTTTGTTAATTAAGCAAATGAATTCATCATCTGTTAATCTAGTTCAACTGACAATCATTGAGACATTTTATGAGAGTCGCAATGCAATATCTTACTAAGGGAAAAGAATAGTAAATGAACTTAACTCTTTAACGATAAACAATAATTTTGACAAACAAAATTGTTGCGATAAGATCAAGAAAAAGAATACTTGTTGGATTTTCAAACTTATCCATCAGAGTAGGACCCACGTAAACATTATAGAACAAGACAAGTCCATCTTAACCTCTTTTATTCATCATAGGGTAGGTGTTAGTATGTAAATATCTGTGTATCTATACATCGCCATATAAATATCACAACAATGAACGATCCTTCTTCCATTTTTATGTGAAAGGTAAAAAAGATGTTGGCAATTTTCCACAAAGCTTTTGCTCATCCACCTCAAGAGCTGAATAGTCCAGCATCCTACAAAGGTTCCAACAAACCTAAGCTTCCTGAAGAAACTCTCAGACAATTCCTCTCTCATCATCCTCATAACACTTGTTCTATGAGTTTCGGTCAAGCTTCTGTTCTTGCTTATGTCAGACCAGACACCCCTTTTTCCGTTCATCAAAGGTTAACGATCATGTTTCTCTTACTGTCTTTTAATCATGTTTCTTTTGTCTTGTGATTCATCTTGAAGCTTAGGATGATATTTTTGCAGGCTGTTTTGTGGGGTTGATGACATATACTGTTTATTTCTGGGGAGTTTGAACAATTTGTCACTTCTGAACAAACAATATGGTTTATCCAAAGGTACTGATGAAGCCATGTTTGTGATTGAAGCTTATAAGACACTTCGTGACCGTGGTCCATACCCAGCAGATCAAGTTGTTAAGGAACTTGACGGTAGTTTCGCTTTTGTTGTTTATGACAGCAAAATTGGCACTGTCTTTGCCGCACTGGTACATATATATATTCATGTTGATCTTTTATTAACAATTCTCTAAAATTTCAATGAATACTTGAATGAGTCTGTTTTTGTAGGGTTCTGATGGTGGAGTGAAGTTGTACTGGGGTATTGCAGCTGATGGATCTGTTGTGATTTCTGATGATCTAGATGTTATTAAAGAAGGCTGTGCTAAATCTTTTGCTCCTTTTCCAACGGGTATACCAATTTTTTTTTCTCCTCCGCAAACACTGACCCTGACACATAGACACTGTTAAATTCGGACACAGACACGTTTTTTTTCCCGAGGCGTGAGATGCAAAAACTATTCCAATTTATGAAGAGTTGTGCTTATATTGAATAGAATATTGCAGGGTGTATGTTTCATAGTGAAGGAGGGTTGATGAGTTTTGAGCATCCAATGAACAAGTTGAAAGCAATGCCAAGGATAGACAGTGAAGGAGTAATGTGTGGGGCCAACTTTAAGGTTGATAAATTCTCAAGAGTCAACAGTATTCCTAGAGTTGGTAGTCAATCAAATTGGATGGAATGGGAACAACATTAGGTTTAATTTGTAAATATTATAAACTTTATGGTTATTTATTTCATGTAAAATAAAAATGTACCTTACTTTATGAATGTTAATACTTTCCTTTCCTAGCTAACCCCACCACCACCTACCTTACCTTACCTTATCTTATCCTAGAATTGAATTTGTCTTGTGTACTTTTTCTGTTTCCTTCTGAGTAACACGGTATATTCAAGTGTTTTTCCGGACATGTATAGTGTTATGTTATTTATATATTTTGTGTTTTTTTAAGTCATATAATATATCATATATGAATATTGAGCAATAAAATTAAAATTCTTTACGAAATAAACTATTGATTTCTTAAAATAATATTTATCATTTTACTTGAAAAGTCTTAAAAGACACGATATCAATATTAAAAAAAAAGGTTATTTTCACATAAGATTCATTCATTGTCTCTATAGAATTATGTATTAGATTGCGTGTCTCTTTTATACAAGTAATAAATCACTCAATATAGTCGATTCAATATAATTTTTTTATAAGCAAATGCATTGTATTAAATTTGAATACAAGAGATACTTGACCTAATATAATAGGAATTGGAAAGAAATAAGAAAAAGACAATTAGAGTAACAGATATATCATCACAGATTCAAAAACTAATCTTTTCTATCACAAATCAAGTTAACTTTATATATTAATTCAAACCAATCCCACTAAAGCAATTTTGCTATAAAAAATAATAATAATTTCCCTGCTTCTATATTGGTTTAAGTGTGTATAGTATATTTTCAAAGGTAGGGGTATTTACAAACTTTAGTAAGTGTATAGTAAATTGTGGTGGTAAGGATTTGTCTATGACGATGAGAAGTCATATATGGTGGAGGTTTATAGTAGTTTAGAGACATTTTTATTGTGTTAAAAATTAATCTGAAGATACATTTTTGAATTTTTTTTTTAAGAAAACCATATATTGATTTTTAATTACCAAAATAACGCAGTATTCAAAAAATTTACCAAAGTGGCTATGAATCCTACCTTGGGTCGCCATTTGAAATGGCGAATGTGTTGAAAGTTGAAATTGGAAAGGTGAATTCGCCAATTTAAATGGCGAATGAGTTGTGATTGGAAGTCATGGGCCATACCAATTGACGAATAAGTGGAAAGCTAGGGTTTTCAAAAATTCACGTTTTATATTTTGATTATTTGTTTATATTCATTTAATGTTTTCAAAAATTTAAAACGAATTTTTTTTATATTTTGAATTATTAATTTTTTTAAGCATAAATATTATTAATAAACTAAAAAAATTAGATTTAAATATTAATAAATTTTTGAATTAATAAATTTAAAATAATGTGGTTTAAGCTTAAAATTTATTTTTTAATTAAAGAACTTACAATAATTAGGTTTAAAAAAAAATAATTTCTAATTAATTTAATAAATTTATGTTGAATAAACAAAAAACTTAAACTGGTTTAAATACAAAATAAAAATATAGTGTTGAGCAAATTGAGTGTATAAATGTTGTAAGGTTATTTAAGTCATATCATATAGGGTACGTACTGTTTTTTTTACTATAAATACGACCGCAAACACATGTATGTTTTCACAACATTATATCCCAAAAGACTAAAGTGTTAGTGCAGTTTGAGTTGAGTGGAGTCTAGAATGTCTGCATTTCTAAATCAACATTCTCCGTCGTCGTCATCAGCATCGGAGGAACCATTTCCAACGTTCGATCTAATGAAAAGAAATGCCCTAGTTGTGTTCTCAGCAACAAAGCCTCCGATGAAGGTGCTCCTCTGGAATACGCAGACGTTGGAGCACTTGCACAGGGAACTGAACCGCTGGCTAGAAGGAGACATTGGTCCAGGAGAAAAGATTAGGAAAATCGAGAGGCTGGTCGAGGAGACCGGGAGAAACGGAGTTACTCGTGAATGGAGAAAAGTAGAAAATGATGATGGTGTCCTTGTGATGATGTTGACACCCAAGAAGATAAAGTTGATGGTCGTGATATCGTAGACGCTTTGGTGCAGTGTTCTGTTTTAGGTCTTTACATTGTTGTTATGTTTGTTTAATTTATGTTGTCTTCGCGCAGTGTTCTGTTGTCATGTTGTTGTTGTGTCAGTTAACTATGGTTTTAATTGATTGAAACCTGGTATTATTCGAATGAAATTTGTTATTCATCTTATAAAAGTTGCTATTAATCGAATGGAATTTGATATTGATTTAACGGGACAAGATTAAATAAGAAACTATGATCTGCTACTTGATCCTACGTTAGGACATTTTGTTCGATTGTGTCCTGGTTGCCGACACATACATTTCACCTACCTTTTGGTGAGTGTACTGTGACTCTTCAGGACGTTTACATGTTGCTCGACCTCCACATCGATGGTAAGGCCGTCAACGGCAAAGTTGGTGTCCCTGACCAACTTTGCGTAGATTTATTGGGCGCCCCTCTTTGTACGGACGGACCTCAGGCGGAAAGCGAGGGCCGCCCGAGGGGTCAGGGAATAAATTTAAAATACCTTAGAGAACAATACAACCATACTGTCTTAACTGATGATAGCACCGAGTTTGAGAAAATACAAAAAACTCGGTGCTATATTATGATTTTATTCGGGCACTTTTTATTTCCAGATGGCACTGGAAATACCGTCCATACTATGTATTTACCATTATTACAGAATATTAACAAAGTGTGCGAATATAGCTGGGGATCAGCTGTCCTCGCCCATCTATATAGCGCACTTTGTAAAACTTCAAAAAAAAATTCCTGCACTTTTTATGGTTGTGCGTATCTTCTGCAAGCGTGGGGTTGGTCTAGGATGCCAATGCTTGCTCTAATAAACTGGAATTCTTTTATGTTCCCGTACACCAACAAGTAAGTATCTTTTCAAGATTATTTGGCAACTACATATTCTTTTTCAGTTAATAATTTTTGAGATGTGTTTATTTTTTTAGGTGGTCTGTCCTAGGGATGAATTATCAGAGATTAGGGATGGCAAACAAACCCGGGCCCGCCCACACCCGCCCGGGCCCGCCCCGAAATTAACGGGGGAAATCCGATTTAATTGGGTGCGGGTGCGGGTGCGGGTGAAACCCGGTTCTTAACTACGGGTGCGGGTGCGGGTGCGGGTAGACACTAAGACCCGCCCGCACCCGCCCCCGCCCCGCCCCAAATAATATATTTTATTTTGATTTCCTTATTTTATTTATTTTAATATTTATTTATTAATTATACTTTTAATTAAGTTATTAATATTCTTATTGCAATTAAAATAATAAAATTAATCAAGTTAATATTCATTTATTAATTAAAATTTTAATTAAATAATTAATTAATTTATTAAAATAATCAATTTTTTAATTAAATTACTAATTTTTCTTATAATTAAAAAAATAATAATTTTTTGCGGGTGGGGGCGGGGCGGGTGCGGGTGCACCCGTTTTCTACTGGGGGCGGGTCTGGGTGGTAAATTTTCACCCCCGATTGAATTTGGGGGCGGGGGCGGGTCTGTTACATGGAGGCGGGTGCGGGTGCGGGTATAGTTAAACCCGCCCCCGACCCGCCCCGTTGCCATCCCTATCAGAGATGTCCAAGGCACTCAATAATTCAATACCGTAACCTAATCGACCACCTTGGGCCGAATGATGTAAGTTATTTGCCATTAATTTTTTTTAATGTATATACATAAACCTCTCAAACTCTGTCTAACTTAATTGTCCAACTTTATTGTAGTTTGTCTGGATGTCGTACGAGGGTCTCGACCACGAGCCCAGCCCCGACGATGCCGTTGTGTGGACATCAAAGACACCCATAATTAGGTTCACTACGGTGGAGATGCACCAGAGTGACCGGGTGAAACTACAATTTGGGATGCATCAGGATATTCCAGATGCTCTAGTAGACTTGGGGCAGTGGCATCAAAAGTGGGTAGACGCACAGTGGAGTGTCAGTGACTGGAAAGAGTTGCGTATACACTGGAAAAGAAGAAGGCAATACGTCTTAACCGACCGTATTGTGCACGGGGCTAGGCCAAGTCTTCAATATATGACTTGGTTTAGGTCTGTCACGACATCTCAGCCTTTCCTGTCCCAGCCAACCTATTTGGCCGACCCAAGGGAACACGGTTCTTCGTCAAACCTACAGCAACAGTTCAGTGCCCAAACCCAGCCTTACGAAAACCCCTACATGCCATCAAATAGCCCCTATCAACAACGACAACCTTACATGCCACCACCCACCCAACCCCAGCATCAACCACCTTACCATTACAGCCTTGATACCTCTTTTGAGCCTACCCCCTCCACCTATAGCCCAAACAACTCATTTGACCCTCCCCTCTCCAACTACACCTCCAACAACACCTCCAACTACCCCTCCAACGACCCCCTAAATTATCCATTATTCGACTACCACACCCCGCAACAACCAACACACATAGACCAACCCAAATCCATGTACACATTCGGACAACCATACCGTCCATACTCCACCCAACCTCCCCGACAATCCTTCGAAAACATGGGCATCGAGCTTGACTACGGAAGCGCCGTTGACAGTGGACCTCCCGGCTATTGGGGTCAAATGATGCAAACTCTATCTGATACGTCGGGACCGTCCCAACCATACCCTCCCCCACCACTCAACACACAGAGACCGGACACACCACAGCAACCTCGTCGTAGACCTCGTTGCAATGCACGTCCCCCACAATGTGGCACCGATGGTCACTTGGATAGAGCCGGTCATTAGTTTTTTTCTTTTGTTAAATTGTAATTGTACTTTTCATTAGATTCTAAATTAATATAATTTCTTATTTCTATATTTCATTTTAACATTCTATACCCTAATTTTTTCTTAATTTATTTAAATTTCAATTAAAAAATAAGGTATTTAAAATAAACTATTTAAAAAATATAATAAAACATTATTAATCAATTATTAAAATTTATTAAAAACTAATACAAACATAAATAAATTTCAATTAAAAATAAGGTATTTAAAATAAACTATTTAAAAAATATAATAAAACATTATTAATCAAGCTATTAAAATTTATTAAAAACTAATAAAAACATAAACGAATCAAAATGAATTATTTGAACCCTAGCTTTCCACTCATTCGCCAATTGGTATGGCGCATGGCTTCCAATCACAACTCATTCGCCATTTGAATTGGCGAACTCACCTTTTCCAATTTCAGCTTTCAACACATTCGCCATTTCAAATGGCGACCCAAGGTAGGATTCATAGCCACTTTGGTAAATTTTTTGAATACTGCGTTATTTTGGTAATTAAAAATCAATACATGGTTTTCTTAAAAAAAATTCTACATTTTCATATGTGTAAAAAGTATGTCCAAAAATACATATATGTAAACACCATTTTTTTCAAAAGTTAGTGGGTGATTCGGAGATGCATCTCTGAATGTTTTTGTTTCATATCCCGCGCCAGTAAGCCTTTCTCACTTCCTTTTTGTTCATTTTCTAGAAAAAGTTATTTTCCTCCTCTCAAGCTTTCAAGCTTATCTTTAAGCAAACTTCTACCTTAAATCCTTCTTTCCAGCATCTCATAACTCATACATTTAATTTGATTTGTTAAGTTATTAAAAATTCTTTCACTTTTAATGTTTTCATTTGTAATTAGTTGTTTAAGATACATTAGTTATTTTAGGTACATTACATATCAGTGTAAACAATTTCAGTAGGATAGAAAAACGTGCATTGAGGTATTTTTAGACTGTTATGGCATAAATGACGTATCTGCCATGAGACAATCGCAGGTTTTTTTGGAGATGCATCTCCAAATTTGGTCTGCATTATTTTCGAAGATACATCTCCGAATTAGACTCAAGCAAAAAATCGGTTTATTTGTGGAATTTATGAATTTGTCATGACACAATGTTTCTATTCGTCTCTATTTCTAACGCAACTACAATGACTGAAAAAAAAACTGATTGAATTAGGCTCGGGCATGTGTCTCAAACCACATTGGTACGACGTGAGAGGGCTGCAATGAGGACCACGGGGTCATGAGTTCCTGATTACTCGTTTGACATTGCATATATTTCGCAGCCTCAAGGTTCTCAGGTGTCTGGTTCTCGTAACTGACTCTCTTAAGCATTTGATACAGCAGATCCTGAAGTTCCTGAAACCCCTGAAGCATAGTAGGAATCTGTTGTTGATGCTCCTTTAGAGAGTTACTCAGGGGGCCCATTTGACACATCTTTACTTCATCTATATGACGACCATGCCGCTAGGTATGTATGGGAAAGAGAGGTATATTTATTTTCTTTTGAAATTCATATGTTTTCAACTAATTAATTAGATAGTAATGGTGAAATTTAATTTTGACAGAAGCGTTATTGTTTGAAATCTGAAATCCATGGCAGAAAGATATTGGAGCTGGCACAACCCACTACTACTTATTTCATTGATGTTATTCGTGATTATGTTCTTTCCAGTTTATGTTCTTATGCTTACACGTCCATAAACCGCATCATTTTCTTATATTCCGGATCGCTAGCATGTGGGTCATATCTTATGTATCCTTATCTTCCCGAGCGAGCGATGCACTAGTTTGCCTACTTGCAAATTTTTCGGAGACCTCCCTATGTGTCCACCGCAGAGATATTTGTGTGATACTAGATGATTTCGAGATTCACAGGGTACTAGAGGAATATTTTAGGGTGCCATATCCTATGCATTGGGTTGTTACTGACGGCTACATGACCGGGTTCCATACGGTGTCACCCTCGATCATGACACCAGACGCTCCTAGAAGACCACCTGGGCCACCTAACCAAGTGGCACTTGAGGCTCAAGATGACCAGGCTAAGAGGGTGACAATGGTTTGTCGGTTTATTATGGTTATGTGTAGAGAAGGCATAGAGTCAAGAGTCTTTGAGGATTACAATTTGTTAAGTGCAAAATATAACTTAAATTGAACCATCTTTCTTAGCATTTTTCAACTCATTTCTCATGTTTTAATGGATTTATTTCGTGTTCTTGTGTGATTCTTCAACTTATTGTAAATACCTTTGGATTCTTTAATTTGTGTGTTATTGTGCAGAATATAGGCATAAAACATCAATGATTAAGACACCAATGATTGGACAAGGAAACCAAAGACATGAAAAAGAAGCAGCAAAATCACTTTTGCAACAAAATGACGGAAATTCGCGCTTAGCGCATTTTTCAGCGTGGGTTCAGTGCTATTTTAGACCAGAGGTAGTAACTGAGGGTTTCAGAACGTACTTAGCGCGCTCTCGCCACGCTTAGCCCACTCTCTGTGTTTTTTTCGCCTTTGAACTGATCACGCTAAGTGCACTCTACCGGCGCTTAGTGTTGTGCCACTTATAGGCACTTTTTGTAACTTGTATATAAGGGAACTTGCTATATATTTTTAAAGGACATCTTGTATTTATCAGAATCCAAACTTTATCTCTCCTCATTCCAAACATACTTTTAGAGAGAGAAACAAAACCCTAAGAGGGAGAAGCCAAAATCAAAGGAAATCAGAGCTTGATCTCCGAGTAAGTAGCTTCGTTCTCTTGTTGGGTTTAGATGTAATCTTTTGATACCTTATGTATTTCATCTAATATATGTTTGTGAACTAGTTTTAATTCAATACTGATGTTGTCTTTGATTTCTTATTTGTGGGTCTTGATAAAACCTTTTCAAATATTAGATCTAAGATATTCATCTATCAATGAGCCAACTTTTGACATAATCTTGTAAGTTGATATCCACTAGTATCTTTGATTTTATTGTGTTGATTAGTAGCATGAGTAGGATTAATACGGTATTGTGAGGATGTCTAATAATAGAGATGAAGAACTATGTTCACTTACATTTTGCAAATTAGTTGAATGCATGTAAAAAGGGTTAAACGTATGTATGTATTCTGATCATGGCGTTTTATATGAAGCAATCATTTTTTTGATATGGGTATCATCTTTGTTTACCTGTTTATCTTTGATTTGAACCGCTATAAACATATACTTGTTAGAACAAGATTTGGTTTTGCTCATTATCTCTAAGTTTTGATAATAACAAAGTAGTATTTATGTGAGAAAATTTTTGGTACTCTAACGTTTGTTTTTCTGAAGGATTAACAAACAGACTCTTACTCTGATAGAAACCATATACAATGAAAATCTGGTTTGACCAAAATCTGCTTCTGTGCTAAAGAAGCAAGTCTGCTTCTGATCTACTCACATTCAGAAAGATTCTAAGAAGACAATATGTTGCTGATGTAGGATTTCTAGCTTCTGAAGTCACTATCTTCTAAAGACTAAGTGTTGAAGACTCTGAAGACAAGGTTCTAATGGAAAAAGTTCTGAAGGTTCTGAAGACTTAAGTTTCTTAAGACCAAGGGTTTTAAAGACTGAGTGCTTAAAATTCTGAAGACAAGATTATGGTGAACAAGTTCTGAAGACTCAAGACTCTGAAGACCCAGTGATCAACTCTTGCACGCATGCTCATCTCTATTCAGAAGCCTATGATATACAGAAGATAAGATCAAAAGTTTACAAGGGAAAATAGTACATAGTACGTATCAAAATGTTTCATTCCTTTACCATTCCACTACCCAAATTTGGTGGAACATAGGAAAACTTCTGTGTACGATTTTCATCCTTGTATAACGACATTCCTTCAAAGCTGCCAACTCATTCAAGGATATTCCTGATGTGTCCTCCAGCGGATCTTTTACTAGCTTTATAAGGAATTGACCACTTAAAGAAAAATAGAAACTAGATATACAAGAACAGTAGTGAAGAAATACAATACAAAGCAAGAATCAGTGTCAAAATTTATTTAAGTAATTTGTGATATTCATAGTGTTTATACTTGCTTGTGTAGAAGCAATTCATTGTAAATATTTATTTTTCTAAAGGTTGTTTGTAATTCCTTAAGGGACCAATTGGGTCAGAATCCTTAAGAGGAGACAATTAGTGTTTGTTGTTAGTCACCAGTAGTTGCTAGTGCAAATTGTAATAAGTTGATTATAGTGGATTAAGTCCTTGTGTATAAGGCAAAATCACATTGGCGGGTGAACTAGATTAGCTTGATAGTTTTCAAGTGAACCAAGATATATCGTGTGTCTTTCTCTCTTGTTAAGTATCTTTGTGATCTTCGTTTGAGTTTCAAAAAAAAGATTTCATTTTTGAAAACCCAATTCAAACCCCCTTTCTTGTGTTTTCTCACACCTTCAATTGGCATCAGAGCTCCGGTTCTGATTGTGATAAAAAATTTATCAACACTTCATCGTGTTCAGTACCGATCTAGTATTTGTGTGAGATATCATGGCTACCGTTATTGCTAATCCTATTCAAGATGAGAAAGACCACTACAATGTCAAACCACTAGTCTTTGATGGTGAAAAGTTTGAATACTGGAAAGATAGAATTGAAAATTTCTTTCTTGGTTACGACGTAGATCTTTGGGATCTTGTAGTTGATGGATATACCTACCCAGTTGATGCTGAAGGAGTAAAAGTGTCAAGAAGTGATATGACAAATCAATAAAAGAAAGAATACAAGAATCTTCACAAGGCAAGAACTATATTGTTGAATGTTATTTCTTATACTGGGTATGAGAAAATAAAAATAGAGAAATTGCCAAGTCCATTTTTGAGTCACTTCAAATGACTCGTGAAGGAAATTCTCAAGTAAAGGAAACAGAGGCTTTTGCCCTAATCCAGAAATATGAAACCTTCAAGATGGATGATGATGAATCTGTGGAAACTATGTTTTCAATATTTTAAATGCTGGTAGCAAGACTCAGAATGCTAAATAAAGGATATTCTACTGTTGATAATGTCAAGAAGATTATCAAAAGTCTTCCCATGAAATGGAGACCTATGGTAACTGCTTTAAAGTTATCCAAGGATCTGAACAGTATAAGTCTTGAAGAACTTATTAGTTCTTTAAGAAGTCACGAGATTGAGCTGAAGGAAGATAAACCTCAGAAGAAGAGTAAATCTATTGCTCTTAAGTCTAAGCCTGTAAAGGTAAAGGCTTATCAAGCTGAGGAAGAATCAGAAAATTTTGATGAAGAATCAGAAGATGAGCTATCACTTATCTCCAGAAGGATCAACAAACTCTAGAAACATAGGTAAGGGAAGTTCAGAGGATCAAGAAGGGACAATGGTTGTTCTGACTCATCATCTAGACAGAAGAAGCAGGGTTCTGGAAAAGAAGTCATTTATTATGAGTGTAATGAGTCAGGTCATTATAAGAACGAGCGTCCAAAGCTTAAGAAAGACAAGAAGCCTAAGAAGAACTTCACCAAAGTTAAGAAGGGACTCATGGAAACTTGGGATGACTCTGATTTTGAAGAAAAAGAATCTGATGAAGAACACACAAATGTTGCCCTACTGGCAACAATAATTAACGTTGAAGTCTCTGGAGAACCAAAAGACAAAATGCTATCAGAATCATACTCAAACTCTAACTTAGAGGTATTATCTAAACTCTCTTGTTGTGAATTAGAGCCGTGTCTTTCAAAAATGATAGAAAGATATCAAACTCTTCAAATTAAATACAATGATCTTAAAAAATCACATGTAATTATTTCTGAAGCCAGAGATAAGCTTGAACAGAATAATTCTTCTTTAAATGAAATTAGTTTTTCTTTAAAAAATAGTAATTATTCTTTGAAAAGCAAAGTTTCTAAATTAGAAGAAGAATTAGTCTCAAACATCTCTGACATTAATTGTGTCAACAAGTATGATAGAGCATTCCAACACTTTCTGGCTAAAAGAGTAGATAGAAGTAAGATTGCTTCCATGATCTATGGAGTTAGTAGAAATGGCAAGAAAGGTTTGGGGTGTACAAAAACATTTGAAAATGACGAAAGTCAACTTGTAAAACCAAAACCTCTCTATGATTATTTTGTGCCTTCTGGTACTAAGCTTGATTATTTTGAGCTTGTGAAAGTACCTTCATAGACACAGAAATCTCATCTTAAACTAAAGTATCATGCACAAATTCCACTTGATTATGCTGTTGCACGAAAACCCAAAGTGGTAAAAAAAATTCTTGGAAAACTAACAAAAGAGGACCCAGAAAGTGGGTACCTAAGGATAAGATCATCTATGTTGCAGATATCCTTAGCAGCTTAGTTGAAACACCAATCCTGGTACCTGGACCATGGTTTCTCGTGACACATGACAGGACAAAGGCATATGCTCCAAAGTCTGGAACTTAAGCTTGGAGGACTCGTTGGTTTCAGAGGAAACCAGAAGGGTAAGATCATTGGCTTTGGAACTGTTGGTAATGATAAACTTCCTTCTATTACTAATGTTCTTCTGGTCGACGATTTGATGCATAACTTATTGTCAATTAGACAACTTAGTAATAATGGTTATGATATCATTTTTAATCAAAAATCATGTAAGGTTGTTAGTAGCCAGAAGGATGACTCAATCCTTTTTAATGGAAAGAGGAAAAATAACATTTACAAAATCATACTTTCAGATCTTAAGGACCATAATGTTAAATGTCTAATGTCTATAAATGAAGAGCAATGGGTATGGCATGAATGTTTGGGCCATGTTAGCATGAGAAAGATTTCCCAGCTAAATACGCTTGAATTAGTCAGGGGATTGCCTAATCTTAAGTTTTTTTAGATGTTGTTTAAGAAGCATATTAGAAAGGCAAGTTTTCCAAAACCTCTTTTAGAATGAAAAATATTGTTTCTACTTCTAGACCATTAGAACTTCTGCAAACTAATATGTTTGGTCCAGTGAAAACTGCCTCAATCAATGGTAAGAAATATGGATTAGTCATCGTAGATGATTATAGTCGTTGGAAAAGGGTAAAATTCTTGAAACATAAGGATGAGTCACATTATGTGTTCTCTACCTTTTGCTCACAAATGAAAACAAAGAAGGATTGAAAAATTATCAGAGTCAGAAGTGATCATGGTGGAGAATTCGAGAACAGATACTTTGAGAATCGTTTTGATTCCCATGGCATATCCCATGATTTCTCCTGTCCCAAAAGTCCACAACAGAATGGAGTAGTGGAAAGGAAGAATAGGACTTTGCTAGAAATGGCTCGTACCATGATCCAAGAAACTGACATGGCTAAGCACTTCTAGGCAGAGGCAGTAAACACAGTGTGTTATATTCAGAACAGGATTTCTATCAGACCTATTCTTGGTAAGACTCCTTATGAACTGTGGAAGAATAGAAAACCCAACACTTCTTATTTTCATCCTTTTGGTTGTATTTTCTTTATATTGAACACTAAAGAGAATCTTGGCAAATTTGATTCCGAAGCTCAAAAGTGTTTGTTGTTAGGATACTCTTGATGCTCTAAAGGCTACAAAATTATAACATAGAAACACAGATTATTGAGGAATCAATTCATGTTAGATTCGATGATAATCTTGACCCTTAAAAGTCAAAGCTAGTTGAAAAGTTTGCAAATTTGAAGATTACTTTATCAGAATCCAAGGAGGAAGATTCTAACGAAGAAGACAAAGTTGCAGAAACTACAGAATCAGATATAATTTCACCATAAACAAAAAATAGTTCATTTCATCAGAAGATAAATAGACTAAGGACTTCTCATTCTGAAGAATTGATTATGGGAGACAAAGTTGATTCAGTCAGAACTTGTTTATCATTCAAACTTTCTAAAGAAAATCTATTGGGTTTGGTGTCACTGGTAGAGCCAACATCAATTGATGAAGCTCTTAGGAAAATAAGCGGATTCTGGCCATGCAAGAAGAACTGAACCAATTCACCAGAAATGATGTTTATGCTCGTTTCCAATCAGATCTTAGGGAAACTCACTTAACAACTCTTAACAGAATCCTAAGGTATCTATAGGGAACAATTAACCTTGGCTTGATGTATAAGAAAACACCAGAGTGCAAACTTTCTGGTTATTATGATGCAGATTATGCTGGAGACAGATTAGAAAGGAAAAGCACCTTTGGAAACTGTCAGTTTCTGGGTAACAACCTCGCCTCTTGGGCAAGCAAAAGGAAATCGACCATTGCACTATCTACTGAAGAAGCAAAATACATCTCAGTGTCACTGTGTAGCACTCAGATGCTCTGGATGAAGAATCAATTAGACGATTTTCATATTCACGAGGGTAACATTCCCATCTTCTATGATAACACAACTGCTATTTTCCTAAGTAAGAATCCCATTTTACAATCTCGAGCTAAACACATTGAAATTAAACATCACTTCATCAGAGACTATGTTCAAAAAGGGATTTTAACTTTAAAATTTATAGATACAGACCATTAGTGGGTTAATATCTTTACAAAGTCCTTAGCTGAAGATAAATTTCAATTCATTCTGAAGAACTTAAATATGGATCTTTGTCCAGAATAAGTTTTATCAGAACGTGTTTAAACTCTTTTTGTAAAAAGTGATTGTGATGAAAAGTAAATATTTCTTATTCAATTATTTGTCTTTTTTATTAATGATACTTCTACGTGTTAGAAGATGTCTTTATCAGAAACATATTTAGTCAGATAGCTCTTGGTATTCTTGACTTAGGGAACATCAAACTTGTTCTCTTAAATAGACGGCTATGATTTTCCTGTGACACTTGTCCAATATCAAATCATAACTTATTGTTGAAGAGACACCTCGAGCGTTGTGATTTCGTGAGACTAGGTTTTTAAAATGATTATTCCTTTTACTTCCTACTATTGTTGTAATTATGATTTGACGCATTGGATTTGGTAACCTACTTGAGAATAGGGTAAATCTTTACACCTTCCTTTTAATGTGCATTCATTAAGACTCATGTGAATAAAACATTTCTTGAAACTAGGCGGTTCTTTCTCAATCTTTATTCCTTGTCAGTTTTTCTTTCCAATCTTAAGTATACATTTATTCTGTATACCTAATATGTGACCGTTTGAATACTCCTTTCATTTATAGTCTGCTTTACTCCTTCCCTTTTTCTTGATATACTTATCTCTTCCTCTACCTGTGTCCTACGTCACTTGTCTGGGAAATGATGAATTTTCATGTCAATTCATCTAAACTTAATTGTTATTTATACTGATACATTTCCTTTCTATATCATACTCCTCTTCATTTTTCTTTTCCTCGGTCCTTCTAAACTGTCTTACATTATTTTTGTCAATATGTCTATTAAAACCTTCCTTGATAATGAAGAAGTTATGAAAGCCATCTCTGAAAAATGACTCAACATTTCCGGACTCAGAGACTCAGGTTTGCATATATCTACCAGTATGAAGATTCAAGGATGGTCTGGGTACTATACAATCTTGCATGGACCTATTTTTCCTATCCTTGTGAAGGAATTTTGGAAATATGTAAAGATTGGTGACGATAAAAACTCTATCTTGTCTTCTATTTTTGGTGTTCTGTTCATCGTCACTTCTACTTCCATTGCTCAAGCCATTCACTGTGTCCAATATGGAGTCAATGTTGAAGACTTTCACATGTCCTATTCTTTTGTTGGCGCTATTCATGATGTTTCTCTTCACGTATATGAACCTTATGATCCTGAAGGGTTCATTCCCACCATCAAAATATGGTTTCAAATTCTGTTAACCAACTTTCGACCCCGAGGAGTTGCCAAAAATGCTTTGTCTCGTGATGATAGACTTTTTATCTACTTCATGATGCAAAATGTCAGGGTCAATCTGCCTCAAACCATTTTCAACCATCTGAAGAATTATGTTGAAATCTCCAGAAATCAGCATAAGTCTTTCATTCCGTATAGAAGAATTCTGTCTAAGTTGTTCTTCAAGGCTGAAACCATTGGTTTAGCCAAAATACTCGGACCAGAAAATGCTATGCTTGAAGAAAGGTGTGAAAGGGTTGATAAGGTGGAGAATTTTTAATGGTTGGTGGGCGGGTGTTCTTGTTGTTCTTTTAGAATCTGTCTTCTCATTTCTTTTGATTAACCGTTTTGCATATCTGTCCGTCTGTCGTTTGTGTAGTTGTTTTGGAAGTTATTGATAACACTAAAACACACTGCATATTTAGCTCGAATTGCACATGTTTATTGTCATTTAATTGTTATTTTCTTGCATTATTCTTGTATTTTGTCTTGTTTTCAGGTACATTGCCTAATAAGAGCCTTCCATGAAGAAATGGAGCAAAAAAGAGCAGAAAATGAAGTTTCGGGTGAAATTTACACATATGGCGTTCCACATGGCATTGACCATGGGGGGTAGCCATGACGTGTAGGGTTTCTCCCCCGTTCTAACCATCACTTGACCATGTCTAACACCTTTTGTACACATGGCGAAAGCCATGTCTAGATGGCGGGCGCCATCTGTGTATTGGAAGGTCCGGTCAAGGACGGTTAGAGCATGATGCCATGACCAGAGATTTTTCCTCCCCACGATTTCTAAAGAAGCTACGTAACTTCCAAGGCATTGTTACACTATAAATAGGATATATATCTTTAGTTTTAGGCATTCAGTCTTAGTTCTCAGCATAGGCATATATTCAAAGTTAAAGCAATAAACCGTCACATCCAAGGATTATCGTACCATTGTTGTAACTAAGGTTGGAGCATCATAACGTAGGAAATTTAATCTTTCCGTCATATTTACTTTCAAGTCAGATTTACTTTCCATCATTGTACCAGATTCAAGTCTCCCATTTGGAACAGGTTTTATTTTACTCGTACTTTCATTATTTACTTTTCGCCTTGCTTTAATTTGTTTAATTTCTACATGATGTATTTATCGCTTTTTATTTCATAGATCTGTTTCTAAGAGTGAACTTAAGAGTGACACTTTGGAGCATAAGTCTTTTACAACTACTCAGACCAATTGTCTGAGACTTCCTTTGCTTAGAATGCATGTCTAAGACTTACCCTTTGCTCACACCATCAGACTGAGCCGCCTTCTCATCTGCCCTCTATTTGAGACTTCATTTTGCTTAGAGCACATGCCTAATACTTTCCTTACTCACACTGTCTGATCGAGATACCTGCTCATCTGTCTTCTGGCTAAGACTTTCCTTTGCTTAGAGCTCATGTCTAAGACTTCCGTTGCTTACACTACCAGACTGAGCCACATGCTCATCTTTCTTCTAGCTGAGACTTACCTTTTCTTAGAGAATATGTCTAAGACTTTCTTTGTGCTCGATCAGACTAGCTGAATAAGACTTTCACATCTCAAGCACTTAAGCAATGAGACTTACGCGGCTTAAGCATCTTGGCTCAAGAACTTTTACTTGAATCTCAATGAGACAATACTTTTTGCTCTAGCACATAGCAGGAGACTTAATCTAAACTACTGAAGGCTCATCAGAATAGAGAACAAGGTGTACATGATGTAAGCATCAGAGGTACGAGAGATCACCATAACAAATACCTAAAGCACTTAATATATATAAATATATACAGGGTTAAGAAATCTTAAGGATTTTACAATTACAACCTACAACAAAAAATTTGCATATTACATAGAGTTGATAATTGCTTGATCTTGCTACTCCTTCAACAGAAGAATCCTTGTTAAAAAATTAGGCTTGAATCTTCAGCCATATATATAGCCTTTCCAGAAACTAACCATTGAGAAGGTGACTTGATCAAGTGCCTTTGCTTTTGCTCCATAGTACAAGAGATGTTGAAGATGGATGCACAACAGATTTTTGAATCCTCTATGTAACACATTTAACCTTTGAGTCTTCAAGAGGTTATGTACTAATAGAGCTGTTGTGAGCAGACATCCATAAAACGTACCAACTTTTCTTGAGCCTTGATGTCTTGTAGGCTTGAGCTGACAGACCGATAAGACAATACAACATGTGTTCAGTAGTACAGATAGTCCATAACTTTATCACCAACTTTAAATGGTTCCAGAAGCTGACATGCAATTACTAAGTTTAGAAACTCGTCTGAATGATGAGGCCTTCAGTTCAAAGTCTTCGTCAATCCACACTAGAAATTGTTCTTCAGACTCTTCCACCAGAAGCTAGCAATGAAGCAACTCCAAGTGTATCTTAAGTAAACAAATTCTGATTATTTATGTACAAGAATAAGAACTTGCATAAATAAAAAACATATCAAATAAACCATTGTTCTTTTAATACTTCTGTTATCATCAAAACTAAAAGAAAATATATCAAGAACAAATCTTGTTCTAACAGTGTTGACTATAACTAACATTTTCTACCCGAGAAGTGTCGAAAAGGTATTATGTTTAATGATGTAGGTCTATATTCAACAAGACATACTCAAGTACATCGAGTTGGGATTGATCAACCTAACATGATGAAACATGAGGAGAAGGAAGATGATTATCATGATTGAAAAAGAATGAAAGTCCAACAATAACAAGGATGACCATTAAGCCAACCACTTCGATACATTATTAATCACACTTTCAAGTACTTGTACAAAGAGAAAAGTGGTAAGAGCGTTTCAATTTCATTTGTGTTTGTGGCATGACGTGCATTTGTTCCAACTTTCGTTCGAGAGTTCTTTGTGGAATGAAAGTGCATAAGCTGCTCAAAGCTCCTCGTGACAAGGATTGTTTTGATCCTATTGCTACTGGTCAAATGAAAATGGTACCAAGAATTCTGTTGTGGTTGGTGTCTCATATCTTGAGGCCAAAGAATGGTGGATACTCGAGAATAGATTTAGTTGACATTCTTCTAGCTTATATTCTCTTGCACAAGATCATAATTAATTGGCCTCATTACTTTGTATATCGCATGTTCTCTATCAAAACATGCAACAAAGGAACATTATTATGTTATCACTTTATGATTGCTAAGATTCTAAACTATTTTGACATCGGTATGCCGAACTTGGTCTACAAATCTCTTGGTGCATCTCAAGAGTTTTCTCAATGGACTTTGACAAACATGAACTATTTTTGGGATATCAAACATAAAGCATACTATCTTCTCTTAGGAAAGCATGGTAGGAAGATCTACAACTATGAAGATCCTGCTAAATTTGGTGATAATGCTGATGAAAATCATATGGATGATGAGCAACCTATGGAGGTTCCTCATGATGTTCATAAGGGAGCTGCTATTATGCAAGATGTTCGTCATGAGGTTGGTCATAGTGCCAATTTTGGTACTAGTTTTATTGATTCTTTTGTTATCATGACAATGCTTTAGAATATGCAAATGAAGCAAAATGAGAGGTATGTCGAGGGCTGTAAAAGGTGTGACATCTTTGAAGCTACTCAAAGAGAGAGGTTTTGTCTGATACAAAAACATATATCCACTTAGGATTCTAATTTTGAGTCTTTTGTTGCATGCGTTACGAAGAGTCTTTTGACTATACGGAATGAGATGAATGCTAATAAAGTTGATGTTATGACTATGATTAACCACATGATTGCAGGTCAAGAAGAGGATTTTGTCCATTATGATTGGTTTTACCGTGAGATGTATGACTTCTTGCATTCTCACTATCGAAATGAGGGACAAGGATGGTATAGAGGAGAAATACCAGTGCCTAAGGGTTGTGAAGACAATAAAGAGTTGTAATGTAATGATCTCGTGTTGTTGGGTCTCGAGTCATGAAGTACTTTTTCCTTTGAGTCCCCATGCATTTTTCATTTTTTTTTGTTACTTTTGATTATGTATGCACAATATTGCTAATATGTTTGAATGATTGTACTATGTGCGTGACTTGGATAACTATTCTAAATAGTGTTACGTTTATTAATATTATGTGTTTACATATATGATTAATGAATGTGAGTGCACATGTTATCTTTGCAAATTTCCTCTGTATGGTATATTGTATATGTGTAATGCGTATCTATGTGATTCTACTAAAAGCTTGCTTGTCTCTTTTTGATGTTTTCAAAGGGGGAGAAGAATATGAAGCTATGATGCACAGATTTAGGGAGAGCTTTTCATGTATCAAGAAACACATCGTCTCAAATTTTATGTTTTTTCATCATAAAAAATGAGGAGTATGTGAGTGCATATTTCCGTTTAGTTATGTTTTGAATGATGTCAAAACTAGGAGAAACTTTAGCATTTTTTTGTACATTGGACGATATCAACAAATTCTAGGCGTGAATTGTGCATTTTAGCATTAGGAAATGCATGTCAACATGTTTGGAAATGATTTAGAAAAGATTCATGCATCAAGAAAGTATTTTTTATGCATCAAAAATGAATTTTTGTGTGAAAAACACTGCATAGGTCGACACATATGACTTTAGGTAGACCTATAAAAGGTTTCTCTTCAGCATAGGTCAACCCATAACATGCTTAGGTCAACATTCATGCCTCAATATTGAAGCTTGTAGCCACTTCCTATGTGTCACCTCAAATAGGTCGATCTAAGACCTTTATAGTTCGACACATTTTCTTTCATAGGTCGACCTATAAAAGCTAAATCTTCTTTTTTGTTTTCTTTTCGTTTTTATTTTGCATGCTCTTTGCTTCATATCTGGCATACATATATATACTAATACATGCATTATTTCTAGTAAGATTCTAGAGTAAACCTATACGAAATTGAATTTCAAAGCATTCTCATCATCTTCAACCTCTCTTCTACACATACACACAATTAAAGTACACATAATTATTTTTTGATTGGGTGCTATCTAGATTAGGGTTTATAACGTCCAATTAGGTTTTGTACCGAGAATATTGGGTTGAGAGATTTGAAGATTTCAAATATGAAAACCGTGTTGGGGTTTTCCTTCAAGATCATTGAGGCTTTAAAGGTTTTGGACAAGGTTATACAATTCGGATCCGATCGAGTGAAAGCCATGGGACAAGGGGTACCTTGCAAGGGAGTAGCGTGAAATGGTGGATCGTTTTGGTAAATCTTGGGTTTCAACAAGTGTGTGCTTGAGATTAATTCGACCGTGTGAAATCCTTGGGACAAAGGGTGCTTTGCAAAGAAGTAGCAAGAATTGGTGAATTGAAGCGACATTATTGGTGACTTGATCAATATTTGATAAATGGTTTTGGAGGTGGTAGAATAAATAACAAACCATAAAGTTTATAGGGTTAGTGTTCTTTATCTCTTGTATATACACTTTTTGCAAATTAAGGTTAATAACAATGATCTCAATTCGAATTTTAATTGAGGGCAGACATACCCATAGCGAGGTCGATTGGAGAACTGCTTGAATAAATCCTTCTCTCTCTCTCACTCTCTCTCTCTCTCTCTCTCTCTCTCTCTCTCTCTCTCTCTCTCTCTCTCTCTCTCTCTCTCTCTCTCTCTCTCTCTCTTTGATTTTGATTTTTAAATTATTGAATTCATTGTTCATTTGATCAATTCGTTTGGGAATTATTTTTTATCACATTTTTGAATTAGGTTTTGTTGATAAATCATAATCCGTTGATTGGGATTAGTTTTAAGATCAACAAAACAAAGCAAATTTCCTAACAATATCAGTTGCACACAAAGTGTTCGATAAATTGCTTTATTGTATTTTTGTGTGTTTTGATCATTGAGAATAAGCTCTACGTATAGCTTATCATTCAATTGTTTATGATTTATTGTTGTTAGGAAACTTGTATTCATTTTCTTATGTTTGTGTACCTTTACGAACATTAGAGCTTTTCAGTAGAGGTTCGGTTAGACGATTTGATTCGATTTGTTTGAGTTATGCCATAAAAATTTTGAAAACTATTTGTGCCAAAAGTTTGATTTTAAATTTGTGATATATTCACCCCTTCTAGATCGAAGCATATCATCTAACAAGGTAGTCACTATCAGTCTTCTCATATTCATTAGAAACGTGTGTTTCTTCTTTGATTTCATCTGGGTTATGCAATCCAGTATTACTATGATCCACCTTAACATGAATCTCTTCCAGTTCCAACTCTTCTCTAGAGATCTTTGTACTTCAACCGACGACATTAATTTTCTTGAAGGACATCTCAGCTTCATTGAAAACTACATCTTGACTTTTGATACACCTCTTGTGACCTGTGTAACACCCTTTTCTATCCCACAAAAAAAAGGCAAAATATTCACATTTATCAGAGTAAAATATTAAACTCAATAAAAATCACCTCAAAGGGCATACATTTCTCAATAAATCAAATATAAGTCAAAGCTCCGTAAACAACGGGTTTTCCCAAAAGATATAAAAAATTGCAGCGGAACTCAAAAAGGCATAATCCAAAGTTTTCCTTATATGGGAACATAATCAAAATAACCAAATAAAATAAAATATGGTTTAACTCAAAGACCCCCGCCCGAAGTTACATTATCTGAGCAAGACCCTCTAAGTTAATCAAAAGGCCAACAACTCAAAACTCCGAAAATATCCTCGACGGTGTCCACGGCTAAACCTGGTCATCTGCATGTTACCCACGTGGAGGCAACATTCAAATAGGCAGGTTGAGTAAAACGATTCTTAATAATCAATTTAGGAAATCAGCATATAAAATGGCGTCATTTTCATATTCGACATCATCATATTCATCAATGGACATCAAAAGCCACAACATCATAAATTACTCAAGATCATCTCATAAATGCAAATGCAAACAAGACTCATGCATGTGGTACAAATCGTCACAGCTCGATGGACATTGGGCCATCAACCGTCCATATATCCCCATCAATAGGATCGATTCTACTCGAGAACCGGAGCACATCAAAATACCTCACATCCGCACAATGGGACAAAAGACAAAGAAATCAAGGTCTTGAACTGAAGTCCGGATGCAGATGAATGCATGATGCACACGTCAATAATCATCCTCATAATAACATCATAGGTGCATCATCATTCATCATAATCATCATCATTAAAAGTCATATCACCATAGAAATCATCAAAACTCATGGAAATATCATTATAGTTCATCAATCATTACATCATAAGAATCATCATATAATCATGTACAAATCACATAGAATTCACAGTCATACTCATATTAATTCGTCAAAGAAATCACAGCATCAAAACATCAAGGCATCACTACACAAAATCAGAATTCGCGAAACTCTGCTACGTTCGCTAGCAAGTTCACTGTGAGAGTCTGGGGCGAGATTCTTCGCTGTGCGAGTCTGGGACGAGTTCGTTCGCTGTACGAACACGCAATTACAGCAAAACACTGTTACGCACCAGAACCTAAAATCAACCCAAAAGTCCCATGATTCACTTCCCCAATAACCCAAAAACCTCCCTAAATCATCCCTAAGGTCTTACGGCGATGAAGGCACATAATCCACGACTTATTAGGCCAATCCTGTATCATATTCACGCTCTAATTCCCATAAATCCTTATGACTACACCACAATCATTAAAGTTCCTCACTATCTAATTTCCCTACAGGGTTAAACAAATGTCAAACCAGATCTTTGGCCACGAAGGCCTAATTTTCCTTCAACCCAAATAAATAAATCTCTATACGGTTAAAACCTCACAAATAGGATTTGATCACGAAGGCCTAATTCCTTTTATCTCAAAATCAGCCTCAAACCCTTTAAACCCTTAAATCAACTTTAAATACATTGAAATTATACATTGAAAATAATGAAGGCAATACTCCCCATACCTTAATTGTCAACTCTAAACCTTCTCTTTGACTTTCAGAGAACCTTTTGAAGCTTTTGCCTCAAACCCCCTCCTCACAATTCCTTTTCACGGTCTAACAAGAAGGAATCATAATCCCATCAAAATTCGTTTTTGTTAATCCTAACCTTGGGCCTTAAAATTGGGCTTTCCAATATTACCCTCACTAATTTCTCCTCAATTGTCCAATTTGCCCTTAGTTTAACTTATATTTATTTAAATTAATAATAATACCAATATATTCATATTATATACTATTATTTAAATAAATAACTTAGAAATTCATAATTCTCAATATTCCACAACAACCACCGAAAATTACCAAAATGAAAATATTCTTATTTAAATAAATTAAATAAATATTCCATTAAAATATGGGGTGTTACAACTCTCCCCCACTTAAAAGAATTTTTGCCCTAAAAAATTACCTCAAGAAAACAGAGTCGGATACGACTCCCTCATCTGATCTTCATGCTCCCAAGTCCAACTTTCTCCAGCTGGTCCTCCCCAAACTACCTTTACCAAGGCAATCTCTTTACCTCGCAGTTGCTTCACTTCTCGTCCATCAATCCGAACTGGAAACGCCTCAACAGTCAAGTCATCTCTCACTTGTACATCATCCATCTAAATCACATGCGACAGATCTGAAATTTACTTCCTTAACTGAGACACATGAAACACATCATGTAAATTCGCAAGCGACAACGGTAAAGAAATCGGATATGCTACTTCCCCCACCCTCTGCGAAATCTGATACAGACCAACAAAACGCGATGTGAGCTTTCGAGACTTCAAAGCTTGGCCAATAAAAGTTACCCGGCGTAACTCTCAAAAACACGTGATCCCTCTCTTGGAATTCAAGTGCTTTCCTCCTTTTATCATGGTAATTTTTCTGACAACTCTGCGAAGCTTTCATCTTTTCTTGGATCCTCTTGATCTTTCCAGTCGTCTCTTGCACAATCTTAGGTCCGAGTACAACACTCTCACATGACTCATACCAACACAAAGGAGTCCTACACCTCCTACCATACAAAGCCTCATACAGTGCCATTTCGATACTAGAATGGTAACTGTTATTGTAGGTAAACTCAATCAGCAGCAAATGACTATCCCATCCACCTTGATCCAACACACAAGCTCTCAGAAAATCCTATAAATACTGGATAGTTCTCTCTGCCTGTCCATCCGTTTACGAATGATAGGCAGAACTCAACCTCAACTTAGTATCCAAAGTTGTCTGCAAACTCTCCCAGAACCTCGATGTAAGTCTCAGATCTCTATCAGACACAATACTCGAAGAAATACCATGCAGTTTCACAATCTGATCAATATATACTTCGGTAAGCTTCTGCAACGAATAAACAATCCTCGTCGGTATAAAATGAGCTGATTTGGTCAATCTATCAACAATCACCCAAATCGAATCATACCCATTCAAAGTCTTCGGTAAACCTGTCACAAAATCTATAGAAATGTTGTCCCATTTCCATTCTGGAATATTTAACGGTTGCATTAGACCCGATGGTATATGATGTTCAATCTTTGACTTCTAACAAGTCAAACAAGCATACACAAACTCTGCAATTTCCTTCTTCATACTCGGCCACCAAAATAACTTCTTCAAATCTTGATACATCTTTGTGGCACCAGGATGAATACTTATCCCGCTTCTGTGACCTTCCTCAAGAATGCTCTTCTTGATTTCTAGCACATCAGGAACCCACACTCTATCTCTGAACCTTATCACACCATTCTCATCGATCCGAAAATCACCCCCATTACCTTGATTGATTAACATGAGACGATCCACCAGTCTCAAATCATATTTTTAACCTTCTCTGATTTGTTGGAGAATACCACTAGTCAACTTCAGCATACCCAATTTCACATTGTTAGGAGTCTCTTCACAAACCAAACTCATATCTCTGAATTGCTCAATCAATCCTAACTCTCGAACCATAAGCATTGACATATGTAAGGACTTCCTGCTTAACGCATCAGTCACAACATTAGCATTACCAGGATGGTAACTCAATTCAAAATCATAATCCTTCAAAAGTTCAAGCCATCTTCTTTGCCTCATGTTTAACTCTTTCTGATCAAACAAATACTTTAGGCTCTTGCGATCGCTGAACAGTTCGAACCTAGAACCAAAAAGATAATGTCTCCAAAATTTCAACACAAACACCACGGCGGCCAACTCTAAGTCATGCGTAGGATAATTCCTTTCATGAACCTTCAGTTGTCTAGAAGCATAAGCAACGACCTGACTATTCTGCATCAATACGCCACCAAGACCCATCTTCGATACATCATAATACACTACAAAAGACTCTATCGGGTTTTGAAAAATCAACACTGGAGCAGTCGTCAACTTCTTCTTGAGTTCTACAAAACTCTTCTCACAAGCAACATCCCACACATAAGCTTGACCCTTTCGAGTCAACTGAGTCAATGGCAGTGCCAACTTCGAAAAGCCTTCTATAAACCTGCGATAATAACTAGCCAATCCAAGGAAACTTCAAATCTCAGTACAGACTTTGGAGTCTCCTAGTCCAACACAACATCAACTTTCGACGGATCGACAACAATTCCTCCACTAGAAATCATATGGCCAAGGAAACTCACTTCCTTCAAATCAATCTGATGATAACCAGATCTCAAATCAATCTTGCTAAACATACAAGCACCCACCAATTGATCCATAAAATCATAAGTCCTCGGAAGGGGATACTTATTCTTGATTGTTACTTTATTCAACTGCCAATAATCCATACACAATCTCATGTTACCATCTTTCTTCTTCACCAAAAACACAGGAGCACCCCACGGAGAAACACTCAGTCGAATAAACTTCTTCTCAAGCAGCTTTTCCAACTGTTTCTTTAATTCCCCTAACTCAGATGCATACATCCGATAAGGAGCCATCGACACAGGACTAGTGCCCGATATCACATCAATAGTAAACTCTACCTCACACTCAGGAGGTAAGTCACTCACGTCGTCTAGAAACACTTCTCGAAACTCCTGAACACTGGTAGCTCCATACCCACTGCTTCATAATCAACTTAAAGTGATGCAAACAATGCAAACATCTGAGGCTCATATTCTAAGAGTTCTTCTACTTGCTTGACAGATACATACATCAGTTCTCCATCATCACCAAACTCTGGGAACCTTACAGTCTTGCTATAGCAATCGGTATGAACATAGTTGTACTCTAACCAGTTCATTTCGAGAATAACATTGATTTCATGCAAAGTTAGACAGACCAAGTCCATCACAAAATTATTATCATAAATAGTCAAAGGGAAACTCAAACAAACTAACGTAATAGTCACAAAACCATTAGTCGGGGTATCGATAACCATACTCCCAAGCATAGAAGATAATTTCAAATTCAACCTCTTAGCATATTCAAGCGAAATAAACGAATGACTAGCACCAGTATCAATCATAGAAATCAATTCAACATCATTAATAAAGCAAGTACCTCTGATCAAGTTATCTGTCTTGGGTCTTCCGCACCGCTCAAAGCAAACACTCTGCCATTTGTCTGAGCAACAGTAACAGTCTTCTTTGGCTGCTGACACTGGTTACTAATATGACCCTTCTCTACACAGTTGAAGCAAGTCGTAGCTTCGTCTTTACAGTCAGTAGCTCTATGACCTCTCTTGCCACAACGATGACATCTCCGCACCCTACAAACGTCAGCACGGTGACCTTGCTCGCCGCACTTATAACACTTGCCTGGAGCAGTAGCCGCTCCCCCACTTGATTTCTTCCCATCTGAAGCCTTCCACTTCCCTTTATCACGAAAAGTCACATATAGTTTCCCTCTATACTGACCTTTCTCTTTCTTCTCACTCAGCTGCTTGTAGTGAGTAGATCGAGTTTGGCTATCCTGATCATAAATTATGCTCTTGCCCACTAGTTCTGCAAATCGACGAATCTGCTGGTACCCAACTCCTTGCTTAATATCTGGTCTCAATCCATTCTCAAACTTGAGACACTTTGACATCTCTATGTTAACACAATTGTAATGCGGACAAAACTTTACCAAAGACTCGAACTTTATCGCATACTCAGCCACAATCATATTCCCTTGTTTCAGCTCAAGGAATTCCACCTCTTTCTTGCCCCGAACATCTTCAGGAAAATACTTCCTCAAAAGTTCTTCCTTAAACACAGCCCAAGTTATTGCAATTCCAGCACCTCCCAATCTCTGGCGAGTGTTATCCCACCAGTCATCAGCTTCCTCTGCTAGCATATGCGTAGCAAACTGCACCTGTTGAGCATCAGTGCATGCCATAACTCAGAAAATCTTCTCAATCACTTTCAGCCACTTCTGCGTACCATCAGGATCATGTGCGCCCACAAAATTTGGCGGATTGTTCCCCTGGAACTTTCCCAAAGCATGAAATTCATCTAGAGGTCCATCATTCTGGGTCATCACTTGGGCAAGTGATTCCAACGCATCAGCAATAGCATGATCATTTCTTCCAGCCATCTGCAACCACCAACAGGGTTAGAAGAAAATAACTCATCCAATAGTGTTCTCACACTATTGACTGACAGGGGACTAACAACATAAAAACTTGGTCGGACGGATCGACCTGCTCTGATACCACTAATGTAACACCCTTTTCTATCCCACAAAATAAAATGCAAAATATTCACATTTATCAGAGTAAAATATTAAACTCAATAAAAATCACCTCAAAGGGCGTACATTTCCCAATAAATCAAATATAAGTAAAAGCTCCATAAACAACGGGTTTTCCCAAAAGATATCAAAAATTGCAGCGGAATTCAAAAAGGCATAATCCAAAGTTTTCCTTATACGAGAACATAACCAAAATAACCAAATCAAATAAAACATGGTTTAACTCAAAGACCCCAACCCAAAGTTACACTATTAGAGCAAGACCCTCTAAGTTAACCAAAAGGCCAATAACTCAAAACTCCGAAAATATCCTCGACGACGTCCACGGCTAAACCTGGTCATCTGCACGTTACCCATGTGGAGAAACATTCAAGCAGGCAGGGTGAGTAAAACGATTTATAATAATCAATGTAGGAAATCAGCATATAAAATGGTGTCATTTTCATATTCAACATCATTATATTCATCAATGGACATCAAAAGCCACAACATCATAAGTTACTCAAGATCATCTCATAAATGCAAATGCAAAAAAGACTCATGCATGTGGTACCAATCATCATAACTCGATGGACACTGGGCCATCAATCGTCCATAGATCCCCATCAATAGGATCGATTCTACTCGAGAACCAGAGCACATCAAAATACCTCACATCCACACAATGGAATTGAAGCCAAAGAAATCAAGATCCTGAACCGAAGTCCGGATGCAGATGAATGCATGATGCACACGTCAATAATCATCCTCATAATAACATCATAGGTGCATCATCATTCATCATAATCATCATCAAAAATCATATCATCATAAAATCATCAAAACTCATGGAAATATCATCATAGTTCATCAATAATTACATCATAGGAATCATCATATAATCATGTACAAATCATATAGAATTCACAGTCATACTCATATTAATTCGTTAAAGAAATCACAACATCAAAACATCAAGGCATCACTGCACAAAATCAGAATTCGCGAAACTCTTCTACGTTCGCTAGTAAGTTCAATGTGCAAGTCTGGGGCGAGTTTCTTCGCTGTATGAAGGATTCTTCGCAGCGCGAGTCTGACACGAGTTCGTTCACTGTGCGAACATGCGATTACAGCAAAACGCTGTTACACACTAGAACCTAAAATCAACTCAAAAGTCTCACGATTCACTTCCCCAATAACCCAAAAACCTCCCTAAATCATCCCTAAGGTCTTATGGCGATGAAGGAACAAAATACACGACTTATTAGGCCAATCTTGTACCATATTCACGCTCTAATTCCCATAAATCCTTATGACTACACCAAAATCATTAGAGTTCCTCACTATCTAATTTTTCTACAGGGTTAAACAAATGTCAAACCAGATCTTTGGCCACGAATGCCTAATTTCCCTTCAACTCAAATAAATAAATCTCTATACGGTTAAAACCTCACAAATAGGATTTGACCACGAAGGCTTAATTCCTTTTGTCTCAAATTAGTCTCAAACCCTTTAAACCCTTAAATCGACTTTAAATACATTGAAATTATACATTGAAAACAATGAAGGCAATACTCCCCATACCTTAATTGTCGACTCTAAACCTTCTCTTTGACTTTCAGAAAACCTTTCGAAACTTTTGCCTCAAACCTCCTCCTCACAATTCCTTTTCACGGTCTAACAAGAATGAATCCTAATCCCATAAAAACTCCTTTTTGTTAAACCTAACCTTGGGCCTTAAAATTGGGCTTTCCAATATTACCCTCACTAACTCCTCCTCAATTGTCCAATTTGCCCTTAGTTTAACTTATATTTATTTAATTAATAATAATAATACCAATATATTCATATTATATACTATTATTTAAATAAATAACTTAGAAATTCATAATTCTCAATATTCCATAACAACCACCAAAAATTACCAAAATGCGAATATTCTTATTTAAATAAATTAAATAAATATTCCAATAAAATATGGGGTGTTACAACCTGGCTGTAGGCACCACATCCTATAAGCTTTGACTCCTTCAAGGTATCTAAGGAATATACATCTCAGAGTTCTAGGTTCGACCTTGTCTTACCTAATGTGATCATAAGCTAAACAACCAAATAATCTAAGTCTGTTGAGATTAGGTGGATGTTGCGACCAGATTTATTTAGGTGTATTTATCCCTAAGGCAATCGAGGGGCACCTATTTATCAGTATGTCGCAATCACATCAGCTTCTCCTAAAACACCATCTTTAATCCCGCAATAACCAACATGTTATTTCTAGAATGGTTCAATTAAAATTTTCATCTAAACCATTTTGTTGGGGAGTACCTGCAGTAGTTTTATGTCTTGCAATACCATACGCAACCCAATAGCTGTCGAAAGCCTCATTGCAAAATTTAAGACCATTGTTGGTCCTTAACCTCTTGACCTTCTTGCTCGTTTGGTTTTCGACCAGTTTTCCAACTTTTGAAATTTTCAAAAGCTTCATCCTTAGCTTTCTGAGTGAATATCCATAACTTTCTAGAATAATCATCAACTATGGATAGGAAATACTTTGCACCTGAGTGTAAAGGATTCTTTGAACCTCCCCCCCCCCCCCCCCAAATATCAACAAGAATGTAATTAAGGGATCCATGTGTCCTTTGTTTACCTATGTTGAACTTCACCATATAGGGTTTACCAAATACACAAGGTTCACAAAACTCCAGCTTTCAACCATGTCTACATATAGCAGAATTTGTTTTGGAAATTCGACTAGTCCTATTTCATTGACATAGCTAAGTCACTTGTGCCACAACTCAATCTTCAACATAGTTTTTGGGGATGCCACATCTTGTGAACCACTTACAACCTCGGCCTCAAGGGTATACATGTGATGCCTCTTGATATCTCTCAAGACTTCCTTCGACCTCTTCATTACCCTTATGATAACTATCTCTCCTTTGAAAACATATTCTTTCTTGTTGAATTTATCAAGAGAAATCAAATTCCTCCTAAGATCAGGTACATACTTGACATCAGTCAATATCCTTATTGACTCATCATGAAGCTTGAATCTTATAAATCAAATTTCTACTGTTTTGCAGACTTTTTTGTTTCCCAACAACAATGATCCACCATCTTGATCACATAATTCCTCAAACACATCCTTGTTTGGATTCATGTGCCAAGTACAATCAAAATTCATAATCCACTTCTTTCTAGAGTCGCTGTTTGAAACCACAAGGACATCAGATGATTCATAATCATTTTGTACAATGGTTGCATTACCATTATCCATTCCACCATAATTATTTAGTCGACCAGGGCACACCTTTCTTGTGTGACCCTCCTTCTTACAATGATAACACATAATAGTAGGAGCATTACCACCATAAGGATTTTGTATAACTTTACTCTTCTTCCTCTTATACTTACCATCTTTCTTTGAGAACTTTCCTTTAACAAACAAACTTTCACCAACAGAAGATGGTTTATGCTCCTTACTTTCATTCAAGTCCTTCGAGTACAGGATTGATTGAACTTTTTCAAAGGTCAGAGGCTCTATTCCATACAAGAGGGTTTATTTGAAGTGAGCATGAGATCTTGGTAAAACACACTACAATAATATTTGATCTTCATCATCAATCTTGACCTCAATATTTTCAAAATTAAGAATCAACTTGTTAAACATATCAAGCCGATCAGCCAATGCTTTGTCTTCACTCATCTTGACTGAATACAAAGCTTGTTTCAGGTATAAACGATTTGCCAATGATTTTGTCATGTACATGCTTTCGAGTTTCGTCAACACACTAGGTTTTCTCCTTCGAAACCTGTCGGAGAACCTTATCACAAAGGCTCAACATGATGTCACTATGGGCTTTCTCGATCATCTTTGTATTCTCCTTCCCCGTTAGGGCACCATCCATTTTCTTTGATACTTTCAACGCTTTTAACAAACCCTGTTGAGTTAATAGGATTTGCATCTTCAAGCACCGCAAACCGAAATCATTCACACCGATGAATTTCTCAATCTCATACTTTGTTGACGATATCTTCTCCTTCGCGCACCAATTTCTTGTGAAAGCGATGCCCAGAAAATACAATATGATCAGTTTCTTGAACAACAAGAAAACCACAAGGTAAAGGAAAAGAGAGAAGAAAAAAGAGACAATTTAAAGTGGTATAAAAACTAGTTTCTTAATTCAATTACACGTAAAAGAAGAATGTTTACAATTGAATCTCAACCACACACTTTCTCCCTCTAATTAAAATTATCAGAGATTCATTGAGAAGTGGTGACTAGTATTTTTTTATAAGAAACTAAATCCTAACTTTCAACTAACATACTAAATAATTAACTCAATAAACTGGCTCAATTCGACATGCTAATTGAAACTACAAACTAATATATTTCGACAACATGCTAGAACAAGTTTCGACTACAACACGTAGATCTTCGACTCCTGCATATATAAATAGACTTCGACTATATCATGCATAACTCCTGTCAAAACATGAAATTATCCATATTGAGACTAGAGTTCGATCCAAAATACCACATATAGTGTTTCATTTTTTTAATTAATGTATAATTTTTTACTTTCATTTACCTTTAACTAAACTTATTTTAGTTAAATTTACTTTGATTTTACAGGATAACTTGGCCTAAGAAAACTATAATAAAACTATAATGTTGAGAGAATTTGTTCTGAAACCACTCAAATGAATTTTTAGAGATGTATCTTCGAAGTAATCCCCCTTACAATTACCACGCTTTCAATATCTATAAAAGTACTTCAAACAACATTTCGAAAATATCATACACTTCTGTGTCAAAACGGACCAGAACTCCCTTATTTTGTACTATACTGTTGTTTTCAATCTCTTTTGACGGTAACTTTTGTCTATACTCTGCCCCTATAGCTGGAGATGGCTGATCGCTTCTTTCCGAACGATTTGCCACCATTCGTGGCAGAGACCATAATTGAAGAAGAAACTCCTTCCCACACACCAGCACCACACTCACTCACCTCGCTCCTTTCTCTACCTTACCAAACACTCGCCTCAAAACTCCAAGCTGCAGCACTTCATTTGAAACAATCGGTACTCCAAAAAAAATCTTCTTTTTTTTAGGATTCATATGTCTATTCTGATTTGTGGGTTTCTCTCAATTGGTACTCTTTGATTCTAGATAGGCTCAAGTTAGCAGCTTTCACATTAGTTTCATAATGGGTCGGTGTGTATTTGCTCACAAACTGTTTGTGCTATCTTTTCTGATTATTTTTCAGGTGGTGAGTGAGACATGGGGTTCGGGTGGGAGCCGTGTGAAGGACTATACTCTTTACACTGGGATTCTTGGAACAGCATACCTGGTTTTCAAGGCCTACCAAGTAACCAAGAACTTGGATGATCTTAACTTGTGCTTGAAGATTGTTAAAGCTTGTGATTCTGCTTCAGCAAATTCAAGGTACTCTCTCTTTCATGCATTAGACAAGACTTAACGTAATCTGTTTTGAATGAACAACTTAATTAAATGTATAATTATGCATGAGTGTTTATGGACTTTATAACTCAGTATAAGCACTTATCAAACTGTTTTTATATAAGCTCTAAGTTGTTTACATAAATCATCCTAAAGGGTTTAGAAACATGTCATATGATATTTTCATAAATTCTCACAAACAGTCTTACAAGTTACAAGTGATTACGTCGGTAGATAAGCTATAGTAAAGTGTGCAGGTCCTTAAAATGCTCAGTTAGAGGATTTCAATTGTCTAGGATTGTTTGCTATGAATAGTTGGATTTTGAAGCAAATGACACCGGAGTTGCTTGTATATGCTTATTTATAAATTAAAATATTCTGTCATCGGTTGATTTTTTAGTAAGGAGAGTAGATAAAAAGAAGGGTAATCAAATCATTAGAGGTGGAAGAAGATCTAGAAAAATTATTAAAACTATGTTTGGATTGATGAAGCAAAACAGAGTAGAATAAACAAAGATCATATTCCATTGTTTGAGCATTTTTATTATAAAACCTCATTCCATTCCATTCGTCTCAAACTGGGTGAAATGGGATGGATTGGATTCCATTATGTTTCAGTCTTCTTCATTCATCATTTGGAAATTCAAACCCTGAAATCTAATTATTTACCACTTCATTCTATCAAGTACTACCAATCTAAATATAGTCTTAGCGTATGTTTGTTTACGCGTTTGTTCAATGATTCTCGCGTCCCAAGGCTATATTTAATGTGATTTCCTGAAGCTGATAGTTGGAGCTTCTAGTAGACGTACATTATATTTGAGAATGGACATGAAAGCAAACACACGTTTAGAGAAATTATTAAGATTTAAAGATTAATGAGTTGGATAGAAACCTAAAATCTGATAGAACATTATGGTGTCGTTTGATCCATATATCAGATTCTAGTTAGTGGGATAAGACTTAGTTGTTGTTGTCCGGTAACTTAGAAATTTGCACTTTGGTTTCTTCGTACCATTATGTTAGGGAATGACTTGAACAAACTTTAAACTTGTGTTTTGAAATTACATAATGTAAACAGTTACAGGATTATTTGCTAATATATTGAGTTGCAGTCGTGTGACATTTATCTGTGGGCGTGCCGGTGTTTGTGCTCTTGGTGCTGTCATAGCTAAGCATGCTGGTGATGAAAGATTACTTGACTATTACCTCAGACAATTCAAAGAGGTATTTTGTTGTATTTAATTCTGAATCATGATCTGTATGACAATTCAATTTACACATTAATTTTGGTTGTTTATTCTTTTTCCTATTGGTGCTTTTTGCTTTGGGAACAGATTGAGCTTCCCCATGACTTGCCCTATGAGGTACTGTATGGAAGAGCAGGTTACTTATGGGCTTGTTCATTCTTAAACAAGCATATCGGCAAAGACACAATACAAACTACTCACATGGTAAGCCATACGTGCTTCATCGTGGCACTCTTCATTTTGATTTATTTTGTCAAAATCACGGTTACATGAAAATTGGCTTTTAATTTAACTTTGACAGAGGCCAATTGTGGAAGAAGTTATAACAACTGGTAGACAATTGGCTCAAAAGGGAAGGTGCCCTTTGATGTATGAATGGCATGGGAAGAAATATTGGGGTGCTGCTCATGGACTCGCAGGAATCATGAATGTTTTGATGGACATGGAACTCAAGTCAGATGAGGTAGAAGATGTCAAGGGTACACTACGCTACATGATTAAGAATCGTTTCTTGAGTGGCAATTATCCCTCCAGTGAAGGAAATGAATCTGACCGTCTTGTTCATTGGTGTCATGGTGCTCCGGGAGTAACTCTTACGCTCGTAAAAGCAGCCGAGGTAATCTTCTCCTTTTTGTTTTCTTGACAATGAGGCAATCTTTTACCGCATTACCACATTCAAATACAAATAGAACATGGAATCTATATGATGAAAAGGAACTGGTAAATTGACAATTTACATGAATTTGATTGCAATGATTACAGCATAAACTTAAGTACTGCAAGTGCAATGTAATTTTCTTGTTCTTGTTCTCATGACTAGTTTCTATATCATAATTAGATTTTTGGGGATAAGGAATTTTCGCAAGCAGCTGAAGATGCAGGAGAAGTAGTATGGCAGAGGGGTCTTCTTAAGCGAGTTGGCATTTGTCACGGCATCAGTGGGAACACCTATGTCTTTCTTTCTTTATACAGATTGACAGGAAACAAGGAGTACTTGTACAAGGCTAAAGGATTTTCTTGCTCTCTACTTGATAGGGCGCAAAAATTGATCAATGAAGGAAAAATGCACGGTGGGGATCGTCCTTATTCCTTATTCGAAGGTCTTGGAGGAATGGCATACACCTTTCTAGACATGATTGATCCACAAGTGGCAAGATTCCCTGGCTATGAACTTTGAGTTCATGATAGTTAAAGCAATATATGTATATTACAAATGTACGCATCTGTCTTGAAGTGTTTAGAATCTCAAAAGTATAGTTTTTGTTAGAATTGCGAAAGTCTAGTTTTTGTCAAAATGAAAGTGTTCTTTTGCCTTGATTTAGTTCCAAACTCTCAGTTATGCCGGAGTTTAACAAGACTTAAGAGAAATTTCACTATGGACAGTTATTTCAAAAACGTTTATAAGTACTTTGCCAAATGGTTGAATGATTTTCTTTATTCATCAACTCCTACATTAAGACAAAAAAAAGTTCCTATCTAACACAACAACAATTAATGCACTCAACATTATATCATCATTTTCACTCTTCTGGGGCATCATTTTCCTTCCATGGCAATGCCTGTCTCTAACTCAGCATAGATGTTGGAGGCTCTCACTTTAGGCCAAACCAACAAGCTTCTCGCTAACCTCCCACAACTTGCGAGCCTTCTCGGCATCACTGGCCTCTTGTGATAGCTGGTTTTCAAATGAAGCAGAAGCATTATTCCAGCTCCAGTAAACACCAGATTTTGTTAGGCTTGGATCACTTACAACCTACATGGAGAACAACACAACCATACATGAGAAATGACGATCCTTCAATCACAAACACATTCCTCGGGTGTTACTGCTATTAGACCCTGTTTGAAACTAAGCGGCTATAAATGCTTATAAGTCGTTTTCATAAGCTCTTCTAAAGAGTCTTACGAATTGTTATTTATACTATTACATAAGTTGAAATAAGTTAATCAAAAGAGTCTCTTATTACCTGAGCAAGTCTCTTTCCGGATTCTTCTTCTGAGACGTAGCCTTTGGTTATGTACTTTTGGAATGGAGGGAATAGAGTTCTGAACAAGGGAATGTGCTCTCTAAACAATCCTGTTGTGGCAATGCAACCAGGGTAAAGGGAAGCAAATGTGATTTCAGTTTCCTCATGATATCTTCTATGAAACTCTTGCATTGTGAGCATATTACAGACTTTGCTGTCCTTGTATGCCTTGGCACCATCAAAATCTCCACCGTCTATCATTGCCGAACTGTTGAGCCCGGTCAAGCCACCAGCAAGTCCCCTCAAGTCACCGAGGTTAGCCTTCGGCGGTACATTTCCAGCCAACGTATTCGTGTTACCTATTTAGTTCAAATACAATTAGTATAAAACACAATAAAATAATAATCCTAGATATTGTAGAGAATCGCATTCATATGTGGTAGCAGATACATCAAAAGCCTTGACGAATGAACTTTACCTGTGATTGAGCCGACTATGATCAAGCGCTTTGAAGGGTAATCAGATTTCTTAAGGTCCTCAAGCAAAAGGCGCGAAAGAAGAAAATGCCCGAGATGGTTTGTCCCAACACTAATTTCAAAGCCATCCGCCGTGAAACTAGGTTCCTTAGCAGTTGGAAAGTAAACAGCAGCATTATTAACCAGCACGTCCAATGGCATTTCCGATCTCCTGAAGTTATCAACAAACTGACGAACACTGTCAAGAGACGCAAGGTCTAAATGCATAATTGTGTAGTTTTCCTTAGCCAATCCAGCCGATTTCGCAGCTCTTGCAGCTTTGAGGTAGTCCCTGCAAGCCATAATTACATGCCACTTTCCTGATTCAGCCAAAGCCTTAGCAGTAGCTAGACCTAAACCAGATGAAGCACCAGTGATCACAACATTTCCTTTCCTCAATGTCTTCTTCCCTTCAGATGATGACTTGTTAACTGCTGGAGTGGCCGGAGCCGCTGTCTCCGCCCTCACAGCACCAACTTTTTGTCGCAATTCCCTCTTATAGATAGCACGAAAACATAAATTAGACAATGTCCCAAAAAATAAGGGCATAATATAACATTGGCAATATACTCAGTTCTCTTTATGGCATGTTTGGAACTACGTTGAAATTGTCAGAAACACCGTGATTCTGACAAATCCACCGTGACTCCAAACAAGCACTTACAAATTTTCCTAACATTTATTTATACAAGTGACATAATTTGATACAAGTATAAGTATCAACAATTGAATAACTAATTGAGAAATATAAAAACCAAAGCTATGTTTTCAGTTACCTTACACCTCAATGCAGAAGAGGTGAAATCACCTTTCAAAGAATCAGAAAATGAAACACCAAAAAGAGTTGAGTCCTTGAGAGATGCACCAACCTTCCCCTATAAAACACACATATAATTTTCCACAAGTTCAGTTCAATTATCAACTTTGAAAAAATATATATTCAAGAACAACGACAACAGCAACAAGAACAAACCTCTTTGGGAATGGAGAAAGAAGCAGGAAGCAAATAAGCGGTTTGAAGAGCCATTACTATAAGAAAATTTTATGTAAATAAAATGTATTGGTGTTATTAGAAAAATGGATTTGAAATAGAGTTTATAAAGTGAAGAAATGTGAGGATAAGATAATTAGCAGTATGTGCATATGCCACATCCTTTCAAACCAACCAATGAGGTTTTGAGTTTTGGATTTCATAAAGAAAAAGATATTTTAATATATGTGCCAATAGAAGTCACACACTTCATTATTATTACTAGTTATGGCCTATTTGTTCTGTGATAATAATATCATTACTGCAGAAAGGGATTTGAGGCTTGTAGATAATTTTTTGGATAGAAAGTGAATTCAGAGATTTTATCTTTTAGTAATCACATAATATTTGAATTCAGGGAAATTTAAGTATATTAAAATTTTTATTATTCATGGTTGGTACTATTATTGTTCACTACTGTTCATCTATGCAAAAGAATTAAATAAAATTTAATTTTTTAAACCGGTACAGTTAATTATAATAAGATTTACTAAATGATGATGAGACATATATAAATTCCACATATATTTCAATCCATAAAAAACAGTGATTTAAAATCAATATAGATTGAAGTTACCTACTAAATTTTTACAATAGGATAATGAATCAATATTCGAATCTCCACTTGAAAAACATGCAAGTTGTCCCACATGTCTGAGACATGAGAGTTATTTTCTAATTTTCTTTTTTATAGTAAAAGAAAAGCATTAAAGTAAAGAGTATTCGCTTAATTTTTTTTATTATAATTAAAATTATTTTTTATAAATGTATTGAATATGTATATAAAATATATAGTATTTAATAAATTTAAAAAATAAACTTTTGTTTATAATAAAAAATGGAGAGAGTATATTGTTATCTTTTTATTTTTGTTTTTGGTAGCACCTTAGTATATGATATTGTAAATCCTTCTTAAAGAAGATACTAGAAAGTTTAGGATACTCCATTTTTAGTTGCATCAAGTTGCAGATGTGACTGTTAGAAATGATTCAATATTATAATATGTAATGTAGACTAGAGTGAATAGTTGAATGTTATTGGTGATTTTATTATATAAACATGCACTTTCTTATATTACAATGAATTGGTTATTTGAATATAGAAACTATTCAAATTCAACCTTTTTAATGCATAATTATTATAGTGTGTATGTTCTAACAAATGGTATTTAGAGTTCAGTTGCGATTGAGACATGGAACACACGACATAATTAATTGGCACAAAGTTCTCAACGAATTCTCCTGTTCTCAATGGAAAGAACTGGGATTGATGGAGTGTACAGATGAAGGCAATTTTAGGCTATAAATAAGTCATAGAAATTATTGAAGAAAATTATCATGCACTCCTCAACAATCTTACAGATGCGCAGAAGGCGCTTTACAAAGAAAAATTGCAAAGTATCATTTATGCCCCATCATTGTCTTGATGAAGTACATTTTCCAGAAGATTGCAGGTGCTTCAACTTCGCAAGAAGCGTGAGGGATTCTAAAGAAGTGCAATGATGGTGCAGAGAAACTGAAGAAGATGAGATTGCAGACGATGAGGCGTCAATAAGAACTGATGCAAATGGAAAATAACGAAAAGATAGCGGAGCTCTTTAACAGAATTATCACCCACACAAATGCAATGAAAAAATATTGTGAAACCATCTCAGATCAAATAATTGTTAAAAATATCTTGCAAACCCTAAGCCCCAAATTCGACCACATAGTGGTAGTCATGAAAGAATCTAAGAAGCATGAATAAATGAAGGTAGAAGAGTTACAAGCTCCCATAAAGCACACGAACAAAGAATCACTGAGGGGTATAGAGAAATTGAGTGATCATCAAGTCCTACAAGAACATACTTAAAGAAGAGACGACTACAATTCAAGAGGAGGCTTGAGAGGTCGGGGTTGTGGAAGATATTCCAAAAATGGATTTGGAAGAACTACTCAGAATCAAGAACAAGAGAAGAATGATCAAGAATCTTCAGAAACCTCAAATAAAATAGGGGGATCAAAAAATTAGCGAGGAGGAAGAAAGAAAGTTGATAGAAAAAGAATCAAGTGCTTCAATTGCAATCGGATTGGGATTTTCTCTATAGAATGTACAACATCAACAAATTAGACAGATCAAAGAGGAGATTACCAGGAAAACATGGCCAAAGAAGATGGGAAAAGTCTTGAAGAACAACCTCTGATGCTGATGATGGTTACTAACCCATATTCATGCAACAAAGAAGTGTGGCACATAGACTCATGATGATCCAATCATATGAACGAGCATCAAAAGTGGCTTGTCAACTTTGATCCAAAGAAGAAAAGCACTATGAAGTTTGCAGCTAATAGAGTCACTCAAGATGAAGGAACTAGAAATGTTCTTGTCAAAAGAGAATATGGAAAGAAAATAGTAATCATAGAGGTTTTATATGTCCTTGGAATAACCACCATGTTGCAGCCAGTTTGTGTGACGCGAACATTACTGCTCCTGGTGCTACTTTTTTATTTCTATATTTATCCTATGAAGCTTAAAAGGAAGGGGAAGATATCTTAAACTAACCTTGCACGCAAGTGTTTTTCCTACAAATGCAAAGAGATCTGAAATCATGAGTTTGTTATACAAAGGGAAGCTATTAACACCTAGAGTATCTATAGTAACCTATAGGAACCTTCATTTACATCTTTTTTTACTGTTCGAAATGCTTTCTTGTGTCTATTTGCTGTCAGGATGGGAAAGTTTCTCCTTTGGGAGGTTGAGGAAATGTTTTTGTTGTTTTAGGATTTTCTATTGTTTTTGGAAAGGTATGTGGACCTAAGGCTTTTGATTAGTGCGCTCGCTAAGATTTTGCAATCTTATGCCTACGTATTCTCAAAAAAGAAAACTGAGAAATCAGAGTTTTCGTAGTTCCTCATATTTTTTGGGAGGAAAAATGTTTGGTGTCTTGTTCAAAGCCCAAGATTGAAGCTAAAAGAGTATTTGTGTCTTGTTAAAAGCCCAATATTGAAGCTAAGGGAGTTTTTTTGTCTTGTTCAAAGCCCAAGATTGAAGCTAAAGGAGTTTCTGTGTCTTGTTCAAAGCCCAAGATTGAAGCTAAATAAGTATTTGAGAGATAATTTGTCATCTCTAAAGGGAGATATCTCACCTATTCATCACAATTATTGAGGTTTTGTTTATAAGGGAAGTTGCTTTAACTGGGATATGTGGAATCTAACAATGCCACATCTTCCTTTATAAGAGAATTGAAATGTCATGAAGGAAGAAACTTTAACTCAGTGTGGAGCAATGCCACTTATTCCTTTATGAATCTTTGTATTCTAAGATAGGGACATTGGCTTGTATGTGTTCTAGAGGTTTGCCATTTACATCACTTAGATGAAATAAAACTTTTCCCATGATAAAGGAGGGACTTCAGCTTGGATTTTGAATCAGCAAGTGTGCCACTTACATCAATTATTAAGAAAAGGGTTTACTTGTTTATTTTGAAATGTGATGTATAGAGGAAATATCCTACTACAGAGAGGACTCAGAGTCTCATCTATGGGGATGTTGAATTTTGTGCCTTGATCAAAACCCAAGGTTGAAGCTAAAAAAGGGATTGAAAATTGACTCAACTAGGGGAGTATTATATATGTCTTGTACAAAACCCAAGAATGAGGCTGATTGGGGAAAATCCTTATATGAAGCCTAAGAGGAGGTTGAGGGAATTTAAGTGGAGACTGACTCTTACTGAGAAAAATTAAATCCAAGAGCAGGATCCAACTACTTTGAGGAATCAAAAGAGAAACTGACTCCTGCCATAAAGGCTTTGATTCTTGGGATTTGTTGATTGTAACCTGACCCTTGCTGGGGATTTAAGGTGGAAGTCAAGCCTTGTTGAGGATCAGAGGAGACTCAAAGGATGAATTTGAATATTTTAGAGGTTTTGACTCTTCTAGGAATTGATGTAGGGGTAGAGATGACTAGGGTTTATCCTGTGCTTTTAGGAAGCCTGAGGGTCCTTGTATGAAGCCCAACAGGAGGTTGGGTATGCTTCTAGGAAGCATGTGGGTCCTTGTACTAAGCCCAAGAGGAGGCTATCTTGCTGGGGAGATTCTTTGTATAATTCCCAAGAGGAGGCAATGATGCTTGTATGAAGCCCAAGAGAAGGCTAAGGAATTTAGACTGTCCAAGTCTTAAGAAGAGTTCAAGAACGGTTTCACCAGGAAATAATCATTTATTTGTTGAACTATTCCAAGATTAAAGGGGTTGAATAAGAGGTTTCACTGGGAAATGATCCTCTCTTTATTGAAGTTTTTCAAGGTTGAGACAATTGAACAAAACCTAAGAGGAGGCTAACTGTATTGGGAAGAAGAATTCTTTTGTACAAGGGGGAACTAGTTGTTTGAACTAAATTATACTGATTGACAAAGATCCTATTGTTTGAACTAGTCTAAAAGAATAATTCAAATGCTAAGAGAAACTTAACAGGATATGTACAAGCTTATATACATAGATATGATATAAGTATATAAACAAGTATGAATTGAATTGAAAAAGGTGGTGGGTCTTATACTTTGCATAGAGGCCCAAATGTATTGTGATTGATCAAATGTTTTCTTCAAGACTGGGTTAGGGTTTTGAGAAATTCAAGAAAGTTTTGACTTTGAAGATGACTTGATCTTTAAGTAAACAAAGGTGTTGAGTCTTACACTCTAAAGGATTGTGTTGAGATGCTTAGAACAAGTTGAAACCTTATAAGTTGCTTGGCTCGAATCCAACTGCAACTTTCTTGGGATAAACTATGATCTTAATGATTTTAGTGTTACAGATATTGTTCAAGGGTTTGGATCACTCATATATGATGTATGTAAGGTGTTAGGACCATTGGTTTAAGTTGAGTTGAGTTGCTCCCTATTGCAAAATTCAATTCTCACACCTCATGAACTTGAAAATTTGGAATGGTGAGTGAAATGGTGGAAAACAAGTGTTGTTATGTTTTGTTGTGCTTTGATCAACCAGAAATGACCTCTATTTATAATAGAGTAAGTTTGTTTTGCAAGGAATAATGAATGGGGGCTGGATCATCCTTTTACCCAATGGATAAGGCTAGGTGTTCTAAGTCTCCTCTAGCCATTGACTTGAGTTGAACTTGAAGGTTTTAGTTCTTTTGATTCTTGGATAAGGCTTGACTCTTTTGGACTGGTATGATCTGATTCATGCCACCTTAATGCACCACATTAATGCTTGATGCCAAAATTGAAAATCAAGGTTCATGTCATGATGGATTTGCATATGATATGGATAGATTCTTGACTCCTTGGTGTTATGGTTCAAATTACTCATCATTTATGTTGATATTGGACAAAAACCCAATGATGCAAGTGTCCAAAATTGGCTCAAGAAATTGTGGGATGCAAGTTATGTGCCAATGCTGCCAAAAACCAGCTTGCATAAAGGCGTGTTGTGAGGTTCAGAAATCTTGCTCAAGTTGAATCAATGGATGTTCTTGTTTTTTTTGGAAAGCTTGTATATCATACTTCAACTTTGATGTTTACATTTGGTCTTGATTCATCTTGGATCATAATGAAAACTGTCTCCAAAGTTGGGCAAAACATGAGGCAGATTCTGCCTAAAAATTTCTAAGTGTCAAAGTTCAAAATCCCATGAAACCCTAACTTTAATGCTTCATATCTCAAAATCTAGGAATTTTTAGGGGTACTTCAGCTTGTAATCTTGTTGTGTGTAAGAAGATCTATCATTTGAGCTTCGGATGGGAGAAAATGGTTGCTTGGATCATACGTTATGGCCTTGCAAACTTGGGTGAAAATCAAGGTTGCCCTTTTTGCAAGTAACCTCACTTTTCTTGATTTTTATTGATTGATCATGATCCAAATCATAATTTAAAATTTTTCTTGACTTAAAGAGGCCATGTTTGCCAAAAAAATCCCAAAAGTTAAACTTGGTTTTGATCACAATTGACTTTTTACATTAGATGTAACTTGAACATTGTGATCCTTTATGAAATCAAGTCCTTGGCCTAAATTAAACCTAATGGATGGATTCCAAAGGTGTTTTTGAGTGTCTTGAATCATGTCTCAAGGTTTGAGATCATGTCTGTTACGGTGAGAATCAGATATCAAGCTATTAATTAACTTGAATCGAAAATCTTTAAATATTCACCACCGAGCTTTGATTTATCCAAAAGAGAGGGTAAAGATCGAAGAAAACCCTAAGGGAACTATGTTACAACAAAACTAAGAGATCAGGGGGTTGGTTATACTAATAGAAGGTATTCACACCCTAAGTATTTGTAGTACTCTACAGGAGCCTCTTATTTGGTAGTTGTGTTTGTGTTAATGTCTGTTTTCTAATGGTTGTATGCTAAGGTAAAGACCTATGGGTTAGTACACTAAGTATGATCGCCAAGATGTTGCATCTCATGCCTAAGTATCCTAACAAGGATGGAATCAGAGTAACCGTAGTTCTCCTAACTAGGGAGAAAGAACTCTTAAATATGGTCAAGGTTCAAGGGGAAAAAGCATCCATAATAATGATACTTATATAGAGTTAACAAACTCTCTAAGTATAAGTTGAAAGACTAACTGGGGATTGATTTTAACAAAAGTCAAAAAGGGGGAGGTGAGTACCCATAACAATGGTACACACATAGAGTTAATATTAGATGCCCAATTATGCTTATTTCAGCTATCAAATGTGGGCATCTTTCGCTCCTTTTTGTCCTAAAAATGTATTAAACCGCCTCACTTTTGTTGATTATACATCATTGTGTTAAATGCTCTTGGTCCCTTTGATTTGTGTGCTATTGTGCATGATTTGAGCTTGAAAGAATATAATTTGAATACACAAGAGAGTTGACAAAGGAATCAAGCAAAGAAGAAGAGCAAAGGCTGGTTCGCTAGGCGAACACCTGGAGAGTGAGTAGCGAGTGTTTGCTGCAGCCTCGCTTAGCGAGCTGTTAGCGAACACTCCCAGACTTGGGAAGAAGCATTCTTGACATCATTCACTGGTAGCGAACATATGGCGAAAGACTCGCTAGGCGAGCTCCCAGCGAGCACCTAGCGAGCAATTCCAGAATCAATCATGCATCCTTCGCTGGATGGTTCGCTGCAGGGAAGACTTAGCGAAGCAAAGCAGAAGCATAAATGTAGTCCTCGCTAGCATGTTCGCTAGGCGAGGTTGTAGCGAGCGTTCGCTAGCAGCTCGCCTAGCGAGTAGGTAGCAAACGTGCCCAGATTTTCTACTTTCTATAAGTAGCAGGGGCTACTTTTTGAACACATATCTTTTTACTTGTTTTTACATAGTTTTGCTATAGAGTGAGATTTTGTACCCTAGAACCCTTTTTGCCTCTCATTTCTTCATCTCTTAACATATTCCAACAAAAAGAAGGTGGATTGTCATCCAAGTTGGATCATTCGACCCGGATGTTCATCAACCTTCTTCCGAAACTTCTTTTGCAAACTACCAAAGAAATGAGTGGCTAAGTTCTTTATTTTGTCAAGGTTAGATGTAGGTGAACATTAAGCTTTGTATGTATATGGATGATCCTCATTTGTAAAACTCTTTGATGATTAATATATGGTGAAAACCTTGTTTCATTTATAACCTTTTGTGTTGGTTCTTGATTGAAATATATTTTCCAACTCTTGACCTAGGTTTTCATCCCATCCCCTTTCTTGAGATAGAAATAGTCTTGAATGTTGTTGTTCACTAAAATGTTAAACCTAAATGTTGTCATTTTGATAGATTGTGTGAGAAATCAACAATGGATCAAAATGGGAAATATCACAATGTGAGTTAGAGATAATCATATTGGGAGGATATTATGAATGTGTTTATCATTAAAAAGAGTTTATGCCTTGTTGATCGAACATATACATGCAAAGTGATTACCAAACCCTAACTTTGACAATCTTTATTTAAATCGTAAAACCAATATTTTACCGCATTTCTTACTTTTATGCAAAGCTACCGTGACATAAAACCAAACCCCCTTTTGTTACTATAAAGTTACGAATTTATCAACTGTCGAACGACAGCAATATCTCATATTCCCTATGGAGACGATAACAAAAACCCGACACTTTACCACTGTTCTAACAAAATGGCGCCTTTGCCGGGGAACATGAATTGATATTGCAAGCATCGCAATAGTTTCTGAATTTTTAACTTTGAATTTTTGACTTGTGCTTGTAATCTGTTTCGTTTAGTGTGCATCCTTTGTTTTATGCGAGGACAGATTCCTGAGGACCAAATTCTTTTTGATCCCGAGATCAAAAGAACTGCAAGGAAACTGAATAGTAGAACAAGACGGAGGAGGCAACAAGCTAGGCAAAGACAAGAACAATGAGAAAGTTCCTCTACACCACCACCATCACCATATTTCACACCAATTATGGCAGCACCTCCACCACCACCACCTCCAGTTTCCACTCCATGCACAAACAGTCTAAGACATACAGCTCAGTTCGCACGGAATCTTCAAAACAGAAGACAAGCTGAGATGAAAACGGGAATCCTAGCTTTAGTCTATCAAAATCCTTTCACGGGACTAGACCACGAGGATCTGTTCACCCATCTTACAAAATTCTATGAGATTGCTGGCGCGACGGGAGCAATAGAAGCTGATGAAGAATCATTTTTTAGGAGACTATTTCCTTATTCCTTGATTGGGAAAGCGAATGAGTGGTACCTTGATCAATCGACAACAATCATGACGGATTGGAATCTTCTAGAAGAGAAGTTTCTTGAACGTTTCTTTCCACATAATCGATTCATGGAGGCTAAAACTGTGATTGCGGTATTTTCTCAAGGAGCTAGTGAATCACTAAACGAAGCTTGGGAGCGATACAAATATATGTTAAGAAAGTGCAAGGGACACAGTTTCGACGAGCTCACTCAAGTTCATATTTTCCGCAATGGACTCCTTTCGGTTCACAAGACCTTATTGGATGCTACGGCGGGAGGTTCTTTGATGTCAAAAAGTGCAGATGATGCAATTGCAATTATTGATAAGATGGCACTTAATGATCATCAAGGGAATCATAACTGTGGGGTGACTCAAAGAAAACCGGGTGTGCTCGAGTTAGGGACAAATGATGCTATTCTCGCTCAAAACAAACTCATTTCGCAACAAGTGGAACTCTTAACTCAACAAATAAAAGAGTTGAAAGAGCCTTCAAAAGCTAAACAAATAGCTTGTTGTGAACTTTGCAAGGGCGATCATGACACCGGGTTTTGTCCACCTCCCGGGTTCAAAGAAGTTAATTACATGGCAAATCAAAGAGATTACAAACCGAGGCAACATCAACAATAAGAACCACCGTATCAACAACAACACCACCACCAAAATCCACAACAACAAAACTATCAAGGCAACCAAGGGTACCAACCTAGGGGAAACTATCAACATAACCAAGGTTATGGGGGTGGTCCTTCCAACCGTCAAAATCCCTATCAAACTCAACAACCACTGGTCATAGCTTCAAAGTTGGAAGAGACATTGACGCAATTCATGCAAATGTCAATGGCGAATCAAAAAAGTAACAATGCGGCAATTAAAAATCTTGAGACTCAAGTTGGTTAACTTGCTAAGCAATTAGCGGAACACCAATCCGGACCATCTTTCTCGGCAAACACACAAACAAATCCTAAGGAGCATTGTAAGGCTATAAGGACGAGAAATGGAAAAGAAGTGAGGTTGAGAAAAAGGATGGCGAGAGAAAAATTGATGAAATTGATGGTGAAGTTGGAGATTGGAGTGAGGGGGAAGTTGAGAAGGAAGAAAAAGTGGTTGAAGTTGAAAACAAAAGGAATGGTGAAGTTGAAAATAATAAAAGTGAAAAAGTGAAGGTGGATGAAGTGAAGAAGAAAAGAGATAGAAACTCTAGAGCATCTAGAGGGAAGGAGGTAGTGAGCACTACTCCGGTCCAAAACTCACATGCTCCATCTAGGAGAAAAAATAAACAACATTATGCCCGGTTCATGGATATCTTTAAACAACTCCAAGTCAATATCCCGTTTACCGAAGCTTTGGAGCAAATGCCAAAGTATGCCAAGTTCATGAAGGACATACTCACCAAAAAGCGAAGGTATACGGAGCCGAAAACAGTTGTTCTTGATGCGAGTTGTAGTGCCATCATCCAAAGGACTCTACCGAGAAAAGAAGTTGATCCGGGGCGAGTCACCTTGCCAGTTACAATTGGCGACGTTTATGTTGGAAAGGGGTTAATCGATTTGGGGTCAAGCATCAATCTTATACCTTTATCTATTGTGAAAAAGCTTGGCAATATTGAGATTAAGGCCATCTGTATGACGTTGCAATTAGCCGATAAGTCTACTACTCATCCTCATGGAGTAGCTCAAGACGTATTGGTAAAGGTTGACAAGTTTTTCTTTCCGGTTGATTTTATTGTTATTGATATGGAGGAAGACGATCATGCGCCGCTAATTCTCGAAAGACCATTCATGACAACCGCTCGTATGATGATTGGTGTAGACGGCGGTTTGATGAAGGTGAGGGTACAAAACGAAGAAGTCACTTTTGACCTTTTTGAAGCAATGAAGCACTCAAATGACAAACGTGATAGTTTCCGAATTGATGTAATTGAAGAAGCCACCTTTGAAGTTGCAAAACATGTTCATGACATAACTCCCATGGAGCTAGCCCTTAATGACTCCTTTGAAGTTTTCACTCTTGAAGAAGAAGAAGCTCTTGATGAATGTTTAAGAGAACTCGATAGTCTTAAGGAGTTGCAACCATGGGAAGTGGAGGAGGAAGTCTTGAAAAAGGAGTTCAAAGATGAAAACCGAATAATTGAATTGAAGGAGTTACCAAACAACTTGAAGTATGCTTTTCTAGATGAAACCGAAGAAAAGCCGGTTATCATTAGAAACCTTTTGTCCAAAAAGGAAGAATCCCGTTTAATTGATGTGTTAAAAAAGAATCAAGAAGCGATGGGGTGGACTCTTTCCGATCTAAAAGGAATTAGTCCTTCCTATTGTATGCACAAAATTTTAATGAAGAGGATTTTAAGCCGGTGACTCAACCACAACGCCGCTTAAATCCTACAATGAAAGAGGTTGTTAGGAAGGAAGTTGTCAAGCTATTGGATGCGGGAATGATTTACCCTATTTCGGATAGCCCTTGGGTGAGTCTGGTACATGTGGTTCCTAAAAAGGGTGGCATTACTGTTATTCGTAATGAGAAAGAGGAGTTGATCCCAACAAAGGTAGCAACGGGGTGGAGAATGTGCATTGACTATAAGCGGTTGAATACCGCAACTCGGAAAGACCACTTCCCACTTCCGTTCATGGACCAAATGTTAGAGAGATTCTCGGGACAACAATTCTATTGTTTTCTAGATGGCTATTCCGGGTACAACCAAATTGCGGTTGACCCGGCCGATCATGAGAAGACGGATTTCACGTGTCCGTTTGGAATCTTCGCTTACCGCAAAATGCCCTTTGGGTTGTGTAATGCGCCGACAACTTTCCAAAGATGCATGCAAGTTATTTTTGCCGATCTTATAGAGAAAACAATGGAAGTTTTCATGGATGACTTTTCGGTGTTTGGAGGTTCTTTTGGTTTATGTTTGGAAAATTTAGAAACCGTGCTTGAAAGGTGTGTGAAGACTAATTTGGTGCTAAATTGGGAGAAGTGCCACTTTATGGTAACAGAGGGGATTGTTCTCGGTCACAAAGTATCGTCAAAACGGCTTGAAGTGGATCGTGCTAAGGTAGATGTGATTGAGAAGTTGCCTCCTCCGGCTAACTTAAAGAGTATCCGAAGCTTTCTTGGGCATGCCGATTTCTACCGGAGATTCATCAAAGACTTCTCAAAGGTGGCTAGGCCTTTGAGTAACTTGCTGGCCAAGGACCAAGTATTTCTCTTATCTGATGAATGTTTAAAAGCTTTTGAGATTTTGAAAGAAAAATTGGTCACCGCTCCAATCATAGTTGCTCCGGATTGGAATTTAAATTTTGAGCTAATGTGTGATGCTAGCGACTATGCTATTGGAGTGGTGTTAGGCCAAAGAAAAGACAAAAATTCTCATGCTATACACTATGCAAGCAAATTTCTTAATGAGGCGCAAATTAATTATGCCACAACAAAAAAAGAATTGCTTGCAATAGTGTATGCACTAGAAAATTTTAGGTCGTATCTCGTTGGGTCTAAAGTGATTGTTTATACCGACCATGCGGCGATAAAATATCTGCTAACCAAACCGGATTCAAAGCAAAGGCTTATCCGTTGGATCCTTTTGTTGCAAGAATTTGATGTAGAAATTAAAGACAAAAAAGGGTCAGAAAATTTGGTGGCGAATCATTTATCTCGCCAGAATCAATCATGCATCCTTCGCTGGATGGTTCGCTGCAGGGAAGACTTAGCGAAGCAAAGCAGAAGCAGAAATGTAGTCCTCGCTAGCATGTTCGCTAGGCGAGGTTGTAGCGAGCGTTCGCTAGCAGCTCGTCTAGCGAGCAGGTAGCGAACATGCCCAAATTTTCTACTTTCTATAAGTAGTCGGGGCTACTTTTTGAACACATGTCTTTTTACTTGTTATTACATAGTTTTGCTATAGAGTGAAATTTTGTGCCCTAGAACCCTTTTTGGCTCTCATTTCTTCATCTCTTAACATATTCCAACAAAAAGAAGGTGGATTCTCATCCAAGTTGGATCATTCGACCCGGATGTTCATCAACCTTCTTCCGAAACTTCTTTTGGAAGCTACCAAGGAAATGAGTGTCTAAGTTCTTTATTTTGTCAAGGTTAGATGTAGGTGATCATTAAGCTTTGTATGTATATGGATGATCCTCATTTGTAAAACTCTTTGATGATTAATATATGGTGAAAACCTTGTTTCATTTATAACCTTTTGTGTTGGTTCTTGATTGAAAGATATTTTCCAACTCTTGACCTAGGTTTTCATCCATCCCCTTTCTTGAGCTAGAAATAGTCTTGAATGTTGTTGTTCACTAAAATGTTAAACCTAAATGTTGTCATTTTGATAGATTGTGTGAGAAATCAACAATGGATCAAAATGGGAAATATCACAATGTGAGTTAGAGATAATCATATTGGGAGGATATTGTGAATGTGTTTATCATTAAAAAGAGTTTATGCATTGTTGATCAAACATATACATGCAAAGTGATTACCAAACCCTAACTTTGACAATCTTTATTTAAATCGTAAAACCAATATTTTAACGCATTTCTTACTTTTATGCAAAGCTACCGTGACATAAAACTAAACCCTCTTTTGTTACTATAAAGTTACGAATTTATCAACTGTCGAACGACAGCAATATTGTAACGCCCATTTTTAATTATTTGGTTTTCCCGTGTTATTTGATTTTCGGTGCATTATGTGGGGAAATTGTTTGAGGAATTAAATCCCATAATATTAGAAAAATATGATTAATAATAATAATATGATGATTAATAGTGTTGATACTACGATTATTAATATTATTGTTGTTATTATTATATTTAAAAATATTATTGGGGTTAATTTTGGAATTAAGAAATGAGGAGTAATATTATTGTTTGGAATTAAAAGAAATGAGAGTTGTTTATTGGATGAGAAATAAAAGAGAATTTGGGGGTCTTGAGGGCATAGTTGGCAATTGAAAGAAAATAGAGAAGGAAGGAACACGTGAAGAGGAGGAACACGGTTCAGCCAGGAAGAGGGAGATCAGGAGTTGAAACTTGAGCAAGGGGATCATCAAGACTATCAATTCGTGTGGATTTGTAAAGGTTCATCATCATCAGAATTACTTCGAGGTAAGGGGGGGATTGATCGGTTAAATTCGGTATTGCATGAAAAATTGGTAGAACGGGGAATTCCCTAAACCCCATAGATGAATGATGAAATTATGTTGTTGCATGTTGTTTATTTCTGTTGTAATTGTGATTATTGTGTTTGAGTTCATTGCATGTGCTATGGAATGGTTGTTTGATGATTTTGGGTTCCCGGTAAATTCGGAGTTAATGTCGGAAGTTGGAGAATTGAGTAGAACTGAGGATTTATCGAGTATGAACTAGGATAATCGGTGTAGTCTTGTGGGATAGTACTGTACTGGTATATTGTAGGATTTCGTGGGATTTAATCGGACGAAATCGGAGTGTGGGGCTGTTTCTGAACAGCAGTTTTTCTGCAGAATTCGCGTGCATTCGCTGGGCGAACGGGGGCGAGACTTCGCCAGGCGAACTGGGCAGCGAATGCTGCCTGTTGCTTTTGTTTGGCTTCGCTAGGGGTTTCTCCAGGCGAGTCCCAGCGAGTGTTCGCTGCGGGGCTTTGCCAGGCGAATGGCAGCGAGCATGACAACATTTTATGGTTTTTATGATGTGCTATTCCGTTTCTCGCGTGGTTAGACCCTTGTCGGTCGTGAGCGAGTACATGGTTATCGTGGATCGATTGAGAGCATGAAGGTGATGTAGGGAGCGTGTGCTTGAATAATCATTGATATGAACGATTGAACCGAAGTACGCTGTGATGCCTAAAGTGGCTATGTATCCTTCGATTAGGAATGAATACGTGTGATACAGGAGTGTGATTCTCGTGGTAATTGTATAACCGAATAAGTGACCTGATATACGTTATGAGTGTATGTGATATTGTAAGAAACTCTTGAGATGTGGTTGTATGAGATTCAGGTGATAGGTGGAGAGCATAGCAGAACTTTGTTTTCCCTGGAACTGTGTGCAGCTGCGATTGTTGAGCGTGGCCAGTCTGAAGTACCGTGATGATTTATGGGTGCTGGGTGTATGTTGGGTGTTAGAGGGCTATGTGGCCGGCGTTTAACGCATTCGACGTGATCGGTGGATTATGTGGTATAATTATATGTGTGTGCTATAAGTTGTGTGACCGTGGATCAGTAGGAACGATACGCCTTGTGTGCGTAGTGCTCATATGTTGAGTGACTGTAGATCAGTAGGATCGGGTATGCCTTGTGTGTGTTGTGACTGTGTGTTGTACGTTGATGGATCAGTAGGATCGTGTGCACCGTGAGTGTTGTGTTGATGAGTGAGATATCTTTGATATATGATAAATTGTGATCAGTAGGATCGATACGCTTTATATGCGTTGTGATTATATATTGTTGTGTGATGAGTGGATCAGTGGGATCGATATGCCTTATATGCATAGTGTGTGATATGTTGTAGTGATGTATTGTGGTGAGTGGATCCGTAGGATCGATACGCTTTATGTGCGTTGCGTTTACATACTGTAGTAGGAGGACTGGATCAGTAGGATCGATACGCTTTATGTGCGTTGCGTTTACATACTGTAGTAGGAGGACTGGATCAGTAGGATCGTTACGCCTTGTGCGCGTGGTATTGATATGTTGTGTGCGAGATATGAGGATCAGTATGATCATTACGCCTTAAGTATGTTGTGGTGAGTGGATCCGTGAGGATCGGTACGCTTATTATGCGTTGCACTTATGTGCGGCTATGTTGGGTCAGAAGGACCGACGTGCCTTGTGTGCATTGTATGTGATAAGTTGTATGGTGAGTGGATCAGTGGGATCGACACGCCTTAAGTGCGTTGTGGTGATATGTTGTGATGAGAGGATCCGTAGGATCGATACGCTTTATATGCGTCGTATTTATGTGTTGTTGTGATGATTGGGTCAGTAGGACCGATATGCCTTAGGTGCATGATGTGTGATATGTTGTGTGGTGAGTTGATCGTAGGATCGATGCACTTCGTGTGCTTATGTATGTATGCATATTATGATGCGATGGACCAGTGGGGTCGTGTGCATTGTGTGTGCTGTGTGTTTATGCATAGTGTCTTGCATAGCGTGTGGACGTGAGGCCTGTGTGGCTCACGTGCTCCAAATGGGGAGCGTGTGGATGCAATGTATGATTCACTGGCGTGCTCCAGTGAGGAGCATGGGCGGGATTTGGATCGTTGCCCGGATGGAGTGTATGCGACCACCCGTGTCCAAAGTGGGGGACGTTGATGATTTGATTATATGGGCTCAGGAGGAGCATGGTAGGGATAGATCGTTGCTCGGGGGAGTGTATGCGATCTATCCTGAGTTGAGTCGGTACCGCATGATTGTTGAGTCGAGTGCATGTGTTGCATTGTGGTTTGTGCGTGTGTGATTGTAAATGAGGGGACAGTAGGTCCAGATATGTTGTATGTGAAATAATGCTTTATTGTTTTATGCCTTTTATTTCATGTATGTTTATACCGTTATTATTTGATCGTGATTCTCACCCCTCTGTTTTTGTTGTGGTCTGTGCTTCTTCGGAAGTACAGACAATCCAGGTGTTTAGCTAGCTTGGATTGTGGCGTCGTTGTAGGATTGCTCTGATACGTAACACCGGGGCTTTTTGGGGAGTTATTGTTTATTGTTGATTATATGTGCCCCTGTGGCGTATCTGGTTCTGTGGGATATGTGTTGATGTATGACAGATATATATTTTGGGCAGATGGCCTTAAAAGTTGTATATGACATGATATGCATGTGATATGTTTATATGAATGAAAATAGTATATTTTCTCCGCTGCATATTTTGACTGTGAATCATTTAATGAGAACTTGGTGGAAATTGTGACATCCCGTTGTGGGAGATACTCTGATACATGTTTGTTTTAATCATTTTATTTTATTTTGGGAAACGGGGTGTTACAAGTTGGTATCAGAGCAGGTCGGTCCGTCCGGCCAGGTTGTCTAGTGCTGTGTATCCCCGTTGTGTGCGACATGTGTGGAAACACTGTTGTTACATGGTTGATGTTTAACCTTTGTCTGCATGTGTGAGAATAATTAAAGTGGGGGAGGAGCTCGTGCTTATCCCGGGTGCTGCAATATGGAGTTGTAACTCGGCGTGTGGTTGAACGCTCTCATAGTTTCGCAAGGATGGTTTATTCCCCGTCATGATTTCGGCTGTCTATTAACAAATTGAGGAACTGATCACCCTTAATCTGTTGTTGATAGCAGTTGGGATTGTGTTGGATAGGATGGACGTGTCTTGCAAGCTTAGATGGCGTGAGCAGTGAATTGTCTGGAGTTCAGTTGGGTGCTTGAGAGTTGTTTGGGCGGGTCGGCTCAGAACAGTGTTGAAGTGTTTGAATTTTGATGGAAATCTTCGAGTTATAATGGAAGTGGGAAAGTTGGCGATTTGCCGATTGATTGTGGTTGTTTGAAGAGTTATCTTGACAAGGTAGTGATTAGCAGTCAGAATGTGAAGTGGAGTTGTGACCGACTCAGTTACGGGAACCGGTCCGAGAGTGAGGACTCCATATGATATGTTTGTTTGGATGGACAAGGATTGAATCGAGGGAGTAGTTTTGAGACTGGTATCGAGCGTGTGTACTGTGACGACAGATTGTGAAGCCGAGTATGTAAGTGTGGATAGTGACATCTGGTGGATGTTAAAGAAAGTAAGAATGTGGAGTGCAAATCGGTGTAACTCAGCCTTTAAGTGTTCCAAGAGTTGAGGATGTGTTGAATGGTCTTCTAAGTGTGAAATTGTTGTAATACATCGAATTCCGAGATCGCAGCTTTTTACAGAATCGAAATCGGACACTCGGAAGTCAGGTAACGGTTGAAAATGAGATTTCGGACTGTCATGTTCGCCAGACCCTTTGCCTAGCGAGCATGCTAGCGAACGACTCGCTACTATGTTCGCCTGGCGAGGAAGTCCTGGGCAGAGAAATTTGTTTTGGTATTTTTGTTGTAACGGGAGAACCGTAACTCGGAATGACGCACGGTTCAAAGCGTTGGAAAGCTAGTCCAAAGATCTAAATGATGGTGAAGTATTGGGATGGAATTAAGTTAATTATTGAAGGAATATTTATGGATTTTGTTGTAGATGCAGAGTGTGTGGTGTGTGTTTCCGCCATAACTTGCGAGAGTGAGTATCCTTTTGGCATGGGATTTTCCCTACTTGATGGAGCGAGGAAATGGTTGTGTTAACCTATGATATTTTGGTATATTCAAAGAAGATATGGAATCATGTTGAGCATAGGGAACTTAAGTTATCAGTGTGAGAGGGAAAGCAGTTTTTATGCCAAGGCGAAGAGGGTTTCAAAGAGTTTCGGAGAGCTGTCAACAACTCGTGTATGGATTGTGCCGAACTCGATAGAATTATTTGTTGTGTTGTGCGAAGCTCTGTTGGTATGGTTGGAAGATGTGTTCAGTGCAACATTAGTGAGTTGGGTCATGCTTTATGGCAACTTGGAGTACATAAGAGTAATCGTCTGACAAGTAAATTGGAGTTGGTTACTGTTGTGGTTGCGCCAGAGTTGGGGGCTTCAATTGGTTAATTTGAGAATTAAAATGTTTGGTGACCGCAAGAGCTTGAGGTATCTGTTTGATTTGGAAGCGTAGTATATGAGGCAGGGAAAATGATTGGGAACTCTAGAAGGATTACGGTTTTAGATTGAGATTATCATCCGGAAAAGGATAATGTGGTAGCTTATGCTGTAATTTGAAGATCCTTGCATATGATCAAGAGGATGATAGAGAGAATTGAGACTGATTAAGCAGTTTTGCAATCTGAGTTTGTTATGAGGAGACTTCTTGTGGAGCTTAACCCTGTGTATTGGACCTTACTAAGTGATATTCTTGATGAGATTCGATGAGGTCAAAGCGCTGGGGTGAGTTAGTAGACTGGAAGAATTTGAGGAATCAAAAGTTGAAAGGACGATTTTCAGATTTATGGAAATGGTATCCTGATATGTGGTGATAAGAGTTTATGTTCTAGATATTATTGAGTGGGATATGAGTGATGAAGTAGATGGGGTATTCACCACGGTGCTATGAGGATGTAACCGGATTTGAGGGGATTATTATGATGGCTATAGAGGGGAAGATAAGTGGTTGAGTTTAATTATGCTGGTTAGAATTGCCAGAAGTCGAAGATTGAACATTAGAGACTGTGGAGTCTGACGCAGCTGTCGAAATCTTCCAGAGTGGAAATCGGGTAGTAGTTTCGCGGGTTTTGGAGTTGGGTTTTCCGAAGAATTGAGGAATATGATTTTAATTTTGGATGGGTTAACTGTTCTATGTTGAGGACTATAAGGTGTATATCGATGAAGTTGTGAAGTTGTATGAGATGTCGTCACATATTGTGTCGGATAGGAATCTGAGATTGCATCGAGGTTTTGGAAGAGTTGGCGGACGCTTTGAGTATCATGTAGAAGTTGAACTTTGCCTTTCATCCGTGTACGGATGGACGGACAGGGAGGGATGTCCAGTGTTTAGAGGGTTTGTGGAGAGCCTGTGTGTTGGATCGAGATGGATCGTAGAATGGTTAATTATTGTAATTGAGCTACCTAGAATGACGGTTACCATTCTGGTGTCGGAATGGCGTTGTGTGAGGACTTGTGCGATAAGAGGAGTAGGACTCCTTGTGTTGGAATGATTCGAGCGAGAGTGTAGTGTTTGGATCTGATAATTGGGCATGAGACGACTGGGAGGATCAAGAGGATCCAAGAAAAGATATGTTTTGAGAATTACGCCGGTGACCGATGTTGGTCGGATTTTTGGAGTCTCAGAAGCTCGCACCGTGTTCGGTGGTTTATATCAGAGTGGCGCAGTGAAAGCGCGGGAGAAATAGCATGTTAAACCGTTTTGCTACTGTCGCTCGCGATTGGTATGATGTGTTCCATGTGTCTCCTTTGAGGGAGTACATTAATTCAGATGGATGATGTGCAAGTAAGAAACGATATGATGGTTAAGGCATTGCTAGATCGGATTGGTAAACGATGAACAACTCCGAGGGAAAGAGACACCTTTGGTGAGGGTGGCTCGGAGAGGTGCTGCAAGAGGCAGTGTGGCCTGGGAGATGGGATGCGGGATGCATATCCGGGATTGTTTCCATCAGATAATTTTCGAGGACGAAAATAATTAAAGTGGGGGAGAGTTGTAACGCCCATTTTTAATTATTTGGTTTTCCCGTGTTATTTGATTTTCGGTGCATTATGTGGGGAAATTGTTTGAGGAATTAAATCCCATAATATTAGAAAAATATGATTAATAATAATATGATGATTAATAGTGTTAATACTACTATTATTAATATTATTGTTGTTATTATTATATTTAAAAATATTATTGGGGTTAATTTTGGAATTAAGAAATGAGGAGTAATATTATTATTTGGAATTAAAAGAAATGATAGTTGTTTATTTGGATGAGAAATAAAAAATAATTTGGGGGTATTGAGGGCATAGTTGGCAATTGAAAGAAAATAGAGAAGGAAGGAACACGTGAAGAGGAGGAACACAGTTCAGCCAGGAAGAGGGAGATCAGGAGTTGAAACTTGAGCAAGGGGATCATCAATACTATCAATTCGTGTGGATTTGTAAAGGTTCATCATCATCAGAATTACTTCGAGGTAAGGGGGGGGGGATTGATCGATTAAATTCGGTATTGCATGAAAAATTGGTAGAACGGGGAATTTCCTAAACCCCATAGATGAATGATGAAATTATGTTGTTGCATGTTGTTGATTTCTATTGTAATTGTTATTATTGTGTTTGAGTTCATTGCATGTGCCATGGAATGGTTGTTTGATGATTTTGGGTTCCCGGTAAATTCGGAGTTAATGTCGGAAGTTGGAGAATTGAGTAAAACTGAGGATTTATCGAGTATGAACTAGGATAATCGGTGTAGTCTTGTGGGATAGTGATCGCGACTTTCTATGTCTAATACAACTAACTGCAAGTGCACAGTCTATCGCGTAGTAATAAAAGATATCGATCCCACAGGGACTCGTAATCAAACTAGTGTTCTCGGGAGTTACTATGTTTAGCTAGGTAGAATATGTTTTAAGGGAATAAGATTTTCACTAAAAGGGGGAACTAAGATTACTGTTTAGATTTTAATTAATTGAATCGATACGTAGTAATTGTGTTCTTCAGGGATTTGATAAGTTACTGGTATATGAAATAGTTTTCACAGTTTATTTAAGCAGAAAATGGAGATTTGAAGACTCTCGTCTCACAATGGTAATTGACGCTAATCATAATCCTAAGGGCCAAACGTACACTTTCGTATCCCGTTCGGGGTTAAAACTATTTTTTGGAAATCTCTAAGTTCTAATTCGTTTTAAAGTGCTTTCGCTGTTATTAAAACAAATGCCTAGTGTTTACTATCTGACCTTACCGCAGCTTTCGCTTGTTGGTTCGTATCTTAATTAATTTCCCACTTTCGTGGCAAAACTACTTTAAAATAAGTTCTCGCTTTCGCGACGAAGTTTATTTCGTGAATCAATTTTAAACACTTAGACCATAAATTACTTTTGTGAAAAGAAAGTTTTCAAACAAGAGTTATCAAATCCCATTCGAATTATTACTACATATCGATTACCTAAGTTTAGCTAGACATGGAATTTGGAAAAACAAAACATAAATAATAATAATAATAAATAATAAATTGCATTATAATTAAAACAGAAGTCGATCAAAATGAAAACCTGTAAATAATGCCAATCGGCCTTTGGGCAGACCCTCCACAGATGTTGGCAGGATTCTGTCTTTAGTTCCAATTTGATCGTACAGTGCAGTAAGTATTACAGAAGAGCGGAAATGGGAATGAGGAAATGGCAGGGAAATAAAGGAAAGGAATACAAATAAAACTGGAGAAATGGATACAAATAATAACTGAAAGTAAATTTGCTCTGGAAATTAAATTTGGCAGCACTTCGTGGTGTGAATGCAGCTCCCTTTTTGAAGTCCCCTGCTTCCCTTTTTATAGAAGTGGAATCCCAACGGTTATCTCTGATGATGATGGACCTTGAGGCAGATAATTTAGGGAGTAGTGGACCATTTAATGGGAATTGGAACTGCTCTTTTGACGTGTAATCTGAGTGGGGCGTTTTTGCCTGCATGACGGTCGTCACAAGGTGTGACGGTCGTCACCCGTGTGACGGTCGTCATGCATCTGTGACGGTCGTCACATCAGCAAAAACTGTCTGCTGCGCTTTTCATTGTGTTTTCACTCCTTTTTCGTCCATATTTCATCTGGGATTGCTTCTTTTCTTCATGTTGCCTTGTTTAGACGTGATCATTGAATACCTGCAAAAACATCAGACAAATATATGGAAATAACCCGAAATCAGATCGAAAACGGTTAGCTTTTAGTCGAATTATGCATGAAAATATCTATATGATTTCGTGTTATCAAACTCCCCTAAGCTTGAATCTTTGCTTGTCCTCAAGTAAAACGTGGAAAAGTCGGCAAGCACGAGGCTGCTTCTTCGTTCGCAGAGTTTGGAAAAACCGGAATTCTTGGTAGGAACAAGACGAGTATCATGACGACACTGGACTATGAGTCTCCGGAGGTCTCCTTTTTATGCAAATCGGTCTCAGTCATGCTACCGTATCTTGGTGTCAAGGTTCTCGTGGCAAGTTCACCCTGTTTGTTCTAGCGCAATCACATTAAGCCCGTTGTCCGCACACTTTCATGGCAAGTCGACCTGTTAGTGAATATGATCTCGTTTTTGTTTTTGATCTTCTTCATTGATCATAATTTGGTGTCATTGATTTTTCAATGAGTTTTTCGTGCCGTTGGGCTAAATGCTCGGGTGAGGAGCACCTAACTTAGAAGGAAACGTATCTTATATTCTTGGGCTTTTTAGCTCTCTTTTCATGATTTTTCATCTTTTTGGAGATCATACACTTATTTGCATCGGTCGCTCGCTTAGAAGTGTTTTTAGGATGGTGCTGACTGCTAGTATAAACTACTTGGGTTTGAGTTTGCGTAGACACTTGAGACTTTGGTACACGTAGGTGGTGAAACCGACTCGCATAAACTAGAGATCTAAGGTGTCTGGACGATACTGGTTTTGTTAGAACTGTCGTTTCCTCGGAGTTTCAAAACTCGGTTTAAACTCAGGTGCATTCTCGTGATGCTCTTGCTTTTGAGGAACAAATGAAATTTTTTGTTTACGTTGAATAATGTGGGGGTTGTTTGCGTAACGTGAAAATTATATAGACGAGCTTTATTTGCTAGAAATAGAAAGTGTAAAAATAGAACTTACTAAAATTCAAAGTGCAGTGAAATGGAAATACAGGAAATAAGGGAAGTTCAGAATACAGTGGAAATAAGGCTCCGCTCCCACACTATCTCGATCAGTGTCCTCACTGATTCTTGAAGCACGCGAGAGGGAGATACAACTGAAAATGAAAATACAAAGAACTGAAATATAGTAAACAATAAAGGAAAAAATGAAAATCTAGTCCCGGGGTCTATCACGTCCACGCTGGCGTCCTCTGGCTCTAGCAAGGGCTACTCTATCTTCATAGCTCATGGCTCCGGTGTGGTAGACCGTGTCTCGGAGTCCTTCGACCTGTAGGGTCAGATTCGCTAAACTCTCAGTGATCGTAGCTTGGCCGGTGTGAAGTTGTTGCATTTGAGTCCGGTGCCAAGCTTCGAACTGGTCAGCTCGCTGGTTCTGCTGCTGCAGCATCGTGAGTATCTGTGCCTGCTGGTCTAGGGAGCGACGGAGGTCCTCTTCGGCGTAGTCGGGCACGGGATGGTGACGGCGGCGGCGAGAAGATGTACCTATTGGAGGAGGAGGCTGCGATGCCTCTGGCTGCTCGGACCTGTCCAACTCAGCTTGGATTTCATCGTCGGAATCATGAGTGGGATCCTGAGTAGGAACAGCGGCAGCAGAAGGGGCAGTGAGGTCGAACAACCAGTTGGTACGGTCCTCTGGATGGATGCGGGTGCGGGACAGAAGGATGATGCTTCTGACGGTCTTGCCACGCACAACCGGATGGTATTTCCCGTCAGCTCGGGAGCGGATGAGATGGGAGGCCCTGCAGTGGTCGGTGTCAAGGAACACCGAGGGGATGGAATAGAGGTGCTGAAGGCGGTCGCCCAGGTTCAGCCCAAGTGCAATGGCCGTGACAATCCCGCCAAAGTAGAATGGCTTCGAGCCACGGTTGCAGTTGGCCTGAATGTGAGCCAGCAGAAACGGGGCAGCGTTGACGGGTTCATTGTTGAAGACACAATGCAGAAAGAAGAGCTCCTTGGAGTTCACTTTGTGGTTGATGTCTCTTGCGAAGATGGTGTTGCTCAACGCTCTGTGAAAGTACCTGATGGCGGGGTTATGGATGTGAGTGGCGTGTAAGGAGTCCCAACCATCGGCATTTAGGCCGGTCAACTGGTACCACAGCGCGAAGGCTTCATGCTGGAACTGGTCAGTGATGCGGCGATGAGCGTTGTCTCCGCGGGGTAACTGTAGGATGCTGGCGATCTGATTCTGATTCACCTGGTAGTTGACTCCAAACATCCGGAAACAAGTGGCACCTGTGTGCTGGTTGAGTTCGCCGCTGCTGGTGATGTACGAGAACGAACTCAAGAACTCAAGGGTGAGTTGTTCGTAAGTCGGCTGGGGGTTGGAGCAGAGGTTCCAGATGTCTGCTCGTTGAAGCATCCAGGTTACACCATCAAGGAGTCCGAGCTCCGTAAGTGATGGAAGGTGCGGGTAGTGAGTTGGCTGGAGTGACCTTTGATGAAATGCAATGTACTGTGCGCGTTGTCTCTCGCCTAACTCGCCCTCAGGGAAGGAAATGTTGCTGACATCTGCGTTTCCGGCCATTGTTGAAGATGGAGAGGTTTCAGAGGTTTTGGGGTTTTTCAGCAGAGAGGGAAAATTGACAGAACGGTGGTTTGGAGGTTGAATTTGGAGTTTAGGTTTATAGGGCAATGTGGGAAGGATGGAAATTCGTAGTGGGGTATGAATTTTGGAAGTTTGAAAGTGATAATGGAGGGAGTGGAGGGCAACACGAACCCTGTTATCAGATAGCAGTTCTGGGCTGCGTGACGGTCGTCACCCGCGTGACGCTCGTCATGGGGCTGTGACGGTCGTCACAGCAGCAAAATCTGCAGAACGCAGAATTTTGCTCTGAGGGCGTACTCGTGGTGATTTTAAAGCTTAGTATTGATACGTGACGTAATATAACAGCCAACAATCAATAAATAATGCGAAAACAGAATAATTGAATAAAACTAGAATTGAAATAACATAGAATTGAAACAATTGTATGTAATACAGAAAGAAAACGAACAAAGCGAAAAATCCATATGATTAAATTAAACTAAACTAGACTAAACTGAACTGAAACTACTGCTATGAGCTAATAACTAATCTTTTCGTGCCTTCAACTCATCGAATTTCTGTGAATAGTAGTCGAGTTGCTCGCAGACTAGATCCATGAAGCCTACCAGGTCACTGTGCATGCCTGCGATATCAACTTTTACATTAGTCAGAGCTTTATCAACGTCGTCCAATTTGAGTAACACGGCATCCATTTTGTCGGTGGTCTCCTCAGGGATAGGCTCAGGATAAGTATTGTAATGTGGAGGAGTCATAGGGTCTACTTCAGTTTCAGAGGCGGCGTCCTCATAGTACATGTAGTCGTGTGCCTCAGAGATGTGGTCACTGTCATACATATAGTCCTGGGGTGTTGAATGTGGTGAAGGAGGTCCCATAGGCTCATCCAATTCGTAGAGCCAGTTATCCTTGTTGTGGATGCTTGTCATCAGATGATCAGGCAGTGTGAATAGCTGTACTGGTTTTTCGTTAATAAGGTACTCATACGGTCCAGGTCCCATAGTCCCTAAGATGCGCCTGTTAAAGCAGAATTGTATGTTCATGGGTCTGATGGTACCAAAACGAGTGCTGGCATTTAGATGGAATCTAAGGCCAAGCTCGTGGGCAATCATTGTTACTAGTCCTCCTATAAGAATAGGTGTCTGAGGTTCCAGCGTGAGGCGTTTGAAGGATCTCATCATGAAAGGCACTGCATTTACTGTCCGTCCCTGAGAAGCACAAAACATGATGAATAACTCTTCCTTAGACACTGTGGTAATATTTTCTTCTTTTCCAAACAAGGTGTGAGCTAGTATCTTATGGAAGTATCTGAAGGCTGGGTTATGAATGTCATCATTGTACATTCTGTCTGGTTCAGGGTGATAGTCGCCTGTGATTCTACCCCAGAAGTGATTGAGTTGCAAATCAATATCGTCATCTTCTGCACTGATGAACACATGTTGTCCGCTAGGGAATCCTAGGAGGTTAGCTAGTGACATCCGGCTATGAGTTTGGTCCATTCCAAACAATCTGAAGGTAATCAACTCTGTGTTGGATCCAAAACCATAGTTGGGTGTATATCTGAAGGAACTAAGGAATTCATAGGTAAGATCTTTGTAGGTAGCGAAACGTGTTTTCAGAGCGGTGTTCTCCCAACCCAGTTGATTGAACAGGTATTGAATGCTATCCGTGATCCCTAGTTTATCCATAGTAGCCTTATCATAATACAACGTTAAGGCGAATTCTCTTTCGGTCAGTGCTGCAAATCTTGCCTTCTGAGCGAGTCCTCTGAAGTGAACCTTTGTGAAATCGTACTCGGCCATATTCGCAGGTAATTCGGAGAAAACAGAAGGAATGTTTTGAAGGCTTTAAAAATCCTGAAAAGTTTTAAAACAAGAAATTGAAGTCAGGATTTTTAGAAACGAAAAGTGGTAGAAACAAAAGACAAAAATGAAAAAAATAAATAAAATGAAAATAAAAGTACGAAAATGAACGAAAGTAGAAAATAGTAGTAATTTTAGGATTTTTGTTGGATTTTTCAAGGTAGAATTTTTAAGGAAAAATGAAATGCAATGACGAGGGAAATTTTTGGGTTGCCTCCCAGTAAGCGCTGTTTTTAACGTCTAAAGCCTGACGATAGCTTGGTGAGAAGCTATTCGGGTGTCTGAGCTGGAAGCTCAAGCAATGTTATATTGCTGACTTGAGGACTGTTGTCGTTTTTATTGTAATGTTTTAGACGTTGCCCGTTTACGATAAATGGTGCATTCGTCTTATCGGTAATTTCAACAGCTCCACTCTGAAGTACTTTAGTCACTTCATAGGGTCCAGACCACCTAGATTTTAGTTTTCCTGGGAAGAGTTTTAATCGTGAATTGAAGAGCAATACGATGTCTCCCACACTGAATTGTTTCCTGATTGAATGTTTATCATACCACTTTTTAGTTCGCTCTTTGTAGATACGGGCATTTTCGTAAGCGTCTAATCGAAGTTCTTCCAACTCGTGTAAGTTCAAGATTCGCTTTTCTCCTGCCTCGGTGTAGCTGAAGTTGAGTGTCTTAATGGCCCAGAAGGCCTTATGCTCTAACTCTACAGGGAGATGGCAGGATTTACCGTAAACTAATTTATAGGGGGTAGTACCTATTGGTGTCTTAAATGCGGTCCTATAAGCCCATAAAGCTTCTTGTAGCTTTGATGACCAATCTTTTCTCGAGGTAGCGACAGTCTTTTCCAAGATCTATTTTATTTCTCTGTTTGAGACCTCTACTTGTCCACTAGTTTGCAGATGATAAGGTGTAGCTACTCGGTGCCTGACTCCATATCTAGAAAGAAGTTTATCGAATATTCGTGATATGAAGTGAGATCTTCCGTCACTAATGACGAGTCTGGGTACACCGAATCTAGGAAAGATTGTGTTCTTGAAGAGTTTGATTACTACTCGTGCGTCATTTGTTGGAGCAACTATGGCTTCTATCCATTTAGACACGTAATCGACAGCGACGAGTATGTAGTTATTTCCAAAAGAAGGTGGGAAAGGTCCCATGAAATCTATTCCCCAGACGTCGAAGATTTCTACCTCTAAGATTCCTTTCTGAGGCATTTCATCGCATCGTGAGATGTTGCCAGTTTGTTGGCATCTATCGCACTTTTGCACAGCGATGTGAACGTCTTTCCAGAGGTTAGGCCAGAATAAGCCGACTTGGAGAATCTTAGCGCACGTCTTGGACGTACTAGCATGACCACCGTATGGTGCTGAGTGGCATTGGGAAATAATATTTTCTATTTCTTCCTCTGGGACACAGTGACGATATATGTTGTCGGCCCCTCTCTTGAAGAGTAGGGGTTCGTCCCAATAATAGTGTTTCAGATCGTGGAAGAATTTCTTCTTTTGCTGATAAGTAAGATCTGGTGGAAGCACGCCCACAGCGAGGTAATTAACGATGTCAGCATACCAAGGTAATGTGACTTGGGCATAGACGGCTTCTACGGTTTTTTCGAATTCTGGATCTTCCGAGATTGCATTGGGTGTGTCACTTTCTAATTTGGCTATCAGACGTCCGTACGGGAAATCGTCATTTATCGGTACTGGTTCGTGTCTGATGCCTTCTATTCGGGATAAATGATCCGCAACAACGTTCTCGGTTCCTTTCTTATCTTTTATTTCTAAGTCAAACTCTTGTAGTAATAGGATCCATCTCAATAATCTTGGTTTGGCATCCTTTTTGCTTATTAGGTACCTTATGGCAGCGTGGTCTGTGTATATTATAATTTTTGCTCCTACTAGGTAGGAACGGAATTTGTCAAGCGCAAATATAACTGCTAGAAGTTCCTTTTCTGTGGTAGCGTAGTTCATTTGGGCAGGATCTAAGGTTCTACTGGCATAGTAGATGGCATGGAGTTTCTTGTCCTTCCTTTGTCCTAGAACTGCGCCTACAGCGTAATCACTCGCGTCGCACATGATTTCAAATGGTAGTCTCCAATCTGGTGGTTGCATGATTGGTGCGGTGATAAGGGCTGATTTCAATGTTTCGAATGCTTTTAAACAGTCGTCGTCGAAGACGAACTCAGCATCTTTCATTAACAGGCCGGTCAGAGGTTTTGTGATTTTCGAGAAATCTTTTATAAATCTTCTGTAGAAACCGACATGTCCTAGAAAACTCCGTATTTCTCGTACGGATTTTGGAGGTTGGAGATCTTTTATAATCTCTATTTTAGCTTTGTCTACCTCAATCCCTCTATCTGATATGACATGTCCTAGAAATATTCCTTGTCGGACCATAAAATGGCATTTCTCCCAATTTAGGACGAGGTTTACTTTTACGCAGCGTTCTAGTACCATTTCTAAGTTTTGTAAGCATCCTTCGAAGCTTTGTCCACATACCGAGAAATCGTCCATAAACACTTCCATAATGTCGTCTATGAAATCTGCAAAGATTGCCATCATGCATCTTTGGAAGGTTGCTGGAGCGTTACAGAGTCCGAACGGCATTCGGCGGTAAGCAAAAGTACCGTAAGGACAGGTGAATGTAGTCTTTTCTTGGTCATCAGGATGGATGGGAATTTGGAAGAATCCTGAGTAACCATCTAGATAGCAGAAATATGAATGTTTGGCTAATCTTTCCAACATTTGGTCTATGAAGGGTAGCGGGAAGTGATCTTTGCGCGTAGCCTTGTTAAGCTTCCTATAATCAATACACATCCTACTTCCAGTCACGACTCTTTTTGTTATCGATTCGCCTTTTTCGTTTTTAACTACTGTGACTCCTCCTTTCTTTGGTACGACATGAACTGGGCTAACCCATTCACTATCGGAGATCGGATAAATGATTCCTGCATCTAGTAATTTCTTTACTTCATTTCTGACTACAGTGCTCAGGATGGGGTTTAGTCTTCTCTGATGCTCTCGAGAGGTTTTAGAGTCTTCCTCTATTGTAATTCGATGCATACAGATCGAAGGGCTTATGCCTTTTAGATCGCTTATGTTGTAGCCCAACGCGGTGGGGTACTTCTTTAGGACTTCTAATAACTTTTCGGTTTCTGGTTGTGCTAAGTCGGCGTTGACTATCACTGGTCTTTTTAATTCATCATCTAGAAATTCATATCTGAGGTTTTTGGGTAGTGTTTTAAGTTCTAAAGATGGGTTCTTCGGACCTGGCATATGATTTGGTGTCAGTGCTAAGCTTTCGCTTAGGCTGTCGTCTTTATACGGTTTACGCCAATTGTCGTCTTCAGAAATGTCGGGTATTTGAATCTTTATTATTTCTGAATACGTGGTCTCTTCATTTTCAAGTTCTCTTATGCATTCGTCAATTTCGTCTACTAAATAGCAGCTATCGTCTATTGCTGGTGCTTGTAAGAACTTGGTGAGAATGAACTCTATCTTTTCTTCTCCTACTTCGAATGTTAGCCTTCCTTTCTTCACGTCTATAATCGCTCCGGCTGTAGCTAGGAATGGTCTTCCTAAGATAATTGGGGTTACAGTGTCCTCCTTGATGTCCATGATTATGAAGTCGGTTGGAATGTAGAATTGTCCTATGCGTACTGGAACGTTTTCCAGTATTCCGACTGGGTATTTTACTGATCTGTCAGCTAATTGTACGAACATTTTGGTTGGCCTGAGGTCTCCCATATTCAGTTTTTGCATATAGATAAGGGCATAACACTGATACTGGCTCCTAAATCGCATAGAGCTTTGTCTATTACGAACTTTCCTATGACGCAGGGTATGGAGAAACTACCTGGGTCTTTTAATTTAGGAGGCATGCGGTTCTGAATAATGGCGCTACACTCTGCCGTAAGTGTAACTGTTTCGTTATCCTCGATCTTTCTCTTATTCGACAGGATCTCTTTGAGAAATTTGGCGTATGACGGCATTTGAGTTATTGCTTCTGTAAAAGGAATAGTAATATTCAACTGTTTAAGGAGCTCTACAAATTTCTTAAACTGTCCTGAAGTTTTAGAGTTTATTAGTCTTTGCGGATAAGGGATAGGTGGTTTATATGGCGCTGGAGGTGCTTGAGTTTTTTCACTTGCGGTATCCTCCTTCTCGTTGTCCTCCTTCTTCTCTAACTCAGATTCCTTTTCTGCTTGTTCAGTTGGTTTTTGTTGCATGGCTGAGTTTTCGGTCCTCGGATCGATCGGTTCGTCCAATTCTTTTCCACTTCTTAGTATCACAGCATTTGCTTGGCCTTTGGGATTCTGTTCGGGTTGTCCAGGAAATGTGCCAGCAGGTGCGGCAGCAGATGCTTGCTGTTGAGCCACTTGTGATATCTGAGTTTCTAACATTTTGTTGTGGGTGGCTAAAGCGTCTACTTTTCCTGTCAACTGTTTAATTTGCTCGCTAGTGTGTATGTTTTGATTCAGGAACTCTTTGTTCGTTTGAGCTTGAGTAGCTATGAACTTTTCCATCATCAATTCGAGGTTTGATTTCCTAGGTGCATTCTGAGCAGCTGGTTTTTGATATCCTTGTGGAGCAGTAGGCATTTGCAATGCATTTTCGCTTTTGTAAGAAAAGTTTGGATGATTTCGCCAACCTGGGTTGTAGGTATTTGCGTAGGGATTGCCTTGGGCATAATTTACCTGGTCTGGCGGGATTCTGGCTAGCAATGGGCATTCGGGTGCATTATGAGTGGTGCTTCTGCATAACTCGCAATTTGGAGTTACTGCAGCGACAGTTGCAGTGGGGTTAACGGTCAGACTATCGATCTTTTGTGCTAGAGCATCTACTTTAGCATTGAACTTTTCAAGGCTGCTGATTTCGTACATCCCACCTTTCGCTGAGGTTTTCTCATTTGGAGTGCGTTCACCTCCCCATTGGCAATGGTTTTGTGACATGTTTTCTATTAATTGATAGGCTTCATCGTATGGCTTATCCATAAGTGCACCGCCCGCGGCAGCGTCTATGGTCAATCTAGTATTGTATAGAAGCCCATTATAGAAAGTATGGATTGTCACCCAGTCTTCTAGACCGTGGTGAGGACATGTTCTCATCATATCTTTGAATCGTTCCCATGCTTCGTAGAGAGATTCAGTATCTTTCTGTCGAAATCCGTTGATTTGAGCTCTTAGCATAGCAGTTTTGCTTGGTGGAAAATATCTCGCTAAGAAGACGTTCTTCAATTGCTCCCACGTCGTAACGGAGTTGGATGGTAACGATTGCAACCATGTCCACGCGCTGTCTCTAAGAGAGAATGGGAAAAGACGAAGTCTTATCGCGTCTGGAGTTACTCCATTTGCTTTCACTGTGTCTGCGTATTGTACAAACTTCGTTAGATGTTCGTTCGGATCCTCAGTTGCGTTTCCTGAGAATTGGTTTTGTTGTACAGCCAACAGCAATGATGGTTTCAGCTCAAAATTATTTCGAGTAATAGCTGGGGCAGCAATGCTACTTCTAGGCTCCATCTGAGATGGTGTAGCGTATGCCTTCAGCGGTTTGTTCGGAGGTCCTTCAGCCATCGTTGGTTCTTCTTCGGATTTGGGAATGGGAGTGAGAGGATCGGGAATGTTATGTTTGAGTTGGTACTCAATGATTCGGCTTCTTAGATGTAAGAAGCGTTCTAGTTCTGCGACTGAGGGTTTCAAGATATTGCTTTGTGGGCGATCACTTGGCATACAATCGACAACACTAGTAAAGGAAAAATGAAAATTGTTTACCTAGTCTATACGGCGTAACAGAAGGTTATACTATTGACTAAACGGGTCCCCGGCAACGGCGCCAAAGGTGTCTCTTTCCCTCGGAGTACATTAATTCAGATGGATGATGTGCAAGTAAGAAACGATATGATGGTTAAGGCATTGCTAGATCGGATTGGTAAACGATGAACAACTCCGAGGGAAAGAGACACCTTTGGTGAGAGTGGCTCGGAGAGGTGCTGCAAGAGGCAGTGTGGCCTGGGAGATGGGATGCGGGATGCGTATCCGGGATTGTTTCCATCAGATAATTTTCGAGGACGAAAATAATTAAAGTGGGGGAGAGTTGTAACGCCCATTTTTAATTATTTGGTTTTCCCGTGTTATTTGATTTTCGGTGCATTATGTGGGGAAATTGTTTGAGGAATTAAATCCCATAATATTAGAAAAATATGATTAATAATAATAATATGATGATTAATAGTGTTAATACTACTATTATTAATATTATTGTTGTTATTATTATATTTAAAAATATTATTGGGGTTAATTTTGGAATTAAGAAATGAGGAGTAATATTATTATTTGGAATTAAAAGAAATGAGAGTTGTTTATTTGGATGAGAAATAAAAAATAATTTGGGGGTATTGAGGGCATAGTTGGCAATTGAAAGAAAATAGAGAAGGAAGGAACACGTGAAGAGGAGGAACACAGTTCAGCCAGGAAGAGGGAGATCAGGAGTTGAAACTTGAGCAAGGGGATCATCAATACTATCAATTCGTGTGGATTTGTAAAGGTTCATCATCATCAGAATTACTTCGAGGTAAGGGGGGGGGGATTGATCGATTAAATTCGGTATTGCATGAAAAATTGGTAGAACGGGGAATTTCCTAAACCCCATAGATGAATGATGAAATTATGTTGTTGCATGTTGTTGATTTCTATTGTAATTGTTATTATTGTGTTTGAGTTCATTGCATGTGCTATGGAATGGTTGTTTGATGATTTTGGGTTCCCGGTAAATTCGGAGTTAATGTCTGAAGTTGGAGAATTAAGTAAAACTGAGGATTTATCGAGTATGAACTAGGATAATCGGTGTAGTCTTGTGGGATAGTGATCGCGACTTTCTATGTCTAATACAACTAACTGCAAGTGCACAGTCTATCGCGTAGTAATAAAAGATATCGATCCCACAGGGACTCGTAATCAAACTAGTGTTCTCGGGAGTTACTATGTTTAGCTAGGTAGAATATGTTTTAAGGGAATAAGATTTTCACTAAAAGGGGGAACTAAGATTACTGTTTAGATTTTAATTAATTGAATTGATACGTAGTAATTGTGTTCTTCAGGGATTTGATAAGTTACTGGTATATGAAATAGTTTTCACAGTTTATTTAAGCAGAAAATGGAGATTTGAAGACTCTCGTCTCACAATGGTTATTGACACTAATCATAATCCTAAGGGCCAAACGTACACTTTCGTATCCCGTTCGGGGTTAAAACTATTTTTTGGAAATCTCTAAGTTCTAATTCGTTTTAAAGTGCTTTCGCTGTTATTAAAACAAATGCCTAGTGTTTACTATCTGACCTTACCGCAGCTTTCGCTTGTTGGTTCGTATCTTAATTAATTTCCCACTTTCGTGGCAAAACTACTTTAAAATAAGTTCTCGCTTTCGCGACGAAGTTTATTTCGTGAATCAATTTTAAACACTTAGACCATAAATTACTTTTGTGAAAAGAAAGTTTTCAAACAAGAGTTATCAAATCCCATTCGAATTATTACTACATATCGATTACCTAAGTTTAGCTAGACATGGAATTTGGAAAAACAAAACATAAATAATAATAATAAATAATAAATTGCATTATAATTAAAACAGAAGTCGATCAAAATGAAAACCTGTAAATAATGCCAATCGGCCTTTGGGCAGACCCTCCACAGATGTTGGCAGGATTCTGTCTTTAGTTCCAATTTGATCGTACAGTGCAGTAAGTATTACAGAAGAGCGGAAATGGGAATGAGGAAATGGCAGGGAAATAAAGGAAAGGAATACAAATAAAACTGGAGAAATGGATACAAATAATAACTGAAAGTAAATTTGCTCTGGAAATTAAATTTGGCAGCACTTCGTGGTGTGAATGCAACTCCCTTTTTGAAGTCCCCTGCTTCCCTTTTTATAGAAGTGGAATCCCAACGGTTATCTCTGATGATGATGGACCTTGAGGCAGATAATTTAGGGAGTAGTGGACCATTTAATGGGAATTGGAACTGCTCTTTTGACGTGTAATCTGAGTGGGGCGTTTTTGCCTGCATGACGGTCGTCACAAGGTGTGACGGTCGTCACCCGTGTGACGGTCGTCATGCATCTGTGACGGTCGTCACATCAGCAAAAACTGTCTGCTGCGCTTTTCATTGTGTTTTCACTCCTTTTTCGTCCATATTTCATCTGGGATTGCTTCTTTTCTTCATGTTGCCTTGTTTAGATGTGATCGTTGAATACCTGCAAAAACATCAGACAAATATATGGAAATAACCCGAAATCGGATCGAAAACGGTTAGCTTTTAGTCGAATTATGCATGAAAATATCTATATGATTTCGTGTTATCAGATAGTACTGTACTGGTATAATGTAGAATTTCGTGGGATTTAATCGGAGGAAATCAGAGTATGGGGCTGTTTCTGAACAGCAGTTTTTCTGCATAATTCACGTGCATTCGCTGGGCGAACGGGGGCGAGACTTCGCCAGGTTTCGCCAGGCGAACTGGGCAGCGAATGCTGCCTGTTGCTTCTGTTTGGCTTCGCTAGGGGTTTCGCCGGGCGAGTCCCAGCGAGTGTTAGCTGCGGGGCTTCGCCAGGCGAATGGCAGCGAGCATGACAACATTTTATGGTTTTTATGATGTGTTATTCCGTTTCTCGCGTGGTTAGACCCTTGTCGGTCGTGAGCGAGTACATGGTTATCGTGGATCGATTGAGAGCATGAAGGTGATGTAGGGAGCGTGTGCTTGAATAATCGTTGATATGAACGATTGAACCGAAGTACGCTATGATGCCTAAAGTGGCTATGTATCCTTCGATTAGGAATGAATACGTGTGATACGGGAGTGTGATTCTCGTGGTAATTGTATAACCGAATATGTGACCTGATATACGTTATGAGTGTATGTGATATTGTAAGAAACTCTTGAGATGTGGTTGTATGAGATTCAGGTGATAGGTGGCGAGCATAGCAGAACTTTGTTTTCCCGGGAACTGTGTGCAGCTGTGATTGTTGAGCGTGGCCAGTCTGAAGTACCGTGATGATTTATGGGTGTTGGGTGTATGTTGGGAGTTAGAGGGCTATGTGGCCGGCGTTTAACGCATTCGACGTGATCGGTGGATTATGTGGTATAATTATATGTGTGTGCTATAAGTTGTGTGACCGTGGATCAGTAGGATCGATACGCCTTGTGTGCATAGTGCTCATATGTTGAGTGACCGTAGATCAGTAGGATCGGGTACCCCTTGTGTGCGTTGTGACTGTGTGTTGTACGTTGATGGATCAGTAGGATCGTGTGCACCATGAGTGCTGTGTTGATGAGTGAGATATCTTTGATATATGATAAATTGTGATCAGTAGGATCGATACGCTTTATATGCGTTGTGATTATATGTTGTTGTGTGATGAATGGATCAGTGGGATCGATATGCCTTATATGCATAATGTATGATATGTTGTAGTGATGTGTTGTGGTGAGTGGATCCGTAGGATCGATACGCTTTATGTGTGTTGCGTTTACATACTGTAGTAGGAGGACTGGATCAGTAGGATCGTTACGCCTTGTGCGCGTGGTATTGATAAGTTGTGTGCGAGATATGAGGATCAGTATGATCATTACGCCTTGAGTGTGTTGTGGTTGGTGTGTTGTGGTGAGTGGATCCGTGAGGATCAGTACGCTTATTATGCGTTGCACTTATGTGCGGCTATGTGATATATTTGGGTAAGAAGGACCGATGTGCCTTGTGTGCATTGTATGTCATAAGTTGTGTGGTGAGTGGATCAGTGGGATCGACACGCCTTAAGTGCGTTGTGGTGATATGTTGTGATGAGAGGATCCGTAGGATCGATACGCTTTATATGCGTCGTGTTTATGTGTTGTTGTGATGATTGGGTCAGTAGGACTGATATGCCTTAGGTGGATGATGTGTGATATGTTGTGTGGTGAGTTGATCGTAGGATCGATGCACTTCGTGTGCTTATGTATGTATGCATATTATGATGCGATGGACCAGTGGGGTCGTGTGCACTGTGTGTGCTATGTGTTTATGCATAGTGTCTTGCATAGCGTGTGGACGTGAGGCCTGTGTGGCTCACGTGCTCCAAATGGGGAGCGTGTGGACGCAATGTATGATTCACTGGCATGCTCTAGTGAGGAGCGTGGACGGGATTTGGATCGTTGCTCGGATGGAGTGTATGCGACCACCCGTGTCCAAAGTGGGGGACGTTGATGATTTGATTATATGGGCTCAGGAGGAGCATGGTAGGGATAGATCGTTGCTCGGAGGAGTGTATGCAATCTATCCTGAGTTGAGTCGGTACCGCATGATTGTTGAGTTGAGTGCATGTGTTGCATTGTGGTTTGTGCGTGTGTGATTGTAAATGAGGGGACAGTAGGTCCAGATATGTTGTATGTGAAATAATGCTTTATTGTTTTATGCCTTTTATTTCATGTATGTTTATACCGTTATTATTTGATCGTGATTCTCACCCCTCTGTTTTTGTTGTGGTCTGTGCTTCTTCGGAAGTACAGACAATCCAGGTGTTTAGCTAGCTTGGATTGTGGCGTCGTTGTAGGATTGCTCTGATACATAACACCGGGGCTTTTTGGGGAGTTATTGTTTATTGTTGATTATGTGTGCCCCTGTGGCGTATCTGGTTCTGTGGGATATGTGTTGATGTATGACAGATATATATTTTGGGCAGATGGCCTTAAAAGTTGTATATGACATGATATGCATGTGATATGTTTATATGAATGAAAAGAGTATATTTTCTCCGCTGCATATTTTGACTGTGAATCATTTAATGAGAACTTGGTGGAAATTGTGACATCCCGTTGTGGGAGATACTCTGATACATGTTTGTTTTAATCATTTTATTTTATTTTGGGAAACGGGGTGTTACAAGTTGGTATCAGAGCAGGTCGGTCCGTCCGGCCAGGTTGTCTAGTGTTGTGTATCCCCGTTGTGTGCGACATGTGTGGAAACACTGTTGTTACATGGTTGCTGTTTAACCTTTGTCTGCATGTGTGAGAATAATTAAAGTTGGGGAGGAGCTCGTGCTTATCTCGGGTGCTGCAATATGGAGTTGTAACTCGGCGTGTGGTTGAACGCTCTCATAGTTTCGCAAGGATGGTTTATTCCCCGTCATGATTTCGGCTGTCTATTGACAAATTGAGGAACTGATCACCCTTAATCTGTTGTTGATAGCAGTTGGGATTGTGTTGGATAGGATGGACGTGTCTTGCAAGCTTAGATGGCGTGAGCAGTGAATTGTCTGGAGTTCAGTTGGGTGCTTGAGAGTTGTTTGGGCGGGTCGGCTCAGAACAGTGTTGAAGTGTTTGAATTTTGATGGAAATCTTCGAGTTATAATGGAAGTGGGAAAGTTGGCGATTTGCCGATTGATTGTGGTTGTTTGAAGAGTTATCTTGACAAGGTAGTGATTAGCAGTCAGAATGTGAAGTGGAGTTGTGACCGACTCAGTTACGGGAACCGGTCCAAGAGTGAGGACTCCATATGATATATTTGTTTGGATGGACAAGGATTGAATTGAGGGAGTAGTTTTGAGACTGGTATCGAGCGTGTGTGTTGTGACGACAGATTGTGAAGCCGAGTATGTAAGTATGGATAGTGACATCTGGTGGATGTTAAAGAAAGTAAGAATGTGGAGTGCAAATCGGTGTGTGAAAATCAACATGAAAAAGGTAACAACCATCATATAAAAACAAGAGTGGGAAAATTCACACGTAAAGTGAGGTTCATACAAGCAAAGTGTGGGTTCATAAAAGCAAAGTGTGGGTTCATACAAGCTAGATGTGCAACGAAAATCAAGAGAATCAATCAAAAGAAATTAAGAGACATCTCATAAAAACCCTAAAAAGCAACATACTTTGAATACATATAAATTCAAGGAAAATAATTCTTTTTGGAAATTTCTTGATACAAATGAAAAATAGGCATTATCATGGTCAAAATGCAAAAGGAATGGGATCAAAATGATAAAAATCAAAGAAGTTATGATCAAATCAAAATGTGAAGAAAAGCATAAAAACAAGTGATAAAAATATGGAAATACATCCCATGGGGCTTGAACCCACGCACTTAGGGTTACTACCCAAAACCTTAGCCATCTGGAATGCGCGTGCATTGTGAAAAACAAGTGGAAGCAAAACAATATATGCTAAACAACAATTAAATCATGAAAAGAAGCAAAAGGATTGATCCGTTTATTCGAACCAAGGTCTGGCAAGGCAAGAGAGAGTACAAGAGCGCATGGTAAACCACTGGGGTGGTGATACATCCATTGTATCACCCCACCAATTAATACAAGTACATAAACATGACATGATTCCTTCTCAAATGCACCATGGCTGGCTGGGCAAGGTCAACAAGGCAGGTTTGCAAAACAAACCATAACTTTCTCAACTCTTCATGAAAACGAATGATCCAAAGATCAAACTCACTCAAAATTTCACAAGGAAAATAATGGTGCAATTAGTTTTGTCTAACCATGATTGTATTTCAAAACCCAATAGAATTATCAAAAAAGTCACATTCTTACAATTTCAACAGTATAGACTTATTCAAACATGATAAGCAGCAAATACAGGTTCATACACATCACACACAATATACCAAACATGTTTACAGTCAATGCACATCAAAGCATAGGATGGTTTGCAAAAGTTCAAGTTCTAGTGAAACTTACCTATTGAAGCAACTTTTGGAAATCCTCCAAAGATGTTACAGCTACGCTTTGCTAATTTGGATAACTTCAAAACACCTCTAAGGAAGCTTTAGGATGCTGAGGAGCCTTTGGAATCCCTTGGAATAGAATGTGTCTTCCCTCTTGCAAATGAGACAAATGAGATTTTGAATCCTAGCCAAATGGAGTTACAATCAGGATATGAGATTGTGGATAGCTCAAGACATATTTGAGGATGGATTTTGAAGGATCAAAGTGTTTAAGAAAGGTCAGAATAGGGATTTGGCTTGAGAAATGCAGAAAGTCAATGATTTGTGGATTGAGAGTTGAATTTTGGATTTCTGAGGTTTTGGATCAATGTGGTGGTATGGACACCTCTAACACATGTTTTGTGATGTGTTAGGATGATTGGTTTGGTGGTTTAGTGTTTGGAAATAATTTGGAGAAGTTTTGTGCAAAGTGATGGTTTTTAGCACAAATGGTATTTTGCTTGCAAGAACTGTTTTTGAGAGTCTTTCCTCTGGTTTCAAGCTCTTCTCCCCCTCTCTTCTATATTCATTTCCCCTCTATTTATAGGGCAATACTTGAAATCAGATTGTGCAACTTGTTGTAACTTGGTAGTTTCAAAGTTTGGTTGAATTCTAACTTGAGGTTTTGATAGTTCTTATGGTTCCAAAGCAAAGTACCATGAAATATTGAGTGGTTGAAATGTTGCTTCTGACTTTGAAATGGCTTGAGTTCAGAGAGGAGAGGTTGGAGGCTTAAGAAGCTGATTTTATGGAAAGGCCATGCTTTATGCAAATGGAAGTCACACCTTTATGCTAAAACTTCCATAAATGGTATGAAACTTGAATCATGCCTCAATCCTTTGTGTAATGGCTTCAAAAGTGACTCAAACTTATGATATTAAGTGTATATGAAAGTTTCAAGGTTTTCACTCAAAGGATATTGCATATTTGCTTGATCTTGCAAGTGGTTCTTGGCATGAAAATGACTTACAAATCAAGCTTTGGACCCCAACTTATTCTCTTCGAAACTCCTAGCTCACAAATGCTATGAGGGAGTTCTTGTACTTTTTGGAAAGCCCTAACCATGCTCTACAACTTTCGTATTTTGATAGTTTCTTGAATCCAAAAGGATCTTGGTGAAAATTGACTTAAAATTGGAGTAACAAAGTTGTCTTGAAAATTCAATGTGTTTTTGAAATTCTTCCAACCTTTGAGGCTTCATAACTCAAAATCTAAGCATCTTTTTCTCATAGGTCACTACACTTTTTCAGTACATGAAGAGATCTACACATTAATCTTTGGAACTCACAAAATATATGTGTGGATTGGAAGTTATGACCTTTCAAAGTTGGTGCCAAAACTAAGGGTTTTCCACACTTAGAAAAAATCCAAGTTTTATTCTTTTGCAAGAAACCTCTCAAATATTAATTTTTATTGATCAAACTCATTTATTAAACATATCTTGATGAAATTTGGTTTGGAAGCTCCTATTTGAACCAAAAACCCTAAAAGTCAAAGAGTTGACTTTGTCAGATGAATTTTGAATCAGATGAATTCAACTATGTGATCTTCAATGAAATTGCATCTTGAGACTTCTAAAAAATAATTAGTAGGCTTAAATAATGTGTATGAACATGTTGAATCATGTCCCAAGTCTTGAGGTCATGTTTGGATCAAAATTCATAGGCACAGTTGACTTTTCCTGACAAAACCCTAATTTGGGGCCAGATGAAATTGGGTTTCAAATGTCTTGTAGTGGGATCAATTGGCACTTGATTGTTGTTGAAAATGAGCTCCTTAAATGTAGGGGAACCTTAATTTGGTGATGAACAATTCAAAACATCGACTGATCAAGCAATAATCCTCTTGATTCCATAGATGTGAAAACCCTAATTCAGATGAATTTAACAACAAACTTGAAACAAGGTTAGGGTTAGGAAAAAATGTTTGATTCTCATAGAATGGTAATGGAATATAGGGTTCAACATTTGGTGTATGAAAATGTCTTGGTCAAAAGTCAATGGTATGGTTGACTTTTTCTTAAGAACCCTAGTTTGTGCTCTAGATGGATTTGAACCCTTGTATTGCTTATGAATCAAGTTCTTTGAATCAATCCAATATTGTGAATATATTAATATGATGTATCTGAGGTCCTTAAAACATATCTTGAGGTGTTGGATCATGCCTTACTTCAAAAGTTTACCTATGGGTTGAATTAGGTCAAAACCCTAATTCCTGATTTTTGATAGATGCAAACCCTTGAGGCTATTTTGAAATTATGAATGGAATCTTGAGGTTCTTTTGAGCTTCTTGAATCATGTATTGAAGTATTGGCTCATTCCCAGATGAAATTTTCTCTTTGGAAGTCTTGGTCGATTAAAACCCTAATTTGGTGACACTGATGGTCTTGAGGCTTGATTAACTTGAAGTGGTGCAATCTTGTGTTAAATTCTTGATAGGGAGGATATCTTTATCCTTCACGGATGTTTGAGAGGCTTGACAAGTTAAAGATCATGTAAATTCTTGATTGATCCCTCGTCTGAATGCTCTGAGAGGGCTCAAAACCCTAATCTTTGGTTAAGGTGAAAAGTTAACAATCTTTGAGAATATTGGTGCGGTATGAAAATACATCCATATTATGGTGATGATTTGCACAATGGTGTGAAGTCTTATGGTTAAAATTTAGGGTATGACAGATGTCCCTATTTAATCTTCTTGGACCTGAAGGTGTGACTGACAAAGACATTCAAGGTAAAAGAGGATTAAATATCAAAATAGCTGAAATTTTGAGTGTGGATGTGAATGGTAGAAATTTACCAATTTTGCTTATCCATCTTCTTTTTTACTAAGTAATCTTACTTAGAAAAGGGTAAAACTTCCCCTCGGTCCTGGTCTTCAGCCACGAAACTGGTCTTAGTTTCTTGAAATAAACTTCCCATCGATCCTGGTCTTCAGCCATGGAATTGGTCTCAGTTTCTTACAATAAACCTCTTCGATACCGGTCTTCATCCACATAACTGGTCTCAGTTTCAAATAAACTTCCCCTTGATCCTGCTCTTTAGCCATGGAACTGGTCTTAGTTTGAAATAAACTTCCTCTTGATCCTAGTCTTCACCCATGAAACTGGTCTCAATTTCAAATAAACTTCCCCTCAATCTTGGTCTTCAGCCACGGAACTGGTCTCAGTTTCTTCTTATCAAGTCTTTCACTTGACAAAGAAAGTTATCTTTGAGAGTCTTCACCAAAATTTTATTTGAGGTTAATCGGGGAGATAGACATTTGATGGAGAAATAAATTTCATTATACTTCTCTTTGAGCCTTCTTCGGAGAGATGCCATAGGATGAGTAAAGTTTTGATGTCAGACTTGCTGAGTGTAACATTTGTCTGAACTACAGAGAGGTGCAAACGTCTCTATTGGAGATGTCATTTTCTTGGAGAGATTAAATAATTCTTCCATTCAAGACTTTTCCGGAGAGATGCCAAGTGATGTAATTTAATTTGAGGTGCTGATGACTTCTTTGGAAGCAAGATAAGCTTCTCGGGGAAAGACTATTGTTTGTCGACCCACTGAGAATTTTTTGGGGAAAAATAAGCTTCTTAAGAGATGGATCTTTGCTTGCTGATTGGTAGAGGTTTCTTGGTGGATTTGATGTCCATGTTGCCACCAAGAGATTTTGTTGAAAAGCTTTCACTGGGGATTTTCCTTAACTCGGAAAGCAAAATATTATCTTCAATGGTGAAGAGTGAAATTCCAAGGGTGCATAACCAAATATCTTCTTGCCTTTCAGAGGTTCAGTTATCAAAGTGATCGAGGACTGACTTCAATCCAAGAATGAACTAGAGAGAGATTTTCTAAACAAAACATTTCCTGATGAGGAAAGAACTCAAACTGGGATTTTATCCTATCCAAGTGTGGAGAGGAAACATGAAGAAAAATCTTCCACGAGGATCAAACTTAGTGGGGATTTAGAAAAATGCACATTTTTTCTGCCTAAGGCTGACGACCCTAATAGAGAGAGTAAAATTAGCATTTAGGGGGTAAATGGCGTAACTTATGCATTTATGAATATGAATATGAATATGAATCAAATATGCATGATGTATGTATGCTTATGCTGACAAAACAGATACGACATATTAACTGGTGGTGAATACAACTGGATACTTGGCCACTATGGGAGATAAAAAAGTATCATCGCTGATGAGTATTGTTAAGGGAAACAAAGTCATGTTGTTGAACTTCACCTACTCTTGGTGGCAAACATAATGTGACTCTTGAGGAGTGGAAACTTTTACCGGTTGTTCTTGAAGGTAGCAGCTTGTTGGAGGAAGGGATTCATGTTCCTACCTTTATTTCTGGTGATAATACTCTACCGGAGATAGAAACGTTTAGTTGAAGGGATATGAAACTCGATCTTCTATATACGGGATGCTTTATCCTATTAATATGAAGTAACCGACCTTTCACTCAGGATATACCAATTACAAGAAATATTTTGATTCTACATTTCGAAGTTGGAATGCTTTCGAAGAAGTTGTTGATGTTCCTTGATTGGTAAAATAGCAAGTGTACTATTGATAACACGAAATCGTATATATATATTGATGCATGATTCAACTGATGTTTGACTGTTTTCGATCCGATTTCGGGTTCTTTCCATGTTATTTGTTTGATATTTTGCAGGTATTTGATAATCATGTCTAAACAAAGCAATGTGAAGAAAAGAAGCAATTACAGATGAAATATGGACGAAAACTAGATGAAAACAACATGAAAAACGCAGAATGCATATTTTGCTGCTGTGACGACCGTCACACCTCCATGACGACCGTCACACAGGTGACGACCGTCACACACCATGACGACCGTCATGCAGGCAAAAATGCACAACATCAAATGAACGTGCAAAATGCAATTCCAAGTCCCAAATAATGGACAACTACTCCCTGATATTTCTGCCTCCAAGTCCACCTTCTTCAAATTACAACCGTTAGAATTCTATTTCTATAAAAGGGGAAGGAGGGGAGCTGAGAAAGGGAGCCGCATTCAGACAACGAAGTGCTGCCCAATTTTATTTCCAGAGCAAAAACTTTAGTTTTATTCTTTCTATTTTTTTTGTTTCCTTTCCTTATTCCTGTATTCCATTTCGACGATATTCGTTTGTGCGCTCTATTGGTTTGAAGACATAATCCTGCCGACATCGTTGGGATTTGGCCAAAAGCCAATTGGATACGTTACAGGTTTTTCATTATTTTGTTTATTGTAACTTTAATTATCAGTAATATGAATGTTCTAAGTTTCTGTTTTTATTTATGTTCTACCTTTCCCAAATCCATGTCTAGCTAAATCAGAGTAATCGATATGTAATAATAATTCAGACGGGATTTGATAATAACCGATTGAAAACTTTCTTTCTTTCAAAAGTTGTTTATGGTCTGAGTGTTTAAACTTATTTACTGAATAAACGTTCGTCGCGAAAGCGAGAACTTATTTAAAAGTAGTTTTGCCACGACAGTGGGAAATTAATTAAGGTACGAACCAACAAGCGACAGCTGCGGTAAGACCAGATAGTAAACACTAGGCATTTGTTTTAATAACAGCGAAAGCACTTTAAAATGGATTAGAACTTAGAGATTTCCAAAAAATAGTTTTAACCCCGAATGGGACAGCGAAAGCGTACATTTGGCCCTTAGAATTATGACTAGTGTCAACAACCATCGTGAGACGAAAGTCTTCAGATCACTATTTTCTGCTTAAATAAATTCTGAAAAATATTTCATATACCGGTAACTTGTCAAATCCCCGAAGAACATAATTACTGCATATCGATTCACGTAATTATAATTCAAGTAATATTTCTAGTTCCCTTTAGTGACAAAAATTATTCCCTTAAACATTACCTACCTAGCTAAACATAGTAACTCCCGAGAAGACTAGTTTGATTACGAGTCCCTGTGGGATCGATATCTTTTATTACTACACGATAGACTGTGCACTTGCAGTTAAGTTATATTAGACATAGAAAGTCGTGATCAAGTTTTTGGCGCCGTTGCCGGGGACCCGTTTAGTCAATAGTGTAACCTTCTGTTACGTCTTATAGACTAGGTTAACAATTTCATTTTTCCTTTACTAGTTCTGTCAATTGTATGCCAAGTAATCGCCCACAAGGCGATATCTTAAAACCTTCAGTCGTAGAACTAGAGCGCTTCTTACATTTAAGAAGTCGCATCATTGAGTACCAACTAAAACATAACATTCCCAATCCTCTCACTCCCATTCCCAAATCCGAAGAAGAATCAAAGATGGCTGAAGGACCTCAAAACAAACCGCTGAAGGCATACGCTACACCCTCTCAGATGGAGTCTAGAAGTAGCATTGCTGCCCCAGCTATTACTCGAAACGATTTTGAGCTGAAACCCTCATTGCTGTCAGCTGTACAACAAAACCAATTCTCAGGAAATGCAACTGAGGACCCAAACGAACATTTAGCAAAGTTTGTACAATACGCAGACACAGTGAAAGCAAATGGAGTAACTCCAGACGCAATAAGACTTCGTCTTTTCCCTTTCTCTCTTAGAGACAGAGCGTGGACATGGTTACAATCCTTACCATCCAACTCCGTTACGACGTGGGAACACTTGAAGAACGTCTTCTTAGCGAGATAGTTTCCGCCAAGCAAAACTGCTATGCTTAGAGCTCAAATCAACGGATTTCGACAAAAAGATACTGAATCTCTTTACGAAGCATGGGAACGATTCAAAGATATGATGAGAACATGTCCTCACCACGGTCTAGAAGACTGGGTGACAATCCATACTTTCTATAATGGGCTTTTATATAACACCAGACTAACGGTAGACGCCGCCGCGGGCGGTGCTCTTATGGATAAGCCATACGACGAAGCCTATCAACTAATCGAAAACATGTCTCAGAACCACTGCCAATGGGGAGGTGAACGCACTCCAACAGAGAAACCCGCAGCGAAAGGTGGGATGTACGAGATCAGCTGCCTTGAAAAGTTCAACGCTAAAGTATATGCTCTAGCACAGAAGATTGACAGTCTGACCGTTAACCCCACTGCAACCGTCGCTGCCGTAACTCCAAACTGCGAGTTATGCGGAAGCACCACTCATAATGCACCCGAATGCCCATTGCTGGCCGGAATCCCACCAGACCAAGTAAATTATGCTCAAGGAAATCCTTACGCAAATACCTACAACCCAGGTTGGCGAAATCATCCAAACTTTTCTTACAAAAGCGATAATGCATTGCAAATGCCTACTGCTCCGCCAGGATATCAGAAACCAGCCGCTGCTCAGACTGCACCTAGGAAATCAAACCTCGAGTTGATGATGGAAAAATTCATAGCTACTCAAGCTCAAACTTTTCTTACAAAAGCGATAATGCATTGCAAATGCCTACTGCTCCGCCAGGATATCAGAAACCAGTCGCTGCTCAGACTGCACCTAGGAAATCAAACCTCGAGTTGATGGTGGAAAAATTCATAGCTACTCAAGCTCAAACAAACAAAGAATTCCTGAATCAAAACATACACACTAGCGAGCAAATTAAACAGCTTACCGAAAAAGTAGACGCTTTAGCCACCCACAACAAAATGTTAGAAACACAGATATCACAAGTGGCTCAACAACAAGCCTCTGTTGCCGCGCCCGCTGGCACATTTCCTGGACAACCCGAACAGAATCCAAAAGGTCAAGCAAATGCTGTAATACTAAGAAGCGGAAAAGAATTGGACGAACCGATCGATCCGAGGACCGAAAACTCAACCATGCAACAAAAACCAACTGAACAAGCAGAAAAGAAATCCGAGTTAGAGAAGAAGGAAGACAATGAGAAGGAGGATACCGCAAGTGAAAAAACGCAAGCACCTCCAGCGCCATATAAACCACCTATCCCTTATCCTCAAAGATTAATAAACTCCAAAGCTTCAGGACAGTTTAAGAAATTTGTAGAGCTCCTTAAACAATTGAATATCACTATTCCTTTTACAGAAGCGATAACTCAAATGCCGTCATACGCTAAATTTCTCAAAGAAATCCTGTCAAATAAGAGAAAGATCGAGGATAACGAAACAGTTACACTTACTGCAGAGTGTAGCTCTATTATTCAAAACCGCATGCCTCCTAAATTAAAAGACCCAGGTAGTTTCTCCATACCCTGCGTCATAGGAAAGTTCGTAATAGACAAAGCTCTATGCGATTTAGGAGCCAGTATCAGTGTTATGCCTTTATCTATATGCAAAAAGCTGAATATGGGAGATCTAAGACCAACCAAAATGTCCGTACAATTAGCTGACCGATCAGTAAAATATCCCGTCGGAATACTGGAAAACGTTCCAGTACGCATAGGACAATTCTACATCCCAACCGACTTCATAATCATGGTCATCAAAGAGGACTCTGTTACCCCAATTATCCTAGGAAGACCGTTCCTAGCTACAGCCGGAGCTATTATAGACGTGAAGAAAGGAAGGCTAACATTCGAAGTAGAAGAAGAAAATATAGTGTTCATTCTCACCAAGTTCTTACAAGCACCAGCCATAGACGATACCTGCTATTTAGTAGATGTAATTGACGAATGCATAAGAGAACTTGAAAATGAAGAGACCACATATTCAGAAATAATAAAGATTCAAATACCCGATATTTCTGAAGACGATGATTAGCGTAAAACGTATAAAGACGACAGCCTAAGCGAAAGCTTAGCACTGACCCCAAACCATATGCCAGGTCCGAAGAACCCATCTTTAGAACTTAAAACACTACCCAAAAACCTTAGATATGAATTCCTAGACGATGAACTAAAAAGACCAGTGATAGTCAACGCCGACTTAGGACAACTAGAAACCGTAAAGCGATTAGAAGTCTTAAAGAAGTACCCCACCGCGTTAGGCTATAACATAAGCGATCTAAAAGGTATAAGCCCTTCAATCTGTATACATCGAATTACAATAGAGGAAGACTGTAAAACCTCTAGAGAGCATCAGATGAGACTGAACCCCATCCTAAGCACTATAGTCAGAGATGAAGTAAAGAAATTGCTAGATGCAGGAATCATCTACCCAATCTCCGATAGTGAATGGGTTAGCCCAGTTCATGTCGTATCAAAGAAAGGAGGAGTCACAGTAATTAAGAACGAAAAGGGCGAATCAATAAAAAAAAGAGTTGTGACTGGAAGCAGGATGTGCATTGATTATAGGAAGCTTAACAAAGCCACACGAAAAGATCACTTCCCGTTACCCTTCATAGACAAAATGTTGGAAAGACTAGCCAAACATTCATATTTCTGCTATCTATATGGCTATTCAGGATTTTTCCAAATTCCCATTCATCCTGACGACCAAGAAAAGGCTACATTCACATGTCCTTATGGTACTTTTGCTTACCGCCGAATTCCGTTCGGACTTTGTAATGCTCCAGCAACCTTCCAAAGATGCATGATGGCAATCTTCGCAGATTTCATAGACGACATCATGGAAGTATTTATGGACGATTTCTCGGTATGTGGACAAAGTTTCGAAGGATGCCTACAAAACTTAGAAATGGTATTAGAACGTTGTGTAAAAGTGAACCTCGTCCTAAATTGGGAAAAATGCCATTTTATGGTCCGACAAGGAATAGTTCTAGGACATGTCATATCAAATAAAGGAATTGAGGTCGACAAAGCTAAAATAGAGATTATAAAAGATCTCCAACCTCCAAAATCCGTACGAGAAATACGGAGTTTTCTAGGACATGCCGGTTTCTACCGAAGATTTATAAAAGATTTTTCAAAAATCACAAAACCTTTGACCGACCTGTTGATGAAAGATGTTGAGTTCGTCTTTGACGACGACTGTCTAAAAGCATTCGAAACATTAAAATCAGCCCTCATCACCGCACCGATTATGCAACCACCCGATTGGCGACTACCGTTCGAAATCATGTGCGATGCGAGTGATTATGCCGTAGGCGCAGTTCTAGGACAAAGGAAGGACAAGAAACTCCATGCCATTTATTATGCCAGTAGAACTTTAGATCCTGCCCAAATGAACTACGCCACAACAGAATTGGAACTTCTAGCAGTTATATTTGCGCTTGACAAATTCTGTTCTTACCTAGTAGGAGCAAAAATCATCATATACACAGACCACGCTGCCATTAGGTACCTAATAAGCAAAAAGGATGCCAAACCAAGATTATTGAGATGGATCCTGTTATTACAAGAGTTTGACTTAGAAATCAAAGATAAGAAAGGAACCGAGAACGTTGTTGCAGATCACTTATCCCGAATAGAAGGCATCAAACATGAACCAGTACCAATAAATGACGATTTCCCGTGCGAACATCTGATAGCCAAATTAGAAAGTGACATGCCTAACTTAATCTCGGAAGATCCAGAACTCGAAAAAGTCGTAGAAGCCGTCTATGCCCAAGTCACATTACCTTGGTATGCTGACATCGTTAATTACCTAGCTGCAGGCGTGCTTCCACCGGATCTCACTTATTAGCAAAAGAAGAAATTCTTCCACGATCTGAAACACAATTATTGGGACGAACCTCTACTCTTCAAGAGAGGGGCTGACAACATATACCGTCGTTGTGTCCTAGAGGAAGAAATAGAAAATATCATTTCCCAATGCCATTCAGCACCATATGGTGGTCATGCTAGTACATCCAAGACGTGCGCTAAGATTCTCCAAGCTGGCTTATTTTGGCCTAACCTCTGGAAAGACGTTCACATCGCTGTGCTAAAATGTGATCGATGCCAACGAACTGGCAACATCTCACGACACGATGAAATGCCTCAGAAAGGAATCTTAGAGGTAGAAATCTTTGACGTATGGGGAATAGATTTCATGGGACCATTCCCGCCTTCTTTTGGTAATAACTACATACTCGTCGCGGTAGACTATGTGTCTAAATGGATAGAAGCCATTGCTGCTCCAACAAATGACGCACGAGTAGTAATCAAACTCTTCAAAAACACAATCTTTCCTAGATTCGGTGTACCCAGACTTGTCATTAGTGACGGCGGATCACTTCATATCGCGAATATTTGATAAACTTGTTTCTAAATATGGAGTCCGACACCGAGTAGCTACACCCTATCACCCGCAAACTAGCGGACAAGTAGAGGTCTCGATCAGGGAAATAAAATAGATATTGGAAAAGACTATCGCTACCTCAAGGAAGGATTGGTCATCAAAGCTAAACGAAGCTTTATGGGCTTATAGGACCGCTTTTAAGACACCAATAGGTACTACACCCTACAAACTAGTTTACGGTAAATCCTGTCACCTCCCTGTAGATTAGAGCATAAGGCCTTCTGGGCTATTAAGACACTTAATTTCAACTACACCGAGGCAGGAGAAAAACGAATCTTAAACTTACACGAATTAGAAGAACTTCGATTGGACGCTTACGAAAATGCCCATATCTACAAAGAACGAACTAAAAAGTGGCATGATAAACGTTTAGTCAAGAAACAATTCAGTGTGGGAGACATCGTACTGCTGTTTAATTCAAGATTAAAACTATTCCCAGGTAAACTAAAATCTAGGTGGTTTGGACCTTTTGAAGTGACTAAAGTACTTCAGAGTGGAGTTGTTGAAATTACCGATAAGATGAATGCACCGTTTATCGTAAACAGGCAACGTCTAAAACATTATAATAAGAACGAAAATAGCCCTCAAGTCTGCAGTATAGCATTGCTTGAGCCTCCAGCTCAAACACCCGAATAGCTTGTCACCAAGCTATCGTCAGGCTTTAGACGTTAAAAACAACGCTTACTGGGAGGCAACCCAATTTTTCCCGCATTTTCCTCATTACTGTATTTCATTCTCATTTTTATTTAAAATTCTACTTTGAAACTTTAACAAAAATTCTAAACTTAAAATTGCTACTATTTTTACTTTCTTTTATTTTCATATTTTATTTTATTTTTCTCTTTTATTTTTGTTTTTACCGCCTTTCGTTTTTAAAAATCCTGACTTCAAATTTCTGTTTTAAACTTTTCAAGATTTTAAAAGTCTTCAAACCTTCCTCCTGTTTTTCTCCGACTTACCTGCGAGTATGGCCGCGTACGACTTCATAAAGGTTCATTTTCGAGGATTAGCTCAAAAGGCAAGATTTGAAGCATTAACTGAAAGAGACATAGCCTTAACACTGTATTATGATAAGTCTACCATGGAGAAACTAGGAATTATTGATAGCATCCAATACCTGTTTAATCAAATAGGCTGGGAGAACACTTCTTTGAAAACCCGTTTTGCTACCTATAAGGACCTCACCTACGAATTCCTTAGCTCCTTCAGGTACTTACCCAACTATGGTTTTGGATCCAACACAGAGCTGATCACCTTTAGGATGTTTGGAATGGACCAAACCCATAGCCGAATGTCATTAGCCAACCTCCTAGGATTTCCTAGCGGACCACATGTGTTCATCAGTGCAGAAGATGACGATCTTGATTTTGAACTCAACCAGTTCTGAGGTAGAATCACAGGCGACTATCACCCTGACCCAAACAGCATGTATAATGATGAGATTCATAACCCAGCTTTCAGATACTTTCATAAGATACTAGCTCACACCCTTTTCGGAAAAGAAGAAAATATTACTACAGTATCTAAAGAAGAGTTATTTATCATGTTCTGTGCTTCTCAGGGCCGTACAGTGAATGCAGTACCTTTTATGATGAGATCCTTCCGACGCCTCACTCAGGACCCACAATCACCTATTCTAATAGGAGGCCTCGTGACAATGATTGCCCACGAGCTTGGCCTTAGATTCCACCTAAATGCAAGCACTAGTTTTGGTACCATCCGACCCATGAATATCCAGTTCTGCTTTAACCAGCGCATTTTAAGAACTATGGGACCTGGACCTTACGAGTACCTCATCAATGACAAACCTGTCCAGCTATTCACATTTCCAAATCATCAGATGACAAGTATCTATAACAAGGACAATTGGGTTTATGAATTGGATGAGCCTATGGGACCTCCTTCACCTCAATCAACACCACAGAATTACATGTACGACAATGATCACATCTCTGAAGCACATGATTATATGTACTACGAGGATGCTGTATCAGAAGCTGAGGTAGACCCTACGACCCCTCCGCATTACAACACCTATCCTGAGCCCATTCCTGAGGAAACCACTGACAAAATGGATACTGTTCTGCACCGATTGGACAACGTTGACGCAGCTCTGACCACCGTAAAAACAGACATCACAAGCATACACAGCGAACTCGTAGTCTTCATGGACTTAGTCTGTGACCAGCTCGACTACTACGCCCGGAAGTTTGATGAATTGAAGGCACGAAAAAACTAGATATTAGCTTTAGTTTAGTTTAGTTTAGTTTTTCTACTTTCCGTCCGTTTTCAATTATTTTGATTTTTGCATTGTTAATTTCCCTTATGTATTACATTACAAACAATCATTTCAATTACATGATATTTCCATTTTCTTCTTTATTCATCGATTCTGTTTTTTTACGTTATCCTTTGTTTATTGGCCGATATAATACATTGCCATATCATTTATACCCCTAAAATTCATTGCAAGAACACCCCCATAGCAAAATTCTGCGTTCTGCAGATTTTGCTGGTGTGACGACCGTCACAGAAGCCTGACGCTCGTCACACGGGTGACGACCGTCACAGATACGTGACGACCGTCACGAGCCCAAAGCTGTTATCTGCTATAACAGGGGTTGCGTTTTTTCTCCCACTCATATCCTTTCAACTCCCAATCATCACAAACTCAAACCCCACTTCCAATTTTCGTTTTCCCACCTTGCCCCATATATTCCAACTCCCATTTCAACTTCCTAATCCACTTCTGTAACATTTTTCACTCCACATTTCCTCAGCATCCTCCAACAATGGTGAGAAACAACGAAACCCCAGACCTCAGCAATATCGTATTCAGCGACGGCGACTCCGGAGATAAACAGCGAGCCAACTATATCGCCTTCCATCAACGGTCGCTACAGCCGACCCACTACCCGCATATCCCATCCCTCACGGAGCTCGGCCTCCTTGACGGCGTCACTTGGATGCTCCAAAGAGCCGGCATCTGGCACCTCTGCACCAATCCGCAGCCGACGTACGAACAAATCACCCTCGAGTTCCTTAGTTTGTTCACCTACTTCACTTCCAGCGGCGACCTCAGCCAACACTCCGGTGCTGCATGCTTCCGTATGTTCGGCACGAACTATCAACTGAACCAGAACCAGATTGCCGCCATCTTCCAATTCCCTCGCGGCGACAATGCTCACCGCCGCCTCACTGTACAGTTTCAGCACGAAGCCTTCGCGCTCTGGTACCAGTTAATCGGAATCAATGCCGATGGCTGGGATTCTCTGCATGCAACGCACATCCACAACCCGACCATCCGGTATTTCCACCGAGCACTGAGCAACACCATCTTCGCCCGGGATAGTAACCATAAGGTGAACTCGAAAGAGCTCTTCTTTCTCCGTTGTGTCTTCAACAACGAGCCCATCAACGTCGTTCCGTTCCTCCTGGCCCATATTCAGGCCAACTGTAACCGTGGCTCTAAGCCATTTTACTTTGGCGGGATTGTTACTTCCATTGCACTCGGGCTGAACCTCGGTGACCGCCTCCAGCATCTCCATGCCATTCCCTCGGTGTTCCTCGACACCGACCACTGTAGAGCTTCTCACCTCATCCGTTCCAGGGCCGACGGCAAGTACCACCCGGTCGTGCGTGGCAAAACCGTCAGAAGTATCATCCTACCATCACGCACCCGGATGCACCCACAGGATCGTGCCAACTGGCTATTTGACCTCAATGCCCATGCTGCTGCCGCTGCTCTAACTCAGACTCACACCCAAGGTTCTGGTGACGAAATCCAAGATGAGTTGGACAGAACCGAGCAACCGGAGGCATCGCAACCACTTCCTTCTGAAGGCACATCCTACCACCGCCGCCGCCATCGTCCAGAGCCTGACTACTCTGAAGAAGACCTCTGCCAATCCTTCGACCAGCAGGCCCAGATACTCGCTATGATGCAGCAGCAGAATCAGCAAGCAGAGCAGTTCGAAGCTTGGCATCGGACCCAAATGCAACAACTCCAAACCGGCCAGGAAACCATTACTGAGAACTTGGCGAATCTTACCTTGCAGTTCGAAGGACCCCGCAACTATGTCTATCACACCGGAGCACTGGACTTTGAGGCCCGAGCCGACCAAGTCAGAGCCAGAGGACGCGAGAGAGGACGTGACCGAGGCAGAGGCCGTGATTAGTTATTTCTTTCCTTATTTGTTTACTATATTTTCAGTTTCTTTGTACTTTCATTTCCCTTGTATTTCCCTCTCGCATTCTTTCAAATCAGTGGGGACACTGATTAAGATAGTGTGGGAGCGGAGCGTTTATTTCCCATTCCCTTGTACTTTTAATTCCGTAAGTTCAATTTGAACATTTTCACGTTTTAGCAAATAAAATCTCTTTTATATATCTTCTTCCGTTATGCAAACATCCCCGCTTTATTCGACATAACCAAAAAAATTTTGTTTGTTCCTCAAGAGCAAAAGCATCACGAGAATGCGCCCAAGTTCAAACCAAGTTTTGAAACTCCGAGACGACAATTCTAACAAAACCAGTACCGTCCTGACACCTTAGATCTCCGGTTTATGCGAGTCGGTTTCACTACCTACGTGTACCAAAGTTTCAAGTGTCTACGCAAACTCAGCCCCAAGTAGTTTATACTAGCAGTCAGCACCATCCAAAAACACTTCTAAGCGAGCGACCAATGCAAATAAGTGTATGATCTCCAAAAAGATGAAAAATCATGAAAAGAAATCCATTTAGCCCAAATATAAAGACGCGTTCCCTCTAAGTTAGGTGCTTCTCGCCCGAGCATTTAGCCCAACGGTACGAAAACTCATTGAAAAATCAATGGTATAAGCTTATGAGCAATGAAAAAGATCAAAACAGAAAGGAGATCATATTCACTAACAGGTCGACTTGCCATGAAAGTGTATGGACAACGGGCTTAATGTGATTGCGCTAGAACAAACAGGGTGAACTTGACGCGAGAACCTTGACACCAAGCTACAGTAGCATGACTGAGACCGATTTGCATAAGAAGGAGACCTCCGAAGACTTGTAGTCCAGTGTCGTCACCGTACTCGTTTTGTTCCTACTAAGAATCCCGGTTTTTCCCAACTTTGTGAATGAGGAAGCTACCTCGTCCTTGCCGACTTTTTCCTGTTTTACTTGAGGACAAGCAAAGATTCAAGCTTAGGGGAGTTTGATAACACGAAATCATATATATATATATATATATATATATATATATATATATATATATATATATATATATATATATATATATATATATTGATGCATAATTCAACTGATGTTTGACTATTTTCGATCCGATTTCGGGTTCTTTCCATGTTATTTGTTTGATATTTTGCAGGTATTTGATAATCATGTCTAAACAAAGCAATGTGAAGAAAAGAAGCAATTACAGATGAAATATGGACGAAAACCAGATGAAAACAACATGAAAAACGCAGAATGCATATTTTACTGCTGTGACGACCGTCACACCTCCATGACGACCGTCACACAGGTGACGACCGTCACACGCCGTGACGACCGTCATGCAGGCAAAAACGCACAACATCAAATGAACATGCAAAATGCAGTTCCAAGTCCCAAATAATGGACCACTACTCCCTGATATTTCTGCCTCCAAATCCACCTTCTTCAAATTACAACCATTAGAATTCTATTTCTATAAAAGGGGAAGGAGGGGAGCTGAGAAAGGGAGCCGCATTCAGACAATGAAGTGCTGCCCAATTTTATTTCCAGAGCAAAAACTTTAGTTTTATTCTTTCTATTTTTTTTGTTTCCTTTCCTTATTCCTGTATTCCATTTCGACAATATTCGTTTGTGCACTCTATTGGTTTGAAGACATAATTCTGCCGACATCGTTGGGATTTGGCCAAAAGCCAATTGGATACGTTACAGGTTTTTCATTATTTTGTTTATTGTAACTTTAATTATCAGTAATATGAATTTTCTAAGTTTCTGTTTTTATTTATGTTCTACCTTTCGCAAATCCATGTCTAGCTAAATCAGAGTAATCGATATGTAATAATAATTCAGACAGGATTTGATAATAACCGGTTGAAAACTTTCTTTCTTTCAAAACTTGTTTATGGTCTGAGTGTTTAAACTTATTTACTGAATAAACGTTCGTCGCAAAAGCGAGAACTTATTTAAAAGTAGTTTTGCCACGACAGTGGGAAATTAATTAAGGTACGAACCAACAAGCGACAGCTGCGGTAAGACCAGATAGTAAACACTAGGCATTTGTTTTAATAACAGCGAAAGCACTTTAAAATGGATTAGAACTTAGAGATTTCCAAAAAATAGTTTTAACCCCGAATGGGACAGCGAAAGCGTACATTTGGCCCTTAGAATTATGACTAGCGTCAACAACCATCGTGAGACGAAAGTCTTCAGATCACTATTTTCTGCTTAAATAAATTCTGAAAAATATTTCATATACCGGTAACTTGTCAAATCCCCGAAGAACATAATTACTGCATATCGATTCACGTGATTATAATTCAAGTAACATTTCTAGTTCCCTTTAGTGACAAAAATTATTCCCTTAAACATTACCTACCTAGCTAAACATAGTAACTCCCGAGAACATTAGTTTGATTACGAGTCCCTGTGGGATCGATATCTTTTATTACTACGCGATAGACTGTGCACTTGCAGTTAAGTTGTATTAGACATAGAAAGTCGTGATCAACTATTCTGCTGATTGTAGTTAAAATAGGGGGATTATCCCCAGTATCGATCTCAAGGACGTCTTCACGATATAGAGTTCTAATTTTATTTTAGTTAAACAAAAGCTCTAAGGTTTTTAAAGAGGCTTTGTTTAATTATACAAATCTTTTCAAGTGAAAATGGACAATTGACTAATTGGTTTAAACAGATATGAGTAACCTGCTAGGGAAGGTATATGATCCAACTCAGTAACAACTCCTAATTAACATGCAACAACTTATTGTAACTACTTAATTACCAATTATTTAGAATGTTTACTCCTAAGTCCTTAGTGAGAAAACCTTTAATCGGTTACCCTAATTCCTACGTCCATAGAGAATTATAAGTGAGATTAAGCAATCAATTATCAAGAATTATTACGGTTCCTATAGGGTATCCCTAGTCCTAGGTGATATCTACTATAGGATGATCAAAAGAAAAGCCTTAACAATGGCGGTCCAGCCTAATCATTAATCGTAAATCAAACCATGTTGGTCCGATAGGGCAAGCATTAAGAACAACTAGAGATCAAATCAGTTATGAAAACAAAGGAAATGTCAGTGCAATAATAATATCAGAGTCATTACAGATTAAAATCAGGGACACCCCCTAGCATTTGGGGTTTAGCTACTCATAATATTCAAAGAAAATACAAAATAAAAACTAGACTTTACAAGATAAGAAGGTTCTTGGATCTTCAATGGCTTCCGCTCATAAAAACCTTAAGTTCCCCCAATCACCTTGATCTCTCTAATCCTGATAATGCAATTCTTCTATGGCTAAAAAGTCTTGTTTTCCTTCTCAAAATCTGTCTTAAATACTCCCAGGTCCAACACAATAATAGGAAAATACCTAAAATACCCATAGGGATCACAAAGGCCTAAAAAATCAGAAAATCGGAAGATGAAGCGCCTCATCCAATACGTTTGTGTAAGCTGACACGGGCGGCCGTGTTAGCTCCCTGGTCATCTAATGCAAAAGTAACCCTGCTCCAGACTTGCTGACACGGTCGTGTCAGCTGACACGGGCACCCGTGTCAGCCCCTTGTTTCACTTTTAAAACTCTTCCGAATTACTGATATTTTCCCGGTTTTTGCTCCGATTCTTCTTGATTGCGTACCTGAATATAAAAACAATGGAAATACCAAACCAACATATAAAATGTGATAAAAGGAAATAAAATGCAACTAAACGTATAAGATAATTAGCTAAAACTCATGGTAAAATAACGTATAAAAATCACTGATCATTCCTCTTTGTGTTCATTAATCAAAAGGAAATTGCCATCATTTTTTTTAAAAGCAGAAGTAAAAATTTCAGAATTTCTATTTTGAAAACAAAAGGTAAATTCATTTTTGTGTTTCAAGAATGTTAATCAAATAAACATGTCATTTTACAAAGTAGAATAAATGAGAATTGTAAACAAAAGGCACAAGGGCTCAAGTTTTCATTAATAGAATGGTGATCAGCCTAATGCGTGATTCCATGGAGCATTACAAAGTTTAGAGAATGGTAATTTAAAGGGAAAAAGGCTACATTGAAACATAATGACCACTTATCCTTTTATCAACTTTGAATTCTGGACATTCTTGAGCTCCTGTTGAAGGTGACCTTGATTGAGGATTCCTTGCCAGATGAAGTTGGTTTTAAGGATCCAATCTTTTTTGATGCAGTTACTTGCCATAAATCCCTAACTTTTAGGCGAGCTGTTTTTTTGTTTTTAGGCGAAGTATTTCTTGACTAGATCAACATTTGTGGGATAAGTAAACTCTTCTCCATCCATGGTTATGAGTATTAAGGTACCACCTGAGAATGCTTTCTTAACAACATAGGGGCCATCCTAATTTGGAGTCCATTAGCCCCTGGAATCAGTGAGAAATGATTGGGTCTTTTTGAGCACGAGGTCTCCTTGTCTGAATACCCGAAGTTGAACCTTTTTTACAAAAGCTTTCTTCTTTCTTTGTTGATATAACTGACCATGGCATAAAGCTTTCATTCTTTTTTCTTCAATCAGATTCAGTTCATTGTGTCTGCTTTGACACCATTCAGCTTCTGTTAGCTTGGCTTCCATCAATACTCTTTTTGACAGGATCTCAACCTCTATGGGGAGCACTGCTTTCATGCCATATACTAAAGATAAAGGGGTTGCTCCAGTTTAAGTGTGGATGGATGTGCGATAACCGTGAAGAGAAAATGGTAGCATCTTGTGCTAATCTTTATAGGTTACAACCATCTTTTGAATGATCTTCTTGATATTTTTGTTAGCTACCTCTACCCTTCCGTTCATCTTAGGCCGGTAGGGAGACGAGTTATGGTGTTTAATTTTAAATTCAGCACATAATTCTTTCATCATCTTATTGTTCAGGTTAGTCTCATTATCAGTAATAATCTGGCCTGGAACACCATAACGGCATATGAGATTGTTTCTGATAAATCAGACAACCACTTCTATGGTCATATTGGTATATAATGTTGCTTTGACCCATTTAGTGAAGTAATTAATGGCTACCAGGATGAATCGATGTTTGTTTAAGTCTCTAGGTTCAATCCTTACAATCATATAGATTCCCCATATAGAAAAAGGCAATGGAGAAGATAGAGCTTTGAGATGCGTTGGCGCTACATGGATCTTATCGGCATATATCTAACAGTTGTGATATTTCCTCATGTATTTGTAACAATCAGGTTCCATTGTCAGTTAATAATATCCCGCTCTTAGAATTTTTCTTGCCATTGTATGCCCATTGACATAAGTGCCAAAGGATCCTTCATGAATCTCTTTCATTAGCATGTTTGCTTCGTGTCTGTCCACGTATCTTAGTAAAACCATGTCGAAGTTTCTTTTGTAGAGTACATCATTGTTCAGGAAGAAGTTGTCAGCCAGTCTTCTGAGATTCTTCCTATCTTTTCTTGATGCCCCAGGCGGGTATTCTTGTCTTTGAAGAAAGCACTTGAGGTCGTGGTACCATGGTTTGTCTTTGATGACGACTTCCAATGCAAATATATAAGCGGGCCTACCAAGGCACATTATATCAATCTTGGGCACATCGTTCCATCAATTCACATTAATCATGGATGATAGAGTAGCCAGTGCATCAGCCATGTGGGTTTCTTCACGGGGTATGTGATGAAACTCAATCTTGTTGAATAAAGGTAACAACCTTCTTGCGTAGTTTTTGTAAGGAATTAGTACAAGTTGACGTGTGTCCCACTCTCCTTTGATCTGATTTATAACCAGAGGTGAGTCTCCATACACATCCAAGTTCTTTATCCTTAAGTCAATAGCTTCTTCGAGACCCATGATACAAGCTTCATATTCGGCCTCATTGTTGGTACATTTGAATGCCAATCTGGCGGTGAAAGGAATATTGCCCAAATTATGTTTCCATAAGCATTGACAGCTCCGTCGAGTATTAATCCCCATTGGGATCCTGGCTCTGGCCCTTCGCTTGGTAGCGGTTCATCGCTTTATTTCATCTTTAGGTGCATTACATCTTCATCTGGGAAGTCAAATTTGATTGATTCTTGATTGTCAATTGGTTAATAAGCCAAATGATCGGCTAGAATACTTCCTTTGAAGGCTTTTTGAGCATGATACTTGATGTCGTATCTTGACAACAACATCTACCAACGGGCAATCCTCCCTGTTAAAGTAGGCTTTTCAAAGACATACTTGATTGGATCCATTTAAGAGATTAACCAAGTAGTGTAACAAATCATGTACTGGCGAAGACGTTTAGCTGCCTAAGCTAGAGCACAACAGGTTTTCTCGAGCATAGTGTATCGAGTTTCACAGTCCGTGACCTTCTTGGTTAAGTAATAAATGGTGGACTCTTTTCTTTTGGTTTCATCTTGTTGGCCAAGCACACAACCCATGGAGTCTCTAAAGAATGTAAAGTAGATGATCAGTGGTCTTCCTTCCATTGGAGGGGACAAAATAGGCGAATTTAAAAGATATTCTTTGATGTTGTCAAAAGATTTTTGGCAATCCTCTGTCTATACACAACTTTGGTTCTTTCAGAGTAGTTTGAAGATCGACACGCATGTCACGATCATGAGGAATATGAATCTTGAGATGTAATTCAGACGTCCTAAAAATCCTCTTACTTTCTTTTCAGTCTTCGGAGAAGGCGTTTCTTGAATGGCCTTGACCTTGTCAGGATCAACCTCAATTCCTTTTTGGCTGACGATGAATCTCAAAAGCTTTCCTGAACGAACACCAAATGTACATTTGTTGGGATTCAAGTGGAGTTTGTATTTTCTCATACGCTAAAATAACTTTGATAGGTGTTCCACATGTTCTTCTTCTGTTTTAGATTTGGCAATCATGTCATCAACGTACACTTCAATTTCTTTGTGCATCATGTCGTGAAACAGAGTTGTCATAGCCCTTTGATAAGTGGCTCTTGCGTTCTTCAGACCGAACGACATTACTTTGTAACAAAAGGTGCCTCATGGGGTGATGAATGAAGTTTTCTCCATATCTTTTGGTGCCATTTTGATTTGGTTATAGCCCGAGAACCCATCCATGAAGGACAATACTCTAAATTTTGTTATGCTATTAACCAACATATCAATGTGTGGTAGAGGGAAGTCATCCTCTTTTTCCAGAACAATGGGATGTTCTCATCCTCTTACGACAACTTTCCATGACTTGTTATCCATAAACTTCATAAAGGCCACTATGTGTGCTTTCCAATAGTCATAATTGGTTCCAACCATAATGGGTGGTCTGTTAATAAATCCTCCCTCCTTGTCCATCGTACCAAAAAGTATCTTCGCTAGATCTCACCCAGATACAAATTAGGATGCCTGCTCTAAAACCAATTGAAACTCTGGTATTAGATGTGAGATATAGAAGGCAATGTCATGACACTAATATCTGAACTATTATCAACTTAAGAACAAGATAATAAACCCAATAGGAAAATAGTAAACAACACAAGCAATTGTTAACCCAGTTTGGTGCAACTCACCTACATCCGGGGACTACCAAGTCATGAAGGAAATCCACTAAAATAGAATTAGTTTGAAGATTCTCAGCAAACAACTGCAGGTTTACAATCTTCTCACTTAATCTCTATCCGTGCAATTTCTATCTAAGACACTCCTTGATATGAGACCCTTCTCACTTATCTTCAATCACACAACAGTGAAAAAGCTAATAAAAAAGAATAATAGAAGCCACACTTCCAAAGACACAAAATTCACTCTTACTTAAAAGCTCATGAGTGATTCACAGTTACAACTCAATAAACTCAGTCTAGTTAAAGCATCTAAGTGATGAATGAATGGCTCACAAATAATACAAACTCAGAACCCTAATCCTTAAGCATTGGACACTTTCTTCCCTAGTTTCTCTAATCTTCAAATAGGATTGTAAGGTCTTTATATAGAGAAATGCTTCGCATGGGCTTGGGCATTAGCAAAAAACAAACTCTAATTTGATCAAATCAAATCAGATAATTCTTCAAATATTTTCACGATTAAAGGCATAAAAATAGAACCAAATATTCCAAAAATAACTCCACGAAATATGCAAAAGAAACTCTTTTGATCCAAATAAAATCTCCACCCTAATTTGCGCCAGCAATATATCTTACCAGAAAAGCACAAAACATTGCTAACAAATAGCAACAAATAAATCACAACATTCTGAGCTGAATGTTGTTCAGTTCTGTAACATGCTTTAGCAAAAATGCAGCCAACACAGAACTTACAAAAAGAAAATAGAGGAAATAAAATAAAAAGAAGGAAAAAGCCACATCCCTTGGATCTGCGATGACTAATCAAAGTATGTACAATGGACGGTACATATCTGCAATGTATGGTGGATTTAAAATGGAAAAATACACTAGATCAATAAAATACGTGGACCATTAGATCTATGTGGATTGGCGAAAATAAACGCATCTGAGGCTCTAGATAAAGACACACGGTGGAACTTAAGTGAAATATCACATGTGATCCATTTTAAACTTAAAACATACTTCGGCCACCTCTTGTTATCCAATCATCTTCTCCATTTATACCTCACCGGAGTTTTGGAAAATGGCAACATTTGAGAATAAAAGCACCACTATTGTGATCGCTGGCTCATCACGAATCCAACCATATGCTTCACTTTCATTTATTGAAAGGGAGCATGAAGAATTTCAGAGAAATGCAGTGAAATAACAAAACACGAAAACAAAAAGTAGATGATCAATGTGAAGTATCAATGCAAGGTAAGTTAGGGGAAACAATCAGAAGGAAAAATGCTACATCTTAGTAACTTGTTGGAGTGAAAATGGAGCCTCAAACTACCTTGTCCAAATGTGATCGGAGGAGCTTACAGGTCAGCATAATTCAGGGAGTCTCAGAGCTTGATTCTTGTTGCAGAAGCTTCATAGAAGTACGATGGAGCTAATGGAATCAAGAAATGAGGTTGAAATGGCTCAAAAGTTCAGACTGAAATCACAAAAATTCAGAGGGAGGTGTGAGCTCAAGGAGGGGTTCATGGGGATTTCTAAGCTTGATTTTCAATGCAAATGAGCCTTCGATTTATAGATGAAGAGAATGAGACTCATACGTGTGAGAATTGGCTCGAATTCATGTAGAATCATAAGCAAATAAAGTGTGACCAAGCTTGAATGGAAAGTCATCAAAACGTAGTGGAATGCTTGTAATTTTGAGTCGTTTTTAATCCTTGCACATTTCTTGACATCACCAGACCCTAATCACGTGCACCCAATGATTTTAAAAGGAAATTTGAGTGATTTTGCAAATCTGATCATGCATCAAATTCCAGTTTCAGGTAGCCATGTTCATGATGAGGCCAAATACAATCTACTCGTGCATTTCTTGAATTTCTTTGAGCCGGATTATCTATTCATGGAGTAGAATACAATGCAAAAGGAACCAATCCAAAAAGATGCTTGATGTGAAAGTTGGGTTCGTGGCCCTGAAAATTTGGTCAGGCATTAGGTCAAACATGTCATGACCTAGTTTTGTGCACAAGTGACCTTCAAGATTTGGGGTCCTTAGAGCATGAATTGATGTTTGACCTCTAAAGTAAAGTTGTAGAGGGAAGCAAGAGGGACATTTGGAAAAAAGAAGTGCCCAAAATTTTAATAATGAAGGAGTTATGATCTTTGGAAGTTAGGCATGTCAAGCTTGAACCTAGGCCAAAAAATTTTAAGTCCACAAGATGACCTATAATGTTTTCAAACTTTTGATGGTCTTTCAAGCACAATTGGCTCTTGACTTGTGAAGAGAAGTTGGAGATGGTGTCATGGTGAGTCATTTTTCCAAAGAAGCATTCAAAAATTTTGAAGTATGAAGAAGTTGTGAAGTCTTGAACTTAGGCTTAAAATGTTGACTTTTTGGTCAAATTTCCTTGAATAAACTTGCAACCTTTGGACTTGTTTTGCATTTCAAAGTTCATTGATGATCATATGGACCCAAAATAATGTATCCTTAATTGTCCTTTGATGAAGCATGTCATGGATTGATGAAACTTGTTGATGAAGACATGGAAATAAACACATGAACCTTGGGAATTTCTTGAGAAACAAGCCATCCAATCTTGAAATATCTTTGATTAAAATGAGGTTGAATGATGCTTGAACCATTTTGATTTGAGGTGAGAGGTCATGCATTGATGATTTTCCCTTAAAACTCAATGATTAACCATACTTGGACCTGAGGGATTCAAACCCTAGCTGAGGATTCTTTCACTTAATGCTCTTGATTTCAAGCCATACCAACAAAAGGACAAGACACCTATTTTTGTATTTTGGTTAGAGGTTATTAAAATATAAAGCACATAAGTATAAAGAGAAAGATACACAAACGGGTTCTTGGTGATGTCTACAAAGACAACCCCAAAGGTAGGGGAGTTTGAATACAACCAAGTTTGTGATCTTGATGCATTATGAGGGTAAAAATGGGATGGGATCTTAGGGATAAAAATTAGGGTATGACAGGTTGAGTAAACATCTTCCTTGCATATATCATAAGATGGCTATGAGGACAAGTATTCCTCTTGTCTTTCTCAAAATCAGGAACCTTAAGCTTAGCAGGGATCTTCATATTAGGAACAAGGCAAAGGTCATGAGTTTTATTCCCAAATAGCTCTTTCCCTCTCAAGGCTTTTATCTCTTTCTGCATTTCCTGGAAGTGGTCTTGGAACTTATTCATCCTTTCATAAACACCAATTCTCTCACTGGGTTCAACATGATAAACAAGCTTTTCAGTATGTGGAACAATATGAATCATAGGAGGAGGAACAGTCATAACTAGTTTCACAACAGGAATCTCAATAGCAGGCTGACAACCTTCAGGCACAAAATTCAGAGGCATGCCCGAAGGGAAACCATTAGGCATCTGATGTTATGGAACACTAACTGGAGCCACGGAAACAGGAGTTGATATGATCTCAGAAATCATAGTCGCTTGAGGTTGAGTCTGAGTTGTATGAGGAGAATGAGGAGGATGTGAAGATTAATTTTGGACAGTAACCAGAGATTCAACCAAAGCATCCAATCGTTCCATTCCATCTCTCAGGGTAGTCACCTCTTCATCAAGTTCTTTGCTATCTTGTTCAAGATGATCCATCTTCCTCTGATAATTAGCTCGAGTATTATACTGATGAGACAACTTGTCTTCTGAGAAGACCAAGAGAAAGTAAATAAGACACATGTAAAACTCTCAAAAAGAAACACCAATTGCAAAATGATGCATGATATACAGTGCAAATGTTTTATTAGTGTTCAAGTAACTTTAAGATATAAAGCAATTGCAAACATCATAAAGAAATAATACCTTTTAAAATACTGAAAAACCTTATTTCATTAATAATTGGAAGGATTACAATTTGAAGTGCAAGTTTCAAAAGCTCCTAAATACAAGAGGAAATAGCTAGATCCTAAGGGTACTAAGGAACCACATCTAAAGATAATCCAACTCCATGTTGATACTTCCTCCTAAGCCTCTTGATCTTCCTCTCATAAATACTCTTCATGGTAGTTGTCTATATCACAAGATGATCCATAATGCCTTTCCAAGCACCTGAAGTAGGAAGATGAATACTTTTAGATGGTGAAATGCTAGAGGAAAATAAATCCTTTTGCTCTCTCTTACTCTTCACAACACGCTGCTCAAGCAACTCTATCAAATCATCATTTTCTTTCAATTGCTTCTGCAATTCTATCTATACAAGATTTGAAGCATAAAACTTGCTTTCCCAAGTATCCATATCTTGCTTCATCTTGGCTAAAGCTTATTGAAGTTATTCACTAGGAATGGTAGGTGGTTTGGCATGTCACTTCTTATAAACATATGGCATCTTAAGCTCCCTTGCTCTCCCTTTCATCCAAAGAGTATAAGGCTCCAAATTTACACAGTTCTGCTTTCCAAGCTCACCCTTCCCTTTTCTATAGATATTGTGTTAAGCATGCGTCATTCTCTTCTTCAAACCTTGAGTATCCTTACCTTCTTGGAAAAATAAATCCTCCAACAAGATGTTATTAGGTTTATCTTTCAAGCCATATCTAAATTGATGTCTTGCTAAAATTGGATTGTAGTTTATTCCCCCTTGTGTACCAAAAAGAGGTACATTAGAGAACTCTATATAACTATCAATAATCTTAATATTATCATAAATGGAAGAATACCAAGTGATTTCAGCATTGGTAAGGGACATGATCCTTTGAGGCAACCTCAAACAACTCTTATTTTCCTTGAAGATAGAAGATTGTGGCAAGTGCGAAATAAACCATTTGTATAGTAGAGGTATATAATAGTTCTATTATCCTTGGAGGTCCTATTATGGATAGAGAAATAAGTATAGCCAAGCAAGGTTGGAATAGGATTCCTAATCAAGAATATTTGAATAGCATTAACATTAACAAAGTTGTTAATGTTAGGGAAAAAGATCAATCCATAAATGTGTAAGGCTAAGATAGCCTCAAAAGGTACCATGCTACCAGCACTAGCAAAAGAAAAAGCTTTCTCAATAAAGAATTTCAAAGTCAACCCTTGAATACCTCCTTTAACAATAAGATAGGCACTTACATCATATTTTCTTAGGTGAATAGTTATTGCAATGACTTGTAATTTAGGAACCTCCTCCAAACCACTAAAAGGAACCTTATTAGAAATTGGTACACCCATAAGATAGGCATACTCTTCCAAGGTAGGCATAAGCTGATAATCTAGAAATGTGAAACACCGCTAGACAGGATCATAAAACTGAACTAGAGTATTAAGAAGTCCATCTTCAACATTGGTGAATAGAATGGAAAAGAGTCTTCCATAGAGAGCTTTGAAATCCACATAATCAACCACTAAAAATGTTAACTTTCTCAACTCTTTTAAACCAAGAGCTCTGAAACTATTCTTTTGAGTGTTCCTCCTTCCAATATCCATGATCAAAATGCTTGCGATGTTTGTAAAGAGAATCTCTAAGTTCCTTGAAAACTAAGTGAAAAATGATGTTCATGAATGCATGAGTTCATGATAATGCAATAAACACAAACAAGATCATAAACAAGGTTCAAAGGTTCAACATCATGAGCATGGAGTAAAGGGTAAGAACCACCCATAAGGTATGTACTAAGGGGTAATGACATATACAATGAGGTTTTACAAAGATCCTAGAGTCGTGATTCCATCTTTTGGATATTACCAACTTAAAACTACTACTCGCCAGCCAATATATTCTCAAGAGAAACTTGTCTGAGTGTAGTATCACGTAAAAACTAATCCAAGTCTACACCTGAATAGTCACCGCACTACGTCCTAAAAGGCCAAGATGGGTTAAAGGGTTCTAAGGTCCTTAGCTTCATAGGCTCTTAGATTGAAAGTAAAATGCTTTCATAACTCACTTGTTCAACATATTTACCCTCGATAAAGCCTCCACTGAGTTAGGGATCTCAAGTCAGCTTATTATGGATTAACTCCACCTAAGCCAAACATGACTCAAAGATCACCAAGCACCAAAAAACAAAAGCAAACAACTAATAATAATAATGATAATAAAACACAGATAAACAAGTTAGGCTTAACCCACTAGAGACTACTTCCCTAGCAGAGTCACCACTTTACTATAGCGGTGAAAATTTTGAGATTAAGTTATTGATTAACTTAACTCACAAAGTAAGATTTGACACCACTCTTTATTGTTTCCAAAGGGACGGGAAAAGAACGAATAAAACCCAAAAAAAAAATAAAAAACAAAGACAACAGGGTATGGGGGTTGGTTATGCAATGGGAAGGTGTTAGCACCCTAAACATCTATAGATAGGAACCTCCTGAAAATATGCTTTTGGATTAAAAAAAGGTTGTTTGCAAAAAGATTGGGGAGATGAGAAGAGAAACATTTTTTAGGGTTTTTGTTTGATAAGACTTCCTGAGACTCGTGCCTACGTACCTGCACAGTGCAATAGAGGATCAAAACCTCGTAGTTTGTGGTAACAATAACAAAAGAGTTTGTTTTGATTGATTTTAAATGAAAATACATTTTGTCATCTTAAAGGGGAAAATTCAACTAATCACCCACAAGTATGAGAAAGGAACATTTGAATCATCTTGATATGGAGGATTTTTGCATGGATTGAAATCAACAAGTCTATCACTCACATAGAAGTGGAAAATGTCAACATCTTTCAACCAATCCTATGGGGATATGAGAATTACATCTCAACTATGAAGATGAATCATGTATAATATTTGAGAATAAAAAGGTTTTGAAATGAAAAGTGCACAAAGAACACAAAAGATTTGAATGAGTTTTGTGTTTTTTAAGTCTTTTGAAATTGTTTTGATATGCTTAAGATGTGTTAGCATTTATTTAAGAAAAAGGTTTTTAAAATCACTTGACAAAGTCAAGTCTTGTTAAAGAAGTGGTTCAAGTTTGAAAACAAAAAAGTTTTAAAAAAGGGAGAATATTTTGAAAATTAAAGAAGGGAAGGAGATGAAGAGACTATCCTAAGAAAAGAAATAAAGAGGAAGTATGTGCAAGTTACTAACCAAAATCTAGCCAGCACTTGACAAGAGTCAAACCAACATCCCATTACTTTGGAGTAGGCCATAAGCAATAAGATAAGACAAGCATCAGTTGAAATAAGAACTCAAACCACAAGGTCAAAGCTATGTATCAGAGCCAAGTCTTCAAAGGTCATCCAAAAGTCTCAAGTATCAGATGAATCCAATAGCATATGGAAAAGTAACCAAAATCCATATGTCCAAAGGTCCAACTCCAAGTCAAGCAAAGGATAGTAACCATCAGTCCAAGAGAGATTAAAGGTTTTTATGGGGTTTCCCTTTATTAATGTCTTTAGAAGAAAAAGAAAATGTCTGAGTCGACAAAGGAAAAAAGAAGCAGAAATATAAACAATATGAAATGCAATGATAAAAATAAAGGCATAGAAAGTAAAGAGCAAGAAGTTAAATGACAAGAAAGTAAAGGGAAAGAAAAGTAAATGGCATAAAATAAAAGTTAGCACAATAATAATATTAGTATTGATGTTAGAGTTAATGATCTGATTCAAGACAAATTTAGCGCTATATTAAGCAAACGTAACACAATCTATTAGGAAGATCATACTATGGGAGGCCGGTCAATAAAAATTTGTGTACCTTACATGTTAAAGATATGATAGAAATCATACTCCTAAATCATGTATCACAAGTAAAAACCAAGGAGGGATCACGTACTAAGGCAAGGAGATTGGTCAATTACATCAATCATCCTTCATGATAACTTAGGACAAACTTATGCATCAATCCAAAGTACCTCAAATGATCATGATCAATTGGAAGGTAGATTTGAAATGAGGAAAGTTCATCAAGCATCAATCCAAACTTCATGAACAAGGTGAACTCTTAATCATCTAATTAATCAAGAGAAAAGAAAAAGAAAAAGAAGGGGGAAAGATGAAGAGAGAAACCAAATTAAACTATGACTTAAGATTCATCTATCATCAATCCAAAGTAATAAAAATGATCCAAATGATCATTTGATGATAAGTTTGAATTGATGAAGATTTACCCAACCTCATCAACACCCAAGGTCCATTGAGATTGAGGAAGATTTTAAACAAGAAAGTGATAATCCAAGCAGCCAGAAGTCAAACAATATTAAAATGCATTAATAAACAAATAAAATGTATTAAAATGAATTTTAAAATGATTTTAAAATGAAAATAAAAGAGAAAATGCAAATGAAGCATCTAAATATCAAACAGAAACTCAATAAAATCAAGATAGGTCAGAAACAAGTCAAGGATCATATCATATTTTTTTGGAGAATTTTAAAATTCACAAAAGTATTTTTAAACCAATTAAATTACATGAAAAATGAGAAAATATATAAAAATATCAAATCATGAAATAAAAATGTGAAAAAAAATGCACACAAGATAGAAAATATTTTTATAAAATTATAGAAAAAATTTGGAGTGAAAAAGATGAAGGGAACTATTTTTTATGACTTTTCAAAATAAATGAGAAATTAAAAACAATTAAAATCAAATAAAAATGTTATAAATGACCACAGCCACTAGATTAGGTCTAAGGATGACATTCACGTACACGCGTGGCCATCAAATCAGATTTTAAACATATCCAAGGGATCTAAACAAAAGGAACACGGTGGACCTTTAATGAAATAACGCGCTGGATCATTTTCAAAATAAAACAACCTCAGGTCACCGTTGTTGATCTCCGGACGCCTTCTCTGGTAGCTCCTCACTGGTGCTTTGGTAAATGGTAACATTAGAGAGTGAAACCACCACCATTGTGACTACTACGTCATCACGAATCCAACCATAGGCTCAAAATTCATTTATATAAACTGAGCTTGGAGAATTTTAGAGAATCGCGTGAAGAAAGTGAAAACAATTTTCAAAATTAAATGTCATACAAGATCAATCAAATCAAGATAAGTTAGGGGAAAGCATCAGAGAGCATCAGGCTACATTGTGGTAACTTGTTTGAGTGAAAACGAAGCCTCAGACTACCTTGTCTAAATATGATTAGAAGAGGCTGCAAGGTTGATCTGGTCAGCACGATTCAAAGGCTCTCAAGGCTTGGGAGTTATTTCAATAGCTTCGGAAGATGCCGAAGGTGCTAAGGAAATCAAGAAATGGAGTTGAAAATGCCTAGAAATTGAAAACGAAATCTTAAAATTTTAGAGAAAAGTGTGAGCTCGAGCAGGGTTTTTGGAGGCTATCCAAGCTTGAAATTCAGTGCAAATGCTTCCTCTATTTATAGTTGAGGTGAATGAAGCTCATAAGTGTGAGAATTGGTAATAAATCGTGTGAATCAAGTGTGACAAAAGTGTGATCATTCTTGGTTGTGAAGTCAGCCAAATTGCAATAAAATTCTTCTAATTTTGAGTCGTTTCTGATCCTCTGGTATTACTTAACATCGTCATGGACAAAACACGTGCAAAATTTTGATTAAAATTATGAATTGGGTGAATTGTTATTTCTGACCATGAGCAAATTTCAGTTCCATGAGGCCATGTTCAAACCTTGTACACTTGACTTTTAATGCTCATTCTTTTTGCAAAATGATCACATCATAACAAAGAATACAATTTTGAAATGAAGGTTTCATTTGGATGCTTGAGCAAAAGTTTATAAGCTTGCAAAGTTTACACAATGACTTGTTATCAGAGGTCAAGAAAATTTTAAGTCCAAAATTACCTATAATGTCTTCAAACTTTTCATGGCTTTCCAAGCATAATTGGTCATTAATGCTTGAAACAAACTTGCTGATGGCATCAAATAGGATAACTATATAAAATAACCGCCCATAAAATTTTAAAATTGAGAGAGTTATGATCTTTGGAAGTCAGGCAAATATCACTTGAATTTAGGTCAAATTTCACTAAGTCCACAAAATGACCTGTAATGTTTCCTAAATTTTAATGATCTTCCAAGAATAATTGGCTCTTGACTTGTAAAAAGAAGTTGGAGAGGATGTCAAGAAGATTCGCCTACCCAGATAAGCACTCAAAAATGTTGAAGCATGAAGAAGTTATGATAATTGGAAGTTGGACTTGAAATGTTGACTTTTTAGATCAAACCACCTTGAATGATCTTGCAACCTTGGACTTTTCATGCATTTAAAGTTACATTGATGATGATATAAACTCAAAATGATGTAATCTTAATTTTCCTTTGATGGAACTTGCAATATGTTAAGGAAACTTGTTGATGAAGGCATGAAAATAAACACATGAGCCCTTGAATTTTCTTGAGAAACAAGCTATCAAACTTTGTAGTTTCTTAGATCAAATGAAGTTGAATGATGCTTGAGACCCTATGTTTTGATATTAGAGGTCATGCTTTGATGAATAGCCTTTTAAAATTAATGGTTGACCATACCTTGACTTGAGGAACTTAAATCCTAGCTGAGGAGACAATCACTTGATGCTCTTGACTCCAAACCCTACCTTGCAAAAGAAACGAAATGGACAACGTATATTTTTTGTATTTTTATTAATGGTTAGTGAGTTATAAAGCATATAAGTAAAAAAAAATGAAGGATACACAAAGAGGTGTTTGATGATCTCTGCAAATGCAAACCCAAAGATGAGAGCGTTAGTGGGCAACCAAGTTTGTAATCTTGATGCACTGCAAAGATGAAAATAAGGAGGGATCCTAGGGGTAAAAATTAGGGTATGACAGGTTGGTTGAGAAAACAAATATTTGGGCACCAAAAATAATTGAATAAAGGAAATAAAGACAACTAGTCCTTCTTAGTTGGGTAACCATCACCCAGTTATTTAGCCCAAACCGGTTGAGTCTCAATTGTCACCCCAAAGAGAACTAGTAAACGCCAATGTGCATAAAAAGAAAAAGAAAATAATAATAATAATAATAATAATAATAATAATAATAATAATAATAATAATAATAAGGTGTCTAGAGAAAAAATTTCTTGATCGATCTTATGCATGTGAGGGAAAAATAATTGTAAATGCCTTAATATGATTGTCCGAATGAAAGGGGAAGAAAATCGAAGAAGAGACTTAAGCCCAGAGCATAGTTGGAGAGGTAACCGAAAGGGAGATTTAGGTCAGTGGTTTTACTATGGTGTGTATTCTTGTAATACTTTCATTAAAGCGTGATTACCAAGAGAATTAGGACTATCCAATCGGAACGAAAGTCTACATATGAGTACCGACATGCTTTATTTTCATAAGCTTTTTTGTTTGAAGTAAACCTCTTGATTCAAAAATTCTCTATGCGAGCTTTTTGCTTGAGACAAGCAACGGTTTAAGTTTGGGGGAGTTTGATAAGTGATTTTTATATTGCTTTTATTAGTAGTTTTTATATCATTTCTACATCGCTTTTGTTCTCTTTTCCTTTGTTTTACTGTGTTTTACACTTTGGTATGGTTTTTCCCTTGTTTTCAGGTCATGATATGCATTTCAAGTAAAAGAGGCGAATAATGGGCAAAACACAGAAAAAAGGCGAGAATCAGAAAATCTCATTACAAAAAACCACAGGCCTGTTATGGGTGCATGTAATGCCTATTACGGGCCATAACAGGAGAAAACCTCCAGCCCTCAAGTCTAGGCGCCCAGTACAAGATCTAGAGACTTGTTATTGGTGCCTGTAACAACTGTTACAACCCTTAACAAGAGGGTGAGTTGTCCCGATTTGTTTCCTTTCTAGCCTGATTCCCTCCACTTCAAGGATCTTTATTTGCTTAGATCTGATATTGACCACTTGTAACTGACATTGATTACTAGGAGATTCTTACCATGTTTAGGATTTTATATAAAAACTCATAGGTAGTTTTGAGTTTTTATCCATTTTTTAATTCTCATTTCTATTTTTACGCTTCTTCTTCCGCAATTTTGTACAAGTCTCCATTATAGCAGTTGGATGAAGTTTATAATTCAAACATTACTTTTTCATAAACCAGGTTCCCAATTATTACTTTAATTTTTTTATCGATTATGTCTTTATTCGTGATTATCATTTTGATTGGATTGTTCCTTACTATGAGTGAGTAGTCCTCTAGGGACTAAGGGTTATGAACCCTATCGCGTGATTATTCACATGACTTAAGCTAGTTGCGGGAATTCCACCCTTTTTATTTTAAGAGTCTGAGTTTTATTCAAAACTTGATACGAAAGTAGGAGTGTTGCCTTTAGGTATTTAACTTGTGTTGAAAGGGTAGAGGCAATACTGTAAAGAAGATTTTTAAACGGTCAAGTCCGAAGTCATGAAAGCGATCGGATGAAATTGAGAAAGGCCCCACTTTTAGAGGTAAAGGCTACTAACAAATGTTTATGCACGAGCAAAAGCCGACGAGTGTCCCGCTCGTTGGAGGTGAGGCAATAACTGTGCAAGGGTAAAGATCACTAAAGAACTTTTCTGCGCGAGTGAAAGCTGACGAGCGTCCCGTTTGTTAGAGGTGGGGCAATAGGCCAGCGAAAGAAAGTGTTGCTATATTAATCTATTTTCTGCAATTTGAATTGGAATTCCCGTAATAAAAATGCTTAAGTCATATGGAGAAGTGTAAGATTGAACTCATAACCCTAGGCCCTGCATGTCTTATATATTCCTTACATGTTTTAAGCTATTCTTCTAAAAGTATTTTTCTATTTTACTCATTAAAAAACTCAAATTTCTATACTCTAGCTTTACACCAATATGATAGAAATTAGTACTTAACCATTGATCTTTGAGGTTTGATACTTTTTGTTGTTCTAACATTAGTCGTGCACTTGCGGTGTGTCATTACCTAAGTTTAAATTATTTTTGCTTTTATTTTAATTTGGTTAATTATTTTCTGAATAAGTAGTAATTTGACATCTTCTCATTGTACAATTCATAACTTGTCCTACAGGATGTCATTTGATGCATTCTAATATGTGTTTCAAGCTGTGAGGATAAGCTACAAGTTTTGTGTTAAAGTCAGAAGCTAATTTGGAGTGCAGAAGAGTCAAATATTGTGTTTTGGTGTCATACTTAGTAAAATAATTAGCTTTGGGCCGAATTTTATGTTTTTTGGGTCGGTTGCTATTAGGGCCCGATTTCTCTTATAATATTTAAACTAAAATGAAGTGCTACTACTAGGGTATTCATCATTCATGAAATTACATTAGACGGATATGAATCCAATGAAGAACTAATCATTTTGGTTGATCTACTGGTTCGTGTTCCACCGATACTTTGAGGTTATATAATGTTCATTCAATTTTGATTTCTTTTCAATTCTAAATGTGAATTTAATTGCTTTCGTTTTCTTAATTCAATTGTTACTTATAGGTTAGATTTGATTAAAGTCGATTGTGTTCATGATCCTTATCTTTAACCATGTTTTACGTATATTTTTTCATTAATTCACGTGATCTTTAACTGCTTGCTTAATTCAGAATATAGGATCATAAACCATATAGTATCAATTGCGCTTGTTTAATCAATATTATAATCGAATAGGATTAAATCCGCTTAGGGAATTGGAATTATAAAAAAATCAATGATAAGTTAGAAACTGAATCAGTAGATTAACTTGTTCACCATATTTATTTTAGTTTACCTTTTTACGATTACAACTCCAAAATCTCAAAACCCCCATTTGTTTCAATTGATTGGTTAAAATAATCAAGAGTCTTTTTGATACAACTCGAGTGTCGCTTCCATTTACTACGCTTATTAAACTTGCTTTTGACTTGTGTGTGACAGCGGATTAAATTGGCGTCATTTTCAGGGACTCTTTGTTTATTTTAGCATATTTTCAAATCTTAGTTTAAAGTCTTGTTAGCAATTTTTTTGTTTTTTGTTTTGTTGATTTTCAAGGTTGCAATATAAGTAAGTATCCCAGTCCATCAGGTGACTCTGAAAGCTAACATTTTGAATTGCACCAAAAAAATTTCAGAAAATTAGAAGAAAATAAATCAGTAAACGTTACTTCCTTTGAAGAGACTTCTAGGAGACTTTGACCCTCAAAATCACAAATTCCTTGTTTTTCTATTTTATTTGAATTTATTTCTGTTTTCATATTTTTGAAAAAAATCGGAAAAAAAAAAGTGTAGTCTTTATTTTCATTTTATTTTATTTTTAGTGATATTTCCATATTTTTATTTATTTTATTTTAATCATTTTTCATTTTTCCAATTGCTTTTCATATTTGTTGCATTGCTTACTCATGATGCATGACTACTAGCGCACCCGTTAGTGATAGTGATTATGATTATATGTTCTCCCATTTTTTTTTATTCTGATTTTGAATTTAATTATCATAACATGGCTGAACAAAAAACTTTAAGAATTTTTTTTTTGCACCATATATGAATTATAATGCACTTTGTACTAAGTATCTTGAAGTTGATGCACCTTTTAAATTTAAATCTGGTTTAATACACTTGTTGCTGAGGTATCTAAAAGAATTCCATGTTGTATGTTCTAAACCATTGAGGCCTCAAGGAATCAAAGATCATGTCAAGCTCAAGGCCTTTCCATTCTCACTACAAGGTGTTGCAAAAGATTGGTTATATTATCTTGAGCTGAATTTTGTCATAAGATGGAATGATCTGAAAAGTGTGTTCCTAGAAAGATTTTTCCGTACCTTAAGAGATGCTTTGATTAGAAAAGAAATATGTGGTATTAGAGAGGTTGACATGAAAACCTTGGTTGAATACTAGGGAGATTCAAGCAGTTGGTGTCAAGTTGTCCTCTGCACCATATTTCTAAGAAATTATTAATCCAATACTTTTATGAGGGATTGCTACCTACACACATAAATATTTTGGATACTGCTAGTCGAGGAGCACTTGTCACTCAACTTCCAACAATTCACAGTCAGAAACAACTTTGTGGTTCGAACAAAAGGAGTGCATGAAATTCAAGCTTCTTCTTCCAACAAAGCCTTGGGAAGAAATCTTGATGAGCTAACCTCAGTTCTTAAATATTTAGCATAAATTAAATCTCAAATAGAAAGGTTATGTGGCATTTGCACTTCTCATAAACACACAACAAATGCATGTCCTACCTTGCAAGTGGGTGTAAGTATTGATTTACATCAAGAATTTTCCTCAAGCATATGAAGCAAACATCTACAATCCTTAGAGAAATAACCAGCATAGATACCATTCAAACCTTTGGTATTAGAATCCACCCACATAATAACAACCTAGGCCACAACAGCATTTAATGTTACAATTCCACTACCACAAAACACTTCACAAGTGACTACCGCTGCAACTCCCAGACCTTCATTAGAAGACCTTGTCAAGTAAATGGTTATACAAAATATCCAATTTCAGCAAAAAAAAAAAAACAAATTCTAGCATTTAGAACTTGCAAACACAGATTAGACAGCTTGCCACTTCAATGAATGTCATGCAAGCTCAAAGATCCAAACAATTACCTTCCCAAACAGTAGTGAATTCAAAAGGACCTAATGTGAGTGAAATTTCCTTGAGATCCGTAAAAAATGTTGAACCGATTGAACCAGCCCCAGAAAAAAGTAACAAAATTGTTGAGGCCACACCTATTCCCAATTATGAAGCTGTTGTTGATACTGAGAAAGAGAAAGAGTATGTACCACCACTTCCTTTCCCGTAGAGAGAAGTGAAAATATAAATATGGATGAGGAGGGTAAGGATAATGAAATATTGTACATATTCACTAAGGTAGCAGTAAACATTCCATTTCTTGATGTGATTAAGCAAATTCCAAAGTATGACAAATTTCTGAAAGACTTGTGCACACATAAGAGGAGATTGAAGGGAAATGATTGAGCTAATATGGGAAGAATTGTTTCAGCCCTCATTCAGCTTAAACTTGTATCAGCATCAACTCTCGCTGAGTAGAATGTTTCATATCTCACTAGGCCATGCCCCAAAAGTGCAAAGATCCAGGAACTTTTGATCCATTGTCGCATGCGGGTCAAAAACGAGTTTAAAAGTGTAGTTTAGGGTAGCGACACTCGAATGTCGTATCACAAGGACTCTTGTCTTGATTTTTACAAACCAATTGAAACAAAGGGGGTTTTATTCAATTTAGAATAAGCATTTATAAAAAGTGATTATGAAATAAGTTGATCTACTATTTCGGTCTCCCACTTATTATTGATCCAAATAATTCTCAATCTCTAAGCAGACTCTATTCCTTTTTCAATTACAATATCAATCAAACAAACATAGTTGATACTACAAGATATGTATTCCTAATTTCTGATTAAGCATACGAGTGAGTTATAACAGTCGTGAATTAAGCAAACACGATAAAACAAACGCAGATTAAGCAAACGCGATTAAGGTATAGGAACATACAATCATCGAAATAAATCAATCAAATCTAAGAGAATTCAAATTAAGAAAACAATATATCAAAGAGAAGAATTGAAAGAAAAATAAATTTAATTGAGAAATATAAGAACCTCAAAGTATGATGGAGGCGTAATTACCGTAGATCAACCGTGAGAGATTTTGTTCTCCATTACAATCATACAAAATCAATTATTTTCATGAATATAGAATAATAAAAACGGTGATGAACAATAGCACGACTGCTACTAGGTATAAATAAACAAGCAATTAGGTTCTTGTCCCAATCGGGTCGAAAAATATAAAAACCGGCCGAAAACTAGTTTTTTTTTTCTAAAGTCTGAAACTTCGACGGAATATTTGACTCTGCTTCACTCCAAAACAGATTTTGACTTCAACATAAAACTTGTAGCTCTTTCTCCTAGCTTTACAACGTTTATTAGAACGCGTCAATCTAATCCTTGTAGCTCAAGTTATGGTCTGCATAGTGAACAGGTACCAAATAACAGTTTAAGCTAAAAATAAAGTGCGAAAGTAAAATAAAGCCAGAAATAAATTTAATATAAAAACACACTAAAATAGTAAAAATAATAAAATAAACTATAGAAATTCCTAAGTACAATAGTAGAAGAATGTGCATCAAGATGTGTTGATCAACTTTCTCTATTCCATGTACCATTAGGTATAGTAATTTTGAGAATTACATATTATATTTAGGAGCTTCCATTAATGTTATGCATACTTTCTATTTATAAGAATCTTGACCTTTGCCCTTTACATAGTACATGTCTTATCATTCACCTAGAAAATAGAAGTAATATCGGTCTTGTCGGAGTTGTGAAAGATGTACTTAATCAAGTTAAGGATTTTATTTTTCCTGCATATTTCTACATTCTAGATATGGGAGGAGAAACAAATTCAAAGTCTAGTAAGACATCCATCATTTTAGACAGGTTATTTTTGAAGACAAAAAAAACAAAAATTGACTTTGATGATGGAATAATGTACATGGAGTTTGGTGATATTGTTGGAACAAAATTGGTTTGTCCCATGTACCTTAGATTTTGATGATAATAAAGTATTTAAAGAAAAAATGGGTATACTAATGTTTGTTCAAGTGTGCAAGACTATAAACTAAAATTTCATATAGAATCCAAGTATTGGTTTTGACTATGAACATTGGATGAGAAGTGTGAAGATCAAATTCTGATGGATCAAAAGCTGAAGATCAGACTCTGAAGAACTCAACTTCTAAAGAGGCCAACGTCCTAAGATCAGAGTCTGAAAGAGTCAGCCTCTAGAAAACAGACATTGAAGAAGTCTACCTCTCAAGATGTCTGCCTCTGATGATCAGAACCTGAGTCAATCAAAATGCAAGAACCAATGTGACACTGATAGGTCGTTATTCATCTCTGAACATATTTTATTACGTGATGACCTAAGCTTTATTTTCTTCATAGAATCAACTGGAATTCAACTGCTAATTTCTTTTGTAGCAAAGGGTTTTCAAACTAGCCTTCACCTAACCTGACAATTTGGTTAAACAACCCAACATCTCTTTTGGAGCTTTTCAAAGGACTATATTGTGTGTCATACCCCAATTTTGTCCAGGCATTTCAAATTTTTCATTTATCTGACTTTATTTTCACATGCATCATATGCACGCATTCCATCTCGCGTAGTGCTTAGAATGTAAGCTGGAATAATTTTTCGGGATTTACAGACAGAGCGGAAAAACTGAATTTCAACGATGCGTAAAATCAGTGAGTGGAAAATTTCAAAATCGAGTTTGCATACGTCAATTATATTAATCTATATTCACGTAGTTTAACCTGACGTGTTCGTTTTAATTTTTCGACTATTTTTCATCGCATTTTGATCAGTTCGAGCATTCTAACAGGTCAAATTTTATTTTTAAATCTAACCAAACACTGCATTTTTCTGAGTCGTTTATTTCGTGCTGGTCATTTTGATGTACTCGATTTATCTTTTTGAGCACTTGGGCGCCCGAATTTTATTTATTTGGAGTCCGTTTATTTTTACGTTTTTGTCTAAATATTTAGAATAAATAAATAGGATTATTAGTTATATATATATATATATATATATATATATATATATATATATATATATATATATATATATATATATATATATATATATATATATATATATATATATATATATATGTTGGAAAATATTGTATTTTTATATTTAATTGTTTACGTTTATTTCACCTCAAAATTGTCTAGTGTAGAAATTTTAAAAAGTGTACAAGTTGCTCTAGAAATTCCAAAGTGGAGGGAAGTTGTACTTGAGGAAATGAAAGTTGGATGCAAATAGATGTTTACTGTGAAGTATAACTCATATGGGTCAATTGAAAGGTATAAGGCTCGCTTGGTGGCTAAAGGTTTCACTCAGACCTATGATATAGACTACTGAGAGACATTTGCTCCTGTTGCAAAATTGAACACTATAAGAATTCTTTTATCTCTTGCTACTAACCTGGATTAGTCCCTACATCAGTTAGATGTTAAAAATGCGTTTCTTAATGGTGATCTAGAAGAAGAAGTATATATGGACATTCCTCCTGGTTTTGAAAACAAATTTGGATCAAATGTATGCAAACTAAATAAGTCTTTGTATGGATTAAAGCAGTCTCCCGGAGCTTGGTTTGAAAAATTCACTCAGTCCATGAAGAATCAAGGGTACATTCAAGGAAAGATTTACCACACCTTGTTCACAAAATTCTCCAACGATGGGAAAATTGTTGTTCTGATTATTTATGTTGATGATAGTGTCCTTACTGGAGACAATACAGTGGAAATGACAAGGGTAAAAGAGAAATTGGCAGTAGACTTTAAAATCAAGGACTTGGGGCTCATGAGATATTTTTTAGGCATGGAGGTTTCTCGGTCAAAGAATGGTATTGTGGTTTCACAGTAGAAATACATTCTAGACTTATTGAAAGAAACGAGAATGAGTGGATGTCTTCCTGCAAATACCCATATGGATCCTAATGCTACACTTTGGGGAGAAGGTAATGTTCCTGTTGATACTGGAAGATATCAAAGATTGGTTGGGAAACTAATTTATTTGTCACACACCCGACCTGATATTACTTTCTCAGTCAGTGCAGTGAGTCGGTTTATGCATCTCCTTTTGAAGAACATCTTGAGGCAGTCTATAGTGTAACACCCTTCTAAACCCCACGGAAAATATACGAATAATCAAAGTAAATTTTCATGCATTCACAAAAGGGCGTCACACATAACTTTCGAAACATCAAAACCACCTGTCATGCTCATTAACACTTATAATAAATAATCATGCTTCTCACAATTTCACTTTGCATGTAGCAACGGATTCATTTTATAACATAATTCTCTTAACAGAATATTCAGATTCATCACATACTTCAACATTACTTAGGCACTGTTGCGGTGGAAATAGGATCACAAACTATTAATGAGTTTGAATCGCAATTCAATTCACAACCGCTCTTTGATTTATCCGAAGGAAAAGGTCAAAAAGGGAAAACCTATTTTGCATCGTAAACACAATGCGGGGAAAGATCTAGGGTTCGGGGGTTGGTTAAATTTAGGGAAGGTATTAGCACCCTAAACTTCTGTAGTACTCTACAGGAACCTTTTGTTCAAATGTTTACTATTTGCTTTATTTATTCGCTTAAGATATATGTACATAAGGATTAAAAGTGAGAAAATAAACCTAAGGGGTTAATTCTAAGTTTACTCGGCAAGACATCGCATCTTGTGCCTACGTATCCTTACGGGAGTGGAATCAGAGTAATCGTAGTTCCCCTCAATAGGGAGGTTAGAGACTTCTTGACTGTGGTCAAGGTCTCAAGGGGAATAAACGTATCTTAGGGACACGCTTACGCGGAGTGTAGAAACTCCAAATCTCTATGTTGAATTGTTATGTTGTAATTAGGGTTAGGTTAGGTTAGGGATTCCACGGCGGGAAACCCTAAAATGAGCGCGGCGGCTCTTTGACCTAATGCTAGGGGTAAAATTGTAATCTTGTCCACAGCGAGGCATTTGTGAAAATTAGGGTTTGTAGTTTGTAGTTTTGAGGATTTGAAATTGAATGTGTGAAGTTTTACGGACTATTGGCGCGGCGGCCAAACAGTTAGACCTAACCTTCGGATGTGTAAAGTGACAGAAATATTGCGATACATCAGCAGAAATTTAAATCATACATCATGCAGAAATTAAATGCGAAAAGTAAACGCGATTATTAGGTTCGCGAGATTACAATTGAGATACAGATACAATATAGTAATGAAATTTGAATAAACCAACCATGCAGTAGGAGCTACAAATGATGAACATTGTCAATAAGCAAGATTAAACGGTAATTAGACAAGTCAGGAGAAAAAAAATATAATATTGAAGATTTTTGTTGTTTTCAAAGAAAAGTGTTAATTAAATTCGTAAAAGAAAGAGTGATGTTAATTAAAAATATTTTAAAATTTACCTAAAAAGTTTTAATTCACATATTTTAAAATGGTTTTTAAGTTATTTATTTGGAAACAAAAACAAAAAAAAATAATTTTTAATTTAAAAAAAGATTTTAAAATATTTGCTTTTTAAAAAAAGGTTTTTTTTATTATATTATATAAAAAAAAGTTTTAAATTATTATTTTATTAAAAAACAAAAAAAAACTGAATTAATTAATTGTAAAAAAGAAAAAAAAAGGTAAAAAAAAGGGGTTGGGCCGGTCATCACTCCCGGACCCAACCCGGGTGAGGTAATTGTAACAAAGGACAAGACTAGGGTTTCAGAACCCTCGCATCTTCGCTGCGCCGTTTCTCTCATTCATCTTCTTTGCTTCGTTTTGCTACGATCTGGTTCCCTAAAAACCTGAAAACACACAAACTTAAACCGTCAAATGTGAAAGGCGATGCACTCGTCGCTTACGTTTTGAACGATGATGATTTTACGGTGAGTCTCTGAGGTTTCAATGGTCGGTGATAACTCCTTGTCTGAGGCCAGACGGTGATCGCCTTTGATTACCCGCCGTCGGTGAAGGCAGTCGCGGTGATCACGGGAGCTTTGCGCGAGGGTTTCGTTGTTCCTCTTCTTCTCTTCAATCGCGCGGTCACTAGGGTTTGTTCGCGATTTGTCCGTTAGGGTTTCTGCCTCTTCTCTCTCTCACGGCCCCCTTCCATCAGGTTGTACCTTCCTTTATAACCAACTTCTGGGCCTTGGACTTGCGTTTTTTCTGAGATTTGATTTTTGTATTTTTCTTCTGATATGATTCGATTGTCATCAGATTGGGAAACCTTCCCTTTTCGGATTTCGCACAGCTTTTGATCTCTTTTGGATTTTCTTCATGGATTTGATTGGATTGTGTTACCTCTTTTAGAACTTGATTGGGATTTTGACGTGATCATGATTTCATCTGACATTAATTTGTTTGCCTATACCGATTCATTTGATTTCGAACTGATTCGTTTGATTGATTTGTTTGATTGATTCAGATCGAATCCAATTGATTCAGATTGGTTCATATCGGTTCAGATTGGCTCCAATGGAGATGTTTCCTGATGCCTTTGGATCTGACTTGAAACTTTCCCTTTGCGAACTGGATTGCTTTTAGATACTGATTTGATTCCTGCTGCGCTTTGTTTTGATTCAATCCTGATCATTAGCACTTACTTTTCTTTTTCTTCTTTCAGGGTGGACATTTTGCCTTGATCTTTGCCGCCGAGACGGGTACGTGGTAGTGATGACGCCTAGTCTGAACCACTTGGAGCAGGATACTACGTCCTAGCTTCTGATCGTATTGCTGCTTCTGATTGAATTGGTGATGATGATTGGCTATGATGTTGATGAACTGAGCCATGTATTTGTTTGTTTTATGGACCGAGTATGGTTTTGATAACTTGTTTTCGGTGACTTTGTTTGTTGCCTTGTGATAAACTGATTCGTCTTTTTCTCTAACATTGATTCACTGGGCTTCACCATGTGGCAGATATTTCTGCTACCCGTTGTTGGCTTGTTCGGTTGTCTGTTGATCGTGAAACCTGATGAATTCCTATGATGCTCATGAGATCCTCTTGAGGCTTCTTCTTTTCCTAACTCATGATTTTGGGGGCTGTGATGTTCAACTGAGCCCTCATGCTTGGTATTTTGCTTTTCCAATGTGGCCTGCACATTTGGTCGGTGTTTACTCTGTGTTGATGCGTGATGATATTGAACCTATCTTGCTTTCTGTTATGGTTTTATGGACTGACCTGCAGATGCAATATGCTTAGCCATTAGTTTACCTGGTGTTGAAGAACGATGAGCCATTTGACACTCTGTTTAGTTTTGACACAGTTTGTCTGATGTTCAATTGATTGTTGGTTTTCAGGCATTCATGATGACTCTGATTTGCTTTCTGATATGGCTGGTTCTTCTTCTTTTTTATGAACCTGAGCTGTTTTAGGGATTGAGTTGTCTGCTCCAATTTTGTGCAGCTTGTTGCGATTTGATGCAGCCTTGGCTTCATTTCACTCTACTTGTTCTGTTTGAACTGGGTTCTTCATGAACTTGCCTATGTGTTGCAGAACTGATGCTGCTTTTGGTTGTGCATTTTCAATTTGAATTTCCATTTACTCATGGCAGCTTATGAGCTATCTTGTTTCTGAGTTTCTGTCATCAATTTGTGCTGATGCTGTTGTGGAATTTCAGGTTTGGGAAAAAAATGAGCACAAAGTGATTTAGACCTGCCGGCATCCGGGTCTGAATCCCGCTTGACTATGCTGCCTTACTCTCGTATCAGTTTGGAAATCCAATCGCGGCGAAACGAATCAGTCCCACTTCATTTATTTTTCTATCTCTCGGATGTCCCATATTGATAAGAACATGTATTACCTGATCTGACGCCCACGGCGCGGATCGGTAACGGGGGTAGGACGCAGCTTCGGTTGTGCCACTCCCGGCACTCGATGATGACTTTGTTCTGAGAGTGTCGAAAAAAACTTCTAACGTTTTTCTGTACTGTCTGTTCTCTTTTGATGTGCAGGTTGATCAGAAGTTGTATGCAGAACTCAAAGGAATGGCATGAGGGCCTTAGAATTTTTAGGATAAAATGTACTTTGTAAATTATGAATCTTTGTGAATAAAAATTCAAGCCTGTCCAAATTCACTTCTTAGTTGTAAATTATAAATATTCATGAATAAAATTCAAAAATATTTAAATTCACTTCTTTATTTGTAAATTACAAATATTTATGGATTAACTCAACAAATATTCCAATTCACCTCTCTTTTGTATGGAACAATATTATGAGCAAGATCCCACACACTTTCATCCCAATTGATTATTCCTTCCATGATCTCGTCGCAACCTGATTAGATCTGAATAGATTCAAACTAACTCTCACTTATTTTTTATCCAAAACTGCACTTTATCAACGAACGGAAAACTGCTCAGAATATCTTAAAACAAACCATAAGCAACGAACGACCCAAATTCAAATATGTTTCTAACAACTTTTTCAACAATATTCAAATCGGGTCGACGCCTTTGATGATAAAAAACTGTTTCAGGTATGGTGATTTGAATGCCTCAAGAACTAAAGACCACTTTTTCAGAATCCATCAGAACCAACGTAAAATGACCAAAACGCCCTTGGAATGATTCCTGAAAAGCAAACTCACTTCATGACTTGTTAGTGGTTAGCAAATGTACATATGAGATGCTATGCGAAATGACTGACTAAATATAAGGGTAAAATTTGGGGTATTACAGTTGCCCCTATTTAAATAGCTACACCAGACGATTTGAGTGACAGAGACTCGAGGAATCGTGGTGGAGAGATTTTAAATATAGATAACCAAAAATTTTGCCCTTATATGCGACGATATGCAATGCTGTGGACAAAACGGGAACAACTTAATGCAAATGATGCCATGAATATGATATGATGCGTATGAATGCGGAAATGCTGACGAACATGACGACACCGGGACAGACGCCACGAGAAGAACTCACTGGGGACAATGACGTGCTGAGACAACAGTACAACACTGGGGAAATCTAAAAATGATAGTCAACTGGTGCGAATGTCCAATTGTCATTTTTAGAAAAGGGGCGAGATCCTCAAATGGAGATGGTACCTATGAGACGGCCTCCACTGGGGAAACTAAAAATAAAACTGGATCACGTACGATTGTAAGATCGACTACAGAATGCCGGAGCATTGAGCAAAGAATAACATCCAAACTTCTGTAAGCTATCTCTCGTGACAGGATCAAACGGACTTTTCGGAAATCCGTATCAAATATACAGGGTAAAGACCGACTGTATGCCAAAATAAATGGACTTTGATGGGAACTGCCCGGATAAGCTTCTCGAGGGAGAACTGTCACTCATCGTTGGAAGGGACTTATATGCCAAAACGGATAAGCACTCAAATAAAGAGGCTGCTGCTTATCCGATAAATAAATCTTCTCGCATTTAAGGTCGGCGCCTGGAATACGATTCTGATTCTTCTCTTACTGAAGGATAAATAAACTTCTCCATGCTTCAAGATCGTGCTCTCCTGAACATGAAAAGGGTAAACTGAACTTCCTCATTCTTCAGAATCGTGCTCTCCTGAATATGATTCGGCTCTTTCGGGTAAATGAAATTCTTCATACTTCAGAATCGTGCTCTCCTGAATATGAAAAGGCTAACTGAACTTCCTCATACTTCAGAATCGTGCTCTCCTGAATATGATTCGGCTCTTTCTTGTAAATGAAATTCTTCATACTTCAGAATCGTGTTCTCCTGAATATGAAAAGGCTAACTGAACTTCCTCATACTTCAGAATCGTGCTCTCCTGAATATGATTCGGCTCTTTCTTGTAAATGAAATTCTTCATACTTCAGAATCGTGCTCTCCTGAATATGAAAAGGCTAACTGAACTTCCTCATACTTCAGAATCGTGCTCTCCTGAATATGATTCGGCTCTTTCTTGTAAATGAAATTCTTCATACTTCAGAATCGTGCTCTCCTGAATATGAAAAGGCTAACTGAACTTCCTCATACTTCAGAATCGTGCTCTCCTGAATATGATTCGGCTCCTTCTTTTACTAAAGGGTAAATGAACTTCTTCATTATTCAGAATCGTGCTCTCCTGAATATGATTCCGCTCAAACCTCCCCGTACTTCAAGATCGTGCTCTCCTGAATACGATTTGGTTCAAACCTCCCATACTTCAAGACGACAGGTAAATGGAAGCCCAACTGCTCCATGGAGATGGCCATTTGCTGCGAGTCATAACGAAGATAGGATCGGTTTCTTAGGTGAGAAATGTTGTATACCGATGTTGTAAGATGTAAAGTGTTGTAAAGTGTTGTAAATGTAGGATTGTAAAGTGTTGTACCGATGTTTTTCCAGGCGTGAACTGGCGTGTATCTGTAAAGGATTGTAGTTGATTTTCTTGAAAGATAGTGCAAAATGAATGCACGTCCGGGTACAGTGATAAACCTCTCAAGCGAGATAGTCGCGTATCTGTCGTGGTATGGTGAAAATCTTTAGATGGTGCAAAATAAATGCACGTCCGGTTGGGCTTGACGACCGACAATACTGAGATTCAATCTAGGATCGAGCTAGAAAGAAGACTGGTAATCAAGACTCCGTCAAAGGAATGATCTCGAAGGGTAAATATCTAATCCTGGCGAGGAAAGATAACTGAAGTAACCGTCATCCACGAGGATCGAGCTCCGTGGGGAAACTGGAAACAAGTAAGTATTTTATGCTTAGGGCTGACAATCTATTTGGAGAGAATGGACGAACCCAGTTACTCGGCGGTAACAACCAAATGATGGTGAAACACAATGAACCTGTGAATGCTAATGCATATGTTAATGTGAATGTATGTTAATGTCTATGTATGTTAATGTTTATGTATGCAAGATGTTATGAAATGAGTATGTAATGAGTATGTAATGAATATGTAATGAATATGTAATGAAATAGGCATGTGATGCTTATGCCCTTGCGTATGCTGACGAAACAGACTAGAGACGGGACGAGAGATGAAATAAACATCTCGACGGAAATACCCTGCGTTCTCTGCAACCAATACGTCAATCATGGGTAAGAAAGATCAATGGTAGAACCAAATCTGGTTTTAAAGTTCTGAATTCTCTGAGGAGAAGGTAATCTGCTTGGGTGTACAGTATCACATCTTCACATGGGGAGAAGAAAACCTGAGGGACACTTTTGAGTTACCCAAGAAAAAGTTGTCAGCTTATAGTCTCTCTGGGGACTATGATGAGGCAATAGTTTAGGAGCCTGTTGCAACACTGAGATTTACTGGGGGATGAAAGCCGCTGTGAGTAAAATCCATCGGGTGCATGAAGAAAAGTTGTGAAACCACATGGCTTTGATCTTGAAGGACCTTGTAGTAGTCGCCATTTGTTTCTTTTTTTAAAAAAACACGGTGCCCCAGGATACTTGCGTTGTGAGGTAGGGTCATCTCAAGAGGATTTTATAGAGAACACCGAGTCTGGTTGCCCCATTGTTCTCAAACTCTTTGAGAGATTTGTCAGGTCTCGACGTAACTGGCACAAATTAATCGTGTTACGACGAAATCTTTGGGAAATAGCTCCTAAGAATGTCAGACTCGCGTTGGTAAGCGAATTGGGAAACTGCCTGCCCCTGTTCAGCAGGATCTTCAAGTTCCACGGGTTACGTTCATATGTAAATCTCTAAGATATCAAGCAAAGTTGTCATGCCTGAAATGCCTATCCTGAGCTTGTCAATGTACACATATATTTGTCCTGAATTTTTGTTTTGAAAAAAGATATCGCGATAACTTGTGACCGAAATCACTAGTCAGGATATAAGTTTTAATTATAATGCCAACATGAATTTTTTTCTGAGCATAGCTCGTAGGAGTCAGGAAACGTGATCTTGTCAAGTATGCTTTCAACCGAAGTCCTACTTCAATTAGGTCTTTTAAAGGTTGTATCGTGGCTCAGTTCACGGTTTAAGAAACAAAAGGATAAAGGCTCAAAGTTATATTTGTACCCACCCATTCTTCGTGATGTTCTCCAATCCTAATTCAGTTAATCGGATGCGAACGCTCATATCTCAAGCGGATTTGCTATGGTCGAGAACTTATCAAGGCTTTGGACATGGCAGTCGCTCACCTATTACACGATCTTGTTCTTTACTAGGGACTATTTATTGTACCCTCTTGTTTTGCTTTTATTCCCTAACTTTTGCCTGGACAACGTCTTTTGATCTGACTTTGGAGTCCAGCGGGATGCCCCAGTTTTGCCTAAGTCTCCTTCATAGGTTTTTGACTTAGCGGGCTCTTATTTTTTGAATATTCTTTTATGCACAAGTCGTGTAAATCTTTTGAAAGGCTCGTGACTGCCCCACTCCTTAGGTAACCGAAGGATAGTCATTGTATTGGACTTCTTAAGATGCTAAGGATAAATTCTCGAAGGTTTGCTCTTCCTTTTTAAGAGTCTAAGCGCTCGATCGGTTTAACTGAAACCTACCCTGCCCCAGGTTAGGATGAAGGTTCTTAAAAAGAAAGAAAAACTCCTACTTCAAGGCTCAAAGGGTTGACTAGGGGTTAACATCCTTATATCTCCAGTGTTTGGGATTTGAAACAATGCCTTACATCATCAGCGGGTTTCAATCGAAAGCATACGACAAGAAATCTGCCGTTTTGGGTTCGTCATCCTCCCCCTAATTCTCCATCAGAACAAGAGATCGGGTAAAGTTGGCATTATGATTTATGAAAACGTTTTTTTTTTGAATGAGTGAAACGAATGGATTTATTCAAGACAAACATATGCGTTGCATTAATTAATCAAAGATAAACAAGTTCGTGCATGCTAAATATGATTAATCGAAGAGAAATACATATAAATAAACAAATGAACTGTCGAAAAAATCCTTCTAAATGTTAATGAAATCTTGCATGCAAGAGTAACAGTTTCCTTTGGCGGAGCCTCAATGAAAAGGACGTCTGGTTCATGATCACTGCGAGTCATTATGACTTGCCCCAGTTAGGCTGGTCACATCTTCAACAGTTTTCAGTCGTTGCTTCAAAATAACTTTCTCAGATTCTTTGTTGATCCCGGTCATATCATCTTGAGGATTGCTGAAATGAAGCGAGCTAGGCCTTTGAATAATTACTGGATTCGACTGATTTGCCACAGGAGTAGCATGCTTTGCAGAATTCGAACCCGACAAGTGAGGGACCCCGAGAGGAGTCTCGATTTTCATCTGAGCATCGCTAAAAGACAACTTCTTCGTTTCTAGCAAATTTATGACAACTTTCTTAAGAGCATAGCAATTCTCTAGATCATGGCCGGGCGCACCCTCATGAAATAAACAATGAGCGGCCGCGTTGTAACCTGCAGGCGGAGGACCCAAAGCACGGGTGGTAATCAGACCCTGTTGTACCAAATGGGGGTATAACTCAGTGAAAGCCATCGGAATTGGAGGACAAGGCTTATACTGACTCTTACGGGGATAAGGAACCTGATCCTGTGATTGCTGATGAACAGGAGCGTTGGGCACTCGTTGACTGTCGACAGGAACTTGCATGGGCGGATAACCGGAAGGTTGTTGATGAATCGGTGCTTGATATACCGGAGTTGACTGTACAGGCTGGCATGTAGGAAACTGCTGATCGAAAGGAGGTGCAACAGTGGCTACATAGGGTTGTTGAACATATAGAAACGGATAACCTTGAACATAACTCTGCTGATATTGTAAAGGTTGAGGAGTAGCCTTTTTGCGGTTCTTTGAACGTGTAGGTCCTTTACCATGGTCGGAGTTAGGAGTTTTGCACTTTGGAGGGGTAGCTCGTCGAACTGGTCGAGCACTGGGAGGCACCAAACCAAATTGAAGACCGTGAGGAGGTACATTCTCGACAGTAACAGCTGGTTGAGGTTCCATAACGGTATTAGTCTTAGAAACAACAGTAGACTGAGCATCCACCTTCACACTAAGAGCTCGTAACATCCCCAAAATCTGCCCTACACTTCCTCGAAGATCTTCGAGTTCATGGCTGACGCGGTTGATCTCTTGGTTTTGATCTTCCATTCTTTTGAAGGGTCGTATTGATGCAGAGAACTCAGGGTGACGAAACTGGAGGGTGAGAGAACCGAGTATGAGAAATCGGGAGACACATGCAATGCAAAAGTATGATGCTAAAATGTGAATGCAAATGAAGATTTCATGGAATTCAAACATTTACGAATGTCGTGGGGTACCAAGGAAATCTTTTTCTTGTTTTTTCATTTTATTTTTTATTTATTTATGGTATCCCGCGATATCCATAAATGATGTTTGAACTCCATGAAATACAATGCAATGAGATGCTTTATGGATGCAATGCATGAAAACACACAAAGTCCTAGGTTAAAGGAACGTGAGCGGAGTCAAAGTCTACCCATCCCAAAAGGAGTGTACTATAGGTTAGTTGTACCTGCCGAACAAGGTTCTACAAAGTGCCCAAAGTCATCAGCCCATCTTTCGGATATTATCAACCTTCCGACTGACTCGGGGGTGAATAATATTCTCAAGAGAACCTCTTTTGAGTGTAGTATCGCGTAGCAGCCGTTGTAGGATTACTCCCACATAGCTCCCGCACTACGTCCTAAATAAGGCCAAGGTGGTGTTAAGGTACTACGGTCCCCAATATCACAGACTTCAATCGACCATGGAAAAAGTTTTTACGATTACTCGTTCAACCGAACCATTTTCGAAAAGGTCTCAACTGAGCGGTGATTCTCGAATCAGCTTGGTCGGGATTCAACTCCCTATAAGCCTCATCGAATATATCCCCATCCTATAATAATGTCACTAGTCCGGGCGTAGGACTTATCTCACAGCACAAGGAACAGTCCCACAATCAAAGCACAAATATATACATGCAAATGAATAATAACACAGATAGTAATAAATATGAACAAGTTAGGGATAACCCTCAAAAGTTAAGAGATTCTCCCCAGTGAAGTCGCCATTTTCTGTTGCGGTGGAAATAGGATCACAAACTATTAATGAGTTTGAATCGCAATTCAATTCACAACCGCTCTTTGATTTATCCGAAGGAAAAGGTCAAAAAGGGAAAACCTATTTTGCATCGTAAACACAATGCGGGGAAAGATCTAGGGTTCGGGGGTTGGTTAAATTTAGGGAAGGTATTAGCACCCTAAACTTCTGTAGTACTCTACAGGAACCTTTTGTTCAAATGTTTACTATTTGCTTTATTTATTCGCTTAAGATATATGTACATAAGGATTAAAAGTGAGAAAATAAACCTAAGGGGTTAATTCTAAGTTTACTCGGCAAGACATCGCATCTTGTGCCTACGTATCCTTACGGGAGTGGAATCAGAGTAATCGTAGTTCCCCTCAATAGGGAGGTTAGAGACTTCTTGACTGTGGTCAAGGTCTCAAGGGGAATAAACGTATCTTAGGGACACGCTTACGCGGAGTGTAGAAACTCCAAATCTCTATGTTGAATTGTTATGTTGTAATTAGGGTTAGGTTAGGTTAGGGATTCCACGGCGGGAAACCCTAAAATGAGCGCGGCGGCTCTTTGACCTAATGCTAGGGGTAAAATTGTAATCTTGTCCACAGCGAGGCATTTGTGAAAATTAGGGTTTGTAGTTTGTAGTTTTGAGGATTTGAAATTGAATGTGTGAAGTTTTACGGACTATTGGCGCGGCGGCCAAACAGTTAGACCTAACCTTCGGATGTGTAAAGTGACAGAAATATTGCGATACATCAGCAGAAATTTAAATCATACATCATGCAGAAATTAAATGCGAAAAGTAAACGCGATTATTAGGTTCGCGAGATTACAATTGAGATACAGATACAATATAGTAATGAAATTTGAATAAACCAACCATGCAGTAGGAGCTACAAATGATGAACATTGTCAATAAGCAAGATTAAACGGTAATTAGACAAGTCAGGAGAAAAAAATATAATATTGAAGATTTTTGTTGTTTTCAAAGAAAAGTGTTAATTAAATTCGTAAAAGAAAGAGTGATGTTAATTAAAAATATTTTAAAATTTACCTAAAAAGTTTTAATTCACATATTTTAAAATGGTTTTTAAGTTATTTATTTGGAAACAAAAACAAAAAAAAAAAATTTTAATTTAAAAAAAGATTTTAAAATATTTGCTTTTTAAAAAAAGGTTTTTTTTATTATATTATATAAAAAAAAGTTTTAAATTATTATTTTATTAAAAAACAAAAAAAAACTGAATTAATTAATTGTAAAAAAGAAAAAAAAAAAAGGTAAAAAAAAGGGGTTGGGCCGGTCATCACTCCCGGACCCAACCCGGGTGAGGTAATTGTAACAAAGGACAAGACTAGGGTTTCAGAACCCTCGCATCTTCGCTGCGCCGTTTCTCTCATTCATCTTCTTTGCTTCGTTTTGCTGCGATCTGGTTCCCTAAAAACCTGAAAACACACAAACTTAAACCGTCAAATGTGAAAGGCGATGCACTCGTCGCTTACGTTTTGAACGATGATGATTTTACGGTGAGTCTCTGAGGTTTCAATGGTCGGTGATAACTCCTTGTCTGAGGCCAGACGGTGATCGCCTTTGATTACCCGCCGTCGGTGAAGGCAGTCGCGGTGATCACGGGAGCTTTGCGCGAGGGTTTCGTTGTTCCTCTTCTTCTCTTCAATCGCGCGGTCACTAGGGTTTGTTCGCGATTTGTCCGTTAGGGTTTCTGCCTCTTCTCTCTCTCACGGCCCCCTTTCATCAGGTTGTACCTTCCTTTATAACCAACTTCTGGGCCTTGGACTTGCGTTTTTTCTGAGATTTGATTTTTGTATTTTTCTTCTGATATGATTCGATTGTCATCAGATTGGGAAACCTTCCCTTTTCGGATTTCGCACAGCTTTTGATCTCTTTTGGATTTTCTTCATGGATTTGATTGGATTGTGTTACCTCTTTTAGAACTTGATTGGGATTTTGACGTGATCATGATTTCATCTGACATTAATTTGTTTGCCTATACCGATTCATTTGATTTCGAACTGATTCGTTTGATTGATTTGTTTGATTGATTCAGATCGAATCCAATTGATTCAGATTGGTTCATATCGGTTCAGATTGGCTCCAATGGAGATGTTTCCTGATGCCTTTGGATCTGACTTGAAACTTTCCCTTTGCGAACTGGATTGCTTTTAGATACTGATTTGATTCCTGCTGCGCTTTGTTTTGATTCAATCCTGATCATTAGCACTTACTTTTCTTTTTCTTCTTTCAGGGTGGACATTTTGCCTTGATCTTTGCCGCCGAGACGGGTACGTGGTAGTGATGACGCCTAGTCTGAACCACTTGGAGCAGGATACTACGTCCTAGCTTCTGATCGTATTGCTGCTTCTGATTGAATTGGTGATGATGATTGGCTATGATGTTGATGAACTGAGCCATGTATTTGTTTGTTTTATGGACCGAGTATGGTTTTGATAACTTGTTTTCGGTGACTTTGTTTGTTGCCTTGTGATAAACTGATTCGTCTTTTTCTCTAACATTGATTCACTGGGCTTCACCATGTGGCAGATATTTCTGCTACCCGTTGTTGGCTTGTTCGGTTGTCTGTTGATCGTGAAACCTGATGAATTCCTATGATGCTCATGAGATCCTCTTGAGGCTTCTTCTTTTCCTAACTCATGATTTTGGGGGCTGTGATGTTCAACTGAGCCCTCATGCTTGGTATTTTGCTTTTCCAATGTGGCCTGCACATTTGGTCGGTGTTTACTCTGTGTTGATGCGTGATGATATTGAACCTATCTTGCTTTCTGTTATGGTTTTATGGACTGACCTGCAGATGCAATATGCTTAGCCATTAGTTTACCTGGTGTTGAAGAACGATGAGCCATTTGACACTCTGTTTAGTTTTGACACAGTTTGTCTGATGTTCAATTGATTGTTGGTTTTCAGGCATTCATGATGACTCTGATTTGCTTTCTGATATGGCTGGTTCTTCTTCTTTTTTATGAACCTGAGCTGTTTTAGGGATTGAGTTGTCTGCTCCAATTTTGTGCAGCTTGTTGCGATTTGATGCAGCCTTGGCTTCATTTCACTCTACTTGTTCTGTTTGAACTGGGTTCTTCATGAACTTGCCTATGTGTTGCAGAACTGATGCTGCTTTTGGTTGTGCATTTTCAATTTGAATTTCCATTTACTCATGGCAGCTTATGAGCTATCTTGTTTCTGAGTTTCTGTCATCAATTTGTGCTGATGCTGTTGTGGAATTTCAGGTTTGGGAAAAAAATGAGCACAAAGTGATTTAGACCTGCCGGCATCCGGGTCTGAATCCCTCTTGACTATGCTGCCTTACTCTCGTATCAGTTTGGAAATCCAATCGCGGCGAAACGAATCAGTCCCACTTCATTTATTTTTCTATCTCTCGGATGTCCCATATTGATAAGAACATGTATTACCTGATCTGACGCCCACGGCGCGGATCGGTAACGGGGGTAGGACGCAGCTTCGGTTGTGCCACTCCCGGCACTCGATGATGACTTTGTTCTGAGAGTGTCGAAAAAAACTTCTAACGTTTTTCTGTACTGTCTGTTCTCTTTTGATGTGCAGGTTGATCAGAAGTTGTATGCAGAACTCAAAGGAATGGCATGAGGGCCTTAGAATTTTTAGGATAAAATGTACTTTGTAAATTATGAATCTTTGTGAATAAAAATTCAAGCCTGTCCAAATTCACTTCTTAGTTGTAAATTATAAATATTCATGAATAAAATTCAAAAATATTTAAATTCACTTCTTTATTTGTAAATTACAAATATTTATGGATTAACTCAACAAATATTCCAATTCACCTCTCTTTTGTATGGAACAATATTATGAGCAAGATCCCACACACTTTCATCCCAATTGATTATTCCTTCCATGATCTCGTCGCAACCTGATTAGATCTGAATAGATTCAAACTAACTCTCACTTATTTTTTATCCAAAACTGCACTTTATCAACGAACGGAAAACTGCTCAGAATATCTTAAAACAAACCATAAGCAACGAACGACCCAAATTCAAATATGTTTCTAACAACTTTTTCAACAATATTCAAATCGGGTCGACGCCTTTGATGATAAAAAACTGTTTCAGGTATGGTGATTTGAATGCCTCAAGAACTAAAGACCACTTTTTCAGAATCCATCAGAACCAACGTAAAATGACCAAAACGCCCTTGGAATGATTCCTGAAAAGCAAACTCACTTCATGACTTGTTAGTGGTTAGCAAATGTACATATGAGATGCTATGCGAAATGACTGACTAAATATAAGGGTAAAATTTGGGGTATTACAGGCACCAAGGCCAACATCATAATATTCCAATGAATATAAAAACATAACATAGAATACATAATGTATCTCTAAAATATAAACCAAACGATCCCAGTGTTACATGACCAGAGCATGACTCGACCCAATATAACTAAATTACTAAATGGCTACACCAACAACGACCACGCAATTATGAGCAGGTCTATTCTTGATACCTGCACGATGTCAGATAGGACATCATTCCAGCAGAAGAGTGAGAAATATTATCATAATAATCAATACATATAATTATATATATATCCACAATCATAGAATACACATAATCAACATTCTCACCACAAGTCATCCATATACGTCACAATGTATATACAATATATATGGATAATCCCCAAACACATTCATCATAATTCACTCATGTACATCGCCATATACGCATATATATATATATATATATATATATATATATATATATATATATATATATATATATATATATATATATATATATATATATATATATATATATATATATATATATATATATATATATATATATATATATATATATATATATATATATATATATATATATATATATATATATATATATATATATATATATATATATATATATATATATATATATATATATATAATCCAAGCATAACATCATGCACACTTCCACAATTTCAATCAATCCACATAACATACACATTATGTGTAATTCACTACAATTTATATAAACATATACAATCATGTTTATTCATCAATTCATCAGTCAATATCGTTCACAATTACACATTTTTCACCCAATTCATCAATACACATCACAATATATGTATAAGCAAATATGGATAATCACCAAGCATATTTATCATGCATACATCCACAATTCACATCATTCCACATAAACATTTACAATTATGTTTATTCATCCAATCACAACTCTCATTCAACAATTCATACACATGCATACTTCCATATAACAATTATATATGCCATGTGACTCAATACAACTCAATGCCATGTGGTACCAACACTTGTTATCATTTTTCGATTTTTACATTTAAATTGGGTTCGTCCTCTAGACCGATAACAACAAAAGTCCGTCCTCTAAGCTTTCAAACCCACTCTTCTAGGTTTGGGACAAGTCACTAGTCTCCACGAAACTAGCAAGCATTGCCTCTTGACCAAATGATGCGTATGCAATCAACAACCAAATGCACTTAAGACCGTTCTCGCATCTTAATCTCATGCATTCTCAAATAATTCATCACATAAGAATTATAACATGATTGCACACTCACACATCATACCAAAGTATTCATACTTTCAACATCATCACATTTATCAAGCAATGCACATATATTCACAATATGTTCTCATGCATTATTCACAATATTGCATACAATCAATATGCATTCACAATCATCATGCCAAACGGCAACCGAACGCTCTAATTATTTAAGCCTCACTTACTTAAAATAATTAATCTCGATTAATCGGTAAAATTGGTTAAAAGTCGGCTAAAAATAATATTTATTTTCACCAAGTTATAAAACATATTATTAGCTTCAGTTTGATATAAAGAACGACAAAATCTGATAAACGGCGAAGAAGTTATGAATTTTCAAAGTTTTGAAAAATAATATTTTTCTCACACTTACAGTGTTAACCGGTTAACACTTTCTGTTAACCGGTTAACACACCCAGATTTTCAAAATCCTGGCGCATTAACACTCCGTTAATCAGTTAACACAAAGCGTTAACCGGTTAACACCTCCAAAACTCAGTTTTTAGGCCATTTTTATATACCGTTAATCGGTTAACCCAAAGCGTTAACCAGTTAACACCTAAAATTTTTGGAAAAACAAGGCTACGGGTTTTTGCCCAAAACCTCCAAAAACTCGACCGATTTTATTATTTTCTCTCGATTAAATACCTACTCATCATTACCAATAATATAGTAACAATTTAGGATCATAAAGCACAAATTTTACGACTTCCAATTTTCATCCAAAATCTTAACCTCCAATTGTCCAAAAATGTCAAAACTCACAAATTCAATCAAACGAAATCCAATAATCATGGCTAAACATTACCCGACTAAACTACGTAATTTATTTCAAGTTTCATCCGCGAAAACATCGGTTTCTATCGATTAAACTCATTTCTGCCCTAAAATGGAAAATGAGCAAAAACTCTCCAACAATCCAAACCAATTCAACAAACACATACATAATCATTCACATTGATAGAATAATAAGATTTCACACCCTTACCTTGATTAAATCGAAGCTAGAAGTTGTTCTTGAGCTTTCCAAGCTTTCCCATCTTTCCCTTCTCTTTTCTCCTCTTCCTCTTTCTTTCTCTTTTCTTTCTCTTATGTTTCTATTCTTTCCTTTTCCTTCCACTTTTCATTATATGCCTTTCTATTCTATTTCCTTCCATCATATTTCTCCCCTCAAATATCTACCAATAATTCCAATAATTAAAATCACCCAAATAAAGCAATTAATTAATATAAATAATTAATTATTGAAAAATTGGGTTGTTACATATAGGATACTCAGATATCTAAAGGGAAATCCTAGAAAAGGATTATTTTTTAAGAAGACTAGTGAAAGGAATGTGTCTATCTTCATTGATGTTGATTGGGCAGGTTCAGTCACCGATAGAAGATCAACCTCTGGATATTGTACCTATGTTTGGGGTAACCTTGTGACATGGAGGGGCAAGAAACAAGGAGTTGTAGTAAGAAGTAATGCAGAAGCCGAGTTTAGAGCTATGTCTCAAGGTATTTGTGAAGGATTATGGATCCTTAGAGTCTTAGAAGAACTTAATATGAAAGTTAAGCTTCCATTGAAATTGTACTATGACAGTAAAGTTGTTATTAGCATAGCTCATAATCCAGTTCAACATGACATAACCAAGCATATTGAGATTGATCGACACTTTATAAAGGAGAAGTTACATGTTGGAATCATAAGTCTACCTTTCGTAACTTCAAGTCAGCAAACTGTGGATATCCTGACCAAAAGTTTGACAAGACCTACCTTTGAGCATTTGATAGACAAGTTGGGTATGATAGATATCTATGCACCAACTTGAGGGGGTGTTGGAAAATATTTTATTTTCATATTTAATTGTTTACGTTTATTGTCATTTATTTTCTTTTATTCTCAATTAAGGAGAGAATTAAGTATTTTTATTATATTCTCATTATATAAACCAGCCTTTGGCCGAGGAATAAAATTACAACAACTTTTATCTATTTCTTCTAATAATATATATATATATATATATATATATATATATATATATATATATAGCCATTGCTTTATTTTAGTTTTGATTATATTGTTCGGATCAAATTATGTCGATATGATGTTCGCATATTTGTGTGCATGATGCGTGACATTTGTGTTTGGTTCGATCCGGTTGCGATGATCGCATTTTTGCGTTAGCAACATTGTTGATTTTTTAATATGTTAAATTTACTATTTCTATGCATTTTCTATTTTATAAATTTAGATCCGCACGATTTGGATCCAGATTGCGATGATCACTTTGAGTGTAGCAAACTTTAGGTTAATTTTATTGGTTTATGTGTCGTCCCATGTCTGATTATTATTACGTTTCAATTTTGTGCACACGTCTGATGGTTTGGCATAGCGGCAATCTGCTTGTTGTGCACCGACCAATTCGTGTTTCGAATTGCAATTTGTGATTTTCTTTAATTTTATCATCTCGTTGTTTCTTGATTCGACTTGCGATGATCGCTTACGCGTTAATAATTTTCCTTTTTCAAGTTGTGCTAATTTTTTGATCCAACATTGTTATGATTAGATCCGATTAAATTTCTGTTGGTAGCTTCACACCCTTCGCATCACTATTCGTATTCACCATATTAAACCATTTTCAAAAATATCAAACAATTATCAATTTAATAGTCGAACAATTTTAAACACCTTGTAAGTCAGCTGCCTTTTGCAATAGCCATCAACCAAACACAAACCCTTGATCCAACGTCAAGTGGTTTCTTCCCTCGTAATCCAGTTGCCTTTTGTAATCGCCATCACAAAATTCAAACCTCGATCGTACATCGAGTATTTTTCTTAAAACTAAAATCTCTTTTCTCAAAAAATCCAAAAATACTTTAACTCATCTCTAACCTCTTTCCAAAATCTAAAAAACATTTCACTAATCTCAAACCATTTTTTCCTTCGGGATTTTCCGTTAAAACTTTTCAAAAAAGGTGTGCTGCCTAGCATCGCCCATAAAAAACACATAACAAACAAAAAGCATTTTCAACACGAACTATGAAGTTATGATTCCCTCTGGGATACATAGGCACTAGGTTGAAAATTTTGGATGAACTCAACAATAAAAAGCTTTCATTTTCCCTTAAGTAATCATTCTTTTTCTCTTATCAAGCTTAGAGATATCGAATACCTTTCATGCCTAGACAACTTAGATGGTTCTCATGGAGCACGATGGATGTAAGGAGAGCTAGCACCTTTTCTTTACATAATTGACTTCTAAACTCAACATGGTTGCGAAGACCATACCCTATCCTTTTCCCCATGGGTGTTCTCGATATTTTCCCTTTCCCTTATTAGAAATAAATAAAGTTCAGTGGAGACTCTCTGTTAATCCATCTGTGAATTTTCTTCACGAGGCTGTATTTTTCGAGGTGCGACAGATGACGACTCTGCTGGGGACTGGTTCACCCCTGAAGCAAGTCAAGCCTAGTCTAGGCTTTCTTTGTATGTTTGAGTATTCGTTTATATTTCTTACTTGCTTACATTCTTTTGATTTTAATTGCTTGGTTATAGAATTTTGATTTTAATTGATGTCCATATTATATATGTGGTTCTTAGCACTGTGGAAATTTTGATTGTAAAACTTGTGGGAAAGGCTCTATACCCGAGTCTAGAGTAATACCTTAAGATAGAAGAGGTTGAGTAGTATGGGTCACCTAGGAGTTTCTCCTTGTGTAGTTAGATATGAGAACCTCACTTAGAGTTAGATTCTATTGAGAATTCTGGCGACCATCAAGCTTTTTGACGTAGACGACTAACATTTTCATTGGGATCCATGACTCTAAGGACCTTTTAGAACCTTAAACCATTCGGCCAAAAACTAATATTAATGGTCACGTAGTATGGGACACCGAGGTTCACCCCTTGTGTAGTTCAATACGAAGATCTCAATCAGAGGAGACTTTCTTGATGGAGTCGTTTGTTTGGAAATCACTAACATACGCAACAAACAGTCAAAAAGTCCATGACTCTGATACCATTATTTAGGACCTGATGTCGATGGTCGCTTAGTATGGGGCACCGAGAGGCTTCCCTCGCATAGTTCGATACAAAGGCCTCACCCAAAAGAGATTCATATGATGGAGTCATCAAGCGTCATGCTTATGGCGTATCTGATGAACAGTCATATGGATTCATGACTTTGGGGTTCCTATAAACTCTAGATCCTACCTGGTGAGATCCTTGTAAGGAGAGCGGTCAGCTTTATTCTTCATCTGTACTTCGGACTTATGAGATCCCGCGATTAGAGATTTTGGTTATTTACCTGTGGCCTTGGATGACCTCAAAAACTTGACTAATCCTGTGATCCTAGATCTTGCATTTTAACATTGCATCCACGCATATCATTACATCTTGCATGTGCATAAACTGTGCATCCTGCACTTCAAAACTAAAAACTCATTTCATTTCATCTTCATTCATCTTCAATAAATCGTGTTGATTTCCAGACACTCGTATCAGATTTGAAGCAGATCTTGAAGGACCATGAATCCGTTAGAGCAAAGTCATGATGTTCTAAGAGGATATGCTGACTTGATGAAGAACCAATTGGACTAACTTGTGGAGGCCATGATAAATTTGGCACGAGGAGAGGACAACGTTCAACAAACTTTAGTTGCTGAGAATTTCATTCCAGTTGAGAATCTTGTTGTTCAAAAGCGTCACACCGTCCAAGATGGGTTTGGTCTTGATGAGGAACTATGAAGAAGGCTATCCTAGCAGTAAATCGAGAAAGAAAAGCTCAAATTCCTCACTGTTAGAAATATTTAGCCCATATCATTACTTTACACTTGTAGTTTCTTTTCTGTTAAGAGTTATTTGCTTTTAAACATTGTTGTTTTGAATGGTAATACTAATAAATTCATCACGCATCTTCTGAATTGATCATGTCGTATTCACTCATTTTTCTTCACTTATATCATAAAACAAAATATATGCATCCATACTCTTCCACATCACTTTCTTCATCAAACTTCTATTTTAGCAAAGATTAGAGGGAGGATGATGAAAAAGAAATACCCATAATTGTTGTGGTATGCTTTCGGATAAGGTCTTGCTGATGATGTACATGCATTTCTTCAAATCCCGAAACACTGGAGAGATAAGGAGATAGTCTCTAGTTAACCACTTCGAGCCTAGAAATAGGAGTTTCGTTCGGATCTATAAACCCTTACGCTTAACCTGGGACATGGGTAGTGTTCAGTTAATCTGACTACACATTTGATTACAAGATGAAACATCTCGTCTGAGGACCAATCATATGTTATTCTTCGCACACATCCTAAAGTGTCAAAAGAATCGTATAAAACTCAAAAGTTATGATGGTTGTTCTTCAATGATCAATGACTTGGCAGTCATAAGCCTTTCCAAAAAAAATCAAAAAAAAAAGAAAGAAGAAAAGCCCGCTAAGTTAAACACCCAAAAAAGGAGAGTTAGGCAAAAATTAGGGCAATCCTGGTGGACTTGGAAAAAAAAATCAGTCCAGGAAAAAGTTAGGGATTTTAAAAAATATATATTGAAATCAAAAGAGGTCCTCAAATCCTCGACAATGCAAAACAAGATTCAGTGACCACCATATATAAATTCAAAGGGTCACTGATATTATGAAAAATAAAGTGACTGCCATTTCAAGCGAATTTGGAATCCTCATTTACACTTTCACACTGTCAAACTCTCTTAAAAGATGAATGTGTGTCAATTTAACTGTACGTATGACTGAAGAACATCACAGGGAAGGGGTGGGCACAAATCAAATTTGAGCCTTATATCCTTTATTTCTATAACCATGAACCAGACCACGATACAACCCTCAAAAGACCTAATTGAGGCAAGGTATAGTCTAAAAGCATACTACAGCAAGGTTGCGTAAACTGGCTCCTAGAGAATTACTAAATTTCTATTTTGGTGTAATATTCTTGTTGTATCTTTCATGCACTAGCTAATTCAGCATTGCGTTTGGACCAATGTTCCACTCCCCATACACTTCCACATCATTCAAATAAATGATTCTTTTTCAAAACTGCATGAACATCAAATTAAGATTACCATTTTTGAATGAGCAATTTTTAACTGCAAATCAGTACTTGACATCAAGGAGATTCCAACAAGGGGAAAATCATGTCATGATAACTCTTAGAGTTCCCTAGCAGAATTCTTTTAAGAACTCAACAGACTGGGGCAGAACAAGTTGTAAAGAGGCAGGGCCTCCCTGTACTTTAAAGTTGAACAAGCATACCTTGCCAGAGACTAGCAACCATTCATGGCAGAGCAAAAGTGTGATTTTCAGGTGTTGATTACATCGCTACACTCATTTTCAAGCCATCCTGATCCTCATGTATAAGAGTTATGGTTCTCTCATGAATGAACGTAGCTTATAACAAGTGATCAAACTTGGAAAGTCGGAGCATCTGTTTCCATTCTCCGATCGTAGCATCATTAGAGATCGAGTATCGGGGAGACATCCCCAACCTATCCAATTACATATATGCATTCAAACATGTATCATGAATCATATACATCATAAGCATCATTGCATACATGACTGAAATTCATATACAACCCAAACATTCGCATCCTTGCATGTGTTTCAGTACATCCACATTTGCATCGTACTACCATCCAATATAGAGTACCCTTTTCAAAATTAAACATGCATACATGAATAAATCAGGATCCAAGATCAATCACGAGATTCTTGGATGATCCTCAACAAAGCCAATGGGCTTTTCCCTATGGAGTTGTTCTCTTCGGACTAAATCATTCATTGGTATTTCTCCAAGCAGAATTCTTACCAGGCATCGTCCAATGGGCGTTCCTCATTGAGTTGTTTCCTTCAACCTTTTATTAATGAGGTTATTATCATCAAACAATTCATGTGGTATCTCTCATATTGTGCGTTCCCCAATGAGTTGATTCCTTTCAAACTTTTGTTGATAATGACGTCTTTCCTTGATGAATTCTCTTTCTTTTTTTGAGCTCTCCAAGACATTCTTACTACCATCCTTTTGGAGATAACAAGATTTGTGGTTTTGATTTAACTTTCATCCTTTTGGGGATAATGATCATTAAAGTATGTGTTTGTTATCATCCTTTTGGTGATACCAAGTTTTGTTCGACCTTACTTTCATCCTTTTGGTGAGGGCGGTCATGGAAATTATGTGCTCACTATCATCCTTTTGGTGGTAGCAAGCTTTGTTTTTTGTGTTTTATCTTCATCCTTTTGGTGATAGTGATCATTGAAATTGGAAATTTACTATCATCCTTTTGGTGATAGAAAATGGTGTCTTAACTTCATCTTTTCGGTGTTAGGAATTTACTATCATCCTTTTAGTGATAGAGAATTGTGTTATTACCTTCATCCTTTTGATGTCGATAATCATTAAAGTTAAGAATTTACTATCATCCTTTTGGTGATAGCAAATGGTGTTGTTACCTTCATCCTTTTGGTATCGGTAATCTTTGAAGATTGTGTACTTACTATCATCCTTTTGGTGATAGCGAGTTATGTATGTTCACTATCATCCTTTTGGTGATAAAACCATCATCCTTTTGGTGTTAGTGGTATCTTCAGTTATGATCCCACCATTGTCCTTTTGTCAATGGCGATCTTTACAAATTGTGGCCCTACTGTCATCCTTTTGGTGCTAGGCAAGTGTCATTGTCATCTAACCATCATTCTTTTGGTGATGACAATCTTTGTCAGTCTTATTTAACCTTCATCTTTTTGGTGATGGCAATATTTAAAGACGATCGAGTTAACTATCATTCTTTTGGTGATAGAAAACTTTGTGTATTGATCTTATTGTTATCCTTTTGGTAATAGAAAGTTTCAGTGTGATAAACTATCATCCTTTTGGTGGTAGAGATCTTTGTCATTTTTAATTATTCATCATCCTTTTGGTGATGGCTTTTATCCTTTTGGTAATAGCAATTTGTGAGTCGGGGTCTTATTATCATCTTTTTGGTGATGTTGACCTTAGCCTTAATGCCTAATTATCACCCTTTTGGTGATGACATTCGTTAAAGTTTGATTTAACCATCATCCTTTCGGTGTTGGCAATTCTTGAAGTCGTTGTGAGCTTATTATCATCCTTTTGGTGATAACCAACTTGGTTGATCTTACTGATATCCTTTTGGTGTCAGCGGTCCTTGTAGTTTTCAGTTTATCGTCACCCTTTTGGTGTCGTTAACTTCTATCACTTTAAGTTCTTTAGTATACACTTGAGGGTCAACATTGATTTGGTTTCTTTTAAAACTCATCACACTTTTTTTCTTGGACAAAATTTGGGGTCTTTTAGTATTTAATTATCTTCCATCACAAATGTATGAAGACCGTTATCACGTGTCATACCCCAATTTTCTCTGGGCATTTTAAATTTTTTATTTATTTAACTTTATTTTCACTCTGCATCATATGCGTGCATTTCATCCCGCGTAGTGCTTAAAATGTTAGCCGGAATAATTTTTTAGGATTTACAGACAGACCGGTCAAACTAAATTTCAACGGTGCATAAAATTAGTGTGCGGAAAATTTCAAAATCGAGCTTTTAGACGTCAATTATATTAATTTACGTTCGCGTAGTTTAACCTGACGTGTTCGTTTAATTTTTCGACCATTTCTCGTCACATTTTGAGCATTCTAACGGATCAAAATTTATTTTTAAATCTAACCAAACACTATATTTTTCTGAGTCGTTTATTTCGTGTTGATTATTGTAGTGTACTTGAATTATTTTTTTAGCACACGGACGCCCGACTTTTATTTATTTAAAATCCATTTATCTTTACGTTTTTCTCTAAATATTTAGAATAAATAAATAGAATTATTAGTTTTTTATCTTAAGTTTATCTTAATTATTTTACTTATTTAAATTTTATTTAGTTTTAGTTAATATTATATTATTTGGGCTTTAAAATAAGCTGCGCCGCTACATTACTAGCATATATATCAGCCTTGCAAATTCAAGGAACTTGAATGATGATCCATATGAACAAGACCACACGTTAAAATTAAAACACTAGTATCACGAGCAGGTATTCATTTTGCAGTTGTTAATTATTTATAATGCATACTTTTTTTTAACTTAGTATAAAAAATTTTATGGGGGGGATAGATATAAAAAAAATTGTTATATTATTATAAATATTAATTATGGGGTGGATATATATATATATATATATATATATATATATATATATATATATATATATATATATATATATATATATATATATATATATATATATATATATATATATATATATATATATATATATATATATATATATATATATATATATATATATATATATATATATATATATATATATATATATATATAGTCACTGCTTTATTTTGATTTTGATTATATTGTTCGGATCAAATTATGTCGATACAATGTTCGCATATTTGTGTGCATGATGCATGACATTTGTGTTTGGTTCGATCCGCTTGCGATGATCGCATTTTTGCGTTAGCAACATTATTGATTTCTTAACACGTTAAATTTACTTTTTCTATGCATTTTCTATTTTATAAATTTAGATCCGCACGATTTGGATCCAGATTGCGATGATCACGTTGAGTGTGGCAAACTCTAGGTCGATTTTGTTGGTTTATGTACGGTCTCATGTCTGATTATTGTTGTGTTTCAATTTTGTGCATACGTCCGATGATTTGGCGTAACGGTAATCTGCTTGTTGTGCACCAACCAATTCGTGTTTCGATTTTCAATTTGTGATTTTCTTTAATTTTATCATCTTGTTGTTTCTTGATTCGACTTGCGATGATCGCTTAGGCGTTAGTAATTTGCCTTTTTCAAGTTGTGCTAATTTTTTTATCCAACATTGCTATGATTAGATCTGATTAAATTTCAATTGGTAGCTTCACACCCTTCGCGTCACTATTTGTATTCACCATATTAAACCATTTTTAAAAATATCAAAAAATTCTCGATTCAATAATCGATCCATTTTTAAACACTCTGTAAGTCGGTTTCCTTTTGCAATCGCCATCAACAAAACACAAACCCTTGATCCAACGTCAAGTGGTTTCTTCCCTCGTAAGCCGGTTTTCTTTTGCAATCGTCATCACAAAATTCAAACCTCGATCGTACATTGAGTATTTTTCTTAAAACTAAAATCTGTTTTCTCAAAAAATTCAAAAATACTTTAACTCATCTCTAAACTCTTTCCAAAATCTAAAAAACATTTCACAAATCTCAAACCATTTTTGCCTTCGGACTTTTCCGTTAAAATTTTTCAAAAAGGGTGCGCTACCTAGCATCGCCCATAAAAAATACATAACAAACAAAAAGCATTTTCAACACGAACTATGAAGTTCTGATTCCCTTTGGGATACGTAGGCACTGGGTTGAAAATTCGGACGAACTCAATAATAAAAAGCTTTCGTTTTTCCTTAAGTAATCATTCTTTTTCTCTTAGCAAGCTTAGAGATATCGAACACCTTTCATGCCTAGACAACTTAGATGGTTCTCATTGAGTACAATGGATGTAGGGGGTGCTAGCACCTTCTCCTTACATAACCGACTTCCGAATCCAACATGGTTGCGAAGACCATATCCTATCCTTTTTCCCTGTGGGTTTTCTCGATATTTTCCCTTTCCCTTTCTTGGAAATAAATAAAATTCAGTGGCGACTCTCTGTTAGTCCATCCGCGAACTTTCTTCGCGAGGCTATATTTTTCAAAGTGCGACATTGTGATGCATCTCCAATGATTCTTTTCTTCTCTATTTAAGAAGCTAAAAGACTTGAAGATAAACATGCTAATATATAACATTTAACATACAAATAAAATTTACTCTACCAACATAAAAGCTTAAGTTAAACTTAGGATTTTTTATCCTTGTATATCTTAGAAATCCATAATTCATAAGAGTTTATTTGTTGTGTATTCTTTATAAAAATATGATTGTATATCAAGTGTATTTTCCCAGTAATCATTTATTTGTTAGGTAGATTGTTAGAAGTCTCTTACTAAGTGATTGAGCATTGAAAGTTTCTTGCTTGTGTGCTTAAGCAAAGGAAGTCTCTTACTTGTGTGTTTGAGCAAAGAAAGTCTCTTACTTGTGTCTTTGAGCAAAGGAAGTCTCTTGCTTGTGTGCTTGAGCAAATGAGTCTTTTACTTATGTGTTTGAGAAAAGGAAGTCACTTGCTTGTGTGCTCGAGCAAATTGTAATATTGTGTGATTATAGTGAAAATCCCTTGTAAGTACAAGGGGACTGGATTACTCTTGAGTTATGAGAGGAGCCTAGATACCTCTACGTGTTATTCTATTTTCTTGCTTATTATATCCTCTGCCTACCTCTAACTAAATCAGATTCTCTAACCTTGTGTTTATAATCTGACATAAGAGAGTAAAAGAAAGAAAAAGTCTAACACAATTCAACCCCCCCCCCCCTTCTTGTGCTTTTATCACCTTCAGTTGGTACCAGAGCGCGGTCTGTACTTAACACTTAACAATGGTATAGAAAATATTCTGAGAAAAGCATATTAACTTATGTTTGGTGTTTCTGAATCTGAGAGTGGTACTTGTAACAGCCCAATTTTCAATAATTGATTATTTTTACTAATTAATTGATTTAATAAATTATTGGATCTATTTAATTTATATGAGTTAATGGATTTAACTGATTTATTCTATTTGGTAGAATAAGGTGAATTTACTCAATCTTCTCTAATTAATGATAAGATAAGATATATTGAGGAGAAATAAAAGAGAAGGATATATAAGAGAAAGTGGAAAGAAAAGGATAGAAATAGAGAGAGAGGAAAAAGAAGAGAAAGAAAGAAGAAAGAAGAGGGAAGAGGAGAAAATAGAGGAAAAGTTTGGAATCATCAGAACGACTTCTAGCTTCCGATTAATCAAGATAATGGTATGAAATGTTGTTATCTTACCAATGTATATGATTATGTATGGATTGTTTGGATTGTTGGATGTTTTTCTCCATTTTCCATTCTAGGGTATAAACGAGTTTAATCGGTAGAATCGATGTTTGAACAGTTAAAATCTGGAATAAATGGTGTAGATTAGTCGAGAAATGTTAGGCTAAGACTACTGGAATTCGTTGGAATTGAATCGGTTGATTTTGTGATAATTTGGTGATTTTGGACAGTTGGGGTTTTGAACATCGCAGACGTTCGCTAGCACCTTCGCTAGACGAGCAGGTCGCGAGTGTTCGCGGTAGCGAGCTGTAGAGAGATAGTAGCGAATGGTCCCAGACTTGGACAGAATGTAATTGACCCTCTTCGCTGGTAGCGAGCGAGGTAGCGAGGGGTTCGCTAGGCGAAGCCCCAGCGAGTAGGTAGTGAAGCCTTACAGTAGCTTCCGTTTGCCTTCGCGAGCTTCATCGCTAGGCGAACAGGTAGCGAGTGTTCGCTAGGCACTCGCTAGGCGAGCAAGCTAGCGAGTGTGACAGCATTTTCATTTTCTTGTGTTTCCATCCAATGTTGATTGTTTGGTTCAATTGTGTTCAATCCCTATCGGAAATGAATAGTTTGTGTACTGTTGTGATAAGATGTGTTGTGGGTAGCCATATGGCGTGAATCCTAGATTATGGAATCGATTGTGAAATGTGGCCTTTTGGCATATATAATGCATTGTTTAAATTGATTAAAAAATGCATGATGATTTATGATGAAGTTTGTTTCCGTTTGGCACGATGATGTGGATGCATAAGATTTCTATGCGATTGTATGTGAAGAATGCATGAGAGCATATTGTGAATATGTGTGCATTGCTTGATAAATGTGGTCTTTTGACAAATATATGCATTGTTTAAATTAATTAAAAGTGCATGATGAATGTGGTTGAGTTCGTTGCCGTTGGCGCGATATTGTGAAATGCATATTGATTGTATACAATATTGTGAAGAATGCATGGAAACATATTGTGAATATGTGTGAATTGCTTGATAAATGTGATGATGTTGAAATTATGAATACTTTGATATGATGTGTGAGTGTGCAATCATGTTATAATTCTTGTGTGATGAATTATTTGACTATGCATGGGATTAAGATGCGAGAACGGTCTTAAGTACATATGATTGTTGATTGCATACGCATCATTTAGTCAAGAGGCAATGCTTGCTAGTTTCGTGGAGACTAGTGACTTGTCCCAAACCTAGAAGGGTGGGTTTGAAAGCTTAGAGGACGGGCTTTTGTTGTTATCGGTCTAGGGGACGAACCCGGTTTAAATGTAAAAACCGAAAAATGATAACAAGTGTTGGTACCACATGGCATGAGTTGCATCGAGTTGCATTGAGTCTCGTGGCATGAATATATGATTGTTGTATGAAGATTATGCATATGTGTATGTACATGACTTGTGTAATTGAGAATGACGAATATGTGATTGTGGTATGAAAATATGCATATGTGCGTGAATAGTTGGATTGAGAATTATGGATGTGTGCATGATAAATATGCTTGGTGAATATTCCATATTTGTTTATATATATACTATATAATGAATTATGGTGAAGGAACTCGAATGTGTATGTTTACGTGTAATGATGTAAATTGTGCATATGTACATTACGATGTAGATGAATGAATTGTGATAAAATATGGTGAGATCGTAGTGTAAGCATATTTTTATGTTAATGTACATATATGATTATATGCATTGTTATTATGATAATATTTCTCACCCTTCTGCTAGAATGATGTCCTATCTGACATCGTGCAGGTATCGAGAATAGAGCTGCTCGTAGTTGCGTGGTCGTTGTTGGTGTAGCCATTTAGTAATTTAGTTATATTGGGTCGAGTCATGCTCTGGTCATGTAACACTGGGATCGTTTGGTTTATATTTTAGAGATACATTATGTATTCTATGTTATGTTTTTATATTCATTGGAATATTATGATGTTGGCCTTGGTGCCTAAGTAATGTTGAAGTATGTGATGAATCTGAATGATCTGTTAAGAGAATTATGTTATAAAATGAATCAGTTGCTACATGTGAAGTGAAATTGTGAGAAGCATGATTATTTATTATAAGTGTTAATGAGCATGACAAGTGGTTTTGATGTTTTGAAAGTTATATGTGACGCCCTTTTGTGAATGCATGCAAATTTACTCTGATTATTCGTATATTTTCCGTGGGGTTTAGAAGGGCGTTACAGTACTCCTACTCCACATCTTGTTATAATTCATGATCATAACAATCCAGATAAGAACAATTATATAACTAGACCTCCAACTTTCAGTAGAGATTCCACTGGATTTGAATGATGGAAGAGTAAGATGTATACTCATATCATAAGCCTTGATGATGATTTGTGGGACATCCTAAAAGATGGCATTGATATTCTAGTCAATAGAGTTGGAATGGTGTCTGATAGATAAGCTCTCAGACAAGCTCATAAAACGGTCTATAGAAAACATCATTGAGTTAGATGTATTTTGGTTGATACTCTTCCTCATTTTGAGTACATCAAAATCATTAATAAATCCACATCTAAAACCATTTTCAATTCCCTATTTGCTATTTATGAAGGGAAACAACAAGTTTAGAAAGCTAAGGCTAACCTTCTGGTTCAACATTATGAGCCGTTCAGAATATAGGAGGATGAAGACCTTGAAACCATGTTTTCTAGGTTTCAAGTTCTTGTATCTGAACTTCAGGTTCTAAACAAGGTTTATACTACGTCTGATCATGTCAAGAAGATTCTTAAGAGTCTTCCTGTCAGATATAGACTTAAAGTAAAAGCTATGCAAGAGGCTAAAAACTTAAACACATTTAGTCTTGAGAGTATTATCAGTAATCTTTAGAGCCATGAGATGGATCTCAAAGGAGATGAATCTGTCAAAAAGTCAAAGCCACTGGCTTTGAAATCTGTTGCTAAAACTGTCAAGGCTCCTCATGTCTGGGATTTTGTAGAAACTTCTCATGTTGAAGGTTCTGAATATGATTCAGATGATGAGGAAATGACCTTCATCATTAAAAGGTTTTAATATCTGATCAGGAAGAACAAGAGATTCTCTGACAGAAGTAGTGGCTTCAAAGGATCTGGATCAAAAGAAAAGAAGGATAGTAAAAAAGGTTGTTTCAACTCCAAGAAGGCTGATCACTTCATTATTGAATGTCATGAACTCTATGAAGCATGGGTACTTCTAAAATGGTGAAGTACCGGTACTGGATATGCACTTGTACTGTACTCGTGGTGCTTCATTTTTTCTCATTATTCGATTTTGAATTTATTTTGTGGTTTTCTCAAATATCAATATAGTATATTTATGAGTTTTAATTTTTTTGTAATTGTATCTTAACATTATTTTTGGTTTTTTCAATTTTTTATAGTGGTGTTTTGCTATGAACCTGACAATTTAATTCTCTACTCATAAATTTCATGAAAATTTCTTATTTCTTATTAGCGTACTCGTATCTTAATTTTTTTAAAATATGTTGTATCCTGTACCGATACTTGCACCGGATATCGTGCCCGTACCTATGCATCATAGCCTAAACTACAAAAGGACAATGAAAAGAAGGGAAACTTTTAAAAATATAGCTTCAAGAACAAATTTAAGAAAAGTCTCACGGCAACATGAGATGAACTTGACAATGAGGAAGACTCTGAAAAGGATGAAGAGCAAGTCAACCTTGTATTGATGGCTCTTACATCTTTTGAAGCAGAATCTGACTCAGATTTTATTTCAGAGTATGGAGAAGATGATGAGGTATTTTCTAATCTAACTCGCTCTGATTTAATTACTTTTGTTCAAGAACTCATGGGAAGATGTCAAGAGAAAGCCAAACACGTGAAAATATTGAAAAAGCAATATGATCTTTTGAAAGATGAATTAAAATATGTTCGTAATAAAAATAAAACTCTAGAAAAAGATTGTATTGCTCTAGTAAAGGAAGTGTCTGACAAACCTCTCGATGAGCGTAAAATGGCTCTTCAAGAATTTCTCATAAATGACTTCAATAGAACTAAACTTGCTTCCATAATCTATGAAGTAAGTAGACGGGAGACTTGAAAAAGAAATGATGGTATGATCATGAATGAAGCATACATATAAGGTGGTGTTTTATTAAATTTTTCACTTGACAAATCTAGAACTGCATTTCCAAATTTATCACTGAGTTGTGAAATAAACAAAATTATTATATAAGTGAGTCCGGAGATACACTTATAAACTAGTTTTTTAAAAAAATGGGGGTGCATCTCACTTAAAATGTATTTTGGTATGGATTAAATGTGTCTGAAAGTGTACTTTCAAATTTATTGAATGGGCATTTTTGAATTTTATTAGAGTGGTTCTTCACCAATAAGAGTGGGAAGAACAAATCCCAACAAATAATTGTGTTTGGACTTATGAAACTCTTGCCATATTAACCCAAATAAATTATGATAGACTATTTTTTAAAGTATTTTATATGTTTTTAATGTACCATACAAATTTTTAAAAATATTTTTTATTTTTAAAAATTTATGTCCGAACGCACCTTTTACACACATTTCATTCGTTGTTTAATCACACTCAAATTTTATGAGTAAACTTATTCTAAAAATATATTTTTGAAATATTTCCAGAAATACATTTTTGAAACCTGGAATTTATTAAAGTTAACTAAAACTAAAAACATACTATGATATTGGAAAAAAAATACTGGAAATACATTTTTATTTCTTTGCATTTTAAATACAATGTTACGAGCTAAATTAAAAATACTGAATGTTTCTTATGGACATGGAAACACATTTACTATGATACTGTCAAATATACGGCTTCCAAGACTGCCATAAGTTTGATGGTCTGTGAGCATTATTTCAGCAAAATACAAATTTACTGTGTAGCTTTCATTTTCCAGGCAAAACCCATAATAGGTCAAAGAAATAGGAGAAACACGCGCATTCATATACAAATCAGCATCTGCATAGTAAGTCTGGTGACATTTTGTGGGATAAAAGTTTTTTCAAATAGATCATTTTCCATAAATACTGCTAGTCTTACAATTTAAAAATATATTTTTAAAATAAATTTATTCATCAAATTTAGTTATAATTCAAAACGAATGAAATGCGCATAGAAACATATAGAGTGGATTAAAAATAGTCTTATGATATAGGTCTAATCCAATTACAAATTTTCTTTGTTTCAGAAAATAAATAAGCTCTTATAAATTGTTACTTTTTAAAAAATAAATTAATTTTTTATATACTATTTATTATCTCATTTCACTTTTTTTACTTTTTATGTTCTCATTTCACCATATATAAATTCCTTTTGTATATAATAACCTTAACTTTTTTATTGTTATTTCAATTAGGTCTTAACTATTTATTAAAAAAATAGTTATTATTGTTATTATTTCATTTCACTTTTTCTTTCTCTACAATAATGCAAAGATAATTTTGACAAAATTATAATTAAAATTATTTTAAACTTCAAAATAATATTGAAAAATGATTTTAAAAAATTCAAAAAACTGATACTTAGTAAAGAATAGGGGAGTACTTTTGAACCGTGGCTGTTTGTTAAAATAAAGGAGGCGTGAATAGCTGCACCTTTGTTGTAAGCTTATGCATTATGATCCAGGGACTGAAGTAGTACTAACAATTATGTACCTGTAACCGAGAACCCTAAAACATTGGTTGAACCTTCGATGTCCTTTAGAGAATATTGCCTCAGTGTGCAATTTGCCTCAAATAACAATTATTGAGTTGCTGCATCATATAGCACACATCTAGACCTAAATCTTATACCAAATTTTAGTAATAGATAAGCATTTGGTGAGACATCATGTGTTAAAATTGTCTTTTAAAATTGTGATATTTCGAACATCTGTCTCACATCAATGCCGCGTCTATTGGAATCCAAGTTGTTCATATTATCAATTGAATTGTGATTTTACAATTTTAACAGTCATTTACCATTTCAACAAGCACAGAAATGGTTAAGTCATCAGAACATACAGCATTTCAGATGCATTGCATGATCAAATTCTTGAACTCTCGAGTGATTTGGAAGTTACAACAAAGACATCCCCATAATAAACAGAACAGCCAATTAGCATCATCAGACTCTTAACATGGATTTTTTAGTGACGCTAACACTTGCATCTATGGTACTTATTGCAAACTGATTTACTTTGACAACATATTGAATTCAATAACAAAAAAAAACAAGGAAACAAGTGTAAAAGAATCATCATTTCTAATTTCAATAAGCTTTTCCCATACTCGCGTTACTCTACATTTCCCGATTACATCCATCGGTTTCTAAATTTCTGGTGTACCTTTTTTTTTTTTTCTTTTTTGTTTGACAATGTTTCCCCCCTAAGTGCATGAACGAAATGATAATCTATCTTCATCCAATAAGCACAAGAACAAGGAAATAAATGAAACCCTGCTAATATTACAAACCTCACCCACTTTTCTGTACAGTTTTTTGCCAGCTAATGGAGAAGGTGATCTCAACTTCCTTCTGAGCTGATAACAACTCACTCTCCGCCATGCCATATAGCCATACATATATTGCCTATTATATTCGCAGTGGCAATCCAAAATTTTGGAAAGTTCTAATTTCACCTCGAAGACCGGCAGTAACAATCACCATACCCCAAGCTGACATTTTTTGACTTACACCATTTGAGATATCCGTACTGATACGAGGGCTTTGATGATTTCTAGCAGCCAGGAGAAGTTTTTCCTCTGGCCATGTTGCAGAAATTCTATCAAAAAAGTAACTGTTTGTCGCACTCGCAATGGTTGCATGATGCGGACTATTGAAACCTGAAGCAGAATGGGAACCCTCAACACCAAAGTTTTCCTCTACAGGGGTAGGAGGATGATTGGCTGATGCGATTTCATCATTATTGTTATCAAGCTCAGGTTGTTCTCCAGAAAATGTATCATGCATGTCCCATGCATCACCCATACCAGGCCAGGGAATGGCCACTGACACATCTTTACAGTGAAAATGTTCATAGGACTGTGTCACGGTGACACTTTTACTTCTGTTAGGTCTGCAATCGGCTTCATTTTTCCAGATGTATACATGGGAATCCTCACTTGCTGCAACAATATACTTTCCATTTGCTGTGAGGGAGGCTGAAATCTGACTACTTGCGTTTCGAAAACCTGCACAAAACTTACACCAGTTTGATCAGCAAGAAAATAAATATATACTGTAGACCTGCTGAGGTAGCAAGCATGCACCACCAAAAAAAATTTCATTGGTCCAAATAAATTTCCAATAAATCTATCAGCCTAGATAAAGAAGCAGAACCTCCCATCCCTCTAGACAAAACATGATTACAGTTGAAAAAGAATTGCTTTGACCCTATGATCAAACACCATTTATCATGCAGATGAAAGCAATTTACATAATGGTCAATTCACTTGTTATGTCATCTTTTAAATAAATTTGACTTGATCTTAGCTAGTGCTACGCACCTTTAAACTTATGAACCAGATCAATACCATCAACAACCCGAATTCGAGAATCAGCAGAAGTGATAAGTACTTCCGATGAACTACCTGGGGCAAACTGTTCATAAAATCCAAATACAAAGACAATCATAAGCATCATAACTTAGGCACAGTAGTATGCCAGTAAATCACTGAATTACCTGGAAGCCAGTAATTTTCTTGTGATTTGATTTCTTTTTTTTGTTCTGCAAATTGATCTGACTTTTCTGCTGCAACTTATTTTCTGAACGGAATATAAAAACAAGACGATAATCAGTGGCCCCACAATTGCAGAATAGTGTTTTGATGAATAGACACAATTATAAAAAGAAAAAAAGAGGAGCAACTGACAGTACCAGATGTATTATATAAATGACAGCTACCCTTGTATGAACCAACTAGTGCACCCTGCAGACAATTTAACTAAGTTGTAACTGAAATGTTGAGTTTCTGAATGCTGAAATGGATGCATATTAACAGTGAACCAACCTGGCCATCAGGTGTATAACATGCAGCAGTGACCATCTCATGAAGATCAATCCAATCAACAACTTGTCGATCAGGAATACTCCATATGCGAACCTTAGCATCCAAAGATCCGCTAATGAAGTATCGATCATCAACAGGATTAAACTGAATGCAAGTTACTGTACCAGACAGAAAGCAGATTGAAACGGAAAGATATTATTAGCAGAGGAAAAAAGAGGACGCGAGGGGATTGAATTGCTGAATTTAACCACCCTATTGGGTATAAAAGAACTCCTGTATAATTAGTCCTATATGCAAATTTTGATAAAACTATGCCTTGTACATAATGGGTTACCCAATCCTAAAAAACATTATCTTGAATTAAATTGGATAGGAATAGGATGGACTTCAAATTTAATTCTTTTACTAGGGAAAAGGCAGAAGAAGCTTTAACAAAAAACCACTAATGTATATGCATACTCTGCCATCAGAGTGGCCTACATGTCTTCAACTAAGAAGAAGGGAGCCTAAAGGTGAGTGTATTGCAAGATGATAGAATGATAACATTTACTCACCATAGTCACTGTGTGAAAAAATCTTCAAACAAGACTTGCTAGACAAATGCCACAGCCGCACTGTTTTGTCCATTGAAGATGAGAGCAAGTGCTGTTCAAAATGTGGAATAAAAACATTACAAGGGTGATGGAAAAACACTGGTACTTTAACACATATTTCAAGAACAGAAAGAGCTGCTTTATTAAAAATATTTAAATTTTAAAGATATTCAACAAACATCAATTGAAAAGCTAGACAAATAAACCAATAAGTCCCCCGCCGCACTGAATCCTTTTAAAAATTCAAAAAAATTGTCTGAGCTAGAAACAATATCAATCATTATAATTCATTCTTCAAACTTTAGTTACTACCAGAGGTGTTCATCCTATTTGCACAAGTGTCACTGTAAACAATAAGGCATGACTCGAACAGGACGTCACAAAGCGTTTAGTTTACATATGCATCCGCTCCGGCTCCAATGTATATACTATAGGGGGCAGTTTGGTAAACTAAAGATATCAATTCAAAACTTTCAAAGGATTTTATCCCCTCTTTAATAGGATTCGAACCTTTAAGTTTAATAAGATTTCATAAAACAATATAAACTAGAACTAGCTACAAATGTTTTTTGTCTGTTTAAACATTGGGTGTGAAGTAGTTCAACAACAACATTAATTTGCTGGTGTGGGCAAGTCATTTTTATAAGTTCAAACACATTAGTTGAGCTGAGGAAATAAATAAATTTTATTATTGTGGTAATAGGATGGATTACAGCTTACTTAACCTGAAGTTAATTTTAAAACAAAATAAAATCTCATCCTTCCATTGCACAGACATCAACATACCGTCTCATTCACTATAGCAATTGTACAGACATTCGATCTGTCGTTTAAGCAGTAAATTTTGTTCTCCTTTCCCTTATGTACTAGCTAAGCTAAGCTCTCCCTCAATCACAGTTCACTATAGCAATTGCAGTAAAAACTAGATACACTTGACAGAGTGTTTTATTATCAAAGAAACATTAAATATTAAGAGAACTCTGAACACACTGCTACCCTGCCGCCGTGTTTAAGTTCCCTCCCTAAACTGTTCAGTTTTAAATGTCTACTTCCCAAGAAAGGCCTAGAATCATAATGAACTCTAGGAAAAATAAACCATTTTAGACCCACTAAAATTAGAAGTTTACAAACAAAAATTTGAATCTGAAAAGAGTAGAAGAGAAGAAAAAGATCCAGAAATCTTTTCATTGGGACCTAACTTTTTCTACTTGTTCTAATAATACCTAAATGAGACAATATTAATGCAACCCAAATGAGAGACACCAACCTAAGAATAATATCTTGTGTGTGCTGCGCACATACATATTCCACAATAAAAGGGTCTGGGAACCTCCCCCAAACAACATAATAGACATTCCTAACAGTTAAATGTATTCTAATGCAACCTGGAAAAAATATATGCGCCGGTTCAGCCAATTGAAGACAATTCCACCCAAAATATAACGAATACCGAACTTTGTTATATATTATCTCAGAATAAAACTAAAAAAGGTTTAACAAAAGCCAATTCATCAGTTCCTCACTCAATAATAGAAATCTAATAATAAAACTGTAGTTAGATCAATTTCCAAAATTAAGCAATGCCAACATAAGAGTGAATAGTAAACCTTAAAAACATACACACCAAGGCATCGAAAATGCCTCGGCAATAACAAAACACAAGACCTGTCTTAAAAACGGGAGCTAACCTGAGACTTAGACCAGGAGAGGTCAAGCACATCATGCAAATGTCCCTGAAAGGAGCAAATGGGTTTTTCAGTGAGTGCAAACACATTTTCAGGGACCACAAACTGGTCCAAGCTCAAGGACTTTCTACTAACAGACGATCGCCCCTTTCTCTTCCTCTCTGGAAGATTATCCGCCAAAGGAGACAACAAAGTGGGTTCCGGCGACCCATTCACAAGAAACAACATATTAACATTAACATCTTCCTGTTTCTCCATAAGCAACAACTCACCTTTCCTCTCAGACTCCACAACCCGCCAAACATGAATCACACAATCCTCACCAGCACTAGCAAGATATTTGCCATCTAAACTAAACTTGATACTCCAAATTGAACCATTATGAGCCTGAATCTCTTGACTCTTATACAATGCAGTTAACTCTTTACACGATTTCCCATATTGTCTCACTCTCACCCTCTCCGGTCCATGAAACGAACCATCCTGACTATCATCCGTAGCCGAACTCGACCTCCTACCGCCTTTCTCCGACGAAGTATCCCTCTCATCACTGCTCCGCCTCTCCTTATGTCCAGCCATCGAACTAGCAACACTCTTAATACTCTTCAACCAACTCGCCCCTTTCTTCTTCCCCTTAGAAGAACCTCCATTCCCACTCCCATTCCCACTTCCACCACCACCACTACCGCCACCACCACCACTTCCCCCAATTCCATCACCAGTCTCCTCGTTATTCTGCCTCCGCATAAGCTCCTGCACAATCGGAGAATGACCTACGGTCATCTCAAATTCCTCCATAGTCAACTGTCTCCCAGTCCCAACCTCCTTCACTTTATTCCACATTCCATCCTCTCTAACCTCCTTCACAACAAACTCCTTCCCATTGTCAAGATCTCTAATAGTACAAGCTTGTTCTTCATCTCCTCTTTCAATTCTCTCAATCTCACCACATTCCGCCTCGCCGGAAACAGAAACCTCCACCGTCGTCTCAACCACCTCCGCCGCAGAACCCAAACTTCCCGGCAAAAAATCAGCGCCGGAATTACTTCTTCTAGAATTATTCTTTCCAGATGGAGGTTTACCGGGGGATCCGCCGCAATTACCGGGAAGAGAGCAATTTACAGAAGAAGAAGAAGAATTAAGAGAGGGATAAGAACTTTCGTTTGCGTTGGAATTATTGTAACCGTCAGATTTGGATCGGAACATGGCATTGTAAGGTGGGATAGGGTTTCCGCGTGAGAGCGTAGGGTCGGAAGAGAGACCTATGGTTTGGAGAAGACGGGTTCGGCGTTCGGAGACGGAGGAAGGTTGGGAGATCCATATGTCGTAACTGTTAAGGGCAAAATTGTAATTGCAAATATTATTGTTATTGGTGTTGTGGTGGTTGTTGTGGTGGTCGTGGTGGTTATTGTTATTGTTATCTTCGTCTTCTTCTTGTTCTTGGTCAGAGTTGGAGTTAGAACAAGAGCATGAAGATGAAAGAGAGAGTAAACGGTCGTGCGATTCGTAGAAGAAATCTTGATGGTCTTGGTCAGAAACCACGGTGGGTTTGTTCATGGTTTAATGAGGATGAGATTGGGATTGGGCATTCCCATTTCAATGAAAATGCCCTTCCCTGAGCAGAATGTTAATCGATCTGATCACGGTTTGGGATTCAGGGAGATGGGGGTGAGATGGATCGAATTGGGGGAGGTGAGGGAGAAGCTTGATTTCGGAATGGAAGAGTTTCGTTTTTGTGTGGGAGAGAGAGTGGAGGGTGGAATGGGGTGAAGGAGTTGGGGTTCGGTCAGGGAGCAATGTTTCTGTGTGTGGAGAGAGAGAGAGAAAGAGAAGGAGAGGTTTCCTTTGTGTTTTCTTTTTTTTTTATTAATTGTTTTTAAAATAAAATGAATATTAAGATTCTTACCATAAGTAATATTGAGTGGTTGAGTAAAAGTAAAAGGTGATATTGAGTTACTCATTTGGAAAAAATAAATATTAAAATGGTTATTTATATGAAGTAAATCAATTATGAATTTAATGAGCCAAAATAAATTCAATCATGATGAATAGTGTAAGAAGTTTTACATCATGAATAGTCATCTAAATATGTCTTAAATTTAATTTAAAAAATTTATTTGATTGGATTTGAATTGGGGTTCGATTTTTTTTAATTACAATATATGAATATGGATTGAGTAATAAAGACATTAATATTTATTTTAAATATACCCCATCTATTTTATTATATATATTATTATATGGGTCGGATAATAAAGATATTAGTACCTACTTCGAATATATCTCATTTATTTTATTATATATATATTATTGATTAATTTTGATAACTTAAAATATTAAATATTGATCTGATATTTTTATTTATATTTATTATTTTAAATATTTGAAATGTATGTATGGAATCTTTTGAGATTATTTTATTTTATATTTATAATTTAATTTAATTTAAAAAAATATATATTTTTTATTAAATAAAATTGATAAATAAATAGTGACAGGATGAGAATATTCGTACCCAACTCAAATTCATTTGAAACGAACTTAAATTTTAATTCGCTATTCTCTTTAAGAATTCGGATAGAGAATAGGAACTATTTAAATATTTGAGTTTAAATTTGAGAAAGTAAAATGGTCTATTATCAACCATGTGTCATACTTATTGACTTACATTCAAATATGCACATGTCATCTATTTATTTTCAAGTGATAACATTTTGCATATTTATACTATTAAATTAAAGTAAGTTTAAAGTTATAAAGTATGTATATTTATCATCAAGATTTTTTTTTTAGAATAAAAATATTTTATTAGTTAAAAAAAACTATTACAAGCAAGCCATCCCTAAACGAGATCCAGCTGAACAAAGGGATAAGAAAAGAAGACAAACAAACCTAAGGCATAAACAATCTACCTATGATTTTTCTAAGGTTGGCTTTCATCCAACATCTATAGACAATATAATTTATGATCTTTGAGCCAATCTTGCTGAAGTTACAAACGGTCCCAAAACAAGTTTCATTCCTAATTCTCCACAACTCATAAAGAGTTATAGCTAGGGCACATTTAAAGATGCTACTCTTGTGATTCTTTGATTTGCTCATCTCAATGACCCAATTAATCTCATCACTCTAGCTGCCAGAATGATGCACAAGTTGTAACCAATTCAGGACCTCTTGCCAAACATTTCTCATATGTCTGCATTGAAAGAACAGATGATTCAGGCTCTCAATTTCTCTGCAGAAGCAACAATCTTCTTCATTGTATAAGCCAAATCTCTTCAACTTGTCATTTGTTATCAATTTCCTATGGCAAGCCAACCACAAAGTGAATTGAGCTCTTGGCCTTGCAGGATTATTGTAAAAGACGTTCCTCTAAGGCATGACTTGATGAGTATCATTTAGCACAACATACCATTTTCTAGTGTAAAACTTGTCTTCTTGCACAAAAGTTTCCCAAATATTCAGATAAGTAACAATGGGCCTCAGCTTCAGAATAGCTTTAACGATCCAAGATGTGTTGCTCTTGAGATCCATTGTCGTCACATTTTTAGTTTTAATGTAGTAGCATTGGATCCATTTGATCCACGTGCTATCATCTTTCCTATTGAGATTCTAGATCAGCTTAGCAATACATGTCTTGTTCCAATTGCTTAAATCAATGATGTTCAAGCCTCCATGCTTCTTTTGAGAGCAAGTCCTCTTCCAACTATGGGAGCTTTTCTAGTGATCTTATCAGACCCTGACCGCAAAAAAGATCTATAAATTGCATCAATTTTAGCCAACACTTTCTTAGGCAATGGCAGATACTGAAGCCAGTAATTGGAAAGAGCAAATAAGACATTATTGATTAGCTGAGTCCTACCAGCCAGAGAAAGAAGTCTATAACTCAAATGATCTATTCTAGCCGAGATTATATCAATTAGAGGAATGCAATGGATTATGTTTGGCTTCTTGCTGGTAAGAAGTATACCAAAATACCTAAAAGGCAGTTGACCCTCAGAAAACTTGGTAATCTCTTGGAATTCTTTGACTAACCTCAAATCCCACATTCCCAAAGAAAGCCTTGCACCTGGCTGTGTTTATCTTTAGCCCTGTGGAATTGGAGAATTCATCATACACAATCATCAGCATCTTCACTAATTTTATGCCACCTCTTACAAACAGGCGCAAGTCATCTACAAAGTTATGGTTTATACTTTATAATATCCATCTTCTCACATTTGGAATGGAAGTTGAAATTAGGTTTGTCCTTGAGCTTTTGAAGTAATCTATATAAATACTCAATTACTATCACAAATAACAAGGGGGACAAAGGATCCTCTTGTCTAAGGCTTCTCTTTGCTTCCACCATCTGAGTATAGACTCCATTCACCTGAAATTTGTATGAGACAATTTTGACAGTTAACATTATCCACCTAATAAACTGATGAGGGAAGTTGATCTCCTTCAAGATGGTCTCTAAAGTTGTCCACTCAACAGTATCATAGGTCTTATGTAAATCAATCTGAAGCATACATTTAGGGGCTCCATTTTTTGCACTATACCCTCTTATCAATCTATAAGCAATGAAGATATGGTCATGGATGTTCTTACTTGGCAAAAAAGCAGCCTGACTTCTATGGATGATGTTGTTCAATACCTTCCCCAATCTATTAGCCATAATTCTAGAAATCAGCTTATAAATGATTGTGCAGCAAGATATGGGTCTGAAAACTTTAACCATATTAGCAGCATTGATCTTGAGGATGAGAGTGATAAGGGTGAAGTTAATGGCTTTGTAGATTCTCTCCCTCTCAAAAAAATATCTTTGATAGCTTTGATGGTGTCGTGTTTGATGCTCTCCCAAGCACTCTTGAAAATTTTGGCATTATACCCATCAATGTCAGGGGCTGAGAGATCCTTCATACCTTTCAAGCTATTGGTGATCTCAGTTTTAGAAATATGAGCAATTAAGAAGTCACTCATCTCACCAATCATTTGAGGACCTTCCCTCATGGAAACTAAGTTTATGTTTGTCATATTGTTGTTGAAAGTGCCTATGAGCTTCTTATAGTATTTAATAATCTCTTGTTCAATCTCCTCTTGCTGGTAAAGATTATTCCAATTCTCATCCTTTAAATTATCAAGTTGATTTTGCCTTTGTCTAGTTTTCAAAGAGGTATGGAAATAAGAGTTATTTCCATCACCAAGTCTGGTCCAGTCCGCATTTTATTTCTACTTAATGATACTCTCTTCAAGATTACTCAATCTCATAACTTCATTGGTGCACAGTTTGACTTTATTAATGACCTGCATATTCATTTTGTCTCTTAGTAAATGATCTTGGGCAATGGTTAGCTTTTCTCTAGCTCTCCCAAGGTGATGATTAATCCCATTGAAAGATTTGTTAAGCTGTTTGATCACAAGTTGAAGCCTTTGAAGCTTTTCCCACATGACAAACATGGGATTGCTAACTAAATGTTCCTCCTAGATTTGTTGCACATAATCCTTGTAGAGTCAGCCTTATTGATGACAACATTTTGGAATTTGAAATGAACTCTAATTGGACGCTTCACATTAGTACCTTTTAGACACATTAAGGAATGATCTAATACCCCATGGTTCAAGATGATGAGCTTTGTATCCAAATTCTGCTACTGCCTATCAATATTCCCCAGGACCCTATCAATTATGGAGTATATCATAACATTCCTCTGATTATTGCACCATGTAAAGTGATCTCCAAGACTATCCTTTTCAAATAGGTTAGTTTGGTCCATCATCTTAATAAGATCTTTATACTCATTCTCACTAACCATATTACCACCAATTTTGTCTTGAGCTCTTAAGACATTGTTCAAATCACCCATAAGGCACCAAGGCCCTAAAACATTGGCATGGATGTTAGTAATATCCTTTCAAAGATCCTTCCTCTGGTCAAGGGCATTAGAGGCATAGATGGCAGTTAGCCAGAATTTTCTAATACCATTGAGACAAGAAACACTACAATGAATAAATTGAGTAGATATGGCATGAGTAGCCACCTTTATTCTTATCTCATCCCATAGTATCCATATCTTCCAATTATCGTGCTTAGAATAGTTGTCAACCATTTTCCACTTCTTGCCAAACTTATTTATGACTTTAACGGCATTTTGAGGCTTGACTCAAGTTTCTAAAAGAATAACAATCTCAGGATCCAACTAATTGAGGCGGGAGACAACCTCATGGCATTTTCCTGAGTTATTTATCTCCCTCACATTCCAAGAGATCATCATGTCACTTCTGCTTGTGACCTTTCAAGAATTTCAATTCTTAAGGCCTCAAAACCATTTTGGCATGTGATACTTTTCTGGCTGTTAGGGTTCAAGACACATTTCCCTTTGTTTCCACCATTAATGCTGACATTCTCCCAACCTGAGGCCTCTAGCTCCACATTGTCATCTTTCAAACCACTTGGTTGATTGGATTCTCTTGCTCCACACTACCATCTTTAGGGTCCTCTTGCTTTGTTATGGTCTATTATGGGGGCTTAGGTTGTCACTGCTTCTTTGCCTTTGATTTGCATTAACACCCCACCTTTTGACAAGTCTCACAAAAGAAAGGCTTTCACTCATATTCTACAGGTTGTTTCGTTTTGTTCCCTTCAGTGTCCTTGATTATGATATACTTCTTCTGTTTTTGAGTAATATCAATCTCAACCAAAATTCTAGCATAAGAAACCCTCAATTTATTATCAGTGCACTCATCAGTAAACATATGGATACCCAAAGCACTACCAATTTTAACCAAGCTTTTAACACCCCATAAATGTAAGGGAAAGTTAGGGAGTTTAATCCATATAGGCAGGGTACATAACATATCTCTCTTAAAGTCAAAATTGGGTGACCAGTCCTTCAGGACCATAGGCATATTTTGGATTATATAAGCTCCCTTCATCACAACCAAATCTTTCTCCTGATGAGACTTAAACTTCATAATGAAATAACCCCCCTCGTGGTAATATAAGTCTGGTAGTTTCACAAAGTTTCAAAATTTTATCATATACTGCTTAATTGCATTCATACTTAGATCTTTTCCTATAACATACATTATTAAAGCTCAGCCTCAGAATCTTACCTTTGATTCAATGTCAGCTTCCACAATGTCGACTTTGATCTCTCCTTCCACAATGTTAAGCGCGACAAATTCGATTACTGCTCTATTTGAAGGGATTATGTTGCCACTTATGATGTCTACCCATAGCTCGGGTGTAGGTTCCTCAATATTTTCCTTCGTTTCTGAATCAAGATTCTCCACCACGGGAGTAACAGAGGATTTCACTTCTAGGCTTTCCTTCTTCTCATTACAACTCTTCATTGAGTTAGATTCGGTACCCACGGTTGATCCTCTCTCAGAATCATATTTTCTAAAACTTTGTTGCAAGAGGGTGGTTAGAATCGATGGTGACGGCGCCTCGTTCTTCTTAGGCCTCCCTCTCCCTCGACCCATATTCTTCTAATACCCAATTTCAAACTTCACCAAAAAGGTCCTTAGTCCAAGAATTAGGAGTTCAAACCATCTGGGTTCAGTTCAAAGACGGTAACCACAACTTGGACGCTAGGTTAGAGCCTCGCCGGAGAAACGAGCTGGTGGCCATAAATCGTAAGAGGATACAGAAAGGAGTGTTGATTAATATTTTTTATTTATTTTAATTTATCATCAAGATTGATACGGTTGTTAAGACATTTAACTGTAATAGTTCTAAAAATATATATAAATATAAATTAAATATTTATACAAATTTAACTATTATTATGATTGTAAAATATGTTTACCGTGTTGGTATATAACTTAAATTGACTTAATACTCTTTTTGATTCTGTATCTTAATTTTAGAGTTCATTTTGGTCTCTTAACTTTAAAAGGTTCATATTAGTCTCTTAACTCTTCAAAATATTTCATATTAGTCATTTTTATCTAATTAGCGACGAATTTATCTACTAATTTTTAAATTTTTCCGTCGCTAATAGGACAAAAAAGACTAATATGAAACATTTTGAAGAGTTAAGGGACCAATATAGACCTTTTTAAAATAAAGGAACTAAAATAAATCTCGAGATTAAAATACTGGAACAAAAAGGATATTAAGCCAATTAAATTCATCAATTACATTGATAAAATTAAAATAATTAAATTAATTTTCTCTCTCTTTTTTTTTTGATGTTTGAATGCAAACAAAAACAAATTAAAAAAAAATTAACCACGCCATACTAAACCAACTCAATTAATAGTCGGACATAGATATTCAATCGAGGTTTAAATTTGTGATATATTATTTATTCATTTTTAAAGTTTAAAATATTAGTTATTAAATTATTAATCAAAAGTAAAATTATTAATATCTGAATTTTTTTTTCATAACATTTTAAATCAATCATACCAAACAAGTTTATACCAAATAAAATTTTAATTTTTTTTAAATATATTTTTTTTTTTGAACTAAACCAGTTAACCCTTAATTGGATTTGGTTTGGATTTTTTCAAAAAATGTTACAAAAGCCAAATTAAATTGACTAGTTTTAATTCATTCTGATAGTATTTCATTAAATAAAGAATCTTCTTTATTAGTGCTTTTAAGTACTACTGCATCAATTAGTATTTATAAATGATTCTTTCTACATAAAAGTATAGCTAAATGATATTTAAAAATCAAATATTTTGTCAAAATTATGACTTCAAAATTTTTAATTTTTTTAATCTATTTTTTCCTTATTTTTTGTCATGTTAGGAGTCGACTATTTTGTTTTTATTGATATTTCCAAAAGAAATATGTTGAAGATTTCATTTTGTTTTTTACTTAGCTCTTTAGTTCCTATAGAAAAGTGGTCCAAATAATACAAAAATATCATAAATAATAAATAAAATCTGATTAAAAATTTTATTTATGAAAAATTGAACTCAAGCATTTCAAGTATTCAACTGATTCAATTTTAACTAAAACTTATTGACCATTTAGCTTAAGATGTTATTAAAAAAATATTTTATATATATATATATATATATATATATATATATATATATATATATATATATATATATATATATATATATATATATATATATATATATATATATATATATATATATATATATATATATATATATATATATATATATATATATATATATATATATATATATATATATATATATATATATATATATATTCATCATATATTATATATTCTCTTAAATAAATAGTCTCAAAAAAATTATGTTATTATTCAAATAATTCAATGGAAACAAGTCATTAGTTTTATTAGTCATTTATTCTGTTAATTTATTTAAATATAAATTAAAGAACTAATATGTTCAAATAAAGAAATTTCTAAATAGTTTAATAAACCAACCACATTTTCGAAAATGTAAGACTAAAAAATAAAGGTAAATATATGAGAGACTTATTTAGGTGTTGATATATTTTCTTTGTAGAAATAGTGTGGTCTTGACCAACTAAATGTGATAAGTGGTCCTCTTAGCCCAAATAAAACTTTGCCACTCAATTGAAATAAATAGTTATAAGTGGTACCTCATAATTATTTTTAAAATTTAGTGTGACAAAAAAAGAAAGGTTGAAATCAATTTATTTTAAAGATTTATAGGTTCTAAAAATTCAAAGACTTAATTATAGTTTTGTTCTCATATTTTATGCTATTTACATAATTAAACTATATATCTATTATAAATTCAAATAATTTTGATTTTTCTTCTCACATTTTTACATTAAAAATTAATGATGTGTCCATTTCTAATGGCATATAACTTATATCTTTTATCTTTAAAGTTTCACAAGTATTTTTTTTTACCCCTTTTTCATATTTTTGCATTGAAAATTATTGACGTGTCCAATTATTAATGATTTTATAATTTGACTCTTTTATCTTTAAAGTTTTGTAAAATTTTCTACCGTTGAGTTGTCACGTTTCACAAATAATGTGTTACTTAAAATAAACATATAATTAATTTTAAGAATAAAGAGGTGAGAAAGACTAAAGTTGTTTAAATTTTAAATATATGATTAATTTTGTGAATGAGATAAAATAGGAGGTAAAGGAAGCATTGAAAAGAATGAGTAATCGTAAGGCAGTTGGATCGAACAATATACCTATTGAAATATGTATAAAAAAATTAAAGATAGAGGTATTGAGTGGCTCACCAAACTCTTTAATAAAATTATGAGGTCAAAACGCATGGCGGATGAATGGAGAAGAAGCACTTTAGTTTCAACCTACAAGAACAAAAAGGATATACAAAATTGTGCAAATTATAGGAAAATTAAGCTCATGAGTCATATCAGTAAATTATGAGAAAGAGTGATTGAATGGAAATTAAAAAAAGAGACTCGAGTCATCGAGAATCAATTTGGTTTTATGTTTGCATGGAAACGATTAATCTATTATGGTGTGTAATGGAGTAGCATCAAATGGACCAATAAGACCTACACTTAATTTTTACTGATTTAGATAAGGCATATGATAGAGTGTCTAAAGAGATTTGGTGTAAATCCATAGAGAAGAAAGGGGTTAGAATTTCATCATATATTCGAGTTATTCAAGATATATATATGAAGGGGTATCGAATAGTGTGTGGACACATGGTGGAGAGATGAATGATTTTCCCATTACAATTGGTTTACATCAAGATTCAATCATAAGCCCCTACCTTTATACCTTAATTTTGAATATACTCGAGGAACATATTTAAGAGCTAACATCGAGATGCATGCTTTTTGCATATAAAGTTAAAAATGAAAATATTAAAAAGAGTGTCGGAGTAATGCCTATAGTGAAGAAGATGGTGGAAAATAGACTTAGGTGATTTGGACATGTAGAAAAAATATTGATAAATTTTGTAATAAGAATGGTAGACCAAATAGAGAGAATACAAACAATTAAAGGAAAGATAAGACCTAAAAAGACTATCAAAGGAGTTATTAAAAAAGATCTCGAGATTAATGATTTAGATAGAAATATAATTTTTTATAGAACATTATAGCAAAAATTAATTAATGTAGTCAATCCTACTTAATGGGATAAGACTTTATTGTTATTGTTAAAATAGTAACACTTTTATCATTATGATAATTTTATTATCTTGCTTCTTAGATTAAGTGATCATATTTTTCTCATGTTTAAATTTGTAGTGTTAGTTCATAAGAATTTATGATAGGATTATCTTAATTAAAAGTATATGGTTTAATTTTTTCTTTTAATTTAAACTAAATCTAAACTAATAATAGGTGGAATGATAAGGATTTCTTCTAACTTAATATTATATATTCGAGCTCAATCTTAAATATACAATAATGTTAAAAGAAATTGAGGGAGTTTTTTTTACTATTTTTTACTGTCCTCATTGACTTAAGATATTAGTATATGCAATTGAAATAAAGAAATTGAGGGAGTTTTTTTTACTATTTTTTACTGTCCTCATTGACTTAAGATATTAGTATATGCAATTGAAATAATAGAAGTATTCAAATTTATACCAATTTATATATATATATATATATATATATATATATATATATATATATATATATATATTATATATATATATATATATATATATATTATATATATATATGAGATTGAGTGTCATTTTATGAAAATTGTTCGAATGAGATTGATTTTAAATTAACCATACCGCATACATATACTTTAAATGATATACAATTATCATTGTATCGATCAAAATTGTTAAATTATTAAAAATATTTGATTTGTTAATGGTAATTATATGTTGACAGTATAAAATAATTATATAAAATGCATAACAATTAATTTTGTAAGATACAATTTTACTATAAACAAATTAACAAAATAATGTAAGTGTTAGCAGTTCTTTATGACTAGGATAAAAATAAGTCAAATGGCTTACAGGCTCAACAATCTGACATATTTAAAATTGATCTGATTTAATTATTAAATAAAGATATTAAATTAAAAACTTTTAGAAATTTATTTTATTAAAATAATCAGACTTGAGCTATTAAAAAATCTATAAAACTTAATAAGTTGGCAAATATATGAACATCAATTAAAAATAAGTCAAATAAAATATAAAAAATCATATAATTTATTTAATAATAAATAAAAATAAACTATTTAAAAATCTTAACGTGAAATATATTTTAAAATAAATTTTAAATTCATGTTAGGCTTTTAAAAATCCAGTCATACCAAAAAAAGATATAGACTATAGACTGACCTATTCTAATCATAAAAGATTAAAATTAAAAAAAAATCAATAAAAATAAGCATAATGAGATAAATTGATTCTATATATATATATATATATATATATATATATATATATATATATATATATATATATTATATATATATATATATATATATATATATATATATATATATATATATATATATATATATATATATATATATATAATATATATATAGAGAGAGAGAGAGAGAGAGAGAGAGAGGAGAGAGAGAGAGAGAGAGAGAGAGAGAGAGAGAGAGGAGAGAGAGAGAGAGAGAGAGAGAGAGAGAGAGAGAGAGAGAGAGAGAGAGAGAGAGAGAGAGAGAGAAGAGAGAGAGAGAGAGAGAGAGAGAGAGAGAGAGACTGACCTATTCCTAATCTTAAAAGATTAAAATTAAAAAAAATCAATAAAAATAAGCATAATGAAATAAATTGATTATATATATATTATATATGTATGAAAAAATATTTAAATGATAGCTAGTGGCAAAAGTTGAAGTAATGAAATGTGTATTTAACACGTTTCTTTCAATTTATAATGAGATGAATATATATATATATATATATATATATATATATATATATATATATATATATATATATATATATATATATATATATATATATATATATATATATATATATATATATATATATATATATATATATATATATATATATATATATATATATATATATATATATATATATATATATATATATATATATATATATATATATATATATATATATATATATATTCTAATATTCATCTCATTATAAATTGAAAGAAACCTGTTAATTACACATTTCATTACTTTAACTTTTGCCACTAGCTAACATTTAAATATTTTTTTATTTTATTAAAAATATTATTGGAGTTGAATAATATAAGCATGTTTCATGCTTTAGTGTTAGTTTTCAACAATTCAATCTACATCATCTTTTGCAAATTTCTTCGTGGGACTTTGCATTTTCCCACTCTCAATCTCTAAATATAAATAATTTAATTTTAATATTTATAATTAAACATAACTACCATTTATTTCAATGCCTTTTTCGGTGCATAAGAATTAATTAATTAATTAATTAATTAAGTAGACTCATAAACGTTGCTATCAAAGCAACAATCTGTATATCTCTCCAACCAACAAAAACTTTATTGTTTCTCAAATTGTCCCTCAAATAGTTTGTGTCTCTCAAAGTGTGTTGCAGTTTAGTGAGGCATTATAATTGTGTCTTGGATTAGCACTCAACAACATATTTGTTTTACTTTTGGCAATATTTCAAAGTTAGCATCACTAAAGTTATCTATGATGTTGATTTTTGAGGATTTGATTATGCTAATCGGGGACAAATTAAAAGGTAAAGTTATGCCATTATGTGATAAACACTGTAACTTAATAAAGTAATTACTTTTGCCATCCTTACAAGGCTCACCTGAATCATACATAGGTAGGGGTCACTAATCTTTTTTACAATCAAAGAGATGTCTTGTTTCTTTAAATAAATATGTTTCTCTTTAACCTTTTTGCTTAATAATGGAAAACAAGAATGAAAACACATTCCTTTGAAAAAATTGCCACAAGAGAATTAAATGTTAAGTCGTGGATTATGTCGTTCTCATTAAGACGTTTTGCGGTATTTTTTAAAATTGTATATGACATACGATCGTCCACAACGCCTCAAGGATAAAATAATTCAATTCAACTATATGATCATTACTTGTAACATATTTAATCCCTCTATTGACACAAAGAACTCTCTGCAATTTCTCAAACGAAGAAAAACTCAAAAAAAAATTTGAAGAGAATTTAAAAAAAAAATTCAAAAAATTCAACGAATAGAAAGAAAATAAAAGAAGTTGGTTCTTCCTCAACTCAAGTACGCAAAGTAAAGAGAATGAGAAAGAAAAAACTCAAAAGTAGTTTTTCGTGTGTTTTAAAATAAATCATGTGCATTATTTATATAATGAAGGAAGTTAGTCATGTTATAAATGTAATTTAAACATTGTTGGCTTAAGGATTTTTTTTCTTCGAATTCATCCACATATTAGAATTTTTGATATGTTCCAATAATTCTCCACTTGAATTTAAAAAAATATTTTCAGAAGTAACGTGAAATATTCATAAGATTGTGTGTAAACAGATGTGTCTATAACTTGAACCTTTGTATAACAAATAGAATTATGATTCAAGAAGAATGAATCATTACCTTGAACTGTATACCAACATCAAACCCACATACAACTTTTTCGTATGGTATACCAACGCCATCTCTTTGAGGTGGTGGTGGTTGCCAAAAATTTAGAGTAAATGAGCCCTTTAAGGGTTCTCATTCTTAATTCAGTTCACAACTTTGTTATTCTGATTTTTTAATGATTTGCAATATGGTTTCAAAACTGCCCCAAATTTCTTTATGGTATTTGAAATAACAAAGACTTTTTCATTTTGATTTTTCCTTTGAGATTCTTCTTCAATTCAGAGGTGTGTAATCAGAGTCTCAGTTGATTATTTTTATTTTACTTTTTTGAAAAATTTTCAACTGAAGGGCACAATTTGTCAATAATAACAACAATTTAAAATTGTTCATATAAAAATATACCTTCAATGATGATTTTGTGAGCAATCTTTTGTAGTTCATGGCATTGGGCCTCCACTGATCTTTCATCACTAATCTGATACTTCAGGGAGCGACTAACATCATACTTCTTTGCTCTAACCTGGAGGTGAGAAAAACACAAGAAGGCGGAGGTTGAATTGTGTTGGCTTTTCTCAAAAAAAAATCTTCTTCTGCTTCTGAATGATCTTAATTAAACTCTGAACCCTCAGTTCAAAGTCTAAATCAGAATCACTCAAAGCCTGAACTCTTGAATGTCTTTATCGGATTATGCAATAGAATCTGACACAGAGGTAAACAAATGATAGCAACACATTATAGAATCTGACACAAATGTCATTAAATATTACATCTTTTGAGACATAAACTTTTTCCTTCACTGGTTAGGCATTTATACCCTTTATGGTGAGGTGACAAACCTATGTACACATACTCATCACTTATAAATTGTAATTTATTCTTATTATAAGGTCTCAAATGAGGGAAATAAGCCCAACCAAAAATCCCAAGTGACTTGTAGTCTGGTTTGCATTTATGCAATGCATGGTAAGGAGGAGAATTAGTTAGAGAACAGAGGTAAGACATCTATTTATGATATGAATAGTTATAGTGAAGCTATGATCCCAATATTGAATACAAAGACTAGCATGAGCAAGAAGAGTTAATCGCATTTCTACTATGTTCATATGCTTTCTTTCCACAATACCATTTTGGTGGGAGGCATGTGGACATGTCAACTTATGAATTATTCATAAGTGGTTGAGATATTTGGTAAAGGGTGTGAACTCTCCCCCAAAATCAGATTGAACTACTTTAAGGTTGGTATGGAATTAATTTTAAACACAGGTTAGGAACAGTTTTAAAGCTGCAAAAGCTTATAATTTTGTTTTAAAAGTAAATCCATGTATGCTTAACTCACACACGCGCGCGCGCGCACACACACACACAGACAAAGGCTATGTAGTAAGAGTAATCCTCACTAGATGGAGTTGGGGAGGGACCCCATAGACTTGTGTGAATAATATCAAATAGAGTGATATAAATGGTTTTATATAGAGGAACATAAAGTTTAGTTGATTTTTCTAGACAACAAGATTTACAAAATTTAATAGATCATATATAAGAAGAAAAATAATAATAATAATAATAATAATAATAATAATAATAATAATAATAATAATAATAATAATAATAATAATAAGAAGAAGAAGATATAGATTCCCACGTTACATGAGCATGCTAATACCACGCGCTCTTTCTTGTTATTTTAGTCAAATTGAGTTAGTTAGGATGATAGTTTGGCATAACTACCTAATGTAACTATATAAGCATGTTGTAACTGACTTCTTCATCAATCAATGCAAATTGTTATTCAATATTTCTTCTTCATTCTCTTCCCGTTTTCTCTCCATCAATGGAGTTTTGTGATTGCTTAGATTGTATCAGAGCAGGTTCATCCTACTCTGTTTCCGATGTGCTTCGATCTGTTGCTTGATCTTGAAGGTGAGAAAATACATAAGAAGGGGGGGGGGTCTAATTATATTATTTGTTTTCTTTACTTTTCTTCTGAACAGAGTTCAGATTCTGATAATTAATTGCAACAGAATAATAACAGAAGCAAATAAATAACAACATAACACACACAGATTTATATTGGTTCCTTCTAAAATGAGAGTAGTCCAGTCCCCTTGAACAAAGTTGGAATGGATACTTTGATATGCTCTGCGGATTTACTTATCCAAATATTGTCAAAGAGTGTTGGGTTAATGCTTCCATTGTTGAGCTAAATTTTGAGTATGATATTCTTTCTAAGGTTTTTGGTGTTTATATAATAGTGACCTCTAAGGCGATTTCTAATTAATCAACTGTAAGGAGATTGGAGAAATCTCGGGTACTCTTGTTTAGAAATGTTATCTTCTTACATGGCATACTTTTGTAGATCCATCAAACCTTTCTCTGGTCTCAAATCTTCGTCCTGGTGTAATTATTTAGAATCAGATTATAAACTCAATCTGGCTTCCTACAGACAAGGATCTAGACCTTGCAGACTCTATTGAAAATATTTGCTATTTCTTCTTAATTCAGACTTACAGTTTGATCTTCCTCAAATTATGTTTGACTATCTGAAGAAGTCTCTTTCATCTTTTCACGAAGGAAAGATATTCTTCATTCCTTACGGACGAGCTCTTTCTGAATTATTGATCCAACAATGAGTTATCATAAGTTATGAGGATGATTCTTTTAAAATTTGGAGAGAAAAGCTTGAAGTTATCTATGAGAGATTATGATGTTGGATTTTTGCAAATATGTGCCTTGTAATTGTTAAATATGTTGTATCAAACCTTACTTAAGCAACTATTCAAAATCCACAAAATTTTGATTGATGACTACTAGTTGATTCAATGAATAATTGACTAGAGTATTCATCTCAGGTTTGGTTTGATCAACACACAAAAGAAAAAAAAAATAACAAGAAAAGAAGTGAACAAGATTCTAATAAGAATCTTGTCAGAAGGACAGAAAAGGTGACATAAAATGATGTTTCACAAAGACATGGGATAGAGATCATAGACATATAAAATAAGAAAACATCATTACCCAATGGTTCTTACCTAGTAGACTTCTTGAATACACTAGATGATTTTTCAACTTTATGGAATTTCAAGTAAGACAAGGGTTTAAAAATAATTCTTACTTAAACTGCTTTATCATAAGTAAATATTCCTTTTCTGAATCTCAGTGACTGGCTATTTGTCACCAGAGTCTAAAAGGATTAGACTTCGAGTGAGACATCTTCTGTTTAATTATTAGTCTTTGATATTCTATTCAGAGTCAAACATTTTCTCATAAAACTAGAGTCATGCTTGATTTATGAATATTGAATTGTTTTCCTTGACCACTAACTAGCAGTAGTATTATCACAAACGGTGAGAATATTGTTTCCATAAAAAAACCATTTTCTAGTTAATGATATATTCAGTACAGTCAAATACAACATAGTTTCTTTTCAAAGATTTATGAAGATTCTTTTGTTATCAACAAATAGAACTTCTCTATAGATCTAATCAAAGACTTTGTATTCAGTCATACTTAAATAGTTCGTTGATTCAAGAAGTTCGCAAAAGTGAATGAACAGAACGTACCTTTTTTTTCTTGGCTAGGCTTCAGATGAGTATTCAGATTTTACCATAGAATTTGAATTTTGTCTTGAGTGGATTCTGAGTCAATGGAAGCTAAACCAATAATTCCACTTTCTTTTCCAAACTTCATACATTTGCATCCTTCAACTCTTGATTTTGGTATGTTGGCATTTCTTCCATCAAATGTTGTGAACAACCTTTGGTCAAGTATCACTGAAGATGCCTTGCCCATTTCTTTTGTAATATCTGCAGCAAATACAATTTTAAATGTTAGTACCCATATTTCTATGGGTCCACAAATGTTAGTCCTGACAGGCTTTCTCTTACATCATGCCTTAGTTTGATAGAAGTACCAAGATTCATTCTAGAACAAAGTCTATAATGAATTGTTGTCCTTAACAAAATCTTGTTCTTAGAAGAGTCTTTGATTTCATTGTCTTGGATTAAATCTATTGACTTCATAATCCTTGATTTTGAAATTTTTGATCAACATAGAACCAAATAGTGTTTGCTATCAGAGGTTGGCATGAGATAAGTTTTCAGCATTGTCTTAGTATTGCTAGAAAATAGAAGAAGAAACGAAAGGTTTCTCACAAAAAAATTCTTTAACACAAATTCTAAGATAGCCTTCAATTTCCATAGGAGCGACAGAGTCACTTAAGATATTATCTTGAGATGCAGACTCCTTATTATCAATATTGAAACAAGATGGATTAGTCAATACCTCTTTCTCTTCAATAATTGATTTATTCCTGGATTCAGATTGTTTCTTCAAAAGAAGTAATGACCAGCAATGCCAGATTACTTTTTCATCAAATTCTGAATTTTGAACTATGTCAACTTCATTATAATACACTTTGAAGATCTCTAACATTTTTATTTTTGGGTTTTTTCTGTCTGGTATGTTTCATCCTTGTTATTAAGATTGAGATAATCAGTTGAAATATGAATACTTCATAAGCTTCTGAAGTTACTCTTCCATCAATAGATATCACATTCCATTTAGCCAACTAATAGAATCTTTTGATAAGGAAGGCCAATTCCTTATCATCAGACATTCCATAGGAATTTTCTTCAACAGGCTTGAGGAAAGAGTGACCTCTTTGACAGCTTTTCTTCATATAATTCCATTTCTTTACTTTGAAGAATGTTACTTAAACCTTCAAGACTCAGTCTACTCAAGTTTTTGACATCTTGAATAGATGTGAATTTTTGGTTTAACATCAGCAAGCAGACTTCTCAGAATTTGCTTGGAAAGATTAGATGTAGTGTAACTCGATAAGCTTCTACCTGATTCCCTTCAAATTTGAACACAATGATTCAAAGATAGACTTGAGCTTTAGACATATCAATGATGTTAATATACTCAGAATGAGATAGAGCACCTACCAGAATGCACCTAATTCCAAGAAGATTTCCATAAAGCTTCTTCTGAGCTAGTGTGAGAGATTTTTAATCTTTGATCATCCCTACACCATCAACTTCTATAGAAATACCTTTCTCAAGGGTATTTTATAGACCTTCATCAAAAATCTTTATCAAGACGGATGATTAAAAAATATCTTGCTCTTCCATCATTTAAATTCAATGGAGTCACCCCTGAATATGGGAGGATTAGCAAAGTGAAAATTTTCATATGATACTCGATTCCTTCTTGAAGGAAAGTCTTTAACAAACATATTTTTCTCATCGAATCTTTATCTGCACCACTGTTAAGTGTTATGCATAGACTATGCTCTGATACCAACTGAAGGTGAGAAAAATATACAAGAAGGGGGGGGGGTTAAATTGTGTTATTCATTTTCTTTACTTTGCTTCTGAACAGAGTTTAGATTTTAAACCACTGTTCAAATTCTGATAATTAATTGCAGCAGAATAATAACATAAGCAAATAAATAACAACATAACACATAGAGATTTATACTGGTTCCTCTCACACTGAGAGTAGTCTGGTCTCCTTGCAGCACAAGAGATTTTTCACTATAATAAAACCATGATTACAATTTCTTATACCCTCAGTACAAGACTTTACTGCTCAGACCCTCAGCCTAAGACTTCCTGCTTGAACCCCTCAGGTTCAAGACTTCCTTGCTCAAGCCCCTCAGGCTCAAGACTTCTGCTCAGGCCTTCGGTCTAAGACTTCCCTACTTAAATTCCACGAATCCAAGACTTCTGCTCAAATCTCACAGATTCAAGACTTCTGCTCATACCTTTCAAGTACAAGACTTCCTTTCTTAGATTCCATGAATCCAAGACTTCTGCTCAGACTTGTAGTCCCAAACTTTCTTGCTTAATCAACAATTGATTAAGACTTTAATGCTCTAGCGCATAACAGGAGACTTACTTGGATCAAGCTTCACAGTAAGATACTTTGATGCTCAAGCACATAGCAAGTGACTTTATCTAAACTACTAAATGTTGAAGCGGTAAAGCAACAAGAAAAAATATTATTTTCAGAAGAATTCCCTCAGGGATTTATATCGTCTCCATAGGGATCGGTGCGAGAGAAAGAATATCGTTCGACAATCTCCACGTCTCTAAGCTTAGGTTTGAATGGTTTGTGAGTAATATGAACAAAAAGAAAAACATAAGACAAGAAAATAAATACATTCTTAAGACATAAGAAAACTCGTCAGGAGTTGTATTTCCTTCTACCCATTGTCGCTACTCGAAAAAAATGCATCGTGCAACGACGGGGAGGCGAAAAGAAAAGGACAGAAGAGTCGCCACCGAACTTTATTTATCCCATGAGGGGAAAGGAAAATATCTAGAAAACCTTAAGAAAGAAATGGATAAGATGGTCTCGCAACCATGAACGGGTTCGGAAGCCGGTTATGCGAAGGGAAGGTATTAGCACCCCTCGCATCCATCGTACTCGATGGGAACCTTTTGTTTGTCGATGTGTGAATTTATTTGCTTAAATATTATGCTATAAAAAGAGTGTTCCAAAAGATAGGGAGAAAAAGGTTAGAAATAGGAGAGAGAGACGTGACGGGGGGAAAAGAGAGAAAGAACAGACTCGGTAGGACTTCGCAGTCCTATGCCTACGTATTCTCAATAGATACGAGAAAGTCAGAGTCGACGTAGTTCGGGGAACTACAAATATGGGGGAATATGCTCGGCAAGGATTGTGGCCCTTGTGCCTACGTATCTTTACTTGAACGAAGTAAAGAATCAGAGCAGCCGTAGTTCGGCCTACGGTGTGTTGATGTTTTTTTATGGATGATGTTATCGTACGCATTCTAGCTGTTAGGTGTTTTGCTGCTCGCTCGTTGGAGACTTAAGTGTTACCTGTTTGCGGTAGAACGGACGTAACATATCCTTTTTGAAAGATTGATTGGTTTTCGCCACTCGAGGCAAGAAGTCACGTTTGATTGATTGGATTGTTTTTTAGGGGGCGAGACAGGTCCTCGGATAGTAACCCCTACGGGTAGTACCCAATTCTTTATCTCAAAGTTTTTGTTATAAAAGGGTGTGGCGAACGAGGCGTCTTCGTATTGAAAGACGAGCGTCGAAACCACCCTCACTACAGCGGGCATCCCTACGCTCGGAGAAGAAGAGGTCTACACCCAATCCTCTTTCTTTAATCCAATGCAAAGAGAACTTCGTTCTCTTATTAAAGATGTTTTTGGTTTTGAATGGTAAGTGCTTTGCGACAGAGAACCCTACGGTAAACGTCAGCACTCGGGATAGGAGAAGGCCTACGCCTAACCACTCCACGACCATTCAAGTTTTAATGTGAAAATGATTTGAAAATGCACTCGATGCGAGACCGAGGTTTTAGGTGAGAAAGATTACGGAAGGAAGTCGTGAAAGTGAGATGGTGGATAAAGTCGCGTCTTCGTATCGAAAGACAAGTATCGAGACCACCCTCACTACAGTGGGCATCCCATCACTCGGAGAAGAAGAGGTCTACACCCAATCTTCTCTCTTTAATTCGATACAAAGAGAAATTAATTTATTATTGAAAGCATACTCAGTCCGAGACCGAGGTTTTATGAGGAAATGTTGGAAGCGTCTTTGTATTGACAGACGAACATCGAGACCACCCTCACTACAATGGGCATCCTTACGCTCGAAGAAGAAGGGGTCTACACCCAATCCTCTTTTTAGCTCAACACAAAGGAATGATTTCTTATTGAGATGAGATTTGAAAATGGATGGGAAGCGTCTTCGTATTGAAAGACGAGTGTCGGGACCACCCTCACTACAGTGGGTATCCCAACACTCGGAGAGGAAGAAAGTCTACACTTAATCCCCTCTTTTTAATTCAATACAAAGATGACTAGGTTTCGAAGATTTGTTTGGCAAGGTTTTTGAATCGATTTGGGACGAGAAGCGAGGAGAGAAAAAAAGATGTGGTCTCAGATCCAACATTACCTACCAATAATTTGACTGGTAATGAATTACGGAGGTCTCGTCATCGACCCAAAAGGCGAAAATGCCCAATAACAAATGATAAATGAATTTTAACCCTAAAAAATAAAAGAATAAACTCTAATAGGAATTGAAATAAAGTATGAAACTAAAATAATATATAAATTCTAAAAAAAGAGTATTAAGAAATCTTTAAAAAAAAAAAAAAAAGAGAATATAAAAGCTTCTAAAATATAAAATACATAAAATTTTAAAAGAAAATAAAATATAATATAATGTTTACACAAGAACTAATAATAATATATTAATAATAATAATAACAAAAAACAGGGGAGGGGGTTTGTAACGGAAACGGGGAATGGTGATTCAAAACACGGTTGCCTAAGCCCAGACAAACAGCAGCAAAATTAAAATGAAAAGAGAAAAAGGATCCTTTCATCCCGTCGATCTTAACTCTCACGCTTACTCTCACTGTTCCAAATCAAATCGACAAAACTCCCTCAATCTCACTGTCTCTCTCTCTCTCTCTCTCTCTCTCTCTCTCTCTCTCTCGATCTCAAACTCTCTGTTTTGTTTGATTTTTCGGGTTTAGTTGATGGATGGGTTTGAAAGAGATATAAGTTTCTGGAGAAGTTTGATGAAGAGGAAAACTTTCGGGTTGTGGTTTCCGAAATGATGGAGGAACTTCTCGAATTGAGGGTTTGTTGAAGAAAAGGGATGAAGCGGATTTTCGATGGAGGTTAGGGATTTGGTATGCTTTCGGTGATTTGGAGGTGACGGCATGAATTCGTTCGATTTCTGAGAGATGTTGAGTTTATGGGTTGTGAAGGTTGAATCTGAAGGTGGTGAGTGTGGGTGTTGTACTGCGAGGATGGAGTTCAGTTCTTGCGTTTCTTAGTGAGTTTGAACGAATTTGTGAGGTTCTACCATGGTTCTGAGATGAGGGTTGTATCATGGGTGTTGGGTGATGGTAACGAAAGTTTATAACGGGTTGAAGGTTTATGTTTCGGAGATGGGTATTTGAGTTTTGTTTCTTTGTCTGGAGAAGATGAAGGTATCGTCGCCAGAAATGGGCTTTAATGGCGGCGTCGGTTTGTTTCGAGTTGTTATTCTGGGTTTGAAGGAGCTTCATAATGGATAAGGGTTTCGGAGTTTCGGAAGTGGTTTAGAGCTGTTCAAACGGGTTTATGAAGTATTTTGCTGTTGAGGCTCTCAAAGGTTAAAAAGGGGATAAGGGTGGGGGGGTTTTTCCGATGGAGATTGTGGATTTGCAGAAGGAGGTCTGGTTTGGTGTTTTTCTGGTTTGAGATTTATGATGAATGTTGCTGAGTGTTTCAGAAGTTTGAGTTTATGAAGTTTTTGGATGAGGTTGTTTGTGTTGAAGGTCGAAGAAGAAGAGATTTATGGTGTTTAGGTTTTTCCGGTGATGAACGGTGAAGGTTGTTTGAGTGTGGTTCGAAAATGCTTATGGTGTTGAGTGTTGAGTGGTGAGTTACTGTTTTCCATTTGGGATTGGGTTTGTTCGATTTGAAACTTTGAGGTTAAGGGGATTTTGGTTGAAGGTTATGGAGGGATTGTTTGAAGAGGAAATGAGTTTCTGAAGTAAGTGAAGGCTTTTGTGGTTTGGATTTCGTTTTTGAAGAGGATGGTGAGGGCTTGTAGGTTTTGAAGATGGACATTGAAGGTTTGTGGGTTTTGAGTTTGTATGGTTTGTTGCAGGTTTCTGGTCTGGCGTGGAGAATGGTTCAAGGCCGAACAATAGTTTTAGGTGGCTGTTCCAGCTTGTAGCGGTTCTGAATGGTTCTGTTTAAAGGAGAAAAACTGAAGAGAGTGTAAAATGGTGGTGTTCTATGATGATGAGGATGGAATGTTCATGAGTGATGGAAGGGATAACGGTTGGCGTTTTGGGAAGGCGATGGTTCATTGGACTCAATGTCAGGAAACAACACAAATCGACTCAAAGTAAGACTATGAAGACAGAAAGATTAATAGAATACTTACCGAGTTGGAGCGAATCTGACAAATTCTCACGCTAGTAACGAGGAGTTTGGATGATGCACAGCTTTCGTTGAACCGATACCACCAATCCGTAGATGCCGAAAACAGATAATCTCTCTTCTTCAATCTCTTTTTCGTTTTGTTTCTGTGTGTTTTTCTGTTTGAGGGATAAAGATGAACTGTGAGAGAGGGTGGCTGCTGCCTGTTAGGTTTTTTGTTGGATGAATAGCAACCAATATATATGGGGGCTTCATGATGTGAGATTAGGGTTTAGCCTAGAGAAATTGTGGGAACTTTGGGTCTCTTCCTCTTTGGGAAAGAAAATGAAATACTTTTTGCAGTGGGAGCAAGGGCTGAAGTTGTGGGATTGAAAACAGCATGTTCTTTGTCTGTTTGTAGCTTTTGAAATTGTCCTTTTTTTTTAATCATGATTTTTCACTGTGGTAACACAACAATTCTTACTGATACACTTAAATTTTCTTTGCAGGTTCATCATAATCCATAGCTTAGTGTGGATCCAGCGTGGTGCATCTCCAGTTATGCACGGGTCCTCTAACGGGCTTATGTTATCTCCTGAACAAGGACAAGCATTGCGCATGATGGGTTTGGTTCATAATCAGGGAGGAGACCAGTCTCTTTATGGGGTTCCAGTATCTGGTTCAGGAGACACTCCTAACCTTTATTATCATTTTCAAACAGATAAGCCTGCAATGCCTCAAGTTTCTTTCCCACAGCAATACTCTCATGTTCATGGGAACAAATATACGCTGCCACATATAACAGCCGGTGGTAATTCATTTCCCGCTTACCAATATGCTGCATTTTCAGATCAAAGTAACACAAATGATGGACCTTTAGTTTCAAGACAGGATATTCAAGAAAAGAGCATGTTTGGACCTACTGCTCATGGTATAAATGGAGTCAATGTGGAAAACTTGCAGCAAATGAATTACGGGCAAAGAATTGTATCAATGCAAGATTTTAATGGGAGACATGAACTAGCTGGATCTTCAGAGCTATCATCACAAGACAAGATAGTGCAGGTTCCTCCTTCACAGAACGTAGCTACACTAGATCCAATCTGAAAAGAAGATTTTGTTTGGCTCAGATGATAACCTGTGGGATGGATTTGGGTACAAATATAGGTGACATTAATATGCTGGATGGTACAGATAGTTCTAGTGGATTTCCATCCCTTCAGAGTGTGAAGTTGGAGTGCGCTTATGCAGTCTGCTGTAGCAGAAACATCTAGTAGTGACATGGGTGTCCAGGAGGAATGGAGCGGTCTAGGCTTTCGGAATATGGGGCAATTATCTGGAAGTGAGCAACCTTCAACTACTGATGGCAGTAAACAGCAATCGGTTTGGGCTAACAATAACTTGCAATCACCTTCCAATTTAAATTCCAGACCTTTTATTCAGCCCAATGATGTTAGTAGGCCGCATTCCCTATGTTACTTGACGAATCTCCCTTCCTAATTATATCGCCTATAACAGTATACATGTGTTCGCTAGCAGGCTTGTCACCGCTCCCCAACAATGCAAGAAGTTTCAGCAATTCAATCTGAACGAATGGAGCTGGCATCTGGTGATAATCATAGCTCTTAGGCAACCTATGTTCTGCTACCTGTTTGAGAATACTAACAAAGCTAACAACAAGATCTTTAAACGGGGTAGGATCGTCGTTTACGAGATCAAACAAAGGACAGAGAGTAGCACCCATTACACCAGGATCATTATCACACAATCTCTTCCGAAAATTTGATACAAGATATGAATGAATCTATGAACTGCTTCTTTTCTTCTTTTTTCCTCTCCCATTCCAATTTCTCTAAACTTCACCTTTTGCTCTGAATTCGTCAATTTGTTGAAGAAATGGCTATGCCTATCACTGCTTCCACTATTGGATTTCACTTCACTGCTGCTACTGAAAAACCTATCTTCTCTGTTCCTTTTATGAAGGTATCTTCTAGGTTTAGTCATACTAAGCCATGTTACTTTCTTCATAAAACAAGATTGTTATCCTCTGGAACTACAATTATCCCTCGAGCAGCAGCACCTGTTACTGATGTGCAGGATGGTAATCAAGGTGAGACTGATACCGTTCCAACCCCGATAGTCATAATTGACCAAGACTCTGATCTAAATGCAACTGTGGTGAAGATAACTTTTGGTGACCGGCTTGGAGCTCTCCTTGACACAATGAGTGCATTAAAAAGCTTAGGCCTCAATGTTGTTAAGGCAAATGTCTTTCTGGATTCTTCTGGCAAACACAACAAGTTTTCCATCACAAAAGCTGATACCGGCAGAAAAGTCGAAGATCCAGAGTTGTTAGAAGCAATTCGTTTGACAATTATAAATAATCTGATTCAGTATCACCCGGAATCAAGTTCTCAATTAGCAATGGGAGCAGCTTTTGGACTTCTACCTCCAAAAGAGCAAGTTGATGTGGACATTGCAACTCGCATATATGTTTCTGATGATGGTCCAGATCGAAGTTTGTTCTACGTGGAAACAGCTGATCACCCTGGGTTACTCGTCGAGCTTGTAAAAAGTATTACTGACATTGACATTGCTGTTGAATCTGGAGAGTTCGATACTGAGGGGCTCTTGGCTAAGGCAAAATTTCATGTTAGCTACAAAGGCAAAGCAATCAGCAAGCAGCTGCAGCAGGTTCTTGCTAACAGCTTGAGATATTTCCTGAGGCGTCCGGCAACGGAGGAATCCAGTTTTTGAAGGGTATCTCTTTCAATTTAAATAAAGTGCGTGACCTTATATTTTCTTTTGTAGTTGCAAATAATTTTATGTAAGAAATTAGCAAAAGTAACTTTACAATCATGTCCTTGTTAATTCAGTTTAGTGATGTAAATGCATTCCAGTTACTCTTCATTTCTCTTCCAAATGAAACAATGAATGCAAACATTCACCAATCCATGATGGTGGTTAATCTTCAAAAGATGCTATGATGCTATGCAAATTTCTTGACAATTCTTCTTGTCAGACACAAATTTCTCGATTCCCTGCGAACTGCAAGATGCTATGCAATGCAATGCTTATGTATGTGCTGATGCAATGAAATAAAACATAAGCCAGAGAGGTCGGTCAAATTTTGGGGTACAACAGCTGCCCCTATTCAAGCGACTTAGACCTGAAGGGATGAAAGGTAAGCGACTTTCATACAATCAAGGTAAAAGACGGTTGAATACCCAAGGACCCGAAAATTTGACAATCGCGATACGAACCTCTGACATCGCCGCCAGGTACCTATATCAAGTAGAACGTCTGACCTCGCAGTCAGCTCCTTTAACAGCATCTAACCTTGCTGTCAGATCTCAGCGTCAAAATTATAAATCGACTGACTTTATCGTCGGTCTTCAATATTTTCTGACTTCGCCGTCAATTTTCACAGGACTTTGGTAAAGTCCCTGACTTCGCCGTCATCTCTTAAAACGATCTTCTGACTTCGCCGTCAATTCTTAAAATAATCGGTAAAACCATCTAACCTCACGGTCAGGCCTCGACATTAAGTCGGTAAAAAGATCTAACCTCGCCGTCAGTCCTCTGTTAAATACAAACAGATATTGAATCCAAAGATACGATCCTCCGACACCGCCGTCAAGACAAAATCCAACATCGCCATTGGAAGAACCAAATTACCTGACATCGCCGCCAAGAACAAACATCTAGCATTGCTGCTAAAGAATCAAATCCTTTTGACATCGCCGTCAAAACAAACTTTCAGCATCGCCGCCGAAAAACTGAATCATATGATATCGCCGTCAGAACTAACTTCTCAACATCGCCGTTGAATAAACAAATTATTCCGATACCGCCGCCGGAAACAAACATCCAACATCGCCGTTGGAGAAACAAATCACTCTGACATCGCCGCCAGAAACAAACTTTTCAACATCGCCGTTGAACAAACAAATCCTTTTGACATCGCCGTCAGAACAAACTTTCAACATCGCCGCTGAAAAACTGAAACATCTGACATCGCCGTCAGAAATAAACTTTTAACATCGCCGTTGAATAAACAAATTATTCTGATACCGCCGCCGGAAACAAACATCCAACATCGCCGTTGGAGAAACAAATCACTCTGACATCGCCGCCAGAAACAAACATCCAACCTCGCCGCTGAATAAATAAATTATTCCGACATCGCCGCCAGAAACAAACATCTTACTCCGACATCGCCGCCAGAAACAAACATCCAACCTCGCCGCTGAATAAATAAATTATTCCGACATCGCCGCCAGAAACAAACATCCAACCTCGCTGCTGAATAAACAAATTACTCCGACATCGCCGCCAGAAACAAACTCCTCAACATCGCCGTTGAAGAATTAAATCATCTGACATCGCCGTCAGAACAAACTTCTCAACATCGCCGTTGAAGAATAAAATCACTTGACATCGCCGTCAAAACAAACTTTTCAACATCGCCGTTGAACAACTAAATCATCTAACATCGCCGTCAGGTCTCCGCTAAATATAAGCGAGCAACAAGATTCAAACGAAATTAAGACCATCCATTGGTGATAATCACAAAATAACTCCGCTGGGGAAACACCATGAGCTGGGGCCTAGCCAACACACGGGCAAAGATACTAATCATCTGCGAGATTCACTTGAAACAAAAGGGTAACGACTTGGCTTATGTTTCACATGCATATGTTAGGATATGACGAAATGCTCCATACGAAATGGGAATGCTTCGCGTTCGGGTAGATGCTATGCATGTATGTAGATGCAAATGAACCACTTTAACAAAATAAATGCTAAAGAGAAAGAGCTAACTCCGTTGAGTCAGAGCTAGATACGCCTAGCGCAAATGAACCCATGCTGAGGAATACAAGCCCTGGATGGCCTCCGAAAAAAACTTCTGGGTAAAACTGCTTTGCTAAGACCAAAACCACTCCGCTGGGGATCCAAATCAAACTCTGCTGCGGAAAACGTCCCGGATGGCCTATCAGCCTACAACTCTTCCGGGGATCAAGCAACTTGGCTGGAGGCAACAACTCCACTCTACCGGGGAAATCAGTTATGAATGATTAGCCAGAATAACTCTACTGGGGAAACACAACAGATTGCTGAGGAATAGCTCCATTCTGTCGGAGATTGAATCCGCTATCTGCTAGGGATTTTGAATAAGATTTACCGGGAGATTATCCCACACTCTCTCTGCTGAGGATGGAAATGAACGATCTTTGAGTCAGCCCTATTCTGCGGGGAGGAAAAATTAACTCCGCTGGTTTGGCTGGGGATTAGATAAGGAGGGAATCAACTTCAATCTCTGCTTGGGGAAAATGACAACAGCTAGACAAATGTGTTATACAGCTGGCACCAAGTTTATCAATTATGACCTTATTTAAAACAAATGTCCTGATTAACAGTTAGCAAAGCCCACAAGTTCATGTATGCAAAGTTTTCCCATCAATAAAAATCAAGCGTCTTTTGCAAACAAAATGGTAAAAATTTAAAACCAAAACAAAAGCTTTTTCTGAATAGTATATTTTATTGATAAAAGGCCTGAAAATAGGCAACTTTACATTGGATGCGACTCCTGAAAAGAGAAAGTCGCGCAAAAAGACAATCACAAGGAAAATATACAAAAATGTCGGCAACGTGGTACAGACAAGCACCATGTGACGACTCATCCATGACTCGCGCGGCTTTGACGCTTTCCGATGCTTTAACTTCCGAAGAGATTGACTTGAATGGTCGATCTTCGAGTTCTCCCTAGAATCCACTATGCTTGTGATAATCAATGCGCAGGCCGCAATCATTTGCTTTAAAATCCCTAATTTTTGCCTGAATCGCCCTTGCGGGTTTTCGATTCACCAGGATACCCATTTTTGCCAAAGCTGCCCTTTCAGGTTTTCAACTTTGCGGGTTTACATTTTTATTATATCCCTAATTTTTGCCCGAACCTATCTTTTTATGGTTCGCCGGGATGCCTCATTCTTGCCTGGATACTCTTTTTCTTTCCAGCGAGCTTTCTTAAGCAAAATATTTTTTGACCGCGTCTGCGTTCACCGGGGATGTAAAATCTTCACCATCCATAGTTGAAAGCAGCAAGGCTCCTCCTGAGAAAACCTTTCTTACAACATACGGCCCTTCGTAGTTGGGAGTCCATTTGCCTCTGTGATCGTTCTGCGGTGGGAGAATTCGCTTCAACACCAAATCGCCTGCCTGAAAGTTCCGAGGACGTATCTTTTTATCATAGGCGCTCTTCATCCTCTTCTGATACAAACGACCGTACGCGAGAGACGCCAATCTTTTCTCATCCATCAAACTGAGTTGATTCAACCTGTTCTTTACCCATTCTGCTTCATCTAGTTTGACATCTGCCAGTACTCTTAGCGAAGGGATCTCGACCTCTAATGGCAGAACAGCTTCCATGCCATACACCAACGAGAAGGGAGTTTCCCCAGTTGAAGTACGCACCGAAGTGCGATATCCATGTAAGGCAAAGGGCAACATCTCGTGCCAATCCTTATAAGTTATCACCATCTTCTGTACTATCTTCTTAATGTTCTTGTTGGCTGCTTCCACGGCGCCATTCATTTTCGGGCGATAGGGAGAAGAATTGTGATGCTCAATTTTGAAACTCTGGCACAGTTCCTTCATCATCTTGTTATTCAAATTAGAACCATTGTCAGTAATGATCCTTTCGGGTATCCCATATCGACAGATGATATCTCTTTTGATGAATCGGGCCACTACCTGCTTTGTGACATTGGCATAAGAGGCCGCTTCGACCCATTTGGTGAAATAATCAATAGCCACTAAGATAAAACGGTGTCCATTGGACGCGGTCGGCTCTATTTTTCCAATCATATCAATGCCCCACATGGAAAAAGGCCACGGCGACGACATGACATTCAAAGGACACGGCGGTACATGAATCTTGTCGGCATAAATTTGACATTTGTGGCATTTCTTGGCATACTTGAAGCAATCTGACTCCATAGTTAACCAATAATATCCTGCCCTCAACAATTTCCGAGACATGGCATGCCCACCTGCATGTGTTCCGAAAGCACCTTCGTGGACCTCTTCCATAAGCAAATTTGCCTCTTTTTCGTCCACGCATCTTAGTAGCACTAAGTCATGGTTTCTCCGATAGAGCGCACCGTCTGGATTCAGATAGAAATTGCCGGACAATCTCCTCAAAGTCTTCTTATCTTGGGTAGATGCCCCAGGCGGATACTCTTGGTTCTTAAGAAAGTTTCGGATGTCATAAAACCATGGTTTACCATCAGGAGCTTCATCTATTGCGAACACAAATGCTGGTCTATCGAGCCGCGAAATGACAATTATTGGAGCATCGTTCCAGAAGTTAACTTTGTACATCGAGGATAGAGTAGCCAAAGCATCGGCCATCTGATTCTCTTCCCTCGGCACATGGTGAAGCTCTACTCGATCGAAAAAAGGTAGCAACCTCCTTGCGTAGTTCATGTATGGGATCAGATTTGGCTGGCGCGTTTCCCACTCTCCCTTGATTTGGTTGACCACTAAGGCTGAATCTCCATATATATCAAGGTTCTTGATTCTTAAGTCGATTGCTTCTTCAATACCCATGATACATGCTTCGTACTCGGCCTCGTTGTTGGTACATGGGAATGTTAACCTCGCGGTGAATGGTATATGGGACCCATGGGGAGTTGTAATGATTGCCCCAATCCCACTACCGTATGAGTTAACAGCGCCGTCAAAGATTAACTTCCACTGGGAACCCAATTCCGGTCCCTCGCCCGGCAATGGTTCATCGCAATCTTTCATTTTCAAGTACATAATGTCTTCGTCAGGGAAGTCAAACTTCATTGGCTGATAATCATCGACTGGCTGCTCTGCAAGGTATTCTGACAGAACACTACCTTTAATAGCTTTTTGAGATACATATTGAATATCATATTCTGTCAGAATCATCTGCCACCTAGCGATCCTTCCTGATAGCGCCTGCTTTTCGAATACGTACTTAATTGGGTCCATCTTTGAAATTAACATGGTTGTGTGGTTTAGCATATACTGTCTTAGGCGTTTGGCGGCCCAAGCAAGTGCGCAACAAGTCTTTTCTAACATTGAATATCTGGATTCACAGTCTGTGAACTTTTTACTCAAGTAGTAAATTGCGTGCTCCTTTCTTCCAGTCTCGTCGTGCTGACCGAGAACACAACCCATAGAATTTTCAAGAACTGTTAAGTACATTATCAATGGTCTTCCAGCCACCGGGGGCATCAGTATTGGGGGTTCTTGTAGGTATTCCTTTATTTTCTCAAATGCCTTCTGACAATTCTCGTTCCAAACGACCGCCTGATCCTTCTTTAGAAGTTTAAACAATGGCTCACAAGTGGCGGTGAGATGAGATATGAACCTTGCAATATAGTTCAACCTACCTAAGAAGCCGCGAACCTGCTTCTCAGTCTTTGGCGTTGGCATTTCTTGAATTGCTTTGATCTTCGCGGGATCAACCTCAATACCTTTCTCACTAACGATGAACCCCAGCAGCTTTCCTGACCGTACGCCGAAAGTACATTTACTTGGATTCAACCTCAATTTGAACTTCCTCAACCTCTCAAACAATTTTAGAAGATTCAACAAGTGCCCCTCCTCCGTTTGGGACTTTGCAATCATATCGTCGACATAAACTTCGATTTCGTGATGCATCATGTCGTGAAAGAGTGTGACCATTGCTCGTTGATAAGTTGCCCCTGCGTTCTTCAACCCGAAAGGCATTACTTTATAGCAAAAAGTCCCCCAAGGTGTGATAAAAGTCGTTTTCTCCATATCCTTCGGCGCCATCTTAATTTGATTGTATCCGGAAAAGCCGTCCATGAAGGAAAACACTGAGAATTGCGCGGTGTTATCGACAAGCACGTCAATATGGGGAAGCGGGAAATCATCCTTTGGGCTTGCTCTATTCAAGTCCCTGTAATCAACACACATCCTAACTTTGCCGTCCTTTTTAGGCACGGGCACGATGTTAGCGACCCAAGGAGGGTAGTTGGCCACAGCAAGAAATCCGGCATCTAACTGTTTCTGAACTTCTTCCTTGATCTTCACTGCCATATCTGGCCTTGTTCTTCTCAATTTCTGTTTGACAGGAGGACATTCTTCACGAAGAGGCAGACGATGAACCACAATATCTGTGTCAAGTCCTGGCATATCCTCATACGACCAGGCAAACACGTCTTTGTACTCCTGGAGTAACTCAATCAATCGTTGCTTGACCTCATCCTGCAACGTAGCCCCTATTCTGACCACCTTCTTGTCTTCTTCTGTTCCCAGGTTGACAACTTCAACTTCCTCCTGATGAGGCAGGATGACCTTCTCCTCTTGCCTTAACAATCTGGCAAGCTCCTCAGGCAGGTCTTCGTCTTCTTCGATCTCTTCTTCGGCTTGAAAGATCGGATTGTCAAAGTCATACTGAGTCATAGACGAGTCTGAGTCGGTGTCCTCTGAAATGTGTAACCTGCGATGATGATGATTTTATGCTTTTAAATGATATGCAAACAAAAAACACAAACCACATTGCCATTTTATTGTTAAAGATAAAAACAAGAACAACAAGGATCACAAAATTCTGAATGAAAAGACGCCTTTTAATTGATGATAAAAAGATTGTTCACATGCATAAAGATAGGGCCCTACAAACAAAGTCCATTATGCCTTGGGTAGAGCATATGGAAATACATTAATCAAGACAAATCAATTACTCTTCATAAGTCACTGTGATAATTTCCTCCATGCTCCAATTCTTCAAGCCCTGGCCGGGGATGCATGGCTGGATCCACGCATCCATATCACAGTCGCTGTCTCCTTCTTCGTCTGATATGACATTAATTTGATCGAAAATGACTCCACCGCTAGTAAATTGGACAGGACCTTTGTAACGTGGAGTGCTTTGTGAAGATGATCCATGTGGGCTATATCCCAATCCGAACTTATCTTGTTTGTTTGGGACGCTCACCACTTGTCCCCATCCTTGTGTTGACCCGGATTCCACCACGGCCCGTGCTTCCTTGTATGACGACATGGCAACTTCTGGAGCTTTGACCTCGACCGGTGCCTTCTCCTTGATTTGGACAGTCTCAAAAGCCTGGCACAGCGTTTCTTGAATTTCGCCGTCGACTTCCACATATTTGAATGAAGACAGATGGCTCACCATGATGTCTTCTTCCCCGCAAACGGTCACAATATTCCCATCCACCATATATTTCAATTTCTGGTGCAAAGTCGATGTTACAGCGCCTGCTAAGTGTATCCAAGGCCGACCCAAAAGACAGCTATAAGCAGGCTGGATATCCATGATGTAGAAAACTGTTTCAAACACCTCCGGGCCTACTTGGATAGGCAAAGTTATCTCCCCAAAGACAGATCTTCGGGTTCCATCGAAAGCCCGCACAACCAAATCACTGGGCGTACAATATAGACCCTGATGATCGATCTTCATCAATGCCTTTTTTGGCAACACATTCAAAGACGACCCTGTATCAACAAGTACATGTGACATCATTGTTCCTCGGCATTCAAGTGAAATGTGCAGAGCCAAGTTGTGGTTCCTCCCTTTTGGTGTCAAGTCACGGTCTGTGAACCCCAACCCGTTACCTGCATTGACATGGGCCACCACGCCTTCCAACTGATTCACGGATATCTCTTGAGGTACATAAGCATTATTCAAAACTCTGAGCAAAGCATTCCTGTGAGCCTCAGAACATAACAATAATGACAAGATAGAAATCTTTGAAGGAGTTTGTTGTAAATGATCCACAATTTTATAGTCACTTTTTCTTATCAAGCGCATGAATTCCTCCGCATCCTTCAGCAACGCTTCCTCTTCTCTAGCCTGAGAATTCTCTTCCGCTATGACCTTACCCTTACCTTTATCAGCCCTTTCTGTGCTTACTTCGGGAGGTGTAAATACTCTCCCGCTCCGAGTCATTCCTCCAGTTCCTACCAAATTATCAACAAAATCCAACGGTGAGCCTCTCAGTTCCTGCTTTTGACCATTGCAGTAGACCTCGGCCCCATAGTTCCAAGGAATTGCTTTAGAACTTTCATAGGGTATGGGTCCTGCCTTTGTGAATATAATAGTGGGCCTCGCCGGAGGCGCAGAAATTGTAATTGTTTTGTATGGGATGGATATGGTGGCCACCTCATCTTTATCTTCGATGACTACCTCTTCAGCATTTTTCTCACAGATTCTATCGAATTGTAACAAACCGTCATCCATCATGTGTTGTATATGGTTCCTTAGGTTCCGACATCCTACCGGACAGATCATACAGCCTTCGCAATCCTTTCCGCAGCCTGGGAATACCCCTCCTTCTAACAACCTGCTCTTCATGAAACTTAACGGCGTCTTCAAATCCTCTACTCTGGACACCAAGTTCAGGCCTTCCTCACTGTCAATAGCATTCACACCGCCACCCCTACCATGGTTAGGCATGGGATTTCGATCCACGCTTGGCGCATCCTGATTGAAATTGATAGCTTTACTATCGATAAGGTCTTGTACCTTATGTTTGAAGGCTTTACAGTTGTCAATACTGTGGCCGGGGGCGCCAGAGTGGAATTCACACCTAGCGTTGGCGTCATATCCAGGAGGTGGTTGGCCAGTTAGAGGTGCCATTGTCCTTTTCTGGACCAACTGCAGTTGAATTAAGTGTTGTAGCAACTGAGCGTATGGCATTGGCGGCGTGTCAAAGCGTCTATCCGCCACCCTTCTCCTATCCTGGAATTGTCTCGGTGCATAATTATGTTGTTGAGGTCGTTGCTCCTGCTGTTGACGCGGTTGCTGCTGTGGAGGCTGTGTCGCCGGGATGGCAATACTCGCTACTTGTGACGGTTGCTGGTAATACGGTCGCTGCTGACGCTGATCTAAGTATCTCTTTCGGTTGTTAAAGCCGTACACTGCATTTGTTTCATTATCCTTTTTCTTCGCACCAAAAAACTTTCTCCCACCTCCAGATGAGGTCCCTTCCGCTGCTTGAATTTTCCCCAATTTTATACCGTTTTCAACTCTTTCGCCCGTGATAATTAAGTCCGAGAAGCTTCCTGACATGTTACTCACCAACTTCTCGTAGTAGATTCCGGGCAACGTGGCCACGAATAGATCGATCAGTTCTCTTTCCACCATGGGAGGTTGAACCCTAGCGGCAAGCTCTCGCCACCTTTGGGCGTATTCTTTAAAACACTCATTGCTTCTTTGGGATAGATTCTGCAACTGCACGCGATTTGGTGCCAAGTCACTATTATACTGGTAATGCTGGACAAAGGCCTCTGCTAAATTCTTCCAACTCCGAATATTGGCAGGTTCCAAACCCATGTACCACTCCAGAGAAGGCCCTGACAGACTATCTTGGAAGAAGTGCATAAGCAACTTCTCGTCATCAGAGTATGCCGACATCCTTCGAAAATAGGAGCGGATATGCACCTTTGGACATGTCGTTCCTTTGTATTTATCGAAATCTGGCACCTTGAACTTTGGAGGAATCCTAAGTCCCGGAATTAGTCCCAGATTGGACATGTCAAGTCCCATAGTGTTCTGGCTTTCCAGAATGCTCTTCATCTTTTCTTCTATTTCGTCAAACCTTCTATTGGTGTCGGATCGTAGCCCTCCCCCAAGGTCTCTCATGGAGAAGATGTCATCCTGTTCATCTTGGTCCCATTGAGGATTCACGCTAGTAGGTATGGCGCCTGCCACGACCGGGATGGGGATTCCAGTTTGTTCTCTTCCGCCCGGAAGCTTGACTACAGTTGGGCCACCGTTGACTTGCGAGGTTCCACCATTAGCAGGAGGGGGAACAGCAGCAGCCCCACCGTGCAAAACGCCGCTTCCATCCACTTGAGCTATTAAAGGTTGAACCAATGTCCTTAACTGGTCCTGTCCATTGGCCACCCCCTGCATCATCTCCATGAATTGTGCCATCTTCTCACGAAACTCCAGAAGCTCGGCTTGAACCTGATCCATAATTCTCTGCTGATTTCCCCGCGTGTTGTAGGAATGTTGAGAAGTCAGCTTGCTCTTCCTCTTTCCCTCTCTTTCTTTCTCTGAAATGGCAAGCGGTGTGAGGTTGAGTTTCAGGGAATGCAAAATGATGTGCAAGTTCATGCGAATGCTCAAGAGACTTTCGAAACCTATGATTATAACCGGTATTATAGAATTGCGAATGAACAACTAAAGAAAACACAATTAGACCAAAAGAAAATTCTCATTAATTTGGGAAAAATCAATACAAACATTTGCTGACTATGCCGAATAACAATTCTCAATACAAGGAAAACACTAAATGACTGAAAATCAAGAGTACTAAAAACTAGAATTTCTCCTTTTGGAGACGCTCTTCAAGCTTCCTCGTCTCGAACATGAACCTCCTAACCATTTGGTCGCAGAGCTGGATAAAGTGGTGAACAGAAGGGGGGATATTATTTCCTTCCAAATCCTGAATGGCGCTTTCCAACCTCCATGGGATATCTCGGATCATGAGGTTGCAGTGCTCCACCAAATTGTTGTACCTAGCACGATACGTATCTAGAGTCGACTGGTAATAACAAATAGAATCCACATGGGTGTCCAGCAACTCATTGAGCTGAGCCTCTTTCTCGAGCCACTGCGCTCCATCTCTTTGCAAAGCCTCAAAACGATTCCTCCACAGAAGGGATGTCTCTTGGGCGGTCTCCCATTCTTGACACTTGTTATTCCACATGTCAGATGTGACATATGAACCCCTCAAGGCCTCCTCTTTGAGTCTTCGTTCACTTTCCGCTAGGGTCAAGGAACTTCTTAGTTGTTCCTCAAGATTCCCAATATCAGCTTCAAGATTCTCTCGTACTTCCTTTTTCTCGGCAGAGGCAATCTCAAAGAAGTGCCATGCCCTATCACAAGAAGCTTTGGTGTCCTTTAGGCGCTGCCGTAGAGTTGTTAATGATGCATCAGCCCCTTCGTAACCCTGTTGGTACCTGACTCTCAAATCTGTTTCTAATTTTAGCTTCTTGCTACTCTCAGCCGCTTGATCTTGTTCAAACTCCACCTTTCTTTTGTACTGACCGTTCTCCACATTTGCTTGGTGGACTTCATTCTGAAGGTCCTGATTCTCCTTAGTCAATCTCTCCACTATTAGCTTCAGTTTTTCATATTCTTCTATGGGTACATGAGTGGGAGCAGGAGGTGCTTCTCGCATAGAGGGCTCTAAGGGAAATGGCAACGACCTTTCAGCTACTCTAGCTAGTAACCACTGGTTGTACGGCTCCTTTGCCACACAATTCTTTGCTTTTAACTCCTTCCTTCCCTTTGTATGAATCTTGCCCCAAGCCTTAGCAATCTTCCTGACAAACGCAGGGTCTTCTGATGTGGCTAGCAGAAAGAAACTCTGAACCTTCTCTGCCTCGGGCTCGCCCTCCATAGCATAGCCCAGCTGACGTAATGCCATGACTGGGTTATAGTTAATACAACTGGCCCTACCGATTAAAGGTACATTACTGAATTCTCCACAACTAAAGATGATTTCCACATCATAGTACTCATGAGAGTACCAAGCAATGTCACTAGCTTCCAGAGACATGATGCGCTGAGACCATTTCAATTCCTTCTTGTTTTCCACGAACGGTCCTTTTTTGGGCAAATGAGAAGCATACCATTTGTATAGTAGGTGAGAGCAGCATTGGATCGTTCCCGCCTTCTTTTCGCTCCTCCAATGAATAGAGTGATAGACATCGGCAAGGAGTGTAGGGATGGGATTCTTCTGCATGAAGAGAACGATGGCAGTGATGTCTATGAAATTGTCCACATTTGGAAAGAGGACAATCCCATAGATCATTAGAGCAACACTTATACCGAACTTTTCCCAATCCTCATCAACCTTGTATTGAGCGGCCTTTTCTAGCAAAAACTTCAATGGAAAACCCTGAACACCCCCTTTACTGGTTAGACCCTTCCTGACTTCTTCTTTGGTCATATGAAGAGCAAGAGCAATGACAGCAGGCTTTGGTTCTTCTTCCAAACTAGTATAGACAGGTTGATCCTTAATTTTAATGTTCAAAATGTGAGAATATTCTTCCAAGGTGGGAGCCAACTGGTAGTCTTGAAAAGTGAAGCACCGGAGAGGCGCATCATAAAATTGAGCCATAGCATACAGGGCCCAGGTATCAACTCTGGAGTGGAGAAGATCAAGCAATTTCCCATATTCCCCTTGAAAGTTGATCTTGATAACTTTCGGCACGTCAATCAGAAGGTCTTGAATTGATTCCAATTTTGGTTCCCTAAACTTTATGGAATTTGTGCTTCTCTTTCTTATATCAGCCATTGAGTTCACCAATACCTGAGATAATCATAACTTCTTAAGTCTCTTGATATGCAAAATGATATGTAATGCAATGTTTTATGAATGCATATGACAATGGAACAACAACAAGATCAACGTCACAAATCCTGCAAGACAAGAACACAAGGTATCTTTCCATCGGGTGAGCAATCTACTGGTTCGAGAGGGCGTTCCAAAAGGCTTTTCAAACAAAGTCCTATGCACTAACCCTCAAAAGTTTCCCATCTGTAATACCCCAAATTTTACCCTTTCTTTTTTATTTTTATTTTAAATTCTTATTAACCTAATAAATTAACCTTTTTTTTAGATCTTGTTTTTTTAACTAATAATAATTTAATTAAATTTTTTTATAACTTTACTAATATTTTTTATTAACTTTTTTTTTTTCTATTTAGTTTATTTATTTAAAGCTCTTCTTACTAACTTTTAGGATTTAGATTAAAATTTAACTTTTTTTTCTTTTCTTCAAGAGTAAATTTTTTATAACCTTTTTTTTAAATTAATTTCTAACACATTTTTTAATCAAATTCTAATATTTTTTTTAAAAATAAAAATCTAACTTCTTTTTAAAATTAAATCTTTTTTTCTAACTTTTTTTAAATCTTTTTCTATCTTTTTTAAAAGTTAAATCTTTTTTTCTAACTATTTTTAAAGCTAAATCTTGTTTTCTAACTTTAAATCTTTTTTTTCTAACTTTTTAAAATTAAATCTTTTTTTTCTAACTTTTTAAAATTAAATCTTTTTTCTAACCTTTTAAAGCTAAATCTTTTTTTAAAAGTTAAATATTTTTTTTCTAACTTTTTTTAAAAACTAAATCTTTTTTTTCTAACTTTTTTAAAGTTAAATATTTTTTTCTAACTTCTTTTTAAAATTAAATCTTTTTTCTAAAGTTAAATCTTTTTTTTCTAACTTCTTTTTAAAATTAAATCTTTTTCTAACTTTTATAAAGTTAAATCTTTTTTTTCTAACTTTTTTAAAAAAATTAAATCTTTTTTCTAACTTTTATAAAATTAAATCTTTTTTTCTCTAATTTCTTTTTAAAATTAAAATTTTTTTTCTAACTATTTTAAAAATTAAATCTCACCTTTGTCACTTTTTTTTTTTTTTTTGTTCTTTATTATTTTTACTCTAAATTTTTCTATCTTTCATTAAAAAAATAACAAAAATAGTTTTTTATTATTATTTAATTATTATTTTCGTATTTTAATTAAATCATTTTTTAAAATATTATTTTTTTCACTTTTTTCTAAATTATTCATAAAAATATCCAAAAAAAAATCATAAAATAAAATATATTGAAAAAAATTTTGTTCTTCTTATATTATTTTTTATTTTAGGAATCAATAGGATTATTAGTTTTTATTTTAAGTTTATTTTAATTATTTTAAATTATTTAAATTTTATTTTTTTCTTAACTAATTATTTAGTTTGGGCTTTAAAATGGGCTTTAGGGACATTATTGACAATTTGGTGTTAACCCTAATTTGTTCCCTATATATACATGTGTTGCCTTGTTGGAAGAGGAGAGAATGAAAAAAACCTAAGAGGGGTCAGAAGGTTTTCTTCAGAAAAGAGGAGAGAGAGGGAGAAACAAAGGAGATCCCCAGAGAAGAAAGGCGGTCGTTCCCACAACTCTTAAGAAGGATTGGAGCTCTCCAGTGTTCCCTTATTCAAACCTTTTTCACATTTACCGAAGCAAACCTCCGCTTCGTAGGTTAAATTACTAAACCTTTTGCCTTTTCATGTTTATGTGCATATTTTGCCATGTTAATGTGTTTAGGTCCGTTAAATTACTAAATCCTTTGCATTTTTCATATTTATTTGCATCCTTGCCATGTTAACCTTCATTGTTGTTTAGATCCGTAGATTTTGATCTGTATGAACCATGATTGTGTCGTATAGGATTGTTTGCATGTCCATTAATTGTCTGTTTGCATTTGTAATTCTATTGTTATTTTTTTTTTTTATCAAAACCTTTTTCAAAATCAAAACCTTTTTTATTAAAACTAAAACATTTTTTCCCAAAAAAAACCTTTTTTGTTCCCGTAAATATTTTTTTCCCAAAAAAAACCTTTTTTGTTCCCGTAAATATTTTTTCCCAAAAAAAACCTTTTTTTTGTTCCCGTAAACATTTTTTTCCAAAAAAGCCTTTTTTTGTTCCCGTAAACATTTTTTTCCAAAAAAGCCTTTTTTTGTTCCCGTAAACATTTTTTTCTAAAAAAAACCTTTTTGTTCCCAAAAACATTTTTTTTATATATAATTTAAACTTAACATTTTTTTTATAATTTAAACTTAAATTTTTTTAACTAAGTAATTCCATTTTAAAATTAAAACCTTTTTTTATATATATAATTAAAATATTAAAAAAATTAAAACATTTTTTTACATAATTAAAATATTAAAAAATTAAAACCTTTTCGTAAGGAACTCCTTTGCCGTGTCATTTTGTGTACCTTTTATTTTCTTTATTCCTGCATTTCATTTGCGTGCTTGAGGTTGAGATGTGCTTGTGGTGGCCACAGCCCCACACTATTTTCCTCCCTCACTTCATTCTAAGTGTCATTACATATTTTCATATTCTTCATGTTTTCAAAAATGTTTCTTTGTTTCTTTATACCCTCTGCCTTTATTACTTTTCTTATTTCTGTACCTTAATTATTCCTCCATATAATGATTTGTCATATTTTCACATTTTTTTTACAGTTTTATCCTTCTGAAGGATTAGGTCCAGCCTTTTGGCCGCCGAGTCAATAGCCCTACCCCTTTTATGGATCAAACCCTAATTTTCACAAATGCCTCGCCGCAGGCAAAATTACAATTTTACCCTTAGTATTAGGTCAAAGAGCCGCCGCGCTCATTTTAGGGTTTCCCGCCGTGGAATCCCTAATTTAACCCTAATTCACTTAACAATTTACAACATAGATATTGGAGTTTCTACACTCCGCGTAAGCATGTCCTTAAGATGCGTTTATTCCCCTTGAGACCTTGACCACAGTCAAGAAGTCTTTAACCTCCCTTTTGAGGGGAACTACGATTACTCTGATTCCACTCCCGTAAGGATACGTAGGCACAAGATGCGATGTCTTGCCGAGTAAACTTAGAATTAACCCCTTAGGTCTCTTTTCTCACTTGTAATCCTTATGTACATATACCTTAAGCAAATAAATAAAGCAAATAGTAAACATTTGAACAAAAGGTTCCTGTAGAGTACTACAGAAGTTTAGGGTGCTAATACCTTCCCTAAATTTAACCAACCCCCGAACCCTAGATCTTTCCCCGCATTGTGTTTACGATGCAAAAATAGGTTTTCCCTCTTTTGACCTTTTCCTTCGGATAAATCAAAGAGCGGTTGTGAATTGAATTGCGATTCAAACTAATTGATAGTTTGTAATCCTATTTCCACCGCAACAGAAAATGGCGACTTCACTGGGGATTCCTTTAACTTTTGAGGGTTATCCTTAATTTGTTCATATTTATTACTATCTGTGTTATTATTCATTTGCATGTATATATTTGCGCTTTGATTGTGGGACTGTTCCTTGTGCTGTGAGATAGGTCCTAACCCGGATCTAGTGTACCTTAGGTAAATGGCAATAGACCAAGGAAACTGTACGACGTATATCGATACGGTTGATCTGGTGGCCATAGTTAGTGCGACTTCTTGGTTGGTGCTTATATTCCTTAAGTCAAGTTGAGGATAATATTGAGGCTGCCATATGTTGTCAATGCACTAACTGACTTTTAGAACCCTAGTTAGCTCATCTTGGCCTTTAGAAAGTAGTGAGGTAACCGGCTTTGGTGCAGACTGAAGTTGGTTGACACTCGATACTACGCTCATTGAGATCTTAAACTTGGAGGGTTTTGGTTGGCAAGTAAGTTGCCTTCTGAACAACCATCCTTGTGAAAGATCAATGATATTGAGATCCCTTAGAACCTGGTTACTTTTGTAGGACAGGATGAACCATCTAACTTCAGGGGAGGGTATTTGCCTTTGAACCTCATGCAAGCTTTTAACCTAGGACTTTGTGTGTTTTCATGCATTGCATCCATAAAGCATCTCATTGCATTGTATTTCATGGAGCTCAAACATCATTTATGGATATCGCGGGATACCATAAATAAATAAAAAATATAAAATGAAAAAACAAGAAAAAGATTTCCTTGGTACCCCACGACATTAGTAAATGTTTTGAATTCCATGAAATCTTCATTTACATTCACATTTTAGCATCATACTTTTGCATTGCATGTGTCTCCCGATTTCTCACACTCGGTTCTCTCACCTTCCAGTTTCGTCACCCTGAGTTCTCGGCACCAATACAACACCAGAGCTCAAACTCGGAAAAGAATGGAGGATCAGGCAAAAGAGATTGATCGCCTTAGCAATGAACTCGAAGACCTTCAAGGGGGTATGGGGCGTATGATGGAATTGTTACATGTCATGAATGCTAAGATGGATACCCAGCCCACTGTTGTTTCTGAGATTACCGGCGTTACTGTGGACCCTCCACCAAGTGTGACCGTAGCAAGGGACCCACCTTATGGTCTCGCTCCCGGTTTTGTGCCTCCTCAAGCCACTGTTCCGATTAATCAACCTGTTCAGCAAGTCGTGCCCTTGTTTTCTGAAGTTTCTAGGGGGGCTCCTATCTTTGCACCACCTGTTGTACACACTCGTGCGCAACCGTACTTCAATGAGACAGTTTTTGATAATCTTGATGAGAATGTTGAGGGTTATGAGAAAAATGATAAGCTTCGTGAGGAAGTAAACACTATCGTCCAGAGATTGAAAAAGGTAGAGGGTGATCAAATTTTTGGGACTGCTGCAAGGGATGTTTGTTTGGTCTCAGGTTTAGTTATTCCCCCGAAGTTCAAAACTCCGAACTTCGATCGCTATGAAGGTGCCACCTGTCCTAAGAGTCATCTGATCATGTATTATCGCAAAATGGCTGCCCATGTTGAGAATGATAAACTGATGATTCATTGCTTCCAAGACAGTTTGAAGGGTGCTTCTTCCAAGTGGTATTTAACTTTGGACCAATCCCGCGTTAAGAGCTTTCAAGATTTATCTGACGCTTTCATCAAACACTACAAGTACAATATGGATCTGGCTCCTGACAGAAGACAATTGCTGAGTATGTCACAAAAGAATTCTGAGTCATTCAAAGAGTATGCTCAAAGGTGGAGAGAGACTGCTTCGCAGGTAGAACCTCCTTTGACCGAGAAAGAGTTAGCTGATTGGTTTGTCGACACAGTCCGTCCAGAATTTTACGAGAGAATGGTGGGTAGTGTGACTTCAAATTTCTCCGACGTCGTTGCTGTGGGTGTCAAGATTGAATTGGGTATGAAGAGTGGTAAAATGACAAATAATCATGGCGCTTCTAAGGATCAGCCGAAGAAACCTCCTTATAGCTCCCAGAAAAAGAAGGAGAGTGAGACTAATGCTATATCCTCTGGTAAACCAAGGGAACGCTTTTATCGGCATCTGCAAGGTTATGCTCAACCTCAAGGGTACCCGGTCCAATATGCTCAACAACCCTATGTGGCAGCTATTACACCTTCTTTCAATCAACAGGTTCCCATGTATCAACCTATGCAACAACCTCCTGTTTATCCGCCTCCTGTCAACTACCTACAGGCACCCAATACTCCTGCTCCTCAACAGCCAGAGAGTCCGGCTCCTCGCCGGAATGTTCCGAATAGAAGAACGTATAAGCCTTGTCCGCCAATTCCGATGACTTTTACCGAGTTGTATCCCTCTTTGGTCAAGCAAGGTCTAATCACCACTCGGGCTTTGGGTCCGCCTCCTAATCCTCCACCTAATCCATTACCTGCAAGTTACAACGCTACCGCTCATTGTTTATTTCATGAGGGTGCGCCCGGCCATGATCTAGAGAATTGCTATGCTCTTAAGAAAGTTGTCAGAAATTTGCTAGAAACGAAGAAGTTGTCTTTTGGCGATGCTCAGCTGAAGATCGAGACTCCTTTCGGGGTTCCTCACTCGTCAAGTGCAAATTCTGCAAAGCATGCTACGCCTATCAGCCGAATCCAGTCATTATTCAAAGGCCTAGCCCGCTTCATTTCAGTAACCCTCAAGGTGATATGACCGGGATCAACAAAGGATCTGGGAAATTTATTTTGAAGCAACGACTGAAAACTGTTGAAGATGTGACCAGCATAACTGGGGTAAGCCATGACGACTCACAGTGATCATGAACCAGACGTCCTTTCCATTGAGGCTCCGCCAAAGGAAACTGTTACTCTTGAATGCAAGATTTCATAAACATTTAGAAGGATTTTTCCGACAGTTCATTTGTTTATTTATATGTATTTCTCTTCGATTAATCATATTTAGCATGCACGAACTTGTTTATCTTTGATTAATTAATGCAACGCATATGTTTGTCTTGAATAAATCCATTCGTTTCACTCATTCAAAATATATTTTTCATAAATTATAATGCCAACTTTACCCGATCTCTTGTTCTGATGAAGAATTGGGAGGAGGATGACGAACCTAAAACGTCAGATTTCTTGTCGTATGCTTTCGATTGAAACCCGCTGATGATGTAAGGCATTGTTTCAAATCCCAAACACTGGAGATATAAGGATGTTAACCCCTAGTCAACCCTTTGAGCCTTGAAGTAGGAGTTTTTCTTTCTTTTAAAGAACCTTCATCCTAACCTGGTGCAGGGTAGGTTTCAGTTAAACCGATCGAGCGCTTAGACTCTTAAAAAGGAAGAGCAAACCTTCGAGAATTTATCCTTAGCATCTTAAGAAGTCCAATACAATGACTATCCCTCGGTTACCTAAGGAGTGGGGCAGTCACGAGCCTTTCAAAAGATTTACACGACTTGAGCATAAAAGAATATTCAAAAAACAAGAGCCCGCTAAGTCAAAAACCTATGAAGGAGACTTAGGCAAAACTGGGGCATCCCGCTGGACTCCAAAGTCAGATCAAAAGACGTTGTCCAGGCAAAAGTTAGGGAATAAAAGCAAAACAAGAGGGTACAATAAATAGTCCCTAGTAAAGAACAAGATCGTGTAATAGGTGAGCGACTGCCATGTCCAAAGCCTTGATAAGTTCTCGACCATAGCAAATCCGCTTGAGATATGAGCGTTCGTATCCGGTTAACTGAATTAGGATTGGAGAACATCACGAAGAATGGGTGGGTACAAATATAACTTTGAGCCTTTATCCTTTTGTTTCTTAAACCGTGAACTGAGCCACGATACAACCTTTAAAAGACCTAATTGAAGTAGGACTTCGGTTGAAAGCATACTTGACAAGATCACGTTTCCTGACTCCTACGAGCTATGCTCAGAAAAAAATTCATGTTGACATTATAATTAAAACTTATATCCTGACTAGTGATTTCGGTCACAAGTTGTTGCGATATCTTTTTTTCAAAACAAAAATTCAAGACAAATATATGTGTACATTGACAAGCTCAGGATAGGCATTTCAGGCATGACAACTTTGCTTGATATCTTAGAGATTTACATATGAACATAACCCGTGGAACTTGAAAATCCTGTTGAACAGGGGCAGGCAGTTTCCCAATTCGCTTACCAACGCGAGTCTGACATTCTTAAGAGCTATTTCCCAAAGATTTCGTCGTAACACGATTAATTTGTGCCAGTTACGTCGAGACCTGACAAATCTCTCAAAGAGTTTGAGAACAATGGGGCAACCGGACTCGGTGTTCTCTATAAAATCCTCTTGAGATGACCCTACCTTACAACACAGATATCCTGGGGCACCATGTTTTTTAAAGAAACAAATGGCGACTACTGTAAGGTCCTTCCAGATCAAAACCATGTGGTTTCATAACTTTTCTTCATGCACCCGATGGATTTTACTCACAGCGGCATTCATCCCCCAGTAAAGCTCAGTGTTGCAACAGGCTCTTAAACTATTGCCTCATCATAGTCCCCAGCGAGACTCTAAGCTGACAATACTTTGGATGGAGCCAGTGGTCCCTAAGGCATCAGAGATTTCACTGACATGCTCCCAGTGACAGTCCCCAGCGAGACTATAAGCTGACAACTTTTTTTTTGGGTAACTCGAAAGTGTCCCTCAGGTTTTCTTCTCCCCATAAGAAGGCGTGATACTGTACACCACAAGCATATTACCTTCCCTCAGAGAATTCAGAACTTTAAAACCAGATTTGGTTCTACCATTGATCTCTCTTACCCATGATTGACGTATTGGTTGCAGAGAACGCAGGGTATTTCCGTCGAGATGTTTATTTCATCTCTCGTCCCGTCTCTAGTCAGTTTCGTCAGCATACACAGGGGCATAAGCATCACATGCCTATTTCATTACACATTCATTACATATTACATATTCATTACATATTCATTACATACTCATTACATACTCATTTCATAACATCTTGCATACATAAACATTAACATACATAGACATTAACATACATAGACATTAACATACATTCACATTAACATATGCATCAACATATGCGTTAGCATTCACAGGTTCATCGTGTCTCCATCATTGGTCGTTACCGCCAAGTAACTGGGGTTTGCCCATTCTCTCCAAATAGATTGTCAGCCATAAGCATAAAATACTTACTTGTTTCCAGTTTCCCCACAGAGCTCGATCCTCGTGGATGACGGTTACTTCATCTATCTTTCCTCACCAGGATAAGATATTTACCCTCCGAGATCATTCCCTCGATGGAGTCTTGATTACCAGTCTTCTTTCTAGCTCGATCCTAGATTGAATCTCAGTATTTTCGGTCGTCAAGCCCAACCGGACGTGCATTTATTTTGCACCATCTAAAGGTTTTCACCATACCATGACAGATACGCGACTATCTCGCCGAGAAATTTATCACTGTACCCGGACGTGCATTTATTTTGCACTATCTTTCAAGAAAATCAACTACAATCATTTACAGATACACGCCAGTTCACGCCTGGAAAATCTATCAGTACAACACTTTACAATCCTACATGTTACAACATCGGTACAACACTTTACATCTTACAACATCGGTATACAACATTTCTCACCTAAGAAACCGATCCTATCTTCGTTATGACTCGCAGCAAATGGCCATCTCCATGGAGCAGTTGGGCTTCCATTTACCTGTCGTCTTGAAGTATGGGAGGTTTGAACCAAATCGTATTCAGGAGAGCACGATCTTGAGTTACGGGAAGGTTTGAGCGAAATCATATTCAGGAGAGCACGATTCTGAGTTATGAAGAAGTTCATTTATCCTTTAGTAAAAGAAGGAACGGAATCATATTCAGGAGAGCACGATTCTGAGTTATGAGGAAGTTCAGTTGGCCGTTTTTCAGGAGAGCACGATTCTGAAGTATGGAAAAATTCATTTACAACCAAATCATATTCAGGAGAGCACGATTCTGAAATATGAGTAAATTCAGTCATCCAGTTTCATATTCAGGAGAGCACGATTCTGAAAAATGAGTATATTCAGTCATCCAGTTTCATATTCAGGAGAGCACGATTCTGAAATATGAGTATCTTCAGTCATCCAGTTTCATATTCAGGAGAGCACGATTCTGAAATATGAGTATCTTCAGTCATTCAGTTTCATATTCAGGAGAGCACGATTCTGAAATATGAAGAAATTCAGTCATCCAGTATCATATTCAGGAGAGCACGATTCTGAAGTATGAGGAAGTTCAGTTTACCCTTTTCATGTTCAGGAGAACATAATCTTGAAGCATGAAGAAGTTTATTTATCCTTCAGTAAGAGAAGAATCAGAATCGTATTCCAGGCGCCGACCTTAAATGCGAGAAGATTTATTTATCAGATAAGCAGCAGCCTCTTTATTTGAGTGCTTATCCATTTTTTGCACATAAGTCCCTTCCAACGATAAGTGACAGTTCTCCCTCGAGAAGCTTATCAGGGCAATTCCCATCAAAGTCCATTTATTTTGGCATACAGTCGGTCTTTACCCTGTATATTTGCTACGGAGTTCCGAAAAGTCCGTTTGATCCTGTCACGAGGGGTAGTTTACAGAAGCTTGGATGTTATTCCTTGCTCAATGCTCCAGCATTCTGTAATCGATCTTACAATCGTATGTGATCCAGTTTTATTTTTAGATTCCCCAGTGGAGGCCGTCTCATAGGTACCATCTCCATTGGAGGATCTCGTTCCTTTTCTAAAAGTGACAATTGGTCATTCGCACCAGTTGACTATCATTTTTAGAATTCCCCGGTGTTGTACTGTGTCTCAGCGCGTCATTTTCCCCAGTGTGTTTCTTCTCGTGGCGTCTGTCCCAGTGTCGTCATGTTCGTCAGCATTTTCGCATTCATTATTCCAGCATACGCAGCATATCATATTCATGGCATCATCTGCATTAAGTCGTTCCAGTTTTGTCCATAACATTGCATATCATCGCATATAAGGGTAAAATTTTCGGTTATCTATATTTAAATCTCTCCACCACGATTCCACGAGTCTCTGTCACTCAAATCGTCCGGTGTAGCCATTTAAATAGGGGCAACTGTAATACCCCAAATTTTACCCTTTCTTTTTTATTTTTATTTTAAATTCTTATTAACCTAATAAATTAACCTTTTTTTTAGATCTTGTTTTTTTAACTAATAATAATTTAATTAAATTTTTTTATAACTTTACTAATATTTTTTATTAACTTTTTTTTTTTCTATTTAGTTTATTTATTTAAAGCTCTTCTTACTAACTTTTAGGATTTAGATTAAAATTTAACTTTTTTTTCTTTTCTTCAAGAGTAAATTTTTTATAACCTTTTTTTTAAATTAATTTCTAACACATTTTTTAATCAAATTCTAATATTTTTTTTAAAAATAAAAATCTAACTTCTTTTTAAAATTAAATCTTTTTTTCTAACTTTTTTTAAATCTTTTTCTATCTTTTTTAAAAGTTAAATCTTTTTTTCTAACTATTTTTAAAGCTAAATCTTGTTTTCTAACTTTAAATCTTTTTTTTCTAACTTTTTAAAATTAAATCTTTTTTTTCTAACTTTTTAAAATTAAATCTTTTTTCTAACCTTTTAAAGCTAAATCTTTTTTTAAAAGTTAAATATTTTTTTTCTAACTTTTTTTAAAAACTAAATCTTTTTTTTCTAACTTTTTTAAAGTTAAATATTTTTTTCTAACTTCTTTTTAAAATTAAATCTTTTTTCTAAAGTTAAATCTTTTTTTTCTAACTTCTTTTTAAAATTAAATCTTTTTCTAACTTTTATAAAGTTAAATCTTTTTTTTCTAACTTTTTTAAAAAAATTAAATCTTTTTTCTAACTTTTATAAAATTAAATCTTTTTTTCTCTAATTTCTTTTTAAAATTAAATTTTTTTTTCTAACTATTTTAAAAATTAAATCTCACCTTTGTCACTTTTTTTTTTTTTTTTTTGTTCTTTATTATTTTTACTCTAAATTTTTCTATCTTTCATTAAAAAAATAACAAAAATAGTTTTTTATTATTATTTAATTATTATTTTCGTATTTTAATTAAATCATTTTTTAAAATATTATTTTTTTCACTTTTTTCTAAATTATTCATAAAAATATCCAAAAAAAAATCATAAAATAAAATATATTGAAAAAAATTTTGTTCTTCTTATATTATTTTTTATTTTAGGAATCAATAGGATTATTAGTTTTTATTTTAAGTTTATTTTAATTATTTTAAATTATTTAAATTTTATTTTTTTCTTAACTAATTATTTAGTTTGGGCTTTAAAATGGGCTTTAGGGACATTATTGACAATTTGGTGTTAACCCTAATTTGTTCCCTATATATACATGTGTTGCCTTGTTGGAAGAGGAGAGAATGAAAAAAACCTAAGAGGGGTCAGAAGGTTTTCTTCAGAAAAGAGGAGAGAGAGGGAGAAACAAAGGAGATCCCCAGAGAAGAAAGGCGGTCGTTCCCACAACTCTTAAGAAGGATTGGAGCTCTCCAGTGTTCCCTTATTCAAACCTTTTTCACATTTACCGAAGCAAACCTCCGCTTCGTAGGTTAAATTACTAAACCTTTTGCCTTTTCATGTTTATGTGCATATTTTGCCATGTTAATGTGTTTAGGTCCGTTAAATTACTAAATCCTTTGCATTTTTCATATTTATTTGCATCCTTGCCATGTTAACCTTCATTGTTGTTTAGATCCGTAGATTTTGATCTGTATGAACCATGATTGTGTCGTATAGGATTGTTTGCATGTCCATTAATTGTCTGTTTGCATTTGTAATTCTATTGTTATTTTTTTTTTTATCAAAACCTTTTTCAAAATCAAAACCTTTTTTATTAAAACTAAAACATTTTTTCCCAAAAAAAACCTTTTTTGTTCCCGTAAATATTTTTTTCCCAAAAAAAACCTTTTTTGTTCCCGTAAATATTTTTTCCCAAAAAAAACCTTTTTTTTGTTCCCGTAAACATTTTTTTCCAAAAAAGCCTTTTTTTGTTCCCGTAAACATTTTTTTCCAAAAAAGCCTTTTTTTGTTCCCGTAAACATTTTTTTCTAAAAAAAACCTTTTTGTTCCCAAAAACATTTTTTTTATATATAATTTAAACTTAACATTTTTTTTATAATTTAAACTTAAATTTTTTTAACTAAGTAATTCCATTTTAAAATTAAAACCTTTTTTTATATATATAATTAAAATATTAAAAAAATTAAAACATTTTTTTACATAATTAAAATATTAAAAAATTAAAACCTTTTCGTAAGGAACTCCTTTGCCGTGTCATTTTGTGTACCTTTTATTTTCTTTATTCCTGCATTTCATTTGCGTGCTTGAGGTTGAGATGTGCTTGTGGTGGCCACAGCCCCACACTATTTTCCTCCCTCACTTCATTCTAAGTGTCATTACATATTTTCATATTCTTCATGTTTTCAAAAATGTTTCTTTGTTTCTTTATACCCTCTGCCTTTATTACTTTTCTTATTTCTGTACCTTAATTATTCCTCCATATAATGATTTGTCATATTTTCACATTTTTTTTACAGTTTTATCCTTCTGAAGGATTAGGTCCAGCCTTTTGGCCGCCGAGTCAATAGCCCTACCCCTTTTATGGATCAAACCCTAATTTTCACAAATGCCTCGCCGCAGGCAAAATTACAATTTTACCCTTAGTATTAGGTCAAAGAGCCGCCGCGCTCATTTTAGGGTTTCCCGCCGTGGAATCCCTAATTTAACCCTAATTCACTTAACAATTTACAACATAGATATTGGAGTTTCTACACTCCGCGTAAGCATGTCCTTAAGATGCGTTTATTCCCCTTGAGACCTTGACCACAGTCAAGAAGTCTTTAACCTCCCTTTTGAGGGGAACTACGATTACTCTGATTCCACTCCCGTAAGGATACGTAGGCACAAGATGCGATGTCTTGCCGAGTAAACTTAGAATTAACCCCTTAGGTCTCTTTTCTCACTTGTAATCCTTATGTACATATACCTTAAGCAAATAAATAAAGCAAATAGTAAACATTTGAACAAAAGGTTCCTGTAGAGTACTACAGAAGTTTAGGGTGCTAATACCTTCCCTAAATTTAACCAACCCCCGAACCCTAGATCTTTCCCCGCATTGTGTTTACGATGCAAAAATAGGTTTTCCCTCTTTTGACCTTTTCCTTCGGATAAATCAAAGAGCGGTTGTGAATTGAATTGCGATTCAAACTAATTGATAGTTTGTAATCCTATTTCCACCGCAACACCATCATAACGACTACTCGTAAGACGGTACTCCTTTCAAAAAGGATGAACACAACGTCATGTTTTATTAACCTTTGGAATAAGGTTCTACAAAGGTCCTCAGAATCGCGGACTCCCAAGTTGAAGATAAGAACGTCATTACGACTACACGTAAGACATAATTATTCCAACGGGGTCTCATCTGAGCGGTGGAATTCGATCCAACTCAACGAGTCCTAAGTCTCGCAAATCAGAAAGAAACCACCTCCTAACTTAGTGCATACTTGAAAGCTCGGGTAGAAAGCTTTATCCTCACAACCCAAACCAAATGAACCCAACAAGTTAGAAAGAAACAAAAACATAAAGCAGATAGCAGAACAAATAAAGCACAAATGCGACAAACAAAATAGGCGTGGCTTGCTAGATCAATTCCCCAGCAGAGTCGCCAGCTGTCGCTACTCGAAAAAAATGCATCGTGCAACGACGGGGAGGCGAAAAGAAAAGGACAGAAGAGTCGCCACCGAACTTTATTTATCCCATGAGGGGAAAGGAAAATATCGAGAAAACCTTAAGAAAGAAATGGATAAGATGGTCTCGCAACCATGAACGGGTTCGGAAGCCGGTTATGCAAAGGGAAGGTATTAGCACCCCTCGCATCCATCGTACTCGATGGGAACCTTTTGTTTGTCGATGTGTGAATTTATTTGCTTAAATATTATGCTATAAAAAGAGTGTTCCAAAAGATAGGGAGAAAAAGGTTAGAAATAGGAGAGAGAGACGTGACGGGGGGAAAAGAGAGAAAGAACAGACTCGGTAGGACTTCGCAGTCCTATGCCTACGTATTCTCAATAGATACGAGAAAGTCAGAGTCGACGTAGTTCGGGGAACTACAAATATGGGGGAATATGCTCGGCAAGGATTGTGGCCCTTGTGCCTACGTATCTTTACTTGAACGAAGTAAAGAATCAGAGCAGCCGTAGTTCGGCCTACGGTGTGTTGATGTTTTTTTATGGATGATGTTATCGTACGCATTCTAGCTGTTAGGTGTTTTGCTGCTCGCTCGTTGGAGACTTAAGCGTTACCTGTTTGCGGTAGAACGGACGTAACATATCCTTTTTGAAAGATTGATTGGTTTTCGCCACTCGAGGCAAGAAGTCACGTTTGATTGATTGGATTGTTTTTTAGGGGGCGAGACAGGTCCTCGGATAGTAACCCCTACGGGTAGTACCCAATTCTTTATCTCAAAGTTTTTGTTATAAAAGGGTGTGGCGAACGAGGCGTCTTCGTATTGAAAGACGAGCGTCGAAACCACCCTCACTACAGCGGGCATCCCTACGCTCGGAGAAGAAGAGGTCTACACCCAATCCTCTTTCTTTAATTCAATGCAAAGAGAACTTCGTTCTCTTATTAAAGATGTTTTTGGTTTTGAATGGTAAGTGCTTTGCGACAGAGAACCCTACGGTAAACGTCAGCACTTGGGATAGGAGAAGGCCTACGCCTAACCACTCCACGACCATTCAAGTTTTAATGTGAAAATGATTTGAAAATGCACTCGATGCGAGACCGAGGTTTTAGGTGAGAAAGATTACGGAAGGAAGTCGTGAAAGTGAGATGGTGGATAAAGTCGCGTCTTCGTATCGAAAGACAAGTATCGAGACCACCCTCACTACAGTGGGCATCCCATCACTCGGAGAAGAAGAGGTCTACACCCAATCTTCTCTCTTTAATTCGATACAAAGAGAAATTAATTTATTATTGAAAGCATACTCAGTCCGAGACCGAGGTTTTATGAGGAAATGTTGGAAGCGTCTTTGTATTGACAGACGAACATCGAGACCACCCTCACTACAGTGGGCATCCTTACGCTCGAAGAAGAAGGGGTCTACACCCAATCCTCTTTTTAGCTCAACACAAAGGAATGATTTCTTATTGAGATGAGATTTGAAAATGGATGGGAAGCGTCTTCGTATTGAAAGACGAGTGTCGGGACCACCCTCACTACAGTGGGTATCCCAACACTCGGAGAGGAAGAAAGTCTACACTTAATCCCCTCTTTTTAATTCAATACAAAGATGACTGGGTTTCGAAGATTTGTTTGGCAAGGTTTTTGAATCGATTTGGGACGAGAAGCGAGGAGAGAAAAAAAGATGTGGTCTCAGATCCAACATTACCTACCAATAATTTGACTGGTAATGAATTACGGAGGTCTCGTCATCGACCCAAAAGGCGAAAATGCCCAATAACAAATGATAAATGAATTTTAACCCTAAAAAATAAAAGAATAAACTCTAATAGGAATTGAAATAAAGTATGAAACTAAAATAATATATAAATTCTAAAAAAAGAGTATTAAGAAATCTTTAAAAAAAAAAAAAAGAGAATATAAAAGCTTCTAAAATATAAAATACATAAAATTTTAAAAGAAAATAAAATATAATATAATGTTTACACAAGAACTAATAATAATATATTAATAATAATAATAACAAAAAACAGGGGAGGGGGTTTGTAACGGAAACGGGGAATGGTGATTCAAAACACGGTTGCCTAAGCCCAGACAAACAGCAGCAAAATTAAAATGAAAAGAGAAAAAGGATCCTTTCATCCCGTCTCTCATCCCGTCGATCTTAACTCTCACGCTTACTCTCACTGTTCCAAATCAAATCGACAAAACTCCCTCAATCTCACTGTCTCTCTCTCTCTCTCTCTCTCTCTCTCTCTCTCTCTCTCTCTCTCGATCTCAAACTCTCTGTTTTGTTTGATTTTTCGGGTTTAGTTGATGGATGGGTTTGAAAGAGATATAAGTTTCTGGAGAAGTTTGATGAAGAGGAAAACTTTCGGGTTGTGGTTTCCGAAATGATGGAGGAACTTCTCGAATTGAGGGTTTGTTGAAGAAAAGGGATGAAGCGGATTTTCGATGGAGGTTAGGGATTTGGTATGCTTTCGGTGATTTGGAGGTGACGGCATGAATTCGTTCGATTTCTGAGAGATGTTGAGTTTATGGGTTGTGAAGGTTGAATCTGAAGGTGGTGAGTGTGGGTGTTGTACTGCGAGGATGGAGTTCAGTTCTTGCGTTTCTTAGTGAGTTTGAACGAATTTGTGAGGTTCTACCATGGTTCTGAGATGAGGGTTGTATCATGGGTGTTGGGTGATGGTAACGGAAGTTTGTAACGGGTTGAAGGTTTATGTTTCGGAGATGGGTATTTGAGTTTTGTTTCTTTGTCTGGAGAAGATGAAGGTATCGTCGCCAGAAATGGGCTTTAATGGCGGCGTCGGTTTGTTTCAAGTTGTTATTCTGGGTTTGAAGGAGCTTCATAATGGATAAGGGTTTCGGAGTTTCGGAAGTGGTTTAGAGCTGTTCAAACGGGTTTATGAAGTATTTTGCTGTTGAGGCTCTCAAAGGTTAAAAAGGGGATAAGGGTGGGGGGTTTTTTCCGATGGAGATTGTGGATTTGCAGAAGGAGGTCTGGTTTGGTGTTTTTCTGGTTTGAGATTTATGATGAATGTTGCTGAGTGTTTCAGAAGTTTGAGTTTATGAAGTTTTTGGATGAGGTTGTTTGTGTTGAAGGTCGAAGAAGAAGAGATTTATGGTGTTTAGGTTTTTCCGGTGATGAACGGTGAAGGTTGTTTGAGTGTGGTTCGAAAATGCTTATGGTGTTGAGTGTTGAGTGGTGAGTTACTGTTTTCCATTTGGGATTGAGTTTGTTCGATTTGAAACTTTGAGGTTAAGGAGATTTTGGTTGAAGGTTATGGAGGGATTGTTTGAAGAGGAAATGAGTTTCTGAAGCAAGTGAAGGCTTTTGTGGTTTGGATTTCGTTTTTGAAGAGGATGGTGAGGGCTTGTAGGTTTTGAAGATGGACATTGAAGGTTTGTGGGTTTTGAGTTTGTATGGTTTGTTGCAGGTTTCTGGTCTGGCGTGGAGAATGGTTCAAGGCCGAACAATAGTTTTAGGTGGTTGTTCCAGCTTGTAGCGGTTCTGAATGGTTCTGTTTAAAGGAGAAAAACTGAAGAGAGTGTAAAATGGTGGTGTTCTATGATGATGAGGATGGAATGTTCATGAGTGATGGAAGGGATAACGGTTGGCGTTTTGGGAAGGCGATGGTTCATTGGACTCAATGTCAGGAAACAACACAAATCGACTCAAAGCAAGACTATGAAGACAGAAAGATTAATAGAATACTTACCGAGTTGGAGCGAATCCGACAAATTCTCACGCTAGTAACGAGGAGTTTGGATGATGCACAGCTTTCGTTGAACCGATACCACCAATCCGTAGATGCCGAAAACAGATAATCTCTCTTCTTCAATCTCTTTTTCGTTTTGTTTCTGTGTGTTTTTCTGTTTGAGGGATAAAGATGAACTGTGAGAGAGGGTGGCTGCTGCCTGTTAGGTTTTTTGTTGGATGAATAGCAACCAATATATATGGGGGCTTCATGATGTGAGATTAGGGTTTAGCCTAGAGAAATTGTGGGAACTTTGGGTCTCTTCCTCTTTGGGAAAGAAAATGAAATACTTTTTGCAGTGGGAGCAAGGGCTGAAGTTGTGGGATTGAAAACAGCATGTTCTTTGTCTGTTTGTAGCTTTTGAAATTGTCCTTTTTTTTTAATCATGATTTTTCACTGTGGTAACACAACAATTCTTACTGATACACTTAAATTTTCTTTGCAGGTTCATCATAATCCATAGCTTAGTGTGGATCCAGCGTGGTGCATCTCCAGTTATGCACGGGTCCTCTAACGGGCTTATGTTATCTCCTGAACAAGGACAAGCATTGCGCATGATGGGTTTGGTTCATAATCAGGGAGGAGACCAGTCTCTTTATGGGGTTCCAGTATCTGGTTCAGGAGACACTCCTAACCTTTATTATCATTTTCAAACAGATAAGCCTGCAATGCCTCAAGTTTCTTTCCCACAGCAATACTCTCATGTTCATGGGAACAAATATACGCTGCCACATATAACAGCCGGTGGTAATTCATTTCCCGCTTACCAATATGCTGCATTTTCAGATCAAAGTAACACAAATGATGGACCTTTAGTTTCAAGACAGGATATTCAAGAAAAGAGCATGTTTGGACCTACTGCTCATGGTATAAATGGAGTCAATGTGGAAAACTTGCAGCAAATGAATTACGGGCAAAGAATTGTATCAATGCAAGATTTTAATGGGAGACATGAACTAGCTGGATCTTCAGAGCTATCATCACAAGACAAGATAGTGCAGGTTCCTCCTTCACAGAACGTAGCTACACTAGATCCAATCTGAAAAGAAGATTTTGTTTGGCTCAGATGATAACCTGTGGGATGGATTTGGGTACAAATATAGGTGACATTAATATGCTGGATGGTACAGATAGTTCTAGTGGATTTCCATCCCTTCAGAGTGTGAAGTTGGAGTGCGCTTATGCAGTCTGCTGTAGCAGAAACATCTAGTAGTGACATGGGTGTCCAGGAGGAATGGAGCGGTCTAGGCTTTCGGAATATGGGGCAATTATCTGGAAGTGAGCAACCTTCAACTACTGATGGCAGTAAACAGCAATCGGTTTGGGCTAACAGTAACTTGCAATCACCTTCCAATTTAAATTCCAGACCTTTTATTCAGCCCAATGATGTTAGTAGGCCGCATTCCCTATGTTACTTGACGAATCTCCCTTCCTAATTATATCGCCTATAACAGTATACATGTGTTCGCTAGCAGGCTTGTCACCGCTCCCCAACAATGCAAGGAGTTTCAGCAATTCAATCTGAACGAATAGAGCTGGCATCTTGTGATAATCATAGCTCTTAGGCAACCTATGTTCTGCTACCTGTTTGAGAATACTAACAAAGCTAACAACAAGATCTTTAAACGGGGTAGGATCGTCGTTTACGAGATCAAACAAAGGACAGAGAGTAGCACCCATTACACCAGGATCATTATCACACAATCTCTTCCGAAAATTTGATACAAGATATGAATGAATCTATGAACTGCTTCTTTTCTTCTTTTTTCCTCTCCCATTCCAATTTCTCTAAACTTCACCTTTTGCTCTGAATTCGTCAATTTGTTGAAGAAATGGCTATGCCTATCACTGCTTCCACTATTGGATTTCACTTCACTGCTGCTACTGAAAAACCTATCTTCTCTGTTCCTTTTATGAAGGTATCTTCTAGGTTTAGTCATACTAAGCCATGTTACTTTCTTCATAAAACAAGATTGTTATCCTCTGGAACTACAATTATCCCTCGAGCAGCAGCACCTGTTACTGATGTGCAGGATGGTAATCAAGGTGAGACTGATACCGTTCCAACCCCGATAGTCATAATTGACCAAGACTCTGATCTAAATGCAACTGTGGTGAAGATAACTTTTGGTGACCGGCTTGGAGCTCTCCTTGACACAATGAGTGCATTAAAAAGCTTAGGCCTCAATGTTGTTAAGGCAAATGTCTTTCTGGATTCTTCTGGCAAACACAACAAGTTTTCCATCACAAAAGCTGATACCGGCAGAAAAGTCGAAGATCCAGAGTTGTTAGAAGCAATTCGTTTGACAATTATAAATAATCTGATTCAGTATCACCCGGAATCAAGTTCTCAATTAGCAATGGGAGCAGCTTTTGGACTTCTACCTCCAAAAGAGCAGGTTGATGTGGACATTGCAACTCGCATATATGTTTCTGATGATGGTCCAGATCGAAGTTTGTTCTACGTGGAAACAGCTGATCACCCTGGGTTACTCGTCGAGCTTGTAAAAAGTATTACTGACATTGACATTGCTGTTGAATCTGGAGAGTTCGATACTGAGGGGCTCTTGGCTAAGGCAAAATTTCATGTTAGCTACAAAGGCAAAGCAATCAGCAAGCAGCTGCAGCAGGTTCTTGCTAACAGCTTGAGATATTTCCTGAGGCGTCCGGCAACGGAGGAATCCAGTTTTTGAAGGGTATCTCTTTCAATTTAAATAAAGTGCGTGACCTTATATTTTCTTTTGTAGTTGCAAATAATTTTATGTAAGAAATTAGCAAAAGTAACTTTACAATCATGTCCTTGTTAATTCAGTTTAGTGATGTAAATGCATTCCTGTTACTCTTCATTTCTCTTCCAAATGAAACAATGAATGCAAACATTCACCAATCCATGATGGTGGTTAATCTTCAAAAGATGCTATGATGCTATGCAAATTTCTTGACAATTCTTCTTGTCAGACACAAATTTCTCGATTCCCTGCGAACTGCAAGATGCTATGCAATGCAATGCTTATGTATGTGCTGATGCAATGAAATAAAACATAAGCCAGAGAGGTCGGTCAAATTTTGGGGTACAACACCCATCATGTACTAAAAAATATATGGATCAAATGCACGCAACCTAAATCACTCATCAAAACCCCCATGTATTGCTCACAACAAGAGGTTATGTATAACACAAAAGTTGAGAGATCAACTGCATTCTCTTGGAGGTGAAGTCTCATGCAACTAAACAACACGGAGCATTAAGATCTGACACACACATGTGAATATTAGACCGCTTCCCACGACCAATAGACACACATCTTAGGTTGAGTTCAAAAATTATATGTCTATAGCGACCCAAACCCATTGAGACAGATAGTAAATCAAAGATGATATCTATTAAAAGTTGTAAAAGAGATTTTATACAAAGATCCATAAATATACATACAATCAAGATAAACTTACATATAAAACCCCAACAAATAAAGGGTACTAAGAGAAGAGAGAAGAAAAACAAGAATCTCTCGATTTGTCAATGTTAATTGAAGCAAATCCACCTTTGGATCATAAAGATATACACTTTAATGTTGTTTATAAGCTACTCTACTCATAGAATGTGTTTGATGAAGTTGGGGTTAAAAGTTCCCAACAACATAACCTAAAAAATGCTGAAAAGTGACTTAAATAGGCAAAAATGGGTTCCCGTGCTCGCTGGGAGAATTCTGGTTTGCACAGTGAACATGCCAAACCTAGCTACTGCCTAAAACAGTTTTTAAATGTTTCTGGAAATTTTTGTTCGCCTTGGGTTCGCTGGGTGAACTCTTGGTGAGCTCGCTCGCCTCCAGTTCGTACAACGAACATGACAACAAACTCAGAACTTGCTTTGCCCATAACTTGAGAGTCGTAACTCCATTTTATGCGCGGTCGGAAGCGTTAGAAAGCTTATTCAATGCTCTATAAGACAATGAAAAAATATCATTGCTTTTATACCTACAAAAAGAAGAGAAGAACTATCAAACTCAAACATATGTACATGATTCTGCGTATTGCACACTATAATGTAAACTATACAAAACATACACTAAAGTTGAGGTTTAATGGTATAATTAAGTTGATAAGTGTCAATCATTTACACTTAAAATCACTAAAATTTAGCACTTATCACTAAACAACTTGTTTAGCAGAATAGAGAACAAGGTGTACTTGATACATAATCAACGGTACAGGGCAATAACCATAACAAAGATCACAATACTTAATATTTCTAGGATATTCAATTTTTAAGAAATCTTAAGGCTTTGTATAATTTACAACATATAACAAAAATTTTGCATACTCGATTGTGTTGCAATTGTTAATCTTGTTATTCTTCCATTCTGATAGAAGCGGGGAGTACTTCCATCCTTCTTGGGTCTTCTTCTTTTTTCTCTTTGTTCCTTGTTTAAAATCCATGTTGAATCTTCAGCTAATTATATAGCAGTTTCAGAGGAATATTCGTTGGAAGAGATAACTTGTACAAGTGTCTTTGTTACTCCATAGTACAAGAGATGTTGAAGATAGATACACCAAAAAATCTTGATCCATGTGTAACTTTTTTAACCATTGTGTATTTCTTATGATCTTGTACTATAGATCTGTTGAGAGTAGATATCCATAAAGCATGTCAACTATTCTTGGGCCTTGTGAACACAAACTCTAGCTGACAACAGATTTGACAATGTAGCTTGCTTTTTGCAGTACAAATAACTTTAGCGTTATTGTTGGCTCTGAATGATTACCACAAGTTGATGCATTTAATAAGCTTAAAGACAATATATTGATCTTTTGATGCTGAGGCACACAAACCTATATTATCTGTCTTCACTTAAAGAACGTTCTTCAAATTCTGAGCCACCAGAAGCCAATGACTTAGCTTCTCTCAAATGCGTTCTTATCTCAGATTTTGAACGTATTCTTCTTTAAGCTTTAGAATCCCCCCAATTAGAACACAAATTATATAACATCAATGTTATTTCAATACTTTATTATCATCAAAAACCAAAGTATATATGTTATGAAAAAATCTTATTCTAACAGATCTCACATTCATTGTGATTGTGATTACTTCTTCTTGAAGCATAATTTTTCTTTTCGTTTCTTCTTGAAAGCATTGATTCATTTCTTTTTATTTTTTTCTCGATTTCTTTGTTTGTATTATGTTACTATAAAGAGAAACAAAAATAATCAAATTTAGGATCGACTTTATCCTTACTATGTGCATCCATCGAAGAACTCATCAACGGTTTGTGTTACTCCGACAGTATTTGTTGACACTTATCATGCATGGTCGATGAAGATGAAGCGTGCTTTAACCATGAATAACAAGTTCCAATTTTTAGATGGAATAATTAAGATTACTGATAAGAGAGATTTGAAATACGTAGCTTGGCAAATATGCAATTATTTGGTGTATACATGGATCATAAATTCAATAACACCATCAATTGCTCAAAGGGTGGTGTTTATTGATAATGATATGGACATTTGGAATGATCTCAAAGATCGATTCATGAGAGGTGACATGACTTGTGTTGCTCAATTGCATCAAGAAATCTCAAATTTGAAAAAAGGTAGCAAGAAGATTTCAAATATCACTGAATTTAGGAATTTGTAGGAGGAATTGGATCAGTATAGACCAATGTCAAGTTGCACATGTCGTGTAGCTTGTGCCTTCTTAGAAATGAGAAATAGTAAAATTTTTAGAGCTAAAGATATAATCATTTAGTTGTTAATTAGCCTGAATGAAGAATTTCATGAAGTAGTTTCACGAGTGCTACTCATGGATCCTCTACCTCAGATTAATAAAGTATTTTCCATGTTTATGCAGCAAGAGAGGAAGATATGTGGTACCATATTTTCAAGGGGTGATGCTGATGAAGATGGATATGGAGTGGTTAATGCGGTAGATGGAGAAAAACTGTTTGGAATATGTAGAGGGAATGGTAATTTTATTACTGGAAGAGAAAGAGGAAATATCAAAGTTTGTACATATTATGGTAAAACTAGTCTTATAATCGATAATTGCTACAAAAAGCATGGATATCAACCAAATCTTGGTCGAGGAAGCTCATATGCAAACCAAGTGGAGGTTAATGATTTAGATAACAAGCCTGCGGTAGCATCAACAAGTGAAAATGGAAGAATGTCACTAACAACAAATCAATATCAGAACTTGATGGTGCTTCTTGAGAAAAACATAGGATCTATCAATCTTACCAAGGGAGATAAATATTACATTGCTAGCTTTAATGCAAATAATAGTGTAAGTTGGATTTTAGATACAGGAACTAGACACTATATATTCCATTCTTTAGCATGGTTCATTAAACATGATAAGATAATCCTATAATGGTTAATCTTTCTAATGGTAAGTCTATAGCAGCATCTATATGTGGAGATGTGAAATTATCCAATGAGCTTATTATTAAGGATGTCCTATACTTGCCACAATTTGAAGTTAACTTGATATCAGTTTCAAAATCATGTATAGAGCAAGACTGCAACCTGGTTTTTGAAACTAACAAGTGTGTTATACAGGCAAAGAAGAACTTGATGAGGATTGGTTCAGCTAGAGATCTTGATGGACTATATTACTTGGAAGCATCTCAAAGAGATAGTAGTATAGGTTTGTCACACCCTCATTTTCACTTTTAGCCTTTATACCCTACATTCACCATATCATACATCGTTCTATTGCATATCGAGCATGTGGGTTCACAAGGTACAGATTGGATCGGTTTGTTATTTTTCATTTTTAAATGAGATAAATGTCCTATCATGGAATGCATGGAAGAAAAGGTTCATCACCTAAGGTTTGATCTAAGATGGAAAGTCTACTCATGTAGATTCCTTCAAGGAGAAGTTACTTGAAAATATTGGGATATTCAAGATAAATATTCATAATGAACATGAAATGCAAGGCCAAATTCAAGTTTGCTTCATTCAATGTTGTTTCAAATTCTTGGTCAAGTGGAGTTCAAATTTGCAAAGTATGAGTCAAGATCACAAGTGCATAATTTAAGACTTCATCCATTTCAAGTTTAATGGTAGGAGAAAAATCTATCATGCAAAATTCAAGATCTATGAATTTGAGATTAGAGGCAAGAATGTGACAAAGAGAAATTTTATGACATTACAAGAATGTCATGTGTTACAAGATTTCCAACTTTAAGTAATGTTTAAAAACTAATCTATTTATAATCTTCATTCAAGTTTCTAATCAAATTCATGCCAAGATCAAGACAATGTATGCTTGGCCAATGGTGGTTTTAATGTGATCCAAAGCAGCCCCATGCAAGAAATAACAAGTTGCCTCATGTCACAAAATATGCATGTCACAAGACCAAGGAAATGAACCCACAATGATGCATTTATATACTAAATATCAGATTTTTCAAAATGCTGTCAAAAGGGTAGTAGCACTGACCACAAGATCTGTCAAAACACAAGCCAACAAAATGGGTGCAAGATACAAAGTGCAGCAGAAAAAAAGACAGCAATGTAGAGTAGTGCAGCAAAAATACAGCATAAGAGCTTGCATGGAAATGGAAAGAAAGAGAGTGACATGAGGAAAGGTAGTAAGAGACATTACCCCAAAAAAATCTGATATATGGGGAGAAGAGAAAACCCTAGGAGCTGAGATAAGAGGAGGGGGCTGTAAACAAGGATTGATTGACTCTTCACACATTCTACACACATTGCAAACTAGAAAAATAGAGAGAGCAATAGAAACCCTAAAAAATCAGAAAAATAGAAAGGAAGAAAAACCATAAAAAGGAGAGTGAGATAGAAGCACAAGAGCATCCTTAAAGAGAAGAACCTTCAAAACATAGAGTGAAGAGTGAAGCACATTCAACCAAAACCAAAGAGGACTTGCAAGAAGGATAGAAATCTCTTGGGTATCCATTCCTTCAAACCTTTCTCTCTTTATTTTTTTGCTTTTATATTCATTTCATTTACTCTCTTGTGTGTTGTTGTACTGTATATATCATGTAAGGTCCCAATAGGGACCAAGACACCATTTTCAAGAAACCATAAAATGAAGGAAAACAAAGGAAAAAGTTAGGTTTTTTTCACTCTTGTAGCCTGACACGGGCCGTGTCACACAACACGGCCACCCGTGTCGCACAACACGGGCCGTGTCACACAACACGGCCACCCGTGTTGCATCTCTGTTGAGGTTTCAACGTGTAAAGTACCCAGACTTTATGACACGGGCCGTGTCACACAACACGGCCACCCGTGTCACACCTCTGTCAAGCCCTAAAAACTCCTTGTTGCAGGCACCTCCTGACACGGGCCGTGTCACACAACACGGCCACCCGTGTCACACCTCTGTCACACTTAAAAACTCCTTGTTGCATGTACCCTATGACATGGGTCGTGTCACACAACACGGCCACCCGTGTCACACCACTGTTTTTCACTTATTTTGTTATTTTTACCTCAAAAAAATTTTTCTCAAGGAGTTCGCCGTTTTTTTTGCATGTCTTAATTTTTTTAGCCGACTAACCCCATATGTTTGTATGATTTTAGTGTGAATATTGCTATTGTCCTTGTTGACTTTTATTTCCAAAAACCATTTTCAAAAAAACAAACTCTCGACTTTATCGAGCCATTTTTAACCTTGTAAGTTGGTTGCCTTGTGCACCGCCATCGACCTTGATCGCATCACCTCAAATATCTTTACAAACAATAAACCTTGATCCAACGTCAAGTGGTTCTCTTTTTTCATAAAAATCCAAAACACCATAAAATAAACGATTAGAATTATGCACCACGAACTTTAAAGTGGTGGAGAAGGAATGAGAATGGAATCCTCCTACACTCGTTCCGAATGTTTTGAATACAAGGCGCTCGACTTGGTTATTCGAGACATTCATCTCTATCCAAAGTCTTTTGTATAATCCTAGTCAAGAATAATTTCTTCCCTAAGAAAAACCTAAAAACAATATCAACTCATCAAACTTCTTTTGCCTTAGGGCGTCAATTTGGAAACCCTTTTTCAAGGTATAAAATCAACCAATACACAATTATTTCTTAAGTGGCCGAACTACGGCTGCTCTGATTTCTTACACATGTTGAGAATACGTAGGCATAGGGTTGCGATAATCCTAGCGAGCACAATTTTCTTTCTTTCCCATCTTTAATCATCCATACCCTTTACCCAAGGACACGTTATGTCCGTTCTACCGCAAACAGGTAACGCATAAGACTCCAAGAGCGAGCCGCAATACACCTAACTGCTAGAGTGGGCACGATAGCATCGTCCACCCAACATCCCGTTTTCCACCGTAGTCTCATGAACTACGAATGCTCTGATTCTTCACTTCATACAAGTGAATATACGTAGGCACAAGGGCCCCAATCCTTGGCGAGCACTCAAATAAATAAATCAACCCCTCTTTTCCTTAAGCAAGCAAACTTTTAGAACAAAACACCCATTCAAGCCAAATAACCTAGGAGGTTCCCATCGAGTACGATGGATGCGAGGGGGTGCTAATACCTTCCCCTCGCATAACCGACTCCCGAACCCTAAGACTTGGTTGCGATGACCACGCTCTTTTCCCAAAAGTTTTATCGCTATTTCCCTTTCCCTCCGTGGGATAAATAAAATCCGGTGGCGACTCTGTGTCATTTTTTGCGTAGCGACAAGGTTTTGTTTCTATTTTTTTCCCGATGATATAACTCCAACCATTTTATGTCATCTGAGATTGGGTCATCTATCCTATGATAGAATGAAATGTATGAGCAAATTTTAAAGCTACACACCTAGCAATATACATATGGCTTGTGATGGGTGTCAACAAGCTAGGCAAATTTTTTTACATTTTCCTATCAGTAACAATAATGTACATAACCAGTTTGATCTAATTCACATTAATATATGAGGTCCATTCAATGCGGTTTATGTGTATGGATTCAAGTATTTTTTAAACTATTTTAGATGACCATAGTAGACATGTTTAAGTTGTCATGTTGAAATCCAAAGCTGAAGTAGAGTACTACTCAGCAGAATGGTAGAGTAGAAATGAGGCATCACCATATCTTAAATATCAATAGGGAAATTGTAACACCCATTTTAATTATTTAGTCATTTTAGTGTTATTTTAATTATTGTATTTTGGTGTGCCCTTAGGTGGGGGTGTGATGGAGTATGTTGGTGGGTACCCTTGATTTATAAGGATTATTTGATAAATGTGGAGTTGATATAATAATATAATGATTTAATAATAAATAGTAATATTGGTGGTATTATTATTATTATTATTATTATTAGTATTGGTGGTAATATTATTATTATTATTATTATTATTATTATTATTATTATTATTATTATTATTATTATTATTATTATTAATATTATTAATATTGGGATTAAGAATATAGAATGGGAGTTGGGGAGATAATAGGGAGTTAGAGAGAGAGGAAAATAAAAAGTAACGATAGAACCGTGAGAAGAGAATTGGGAGAAAGGAGAAGAGCGAAGAACAGAGAGGAAGAGGGAAGGTCAGAGCTGTCTAACTTTGGAGGAATTCTTCACCAATTGGAACAACTATCGAGGTAAGGAGGGAGGAAACTGATTGGGATGGTATATACATGAATTGGGTAGAGGGGATTCCTTAACCCCGTAGGGATTTGTCGATGTATGAAGTTGTATATTGGCATGCTTGTAATTGTTGTTGATAATGATAAATTGATGATTGATGTTGATGAATTGTTGTTGATATTGTTGAATTTGGGGGGTATAGGTTGAGGTTACGGTTTTAGTGAAGTTCTGAGTGACTTCAGAGGTATTGGAGGAATACCTGAAGGTTGCTTTTGTAGTGGAAATTAGGGAGCAATCGATGAGGGTAGTATGTAATATTTGTACTATTAATATGATAGAAGTTGGAGGTAGCAGATTAGGCTTGGAATTGACTCAAATAGCATTGTAGAACAGTGGGGATTTTGGGGTATCGCAGCATTCACTGGGTTTCGCCTGGTGAGTGTTGGCGAAGGTTTTCCTAGCGAATGTTAGCGAGCAGTGGCGAGTAATTCCAAATAAACTTCCAGACCTAAAGGGTATAAAGTTAGCCTGGAGAGTGTGGCAAGCAACGGTTCGCCTGGAGAATGCACGATAGTTGAGAGGGGCTTCACGAGCAGGTTTGCCTAGCGAGCCTTAGCGAGCATTCGCTGCGGGGCTTCGCCTGGCGAATGAACCAGCGAACGTGACAGCAGAATGTGGTTTTTGGTATTGTTTTACCTTGTGCATTAGCCTTGTAGGATCCCTTTGATCATGATAACGGTAGGGATGATGATTGAATGATGAAGAGTGTGTATTTGGTGATAGGGAGTGAATTCCTTAATACTTTATGTAAGTGTCTGATTGATTGGTGTATGACATATCTATGTATATGTGATGTATGGTGGTGTGATCTGAGAATCGTATGCACAATGTATGCTTGTGTTAATTTGTATGCATTTGGTGTTATGGATATCATGGTGTAGTGGTAGGATGAGTCATTTCTCAAGGGAGTGTATGTGATTCATTCATATTCCTTTGAGTGGGGAATGGTGAGGGCGGATCATGGCCAAGGGCGGGTGTATGTGATCTATCCGGGTTCCATAGAATGAACCAATGAGTCAGTACCGCATGCATGGTGTTGCGTTGCATAATCGCATTATGGTGTATTGTGTGGATGGTGGACTATATTTCGTGTTTGTTGAATGTTGGATGATAAACCATGTGATTGGTGTATTTACTACCTTTATTTCATGTATGTATTTATCGATATATTTTGATCATGTTTTCTCACCCCTTTGTTGTTGTTGTGGTCTGTGCTTCCTCGGAAGTACAGATAACCCAGGTACTTAGCTAGCTTGGATCGTGGTGTGCAAGTCGAGTCTTAGGATGCTCTGATACGTAGCACGGGACTTGGGCGTTTAGTTGTTTTATGTTGAACTTGTTTTATTTTCCTGTGACGTATCATGACTTTGATGTATTTCGTTAATGAACATTTTTCCGCTGTTTTATTGTGAAAACCTTTGAATGAAGAGTATGTTGGATTTTGTGATGTGATATCCCACTTGGGAGGTGAAAACTCTGATGTTTATTTATAATGTTTATATTTTATTTGTTTTGGAAAGTGGGGTGTTACAACAATCATGTTTCAAGCAAACTTGCCTAAGAAATTCTAGTCATATGTTGTGCTTCATGCTCTTTTCCTTATGAATCAAACTCCTACTAAAGTTTTGAAGAATAAGTTCTCTTATGAGGTTATGTATGGTGATACATCTAAGTTAAGTTCCCTAAGGGTGTTTGGTTATTTGAGCTATGCATCTACCTTGCCAAACAACAAACACAAATTTGACTCAAGAGCAAGAAAATATGCTTTCTTGGGATACAAGGCAGGTATGAAAGGTTTCATGCTTTTAGATACAGTTAATCGTGAGATCATCATTTCTATAAATGTGAAATTCTTTGACATGGAGTTTCCTTATCTTGAAAAATATAACCTACATGTGCCCACAAATATATACTTTGATTGTCACCACTCAACAATTGGTGGCATTGAAACTGAACCAACCAATTCGTTTGTCCGCAACCCTACTATTGAATCAACACGTGTTCCTCAAATCATTGAAAATGAATCTATACAATCCACCGATACCTCAAAAATCAGTCCCGATGACATAAACAATTTAAATGACCAACATATTTCATCCACCACCCAAGATAATGACCAACACACTTCTACACTAATTCCTCAACCTGAGCAAATCCGAAAATCGACAAGAACCACTCAACCACTTATTCATCTAAAGGATTACACATGTAGTTCTTATACTTCTTCATCATGTCAATACCCTATAGAAAAATGTATTTCATATTCTAAACTCTCCCCCACTCATCAAGCCTACATTATGTCTCTTTCTTCTGAAGTTGAACCAACCAACTACCAAGCAGCTTCTAAGGATCCTCGCTAGATCAAAGCCATGCAGAATGAGATTGATGCCCTTAACATTAATCACACATGTGATTTTATTGACTTTCCTTCTAATGCTTCTTCCATTGGAAGCAAGTGGGTCTACAAAATCAAAAGATACGCTGATGGATCAATATAACGGTTTAAAGCACATCTTGTGGCTCAAGGTTTTAACTAAACAAAAGGTTTGGATTACTTTGAAAATTCAACATAATCTAACTCTATAGGTTTTAAACAATGGATTTTTGTGATTTCTTAGAAAATTCAACAGAATCTTTATTACTCAAATGTATATTACACAGATTTAGAACAGTCTTAACAGTTACAACATTAACATGGCCTAGTCTAGTATGCCTAAGGGAAAATTTATTGAAACCTGAATTTGGACTGCTTGTGTTATTTGTACTTGGAGAAACTCTAACTGAATTAACAGTTGGTTAAAGTGAGGATTCCATGAGAGGATTGCGAAAGTAGTATAATCCACTGGTATCTAGGAATCCTTCAAGAATAATCTACTTAGATGACTGATATTTGACAAAACATTTGTTAGAATGGAATTCAAAACACACGCTATTATCTTTGGCAAATTTAGATATATAAATCAGGTTACGAGTTATGCTAGGCACATGTATAATATTATTCAAGGTTAGGAAAAATTTAGGTATGGTGTTAAATTTGATTTTGGATGAACTTAGGGATTTTATCTCTAAACCCTGGACATTACCTCCAAGAATCTCACGTGATCTATCATAAGACTGTTTATGTTGTAAGAAACAATTATGGAAAGTAATATGATAGAATACACCTGAATCCATGAACCAAGATTATGACTCAAAGTTTGTTAGTATGTGAAGATCATCTTGATCTGCTAAGATATTTGTGGCTTGACTCTTTTGGTTATCTATTGATTAAGATTCTTAAGTGTTTGCTTGTATTCCTTGCTGAGTTAGTTCAAAGGATTCATCATAGAAATGACAACAATCATTAACGAAGTGTCCATATCTGCCACACAACTAACATATAGGATGATTACCAAAGTTGGAGTTTGTTTTGGATATGCCACGACCCTAACCCATGTTGTTGTATCCTTTGCCCCGCGTTGATTGGTGGCCACCTCGAGAGTTGTTTGAGATATGGGTTGCTTCAGTGTTTTCCATGTTTGTTGTTGCATTTGTGACTAAAATCTCTTCAAGATATCTGTCTAGTTGTGCTTCTTGCACATACAATAGAGCTTCAATTGTATTCATGGTTGAAGGTTCAATGTTACCATATATCATCATTACAAAGGGATTGTATCCTTCTGGTAATCCCTAAAGTATAACATTAATATGGTCTCTTTCAGAGATTGTATCCTCAATAGAAAGGAGGGAATCAACAATTGCTTGAACTCTTAAGATATATTCTGAAATAGAATGGTTTTTCCTTCTTCTTGATATTCAATTTAAACCTGAGTTGGTGAACCCTATCCTTCATCAACGCATTGAAATGTTTATGGATTTGATCCCAAACTTCATATGCGTGTTTGCACGAAAGAACAAGAGGAATAACTGATTTTGAAATTTTTGAAAAAACCATGTGAAGAAAGCTTGATCTTGGACAATCCAAGATTTGTATTCAGCTACACGATTTGCTTCATACTTGAACATTTGGCGAATTTGGGGGTTTACGAAAAATTTATGAAGTTTGTGAGAAATAATTACCCCTTCAATTTATTGATTTTATAGTAGAAAATTATTCTTCTGGAGTTTGATTGAGATTTTTGGTCCAAACAGGTTTTGATTGGACAAATTTGGGAACAGTGCGACTTGCGTTTGCGATGTGCAATTTCCTTCTTATGATTCTTCATGCAAATGTACTACTTCTGCCATGATTTGATCTTCTCTGAAAATTTTCTATTGGATAATTGTTGTAGTCTATGAGGTTCTAAAAACGGTAATGCAGACAAGATCAAATATTCTCTAGAGTTAGATAATGGATAGGGAAAAACACACAAAAAAGAAGATGAAAGATGAAAGGTAAAGCGGAATAGAGGTGGTGGTGAATCTAGGTGACTGATACCATATTAGAAGTTTAGCTTAACTCATCAATCAACATTTTTCAAATCATTTTCATTTTATCACATGTGCTATTAAATCATACCATTATGTATGAGTTTTGCACTTAACAATATTTTAGTTACAAGTTTACATCTTTTTTTAACAAACTTTGTAACTAATCTAACTACTTATGTAATAGACTTTTAACCAACTTTTCTTAACACAATAATTAACAAAGACTCGATGTATTCTACAAGATAATAAATAGGATAAAAATATGCAAAATTGATAAGAGCATGAGTACGAACAATTATCCACTAAAATCAACATGTAGGACGCGAATACGAATACCTTAATACTCACTTTACCATATATATATATATATATATATATATATATATATATATATATATATATATATATATATATATATATATATATATATATATATATATATATATATATATATATATATATATATATATATATTCCTAGATTTGATTTTATAGTTGTACAAATCACTAAGCTTTTCCATAAAGTATTCTAGACATAACAAATTTTTAATAAAATTTATTATTTTTATGAAATTGGTTGTTTTCTTTTATAATATTTTTAACTATTTATTATTGGCTAAAATGAACCTTAACATGAATATTTTAATAAATTAAATTTTACATATAATAGGTAGCACAATACCCACGCACAAAGAAAAAGTTAATAACAGAATGTGAAAATAATTGTCCTTTCATTACATGTTTGTATTGATATTATTAATATATTATTTTTATGGTAGAATATAAAATATGTATATCTCTTATTAATATATTATTTTTATGGTAGAATATAAAATATGTATATCTCTCATTAAAAGTGTCCTTATCTATTGCCACCTAAACTATTAGAGTTATGCTATGTTGACATTGAATTTCTACACCATATGCTATTTACACTGTATATATGTCATGATTAAGCTTTGCACATATTTTAAAGTGGGACAAAAATTATTTAAAAAATGATAAGTATGTTTTTATGGTACTATAAAATACAGTGTAAATGTTCAAATGAGTGTCTCAGAGTCATTTCTCAAACTATTATGCTAGTAGTATGCAACACATCAACTCAATTTATAATATTAATTCATAGTTTTTATAATATTATGCACGTTTTCGAAGAAAAAAAAAGAGTATCAATTTCGAAAAAGGAAAAAAAAAATACAAGATAATACAAACAACTACAACAATTCCAATTATCAGGTAAGGGGTTCACAGTCCACAAAAAAAATGAAGAAAGACACAAAAACCAGAATTCTGACAGAGTTAGATCTCTCTGATTTAAGGACACCTGTAAAAGCAACGAATCCACAAAAGACACAACAAAAACACATCATAAGGAGGCTGAAACCACTCACCCCACTATTAGCTCAGAAACAAGATAAGGTTCTCATGTCCGGCCGAGAAGGCACATAAGTTTTTCATAGACCTACCAAGATATTATTTCCAAGCCAAAATGATACTCGTGTCTTCCACATATTTTGGTCTCACCAAATAGCCTGAAAAAACTATATCATTCCTAGATTTCTAAATCGACCAAACCACGACATGCCAAATCATCCTTAAACCCCTATAATCCAAGATTCTCCACCCAAAAGAATAAACATCTAAAAAAGAGTCAAGATATCTCTTGGCAAGACAACACACCACCCTAACCACCTAAAAATCTTATATAAAACAGTGGATGCAACATCACAGGTCACATAGAGATAAGAGGAAGACTCAGTGAGCAACAAACATAAGGGACATGAAATAGTCCTAGAAGTCAACTGTACTCCTCTCTCAAGTAAGTTATCTTTAGTTGAGGTAGGATCTTGAAGAAGTTGCCAAGAGAAAACTATAACTTTAGAGGGGCCCAACTACACTAAATAGATAGAATGACTAACTTTGTGGGAGAGATCCACTGACCTAAGGAGAACTGTTGGGCAAAAATACAGGAGTATGCAGAAGACACAAATAAACACCATCACTCGACTCGAACCACCTCCACACATCACTCTCAGAAGAAGGGGTAAGCCTCTAATCACAGATTGAAGATTACTAAAAAGAGCCAACTCATAATCAAATAAAAAAAGTATTTGCCACATGAGGTTACAGATCTAACTTTCCCCATGACCTCCCTTCCAGATTTATAGGCCCGATCAGAAATAGAAAAAAGTCTAGGGAATCTATGATGAAGGGGAGTATTCCTAACCCAAAGATTCTCCTAGAAAGAGGTAAAGAGGCCAAAGCCAACTTTCAGAGAGAGATCATCCTTGAACCAATCAGAAGTGTCAACAACTTTAGCTCCAAGAAGGGAAACCCCTATTCACCAAGACGAGGCCGATCAGATATAATTGGCTCTCCCACCCATGATGGTAGTCATAGAGGCCACCCCATATTTGGCCATGAGGATATCACGCCAAATACCAGAATCCCCGAAAGAAGGAACCACATCCACTTACCCAAAAAGTCCAAGTTGACTAATTGAAGGTCACGAATCCCAAAGCCCTCAAGCTTCTTATGCTTGCAAACATCCACCCATTTAACCAAAGAAATTTTAGACTCCTCTTTCACTCCTTCCCAAAGAAAACTCTTTTAGAACTTCACTATCTTCTTCCAAAACTTGATAGGAATCTTTAAAAAAAGATAAGAAAAATACATGGATGACATTAAAAACAAAGTTAAGGAGGATCACTCTCCCACCCATGGAAACATACTTATTCTTTCATGAAACGAGCCTTATAAATAAAAAATTAACTAGAGGTTCCACGTAGCCGCTAGGGAATCTTCGATTAGGAGCCCAAGGTAATTGAAATGAAGGGACTCCTTCTTACACTGAAACTCCCAAGCAAGATCCAAGAAAGCCTGATCAGAATTCACCCTAATGAGTGAGCTTTTGACAAAATCCACATGAAGGCTTGAGGCTAGCTCAAACCTACACATAATAGCCTTGATGGTCCATAGATTATCTACAGTAAAATATGTCATAGTAATTGTATCGTTTGCATACTGCAGAAAGGAGATCACCAAGTCCGAGGATCTCGCTCTAACACCTACTAAAAGATGCATCTCAACAACCCTATAAATCAAACCACCCAGGCCTTTGACAACCAGGAGGAAAAGGAAGGGTGCTAGGGGATATCCTTGCTTCAACCCCTTTTGGATACTAATCTCTTGGGTTGGGCAACCATTAACTAAGACCGCAAGATTTATAGAAAACACACAAGCCCTAATCCAACTCCTACATTTATTGTTAAACCCATATCTTAAGAGCATATAATCAAGAAAATACCAACTAACATAGTCATATGCTTTCTTAAAATCAACTTTAAAGATGAGAAGAGATTTCATACTCCTCTAAACTAGGTGCAGAAGCTCATTCACAACAACCGCCCAATCCACTAAGAGTTTTGGCTATAGAGAGACCTTGTTGGAACAAAATTGTTCATATCCCAAGGGTTTTGATGATAATAAAGCACTTAAATAAAAATTGGGTATACTAACATATGTTCAAGTGCACAGGATCATAAGCTTAAAATTCAACTTAGAACTGACCATGATTTGAGCATATGAAAATAAGCTAATGGACTCAGATTCTGAAGGATCAAAATCTAGTGCCTCAGATCTTGGTATCTCAGCTTTTGGTGACAGCTCAGATTCTGAAGACCTGAGCTAAAGGCACTCTACTTTTGACTCGTACTCTGTCTCCAAAGTAGATCGATCATGTCAAAGCCAAATTATTGAAAAAGTCAACTAGAGTTTCTTAATGCAAGGCTCAAGGAAATTTTACGTTACGTGACCTCTTAAGTCTACCCCAACATCTTGGTAGGTACCTATTATAAGAAAGACACAATGGATAAAGTTATTACAAGGAGGATAAAGGATTGACTTCCAACGTCTCTCTTTGAACTCCTTTTCAACAAAGATCACTTGTGAAAGTTACCCTCCAATGTCTCTTTTCCTACCTCTATAAAAGGAGTTGAAGATTTGAAGGAAGACAAATAACGAACCATCGAACAAGAACAACAATGAACACAACTTTGAGCTAAAGTCATTATCTATTTACTGCACAAATTCTTGAGATTTCTTATCTTTGTATATCTTAGAAATCTTAAGTATGTAAGAATCTTTGTGTGTGTTGTATCACTTATGTACTTCTGATTTTACATCAAGTATAGTTGTTATATGTTCTCCTAAACTATTTGTTTAGAGCATAGGAAGTCTCTTGCTAGTTTTCTTGAGCAGTGGAGGTCTCTTACTTATGTGCTTGAGAAATAGAAGCCTTTTTCCTGTGTGCTTAAGCAGAAGCCTCTTGCTCATGTGCTGGAGGTGGAAATTTCTGGCATGTTTGCTTGAGCAATAGAAGCCTCTTGCATGTGTGCTTGAGCAGAAGCCTGTTGCCTCTGTGCTTGAGCATAAAAGTCTTTTTATAGTGTGATTGAATAGTTGAAGTCTCTTGCTAGTTTGCTTGAGAAAAGTGTAATTTGTTTGATTATAGTGAAAATATCTTGTTGGACAAGGGGAATAGACTACTCTCGGTTTTTGAGAAGAACTAGGATACATTTGTGTGTATCTTTATTTCTTGCTTCTAAATATTATTCATTCTACTACTAACAACTCTGAGATTAGATTCTGAACTTGTTCAGATTCTGAAGTTAGTTTTTCATAAGTGAAAAAGAATTCAAATACACAAGTCAATCCCCCTTCTTGTGTATTTTTCTCACATTCAGTTTGCATCAGAGCACAGTCTATGCTAAATACTTAATTATGGCGTAGAAAATATCCTAAGAAAAATACATCCTTCATCATGCCTGATGATCCCGAAGTAAATAGTCGCAGTGAAGGTTCTCCTCATGATGATAATAATCATAATCAAAGTACATCTAAAAGGAACAATTACATTTCTAGACCACCAACATTCAGTGGTAACTCCATTGAGTTCGAATGGTGGAAAAGCAAAATGTACACCTATATCATATGGCTTGATTATGAGTTATAGTATATTCTTGAAGATGAAATCAACTTTGAAGTTGATGTAGTAGGTATGGTGACTAATAGAAAGAATCTCACACCTGCTCAGAAAAAGGATTGTATAAAACATCATAGAGTAAGAGGCATCTTGGTTGATTCTCTACCTTATTTTGAGTATATCAAAATCATTGATAAATCTGTTAGAACAAGATTTGCTTCTGCCAGATATCTCTAAGTTTTGATAATAACAAAGTAGTATTGTGTGAGAATAATTTTGGTACTCTAACGTTTGTTTTTCTGAAGAATTAAAAAACATGTTCTAACTCTGATAGAGAAAGCTCTGATTTTGATAGAGACTATTGGCAACGCCACTCGGATCTGACCAAAGTCGTTTCTGCGCCATAAGAAGCAAGTCTGCTTTTGATATACTCACATTCAGAAAGATTTTGAGAAGACAATATGTTGTTGCTGCAATGTTCTCTTGGTTTCTGCCTCTGAGCGTGACTCTGATGTTTTACTCCTGAAGGCTGTCTAGATTCTAAAGTCATTATCTTCTAAAGACTAAGTGCTGAAGACTCTAAAGACAAGGTTTTGCTGAACAAAGTTCTGAGATTCTGAAGACTTGAGTTTCAGAAGATTAAGTGCTGAAGACTCTAAAGACAAAGTTCTGTTGAACAACATTTTGAAGACTATGAAAACTTAAGTTACTAAAGACCAATGGTTCTGAAGACTGGGTGCTTAAAGTTCTGAAGACAAGGTTCTGGTGAGAAAGGTATGAAGACTCTGAAGACCCAGTGATCAACTCTTCTACTTATGCTCCAATCATCTCTATTCAGAAGCCTCTGATGTAAAAAAGATAAGCTCAAAAGTTACGAGGGAAAATAATACACAGTACACTTCAATGTTCCATTCCACTACCCTAATAAGGTGGTACAAAAGACAACTTTTGTGTATGATTTTCATCCCTGTGTAACGACATTATTTCAAGTCACCAGCTATCTAAAGGATATTCCCGATCTGCCCTCCAACAAATCTTTTTCTGGCTATATAAGGACTTGATGACTTGAAAAAAAAGAACGATTGACAACGATATATACAACGTTTCAACAACAATTATCAAAGAAGAATGAATGATCTATGAAGAACTGAAGCAACAGTATTGAAGCACCACAATACAAAGAAACAACATTGTTCACACTGTTAAAGTTTCTTTAAGTCATTTGAACTATTAATAGTATTTATATCTGCTTGTGTAGAAGCAATCCATTGTAAACATATTTGTTTAAACAATTGTTTGTATCTCTTTAAGGGACCAGTTAGGTCAGAATCCTTAAGAAGAGACATTTAGTCTTTGTTGTTAGTCACCAGCGGTTGCTAGTGCAGATTGTGATTCTTTAAGGGACAAGTTGGGTCAGAATCCTTAAGAAGAGACAACTAGTTTGTGTTATTAGTCACCATCGGTTGCTAGTGCAGTGTAATCAGTTGATTATAGTGGATTAAGTCCTTGTGTATAAGGTAAAATCACCTTGGCGGGTGGACTGGATTAGCTTGATAGGTTTCAAGTGAACCAGGATATATCATGTGTCTTTCTCTCTTGTTAGTTTATTTGTGATCTTTGTTTGAGTTTCACAAAAAGCTTTAATTTTTGAAAACTCAATTCAAACCCCCTCTTTCTTGTTTTTTCTCACACCTTCAATTGGCATCAGAGCTCCGGTTCTGATTGTGATAAAAGTTTTATCAACACTTCACCATGTTCAGTACTGATCCAGTATTTGTATGAGATATCATGGCTGCAGCTAATGCTAATCCTATTCAAGAAGAGAAAGATCATTACATTGCCAAACCACCAGTCTTTGATGGTGAAAAGTGAATGTGAGATAATACTTAGAAGGGGGGTTGAATAAGTATGATAAATTAAGACTTGAAAATAATCACACAATTATTTTTATCCTGGTTCGTTTAAACAACTACTCCAGTCCACCCTTCCTAGAGTGATTTGCCTTTCTCAACAAGGACTTAATCCACTATTAAATCAAACTGATTACAATAGTAACACCTAAGAACAACAGTTCTTAGTCTTCTCAAGAGCTACTGATTCTAACTGAATCCTCTTAAGGAATATCCTTTACAATCAATGTAAATTAATTACAAGAGTAATAATGCTTCTATAAAGCTTTTATCACAACAGTGATTTTTCTCTTAAGTTTAAGTACAATAAATTCTAAGAAAAATAAGAATGAATGAGAGCTTAGAATATAATGATTTCTTTTCAGCAAATTTTTTGTCATTGAAGAATGTGGTGAAGTTCTCCTTTTATAGGCAGCTGATCCAAGGAAGCTGAGCGTTGAAAAGAGAGTCCCAAAAAGGTCTGAGCCTTTTTGTCTTCACATCAAGTGACCTTTCCTAGAAGTAGATGGCATAGAAAAATCCTTTTTGTCTGTGTAAGTGTGTCTAGCACAAATGAGGAAAGAGACGTTGAATAGCTCCAACGGATATATTCTTGAAAATTACTTCTTCAGTTTTCAGCAAGTTCTTCAGAATCTGAATGGATCAGAGTCTTCTAATGAAATTCAGAACTTTGCTATATCAGGGTCTTCTGCAGCAGGTGTGCTTTCAGCGTGTTGATCATCAAAGCATTTTTAACACAGAACTTCAGTACTTGGCAGCGTTGGTACTTTCAGAAACTTCTGTAGACTAATGCTTTGAGAAACTCTTCAATCAATATTCTTCTATGCTTCAGATGCTCCAGCTTCAGATGCTTCTGATTATCTTCAGATGCTTCTGACTCAGAATGTTCTGGAGCTTCTTGCTTCAGATCCTTCTGGAGACTACGCTCAGGATCTTCTGTAAGAAGCAAACAGATTCATCTGTAAGGTGCATCTGGCGCTTCAGAGTCAGAATAACTTCTTGTATCCAAAACAGATTTGCTTCTAGAGAGTTAATTTCAATTCAATCTGTAGTAGAACTCTCAAACAAATTTTAGAGTATATAATTCTTAAATATAAATTTCCTAACAGTTATCATCAAAACAAAGAGTTATTATTAAGAACCAATCTGTGTTCTAACAATCTCCCCCTTTTTGATGATGACAAAAAGTATCAGAAATTTTATTTAACTGAACATAAAGAATTATAACTCCCCCTGAGATGATGAATCTCCCCCTGAGTTAAATATGAAAAAGGAATAGAAACTTCCCTTTTATCTTGAGTAATCTTCAGAGTTAGATCTTGTTTGTTCTTATAACAATTTAGGGTCAGAATATCTTGCAGATATAAGATTCAGAGTTTGATAAAAGATAAATGATCTGAGAGACTCAGAGATTCTTTTATAGAGTGTTCTTATCAAATGTTCTGAAATAGTCAATTTAAATATTAGATAGAGTAGATATGTCTGAAGATTCATTCTAGTGAAGTTATATTAAACAGTTCAGATCTTTATTTTCTCCCCCTTTTTTGTCATAAGCAAAAAGTAAAACCTTTAAAAAACAAATAAAAGGAGCAATAAATAGATAATTCAATGGAGAGAAAACTGATTCATTCAAAATAACAGAGCAAGAGTACATAGGTAAACATCAGAAGATATAACAATAAAATTCAGATGCAAAACAACAGATGCACAAACATTAGAATGAAAAAAAATCTAAGAGTGTTTTGACAAAAGCATCTTCAATAGGTCTGTAATCTCAGATGATGATTGCTCTTGCTTTGACATCCACTTAGTCATTGTCTCATTCTTCTCATCTTGTTTTGACATCCACTCTGTCATGTCTTCAGATTTCTTATCTTGCTTAGTGTCGCTTGCGCGAAAATAAGGTGCCGGCATAACAGAAGAGTCGCCACCTTTCGTTATTTATCCCTCAGAGCGGGAAAGGAAACGATCGGAAAAACCTGACGAAAAAGGGTAAGACAAAGTCATCGCAACCATTGTCTGGGTTCGGGAGTCGGTTACGCAAGGGGAAGGTATTAGCACCCCTCACGTCCGTCGTACTCGACGGGATCCTCGCTTGTTTGTTTACTTGGACGGGTTGGTTATAATCTATCTACCTATCAAGGCTGGCTGAAAAAGAAAAGAAAAATGACTCGGCAAAGCGTCGCACTTTATGCCTACGTATTCCCATCAGAGAATGAGAAATCAGAGTCAACGTAGTTCGGCTTACTACGGGGGAAGGATGGGGAAAGGTTGCTCGCTAGGATGTCGCATCCTATGCCTACGTACTTTCATCTGGTATGAAAGATCAGAGCTCACGTAGTTCGGGAAACTACAGGAAACAGCTCAACTAGGAGGGAGACTATCAAGTCCTACTGTTATCATGCCATGGATTCATCCTATGGTTGAGGTTTGAACAGGGAACTCCTAGATGTTGTCATGCATAGGTTTCAACCTAAAAGTCTATCATCAAATCCTTATCAAAGGAAATGAGAGTCCTAAGGGATCATGTCAATGATACATAGAATACAGACAAAGACATCAGCTTTAACAGTAAAATGCATGCAATGCAAGTGAGGGAGGAAATGTGTGTGGGGTTTCAGCCTCCACAAGCTCATCTCAACCTCAAGCCAGTCATGAAATAACAGTAATCATACTGAAAATAATCAACATGCTATCAAGCAAAACAGTAAACTGCAATCATACAGATAAAGGACATGAAGTACCATCAGGCAAACAAAACACACTTGAGAAAGAATCACCTACTCTCTAATCCTAATCCCAATCACAGAGTCCTAATCAAATCTAAGCAAAGCTCTCAAGCAGAACCCTAAGCAGGAGAAATCATTCCCAGTCTTCAAGCTTCAGAATAAGCTTACCAAAGAAAGGGAGCTAAGCAAGCAAGCTCATAGTGTCTTCCTCAGGAGAACACTAGGAGGTGTATACTCAGGAATCATACCCTATGTGGCTCAACCACTGTGATCAGTTTACATCCCTCCTCAGGAGAGATTAAACTCACAAGCAGGCTCCAACATCACTGGACATTTAGGAAATCCTATATCAACTAGTGGAACTAAGTGAATAGACCCATAGGACCTTCCTCAGGAAAGTACTAGGAGGCTTCCACTTAGGAGTTGTATCCCATGTGGCTCAACAACATGTGATCAGTTTACATTCCTCCTCAGGAGAAATTAAACTCACAAGTTGGCTCCAACATCATTGGATACTTAAGAAATCCTAGATCAACTAGTGGAACTAAGTGAATAGACCCATAGGACCTTCCTCAGGAAAGTACTAGGAGGCTTCCACTTAGGAGTTGTATCCCATGTGGCTCAACAACATGTGATCAGTTTACATTCCTCCTCAGGAGAAATTAAACTCACAAGTTGGCTCCAACATCATTGGATACTTAAGAAAGAGGTGAGAAGGAAGGATGAAAGTCATTCATAGTGCCTTCCTCAGGAAAGTACCATGAACTTCCTTCAAACTTCAGGCTCTCAAACCTCACCAACAGGGCATCAGCCAAGCTCTGGGTCTCTGCATCTTGATCTACAAGCTTCCCCTCATGATGCTCTCCATCAATATCCTCAAGGCAACACAAGCCCTTCAGCAAATTCCTCAGAAAGATCCCCACAGATGAACAGATAACCCACTGAACAAACCAAATCATCAGGCAATCTTCAGAAAACCTAAAAATACTAAACTAATGGGGAAAAATTTAACAAATATTCATAGGGGTCCTCAACACCTACTCATAACATCTACAAAGGTTTCTACCTAAAAATCAAGATAAAACTCAATCAAAGAAAGGAATCATCACCTATGCACAATTCTAAACCCTAATTAGACTATCCTAAGTCTACCCTAATCAAACTAATCAAGATTAATTCTAAAAAATCTAGAAAAAATCCTATGGGGAAGGTTGACTAATCCTCTAATTGCACAAAAAAGAATGGGTAAAAAAGATTAATGGAAAGTACTAAAACAATTCCTACAAAATCAAATACCAAAATGAAACAATTAAAAAGCTATTTAATTGGAAAATCTACTAAAAATATTAAACCTAAAAATAAAATCTCAATTTTATTTTTATAATTTTCTACTCATTTTAATCTACTCATGAAAAAAAGAAGCATTTAAAAATCATTTTCTATCATTTTCTAATGAATTAAACAAAACAGAAATATTAAAAAAGAAAATTAAAACAAATTAAATGAATAAAGGGAGGGGGGGTCAGAATAGCACTCCTCGCTAGTTATATGGATTGGGCCAACAAATAAGGGGGGTGGGGATAGAAGTCTGGGCCCAGCGCCCTCTAAATGAAACGCGGCGTTTTAGTTAATTCAAACTTTCCCTCTCTTTCTCAGGCGCGATCACAGCCGTCGGATTGAGTGAATTAGTCAATCCCTGGAACGAATCCAACGTCTCACCTTCATCGTCCCCAATGCAAACCCTAGGTTCTCAGAATTCTCCCTCCATGCCATCAACTTCGAGCCCTTCTAACTCCCTCTACACGCCACGGCTTGCCACGATATAAAAATGAAAGTTGCTCTAAATCTCAAGGGGAACACAACCCTACGTACAGTTTTTCTTGATTCTTCCTAGATTGCTCTAACAGAGAGCTAGAAGATCTTGGCACCACCATGGTTCAGAATTTCCAACTGATGTTAATCTTCATCAAACTTCAATTTAATGGTCAACAGATGCTCTACACATTACCCTAACTAATGCACACTAATTCTTGATGATTAAAACTAACAATCTACATAGTTCTTGCAACTCAAAGATTTCTGGTTCTGTTATGGATTGCCATGGAACAAGCTGCAACTCTCAGGGATGGATCCTCTAGCCTAGTACATCAATCTTATACCTATGAAACTAACTAGAACTCAATAATTTAAGAGATATAGGGTGAAGAAAAACCTGTCAAGAAGATGATGGTGAGGCTCGAGGAGGTGGTTGCAGGGCTTGAAATTGGTCCAAGATGCTCCTACAATGGTGAAGAACCTTCTGTTTGCACTTGTTGTGAAGGTGGTGGCTTGAAGTGAAAGAAAACTCAAGTTGCTTCAACTTGAAGAAACTCCTCCAATGGCTATGTATCCTTCTCTCTCCTCTGACTTAGCTCAACTTTTCACCAACCATAGACTCTCCATAATGCACTCTTTTTATAACAATCCATGGAAGTCTCTAGATTCATCTAGAATGATGTGGAAGTTTCATGAATTTCTCCTTGAATGAGAAGTTGGTTATCTCATCTCCCATGCTTCAAGCCTTCAATTTGGTCTCAAAATGTCCTTATGTGAGTTATTGAATGAGGATGAGTGAAAAACAAGTGTATTGGTTGCTTGTGTAGGGTTTTCTAACATTGCCTTCTTTCTTAAGTAACAAATTTCCAAAGGAACCTCATTTTTTAAGCCTCAAATGAAAATTCTACTTAAACCAATCTTCTCAAAATGTTTTTTCCAATCAAAATGATATATTGGATGACCTATTTTGGATTTGTAGATCTTCCAAAACACTTTTCAATTTCAACTTTTCAAAGTTATAAGCCTTTTTTAGTTCATTTTTGACCAATCATGGAATTTCATGCTATGAGCTTTTCCAACAATTTGTGACCTTCTTTCTAGACTTAAAATCACATTTTGAGCAACTTTCATGTTTTGAGTTTTTCCATTTGAGGCTTGGAAATAGGAGTTTTAGGCATTGGCTAAAATGACCTATAACTGACAAATGACCAAAATACCCCTGCCTTGTTCAAACCATAAGTTGAGTTCCACAAATCCAATCAAGGACTTCTACCACTCAAATTAAAGCTAAGAAGATCCTCTTCAACATTCATGTTGACCAAGAAACCATAGGAATCAACCTACTAGGGCAAAAGTTGTCTGCAAGTTGGGTGACTTTCAAGGACCCAGATTCACACACCTCTGCTGACCTGTAATTTGTCAAAACCATAACTTGAGCTCTGTAACTCCTATCAAGGACTTCCACCACTCAAATTAAAGCTTAGAACAAGCTCTACAACATTCATGTTGTGGGGAAAATGAGATATCAAACACATCTAGTGCTAAAACTGCCTGGAAGATAGGGATCAAATTAGGGTTTTTTCACTGACAATCCTCAGAAACCCTAACTCAAAACTTCTCAAACTCCTCAATCATGATGAGTTGGTCTAGGAATCATCTTTATATAATCTCTATGCATCATTCCATGATCTCATGGCCCTTGGATTAAGTCTCAACCTTCTCCAAATCTTCAGCTGGTCTAGGGTTGACCCAGTCAAAACCCTAATTCTACCATTCATGGTTGAATCTTCTGAATTCTTACATAATGACTTCTCTGGGCTTCATGAAGGCTATCAAGGCATCTCATAAGCTTTCTCAAGACATCAAGTTCATTCTCAAAGTCTCAGAATCATCTGAGGAGCACCCACAACTTTCAAACTGTGAAGCACACAACCCTGGTTTCAACCAACTCCTCTGAGGACCTCTTGAACTTTTTGATGAAGGTATCAACTTTCAAATACTCTATGAATGAATAAATGTTGGTCAAATTTTGGGGTGCAACAGCTGCCCCTATTCAAACGGCTTGAACCTGACTGGGTGAGAAGCGAACGGCTCTCAACCAATCAAGGTGCGAGACGATTGAATACCGGTAAACCCGAAAATTTGCCAACTGCGCGAGCACACGGTACTCTGCGGGGAACAAATCTTTGAATACTGCAATACTAGCCGCACGGCAACTAGCTGGAGAAATATCGATCTGACGTCACCGTCAATTATCCACATTAAATTCTTCTGACATTGTCTTCAGACAACCACAACACCCAACCTCGCCGCTGGAGAACTGAATCTGACATCGCCGTCGGAAACAAACATCGCTCTGAGAGACACTCGACATCGCCGTCGTACAAACATCATCTCTGCTGGGGATTTAAAGAGTGTGACCTCGCCGTCAAACAAACATCCAACCTCGCCGCCGGAAACAAACATGATTTCAAACACATCTGACCTGGGGTTCACCCCTGGTAAATGGAACACAAAATACACTTGCATACCTGAAGCTACTCCGCTGGGAAGGAGAGACTTAACCGAGCACACTCTGATCCGGGGTTCACCCTCAGAACCATAACGAACATCGGAATACTGCTGCACACTGCCCGCCGTAGAACTTCAACATTAAAGATATATGAAACCCTGGCCCCTGGCCACCTCTAGCTTCAGCTAGAAAAGATCTTCAAGTACTTATGAAGATAAGCATCCTTGGCCTCCAAGGATGGCAACTCTGCAGGAGGTATCCTTCGACTTCAGTCTGAAGAAAGTGATCCTTGGCCCTCAAGGATATATGCATCTGCCTTCAGGCAACTCCACCTCTGCTATAGAGTATCCGAGACTTTAGTCAGGGATATACTTCGGCCTTCAGCCCGAAAAATGAATCCTAGGTAATTCATAACCTTGGGGATAACCTTGCCCTTAGGCACCTTTGCTTCAGCATAAGAAATCTGTGACTTTAGTCAGAGAAATGGTATCCTGAGCCATTCATGACTCCACGGGGATTCAAACACTTTGCCTACAGGCAAAACTCCGCTTCAGCTGGAGAAACATCTTCGACTTCAATCAGAAGACGTATCATTCACTTGATCGCGCTCAATCATCACCTCAGGACAACTGACTTGGTCTTCGGACTCACACGAATCACTCTGTTGTATCTACAACCCTGGAACCTTGTCTTCAGCTACCTGTTGATTCTTCAACACGGAAATCTGGACTCACCGGAACCTTCTGATATCGCCTTCGGGCGCTTACGAAATCCATCTTCAGATTAGACATCGTTGTTGGAGCAGACATACCACGCTGCTCTGGTCTTCAAGAATCATCTTGACCAAACAGATCCATCGGGCGTCTTCAAGAATCGTCCTGAACTAATAACCTTTCTGGAGCAAACATTCTGTTGGGAATTCCAGGAATCTTCCTAGGCAACTCCTGCTGGAGGCGCTATTGGGGAACTCAAGTATCATACTAGGCGAACCACTCGGGAAGCTGCACTGAGGTCTTAAGAATCGTCTTAAGCAAATGGCCCTGCTGAGGGGTTTGAGAATCATCTCGAACTGAAGACTTCGCTGGGGATCTCAAAAATCATCTTGAGCGAGCGACTGCGGGGCACCGGGGTCTTTAGAATCATCTAAGAAAACAACCTTGCTGGGGAGAACATCAAGAATCGTCCTAAGCAACCGGTCTTTCGGTAGTACGCCTGTACCATAAGGATGATAATGACCTAGGTCATGCTTATGCTGCGTATGCTTCTGCACTACGCCCCATACAGTGGGAATGACATGTATTTATGCTAGATGCCATGCAATCATGCACAATGTTATTGCAACGTTTAAATGCTATGCAGTCATGCACAATGCTATGCAATCATGCACAAAAATGCGATCCCGTCAGCAAAATAAATGCCGAAGGGGGAAATCCTCCTGTCAAGGAGAAAGAACCAATCAGGTAGAGGAGTCATCCTGCTGAGGAGATTGCGAACACGCCAATATCAATTAGGCTCTGTCTGGGGAACTGATCTTCCGCGAACTGCTGCAGGGGAACAACTTCAGCTGACTGCTGCAGGGGACGAAGCTCTACGAGAACTTGGATCTGCTGATATCAATCGCGAGAATGAACTGTGCGGCCGTCTCAGCTACTCTTCTGGGGATGACCCCTCTGTGGGGAACCAACTTCAGCTGCTCAACACTCCACCGGGGAAAAACCAATCATGATCCGATCAACTCCCAAGGACTCGGCTCTCTTGGGCATCTGCAAACTCGGCTGAGGAAGGAGAAATCATTCTGCTTTGCTGGAGAGAAAACGACTCTGGGGAAACGCAGCATTAGCTGCCCTACGCTCTGCTGGGGAAAATTGATCATGATCTGATCAACTTCCACGGATTCGGCTTTTCTGCGGACTCAGCCGGGGAGATAGAAATCATTCTACTTCACTGAAGAGTACGACTCTGATGGGGAATTTCAATTCTGCTGGGGAAGAAAGAATCATCTGACTTCGGGGGAGAGTACAACTCTGCCGGGGAATACAACATCAGCTGTTCCAACACTCTACTGGGGAAGAAGGAATCGTCCGTCTTCAGGAGAGAGCCTGATTCTGGTGAGGAATCCACTGGAGACTTCAGTCTGGCACTATCAGTTACTGCATACTTCGGCATACGACTAGCTTCCTGCGAAGCCTGCACTTGTGACCCGGTGCGGGGGAAAATCCTGCTTCAGCGACTTTACTGGGGAAACACGAGCTTCAGCTCCCGAACACTTCTATGAACTCTGCACTTGTGACCCGGTGCTGGGGGGACACGACATCATTCTTCGGTGCTTGACTCAGCTGATGAGGTGACGTTCCTTCAGGACGCGTCTGCTTGGGGGAAGAGAATCACCTCTACCTGGGGAAGACATATCAATGCTCACTATCTGATTCTGATTCCGCGGAGGAGAGATCACTGAACTCTGCTGAAGAAGGAGGACTCATCCTGCTTCGGGGATACGCACGACACATCTTCTGACGGGTGCTATACCTGCAACGACACAAACAAACAGACAAGATACCCTCCCCAAAGGGGCCTATCAGGGTTATTATCTCGCGACAACGTTCAATTAATTAATTGTTTCAACAATCAATGGGCTTAGGCCCGCAAGTTTATGTATGCGCATTTTATCAAAAAAACACATCGGCGTTATCATTCGCAAACAAAACAGATAAATGCTAAACAGACAAGTAGAATTGCTGAATAATGTGCATTTTATTGATGGTGAACCCCTGAATGGGCAAAAATCTTTTACAACAGAGGCAAGCTCCTGGAATGAGGAAGCCGCGCAAAAAAGAAAACATAAATATACATCAGTATATACAAATGTCGGCAATCGAGGCGTAGACGAACACCATGAGTTGATCCCTCTAAGACCCACTCGACTTCGATACTTCTCCGACGCTTCAGCTTTGGAAGAGATTGATTCAGATAAACGGCCCTCAGGTCTTCCGAACCACTAAACAATGAAAGTCCATACGCGGAACGCAGTCATTTGCTTATTTAAATCCCTAACTTTTGCGTGAACCGCCCTTTCGGGTTTTCAGTTCACCGGGATACCCTTTTTTGCCGAAGCCGCCCAGTGTAGGTTTTCGACTTCGCGGGTGTACATCTTTTCAATATATCCCTAATTTTTGCCCGAACCTTTTATTCTGTTTTTGGTTCGCCGGGATGCCCCTTTTTTGCCTGGACTCTTTCTTTTTTGTCCAGCGGGTCGCTTTCAAGCAAAGTATTTTTTAACTGCGTCCGCGTTCACCGGGGATGCAAAATCTTCACCATCCATCGTGGATAACAGCAAAGCTCCTCCTGAGAAGACCTTGCTGACGACATACGGCCCTTCGTAATTCGGAGTCCACTTGCCCCGGTGATCGGAGTGTGGTGGAAGAATCTTCTTCAGGACGAGATCACCCGTCTGAAAGCTTCGAGGACGCACCTTCTTATCATAAGCTTTCTTCATTCGGCTTTGGTACAGGCGACCAAATGCAATCGATGCTAGCCTCTTCTCGTCCATCAGGCTGAGCTGGTTCAGGCGATTCGTCACCCATTCTGCCTCATCAAGTTTCACATCAACCAAAACTCGCAAAGAGGGAATCTCCACTTCTAGCGGTAGGACAGCTTCCATACCGTACACCAAGGAGAAAGGAGTTGCCCCGGTCGACGTACGCACCGTCGTACGATAACCGTGCAAGGCAAACGGCAGCATCTCGTGCCAATCTTTATACGTCACAACCATCTTCTGAACAATCTTCTTGATGTTCTTGTTGGCCGCTTCAACAGCGCCATTCATCTTCGGCCGATAAGGAGATGAGTTGTGGTGTTCAATCTTGAAGCTCTGGCACAGCTCCTTCATCATCTTGTTATTCAAATTCGAACCATTATCAGTAATGATCCGCTCGGGAATTCCATAGCGACAGATGATGTCCCTCTTGATGAATTTAGCCACCACCTGCTTGGTTACATTAGCGTACGAGGCTGCCTCCACCCACTTGGTGAAGTAGTCGATAGCTACCAGAATAAAACGATGACCATTGGATGCGGTGGGCTCGATCTTGCCTATCATGTCAATGCCCCACATGGAGAACGGCCAAGGGGAGGACATGACATTCAAGGGGCACGGCGGCACATGAACTCTATCAGCATAAATCTGGCATTTATGACATTTCCTCGCGAATCTGAAGCAATCCGACTCCATAGTCAACCAGTAATATCCTGCCCTCAGGATCTTCCTCGTCATGGCATGCCCGCCGGCGTGCGTACCAAATGTGCCCTCATGGACTTCCTCCATGAGCATACTGGCCTCTTTCTCATCTACACATCTGAGTAGCACGAGATCGTGGTTTCTTCTATACAGCACTCCATCAGGGTTGAGATAAAAGTTTCCAGATAGCCTCCTCAGAGTCTTCTTATCCTGGGTTGACGCACCCGCCGGATACTCCTTAGTCATAAGGAAGGTCTGGATGTCGTGGAACCATGGCTTGCCGTCAGTGGCATCCTCGATTGCGAACACATATGCTGGTCTGTCAAGACGCGAAAAAACAATGCTTGGAGCTTCATTCCAAAGATTGACCTTATACATAGAAGCCAACGTGGCTAAAGCATCAGCCATTTGATTTTCAGCCCGGGGTACATGATGAAGTTCTACTTGGTCGAAGAACGGAAGCAGCCTTCTGGCGTAATTCATGTACGGCACTAGATTCGGTTGACGAGTTTCCCACTCCCCTTTGATCTGATTGATTACAAGCGCTGAGTCACCATATATGTCTAGATTCTTGATTCTCAAATCAATTGCCTCTTCTAGACCCATAATACATGCTTCGTACTCGGCTTCGTTGTTGGTAACTGGAAACGTCAGTCTCGCAGTAAACGGGATGTGGGACCCGTGAGGAGTCGTGATGATAGCCCCGATACCACTTCCATAGGAATTGACTGCTCCGTCGAATATCAACTTCCACTGAGACTTCCTATCCGGCCCCTCGTCGGGCAATGGCTCTTCGCAATCCTTTGCTTTGAGAAACATAATGTCCTCATCAGGGAACTCGAACTTCATCGGCTGATAGTCTTCGATTGGCTGTTCGGCAAGGTAATCAGACAATACGCTCCCTTTGATGGCTTTCTGAGAGACGTACTGAATATCATATTCTGTTAACACCATTTGCCATCTGGCAATCCTGCCCGAAAGAGCCTGCTTCTCGAAGACGTACTTGATCGGATCCATCTTCGAAATCAGCATAGTGGTGTGATTGAGCATATACTGTCGTAGACGTTTGGCAGCCCAAGCTAATGCACAACACGTCTTCTCCAGCATCGAGTATCGAAATTCACACTCAGTGAACTTTTTACTCAAGTAATAAATGGCATGCTCCTTTCTGCCCGTCTCGTCGTGCTGACCGAGAACACACCCCATGCTATTCTCCAGAACTGTCAAGTACATGATTAATGGCCGTCCAGCCACTGGGGGTATCAAGATCGGAGGTTCTTGAAGATACTGCTTTATCTTATCGAATGCCTTCTGGCAATCCTCATTCCAAGTAATCGCCTGATTTTTCTTTAACAATTTGAACATCGGCTCACAAGTGGCCGTGAGCTGAGAGATAAACCTTGCAATGTAGTTTATTCGGCCCAAGAAACCACGAACTTCTTTTTCCGTTCTCGGCGCTGGCATCTCTTGGATAGCTTTTATCTTTGCAGGATCAACTTCGATACCTCGTTCACTAACGATAAACCCCAATAACTTTCCGGACCGCACCCCGAAAGTGCACTTGTTAGGATTCAGCCTCAGCTTGAACTTCCTAAGCCTTTCAAACAGCTTCAGCAAATTGACCAGATGCTCATCCTCCGTTTGGGACTTTGCAATCATGTCATCAACATAGACCTCGATCTCATGATGAATCATATCATGAAACAAAGTTACCATTGCTCGCTGGTAAGTGGCCCCTGCGTTCTTCAGACCGAAGGGCATTACCTTGTAGCAAAACGTGCCCCAGGGGGTAATAAACGTTGTTTTCTCCATGTCCTCCGGCGCCATCTTAATCTGATTGTAACCGGAGAAGCCATCCATGAATGAAAACACGGAAAACTGGGCTGTATTGTCGACCAACACATCGATATGAGGCAACGGGAAATCATCCTTAGGGCTCGCCCTATTCAAATCCCGATAATCGACGCACATGCGTACCTTACCGTCCTTCTTCGGTACAGGCACTATGTTGGCGACCCACGGAGGGTAGGTGGTGACGGCTAGAAATCCTGCGTCCAACTGCTTCTGGACCTCTTCTTTGATTTTTACAGCCATGTCTGGTCTCGTCCTCCTGAGCTTCTGCTTGACTGGAGGGCAATCTTCACGCAACGGCAAGCGATGAACCACGATATCTGTGTCAAGTCCGGGCATATCCTCATATGACCAAGCAAAGACGTCACTATACTCTCGAAGCATCTCGACCATCCTATGCTTGACATCGTTCTGCAGTGCAGCCCCGACTCTGACATTCCTGATAAGCTCCTCAGAACCCAGATTTATAATCTCAATCTCCTCCTCATGAGGCAGAATAACCTTCTCCTCTTGTTTCAACAAGCGGGCCAATTCTTCCGGAAGGTCTTCGTCTTCATCAATCTCATCCTCGGCTTGATAGATCGGGCAATCAAAGTCGTAGTGAGCCGTAGAGGGTCCAGAGCCGATGTCGTCTGTTACGTGGATCCTGCAATAACAAGGGTTAAGTTTAAAGCAGGAATATGCAGGTTAGCACGAGCCTCGTCGCCCTTTTGCTGTTTTTCAAAACAAGCATAAAATATGAATAACAGAGAACACAATATTTGATTACGAAGAAAACGCCTTTTTATTTATTGATAAAATGTATACACATAATCCAACAAGGCCCTGACAGTAAAACCACTATGCCCCGGGCAGGACATAGGGTTGTACAAAGATTGTAAAAAGCAAATCATTACTCTTCACTTGTCAGCTCGATAATCTCCTTGATGGTCCAGTTGTGAAGGCGCTCGCCTGGCTTGCTCGGTTGAATCCAGGCATCGAGATCACAGTCACTGTCTCCGCTGTCCTCCGACGCTGCGTTGACACTTTCGAATATTACTCCTCCCTTGGTGAATAGGATCGGCCCCTTCCCACGAGATGAGCTACCAGAAGAAGTTGAAGCTTCAGCTTCAGGAGAATATCCCAATCCAAACCTATCCTGTTTGAGTGGTATATCCAAGACGTGCCCCCAGCCTGGGGTAGAACCGGCTTCGACAACAGCCCTAGCTTCCTTGAACGAGGAGAGGTTCACCTCTTGCTTCTCTGCAACAACGGGAGCTACTTCCTTCACCCTGACGGTCTCAAACGCCTGGCAAAGAGTCTCATGGATCTCGCCATCCATTTCGACATACTTGAAGGACGACAGGTGGCTTACCATGATGTCCTCCTCTCCGCAAACTGTCACTATGCTGCCCCCAACAGCATATTTAAGTTTCTGATGCAACGTAGACGTTACGGCACCAGCAGAATGAATCCACGGCCGACCTAAGAGGCAACTATAGGCGGGCATGATATCCATAATATAGAACACTGCATTAAACGTCTCTGGTCCAACCTGAATTGGCAGGGTCAATTCTCCAAAGACGTGGCGTTTGGTTCCGTCAAAAGCCTTTACGACCAGATCACTGGGCGTGCACAGCAGTCCCCGGGTATCCAACTTCATTAGTGCTTTCTTCGGAAGCACGTTCAGCGAGGAGCCCGTATCTACTAGGACATGTGACATAATGGTGCCTCTGCACTCGATCGAGACGTGCAAGGCATGGTTGTGATCTCTTCCCTTGGGCGTCAGCTCCAAATCTGTAAAACCCAGCCCATTACCAGCGTTGACATGAGCTACTACTTCCTCAAGTTGATTAACCGATATCTCCTGCGGCACGTATGCAGCATTCAATACTTTCAGCAATGCGTTGCGGTGTGCTTCAGAACACAGCAACAGGTTGAGAATTGAGATCTTTGACGGAGTCTGGTGAAGATGATCTACAATCTTGTAGTCACTTTTCCTGATCAGTCGCATGAACTCTTCTGCGTCTTTAACCAACAAGTCTTTTTCTGCCCCTGCAGGAACCTCTTCAACGGCTTTACCTTTGCCCTTATCAGCAGCATCAGCCCTGACTACCTTCTCTGCCGCACCCTCTGCCGGCGCGAACACTCTGCCACTTCTGGTGATACCACTGGCCTCAGCAAGACTCTGCGCAGTCGATCTGGGCGGCTCAATCTCTACCTTCTGGCCATTACAATACACTTCAGCGCCGTAATGCCATGGCACGGCATTGGTACTCTCGAACGGGATTGGTCCAGCCCTGGTGATGGTAATAGTAGGAGGACGAGGTGCAGAAATGGTGATAGGGTGGCGAGGAATGGTGATAGTAGCGACTTCGTCCGCCTGCTTCAGCACGACTTCCCCTGACGCATTCTCAATGCTTCGACTAAACTGCAAAATACCCTCGGTCATCAGACTCTGGATACCTTCACTCAACTGCTCACACCCGTCAGGAAGTGTAGCACATTCCATACAAAACTCCCCACACCCGGGAAAGAAGCCTTTCTTCAGCAGTTTAGCTTTAACAAAACTCAGTGGCGTTTTCAAATCTCTGACATCAGTCAGCAAGTCTGAATTCTCTTCAGTGATGACAGCATTTACTCCGCCCCCCCTATGATGAGGCATCGGATTCTTGGTGACGTTGGGCACGTTGTCAGAAAAATTTATTATCTTGGCGTCAATCATGTCCTGGACCTTATGCTTAAAAGCTTTGCAGTTCTCAACTGTATGGCCAGGTGCCCCAGAATGAAATTCACATGTAGCATTAGCATCGTACCCGGGTGGTGGTGCCCCTGTCAAGGGAGCTAGCGTCCTTTTCTGAACTAGTTGGAGCTGAAGCAACGTCTGCAGAAGCTGGGCATACGACATAGGAGGAGTTTCCAAATGACGGTTTGCCAGGGGACCCCGATGCTGATATTTCTTATATCCCGGATTATTCTGTTGCTGAGGCTGCTGCTGCGGCTGTGGGGGAGCAACTGGGATGTTTATGCTAGCGATCTGAGACTGAGGGCCCTTGCCCTTTCTCCTAGCATTAGAGACAGCACTGGCATCGCCCTCCCGACGCTTGCCAGTATAAGGTTTCTTGCTGGCCCCTCCAGATGAGGATGATTCGCCTTGAATCTTGCCGATCTTTATACCATTTTCAACATGCTCGCCCAAAGTGATGAGGGCCGAGAATGTCCCGGACATGCCACTAACCAACTTCTCATAATAGACTCCGGGAAGAGTAGCCACGAACATCTGTACCAACTCACGCTCAACCATCGGCGGTTGAACCCGAGCAGCCAATTCACGCCACCGCTGGGCGTACTCCTTGAAGCTTTCATTGCTACGCTGCGAGAGATTCTGAAGCTGAACTCGGTTGGGAGCCAAGTCGCTATTATACTGATAGTGGAGAACAAATGCTTCAGCGAGATCTTTCCACGTTCGCACAGCAGCGGGTTCCAAACCCATATACCATTCAAGCGATGGGCCAGAAAGACTATCCTGAAAGAAGTGCATCAGCAACTTCTCATCATCAGAGTAAGCAGACATCTTCCTGTAATACGATCGGAGATGAACACGGGGACAAGTAGTGCCTCTATACTTCTCAAAGATAGGCACCTTAAACTTGTGAGGTACTTTAAAGTCAGCAATCAGCCCAAGTTTGGACATGTCAACGCCCAATGTATTCTGATTTTCTATATCTCTCATTTTATCTTCCAGTGCCTTGAACCTGAGTCTAGCTTCAGCAGTCAACTCAGCCTCTACGCCTCTCTGAGAGAAAATGTCATCCTGATGGTCCTCCAGCCACGGTTGAGGCACCACCATATTTCCTGCACCAACATTGCCCACGGTAACATTGGCTCCCAAACCACCATTGACGGCGCCCGCCGCATTAAGTCCGAGATTAGTCATAAGATTGCCGTTAGCACTACCGTTGCCCCCGGCAGCAGGAACAACGTTCTGAGGAGTATCACCTTGAGGAGGAGGAGTGGGTACGGCCCCGCCGTGAAGAATTCCATTGCTGTCAACCCTGGAGATGAGAGGTTGAACCAAAGTACGAAGTTGCTCTTGCCCGTTCGCAACTACTTGCATCAACTCCATAAAACGATCCATCCTTTCACGAAGCTCCTGAACATCTGATTGTACCTGGTCCATGATTCTCGTTTGATTGGCGCGAGTCGAGTAGCGGTGGATGAATCTTTGATCAATCCTGAAAGCAGCTCGGAACCTGAGTACCTGAAAAACCTGTCAAGATCAAAGGTTAGGAAAAGCAACAGAATGTATGTCATGTAAGAATGCTTCATGCAAATGCATGCGTGAGTCTGTGTGCTTGAGAGATTTCCCCCGATCCTGGCATCTGCTGACAATAATGAAGAGAGGAATCTAGGCCCAATCATGGAGACAGCAACCTCACAGACACACGTTAATGGAATGATTATGCAAGCTAATGCAAAATGCAGGCATGCAACAATATATCCAAGGCTGCTGTGGAGATTCGATGTCAACAGTCACTGCTGAGAAGGAAACCCCGGTGTAACCCACTGATCTGATCTGTTGTGAATAACCATCTGGTAGGATCAAGATCAAGATTCTGCTCTGACAAGAACGAAGGCCTGATAATGAAAAACCCTGGATGCAAGATCAAGGAATATCTGTTGGAGAAGTCTTCAGACCCCAAATCACAAATCTGCCCTCTCAAGAACAAATACACAGCTGCTGATGAGATCTTCAAACCCCACTCAAAATCTGCCCTGTCAAGAACAAAATAACAACTGCTGACGAGATCCTCAGACCCCACTCAAAAATCTGCTCCATCCAGGACAAACTTCTGATAATAATACACTGATCAAAGCCTGCTCTATCAAGAACAGACAAACACCCGATGATAAGATCCTCTGATCAAACCCTTGCTCTATCAAGAACATCTCTGCAACTGAGAACCCAACATAACTGATTCACTGTCAAGAAAACCGGGTGGTCTGGAGGTCAAAGTTTCCTGCAATATCCCGACCCCACTCACAGGTATGATGGACCTAATCCACGGACAAAGGTACGGCATCCTATGCGGTTGTCAGCGTCACAGACATTCATGAGTGACAATACGATTCCCAGAAGGAGTGGCATCGTCAAGTCATGAAGAGGCCTCTCTTAGCTGACTTCCAAGTGATCGGTCCCCAGAGTCGACAATCCTCACGTCTGGACTCCCCTCAGATCCTCAGGACCGGAAAGGAGCACCTCTGCAAGAATCTCGTCTGAGCGCAGATTTTCGTAGGGAACTGTGCCTGTTCAACAGACAGGTTCGTCTACTACTTCTCCACAACTATATCTAGGTGTGTACTCAAGCCCAGGTCCGGCTTTTCACTCACAGTAACATCCCTCTCCCACAGCAGCACAGATAATCATATCAAACTGGAAATAAAATGCGGGAAATAAAATGCGGGAAGTAAAATGCGAGAAGCAAAGATGCGATAAATAAACGCAATCCAACAAGCAAACACACAAACGATAGGATTGACTCGCGTAGGGGATGGGAAACGGTCCCAGCATAAGGGATGGGAAAAGTCCCTGGATGCTTTCTTCCCCAGCAGAGTCGCCAGCTGTCGCTTGCGCGAAAATAAGGTGCCGGCATAACAGAAGAGTCGCCACCTTTCGTTATTTATCCCTCAGAGCGGGAAAGGAAACGATCGGAAAAACCTGACGAAAAAGGGTAAGACAAAGTCATCGCAACCATTGTCTGGGTTCGGGAGTCGGTTACGCAAGGGGAAGGTATTAGCACCCCTCACGTCCGTCGTACTCGACGGGATCCTCGCTTGTTTGTTTACTTGGACGGGTTGGTTATAATCTATCTACCTATCAAGGCTGGCTGAAAAAGAAAAGAAAAATGACTCGGCAAAGCGTCGCACTTTATGCCTACGTATTCCCATCAGAGAATGAGAAATCAGAGTCAACGTAGTTCGGCTTACTACGGGGGAAGGATGGGGAAAGGTTGCTCGCTAGGATGTCGCATCCTATGCCTACGTACTTTCATCTGGTATGAAAGATCAGAGCTCACGTAGTTCGGGAAACTACAGGAAACAGCTCAACTAGGAGGGAGACTATCAAGTCCTACTGTTATCATGCCATGGATTCATCCTATGGTTGAGGTTTGAACAGGGAACTCCTAGATGTTGTCATGCATAGGTTTCAACCTAAAAGTCTATCATCAAATCCTTATCAAAGGAAATGAGAGTCCTAAGGGATCATGTCAATGATACATAGAATACAGACAAAGACATCAGCTTTAACAGTAAAATGCATGCAATGCAAGTGAGGGAGGAAATGTGTGTGGGGTTTCAGCCTCCACAAGCTCATCTCAACCTCAAGCCAGTCATGAAATAACAGTAATCATACTGAAAATAATCAACATGCTATCAAGCAAAACAGTAAACTGCAATCATACAGATAAAGGACATGAAGTACCATCAGGCAAACAAAACACACTTGAGAAAGAATCACCTACTCTCTAATCCTAATCCCAATCACAGAGTCCTAATCAAATCTAAGCAAGGCTCTCAAGCAGAACCCTAAGCAGGAGAAATCATTCCCAGTCTTCAAGCTTCAGAATAAGCTTACCAAAGAAAGGGAGCTAAGCAAGCAAGCTCATAGTGTCTTCCTCAGGAGAACACTAGGAGGTGTATACTCAGGAATCATACCCTATGTGGCTCAACCACTGTGATCAGTTTACATCCCTCCTCAGGAGAGATTAAACTCACAAGCAGGCTCCAACATCACTGGACATTTAGGAAATCCTATATCAACTAGTGGAACTAAGTGAATAGACCCATAGGACCTTCCTCAGGAAAGTACTAGGAGGCTTCCACTTAGGAGTTGTATCCCATGTGGCTCAACAACATGTGATCAGTTTACATTCCTCCTCAGGAGAAATTAAACTCACAAGTTGGCTCCAACATCATTGGATACTTAAGAAATCCTAGATCAACTAGTGGAACTAAGTGAATAGACCCATAGGACCTTCCTCAGGAAAGTACTAGGAGGCTTCCACTTAGGAGTTGTATCCCATGTGGCTCAACAACATGTGATCAGTTTACATTCCTCCTCAGGAGAAATTAAACTCACAAGTTGGCTCCAACATCATTGGATACTTAAGAAAGAGGTGAGAAGGAAGGATGAAAGTCATTCATAGTGCCTTCCTCAGGAAAGTACCATGAACTTCCTTCAAACTTCAGGCTCTCAAACCTCACCAACAGGGCATCAGCCAAGCTCTGGGTCTCTGCATCTTGATCTACAAGCTTCCCCTCATGATGCTCTCCATCAATATCCTCAAGGCAACACAAGCCCTTCAGCAAATTCCTCAGAAAGATCCCCACAGATGAACAGATAACCCACTGAACAAACCAAATCATCAGGCAATCTTCAGAAAACCTAAAAATACTAAACTAATGGGGAAAAATTTAACAAATATTCATAGGGGTCCTCAACACCTACTCATAACATCTACAAAGGTTTCTACCTAAAAATCAAGATAAAACTCAATCAAAGAAAGGAATCATCACCTATGCACAATTCTAAACCCTAATTAGACTATCCTAAGTCTACCCTAATCAAACTAATCAAGATTAATTCTAAAAAATCTAGAAAAAATCCTATGGGGAAGGTTGACTAATCCTCTAATTGCACAAAAAAGAATGGGTAAAAAAGATTAATGGAAAGTACTAAAACAATTCCTACAAAATCAAATACCAAAATGAAACAATTAAAAAGCTATTTAATTGGAAAATCTACTAAAAATATTAAACCTAAAAATAAAATCTCAATTTTATTTTTATAATTTTCTACTCATTTTAATCTACTCATGAAAAAAAGAAGCATTTAAAAATCATTTTCTATCATTTTCTAATGAATTAAACAAAACAGAAATATTAAAAAAGAAAATTAAAACAAATTAAATGAATAAAGGGAGGGGGGGTCAGAATAGCACTCCTCGCTAGTTATATGGATTGGGCCAACAAATAAGGGGGGTGGGGATAGAAGTCTGGGCCCAGCGCCCTCTAAATGAAACGCGGCGTTTTAGTTAATTCAAACTTTCCCTCTCTTTCTCAGGCGCGATCACAGCCGTCGGATTGAGTGAATTAGTCAATCCCTGGAACGAATCCAACGTCTCACCTTCATCGTCCCCAATGCAAACCCTAGGTTCTCAGAATTCTCCCTCCATGCCATCAACTTCGAGCCCTTCTAACTCCCTCTACACGCCACGGCTTGCCACGATATAAAAATGAAAGTTGCTCTAAATCTCAAGGGGAACACAACCCTACGTACAGTTTTTCTTGATTCTTCCTAGATTGCTCTAACAGAGAGCTAGAAGATCTTGGCACCACCATGGTTCAGAATTTCCAACTGATGTTAATCTTCATCAAACTTCAATTTAATGGTCAACAGATGCTCTACACATTACCCTAACTAATGCACACTAATTCTTGATGATTAAAACTAACAATCTACATAGTTCTTGCAACTCAAAGATTTCTGGTTCTGTTATGGATTGCCATGGAACAAGCTGCAACTCTCAGGGATGGATCCTCTAGCCTAGTACATCAATCTTATACCTATGAAACTAACTAGAACTCAATAATTTAAGAGATATAGGGTGAAGAAAAACCTGTCAAGAAGATGATGGTGAGGCTCGAGGAGGTGGTTGCAGGGCTTGAAATTGGTCCAAGATGCTCCTACAATGGTGAAGAACCTTCTGTTTGCACTTGTTGTGAAGGTGGTGGCTTGAAGTGAAAGAAAACTCAAGTTGCTTCAACTTGAAGAAACTCCTCCAATGGCTATGTATCCTTCTCTCTCCTCTGACTTAGCTCAACTTTTCACCAACCATAGACTCTCCATAATGCACTCTTTTTATAACAATCCATGGAAGTCTCTAGATTCATCTAGAATGATGTGGAAGTTTCATGAATTTCTCCTTGAATGAGAAGTTGGTTATCTCATCTCCCATGCTTCAAGCCTTCAATTTGGTCTCAAAATGTCCTTATGTGAGTTATTGAATGAGGATGAGTGAAAAACAAGTGTATTGGTTGCTTGTGTAGGGTTTTCTAACATTGCCTTCTTTCTTAAGTAACAAATTTCCAAAGGAACCTCATTTTTTAAGCCTCAAATGAAAATTCTACTTAAACCAATCTTCTCAAAATGTTTTTTCCAATCAAAATGATATATTGGATGACCTATTTTGGATTTGTAGATCTTCCAAAACACTTTTCAATTTCAACTTTTCAAAGTTATAAGCCTTTTTTAGTTCATTTTTGACCAATCATGGAATTTCATGCTATGAGCTTTTCCAACAATTTGTGACCTTCTTTCTAGACTTAAAATCACATTTTGAGCAACTTTCATGTTTTGAGTTTTTCCATTTGAGGCTTGGAAATAGGAGTTTTAGGCATTGGCTAAAATGACCTATAACTGACAAATGACCAAAATACCCCTGCCTTGTTCAAACCATAAGTTGAGTTCCACAAATCCAATCAAGGACTTCTACCACTCAAATTAAAGCTAAGAAGATCCTCTTCAACATTCATGTTGACCAAGAAACCATAGGAATCAACCTACTAGGGCAAAAGTTGTCTGCAAGTTGGGTGACTTTCAAGGACCCAGATTCACACACCTCTGCTGACCTGTAATTTGTCAAAACCATAACTTGAGCTCTGTAACTCCTATCAAGGACTTCCACCACTCAAATTAAAGCTTAGAACAAGCTCTACAACATTCATGTTGTGGGGAAAATGAGATATCAAACACATCTAGTGCTAAAACTGCCTGGAAGATAGGGATCAAATTAGGGTTTTTTCACTGACAATCCTCAGAAACCCTAACTCAAAACTTCTCAAACTCCTCAATCATGATGAGTTGGTCTAGGAATCATCTTTATATAATCTCTATGCATCATTCCATGATCTCATGGCCCTTGGATTAAGTCTCAACCTTCTCCAAATCTTCAGCTGGTCTAGGGTTGACCCAGTCAAAACCCTAATTCTACCATTCATGGTTGAATCTTCTGAATTCTTACATAATGACTTCTCTGGGCTTCATGAAGGCTATCAAGGCATCTCATAAGCTTTCTCAAGACATCAAGTTCATTCTCAAAGTCTCAGAATCATCTGAGGAGCACCCACAACTTTCAAACTGTGAAGCACACAACCCTGGTTTCAACCAACTCCTCTGAGGACCTCTTGAACTTTTTGATGAAGGTATCAACTTTCAAATACTCCATGAATGAATAAATGTTGGTCAAATTTTGGGGTGCAACACTTAGCCATCCAAGATTTTATTTCAGACTGACCAGCCTCCAGAGCAGCAATCTTGTCTCCAAAGTCTGGATGTTCTGACTTTATCTCAGATGAAGAAGGTGGAGGTTCTGCAGCCTGAACAGAGTCAATTGCCATAGGTTCTGGAGATCCTGAAGGGGGTTCTACCAGAGTCATAGTCAATGCATTGGCAGTTGGTTCTGTTGGAGGAGCATCCAAACGAAGCAGAGGTTCAGTTTTGTTGACAATCCAGAATTGAGTTCTTTCAGCTCTGAGCTTTGCATCATCAGAACAGACGTTCTTCAGATTGGAAGCTACAGTGTTGAATCTATTGATGAATCCTTTCCAGATGATGTCAGTTTCATTTGCATCCATAGTTTCAGAGCATCTCTTCTGAACAGTACCTAAAGACATATGTATTTCTTGCAAAAATGTTTGAAATAAATGATCAATATTAAGTCTGGGTGGTGGTTTAAGCAAGGTTTCCAGAGTCATATGTTTAGGTTTGGGAGTAGGTGGTAGCAGTAATTTTTGGATGGAAATCAGATGAGGGGGATAATATGGAATGAAAGGAATTTCTGGTTTTTGAGGTAAGGATCTGTTTAAGGCATTAAGCAGATTAGGTTTTGGTCTTGTGCGTGGGCAAACATCATCAAAGGGTTCATTAGAATATGGTATGAAAGCAGAGGATGATGTTTGAACAGATGCAACTGTGTTATCAGATGCAGGTTGCAGAGCTGAAACAACAGCTTTACCAGAGGTTCAAGATATTGGTGCTAAGGATCCTACATTGTTCATTGATTGAATATATGAAAGGATTACAGATGGAAGGGCCTGTCTGAGTTTTGGTTTCAGAGGTTTCAGGGGTTCAGAAGATTCAACTCTATCATAAAAATCGTTCAGTTTGAAACCATAAGATAGATTATGATAAAGAAAAGAAACTTGGGCACAAGATATACCAGATGAAGATGGATTGGAAGTGGGAACAATCATCTCAGATGATGGTGCAGGTGGAGGCATAGGATCTGGAATGGGAGTTTTAGCAGGTATGGTTGATTCAGGTTCAGGTTCAGGTTGATTCATCTCAGAGTATTTGGATGGAGAGACAAGAAAATCTGGATGGATTTCTGATTCAGATGAATTGGAGGATGTTGTAGGTGTACAAGAGGTAGAAGATACTTGAAACACTGTTTTTAATGGAGTGATATCAAGAACTTCTGTCTCAGGGATATGAGTAGGTTCTGAAGGAGTATCAGATTGTTTGGATGGTGGTTCTGATGAAACAGGAGCAGAAGTTACTTTTGTGGGTTCAGAAGTAACAGGTGCAACAGGTTCAGAAGATGGAATATTTGATGGTGGTATGACAGAGTCTTTTTCTGGTTGAACTTCTGAGGTTTGGTTTTCTGGATGTTCAGAAGTTTGTGGTTGATTTTCTGTTTGTGGTTGATCAGAGTTTTGTTTTTCAGATTGTTGTTGTTGTTTTGATGGTTGTGGTTCTGATGGTTGTGGTTCTGTTGGTTGTGGTTCTGTTGGTTGTGGTTCTGTTGGTTATGGACGTGGAATAAAGTGTTTGATGTGTATTTTGGGTTGAGATGATTTTGATACAGAAGCAGTGTGTTGTTTTTGAGGTGAGACAGAACTAGGGGAAGCAACAGAAGTTGTTTGAGTAACAGGTGGTTGTGGAACAGACTTAATAGTTGAATCATTAATAACAACATTTTTAGAAATAACAGAAGTCTTAGTACCTTTTAGTTTAATCCTTTTGGAAGATGCAGAGGCAGCTTCTTCAGAATCCTTTCTCTTTAAGAGATTCTTGGGTTTCTCAGCAATCTTAGCCTTCTTCTGGACAGGTTCAGATTCTGCTGCAGGCTGAGTCCTTTTCCTCTGAAGTGGTACTTCTTCTTCTTCTCCTGCATCTGGTAGTGGTTGTTTGACAAGCTGAAACACATTAGCTGGAACAGGTACTCCTTCCCTTTTGCATTCCTCTATATACATCAGTACTATATGTCTAGGTTCTTCAGCAAAGAATAGAGGAAAATCAGATACTGGAACCCTCTTATTCAAATCAGACATATTCAGCCTCTTTGGAGCAGTAGTGAGTTCATCTACAATCTTGAGTCTCAGAAGACTTTTAGCGTTCAGAGGCTTTCCCATGATAAACTCTAATTCCTCTGTAACCCCAGCATCATACAGAGCAGCCACTAAACCATTTTCAGTGAGAAGATCTGAGATCAACCTTCCAAATGGGATCCAAGTCCTGATCTTCTGGCCTTTTTCTTTTACAGATTCTCTAGATACATTGATGTGATTCCACAGATGCATGAACAGAATGTAAGGAAGATCTACCTTGTTGCTCTGACTAAGGCAGTACATAAAATAGATCTGTTCATTGTTGACATAATCTGGGGAATTGGTTGACTTCCTGTGATGTATGCATCCCATGAAGATCTTGGCCCAGATCTTGTAATCAGGCTTCAGATCTTTGAATCTGTTAGAAGCTTGTCCAGCAGTCATAACTTCCTCATAAACCTCTTCCATATCCACACGCCCAGCTGGCAAGTGGGAAACACCATCTGTTTCTTCATAACCTATCAATCTTCTTATCAGATCCTCTGTGATGATAATCTCTTTTCCCAGCATAGATGATAAAATAAACTTGGGATAAACAGATGCATGAATCCAGAATTCCTTCACAAGTAGAGGGTAAACTGGTCCAAACAACCTATCAAAGTATTTCACCCATCCTTGAGCTCTAACAATGGAGCGAAAATCAAACCCATTGTCAGCCAGAGAGTCAAATTCAACCATAGATTCACACAGCACTTCTAGTTTATCAACAGGTGTTAGAAGTGTTCTCTTGGGAGGAGAATATGGAGCAGCACCTAAGTTATCTGAAGTCACAGCAGCCATTGTAGATTGGAACTGAGCAGTTGTTGATGAAGAAGACGCCATTGAAGAATGCTTTTTCAAACACTTAGGTTTTGAGTTTTTATGCAGAGAGAATAAAAGATGAAAACGCATGTAAATTCTGAGAGTGAAAAGTGTGAAAGTGAATACACAACAAGTATTTATACTAAACACTTAGGCACATCAAAAGTCAGAAAAACGCACGTTTGAGAAAGCATTAAATGAAGAGAATAAAATCATTTCAAACAATAAATGCTTCTGACAATTTTGGGGGGAAAACCAAGATTTTTACTATTCAAATTTCACCTCAAACGTCTCTTCAGTTATGTACACGCCACCTCTTCAGATTTTGTGTGACACGTGTTTACTTGCATGCTGTTCTGAATTCTCTCAAGAAATGAAACGTTAGCCAACGTTCATATCCTCTAAAGATGGTTAGTTCAGAGTTTTATATCAGAAATATTGATCATAATAGAATAAATAAACAGAAGAAATACTTCAGATGAATTAAGCATTTTTGCATCTGTAACAATTTGCTTCTGATAAATATCATTCTGGACAAAAATCCATACCAATATTTTTCAGAATAAAATTAAATCTATCTTCAACAAGGGGTTTTGTAAAAATATCTTCCCATTGATGATCTGTATCAACAAAGGCTAAATTTATGATTCCCTTCTGAACATAGTCTCTGATGAAATGATGCTTAATTTCTATATGTTTTGCCTTAGAATGTAAAATGGGATTCTTGGACAAACATATAGCAGAAGTATTATCACAAAAGATAGAAATGTTACTCTCAAAAATTTGATAATCTTCTAGTTGACTCTTCATCCAGAGCATCTGCGTGCTACAACCAGCAGCAGCAATGCATTCAGCCTCTGTGGTTGAAAGTGCAATTGTGGGTTGCTTCTTGCTGTACCAGGAGATTAGATTTCTTCCTAGAAATTGACAACTTCCAGAAGTACTTTTTCTTTCCACTCTGTCTCCAGCATAGTCAGCATCACAGAATCCAACTAATTTGAAATCATCAGATTTTCTGTAACACAAACCCACATTAGAAGTACCTTTCAGATACCTTAGAATCCTCTTGACAGCTGTCAAGTGTGATTCTCTAGGATCTGATTGGAATCTAGCACACAGACAAGCACTGAACAATATGTCAGGTCTAGAAGCAGTAAGATAAAGAAGAGAGCCAATCATACCTCTGTAGAGCTTCTGGTCTACTTTCTTACTTACCTCTTCTTTGCCAAGAGAGCTAGTAGGATGTATTGGAGTCTTTGCCAGCTTGCTGTCAGACATGTTGAATTTCTTCAGAAGTTCTTTAACATACTTTGTCTGATGTATGTAGGTGCACTCTGGAGTTTGATTAACTTGGATTCCTAGAAAGAATCTGAGTTCTCCCATCATGCTCATTTCAAATTCTGCCTGCATACATGTAGCAAACTCCTTTCCAAGCATAATATTTGTTGATCCAAAAATAATATCATCTACATAAATTTGGCAAATTAGAAGATCTTTCTTTATTGTTTTACAGAATAGAGTTGTATCCACTTTGCCTCTGATGAAATTCTTCTCCAGAAGAAAATTACTCAATCTCTCATACCAAGCTCTAGGAGCTTGTTTTAATCCATATAGAGATTTCTTTAATTTGAAAACATGATCTGGAAATTTTTCATTTTCAAAACCAGGAGGTTGGTGGACATAAACTTCTTCTTCTATAATACCATTAAGAAAGGCACTTTTAACATCCATCTGATACAGAGTGATGTTATTCTGTGCAGCAAAGGAAATAAGAAGGCGTATAGATTCTAACCTTGCCACTGGAGCATATGTCTCAGTGTAATCAATACCTTCTTGCTGACTGTACCCTTGAGCAACCAGCCTTGCCTTATTCCTCTCAACTTCTCCTTTCTCATTTAGCTTATTTCTGAAGACCCATTTTGTACCAATAATATTGAATCCTTGAGGTCTTTGAACTAGATCCCATACATTATTTCTGCTGAATTGGTTTAGCTCTTCTTGCATGGCAATAATCCAGTCATTGTCTTGCAGAGCTTCTTCTATAGAAGATGGTTCAATTTCTGACACTAGTCCAAATAGTGATGCTTCAGATGATCTTAGAAAGGATCTTGTTCTGATGGGATCATCCTTCTTTCCAATAATTACATCCTCTGGATGAGAAGCTTTAATTCTGGATGATGATCCTCTGATAGTTGACTCTTCAGAAATGTTTAGATTATTCATCTGATAAGTTAAGGGAGTGGCATCTGGAGTTGCTTCTGGTTCCTTCACTTGAAGTTTGTCTGCTTCTGGAACTTCAGAGTCAATAAAGACTACTTCCCTATCTGCAGAGTTATCAACCTGCTTTGGCTTTTCAGAGCCAAGCTTATCATCAAATCTGACATGAATGGATTCTTCCACAATCTGTGTCTCAGTATTGTATACTCTGTAGCCTTTAGAGCGTTCAGAATATCCAAGCATGAAACACTTTTGTGCTTTGGAATCAAACTTGCTCAGATTTTCCTTAGTGTTTAACATATAACAAATACATCCAAAAGGATGAAAATATGAAATGTTGGGCTTTTTGTTCTTCCACAATTTATAAGGAGTCTTTTTCAGAAGAGGTCTAACAGACACTCTGTTCTGAATGTAGCATGCTGTATTTATTGCTTCTGCCCAAAAATGTTTTGCCAGATTTGTCTCATTGATCATGGTTCTGGCCATTTCTTGCAAAGTTCTATTTTTCCTCTCTACAACCCCATTCTGTTGTGGAGTTCTAGGACAGGAAAAATCATGAGCAATGCCATTTTCAGAAAAATATTTTTCAAAATATTTATTTTCAAATTCACCACCATGATCACTTCTGACTTTTATAATTTTGAAATTCTTTTCATTCTGGACTTGCTTGCAGAAGTCAAAGAACACAGAATGTGACTCATCCTTGTGTTTTAAGAACTTTACCCATGTCCATCTACTAAAGTCATCAACAATGACCAATCCATACTTCTTGCCTCTGATGGATGCAGTTTTCACTGGTCCAAACAGATCAATATGAAGTAGTTCTAATGGTTTAGAGGTAGAAACAACATTTTTTGATTTGAAAGATGTTTTTGAAAACTTCCCTTTCTGGCATGCTTCACAAAGAGCATCTGAAGTGAACTTCAGATTAGGGAGTCCTCTGACAAGATTAAGTTTATTAATCTGAGATATACATCTCATATTAATATGGCCCAATCTTCTGTGCCAGACCCATTGCTCTTCATTAACAGACAAGAGGCATTTAACATTTTGAACTTTAAGTTCTGAAAGATTTATTTTATAAATGTTGTTTTTCCTCTTACCACTAAATAGGATAGAGCCATCCTTCTGACTAATAACTTTACAACATTTTTGATTAAAGATAATATCATAACCATTGTCACTTAATTGACTTATGGACAATAAGTTATGCTTTAACCCTTCAACAAGTAAAACATTAGTAATAGAGGGAAGTTTACCATTTCCAATAGTGCCAGATCCAATGATCTTGCCCTTCTGGTTCCCTCCAAACTTCACGTCACCTCCAGATCTAAGTTCCAGGCTTTGGAACATAGACTTTTCTCCTGTCATGTGTCGTGAGCATCCAGAGTCCAGGTACCATGATTGGTGTCCTGATCTTGCTGCTAAGAACATCTACAACAGGAATTATTTTGTTTTTAGGTACCCAGATCTTCTTGGGTCCTTTGGGGTTAGTTGGTTTGTAGGTTTGTCTAAACTTCTGTTTTGCAACATAATGTTTATTCTGACTTGCCTTGGGTTTAAACACATAAGTACTCTTCTCAGAGCTTGTGTGTTTAATGTCATTCAAGTGACCAAATTTGAATTGAGAATACAGAGGTGTCTTCCTGATGAAAAGTTTGTCAACAGGTTTTGGATTGCTTCCAGATGAAGATTCATATCCAATGCCTCTTCTGTTGTTTCCACTAACACCATAGATCATGGAAGCCATCTTGCTTCTGTCTATGCTCTTAGTGAGAAATCTCTGAAAACTGGAGTCATATTTTTCTAAAATATTTTCACATGACTTAGTCTCAGATTCAGATTCTTGTTGAGTTATTTCAAAGTCATTTTTGATTTTCAAATTTATTTCTTTTTGCTCAACAAGTTCTGTTTTCAGAAGATCAATCTCAGATTCAAGATTGCTTTTCAGCTTCTTGTATTTGAGTTTGATGTTGTTATAACTTTTAAGAACTTCTGTTAAAACTTTAATGAGTTCTTCTTTGGTAAGTTTAGCCATTACCTCTTCTGCATCATCATCAGATTCAGATTCTGATTCATATCCTGAGGTACCTTCCTCTCGATCCTCTGTGCTGGCCATCAGTGCAACGTTTGCACATTCTTCTTCTGATTCAGAAGATGATTCACACTCATCTGAGTCATCCCATGTTTCCATCAGAACCTTCTTCTTTTTGTTGAACTTCTTCTTGGGTTTTTCTTTCTGAAGTTTGGGGCAATCATTTTTATAGTGCCCAGGTTCTTTGCACTCATAGCACACAACTTCTTTCTTGGCAGATCTTCTGTGACTAGAAGATTCCTTTCTGTTATCAGATCTTCTGAAGTTGTTGAACTTCTTTCCCTTGTGCTTCCAGAGTTTGTTAATCCTTCTGGACAGCATGGATAACTCATCTTCTTCTTCAGAAGAAGGTTCTTCAGAGATTTCTTGAATGACCTGCAAAGCTTTGGCAGTTTTGTTAGATTTTAATGCAACAGATTTACCTTTATCTTTCTTCTGAGGTTCATCTTCCTCAAGCTCAATCTCATGGCTCCTCAGTGAGCTGATGAGTTCTTCTAGAGAGATCTTGTTCAGATCTTTGGCCATCTTCAGGGCAGTCACCATTGGTCTCCATCTGATAGGCAGACTTCTGATGATTTTCTTTACATGATCTAACGTAGAATATCCCTTGTCCAGAACTTTCAGCCCAGCAGTGAGTATCTGAAATCTGGAGAACATGGCTTCAACAGATTCAGAGTCTTCCATTTTGAAAGCCTCATACTTCTGGATCAGAGCCAGAGCTTTTGTCTTCTTAACTTGAGAATTTCCCTCATGAGTCATTTTAAGGGATTCAAACATATCAAAAGCAGTCTCCCTGTTTGTAATTTTCTCATACTCTGTATGTGAAATAGCATTCAGTAATATAGTCCTGGCTTTGTGGTGATTTCTGAAGTCTTTCTTCTGAGCATCTGTCATAGATTTTCTGTCAATTTTTTTGCCATCCCCATCTGTGGGATGTACATATCCATCTATGACAAGATCCCATAGATCAGCATCATATCCTAGGAAAAAACTCTCAATTCTGTCTTTCCAGTAGTCAAATTTCTCCCCATCAAACATTGGGGGTTTGGTGCTGATCCTATCCCTCTCTTCATATTTATTGTTAATATTTGACATTGAATTATCAGCCATGATAACAGATAAATATATATATCAAAGTATATCTCTCTGGATCTTTACTGACACTGTTAAGTGGTAGCACACTCAGAACCGGAGCTCTGATGCCAACTGAAGGTGAGATAATACTTAGAAGGGGGGTTGAATAAGTATGATAAATTAAGACTTGAAAATAATCACACAATTATTTTTATCCTGGTTCGTTTAAACAACTACTCCAGTCCACCCTTCCTAGAGTGATTTTCCTTTCTCAACAAGGACTTAATCCACTATTAAATCAAACTAATTACAATAGTAACACCTAAGAACAACAGTTCTTAGTCTTCTCAAGAGCTACTGATTCTAACTGAATCCTCTTAAGGAATATCCTTTACAATCAATGTAAATTAATTACAAGAGTAATAATGCTTCTATAAAGCTTTTATCACAATAGTGATTTTTCTCTTAAGTTTAAGTACAATAAATTCTAAGAAGAATAAGAATGAATGAGAGCTTAGAATATAATGATTTCTTTTCAGCAAATTTTTTGTCACTGAAGAATGTGGTGAAGTTCTCCTTTTATAGGCAGCTGATCCAAGGAAGCTGAGCGTTGAAAAGAGAGTCCCAAAAAGGTCTGAGCCTTTTTGTCTTCACATCAAGTGACCTTTTCTAGAAGTAGATGGCACAGAAAAATCCTTTTTGTCTGTGTAAGTGTGTCTAGCACAAATGAGGAAAGAAACGTTGAACAGCTCCAACGGATATATTCTTGAAAATTACTTCTTCAGTTTTCAGCAAGCTCTTCAGAATTTGAATGGATCAGAGTCTTCTAATGAAATTCAGAACATTGCTATATCAGAGTCTTCTGCAGCAAGTGTGCTTTCAGCGTGTTGATCATCAGAGCATTTTTAACACAGAACTTCAGTACTTGGCAGCGTTGGTACTTTCAGAAACTTCTGTAGACTAATGCTTTGAGAAACTCTTCAATCAATATTCTTCTATGCTTCAGATGCTTCAGCTTCAGATGCTTCTGATTATCTTCAGATGCTTCTGACTCAGAATGTTCTGGAGCTTCTTGCTTCAGATCCTTCTGGAGACTACGCTCAGGATCTTTTGTAAGGAGCAAACAGATTCATCTGTAAGGTGCATCTGGCGCTTCAGAGTCAGAATAACTTCTTGTATCCAAAACAGATTTGCTTCTAGAGAGTTAATTTCAATTCAATCTGCAGTAGAACTCTCAAACAAATTTTAGAGTATATAATTCTTAAATATAAATTTCCTAACAGTTATCATCAAAATAAAGAGTTATTATTAAGAACCAATCTGTGTTCTAACAAAAAGTTTGACTACTGGAAAGATATAATTGAAAGTTTCTTTGGTTATGATGTAGATCTTTGGGATCTTGTAGTTGATGGCTATACTCACCCAAATGATGTTGAAGGAGTAAAAGTATCAAAAAGTGCTATGACCAACCAACAAAAGAAAGATTACAAGAATCATAACAAGGCAAAAAATATACTGCTAAATGTTATCTCTTATACTGAGTATGAGAAGATAAAAGATATAGATACTGCCAAGTCCATTTTTGATTCTCTAAGAATGACCCATGAAGGAAATGCTCAAGTTAAGGAGAAAAAGACGCTTACCTTAATCCAAAAATATGAGGCATTCAGAATGAAGGATGATGAAACAGTTGAGAATATGTTTTCAAGGTTTCAAATGCTAGTCGCAGGACTTAAAGTTCTGGACAAAGGATACTCAACTGTTGATCATGTCAAAAAGATCACCAGAAGCCTTCTCAAGAAATGAAGACATATGGTAACTTCTCTTAAACTATCCAAGGATCTTAATAGTAGATGTATTGAATAACTTGTTAGTTGTTTAAGAAGTCGTGAGATAGAGCTGGAGGAAGATGAACCTTAGAAGAAGAATAAATCTATTACTTTTAAGTCTAAACCTGAAAAGGCAAAGGCTTATCAAGCTGAGGAAGAATTAGAAGATTCTGATGAAGACTCGGAAGATGAGCTATCACTTATCTCCATAAGGATAAAAAACTCTAGAAGCATAGGCAAGGGAAGTTCATAGGATCAAGAAGAAGCAAAAGTCGTGTTGACTCATCATCTGGACAGAAGAAGCAGAGTTCTGGAAAATAAGTCATCTGCTATGAGTGTAATGAGCTAGGTCATTACAAGAAAGAATGTCCAAAGCTTAAGAAAGACAAGAAGCCTAAGAAGAACTTCACCAAAGTCAAGAAATGACTCATGGCAACTTGGGACGACTTTGACTCTGAAGAAGAAAGATTTGATGAAGAACAGGCAAATATTGCACTAGTGGCAACAACAATTAAAGCTGAAGTTTTTGGAGAACCAGAAGGCAAAAAGCTATCAGAATCAGAATTAGACTTAGACTCTGACTCAGAGGTATTATTTGAACTCTCTCATTGTGAATTAGAGTCGTGTTTTTCAGAAATGATGGAAAGATATCAAACTCTTCAAAGTAAATACAAGGATCTTAAAAAATCCCATGTAATTACTTCTGAAGCCAGAGATAAGCTTGAACAGAATAATTCTTCTCTGAATGAAAATATTTTTTCTTTAAAAAATAGTAATTGTGCTTTGAAAAGAAAAATTTCTAAACTAGAAGATGAATTAGTCTCCAATGTCTTTCATACATGTTAGGTCAACAAGTATGATAGAGCATTCCGACACTTTCTGGCTAAAAGCATAGATAGAAACAAGATAGCTTCCATGATCTATGCAGTTAGCAGAAATGGCAAGAAAGGTTTGGGTTGTACAGAAACCTTTGAAAATGACGAAAGTCAGCCTGTAAAACCAAAACCTCTCTATGACCATTTTGTGCCTTCTGGCGCTGAGCTTGACTGTTATGAGCTTGCACAGAAACCTCCACTGACATAGAAATCTATTTTTAAACCTAAATATCATGCACAAATTCCACTTTATTATCTTGTTGAACATAAATTATGCTAAATATCATGCACAAGATAGCTTCCATGATCTATGCAGTTAGTAGAAATGGCAAGAAAGGTTTGGGCTGTACAGAAACCTTTGAAAATGACGAAAGTCAGCCTGTAAAACCAAAACCTCTCTATGACCATTTTGTGCCTTTTGGCGCTGAGCTTGCACAGAAACCTCCACTGACATAGAAATCTATTTTTAAACCTAAATATCATGCACAATTCCACTTTATTATCCTGTTGAACATAAACCCAAGGTTATTAAATACTCTGGGAAAACTAACAAAAGAGGACCCAGAAAGTGGGTACCTATGGATAAGATAATCTATGTTGCAGATATCCTTAGCAGCTCAGTTGAAACACCAACCATGGTACCTGGACAGTGGTTGCTCGTGATACATGACGGGAAGAACGCATATGTTCCAAAGTCTGGAACTTAAGCCTAGAGGCTTTGTCAGTTTTGGAGGAAATCAGAAGGGTAAAATCATTGGCTTTGGAACTGTTGGTAATGGTAAACTTCCTTCTATTACCAATGTTCTTCTGGTCGATGGTTTGATGCATAACTTATTACCAATTAGCCAACTTAGTAACAATGGTTATGATATCATTTTTAATCAAAAGTCATGTAAGGCTGTTTGTCAGAAGGATGGCTCAATCCTTTTTAATGGAAAGAGGAAAAACAACATTTACAAGATTAGACTTCCTGATCTCTGTGAACAGAATTTCAAATGCTTAATGTCTGTTAATAAGGAGTAATGGATATGGCATGGACGTTTGGGCCATGTTAGCATGAGGAAGATTTCTCAGCTAAACAAGCTTGAACTTGTCAGAGGCTTACCAAATCTAAAGTATTCTTCATATGTTCTTTGTGAAGCATGTCAGAAAGGAAAGTTCTCCAAAACTTCCTTTAGAGAGAAAAATGTTGTTTCTACTTCTAGACCGTTAGAACTTGTACACATTGATTTGTTTGGACCAGTGAAAACTGCCTCAATCAGTGGAAAGAAGTATGGATTAGTTATTGTTGATGACTATAGTCGTTGGACATGGGTAAAATTCTTGAAACACAAGGATGAGTCACATTATGTGTTCTCTACTTTTTGCTCACAAGTGTAAATAGAAAAGGATTGTAAAATAGTCAGAGTTAGAAGCGATCATGGTGGAGAATTCGAGAACAGATACTTTGAGAATATTTTTGATTCCCATGGCATTTCCCATGATTTCTCTTGTCCCAAAAATCCACAATAGAATGGAGTAATGGAAAGGAAGAATAGGATTTTGCAAGAAATGGCTCGTTCCATGATCCAAGAAGCTGACATGGCTAAGCACTTCTGGGTAGAGACAGTAAATACAACATGTTATATTCAGAATAGGATTTCTGTCAGACCTAATTTAGGTAAGACTCCTTATGAACTATTGAAGAATAGAAAACTCAATATTTCATATTTTCATCCTTTTGGTTGTATTTGTTTTATGTTAAACACTAGAGAGAATCTTGGCAATTTTGACTCCAAAGCTCAAAAGTGTTTATTGTTAGGGTACTCTAAATGCTCTAACGACTACAGAATCTATAACACAAAAACACGAATTGTTGAGGAATCAATTTATTTCAGATTTGATGATAAGCTTGACCTTGAAAAGTCAAAGTTAGTTGAAAAGTTTGTAGATTTGAAGATTACCTTATCAAAATCCAAGGAGGAAGATTCTAAAGAAGGAGACAAAGATGCATAAACTATAGAATCTGATATAATCTTACCAGAAACAACAAATAGTCCATCTCATCAGAAGAAGAATAAGTTAAGGACTTATCATTCTGAAGAATTGATTATGGGAGACAAAGTTGATCCAGTCAAAACTCATTCATCATTCAAACCATCTAAAGAAACTCTTCTAAGTTTGGTGTTATTGATAGAGCCAACATCAATTGATGAAGCTGTTCAAGAGAATGAGTGGATTCTGGCCATGCAAGAAAAGCTGAATCAATTCACCAGAAACAATGTTTGGGATCTTATTCAGAAACCTAAAGGTGTCTACGTCATTGGAACAAAATGGGTATTCAGAAACAAGTTTGACAAGAAAGGTGAGATCGTAAGACACAAAGGACGACTGGTAGCATAAGGCTATAGTCAGCAAGAAGGGATAGACTATACATAAACCTTTACTCAAGTTTCCAAATTAGAATCTATTCATTTATTAGTTTCTTTTTCTGTTAATCATAACATCATTCTTTATCAGATGGATGTAAAAAGTGCATTTTTAAACGGGTATATTTCAGAAGAAGTGTATGTGCACCAATCTCCTGGTTTTGAAAGTTCTGAAAATCCAGATTTTGTTTTCAAACTTAAAAAGTCGTTATATGGTCTGAAATAGGCTCCCAGATCTTGGTATGAAAGGCTAAGTAATTTTTTTTTTGGAAAATGACTTTACCAGAGGAAAATTAAATACAACACTCTTTTACAAAACCTTTAAAAATGACATTCTGGTTGTGCAAATTTACGTTGATGGTATTGTATTTGGTTATGCTAATACTTCCTTGTGCAAGGAATTTTCTAAGTTAATGCAGACAAAATTTGAAATGAGTCTGATGGGATAACTCAGATTCTTTCTGGAAATTCAAATTGATCAACGTCAAGAAGGAACATACATTCATCAGAGCAACTATGCAAGAGAACTTCTGAAAAAGTTCAATATGTCAGATAGTAAACCTGCAAAGACTCCTATGCATCCTACATGCATTCTGGAGGAAGAAGAAGTAAGTAAAAAGGTTTTTCAGAAGCTCTATTGTGGTATGATAGGCTCTCTTCTTTATCTAGCTGCTTCTCATCCAAATATCTGTTCAGTGTATGTCTTTGTGCTCATTTCCAATCAGATCCAAGAGAAACTCACTTAACAATTGTTAAGAGAATCCTAAGGTATCTAAAAGGAATAACTAACCTTGGCTTGATGTGTAATAAAACATCAGAATACAAGCTTTCTGGTTATTGTGATGCAGATTATATTGGAGACAGATTGGAAAGGAAAAGTACTTCTGGAAACTGTCAGTTTCTGGGTAACAACCTTGTCTCTTGGGCTAGTAAAAGATAATCAACTATTGCACTTTCAACTACAGAAGCAGAATATATCTTAGTGTCACCATGCAACACTCAAATACTCTGGATGAAGAATCAACTAGAAGATTTTCAGATACATGAGAGTAACATTCCTATCTTTTGGGATAATACTTTTGCTATTTGTTTATCCAAAAATCCTATCTTGCATTCTAGGGCTAAACATATTGAAATAAAACATCATTTTTTACGTGACTATGTTCAAAAGGGTGTTTTTCAATTAAAATTTGTGGATACAGATCACTAGTGGGATGATATTTTCACAAAACCCCTTGCTGAGGATAGACTCATATTCATTCTGGAAAATTTATTTATAAAACCGTGTCCAGAATGAGTAGATGAAATTTTGATGTGTCAAGTCACCAGAATTTCTGAGATAAGATTCTAACGTTACGCATATTATTTCTCTTTTATGTTCTTCTGATTGGCGATACTTTTACATGTTAGAAGATGTCTTAATCAGAAACTTGTCTAGTTAGATACCTCTTGGTATTCTTGACTTTGAGAACATCAAACATGTTCTTTTGAACAGACGATTGTGATTTTCTTGTGATACTTGTTCAAAATCAAATCATATCTTACTATTGAAGAGACACCTTGAGTGTTGTGATTTAGTGAGACTAGGTTTCAAGTAATTATTTCCTATCTCTCTATTATTGTCATAATAATGATTTAACACATTGGGTTTGGTAAAATTCTTGAGAATAGATTAAATCTTTACGCCTTCCCTTATTAATGTGCATTCATTAAGATGTTTTTAAGACAGAGTTTTCTTATCCAAGCGTTCCCTTCTCAACCATTATTCCTTGTCAGATTATTTCCTTCCATTTTTAAGTATACATTTATTCATCTTTATTGACTGGTGTCAAGATTTGAATAGCGTATACCTAATATGTGATCTCTTGGAAACTGTTACACTCCTTTCCCATTCCTTGATAACTTCATCTCTCACCTCTATGGCAAAAATATGGTATCAAATCATGGGAATAAATCCTAGGCCTAGAGAAAAGGGAACAAGACGACTTTCTACAATGGACAAGTTTTTCATTCTCTTCTTAGTCTCCAAAATCAAGATCAATCTACCTTAATCCATGTTCAACTATCTGAAAGAAGAAATACTTTCATCTAGAAATGAGTTATCGTTTCAGTTTCCTTTCAGTAGAATAATTTATGATATTCTTGATCTTCAAGGTGTAGCCTCTCACATAAAGCAAACTGGAATGACTGAAAAACTTGCTTTTGATTAGTGCTCTCTTATGAACTATTCTGAAACCATAATTGATTGAAGACTTTTGATGCTTGGTGGGCGAGTGTCCTTGTTGGTTTTTCGTTTTGTTTGCTTTGCTTGTTTTTCTGTCAGTTGTTTGTGGTTGTTCTATTTCTTGCTCATGTACTTGCGCCTCTAGCGTTGTTTTTAATCAATGCGAATTTATCTTTTATTACTTCTATTGCTTTTGTTACATCTTATTGCATCTTGTTACATCTTACCTAATTTCTCTTGAATCAAATCCAATACTCCAATTGTTTGATCTAGCTATTATTTACCTTTTTGATTATGACAAAAATGGGGAGTATATTAATGGAAAATTATTTTGATAAGAATACCTTGTCTCAGAATCATAGCTCTGACATTCTAACTTTTTAATTGCACACAATTTTTCTTAGAATGTTTTTCAGGAACAAATTGGTATATTGGAAATCAGGCTCTGATTTAACCAATTAGGCTCTGGTTATTATCAGACACTGATTTCTGAATCTGATAAGACCTTTATAATCAGGCTCTGGTATTCCAAATCTGATAAAAAATTTTTAAGTCTTAGATTCATAGAGAGTTTGATAAAGGGGAGTTACTTTTGAACTTATCTCTATCATTTCCTAGTGATTATCCCCGTACAAATTATGTCATCAAAATACATTGTTTTGTCATTACCAAAAAGGGGGAGATTGTTAGAACAAGATTTGGTTCTTCCAAATATCTCTAAGTTTTGATGATAACAAAGTAGTATTTGTGTGAGAATAATTTTGGTACTCTAACATTTGTTTTTTTGAAGAATTAACTAATAGGTTCTAACTCTGATAGAGAAAGCTCTGTTTCTGATAGAGACCATGTGCAACGTCACTCTGATCTGGCCAAAGTCACTTCTGCACCATAAGAAGCAAGTCTACTTCTGATCTACTCACATCAGAAAGATCCAGAGAAGATAATATGTTACTGCTGCAATGTTCTCTTGGTTTCTGCCTCTGAGCGTGACTCTGATGTTTTACTTCTGAAGGCTGTCTAGCTTCTGAAGTCATTATCTTCTGAAGACTAAGTGCTGAAGACTCTAGAGACAAAGTTCTGTTGAACAAAGTTTTGAAGATTCTGAAGACTTGAGTTTTTGAAGATTAAGTGCTGAAGACTCAAAAGACAAAGTTCTGTTGAACAACGTTCTAAAGACTGATATTTAAGTTACTAAAGACCAAAGGTTCTGAAGAGTGAGTGCTTAAAGTTCTGAAGACAAGGTTCTAGTGAAAAAGTTCTGAAGACTCAAGATTCTGAAGACCCAGTGATCAACTCATCTACTTATGCTTCAATCATCTCTATTCAGAAGCCTCTAATGTAAAGAAGATAAGCTCAAAAGTTTACGAGGGAAAATAGTACATAATACGCTTCAATGTTCCATTCCACTACCATTCCACTACTCTGATTTGGTGGTACAAAGGACAACTTTTGTGTATGATTTTCATCCCTGCGTAACGACATTATTTCAAGTTGCCAGCTATCTAAAGGATATTCCTAATTTGCCCTCCAACAGATCTTTTTCTGGCTATATAAGGACTTGATGACTTAAAGAAAAAAGAACGATTGACCAATAATATATACAGCGATTATCAAAGAAGAATGAATGATCTATGAAGAACTGAAGCAACAATATTGAAGCACCACAATACAAAGAAAGAACATTATTCATATTGTTAAAGTTTCTTTAAGTCATTTGAACTATTAATAGTGTTTATATCTGCTTGTGTAGAAGCAATTAATTGTAAACATCTTTGTTCAAACAGTTGTTTGTAACTCTTTAAGGGACCAATTAGCTTAATCCTTAAGAAGAGATACTTAGTCTTTGTTGTTAGTCACCAGCGGTTGCTAGTGCAGATTATGATTCCTTAAGGGACCACTTGGGTCATAACCCTTAAGAAGAGATAGTTAGTCTATGTTGTTAGTCACCAGCGGTTGCTAGTGCAGTGTAATCAGTTGATTATAGTGGATTAAGTCCTTGTGTATAAGGCGAAATCACCTTGGCAGGTGGACTGGATTAGCTTGATAGTTTTCAAGTGAACCAGGATATATCGTGTGTCTTTATCTCTTGTTAGTTTATTTGTGATCTTTGTTTGAGTTTCACAAAAAGCTTCAATTTTTGAAAACCCAATTCAAGCCCCCCTTTCTTGTGTTTTCTCACACCTTCAAAAACCACTACTCAGAATGTCTTTAAATCCTTATGTCCTACATATGAAGGGAATCAACAGGTTCAAGATGCCAAGGCTAATCTTCTAGTTCAACAATATGAACTGTTCAAAATGAAGGAAGATGAAGACATTGAAACCATGCTCTCTAGGTTTCAAAATCTTGTGTCTAGTCTTCAAGTTTGAATAAAAGCTATACTACCTATGACCATGTGAAGAAGATTCTTAGGAGTCTTTCTGTGAAATTCATACCCAAGGTAACAACTATCCAGGAGGCTAAAGACTTAAACACATTAAATCTTGAAAGTCTTATCAATAATCTCCAGTGTCACGAGATGGAGCTCAATAGAGATGAACATGCCAATAATCGAAAGTTACTTGTTTTGAAATCTTCTGCAAAATCTGGAAATATGAAGAAACGTCTCACTCATAAGCTTCTGAAGAAGACTCAGATAATGAGGAGATAACCTTTATTATTAAAATATTTTAACACTTGGATAAGAAGAATAATAGATTCTCTGGTAGAAGTAGTGGCTTTCAGAAGATCAAGTTTGAGAGTAAGTAAAGATGATTAGAAGGGTTGCTTCAACTACAAGAAGTCTGATCAATTTATTGCTGAGTGTCCTGATCTTCATAAGGACAAAGCCAAAAAGGAAAGCTTCCGGAAGAACAACTTCATAAGTAAGTTCGAGAAAAGTATCATGGCAACATGGGATGAACTGAATGATGTAAAAGAAGCTGACAAGAGTAAAGAAGAAGCCAATCTAGCTTTGGTGGCTTCAACTCTCTCAGACTCATAATCATAAGTTGGTTCTGACTCAGACTTAGAAGATGATAAAGAGGTACTTTCTAAACTCTCTAGATGTCAGTAAAAATCTAGACATATGAACATTATAAATAAGAAATATGGTCTTATAAGAGATGAATTAAGTTTCTTTAAATGCAAGATTGAAAAACTTGAAAGAGGCCGAATTAATTTAATAAAAGATATGTCTGAAAAACCTCTTAATAAGTATGAATTGGCTCTTCAACAGTTTCTGGATTTAAAAGAACTAAACTTGCATCCATGATCTATGGTGTAAGTAGAAGCAAAGGAAAAGGTCTTGGTTATCATCAGAAACCTTTTAATCCAAGAATTGAATTCTTGATGAAACCATCAGATCATTCTTCTTCAAGCTCTGCTCAAAGAGAGTTGTACTCTTATTTTGTGTCTGCTAGTAAAGCAAAGTGTTTAAACCAAACAAAACCTATAACTAAAGAATCAGATATTCTGAAGAAATTAGAACCTGAGATCTCAAAATCAAAGGTCTTGAAGAATTCAAAACCTAAAATTCCAAAGTCAAAGGTTCTAAAAGAATCATAACCTAAAACCTCAAAGTCAAAGGTTCTGAAGAAGTTAGAGCCTAAGACATCAAGTTATAAGGTTCTGAAAGGTGCAGAACCTAAGACTGTGAATCATTCAAGACAACAGAATTTTAGATCCAAAGTTTTGAATGATATAAATCCTCATTACAAAGTTAAGGCCCAAAATAAGAGAAAGCCTATCATAACTAACACTAAAGGACCCATACAATTATGGGTATCAAAGAATGTAGTTATCTTTGCTGCAGATATTCTAAAAGGGAAAAATAGGACAACCGTGTTAGTTCCAGGACAATGGCTATCTATAACATTCAAAAAAATAAAAGCCAATGTTTCAACTCCTAAATCAGAAGGAGGAAGAAGGTGTGGAATCTGGAAGAAACCAGTAAGACAAGATTAGTGGTACTAGGAAGTTTGATGTTGTCCAATCAAGAGCTGGTGCTTCATATTTTTAATCAATATCTGAAGTTTATCCAATTGATATGGGGTCTGAAAAAACTCCTTATGATGTTCAGAAAAGCATTGTTGGAATAACGTAGTTCCTCAAAGAACTATCTCAAAACAGAAGCTGCTTAAAGGAAGCTTGGAATGAAATGTTAAAGCTTTTTCTAAAGTTGTATAGAGGTATGGATAGTTCTTACTATATTTAAACAACTTCTAGACCTTGTATTTTATTGGTAAATTATCAAATTTGTGGAAACAATTTTCCTATTTTTTTACTGTTGTTATTTGTTTAAAGAATCCAATTCAAAATTCAAGAATCAAGCACACTGAAATAATACATGGTCTGTATTAAAGAATAATGTTTGCTTCTGAATTAAGTATAAAAGTCTGATGTTGATCGGGAGTAGCTTTAGTCAGAATCTGGGAAAATGCCTATGATGAAAAGTGGATTTTGAAAGATTTCGAACTTTGAAACTCAAGAGTTGATTATTTGCTTCAAATAGCATTTAAGTGGAAAACTCTTTTGTCTACTTCTAACACCCGCTCCACTTAATAATTCCACATGTCTGATAATTATCTTGCATGTGTAGTAGCTGTTTAGGTAGAGTATAATGGGCAATGATGTGAAAACTCTTTAGTTATGTGCAATTGCCTCTATTCTCATTAATTCTGTTAATTGCTTTTTGTTTCTATCAAAACTGTAATCAACATTTAATTTTTTTTCACTTAAATTACTTTATCACTCATCTTCTCACACACTTACCATTACTTTCTACTACACCTTTCATTTTTTTTCTTCTGAAAAACCCTATAACAACCATAACTTTCTTCAACGACATCCTCTTCTTCTCAAAAATTCGTCTTAATGTGGATTCTGGTGCAAGTCTTAAGATCAGACCTAGATCCTTGATGCTTAGAGAAGAAGATCTGAAACTCATCATTGAACAAGTAGTGGACTTCAAACGTTTTACTGCAAATGGGTATCCTCTGAGTGAGCATTTTGAAAAACAAGGATGGATGAACTACTTTAAAATTCTTAATGGTCCAACATATCTTCTTTTTGTCAAGGATTTATGGGTAAGGACTGAAGTGTATGATCAGTTTGATGTGTTGGTTGAAGGAAGAAATGTTGTATTAAATGACAAGAGTCTGAAAGGAAAAATAAGGGTTGAAATGGGTTTAATGGAGTTTAAATGTATTGGAATCAGTTCTGATGTCACGGTAATTGATTTTGCTATCACCTAAGACAATATTTCTCAATTGATTAGTGTTGAGAATATTGATATTATGAAATACAACTCAAAGGATGGAACAAAGTTTGCCTCAGAGATTAAAGCAAAACTTTTTTAGAATAAAAAAGATGACAGAAAAGTGAAGAATTTGTATCTTTAATTCAGACTCCTCTTCAAGATTATCGCAAATAGTCTGATTCCCAGATAAGGTAGTTCTAATCAGATTTCATGGGATCATAAACATTTTATATGGTTTCTGATTAATTACCAGCCTTTGATTTCATCATCTATGTGAGTAAATTAAGGATTCTCAGAAGCTCAATAAAAAGAGTGTTCCTTATGCTAGATTACTCTCTGAGCTCTTCTATCACTAAACTGATTGATGTTCTAGAACAATTAAATGCTACTCAGGACTTAGATGTCTATTATGGTAGTGTTCTATCAACAAATGTTTTGGAAAACATGCAGGTCATAAAAAAGAAGGACGTTGTGATGATTCATGACCCTATCAGAATCAGAAGAGATGAAAGAAGAGCATACACATACAACTATCCTATGCTTACTAAAGAAGATAATCTTGAAACTATCAAACAATTCTTTATGATGTTCAAGAAAGATACTAAGGTATCTCTGAACCTGAAGGATCTTCCAGATAAAGCTCCTGATGTTCACATCAGAAAAAGGAAGAGTAAGCAATATGATTTAGAAGAAGAACGTGTCACTCAGAAGCCGGCTAAGAAGAAGGTTCTAAGTGATGCTTATAAGGCATTACAGAAAGAAGTTGAAGAGGTAGCTTGCTCAACTGAGATTATGCCTGCCAAAACTAGAAATGGAGGTACAGGTCAAACTCATGTGAAAGAAAAAGCTCCTGAACCTGCTTTTAAAAAGAAGAAGCTAAGGAGAATAATTTTTCTAGTTGAAGAAGAAGAAGTGCATATGAAGAGGAAAGCTAGACAACAGGTGGACATTCTTATGTCATAGCTAAAATTCTTGCAGCTGCCTTTATGGAAAATGCTGAAGAAGTATCTCAATAGGAAGATAATGTGTTAAGGGAGAAACCAAGCTCAAATCTTGCTTCAGTGACTAGTTCACCTGAAGTTGTTCAGCTTACTCAAGAACTTGCATATGAAGTTTATAAGAAGATGTCCTTTGATATTGATGCCTCTGAGGTGGTTCTAGAAGCTGGTACAACTATGGAAGCTAATGTTGTTGTTAGTAATATAAAGGGCTGTATGGATGAAGACATGGGTTTTGAGGATCAAGCTGCTAAAAAAGGATTCTCTGCAGAAGAGCCTCAAACTATTGTAGCTACAACAGGTGACTATCTTGACCCTCTGTTTAATTAAAATCTGATGAACCTCAAGCTAAGATTGAATCTGAACCTCAAACTAAACCTCAAATTGAGACTATACCTGAACCTCATCTTGGATCTCATCCTAAGCCTCACACTTTATCTCCAGTCAAAGAGAGTTCTCTAGGACTAGAGATACCTGAAATTCTGGTATCAGATATGAGATGTCAAAAGAGATGTCATGACACTAATATCTAAACAATTACCAATATATGAACAAGATAAAATGCAGTTAACAGTTGTAAAGAGACACAAGCAATTGCTAACCCAGTTTGGTGCAAACACACCTACGTCTGGGAGCTACCAAGCTAGGAAGGAAATTCACTAAACATAATTAGTTTGAAGATTCTCAACAAACTATCTCTAGTTTACAATCTTCACACCTAATCTCTATCCGTGCAATTTCTATCTAAGACACTTTCAGATAAGAGACACCTCTCACTCCCCCTCAATCACATGCAATGATAAAAACAAATTATTAAAAAATAGAAGACACTCTTCAAGAATAACACTTGATCTTGCTTAAAAGCTTCAATCAAGAATAATGCACTCGTGCTTAAAAGCTTAGAGTGGAAAACTTATAACTCAAAGAACTCAGTCTAATTCACACATCAAAGTGATGAGTGAACGACTCACAATTAACAATAACACAAGAAGGTAAAAACCTTATTCCTTAAGCAATGCACACTCACAACCCTAGCTTCTCTGATCTTCAAAATAGGATTGCAAAATCTTCTCAAGATTTTCTGCATAAAAATAGAACAAAAGATTCCACAGTACTCCACGAATTAACTAGCAGAAGCTCTTTTGTTTAAAGAAGATCTCCATGATGATTTGTACCAACAAAATCTCTTATCATAAAAGCACACAAGGTTGCACAAAAACGCAACAGACAAAGCATAACATTCAAATTGAATGTTATGTACGCATATGTCAAGACATCATACTTGACATCATGAGCTAAACCCTGCAACATCAAGAATAACCACCTGCAGAATATTAAGATTATATGTCAAGACATCCTATAATACATCTTGTGATAACACCAAGTTTTACCAAAATTGCTGCCAACCATAGAACTAACAAACTCCCCCTTTGGCAAATTTTGGCTAAAACACTCAATCGATCACAAGAGCTCCCAGACCACATCAGAGAGCACAACAGCAGAAAAACACATAGAACAACAAAATATTGCTCCCACCTCTTTAATCCAAAGTGTAAGCAAAAACTAAACTCCCCCTCAATAGCAGAAACAACAACAACAACTCCTCATAAACTCCTCATACTCCTTCTCCCCCTTTTTAGCCATAAATAAAGAAATCATACTAAGGGAAACACATTATCATAGAACAATCATACTGAACTAATAGTGTTAAGAGTGCAGTAAGAACCCAAATAAGACAAGCCAAAGCACATAAGTGCTAAAAGAAAACAAATTCTGAATCAACAAAAAAAAAACCATAACCCAAAGAACACCATCACCAGGAACCATCAACTCTCTTCCTTAGAACCAGAGCTATCATCTTCATCATTAGTTGTAGACCCAGAAACATGATCACCAGTCCTCTCAACAGAGGGAGAATCCTCCCCATCTTTCTCTTCCTGTGCATCAGTAGCCTCCACATAATTTCCTTAATTCTGCTCCAGACCTCTAATCAGGGCTTCCAATTTTAGTTTCCTTGCAGTAGCCACACGAATGACTTCTCTCAAATCCCTGCAGGTTTCCTTTAACTCTAACATAAGCCCAGGCTTCGTAGAAGATATCTTCTCAGCAGATGTCAAGACAGTGTATGGGACATGTCTTTTTGCAAACAACTTATAGTGGAGAGACAACACAAAACCCTTTTGCAGGACACATCATTACTGGAGAGAATACCAGGATACTGGCTCAGAATGATCCCACAAATAAGTGAAGGAAATGCAATGGGTAACTTGACAGCATTGGTGGTAGCATGCTTCACAATTTGGTCAAAGATGTAGCTTCCATAGTCAAATTTCACCTTGGTACTAACAACAAAAATAAACCTTCCTAACCCAACATCAATGGTGGAAGTATGATTGGTATGCACCCAGTTAGCTGCTCCAATCCTATGCAAGATAGCATACTTCATACTTAGTTGGCCAGCAGACAATTTTCCTTTCAAGGGCCAAGTAGTAGCTTGTTTAGCAGTGATCACCTTACATACTTGATTATCACTCACCTCTAGCTCAATTTCCTCCTCCTCATCCCTACCTAGATACTTGTTAATCACATCAGCAGAAAACTCAACACATCTTCCTCTCACAAACACCTTCATAAACTTCTTGCTTTTTCTATCAGTAATGTCTTCAAGAATGTTCACAATGAACTCCTTGACCAGCATATCACAACACTTAGAAAAGCCAACCATAGTCTTCATCAACCCAGCATCAGAGATTAACTTCATGACTTCCTTGATCTCAAGAGTATCCTTGCCCAATTCTCTCTTTAGAGAAACTCTTTTCTAGTATACATACTTCCATTTTGCCACATTATCAATGGAGTGGAAATACACATTGTCTAAAGGAGCAGCAAGCACAATGTCTGTTGCTCTCTTGGTAGCAGATCTTCTTATAGGTACGATGTCCTGGACATCATCATCAACATCTTCTTCAGACTCAGTTTCAGACCTGGCCTTTCTTTTCTTAGAGGCAGGGGTAACTTTGCTCCAAGCTTTAGGAGGTCCAACAACAGTCTTCTTATTATTACTCTTAGAAGGGGATTGATCAATCACAGTTTTACCTCTCCTAGTCTTCAACCTTTTGGCAATTCCAGGAGCCACATTCCTAATCAATTCATCATCAGGTGGAATATTATCAAGATCCACAACATCATCAGAGACATTACCCTTTTTCTTACTCTGATCAGAACTGCCAGTTTTGCTCTCCACACCAGAAGTACCAGTATCATCATTAGCATCACCTTCAATCCTTCCTTCCTTAAGCATAGAGTTAGCCAACTTGTGCAGATTATCAGTGTCAGTGCTCTTCTCAGAATGAGAACCATCACCATCTTTTTCCTTATTTTGGTTAGAATTAGTAGTGGGAGTAGCATCCATTCGAGACAGTGGGGTAGAAATTCCAGGAACATTGTGACCTCCATACAGAACCTTAGTAACCAACTTTCTAATGGCTCTATCAACATACACACTACCCTCTTTGGTCCTATTTTCAGTGGTTGAATCAAGAGGAGTATCAAAAGAGTTACCTATAGGAGCCTGTTTGAAACCGCTTGCATGTGAGGTTGCGGATTTTGTCACGTCAGCATCATCACATGGAACCATGACTAGTGGAGCTACATCAATCACGTCATCAAACGAGATGCTTACAAGATGAGCATTTGTTTCAGAATTTGACCTAGCGGATTTGGACGAAGTTGAACCATGTTGTTGAGACATCTTGAGATTTTTGTGTGTGAGAGGATGGGGTTCAAGCAGAAGTTCTGTGAAGGTATGGGAGATGAACGAGTAGTTGGAGTGATAAGTGAGGTTAGGGTAGCGTGTGGAAATGACTTTTAAAGTGTTTTAAAATAATAAGTGTTGTTGAGACATCTTTATTTTTGGAAAATACTAAACCTCTTAAATGATATTTCCACTCAGAAATAATTGCTACAAATCCTCATAAATGCAAATCCCTAATTTTCCTATTAGAATTTAAAATTGACTAGCATCCAATGCCTTAGTAAAAATGTCAGGTAGCTGCTTCTCTGTGGCAACATGTTCTAAGGCAATGATTTTATCTTCAACAAGATCCCTTATAAAGTGATGGCGAATATCAATATGCTTGGTCCTACTGTGTTAAATAGGATTTTTGGAGATGTTTATAGCACTTAAGTTGTCATAATATAATGTTATGACATCTTGTGTGACATTATATTCAGGCAACATTTGTTTCATCCAAACCAGTTGAGAACAGCTACTCCCAGCTACTATATACTCAGCTTCAGCAGTAGACAGAGAGACATAATTTTGCTTCTTGCGTAACCATGATATAAGATTGTTCCCCAAAAAGAAGCAACCTCCTGATGTTCTTTTCCTATCATCAACACTTCCAGCCCAATCAACATCATAATATCTAGATAACACATAGCCAGATCCATGAGTGTATAACATTCCATACTCACTTGTTCCATTAACATACTTCAGAATCCTCTTTACTTGATTGATATAACTCACTTTGGGTTCATCTTGATATCTAGCACATACACCTATAGCAAAGGCAATGTCAGGCCTGCTTGCTGTAAGATATAACAAGTTCCCTATCATACTTCTATAGAGACTTTAATCCATACTTACACCCTTTTCATCTTTAGACAACTTAAGATGGGTAGGTGTGGATGTTCTCTTATGGCTGACATTCTCCATCCCAAACTTTTTAACTATATTCTTGGCATATTTACTCTGAGATAAGAATATGGAATCTTCCATTTGTTTGACTTGCAACCCAAGAAAATAGGTTAATTCACCAACAAGGCTCATTTTAAATTCTGACTGCATTTGCTGGACAAAATGTTGAACCATCTCATCAGATATCCAACCAAACACAATATCATCAACATAGATTTGAGAAATCATGAGCTTTCCTCCTTCTTCTTTGATAAACAAGGTCTTATCTATGCCACCTTTTCTGTGTCCATTATCAACAAGAAACTCTGTTAGTCTCTCATACCAAGCTCTAGAAGCTTGCTTCAGTCCATACAAAGCTTTCTTCAACTTATAAACATGATTGGGACAAGCTGGATCAATGAATCCCTTAGGTTGTTCCACATAGACCTCCTCATTTAAGTATCCATTTAGGAAGGCACTCTTAACATCCATCTGAAGCAGCTTGAATCTCAGAATGCAGACAACTTCCAAAAGTAATCTAATAGATTTAAGGTGAGCTACAAGAGAAAAAGTTTCATCAAAGTCAATCCTTTCAATATGAGTATTTCCTTGAGCAACCAATCTGGATTTATTTCTGGTGACCACCCCTTTTTCATCAGACTTGTTCTTGTATACCCATTTTGTTCCAATCAAATTTGTTCCTTCAGGCCTTGGAACAAGATCCCATACTTCATTTCTTTTGAACTGCCCTAGCTCTTCTTGCATGGCATTGATCCAGAATTCATCAGTTAAGGCTTCTTTGACATTCTTTGGTTCAATTTTAGAAACAAAACAAGAGCTTGTTATGACTTCTCTGGATCTAGTAGTGACTCCCTTATTTAGATCACATATGATAAGATCCATAGGATGGTCTTTCTGACTTCTGATAGAGGGTCCCTTGTTTACTAGTTCAGGTTCAGGTTCTGTATTAGTAGGATTGGGATCAGTGTCTTTGTCTGCAGACTCTGCTGAGATATCAGGGGATGTTCCAACATCTTCTAGGACATCAGTCTCCTCATACACATCATCAACAACAACATTGATGGACTCCATAATAAATTTAGTTCTGGAATTGAATACTCTATAGGCTCTGCTATTAGTAGAATAGCCCAAAAACATTCCTTCATCACTTTTTGGATCCATCTTTCTTCTTTGGTCACGATTTGCCAATATGTAGCATTTGCTTCCAAACACATGGAAGTATTTGAAAGTAGGCTTTCTTCCCTTCCATATCTCATACAAGGTGGTCATGGTTCCTGTTCTTAAGGTAACTCTATTATGAACATAGCAAGCAGTGTTCATAGCTTCAGCCTAGAAGTGGTAAGGCAGTTTCTTTGCATGGATCATAGCTCTAGCAGATTCTTGGATAGTTCTATTCTTTCTTTCGACAACTCCATTTTGCTGTGGAGTAATGGGAGAAGAGAATTCCTGGCTAATCCCTTCAGATGAGCAAAATTCAGAAATTTTTTTATTCTCAAATCCCTTCCCATGATCACTTCTGATTCTAACAACATTGCTCTCCTTTTCTCTTTGAATTATTTGATAGAGATCTTGGAACACATCAAACACTTCAGATTTTTCTCTTATAAAATTCACCCAAGTATATCTGGAGAAGTCATCCACCACCACATAGGCATACTTCTTTCCACCAAGACTCTCCACCTGCATAGGTCCCATCAAGTACATGTGAAGGAGTTCCAACACTTTTGAAGTAGTGAGATGTTTAATCTTCTGGTGTGACATCCTAGTTTGCTTTCCAATTTGGCGTTCACCACAAACCTTTCCTTCTTCAATCTTTAGCTTAGGAATTCCTCTAACAGATAGAGATGATATTCTTCATCCCTTTTAGATGCAAATGACCAAGTTTTTGGTGCCACATTTTCACTTCATCTTCTTTGGCTAGAGCACATTTAGAATCTTGAGTAACCCATAGATAGCAGTTGTCCTTAGATCTGACTCCCTTCATAATCACTTCACTATTTTCATTTGTAACCAAGCATTCAGATTTAGTGAAGTTAACATTGAATCCTTTATCACACGGTTGACTGATGCTAATCAAGTTGGCAGTCAATCCTTTAACCAGCAACACATTGTCAAGGTTTGGAACTCCTGAGCAGTTCAGTTTTCCAACCCCCTTAATTTCACTCTTGGCTCCATCACCAAAAGTCACATAGCTAGTAGAATAGGATTTGATGTCTACTAAGGTATTTTTAATTCCTGTCATGTGTCTGGAGCATCCACTATCAAAATACTAATCTTCCTTAGCTGAGACTCTGAGAGACATATGAGGTATTAAACTGGTAGCAGTAGCTTTAGGAACCCATTGCTTCCTATTAGAAGGAATGTTGTGATTGGGTCTAGATTGAGGAATAGGTTTAGATCCATGAAGCCTGAAGCAGAAGGGATTTATGTGACTAGGGCGTCCACAATGGTGACATCTTCATCTTTGGAATCTTCTTCTTGGGTGGTTGGGTTGTCCTCTACCATGATGTTGAGACATCTGATGTGACATATTTCGCTTAGGCCCAGAAGGATTATGGTGTGAAGAGGGACTACAATATGAAGATGGTTTCTTTTCTCCATCAAACCCTATCCCAGTCATGTCTCCTGCCCTTTATCCAACTTGAAGAATTTCATCTAAAGTGTCAGTTCCACTGTTCAGCATTCTAACAATCTTGGGCATTTGATCAAGTTGGGAATTCAACAATGCAACTTCATCATTCAATTCAGAGATAATTTTAAGTGCTCTTCCTTTTCAGCTTTCAGTCTAATTATAAGTTTCTTCTGCTTTTCTTCTTGATGACATACTTCTTCACTTCTAAGACACAACTCTTTGTAAGAAGCTTTAAGTTCTTCAAAGGTTAATTCACCATCACTAGGGTCTTCATCAGAGTCATATCTCCCAGTCAAGGTAGTCACATGTTTAGCATATTCTTCTTCAAGATCACTTTTAGAATCCTCATCAGTCCAAGAAACAACTAGGCTCTTCTTTTGTTTCTTGAGGCAAGTAAGGCATTCAGCTCTAATGTGACCAAATCCTTCACATCCATGGCACTGAATCCCTTTTCTTTGTGGATTTTTCTTCAGATCTTATTCTTCTACCAGCATCATTAGACCTGCTGATGTCATATGAGTTTTTCTTGACATTTGTTCTTGACTTCATATCCATCCTCTTCATTACCTTGTTAAACTTTCTTCCAAGGAGCACTATAGCATTGGATAAGATTTCATCAGTATCCACATCACATTCACCATCTTCAACATTGGACACAAAGGCTATGCTCTTTTTCTTCACAGATTTGTCACTTATCCCCACTTCAAAGGTTAAAAGAGATCCAATAAGTTCATCCACCCTCATCTTGCAGATGTCTTGAGCTTCTTCTATGGCAGTTACTTTCATATCAAATCTCTTGGGAAGAGACCTGAGAATCTTTCTTACAAGCTTTTCTTCTGACATTTTTTCACCTAGGGCACTTGAAGCATTGGCTATTTCAAGGATATTCATATGAAAATCATGTATGCTTTCATCATCTTTCATCCTTAAGTTTTCAAATTTGGTAGTTAGCAATTGAAGTCTTGACATTTTTACCTTAGAAGCACCTTCATGAGTAGTTTTGAGTATCTCCCAAGCATCTTTGGCAACTTCACAATTGTTCACCAATCTGAATATATTTCTATCAATTCCATTGAACAAGGCATTCAAGGATTTAGAATTTCCAAGAGCCAATTCATCCTCCTCCTTAGTCCATTCTTCCTCAGGCTTCAGGTCAGATGTAGCTTTTCCATCTTTTCCAACAGTCACAGGGTGTTCCCATCCTTTTATGATAGCTTTCCAAACCTTACTATCCAATGATTTCAAGAAGGCCACCATGCGAGGTTTCCAATAATCATAATTATTTCCATCCAGAACAGGTGGTCTGTTTATGAATCCTCCTTCTTTGTCCATAGTACCAGAAAGTATCGTCCTTGGATCTCACCCAGAACCAGAGCAGGATGCCTGCTCTGATACCAATTGAAATTCTGGTATCAGATATTAGATGTTGAAAGAGATGTCACGACACTAATATCTGAACAGTTACCAATATATGAACAAGATAAAATGTAGTTAACAATTGTAAAGAGACACAAGCAATTGTTAACCCAGTTCGGTGCAAACACATCTACGTCTGGGGGCTACCAAGCCAGGAAGGAAATTCACTAAACAAAATTAGTTTGAAGATTCTTAGCAAACTCTCTCTAGTTTACAATCTTTGCACCTAATCTCTACCCATGCAATTTCTATCTAAGACACTATCAGATAAGAGACAACTCTCACTCTCCCTCAATCACATGCAGTGATGAAAACAGATTATTAAAAAGTAGAAGACACTCTTCAAGGACAACACTTGATCTTGCTTAAAAGCTTCAATCAAGAACAATCTTGTGCTTAAAAGCTTAGAGTGGACAACTTACAACTCAAAGAACTCAGTCCAATTCATACATTAAAGTGATGAGTGAATGGCTCACAATTAACAATAACACAAGAAGGTAAAAACCTTATTCCTTAAGTAATGCACACTCACAACCCTAGCTTCTCTGATCTTCAAAATAGGATTTCAAAGTCTTTATATAGAAACACTTTGAATGGGATTGAGCCTTAGCAAAAACTAACTCCGATTTGATAACATCAAATCATATAATTCTTCAAATCTTTTCATAATTACCATCATAGAAATAGAACCAAATCAGATTTGATCAAATCAAATCAACCTCCAAATCTTCTCAAGATTTTCTGCATAGAAATAGAACAAAAGATGCACAGAGTTCCACGAATTAACTAGCAGAATCTCTTTTTTTTTAAAGAAGATCTCCATGATGATTTGCACCAGCAAAATCTCTTATCATAAAAGCACACAAGGTTGCACAAAAACGCAACAGACAAAGCATAACATTCAGACTGAATGTTATGTACACATATGTCAGGACATCATACTTGACATCATGAGCTAAATCTTGCAATAACAAGAATAACCACCTGCAGAATGTTAAGATTATATGTCAAGACATCCTATAGGATATCTTGTGATAAAACCAAGTTTTACCAAAATTGCTGTCAACCATAGAACTAACAATACCCCTCTCATTTAGAAGAAATCCCTACCCCTCTCTGTCACTCACATCCACTTGTTTCTAACCCCAACCAAAACACTTAAATCCAAATTCTTTCCCAAATATAAGAGTTTATAGTTTGGTGCTTCTGAAGAAACCCAAGGATTATAATTTAGAACATATTTTTTAAAATCTTTTGCATCCTCTAAACTGAGTTTATTTTAATGGTGAAAACATTTTGAGTTGAAATTATATCTATTTTTCTTTTGTTATAAACTCTGAGCTATATTTATTGAGATTTTTTATATCTACTGGTAAAATTAAAAGAAATTACTCTTTCCCTTATTTTTTTTCTTTACTTTGGACTTAATTGGCTGTAATATTTCTGGAACTTCTCTATTGATGGATTGTTCAAAGGAATGAAGAGAAAACGAGAGTATCATTGCAAAAAGGATAAAGTGATTAAAATTTCATTAAGATTGGAATGATATACAAGATGTTATTCTATAATATTTTGTCTACATCATAGGTCTAATCTCAAGCCACAAAGGAGGTTTTATAGTTCACATTTGGCCCATCATCCTCATCAGAGTTGAAGTAGACAATTTTATTTGGAACCTTTTTCTTCTTTTTCTTGGGCTTCTTCTTCTTTGGAGTCCTTCTCGGCTTGAGTGCCTACTTGATGGTGTTTGATCCAGAGGGTTAAACTTCTTCACCTCTCTGAAGTTGGTGTTCTATGGAGGTTTTGGTCTCCTAAACTTTAGTTGTTTATGATGAAATGCTAATCTTGATATCTTCAAAAGGAGTGCTCATTTTTAAAGAAAAGAAAGAGTTGGATGAAGATGTGGGATATCAACCTATGGACTCATGCTTTTATAGTGGATCTTGAGTGTCTCATTCGTTGCTTGTGGAACTTTAATCCCTTTGATCTCTAATGCATGATGCTCTATGTCTTCTAGATCTTTATTGCAGTTATTACCTCTGATGTTTCCAATTCTTGGAAGCTAAAAGGAGTGTGTCTGACCGTCTCGAGAAACAAAGGAATATTTTCAACCAATTAAGCCAATTCTCTATCTCTAGATAATCGTGATTAAATTTTTGGGGGATTGTAACAAGCTATTTTTATTCCTTTTTATTAGAAATCAGTTTTCCCGCACATTTTTTTAGTCTATTTTCACTCTCTATGCTCACCTTTTTTGTATCTTTTTGTTGATGACTAAAGGGGGAGAAAATAATGGGAGTATTTAAAGAGGATAAAAGCATTTTGAATGCTTTTAAATACACCTGAACCTATATCAGAACTTTTTGGTGTTTAAATCTGAAGATTATTTTCTTATGCTATAAAGATAAGTTTAAATAACTTGGATAGGACTTAGGGAGAGCTTAAAAAACCCAAAATTTTAACTCTTAGACTCAGGGGTAGCTTTCAAACCTCAGACCCTGATGTAATGAAGTTAGTTAAACTGACCAACCATTGTTCTTAAATACCTTTCTTTGTCATCATCAAAAGGGGGGAGGTCGTTGGAACAGAATCGTTCATATCCATTGGATTTGATGATAACAAAGTACTTAAAAACATTTGGGTATACTAATATATGTTAAAGTGTGCAGAATCATAAGCTTAAGAATCAACTTAGGATTGACCCTGATTTGAGCATATGAAGAGAAGCTAATGGATTCAGATTCTAAAGGATCAAAATATAATAACTCAGATCTTGGTATCTCAACTTTTTGTGACAACTCAGATTCTGAAGACTTGAGCTAAAGGTACTCTACTTTTGATGCGTACTCTGTCTCCAAAGCATATTGATCTTGTCAAAGCCAGATTATTGAAAAATTTAACTAGAGTTTCTTAGTGCAAGGCTCAAGGAAAGTTGACGTAACCTCTTAAGTCTTCTCCAACATCTTGGTAGATACTTAGTATGAGAAAGACACAATGGATAAAGTTATTACACAAAGGATGAAGGATTGACTTCTAACATATCTCTTGGATCTGCTTCTCAACAAAGATCCCTTGTGCAAGTTACCCTCCAATGTATCTTTTTCTACCTCTATAAAATAAGTTGATAATTTGAAGGAAGGAAACTAATGAACCATCTAACAAAAACAACATTGAGCACAACTTTGAGCTAAAGTCATTATCTGTTACACCACAAGTTCTTGAGATTTCCTTTCTTTGTTTATCTTAGAAATATAAAGTATTTAAGAATCTTTGTATATGTTGTATCACTTCTATACTTCTGATTTTAAATTAAGTATAGTTGTTATCTATTCTTTTAAACTATTTGTTTAGGGTATAAGAAGTCTCTTGCTAGTTTGCATGAGTAGTGAGAGTCTCTTGCCTGTGTACTTAACCAATAAAAGCCTCTTCCCTATGTTCTTGAGCAAAAGCCTCTTGCCCATGTGCTTGACCAGTGAAAGTCTATTGCCTGTGTGGTTGAGCAATATAAGTCTCTTTCATGTGTGCTTGAGCAATAGAGGCCTCTCGCCTGTGTGCTTGAGTAAAAGCCTCTTGCTTGTGTGCTTGAGCAAAAGTCTCTTTCTAGTGTGACTGAGTAGTTGAAGTCTCTTGCTAGTTTGCTTGAGCAAAGTGTAATATGTTTGATTATAGTGAAAACTCTTGTTGGACAAAGGAGCTGAACTACTCTCAGTTTAGGAGAGGAACCATGATATCTTTGTGTGCTGCTTTATTTCTTGCTTCTGAATATTATTCATTTCGCTGCTAACAACTCTGAGATCAGATTTTGAACTTGTCTAGATTATGAACTTATCCATAACACTATAAAGAAAAGACACCAAGACCTTAGCAAGGATCTTATAGACAAACCCAACCAAAGAAATTGATATAAAATCCATTAAATGAGAAGGCTAATCAACTTTTGGGATCAAGGTGACAGAGAGATGGGAAAAGCTTTGGGGGAGAGTAGAAAACTGATGAAACTAATCAAATATCATTCGTAAGAAAGTTTGCATCATGAATGTTTGCATCATTTTAGTTTTATTTTATGCTTTTTCATCTTCTTTTCAAGTTTTCAGGTAATAAGAAAGTATTGGATCGAACCGGAGCAAGAAAGGCCAAAGATTGAGCAAAAAAGGGTTATTCCCATACAAATTTTTTTGAGACTAACACGGCTTGGCCGTGTCCCATGACACGGGTCGTGTTGGCCGCTTTGAGCCACCCATATACAAGCAAACTAAGGCTGACACAACCAACCTGTGTTCCATGACACGGCCCGTGTCAATCCACAGGCAGTTACGAACTTCTGAATTTTGGGCAATCTTTGTGATCTTTCATCATCCATAACCTCCATAGCATTGATAACCAATGATTAATAGTAGTAAAGCTTGAAATTAGTGCCAATTATGAGTGACTTATGCCTTGGATTAGTATAAATAAAGGCTTAGGCACCAAGCAAAGGGGGGAGAGACCTAAGGGTGACACTTAGGTACCATCCATCATTTCTACTATCATTAACATTTCAATTTTTATTCTCTTTGAATTTTTCTTTAATTCTTAACTTAAGTTCTTGCAAACTCTTGTAATTTTCTACACTTTTGGTATTATAATCTTTCCTTCATTTTTATTTCAAGTTGTTATTACTTTGCTTGCTCTAATTTCTTTATTTTTTTGCAATATTTCTATATTGCTTTATTAGTATTGTTTACCTCACCATGCATGAGTAATCCCTTAAGGACAAGAGGTTGTGAGAACCTATCTCATGACAACATTGTCGGTCCTAAGGTAGGGCAAATAGGCCTACTTCTCAGGGCCTTCAAATATTGGGGCCTCACTTTTTTTTATTTAGATAATTATATATATCAGGTGTAACAAATAAAAAATAAGCTAATAATACAAATCAATTTTATTCGAAAACCCCTCAACTTCTTTCACGTTTCCAAAATCAATTTTATTCCAAAATCCTTCAACTTCTCTCATGCTTTCAAAATCAATTTTATTCCAAAACCCCTCAGCTTCTCTCACACTTCCAAAATCAATTTTATCACTGCTTCATCTTCACATTCTTTGTTTCACCTTCATAGTTTCATAGCTTCCTCCAATCACGTTTTTTTTAATCAAGTTTTCACTATCCTACTTTAAGGTGTGTATTTATTTTATTTTTCTTTACTTTTTTGGGGTTGAAAGTAAGTATAGATTGAAATTGAAATATGTTGTGAATCAGATACCTTAAAACTAAGTATAAACAGTTTCTTAATGATCAAAAAACACACCAGGGTTAGGGTTAATAAAGAAGAAAACAACAAGGATTGGTTATTAAACTGCTATTCTTTCCTTTCTCTTAGAACAAGATTACAAGTATACAAGAATAAAAAAATAACATCTATATCTTGAAATTAGGATTTTATCTTCCTATTTTTCCTTATGACAAGATTGAGAAACTAGTATCCTATTTATAAGAAAAATAGCACACTAACCTAATGGGATTTTTAACAATTACCCATTATAAGCTAAATTAGGGTACAAGCTAACTTATATAATTTGGCTTACAAGCAAGGCCCAATTCAACATGCTAACAACCCTAGCAATATTGACTAATGCATGTTAGAACAAACTTCGACTACAACACGCATTATTCACGAACAAACTTCGACCATACTAGAGCTCGATCCAACATCTCACAAATCTCCACCTTGGATCTAACTGTATAACATCAACATACTAGCTTTCTTCATGCAGCTTTATTAACTGCATACAGTGGAAAAACTTGCAACTGGGCAACGTCTTAGTGATCATATCAGCAGCATTATGATTTGTCGAAACCTTCAGCACTTGGACTTCTCCATGCTCGATTACCCCTTTGATGAAATGCAGCCTCACATCAATGTGCTTGGTTCGCTCATGATAGGCTGAATTCTTTGATAGGTGTATTGAATTTTGACTATCACATTAAAAGTGATAACTCGACCTTGAAGTTTTAGCTCCTTTGCAAAACCTCCAAGCCACAAGGATTCCTTCACAGCTTCAGTTAGGGCAATATACTCGGCTTCAATGGTTGATAAGGCAACAACCTTCTGAAGTGTTGCTTTCCAACTGATTGTTGTCCCAAACATAGTGAACACATATCCAGAGATAGATTTTCTAGAATCCATACAACCTGCATAATCTGAGTCGACATATCCTTTCATTGCTGCTTTACTGTCTTCACCCAAGGCTCCACCATAAATTAGGACTTTATTCAGAGACTCATTTATGTACCTTAAAATCCACTTCAATGCTTGTCAGTGAGCCTTTCCAGGATTCTCCATGTACCTGCTTATAAGACTTACTGCATATGCTATGTCGGGTCTAGTACAGACCATAGCATACATAAAAGAACCTACTATGTTAGCATATGGAATGCTATTCATATAAGTTCTTTCAACATAAGTGCTGGGACACTGATCTATACTCAGCTTGAATTGAGGGTTTGTAGGAGTCACAACAGGCTTTGAATTCTACATACCAAACTTTTCAAGAACCTTCTGTAGGTATGCCTCTTAAGATAAGCATAATTTCGACTGCTTTCTATCTCTCCGAAATGCAATCTCAAGAATCCTTGACGCAACTCCCAGATCCTTCATGTCGAACTCTTTATTGAGTTCAACCTTTACCCTCATTACCTCTTCGACATTGTTACTTGCTATTAGAATATCATCCACATAGAGCAACAAAATAACAAATGAATTACCCGATCAAAATCTGAAGTAAACACAGTGGTTGAACTGACTTTTGATGAAACTTATGTGTGCCATGAACTTGTCGAATCTCATATTCCACTGTCGAGGAGATTGTTTCAGTCCATATAAAGATCTATTCAGTTTGCACACATAATCTTCCTTCCCCCTTTTGACATACCCTTCAGGTTGCCTCATCAGGATTGTTTCATCTTGATCACCATACAAGAACGCAGTCTTCACATCCACCTGTTACAGTTCAAGGTCGAACTGGGCCACCATGGCAAGCAACATTCAAATGGATATGTGCTTCACAACAGGAGAGAACACATCATTGAAGTTGATACCTTTATTCTGAGTGAACCCCATAGCAACCAATCTTGCCTTGTATCTCTTCGATGTCACTCCTTCGATTCCTTCCTTAACTTTGAAAATCCATTTACAGCTTACTAACCTGGCTCCAGTAGGTTTCTTGATCAGTTCCCAGGTGTTGTTATCATGAAGAGATTTCATCTCATCATCCATGGCCTTCAGCCATTCAGTATTTTTTTGACTCCTCATAACTTCCTTATAGTCTCTAGGTTCTTTGTCTAGAACCTCACTTGCAGAGATTAAGGCATAAGCTATAAGATTTGTATACCCAAGTTTCTGAGGTGGCTTGATGACTCTCCTTGACCTGTCTCTTGCTAGCATGTAGTCATTATCAGTCTCCTCATCTTCGACAACATCTTCTGCGTCTTCTTTGACTTCATTTAGGATACGCAATTCAGCATCAACATGTTCCACCTCAACATGAATCTCTCTCTATTCCAGTTCTTCGTCAGCATCATCAGTTTTCTTGAAAGCCATCTCTGCTTCATTGAAAACTACATCTCGACTGGTGACACACCTCCCGTGACTTGGCTCTAGGCACCATAACCTATAAGCTTTGACTCCTTCAGGGTATCCTATAAACATGCATTTTAGAGCTCTACGTTCGGCATTATCTTGCCTAATATAAGCATATGCCACATATCCAAATACTCTCAATCTGTCGAGACTAGGTGGATGTCCCGACCAAACTTCTTCAGGTGTCTTCATTCCCAAGGCAGTTGAGGGACATCTATTTATCAGGTAAGCTACTGTCGAAACAGCTTCCGCCCAAAGAACCTTCTTCAATCCAACACTAACCAACATGCATCTAACCCTTTCAAGGATTGTTCGATTGAATCTCTCAGCTAAGCCATTTTGTTGAGGAGTACCTGCTATAGTCTTATGCCTTTCAATCCCAGACTCAACACAGTAACTGTTAAACGCTTCGTTGCAGAATTCCAGGCCATTGTCGGTTCTCAACCTCTTAACCTTTTTTCCAATTTGAGTTTCAACCAGAATCTTCCAACTTTTGAAATTCTCAAAAGTTTCATCCTTTGTCTTCTGAATGAATACCCATAGCTTTCTAGAATAGTCATAAATGATGGATAGAAAATACCTTGCACCTGAGAGTGAAGGATTCCCTGTAGGCCCCCCAAAGATCAGCATGAATGTAATCCAGGGATTCATGTGTTCTTTGCTTGCCTTTGTTAAACTTCTCCCTACAGGATTTACCAAATACACAAGATTCACAAAATTCCAACTTTTCGACTTTGTCACCTCCTATCAGGTTCTGCTTCCCTAATTCGACCAGGCCTATTTCGCTGACATGGCCCAATCTCATGCGCCATAATTCTATCTTCGACATATGTTTCATAGATGCAACATTTGTCGAACCACTTACAACCTCAGCCTCAAGGGTATACAAGCTTTGTTTCTTCACGCCTCTTAAGACTTCCTTCGACCCCTTCATGACTCTTAGGATACTTTTATCTCCTTGAAAAACGTATCCTTTTCTGTCTAATTCACCAAGAGAAATCAAATTTCTCTTCAAGTCAGGTACGTACCTGATTTCAGTCAATAACCTTATTGACTCATCATGTAGCTTGAATCTCACAGATCCAATACCTGCAATTTTGCAAGATTTGTTGTTTCCCAGCAGCACAGATCCACCATCTTGATCATATAGCTCCTCAAACAATTCTCTATTTGGAGTCATGTGCCAAGTGCAACCTAAATCCATAATCCACTCTTTTCTCGAGTCTCCACTTGAAACCACAAGAACATCAGATGAGTCAAAGTCATCTTGAACAATGGCTGCATTGCCATTACCTCCATGGTTTTTTCAGGCGTTCAGGGCACACCTTTCTTATGTGACCCTCCTTCTTACAATGATAACATCGAATACTAGATGTTTCGCCACTATACGACTTCTGTTGACTTTTACCCTTTTTCTTGTCGAACTTACCATCCTTTCGCAAGAATTTTCCCTTAACGGCTAAACCTTCGCCCACCATCAAAGGTTTATGCTCCTTTCGTTCATTCAAGTCCTTAGAGTACAAGGCTAATTGAAATTCTTCAAAGGTCAGGGACTCCCTTCCATACAAGAGAGTTTCTTTGAAGTGAGCATGTGTTCTGGGCAAAGCACACAACAACAACAATGCTTGATCTTCATCATCGATCTTCACATCAATATTTTCAAGATCAAGAATCAGCTTGTTGAACATATCCAACTGCTCAACCAACACTTTGTCTTCACTCATATTGAACGAATATAAAGTCTGCTTCAAGTAGAGTCGATTCACCAGAGATTTAGTCATGTACAAACTTTCAATTTTCACCCATAATCCCGACGCTGTAGTCTCCTTTGATACCTGTCGAAGAACCTTATCACCAAGGCTCAACAATATTACACTGTGGGCTTTCTCCATCATGCCCGTCTTTTCTTTTTCCGTTAACGCAACGTCCATGCCTGCCTCACCCTTTAACGCTTCTAAACAACCCTGCTAAACCAATAGGGCTTTCATCTTTAAGCGCCACAGACTGAAGTCGTTCACTCCGGTGAAATTTTCAATCTCATACTTTGTTGAAGGCATCTTTTCCATGCTTACCGCATCAATTTGTTGTGAATCAGATACCTTAAAACTAAGTATAAACAATTTCTTAATGATCCAGAAACACACAAGGGTTAGGGTTAATAAAGAAGAAAATAACAAAGATTGATTATTAAACTGCTATTCTTTCATTTCTCTTAGAACAAGATTACAAGTATACAAGAATAACAAAATAACCTCTCTCTCTTGAAATTAGGATTTTATCTTCCTATTTTTCCTTTTAACAAGATTGAGAAACTAGTATCCTATTTATAAGAAAAATAGCACACTAACCTAATGGGCTTTTCAACAATTACCCATTACAAGCTAACTTAAACAATTTGACTTACAAGTAAGACCCAATTCAACATGCTAACAACCCTAGCAATATTGACTAATGCATGTTAGGACAAACTTCGACTACAACACGCATTACTCGCGAACAGACTTCGATCGTATTAGAGTTTGATCCAACATCTCACAAAATATAATAAAGGTATATTGAATAAATTATTCGGTTATAATTAGATTACTGTAGAATTGAGGTAGTAATTGTTTTAGGTCAAATAATTGTATTTGATAGAACAAATCGAACAAATATTTTTTTAGGTAGTAATTATAACTTCTATAGAATAGAACAAATAAAATAATGTAACTTAAACTTGTACTATTTATTTAATTTATTGTATAGAACAAAAGATACTGTAACTTGTAATAAGTAATTTTCTATAACATGTAATGATAATTTTCTAAGATACTGTAATTGTATTAGGTACCGTAACTTGTAATAATAATTTTTTATAACTTGTTTTAGGTATTTATATTATTATTTATAAATGTTAATTACCTAATATTATTTATTAATGATCTCTTAATTTTTTATTTATCGATTCAACTTCAACGTTGTGAAATTTATCAGTTCAATTTCAATGTTGCAGAGTTTATCGGCTCAACTTCAATGCTGCAGGATTTATCTGTTTGACATCAATGTTTTAGGTTCAAAATTTGTTTTCATTATTTTTTGATGAGAATTTGAATACCCTACCACTTAAGCTATCTGAAGAGGAACCTTTTAGAGTTAATTATTTTCTTTACCTTGTTGATCAGGCTATTGTATCTCTTAATAAGAGATTTGAGCAATACCAACAATATGAAATTGTTTTTGGTTTCTTGTTTACTTCTCAAAATTTATAATCATTGGACATTGCAGCTTTAGAGTCCTGTTGTAAAAATTTGGAAGAGACATTGAAACATAATGAACAATGTGATATTGATGGGAAAGAATTATGTGTGATGTTAAGGTCCGTAAGAGATATATTACCTGTAGAAAATATTGGACCTATTGATATATTAAGGTTTTTTAAAGGTATTAAGATATATTGCATATAGAATTTTATTGACTGTTCCTGTGACGGTTGCCCTTGTAGAAAGAAGTTTTTCAAAATTGAAGTTGTTGAAACCTTACTTGCGGTCTACCATGTTACAAGAAAGACTTAATGAGTTAGCATTGATTACAATTGAGAATAATTTGTTGGAGAATATACAATATGAAGACTTGATTGAGGAATTTGATTTATAAAATGCTAGAAGAAAGGATTTTTTTAAAGTTGGTAGAATATATTTTGATGATATTGATTAGTATATGACTTTTTCGTTATGTTAGTTGCACAGATAAATGACTGTTTGTTGTTGTTGATGTTATTTATAATTCACATAAATGATGTTTTTTATTTAAATTATATTTTTTACTAGGGGTCCATTTTTATCATTCGTCCGTGTCGCGGTGAGAATTGGATATCAAACTATTGATTAACTTGAATCACAAATCATTATTCACCACCGGTCTTTAATTTATCCAAGGGAAGGAAAAAAGATCGAAATAAGCCATGTGCATGCAATGCAATGCAAAGCTAGAGAATCTAAGGTTCGGGGGTTGGTTAAACTTAGGGAAGGTGTTAGCATCCTAAGCATCTGTAATACTCTATAGAAACCTCTTGTTTTAATTTGTTATTATTGTTTGCTAAAGGGTAAGAGACCTAAGAGTTTATTTCTAAGTATGCTCGCCAAAAAGTTGCATCTTGTGCCTACGTATCCTGACGAGAATGGAATCAGAGCATTCGTAGTTCCCCTAAAGAGTTTGAGGAACCATTAACTATGGTCAAAGTTCTAGGAGGGAGAAGGTTTGTTGATTGATGCTAGGATAAGAGGCGATTCATAATCTTAAGGAGAACACTCGACTTAACCATCACAAACGTATAGAAGACAGTTTTTGCATCGTATTGAAAGAAAGGATCCAACTCGGATATATAATCAACGAGTATGCCACATACCTCTCTCAGGCGGAAAAGATTTTACATCTTTCTCGATTACGTTATGTGGTATGATACTTATATCTCGACTACAAAGATGATTTATGTCTAATTCTCTTGTGGGGAGAATAGGATTTTAATTCATAAATTGTCTAAAGTTGCAAATGGTAATCCTATGTTGAGAATAAAGGGAGACCTAAGCTGATCAACCTGAAAAAGTCAGGGATCGAGCGGGGGAAATGATGCAAATGAAAATGCAATATATAAAACTTATAAAGTCATATACAGGTTCTTCCCTTGGACTTGTAACATAAACAAATATATTATTATAAGGTTACAGATAGAAACAATAAGCATTACAGTTATAAATTATGATTGAAGATTCAACATATAGGGTATGCAATATAATATACAACCAACTTAATGAAGCAAAGATATCATAGCATACATCGTGTATCAAGAACAACCATCAAGCACGAGCATCATGATAGAAGTCAACAGCAAGTAAGTATCAAGAAATTGATCGCACGAATTTAAAACCAAGGGTTAAACACAAATCTTAGGCAATACTTAATCGGGCATTTAATTAATTATAAATTCAAATCTCAATTAGTCATAAATCCAAATCAAGTGTGGATCATATATTTAAGTCGGAAATCAAGTATGAACTATAGTCCTAAAGATAAATTGACCATTGATTATAGATAAAGTTAATCACAAACTTAGATGAAAGTTAATCACACAAAGCTAATCACAAATTAACTAAAAAATTAATTCCAAATTATAATTGAAGCCCACAAGTTAATGTCAAGAAAAGAAATCAATCAAAACTCAAAATAAAAACTCAAAGAATAACTAACAATATCAAATAATCACTTTTTTAAACAAAGGGTTAATCCTTCATTAAAGAAAAGTTAATTAACTTAAAAACCTCAATATTTGTTTGCAAATTAATAAAAAGCCTTAAAAAAGAAAAACAAAGTTTTAAATAAAAAATTATGCTAAAAAGAGTAATAAATCAAATGAGCCATGCAAAAAAAAGAAGGAGGACTAAAAAAAATCAACTTGGGTCGAGTACACCCCAACCTTATCTAATCTAAAAGACTAACCATCTGCAATGAAGAAGGAACGAACCAGGGCCATCCATTCAGATTTCTCTCTCACGCTTCGACACAAACTTCGCTCGACAACAAACCTCAATGATCACATTCTTTCTTCTTCCCCGCCTCACTCGTCTTCTCGCAGCGTCCATTACATCCTTTTCCGTGCATCATCATCACCTTCGATTCGTCAAAAAGGGACGGTGTCGCCCAAACTTGCCATGACAACGCTCTCAGCTTTGAAGCCTTAATCCGGGTTCATGACAAATGATTCAACAATCACGACAAGTAAACTAAAACGGGAAGTTTACATACCTTTGAAGAACTCCAAAACGGAAGTCTCGACAGGGTCAAAGGCTTCGAGTGTAAGTGCTCTTTTCGCTTCTCCATCTTCTACCAATTCGTCATGAATGTTGTGATTTTCGTATGATGACGATGCTTTTCGAATCTTATTCTCTACCCTGTTCCTTCAATGTATGTCGTGTAGTGATATGAATTCTTTTCATCTGGGTTTTTCATGAAAATGGATGTTTGCGATACTTTGGTGTGAGATTTTTGTTTTCTGTAAAATCGTGTTTTATTGTAAGGTGTGTATGTTGTCTTTTGTATTGTGAATGCTTAATGTCTTTTTATAAAGTCAAACAAACATTATGTTGACTTGTGAATTGAAGAGGTAGGATCTACTCTCGGGTTTTTGTTTTGGAAAGATAAAAACAAAGTTGGAACACGTTTTCACGGTGATAAAAACGTTGCTGTTTGGCCTTAGACATGTTTAGACATTAACATAATTTCTTGCTTTTTTCGGTTCACTATGTCTGGGTGTATTTTTGGAAAGAATTTGAAATTGATTTTTTGGCGATACATGAATTGATGGCCTTTCTTTTTGTTGATTTAAGTGTTTATGTATTTGTTTTTGGAGATGTTTGACGATAGTTGTTTGACTATATCACTTTTAACCATTGATCTAGTGTAGGTGCGTTTGGAATGAATTGATGATGTTTCATTTGAATGTCGTATCATATTGTCGCAGGCTTTGCGTGACTGTCCTTCTTTTCAACTTAAGATTTTTTTTATATTTCCTCTTCCAATTGTTCTCCTCAATCAAGACTTTTTAGAAAACTAACATGCTGCTCAGTGCCTTCCACTTTGTCGCACCTGCGAAAAACAACCGGAGGAAAAAACAGAAGAGTCGCCACATTCGTTATTTATCCCAAAGAGGGGGAAAGGAAACGATCGGAAGAACCTAACGGAAAAGGGAAAGACAAGGTCATCACAACCATGTCTGGATTCAGGAGTCGGTTACGCAAGGGGAAGGTATTAGCACCCCTCACGTTCGTCGTACTCGACGGGATCCACGCATTATTGTCTATCTAAAAGGGTGTGTTGAAACTATCAAGCTAAAGGCTCAGGGACAAAAGAAAAAAGAAAATATAAGTGACTCGGCAGAGCATCGCTGCTCTGTGCCTACGTACCCCCTCGTGCAATGGGAAAGTTAGAGTCAACGTAGTTCGACTAACTACGGGTGAAGGGGGGAAGGTTGCTCGCCAAGACATCGCGTCTTGTGCCTACATACTTTCATCTGGTATGAAAGATCAGAGCGAACGTAGTTTAGGCTAAAAAGGACCACAGGTTGGTTCAAAAGTTTTTAGGCCCGAGTAGGGTTAACAAGTAATTCTAGCAGTTGGTGTATGCAACTCGACCATTGGAGACTTAGGCGTTACCGTTTGCGGTAGAACTAAGAGTTAACGACACTCTTTTATCTGAAAATATTTTCCTGATTAGAATCCCGAAGGATGAAAAAGGTTTGAAATATTTTTGTGTTTTTTAGAGAAGAAGTAATTTGAATTTGATTTGTAACTCATGTCGCACTAGAGACTATGACCTAAGAGCGAATGCGTCGTATATCACTCAAAGGGTGTACACTAAACACTCTAGGTCATTGAGAGGAGGCCCCTCAATTACCATTTCTCAAGTAGCTTAAGGCTCGTAGTGTGCTACACTTGTCATTCTTTATTATATGTTTTAAGAATGTTTGAAGATGAGAAGAGAAGAAAGAACACTAATGGGAGACTAATCAATCCTAAAAGTTATCATGCAAAGTGGAATTAAAGTTGAGATTCAAAGGGAACTACCTAATTTTATCATGCATGGTTAGGAACCTAATGTCTATCATAACCTCAAGAGGTTAGAGAACTTATGGGGAGCATGGCAAAGAAAGCAAAAAAAGAAGAAGAAGAAAAAGAAAGCATATGCAAATGAAAATGCAAACATAAGATGCACAAATAGAATGAAAGTAGGAGGAAAATAGTGTGGGGTAGTAGCCTCCACAAGCTCATCTCAGCCAAGCATTCATATGGAAATGCAATAAAAGAGAAGAAGGAGAAGTGCACAAGAAGAAATTAATCAAACAAGAACAAACTACACAAAGATGCACCAAAAGTGGGATGAAATGACCTAAGTCAAACAACATCAACCACACTAACAAAACTAAACCAAAATGAAAGGTAAAACAAAACCCAAAGCCAAGTGAGGATGGGAGACTAAATGAGGGCAGCAAGGACCTCATAATAGGTACTCAACCATAAGCATCACTCATCAAAAGCAAAGAAGCACCAAAGGTGTCCTCAAGGATTCATCATTCTAGGTATGCTTCAAATACCTCCAATGAAGGGGCCAAGCTACCTTAAATGACACTCCAAGGTCATTGGACAGAAGGTAAAGATGAAGAGGAAAGCTCAAAAGCAAAATCAAAGCATAACAAAAAGAATTTCAAACAAAAACATAAAGGAATGCAAACAAGCTACACATTGAAAGCCTAATGGAAAGCTCAAAAGAAAACAAACAAATGAACAAGGAAGAAACAATATCATGACCTAAAAACAAACAAACATCATCCTTAACATGTTAGAAACATGAAACAAAAGGCATTGAGAGCTCAAAGGATCCAAAAATGTCATATCCAAGTTAAACTAGGTCAAGGTACATGTGTGAACCTCCCTTGGAGGTAACTTGACTTGCAAGTTATCTCAAAAATAGGAAAATGGTTCAAAAATGATCAAATAAAATGCACAAGGTACCTAAACAAGTTGGCAAATAGAGGCCAAAAGCTCAAAGTAAATATCCCCTCAAAGCACCATCAAAAGAAAATAATATTCAAGACGTGCCACTTTGAAATGGGAGAATCGAGGGTCAAAAGAAAAGCACCAAAAGTCAACCAACCAGGGGAAAATGGTCCTAAAAAATTGTTCAACTCATCATTGAGATGAGGATCAATTTTCATTCATTGGATCAAAAAGAAATGAGAGAAACAAAATAAAGAACAAACAATGTCACAAATTAACTCATTTAAAAAACACCTCTAATGTTTAATTATATTTAAAAATGAAAAATAAAATAAAAATTGTCTAAAAATAATAGACATCTCAAGGTTTGTAAAAACAAATTTTGTGAATTTTTTAGAACATTGGAGATATTTTTAATGAATTAAACTCAAACAAGAATAAAAGAAAATATTAAAAGAAATAAAAGAAAAAGAAAATGCAAGGAAAAAAAAGCACAGCCAACAGATCTAACTACCAGTCAATAGATCTAAGGGCCTAGAGTGCGCCATGCAAGCGCTGAGGGATTTAAGTGAAATGGCGCGTTTCACTGGGGATTGAGTGTGGTCTGGTTGACTCACGCACATGGTGAGTCTTAATCTTATTCATCCATTCCAAAAGTATACCAATCCAACAATCTATACCATGCCACGTATGCAAAAACCTAGTCAAACTACCTGAGAATAAATCTCACAGGTTGGATCAGTGTACCAAGTCTAGGAAGTCAGCCAGATCGTGTGGTTGGAATATCATCTTCTTCATTTAAATCCTCAAAGATGGAGGGAACCTCAGGTGGTGGCCGGAGAAGACTCCGGTTGTCTTCTCCGGCGAGGGAAACAGTGCACAGATGCAAAACCTAACCAAACTCAACAAATCTTATATGGAAAAAATGATCTACATGTTTTCTAGGTCTCAAATATGAAAAAATGGCAGAGAATCATGGCATAATGAGAGAGATAAGTTGAATTGTAAATACCTAGTGGAGAACTTCCAATGAGCCTTCAACTCTTGATGAAGCTCAAATAAAGATGTCCAGAAACGTTCCACAAACTTCAATAAAGCTTTTGCACTCTTCAATTTAGCTTGAAGTGGCTTGGATCTCAGAATTCGAATTTTGAATTTCCTTCACTTTTTCAAAATGCTCTAGCTCCAATTCTTCACCCAATTCGTGTTCTGATGATTTGTGAATGGTGGAAACCTTTTATGTGATGGATTTGAATCATAAGAGAGCCCAATGGCAGCCCCTAGAGCCCAATTGCAAATCCAACTTTTCTTTACTTTTTCACTTGTTCAAGTGCAAAAAAATGCCTCCAATTTGCCTCCAAAATGCCTCAAATCACTTACTTGGAGTGTATGAAGTATGAATGGCTGGGATTTGATCATTGTTTGATCTCAATGGTTGATATTACAAGTGTGACTTAAGCTTGAAGAAAGCTTGAAAATGGCACATCAAAACTCACCAAATTCAAATTCTTTCATTGCCATTGTGTTTGAAATATAGTTTGCACTCAAAATATGTATTCATTTGCACAAAAATGATCCAAAATGAATTAAATCCAATTTTCTCATTTTAAAACTTTTGCCATGAAAATCACTTTAAGAGTTCACCATTCTAAGCCAAATTCATGACTTCTCAATGCTTGGTTGAACAATTGACACCATTTGGAGTAGAATTGATGTTGGAAAAATCTCCATTTGAGGTGTGCAAGTTGGTGAAATGGACCTATAATTTTATGACCTATAATCTCACTTTCCCTAAATACCCGTGACTTGCAAGCCTCATAACTTGAGTTCTACAAATCAGATGAAAGACTTCTAGTACTCTTTAGAAAGCTAAGATCATGAGGAAAAAATTTCATGTTCACCAAAAGTTGAGGAGAAATATCCTTCTAGGTCAAAAATGGCTTGGAAGTTGGTTGACTTTTGTTGACCAAAATCACGTTCATCTGATGACCTGTAACTTGTCAGCATTATAACTTGAGTTCTATAAATCCAATCAAGGACTTCTAGTACTCAAAAGAAAGCTAAGAACATGCTCTACAAGTTTTATGTTGGTCTAAAGTTGAGATGAAACTTGTATCTTGAGATAGGTGGTCTTGAAGCTGAGGACTAAACAGGGGATTTTACACTGAGAACCCTAATTTAGTAACTTCTCACACACTTGATCCTTGATGAATTGATCTTGAAATGCTATACTAGACATCTCAACACAACATCCCATGACCATATAAACTTGGAATTGAGTTTTAATCTCCTTCAATTTCACAGTTGACTGGGGATTAACCAGATGAAAACCCTAGCTGCAACATTCTTGACTGTGGCTTCTTCCACCTCACACAACAACTTGAATAAGCTCCAACATGGCTCTCAAAGCACTCAATGAGCTCTCTCAACATCTTATATCCATAATCATAGATTCACAATCCTCTGATGATCTTGAACTGGCCTCCAAGTTAGGAGCTGAGCCACAATCATCCATCAATCCTTTCACAAGACTAATGCCCACTTCTAGATGACCTGATGACCATTCAAACTTGAGTAACACCCCTTGCTTAGGCTTAACACTCTGTTAAGACTCCTATTTCTATGCACAACCTCTTGATCCCCTGTTCAATGAAATATGCTATGCAATGCAAATGCTAGAAAGAAATGACATGAAACACAAACCAAGTTAAGAAAAGGTTGGGCAAATTTTGGGGTGCAACAGCTGCCCCTATTCAAACGACTTAGACCTGAATGAGTAAAAAGCGAACGACTTTCATGCAATCAAGGTAAAATATGATTGAATACCAAAGAACCCGGAAATTTTCCAACCGCAGAAAATAAATCTGCAAACAAGAATCTCCAGAGATAACTGCTTTGATTACAAACGCATTCCGCTGGGGAAAAGAGAAACCTAACAAGTAACTCTGCTTGGGGAAAACCCTGAAATAGGGGAATACTTCAAATTGCCGGAATATGGATATTCAACGAACAAAATGAATCAATGAAATTTTCCGGAGCCTGAACGCTTAACGTAATAGCCGCAGCCTGAATACTCGACGTAATAGTCAGAGCCTGAACGCTCAATGTAAGATTGACCGGAGCCTGAATACTCAACGAACAAAAGGATATTTCATTTGCAAATTCACCGGAGCCTGGATACTCAACGGAGAAGCCGGAGCTTGGATGCTCAACGTAAAATTGACCGGAGCCTGAATACTCAACGGGCCAAGAAGTGCACCATAAACTGGAATCTTATTGGGGGTCTAGATACTCAACGAAATTGGAATCACGGAAAAAATGTCGGAGTATGGATACCCAACGCACAAGAGAAATTACCACATATTGGAAATCGGTCGGAGTCTGGATACTCAACATAGTACATCGGAGCCTGAACGCTCAACAAAAATAAACCGGAGCCTCAATGCTCAACGAAAGTGACCGGAGCCTGGATACTCAACGGACAAAAGAGATCATCATCATACGAAAATTGCCGGAGTCTGGATACTCGAAGGAAAATTGACCGGATCCTGGATACTCAACGGACAAAACAAAATACCACAAATCAGAAATTCACCGGAATCTGGATATTCAACGGAGTAGGAGTACAACCACCAAACTTATCAAGGTCTGCATACCTAACTGACTTTACCGGAGTCTGGATACTCAACGAAAAAAACAATGCTTCACAAATAGAACATTCACCGGAGTCTGGATACTCAACGGAGAAACCGAAGCCTGAATGCTCGACGACAAATAATCCGGAGCCTGGATGCTCAACGAAGAAGAAACACTCACGGGAGTTCTAAGAATACCATTTCAAGTCGACGGAGTCTGAATACTCAACGTAAAAATTGGAGCCTGAATGCTCAACGACATTGACCGGAGTCTGGATACTCAACAAACTAAAGGGAAAATATCACAAATATAACCATCACAACCTGAACACCACAGTGTCTTCACCGGAGTCTGGATACTCGACGAAAAAAAGCACAATAATATCAATTACCGTGGTCTGGATACCACAACCATCTTTACTAGAGTATGGATACTCGACGGAAAAAAGGAAAACCCCATCGACTGGGAACAGACCAGAGTCTGGATACTCAACGGACAAAAGACTTCATCACCATACTTATCATGACCCGCTAAGATCCGAAGATACTACTGGGGAATAACATGGGCCGGGGTCTGGATACCACGCAGGCTAAGAGAAATCACATGGTCTAGATACCAAGGGAAAAGATCGGATCTCCGAAGATACACCTGAAACAAATAGATAACAACCTGGCTTATGTTTCACATGCATATGTTTGAAAATGGCGTAATGCTCCATACGAAATGGAAATGCTACGCATTTGGGTAGATGTTATGCACGCATGCAGATGCAACGGAACTGAATCGACAAAATAAATGCTAGAGATACAGAAAACACCCTGCTGAGGCAAGAAAATAACCCTGTTGAAAGAATCAACGACTCTGGGGATAAAGCACAAACTTGCTCATGCCAATAACGATTGGACTTATGCTGAGAAACGGGTCCTCGCTGACCTTTGGGGATTGCTCCACTGGGGAACGAACCTAACCAGGCTGCAAATTACTTTGTGGAAAGAAAATCCAATCATAACTCACTGGGGAGTGCATACAAGCATGCATCTTGCAGGGATTAAATGTGCATCAATTGCCGAAGGAAAGCGTAAACGCTGCCTGCTCGCTCAAAACCGCATACAAACTCTATTGGGGATAGAGACGTGAACTTCACTGATCGGGGAAGTAGATTCAAGTTGGGGATAGGACGAACTTCATCCATACCTTTTGCCCCAAGGGTAACGACCCTACAACACTAAACAAACAGGCAAGATATCCTACGTAATCGGAACCATCTTAGTTATCATTCGTGACGTTGTTCAATTAATTCAAAGTTTTAACAATTATTGGCTAAGGCCTGCAAGTTTATGTAAGTGCAAGTTCATCAAAACATTGGGCGTTTTCACAGACAAAACAGTAAAAGTTAAAACAAAGCACACAAATCAAGTAATGAATAGTATATGTTTATTAATAAATGGCCTGTAAATAGGAAAAGTTTTACAACAGATGCAACTCCTGAAAAGAGGAAGCTGCGCAAAAACAAATACAGATATGCACAGAAATATACAAAAGTGTACAAAAATGTCGGCAACGTGGCACAGACAAACACCATGAGCTGATCCCTCTATGACTCGCCTGACTCTGATGCTTCCCCGACACTTCGTCTTTAGAAGAGATTGATTCGGATAAACAACCCTCAGGTTCTCTCAATCCACTAAGCAATGAAGTTCCAACGCAGACTGCCGTCATTTGCTTTTTCAATCCCTAACTTCTGCCTGAACTGCCCTTTCGGGTTTTCGATTCACCGGGATACCCATTTTTGCCAAAGTCACCTTTTCAGGTTTTCGACTTTGCGGGTTTACATCTTTTCATTTTTATCCCTAATTTTTTCCCGAACCTATTTTCCTTTTTTATGGTTCGCCGAGATGCCCCATTTTTGCCTGGATTTTTCTTTTTGTGTCCAGCGGGTTTCTTTTTAAGCAAAGTATTTTTTAACTGCATCTGTGTTCACAGGGGATGTGAAATCTTCACCATCCATGGTGGCTAACAACAAGGCTCCTCCGGAGAAGACCTTTCGAACGACATATGGACCTTCATAATTGGGAGTCCATTTGCCCCTGTGATTTGATTGTGGTGGGAGAATCTTTTTCAATACAAGATTGCCCGTCTGAAAGCTTCGAGGGCGCACCTTCTTGTCGTAAGCTTTCTTCATCCGACTCTGATACAACCGACCATATACGATGGACGCTAGCCTCTTTTCATCCATCAGGCTAAGCTGATTCAATCTGTTCTTTATCTATTCTACCTCATCAAGTTTCACGTCGACCAAAACTCTTAAAGAAGGAATCTCGACCTCTAGCGGTAGGACAACTTCCATACCGTACACTAGCAAGAAAGGAGTTGCCCCAGTTGATGTGCATACCGTCGTACGATAACGTGAAGAGCAAAGGGCAACATCTCATGCTAATCTTTGTAGGTAACAACCATCTTTTGCACTATCTTTTTGATATTCTTGTTGGCTGCTTCGACAACGCCATTCATCTTCGGCCGATAGGGTGATGAGTTGTGATGCTCGATTTTGAAGTTCTGGCATAACTCCTTCACCATCTTATTGTTCAGATTCAAACCATTGTTAGTAATGATTCGCTCGGGTATTCCATATCTGCAAATGATGTCCTTCTTTATGAATCTTGCTACGACTTGCTTTGTGACATTGGTGTACGAAGCTGCTTCAACCCACTTGGTGAATTAATCAATGGCAACCAAGATGAAACGATGACCGTTGGATGTGGTGGGCTCAATCTTGCCAATCATATCAATGCCCCAGATGGAGAAAGGCCACGGGGATGCCATAACATTCAACGGGCACGACGGTACATGTATCTTATCTGCATAAATCTGGCATTTATGGCATTTCTTCGCAAATTTGAAACAATCAGACTCCATAGTTAGCCAATAATACCCTGCTCGTAAGAGTTTTTGAGACATGGCATGTCCTCCAGCATGTGTACCGAAAGTACCCTCATGGACCTCTTCCATAAGTAGCGTTGCCTCTTTTTCATCCACACATCTCAACAACACCAAATCATGGTTCCTTCTGTAAAGCACACCATCTGGGTTTAGATAAAAGTTGCCAGACAACCTCCTCAACGTCTTCTTATCCTGAGCCGAAGCCCCTGGTGGATACTCTTGCTTCTTGAGGAAGTTCTGTATATCGTAAAACCATGGCTTGCTATCAGCAGCTTCATCAATGGCGAATACGAAAGCGGGTCTGTCCAAGCGAGAAATGACTATTCTGGGAGCATCATTCCAGAAATTCACTTTGTACATCGAAGATAGCGTTGCCAAAGCATCGGCCATCTGATTCTCTGCTCGCGGCACGTGGTGAAAATCTACCCGATCGAAGAAGGGTAACAACCTCCTTGCGTAATCTCTGTAAGGAATTAGATTCGGTTGACGAGTTTCCCACTCTCCCATGATTTGATTAACCACTAGCGCTGAATCGCCATATACATCCAAATTCTTGATTCTTAAATCAATAGCCTCTTCCAGACCCATGATACATGCTTCGTACTCATCTTCATTGTTAGTGCAAGGGAATGTCAACCTGGCAGTGAACGGGATATGAGTACCATGAGGAGTTGTAATAATTGCCCCAATTCCACTACCATAGGAGTTGACAGCACCGTAGAATATCATCTGCCACTGGGAATCCTTCTCTGGACCTTCGTCGTGTAATGGTTCTTCACAATCTTTTGCTTTGAGGAACATGATATCCTCGTTAGGAAATTCAAACTTCACCGGTTGATAATCTTCGATAGGCTGCTCACCAAGGTATTCTGACAGAACACTTCCTTTGATGGCTTTCTGGGAAATATATTGTATATCGTATTCTGTCAGTACCATCTGCCACTTGGCAATTCTTCCTGAGAGCGCTTGCTTCTCGAAGACATACTTAATCGGATCCATCTTTGAAATCAGCATGGTTGTGTGATTGAGCATATATTGTCTCAAACGTTTGGAAGCCCAAGCAATTGCGCAACACGTTTTCTCGAGCATTGAGTAACGGGACTCACAATCTGTGAACTTTTTACTCAAATAATAAATCGCATGCTCCTTTCTTCCAGTCTCGTCGTGTTGACCGAGAACACAACCCACACTGTTCTCAAGAACTGTTAAGTACATGATTAAAGGCCTTCCAGCTATTGGGGGTATCAATATCGGAGGCTCTTGTAAGTATTCTTTTATCTTATCAAATGCTTTTTGACAATTTTCATTCCAGACAACCGCCTGATCTTTCTTTAACAATTTAAACATTGGTTCACACGTGGCTGTGAGATGAGATATGAACCGAGCAATGTAGTTCAATCTCCCCAGGAAACCACAGACCTCTTTTTCTATTCTCGGCGTTGGCATGTCTTGTATGGCTTTTATCTTTGCAGGGTCGACCTCGATTCCTTTTTTGCTGACAATAAACCCCAATAACTTTTCAGACCGAACTCCAAAAGTGCACTTATTTGGATTCAACCTCAATCTAAACTTCCTAAGCCTCTCAAACAGCTTCAATAAATTAACCAGATGCTCTTCCTCCATTTGGGACTTCGCTATCATGTCATCAACATAGACCTCGATCTCATGATGAATCATATCATGAAACAAAGTCACCATTGCCCGCTGATAAGTTGCCCCTGCGTTTTTCAACCCAAAAGGCATTACTTTATAGCAAAACGTTCCCCACGGTGTAATGAATGTTGTTTTCTCCATGTCCTCTGGTGCCATTTTTATCTTATTATAACCCGAGAAACCATCCATGAAGGAAAACACCAAAAATTGAGCCGTATTGTCGACCAATACGTCAATGTGAGGGAGCGGGAAATCATCTTTTAGGCTCGCCTTATTCAGATCCTTGTAATCTACACACATCCGTACCTTACCATCTTTCTTAGGTACAGGTACGATGTTGGCGACCCACGGAGGGTAAGTGGTTACGGCTAAAAATCCAGCGTCCAACTGCTTCTGGACTTTTTCTTTGATTTTTACAGTCATATCTGGTCTTGTCCTTCTAAGCTTTTGTTTGACCGACGGACATTCCTCGCGCAACGGTAAGCGATGAACCACTATGTCGGTATCAAGCCCGGGAATATCCTCGTATGACCAAGCAAAGATGTCACTATACTCTCGAAGCATCTCGATCAGTCTTTTCTTGATGTCACTCTGTAGTGCAGCCCCTATCCGAACATTTCTGACAACTTCTTCAGAACCCAGATTAATAACCTCGATTTCCTCCTGATGAGGCAGAATGATCTTCTCTTCTTGTTTCAAGAGTCTGGCTAGTTCTTCAGGCAAGTCTTCATCCTCATCAATCTCTTCTTCAGCTTGATATATAGGTTGATCAAAGTCGAGCCGAGTCATAGGAGGTTCTGAACCGGTGTCATCTGCAATAGGAATCCTGCAATGAAAATGGTTAAATGTTTCAAACAATATGCAAACAAGTGTAAACCACATTGCCATTTCATTGTGAAAAATAAAAATAAGAAAAACAGAGATCACAAAATTTGAATGAGAAAACGCCCTTTGATTAATTGATAAACAATGTTCAGACATAAACAAATAAGGCCCTGAAGTAAAATACCACTATGCCCCGGGTAGGACATAGGGTAGTACAATAACTGGAAAAACAAAGCATTACTGTTATGTCATCACTTGAATGAATTCTTCAATTGACCAGTTGCGCAGGCTCTGTCCCGGAATACATGGCTTGATCCAGGCGTCCATATCACAATCGTTGTCTCCGTCTTCATCATCAGAAATGGCATTAATCTGCTCAAAGAAAACACCTCCGCTAGTAAATCTGATCGGCCCCTTGAACTTCGGCGTGCTTTGTGAAGACGGTGGGCGGTACCCCAGACCAAACTGCTTCTGAGGTATATTAATTACCTCCTGCTTCTGAGGTATATTAATCACCTGCCCCCAGCCTTGGGCTGAACCAGCTTGCACCACAACCTGCGCTTCTTTAAAGGAAGACATAGCCACCTCAGGCTCTTTTCTCACTACCGGAGACTTTTCTTTAATCTTGACCGCTTCGAAGGCCTGGAAAAGAGTTTCATGGATCTCTCTATCCACTTTAACATACTTAAAGGATGATAAATGGCTGACCATGATATCCTCCTCCCCGTATACCGTAACAACGCTACTGCCAACCATATATTTCAGCTTTTGATGCAGCGTGGAGGTCACAGCTCCCGCTGAATGAATCCATGGGCGACCTAGTAGACAATTGTAGGCCGGCTGGATATCCATGATGTAAAACACTGCATCAAATAATTCAGGTCCAACCTGAATAGGCAAAGTTACCTCCCCAAACGCAGATCTTCGGGTTCTGTCAAATGCATGCACCACCAAATCACTTGGCGTGCAAATCAACCCCTTCATATCTAATTTCATTAGGGCCTTCTTCGGAAGCACGTTTAAAGACGATCCCGTATCCACAAGCACGTGAGACATGTGAGCCCCTCGACATTCTAAAGATATGTGCAGCGCACAATTATGATTTCTGCCTCTTGGCGTCAAATCCAAGTCTGTAAAGCCTAAGCCATTTCCTGCGTTTACGTGCGCCACAACTCCCTCGAGTTGGTTGACTGAAATTTCCTGCGGCACGTAAGCAGTGTTTAGTATTCTCAGCAATGCATTCCTATGCGCCTTAGAGCAAAGGAGCAACAACAAGATAGATATTTTGGAAGGAGTTTGCTGCAAATGATCGACTATCTTATAGTCGCCTTTCGGAATCAGCCTCATGAATTCCTCCGTGTCTTTCAACAAAGATTCTCTTTCCCCAGATTGAGAAGTCTCCTCCACTACCGGTCTTTTCCCCTTGTCCACCTTATCAACAGTCACCTCAGGCGACGAAAAGACTTGGCCACTGCGAGTAATACCTCCTTCTCCCACGAGATTGTCAACTGAACTTGCAGGGGGATCATTCAAATTTATCTTCTGCCCACTACAATACACTTCGGCTCCGTAGTTCCACGGAATAGCCTTAGTGCTTTCAAACGGCACAGGACCTGCTTTGGTGATAGTTATCATTGGTGGCTTTGGTGCATAGATAGTAATAGTCTTGTATGGGGTGGAGATTATCGCGATCTCATTCTTTTCTTCAGCCACCAAATCCTCAGACTCTCTTCCAATAGAACGGTCAAATTGTAAAACTCCGTTATCCATCATCTCCTGAATACATCTTCTCAACAATCCATATCCTCTCTCAGGATCAGCAGAACATTGAACACAGTCCTCAGCACAACCCGGGAAAACACCCCCTTTTAACAATCTGGCTTTCACAAAGCTTAAGGGTGTCTTCAGTTCATCAACATCCGTCACCAAATTCAACACCTCCTCATTGATAATTGCATTAACCCCAGCCTGCCCATGATTCGACATGGGATTCTGCACCACATTGGGAACATCATTAGAAAAATTAATCGCCTTACTGTCAATTATGTCTTACACTTTATGTTTGAAGGCTTTACAATTATCAATGTTATGTCCTGGAGCACCCGAATAAAATTCACAGCGAGCATTTGCATCGTACCTAGGTGGAGGTGGTTCGGTCAAGGGAGCCAAAGTCCTTTTCTGAATCAATTGCAGCTGTAGCAAAGCCTGCAATAACTGAGAGTAAGGCATAGGAGGCGCATCAAAATGTCTATTTGCTGCCCGACCTCTATCTTGGTATCTTCCGTACCCCTGTTAATTTTGTTACGGTCGTTGTTGTTGTTGTTGCTGACGCTGTTGTTGTTGTGGTTGTTGAATGGCTGGAATGGTGATGCTGGCAATTTGCTGATGTTGCCGATTTTGACCTCTATTTCTTCCCCGTGAACTGGATACAACGTTAGTATCTCCCTCTCGCCTTTTGTTTCTGAATACCTTCTTTTTCCCCCCCAGCTGAGGGCACCTCACCAGCATTGATCTTTCCTAACTTAATTTCATTCTCCACCCTCTCCCCGGTGATTATTAAGTCAGAAAAGCTGCCTGACATACTGCTAATCAACTTTTCATAGTACACTCCCGGTAAAGTAGCAACAAACATGTCAACGAGCTCGCGCTCTACCATGGGAGGCTGCACTCTAGCAACAAGCTCTCACCACCTCTGGGAAAATTCTTTAAAGCATTCACTATTCTTTTGGGAAAGATTTTGCAGCTGGACTCTATTTGGAGCAAGGTCACTGTTGTACTAATAGTGCCTTACAAAAGCCTCGGCTAGGTCCCTCCAGCTACGAACATTTGCGGGCTCCAAGCTCATGTACCATTCTAGTGAGGGACCAAATAAACTATCTTGGAAGAAGTGCATAAGTAGTTTCTCGTCGTCCGAGTACGCAGACATCTTTCTATAATACGAGCGCAGGTGAACCCTCGGAAAAGTGGTGCCTTTGTACTTATCAAAGTCAGGCACTTTGAACTTTGGTGGCACCTCAAGCCTGGGATCAGTCCCAGGTTAGACATATACAACCCCATAGAGTTTTGGCATTCAAGAGACCTCATCTTCTCTTTGATCATCTTAATCCTCCTATCAGCCTCAGAAGGTAATTCAGAGGCTACAACTCTTGGTGAAAACACATCCTCTTGTCTATCCTCATTCCAGATATGGTCCATATTATCGTGTATGGCACACATGGTGTCAAGACCATAGCCGTTTCCATTACCATTACCACCATTAGCAAAACCAGCATTACCACCGTTTCCAGCACCAGCAGCGTGACCACTCCCTCCAGCAGTAGGGATGACTAAGGTTGGCATAGAATTGTCTGCTCGAGGAGTTTCAATATGAGGAGGGTTAGCAGCAATCCCACCGTGTAACACACCATCACCATAACTCGTGCAATCAAAGGCTGCACTAAAGTCTGAAGTTGCGTCTGGCCACTAGCAACCCCTTGCATGACCTCCATCAGTTGTGCCATCCGATCTCTCATCTCTTGCATTTCTGCCTACATCTGATCCATCAGTCTTTTCTGGTTTCTTCTGGTACCGTACCGGTGAGTTGTCAAGTCAGCAATCCTGAAACACTAGTAAACCACAAGAGAAATAAGGTTAACAGTCCCGGTGCACCTACAAATGTGAGAAAAATGCTAAAATGCAGACATGTATTTATGCAACAGGGAAATCTCCCCCTCGATTCTGGTTTCCAGGAAAAACATAATAATGGAGAACCCTACGGACAAGCATAGAGTATCAACTCCTCGTATATAGATCAAAAGGCAACATGCAATGTACAAGCTACAACTGAGTACAAATAAGGAAAAGACCTCAACCAACAAGCCTAGTGATGGTCAATACAACAAATAAACAACGAAACTACAATAGAAATAAACAAGACGGTCAAGCAGGATAATGTGATCGGAAATCCTCCAACAGCTTCAGCGTCTCAGGATGATCCGGCCTAGCAAGTAGTCCCCGAATAAGCAAATCCTGCTGGCTAACAGTATGCTGTAGACTATCAACATGATCCTCCAAAGCTTCTTCCCCAAAACGTGCCTCAAGCCTGCGTCTCTTGGAGTCAGCCCTCAACCTGAGATCCTTCAAATTCGCGATCGCTTCATTCAACCTGTACTCACTGTCTCGTCTAAGTGATGCTTCTGCTACAATCTCCCCATCTTTGGCATTAAGCTGCGCCTTCAACTTGTTGATCTGAAGTTTTAACCTGTCTTCACGCTCCTTGTTGTTAGTGAGCATGGCATTCCATACTGATTCAAACTTGGAGATCCTCAAGTAAGCCCTATCCAACTCTTCCTTCTTAGTAACAAGAACACTGTGGACAGTGTTCAAATCTCGGCCTGTGCGCTCTCTATCACTAGTCTCCTTAGTCAGATATGTACCCAGTTTGTTCACAAGCTCGGTTTGTCTCTTGAAAGAATTGACGGCATCAATCTTCTCGCTTCGGAGCTGGATGATCTCTTTCTCCAATTCTTCATTCGTTTTTCTCACTTCTTCCTTCTCTGACAATACCTGATTGTATTTTTGGATATCTATAATAGTGGGTTCCTCTATCATGAGAGGATACAGAGGTGCAACTGCAGGGAATGGCATCAAGAACTTCATATCTCTATCATGAATCCAAGCCAAGTAAGGGTCATATGCTCGGTTGTTACTCTTCCCCAAAGCTAACTTCCCTTTCCGATGAATGTTATTCCATGCATGCTCAAGTCTGCCCAAAGTCTCGCCCTCCAATAAACCAGAAAGATACAGAGATTCCTGTATCTCCTCTTCTCTAGGAGGCTCCCTCAATGCATACCCAAACTGTCTCACCAATAAAGAAGGGTTATAGTTGATGCAACCTTTCCTTCCGACCAAAGGGACGTTAGGAAAACCACCACAACTATAAACAATATTTGTACCCAGCATGTCTCGATCAAACCAAACAATATTCTCTGCAGATAGTCCCATCAACCTCTCCGACCATTTTGAAGTACTAGCAGTAGCCACAAATGGATTCGTCTTGGGCATATGACTAACAAACCAAGCGTATAATAGAGGAACACAGCAAGCCACATTCTTTCCCCTTCGTTTCTCATACTTGTAATGCACAAAATGATAAACATCTCCAAGAAGAGTGGGCACTGGGTTTCTCGAAGCCAGTATATGAAATGCATCCAAATCCACAAAGTCAGGGAGATTAGGAAACAATACAATGCCATATATACAAAGAGCAAGAACAGCGTTAAATGCAATCCAACAACCATCCTTAGCAAACTGCCAAGCTTTATCAACTAGGAAAGCCAGAGGAAAACCATGCACTCCATTCCGCTCTGTCAGACCCCCCTGTAACTCTGAAACATCCACATGTACTATGGCAGCTAGCTTAACCAGATCAGGCTTAGCGTCAATATGAACAAATGGCATCTGACTAAGAATAGGCACATCCAACAATACTGAGTACTCCTCCAAGGTAGGCGCCAGGATATAGTCAGGAAAGACAAAACACCTCAACTGTGGATCGTAGAACTGCAGAAAGGCATAAAGGCCATCCACCTCATGTGCTGAAGGCTTGCAGACCCATCTCAATAATCTCCTATAGGACTGCCTGAAATCCTCCATCACCTTCCCACCAGCCAGGGAAATCAAACTCAGCAAAGATCTAACATCTGGAGTTGGAAGCTTGTAAGCCACTGTTCTCTTCAAGGGAATAAGATCACTAGAATTGAAGGAGAAATATGCACCTGTAACACAAATACATGTTAATGAAATGCAGATGAAAATGCAAATGAAAATGCAAACAAGGGATCAAGACTGATGTGCTGTTGGTCGAGAAGAGCCAGCGCTTCGCCTTAGCAAGAACAAAGTACCGACAATAGGACCCACTGATAAACAGATTCACACTGTAAAGAACCGGGTATTCTGAAAGCCAAAGTTTCCTGCATAACCCAATCCCTCTCACAGATATGGACCTATCCACTAATAAGGTTCGACATCCTATGCGTTTGTCAGCGTCACAGACTTTCAAGAAATGATGATACGCTCACCATTTCTGGTTTGGCATCATAATCTCTTAAAGAGGCCTCACTTAACTGACTCACAAATAATCGGTCCCCAGAGTCGACAACCCTCAAATCCAAAATTCCTTCGAGCCCAAAGGGCCAGAAAGAAAATTGTCAAAGAGAATCTCGTCCGAGCGCGAATTTCATGATGAACTATTACGAGCAAAGCAAGAACATCCACCACTACTTTCCACTACTAAAGCTAGGTGTATACTCAAGCCTGGGTCTGGCTTATCGCTCAATGAAACTTCCCTCTCCACAGCACAGTAGTAATGACATATGATGCGGAAAGTAAATGCGAGAAATATAAATAAAGCACATATATACAACACCCAAAGATAAACAGACAAGCGCTAGGATTGACTCGCATAGGGAATCAGGGTCCCCAGCAGAGTCGCCAGGTGTCGCAATTGCGAAAAACAACCGGCGGAAAAAATAGAAGAGTCGCCACTTTCGTTATTTATCCCAAAGAGGGGGAAAGGAAACGATCGGAAAAACCTGACGGAAAAGGGAAAGACAAGGTCATCGCAACCATGTCTGGATTCGGGAGTCGATTACGCAAGGGGAAGGTATTAGCACCCCTCACGTCCTTCATACTCGACGGGATCCACGCATTATTGTCTATCTAAAAGGGTGTGTTGAAACTATCTAGCTAAAGGCTCAGGGACAAAAGGAAAAATAAAAGAGAAGTGACTCGGCAGAGCATCGCCGCTCTGTGCCTACTACCCCCTCGTGCAATGGGAAAGTCAGAGTCAACGTAGTTCGACTAACTACGGGTGAAGGGGGGAAGGTTGCTCGCCAAGACATCGCGTCTTGTGCCTATCTGGTATTAAAGATCAGAGCGAACGTAGTTCGGGCTAAAAAGGACCACAGGTTGGTTCAAAAGTTTTTAGGCCCGAGTAGGGTTAACAAGTAATTTTAGCAGTTGGTGTATCTCGACCATTGGAGACTTAGGCGTTACCGTTTGCGGTAGAACTAAGAGTTAACGACACTCTTTTATCTGAAAAGATTTTCTTGATTAGAATCCTGAAGGATGAAAAAGGTTTGAAATGTTTTTGTGTTTTTTAGAGAAGAAGTGTTTTGAATTTAATTTGTAACTCATGTCGCACTAGAGACTATGACCTAAGAGCGAATGCGTCGTATATCACCCAAAGGGTGTACACTAAACACTCTAGGTCATTGAGAGGAGGCCCCTCAATTACCATTTCTCAAGTAGCTTAAGGCTCATAGCGTGCTACACTTGTCATTCTTTATTAGATGTTTTAAGAATGTTTGAAGATGAGAAGAGAAGAAAGAACACTAATGGGAGACTAATCAATCCTAAAAGTTATCATGCAAAGTGGACTTAAAGTTGAGATTCAAAGGGAACTACCTAATGTTATCATGCATGGTTAGGCACCTAATGTCTATCATAACCTCAAGAGGTTAGAGAACTTATGGGGAGCATGGCAAAGAAAGCAAAAGAAGAAGAAGAAGAAGAAAAAGAAAGCATATGCAAATGAAAATGCAAACATAAGATGCACAAATAGAATGAAAGTGAGAGGAAAATAGTGTGGGGCAGTAGCCTCCACAAGCTCATATCAACCAAGCATGCATATGGAAATGCAAGAAAAGAGAATAAGGAGAAATGCACAAGAAGAAATTAATCAAACAAGAACAAACTACACAAAGATGCACCAAAAGTGGGAGGAAATGACCTAAGTCAAACAACATCGACCACACCAACAAAACTAAACCAAAATGAAAGGTAAAACAAAACCCAAAGCCAAGTGAGGATGGGAGACCAAATGAGGGCAGCAAGGACCTTATAATAGGTACTCAACCATAAGCATCACTCATCAAAAGCAAAGAAGCACCAAAAGTGTCCTCAAGGATTCATCATTCTAGGTATGCTTCAAATACCTCCAAAGGAGGGAGCAAGCCACCTTAAATGACACTCCAAGGTCATTGGACAGAAGGTAAAGATGAAGAGGAAAGCTCAAAAGCAAAATCAAAGCATAACAAAAAGAAATTCAAATAAAAACATAAAGGAATGCAAACAAGCTACACATTAAAATCCTAATGGAAAGCTTAAAAGAAAACAAACAAATGAACAAGGAAGAAACAATATCATGACATAAAAACAAACAAACATCATCCTTAACATGTTAGAAACATGAAACAAAAGGCATTGAGAGCTCAAAGGATCCAAAAATGTCATATCCAAGTCAAACTAGGTCAAGGTACATGTGTGAACCTCCCTTGGAGGTAACTTGACTTACAAGTTACCTAAAAAATAGGAAAATGGTTCAAAAATGATCAAATAAAATGCACAAGGTACCTAAAGAAGTTGGCAAATAGTGTCCAAAAGATCAAAGCAAATATCCCCTCAAAGCACCATCAAAAGAAAATAATATTCAAGACGTACCACTTTGAAATGGGAGAATCGAGGGTCAAAAGAAAAACACCAAAAGTCAACCCTAAAGTCAACCAACCAAGGGCAAAATGGTCCTAAATTTTTTTTAACTCATCATTGAGATGAGGATCAATTTTCATTCATTGGATCAAAAAGAAATGAGAGAAACAAAATAAAGAACAAACAATGTCACAGTTTAACTAATTTAAAAAACACCTCCAATGTTTAATTATATTTAAAAATGAAAAATAATCTGAAAAATAAAATAAAAATTGTCTAAAAATAATAGACATCTCAAGGTTTGTAAAAAATATTTGTGTGAATTTTTTAGAACATTGGAGATATTTTTAATGAATTAAACTCAAACAAGAATAAAAGAAAATATTAAAAGAAATAAAAGAAAAAGAAAATGCAAGGAAAAAAAGCACAGCCAACGGATCTAACTACCAGTCAATAGATCTGAGGGCCTAGAGCGCACCCTGCAAGTGCTGAGGGATTTAAGTGAAACAGCGCGTTTCACTGTGGATTGAGTGTGGTTTGGTTGACTCACGCACACGGTGAGTCTTAATCTTATTCATCCATTCCAAAAGTATACCAATCCAACAATCTATACCACGCCACGTATGCAAAACCCTAGTCAAACTACCTGAGAACAAATATCACACGTTGGATCAGTGTACCAACTCAAGGAAGTCATCCAGATCGTGTGGTTGGAAGATCATCTTCTTCATTTAAATCCTCAGAGATGGAGGGAACCTCAGGTGGTGGCCGGAGAAGACTCCGGTCGTCTTCTCCGACGAGGGAAATAGTGTACAGATGCAAAACCTAACCAAACTCAACAAATCTTATATGGAAATTCATTTACAACTCACGAGGATCATGAATCCGTGGCTATTTTCCATTAATTCCTCACAGCAAACTCAAATCGAAGATAAACAGTTTCACTCCTCAAATCCAAAAGTTCTCAAACCTTACTCAATTTTGTCCAGAAATCATCTATAGGTTATAGAGATCATGGATCCATCAAAAATTAAGAAAAACATCACAAGAACAAGCCATACCGGATCAAAACAGTTTGGAGCTTCATCCAACAATCATCACAAATGCTAGTTCATTTTAGTGATTAATGATCTACATGTTGTCTAGGTCTCAAATATGCAAAAATGGCAGAGAATCATGGCATAATGAGAGAGATAAGTTGAATTGTAAATACCTAGTGGAAAACTTCCAATGAGCCTTCAACTCTTGATGAAGCTCAAATAAAGATGTCCAGAAACGTTCCACAAACTTCAATAAAGTTTTTGCACTCTTCAATTTAGCTTGAAATGGCTTGGATCTCAGAATTCGAATTTTGAATTTCCTTCACTTTTTCAAAATGCTCTACCTCCAATTCTTCACCCAATTCGTGTTCTGATGATTTGTGAATGGTTGAAACCTTTTATGTGATGGATTTGAATCATAAGAGAGCCCAATGGCAGCCTCTAGAGCCTAATTGCAAATCAGACTTTTCTTCACTTTTTCACTTGTTCAAGTGCACGAAAATGCCTCCAATTTGCCTCCAAAATGCCTAAAATCACTTACTTGGAGTGTATGGAGTATGAATGGTTGGGATTTGATCCTTGTTTGATCTCAATGGTTGATATTACAAGTGTGACTTAAGCTTGAAGAAAGCTTGAAAATGGCACATCAAAACTCACCAAATTCAAATTCTATCATTGCCATTGTGTTTGAAATATAGTTTGCACTCAAAATATGTATTCATTTGCACAAAAATGATCCAAAATGAATTAAATCCAATTTTCTCATTTTAAAGCTTTTTCCATGAAAATCACTTTAGGAGTTCACCATTCCAAGCCAAATTCATGACTTCTCAATGCTTGGTTGAACAATTGACACCATTTGGAGCACTTTTGATGTTGGAAAAATCTCCATTTCAGGTGTGCAAGTTGGTGAAATGGACCTATAATTTTATGACCTATAATCTCACTTTCCCAAAATACCCCTGACTTGCAAGCCTCATAACTTTAGTTCTAGAAATTAGATGAAAGATTTCTAGTACTCTTTGGAAATCTAAGATCATGAGGAACAACTTTCATGTTCACCAAAAGTTGAGGAGAAATATCCTTCTAGGTCAAAAATGGCTTGGAAGTTGGTTGACTTTTGTTGACCAAAATCACATCCATCTGATGACCTGTAACTTGTCAGCATCATAACATGAGTTCTATAAATCCAATCAAGGACTTCTAGTACTCAAAAGAAATCTAATAACATTCTCTACAAGTTTCATGTTGGTCAAAAGTTGAGATGAAACTTGTATCTTGAGATAGGTGGTCTTGAAGCTGAGGACTAAACAAGGGATTTTACACTGAGAACCCTAATTTAGTAACTTCTCACACACTTGATCCTTGATGAATTGATCTTGAAATGATATACTAGACATCTCAAAACAACATCCCATGACCATAGAGACTTGGAATTGAGTTTTAATCTCCTTCGATTTCACAATTGACTGCGGATTAACCAGATGAAAACCCTATATGCAACATTCTTGACTGTGGCTTCTTCCACCTCACACAACAACTTGAATAAGCTCCAACATGGCTCTCAAAGCACTCAATGAGCTCTTTCAATATCTTATATCCATAATCATGAATTCACAATCCTCTGATGATCTTGAACTGGCCTCCAAGTTAGGAGTTGACCCACATACATCCATCAATCCTTTCACAAGACTAATGCCCACTTCTAGATGACCTGATGACAATTCAAACTTGAGTAACACCCCTTGCTTAGGCTTAACACTCTGAGAAGACGCCTCTTGCTATGCACAACCTCTTGATTCCCTGTTCAATGAAATATGCTATGCAATGCAAATGCTAGAAAGAAATGACATGAAACATAAACCAAGTTAAGAAAAGGTTGGGCAAATTTTGGGGTGCAACACACTTGCCTGCAGACTCTGATTCTAACATTACCAATTCCCAGTAGTTGAGATTAAAAGACAACAAAAGGGTCTTCGGGAATAAGAATTATAATTTGTTCACACTAACTAGCAACAAGACCCCTAACGCCGTAACTAGGAATTAAGAAATAATATGGAATATCCTATTGGGTCTTTGAGCAGCTGTTATAATTCACTTTAAGAATTCTTGATTTTATTTGTAAAAGAAATGCTATGATTTTGTAATTACTTTGTAACAATGATCATGCATACAATTTTTTAAGTATGGTGACATTGTCATGGAAAACGTATATTAACCAAATCCTTGGAATGAAGAATGATAATGATAGTGCTCTAGTTATTTCATGTGTAGAATCTTTATCTTGTGCTAAGCATTTTTTTGTCACTTTGTATTGATATGTATCCTTGTCTTGAATTTAGAAAATAATTGGATGAGCCAAAGTCTCGAAATCATGTGATTTTTCAATATTTTGCGTTTGCAAATGAATTTTGAACCTTGTATCCAATCTTTTTTAGCATGAAATCACTTTGAATATGTTGCACCCCAAAATTTGACCAACCTTTTCTAACCTAGGTTTATGTTTCAATTGCATAATCATTTGCATTGGTATCATGTACATAGTGTATTCATCTGCATAGCATAGCATATCAAGTTATCCAACAGGGGACCAATCACTATTCTCATCTCTATGAGCCTATCCAGAGATTATTATTCTAATTCAACCTCATTCAAGTCATCAGAAAGAATGGGAAAGCTAAAGAAGTCAGTGGATCAAGTAGTGAATCTATCTCCTATCTGAGGGTATCTGAAGATCATCAAAGAAGTTGTGAGCTGTGAATTGAGCATGAAGAGTATATAGGCATCATGGAAGACTTAGAAAGTAATTTGGAGAAGGATACAAGTCATTGACATGATCACAAGAGTTGCAGTTGGAGACAGTCAACTAGGGTTTCATCTGGGTCAACTCTGGGTCAACCCTAGGTCAAATGTTTGATTGAAAGGTATCAAGGGCTATTGGAAAGATGTGGGGTTCATCATTTGACATGTAGATAAGGATATGGTGTTGTGCCAAGAAGAAATCAAGAGAAATCAAGGAGAAGAGGAGTTTCTAAATTAGGGTTTCTGTGTAAAATCCCCTAATTTAGGTCAAATTTCCAAGCAAGATAAGTCAAAATGAAAGCTTCAAATGAATTATTGGTCCACATGAAACTTGTAGAATATCTTCATAGCTTTAATTTGAGTGGTGGAAGTCATCAAGATGATTTATAGAACTCAAGTTATAGCTCTTGCAAGTTACATGTCATCTGAGGGCACTGAAATTTGTCTGTGAAAGTTGTCTGTCTTCCAAGCAACGTTTGACCTTCAAGGCGATTTCAAATGGATTTCTGGACAACATGAGAGTTGTTCCTTATTGTCTTAGCTTTCTAGAAAGGTATGGTATGCCTTCATATGATTTGTGGAACTCTACTTATGGTCTTGGCAAGCAAAGGGTATTTTGGTCATCTGAGAATTACAGGTCATTCTTAGCCTATGCCTAAAACTCATTCAAGTAAGCTTCAAATGAAAAACTTCAAAACATCAAAGTTGCTCAAAATGTCATTTTGAGTCTAGAAAAGTGACCATGAAAGATTGGAAAGGCTCATAGCTCAAGGTTTCAAAATTGGTGAATTTAATGAATGAAAAATGACCTAAATTTGAGATTTTTCATAATTTGGCCAAATGGGATGAAATTATAGGTCATTTTGATTGGGAAAAATGTTTTAAGAACATTGGAAAAAGTGGATATTTGAGTTTGGTTCAAGAATTGGAAGTTATGCTTGGTTGCTTACAAAGGAAGTTACATAATCCAAATCCAAGGGAAAGTGTGCATGGGAAGTTTCTCCAAGGTTCTAGGACTTTCCAAGGTCATCTATATATTGAATTGAATAGCTTCATGCCATGGTTGGTGATTCGTTTTGTGCATGATACCAATTTTCACATCATTCTTCCAATTTGCAAAAGCATCTCAAACTCCACAAAATCTCTATCAATTTCCATTTTTCTTGATTTGATCATCATCAACATCTTTCATAGATCAGAATTCACATCAAAAGTTGGTTGAATTGAAGAGGAATCGTGCCATACAACTTCATCATCCAAGGAGCAAGAATTTGGTGATTGCAAGATTCAAGACCTTGGAGCAAGATCTTCTGCATACAGAACAAAGAATTGAGTGTGTGGATCAAGTGCAGAGCATTGAAAGCATTGGATCAAGAGAATTCCACAACTGTTTTCACCATTTACACCAGGTTGGTTTCTCATTCGAATTGACTGAATTAGTTAGAATCATAGTGAATCATTAGGTTAGAATGGTTAGGCATAGTTAGGTGATTGATTTTGGTGAATTTGAGACCAATCCATGGAGGTTGCCATTGGAGTGCATAAGCTGTTAGGGTTTAGAACTCATGGAATATGGCACGATAATCTTGGATAAATGGCTTAGAGTACTCAGCATGAAGTGTAGATTAGGTTAGGGTAAGAATTAGTGAGAATTGATATGGTTGATGACAGGTGAAAATGGTGGAATCCGAATGTTCTACCTATCGGGTTTGATTTGTGGTTGAGTTTTAGAAGGAACCATTGCTATGGCTGTGTAGAGGGAAAGAAGTAGAGTATCTTTGCTCTTTACATCGAGTGAATTCATGGAGAGTCAAGGGAGAACCGAGCTGTGGAAGGTGCATGCATGGAGGAAGAGTTTCTGAAAACCCTAGGGTTTCTAAGGTTGAAGATGAAGGAGGACCCTACGATTGTATGCTTGACTTGGACTAAGGATCTGATCGTATGGCTCACGTTTAAAATGAAATTTGGAGGGAGACCCTGGGTGCTAAACGCACCGTTTCATTAAACCTCTTCTGATGGGCCTCACAATCCCTTGCTATTCGTACCCTTGTTTTCCAAGCCCAATCCCAATTCAACTAAATTTCTTGCTAACTGCACCGTTCCAGTTTTTTTAATTTTTGTTATGGCTTCTGAATGCATTGGGCCCAGACGCGCATTGCTAGGCGCGCCCCCCAGTCTGGGCCCATTCCCTTATTTTAACTGATTTTAAATGCTCATGGCACCCCTCATCTCATATTAATTCCATTATTTTCTTAATTCATTTCAATTCTTTGAAAATTCATAAAAAAATTGGAAAATGCATGATTTTAATTGGTTCTTTTTGAATATTGTTCATAATTTTGTTAAGAAAATTATCATTCAAAAAAATTCCAATTTCATTTTATTTTTATATTTTTAGCATATTTTTCTTTTAAATAGGATTAAATAATGTTTAGTTTGATGCATGAATTTGGTGATTTTAGTTTGATTAAATGCTTTTACATTTTTGATCCATTCTTTTTAGGTTGATTAGCTTAGACCTTTATCTTGTATATACAATTTAATTCATGATTTTAGGCTTAATTTTTAGGTGATTTGTTTAGGTGTGATTAGTGTGATCAAAACTAGGGTTTAGGAGATAACATAGGTGAATTAAATCATTTCCCTTAGGAGTTGTAGATTGAATCTTTGGGGTATGGGACTATAGGGGTTATGGGTAGATAATAGATCCCTTAGAAAATATTAGGATTCCTCTGCTGCTATTAGTATATTGCTTGTATTTGATTGACTGAGTGGTGTGCCCTCTTTAGGGATTATTATTTGTCTGTGTGTGGGGTATTGGGTTTGTTTGGGACTTGGGGTTTGAGCTGAAGACTGTGTTGATGAAACCCATTTGAAGATCAGAGAATGAAGACCAACTTCCAGGGTTGATGAGGAGTATCTCTTGCTAGCAGCTGCTGAAGTTTGTAGGATCTAGGAGTTAGGCAGAGCTCTAGAGTAGTAAACCTGATTCTCAAACATGGAAGGTCTTGTTTGCCTCCATCCTTTCTCTATGATTCAAAGTCTCTTTCAAATATCCACCTCCTTCCTTTGGAAGGATTAGAGAATGTATTTGAAAGATAGAACTTTTGAGAGAAAACTGTCTGTATGATGTTAACAGTTAATGAGCCACCCTTGGTAGGCAGTTTACTGTTTAACATTCATTCCATCTTGTTGACTGATATTCATCTTGGAGTTTGAGACTTGAAGAAAAGCCATTGCGGGCTGAAGACTGATAATCAAGACCTTGCCTGGAGGCTGTGAAGATTAAAGACTGATGCTTGCCTGAAAGCTTGTATATAGTTGGTGCTGACTTGAAGACAGATGTTGATGCAGAGCTGCTGTGGCTGTTTATTTTTCTGTTGTTATTCATTTCTAATGCATTGATTGGTTTTCCCTGTCTGTATTGTTTGTTGTTTAACCTGTTAGGTTGAAAGTGAACGCTGTTCACTTTTGCCTATTGTTTTCTAGGTTCGAGGTTGAGTGGGACTCCCTTGCCTCGCTTGTATTGTTGCATCCATGCATTTTACTGCTTTATCATATATCTGTTGTTTCTGTTTCCATCCATTCCCTTAGGATATCTGTTTCTCTCTGTGCAAGAGAGGAGCATGATAGACATTAGGTCTTAACCCATGCATGATAACATTAGGGTAGATTTTTATCCCTTTTTTTCACCACTAGGATTTGTAGAGTGTCATCTCTTCTTCTTCCTTCAAAACAACAGAAAAAACATTAATAAAGGTTATAACAGAAATCAACTCATTTCTTCCGTCAAAAGATTTGAACAAACATCAACCTTTTTGCAAATAAGAAAACCCATGTTTAAGGTGAGATTTTTTTCATAAAAGACACTTGAGCAGCTTGTGTCGTGCGTGGCCCGAACTACGTTTGCTCTGATCTTCCATGCTGTGTGGAAGTACGTAGGCATAGGATGCAGTGTCCTAGCGAGCAACCTTCCCCTCCTCACCCGTAGTTAGGCGAACTACGTTGACTCTGATTTCTTGTTCCAGACGGGAATACGTAGGTATAAAGTGCGATGCTTTACCGAGTCATGTTTTCTTTTCTTTTCAGACCTCATCCTTTAGTTTAGATAGAAATGTAATCCGTACAAACCAAGCAAGCGTGGATCCCATCGAGTACGATGGACGTGAGGGGTGCTAATACCTTCCCCTTGCGTAACCGACTCCCGAATCCAGGTTTTGGTTGCGATGACCATACCTTTTCCCGTCTTTGCGTTAGGTTTACTTCGAGCGTTTCCTTTCCCTCCTTTGGGATAAATAACGCACGGTGGCGACTCTTCTGTCAGCCGGTGCCGATTTTCGCAGTAGCGACAGCTGGCGACTCTGCTGGGGACCCAACGTCCTCTGGCTGCTAAGGACTGCGATAGTTCCTTATGCATTTGGGATCCAACGTCCCTTAAGAGAGTCAATCCTAGCGCTTGTTTTCCCGTCGAGGATTTTGTATGGATTTACATTTCTGTATTTACATTTCAGCATTTTATTATTATTATTATTGCTGTATTGTGGGGTGTGACGGGTGTTCCATGATTGAGAGATAAGCCGGACCTGGGCTTGGGTGCACCTAGAATTAGAGTAGAAAGTAGTGGGCGCGTGCCGGCTTTGCTTGCATTAGTGTCTCATGAAATCTACACTCGGACGAGGTTCTTCTGGTTGACTTCTTTTTCTACCCTTTGGGTCGAAGGGGTTGTTGGTTAGTTGGATTGTCGACTCCGGGAACCGATCATTTGGAAGTTGGCTAAGTGAGGCCTCTTCAGGATTTGATGATGCCACTCCTTCTGGGAATCGTATCATCAACCCTAAAAGTCTGTGACGCCGACGACCGCATAGGATGCCATACCTTTGTCAGTTACTAGGACATCCACCTGTAAGAGGGTTTGGGGTTATGCAGGTAACTAGACTTTCAGATACCGGTTATTTCTTGATCTGAGATCCTGGGTATTTATGGAGGGTTATGAGGTCTGTCAGAGACCAGTTGGAGAGTAGGAGGTCTGTCAGAGACCAGTTGGAGTTATGATATGAGGTCTACGAGAGACCAGTCAGAGTTATGTTGTGGGGTCTATCAGAGACCAGTGTTGGAGCTTTGTATTGGGTCTGTCTGAGACCACGGTTTGAGGAATTCTGGAGGGTCTATCTGAGACTTTTGATATGGTTCAGGCTTCTCAGCTATGACATTTGGTCCCTGTTGCATGTTACTTGCATTGCATTGTTTGCATACCCATTATCATTGCATCCCATTAACGTGTGTCTGTGCTACAGGTGCATTTGCATATTCCTTGGTTCTAGTGCCCGGACTTTTGCTTATTGATCATGGATGGTTTGAGGAAGACAGTTGCGTACAAGTTGCCTACACCTGACATTACTCCCTTACTTGGTCTGATGGCTCTTGATGATGAGGAGGTTAGGAGAAGTTTCAGAATGAGTCATGGAAGATTGCTGAGATTAGTCTGCAAGCCAACTGCTGATGAGATGAATGGGCTGTACACCTTGATGCAATTCTATGACCCAGCATTGAGATGTTTCACATTTGCTGACTTCATTTTGGGGCCCACCATGGAAGAGTATGTAGAGTTTACTGAGCTACCAGTACAGAACAAGGTTCCCTTTATTCATTCAGCTGCTGAGCCCAAGTTGGAGGATTTAGCTAAGGCCTTGCACATGAATGCTTCTGAGCTGTTAGTGACTTCTTGGCTTGGGGTTCCAGGTTTCTCCCTTGATTTTCTGGTTGGCAAAGCTCAGGAGTATGCCAAGAACGGGTGCTGGATAGTCTTTAATGCTATCTTGGCTCTATGCATATACGGAATAGTGTTGTTTCCTAACTTACCCAATTTTGTGGACTTGGACGCTTTCCATCTGTTTGCTGCTGGCAACCCGGTGCCCACTTTGATCTGAGACTTCTATCATTCATTGCACTACAAAAATGAAAACAAAAGGGGAAAGACTGTTTACTGTTGTGCGCCGTTGTTGAACATGTGGTTTAAGAGCCATCTTCCCCTGAAGGGACCTATTGTGGATAGTGCAACTTCGGCTAGCTGGCCAGAGCGCCTGATGAGGTTGTCTTCTGAAGACATTGAGTGGTTTGACCGAGACTTGCTGGGTTCTGAGCTTATTTTCAGTTGTTCTGGGTATCCTAATGTTCCTTTGATAGGGAGAAAAGGGTGCATCAACTACAACCCATCCCTGTTCGTCTGCCAGTTTGGATATGCGTTGAAGAACCCTCCTCAGGAGGAAGAAGTACAGGAATCTCTGTACTTCACCAGTGATTTGAATGGAGAGTTGCTAGCCAAGCTTCGGCATGCCTGGATGCGTATTAACAGAAAGGGGAAACCACTGTTGGGGAAGAATGATTGTCAGGCCTATGCACCTTACAAAGTATGGATCCGAGAGAGAGCCAGACAGTTATTGATGCCATTTCCCGTTGCGCCGGTCCCTGTTCATATTCTGGTGGAAGAGCCAACCACTGTCACTATGGAGGTCTACGAGCAAGTTGTGAAGGAAAAGGAAGCCTTGATGAAGATTAATGAAGAGTTAGAGAAGGAGCTAGCTCAGATGCGGAGTGAGAAGAATAAGGCTGTACGTTCTTTCCAACAGCAGATCGAACTAGTAAACAGGCTAGGTGCTGAGTTGACTGAGGAGAAAAAGAAACGCGAACGTCTGGGTCAAGAGTTCAGAAGCTCTCACGACATGTTGGAGTCAAAAAAGAAAGCACTCGACGCCGCTCACCGAGAAATCTCTTCTTGTAATAAGACATGGAATGCTACGCTAACCAACAACAAAAAGAGGGAAGATAAATTGAAGCAGCAAATTTCCGACCTCGAAGAGCAGTTGAAGGCTAGCATTAAGAAGCATGAAGAAGAGGTAATGGCCAGGTATAGTCTCCAGAATGCTTTGAACAAGGCCATCGAAGGCAGGAACGAAGTTGTGTCTCAGAAGCGGAAGCTAGAGGATCGCTTCGGAGAAGGGGCATGGGAGGAAACTGCTGGTGACGTGCGACGGGTTCTCAAGAGAAGAAACCAGCTTGTCGAGGGTATGCTTACCCGACCAAGCCATCCAGAGACCAAGAAGTTAATAGAAGAGTATCAAGCTTATGGGAGTACTTGATCATTTCATGTTTTAACTTGTATGCTTTATTTGCATTGTGCTGACCATCACCAGGATTGTTGGTTGAGGTCATGCCTTCTTATTGTATACTTGGTGATATTGTATTCTTGGATTTCTCTGCAATATACGAGGTTTTCTATGAGTCGGCTCCAATCACTGCCTGGCTAGCACTGTCACTGCACTGGCACATTCACACTAGAATCGGGGAATGATAATCCCTAATGCACAAACACACATTGCATTTTGCATACATACTCATATTTGCATTACAGGTTTGTGATCCGTGTATCTTATTTCCTGCATCTTTGAGTCAGGGTATTTTCAGGATTGCAGAAAAGCGGGTCCACCGTTACTCTACAAGGATTAACCAGAAGAAGATCATGGACAACGTGCAGAATGAAATGCAAGAGATGCGTGACAGGATGGCCCTGCTCATGCAAACCATGGAGACTATCGCCAAGGGACAAGAGCAGCTGCAGAATCTGGTTCAACCGATAGTCGCACGGGCTGAAAACAATGGGACACCGCATGGTGAAAACATTACTGCTTCTCCCCGAGTTGAGAATCGTCAAAGTGCTGATGTTGTTCCTGTAACCGGTTTGAATGTCGGAGAAACTGGTCCTGTAGGTGGAGGTGGGAATACCGGTAATATGAATGTCAATGCAGATGCTGCTGGGGTATTTGTGGGCAATGTCAACCAGGGTTTCAATGGGGGCGTTGAGAATGTCGGAATGAATGGTATTAATGGCAACCAGGGCTTCAATGGTGTGAATATGGGATATGGCAGCATGGCTGGCGCCAAGGCTGGGTTTGGTGGCTATGGTAATCTGAGATATGGAGCTGGCGCATACAACGCTCAAGAGATGGGTAATCTGAGGTATGACCCCAGGTATGTCCAAACGGGTCCAGGCCGCGATGCAGATTATGTTGGATATGATGCAGTACCTCGCTGGGAGGATCGTCAGGAGGATGTGTTCTCTGGTCAGAATGAGGGTTATGAAAGAGCCAGGGATGACAACCATCAGATGAGATTGCTAGAAGAGAAAGTGAACAGATTGGCCAGCCAGAATGTTCTTGGGCTGGATATGTCAAATATGGGGCTGGTCCCAGGGTTGAGGGTCCCGCTGAAATTCAAAGCCCCGTCTTTCGATAAGTACAAAGGGGATACATGCCCTAGGGTGCATGTGCGCGCATTTTACAGGCGTATGTCTGCGTACTCTGAGGATGAAAAGATGCTAATGCACTTTTTCCAGGATAGCCTGTTAGGGCCATCGCTGGAGTGGTACATGAGCTTGGAGCCTACTCAGATCAGGAGTTGGAAAGAGCTGGCAGAGGCTTTTGTTCGACATTATCAATATAATAGTGATCTCGCCCCTAACCGAGTCCAGCTGCAAAGCATGTCTCAGAAGTCTAGCGAGAGCTTTAAAGAATACGCCCAGAGATGGCGAGATCTGGCTGCTAGGGTACACCCTCCAATGGTGGAGCGCGAAATGATGGATATGTTCATAGGAACTTTTTCTGGAATGTACTATGATCGGTTGCTCAATTTTTTGATGAGTACTTTCTCTGAGTTGATCTTGATGGGGGAGCGCATTGAAAACGGGGTGAAGATTGGTAAAATTCAAGCGGGTGAGTCCAGTTCCGCAGGAGGTAATAAGAAGACGTTTGGTGGTAAAAGGCAGGGTGATACCAACGCCGTATACAGTGCTCGACGAAGGAATAAAGGTCAGAACTGGCGTCAGCAGTTGCAAGTGTAACCATTCCAGGGCCTTCTCAGCAGCAGAGACAACAACCACAGCAGCAGGCTCAGCAGCAGCCCAATAATCAGCGCAGACTTCAGAACCCACGACCGAGGAGAGTATTCGAAGTGCCGCCGGTATCATATGCAGAACTCCTTCAAACTTTGTTGAAATTGCAGCTAGTCGAGAAAAGGACCTTAGCACCACCAACTGGCCAGCCGCCAGTCGGATATGATGTTAATGAGCACTGTGACTTCCATTCGGGTGCACCAGGGCACAATATTGAAAATTGCCTAGCTTTCAAGCATAAAGTACAGGATTTGCTTGATAGTACGGCTATTAACTTCGGGAAGGAAGGTCCCAATATCACGCAGCAGCCAATGCCCAAGCATGGTGGGGCTGGGGCCAATGCAATCATGGTAGATGATGGGTTGAACTTGGTTTTAGAGGTGAGCAAGCTGAAAACCCCTTTGATTTACGTAAAGCAGCGTTTATTGAAAGGAGGTGTCTATCCCGGTTGCAGTGAAGAGTGTGTTGACTGTTTGATTCAACCTGGGGGCTGTGAGAAGTTGAAAAGGGGAGTTCAAAGTTTTATTGATGAAAGAACTTTGCAGTTTGACAGGGCTGTGGGGCGAGAGGAGTCTGTTGAGACAGAATCTGAGGAAGAGCGCGGGGAGGTTGCTACGATCACCATTCCGTTCAAATCAGTGACAATTTCGGCATCATCGAAAAGGCCGACCATTACTATTACCAAGGCTAAGCCAGTCCCTTTTGAAAGCACAAAAGCAGTCCCGTGGAGTTATGGTGCTGAGGTGTATTGCAATGGGGAAAAGATTGACTTGAATGATCCGCCAGCGGGATCCGTAGATAACATAACGGGAGCGGGTGGTATAACCCGAAGCGGGAGAATTTTTACTTCACCTGAGGTCGAAGCAGAGAGGCTTGCCAGGGGTAAGAACAAAGTTGTTGAGGGGGAATCTTCGGGGAGTAAAGAGAAAGAGCCGATAACCAAAGAGGTGGAAGAATTCATGAGGTTAATTCGCAAAAGTGATTACAAGATTGTAGATCACTTGCAGCAGACCCCGTCAAAGATCTCGATATTATCGCTGTTGTTGTGCTCTGAAGCGCATAGAAATGCCCTGTTGAAGGTACTTGAGACCTCCTTCGTGCCGCAAGAGATTTCAGTTAATCAGCTGGAGGGAGTTATGGCACATGTTAACGCTGGGCATGGACTGGGATTCACGGATTTTGACCTAACACCTCGAGGGCGTGATCATAATAATGCTTTGCACATCTCTATCGAATGTCGGGGCACTGTTTTATCCCATGTGCTGGTAGACACTGGGTCCTCGTTGAATGTGTTACCAAAGAAAGCCCTATTGAAATTGGATACCCGTGGGTTGTTGTGCACACCTAGTGATTTGGTAGTGAGGGCATTTGACGGAACAAGAAGGTCAGTATTCGGGTCGATAACGTTGCCCATTCAGGTAGGACCGGAGGTGTTTGATACAGTGTTTTACATCATGGACATCCAACCCGCATATAGCTGTTTGATCGGGAGACCTTGGATTCATGCCGCTGGGGCAGTAACTTCTACACTCCATCAGAAGCTGAAATATATGGTTGAGGGGAGTATTGTGACGGTGTGTGGCGAAGAGGATATCTTAGTCAGTCATTTGTCTTCTTTCATGTGGAGGTAGATGGGGAGATTCATGAAACGCTATGCCAGGCATTCGAGGAGGTGAAAGTTAAAGAAGAAGCTCCAGTGACGAGGGAAGGGCAAGAGGTGGCCGTCTCCTCATATAAAGAAGCCAAGGCGTTGGTACAAGCAGGAGAGACTCAGAAGTGGGGGCAGGTTCTGGACATCCCAGTGAAGCAAGATAGGTATGGCTTGGGGTACCGCCCATCTACCTCGCAGAGTGCGCCTAAGTACAATGGACCTGTCGTGTTCACGCCCGGAGGAGTTAGCTTCGAAAGGATTAATGCCGTGTCTGATACGGAAGAAGTGGATAGCGATTGCGACATGGACGCATGGATTCGACCCAGCACGCCGGGGCAAAGCCTATGCAACTGGTCCATCCAGGACGTCATCCAAGTCACCAAACAGTAATGCATTGTTATTTTTCAATCATTTGTATGATCACATGCCTTGCCCGGGGCATCGTTGATTTTGTCTTAGGGCCTAACTGTTTACCTGTATGTTTGCATGATTAATAAATGACGGCGTTTTTTACATTCAAATGTTGTGATCCTTTTCTTTCTGTTTTATTTTATTTTTCAATAAAATGGCAACGTGGTTATGCATTTTGCTTGTACATCATTTTTGAAGCACTTAACCGTTTCCCTCGCAGGATTCATGAATTTCCAGATGACACCGACCAAAAACTTCCTATGACTCGTTTAGACTTCGAGCATCCGATCTTCCAAGCTGAGGAGGAGATTGTGGAGGATAGTAACTTACCAGAGGAGCTTAGTCGGTTATTGAAGCAAGAGGAGAGAGTCATTCTGCCTCATCAGGAAGAGATTGATATTGTCAACTTGGGGTCTGAAGAATGCGTCAGGAATATCCGTATAGGGGCCGCATTGCAAGAGGATATCAAGCGAGAGCTTATTGAGATGCTGCGTGAATACAGTGATATATTTGCTTGGTCCTATGAGGACATGCCGGGTTTGGATACTGATATGGTTGTTCATCGTCTGCCGTTGAAGGAAGATTTCCTACCTGTGAAGCAGAAACTCAGAAGGACTCGTCCTGACATGGCTGTAAAGATAAAGGAGGAAATGCAGAAGCAATGGGATGCTGGTTCCTGGATGTTACCACATATCCCACATGGGTCGCTAATATCGTGCCTGTGCCAAAGAAAGATGGCAAGGTTCGAATGTGTGTTGATTATAGGGATCTAAACAAAGCGAGTCCGAAGGATGATTTCCCGCTACCGCATATTGACGTGCTAGTTGACAACACGGCTCAGTTTTCGGTATTCTTCTTCATGGATGGATTTTCGGGGTACAACCAGATCAAAATGGCTCCGGAGGATATGGAAAAAACAACCTTTATCACCCCGTGGGGAACCTTCTGTTATAAGGTGATGCCCTTTGGTTTGAAGAATGCTGGGGCAACGTATCAGCGGGCTATGACGACGTTTTTTCACGACATGATGCACAGAGAGATTGAGGTGTATGTCGATGACATGATTGCCAAGTCTCAAACAGAGGAAGAACATCTGGTTAATCTGCTGAAGTTGTTCAAGAGGCTGAGGAAGTTCAGGCTGAGGCTGAATCCTAATAAATGTACCTTCGGGGTGAGATCCGGGAAGCTATTGGGGTTCATTGTGAGCAAGAAAGGAATCGAGGTCGATCCTGCAAAAATAAAAGCTATTCAAGAAATGCCAGCACCGAGAACAGAAAAAGAAGTTCGTGGGTTCTTAGGGAGGTTGAACTACATTGCTAGGTTCATCTCTCACCTAACGACCACGTGTGAACCATTATTCAAGCTGTTAAAGAAAGATCAAGCGGTGGTCTGGAACGACAATTGCCAAAGGGCATTTGAAAAGATAAAAGAATACTTGCAGGAACCTCCGGTGTTGATACCCCCAGTAGCGGGACGACCACTGATTATGTATCTGACGGTTCTTGAGAACAGTATGGGTTGTGTTCTCGGTCAACATGACGAGACAGGGCGGAAAGAGCATGCAATTTACTACTTGAGTAAAAAGTTCACGGATTGTGAATCTCGATACTCTATGCTCGAAAAGACGTGTTGTGCATTGGCGTGGGCTGCCAAACGTCTAAGACAGTACATGCTGAATCATACAACCATGCTGATATCGAAGATGGATCCGATCAAATATGTGTTTGAGAAGCAAGCGCTCTCTGGAAGGATTGCTAGATGGCAGATGGTATTGACAGAATACGATATCCAGTATGTTTCCCAGAAGGCCATTAAGGGGAGTGTTCTGTCCGAATATCTCGCTGAACATCCAATTGAGGATTATCAGCCTATGAAGTTTGAGTTTCCTGATGAGGACATAATGTACTTGAAGGCTAAAGATTATGATGAGCCATTGCCTGGTGAAGGTCCTGAGCGGAGTTCCCAGTGGCAATTGATTTTTGATGGGGCTGTCAATTCGTACAGTAGCGGGATCGGGGCAATCATTACAACTCCCCACGGGTCGCACATCCCGTTCACAACCAGATTGACTTTTTCAGTGACGAATAATGAAGCCGAGTATGAAGCTTGCATTATGGGGTTAGAGGAGGCTATCGATATGAGGATTAAGAATCTGGATGTATATGGGGATTCGACACTGGTTGTGAATCAGATTAAGGGAGAGTGGGAGACGCGCCAACCTAATCTGGTGCCGTACATGAATTATGCGAGAAGGTTGCTACCTTTCTTTGATAGGGTGGAGTTCCATCATGTACCTCGGGCGGAGAATCAAATGGCGGACGCCCTTGCAACGTTATCCTCGATGTATAAAGTCAACCGCTGGAATGAGGCTCCCAGCATTGTCATCTCTCGCCTTGATAGGCCGGCCTTTGTGTTTGCAATTGATGAAGCATCTGACGGTAAACCTTGGTACTTCGATATACAGAATTTCCTGAAGAATAAGGAATATCCGGCTGGGGCATCCAGTCGTGATCAGAGGACTCTAAGGAGATTAGCAGGCAACTTCTATCTGAATCCCGATGGCGTTTTGTATAGAAGGAGCCACGATTTGGTACTCCTCCGGTGTGTAGACGAGAAGGAAGCCAACTTGCTCATGGAAGAAGTCCATGAAGGAACTTTTGGCACACGTGCAGGTGGGCATGCTATGACCCGAAAGTTGTTGCGAGCAGGGTATTATTGGTTAACGATGGAAACTGACTGTTTCAAATTTGCCAAGCGGTGTCACAAGTGCCAGATCTATGCAGATAAGATCCATGTGCCACCCAGTCCACTGAACGTTATGGCATCCCCATGGCCTTTCTCCATGTGGGGAATTGATATGATTGGCAAGATTGAGCCTACTGCTTCTAACGGGCATCGCTTCATTCTGGTCGCGATCGATTACTTCACCAAGTGGGTGGAAGCGGCTGCTTACGCCAATGTGACGAAACAGGTGGTGGCCAGATTTATCAAGAGGGATATAATTTGCAGATACGGTATTCCTGAACGGATCATTACTGATAATGGTTCGAATTTGAACAACAAGATGATCAAAGATCTGTGTCGGGATTTCAAGATCGAGCATCATAATTCATCTCCCTACAGACCCAAGATGAATGGCGCTGTTGAAGCGGCCAACAAGAACATAAATAAAATTGTTCAGAAGATGGTGGTAACGTATAAGGATTGGCATGAGATGCTGCCATTCGCTTTGCACGGTTATCGTACTACAGTGCGTACATCAACCGGGGCAACACCATTCTCACTAGTATATGGCATGGAGGTTGTCCTGCCATTGGAGGTTGAGATACCATCTTTGAGGGTTTTGCTTGATGTTAAGCTGGACGAGGCAGAATGGGTGAGAAGCAGATTGAATCATCTGAGTTTGGTAGATGATAAAAGACTGGCATCCATTGCACATGGTAGGCTGTATCAGATCCGTATGAAGAAAGCGTTCGACAAGAAGATTCGACCTCGAAGCTTTCAGACGGGTGATCTTGTGCTGAAGAAGATTCTCCCACCGCAATCGGATCACAGGGGCAAATGGACTCCCAATTACGAAGGTCCATACGTCGTGAGAAAGGTCTTCTCCGGAGGAGCTTTATTGTTATCCACCATGGATGGTGAAGACTTTTCATCCCCTGTGAACTCGGACGCAGTTAAAAAATACTTTGCTTAAAATTGACGCGCTGGACAGTAAAAAGAGAGTCCAGGCAAAAATGGGGCATCCTGGCGAACCAAAAAACAGAATAAAAAGGTTCGGGTAAAAGTTAGGGATAAAATGGAAAAAATGCACACCCGCGAAGTCGAAAACCTACACTGGGAGGCTTCGGCAAAAAGGGGTATCCCGGTGAATCGAAAACCCGCAAAGGGCGATTCACGCAAAAGTTAGGGATTGGAGAAGCAAATGACTGCGGTCCAAGTTTGATTGTTAGCGGTTTGGGAGCATCTGGGGGTCAATTATCCAAAGCAGTCTCTTCCGAAGACAGAGATCTGGAAAGCGTCAGAGTCCGACGAGTCATAGGAGGATCGATTCATGGTGTTCGTCTGTAACACGTTGCCGACATGTGTACAAATTTTATTCTGTATATTTGTATACTTCTGCATTTTGTTTATGTGTGACTACCTCTTTTCAGGAGTTGCGTCTGATGTACAAATCTTGCCTATTCTCAGGCCGTTATCAATAAAGTGTTTTATTCAGTGTAGTGTGTGACTTTGGTTTTTAATTTTACAGTTTTGTTTGTAAAAAACGCCGATGTTTTTGATAAACTTACATGCGTATAACCAGGCGGGCCTCGGCCTATGATTGTTAAAACCAAAAATTACCTGAATGGTTGTCGTGGGTGATTAACAGGATGTTTTTTTTGCATAGATTGCCTTGTGTTTGCTTGTTAACTTTTGCAGGTATTCGAAAGCTCGCAAAGTTCCCCGCCAGAGTCCATGGCAGGCTGGTACCCTCTCCAGAGGTTGAATGTTGTTTCTTCCCCAGTGAAGTCGCCCCGGGCAAAATTGAATGTTGTCTCCCCAGGAGAGCAGAAATTGCGTTAAAGGGAAAAGATCAATGTATCTTTAGTAGTTCAGAAATAGCTTGTCAAGCAGAGCAGAGTCTTCCTCAGCGAAGGTCGAGATGGATATGATTAACTTCCCAGAGAGTTCTTGTGCAGTGTAAATCAGAATGTGTAGTTCAATCCCCAGCTCAGTGATAGTGGGATGATTTCCCCAGCTCAGTGATAGCAGGAGAGGTTCCCCACAGAGTGTGATCAGGTGGTTGGAGCTGCTGAAAGGAGTTTTCCCGAGCAGGAATCCTTTCTTTCCCCAGCAAGTCGCTCTTCCTCATCAGGAGGACCGTCCTCAGCAGATTTTGGAGTTTTGAGTTCGTGAGCTAATTTCCCGGCAGGATGGTTATCCCCAGCGGAGTTAGTTCATCTTTCCAACATTTATTTTGTTGGAAGCGTATCGGTAGTATTCCGGTCATCCCCAGCGGATCCAGTTTGTCTTCAGCATTTATTTTGCTGAAGTAACTCTTCGCATAAGCATGCAACATAAGCGTTTGCATTCTACACGAGTACGTAGCATTTTCATGCAGTGCGGAAGCATTTCGTCATTATCAAACGTGCATTTTTGAAATATAAGCCAGGTGGTTACCTCTGCAGTTTCAGACATGTTTGTTCCTTGCCGATAAGAGAAATCGTGATTCAGGAAGATGCTGTTTTGTGGTCAAAGTACGCAGTGATTGTATTTGTGCCATCTACGGGGTTCATATTGTAAGGCACGCAGTGATCGTGTTGATTTTGAGATGTTGATTTGTGGCCCAAGTACGCAGTGATCGTGTTTGTACCATCTATGGGGATCATGTTGTAGGACACGCAGTGATCGTGTTGATCTTGGTATGTGTATCTGCGGTCGAATGGCGCAGTGATCATATTCGTCTCGATCTAAGAAGATTGTTTGGTAAAGCACGCAGTGATCGTGTTGGTATCATCTCGGGGTTTTATTTGGGCAGGACGCGCAGTGATCGTGGTCATCCAGTTTTTGTTGGTCGATATACGCAGGGATCGTATTCGTCCGTTATACAGTGGTCATAGATTGACACGCAGTGATCGTGTTCGTCTGTTATGCGGTTTGATTATAGGGTGAGGCACGCAGTGAACGTGTTCATCTGGTTGTTGATGGCCGAAGTACGCAGTAATCGTATTCGTCCCATGTTTGAAGTGTCATAGCACGCAGTGATCGTGTTTCCTCCAGTCAAGAGGGCTGTGACATGAAGCGCGCAGTGATCGCGTCTACCCTATGTATGGTTAGAATATGCAGTGATCGTATTCGTCCAGTTATGTGGGTTAGTTGAGACACACAACACGCAGGGATCGTGTTTTCTCCAGTCAAGAGGATCGTGGCTCAGAGCGCGCAGTGATCGTGTTCAAGATACGCAGTGATCGTATTCGTATAGCGCGCAGTGATCGTGTTGATAGTACCATGGGAACTTGTGACGCGGAGCACGCAGTGATCGTGGCTATCGTATCAGTTGGTTTTGTTGGTCGGCATACGCAGTAATCGTATTCGTCCTATTACATGGGTTGGTTTTGTGGCATACGCAGTGATCGTGTTCATCGTATGGGTAGTCGAAGTACGCAGTGAACGTGTTCGCCTCTCCTATGTGGATTTATTCTGTCCGGCACGTAGCGATCGTGTTTATCTCATCCGGTTGGATTTATGGTCGATGTGATTTTGGTTGCAACGCAACACGCGGTGATCGTGTTTGTCTCGTTAAGTGGGTTTTGTTTGTGGCATCGAAACACGCAGTGACCGTGTTCGTCGCAGTTTTGTGGATTTATGGCGTACGACATGTAGTAATCGTGTTCGTAATGACATATTCCCCTAGCAGAGTTGCTTGGTCAAGCATTTCTCTTTCTCCCCAGCCGAGTCCTTTCTCAGGGTGCTGTGGAAATAGCATGATACAGATTTTGGGTGGTTACCCACAGTTACCCCAGTAGAGACATAATCCCCAGCAGGGTGGCCTTCAACGAGGTACTTGGTTAAGATCCTCGTAGTCCCCGACAGGGTATTCTTCGACAAGTCGCTTGGTTAAGTTACTTGTAATCCCCCAGCTGAATCTTTCTCAGGATGCTATGGTATCAGTATTAGAAGACGGTAATGCAGATTTTTGGGTGGTTACCCGCAATTCCCCCAACAGAGTTATGTTCTCCAGCAGGGTGTTACTTCAATGGGTTGCTTGGTTAAGTCCCTCATAGTCCCCCGCAGGAAGCTCGCTACAGGAGTTGTTTGGTTAAATTCCTCGTATTTTTCAACAAGGTTATTCTCGTTAGGGTGCTTGGTTAAGTTCCCAATTTCTCCAGCAGGTGTTTGACGGCAGTCGTCAGAGTTGTCCCCTCAGAGTTGCTTAGTTAAGTTTCTCATTTTCCCGCAGAGTCGGTTGTTCATGTCTTCGAACATTGCCCCGCTTGTTTAAGTGTTTGCTCGTTTCTTCAGGATACGAAAGGTTGATCAGTGAAGTCAACATGACAAGTGAAGTCAGTATTCTCCCGCTGGTTAGCGTGTGCTTGGTTGATAAGTGAGATCAACAGAGGTTGATAGGGGAGATCAACAGAGGTCGATAAGTGATATCAACAATTTCTCGTTGTGTGGTGTATGCTCATTTCTTCGGAATAGAGTGGTCTGCGGACAATATCAGATTACTTTACAAAACAGGTTGACAGATGGAGGGCTAGTTGTTGCTGTGACAACAGAAGCCAGTTCCCAGGGTTTTCCCAAGCAGTAGTCGTATTCGCAATTTATTTTTGCGGTTGGCAAATTTCCGGGTTCTTTCGTATTCAACCGTCTCGTACCGTGAACGTCTGAAGGCTGCGCGCTCTTCATCCAGTCAGGTCCAAGTCGCTTGAATAGGGGCAGCTGTTGCACCCCAAAATTTGCCCAACCTTTTCTAACCTAGGTTTATGTTTCAATTGCATAATCATTTGCATTGGTATCATGTACATAGTGTATTCATCTGCATAGCATAACATAGCAAGTTATCCAACAGGGGACCAATCACTATTCTCATCTCTTTGAGCCTATCCAGAGATTATTATTCTAATTCAACCTCATTCAAGTCATCAGAAAGAATGGGAAAGCTAAAGAAGTCAGTGGATCAAGTAGTGAATCTATCTCCTATCTGAGGGTATCTGAAGATCATCAAAGAAGTTGTGAGCTGTGAATTGAGCATGAAGAGTATATAGGCATCATGGAAGACTTAGAAAGTCATTTGGAGAAGGATACAAGTCATTGACATGATCACAAGAGTTGTAGTTGGAGACAGTCAACTAGGGTTTCATATGGGTCAACCCTAGGTCAAATGTTTGATTGAAAGGTATCAAGGGCTATTGGAAAGATGTGGGGTTCATCATTTGACATGTAGATAAGGATATGGTGTTGTGCCAAGAAGAAATCAAGAGAAATCAAGGAGAAGAGGAGTTTCTAAATTAGGATTTCTGTGTAAAATCCCCTGATTTAGGTCAAATTTCCAAGCAAGATAAGTCAAAATGCAAGCTTCAAATGAATTCTTAGTCCACATGAAACTTGTAGAGTATCTTCATAGATTTAATTTGAGTGGTGGAAGTCATCAAGATGATTTATAGAACTCAATTTATAGCTCTTGCAAGTTACAGGTCATCTGAGGGCACTGAGATTTGTCTGTGAAAGTTGTCTGTCTTCCAAGAACCTTTTGACCTTCAAGGAGATTTCAAATGGATTTCTGGCCAACATGAGAGTTTTTCCTTATTGTCTTATATTTCTAGAAAGGTATGGTATGCCTTCATATGATTTGTGGAACTCTACTTATGGTCTTGGCAAGCAAAGGGTATTTTGGTCATCTGAGAATTACAGGTCATTCTTAGCCTATGCCTAAAACTCATTCAAGGAAGCTTCAAATGAAAAACTTCACAACATAAAAGTTTCTCAAAATGTCATTTTGAGTCTAGAAAAGTGACCATGAAAGATTGGAAAGGCTCATAGCTCAAGGTTTCAAAATTGGTGAATTTAATGAATGAAAAATGACCTAAATTTGAGATTTTTCATAATTTGGCCAAATGGGATGAAATTATAGGTCATTTTGATTGGGAAAAATGTCTTAAGAACATTGGAAAAAGTGGATTTTTGAGTTTGGTTCAAGAATTGGAAGTTATGCTTGGTTGCTTACAAAGGAAGTTACATAATCCAAATCCAAGGGAAAGTGTGCATGGGAAGTTTCTCCAAGGTTCTAGGACTTTCCAAGGTCATCTATATATTGAATTGAATAGCTTCATGCCATGGTTGGTGATTCATTTTGTGCATGATACCAAGTTTCACATCATTCTTCCAATTTGCAAAAGCATCTCAAACTCCACAAAATCTCTATCAATTTCCATTTTTCTTGATTTGATCATCATCAACATCTTTCATAGATCAGAATTCACATCAAAAGTTGGTTGAATTGAAGAGGAATCGTGCCATACAACTTCATAATCCAAGGATCAAGAATTTGGTGATTGCAAGATTCAAGACCTTGGAGCAAGATCTTCTGCATACAGAATAAAGAATTGAGTGTGTGGATCAAGTGCAGAGCATTGAAAGCATTGGATCAAGAGAATTCCACAACTGTTTTCACCATTTACACCAGGTTGGTTTCTCATTCGAATTGACTGAATTAGTTAGAATCATAGTGAATCATTAGGTTAGAATGGTTAGGCATAGTTAGGTGATTGATTTTGGTGAATTTGAGACCAATCCATGGAGGTTGCCATTGGAGTGCATAAGCTGTTAGGGTTTAGAACTCATGGAATATGGCACGATAATCTTGGATAAATGGCTTAGAGTACTCAGCATGAAGTGTAGATTAGGTTAGGGTAAGAATTAGTGAGAATTGATATGGTTGATGACAGGTGAAAATGGTGGAATCCGAATGTTCTACCTATCGGGTTTGATTTGTGGTTGAGTTTTAGAAGGAACCATTGCTATGGCTGTGTAGAGGGAAAGAAGTAGAGTATCTTTGCTCTTTACATTGAGTGAATTCATGGAGAGTCAAGGGAGAACCGAGCTGTGGAAGGTGCATGCATGGAGGAAGAGTTTCTGAAAACCCTAGGGTTTCTAAGGTTGAAGATGAAGGAGGACCCTACGATTGTATGCTTGACTTGGACTAAGGATCTGATCGTATGACTCACGTTTAAAATGAAATTTGGAGGGAGACCCTGGGTGTTAAACGCACCGTTTCATTAAACCTCTTCTGATGGGCCTCACAATCCCTTGCTATTCGTACCCCTGTTTTCCAAGCCCAATCCCAATTCAACTAAATTTCTTGCTAACTGCACCGTTCCAGTTTTTTTAATTTTTGTTATGGCTTCTGAATGCATTGGGCCCAGACGCGCATTGCTAGGCGCGCCCCCCAGTCTGGGCCCATTCCCTTATTTTAACTGATTTTAAATGCTCATGGCACCCCTCATCTCATATTAATTCCATTATTTTCTTAATTCATTTCAATTCTTTGAAAATTCATAAAAAATTGGAAAATGCATGATTTTAATTGGTTCTTTTTGCATATTGTTCATAATTTTGTTAAGAAAATTATCATTCAAAAAAATTCCAATTTCATTTTATTTTTATATTTTTAGCATATTTTTCTTTTAAATAGGATTAAATAATGTTTAGTTTGATGCATGAATTTGGTGATTTTAGTTTGATTAAATGCTTTTACATTTTTGATCCATTCTTTTTAGGTTGATTAGCTTAGACCTTTATCTTGTATATACAATTTAATTCATGATTTTAGGCTTAATTTTTAGGTGATTTGTTTAGGTGTGATTAGTGTGATCAAAACTAGGGTTTAGGAGATAACATAGGTGAATTAAATCATTTCCCTTAGGAGTTGTAGATTGAATCTTTGGGGTATGGGACTATAGGGGTTATGGGTAGATAATAGATCCCTTAGAAAATATTAGGATTCCTCTGCTGCTATTAGTATATTGCTTGTATTTGATTGACTGAGTGGTGTGCCCTCTTTAGGGATTATTATTTGTCTGTGTGTGGGGTATTGGGTTTGTTTGGGACTTGGGGTTTGAGCTGAAGACTGTGTTGATGAAACCCATTTGAAGATCAGAGAATGAAGACCAACTTCCAGGGTTGATGAGGAGTATCTCTTGCTAGCAGCTGCTGAAGTTTGTAGGATCTAGGAGTTAGGCAGAGCTCTAGAGTAGTAAACCTGATTCTCAAACATGGAAGGTCTTGTTTGCCTCCATCCTTTCTCTATGATTCAAAGTCTCTTTCAAATATCCACCTCCTTCCTTTGGAAGGATTAGAGAATGTATTTGAAAGATAGAACTTTTGAGAGAAAACTGTCTGTATGATGTTAACAGTTAATGAGCCACCCTTGGTAGGCAGTTTACTGTTTAACATTCATTCCATCTTGTTGACTGATATTCATCTTGGAGTTTGAGACTTGAAGAAAAGCCATTGCGGGCTGAAGACTGATAATCAAGACCTTGCCTGGAGGCTGTGAAGATTAAAGACTGATGCTTGCCTAAAAGCTTGTATATAGTTGGTGCTGACTTGAAGACAGATGTTGATGCAGAGCTGCTGTGGCTGTTTATTTTTCTGCTGTTATTCATTTCTGATGCATTGATTGGTTTTCCCTGTCTGTATTGTTTGCTGTTTAACCTGTTAGGTTGAAAGTGAACGCTGTTCACTTTTGCCTATTGTTTTCTAGGTTCGAGGTTGAGTGGGACTCCCTTGCCTCGCTTGTATTGTTGCATCCATGAATTTTACTGCTTTATCATATATTTGTTGTTTCTGTTTCCATCTATTCCCTTAGGATCTCTGTTTCTCTCTGCGCAAGAGAGGAGCATGATAGACATTAGGTCTTAACCCATGCATGATAACATTAGGGTAGATTTTTATCCCTTTTTTTCACCACTAGGATTTGTAGAGTGTCATCTCTTCTTCTTCCTTCAAAACAACAGAAAAAACATTAATAAAGGTTATAACAGAAATCAACTCATTTCTTCCGTCAAAAGATTTGAACAAACATCAACCTTTTTGCAAATAAGAAAACCCTTGTTTAAGGTGAGATTTTTTTCATAAAAGACACTTGAGCAGCTTGTGTCGTGCGTGGCCCGAACTACGTTTGCTCTGATCTTCCATGCTGTGTGGAAGTACGTAGGCATAGGATGCAGTGTCCTAGCGAGCAACCTTCCCCTCCTCACCCGTAGTTAGGCGAACTACGTTGACTCTGATTTCTCGTTCCAGACGGGAATACGTAGGCATAAAGTGCGATGCTTTGCCGAGTCATGTTTTCTTTTCTTTTCAGACCTCATCCTTTAGTTTAGATAGAAATGTAATCCGTACAAACCAAGCAAGCGTGGATCCCATCGAGTACGATGGACGTGAGGGGTGCTAATACCTTCCCCTTGCGTAACCGACTCCTGAATCCAGGTTTTGGTTGCGATGACCATACCTTTTCCCGTCTTTGCGTTAGGTTTACTTCGAGCGTTTCCTTTCCCTCCTTTGGGATAAATAACGCACGATGGCGACTCTTCTGTCAGCCGGCGCCGATTTTCGCAGTAGCGACATAATAGTTCTCGAATTTTTAGAATTAATGAACATTCATTTGTGAAAGAAATTGAATCTTAGAATGACATCTCGACTTTGAAATGAGATCTTGTGAAAAACATGTGAAGACCTTAAAAACCTTGATGAGACTAAATCTCTTTGGATAAATACCTTCTTGCACTTGTGATTTTGATATTTGAATGTACTTGCAAAAGCGAATGAATTCGGATACTAGCATATGAATCTTTTTCAAACTTTATGCTTGGTTTTGAATCCAATAACATTGGACTGTTAGAACTCAACACAACAAACTTTGGTGTCATAGGGTTCATAAGCCAGATCATGCCACTTGATCATTGAATCCAAATTACATCCGAATAAACTTCAATCTTGTATCCAAGCTTGCACTTCATTAAAACAAAAATATTTTTGTTTTAACAAGCCTCTCTTGACGAAATAATCTTGAGAGTAATTAAAACCTAAATCCAAGTATTCTCAATAATCGTACGCCCTAGTTTCTTGATCCTGAGGCACCCTGGGCTATGAGAAACCAATGCCCGACCTTAACTTTAAGGAGATGTAGTCACAAGAATTTATCCAAGATGTCTTCAAAGCAAACTATCCTAGGATGGCCCAAGAACAAGAAAATATTCTAACAGCGAGGCTTAGATAGAAACCTTAAAACCACCCTGTATTTGGGCTCAATTGGTCATGCCCTAAAATACTTGATTGTTGGAATCCATTCTTGAAAACATTGCACCTGCACAAGCTGGTTAGTCATGAAGTGAATGATTGATCTATAATGATGAACTATGATGCAAAAGGAGGTGGGATCTTAGGGTTAAAAGTAGGGTGTGACAGATGCCCCTATTTAAGTTTCTTCTACTCGGAGATATGGAGATTGAAATCTTCGCCTCGACGAGATAGGAGATACTTAAATACAAACATGCACAATTTTTGACCCTAAGATGCCACCAAATGCACATGATATGATATGCTATGAGATGCAAGACAAAAGATCCAGTGGATAAATGATGCCACAGAAGGTAACCGCATATAGAAAACGTTGCAAACACAACCAAAGAAATAAAGACCCGACGAAGATGACCTAGCAAAGTGAGACTACACAGGGAAGATCCAACTCCACTGGGGAAGAAACTACCTAATGACAATCACAAGGTATCTTAAGCACGGAGTGATGAACTTGTGACGAAATATTTTGACAAAATCCATTCGGAGAACCTGCTGTCATGGTCAACTGTAGGCATTTTAAGAGATATCGACTGGAGGAGTCTCTCTTGTCAAGGTTTCATTAGAAAGGTGTCCACTGTCAAAATTGTTGGGGAATCTGCTACCGAGATTAACCAGAGAATATGCTGTCGAGATTCTGAAAAGAAACGAATGTTTGTCGAAGCATCAAAGTTAACCATAAAGTCTACCACCAAGCTCATGGAAATAGATACACATCTTCCGTCGAGGTCCACTGGAGATCTTCTGCTGAGACTTATCAGGAAATGAAAGGAAATATCTTCTGCCAAAGTCTTCTGGAAATCTTCTGCCGAGACTTGTTAGGAAATGAAAGGAAGTATCTTCTGCCGAAGTCTTCTGGAAATATTCTGCTGAGACTTGCCAGGAAATGAAAGGAAATACCTTGAAATAATCAAATAATCTGCTTAAAAGGATAATAAACCTCCCTACGCTTCAAGGTTGTGTGCAATGAACGGATCTCTATTTCTTCTTTGATCAAGTATTCCACTTGAAAAGGGTAAAATAAATCTTCCCACGCTTCAAGGTTGTACGCCATAAACGAGTCTTAGTTTCTTCCTGGAATGATGAATACTTACGGGAAAGTGTCTTCACAGGGGATTAGAGTTTCACTGGAGATTTATGACTTCAGAGGGAATCCATAATTTGTTGGAGATTAGGAAATACCATCGGGGATCTTCATAGGAGATGCAAGTCGGTTGATTTGATGTATTGCAATAATCTTCACCAAACCTCTCGGAGAGACACCATTTAACAGACTCACTGGGAAATACATCCCTGCGGAGCATCCTTATTGTGATTTGTAAATGTATTGAAATATTTATAGCATGAGTTCTCAAATAAAGAGAAACACCTGTGGAGTCTTCAACAAACTTCTCTAACAGATTTCCAAGAGATGCCATTTGATGAAGGAAGAGTTGATAAATTTTGATAATACCCACTAGGGATAGACAAACTGTCTTGAGGAGACTACCATTTGTCATCCAAATAGAAATCCTGAGAATATAACCAAAATGATCAAATAAAGAGCTGACACTTATTGTTTGGGTATAACTTGCCGATAAACAATATCCCACTGCTGGAGAAAACTTGTCTTCCATGGTGATCTTCGAACAGATTCTTCCTGGGGATATAAAGTGAAAAATAAATGCATGTTCAATCCATGTTTAATAGTATAAGGAGATTCAAAATTGTGATTGTCAGGGACCAAAGTTCAATTCAGGAAATAACTAAAAAGAAACGATCAAGCAAGACTCCATCTAGTGAGGAGTGAACTCAACTGGGGTTTATCCTTATCCATAGATGGAAGAGAAAACTAAAGCAACCGCCTTCCACGAGGATCAAACTCAGTGGGGAATTTAGAAATGTTGTACTCTTTCTGCTTAGGACTGACGACTCTACTTGGAAGGAAAAGACAAAACCCGGTCACTTGGGGATAAACGCGACCCAAAGTGAACAAACAAACACAAAAATGCAGAATGCACAGATGCCATGTATCTATATGCTATGATTATGCTTATGCTGATAAAACAAATAGAGAGAAGTAAATTGGAGATGAAGTAAACATCTCGACAAGGATACTTGGCCAATCTTCACAAGATAGAAAATTCACTGAGGGATGAATGGGAAGACACATATAGGATCACAATCCTGCTTCAAGGCTTCAAACTTCTCTGGGGAAAATAAAGTACTCCACTCGGGGATATAACATCCTAACTTTACTTAAAGGATTGTCAAGATGAATTTGTTTACTCTGTTGGAGATGAGAATGATTCGTTGGGAAAGGATCAAACTTATGATTGGAGAGACTTCGTGGATAAAATAAATATCCGCTTCATTGGAGAGCTCAGATCAAAGTCGTAGCTGCAGACGTCAGAGTTGAGACTTCATGGATGAAATAAACATCCACCTCGCCGAGGAAGATTGAAATGATAAGAAATCCATTGAGGAGTGAGGTGACATCCACTTCATTAAGAAGGTCAAAGCCAAGGAAATTCATCGGGAGCTCTTAGGTCACTTGGTTTATGACAAGAAGTCATTCCAAAAGGATTTTATAGAAAACTTGGCATCCAAAATGTTCCAATGTCTTCAAACTCTTGGAGAGATTTATTGAATCTCGACGTGACTGCCTCTGATTGACTGTATCCTGTATAATTGGGTTCTTAAGCTTAACCTTTAGAGATGATCAAACTGTGAGGGTAACAACTGGGAAACAACTTTCCCATGTTTAGCAGAGTCTTCAGGTAACGTGTCCCCTGGTAGGGTCGTCCTTCTGAAATGATTTTCCATTTTCATCAAAGTTTTAGGTCTCAAAAGACTGAACTCATAACTAATGTTTATATGCGAGCTTCTATGATGTCAAGCAAATTTATCCATGATGTCTTCAAAGCAAACGATCCTAGGATGGCCCAAGAACAAGAAAAGATTCTAACAGCGAGGCTTAGATAGAAACCTTAAAACCACCTTGAATTTGTGCTCAATTGGTCAGGCCCTGAAATACTTGATTGTGAGAATCCATTCTTGAAAACATTGCACCTGCACAAGCTGGTTTGTCATGAAGTGAATGATTGAACTATAATGATGAACTATGATGAAAAAGGAGGTGGGGACTTAGGGTTAAAATTAGGGTGTAACAGCCCGGGCCTCTAAAAAGCCAGGATTGACCCTGCATGACAACCCCAAATGAATTTATCCATCATGTATTACGAGAATAAACCTTGAAGTTTTTTTTAGAAATTGAGTCACAATTCAAACGTTTATGTCAGTTACGAAAACAAAGGAAACATAGATGTTGATCATGTATCAAAAGATAATGATTCAACATTCAAAAGTCGATTATTAAAAAATAAAGTAGCGAGGCGCCGGCGGTAGATCATTGATATCATCTGGAAACACCTCAGAAAAATCACACACCATATGTAGCTCACCAATTGCGACTTTGCTTTCCGACTTCACAGAAGCTAATATCATGAATACTTTAGCCTTACCTCTTAAGAGCTCATCCACTTGCTTGGATTACACAAATAACTCATCACTTGCATCAAAATCTAGAAATGAAACCGCCTTGTCGTAAAAGTTGATATGAATATATTTGAAATACAACTAGTTCATTCCAAAGATAACATAGAGATTTCTCAAAGGTATATAGAATAAATCCATCCCGAAACTCTTACAAAAAATAGTAAGCGGACAATTCAAACAAACCCATAGAAGACAATTTCAAACCTAACCTCACAGCACAATCAAGCAAAATAAACAAATGTTTTGCACTCATGTCAATAATAGAAATAAACATAATACTATTTATAAAACACATACCTCGAATCAATCAGTCAGCCTTAGTAGTCTCTGATCTTGATAGAGGAAAGACTTTCCCTCCAGACCATGCCTTTTTTGGCTTTTGACAATTGGTACTTATATGTACCAATTCACCCCAGTTATAACGCGCCGGCCCAACACTCTTGCAATTTGCAATACAATGACATGTTTTTCCAAATTTAAAGCACCTCTAAACACTATTCTTGCACTCATTATCATGCTGGCCCAACTCGCCACACTTGAAACACTTGACAAAAGCGGGAGTCTCTCACCCACTTGGCGTTTTCTCATCTAAAGCTTTCTGCTTCCCTTTGTTAGCTGGAGCATTATATTGCTTTCCCTTATACTAATTTTTTCCCTTCCTCTCGCTAATGCTCTTATGGTGAGAAGCACGAGCCCTACAGTCCTTATCATAAATCCTACACTTATTCACCAGCGTAGGAAACTTGTGAATATCCTGATAGTCGATGCCCTGTTTAATCTCAGGACGTAATCTGTTCTCAAACTTAATGCACTTCGATCGCTCCATAGTCACACCATTATAGTGAGGACACAACTTCACCAGTTCCTCAAACTTGGTGGCATACTTAGCAACCGTCATGTTTCCTAACTTAAGCTCAAGAAATTCAATCTCCTCCTTGCTTCACACATCCTTAGAAAATTACTTCTCAAGGAATTACACTCTAAACACAACCCAAGTAATCTTAGCACCAGCAACCTCTAGTCTCTAGTGCACATTGTCCCACCAGTCCCAAGCTTCCTCAGACAACATGTGAGTACTAAACAATACTTTATGTTCCTTAGTACAGGCCATTACTTGGAAATTTTTCTCGATCTCTCTGAGCCACACCTGATTACCCTCCAGATCATACCTATTCTTGAATGTTGGTTGATCGCGACTTTCTATGCCTAATACAACTTAACTGCAAGTGCACAGTCTATCGCGTAGTAATAAAAGATATCGATCCCACAGGGACTCGTAATCAAACTAGTGTTCTCGGGAGTTACTATGTTTAGCTAGGTAAATAATGTTTTAAGGGAATAATTTTTGTCCCTAAAGGGTACTAAAAACGTTACTTGAATTATAATTACGTGAATCGATATGCAGTAATTATGTTCTTCGGGGATTTGACAAGTTACCGGTATATGAAATATTTTTCATAATTTATTCAAGCAGAAAATAGTGATCTGAAGACTTTCGTCTCACGATGGTTGTTGACGCCAGTCATAATTCTAAGGGCCAAATATACGCTTTCGTGTCCCATTTGGGGTTAAAACTATTTTTTGGAAATCTCTAAGTTCTAATTCGTTTTAAAGTGCTTTTGCTGTTATTAAAACAAATGACTAGTGTTTACTATCTGGTCTTACCGCAGCTTTCGCTTGTTGGTTCGTACCTTAATTAATTTCCCACTTTCGTGGCAAAACTACTTTTAAATAAGTTCTCGCTTTCGCGACGAAGTTTATTTAGTAAATAAATTTAAACACTCAGACCATAAACAACTTTTGAAAAAGAAAGTTTTCAACCGGTTATTATCAAATCCCGTCCGAATTATTATTACATATCGATTACTCTGACTTAGCTAGACATGGATTTGGGAAAGGTAAAACATAAATAAAAACAGTAATTAATAACGTGCATCATAATGAAAACTGAAATTACGATTAAAATTTAGAACCTGTAAATATTCCAATTGGCCTTTGGGCAGATCCTCCACAAATGTTGGCAGGATTCTGGTCTTGGTGCCAATTGATCGTACAAGGGAAATGGGAATTACAAAATATCAAAGAAATGCAGAAAAAGAAAAGAGAAACAAATAAGAATAAAATAATGGAAAGGTTGCTCTGAAGATAAATTGGCAGCACTTCGTTGTCTGAATGCGGCTCCCTTTCTCAGCTCCCCTCCTTCCCTTTTTATAGAAATAGAATTCTAACGGTTATAACTTGAAGAAGGTGGACTTAGAGGCAGAAATATCAGGGAGTAGTGGTCCACTATTTGGGACTTGGAACTGTATTTTGCACGTTCATTTGAAGTTGGGCGTTTTTGCCTGCATGATGGTCGTCACGGTGTGTGACGGTTGTCACCCGTGTGACGGTCGTCATGGAGCTGTGACGGTCTCCTTCTTATGCAAATCGGTCCCAGTCATGCTACTGTAGCTTGGTGTCAAGGTTCTCGCGTCAAGTTCACCCTGTTTGTTCTAGCGCAATCACATTAAGTCCGTTGTCCATAAACTTTCATGGCAAGTCGACCTGTTAGTGAATATGATCTTCTTTCTGTTTTGATCTTTTCATTGCTCATAAGCTTATACCATTGATTTTTTCAATGAGTTTTCGTACCGTTGGGCTAAATGCTCGGGTGAGGAGCACCTAACTTAGAGGGAACGCGTCTTTATATTTGGGCTAAATGGCTTTCTTTTCATGATTTTTCATCTTTTTGGAGATCATACACTTATTTGCATTGGTCGCTCGCTTAGAAGTGTTTTAGGATGGTGCTGACTGCTAGTATAAGCTACTTGGGGCTGAGTTTGCGTAGAAACTTGAAACTTTGGTACACGTAGGTAGTGAAACCGACTCGCATAAACCGGAGATCTAAGGTGTCAGGACGGTACTGGTTTTGTTAGAATTGTTGTCTCGGAGTTTCAAAACATGGTTTGAACTTGGGCGCATTCTCGTGATGCTTTTGCTCTTTGAGGAACGAACGAAATATTTTTGTTTATGTCGAATAAAGCGGGGATGTTTGCCTAACAGAAGAAGATATATAAAAGAGCTTTTATTTGCTAAAACGTGAAAATGTTCGAATTGAAATTACAGAATTAAAAGTACAAGGGAATGGGAAATAAACGCTCCGCTCCCACACTATCTCAATCAGTGTCCCTACTGATTTGAAAGAATGCGAGAGGGAAATAAAAGGGAAATAAAAATACAAAGAAACTGACAATATAGTAAACAAATAAGGAAAATAATAGCTAATCACGGCCTCTGCCTCGGTCACGTCCTCTCTCGCGTCCTCTGACTCTGACTTGGTCGACTCGGTCCTCAGAGCTCATTGCTCCGATATGATTGACATAGTCGCGGAGTCCTTCGAACTGCAAGGTCAGATTCGCCAAGTTCTCAGTAATGGTTTCCTGGCCGGTTTGGAGTTGTTGCATTTGGGTCCGATGCCAAGCTTTGAACTGCTCTGCTCGCTGATTCTGCTGCTGCATCATAGCGAGTATCTGGGCCTGCTGGTCGAGAGATCGACGAAGGTCTTCTTCAGAATAGTCGGGCTCTGGACGATGGCGGCGGCAGCGGTAGGATGTACCTTCAGAAGGAAGTGGTTGCGATGCCTCCGGTTGCTCAGGTCTGTCCAACTCATCTTGGATTTCGTCATCAGAACCTTAGGTGTGGGTCTGAGTTGGAGCAGCGGCAGCAGGAGGGGCATTGAGGTCAAAGAGCCAGTTGGCACGATCCTGTGGGTGCATCCGGGTGCGTGATGCAAGGATGATGCTTCTGACGGTTTTGCCACACACGACCAGGTGGTACTTGCCATCGGCCATAGAACGGATGAGGTAAGAGGCTCTGCAATGGTCGATGTCGAGGAACACCGAGGGAATGGCATGGAGATGCTGGAGGCGGTCACCGAGGTTCAGCCCAAGTGCAATGGCAGTGACAATCCCACCAAAGTAAAATGGCTTAGAGCCACGGTTACAGTTGGCCTGAATGTGGGCCAGGAGGAACGGAGCGGCGTTGATGGGCTCGTTGTTGAAGACACAACAGAGAAAGAAGAGCTCTTTCGAGTTCACCTTATGGTTGCTATCCCGGGCGAAGATGGTGTTGCTCAGTGCTCGGTGGAAGTACCGGATGGTCGGGTTGTGGATATGCGTTGCGTGCAGAGAATCCCAACCATCGGCATTGATGCCGGTTAACTGGTACCAGAGTGCGAAGGCTTCGTGCTGAAACTGGTCGGTGAGGCGGCGGTGAGCATTGTCGCCGCGAGGGAATTGTAAGATGGCGGCAATCTAGTTCTAGTTCAGTTGATAGTTCGTGCCGAACATACGGAAGCATGCGGCACCGGAGTGTTGGCTGAGGTCACCGCTGGAAGTGACGTAGGTGAACGAACTTAGGAACTCGAGGGTGAGTTTTTCGTACGTCGACTGTGGATTTGTGCAGAGGTTCCAGATGCCGGCTCTTTGGAGCATCCAAGTGACGCCGTCAAGGAGTCCGAGCTCCGTGAGCGATGGGTTATGTGGATAGTAGGTCGGTTGTAGCGACCGTTGATGGAAGGCGATATAGTTGGCTCGCTGTCTCTCTCCGGAGTCGCCGTCGCTGAACACGATGTTGCTGAGGTCTGGGGTTTCGTTGTTTCTCGCCATTATTGGAGGATGCTGAGGAAATATGGATGGAGTTGGTTCTGTGGAGTGAAAAAAAAATGGTACAGAAGTGTATTAGGAAGTTGAGATGGGAGTTGGAATATATGGAGCAAGGTGGGGAAAACGAAAATTGGGAGTGGGGTGTGAGTTTTTGATGATTGGGAGTTGAAAGGATATGAGTGGGAGAGAAAACGCAACCCCTGTTATAGAAGATAACAGTTTTGGGCTCGTGACGGTCGTCACGTATCTGTGACGGTCGTCACCCGTGTGACGAGCGTCAGGCTTCTGTGACGGTCGTCACACCAGCAAAATCTGCAGAACGCAGAATTTTGCTATGGGGGTGTTCTTGCAATGGTTTTGAGGCCTAGTATTGATATGACAATGCTTAATATCGGCCAAGAAACATAGGATAACATAAAAACAGAATAAATGAATATAGAATATAATTGAAATAACAAGTAATTAAAATGATTGTAATGTATTACATAAGGAAATTAACAATGCAAAAATCAAAATAATTGAAAACGGACGGAAAGTAGAAAAACTAAACTAAACTAAACTAAAGCTAATATCTAGTCTTTTCGTGCCTTCAATTCATCAAACTTCCGGGCGTAGTAGTCGAGTTGGTCACAGACTAAGTCCATGAAGACTACGAGTTCACTGTGTATGCTTGTGATGTCTTCTTTTACGGTGGTCAGAGATGCGTCAACGTTGTCTAATCGGAGCAGAACAGTATCCATTTTGTCAGTGGTTTCCTCAGGAATGGGCTCAGGATAGGTGTTGTAATGCGGAGGGGTCGTAGGGTCTACCTCAGCTTCTGATATAGCATCCTCATAGTACATATAATCGTGTGCTTCAGAGATGTGATCACTGTCGTACATGTAATTCTGTGGTGTTGATTGAGGTGAAGGAGGTCCCATAGGCTCATCCAATTCATAAAGCCAGTTGTCCTTGTTATGGATACTTTTCATCTGATGATTTGGCAATGTGAATAGCTGGACAGGTTTGTCATTGATGAGGTACTCGTAAGGTCCAGGTCCCATAGTTCTTAAAATGCGCCTGTTAAAGCAAAACTGGATATTCATGGGTCGGATGGTGCCAAAACTAGTGCTTGCATTTAAGTGGAATCTAAGGCCAAGCTCGTGGGCAATCATTGTCACGAGGCCTCCTATTAGAATAGGTGATTGTGGGTCCTGAGTGAGGCGTCGGAAGGATCTCATCATAAAAGGTACTGCATTCACTGTACGTCCCTGAGAAGCACAGAACATGATAAATAACTCTTCTTTAGATACTGTAGTAATATTTTCTTCTTTACCGAAAAGGGTGTGAGCTAGTATCTTATGAAAGTATCTGAAAGCTGGGTTATGGATCTCATCATTATACATTCTGTCTGGTTCAGGGTGATAGTCGCCTGTGATTCTACCCCAGAATTGGTTGAGTTCAAAATCAAGATCATCATCTTCTGCACTGATGAACACATGCGGTCCGCTAGGAAATCCTAGGAGGTTAGCTAATGACATCCGACTATGGGTTTGGTCCATCCCAAACATCCTAAAGGTGATCAGCTCTGTGTTGGATCCAAAACCATAGTTGGGTAAGTACCTGAAGGAACTAAGAAATTCGTAGGTGAGGTCCTTATAGGTAGCAAAACGGGTTTTCAAAGCAGTGTTCTCCCAGCCTAATTGATTGAACAGGTATTGGATGCTATCAGTAATCCCTAGTTTCTCCATGGTAGACTTATCATAATACAGTGTTAAGGCTATGTCCCTCTCAGTTAATGCTTCAAATCTTGCCTTTTGAGCTAATCCTCGAAAATGAACCTTTGTGAAGTCGTACGCGACCATACTCGCAGGTAAGTCGGAGAAAAACAGGAGGAAGGTTTTGAAGGCTTTTAAAATTCTGAAAAGTTTAAAACAGAAATTTGAAGTCAGGATTTTTTAAAAACAAAAACGGTAGAAACAAAAATTAAAAGAGAAAAATAAAATAAAATAATTAAAATAAAAGAAAGTAAAAATAGTAGCAATTTTAAGTTTAGAATTTTTGTTAAAGTTTCAAAGTAGAATAAAAATGAGAATGAAATACAGTAACGAGGAAAATGCGGGAAAAATTGGGTTGCCTCCCAGTAAGCGCTGTTTTTAACGTCTAAAGCCTAACGATAGCTTGGTGACAAGCTATTCGGGTGTTTGAGCTGGAGGCTCAAGCAATGCTATACTTCAGACTTGAGGGCTATTTTCGTTCTTATTATAATGTTTTAGACGTTGCCTGTTTACGATAAACGGTGCATTCGTCTTATCGGTAATTTCAACAGCTCCACTCTGAAGTACTTTAGTCACTTCATAAGGTCCGGACCATCTAGATTTTAGTTTACCTAGGAAGAGTTTTAATCTTGAATTAAATAGCAATACGATGTCTCCCACACTGAATTGTTTCTTGACTGAACGTTTATCATGCCACTTTTTAGTTCGTTCTTTGTAGATACGGGCATTTTCGTAAGCGTCCAATCGAAGTTCTTCTAATTCGTGTAAGTTCAAGATTCGTTTTTCTCCTGCCTCGGTGTAGTTGAAGTTAAGTGCCTTAATGGCCCAGAAGGCCTTATGCTCTAATTCTACAGGGAGATGACAGGATTTACCGTAAACTAATTTGCAGGGTGTAGTACCTATTGGTGTCTTAAAAGCGGTCCTATAAGCCCATAAAGCTTCACTTAGCTTTGATGACCAATCTTTCCTTGAGGTAGCGACAGTCTTTTCGAATATCTGTTTTATTTCCCTGTTCGAGACCTCTACTTGTCCGCTAGTTTGCGGATGATAGGGTGTAGCTACTCGGTGTCAGACTCCATATTTAGAAAGAAGTTTATCAAATATTCACGATATGAAGTGTGATCCGCCGTCACTAATGATGAGTCTGGGTACACCGAATCTAGGAAAGATTATGTTTTTGAAGAGTTTGATTACTACTCGTGCGTCATTTGTTGGAGCAGCAATGGCTTTTATCCATTTAGACACATAGTCTACCGCGACGAGTATGTAGTTATTACCAAAAGAAGGCGGGAATGGTCCCATGAAATCTATTCCCCATACGTCAAAGATTTCTACCTCTAAGATTCCTTTCTGAGGCATTTCATCGCGTCGTGAGATGTTGCCAGTTCGTTGGCATCGATCACATTTTAGCACAGCGATGTGAACGTCTTTCCAGAGGTTAGGCCAGAATAAGCTGGCTTGGAGAATCTTAGCGCACGTCTTGGATGTACTAGCATGACCACCATATGGTGATGAATGGCATTGGGAAATGTTTCTTCCTCTGGGACACATCGACGATATATGTTGTCGGCCCCTCTCTTGAAGAGTAGAGGTTCGTCCCAATAATAGTGTTTCAGATCGTGGAAGAATTTCTTCTTTTGCTGATAAGTGAGATCCGGTGGAAGCACGCCTGCAGCTAGGTAATTAACGATGTCAGCATACCAAGGTAATGTGACTTGGGCATAGACGGCTTCTACGGCTTTTTCGAATTCTGGATCTTCCGAGATTAAGTTGGGCATGTCACTTTCTAATTTGGCTATCAGATGTTCGTACGGGAAATCGTCATTTATCGATACTGGTTCATGTTTGATGCCTTCTATTCGAGATAAGTGATTTGCAACAACGTTCTCGGTTCCTTTCTTATCTTTGATTTCTAAGTCAAACTCTTGTAATAACAGGATCCATCTCAATAATCTAGGTTTGGCATCCTTTTTGCTTATTAGGTACCTAATGGCAGCGTGGTCTGTGTATATGATAATTTTTGCTCTTACTAAGTAAGAACGGAATTTGTCAAGCGCAAATATAACTGCTAGAAGTTCCTTTTCTGTTGTAGCGTAGTTCAATTGGGCAGGATCTAAGGTTCTACTGGCATAGTAGATGGCATGGAGTTTCTTGTCCTTCCTTTGTCCTAGAACTGCGCCTACGGCATAGTCACTCGCATCGTACATGATTTCGAACGGTAGTCGCCAATCAGGTGGTTGCATAATCGGTGCGGTGATAAGGGCTGATTTTAATGTTTCGAATGCTTTTAGACAGTCATCGTCAAAGATGAACTCAACATCTTTCATCAACAGGCCGGTCAAAGGTTTTGTGATTTTTGAAAAATCTTTTATAAATCTTCGGTAGAAACCGGCATGTCCTAGAAAACTCTGTATTTCTCGTACGAATTTTGGAGGTTGGAGATCTTTTATAATCTCTATTTTAGCTTTGTCGACCTCAATTCCTTTATTTGATATGACATGTCCTAGAACTATTCCTTGTCGGACCATAAAATGGCATTTTTCCCAATTTAGGATGAGGTTCACTTTTACACAACGTTCTAATACCATTTCTAAGTTTTGTAGGCATCCTTCGAAACTTTGTCCACATACCGAGAAATCGTCCATAAATACTTCCATGATGTCGTCTATGAAATCTGCGAAGATTGCCATCATGCATCTTTGGAAGGTTGCTGGAGCATTACAGAGTCCGAACGATATTCGGCGGTAAGCAAAAGTACCATAAGGGCATGTGAATGTAGTCTTTTCTTTGTCATCAGGATGAATGGGAATTTGGAAAAATCCTGAATAACCATCTAGATAGCAGAAATATGAATGTTTGGCTAATCTTTCCAACATTTGGTCTATGAAGGGTAACGGGAAGTGATCTTTTCGTGTGGCTTTGTTAAGCTTTCTATAATCAATGCACATCCTGCTTTCAGTCACGACTCTTTTTGTTATTGATTCGCCTTTTTCGTTCTTAACTACTGTTACTCCTCCTTTCTTTGGTACGACATGAACTGGGCTAACCCATTCACTATCGGAGATTGGATAGATGATTCCTGCATCTAGCAATTTCTTTACTTCATCTCTGACTACAGTGCTTAGGATGGGTTTCAGTCTTCTCTGATGCTCTCTAGAGGTTTTATAGTCTTCCTCTATTGTAATTCGATGCATACAGATTGAAGGGCTTATACCTTTTAGATCGCTTATGTTATAGCCTAACACGGTGGGGTACTTCTTTAGGACTTCTAATAGCTTTACGGTTTCTAGTTGTCCTAAGTCGGCGTTGACTATCACTGGTCTTTTTAGTTCATCGTCTAGGAATTCATATCTAAGGTTTTTGGGTAGTGTTTTAAGTTCTAAAGATGGGTTCTTCGGACCTGGCATATGGTTTGGGGTCAGTGCTAAGCTTTCGCTTAGGCTGTCTTCTTTATACGGTTTACGCCAATCATCGTCTTCAGAAATATCGGGTATTTGAATCATTATTATTTCTGAATACGTGGTCTCTTCATTTTCAAGTTCTCTTATGCATTCGTCAATTACATCTACTAAATAGCAGGTATCGTCTATGGCTGGTGCTTGTAAGAACTTGGTGAGAATGAACTCTATCTTTTCTTCTCCTACTTCGAATGTTAGCCTTCCTTTCTTTACGTCTATAATAGCTCCGGCTATAGCTAGGAACGGTCTTCCTAGGATAATTGGGGTAACAGAGTCCTCTTTGATGTCCATGATTATGAAGTCGGTTGGGATGTAGAATTGTCCTATGCGTACTGGAACGTTTTCCAGTATTCCGAGGGGATATTTTACTGATCGGTCAGCTAATTGTACGAACATTTTGGTTGGTCTTAGGTCTCCCATATTCAGCTTTTTGCATATAGATAAAGGCATAACACTGATACTGGCTCCTAAATCGCATAGAGCTTTGTCTATTACGAACTTTCCTATGACGCAGGGTATGGAGAAACTACCTGGGTCTTTTAATTTAGGAGGCATGCAGTTTTGAATAATTGCGCTACACTCTGCAGTAAGTGTAACTGTTTCGTTATCCTCGATCTTTCTCTTATTTGACAGGATTTCTTTGAGAAATTTAGCGTATGACGGCATTTGAGTTATCGCTTCTATAAAAGGAATAGTGATATTCAACTGTTTAAGGAGCTCTACGAATTTCTTAAACTGTCCTGAAGTTTTGGAGTTTATTAATCTTTGAGGATAAGGGATAGGTGGTTTATATGGCGCTGGAGGTGCTTGATTTTTTTCACTTGCGGTATCCTCCTTCTTGTTGTCTTCCTTCTTCTTTAACTCAGATTCCTTTTCTGCTTGTTCAGTTGGTTTTTGTTGCATGGCTGAGTTTTCGGTCCTCGGATCGATCGGTTCGTCCAATTCTTTTCCACTTCTTAATATTACAGCATTTGCTTGACCTTTTGGATTCTGTTCGGGTTGTCCAGGAAATATGCCAGTGGGTGCGGCAGCAGAGGCTTGTTGTTGAGCCACTTGTGATATCTGTGTTTCTAACATTTTGTTGTGGGTGGCTAAAGCGTCTACTTTTCCGGTCAACTGTTTAATTTGCTCGCTAGTGTGTATGTTTTGATTCAGGAATTCTTTGTTTGTTTGAGCTTGAGTAGCTATGAATTTTTCCATCATCAACTCGAGGTTTGATTTCCTAGGTGCAGTCTGAGCAGCAGCTGGTTTCTGATATCCTGGCGGAGCAGTAGGCATTTGCAATGCATTATCGCTTTTGTAAGAAAAGTTTGGATGATTTCGCCAACCTGGGTTATAGGTATTTGCGTAAGGATTTCCTTGAGCATAATTTACTTGGTCTGGTGGGATTCCGGCTAGCAATGGGCATTCGGGCGCATTATGAGTGGTGCTTCCGCATAACTCGCAATTTGGAGTTACGGCAGCGACGGTTGCAGTGGGGTTAACGGTCGGACTGTCAATCTTCTATGCTAGAGCATCTACTTTAGCGTTGAACTTTTCAAGGCAGCTGATCTCGTACATCCCACCTTTTGCCGTGGTTTTCTCTGTTGGAGTGCGTTCACCTCCCCATTGGCAGTGGTTCTGAGACATGTTTTCGATTAGTTGATAGGCTTCGTCGTATGGCTTATCCATAAGTGCACCGCCCGCGGCGGCGTCTATCGTTAATATGGTGTTATATAAAAGTCCATTATAGAAAGTATGGATTGTCACCCAGTCTTCTAGACCATGGTGAGGACATGTTCTCATCATATCTTTGAATCGTTCTCATGCTTCGTAAAGAGATTCAGTATCTTTTTGTCGAAATCCGTTGATTTGAGCTCTAAGCATAACAGTTTTGCTTGGCGGAAAATATCTCGCTAAGAAGACGTTCTTCAACTGTTCCCACGTCATAACGGAGTTGGATGGTAAGGATTGTAACCATGTCCACGCTCTGTCTCTATGAAAGAAAGGGAAAAGACGAAGTCTTATTGCGTCTGGAGTTACTCCATTTGCTTTCACTGTGTCTGCGTATTGTACAAACTTCATTAAATGTTCGTTTGGATCCTCAGTTGCATTTCCTGAGAATTGGTTTTGTTGTACAGCTGACAGCAATGATGGTTTCAGCTCAAAATCGTTTCGAGTAATAGCTGGGGCAGCAATGCTACTTCTAGGCTCCATCTGAGAGGGTGTAGCGTATGCCTTCAGCGGTTTGTTTTGAGGTAATTCAGCCATCTTCGATTCTTCTTCGGTTTTGGGAATGGGAGTGAGAGGATCGGGAATGTTATGTTTGAGTTGGTACTCAATGATTCGACTTATTAAATGTAAGAAGCGCTCTAGTTCTGCGACTGAAGGTTTTAAGATATCGCCTTGTGGGTGATTACTTGGCATACAATCGACAGAACTAGTAAAGGAAAAATGAGATTGTTAACCTAGTCTATACGGCGTAACAGAAGGTTACACTATTGACTAAACGAGTCCCCGGCAACGGCGCCAAAAAATTGATCGCGACTATCTATGTCTAATACAACTTAACTGCAAGTGCACAGTCTATCGCGTAGTAATAAAAGATATCGATCCCACAGGGACTCGTAATCAAACTAGTGTTCTCGGGAGTTACTATGTTTAGCTAGGTAAATAATGGTTTAAGGGAATAATTTTTGTCACTAAAGGGTACTAAAAACGTTACTTGAATTATAATTACGTGAATCGATATGCAGTAATTATGTTCTTCGGGGATTTGACAAGTTACCGGTATATGAAATATTTTTCAGAATTTATTTAAGCAGAAAATAGTGATCTGAAGACTTTCGTCTCACGATGGTTGTTGACGCCAGTCATAATTCTAAGGGCCAAATGTACACTTTCGTGTCCCATTCGGGGTTAAAACTATTTTTTGGAAATCTCTAAGTTCTAATTCGTTTTAAAGTGCTTTCGCTGTTATTAAAACATATGACTAGTGTTTACTATCTGGTCTTACCGCAGCTTTCGCTTGTTGGTTCGTACCTTAATTAATTTCCCACTTTCGTGGCAAAACTACTTTTAAATAAGTTCTCGCTTTCGCGACGAAGTTTATTCAGTAAATAAATTTAAACACTCAGACCATAAACAACTTTTGAAAAAGAAAGTTTTCAACCGGTTATTATCAAATCCCGTCCGAATTATTATTACATATCGATTACTCTGATTTAGCTAGACATGGATTTGGGAAAGGTAAAACATAAATAAAAACAGTAATTAATAACGTGCATCATAATGAAAACTAAAATTACGATTAAAATTTAGAACCTGTAAATATTCCAATTGGCCTTTGGGCAGATCCTCCACAAATGTTGGTAGGATTCTGGTCTTGGTGCCAATTGATCGTACAAGGGAAATGGGAATTACAAAATATCAAAGAAATGCAGAAAAAGAAAAGAGAAACAAATAAGAATAAAATAATGGAAAGGTTGCTCTGAAGATAAATTGGCAGCACTTCGTTGTCTGAATGCGGCTCCCTTTCTCAGCTCCCCTCCTTCCCTTTTTATAGAAATAGAATTCTAACGGTTATAACTTGAAGAAGGTGGACTTAGAGGCAGAAATATCAGGGAGTAGTGGTCCACTATTTGGGACTTGGAACTGTATTTTGCACGTTCATTTGAAGTTGGGCGTTTTTGCCTGCATGACGGTCGTCACGGTGTGTGACGGTCGTCACCCGTGTGACAGTCGTCATGGAGCTGTGACGGTCGTCACTGCAGCAAAATATGCATTCTGCGTTTTTCATGTTGTTTTCATCCGGTTTTCGTCCATATTTCATCTGTAATTGCCTCTTTTCTTCATATTGTCTTGTTTAGACATGATCATCAAATACCTGCAAAATATCAGACAAATAACATGGAAAGAACCCGAAATCGGATCGAAAACAGTCAAACATCAGTTGAATTATGCATCAATATATATATACGATTTCGTGTTATCATTGGTGAACTATTCCTCTGAAATTTCCCCAAGCCACACGACTCATCACCAGCCTGATCCTGCTGACCCTGTAAAGCTTTAGCAATAGTGCAATAATTTCTTCCAGCCATTTTGCACACCAATAAATGGTTATTAGAATAAAAAAATGCATCAACCGTGTTCATACACATGTCACAAACTAGGGAATAAAAAACATTACTAAACTTGGCCAGACGGACTGACCTGCTCTTATACTATTATGTAATACCCTAAACCCCGAAACGTATAAATAAAGCATTACTCAACAATTTGGATGTCACCAATGACAACTCTTCCAAAATACATCAAATCATTTGAAACTACGCAGCGGAAAACATTTCGTAACAACTTCATAAATAAAATTATAAACTTCAAAACAACAAATTCAACATCAACATCAACATCAAAGCATAACAACTTCCGCCCACGATGTTACACGATCAAAGTATTAAAAACCACTAATGTATTATAAAGAAAATGAATAAAAGGGAAGAGTAGCTCTAATAAGCAACCTTCCAACACACAGTAACAAGTATAACTCTTAAGTATATGCAAGATGTATATGGTGGAGAACATAAAACAAAGGGGGTGAGAAACAACATTCAATATAAATAGTGTAAAGAATGCTAAGGTAGATAATATACAACAAACACAGATTTATTACACAATCAACAACAACATAGTCTCACACTCATTCATAACAACATGTACATATATGTATATGGAATGTGACTCACAACACAACTTGACACTTATGCATGTGCTACCATTATGGATAACACAAGTCCATTTCGCTTCAAAATCCCCACCATAGGACAAGAGCACACCAAATTGTTACTATCACCATAAGTAACAATTCACTGATTCCCATATAGAACCAGTTACTTGCTTTTGAATCCCTACCATAGGACCAATGCACACTAAAACTGGATCAAAGTCCATACACCATGATGCATGACTCTTAAAAATATGCATTATCACCAAAAGAATAACCAATTATCACCATCCATATTTCACCATTATGCACAACATCATCCACAAACGTAACAATTAATCAATGTTACGATAATTCACAAACAACACAAAACAGAAGCACCTTATCAAATGCATATTCACAAGCATTCAATAATGTTAATTCATTATAGCATCAACTCATCATTAGGCAAACATAACTATTTGCGAATCGATCATAAATGTCATCACATACATACCTACAGTAGGCACATAACTACAACTCAATTATTTCACCGATCACTACCATGGGGCAGCTCTGCGTGTTAGCTTTCCAACGCTTTAAATGAAACCTCATTTGGACCTATGGAACGAAAGTTACGACCAAAATTATCGGACAATGCAACAAAAACAAAACATATTTTTTCACGATTTGGCCTAAGACAATCGATTGTCATCAAAGATGATTAGCTATTGACTTTCAAAAAAACACGTTTCTAGGCCAAATAATTGATTCTTTTATTGTGACAATTGATTGTCGCATTCTTTTTTTCAAATTTACACTAGTGCAATTGATTGTCATTTGGGAGACAATCGATTGTCACTGTATTGTTTTCCAAAAAACCTAGTTTTCCTACACGTTCCTCATCTCCTTCATCCTTAAACCTCTATACATAACTCCAACCAATTTTTCCTAAAATCAAAAACCCAAAATATGAATTTAATAGTGAATCATATTATCACACCCATAAACATATTACAACACTTATATTCATCATGATTCACACCAAGTCATCAAGAATTTCATCAACAATCATGTACACAATTCAAGCATTCAAGCATTCATCAATGACATAATTTTATACATGCATATTCATGATAATTCAAACATAATTTTAGTCACTGAATCACATGTATAAACACAATCAATCATAAAATTCCAGATTTCTAACACAACAACAATTCATCAAAGTAAAATCGTGGAACCCTAATGAGAGCAATGACCTTTCTTTTCCACCTCGTCATGCAATACACTCATATTGGTAGTGCTTTCTCCCCCTTACCTTAGATTTTCCAGCAACAATCGCAATTCAAACAGCTTCTATAGATGCTCCCTTCAAAACCTACTCTCATTCCAAAAGCTCTTGTTTCTCCGAGTCTCCTTATTTTCATGTACTGACAAAAGGTTACCTAAACCTAATTTTTCTCTAACTTTTAAAATATACAGTATTCTAATTACTTTTGCCTAATTATTATTTATTGCCTAATTAACTTTCAAATTCTCTCCTCTTACCACACACTTCCCTCAAATTAACAATTGATCCAATTCTTGTTTTTTAATACCAAATTTCTCAATTTATTTCTATTATTAATTAACATGCTAATTATTCTAATTATTTTTCTAAATTATTCTACCAAGCTCCTGCCTTCTCACCGCACCCTATCATTTTCAATACACCTTAACAACACATATAATCACATAATTTTATTTAAGACAACACTAAATAATTAAATAAAATTATAAATAATTTAATTAAATAAATGAATCGAATAAGCTAATTAAATCAGTCACCAATAATAAATTCAAACACTACTTAAATTTATTACATATTTTTCACTGTTAAATAGAAATTGTATTATCTAATTATCAAAACATGAGTAAATCTTCATATGAGTTTCATATTCGCACAAGTAAAAATTCATGTGTGAGCGAGTAAGGGGCCTCCGTCCTTGCCCATATTTTTGACTCAATTGTTTGGTGAAGAAAGGGAGGTTGTATGTATGAATTGAAACATTATTTTCATGAATTTTTCACACGTGTTAAAAAATATAATAATTATTTTAAAAATAGAAAAAATATAAAAAAAAATTATAAAATTATTCTCATTAATGATATAATAAAAATAAATTTACATAATTATAAAGAAAAAATAATAAATATTTAAAAATATAATAAAAAAATAATATTAATAAATTAATTTATTAGTACTGTAAAATAATTTATAATTTAATATATACGTAAAGACTCAGATTAATTAGCAGCATAAATTATGCAAATGGTATGCAAATGGTACTTATTTATTAATTACTTTACAGATCATGATAACATGGACACAAATAATGAGAGAAAATATATTCTATTTGTTAGGGCGTGGTGGTGGAAGACTACTTGTTTCCAAACTGACAATTATTCTCTTCTTCCTTCCTTTTTCTTCTTTGCTTCCTCATGCTTCTATACTTTTATTTTATATAACAATTTTGATCTCTTTTGTTTCTTCTAATTACTTTCCAACCAAAATCCTCATCAAGAATCTTGCAAAACAAAAACCAAAACAAAATCAAACATGGTTGGATACTCGTGTTCATGCAACTTAACATAATGTGTATAATATTTTATTATTTTTAATCCCAAAATATTATCACATAAAATTAGCGACAATGTATAATTGGATGTATGTATAATATATTTCTACAATGAATATATATAATTGGATGTAATTATTTATAATGTAAGTTGAAGATACAAATATTTAATTATAAAGTTGAAGATATAGTATAATTTTTTATGACTAAAGTTAATTATTGGAGCATGAGTAAAATTGATAAGAGTTTAATTTTGACATAATGACAGAAAATTACAAGTGAATAGCATATGAAAAGATGTTGTAGAGAGAGAAAAGCATGTCTTGTTTTATTTGTTTCTTGTTTGCAAATGAAAGCATTATATTGATTCTGTGTATGGTAAATTGTTAGTAGAACATAAAAAAGAAAGATAAAGAATATTATTGTCCTTATAGTGACATATTCTTTGCATATGTCATGCAATGATTGACTTCATCTTGTAGTTTTAGTCAAACTTTACATTGCATACCTCACACGTTATCTACATTTTTGTATCCTTTTATTTAGTAATTTACCTCTCTCTCTTTTTCATTCTTCTTTTGGTTGGTGCAACTTGAAGATTTTTTATTTTTATTTTTATTAGAATTAAATACAACTTTAGTGAAATCCAGAACATAATTAGCTAGATATAAGGCTTTGAATCTTTAAAGTCACACTTTCCATTTAATTTTCTACATTGAATGTTAACAATTGAAAGTAATATATTAAAGACAATACTTTATGTGTTTTTTTTTTGGAGTAAACCACAAGTTTTACTTCTGTAATAAAAACATGTTTCCTCAAAACAAGTTTGATTGGTTTTTTGGTTTATATAATCGTATACAACTTACAAAGTCGCCTCTAATGTTTTATGGGCATTGAGCAAATTTTAAAAATAATGCTCTTAATAATTAAAATATATTACAATATGATAGATAATAATTAGATGGATAGAGACTAAAATGTATATATGACCAATATTAGAACCAACTATGAGAAAATTAATTGAATCCATTTATGATTCAACATTGATCTTCACGCCCACAAAGTTTAAAATGACACGTCGAGATTAATTTAGAGATTCAACGAAAGATAGAGTTATGGAACAATATAACTTAAGTGAAGTTATCATAGAGCATAATTAAGGAAAAAAAGTATGGACAATTCAACCAAAAGGGATTCTAACTAGAATAACTCAAAAGTTATGTGTGCAAGGGCTCTATACTATACTTCAACACTCGACTTGGCTACCAATTATTGTTTCTTATAGATCCATGACAGAAGATTGAGTTTAAAGTATATGCAAGTGTCAGATGTAGATCTTCTATCATCTGGATCACTACCCTAACCTGAGTCACTATAGGCTTTGTGGGAGAACTTCCAGTCAGGTATAGGAAGAGCCAAAACTAAGCCATGTGTGTTAGTGCCATTGAGATTCCTAAGGATTCTACTTGCTGTAGACCAATGAGATGTGAGAAGGACTGCCATGAATTGACAAGCCTTATTGACATTGAATGAAATATTATGTCTTGTGAGAGTTACATATTGTAGTGTTTCCAAATGAACCTATACAAATGAGCATCATTAAATACATCAAATCCATATTTTCTTAGCTTACACGTAGTAATAATTAGAGTATAAGATCCATTAACTTCAACCATGTCCACTCATGTCAAGAGGTATTTGATATACTTGGACTGAGTAAAAAGTAAAGAGCCATTTTCTTGAGGCCTGACTTTAATCCCTAGAAAGTATTATGGTGTCCCAAGCTTTTTTAAGAGCAAACTTGAAATTCAATTTGTTAATCAATTCATGAATAAGATTTTAAGATGAATACATTATCGTAATGTCCTCTACATACACATGAGCACACAAAGTTATACCTTAACTTTTGTACACAAATAGGGAGTGATCACACTTGCTACGAAAAAAGCCAAAATAAAATAGGGATGAGTCAAATTCTCATATCATGTTCTTGGTGTTTGTTTTAGGTCATACATTGATTTATTTAGTCCGTACACCAAACTCTTATTTATAAAAATGAATTTAAGGGGTTGTTCATGTACACCTCTTCTTGAAGTGTGTCATTCAAGAAAGCATTTTCCATGTCAACTTGTTGGAGTTTCCACTTGAAGGTTAATTCCAAAGTCAAAATGACTCTAATGCTTATGATATTTACAACCGAGAAGAAAGTTTCATTGAAATAAAAACCTAGTTTTTGGTGGTATCCTTTTGCCACAATCCTAACTTTATATTTGTTGATCGTCCCATCCACATTTTGCTTGACTCTAAAGATCTACTTGCATCCTACTATTTGTAGATGAGAAGTTAAAGAAGAGAGATTCATGTGTTATTTTCAATAAAAGGTGTGTACTCTTGGTTCATGACATCCACCCATTGTGGTTGAGATAACACTTGTTTTACAATGTTAGGTTCAATTTGTGCCAAGTATACTTTAGGTTTGTAAATTCATATTTTAGCTTTAATTGGCATAAGATGAATATTTTGAAACTAAGGTATTAGTTGTAAGGAATTGTGTTGGGTGAGAATACGAGAATGCAACGGTCTAGGGGGGCTAAATAAACCTTCCAGATAAAATGGCTAATTTGAAAATTAGTTTTGAAAAAGTGTGTGTGTGTGTATATATATATATATATATATATATATATATATATATATATATATATATATATATATATATATATATATATATATATATATATATATATATATTTGTATGTGTGTGTATGTGCGCGCACGCGAGTGCGTGTGTGTATGTGTGTGTGTGAGAGGTGAGAGAGAGAGAGAGAGAGAGAGAGAGAGATTTATGCCAAATTTATAGTGGTTTGACTATCGTCCTCTCTAAGGCTACTCCACTCTTCAATGGTTTCCTATTGAATTTTTTAATATTCCACTATAGTTTGTGACAAATTATACGATGTTTAGTACAATCACAATATCCAAATAATTATATGTTGTAAATGTGTCTTAAAACCTTTGTTGATGAAGAGAAAGAAAACATATTTTGGAGATTGCATTTACCGCAAAAATAGGAAGTACTTTTAGAAAGTCGGACGAAAAGTCTAGAAAAAAAATCGGTCGGTGAATAGTGATGTCCATACGAATGAGTAGTGATGTCCGTACGGATGAATAATGTGTCCGTATGATGAATAGTGTTTTTGAGTTTTCTAGCTTTTTCGATTCGTTCCATGGATCCATGTGATTTCGGACTTTGTTTGTTGGATATTTGCTATTATAAATATGTATCTCTTATATGTTTGGCGTGTGACAATCTTATAGTTTTCACTAACAAGGGAGACCAAGGTTTAAAGGTATAGCATATGGTTTCAGCTATGCACAAGGAAAACCTTGGATTACACCTTGAGTTTGAGTGATTCATATATTGAGAGTTGGAAAGGTAGAGAAACACTTGGGTAGAAAATATGGTTGTTCTTGGGCACCTTCAAGGTTGTTTTTGGGAACCTGAAGGCGAAGACTATTTTCTTGTAACTCATATATAATCTCTTGTAACAACTTTCTGAGTATAGTAAATTGGAGAGCTGCTCTCTCCCCCAGAGTAGATCGTTTGATCGAATTGGGTAAACAAACCTTCTATTTTTTTCTTGCCTTATTCTGTTATATTACCTGTGTACGAGTTATTATTACTGAAGACCATTTGCTTTGGTTGCTATTATTCTTTGCCTCACAAATTGATATTGAATTTTGTCGTAATGCACAACATTCTAAAAATATAAAAATATTTTATCTGGATACCTTGACTTATACACGATATCCGAATTGAATCCTTACGAAAGCTTTACTCAAAATCGTCTTGAATTTTCATCCTCAATAGTTATGCTCCAAAGTCCCTATTTTGCATAGATATTTCCTCGACCCTAACGGTATCTTGAGTGTTGGTTTGTTTGAAGCTTTGAGAAAAAAATTCCACTTTGTCCATAGAATTCTATGCAACACTAACAAATGGATTATGGAGAGAAGAACCTCATTCTTTTTTGTTGAACTTCTTAAAACTAGTCACAACACCGCACACCTTGCAAACCTCTAAAATCTCAATAAAATATTTAAAGAAATGTTAAACACAATGATAGAATCTCCTAAACAATCACAAATATCCAAATATTGGATTTAGATCCAATAAAAAAATGGAATTAGAATGAGGTAGAAGATTAATTAAATAGTTTGCAAGGATTCAATAAAGATTCAAAAATCCTTTTGAAAATGAGAGAATAAGTGAGTTGTGAGTTTTCAAATCAATAGTGGAAGTGTATATTTTCAAACATTGTTGAAACATTTGAGAGAAAAAGCTTTTAAATATGCTGGAGATCTAGAACAAAAATGAGTGAAAAATAGTGTATGATTTTGAGTCATAAGTAAGAAGTATGGTTCGAGTCAAAAAATTAAGTGATTTGAATAAAAAAAACCATATGAAAACCCATTTGTATGATTCAAGTCACACAAACTTTGATTCAAATCACATGATTCGAGTCATGAGATATGGTGATTCAAATCAGAGTTCGAGAAACAAACTAGGAAACTTTTAATTCAATGTTATTTGAATCAAAGAGTCTTATGATTCAAATCAAAGTGATATTATTCGAATCATGAAGTATGCGATTTGAATAATTAAAACTAGAAAATGTTTATTGATCTCTTTGTGAGTTTGATTCGAGTCATATGAATGGTGTGATTTGAATCACACTACCAAAATCTCATTTTTGCAAAATTTCAAGAGATATTTGAGATTCTAATATATATGAGTTAGTAGAATCATTAGTATTAGTTGGAAATGTGGAGGATGGATATATATATATATATATATATATATATATATATATATATATATATATATATATATATATATATATATATATATATATATATATATATATATATATATATATATATATATATATATATATATATATATATATATATATATATATATATATATATATATAGAGAGAGAGAGAGAGAGAGAGAGAGAGAGAGAGAGAGAGAGAGAGAGAGAGAGAGAGAGAGAGAGAGAGAGAGAGAGAGAGAGACTTAAGGATTTTGTGTTTAAGGTGATGAAACAATGGGACTTAACATGGCATGGTTCGGTATGTGAAATATTTTATTTTTCTCAACACTAATGGGAGGAAAGGCCATTGACTTTGTTTTAGTTTTCTCAATACTCATTATTTCTTGTTGAGAATGGACTGTAAGAGGGAGAAAGCATTTTGTTGTAAGGGAAACTGGACTCATTGAATCTCACATCCTTAAAAACGCAAATTCTACCTTATTTACCAATACATTTATAGTCATTGTGTTGTGGTGACACCCCTAGAAAAATACAATCATTGGTTATGAGTTGAAGTTTATAGTTATTGTATGGTATCAACAAGGGAAAAAATGAACACCCAAAAGTCCGTAAAGATTTGTAGACGGGTAGGATTTTATATAGTGAATGAAAAAGTGTGGAAAAATTGGTAAAGTAGCTGAAGCTTTTGATTAAGCTTTTGAGCTTTACAATTTACAAATCGATGATTACCATTAGTTACACACTAAACTTATACTAACAAGAGTTTGTTAGTTTGTTATACAAATTTTAAGTAACTTATTCTACGCTTATTACAATAACACAACATTTTTACATTGTGCAAACATAAATAACTTTTTCATTTATCTTCTTTCTTATTTAGTCTTCTAAAAATTATTAACGTCAAATTATTTAACTTATCTTGTGAGACATTGATACCACTTATTGACAATCATTATAATCAACATAAGATCAATACTTTAGGATCACAAGAGAAAACTACACCACCTAAAAATGTCAATGTAGTAGAGAATGTGTGGAGGATGCTTTCCCACTTCTCGCTCTGCCAGCTCCACCCCTTAGTTTTTCGCCGTCTCCGTTCTTCCCGTAGATCACTACAATACCCACCGAGATTCACAAACATCAAATCTTAATAAAATTTCTATACTTTTTGATCAAAACTATAACATTAATATTTCGTTATTTATTTATTTTTAAAAATACATATATTTTACAATTTTTTAAAAAGAACACCCATAACCAAACAATAATCTCTCACATAAAAACAAACTTCTAGCAATCACACCTTTAATAAAACATCAATCATAATAGAGAATTACAATGACTAATTTTATTTGTACAATTTTAGGCTCAAGCTTTAATTTAGCTTCTTTGTTTTCATGTACAAAACCAAATTTTACACGTTTTTTAACCCACATGCATTCTCTTAACTTTTGTTAGTTTAAATAGTACTAATTTCCAGCTCGTGTGAAAAGATAATTGTACTAAATAACTCTTTAAATACAGTTAAATTAATATATAATTATTATTTTCTCAAAAAAAAAAAAAAAAAGAAAAAGCTTAGCCATGTGAGTAGCTATGTTTTTTCCATCAAAGTATCAATGTGACAGATAGATTTAGGCCAATTGTACGGTAATTGTTTGCTGTCATTAATTGTTTAAATAAATTAAATAGAACTAATATTAAATTATTATTTATGATATATAAAGCATTTGTTGAACATAGGGGACAAAAAAAGAAAAGCATGTACTACTAAGTTAAATATCTCATTCCTACTTAGGGGGCAAGGACCAAAGGAGTTGAAAGTGTATAAGATAGTAGTAGGGTTCAAATTTCAATTCATAGATCACTGATTTATTTAGTTATTAATTCAAGTTTTTAATCACTTATTTATTTAGTTATTAATTCAAGTTTTTTAATTAAGAATAAGACTTAGAGTTTGACCTAAATCATTAAATCAATTTGTAAAGTAAAGAGTATCGTTTTATATAAATTATTTATAAATTCTACTTTTAATCAAGTGGTGCGTATGGATAAATGATATGTAATCTGAATCGATAGAATTAGAGTTTGACTCTACTCATCTTTATAAAATCAATTTATAAGGTGATGGGTGACAGTATTATAAACTCTTTGTGGATTCTTTCTTTAACTAATGTAGAATTTGGATTAGAGATGTAAGCGAATTAAAAAAGACCAATTAAATTGACAATTAAAATCAAATCAAACCAAAAAAAAATTGATTATTTTTGGTTCGATTCAAAAATCGATCCAAACCAATAAAAATCGAGGTAGTTTGGTTCAGTTCTCGGTTTTAATTTTTAAGAACTGTTAAACCGATGAACCGAACCAATAATTATAAATACCTACTTAATCTTTTATTTAATTCATTATTAACCCATATTTTATATCGATTCAACTCTTCTCCATCTTTGTTTATATTTCATTCCTTTGAGCAAAACATAACCAAAATCAAACTCTAACATAAAAAATATAAACCATGAGGCACAAAAACTAACTCTCACAAAATTGTTGCTTGGTCTGCCCACCACCACTATTTCTTATAGATTAAAATTATCTTATTCATATTCAAGTTCCCTTACCTAGTTTTCTTTTTTATTTTTTTTACTTTTTCTTCAACGAATTTTCTTCTAATGTTGTTATAAAATAGTTTTGATATGTGAAACATGTTAATTTATGTGTATTGAATTTTTTTTTTATTGTTGTGTTTTATTAAGTTTTTAAATCCCTTCCCGCCATTGTCATGTCAAATGTCAATTTTTGTATTTGATAGTAAACTTATTTCATGATGTAATAAAAATCATGTCAATTCTTCGTATGGATTAAAAACAACTTGTAAGTTGTTTGAAAAATAGAGAATAAAATATATTATTTAAAAAAATAATAGCATAAAATACACCGAAAACATGATAGTAAAAAATACACAAATAACTATAATTTTTAAAAAGAAAAATATTGTAAACCGATCAATCAAACCAAATCTGATTTGATTTCATTTTAAAAAAATATTAAAAATCAAACCAAACTAAACCAATAAAAATATCATCAATTTAAACAATTTTTTATCCAAAAATCGTCTAAACCAAACCGACTACTCCTCTAAAAAAGAAATGTGATTCTAAATCAAGTTTATTTTGAGTAATGGTTTTCTAATAAATGGTGATGATTTATAGGGAGGTGGTAAAGATATGTTCTATATATATTAAAAGTGAATAAAATGGAAGATTCTGAAAAAGGAAAAACCTTAAACCGAAGAGAAAAACAGTAAATGCAAAAGTAAAAAATAGAATAGATGTGGGCATGAAACATCAATTGTGATAGGGATAGGCTTGTGGGAATGGCAGAGAAGAGATTAAAAACCAAACAAAAGAGTGAAGAGAAGTGTGTGTTGTGGGCAACAACACAAGACTTAGGTTACTGTTAATTGAAGGTGACACCATTTTGCTTCTTTCAAAATGCTTATTTTGGTGCCATTCCGGGACCGTTTTGTATTAATGTTGTTCCACTTCTGCAATTCTCTCACATACTATATTTTCATAGAGAGGTTGGTGGATTTGTGGTCCAAATAATAACAAGCATAAATGGCTAACATCTACTTCACACTTAGGTAACCATTCATATTCTAACCATAGCCTAGCTTAAGTTGCCTTGCCACCATTTTTGAAAAAATAATAACAAGCACTCATGGAAATTATTTAAACATGTAAGACTTAGAGGACAAGCTACATTTATTTTTGAAAAAAAATCCCATGGATTGAGATTCCACCAAACAAACCATTTTTTTAATAGATAAACTAAATTAGAAAGCTTATTGTCCCAAGTGTTTGGATGAAGTAATTTTTTTTATACAAAATTTAGAATTTTAGATAATTTAAATAATTTAATTAAACTCTCTATTTTTATTTTTTTTGTTTAGATAGAATATTGAAATTGTTGATTGTTAGATAATTTTAAATTTAAAAAGTTTGGGGTCAAATTTAAAATTAAAAAATAAAAACAAATTTGTAATTTTTGAAAATTTAAAAGACTAGTTTGTGAATTTTGGAAATTGTTAGAAATTAATTTAATTTTTTTGAATATTAATAATATTCGATTTGACATTCACATTGTATATTGTATAGAGTGAGAGGAGAATTTTAAATTTCATTTTAAAGTGTAATTTAAATTCTTTAAATTTAACGTGAATAAAATATTTAATAAATTTTTATAATTTTAAAAATGATTTATTTTTTTAAGTCCAAACAATGAATTAGGAACATCAGTTCAAATTTCTTAAAAATAATTTCTTTAGTTAGAATTTCTCATTCAAAAAATATTTTAAGTGTGTGTTTGAATGATATAATTGATTTTTTTTTTAAATAAAAAATCTAAATAATTTAAATGATTTAATTAAAATTATTTTATTTTAAAATTATTTTGTTTGGATAGAGTATTAAAGTTATTCATCGTTATAATTTTGGGGTCATTTTTATAAAATTTTAAAAAAATTGGGCCAAATTTTAAATTAAAAAAGGACCATGTTGCAAAATTTCAAATTTTAAATGGACCAATTTGAAAAAATAAGTTTTTGTTAAAATAGTAAAGATATAAATAGAATAAAATGTGACAAGTTAAAAACTACCCATTCAAAACTTATTTCAAATAACTTTTGAAAAAAGTTATAAATTTATAAAAAAAACTACAAACTAAAAGCTAAATAACACAAAATTATAAATTTATAAAAAAAACTACAAACTAAAAGCTAAAAATTACAAGTTTATAAAAAAAAAACTACAACCTAAAAGCTAAATAATAATTATCAAACAATATTTTTTCGTTGACGTAAGCAGAAAAACTAAAAATTAAATGTTAAAACTTTCTTTTATTTTACCAAACAAACTCTAAATGAATTGTATTGTATAGATTCATAAATGGAAAAAAAAAATATTATTCATGTATTAGTGAAAATTATTTTTGTTTTTAATTTTACATTTCTTTATGAAAGATGTTTTATTTATAGATCTAAAATAAATTTTTACTTTTTAGAATTAAATATTGAAATTTTATTTTTTGCAACAATACTCTTATATTATCATTTACGAAATATATTTTCATAAAAAATAAAAAATTAGAAATATTTTGTGAGAGAGAGATAGAGAGAGATATATTTCATTTCTGTAACTAACTTTGTTTTCTATTTTCATTGATTATAATTAGTTACAACTGTTTTTCTTTTATACAATACTGAAACTAACTTGCCCTATTAGGTTGTAACTAATATAGTGACCTGCCCTAGTAGGTTTTGTCAATAGCTGAATAACTTGTTGTAGCAGGTTCTAAAATGCCTAATGATCTGTAGTAATAGGTTGCTTACACTACTCAGACTGACACATGTCAGTTCTGAGTTTACAATGGTTAAAAATATTAAAACTTACTCCACATCTTGACCATTAAGTCCTTTTTAATCCATGGTTAATAATAATCAATTATTTATTGTCATATACCCAATTTTGTTTTCTCTCTATATTTAATTATTGAATTTTATTAACCATCATTTAAAAATAAATGAATGGTCAAGATGTGAAGTAAGCTTTAATAACTTACTTCTGAATGGTGGCGTAGTTTGACCTAGAAATTAAATAGATCAATGTGAAGACAACCATTCTGTATGCTAATCTATATGAAACAATCCTGATGAGGCAATGCCATACCTCAAAATTTGACCTCTCTTGTGTGACCTTTCTTCCCTTTTACATAAACATGTGCACTTGCATATACATCAACATTTTTATTTGTGGATTTATTGCAGGGATATCCAAATTCCCAGAAGGTCTCGAGACTATGAAATTGATACTGGCACGACGATGGTTTATTATATCCCATAAAAATTGTCAAAGCATCAATAAGGACAAAACAGATGGATTTCTATGTCTGTCTATCCAAGCACAGGGTCGAAGCACGAAGCCATGGCCAAAACACCTCATTCTAAGCCAAATAAAAGTATTTTTGAATGTGGTAACCGGTTACCCAAATCTGTGTAACCAGTTACACCTTTATTGCTAACTCAGGATGGCAAGTTGGGACGTGATAACTAGTTACCAAGATTAGGGTAACCGGTTACACCTGTAGGTTTTTGTGCTTTTCAATTGTTTCTCTACACTGCAGCAGTTTCTGTCCCATTTCGTCTTCATACTTTCTTCTAGCATCTTGTAGAAGGTTCTAGAAATGTGATTACACCAAAAATATTAGCTATTTTTATTCCACTACCTCATTATCAATAAGGTTTATCCTACACCCTCATTTTCAATCATTTTGGACCAGTCGATCTTTGGAGTTTCATTTGGATTCCCCAACCGAGTCAACTAATAACTAACTCAGTTATACCCTAACTCAATGAGTTAGATCTAACTAACTTCAAACCAAATTCCAAACCTCATTTAACAGCCTCCATACCAAATTCCAAGCCTCTACTCACTCCAAGCCTATGGTCTATATAAGAAAAACCCTCACATTGATGAAGGGGACTTTGGATCCTGAATTATCATTCTTCATTCTCTGAGTTTTTTTGCAGCATGTTCTCTCAATCATCATCTTCTTCTTCCCTAAACCTCACAAAATCTTATTCACCATTAAAGCTTAGCAAGCTTTGCATTGAAGCTTGTTATTCTTTGAGCTAAACCTTCACTCATCTCTATTTCATAATTGAATTCTGCAGCAAAAATAATATTCACTTTATTCCAAGCCTTGGAAGCTGATTATTGAAGGAGTTTTTGGTGCAAGTTCGAATCCGAAGCTATTATCACATTATTCTCAGTTTTCTTGCAAAGGATTGCTAAAAATCTCTAGATTTCTGGTTTTTCTAAGCTTCTCTTCATCACATTTTGATCACAATAATCACCAAGGCAAATATAAACCTTGTAGGTTGGTGAATTTCACGTTAATTTACCGCTTCCGATCAATTTTACACTTTTGCAGCGTAGTGTCTAATTGATATTTTTTGCTACATGAATGATTGCTTTGCATGCTTGATTCTATTATTTATTGATTGCTCTTGATTAACATGAATTTTGAATCTACTGCCATGCTACGTTACACTATGATTACATGCAATAAGTGATTAAGAAAAGTGCTTTTCGAAATTCAGTTTTTGCTATTTTTACAGGTGTAACTGGTTACTGCATTTGGTGTAACCAGTTACACCCCTTACCTGCGCCATAAGGAGTCACTTTGTGCATGGTGTAACCAGTTACACTATTTTAGGTAACCGATTATGCCTGACATTTGTTTTGTGCCAATTTCTTGATGTTTTGGGACTGTTTTGCATGACCCTCTTTTATGCTTTCCCTTGCATGCCTATATTGATGCCTATGCCATTGTTTTAGGTCAATACCTCCTTGCAATGATTTTTGCTTAATTAATTGCATAATTTTTCTTGATTATTTTGCAATTTTATTACTGTTTGAGGCGCTTTTTGCACTTTTTGCTTGTGTGTTATTGCGGAAGGGATTAGAAATGCATGTTAGCTTGTTCCTTTAATGCTTTGGACTTCAACTTGATGCATTAAATTTGTTCTTCCTTGAGAAAATTTAATCTTGTTTAACATCAGTTCCCACCCTTGCTTTGATAATCTTTTAACTTGCTTGAAAGATTAATGACAATTCCTCCCCTTTAATTAATTGATCAAAACCTTGTTTTGACTGGTTAATTACCCCTGTTCCTTTCTTTATGATCTCCTTAGAGCCTTTTCTTTCTTGATCCTGTTTTGAGCTGGGCGACTGAGAAATCAACTAGAGCACTATACAAGTTGTGAAACACCTTTAGAACCTGTCAATCTCAATTTCTACACTACACTTTAGGTGCTAGAGAAATAATGAGAATGGAGAATTCCTACCCTCATTCTGACTATTATGGGTAGGGGACGAATGACCCTGAACCTAGAATAGTCACCTATATCCCCAGACTGTGGTGTCTCTTGAGTCGATCCATGGTAAGTAAAATGGTTCCCGTCGAGTACGAGGGATATGAGGGATGCTAATACCTTTCCCTCGCATAACCGACTCCCTAACATGTTTCTCTTTCCCTTGGGTTTTATCGATATTTTCCTTTTCCTTTTGGAATAAATAAAGTTCGGTGGCGACTCTGTTGTATCGTCGAGCATGCGATGCGCTTGGATATATTCCCGCTAGCTTTAGCTGGCGACTCTGCTGGGAGTCCTTGCTCTTGCAAGTAGGAGTTGAGCCTAGTTTTTTTTTGTTTCCTTGTTTGTTTAGGTGTTTATCTTTACGCTTTACTTGCTTTATCTTCATGTTATTTATTAAATTTTCTTTAGTGCTTTAAATATTCATATTCTGTATACTCTGGATATCTGCCATATTTTCTGATGTTGTTGGAATGGGCTGATGTTACTTGAGAGGAGCTCTACAACCAAGCTTGAGTATACACACGTGATAGATTCATGGATTGTTGTGTCACCTGCATTTTGAATGGTGGGTTGTCACGAGAGCCACACCCAGACTAGATTCACTTGAGAATACTTTTGTCCAGCGAGAATTCGCTACAACAAGATGTTTTCACTTGACTCGATGACTCTAGGAGACCTTCTAAAGACCACCTTTGGAAGACTAGAGCACACTTGTGAGGGTATATTTGGTTTTTCTGCAGGAAATCAAGACTCTTCATACCGTTTATTCTCTCGTACATGTCAGACCTTTACACCTACACAAAATTATATATGCAGATTAGTCAGATTGTGTTGGCTTCTTGATTCATGTGTTGCATGTCATTTCATCATATCAATTAATTTTTGCATGTGCATTTCCAGAGTATTCGAGAGCTTAATCTTTGTTGAAGTAATCCAAAGAAGATGAGTATTGGTTGCAGAGGTATCTATAGCTATAAGTTTGTGGAACCTAAGTTGAAGACTTTGAGAGGTTTAGTATCCTGTCTGATTGAGGATAACAAAGATGTTTTCAAGGATGACTATGGTAATCTTTTAACCATTCTCAACACTGAAGTCAACATCACGCCCATCCATACGTTTGTGTAGTTCTATGACCCACTGCTAAGGTGCTTCACATTCCAAGATTATCAGTTAACACCAACGCTTGAGGAGTACTCTCATATTTAGGGGGATCGAGATCAATAACCAAGTTCCCTTCATCTACACCAACAGATTTCCGAAATCTCACCTTATACCTGAAGCTCTCCATATTCAGAAAAAGAAAGTGGACACTAACCTAAAAACTAAGGGCGGTACTCGAGGGTTTACTCTTAAGTTTCTAGTAAACAAAGCCACTTCTTTTGCTAAGGCTGAAAGCTGGAGTGCCTTTAACGCTGTGTTTGCCTTGCTTTTATATAGGATCAATGTTATTTCCAAATATGGAAGATTTTATGGATCAAGTTGTTATATGTATCTTCTTGACCAAGAATCCTGTTCCCTCACTGCTTGTTGCCACCTATTATTCTATTCATTCGAGGAATAAAAAGAAGAAAGTAACTATCATTTGCTCTGCTCTAACGTTATACTGTTGGTTCATGTATCACCTAGTGAAGAAGGGTCCCTTCATTGAGAACAAGGGAAATCTCAAATGGTCTCAAAAGATCATGTCTCTGACGGTCGAGGATATCTCTTAGCATCCCTAAGTCTACGACAAAACCAAAATCACTCTTCATTGTGGTAAGTTCCCTTATGTGCCACTCATAGGTACAAAGGGAGGGATTAACTACAATTCAAGACTAGCATTCCGCCAATTGGGGTATCCTATGCTTGACAAGCCAGATCCTGAGAAAGTGGAGGAGTTCATCTTTCATGAAAGGGTTGATGACTTAGGACTATTGAAGAGATTTAGTGTTTCCTTGACACAGATTTACCATGAAGGAAGAACTGAGCTAGGCAATAAGAAATCCATAGCAAAAGAATTCTACAGGTGATGGGAAAGAGAAAGGGTCAAAGAGATCTTGCTTCCGTTTTCGCACGAGCCTTCCGTGAATGTTAAACCTCCCGAATCTGCCTTTGTTCCTCCATCTGAAGTTGACCAACTCAAGCAGATTATTGAGATGTTGAAGAAGGAGAATTGTCGTACCTCAAAAAATAAGAACGACCTCGCGAAGCATAATTGCATGCTCGCCGGATGGACTTAACAAAGTCGTGTTGCAGTGAGAATAAGAGGCTATTGAGTTAGCTAGGCTTCACAAATATTAAGATATCACCACCAATCTTTAACTTTATCCAAAGGAAGGGGTAAAGAAAGAATACATCATAAATATGCACTGCAAAACAAAGCAATAAAGAGATATAAGGTTTGGGGGTTGGTTATACTAAGGAAAAGTATTATGACCCTAAGTATCTATATTATCCTATAGGAACCTCTTGTTGAATTTGTGTTATTGTTAAGGTTTTTGCTAATTGGGATTGTGTCGCAGTGAAATTTGGATACCAAACTATTGATTAGTTTGAATCTTTAATTCATTTTGCAACCGAACTTTGATTTGTCCAAAGGAAGGGATAAAGATCGAAATTCCCACAATGCAATGCAAATGCAAGCTAGAGAGTTATAGGTTCGGGGGTTGGTTAAACTTAGGAAAGGTACTAGCATCCTAAGTTTCTGTAGTACTCTACAGGAACCTCTTGTTTTATGTTTGTTTATTGCTATGTGTTTATCTGCTTAATGGTTTAAAAGACCTAGGGGTTTATTTCTAAGTATACTCGATAAGATGTCGCATCTTATCCCTACATATCCTTACGGGAGTGGAATCAGAGTATTTGTAGTTCCCCTAAAGGGTTTGAGGAGTTCTTTGACTGTGGTCAAAGTTCCTACGAGTTTAGGGTAGTTGATTGGTTGATTTTAGGAGAAGAGATGTGTCTTCGTTTTAAGGGAGATGTAACCGCCACAGGTTGTAGGAAAATAGTCTTTGCATCGTCTTAAGAAAAGGGCTTAAGTACTCGGATTGTTTGACGAGTATGCCTTTATCTCTCTTAAGGCAAAGTCCCTACGGCTTGATTGTATTGTTGTGGGGTGGATATTCTATCTCGCTTAAGATGATTAACATCTATTTCTCTTATTGTGTTTGAATATTGTATTGAGTTGTATTATATTTTACTATGTTGTAAAGATTATGGTCCTTCCTACGGGGTAGGATCTATCTTAATTGGTCAACTTGAATGGGATCAAGGATCAAGGGGAATATGATGCAAATGATGCATACGCACGATTGTTGAGACCATGCGCAGATTCTTCCTTTAGACGGGATGCAGTGCGATAATGTAAATTGCGATAATATTAAATGGCTGTAAAATAAATTGAGGAAAAGTAAATCATACATACGCATGAAAGCGCTGGGGTGAATTGTGTCGTGAGTGTGAGTGCACGATTAGGTTATATTTTACGTGGTTGATTGATTTTAATTGGTCAATTTTAAGCGGGTTGATTTAGAATGATTTTATAAAGAAGGTTATATTAGATTTATTATGATTAATTTTAAAAGGAATTATTTTAAAGGGTGAATTGGTTGTATTATTTGTTTTAGGTAAAGTTTTTATTTATTTCGGATTTTAAAATATTGATTAGATTTTAAATAAAAGATTTTAATATAAAATTGAGAAAGAAAGTGTTAATTAGGTGAATTTCTAGCTATTAAAAAAAGTTGTTGTCATTGATGAAGCGAATAAAAATATTTTGGTTATTAATAAAATTCTCTTAATATTAAAAGAGTGATTATATAATAATTTGCTAATTAAGGTTAAAAGGAAGTTAAATCAAAATAATTATTTAATTTAATTTTAAGAAAAAGGGTATTAGTTTTTAAAAAAGCGTTGATTTAAGGTTAATCCAATTAGATTGGTTAAGTTGGCATTGAGTAGATGGTTAGGCTGTTTAAATGCATATTTAACGTGTAATGGGTGGTTAGCGGATGATTGGGGGTGATTTGTGTGTGATCAGTGGTGATGGTGTGTGATTATGTGTGCTAATTACAAAGACAGAAAAAAAAAAATTAGAACCGTGACCAAAAGAACCCTAATCCCCTTTCCCCCCAAATCACGATCTTCTCCTCCTTCCGCCACAGGCCTCTACCCTTCCTCTCTCTCAAATTCTCGTCCGCCTCTCTCCTTCAATTTCTTTTGGCATTCTCGCCTTTCAATATTCCTCTGCTTCGTCTTCTATCTTTCGATTTCTTTTCTATTCCTTCCTACTTCTTCTCCGATCATCCCTTCGCCTTCTCCTTCTCTGAAACCTGGCTGAAACATAAAGCACAAATCAATCCCGTAATACAGATATCACGTAAAGAATACATTACCCATAATGATAGTTATGGTATCGCCGACGGCTTGGCGACGAACGGAAATGGGAGCTTCGCAGCTTCGAAGGTGGAGGTTCGGGCGCGATTTCGCGGTTGACGGAGATGGTATCGCGAGGGAGGTTCTGCACATATGAGTTTTTTTATTTCTTTTGATTTTAGGTTTCTGAATGGGAATTTGGGGATTTCACGGCTGTTTCATTTTGTGGTTTCTATCCCTGTATTGTTGTGAATTCTCCTCTTTTATAGGCCGTCTTGAGCCAACAGATGTTAATTGGAAATGAATTTCCTTCCTCTTTCGAACAGACATGCTGGAACATATTTGGGAATTCTGATTCGCTTTAAATGTAGTTGTCGTTTTTGCATAATTGTGTCTAGGATTAATTATGTGCTATGATTCTGTAATTAAATTGGTTAAAATCCATAGTCCTCCTTCTGAACGCGTGAAAAATTTCTTCCTCAAAGTTCTTTAATTAGTCTGACCACTTCTACTGGGTTTGCAGGTGATGTACTTGAATTCTGGTTCAGGCGGAATGGTAGCTACGTTACAACAACCTCGTCTCGTACCTCCGACCATGACGTATTTTCCGTAACCTTAAACTTCCTCGGAGACAGAAACGGTTGTTCAGAAGCTTCTCTCGCATATCAGAAAGTGTCCTCAAACAGAAGTTGACAATGGATGGAGTTCCAAGTGATCACCTCACCGATTATGCAGGTATTTCCCAAAAACTTGTTCTGGTTTAAGCAATCTACCTCCTCGAATGCCTTGGCTGCTCATGATATTGTGAAATTTCCAAGACAGAATATTTGCTTCCTTATCATCACATTTCTTTTTAGTAATATTTCATTAACAGCATATAGTTGGATAGCTTCAGATACACGTTTCCTTGTTTCTAATGGGGACAATGAGTACTGAAATTTCATTATCACAGCAACTTCGGTTGCCCCGGTGGCCTTCTCCGTTTTAGTGATCACTTGCTCAACTTATTGAAGCAGCCAAATTTTTGTCTAGTACTTTCTTCTTCATTGCGGTGGTGTAGTGAATACGTACTCACAACTTGGATCAAGATTAATAATTCTGCAAATTTCGTGATAGATTTATGTCTTTGAGTAGAAAATATTGTTCCAACCTCTTGAATTAAACTCTGCTTGTAATAGTTATGGTGTAACATGTACAAAATGCTTTGAGATGTTAATGCTTATTCAAATCTTGGTTGCGAATGCCTTTGCCATCACTTCTGTTAATTAACCTGGGTTTTTTTTGCAATTGTTACTCACAGGTGAAGAATTTGGACAGATGGACATGAAATATTGGATATGATGAGGAACCATTTGGTTTGGTAACGACTTTACTTGAGTTTCCTTCTCCAAATTTATCATGAACATTGTTGTATGGTGTTCTAATTTTGACCGACAATCGGATCCTACATTGTGAATGCAGGTTGGTTTGACTTCTATTAATGCAGTTCTGCCTTGGGATGGTCATTCGAGTTATCCTGAATTTTCTCTTACAGGTTACGCAGGCTGCCGCGACCGGGTGAGTTCAGAGAAAATTATCTCCGCCAATCTTCAGCAGGTTTATACGACGATTTCACAAGTGTTACAGGATCAAAATACCTTTAAGGTATCCATAAAAGCCTTTGTCATGTTATCCTACTTAATTTAACCGTATAAGCCAGAAAATTCCTTTATTAAAAGCCTCATGATTTTGCAGTTTTATGTGTTAAACATCAATCCGTCTGTTCAATGCCGACGCCCTATGGTGTTCTGGAGTTCATGTGTTAACATGTGTTGGCCTTTAAGTGCAATGTTCAAGGTATCTGAACTTCTGCCGCCGACATGAAAGTAGGAGCTCATGGCTACGTTTAGGAACTGGTATCGATCTAGAGTTATGGGTTGCTGTACATGGATACATGTAAGACTGCTCTTTACTTTAATCATGTTAATTGGTAGCACTGTATTGTGATTCTTCATGGATAATGCAAATATATTGGACAAGACCTGTCCATGCTGTATGGGCATTAGTAGTAACATGACCTTTCCTCTTTTCTTCCTTTCTGCAAGTCCTGTGATAGCATCTTGGGACTGGCCTTCGTGAACGAAACCGACCAATGATGTGGGCCTTGATAACTTGTAAAGCCTTTGAAATAATTCGGAATTATTGGCAAGATGACTTGAATGATACATAGAGATGCTAACCGATATTTTGCTTCATTGTAACAGGTGACATTCTCTGGTGGCTCCGGCGTACTCGTAGTTCGACGATGCATTTAGGAGCTTAGAAAAACAAATGGGATTCGACACACTGAGCTAGGAAAGGCCATGAACATGGTGACATTATCCTTATGTAGTTGAATTGGCAAGGTTGCAACAGGATGATTTTCTTTAGGATAGGTTTTTGAAAATTGCAAAGTTCTGACCCTTGTATTTACGTTTCAAATACTTGTATCAAAGCAAAATAAATGTAAAACTCTCATATCTTGTCTTACTGGTGATTTGGTATTTGATTATGAAAGTTCCCACACTACAACTTTTTGAGTAACCTTGACAACGCAGTGTATTTAAGTGAATGCTTCAAGTCTTCTTTTGATAGGTGAGTGTCTTCTTTAGGTTTTATGTATGGAGCATCAATTAATGCCCCTCTTAAATCCACAGAATTTGCCACCTTCTTTGCAACTTGGACTTAACTCCTAAATTTAAGAACTTGAAAATCTTCTTGTCATAAAAACAGAAATTAACCTTCAAACGAATATGTTAAATCCCAAAGAAAAATTCTACTTCTCTCTTGGAGTAGATGTTGAAGCTTCTGAGAGATGTTGAGGGAAAACCAATAGAAAACCTTATAATCAATCGGAAACAAGCTCAACTGACCATGTCTTGGAGTACTTAAATTGGGAGAATGAATATTATCTCCATCTGAAATCACTGTATCTGCACGAGTTGGTTAGCCGTAAAAAAAAATACATATTAAAATAAAGTCAAATAACAATAGAAAATGCGCAAAAAGAGAGAGGATCTTATGGTCAAAAATTAGGGTGCAACAGATGCCCCTATTTAAGTTATTCCTATTTGGAGATATGTAGATAGAAATCTTCGTCTCGACGAGATAGGAGGGACTTAAATACAAACATTGCACGAATTTTTGGCCCTAAGAGGCCACCGAATGCAAATTATATGCAATGATATGAAATGCAAGACAGGCCGGGGGTCCTGTGGAGAAATGACGCCACATACTGGAAGGATAGGCTCAACCGAGCGAGACTCCACGGGGAAAGATTGATAATCGCAAAGTGTCTGTAAATATGTTATGAAGAACATGGAAGGGAAATCCTCTTGAGGAATCTACTGTATATGTCAAATGTAATTGATTTAAGATATCATCTGGAGAAAATCTACTGCCAAGACTTGTAAATGTAATTGAGAATACTTTTGCCAAAGTTTGTACTGTAAGGAATCTACTGTCGAGATTCTGTGTTGAAGTCTGTTGGAGACATACTTCCGACGAAGTTTTCTGGAAATCTACTGCCGAGATTATCCAGGAAATGAAATAGAACTACCCACTGCCGAGGTTTTCTGTGAATCTACCGCCGAGATTAACCAAGAACTGTAAGATGCTCGAATGATTGTCATTGTAGACTGTAGTTGTCGTTGTAGACTGTAGTTGTCGTTGTAGACTGTAGTTGTAGATTGTTGTTGTAATGGAGGTTGTAAAGCTTCACCGGGGATCTCTGGAAGAGATGTGAGCCGGTTGAATTGTAATGCATGTCTTCTCAAATAAAGAGAGACTAATATGGTAAACTTCCTCGACTTCTTGGAGAGATGTCGCTTGATGGAAATAAACTTATGTGATGAACTCACTGGGGAAGTCATTCCTGAGGAGCATCCTTATCGTAGTTGTAAAAAGCGTGAACTCTCAAATAAAGAGAAATATATGTAAGCTTTTCCATTTACCGAGTTGATGATCACTGGGGATGGACAAACTGTCTTGTGGAGATAAAAACCTGATTGAAATGAGTTGCTCGAATAAAGAGCTGCTTGCAATTCAGATGTACATTGTTGAGAAGTTCTGATAACACTGTTGGAGAAATGCACACTTAATTCGAACTCAAAAGTTGGAGATGTCCACAATGTGATTGCTAGGGACCGAAGTTCAATTCAGGAAATATCTGAAGAGAAACTGTTAAGCAAGACTCGACCATTGAGGTATGAACTCAAATGGGATATGCTGAAACAACCGTTTTCCACGAGGATCAATCTTCGTGGGGAAACAGAAGTATTATACTTTTTCTGCCTAGGGCTGACAATTCTAATTGGAAGGAGAAGACGCGCCCAACCACTTGGGGATAACCACGACCAAAGAGACAAAATAAAACAAACACAAAGGATGCAAAATGCATATGTCATGCTATCTATCTATATGTTATGCGTATGCTATGCTGACAAAACAAAAGAACAAAGGCAAACAAAGACGAAATAAACATCTCGAAGCAAACATCCGACCAATCTTCAAAGATAGAAGTATCACTGGGGATGGGTGGAGAACCAAATACGGGATCACACTTCTGCTTCAGGGCTTCAAAATTTCTTACGGGGAATAGAGAACATTCCACTTGAGGGGTGTAACCTCTTGATAAGTCGGAAGGATTATCCTGTTGAAGATGAGGATAAAGATCCACTAGGGGTGGATCAAACTCATAACTGTAGAAGCTTCATGGATATAATAAATATCCGCTTTACTGGAGAGACTCATGCTGGAGAAGATCGACGTTGTAGAAGGTCTACTGGAGGGTGAAGTACATCCACTTCATTAGGAAGGTGAAGTTGGGGAAGATACACTGAGGATTAAGATACCATGCACTTCACTAGGGAAGTGAAGTTAAGCAAATCATTGGGAATTCTTGCATTGAAAAGCTGAAGAATTCTTGTATCGAGGAGATTCATCAGAGAATGTCATGACTACCAAAATTAAAATTCACTGAGGACATGAAGTAGTGGTAGTCTCCATTTTTGAACAATAGATTGTTGCACATGGATAAGATAATCTTCACTTCTTAGATGCCCCAAGTTACATGGTAATGAGAAGAAGTTGTTTTGAGAGGATTTCACAGAAAACATGGTGTCCCATATGCCCCATTGTTTTTAAACTCTCTGGAGAGATTCGCCGAATCTCGACGTAACTGGTTCTGATTGACGGTATTATGACTGATTCTTCAGAAAGAGCTTCTTTAGATGAAGTCTAGTTTGCACAGGATAACCACTTGGAAATAACTTGCCCCAGGTCATCATAGTCTTCAAAATCCAATATAACAAACTTAATGCTGATGTGTAATTTTTATCAAACAATGTTAGCAAGTCAGAAATGTTAATTTCGAAGCTGTTAATGCAATACACGTTTATCTTGAAGTTTTGAAAAGAAATATCGCAATAACTTGTGGTCGAAACCACTAGTTAGGATATAGATTTATTTTTTATAAAGCCAACAAAAATTTGAGCATAGCTCATAGGAGTCAGGAAACGTTATCTCATTGAGTATGCTTTCGAGGTAAACCTTACTTCAATTAGGACTTTTGAAAGGTGTATTGTGGTTTAGTTTACGATTTGTAAAACAAAGGGAATAAGGGCCAAAGCGTATTTGTACCCACCCATTTTGAAAGATGATCATTCTTTTTCTTTGAAAGGTTTTAAGTGCTCAATCAAGCTGATTAAAAAAAGCTGCCCCCAAGTTGAAAATGAGGTTAGAAGAATGTTTAAAGGGGAATTAACCGCTTTATAACTAGTGTTTAGGAGGTTTGAAAAAAAATGCCTTACATCATCAGTAGTTTTTTTTTTAAAAGCATACATCAAAAGACCTTACGTTTTTAATTCATCATCCTCCCTCCAATTATTCACCAAAATGAGAAAAAATTGGGTAAAGTTGGCATTATAAAATTATGAAGAAAATTTTAAGAGTGAAACGAATGGATTTCTTCAAGACAAATGCTTATTGCACTACTTATTCAAAGTAACATGTTCTTACACGTCAATTATGCTTTTAATCAAAGAAATAAAACACACAAGCAAACAAAAATAGATGATCAACATAACGGTGTTCCATTCACGACTGGTCTTTCTCTTTTGAAAGTTAGCACTTCATCATCTATCATCTCTTGAACTTTCTCTTGAAAAACTTTGCATTCTTCAATCGAATGCCCCAACACTCCATCATGAAATTCACAGCTGGCGTTCGAGTTGAACCACGGTGGGTGAGACTTCATGACTCTAGTCTTTCTGGGTGTCATCACTGAGTTTCTAGTAAAATAAGACCATAGTTGACCTTAGGTCATTGGGATAAGATCGAACTAGCGAGTTTCTTCTTTCGAAATATTCAGAGGTGCCTTATGATTCTGAAACCTTCTTCGAACCTGTCGATCTTGATGTTGATCCGGAGAAGCCAACCTTCGTTTATGAGGTAATGGCTGCTTGCGCTGAGCAGGCGTTTCATGTTGAGGATAAGATATTGGAACCGGATCTGACAGGATTTGAGAGGGATCCCAAACTGCATTAACATCAACGCTTCTTTCCTCTAGGGAATCATCAACTGAAACTTCTTCATTAGCTTGGTCATTCAAGTTATCCTGAATTCTTTCACTCTTGAGTGCATTCTCTATGTTTACTCCGACTTCTATAATTTTGGAGAAATATGATGGTACAACGCCTACCATCCTAACATAATAAGAGTCTGGCAGTGTTCTTAGAAACATCTTGGTTAAATCTTTCTCTGGAAGTGGTGGACGAACCTGGGCTGCCAACTCTTTCCATCGCTGAGCATATTCCCTGATAGATTCATCATCATTCTTACTCATTCCTTCTAGTTGATCACTGTCTAGAGCCACGTCCAAATTATAATGGTATTGCTTCACAAAAGCATCAGCTAAGTTTCTCCAAGACTGAATGTGATTCCTTTGTAGTTTCATATACCACATAAAGGATGCCCCAGATAAGCTTTCTTGGAAGCAGTGAATCATCAATTCATCATCGTTAACATAAGCAGCCATCTTTCGACAAAACATTGTCAAATGATATCTTGGACAAACAGTACCCTTGTACACTTTAAAGTCAGGCATCTTGAATTTTGGAGGAATAATTACGCCTGGAACTAGACATAGGTCATGAGCATCAAGATCAGATGCATTAGCTTCCTTCACTATTTTCAATTGCTCTTTGAAATCACAAAATTCTTTCTCCATTGCTATGAATCTAGGATCATCCACCTTCATCTTAGCATGAACATTCGGAGGATTCGGTATACGCTGTGGAAACTGGGAAACTCTTTCATCAACTTGAACAACCAAGTTATCCTGCACGGGCTGAGGTTGTGTAGAAATATCCACTTGTTGAACATTATCAGAAGGTAGATCAAACAACGGATTAGTCACGATTCTGAAGCCGGTCATAGAATCCATATCTCTGTTCTCTTTGCTATCCTTTAGTAATACTTCAAGCTCGGTCAGATGATCGAGATGTCAACTGACAGACAAAGACATAAGGCCGGATGAGCCACAGAAGAGGAGAGACACACGCATATGCAAGATGCTAAATGCGGGATGCTATGCAAAAAATGCAGAAATGTCATGTTTCATGGAACTCGAGTTTTTATGAACGTTACAAAATACCAATGAAAATTCATTTATTGTTTTTTACTATTGTATTGGATTACAAGGAAACAACCTTATAAGAGTCCTTACTTAATAGCTAAATAAAAGCTAAGAAAGCCCTAAGGAAGTCCTTCATCATGCTTGTTGATTTGCTGTCCATTTGGATCTTCTTGAATATAAGTTGTCCATGATTGACGTCTAAAGAGTAGTGTGATAGAGGAAAATAAATCCTCCATCCCTCTTCTTCTCTTGATGGAAAGGTAGGAAAGGAATCCCTTTGTTTACTTGGATCTTCAATGATAATGAAAGTCTTTCGAACTTCTAATGATTCTCCATGATAAAGGAAGCCTCTTGTATTTGTCTTTTGAGTTTCTTGATTCTTCAATCGCTGCCCTTAACTTCCTTAGGATATCCAAGTTAGGACTCTTAAAAGCATATTTCAAAATTTTTCTTTTGTAATCCTTGTTGGTTTCTATAATGTTTATAAATAACTAGGAATTCTATGAAACAGATGCAATATGAGGCTTCATGAATGCAACACACACAAGTAAGCACATAAGGACACAAAAAGATAAACAAACAAAGGTCCTAGGTTTCCAACGAGCATGGAGCCAAGGGTATACCCATTCCCAAGGGACAAGGACTAAAGGTAGATGGTACCTGCAAAACAAGGTTTTAAGGAGGTCCCAAAGTCATTAGTTCATCTATCGGATATTATCAATTTCCCAACTAACTCAGGGATTAATAATATTCTCAAGAGAACTTTTTTTGAGTGTAGCATCGCGTAGCACTATTTCGGGACTTACTCCCTCATAGCCTCGCACTACGTCCTAATAAAGGCCAAAGTGGGGTTAAAGTTAACTATGGTCCTTAGTATCATGGACTCCAATTGAGAATAGTAAAAGTTTTCACGACTAAACTCGTTCAACCGAACCATTTTCAAAAGGGTCTCAACTAAGCGGGATTCTCGAGTCAACTTAGTCGGGACTCACTCCCTATAAGCCTCATCGAATATATCACCATCCTATCATAATTTCTCTCAAGTCCGGGTGTAGGACTTTGTCTCACCACTCAAAGGTAACAACCCAAAAGAAAAAGATAAATAAACATACAAATAAACAGATAGAGAGCAATAAACAAGTAAATAAAATAAGTTAGGGCAACCCACTGAGGGGTCCCCAGTGAAGTCGCCATTTCTGTCGCTGTGAAATTTGGATACCAAACTATTGATTAGTTTGAATCTTTAATTCATTTTGCAACCGAACTTTGATTTGTCCAAAGGAAGGGATAAAGATAGAAATTCCCACAATGCAATGCAAATGCAAGCTAGAGAGTTATAGGTTCGGGAGTTGGTTAAACTTAGGGAAGGTACTAGCATCCTAAGTTTCTGTAGTACTCTACAGGAACCTCTTGTTTTATGTTTGTTTATTGCTTTGTGTTTATCTGCTTAATGGTTTAAAAGACCTAGGGGTTTATTTCTAAGTATACTCGATAAGATGTCGCATCTTATGCCTACATATCCTTACGGGAGTGGAATCAGAGTATTTGTAGTTCCCCTAAAGGGTTTGAGGAGTTCTTTGACTGTGGTCAAAGTTCCTACGGGCTTAGGGTAGTTGATTGGTTGATTTTAGGAGAAGATATGTGTCTTCATTTTAAGGGAGATGTAACCGCCACAGGTTGTAGGAAAATAGTTTTTGCATCGTCTTAAGAAAAGGGCTTAAGTACTCGGATTGTTTGACGAGTATGCCTTTATCTCTCTTAAGGCAAAGTCCCTACGGCTTGATTGTATTGTTGTGGGGTGGAGATTCTATCTCGCTTAAGATGATTAACATCTATTTCTCTTATTGTGTTTGAATATTGTATTGAGTTATATTATATTTTACTACGTTGTAAAGATTATGGTCCTTCCTACGGGGTAGGATCTATCTTAATTGGTCAACTTGAATGGGATCAAGGATCAAGGGGAATATGATGCAAATGATGCATACGCACGATTGTTGAGACCATGCGCAGATTCTTCCTTTGGACGGATGCAGTGCGATAATGTAAATTGCGATAATATTAAATGGCTGTAAAATAAATTGAGGAAAAGTAAATCATACATACGCATGAAAGCGCTGGGGTGAATTGTGTCGTGAGTGTGAGTGCACGATTAGGTTATATTTTACGTGGTTGATTGATTTTAATTGGTCAATTTTAAGCGGGTTGATTTAGAATGATTTTATAAAGAAGGTTATATTAGATTTATTATGATTAATTTTAAAAGGAATTATTTTAAAGGGTGAATTGGTTGTATTATTTGTTTTAGGTAAAGTTTTTATTTATTTCGGATTTTAAAATATTGATTAGATTTTAAATAAAAGATTTTAATATAAAATTGAGAAAGAAAGTGTTAATTAGGTGAATTTCTAGCTATTAAAAAAAGTTGTTGTCATTGATGAAGCGAATAAAAATATTTTGGTTATTAATAAAATTGTCTTAATATTAAAAGAGTGATTATATAATAATTTTCTAATTAAGGTTAAAAGGAAGTTAATTCAAAATAATTATTTAATTTAATTTTAAGAAAAAGGGTATTAGTTTTTAAAAAAGGGTTGATTTAAGGTTAATCCAATTAGATTGATTAAGTTGGCATTGAGTAGATGGTTAGGCTGTTTAAATGCATATTTAACGTGTAATGGGTGATTAGAGGATGATTGGGGGTGATTTGTGTGTGATCAGTGGTGATGGTGTGTGATTAGGTGTGCTAATTACAAAGACAGAAAAAAAAATTAGAACCGTGACCAAAAGAACCCTAATCCCCTTTCCCCCCAAATCACGATCTTCTCCTCCTTCCGCCGCAGGCCTCTACCCTTCCTCTCTCTCAAATTCTCGTCCGCCTCTCTCCTTCAATTTATTTTGGTATTCTCGCCTTTCAATATTCCTCCGCTTCGTCTTCTATCTTTCGACTTCTTTTCTATTCCTTCCTACTTCTTCTCCGATCATCCCTTCGCCTTCTCCTTCCCTGAAACTTGGCTAAAACATAAAGCACAAATCAATCCCGTAATACAGATATCACGTAAAGAATACATTACCCATGATGATAGTTATGGTATCGCCGGCGGCTTGGCGACGAACGGAAATGGGAGCTTCGCAGCTTCGAAGGTGGAGGTTCGAGCGTGATTTCACGGTTGACAGAGATGGTATCGCGAGGGAGGTTCTGCACAGATGAGTTTTTTTATTTCTTTTGATTTTAGGTTTCTGAATGGGAATTTGGGGATTTCACGGCTGTTTCACTTTGTAGTTTCTATCCCTGTATTGTTGTGAATTCTCCTCTTTTATAGGCCGTCTTGAGCCAACAGACGTTAATTGTAAATGAATTTCCTTCCTCTTTCGAACAGACATGCTGGAACATATTTGGGAATTCTGATTCGCTTTAAATGTAGTTGCCGTTTTTGCATAATTGTGTCTAGGAATAATTATGTGCTATGATTCTGTAATTAAATTGGTTAATATCCATAGTCCTCCTTCTGAACGCGTGAAAAATTTCTTCCTCAAAGTTCTTTAATTAGTCTGACCACTTCTACTGGGTTTGCAGGTGATGTACTTGAATTCTGGTTCAGGCGGAATGGTAGCTACGTTACAACAACCTCGTCTCGTACCTCCGACCATGACGTATTTGCTGTAACCTTAAACTTCCTCGGAGACAGAAACAATTGTTCAGAAGCTTCTCTCGCATATCAGAAAGTGTCCTCAAATAGAAGTTGACAATGGATGGAGTGCCAAGTGATCACCTCACTGATTATGCAGGTAATTCCCAAAAACCTGTTCTGGTTTAAGCAATCTACCTCCTCGAATGCCTTGGCTGCTCATGATATTGTGAAATTTCCAAGACAGAATATTTGCTTCCTTATCATCACATTTCTTTTTAGTAATATTTCATTAACATCATATAGTTGGATAGCTTCAGATACACGTTTCCTTGTTTCTAATGGGGACAATGAGTACTGAAATTTCATTATCACAACAACTTCGGTTGCCCCGATGGCATTCTCCGTTTTAGTGATCAATTGCTCAACTTATTGAAGCAGCCAAATTTTTGTCTAGTACTTTCTTATTCATTGCGGTGGTGTAGTGAATACGTACTCACAACTTGGATCAAGATTAATAATTCTGCAAATTTCGTGATAGATTTATGTCTTTGAGTAGAAAATATTGTTCCAACCTCTTGAATTAAACTCTGCTTGTAATAGTTATGGTGTAACATGTACAAAATGCTTTGAGATGTTAATGCTTATTCAAATCTTGGTTGCAAATGCCTTTGCCATCACTTCTGTTAATTAACCTGGGTTTTTTTGCAATTGTTACTCACAGGTGAAGAATTTGGACAGATGGACATGAAATATTGGATATGATGAGGAACCATTTGGTTTGGTAACAACTTTACTTGAGTTTCCTTCTCCAAATTTATCATGAACATTGTTGTATGTTGTTCTAATTTTGACTGACAATCGGATCCTACATTGTGAATGCAGGTTGGTTGGACTTCTATTAATGCAGTTCTGCCTTGGGATGGTCATTCGAGTTATCCTGAATTTTCTCTTACAGGTTACGCAGGCTGCCGCGACTGGGTGAGTTCAGAGAAAATTATCTCCGCCAATCTTCAGCAGGTTTATACGACGATTTCACAAGTGTTACAGGATCAAAATACCTTTAAGGTATCCATAAAAGCCTTTGTCATGTTATCCTACTTAATTTAACCGTATAAGCCAGAAAATTCCTTTATTAAAAGCCTCATGATTTTGCAGTTTTATGTGTTAAACATCAATCCGTCTGTTCAATACCGACGCCCTATGGTGTTCTGGAGTTCATGTGTTAACATGTGTTGGCCTTTAAGTGCAATGTTCGAGGTATCTGAACTTTTGCCGCCGACATGAAAGTAGGAGCTCATGGCTACGTTTAGGAACTGGTATCGATCTAGAGTTATGGGTTGCTGTACATGGATACATGTAAGACTGCTCTTTACTTTAATCATGTTAATTGGTAGCACTGTATTGTGATTCTTCATGGATAATGCAAATATCTTGGACAAGACTTGTCCATGTTGTATGGGCATTAGTAGTAACATGACCTTTCCTCTTTTCTTCCTTTCTGCAAGTCCTGTAATAGCATCTTGGGACAGGCCTTCATGAACGAAACCAGCCAATGATGTGGGCCTTGATAACTTGTAAAGCCTTTGAAATAATTCGGAATTATTGGCAAGATGACTTGAATGATACATAGAGATGCTAACCGATATTTTGCTTCATTGTAACAGGTGACATTCTCTGGTGGCTCCGGCGTACTCGTAGTTCGACGCTGCATTTAGGAGCTTAGAAAAACAAATGGGATTCGACACACTGAGCTAGGAAAGGCCATGAGCATGGTGACATTATCCTTATGTAGTTGAATTGGCAAGGTTGCAACATGATGATTTTCTTTAGGATAGGTTTTTGAAAATTGCAAAGTTCTGACCCTTGTATTTACGTTTCAAATACTTGTATCAAAGAAAAATAAATGTAAAACTCTCATATCTTGTCTTACTGGTGATTTGGTATTTGATTATGAAAGTTCCCACACTACAACTTTTTGAGTAACCTTGACAACGCAGTGTATTTAAGTGAATGCTTCAAGTCTTCTTTTGATAGGTGAGTGTCTTCTTTAGGTTCTATGTATGGAGCATCAATTAATGCCCCTCTTAAATCCACAGAATTTGCCACCTTCTTTGCAACTTGGACTTAACTCCTAAATTTAAGAACTTGAAAATCTTCTTGTCATAAAAACAGAAATTAACCTTCAAACGAATATGTTAAATCCCAAAGAAAAATTCTACTTCTCTCTTGGAGTAGATGTTGAAGCTTCTGAGAGATGTTGAGGGAAAACCAATAGAAAACCTTATAATCAATCGGAAACAAGCTCAACTGACCATGTCTTGGAGTACTTAAATTGGGATAATGAATATTATCTCCATCTGAAATCACTGTATCTGCACGAGTTAGTTAGCCGTAAAAAAATACATATTAAAATAAAGTCAAATAACAATAGAAAATGCGCAAAAAGAGAGGGGATCTTATGGTTAAAAATTAGGGAAATATTTTTATTTATTTATTATTTTTGTGTTTGGTAAGTCACAAAGTCTTGTGCCTACGTACAAATGAAGGTTCAAAACCTCGTAGTTCAGGGTACAAATTAAAAAGGGTTTGTTAAGGTAGATTTTAATGAAGAAGAGATAAATTGTCATCTTAAGGAGAATACGGATCTAAACCATCACAAACATGTGGAAGAGGAATCTTTGCTTCACATTGAGAGAAGGGCTCGAACTTGGATATAGAATCAACAAGTATGCCACATACCTCTCTCAAGTGGAAAAGAATCAATCATCTTTCTCACAATGTTATGGGGTAAGAAATTTATATCTCAACTAGGGATGACTAATGTCTAATCTATTTTGTAGAGGTTTTAAATTGAAAAGCCAAAGAGGAAAAAAATTTGAATTGAAGTTTGTGTCTTTTAGTCTTTGTGAAAGAGTTTGAATATGCTTAAGGTATCTCGAAGCATTTGTTAAGAAAAGGAATTTGAAAAGATCGATGACCTAAGGTCAAGGTTTTTATTGAAAGTGGTTTTAAGTTTGAAGAGGGGAAAACCCTAATTGAATGTCTAAGTTGAAGGTAATCCTAAGGGAGACTTCCTAAGGTATATCAAGTTCTAGGATTACAAGTTATAAGATATCTGTACAAGAAACAGTAAAGATGCATATGCAAAATAACATAAAGTTAACAATAAGTCCCTCCTCTTGGATCTAGGCAACATGATAATCAAGTATGAACAAGCACTAAACCAAAGAGATAAACATAAGAATATGGATTGACATAGATCAACAAATATGTACAAGACCTATAACCAAACGTTTGATCATGGTACGCAATATTTATGTGGATGGACACATTTATGTGAGGGAAAACTGTCTCACAACATACGTTCTCAAGTTTCGATGATGACAAAGTACAACCTCGGATGAATCGGAGTCGTCATGCATACTTACGATGATGACAAAGTACAACCTCAGATGAATCAGAATCGTCATGCAATACTTAACATATTACATCCTTCCTATATCCTTTTAAATCATCATATTTAATTGGCAATATATGTGACTAATGTTTGGTCGTGACAAGATGCACGAAACAACAAACATATTTATGTTTTTGCAGATTTTTGAACCATGAGCCGACCATACCGTCAGCACACAGTTTCATTCAGTTCACACGGGTCAGCGCATGGAACCATGCGTCGACCGCTGACTTGGCGCATGCAGGTTTAAGAATCTCACGGCTCAGCGCATGAAGATCATGCGTCGACCGCTGACTCGGCGCATGACAGTTTGAGTGTCACACGGCTCAGCGCACGCCGACCCTATGGTCGACCGTTCGCGCGCAGAAACAGAAATTCTGCTATGTTTCATTGATCTGTCAACTGTCTGTTTTGTATATTACTATAAATAGCTGTCTTTTCAATTTTAACATAAGAACATTTTTGAAAGCATTGTGAGAAAGTGTTCAGGTCAAGAAACGTGAAAGAGGTGCATCAGTGTTCTTCATCTTCATCGTTCAATCAACTCACAAATCCTCAAATTACAGATAATCAATTTTTTGCTGCGGTTTGTGGTTTGCTCGACGGTGATAAGGTTCGAACGCGTGATTGAAGATCCGGTTCGAGTGGAAGCTGGTGCAGGTGTTTCTTGGGAGAAAACCTTTGAGGTTTTACCTATCAAGACTACAGGTTTTGAAGGCTTTTGTTACGGAATCGTCGGTTCAACAATCAAGCGAGTGCGAAGGTGATTGATTAGCGGAAGGTTGATCAATCTAGTAGCTAGGGCGTTGAAAGGTTGAAGACGTTCCGGGTTCAATTTGGGTGTGTCTAAGATCAGCCGTGCCGAAGGTTTGATCAACGGAAGAGTTGTCAATAAGGTGGCTGCAATCGGAGGTCATTCACATCAAATTGGAGGACTTGATTCATCTTGAATCAAGGGGCAAGAAGTGGTAGAAATTATCAGCAACATTAAGATTGTTTGTATCAATTGTCTATCGATTCTTGTGTATAACTGTTCTACCAAACAGGTGATATCTATTCAATACATATCTCAATTCTCATTGTAGAATTGAGGGCAGACGTACCCCAACGCGAGGACGACTGGGGGAACTGCCTCATCAAATCTTGTGTTCCTTTATTTTCTGCATTTTCAATTACAGCTTAAAAATTAAGTGATTCTAGAATAAGTGATTTTGTCAAATTGTAGTATTGATTGAGTGAGTTGGTGAAACACTGTTTTTTAACTACTAAGTACAATAGAAATACTGTACTAAGGCTTTTTCAATCACTCATTCAACACAAATATCATTTAAGGTATTTGTGCACACCAACTGTTCGACAAAAGTGCTGAACTAAAATTGCCTTAATTTTGCTGCTAGTTTTGTGCACACCAACTGTTCGACAAAAGTGCTGAACTAAAATTGCCTTAATTTTGCTGCTAGTTTTGGTGTAATTTTTGATCATTGGAATAAGGAAATAGTACGAGTGAATCACATCTGAGTTTTGCATAAAAGTGTGTAGTGATTTACTATCCGTTATCGTCTTAAATTCATCTGCTTGACGCATATCCGGCTCTCCAATAGTTGTTCGTTTTAGACTATATTTTCCAAGGCCGCTTCCGCATTTGAAAACAATTTTGAAAACCAATTTTATTGGTAGCGCCACTCAAATTTTTAAAAGGGATCTATTCAACCCCCCCCTTCTAGATCCGTGCCTTAGTCTAACAAGTGGTATCAAGAGCTCCGGTTCTCCGGTGCTTCAAATACAACATTGATAGAATAATGGCTAACGAACCAAAAGGGGCGTACAATAGAGCTCCCGTTTTTAACGGTGAAAATTATAGCTATTGGAAAGACTGTATGCGGGTGCACATTAATTCCATAGATAGAAAGATATGGAACGTTATTCTCAATGGTCCGATTGAAATAACCATGACAAATGAGAATAACGAAGTTGTGCCAAAGCCCGAAGCACAATGGACCGACGACGATGAGCGAAAGTATAATTACGATTGGAAAGCTAAGAACATTCTAATCTCCTCATTAGGTGTAGATGAATACTACCGTGTATCCCATTGCCCTACGGCTAAGACTATGTGGGATGCACTACAAATTGCCCATGAGGGGACAAACGATGTTAAGTTGGCTCGAATCAACACTCTTATACAAGAGTTTGATCTTTTTTTCATGGAGCAAGGGGAAACCATTGCTGACATGCAAAAGAGATTTACTCATCTCATAAACAGATTACATTCACTAGGAAGACCTATTTCCAATGATCTTGCTACTAATAAAGTTTTGAGATGTCTTAGCAGGGAATGGCAGCCGAAAGTGACCGCCATCAAAGAGGCAAATGATCTTACGGTATTAGACCTGACTACATTGTTTGGCAAACTACAAGAGCATGAACAGGTACTCTTGAGTCTTGACCAACATGAAAGGAAAGAAAAGAAGGACAAAGTAAAGATGAGTGAAAAGAAGTCCATAGCTCTTAAGGCTTCTTCCTCGAAGTCTAAAGCAAAAGAGCAAAGTGATTATTCTTCAAGCGACGACGAAGAAGAAGACATAAATGAGGACATGGGGCTGTTCGTTAAACGGTATAACCGGTACGTGAGAAAGAACGGCATCCAACATTCGGAGAAGAACCTGGTAAATTTCCGAAGGCAATCAAGGTTCTCCAAAGATGACAATCAAAAAGGCAAAAAGACTAGAGGAACGTGCTATAAATGTGGAAAGCCCGGTCACTACAAACCGGACTGTCCAATGAACAACAAGGGAAAAGAAAAGGAACAATCGAAGTCACATAAGAGAGCATCAAAGCCTAGGAGGGCGTACATCGCGTGGGAAAGCGACAGTGATTCTTCCTCCTCTAATGAAAGCTCTAGTGATGAAGAAGAGTCCGCGAATCTATGTCTCTCCGCAAATCAGAAAAAGAAAAAGAAACAGGTACGTCACTCTAGATATAATATGTCATCTAATATGTCTCATTCCGAATTACAAACCGCATTCGATGTTTTACACAAGGAAGCAACTGAAGCCTTTAAGAAACTTGCTTCTAATAGAAGAATTTTTACATATTTAGAGCACAAAGTCTTAGAGTCCGAAAAGAAATTAGAGGACCTTAAGGCTTCCATTGTGAAAGATAATGAATCGGATTGTAAGGACAATAGTAATCCTTTCAACTTTGGTTGTGATACTTGTCATATTTGGCAAGGTGAGGTTAGAAACCTTAAGGCCAAATTAGACAAGGCACTTGAACCTAAAATTACATTTGCAATCGATAAAAAGGATTTTAGAAAAAGTATGATAAACCCATATCAAAAATATGCATATGTAATTAGGGATCAAGCAAGTGAAAGTGATTCTAATGTCGACTTTGTATGCTTTTACTGTTGCAAGAAAGGCCACTCCATTGGTAAATGTCGATTTAGGAGATTTCTTGTTCCTAAAGGCATCTACCAATGGTTGCCCAAACGCAACCGTCTTGTCGCTAACCTATTAGGACCCAATATGCCATTGGGTACCTCCCTTTTGTAAGTTATATTTTGACAGGTGAAATGTGTCGAGTCCACCGAGAGAAGATGGGTTCTTGATAGTGGGTGCTCAAGGCACATGTCTGGAGACATATCCTTATTCATAGACTTCGTGGCTAAGAAGAAAGGGTATGTAACATACGGTGATAACAACCGCGGAGCGATACTAGGTAAAGGTAGTATAGGTAATCCCTCCTCTACTACAATTTCTGATGTGTTGCTTGTCGAAAACCTTAAACATAATCTCCTTAGCATTAGCCAATTATGCGACAAAGGTTACAATGTTTCCTTTTCAAAAGATTGCTGCAAAATTGTGCATGAAAGTGATAAGAAGAATGTGTTTATTGGTTTTAGAGTAAAGCATATAGGATTTATAATAAAAGATTACTAGCTGTTGAAGAGTCTGTGCACGTTACGTTTGATGAGTCCTATCCGAGAAATGTCGGAAAGGATAGTGTTGTTCATGGTGCAGGTACATCCACAGAAGACATACTCAAAGGTGGCGAAACGGGGATTGATCAACCCGATAGAGTCAAAATTGAGGAGGATAAGGATGCACACCATGAGGTAACTGAGGAAGCTCATCCGCCTACAAACGATGATCTCCCTCAAGCTTGGAAGTCGTGTAAAGATCATCCAATTGACAATATTCTCGGAGACATCACAAAGGGAGTCACCACTCGATCTAAGCTAAGTAACTTTTGTTATCACTTCGCTTTCGTTTCACAAATAGAGCCTAAAAACCCCAAAGAGGCCCTACTCGATGAGCACTGGTTTTTATCGATGCAAGAGGAACTAAATCAGTTTAAAAGAAACGAGGTATGGGACCTTGTCCCTCCTCCGCGAGGCCATCGAGTAATCGGCACCCGATGGGTGTTTAGGAACAAGTTGGACGAAAACGGGGTAATAACCCGTAATAAAGCGAGATTGGTCGCTCAAGGGTATAACCAAGAGGAAGGCATCGACTATGAGGAAACTTATGCGCCGGTTGCCCGACTCGAGGCTATACGCCTTTTACTCGCCTTTGCATGTGCAAAGGATTTTAAGTTATTTCAAATGGATGTTAAAAGTGCGTTCCTTAACGGTCACATAAATGAAGAAGTATATGTGTCTCAACCTCCCGGTTTTGAATCTCATGAATACCCTGAACATGTTTACAAGTTAAAAAGAGCTTTATATGGTCTCAAACAAGCTCCTAGAGCTTGGTATGAGCGACTAAGTAAGTTTTTACTTAATCAGGGGTACTCACGAGGAAAGGTTGACACTACACTCTTCATTAAACGTCAAGGAAAGCACTTGATTTTGGTGCAAATCTATGTTGACGATATTATATTTGGATCCACTAACATGAATCTCGTGAGAGAGTTTTCTGACCTCATGCAGGGCGAATTCGAGATGAGTATGATGGGGGAGCTCACATACTTCCTCGGCCTGCAAATTAAACAACTCCAAGAAGGGACATTCGTGAGCCAAACAAAATATTGTTTGGACTTGATCAAGAGATTTGACATGGCAAAATCCAAGGCCATAGACACCCCAATGCCTACATGCGTAAATTTGGATAAAGATGAAAATGGCAAGGACGTAGAGGTAAAACGATATAGAGGTATGATTGGTTCACTTCTCTATCTTACTGCGTCACGTCCTGATATTATGTTTAGTGTGTGCATGTGTGCACGATACCAATCATGTCCCAAAGAATCCCACCTAAAAGCTGTTAAACGAATTCTTCGATACCTGTCAGGTACCCCGAAGTATGGATTGTGGTATTCTAAGGGTAGTGATTGCTCGTTGGTAGGTTACTCCGATTCCGACTTTGCCGGGTGCAAATCGGATAGGAAAAGCACTAGTGGTACATGTCATTTGTTTTCAAACTCCTTGGTTAGTTGGCATAGCAAGAAACAAGTTTCAGTTGCTTTATCAACGGCCGAGGCGGAATACGTTGCCGCTGGTAGTTGTTGTGCTCAAATTCTGTGGATTAAGCAACAACTACTAGATTTCAATCTTAAACTTGAACGTATTCCTATCCTATGTGACAACACTAGCGCTATTAACCTTACCAAAAATCCCGTATTACACTCTCGCACTAAACATATAGAAATTCGACACCATTTTCTTAGGGACCATGTTGAGAAAGGTGATGTTGTATTTGAACACGTTGACACTAAAAACCAACTAGCGGACATTTTCACAAAGCCGCTAGCAACGGAACCTTTCTTTCATATCCGCCGAGAACTTGACATTCTCGACATTTCAGAGCGGGAGTCATAAATTGCTTACTCTATCTTATTTCATTTAAAACCATACTTTTGTACTTCTAACAAATTGACGTTTTTGCAAGTACAAGTATGTTGTTTATCAAGCTACTCCGGCATTAAGGTGATATTGTTCCATTTCTCTCTCTATCTCTCTCTAATAACTCTCATGATCAACAATTGTATCGTTTGACCTATGTTGCATATGTATGAAACTTTTTTTTGTATGATAAACTGTTTGGATGCAAATTGTTTTGTGGCATTTTAGGTAGGCATCAAATATGGCTTGATATGTGACATTAAGTGCAAATCTACATTTGTGCATCCGAACTGAGCTACACACCAAATCTGAACAGTTCAACTCTTTTTCAACAAGAATGAATGAAAGATTTGCAGCTTTCACAACTGCCCATGGATACCAAGAAACAGCCGTCTCTCGCAGCATCAATCGCCTGAATCAAGCAGTGGATTACCTCACTGATATGGCTGATCCATATCGTTATCCGTCTTCCTTTGATATGGGCAAGGGACAAGGATATTAGTCATTTGTTTTTGCATTTGCTCATTCTCCATGTTGTTTTTGTTATCATGTTCTGTTTTATCTCTCCTAAGTGCACACTAATGTTTGTTTTACAGTCTTGATTCCTATAAAATGTTATGACTTATGTGTCCTTAATCTGGTTTAATCTATTTTCAATATTTTGCTCATTGTCAATATTTTGTGTGGATATTGGTATATGATTACTTATAACCTGTTGAGTATTTTGTTAATTGTTAATATGCCAAAACTTTACCTTTCTCCATCTCTTTTTGATGTTGTCAAAGGGGGAGAAAAGACAAGTAGATTGTAGACCACAACAGCTATGACTGTAAAAGAAAGGGGGAGCTTACTACTATGTTAAAGATATCGCATGTTGTGTTCACCAAGCTTCGCACAGGTTTGTCATCATCAAAAAGGGGGAGAATGTGAGGGAAAACTGTCTCACAACATACGTTCTCAAGTTTCGATGATGACAAAGTACAACCTCGGATGAATCGGAGTCGTCATGCATACTTACGATGATGACAAAGTACAACCTCAGATGAATCAGAATCGTCATGCAATACTTAACATATTACATCCTTCCTATATCCTTTTAAATCATCATATTTAATTGGCAATATATGTGACTAATGTTTGGTCGTGACAAGATGCACGAAACAACAAACATATTTATGTTTTTGCAGATTTTTGAACCATGAGCCGACCATACCGTCAGCACACAGTTTCATTCAGTTCACACGGGTCAGCGCATGGAACCATGCGTCGACCGCTGACTTGGCGCATGCAGGTTTAAGAATCTCACGGCTCAGCGCATGAAGATCATGCGTCGACCGCTGACTCGGCGCATGACAGTTTGAGTGTCACACGGCTCAGCGCACGCCGACCCTATGGTCGACCGTTCGCGCGCAGAAACAGAAATTCTGCTATGTTTCATTGATCTGTCAACTGTCTGTTTTGTATATTACTATAAATAGCTGTCTTTTCAATTTTAACATAAGAACATTTTTGAAAGCATTGTGAGAAAGTGTTCAGGTCAAGAAACGTGAAAGAGGTGCATCAGTGTTCTTCATCTTCATCGTTCAATCAACTCACAAATCCTCAAATTACAGATAATCAATTTTTTGCTGCGGTTTGTGGTTTGCTCGACGGTGATAAGGTTCGAACGCGTGATTGAAGATCCGGTTCGAGTGGAAGCTGGTGCAGGTGTTTCTTGGGAGAAAACCTTTGAGGTTTTACCTATCAAGACTACAGGTTTTGAAGGCTTTTGTTACGGAATCGTCGGTTCAACAATCAAGCGAGTGCGAAGGTGATTGATTAGCGGAAGGTTGATCAATCTAGTAGCTAGGGCGTTGAAAGGTTGAAGACGTTCCGGGTTCAATTTGGGTGTGTCTAAGATCAGCCGTGCCGAAGGTTTGATCAACGGAAGAGTTGTCAATAAGGTGGCTGCAATCGGAGGTCATTCACATCAAATTGGAGGACTTGATTCATCTTGAATCAAGGGGCAAGAAGTGGTAGAAATTATCAGCAACATTAAGATTGTTTGTATCAATTGTCTATCGATTCTTGTGTATAACTGTTCTACCAAACAGGTGATATCTATTCAATACATATCTCAATTCTCATTGTAGAATTGAGGGCAGACGTACCCCAACGCGAGGACGACTGGGGGAACTGCCTCATCAAATCTTGTGTTCCTTTATTTTCTGCATTTTCAATTACAGCTTAAAAATTAAGTGATTCTAGAATAAGTGATTTTGTCAAATTGTAGTATTGATTGAGTGAGTTGGTGAAACACTGTTTTTTAACTACTAAGTACAATAGAAATACTGTACTAAGGCTTTTTCAATCACTCATTCAACACAAATATCATTTAAGGTATTTGTGCACACCAACTGTTCGACAAAAGTGCTGAACTAAAATTGCCTTAATTTTGCTGCTAGTTTTGTGCACACCAACTGTTCGACAAAAGTGCTGAACTAAAATTGCCTTAATTTTGCTGCTAGTTTTGGTGTAATTTTTGATCATTGGAATAAGGAAATAGTACGAGTGAATCACATCTGAGTTTTGCATAAAAGTGTGTAGTGATTTACTATCCGTTATCGTCTTAAATTCATCTGCTTGACGCATATCCGGCTCTCCAATAGTTGTTCGTTTTAGACTATATTTTCCAAGGCCGCTTCCGCATTTGAAAACAATTTTGAAAACCAATTTTATTGGTAGCGCCACTCAAATTTTTAAAAGGGATCTATTCAACCCCCCCCCTTCTAGATCCGTGCCTTAGTCTAACAATTTATTTACACGACAAGTTTAAACAAAAACAAGTTTGAGAATCAAGGCATGATATGAAGTAAACATGGTATAACAACAATATTCACAACACCAAGACATTGATCAACACGAAAACAAAAGATTAAAGACATAGTTTCAATCATTTTTAGGTCAAGGAAACAAGTTCAACACATGGACAAATTTGAAACAAGCATAAACAAAAACCAATCATTTGAGGTATTCAAATAAGACAAAGATGGTCATCAAGAACAAGCGTGTTATGATTAATACATGGAAAAAGCTTAACAGGGTTTAGGTCAAAAGGATTAACAAGAGTCAATTACACAAAATCCTAATAAAAAGGAATGAACATTAACATTTATCAAATTGGAAATATCTTTAACAATTAATAAAATGAGAGAGAAAAGTATATGAACATGGTATTAAGAATGGAAGGAAATATTTGTAGGCATTTTAATGGGAGAAATAAAATAAAAAGAAAGGAAAATATTTTTTGTGATTTCTAAAAGTTAATTTTAAATAAATAACATAAGTAATAAAAATAAAAATAATATTTAATATTTTTATGGAAAAATAAATAAACAAGTGGAAAAATAAAATAACAATGTTTTGGTATTTTTGATGAATTAAAAAATAAAAGAAAATGTTTGAATTAAAATGAATAATAAAAATTAATAAGAAAAGGGAATAAAAAGAGAATGAAATTAAACTAGAGCTAAAAAAAATAGGGAAGGGCTTCCCATGGGACTTGAACCCACGGCCTTCAGCTTACAGCTAAAACCTTAGCTACTTAGCCACGTGCTTCAATGTGACAAAATACACGTATAATGAATAAAATAAGAAGCTTCATGTCTGGGGCAAGATGGATTCGAACCACAGACCTTATGCACGCAAACACACAAACTAAACTAGTGTTACCACTAGCGCACAATGTCAATTCAAACATATAATGACAAACAAAAAATAAATATAAATCTTTCTTTTTAAAATGAAAATAACATGCCATCATGACCTTCTTCATCTGAACCAACAACCACCATTTTTGAATTTCTTGAACAACCTAACTTCTTCATCTCTCAACCATTTCACACGATGTAAAAACCAAAGTTGCTTAAAATTTCACAAGGAATATAATAATATAACTTAATTGCATGTATTTTTACTCTATTGCCAATAATCAAACAGAAATCAGCAAGAACCCTAGAATTTAAAATCAAAATGAAATCATGGATATTATTGATTAAGAACAATTGACATAGGGGTTTTATTCTCTACATTATGGCAAGTAGTTTGGCAACTTATATGGATGAAAATGATGCAAAGATCATGGAGTTTAAGAAATGAGAAACTTACCTATTGGAGTAGGTCCAATGCCTCTTCAAATTCACTTCCAGATGATGGATGATGGTCCAGTTAGCTTTTATAGACCTCTAGGAAGCTATTGCAATGTTGACCTTGTAACGCCCGTTCATTTTAATTAAATTATTTATGAATTATTGATGCGCCTTTATGTGGGAGTGTATCTGAGAGTGCTGGTGGGTGTCCTTAAAGTATAGGAAACCATTTAATAAATCATTGAGTTTGATAATAATATAATATAATTAATAATGATGATAATTTAATAACTAGTAGTAATATTATATTATTATTATTATTATTATTATTATTATTATTATTATTATTATTATTATTATTATTATTATTATTATTATTATTATTATTATTATTATTATTATTATTAGTGGATGGAATAAAGGGAATTAGGGAGTTATTAGAGAAGTTGTGGAAGAAAGAGCAAAAGAACGATAAACTGTTCAGAAAACCAAATTGGAGGAGAAAGGCTGAGAAAAGAGGAAAAAGGACGTGGCTGTGGAGAAAGGAAGAACAAAATAATTAACCGCCGGAGAGAATTGAAGGTTGTTGCAGAAGAGTCACCGGGAGAGCAAACCAGAACCGGAAGTTTAGAGTTGGCCTCAATTCCAAGGTAAGGGTGGGGTTCAATTCTATAACCGTGGGTATGATCGATTTCATGTAGGGAATCGATTCATAGGTATAATTTCCGTTAATCAATAAATGTTAGGGACGAGGTTTTTCTATATAAAAATGAATGTGTTATATCGTTAGTAGTACGATGCTCTAAGGTTTCCCTAATGGGGCAAACATGTAGAAATGAATGTGTTATATATGATGCTCTAAGGTTTCCCTAATGGGGAAAATACGTAGTAATGTTGAAGGTGAGATAATACTTAGAAGGGGGGGTTGAATAAGTATGAAAGATTAAAACTTAGAAATGAAAACTCAAGTGTTTTTATCCTGGTTCGTTGAACTCAACTACTCCAGTCCACCCTTCCTAGAGTGATTTGCCTTTCTCAATCAAGGACTTAATCCACTATTAAATCAACTGATTACAATAGTTAACACTTAGAACAACTGTTCAAAGTCTTCTCAAGAACTACTGATCCTCACTGGATCTTCTTAAGATTTACAATCAAATGTAATACAAATACAAGTGTTTAAGATTGCTTCTAAAAAGCTTTATCACAACTGTGATTTTTCACTTAACTATTTAGAACAAAGAAATAAATTCTTAGAATGAATTTGAATAGTATAAGAGCTTGAATATTTGATTTCTTTTCAACAAAAACGTCAACTGAAGAATTTGGGGGAGTCTTGCTTTTATAGGCAGCTGATCCAAGGTGAGCTTCACGTTGAGAAGAGTGTCCAAAAGGTCTGAGCCTTTTTCTCTTCACATCAAGTGACCTTTCCTAGAAGAAGAAAGCACAGAAAAATCCTTTTTTTCTGTGTTCTTGTGTCTAGCATAAATAAGGAAAGAGACGTTTGGTTCACTCCAACGGATATATTCTTTGAATATTTCTTCTTCAGTTTTCAGCAAATTCATCAGACTCTAATTGGGTCAGAGTCTTCTAATGATGATCAGAGTCTTGCTGAATCAGAGTCTTCTGCAGTAGGTGTGCTTTCAGCGTGTTTAAGATCAGAGCATATTTGAGACAAAACTTCAGTACTGGCAGCTTTAGTACTTTCAGAATCTTCTGTAGAAACTATGCTTTGAAAAACTCTTCATACAAAATTCTTCTTTGCCTCAGATGCTTTTGACTTGCTTCAGATTCTCCTGGAGCTTCTGCTTCAGATCCTTCTGGAGCTACTGCTTCAGATCCTTCTGGAGCTTCTACTTCAGAATCTTCTGGAGGCTACGCTCAGGATCTTCTGTTGGCAGTAATCAGAATCTTCTAATGAATGCATCTGGAGCTTCAGAGTCTAGCTAATTTCTTGTGTTCAATTCTGATTTGCTTCTGGAGTGTTAATTCCTTTACTATCTGCAGTAAAAATTCTCAAGCAAATTTTAGAGTGTATAATTCTTAAATACAAAATTTCATAATAGTTATCATCAAAACATAGAGATATTATTAAGAACCAATCTGTGTTCTAACAAATGTCCCCGTAGTAACGTTACTGTAGTAATGTTCCCGTAGTGATGTCCCCGTAGTAACGTTACCGTAGTAATGTTCTCGTAAGTTGAAGAAATATTAAGGATTAATGTTCCTGTAGATCGATAAATATTAAGGATTAATGTTCCTGTAGATCGATAAATATTAAGGGTTAATATTCCCGTAGTGACGTTCCCGTAGTAATGTTCCCGTAGTAACATTATCGTAGTAATGTTCCCGTGGTAACTTTCCCGTAGTAACGTTACCGTAGTAATGTTCCCGTAAGTTGAAGAAATGTTCCCGTAAGTTGAAGAAATATTAAGGGTTAATGTTTACCTGTGCATTTCTAAGGGTTAATGCATGTCTGTGTATGAATGAGTGTGTTATGCCATTAGTTTTAGGGGAATTGGGAAACGGTGCCGACACACGCTATTTTCCCATTTATTAAGAAGGTGTTGTTATTATGTCCCTATTTAATTAAATTAGAAGTTGTAGTTATATTACCCGTATGAAAGTATATGAAAATGTGTTGAGTCCTTATTTGTAGTAATGATGTTGTCAGTTGTTCTCTGACATGAAAATGATATTGAGTTCTCAATTGTAGAGATGAGGTTATTTTTAACTGTTCTCTGCGAAACTGTGTTAGAGTCTTATTCGTATGAACGATACTGTTGGTAGTTCTCTGATATGAACAAGTTGAAATGGTGAGTCCATAATATATACGAAATGTGATGTTCTGTTATGGATAATTGGTTGTAGGCTTGATGCCTTGTTGCACGGTTGTTGCACAGTTGTTGTTGTTGTGTTATAGTCCATAATTGTTGCATCTCATAGCATATCATTTGGCCTGGATTGGCGACGGTTGTGTCTTTAATGACAAAATAAAATGATTGTGGAGTGAGCCTCCCGGATGATTGTGGAGAGTTGTCTCTCGAATTATTGTGGAGTGTTGTCTCCCGGATGATTGTGGAGAGTTGTCTCCCGAATTATTGTGGAGTGTTGTCTCCCGAATGGTTGTGGAGTGTTATCTCCCAAATCTGGTACCACATGCATATGCATTGTTGAGTCGCATTATTGAGTTGCGTTGTTGAGTTGTTTTGATGAGTTGCTGAGATATGATGATAATTGTTGTGGTTATGAATAAAGAGTGGTTGTAGTTTATTATTACTAATATTTATGCGAACTGCTGGAATTATAATGTTGTGATAATATTTTGACATGACTTTTATCATGCCTTATGTTATGTTGTTGATATCTCACCCTTTACGTTGTATGTTACCTCCATTGATGGTAACTTGCAGGTAACTCGGAATAAAGTGTCGCTTTATGTTTAAGGTCGTTGGTCGCTCTGATACGTAGCACTCGTGGGGGGATGAACGATTAATGTTATTGTTTTAATTGAATTCCTTGTTGCTGAATTTTATTAAGTACTATGACAAATATATTGGTTGTTCCTGATAATGCCAAATGTTGCTTGGATGCATAGTTGTTTTAGTGAATTGATGCAAGATGATTTCTTGCTGAATTTTAATGAAATTTAATTATTATGAATCGTTGGAAGTGTATTATAACATGCCGTTTTATGATTAAAATGTTAAACAAATTATCGTTGTTTGTTCATCCGAATTTTGTGCTACGTATGTTAGTAAATGATCTTTTGTAGGTGTATGTGTTTTGGTTAAGTATTGAAATGTGACACCTCTGATGCGTCTCAGATTTTGGGAGTGTGACGGTCGTCACCACTCCCTGACGCTCGTCATGACCGTGACGGTCGTGACATCCATGACGGTCGTCATGAAACTTTATTTGCTACACTCTGAATTGTTTCTATTGTTTGTCTTATTTTTTCGCGATAATTTAGAGTGGGGTGTTACAATTGATATCAAAGCAGGTCGGTCCGTCCTGCCAAGTTGTTTAAAGTTGTGTATTCCCTGGTATGCGACATGTGTGTGAAAACACTGTCGATACATGTTTTATTGTGGAACCTTTGTCTGAAGGAGTGAGAATAATTCAAGTGGGGGAGAAGCTTGTGCTTCTCCAGGATGGTGCAAGTGAGGAGTTATAGCTCAGTGTGTGGTTGAACGCTCTCATAGTTTGATAAAGATGGTTTATACCCCATCATGATTTTCGGCTGTCTATTGACAAATTGAGGAACTGATCATCCTCAATCTCTTGTTGATAGTAGTTGGGATTGTGTTGGATGGGATGGACGTGTCTTGCAAGCTTAGATGGCGTGAGCAGAGAATTGTCTTGAGTTAAGCTAAGTGCTTAAGAATTGTTTTGACGAGTCGGCGCAGGACGGTGTTGAAGTGTTTAATTTGATGGGAATTTTTGAATTATGATGAAAGTGGAGAAGTTGGTGGTTTACCAGTTAATTGTGATTGCCCGGAAACTTTCCTGGCGAGATAGTGATATACAGCCAAGAAGTGAAGTGGAGTTGTGATCGACTTAGTTGCGGAAACTAATTCGATATTGAGAGCTCCATATTATATGTCTATTGGATGGTCAAAGAACTAAATTGATTGAGTAGCTTTGAGACTTGTGTCTGGTGTGTGTGCTAAGGCCACAAAGTGTGAAATTGTTGTCGTACGTCAAATTCCGAGATCGCAGCTTTTTACGTAATCAATATTTTTACAGACAAAAGTTGGAATAGATTACGCCGTTGTATCAGGTAATGTTAGGTCGTGATCGAGTATGCTTGTTTTATCGAATTTGATGAATTTTTGTAAGGTTTTGCATTTTTGGAGATTTGAGGATTTAAGATTCGGATTGAAATTGAAAGTCATAGAATTCACGTTTGATGGTTCTAAACCACTAATATATGTTTGGTATGAATGAGTATATGGTTATTTCGAAGAAAATAATTGAATCGGTCGGATTTTCGGGCGAAAATGCTCAAACCCGTAGCAGCCTTTATGCAGAAAAATTCTGTTTTGGAGAAACTTCGAAAATTCATATCTCTTGATCCGTAAGTCGGTTTTAGTCCCTGTTCAAAGCGTTGGAAAGATAACGAGATTCTCTTTCTAGGAAAAATTGTTTTGAGGCCTGTACCTGGTTCAATTATAGCAGGAAATTGAAAACGTATCATGTGCTGATTTTTGCCGAACCCGACAGGACCATTTGTTGTGTTTTGTGATGCTTTGTTGATATGATTGGGAGATATGTTAAGTGAAACTTCAGCGAGTTTTGGTTATGCTTTAAGGAAACTTGAAGTACATAAAAGGAATCACCTGACAAGTGATTTAGACTTGGTTGCTGTTGTGGTTGTACCGGAGTTGGAGGCTTCAATTAGTTAGTGTGAGACTTGGAATATTTGGTGATCTCAAGAGCCTAAGGTATTTGCTTGAGTTGGAAGAGTTGAATACGAGGTAGAGAATAATTGGAACTCCTGAAGGGTTATGGTTTTGTGTTGAATCACCATTCGGGTGAAACGGACGTGGTAGCTTATCCATTAATTTGGAAATCTTTGCATATACCGATGATGATGGTGAAAAGAGTTAGAACTGATTGAGCAATTTTGTGGTATGAGTTAGTTTGTGAAGAGACTTCTTATGGAGTTAAGCTTAGTATGTTGGACCTTACTAGTGGTATTCTTGACGAGATTCGTTAAGGTCAGAACTCTGGTTTGAGTTGGTAGATTGGTTGAATCTGAGGAATTAAAGTCGAAGGGATGATTTTCAGATTAATGGAAATAGTATCACGAGATGTCGTGATAGAGTTGTGTCCCAGATATTATTAAGTGGAATAAGAGTATTGAGGTAGATGGAGTATCCATCCCGGTGCTATGAGGATGTAACCGGATTTGAGGAAATTATTTTGAGGGTCATAGTTGAAGAGATAAGTGGTTGAGTTTGTATGTGCTGATTAGACTTGTTGGAAGTCGAAGAATAAACGCCAGAGACCGTTGGGTCCGATGCAACCGTTGAATATTCCAGAGTGGAGATCGGATAGTATTCCCATGGATTTTGTGTTGGGCTTTCCGGAGAATTTGAGGAATATGATTTTACTTGGGTGATTTTGGATAGAATGACTAATTTAGCTCTTTTCCTAACAAGTGAGATTAATCATTCTATGTTGAAGCTAGCTGAGATTGTGCAAGAGACGACTGAAAAGATCTAAAGGATCCAAGAAAGACGTGTTTTGAGAGTTACGATAGTAACTGGTGTTGGTCGAGCTTGAGGTCTCAGGAGCACACTGTATTTTGTGATCTGTATCAGAGTGGCGCAGCGGAAGCGTGGGAAAAATAGCAGGTTAGACTATTTTACCGCTGTCACTTGTGGGAATTTACATGATGTGGCATGTGCCTAAGTTGAAGAAGTACATTGATTCGGATGGATGGTGTACGAGTGAAAGGTAATTTGACTGTTGAGGCGTTGCTAGTTCAGGTGGATGAACAAGAAGCAACTTCGAGGTGAAGAGATTGCTTTGGTGAAAGTGGTTCGGTTGGGAGCTGTTTGATTGAGGTAATTTCGAGGACGAAATTCTTTTAAGTAGGGGAAAGTTGTAACGCCCGTTCATTTTAATTAAATTATTTATGAATTATTGGTACGCCTTTATGTGGGAGTGTATCTGAGAGTGTTGGTGGGTGTCCTTAAAGTATATGAAACCATTTAATAAATCATTGAGTTTGATAATAATATAATATAATTAATAATGATGATAATTTAATAACTAGTAGTAATATTATATTATTATTATTATTATTATTATTATTATTATTATTATTATTATTATTAGTGGATGGAATAAAGGGAATTAGGGAGTTATTAGAGAAGTTGTGGAAGAAAGAGCAAAAGAACGATAAACTGTTCAGAAAACCAAATTGGAGGAGAAAGGCTGAGAAAAGAGGAAAAAGGACGTGGCTGTGGAGAATTGAAGGTTGTTGCAGAAGAGTCACCGGGAGAGCAAACCGGAACCGGAAGTTTAGAGTTGGCCTCAATTCCAAGGTAAGGGTGGGGTTCAATTCTATAACCGTGGGTATGATCGATTTCATGTAGGGAATCGATTCATAGGTATAATTTCCGTTAATCGATAAATGTTAGGGACGAGGTTTTTCTATGTAAAAATGAATGTGTTATATCGTTAGTAGTACGATGCTCTAAGGTTTCCCTAATAGGGCAAACATATAGAAATGAATGTGTTATATACGATGCTCTAAGGTTTCCCTAATGGGGAAAATACGTAGTAATGTCCCCGTAGTAACGTTACCGTAGTAATGTTCCCGTAGTGATGTCCCTGTAGTAACGTTACCGTAGTAATGTTCCCGTAAGTTGAAGAAATATTAAGGATTAATGTTCCTGTAGATCGATAAATATTAAGGATTAATGTTCCTGTAGATCGATAAATATTAAGGGTTAATGTTCCCGTAGTGACGTTCCCGTAGTAATGTTCCCGTAGTAATGTTCCCGTAGTAATGTTACCGTAGTAATGTTCCCGTGGTAACGTTCCCGTAGTAACGTTACCGTAGTAATGTTTCCGTAAGTTGAAGAAATGTTCCCGTAAGCTGAAGAAATATTAAGGGTTAATGTTTACCTGTGCATTTCTAAGGGTTAATGCATGTCTGTGTATGAATGAGTGTGTTATGCCATTAGTTTTGGGGGAATTGGGAAACGGTGCCGACACGCGCTATTTTCCCATTTATTAAGAAGGTGTTGTTATTATGTCCCTATTTAATTAAATTAGAAGTTGTAGTTATATTACCCGTATGAAAGTATATGAAAATGTGTTGAGTCCTTATTTGTAGTAATGATGTTGTCAGTTGTTCTCTGACATGAAAATGCTATTGAGTTCTCAATTGTAGAGACGAGGTTATTTTTAACTGTTCTCTGCGAAAATGTGTTAGAGTCTTATTCGTAGGAACGATACTTTTGGTAGTTCTATGATATGAACAGGTTGAAATGGTGAGTCCATAATATATACGAAATGTGATGTTCTGTTATGGATAATTGGTTGTAGGCTTGATGCCTTGTTGCACGGTTGTTGCACAATTGTTGTTGTTGTGTTATAGTCCATAATAGTTGCATCTCATAGCATATCATTTGGCCTGGATTGGCGACGGTTGTGTCTTTAATGACAAAATAAAATGATTGTGGAGTGAGTCTCCTGGATGATTGTGGAGAGTTGTCTCCCAAATTATTGTGGAGTGTTGTCTCCCGGATGATTGTGGAGAGTTGTGTCCCGAATTATTATGGAGTGTTGTCTCCCGAATTATTGTGGAGTGTTGTCTCCCGAATGGTTGTGGAGTGTTGTCTCCCAAATTTGGTACCACATGCATATGCACAGTTGAGTTGCATTGTTGAGTCGCATTGTTGAGTTGCGTTGTTGAGTTGTTTTGATGAGTTGCTGAGATATGATGATAATTGTTGTGGTTATGAATAAAGAGTGGTTGTAGTTTATTATTACTAATATTTATGCGAACTGCTGGAATTATAATGTTGTGATAATATTTTGACATGAATTTTATCATGCCTTATGTTATGTTGTTGATATCTCACCCTTTACGTTGTATGTTACCTCCATTGGTGGTAACTTGCAGGTAACTCGGAATAAAGTGTCGCTTTATGTTTAAGGTCGTTGGTCGCTCTGATACGTAGCACTCGTGGGGGGATGAACGATTAATGTTATTGTTTTAATTGAATTCCTTGTTGCTGAATTTTATTAAGTACTATGGCAAATAGATTGGTTGTTCCTGATAATGCCAAATGTTGCTTGGATGCATAGTTGTTTTAGTGAATTGGTGCAAGATGATTTCTTGCTGAATTTTAATGGAATTTAATTATTACGAATCGTTGGAAGTGTATTATAACATGTCGTTTTATGATTAAAATGTTAAACAAATTATCGTTGTTTGTTCATCCGAATTTTGTGCTACGTATGTTAGTAAATGATCTTTTGCAGGTGTATGTGTTTTAGTTAAGTGTTGAAATGTGACACCTCTGATGCGTCCCAGATTTTGGGAGTGTGACGGTCGTCACCACTCCCTGACGCTCGTCATGACCGTGACGGTCGTGACATCCATGACGGTCGTCATGAAACTTTATTTGCTGCACTCTGTATTGTTTCTATTGTTTGTCTTATTTTTCCGCGATAGTTTAGAGTGGGGTGTTACAGAACTTGCCTCAAAACTGCTATAACCCTCCAACTCGATTTTTCTTGCAAGTGTGAAAATTGAGATTCTGATTTTGATGAAAATGGTGTTACATATGAAATATGTTGATTTAAATTGTTTCTATAATGATTGTAGATGGTGTTTAAATGATAAAATAGACTGGAAATGGTTTGGATGAAGAGTTAGGGTGTTTTGGCTCAAAAGTCAACAAAATAAGCAATTGGGAGTTGACTTTCTGGTTTAGGGGTTTTCTAAGGTTATGGATGGTTTAGAAAGTTTCAATAGGTGATTTGTGGTGTTTGAGGATAATTTGTTTGGATTTTTTATGATTGTGGAGGGTTTTGGAAGACTTTGTGAAAAGTGATGCAAAATGATGAACACTAGAGTTTAATGCAAGATGCTGTGACTTGAGGAGATTTTTTAGCTCAGAGTCTTGTGTGGTTTTTCTATGAAATGGAGTGGTATTTATAGGAAAAAACTTCGGATGCAAGGCACTGGATAAAGACATTTTTTGATGAACAAAGATCACAAGTAAAAAATGGATTTCCAAGTACAAAAGGTGCTTTTCCTTTACTAACTTTGCAAGTTATCCTCTCTTCATAAATTTTTTGAGTTGCATAGCTTATACAAGTTAGTTATTGATAAGATAAAAAGGTCACTAAATCATGGAGAGTGTTCGGAAGCATAAAGATGCTTTTTGTCTATTGTCCACAAGTCAAACAAAGTACCATGTTGGTTGATGCTTTTCCATGGTGAAACAAAATCCAATTATGCAGAATTTAGTACCATTGGAAGGATTTTGTATCAAGGAACAAGATTCAAGTTGGAAACTTGCTTAGAAAATTCTTAGAAAATGGGCAAAACCTCTCATGAAATAGTGTGAAATCCTTGATGCACAATCTGCCTAAGTCAAAACTGCCTTACTGTGGTCACTTGGAAAATTCATAACTTCATGCTCAAGCATGATCTTTTCTTGCTCTTTGTACCATTGGAAAGAGGGGATCAAATACTACAAAATTGATGTTGATCACTTGGAAAGAATAAATTTGGATCATGGAGAAAAATGGCTACCAAAATTGAACTTTTCACTAATTTATACTTGAAAAAATTTCTAAGTATTGAACATTTCACATCTTGAAAATCCTCAACTTTGAAGAATCATATCTTCCAATTGGTAAATGATTTTGAGTCCATTCTTTCACCAAATTGAAGTATGTAATAACATATTTAAAATGAGTCCTCAAGTACTTCGATTGGTTGCTTGAGGAGAAAGTTATATGCTTGGAAAGTAGGGCAAATAATTATGGAATTTCCTAACTTAGAAATTTTTTGAAAACCCTAATTCCACCAATCTTGATCTTTTCTTGATTCCTTTGATTTTATTGATTTATCATGATCCAAATCACATATTTTCATGATCCTTGACTTGTGGAGTCCTTGGTTGACTTAAAATCTTAAAAGTCAAACTTGATTTTGATCACAATTGACTTTTCATCAAATAAACTTGAATTCTTCCATTGCTTACGAATCAAAATTATTGAATCAATAAAATCATATGACTGGACTAATATGATGCATTTGAGTTCTTTTAAACATGTCTTGAGGTGCAAGATCATGCCTTGCTTCAAAAGTCAAACTAAGACTAAATTAGGTCAAAAACCCTAATTTGGAGCATCTGATAACTTAGGGCTTGTTGATTTTGATTCTATGCAATCTTGCATTTTATTATTGATGAGAGGAGACTTTTGATCGTGTTGGAGATTTGAGGACCACATAAACCCTTGATTGGTCAACTCCTGAATTTATTGGTGCCAAAAACTCTAGCTTGTAATCAAAGTAAACCAAAGGCACATACTTGTAGTTTAATGGGGTTAGCAAGGTATAAAACACACACACATGAGATGATTGATGTTATGCCAAAATTATGTAAATGAGGTGGAATCTTAGGGTTAAAAATTATGGTGTGACAGATACCCCTATTTAAGGTTCTTATATCCAGAGATATAGAGATTGAAATCTTCGTCTCGACGAGATATAAGAGACTTAAATACAAACATGCACAATATTTGGCCCTAGGATGCCACATAAATGCTTCTGATATGATATAATATGAAATTAAGTACAAGACAAAAATTCTGTGGGGATTAATGCCACATGAGATAAAATTTATTGGGGAAAAGGTTGAAATTCCACTGAGGAAAGATTGGCAACTTCAAAGGGGAAGGGACTACCAACTGACAATCACGGGGTGGTTCCAAAAGAGAGACAAGTATTACCTAATACCAAGCATATGGTAGCCTAAGAAAAGGTGATAGACTTGAAAGGAAAGATCACCCATTACCAAACATATGATAGCCTAAGCAAAGGTGACTGACCAAAAAGAAAGGTGTACTACCTACTATCAAACATATGATAGAATAAGCAAAGGTAATAAGCTTGAAAGGAAATATCACCTACTACCAAACATATGATAGCCTAAGGAAAGGTGCCTAACCAAAAAAGAAAGGTGTATTACCTACTATCAAACATATAATAGCCTAAGCAAAGGTAATAAACTTGAAAGGAAAGATCACCTACTACCAAACATATGATAACCTAAGCAAAGGTGTCTGACTACAAAGAAAGATGTATTACCTACTATTAAACATATGATATCCTAAGAAAAGGTAATAAACTTGAAAGGAAAAAATACATACTACCAGACATATGGTAGCTTAACCCAAAGGTACTTGACCAAGAGACGAGATGTATTACCTGCTATTAAACATATGATAGCCTAAGAAAAGGTAATAAACTTGAAAGGAAAGAGTACCTACTACCAGACATATGGTAGCTTAAACCAAAGGTAGCTGACCAAAAGACGAGATGTATTACATACTATCAAACATATGATAGCCTAAGCGAAGGTAATCACTTAGAAGGAAATAAGATCTACTACCAACACATGGTAGCCTAAGTAAAGGTATTTGACCAAAAAATAGATAGACATATTACCTACTATCAAACATTTGATAGCCTAAGCAAATGTAATATACTTTGAAAAGAAAGATCACCTACTACCAAACCTGTGGCAGCCTAAGCAAATGTGTCTAAATCTAAAGGAAAGATTACCTACTACCAAGTATATGGTAGCCTAAGCAAAGGTATCTAACCAAAACTAAGCTTCCATGATTAAAATATGATTCAACTTTTTCTTTACCTAATGGTACATTTATAAAAAGGTAAATAAAATTCTCCAACACTTCGAGGTTGCAAGCCACGAGCAGGTCCAATTTCTTCTTATCAAGTCTTCCACTTGAAAAGGTTAAAATAAACTTCACCAAACTTCCCCTCGAGAGTTTTTTTGGAGAGATGCCATTTGATGGAAAATAAATTCATCGGGAGTTAAGAATTTACTGGGGATTAGGAGTTTTATTGGAGATTTATAACTTCACCGGGGATCTATAAAAGAGATGTGTGTCGATTGACTTGCAAAATAGATTTCTCAAATAAAGAAAAAGATCATTTGTAGGAATCTTCACCAAACTTCTCTGACGGGACTTCCGAAGAGACACCATTTGATGGAAGAAGAGTTGAATAGTAAGCTCATTGGAGAGAACATCACCAATTAAAAATTGAATTGGAGCAAATAAAATCCTTAGAGGATATATCAAATAAGACGAAAGATGTCTGTAAAAGCCTTCAACAAAATTCTCTGACGAGACATCTAGAGAGATGCCATTTGATGAGAGAATGGTTGATAAATTTGATAATTTCACCGGGGATAGACAAACTGTCTTGAAAAGAGACTGCCACTTGCCATCCAAATTCCGTGAACAAAAACAAGTTGCTCAAATAAAGAGACAGCCACTTGTTATCTGGTGTAAATTCCAAGAGAGTGTTACAACAATACTACTGGAGTAAAGTTTTATCTTCAATAGGGATCTATAAACATGCTCTTCTTGGAGAGATAAAATATTCAAATGTGCAAAATAAATGCATCCTCGATCTAGGTTTAACATCCTAGAGAGATTCGCAACCAAAATTGTCAGAGAGCAAAGTTCAATCCATAAGTGAACTAGAGAGAAACAATCAAATAAGACTCTACCCAATAAGGAGTGAGCTCAACTGGGGAATTGTCCTATCCAAGTATGGAAAGGAATAACTAAAGAAAAGATCTTCCACGAGTAATAAACTTAGTGAGAAATTTAGAAGGGATGCACACTTTTTGCTTAAAGCTGACGACTATACTAAAGAGAGATGAAAAATAAAGTCACCTGGGAATAAACACAACCCAAATGAGTGAAATAAACAAAACCATAAAAAATGTGAAATGCATATGTATCATGTATATTGTATGAATGTATGTATGTCATGATATGCTTATGCTGACAAAATAGACAAAAGAGATAAACTGAAGACGAAATAAACATCTCAATTGAATACTCTGCCAATCTCAAACAGATAGGACATCACTGGGGATGTATTGAAAGCCACAGATGAAATAAAGTCCTGCTTCAAGGTTCCAATCTCTATGGGCAGAAGAAGATACTTCACTTGGGGATAGCCCAAAATAATCTGCTATCTTCAAAGATCCGTTGAGGGATAATAAGAATTATGCTTCACAATGGAAGAAATATTCACTGGGGAAGGAATCACCCAAAACCATAGAAGCTTGAATTAAAACCGCAGTTGTAGATACCAGACCTAAGATTTCATACAGGATAAAATAAATATCCACTTCACATGAGAGGTCTGAATAGGATTTGTAACTGAGGATGTCAGAACTGAGACTTTATGGTGAATGAGATAAACATTCACTTCACTGGGGAAGAAGGGAGTCATAAGATATTCTTTGGGTAACTCCTAGGTGTCGCTACTGCGAAAATCGGCGCCGGCTGGACAGAAGAGTCGCCACCGTGCGTTATTTATCCCACGGGAGGGAAAGGAAACGCTCAGAGTAAACCTCGCACAACACGGGAAAGGTATGGTCATCGCAACCAAAACCTGGATTCGGGAGTCGGTTACGCAAGGGGAAGGTATTAGCACCCCTCACGTCCATCGTACTCGATGGGATCCACGCTTGTTTTCGGGTATGGATTGTTATTCTATCTAAACTATAGGTCAAGGGTTAAAAAGAAAATACAATGAAAATAAAAATGACTCGGCAAAGTATCGCACTTTATGCCTACGTATTCCCGTCTGGAACGAGAAATCAGAGTCAACGTAGTTCGCCTACCTACGGGAAAGGAGGGGAAGGTTGCTCGCTAGGATATCGCATCCTATGCCTACGTACTTTCATACAGCATGAAAGATCAGAGCAAACGTAGTTCGGGCCACGGAAGACACAAGCTTGTCTTGGTTGATTTTATTCTTTCTGAAAAGGTTTTCTGATTAGCGGTCCAAGCGGACAAAAATGACGTTTTGATGAGTTCACATTCTTTTACGAAAGAAGTGTCTTTTATTGTGTTTGAAATCTTTAGGTGTTTTTCTGTTTGTTTTGAGAGAGAAGAGACAGAACTCTAACCTACGGTTGCGAAGGGAAACAACTAATCTAGTGTTATCATGCATGGGTTAAGACCTAATGTCTATCATGCTCCTCTCTTGCGCAGAGAGAAACAGAGATCCTACGGGATAGGCAGAAACAGAAACAATATCAGATATATACAGCAAAGCAGTAAAATGCATGAATGCAGCAATACAAGCGAGGCAAGGGAGTCCCACTCAACCTCGAACCTAGAAAACAATAGGCAAAAGTGAACAGGCTTCACTTTCAACCCAACAGGGTAAACAGCAAACAATACAGTTCAGAAAACCAATCAATACATCAGCAAATGAAATACAGCAAAAGAAACAGCATCAGCAGCTCTGAATCAGCAACTGGTTTCAAATAATCTCCAATCAGCTACAGGCTTCAATAAGCATCAATCTCCCTCTTCATGGCCTTCAGACAAGGGCTTTGATCATCAGTCTTCCATCTGCAATGGCTTTTCTTCAAGCTCAAACCTCCAGGATGAGGGATCAGTCACAAGAGTGAATTGGGTGTTAAGCAATCAGCTGACTACCAAAGGTGGTGAACAGACTGCTTCTAACACAAGAGGCATTTTCTCTCAAGAGTTCTATCTCATGGACACTATCACCAAGCCTTCCAAAGGAAGGGGGTGAGTGTCTTAGAGAGACTCTGAATCACAGAGAAGAATGGATGCAGACAAGGCAATCCATGTTTGAGAAACAATCTTTCTAATCTAGAGCTCTGCCTAGCTCCTAAACCCTAGTCTCCTCAGCATCTGCTAGCAAGAAACTCCTCCTCAACTCTGACAGTTGATCTTCAGCATTTGAATCTTCAAGGGCTTCTCCTCCACAAATCTTCAGCTTCCCCAGGGCCCCAGACAAACCCAATACCCAACAAACAATCAATAAACCCCAGAGGGCACACCACACCAGACAACAGATATACAGACAGTAATAATAGCAGTAGGGGAATCCTAACTTTTCTAAGGGATCTAATAACTACCCATAGCCCCTATAGTCCCATAACTAATCTATTCAAACCCTAAGTCCTAAGGGAAATGAAATCAAACTCCTAAGTTGTCACCTAAAAACCCTAGTTTTGTACATGATATTCAAGCATTTATTAATCACCTAAAATTAACTCCTAAAAATGGGAACTAAAATATTTCTACAAGCTTAATATCTCATCTAAACAATATGAAAAGAATGATCAAAAAATATCAAAGCATGTGAGAGAACAAAAATCATAAAAATAATGCATGAAATGAATTATTTAATGTGACATTTATTTTAGAAAATATGTAAAAAATATGAAATAAAACTAAAAATGAAATTTTATTTTCCTATAATATTCTAGACATTTTAATGAAAATATGGTAAAAAGAATGAATTAAAATGCATTTTCTATGAATTATTTATGATTTTATGAAAATTGGTAAAATAAAATGGAATTAAGAAAAATAAAATGAATTAAATGAGCCAGAGGGGGTATGAAAAGAAATTCGCCCCAGTTATAAATCCAGAATGGGCCACATATAGGGGGTGCGAGTAGCGCTTTGGATTAGGCCCAGAAACAACTCAGAGTTCCACACACGCTGGGGGGTGAGAATAGAATAGAAATCACGTTGAAATGGCTTGGGCCTAACACATTGGGGGTGGGATTAGCATGACACTCAGTAAGCCCAGATGCCAACATTAATGAAACGCCGCGTTTAGTTCACACTATCTCCCTCTCATTTTCAGTTCAAATCTGGACCGTAGGATATGAGTCTTGGTCAACCATTTTAGAATGATCCAACGCTTATGGCATTATCTTCTTCAAATGAACCTGCAACCTAGGGTTTCATTCACCATGAGAGCTCATGCACGAGCAGGTTTACACCAAACCGTTCTCCTTCTACACGCGATGAAAAGCCACGCCATAAACACGAAACTTGCTCAGAATCTTTCACTCTACAATCCTATGATCTCAATTCAATCTGAAACTCAATAAATCTCTCAATCCGATAGCATCAATCTCTGATTACCATGGAAGGACACTGATATGCAACATCACCATTCTCAACCAAACTTAACCTAAACTGAACTACAACTAATGGAGAGTAACATATGCTATCAAGCCACAATTATAACACACTAATCTAAGAGATATGAACACTAACAGATTATGGCACCTGTCACTAACCATCACCAAATCTCTCCAAATTCATCTAACTTAATCTCCTAACCACCTAGATCAATTCTACACTAACAAAATCATGCCTAACTAACTGGATCAAGCAGTTTGAATGAAAACTTACCTTGTGCAAAATCTTGCAAACAGCTATGGAGATTGATGATTTGAGGCTTTTGAGACTTGGATCTTGATCAATCCTTGATGAACTTGATTCTGTATGCAAGCTTTGGGTGAGATTTGGCCAGAATTATGCTATCCACTTGCAACTTCAATCTTGATGCTCTTGAAAAAAGTGCTCGAAAATGGATGATAACCACCTTGTTCTTGATTGAATTATACTATATGATGATGAATCAGTATGAGAAGGTTGATTATGATGAAGATTTGGTGAAGAATTTGTGAGAATTGCAATGAAACTTCAATGAAAAGAATGAGAAATCTTGTGAAATTCTTGGTGCAAATGAGGCCAACCCTTGCCAAATTCTCCTTTCATGAATATATAGACCCCAATGGTACATTCTAGATCCATCTTGCACATTCCCTTGTTTTCAAACTTTGGCTCATTTTTGATTATGTTTCTTAAAAGGTAAGAAACCATGGATAACTTCATTTTTTCCTTCTAAACTCAAAAAAGTGGGTGAACCATTGTTCTTAGAATTGTTTTTCCATTCAAAATCATATATTGGAAGTCTCCATTTGGACTTGTAAATCTCCCAAACCATTTTTCAACTTGAAATTATTCACTTTATAAGCCTTTTTAGTTCATATTTTGACCAATCATGCAACTCCATGCTATGAGCTTCTCCAATAACTTGTGACCTTCTTTCTAGACTTAAAATCCCATTTGGAGCAAGTTTGATGTTGTAAGTTTTTCCATTTGAGGCCTCCTTGTATGAGTTTTGGGTATAGGTTAAAATGACCTGTAATTCACAAATGCCCAAAATACCCTTTGCTTGCCAAGCCCATAAGTTGAGTTCTCCACATCATATGAAGGCATACCATACCATTCTAGAAAGCTAAGACAATGAGGAACAACTCTTATGTTGACCAAGAATTCATTTGAAATCTCCTTGAGGTGCAAAACTAGCTTGGAAGTCAAGTCACTTTCACAGACAAAAATTCACACACCCCAGATGACCTGTAACTTGCAAGGACCATAACTTGAGTTCTATAAATCTCCTTGAGGTCTTCCACCACTCAAATTAAAGGTATTGAGATCCTCTACAAGTTTCATGTTGGCCAAGAAGCCATTTGAAGCTAGCATTTTGACTTATTTTGCTTGGAAATTTGACCTAAACTAGGGGATTTTACAGAGAAACCCTAATTTAGTAACTCCTCTTCTCCTTGATTTCTCTTGAATTCTCCTTGTCATATCTCCATATCCTTCTTCATATGTCAAATGTTGATCCCCACATCTCTCCAATAGCCTTGAATGCTCTCTTGAGTCAGTCAATTGACCTAGGGTTGACCTAGGGTTGACCCAGATGAAACCCTAGTTGACTGCCTTCAGTTATAACTATTGTGATCACCTCAACAACTTATTTTCTTCTCCAAATGACCTTTTGAGTCTCTCAAGATGTCTAGATACTCTCCATGCCTTCACTCCACAGCTCACAATCCTCTTGTTGGTCCTCAGATACCCTCAGCTAGGAGATGGTCTCAAGGCTTGATCTGCTGAACTCCTTGCTTTCAAATTCTTTCCTGATGATTTGAATGAGATTGAATTGGGATAATAACCTCTTGCTAGGCCTCTAGAGATGAAAATAATGATTGGTCCCCTGTTGAATGACTTGCTATGTTTATGCTATGCAGATGGTTAGTCTATGTACATGACTCTAAATGCTAATGATAATGATATTAAAACATGAACCAAGGAATAAGGTTGAGCAAATTTTAGGGTGCAACAGCTGCCCCTATTCGAGCGACTTGGACCCGATTGGATGAAGAGCCCGGAGCCTTCAGACATTCGCGGTACGAGACGGTTGAATACTAGTGAAACCAGAAATTTGCCAACCGCAGAAATAAACTGCGCTCCTGCTTGAGGAATGACATTCGTCAGCTGAATCTGACTGCTAGAGCAACCCACTGATCTCGCACGACCGTGCTGGGGATTGTCTTCATCGTTCTGAAGAGGATTCTGTCATACCAGATTGCTTGCTTGTCCACGTTAGGACTCTGTCTGTTGTCAATACGAAGAAATCTCAACTAAAACCTGTCCACGTCAGGACTCCACCTGCTGTTAACTCAGAAAAATCTCGGCAACTCCGCTGGGGACAATTCGCCTGCATTTTCGTAAACTGAATCGTCCACGTTAGGAAAAACTCTTCCACGTTAGGAATAACACCTGTCCACGTTAGGAATCACATCGTCTACGTTAGGAGTAACGCTTTTATCTTTCCACGTTAGGAAGCAATCTTCTTTCCGCGTTAGGAAACTATATCAATCTGTCCACGTAAGGACTCCAATGCCATTCGACATGTCCGCGTCAGGACTCCGATCTTTCCACGCAAGGAATACAACTATTTCTGAACTTGTCCACGTCAGGACTCTACTTTTCTTGCATCTGTCCACGTAAGGACTAACTTCCTTCTTCCACGTTAGGAATATTTTCTTCAATCTGTCCGCGTCAGGACTAAACTCTCTTTCCACGTCAGGAATAATCCATTTCTTTCCACGTCAGGAATCAATCTTGATATGTCCGCGCGAGGACTCAATCTTTCCACGTTAGGAATGCCATCTTAATCTGTCCACATAAGGACTCTCTTCTTTCCCCGTCAGGAATACTGTCATTTCCACATAAGGAATCCTCTTCTGATACGTCCGCGTAAGGACTACATCGTCCACGTTAGGACCCACTTCTTTCCACGTAAGGAATAATAATTTCTTTGATTTGTCCGTGTAAGGACACTGACCTCGTCTTGATATGTCCACGTTAGGACTCAGGCGTCTTCGACTTGCTGAGGAAATAAGACTTGTCCACGTAAGGACTCACACCTTCGACTCACTAGGGAAATATCCGCGTTAGGACTTACACTTTGCCAACAACACGAAGAAGGATAAATCTGTCCACGTCAGGATTCTTGTATCTTGTTATCACAAAGAACTACAAACTTGTCCACGTCAGGACGCACATTTCACCATTACGAATAAAGATACCTTACCAATCCGGTAAAACAAACCTGTCCACGTCAGGACGCCCACTTCTGAAGAAATCCCGTCATTCTAGGAGTAAATGGTCCACGTCAGGACTTAATTCTTCAATGATCCTCACCCACAAACTTCTTAGCGCTGACGCGACAGCGACTTTGAGATGAACTCTACTGGGGATGTCTGAAAACCAACTATCGGACGCCTGCTCTGATAACCGGCGGTGGTCTCTGAAATTCTGATTCATGCGACCCGTTGATGACAAACAAACTCTGCTTGGGGATAAGAAGACACTTATCCTGGCCACTCTGGCTGGGGAAAATCAGATACATTTGCATAAATGACTCTGCTAGAGACAAAGAGAGTTTTATCACGATAACTCTGTGGGGGAATACCGCCGAAACTGACATTGTCATTGAATATCTCCTGCCGAGATCTTGAATGTTTGGTGATTTATTTGAGCAAGAGCTCTCTCCACCTGAACTACTAGAGTACAGAAACTGCTTCAGCAAAATAAATGCTGGAAGGATAACGCCGACTCGCCGGGGATAGCCTGATGCTACAAAATTATTCCGGCAAAATAAATGCTGGTAGGATGAAGTCGACCCTGCTGGGAATTTGGGAACTCAAACCACCCGTCTTGTTGAAGTAACCCCCTGCTGGGGAATATAACTCTGCTGGGGAATAGCAGACGTGCCTGATATGATTGATCTTTCTGCTGGAACGTGAACTGATATCACCGGTATCTCTGACAAAATAAATGACAGGACCCACCATCAACTCTGCTGGGGAGAGTCTTGATCTTCAGATTCCACTGGAAGGAAAGAACACTTGCTGAAAAGAGAACTCCGCTGGGGATGCGATGATTCTCTCGGGGAAAATTAACTGACTCCACTGGGGGAGAGTGCATGACCCTGCGGGGGGAGATGAACCTGTCTGAATACAGCTTTACGATCTCGGAATCGCCAAACTCTGCTGAGGACGAGTAACTTCTCTGGAGCACGTCCTTTGGATAAGCTACGGCTAGCTGGGGAATTCTACCCTTCTTCAGGAAGAACATGCATGACCTGCGTGGGGATCAAGCCTTTCACTATTGCAATCTTTTGATCACCTTCCTCGTACGGTTATGAAACCTGCAACAACACAAACAAGACACGACAAGCCTATGCAATCAAATCAATTCAGGTTAGTGACGTTACACTCAGTTAATTCAAAGCTTTAACGATTGTTGGCAAGGGCCAGTAATGTTATACTCATGCTAGCTTCAATAAACTTAGGCGTTTTATCATGCGCAAAACAGTAAAGAACAGGCATCAAGTACTGAATAACACATTTTCATTGATTGGGCCCCTGAATGGGCGGAGTTTTTTGTACACGGGATGTAACTCCTGAAAAGAGGAAGCTACGCAAAGCAAATATACAAGTATGCAAGTATTCACAAGAAGCATAAATATCGACAAATTAAATTTTGTACACATGTCGGCAACTGGAAGCAGATGAACATCACGAACTGATCCTCCCATGACTCGTCCGACTCTAATACTTTCCCGGTATCCCTACTTCTGAAGAGGTTGTATCCGATAACTGACTCCTCAAACATATTCTCCCGCATAGATGCTCATTGAATTCGAATTCGGACCGCAGTCATTTGCTTTTCAAATCCCTAACTTTTGCGTGAACCGCCCTTTACGGGTTTTCAGTTCACCGGGATACCCTTTTTTGCCGAAGCCGCCCAGTGTAGGTTTTCAACTTCGCGGGTGTACATTTTTTCAATTTTATCCCCAACTTTTGCCCGAACCTTTCATTCTGTTTTTGGTTCACCAGGATGCCCCATTTTTGCCTGGACTCTCTTTTTTCTGTCCAGCGGGTCTATTTTAAGCAAAGTATTTTTTAACTGCGTCCGAATTCACGGGTGATGCAAAGTCTTCCCCGTCCATGGTGGACAACAATAAAGCTCCTCCTGAAAAGACCTTACTGACAACGTATGGCCCTTCGTAGTTGGGGGTCCACTTGCCCCTGTGATCTGCTTGCGGCGGGAGAATCCTTTTCAGCACAAGGTCGCCCGTCTGAAAGCTTCGCGGAAGTATTTTCTTGTCGTACGCTTTCTTCATTCGTCTTTGATACAAACGACCGTATGCCAGAGAAGCTAGCCTCTTCTCATCCATCAAACTCAATTGATTCAATCTATTCGTTACCCATTCTGCCTCGTCCAGCTGAACGTCTCGCAATACCCTCAGAGAAGGGATCTCAACTTCCAATGGTAATACCGCCTCCATTCCGTATACCAACGAGAACGGTGTTGCCCCGGTTGATGTGCGTACCGTCGTACGATAACCGTGCAAAGCGAAAGGTAGCATTTCATGCCAATCTTTATACGTCACCACCATTTTCTGGATGATCTTCTTGATATTCTTATTGGCCGCTTCGACAGCGCCATTCATCTTGGGTCGGTAAGGGGAGGAGTTGTGATGTTCGATCTTGAAATTCTGACATAGCTCTTTCATCATTTTGTTGTTCAGATTAGAACCATTATCCGTGATTATCCGCTCGGGAATTCCGTATCGGCAAATGATATCCCTCTTGATGAATCTAGCCACCACTTGCTTCGTTACATTTGCGTAAGACGCTGCTTCCACCCACTTGGTGAAATAATCGATTGCTACGAGGATGAACCGGTGCCCGTTAGAAGCCGTCGGCTCAATCTTTCCAATCATATCGATTCCCCACATTGAGAATGGCCATGGAGATGACATCACATTCAGAGGACTCGGAGGCACATGTATTTTGTCAGCATAAATTTGGCACTTGTGGCACTTCCTCGCGAACTTGAAACAATCAGTTTCCATAGTCAGCCAAAAGTAACCTGCCCGCAGCAGTTTTCTCGTCATAGCATGCCCACCAGCATGCGTGCCAAATGCACCTTCGTGAATTTCCTCCATGAGAAGCTTTGCCTCTTTCTCGTCTACACAACGCAACAACACCAAGTCGTGGTTTCTTCTGTATAAGACGCCATCCGGGTTCAAATAGAAATTACCCGCTAATCTCCTGAGAGTCTTCTGATCTTGACTGGATGCCCCAGCCGGATACTCTTTATTCTTCAGGAAATTAAGGATATCAAAATACCACGGTTTGCCATCAGACGCTTCCTCAATAGCAAATACATAAGCTGGCCTGTCTAACCGAGAGATAGTGATTTGGGGAGCTTCGTTCCAGAAATTGACCTTGTACATGGAAGACAAAGTGGCAAGGGCGTCAGCCATTTGATTTTCTGCCCGCGGCACATGATGCAATTCAACTTTGTCAAAGAAAGGCAACAATCTCCTTGCATAATTCATATAATGTATCAAATTGGGCTGCCGTGTCTCCCATTCCCCTTTGATCTGATTCACCACCAGAGCTGAGTCTCCGTATACGTCTAAATGTTTGATTCGCAAATCAATGGCTTCTTCAAGCCCCATTATACAAGCTTCGTATTCGGCCTCATTGTTGGTAACAGCAAAGGTCAATCGGGCAGTAAACGGGATGTGCGACCCGTGCGGCGTAGTGATAATTGCCCCTATTCCGCTACCGTAAGCATTCACAGCTCCGTCAAATATCATCTGCCATTTGGACCCCGGCTCTGGTCCTTCGTCTGGTAACGGCTCTTCACAATCCTTCATCTTGAGATACATGATATCCTCGTCAGGAAAGTCAAATCTCATCGATTGATACTCTTCAATAGGCTGCTCCGCCAGATATTCAGACAACACACTCCCCTTTATTGCCTTTTGCGAGACGTATTGAATATCGTATTCAGTCAAGATCATCTGCCACCGGGCAATTCTACCTGACAACGCCTGCTTTTCGAATATATATTTGATCGGATCCATCTTCGAGATGAGCATGGTTGTATGATTCAGCATGTACTGCCTCAAACGCTTGGCGGCCCAGGCTAACGCGCAACAAGTTTTCTCCAGCATTGAGTATCGAGATTCACAGTCCGTAAATTTCTTACTCAGATAATAGATTGCATGCTCTTTTCTCCCCGTCTCGTCGTGTTGACCGAGAACACAACCCATGCTTCCCTCAAGAACCGTCAAATACATTATCAAGGGTCTCCCTGCCACCGGGGGTATCAATATAGGAGGCTCCTGCAGATACTTCTTTATTTTATCGAACGCCTTTTGACAATCTTCGTTCCACGTTACAGCTTGATCTTTCTTCAACAGCTTGAATAATGGTTCACACGCGGCCGTTAGGTGAGATATGAACCGAGCAATGTAGTTCAATCTCCCTAAAAACCCGCGCACCTCTTTCTCTGTTTTAGGCGTCGGCATTTCTTGAATTGCTTTTATTTTAGCAGGATCGACCTCTATTCCTCTTTCGCTTACCATGAACCCCAGGAGTTTACCCGATCTTACCCCGAAGGTGCATTTGTTAGGGTTCAGCCTCAGCCTGAACTTCCTAAGCCTTTTAAACAACTTCAATAGATTCACCAGATGCTCTTCCTCTGTCTGGGATTTAGCAATCATATCGTCAACATAAACTTCAATCTCTTTATGCATCATGTCATGAAAGAGAGTTGTCATCGCACGCTGATATGTTGCCCCAGCATTTTTCAAACCAAAGGGCATCACTTTATAGCAAAATGTTCCCCAAGGCGTTATGAAAGTAGTCTTCTCCATATCCTCTGGCGCCATTTTAATTTGATTATAGCCTGAAAAGCCGTCCATGAAGGAGAATACGGAGTACTGAGCAGTATTATCAACTAACACATCAATGTGAGGAAGTGGAAAATCGTCTTTTGGGCTTGCTTTATTCAAATCTCTATAGTCCACGCACATTCGAACCTTGCCATCTTTCTTTGGCACTGGTACGATGTTAGCAACCCACGAAGGATACTTCGTCACAGCCAGGAAACCAGCGTCCCACTGCTTCTGAACCTCCTCTTTAATCTTTATTGCCATATCTGGTCGAGTTCTGCGAAGTTTTTGTTTGACAGGCGGGCAGTCTTCTTTCAGTGGCAGACGATGCACAACCATATCAGTATCGAGCCCTGGCATATCTTGATACGACCAAGCGAATACATCATTATACTCTCGGAGCATTTCAACCAGTTTTCGCTTGATATCACTCTGTAGTGCGGCTCCGATACGAATATTTTTCTCAACCCCTTCCGACCCCAAATTGATAATTTCGATAACCTCGTCGTGAGGCAGAATGGCTCTTTCCTCTTGCTTCACCAACCAAGACAGTTCTTCAGGAACGTCGCTATCTTCAACAACCTCTTCTTCGGTCTGGAATACCGGGTGCTCGAAGTCGGGACGAGTCATAGGTGGCTCAAAGATGTCATCTGAAAATGTTATCCTGCAAAAGAAAGGGTTAAGTGCTTCAAAATGCGTATAAAGCGGATAACCACGTTGCCATTTTATTGAAAAATACAAAACAAGAAAGACAGGGATTACGGTATTTACACATGAAAAAACGCCATTTATTTAATGATTAACGAAGCAATGTTTATAACAACACAGCCCTAAGCAAATCCTGATGCCCCGGGCAAGACATCAGATTATTCAACAATTAATAAAGCAAAGCATTACTGTTTAAAAGTCACAGGAACAAGCTCCTGAATGGACCAGTTGCACAGTCCTTGTCCTGGCGTGCTTGGCTGAATCCAGGCATCCATATCACAGTCGCTGTCCCCTTCATCGGATTCTGAAGCAGCATTGACAGATTCATGGCATACTCCACTGGCAGAGATGGTGATTGACTTTCTGAAATGAGGGGCCCCCACAGAAGGAGTTGATGACGACGGTCGGTACCCCAGTCCGAACCGGTCCATTTTCACCGGAATGTCCAATACTTTGCCCCAGCCCGTGGCTTCTCCTGCCTTCACTAGCGCTTGGGCTTCTTTATACGAAGAAACAGCTATCTCTGGCACTTTGCTTGACCCGGGACTCTTGTCCTTAATGCGCAAACCTTCGAACGCCTGGCATGGCGTCTCGTGGATCTCCCCGTCGACTTCCACATATTTAAATGAAGAAAGATGGCTGACCAGGATGTCTTCTTCTCCGCACACGGTGACTACACTGTCTCCGACCATATACTTTAACTTCTGATGCAGGGTTGACGTGACTGCCCCTGCACCGTGAATCCAAGGTCTTCCCAGCAAGCAGCTGTACGCAGGCTGTATATCCATGATATAAAACTCCGTTGCAAACACTTCCGGCCCCACTTGCAGAGGCAAGGTGATCGATCCGAAGACTGTCCTCCGCGTGCCGTCAAACGCTCTGACCACCAAATCACTTGGTGTACACAAAATCCCTCGAACATCCAGCTTCATCATAGCCTTCTTAGGCAGCACATTCAAAGACGACCCGGTGTCAACCAATACGTGCGACATTGTCGACCCTCTGCACTCAACAGATACATGTAATGCCATATTATGATCCCTTCCTTTCAGAGTCAAGTCGAAATCAGTAAAGCCCAGACTGTGGCCCGCATTTACGTGTGCCAATACTCCTTCTAGCTGGTTCACGGAGACATCCTGGGGTACAAAAGAAGTGTCCAGGACTTTCAGCAAAGCGTTCCTGTGGGCTTCTGAACACAACAGCAATGACAGAATAGATATTTTGGATGGTGTTTGCTGCAGATGCTCCACGATTTTATAGTCGCTTTTCCGAATTAAGCGCATGAATTCTTCCACATCTTTCGATGCTGCTTCTTTTTCATTTGCTTGTATCGGAACATTCTCCACCGCTTTCCCCTTTCCTTTCGCTAGCCTTTCGGCCTCTACTTCAGGAGATATAAAGATCCTGCCGCTTCTCGTCATGCCTCCCGTGCCCACAACATTATCCACAATCTCCGCTGACTGCTTGTCAACATCGATTTTAATCCCGTCACAATACACCTCTAGCCCATATGACCATGGGACCGCCTTCGTGCTCTCATACGGGATGGGCCCGGCTTTAGTTATGGTAATCGGTGGTCGCTGAGCTGGTGCTGAAATAGTGATCGTCTTCCTAGGAATTGTCACTGTAGCAACATCACTCCGATTATCCGCTACTGCCCCTACCGGCTCATCAGTTGCTGTTCTATCAAACTGCAATACACCTTCATCAATTAAGGCCTGAATGCCTTTCTTCAAATCCTCACACCCCCCAGACAGGGCCCAACAATCTAAGCAGTACTCATTACAACCCGGGTAAACACCTCCTTGCAACAGTCGGCTTTTTATTTCGCTCAGCGGCGTCTTTAAATCCTCAACATTCATAATCAGATTCAGACCTTCCTCAGTCAGCACGGCATTCGCCCCATGATTAGGCATGGGTTTCTGGACTATATTCGCACCGGTCGTTCCGAAGTTGATAGACTTGTTGTCCAAGAGATCCTGCACAACGTGCTTAAAAGCATGACAACCTTCTATATCATGGCCCGGGGCCCCAGAATGAAACTCGCAGCGCCTATTTGCATCATAGCCGAACGGGGGAGTTCCCGTTATCGGTGCCAAGGTTCTTTTCTCCACCAGATTCAATCCCAACAAGGTCTGCAATAAATCAGCATAGTTAGAGGGAGGCTTCTCGAACACCCTTCTCGGCTTACCACCCTGGAATTTTCTCTGAGCTTGCTGTGCCCCCTGCTGAGGCTGCTGCTGCTGTGGCATTGGTTGCTGCTGAACCTGTTGTTGTTGCTGGATTGGCTGCTGTTGATAAGGAATAGTGACACTCGACACTTGCTGCTGCTGACGATATTGATTTCTTCCCCTGCCTCGGCCTCGGCCTCGGCCTCCAAATACAGCACTAGCTTCGCCCTGACGGCGCCCACCATAAGCTTTCCTATTACTGCCAGATGCAGCTGACTCATCGACTTGGAACTTTCCTTGCTTAATGTTCCGCTCAATCTTTTCACCCATCAGAATCAGGTCTGAAAAACTAGCCAGAGACGTATGAAACAACATATCATGAAACAGCCCGGTGAATGTGCCAACAAACATGTCGTTCATTTCTTTATCTTCCACAGGAGGACGGACCCTGGCAGCCATATCGCGCCACCTTTGCGCGTATTCTTTAAAACTCTCCCCCTTCTTCTGCGACAGCCCGGCCAACTGGACCCGATTGGGTGTCAGGTCACTGTTATATTTGTAATGGGCTACGAACGCCTCTGCTAATTGCTTCCAAGTCTTGATATCAGTGGGCTCCAACCCCATGTACCACTCTAAGGAAGGACCCGATAGACTATCCTGAAAGAAATGCATGAGCATTCTTTCGTCAGTGGAGTATGCAGACATCTTTCTGTAATAAGCTCGTACATGCACCTTCGGACATGTATCTCCTTTGTACTTATCGAACGCAGGCGCTTTGAATTTAATGGGCACCCTCAGCCCAGGTACCAAGCCCATTGTTGCCATGTCCAGACCCACAGCGCTTTGATTTAAGACTCCTTTCATTTGCTCTTCCAGCATTCTAATCTTTTGAGAATCATCCATCGGCCCGTCAAAACCCCCTCCAGAGAAGGCGTCTTCCTGCTGATCCTCTTGCCACATACCGTTTCCAGCCCCGTATCCATCATACGCATTATTACGTCCAGCTCTGACCTGATTCATCCCCGGAACTCGACCTCTGTTGACATACCCTTGAACACCTCCAGCAGGACCACCAGCCATAAAACCAGCACCGTTTCCGTTTCCAAAACCTCCGTAGCCCTGATTGACCATACCATAACCATCTTGCCCGAAGCCTTGAGCATTAAAGCCATACTTGCCAGTATTGTCGAATCCCTGATCGTTGAATCCGAACCCAGCGTTGACAAAGCCATTGCCTCCGAGATTATCTCCCACATTGACATCACCCAGCCCAGCGTTATGGACAGCAGTTTCATTTCCAACTCCGACGTTACCGTTCACAGCAGCGGTAGCGTTGTTGACGTTAGCAGCATTCACATTGACGACAGGCGGAGCCACTGGCGTTGGAGTGCCATCTCCATGAGCAGTATCAACCCGGACAGACTGATGATCTTCGTTACCATGACCAGCGTTGCGAGCCAACAGAGGCTGGACCATGGCCTGCAAATTCTCTTGCCCTTTTGCTATAGCCTCCATGGTCTGCATGAAGAGGGCGAGCTTCTCGCGTACATCCTGCATCTCATTCTGAATCTGGTCCATGACTTTCCGACAGTTGGATCGTGTAGAATAGCGGTGCGGATGTTGATCTGGAATCCTGTTAAGTACCTGGTACAGAGCAAGAGATAAGACACCATTCAAAGATTACCTGTCATGCAAGATGAATATGAATGCAATGCAATGTGTCTGTGCATTAGGGAAGTTCATTCCCCCAGTTCTAGTGCGAAGGTGCCGGTGCGGTGACAGTGCTGACAATAAGAATACCGGAGCTGAATCATAGAAAGCCTCATATATATCAGAGAGAATCAATAAGCCCAGGGTACAATATCACTGAGAGTACAAAGATGGCATGACCTCAACCAACAATCCTGGTGATGGTCAGCACTATGCAAATAAAGCATACAAATAATGGAATGATCAAATCCTCCCAAAAGTCTGGTACTCCTCTATCAACTTCTTGGTCTCCGGATGGCTTGGTCGATCAAGCAGCCCTTCAACGAGCTGGTTTCTCTTCTTAAGGACACGGCGTACGTCTTCAGCAGTTTCTTCCCATGTTGCTTCTCCGAAGCAATCTTCTAACTTTCGCTTCTGGGACACTGCTTCATCTCTGGATTTGATTGCCTTGTTCAGTGCATGCTGGACACTATACCGGTTCATCACTTCCTCCTCACACCTCTTGATGCTAGACTTCAACTTCTCTTCGAGGTCGGAAATTTGCTGCTTCAGCTTATCTTCCCTCTTCTTGTTGTTGGTGAGTGTAGCATTCCAAGTCTTGTTGCAAGAAGATATCTCTCGGTGTGCTGCGTCGAGCGCCTTCTTTTTTGATTCCAGCATGTCATGGGAGCTTCTGAACTCTTGCCCCAGACGTTCACGCTTCTTCTTTTCCTCGGTCAACTCAGCTCCTAACCTGTTTACCAGCTCAATCTGTTGTTGGAAAGCATATACGGCCTTGTTCTTCTCACTGCGTGCCTGGGCTAGCTCTTGCTCTAACCCTTCATTCATCTTCATTAAGGCTTCTTTCTCCCTCACAACTTGTTCATAGACTTCCCTAGAAACAGTGGTCGGCTCTTCTACCGGAATAGGATCAAGAATTGGTGCCTCTGGAAACGGCATCTTCAACTGACTAGCCCTCTCCTGAATCCAAGCTCTATGAGGTGCATAGGCCTGACAGTCATTCTTTCCTAACAACGGCTTCCCTTTGTGGTTAATACTCGTCCAAGCATGTCGCAACTTGGCCAATAACTCCCCCTTTACGTCACCAGTGAAGTACAGAGATTCCTGTACTTCTTCCTCTTGAGGTGGATTCTTCAGCGCATATCCAAACTGGCGAATGAATAGAGAAGGGTTGTAATTGATACACCCTTTTCTTCCAATCAATGGGACATTAGGGTAACCAGCACAGCTGAAGATGAGCTCAGATCCCAGCAGATCTCTATCAAACCACTCCATATCTTCCGACGATAGCCTCATCAAGCGTTCTGGCCAACCAACTGGGACTGTAGTCTCTGCAGCAGATCCTCTCTTAGGAAGGTGACTCTCAAACCACATACTCAATAAGGGCACACACAGATGAACATTCTTCCCTCTTCCCTTCTCATTCTTGTAATGCAGCGAGTGGTAGAGATCTCCGAGTAAGGTAGGTACAGGATTACCAGCGGCGAACAAGTAGAAAGCATCGAAATCCACAAAATCCGGTATATTGGGGAACAAAACTATGCCATAAATGCACAAAGCCAACACAGCATTGAAAGCAACCCAGCACCCATTCTTGGCGTACTCTTGGGCTTTACCCACTAAGAACTGAAATGAGAAGCCTGGAACTCCACGGGAAACAGTAGTCACAAGTTCAGAAGCATCAACATGCAAGGCTTTTGCCAATTCCTCCGGCTTAGGTTTGGCATCATAATGAATGAATGGAACCTGGTTCTGCACAGGCAGCTCAACATACTCCGCGTATTCCTCCAGAGTTGGTCCCATAATAAAGTCAGAGAACGTGAAACACCTCAAAGCCGGGTCGTAGAATTGCATCAAAGCATACAGCCCATCTAACTCTACCTCTGTAGGTTTGCACACCAATCTCAATAATCTACCATAACTCATCCGGAAACTCCTACGAACACCCTCATCAGCAAGAGAGATCAACCCCAGTAAAGGAACAATATCAGGCGTAGGCAATTTGTAAGCAACCGTTCTCCGTAGTCTAGTCATGATCAAACACTCAGAAGTCTGGGCACTAGCACTAGGGAAATGCAAATACACCTGCAGCACAGACACACGTTAGTGAAATGCAAATGATAATGTATATGCAGGGATGCAATGCAAGTAACATTCAACAGGGACCAAAGCTGTAGCTGAATAGCCTAAACTCAATCAAGAAAGGTCTCAGATAGACCATCCAGAAGTCATCAAACCCTGGTCTCAGATAGACCTAAAATAGAACTCCAACACTGGTCTCTGACAGACCTCAAACCATAACTCCAACTGGTCTCTGATAGACCTCAAATCACATCCATAATTGGTCTCTGACAGACCTCAAAACACCTCTCAAATGGTCTCTGACAGACCTCAGAATAAATCTCCAAATGGTCTCTGACAGACCTCAGAATAAATCTCCACATGGTCTCTGACAGACCTCAGAACAAATCTCCACATGGTCTCTGGCAGACCTCATAACTCTCCATAAATAACCCGGATCTCTGATCAAGAAATAACCGGTAATCTGGAGGTCTAGTTACCTGCATAACCCTGAATCCCCTCACAGGTGGGTGGCCCTATAACTGGCACAAGGTACGGCATCCTATGCGGTCGTCGGCGTCACAGACTTTCAGGGTTGATGATACGATTCCCAGAAGGAGTGGCATCATCAATTCCTGAAGAGGCCTCACTCAGCCAACTTCTAAATGATCGGTCCCCAGAGTCGACAATCCAACTAACCAGCAACCCACGCCAACCAAAGGAAGGGGCAGGAGGCCAACCAGAGGAACCTCGTCTGAGTGTAGATTTCATGGGACACCAAAGCAAGCAAAGCAAGCGGGCGCCCACTAATTTCTACTCTAATTCTAGGTGCACTCAAGCCCAGGTCCGGCTTATCTCTCAATATCAGAACACCCGTCACACCCCAGATACAGCAATAATAAACAATATATAAAGCTGAAAATACAAGGTTAGAAATATAAAATAACTCCATACAAAATCCTCGACGGGAAAACAAGCGTTAGGATTGACTCTCTCAAGGGACGTTGGATCCCAAATGCATAAGAACCATCGCAGTCCTTAGCAGCCAGGGGACGTTGGATCCCCAGCAGAGTCGCCAGCTGTCGCTACTGCGAAAATCGGCGCCGGCTGGACAGAAGAGTCGCCACCGTGCGTTATTTATCCCACGGGAGGGAAAGGAAACGCTCAGAGTAAACCTCGCACAACACGGGAAAGGTATGGTCATCGCAACCAAAACCTGGATTCGGGAGTCGGTTACGCAAGGGGAAGGTATTAGCACCCCTCACGTCCATCGTACTCGATGGGATCCACGCTTGTTTTCGGGTATGGATTGTTATTCTATCTAAACTATAGGTCAAGGGTTAAAAAGAAAATACAATGAAAATAAAAATGACTCGGCAAAGTATCGCACTTTATGCCTACGTATTCCCGTCTGGAACGAGAAATCAGAGTCAACGTAGTTCGCCTACCTACGGGAAAGGAGGGGAAGGTTGCTCGCTAGGATATCGCATCCTATGCCTACGTACTTTCATACAGCATGAAAGATCAGAGCAAACGTAGTTCGGGCCACGGAAGACACAAGCTTGTCTTGGTTGATTTTATTCTTTCTGAAAAGGTTTTCTGATTAGCGGTCCAAGCGGACAAAAATGACGTTTTGATGAGTTCACATTCTTTTACGAAAGAAGTGTCTTTTATTGTGTTTGAAATCTTTAGGTGTTTTTCTGTTTGTTTTGAGAGAGAAGAGACAGAACTCTAACCTACGGTTGCGAAGGGAAACAACTAATCTAGTGTTATCATGCATGGGTTAAGACCTAATGTCTATCATGCTCCTCTCTTGCGCAGAGAGAAACAGAGATCCTACGGGATAGGCAGAAACAGAAACAATATCAGATATATACAGCAAAGCAGTAAAATGCATGAATGCAGCAATACAAGCGAGGCAAGGGAGTCCCACTCAACCTCGAACCTAGAAAACAATAGGCAAAAGTGAACAGGCTTCACTTTCAACCCAACAGGGTAAACAGCAAACAATACAGTTCAGAAAACCAATCAATACATCAGCAAATGAAATACAGCAAAAGAAACAGCATCAGCAGCTCTGAATCAGCAACTGGTTTCAAATAATCTCCAATCAGCTACAGGCTTCAATAAGCATCAATCTCCCTCTTCATGGCCTTCAGACAAGGGCTTTGATCATCAGTCTTCCATCTGCAATGGCTTTTCTTCAAGCTCAAACCTCCAGGATGAGGGATCAGTCACAAGAGTGAATTGGGTGTTAAGCAATCAGCTGACTACCAAAGGTGGTGAACAGACTGCTTCTAACACAAGAGGCATTTTCTCTCAAGAGTTCTATCTCATGGACACTATCACCAAGCCTTCCAAAGGAAGGGGGTGAGTGTCTTAGAGAGACTCTGAATCACAGAGAAGAATGGATGCAGACAAGGCAATCCATGTTTGAGAAACAATCTTTCTAATCTAGAGCTCTGCCTAGCTCCTAAACCCTAGTCTCCTCAGCATCTGCTAGCAAGAAACTCCTCCTCAACTCTGACAGTTGATCTTCAGCATTTGAATCTTCAAGGGCTTCTCCTCCACAAATCTTCAGCTTCCCCAGGGCCCCAGACAAACCCAATACCCAACAAACAATCAATAAACCCCAGAGGGCACACCACACCAGACAACAGATATACAGACAGTAATAATAGCAGTAGGGGAATCCTAACTTTTCTAAGGGATCTAATAACTACCCATAGCCCCTATAGTCCCATAACTAATCTATTCAAACCCTAAGTCCTAAGGGAAATGAAATCAAACTCCTAAGTTGTCACCTAAAAACCCTAGTTTTGTACATGATATTCAAGCATTTATTAATCACCTAAAATTAACTCCTAAAAATGGGAACTAAAATATTTCTACAAGCTTAATATCTCATCTAAACAATATGAAAAGAATGATCAAAAAATATCAAAGCATGTGAGAGAACAAAAATCATAAAAATAATGCATGAAATGAATTATTTAATGTGACATTTATTTTAGAAAATATGTAAAAAATATGAAATAAAACTAAAAATGAAATTTTATTTTCCTATAATATTCTAGACATTTTAATGAAAATATGGTAAAAAGAATGAATTAAAATGCATTTTCTATGAATTATTTATGATTTTATGAAAATTGGTAAAATAAAATGGAATTAAGAAAAATAAAATGAATTAAATGAGCCAGAGGGGGTATGAAAAGAAATTCGCCCCAGTTATAAATCCAGAATGGGCCACATATAGGGGGTGCGAGTAGCGCTTTGGATTAGGCCCAGAAACAACTCAGAGTTCCACACACGCTGGGGGGTGAGAATAGAATAGAAATCACGTTGAAATGGCTTGGGCCTAACACATTGGGGGTGGGATTAGCATGACACTCAGTAAGCCCAGATGCCAACATTAATGAAACGCCGCGTTTAGTTCACACTATCTCCCTCTCATTTTCAGTTCAAATCTGGACCGTAGGATATGAGTCTTGGTCAACCATTTTAGAATGATCCAACGCTTATGGCATTATCTTCTTCAAATGAACCTGCAACCTAGGGTTTCATTCACCATGAGAGCTCATGCACGAGCAGGTTTACACCAAACCGTTCTCCTTCTACACGCGATGAAAAGCCACGCCATAAACACGAAACTTGCTCAGAATCTTTCACTCTACAATCCTATGATCTCAATTCAATCTGAAACTCAATAAATCTCTCAATCCGATAGCATCAATCTCTGATTACCATGGAAGGACACTGATATGCAACATCACCATTCTCAACCAAACTTAACCTAAACTGAACTACAACTAATGGAGAGTAACATATGCTATCAAGCCACAATTATAACACACTAATCTAAGAGATATGAACACTAACAGATTATGGCACCTGTCACTAACCATCACCAAATCTCTCCAAATTCATCTAACTTAATCTCCTAACCACCTAGATCAATTCTACACTAACAAAATCATGCCTAACTAACTGGATCAAGCAGTTTGAATGAAAACTTACCTTGTGCAAAATCTTGCAAACAGCTATGGAGATTGATGATTTGAGGCTTTTGAGACTTGGATCTTGATCAATCCTTGATGAACTTGATTCTGTATGCAAGCTTTGGGTGAGATTTGGCCAGAATTATGCTATCCACTTGCAACTTCAATCTTGATGCTCTTGAAAAAAGTGCTCGAAAATGGATGATAACCACCTTGTTCTTGATTGAATTATACTATATGATGATGAATCAGTATGAGAAGGTTGATTATGATGAAGATTTGGTGAAGAATTTGTGAGAATTGCAATGAAACTTCAATGAAAAGAATGAGAAATCTTGTGAAATTCTTGGTGCAAATGAGGCCAACCCTTGCCAAATTCTCCTTTCATGAATATATAGACCCCAATGGTACATTCTAGATCCATCTTGCACATTCCCTTGTTTTCAAACTTTGGCTCATTTTTGATTATGTTTCTTAAAAGGTAAGAAACCATGGATAACTTCATTTTTTCCTTCTAAACTCAAAAAAGTGGGTGAACCATTGTTCTTAGAATTGTTTTTCCATTCAAAATCATATATTGGAAGTCTCCATTTGGACTTGTAAATCTCCCAAACCATTTTTCAACTTGAAATTATTCACTTTATAAGCCTTTTTAGTTCATATTTTGACCAATCATGCAACTCCATGCTATGAGCTTCTCCAATAACTTGTGACCTTCTTTCTAGACTTAAAATCCCATTTGGAGCAAGTTTGATGTTGTAAGTTTTTCCATTTGAGGCCTCCTTGTATGAGTTTTGGGTATAGGTTAAAATGACCTGTAATTCACAAATGCCCAAAATACCCTTTGCTTGCCAAGCCCATAAGTTGAGTTCTCCACATCATATGAAGGCATACCATACCATTCTAGAAAGCTAAGACAATGAGGAACAACTCTTATGTTGACCAAGAATTCATTTGAAATCTCCTTGAGGGGCAAAACTAGCTTGGAAGTCAAGTCACTTTCACAGACAAAAATTCACACACCCCAGATGACCTGTAACTTGCAAGGACCATAACTTGAGTTCTATAAATCTCCTTGAGGTCTTCCACCACTAAAATTAAAGGTATTGAGATCCTCTACAAGTTTCATGTTGGCCAAGAAGCCATTTGAAGCTAGCATTTTGACTTATTTTGCTTGGAAATTTGACCTAAACTAGGGGATTTTACAGAGAAACCCTAATTTAGTAACTCCTCTTCTCCTTGATTTCTCTTGAATTCTCCTTGTCATATCTCCATATCCTTCTTCATATGTCAAATGTTGATCCCCACATCTCTCCAATAGCCTTGAATGCTCTCTTGAGTCAGTCAATTGACCTAGGGTTGACCTAGGGTTGACCCAGATGAAACCCTAGTTGACTGCCTTCAGTTATAACTATTGTGATCACCTCAACAACTTATTTTCTTCTCCAAATGACCTTTTGAGTCTCTCAAGATGTCTAGATACTCTCCATGCCTTCACTCCACAGCTCACAATCCTCTTGTTGGTCCTCAGATACCCTCAGCTAGGAGATGGTCTCAAGGCTTGATCTGCTGAACTCCTTGCTTTCAAATTCTTTCCTGATGATTTGAATGAGATTGAATTGGGATAATAACCTCTTGCTAGGCCTCTAGAGATGAAAATAATGATTGGTCCCCTGTTGAATGACTTGCTATGTTTATGCTATGCAGATGGTTAGTCTATGTACATGACTCTAAATGCTAATGATAATGATATTAAAACATGAACCAAGGAATAAGGTTGAGCAAATTTTAGGGTGCAACACTAGGTCACACTAGACCTGTTATAACCGCCTGAAGTAGAAACTTACTGGGGAATTTCCATGACCACCTGAAGTAGAAACTTACTGGGGACATGGGTAAAAGATGCTATGAGAATAATGTAGTTCTGCATTTCAAAGTCTACCATTCTTGAAGAAATTGTTAATGCCTTCTTTGGTGTTCACAAGTCAAAGTAAAACACACACACATTTTAGAAAACAATTTTAAACTTGTTTCAAAAAGTGCTATCAACGATAAAAGACATTTTGCAAGATAGAAATAAACATCAGAGTTGCAAACAAAAATGGATAAGGCTTAAATTTTATTAATTGAATGGTAGTCTTCAAATGGTGTGACTCCATGGATCATTACAAATTTTGGAAAATGGTAAATAATGTAAAGGTTACATAAAAAACAATGACCACTATCCTCCTAAATAACTTTGAGTTCCATATGCTCCGAGCTTCTGAAGATATGACCGATAATTCCTTAATGATAGAAGTGGCTTTTGACAATCCAATTTGATTTGATGCAGTTGACTAGACTTATCCCTAATTTTTTTCCTAGATTGCCTTTCCAGGTTTTCAATCTACCTGGATAATATTTTTCTGTTTTGTCTCTAATTTTTTCCTGAACCGCCCTTTCGGGTTTTCAGTCCACTGAGGCGTTCCTTTTTTCCTAAGTCGCCCTTTCGGGTTTTCAACTTACGAGCTGTTCTTTTCATTTTTTAGGCATAGTACTCTTTAACTGCATCAATATTCATAGGACGAGTGATCTCCTCCCCATCTATAGTTGCGAGAATTAAAGCACCCTCTGAGAAGGCTTTCTTAACATCGTATGGGCCATCATAACTAGGAGTCCACTTACCCCTATAATCAGTGATGAAAGATTGGATTTTCTTAAGCACAAAGTCATTTTCTCTGAATTCACGAGGGATAACCTTCTTGTAAAAAGCCTTTTTCATTCTTTGTTGATAGAGTTGACCATGGCATAAAGTCGTCATCCTATTTTCTTCAATTAAGTTCAGCTGGTCGTATCTGTTTCGACATTATTCAGCCTTTGATAGTTTAGCTTCCATCAGAACTCGCACAGAAGGAATCTCAACATCTACTAGGAGCACTACTTCCATGCCGTATACAAGAGAAAATGGGGTTTCCCCTGTTGATGTGTAAATTGAAGTACGGTACACATGCAAAGCAAATGAGAGCATCTCGTGCCAGTCCTTGTATGTGACAACCATCTTTTGTATGATCTTCTTTATATTTTTGTTAGCATCCTCGACAACACCGTTCATCTTTGGTCGATACGGGGAAGAGTTATAATGTTCAATCTTGAACTCCTCACACAATTATTTCATCATTTTATTGTTCAGATTCGACCCACTGTCAGTGATGATTTTACTTGGCACCCCATAATGGCAAATAAGCTGATTCTTGATAAATCTGATGACAACCTGTATAGTGATGTTTGCATATGACGTAATTTCTACCCACTTGGTGAAATAATCTATGGCCATCAAAATGAAGTGGTGTCCATTTGAAGCATTTGGTTATATCATGTTGAAGCTAGCGGGATTATACCTGAGTGAATCACACACTCAAAGATACAACAGAGTTGCCACCAAACTTTATTTAGCCCCAAAGGACAGGGAACATATTGATAAAACCAAAAGGGAAGAGAAACAGGTAAGGGGGTCGATTATGTAAGAGAAAGGAACTATCACCCCAAGCATCCGTCGTACTCAATGGGAACCGTTTTACTTACTTCTAGGCTTGGATGGGTTATCTATCTAAAGGCTTCTAGCTAAAAGAGGAAAGGGAATAGAGAAAAAGAAGGAAAGTGATCGCGGAGGATTGAGGTCGTCGTGCCTACGTATCCTCATAGTACAATGAGGACTTCAGAGCTCCGTAGTCCATGGGACTAGGAAAGAGGAAGAAAAAGGTGGAAGGATGTAGCTCGCCAAGATTTCTCAATCTCGTGCCTACGTATCCTGATAGTGCAATGAGGAGTTCAGAGACTATGTAGTTCGAGGAACAAAGACGGAGAAAGAAAAGGAAGAGGAAGCGATGTCAAAACCAAGAGGGAAAGGGGGTAGAAAGACTCAGCTGAGGAGTATAGAAGAATGGTTTCAAAATCAAGAGCGCAAGGAATTAGAAAGACTCTACTGGGGAAGCCCAAAGGGGACGGTGATGACTCCACTGGGGAGAAAATAAAGGAGTGGTGTCGAAACCAGGAGAATAAAGGAGCAAAGGAATTGAATTGAGGCAAAGTAAAGGACACTGAAGATTCGCTGCATTAACTGGCAAGTAGTGATTAACCGAAGCCACCTGTAACCACCCAAAAATGCATAACAAAATCACCACCACACACAGAAAAGCACGTAGATTCCAAATATAATATTCACTTTTAAAAGTAAACAAGTTATCACTAAGAAATTCTAGCACAAAAAATGAACATCACAACTGAAACTCAACAGAATCAACACAACAACCATAACAATAAATGCCTACACTAAGTAGGACTTTAGATTCAACAAAAGTGATCTCAAAATGCACATAGACCAAAGCCAGAAAGGTGTATGAAAGTTACCTAGTGGAGAGTGTTCACTTCACCTTCAAACCTTGCAGACTCTCGTGGGAAACCTCACCAAAAGCTTCAACAATCCTTTAGAACAATGAATCTGGCTAGGGAATGTAGAGAAATCTCTTGAAAAACAAACTTCGAAGTTGAGAAAAATTTGAGAGAATGAGGGTATTTAGATCTGAAATGGAGTCCAAATGCTAAGGTTTAGAGTTAAAATGCTTTTATATGAAGCTCTTTTTAGGGTTTGAAATGAAGCTGAGGCTTGGAGGTTTGTCATGCTTGCTTTGGAAGAAAAAATAAGAGCAAGGAGAATGCACATGTGTGTGGCATAGTTTCAGGTTTGGAGGAGACTTTTGTGACTTGGTTTAGAGAAAAAATGAGTCATGAAATAAGTATAAAGAGAATGGCACGTGAGAAAGGGAAATGAGGTAAAGTTTGCACACTTTCTCTTTTTCTCATTTTGGCAAAACAAAAGCATGAGGTGTGCATGGAATTGGCATGTCGTCTAAGCATTTTTGGTAAGATTTGGAGGTAATATGTGTGTTGCTTCGAAAGGATGTGCAAGACAATATCAAAATGTGCCAAGGAATGACAAGACTATGCATAGTTACCATGTCCATATGATACTCTTTGAATGATCATAACTTGATAAAGGATGATTCAAATTGTGAGATCTTGGACTCAAAAGAGACTTGGAATCACAATTAACAAGTTTTGTGTTGGAGGAAGGATTAAGCCAAGCTTGGATCAATGAGAAAATATAGCTTGAAGTTTGTTCCAAAATATGCCTAAGCATCATGAAAAATTCCAAGTCATGAGAACTTTTGGTCCATCATGAACCATCAACTTGGCAACATCATAACTTGGTGAGTTTTGATCCAATGAAAGAGTTATTTACATAAAATAAAAGCTCATAAGGATCTCTATAACTTTCATGTTGAAAAGATCTTGAAATGAAGCTTGGATCATGAAGGAATTTTCCCTTTAAGTTAGGTTCAAAATCTGTCTAAAACTTGCTAAGTTTGGCAACCTTACGACACCAACTTTGGAGCATCATAACTTGAGCTCTAGGGATCCAAATGATGAGTTCTTGGCGTCATTGGAAATTTTGGAAGATGCTTAACAACTTTAATGTTGGAGGAAATTTGAATTGAAGCTTAGATTACCAAGAAAGTTGCCCTTGAAAACATGCCCCTCAAGCTGAAATTCCATACTTAGAAAAATTTTAAGTGTTGAAACTTAGATTTCTCCTTTTTTCCCAACTTTAGCTCTCTATAACTATTAATCTACACATCTTTTGGACTTGATTTCTTCTAAAAACTTATAGTTCATGACATATTCTTCAATTTGATTAAAAGTTTTCTTCATTTGGATCAAGGATGAGGAAGTTATGAATCTTGCAAGATAGGTACAATTTCTGATTTTCCATACTTAGTGAAATTTCACTAAAAACCCTAATTTGTCAATTCTCCTGATTTTATAATTCTTCTTGATTTTCCTTGATTAAACCTCATAATAACACTTGAGATGACTTGAAATGCCCATGGTTGACCAAAAACTCAAGAGTTTGACTTTGTGAGGCCATAATTGACTTTCTTGATCAGATGAAACCCTAGCCCCCTTGCCATTGACCGAGGCTTATGCAGTGACTTATGATGAGACATGATACATGTAGGGAAACCTTGAGATGTGTATTGAGTCATGAAATCTTACCTTGCTAAATAAGATAGCCACAAGTGCTCTTTGACCAAAACCCTAATTCATGAACAAAAGATAGGAGGATGGTGATCAATGCTTGAAACCCTAATCCAAATGATCATGAGTGGTTGTTGAGAATTACTTGATGAATGAAAGGACTTTGAAGCTCAATAAAGTCATGATGTTGAGATTATCTCCTTATTCCTTGCTTTTAGAACCATATTCTCTTCTTGAGAAGGATCAAGAACCCTTGATCTCATGCCTTAGGAAAGATGCAATGCATAAACTAAGATGCAATGCATAAATGAACACCTATCCTTTAATATTCAAGACCATGTCTGGACGAGTCCTTCTAAGCATCTTCTTGACTGGCGGACACTCTTGCTTCAAAGGAAATCGATGTTCCACTATATCGGTGTCAAGTTCGAGTATATCTTGGTATGACCAGGCAAACATATTAACATACACCATGAGTAGCTCAATCAATCTTTCTTTCATAGCAGGCGCAAGTAATTCTCCAACCTTCACTTCTTTACGGTCTTCTTCTGTACCCAAGTTGATGACCTCTACAGGCTCTTTGCGAGGATGAATGACTCTGTCTTCATTTTTAAGTAACCGGGAGATCGCCTCAGGGATTTCCTCTTCTTCTTTTTCTTCGACTTTGAACACAAGAAACTCAAAGTTTAGTGAAAGCATTGAGTCATTTTTTTCGATTTTTTATTCGTGCAATAATCTGCACATGTGATTTTTCTTTATTTTAGAATTTGTGAATGTGAAAGTGTGTGCAAAATATGCAAGGTTATTAAATTTTTCAATTTTTTATGATTACCACTTTCCAGAAAAGTAGAAAATTAAAAATAAATAAGATGGCATCACAAAATGATAATTTTATTGATGATAACAATTTTGAAACAAAATCCCTAACACAGGTACACCTTTGCCCGAGCAAAGGGAATTATGAAAACAAAGCCCACACAATTATTCCTTCACCTTGGGCAGAGCTATGAGTTTAAAAGCAACAATAAAATAAAGATTACTTAGACAAATGAACAATAGTAGGGACATCAACAACACTCTAGTTATGGCATACTGCTCCATGCATCACAAATTCGGGAAAATCTTCATCTGATTCATCTTCAACTATGGCATCGACTTTGGGTGGATTGATGAACCCCCCACTGTGAAAAGTTTCTACAATTAGTTGAATGATCATATCCTTCAGAGCAGCCTTGGTAGAATCAACAGCTTAGAAGCCAAGAACTTCTCTGTTCTTGTTTTTAGGCAAAGTCAACACTTATCCCCACCCTTCATTAGAACCACTCTCTACGGAAATATATGAAAAGGAAGAGAGTCGAGTCACCACCAAGGCCTGCTCGCCACAAACCATGACCAGCTTCCCTTCTCAGACAAACTTGAGCTTTTGGTGTAATGTTGATGTGACCGTATTTGCTTCATGAATCCATGGTCGACCTAGAAAACAGCTGTAGGCTGCACGGATGTCCATTACTTGGAAGACGATTTGAAAAGTATGGGGCCCAATAGTCATAGGCAGATTAACCTCCCCAATAACAGTCTTTCGTGATCCATGAAAGGCTTTGATAATGATTCCGCTTGGTCTCATAGGAACTCCCTGATACGACAATCTTGCTAAAGATGTTTTAGATATCACATTCAATGATGATCTAGTGTCAACCAACACACTGGAAAATGCATCATTTGTACAGCTAATTGAAATGTGTAAGGGCCAAATTGTGATTCCTCCCTTCCTCTAAGAGTCTTCTTCAAAGAATCTAAGAGTTTTGCTAGAGGTAACGTTGCCCACAATTTCACCGAATTGGTCAATGGTTACGTCATAGTCAACACAGGCTTGCTCGAGAACCTTCTGTAGAGCCTCCCTATGCACTTATGAACTCACCAATAATTGTAGCACAAAGATCTTGGATGGCATCTGTAGAAGCTGGTCCACGATTTTGTATTCACTCTTTTTAATCAGCTCCAACACTTCATCTAAATTAGAAATGTGACCAGTCCCACTGGACTTCCCTATGGTTGAATCATTCACTTGCGGTTGCTTAAAAGAAACCTCATTCCTCTTACAAGGTGTTGCAGAGAATACACGTCCGCTTCTGGTAACCCTGCTCACATCAGTGATTTTAACAATAGATGGCAGAACAGGTAGAGGTACTTCTTTTCTATCTTCTGTCATGGTTGCCCTATACTTGTATGGAACCGCCCTACCAGAAATGTAGGTAGTTAGGCCTGGCACGTTGATAATCAGAGGAGCCATTGAAGATCTTCTGCTATCATATGTAATCTCCACACATTCCAATTCATTGAAATGTGGCACTATCAAATTACTTCTTCATCTTCATCTATAACATCTTGATTTCTATCGTAAGTGATGGTAATAGTCCTTCTATCCAATAGATCTTGAATATCATCTCTCACAAGGCGATAACCTCGCGGATTCGCAGAACAGACACGACAAGCCATATAGTTGTGGTTATCATGGCTGAAGAAGGCCATTATAGTTAAACCACCATGCATTCTTACCAAGGACTCTTGGATAAGTCTGACATAAAAAACAACGTATTTCCCTGGGCATCCTTGAACCATGTTGAAATGAGGGGCATCCCTGTTTTTGTAACATTTGATAATCCATGTGTCCAATAGATATTGAAGACTATTTCTTAAAGTTCGACACCCCCATCTTGGACTTCTGGTGCAAACTCTACAAGCGGAAAAATCATATGGTTGTAAACGACCACGTCTGACCATCCCCTCATGCATTAGGACTAGGTTATCATTCAAATATAATACATTATAAATTCTAAAATGGGGAAACCGTATACCATATTTACACTTGTTGCTCCATGTTGTGGAAAAGGATTCGCTTAAACATTTGGGTTAGTGTCCTTGAAGGGAAAAATCCCACACTTAATCAGTCTTTGGACGCCTTCCTTCATCCCAAAGCAATTTTCTATGTTGTGACCTGGAGCACCTTGATGGTATGGAAAAAATTGATCCGCTTTATATCAGTAAGAAATCTCCTTGGGAACTGTTGGAGGAGACTTGGTTTGAATATGCCCTTTTTGTAACAAGGCTGGAAATAACTTTGCGTATGTCATTGGAATTGGATAAAAAGTTGGCTTCTTCTGCATATGGTTTTGATTGTTGAATGGTGGATGAGCCTATTGGAAAGGCTGTTGATTTTGTTGATGATGGTGATGTTGTTGTTGCTGAACCTGTTGTGGTGGTTGATATTATGGTTGTTGGACATGTAGTTGTGTAAACTGTGGTTGATAGGCTGGAGTATTGATGACTGGAGAAACGACTGCAATGTGTTGTTGTTCATATCTCCTTTTAGATCGGCCATGATGCACAACACCTACCTCTAGTTCCTTCTTCTTTGTGAAGCTACTTTCATGCTTCTTTAAGCTAATAGAAGTACTTCCTTCCTTGGCCAACTGTTGCGGTGAGAATCGTGATATCAAGCTATTGATCAAACTTGAATCTTAATTCTTAAATTCACAACCGGACTTTAATTTATCCAAAGGAAAGGTCTAAAGAAAGAAAGAACCTTTTGCGCGGTGTAACAACAACACTAAGAGATTCGGGGATCGGGGGTTGGTTATGCCTAGGGTAGGTATTTCACATCCTAAACATCTGTAGTACTCTACAGGAACCTTTTGTTTGTTTGTATGCTAAGTTTGCTAAATGTTTTCTATGGATTGGGATTGGGAAAAAGGTGTAGGTTAAGACCTAAAGATAGTTTCTAAGTTTGCTCGCAAAGACATCGCGTCCTCTGCCTACGTATCCTTACTAGGATAGAATCAGAGCAATCGTAGTTTACCTCACTAGGGTTAAAGAACACTTGATTGGGATCAAGGTTCAAAGGGGAACAAACATAACAATGCTTGTGTAGAGTTTAAGAAAACTCTCTAGATCTACATTGTACACTCAAGAAAGGGGAGTAAGTAATCATCTCCATGATTCTTACATAGAGTAAACAAACTCTATCTTAAGTTCTAATTGAAGGAGCAATCCTAGCAAAGGGTAAGCTTTTTAGACTTATGCAAAGTCCAATGGATAGGTTCTAACTTAACTAAGTGTATAGATGACTTTACAAAGTCAAGGGAGGGTAATGAGATATCTATGACCCAAAGGTCAATAGAGAGACTTTCCTTTGGAAGGATAGAAGATGAGGCAACCTGGATGAGAACTAATGAGTTTCAACACTTTGGGAAATAAACTTACAAAGCAATAATCATTCAAACATAATGAATATAAAGAGATATGGTTACAACCAAGAATAAACAAGCATATTACAATAGGCAAGGATTTCAATCAGGATGAATGGTTACAACCAAAATAAGGTATAAAGATATCTCAATATCAATGGCTTCAAACAAGATAGATGGTCACAACCAAAAACATGCAAGCATATTACAATATCAAGCAAGGATTACAATCAAGATGAATGGTTACAACCAAGAACATGCAAGCATATTGCAATATCAAGCAAGGATTACAATCAAGATAGATGGTCACAACCAAAAACATGCATCAAGATATCACAATATCATAAAAGGGGGAAGTTCTTATAAGACTTACACACAAAGGGTGAAAACCAAAGACATATCTTGACAAAGATAAAGGTAACAACCAAGCAAACTAGTTATAACTTCATGGGGATTTCTAAATGTTAATCAAATGAAACAGTTACAATTCTTACAAGCGAAAGTTGAGATCAAAATCACATACATAAAGGAGTTGACAAACAAAGCTCTCATCAAGTGCAAAATTAAACTCAAGAAAAGGAATCCAAAATTTTGAGACGAAATTTGCAAGAGAGGAGGGTAAAAACCCTAAAAATGAAGCATAACTATCTTTTTTAATGAAAAATGTTTTCCAAAATGAAAATTCTAGAATATTCACATACCATACGAAAATATGCAAAAATACAAGACAATTGCAAAAAGAATCAATCAAAAATGATAAAAATTGACAAAGTTGTGCTATTTTGAAATTTAAAGAAAAATCAAACATTTTAGCAATTAAAAAAATAAAGGGATGCGCTTGGTGGGTGTTGAACCCACCACCTTGTGATTACAAGACCAAAATCTTGCCAAACCAACCAAAGGCGCGCGCGTGATATACAAAGGAAAAAGAGAGAGAAATGTGAAAACATGGAAAAAAAATTGAAAATGACCAAAAGAGTTGATCTCCACACGGATCGAACTCAGGTCATGAAGCATGACAAGGCAATTGAAACTTAAGGCATAACCACTGGGGTGGCAATACATCCGTGTATTATGCCACCCCAATAAATACTTAAAAAAGCAAGCAAATCTGGGCCAAGGCATGACAAGCAAGAATAAGGCAAGTAGCATGAAAATGGTTACATCATAACTTACTCAAAACAAAGTCAAATTTAACAAAATTTGGGTCTATCTTATGTGAAATTCAATAAGAAACACGATGACATCATTAGTTTTTCAAGATAAAGCACACAAATTAAAACACGACTGAAGATGCAAATGGAAGCTTATGAGATGCATTATGGCAGCTACAACTCAAAACAGAAGTGCAAATTACATGAGATTAGCACACACAAACTTCAAACACATAACTCATGGATTCTAGACTCTAGAAGAACTGAAAAGCTCATCAAAACAGAAACTGGTATACAAGTTGCAACTATGGATCACAAATGCTTGAAATGATGTTTGGAAAATAAGAACAGTTCATGGTGCAGCATTCCACACTTCCACTCCTCAACACACATTAAGTGATTCACATACATCAAGACATGAATTCAAACAGCTTGCAAGAAAAATCAACAAAATAATTGATAGCACAAGAGGTGAAAACCTCAAAACAGAAGTTTGACAGCAAGCTTGCTTTTTTCCAAATCACAACATCAAACAAGCATGCATACACATATAGTTTTCACATCAAGGCAACTTGGTCTTAACCAAAATAGCCTAATCAAGCTAAACAAGATAATTGGTTTGCAGCATATCAAACATCAAAACGACAGAAGCAGCAGCCAGCTCTCATTTGGTCATTACAATACCAAATCAAACACAATTCAACACATGCCTCAAAATGAGAGTTATAAATCCATGGTGGTAAGCATAAACAGATTCTAGCAAAAAATCAAAGTTTTAGCAGCAACAGATGCAAAATGACAATTAGCACCAAACAAACATGTTCTTGGTTACAAACAAGCCAAAACAACAAAACATGACAAATGGTTGGAAGCAAAGCATTACATGGCAGTGGTTCATGACTTAGACAGTTATAGTAGCAAAATGGTGAATTTTAACATGACAAGGCAAGCACAATCAACAGATAGTTCTAATGCTACATGCACATAACAATTTTCAGGCCAATGACAATTGGTATCCTATGACAATAGTACTATGGCAGTCTGCACTTACAACAAAAAAACATGACATGTTAATGCAAATAATTAAAACATGGATCAATGATGCTAACCAGCAGTTTCAATACAGATTCACACAATGACTTACAAAACATCAAAACAATACATATAGGCTCATCACAGTTGACAATGCAAACAAGATATGGACATGTCAAGATTAGAAACAGCCCTACTACAATGCCTAAGGATGACAGCAGCTGATGCAAAAATGAAACATGATAATGCCAATTACCCAATAACAACAAGATTCAAATGAATACCATATTCTCATGTTAACAAACACAAACTAACACAAAGCAGCAGTTCAAATTAACACAGAGGTATACTTGACAAACATCAAACTTCAAAGCAAATATCTCATGAAGGTTACAACCCTATGACACAAACAAGTATTCATCACCATGACTTAAAACAAACCTCAATAGCCACATGAACCATTCCAATGATTTTTAACAAGTCCAACAAGATTACACATCTTGACAGCACAATCAAAACAAAATGGCACTATTGATCATCATAGATTGAGATGTGTTTCAACAACATCTAGGTGAATCACTTCAATATTGGCCAAGACTAAATTAAACAACAAGCAATTTTTCAAAACAGTTGAGATACATTTTCAAAGCTTGAGTGCAAAACTGAAATGTTAGTATGGGTTTAAAGGTGCACACACATTCCAAATATGTTATAGACAAAGCTTAAACACAAGGATGATTCAAAAATGTACTAGAATTAAAAATGACTTATGAGTTGGAAAAAAATGCACATGAGTTGAAAATGGCCAAAACAGAAATGTGCAGATCAAAACCAAGCATAGTTTCAAATGATACAATATCAAACATCACATGAATCAAATATATAAGGACTTCTAAATCAAAATGCCAGCAAAAAAGATCAAGATCCAAGGATGCTGTTTGCAACAGAACCAAATCAACATCATTCACAAACTGAACAAAATCAAAACAGCATCAAACTTCATAACAATTGCAAGCAAACTTTGAGCCAAAACAGGTAGTATCCATTCAACAATAGCCATGGCAAACATCCACTCATGATTTATATCAAAACTTCAACAATACATAGCACTACACATATTGATGAGCAAAACAAAACCAATCTTGGCAGATTCAAACATGAACTGCTCTCATATTTAAAACACATTGTAACAACTAATGTACACTAATCATGTTCATGGCAGTTCAAAGTCAAGATAGTGATTACTAACCTCTTGTAGACTTCCAAGCAAGCTTGTGCAGTAGGGAAAACCTTGAAGACTCCCCAAATGAGATCCAACTAATGCCTTGATGAAAATACAACTTTTTTTGCACTTGAAGTAAACAACTGAACTTTAGGACAGAACACAAAACAAGTGATGATGATGGTATTTTAGGTTATGGATAATTGGTACATCATAAACCTAAGGTGTTTGAAGGTTAAAGTGATCAAAACAGGTCTGAGCAGGGATTTATTAGATTTTGTGTGTAAAGTCAAACTTTGCTTGGTTGAAAGTTGACTTGTGAGACAATGAAGTTTTTGACTAGTTTAAAAGCTTGAACACCTCCCACACATGATTTGTGGATTGTGTAGATGGTTTGTGATGATTTTAAGTGGGTGGAAATGGTTTTGGAAGGCTAAATGCTCAAGGCAGAGTTTTGAGAAGTTTTGGAATGGTTTCTTCACTTATAAGCAAAGCAAGGTAAGATGAGAGCTATGGTTTTCTCTTGGGTTTTAGAGTGCTCTGGTGTGTGTTTCAACATAGAGGAAACCTCTATTTATAGGCAAGGAATGGTTTGGGGCATATTTGTATTTTGGCATTGTAGAGGGAGTTTTGTGATGAAATCTTGTTCAAGATTTGTTGCAGCTGTAAATCCAAGTTCTTGGCTCAAGATGATGCACAAATCAAGTGGCATGAAGGACATGGAAGTGACTAAAGTGTGGCTAGGGAGTAGGGGAGCTGCAGCTGCAAGTTACTTCCATAAAGTTTCTCTTTCTTGATTTATTTGATTAAAATATTGACAACTTGCATACAACTTGTAATGTCCACCAAATCTCTTAATTTTCTGCATTTCGATTCATCATACTCTCTAACTATCAGATAGAAACATGATCAAATGGCTGAGAATAGCTCAAGTGATTAAAAAGTGAATTTGTGAAAAAGTGAAAATGGTGAACTCAAGTGTTGAAACCTCAACTTGCTGAATTCATAACTCTCAACTCATAAGGGCTATGAAGGAGTTCTAGTACATTTTGGAAAACCCTCATGAAGCCCTACAACTTTCTTGTTTTCATGATCTTCAGATTCCAAGTGGAACTAGGTCAAAAGTCCACTTAAAGTTGGCTAAAAACATGCCTAAAAAGGCCAATGACTTAGAATTTTTCTAAGTGTTTTTTCCCTCTTGTAATGATTTTGGCCATAACTCCAAATATATGCATTTTCTGCTCATGGTCCACTGTGAGACTTTTGTAGGACTTGTCAAGACCTTTCCAATGAGCCTTAAACTAACTCAATTGGATGTGTGGTTAGGGAGTTATGGTCTTGCCCCTTTCAAAACCCTAATTTCCCGATTTTTTGATTACTCCTCAATCCTTGATCAAATGGTCATGAAATATATGTTACTAGGAACAATTTTGCTTCATACTTTGAGGTCAAATTCCTTATGATTGAAGAGTTGACTTTTCGGTCAACCGAACGATCGATCGATGACTACCAAGTCGACTGTTGATGTTCTGGGTCTTTTGAGGCCTTGAAACTTCTTGAGTGGACTTCACTAAGCCATATGAACTTCATGGACCATGATCCCACCATTGGAACACCATTTAAATCAAAAGTCAAACTACAGTTGACTTTTCCAAATCGAAAACCCTAATCGGGTATCCTGAACTGCACTGTTCTTGATCTTTGGGTGACAACCTCAAATTGGATTCATACTTGACCCAATAGAGTATATTTGATGATGTGGAGGCTTATTTCATGGAGAATCAATCCAATACATTGACTGATTAACCATCGAAACCTCGATTCTCGGCTGTACGGAACCTTAATTCACCTGTATCTTAACAAAGACAAACTTGAAATAGGTTAAGGTTAGATAATCAAATGAATATGATCCTAAAATGATGATGAAGATCTAAGGATTCAAAATTTGGGGTGCAACAGTTGCCCCTATTTAAATATTTTCACTAGATGGCAATGAGAGATGATAATCCTCATAGAATCGTAGTGAAAGGTATTTAAATATAGCAAACCAAAAATTTTGTCCCTTAGATCCGATGGTATGCAAAAGGAAAAATGCGAATATGCCATGAATCTAAATGATGCTTTATGATGCTTGAATACAAGACAGACGCAGACACACGAGCAAAGATAAAAGAACGACAATACGACGAGTAACCACTCACGGGGGACCCAACACACTGGGGAAAGATCCAAGGAAAAACAAGCAAAATAGTTCAATCATGACTAAAGATGATGTTCAAGGGAATCTTTCACACATGGGACGCAAATTCCATCGGGGAAGACAAATCTTCACTGGGAAAAAGGAAACACACACTCCACTGGGGAAGAAGGCAATTCTCCACTGGGGAAACGAAAGATCAGAGACGCAAACCTCACCGGTGATAACCAAATGAGGAATTTCCTATAACGAAGAGTTCAAACGGGATCTTCAGGAAAAGACTAGAAACAAGACCAGACGCATTGGGAATGCTAGCATCCACTAGATCTCCGAGACTCGAACAGGGAAAGCAACAACTTTGCTGGGAACATTGGTGACGACCAGAACAACAAACAATTCAAGTGTGCTAGTTTCCACTAGACTTACAGGGGGTGATGGTGACGACCAAACCAAAGTTACAATTAACTGGAAATTTCGAACAGCGTTGGTAAAATACAGGATTTCGGCTGAGGAAGTTGGTAACAACCCGTTCACGGCATTAAACAATTAGCTTTCAAGCAATTCCAGTAACCTCTGGACTTAGAAGGAGCAGTAACAACTAAACCAACAGGTGCCAATAACGATTGGGTTAAGAAGTGCCTATAACCACTGGGCTTCAAAGGGAAAATTTGGTAATAACCAACTCAGAGTGTCAATAACAACTGACTTCAAGCGACGCCAATAATTATTGGACATAGATAGACTGGTGACGACCAAATCAAAAGTATGTAAAAAATAATTGGTTTTACCAATACTAGTAACCACTAGATTTTGACAAAGATTGGTAATAACCGAATCAAAGGGACTCCAATGACGATTGGTTTCTTTATAACAGAGCCAATGACTACTGAGTTTGAAAGATTGTTGGTGACGACCAAATCGAGGTACCAAATAAAAATTGGTTTTAAACAATGCTAGTGGCTACTAGACTTTCAAAGATTATCGGTGACGACCAATTCAGAGATAAACATTAGTAACAACTAACCATCTAGGTAAATCGGGTACTGCTAGTCACAATTAGCTTCCCAGAGAAGAAATAGTAATCCCAGGATTACTGGTAGCATTAGGGTATCAACCTCAAAGCGAGATCTGCGGAAACTGATCAGAGAGAGAGGTAACGACCAAAGGATCTCAAGGGCAACAACCAAACAAGCAGAACTCAAAACCACATGCAAACAAATGCGCATGCTGATATGATGCTGTATATAAAATGCAAACTGACCCACAAGGGAAAAAAAGAAGAGAAAAACAAGGAAAACAACGAGGGAACCCATCACGTTGAATCTCAATTGCTTCAAGTTAGATGGCGTTTTCTTTTGGTGTAGATAACAATCTTCCATGATAAACAAAATCCTTGTAAACCTAGGAAGGAGAAGTCCTGGCTTAAGAGCGGGGATTGCTGTTGGACGCATCTAGTTTTGTCAGAGGTGACGACAAACTTCTACAGCTTGAGAACTGTGTGGTATTGTCGGATTACTTCTAGAGCTTTTCAATCGTTTTGTCAAATCGGTTTTCTTTAAAAACAAAATTTATTTTTTTCAAAACACTTTGCTTTTCGAAAAATCTTTATTAACAAATAAGTGAAATTGCATAACAAAAACAGAGGATCATAACAATGATTGGCCCAAAAATCTGATTCCATTAATAGACGAGGACTTTACAAAGGGAAAAGCCTCGGGAACTTTATACATTTGGAAAAACGGAAAACAGAAAGGATTACAGAATCCCATAATAATCCGGTCATAATAGCTATTAGTTCATTTGCTTTGCTGCTTCTGACGATAATGACAGACGTTGATCTTCCTCTAACACCTTGCACAAGACTTTGCCCCTGCGTTAGTCAGCTTTAATCTTCCGACTTCTGTCTTGCTGAAGTACTTGAATCACCTTTCTAGGCTTTCCGTTTTAGGCATAGTACTTTCTCACTACATCTGAGTTGATAGGGTACTTGAGTTGTTCGCCATCCATAGTCTCAAGAATTAGAGATCCTCCAGAGAAGGTGATTTTTACAACGAAAGGACCATCGTAATTGGGCATCCACTTGCCGCGCACGTCCTTTTGCGTTGGCAGGATTTTTTTAAGCACAAGCTCTCCTTCCCTATACTCTTTGGGATGAACCTTCTTGTCGAATGCTCTTATCATTCTTTGTTGATAGATCTGGCTATGACATATGACCGTCATTCTTTTCTCATCAATGAGGTTCAATGAGCCGAACCTTTCTTTTATCCATTCGTCTTCCTCAAGCTTAGCTTCCATCAAGATCTTTAGAGAAGGTATTTTGACCTTGATGGGCAGCACAACGTCCATCCCATACATTAAGGAAAAAAGAGTTGCCCCTGTTGAAGTTCGCACTGATGTTCGATATCCATGTAGAGAAAATGGTAACATCTCGTGCCAATCCTTGTAGGTTATGACCATCTTCTGTACTATTTTCTTAATATTTTTGTTTGCATCTTCGACTGCGCCATTCATCTTAGGTCTGTAAGGAGACGAATTGTGATGCTTGATTTTGAAGTCATCACAGAGTTCCTTCATTGTTTTGTTGTTTAGATTTGACCCATTGTCAGTGATGATCTGGTCAGGAATACCATATCGACAAATGATTTCCTTTTTGATGAAGCGGGCAACCACTTGTTTTGTTACGTTTGCATACGATGCTGCTTCTACCCATTTGGTGAAGTAATCAATTGCAACAAGGATGAAGCGATGACCGTTGGAAGCTTTTGGATCTATTGCCCCAATCATGTCTATGCCCCACATTGTGAAGGGCCACATCGACGTCATCACATTGAGAGGATGTGGAGGGACATGCACTTTGTCAGCATAGACTTGGCACTTATGGCATTTCCAAACAAATAGGATGCAGTCCGTCTCTAGAGTTAACGAAAAGTAACCAGCTCTTAAAATCTTCTTAGCCATGGCGTGGCCATTGGCATGGGTACCGAATGTTCCTTCGTGCACTTCAGTCATTATGAGACTTGCTTCTTTTTCATCGACACATCAAAGCAAAACCATGTCGTGGTTTCTCTTGTAAAGGGTGCCATTGCTGATGAAGAACTTAGTTGACAATCTTCGTATGGCTCTCTTGTCGATTCTGGATGCGGCAGCTGGATATTTCTGATTTTGAAGAAAGTTCTTGATGTCGTGGAACCAAGGTTTCTCCCCAGATTCTTCATCTATTGTCATAACATATGCAGGCACTGTCCTTCTCTCAATGCGAATCAGAGGCGCCTCGTTATCAAACTGGACCTTCCATATTGATGCCATCATGGCTAATGCATCAGCGATGTGATTTTCTGCTCTTGGTACATGCTTGAAGGTAATTTTGTCAAAATATTCGGCCATCTCTAGGATATGAGTTTTGTAAGGGGTCAACTTTTCATCTCTAGTCTCCCACTCTTCTTTGAGTTGATAGATCACCAAAGCAGAATCACCGAGTACTTCCAAGATTTTAATGCGAACATCAATGGAAGCTTCCAGTCCTAAGATGCAGGCTTCATACTCGGAAATGTTATTCGTACACGAGAAACAAAGTAGGGTTGTGACAATAGTATACCCTCCGGTTGGATTTTTCAAAACAGCCCTAACACCGTGCCCATTTTTGTTTGACGTTCCATCGAACATCATTTCCCACCGGGATCCAGGCTCAGGACCTTCTTCAGGACCAGGTTCTAGTTCCGTGCGCTGAATGTACATCACATCTTCATCAGGGAACTTAAACTTGAGTGGTTGATAATCTTCCATAGGATGCTCTGCAAGGTGTTCTGACAAGATACTTCCTTTGATAGACTTTTAAGCAACATACTGAATATCATACTCTGATAAGAGCATATGCCATCTGGCCAATCTTCCCGTTTGAGCTGGTTTTTCAAAGATGTATTTGATGGGGTCCATTTTAGAAATCAGCATTGTGGTTTGGCAGATCATATACTGCCTTAGGCGCTTGCCGGCACATGCTAAAGCACAACAGGCTTTCTCTAGCAGAGAGTAGTGACTCTTGCAATCGGTGAACTTCTTGCTCAGATAGTAAATTGCGTGCTCTTTCTTGCCTGACTCATCAGTTTGGCCCAAGATACAACCCATTGAATCTTCTAATACTGTCATGTACATGAACAATGGTCTTCCTGGCACAAGAGGAATCAACACTGGAGGTTCTTGTAAATATTGCTTGATTTTCTCAAATGCTGACTGACAGTTTTCATTCCACACCACCGTCTGATCTTTTTGTAACAACTTGAAAATCGGTGTGCAAGTAGGAGTTAGATTGGAGATGAATTTGGAGATGTAATTCAAACGTCCAAGGAAACCTTTGACCCGTTTCTCTGTTTTAGGAGCAGGCATCTCTTGGATTGCTCTGACCTTGTCAGGATCCACTTCAATTCTGCATTGACTAACGATGAAGCCGAGTAATTTTCCTGAGCAAACCCCAAAGGTGCATTTAGTTGGGTTTAGCTTTAGTTGGTACTTTCAGAGTCTCTCGAATAGCTTTAACAGATGATCCAAATGGTCTTCTTCTCTTCGAGACTTTGCAATCATGTCATCCACATATACTTTAATCTCTTTGTGCATCATATCATGGAAGAGTGTGACCATGGCCCTCTGATATGTTGCCCCTGCATTTTTCAAACCGAAAGGCATGACCTTATAATAATAGGTGCCCCAGGATGTGATGAAGGTCGTCTTCTTCATGTCGGCCGGGTCCATCTTTATTTGATTATAACCAGAAAATCTGTCTATGAATGAGAACACTACGAACCTAGCTGTGTTATCTACCAAAGTGTCAATATGTGGTAGAGGAAAATCGTCCTTAGGACTGGCTTTGTTTAGATCCCTGTAGTCGATGCACATTTTCACTTTACCATCCTTCTTTGGGACTGGCACGATGTTTGCCACCCACTCTGGATATTTGGATACTGCTAAAAAGCCTGCATCGATTTGTTTCTTGACTTCATCTCAGATCTTAAGAGCCATGTCTGGTCTTAATCTGTGGAGTTTTTGCTTGACCGGAGGCCATTCTGGCTTCAAGGGGAGCTTGTGCATAACAATGTCGGTGTCCAACCCTGGCATATCTTGATAAGACCAAGCGAATATGTCGACGTAATCTCTGAGGAGTGCTATCAGCCTGCTTTTGACTTCTGGCCCCAACGATGCTCCAATCTTGACTTCTCTTTTCTCTTCTTCGGACCCCAAGTTGATGACCTCAATCTGCTCTTTGTACGGCTGGAGATAAGCATCTTCATATTCAGTCATCCTCTTCAATTCTTTTGGGATTTCCAATTCTTCATCATTCTCTTCTTCGGCTTGGAAGACAGATGAACCGCTAGTAGAAGGAACTGAAGGATCACGGGATTCTGTGGGTAATGGAAGTGTTCTGCATGTTTTATTTTTAGGAATGATTAGGCACACGCACACACAGACGTGCAGATGAAGGATTGCTTTTATGTTTTCAAAAAAGTTGCCATTTTTCCTTTTAACAAAAAAAGTAAAAATGATAAGCAGGAAATAAACAAGAGTTTTAACAAAAACACTTTTCATTCATAGATTTTCAATTCGCAAAGTGGCCCATACAAAATAATTCGCAGGTCTTGGGCAAGACTAGGAATTTTTAAAAGAAAACACAAAGCTAACAACTAAAATGAATTACTCTAAAGGTAAAAAGACAGGAATTTCCACAGCCTCCCAATTGTGTAGAGCTGCTCCTCCCCGAATTATCAGATGATCAAGATCACAATCCTCCTCAGTAATGATAACGTTTATTTGCAATCCGCCACTGGTAAAGATCTCTTTCAATGACTTCTTTCTGATGAAGCTTTCTTCCGGCTCGCCTTCTAGAGTTGGTTTGTAACCCAACCCTTGCCGATCATTTTTCGCTCGAGCATTGACTTGGATAACTTCTCCCCATTCTAACGGGATTCCAGCTTTTAGCGCAGCTCTGATACTCTGAATAGAAGTGAAGGATGGACCACGAGTTATATCAGACTCGTCTACCAGAACAACATGGGCTATCTCTAGCGCTTGGAAAGCTGTTTCGAGTGAATCTTCACCCGCTTCGATGTATCGAAAAGAGGATAGGTTTCTCACCACCAGATCCTCTTCTCCGTGAATAATGACCAACTGATCATCAACAACAAATTCCATCTTTTGATGGAGGGTAGAGGTTACAGCGCCCGCTGTATGTATCCATGGCCTCCCTAGTAGACAACTATAGACTGGATTGATGTCCATCACTTGAAAGGTGACTTCAAAGACTTGTGGACCTATCATGATAGGAAGATCAACTTCTTCTATTACAACCCTTCTGGAACCATCAAATGCCTTCACCACAAGAGATGTTTCCCTCATATCAGCACCTTGGTAAGCAAGCTTAGCTAATGTTCTCTTTGGCATCACATTGAGTGCGGATCCTGTATCAACAAGCACCCTAGACAATGTATCCTCTTCACACTTAATTGATACATGTAGAGCACGATCGTGCTTGTGTTTTTCAGCTGTTAAATCGTTGTCATCAAAGCTTAAAGTATTGCAGGCCGTGATATTCGCCACAATAGAGTCGAACTGCCCCACTGTGATGTCTTTGGTCACATGAGCTTGCGTTAGGATCTTTAGCAGAGCTCGGCGATGTGCTGGGGAGCTCAATAGTAATGACATGACCGAGATTTTGGATGGCGTCTGGTTCAGCTGATCTACCACTCGGTAGTCACTTCTACGGATGATCCGCAGAAATTCTTCCTCATCATTTCTAAGGTTCTCTTTCCCTTTGACAACAGGCTCTGTAATGACAACTTCCTCTGGAATGGATCCTTTAAGGGCAGCAGCTTTTGGTGTGGGAACCGTTGGTGGAGGAACTACATTATTCGCTCGTGGTTGATACACACGATCGCTTCGGGTCATTTTACTCCCACCGGCGATATTGGCTATATTTACTAGTTTTCTTTCCTTGAAAATTCCTTCACACCATGAATGATCTTCTCTTGGTGTTATAGCCCTTGGGTGAGGTCTAGATTCTCTCCTTGGCTCAAATCTGGATTGATCCCTCCCAAACTTTGGTGGCACATTGTCGCTTGCGCGAAAATAAGGTGCCAGCACAACAGAAGAGTCGCCACCTTTCGTTATTTATCCCTCAGAGCAGGAAAGGAAACGATCGGAAAAACCTAACGAGAACGGGTAAGACAAGGTCATCGCAACCATTGTCTGGGTTCGGGAGTCGGTTACGCAAGGGGAAGGTATTAGCACCCCTCACGTCCGTCGTACTCGACGGGATCCACGCTTGTTGTGTTTACTGGACAGGTTGGTTTTATTCTATCTACCTATCAAGGCTGGCTGAAAAAGAAAAGAAAAATGACTCGGCAAAGCATCGCGCTTTATGCCTACGTATTCTCATCAGAGAATGAGAAATCAGAGTCAACGTAGTTCGGCCTACGAAGGATTACGGGGGAAGGTAGCTCGCCAAGACTTCGCCATCTTGTGCCTACGTACTCTCAACAGGCATGAGAGATCAGAGCTCACGTAGTTCGGGAAACTACGGTTTATTTCCTGTTTTTTACGAAAGAAGTGTTTTTTTATTGTGTTTGCGATTTCAACCGCACTAGAGACTATGACCTGAGAGTGAATGCGTCGCATGTCACCCAAAGGGTACCATACTAAACATCCAGACTGTGGAAAAGAAACTCTCCCACAATCCTTTCTCAGATAGCTTAAGGCTCGTAACGTACGAAAGAAATCATTCATGATTACTGTATCTTAAACTGTTTTGAGATGAGAAGAGAACAGACCCAACTAGGAGGGAGACTATCAAGTCCTACTGTTATCATGCCATGGATTCATCCTATGGTTGAGGTTTGAACAGGGAACTCCTAGAAGTTGTCATGCATAGGTTTCAACCTAAAATTCTATCATCAAGTCCTTATCAAAGGAAATGAGAGTCCTAAGGGATCATGTCAATGATACACCAAACAGACAAAGCATCAGCTTAACAGTAAAATGCATGCAATGCAAGTGAGGGAGGAAATGTGTGCGGGGCTTCAGCCTCCACAAGCTCATCTCAACCTCAAGCCAGAATGAAATAACAGTAATCATACTGAAATATAAACAACATGCTATCAAGCAATAAACAGTAAACTGCAATCATACAGATAAAAGAAATAAAATGCCATCAGGCAAACAAACCACATGGGCAAGGGAGCTGGGCTCTACCGAATACCCGCAAGCAAAGCCACGCAGTAACAGTACAAGCAGAGGGAGCAACTCAACCTCTAATGCAATCATGCTCCTAGATTCTACTTATTCTAGATGAACTTGATCTAATGCAACAGACAAGTCAAACAAAACAAACAATACAGAAAAGAAAACAGAAGAAAACAGCTTCTCCAACAGCAACTCAGCCTTCAGACTTCAATCACTTGCTTTTCCAGGTTTCAACCCTACAACATGAGTATCAACTCATCTTCTCCCTTAAGCTTCAGATTCTTTGATCAGCTCCACCTTCAGGCTTCACCTGATCTTCATGGATCTTCAAGTATCAACTTGATCTTCATGCTCTTCAAGCTTCAGCTGGAATGGCAATGCTCAAGGATTCATCCTGTTCAACAATCTTCAATGAAGTCTTCATCTTCATGCTCAAGCTCTGACATCTCTCAAGACAATCAAAATAGAGAAAAATCACTTACTGGATAAGCTGGGGGATATTGAATTGCTTATTTGATCACCAAAGGTGACCTTTAAGGGTTCAACATCAAATGAAGGGTTCCCTCAAAAGTTCTACCTCCTAGGTATATCACTTATCCCTCCAAAGGAGAGAGGTGTATACCATGGAAGGACTTTGAATCATAGGGAGGAATGGAGGTGAATGATACCATCCATGTTTAAGAAAGAAGTTATCTACATCTAAGCTCTTCCTAATCCCTAACCCTAAAACAAAACAAAAAGAAAAGAAGAACAAGCTCTCAAGCTCCTCAATGCATCTTCAAGTCTTCAACCATGCTCCACAATGCTCCACAAAGAGACACCAAGCTTTCCAAGCTCACAAAGCAAAGCAAACTAAACAAACATGCCCTAAAGGCAACACAAACAATCATTCAATGCAAAAATCAACTAAAAATAGCATACTATTATATTAAATCCTAATATAAATGCTAGGGGTCCTACATAACTACCCTTAATACCCATATATTCCCCATAGACTAAATTGCCCTACAAAACCCAAAATTTAAAGTTGTTATGGACCTATATTGAAGTTTTAACCTAATTCTACACTACCTAGAATTACCTAATCAAAACTATCCTAAAATATTATCACAAAAATATGGAATTAATTCAGGGGGAACCTAAAACATTCATCTAACTACCCTAAAAAGATTGAACTAAAAATATCAAGGGAACTATCCTATCTAAATTCTACAAATTAAGGTAACAACTAAAAGAATAAGAAAAAGCAATTAAAAGTAAAAATATACAAGAAATATAAAAATGAAATAAAATGGCAATTTTATGATTTTATATTTTTCTAGACAGAAAATGGAAAATAGAGAAAAAATTCCCATTAGAAAATATTATTTTTTCAATTTTATGTGGATTTTCAAAGTTATAAAAAATTTGGAGGAAAATTAATATTAAAATGATGAGATGGGTGCAGAAAGAAATAAAATTCAGTTATTATCATATCTGGGCCCAACATGAGGGGTGCGAAAAGTAAGGCGCGCCTGGCCCAGCATTAATTCAGAAATTAATGAAAATCCAAAAGAAAAATAATAAAGTGACGGTGCAAATAGGAGGAATATGCAGTGTAAAATAGGATTGGGCTTGCATGGGGGGTCTGGATAGAAAAAAAACACACGAGGCCTAGACTTGCGTTAAATGAAACGCGGCGTTTCATACGCCCAGCTTCCCTCCAAACTCGTTTTCAAATCACAGCCATTGGATCTATTTTCCAGTCACACGGTCAACACCTTATCCAACGGTAGACAAATCATCTTCAACCTTGGACAATTAGGGTTTCAGAACCACCATTAGAACACTTCCCATGCATGGAACTTCCTCTTCTTCGTACGCCCTCATTCCTCCACCAAATTCAACAAAATAAAACCCTATCTTGACCTATTTTTCACGTAGAATACAACTGTGGCATTGGTTTTCAATGAAACGCTCTCTAGCATCCAAACCGAATGGTGTAACCTCATGGATCCAAAATTTCATCAGTTTTCGACCTTCACCAAACTCAACATTCTTTATACAAAAATGATCCTCATGTTACACCCATTAAAATCAGCCATAAATCTTGCATTATCATTCACTATATAGCATGCTCTAGCTCAATCAAGAATTCGTGTCCATGGATGAAACCTCTCCAATCAGTCTCAAACTCATCAAAATGAACCACCTAATTGTCTCTAATGGTTTTACAATAAGAATTCATCCTAGCCATGCCTAAATTAGGGTGTAGAAGTGGTTTTGCATACCTTGCTTCTTGAAATGGTAGATGGTGAAAATCTTCAATCCAAGCCTTGTAGCTCTTCAAGAACACTCCCTAGATGATGTATATTCCTCTGTTTGCAAGAGATTTGATGTAGAGGACTTGTGCTTCAAGATCCAATGCCTTTTGCTTCCTTGCAAATTCAATGTGAAAGCTTTCAAATCTTCATCAATTGATCCTCACTCTAGCATGAACACACTCAGCAATGTTTATGGAAATCATTTGTGAAGAAAAATGGAATGGTAATGAAGAAGAATATGAAGATTCAATGTGATTTGCAAAATGGAGTTTTTGGATTCAATCTCTATTCTCTTCCACAATTAACACCAACTATCACCAAACTTTCACCAATGCAAGTCATATGCAATATATAGACTGGTTTAGAAAGGTCTAGAACCTCCTAGAATCATCTAGTAAGAACTTGAATTTTTCATGATATGGTAATTTGCATTTTCACTTCTCATGATATGGTATCTCATGCAAAAATGCTTGTAATCTTTGGTAACTGACTTGAATATCTCCTTACATGAGATTTAGGACAAGATACAATGCATATCTCCCTTGTTTATTAAGCTTTTCCTTGTTTTGGTTTGGTACCCCATTATGCAATCAATCAAATTACAATGCAACCCTATGATGCAAGCCTCAAATCAAAATTGTGGATGAACCATTGTTCTTATAATGTCATTTGGAGTCAAAATGACCTATCATATGACATGGTTTGGATTTGTAACTTGGATTTTATGATTTTCAACTTCACTTGAATTAACTTATGCCTCATTTTTAGGCCATTTTTATCACTTTTTGATATGAGCCTTTTCAACATCTCATGACCACCCTACTAGCCTTAAAACATCATTCTAAGCAAGTTTTATGTTGAAGATTTTTCCATTTGAAGCTTGGAAGTAGGAGATATGGCCTTATGCTTGAAATGACCTATAACTTCCAAATGACCAAAATGCCCTTGGCTTGTCAAAGCCATAAGTTGAGTTCTACAAATCCTATCAAGGACTTCTAGTACTCTCTAGAAAGCTAAGAATATGCTCTTCAACATTAATGTTGACCAAGAGATCATAGGAATCATCCTACTAGGGCAAAGGTTGTCTGTAAGTTGGGTGACTTTCAAGGACCCAGATTCACATACCTCAGATGACCTGTAATTTGTCAAAACCATAACTTGAGCTCTGCAAATCCTATCAAGGACTTATACCACTCAAATTAAAGCTAAGAACAATATCTACAACATTAATGTTGTGGGGAAGATGAGATGACAATCACATCTTGAGCTAAACTGCCTGGAAGATAGGGATCAAACTAGGGGATTTTACACTGTCAATCCTGAGAAACCCTAGCTTAAAACTTCTTAAACTCCTCAATCATGATGAGTTGGTCTAGGAATCATCCTTATAGTATCTCAATACATCATTCCATGATCACATGGCTCTTGGATTAGGTCTCAACCCTCTCCAAATCATCAGTTGACCTAGGGTTGACCCAGTCAAAACCCTAATTCTACCATTCAGGGTTGAATCTTCTGAATTCTTGCACAATGACCTCTCAGGGCTTCATGATGGCTTTCAAGACATCTCATAATCTTTCTCAAAGCTTCAAGTCCATCCTCATAGTCTCAGAATCATCTGAGGAGCACCCACAACTCTCAAGCTATGAGACACACAACCTTGGTTTCAACCAATTCCTATGAGGATCTCTTGAGCTTTCTGACAAAGGTATCAACCTTCAAACATTGAAATAACTTTCTTGGCTAACTCCATATCCTCATACAACTCTTGATAGGTAAGTAAATGTTGGTCAAATTTTAGGGTGCAACAGTTGCCCCTATTCAAACGGCTTGAACCTGACTGGGTGAGGAGCGAACGACTCTCATCCAATCAAGGTGCGAGACGGTTGAATACCGGTAAACCCGGAAATTTGCCAACTGCTCAACTCTTCGAACACTGGAATGCTAGCTGCACGCCAACTAGCTGGAGAAATACTGATCTGACATCGCCGTCAGTTATCCACATTAACTTCTTCTGACATTGTCATCAAACAACCAAAACACCCAACATCGCCGCTGGAGACAAACATCCAACATCGCCGCTGGAAACGAACATAACTCTGAGAGACACTCGACATCGCCGTCGAACAAACATCCAACATCGCCGCTGGGGAGACCACCTGACATCGCCGCCAGAAACAAACCATCCAACATCGCCGCTGGGGACAAACATCCAACATCGCCGCTGGAAACAAACCTCATCTGACATCGCCGCCAGAAACAAACTAGATACCCTGGGAAACAAACAAAATCTGACCTCGCCGTCAAGACAGATGTCCAACATCGCCGCTGGAGAGCTAAATCTGACATCGCCGTCATAAGCAAACAAGATACCCAACATCGCCGCTGGAAGATTATAGAACCTGACATCGCCGTCAGAAACAAACATGATACCCAACATCGCCGCTGGAAGATTAGAGAACCTGACATCACCGTCAAAAACAAACAAACCTCTGAGAACCACCCAACATCGCCGCTGGAGAACAACAAAGGATCTGAGCTGGGGAGCTAAAGAGTCTAACATTACCGTCAAACATAATCTCTTGACATCGCCGTCAGAAATAAACATCCAACATCGCCGCCGGAAACAACCATAATCTGACCTCGCCGTCAGACAAATACCCAACATCGCCGCTGGAGAAATAGATCAACTTGACATCGCCGCCAAGAACAAAACATCATCTGACCTCGCCGTCAAAACAAACATCCAACATCGCCGCTGGAGAACTCAAAAATAATCTGACTTCGCCGTCAGGATGAAGAAACTTCATTGGGGAATTGGTCACACGGTAACCGGTAGTACAAAGTCAATCATGCCATCAGGCATCCAAAGAACACTGTCGGGCATCAGCCGGATTTCAACCACCAGGTTGATCATGCCATCAGGCACTCCGCGGGGATTGTCGGCATCAGCCGGACTTCAACCATGGAGTCTTCAAAGGGAGATTTCAACTTCGCCATTGGAAAACCTGCTGGAGATGACGCTTCGCCGCCGGGGAATCTGGAGAACTATCAAGCAACTCCGCTTCGGGGGTCCAGAAATCATTCTGGATGAATCAACTCTGCTGAGGACTTCAAGAATCATCTTGAACAAATAACTCTGTCGGGGACCTTCAAGAATCATCTTGAACCGATAACCATTCTAGAGACTGCATTCTGTTGGGGATTCTAGGAATCATCCTGGGTAACTTTTGCCGGGGACAAACCAATCATGGCTTGAGCAGCTTCCAAGGATTCGGCTCTCTTGGGGCTTTAGGAATCATCCTGGGCGATCTTAGCTGGGGACTCTAAGTATCAACTTGAGCAACCAACTCTAGAGACTGCACTGGGGTCTTAAGAATCATCTTAAGCAAACGGCCCTGCTGAGGGATTCGAGAACCATCTTGAACTGAAGACTTCGCTGGGGATCTCAAAAATCATCTTGAGCAAGCGACTTCGTTGGGGAGAATGTCAGGAATCATCCTGAGCAACTGATCCTTTGGCGGAACACCTGCAAAACAAGAACGGTAACAACCTAGGTCATGTTTATTATGCATATGCTTCGGCGCCATGCTCCACACGGTGGAAATGCTATGCGTTTATGATAAATGCTATGCAATCATGCACAATGATGCGATCCCGTCAGCAAAATAAATGCCGAGGGGGAAATCCTCCTGTCAAGGAGAAAGAACTTCTCAGATAGAGGAATCATCCTGCTGAGGAGAACATGGTCACGCCAATATCAATTGGACTCCGTCTGGGGAAATGATCTTCAGTTGACTGCTGCAGGAGAAATAACTTCAGTTGATTGCTGCAGGGGAACGAAGCTCTACGAGAACCTGGACCTGCTGAAGGAAAGCGATATCAATCACGGGAGTAAGCTGCGTGGCCGTCTCGGCTACTCTTCTGGAGATAAGACTCTGTGGGGAAACAACTTCAGCTGCTCAACACTCCACTGGGGAAAAAACCAATCATGGTCTGATCAATTTCCAAGGATTCGGCTCTCTTGGGGATCCGCAAACTCGGCTGGGGAAGGAGAAATCATTTTGCTTCACTGGAGAGAGTACAACTCTGGGGGAATACAGCACCAGCTGTTCAACGCTCTTCTAGGGAAAACCAACCATGGTTCCTACTGCTTCCAAGGATTCGGCTCTCTTGGGGGTTTGCGAACTCAGCCGGGAAGGAGAAATCATTCTACTTCACTAGAGAATACGACTCTAATGAGGAATATCAATTCCGCCAGGGAAGAAGGGATCATCCGGCTTCGGGGACGAGTACAACTCTGCAAGGGGATACAGCATCAGCTGTTCAACACTCTACTGGGGAAGAGGGAATCATCCGACTTCGGGAGAGAGTACGACTCTGGTGGGGAATCTCAATTCCGCTGGAGACTTCAGTCTGGCACCATCAGTTGCTACATACTTCGGCGTATGACTAGCTTCCTACGAAACCTACACTTGTGACCCGGTGCGGGGGGCAAACACGAGCTTCGGCGCCCGAACACTTCTACGAAATATGCACTTGTGACCCGGTGCTGGGGAATGAACACGAGCTTCGGCGCTCGAACAGCTGAGGAGATGACGTTCCTTCAGGACGCGTCTGCTTGGGGAAGAGAATCATCTCTGCCTGGGGAGACATATCAATGCTCACTATCTTGCATTCAGACTCTGCAGGGAGAGACCACTGAACTCTGCTGGAGAAGGAGGAATCATCCTGCTTCAGGGATGCGCACGGCGCACTGCGGGGGTGTGCTATACCTGTAACAACACAAACAAACAGACAAGATACCCTTCTCAAAGGGACCTATCGAGGTTATTATCTCGTGACAATATTCAAGTATTAATTGTTTCAACAATCAATGGCCTAGGCCAGTAAGTTTATGTATGCGCATTTTATCAAAAACATCGGCGTTCTTTTTGCAAACAAAACAGATAAATGCTAAACAGGCAAATAGAATTGCTGAATAGTGTGCATTTTATTGATAATGAACCCCTGAATGGGGAAATGTTTTACAACAGAGGCAAGCTCCTGGAATGAGGAAGCCGCGCAAAAATAAAACATAAATATACATCAGTATATACAAATGTCGGCAACGAGGCGTAGACGAACACCATGAGTTGATCCCTCTAAGACCCACTCGACTTCGATACTTCTCCGACGCTTCAGCTTCGGAAGAGATTGATTCAGATAAACGGCCCTCAGGTCCTCCAAACCACTAAACAATGAAAGTCCACACGCGGAACGCAGTCATTTGCTTTTTCAAATCCCTAACTTTTGCGTGAACCGCCCTTTGCGGGTTTTCAGTTCACCGGGATACCCTTTTTTGCCGAAGCCGCCCAGTGTAGGTTTTCGACTTCGCGGGTGTACATTCAATATATCCCTAATTTTTGCCCGAACCTTTTCATTCTGTTTTTGGTTCGCCGGGATGCCCCTTTTTTGCCTGGACTCTTTCTTTTTTTGTCCAGCGGGTCACTTTCAAGCAAAGTATTTTTTAACTACGTCCGCGTTCACCGGGGATGCAAAATCTTCACCATCCATCGTGGATAACAACAAAGCTCCTCCCGAGAAGACCTTGCTGACGACGTACGTGTCGCTACTGCGAAAATCGGCGCCGGCTGACAGAAGAGTCGCCACCGTGCGTTATTTATCCCAACGGAGGGAAAGGAAACGCTCGAAGTAAACCTCGCAAAAAACGGGAAAGGTATGGTCATCGCAACCAAAACCTGGGTTCGGGAGTCAGTTACGCAAGGGGAAGGTATTAGCACCCCTTTCGTCCGTCGTACTCGACGGGATCCACGCTTGCTTGGGTTGTCTACAGGATGCAACACAATCTATCTACGGCTGCTAAATCTAAACGGAAGGGAATTGACTCGATAGAGCGTCGCACTCTATGCCTACGTATTCTCAAGAGAGAAAGTCAGAGTCAACGTAGTTCGGGACTACAGGGAAATTGGCTCGCCAAGACCTCGCGTCTTGTACCTACGTACTTCCACACCGCACGGAAGATCAGAGCTTACGTAGTTCAGGCTAACTACGGCTATACTGGGTGTTCTCACACAGGAGTGAGAAATTAATCTGGTTTTAAAGGTACGGGAACCTATGGGAATAACTACGGTCTGGTCTCAAATGCACTTGGGCAAGAGAAAAGGGATAACAATTAGTCGTCAGCGGGAAAGACTCGATCGCACAGCAGCGAGAGAACAAAAGAGTTAGTTGTTAGTGTGCTCGCTAGGATATCGCATCCTATGCCTACATATTCTCGTCTGGTACGAGAAATCAGAGCAGCTGTAGTTCGGCTACTTTCGGGACCACAACTCAAATCTCATTTTATTAACATTCTGAAAAATGGTTACAATGATTGAATACTGAAAAATAATCTCCTAGAGACTATCCTGGAAAAAATCAAATAGAAAATAGTCCCCTAACAAATGGACGTCTAGACTACCTCTAAAAAGGTGTAAAATAAACTCTATGAAAATTACAAGAATTTATGCTAAACACTATTACCTAAATTCTCTAAAAGAAAATTACACTATTTCCCTAAATGAAAATATAAATCTCCCTAAAAATATATTCTAAGACCTAAAATGAAGCTCATATTTTTATCTTGTTTTTCTCAATATTCTTCTCTTCTTTTTCATGTTTTTCTTTTTCAATCTTTTTTTATTATTCTTTTTTCACTATTTTTTCCAATATTACTTTTCTCTATTTCTTTTTTCTATTCAATATTCTTTATTCTTTTTTTTTTCTATTCAATATTCTTTTCTTTTTCCTCTAAACAAAGAAAATAAGAAAAAAACAAAAAAAATACAAGGGGGGGTGCACAGTTATTACAGGGGATGTATGAAGTAATAAAGACAAAACTGGGCCCAGCCCAACAGCTAATGCTGCAAAAAAAACAAACAGAGGGGGGGGGGGGCAGCGTTGAACTGGGGGGTGCGCCAGTAAACAAGTATTGGGCCTAGCCCAAATTCACCAAAGAACACACGGAGGGGGGAAATAGGAAATGGGAGTGTGAATGGCAAACGCCATTGGGCCCAAGGCCCAGAGATGCCCTTGCCTCTCCCATTCTCACTCAATCTCTCCAACCCTAATCTTCTGAAACCCTAGACTCTTCATTCTCCCTTCACGGCGCCGTCACCGTTCACCCTTTCTCCGTCCAATCCCCGTCTCCTTCTCACAAAAATCCAAACTCCAGATATGTTCTCCTCACTCAACCTTTTCGTTTGAACCTCACCAGCTTTGAAACAGAGAACTCAAGTGAGAAAAATGTGGAAAACTGAGGTCGTTGCTTGGAGACCATGGCGTTGATATGGATCTGGCATGCGAGGAAGATAGGATGATATTCGGTGTTCTTGACGTTGCTGGAGATTTGAAGACGATGTTGGTGTGATGATGGTTGAACAATCTGGAGATTCTTGAGGGTGAACTTCTGGAAACAGACGGAAGAATTGACGACGATTACTGAAACCGCATGTTGGAGAACTTCACTCATGGAGGATCTTGTTGCTGTTCTTGGATTTCTGGGGGAAGAACGATGAACTTGGACGATCTATGAAGTTCTGGGGAGCGCCGATACTTGTTGATCGTTGATGACGATGACCCGAGCCTTGAAGGTGTTGGAGATTTCTGGAGATCAGTGAGGAACGTGAGGATGAAGATTCGTAAGAATCTTGATGAACATCGGTGGTTGATGTCTGCTGAAGATCCAGAACGCACATTCGGGGATGAAGATCCTTGATGAAGCGATGATCAGTTTCTGGAAAAAGATTGAAGAACACATGGATGTTCTTGAGGAACTTGAACAACAACGCAGATCTTAGAGGAGGTTTCTGGAAAACGATTGATGAACTGTATGATCTATGAAGTTCTGGGGAGTTTTCTAGAAAAGTTTTGATGATCGTTGCTGATCGGAGGGGTTGAGGGTTGATGATGATCGGAGACGAGGAAGATGATTGGTGTTAGAATCATTTCTGGAAATTTTTGGAGCTTTCCGGTGAGTTTGGATTTTTCGGCGGTAGTTGCGGCGGCGGGAGTTGGTTAGGGATGCCGGCGGCGGGTAGTTGCGGTGGTTGCATGGCCGCCGGCCATGCAACCGGTGAGACTCAGGGTGAGGACAAGTGGCATGGTGGGCTCTGCATGTGAAACACGTGTGGGTGTGGAGTGATAGAGGGATAACGCGTGGCGAAGTCTGAGGTGAAGTGAGCTATGAGGTGGGTCCTCCTCTGCAACACGCGTGGCATCAGCATATATAGACATGTGGTGCAGACAAAAACAAATGGACAAAAACGACTGAAAAACTGGACTGGAAAGCTGGGCCTCCAAAAACACTCTGGGCCCAAACGAAAATGATTAACAAAACCACAAAAAATCTGAATTGAAATGGGCTAATTACGATGGATTAAAGACTAAAAATTAAACTAATTAAAACCTAATTAATCTAATAAATCCTAATTAACAGCTAAACCAATGATTAAGACCTAATAATTCCAATTAATTTCTAAACTAATACTAACAACTCTAATAATTCTCTAATCTAAAAATTAAGCTAAAAACTCTAATAATTCTCTATTTAAAATACTCTAATAATCCCACTAATCTAAAAATTTTATTAAACTTCTATTAAATCTCTAATAAACCTATATTAAATCTATATTCTATTAAAACTATATAAAAAACTATTAAAACCCTAAACTCTATAAACTCTAAAAAAAAGAATTTAAAGCTATAACAAACTAAAAAAAAACTATTAATATTCTATATTACTCTAAAATGATTATAAAATCTATTAGAACCCTAATAATACCTAATAAAATCCAGAAAATTCACAATAATTCCAGAGGGAACAAAAATAGCACAGAACGACAAATAACTCTGCGAGAGCGCAACAAAATAGCCGGTAAAAATAAACGAACACCGAAATATCCCTAAAAACAACAGCGCGAGCTGGAAACACCGGGAATAGCACGGCTTCCCGAAAATACGATTCTACCTATCTAAACTGATTAAAAAACACCTGAAACGCGAGACGAGGGCTGTGATCCCGATAAAATCAAAACAACTGAAAAATGCACTGTATGCGATATGCGGATGCGAATGCGGTCATGCATCGAAACATCGAGCCAGATACGGGACCCGGTTGGTCAAATTTTAGGGTGCAACAGCTGCCCCTATTCAAGCGGCTTGGACCTGAATGATTGAAGAGCGCTCAGCCTTCAAACATTCAAAGGTAGATGACGGTTGAATACCAATGAAACCCTGAAATTTGCCAACCGTGGGAATGTACTGCAAAACTGCTTGAGGAATAGCCTCCAATGAACTGAAGTTTGGTTATCACGACAACACTGGTCAATTTTTCTGATAAAAAATTTCTCTCCTTTTCAACATCAATCACCTGTGCGACGCCACAAGTATTGGAATAATGCTTCAGACAGCAAACAACTTGATTCCCATCTCTCTTATGGGATCAGATCCTGTCATCTCACAGTTCACAGCGAACTTGAGGACAATTCTCCTGGGGAACTTCTGAATCGACTGCTCGGCACCCATTCTGTCAACAGGCCGCAGCTTCAGAAACCTGATACATGACAATCTCTGTTTTCAATCCTGACGTAACAACCAAATGTGAAGAAACACTCTGCTGGGGAAGAAGAAAAGCTTAACCACACAACTCTGCGGGGGAACAAATTCGAAATCCAATGAGGTAACCAACCTGGTCCATGTTTCGAAATGTGTGTGCCTGAGAATGATGCAATGCCCTATATGACATGGAAATGCTATGCGTTTTGTTTGAAAATGCGAGGCCCAGACGACATGGATATGCTATGTGTTTGTATAAATGCAATGACGATATATGCAAATGCTAATGCAGGCTCGAGCTGCCAGAGAACACCAGGTCTGAGAACCGCTTGGAAAAATAAATGCCGAAGGTAGACGTCAACTCCACTGAAGGTAACCTGATATCACAGAATCATCTCAGCAAAATAAATGCTGGAAAAGGGAAACCAAATCCGCTGGGGATAACCGTCCTGCTGGAGAAACGGAAAGGCAGCCCTGCTTGGGGAGAAAGAAAGAACAACTCTGCTCGGGGATGCTCTCTTCAAACCATTGGCAACTGATTGTGCTCTGCGGGGATTGATCAAACTGGGGTTGATTGCGCGCAGCACACTGCTGGAAATGCCCCTACTACCAAGGATATCAATCTTAATCTGCTGAGGATACTCCTGATCCTACTCTGATGCGGGCGAGCAATACAATCTCAATTCTTCCGATAATACACAACTTTCATCTGCTGAAGAGTAGCCATTCTAATTTAACAACATCCACAAGGAATTCAAACATTAATCGGAGCACTGGTATCCGTCGAGCTTCGTATCGGGAAACATGACAACATGCGAGTCATTGGGAATTACTGTGTCAGATACCTTTAGGTTTTTGTTTTTACTGGTTTAGGATAAACATGGACTATGTACACAGTGGAAGCTATGGAAGATACTAGATGAGAACTAGCATTCAAGGATAGACTACCAGGCGAGAACTGATAGCAAAATAGGTTAGGAAAACTGAACGAAAATTGATTTTGTGTTTTGAACGTCAAACGGGGCTGACTGGATATAGGCTAAGAAAAGACAACCAGGCGAGAACCGGCTGAAAGCTGACATGTACCAGATGAGAACTGATACAACAATAGGTTAAAGGAAAGAAAACAACCGAACGAGAACTGGTTGGAAGTTGACATGCATCAGGCGAGAACTGATGTTTACGGGAAGCAAATCGACAATACGATAATTGGTTAAAAGAAAGGCAGTACCAGGCGAGAACTGTTATTTACGGAAAAAGATCGACAATACGATAACTGATTAAAACGAAAACATGTACCAAGCGAGAACTGGTATTTACGGAAGCATGGGCCATACGAGAACTGGTTACCGGTTTGCCAGGCGAGACCTGGGCTTTGGAAACGACTTGGTTACGAAGTTCTGACACGTAACAGATTTAAACTGTAGGATAACGATCCACCGACAACACGACTCTTGTTATTTGAAAGGTTCAGGTTTTTGATAAGGGTATTGACACGATTCCCCGATACTCAACTCTTGCTGGGGATAAACAGGATGGATTGAATAACTTGCCCCCAGTGCACTCAACTTGCCCCAATCTAACTCTTGGGAATATCGCTCTGAACAGCTCGCTACGAGACGACCTCGAGATTACTTGCCCCGGTATCTGTACGACAACAGAATTCAACCTCAATCAAACAATTGTCAACCCAGTTGGTCTTCACTATCTCTGAAGTGACCTTGCCCCTGAATGAGCGTGTAAGCGACTTAACCTGATCTGATTATCCACTGGAAGGTTCTGCTTTCAAATCACAACATTCTAGGTGATTGCCCCTGATTGGGTCTCGAGAAGACTCACTTCTGATCAACTGCTTCTCAAATAAACTGCCCCTGATCCACTGATGCTTCGGGACTTGTCCTCAGACTAACTGATACTGAACTTACTGGAAATTAATGCCCCTGATTCACTGGGCTTCACAACATACACCATTCTGGTTCAGACTGCTGGATTACTCAGTCCTGCTTGATGATTCCCTGTTGGAATTTCTTTCATGTCAACTACTAACCTGCAATTAAAACTGTCTATTCACGAATGGTAATCTTAATGCAGTGTTTATGCAGATTTTGAAAAAATTTGAGCTGTCACTCATTTACATGCTCATGATTGTGAGTGGCGAATGAACCAAAGTTCAAACGTAGTGCTTACGTGGTCAGTGAAAAATACAACAAGGATGTGACTAGCAAGTCAAGAGGGAGTCAGGTTACTCGACCTTATCGTAATGCGCTTTCAGAATAACCCTACCTCAATTAGGTCTGTTAAGGGTTGTATCGTGGTCGGGTTCACGGTTCGTGAAACAAAGGATATTTGGCTCAAATTTTGATTTGTACCCACCCCTTCTACATGATGATCTCCGATCCTAAGGTTTAGTTAGCCTGGCTCGAACGCTCGCCTCTTCGAGAGGTATGTTGAATGGTAAGAACCACAATTAAGGAATTCACAAGGTTTTTTTTCCAGAGTGACAGTTACTCCTTCTTCGTTTTCGGTGTCTGTGTACACGACTTTGTGACTCGCTGGGGAAAAAATTTCTATTGATATCCTTTCTTTTTCATTCTTTTGGTTCCCTAATTTTTGCCTGGACTGACTCCTTTTGAGTTCTTTTCATTTTTTTGTTTTCTTTTAAAGTCCAGCGGGATGCCCTGATTTTTGCCTAAGTATTAGCCTTCCAGCTTTTTCTTTCTTTTTACTTAGCGGGCTTTCTTTCTTTCTTGTGGAACAAAGTCGTGTGACACTGGTTGTCTTGATTGCTCCGAAAGGATTGTAACTGTCTCACTCCTGATTGGTGAGGTTTGACCTCTTAAAAGGTATAAACTGATTGATCCTCGAAAGACAACACTCCTCTGTAAGACTTGAATGCTCGGTCAAGCTAACTGACAACTACCCTGCCCCGGGTTAAGATGTGAGGGTTAAAAAGTCCGAAAAAACTTCTACTTCCTGGATCGAAGTGGTTAACAAGGGACTAACTCCTTATATCTCCAGTGTTTGGGGGATTTGAAACAATGCCTTGTACGTCATCGGTAAGGTCTTATCTGAAAGCATATTGTCATCGGTTATGAGTTTATTTCGTCATCCTCCCTCCAATCTTTGCTAGTCACAGTGATAAAGTGGAGTGAATACAATGCAAGTGTCAGTGCAATGCAGTAAATGAGCGACAACGACATGATTAATTCAGAAAAATGCATAGTCACTTTATTATTATCACCATTCGAAACATACAATGTTTACAGCAAGTAGTAACTAACAGAAAGAAAACTACAAATGCAAATGATATAAAAGTCTGAGGACTGCCAATGGCGAGGCGCCCGCCTGTCTGAATCACTGGCTTTTGCTGGGGAATACTTTTCGAGTCTACGATCTTAGACAGCTGAGCGGTTGGTATGAACAAACAGAAATCCTTCTCTAAAGGAAATGCGATCTTGGTCAATCAACTGTTGTACTTTCGCCTGAAATGCTTTACAATCTTCCGTCGAATGCCCTGGAGAGCCGCCATGGTAACCACACTGAACATGGGGATTGTACCCAGGAGGGTAAGGTTCTGGAACTGGCTTAAGAGCTTTAGGTTCCACCAAAGAGCTCTGGATCAAAGATGGTAGCAGTTGGCTGTACGGCATAGGCACTGGGTGAGAAGGAGCTTTCCTTCGTTCCAAATTGTTGCGAGGTCGATTATGATTCTGACGCTGATTCTGATAACCTCGACCACGAGTTCGCTGATTAGCATGAGGAGTGACATAAGGTTCCTGATATGGTGCCCTAGGTACGGCTGTCTGTTCAGTATAACAAGCCACAAGAGGTACTGATCTCTGATAAGATGAAGAACCAACAACATTCACTGATTCGCTTCGAGGATATTCAACCTTTGTCATGACTGCATTGATCACAACTCCTTCTTCACTCTGATAGTCACAAGGATATTCAGTTTCACCAGCTTGATCGTTTGAAGTAATCTGAATTTTTCCAATCTTTATGGCATACTCAAGGCGTTCTCCTAATGTTACCACGTCAGAGAAACTTAACGGAAGTCCGAGCAATCTTTCGAAGTACGGATCTTGTAGGGAATCTACAAACATGCTAGTCAACTCTCGGTCTAAAAGCGGTGGATGCACTCTAGCAGCAAATTCTCTCCATCTCTGAGCATACTTCCTGATAGGTTCATTGTTCTCTTGAGACAATTCTTGCAACTGCATGCGATGGGGATCTATGTCTAGGTTATAATCGTACTGCTTCATAAAAGCTCTGGCTAAATCCATCCATGACTGAATCTGATTTCTCTCTAACTGCATATACCACCTCAAAGATGCCCCAGTCAGACTATCTTGAAAGCAATGGATCATCAATTTGTCATCTCGCACAAACGAAGTCATTCTTCGACAGAACATCATCAAATGTTGCTTCGGACAGCTATCTCCCGTGTACTTCTCAAAATTCGGCACCTTGAACTTATAAGGCAACACCAGGTCAGGAACCAAACACATGTCTGCAGCATCCAGGTTAACAGCATCTTTCATTTTCAAAGCTTTCATTCCTTCCTCCAATGCTCGGAGTTTTCTATCCGTCTCAAGAGCTCTTGGATCTACGGTCCTGGCTATCGGGATATCTCTTCGGTAATTCATCATAGGGAAAACAACACCTTGATTGCTAACAGGAGGAGGACGTTCATTGCGGGCAACAAACTGCTCATGTCGATCTCGGTTCTCAACAGAAGGCTGTACAACTTGGTCTGCAGTAATGTTGTTCTCTTGCGGGAAGTCTTCCATAGAATCATACAGAGGGTTGGACGTCATAGTGAACCCTGTCAGGGTGTTAGGAGAGTGGAAATTGCCTTCAGACATAGCTACCAATAATCTTCAGCTGACTTTAATGCTTGATTCTGCTCAAATCTACTCAACCCCTAGGTCGTCTTCTGACAATCAACAGCTGCTCAATCCAAACTCCGGGTAATCACCTTCAGGAAACAAAGGATGAATCAGAACTCTGGCTAACTGGAGGATGATATGCAATATGATGCAACACTGTTATGCACATGATATACAAAATACAGCAAACAACGGGACCACAGCCTCCACACAAATCTGAATACTGCTGCGCTGCTGACGGAGTACGTTCGCTCTGAAGAGAAGACCAAAATAACTGGTAGGTTGGAAGTCAAGGTTCCTGCAAAAAAACCCCCCACTCACAGGTATGGACCTAAATCTGTCAAGGTACGGCATCCTATGCGGTCGTCAGCGTCACAGACTTTCAAAACTGACGATACGATTCCCAGAAGGAGTGGCATCATCAAGTCTTGAAGAGGCCTCACTTAGCTAACTTCCAAATAATCGGTTCCCAGAGTCGACAATCCAACTAACCAGCAACCCGAGCCACCCAAAGGGTGGGACAAGAGGCCAACCAGAAGAACCTCGTCTGAGTGTAGATTTCGCGGGACACTAATACAAGCAAAGCCGGTACGCGCCCACTAATCTCTACTCTAAGTCTAAGGTGCACTCAAGCCCAGGTCCGACTTGTCTCTCAATTATAGAACACCCGTCACACCCCAATAGCACAACAGCAACAGATAATATCAATAAATAAACACCAATAGACAAGCAAACAAGCGCTAGGATTGACTCTCTTAGGGGACGTTGGATCCCACATGCCTAAGGAACTATCGCAGTCCTTAGCAGCCAGGGGACGTTGGATCCCAAGCAGAGTCGCCAGCTGTCGCTACTGCGAAAATCGGCGCCGGCTGACAGAAGAGTCGCCACCGTGCGTTATTTATCCCAATGGAGGGAAAGGAAATGCTCGAAGTAAACCTCGCAAAAAACGGGAAAGGTATGGTCATCGCAACCAAAACCTGGGTTCGGGAGTCGGTTACACAAGGGGAAGGTATTAGCACCCCTCACGTCCGTCGTACTCGACGGGATCCACGCTTGCTTGGGTTGTCTATAGGATGCAAAACAATCTATCTACGGCTGCTAAATCTAAACGGAAGGGAATTGACTCGATAGAGCGTCGCACTCTATGCCTACGTATTCTCAAGAGAGAAAGTCAGAGTCAACGTAGTTCGGGACTACAGGGAAATTGGCTCGCCAAGACCTCACGTCTTGTACCTACGTACTTCCACACCGCACGGAAGATCAGAGCTTACGTAGTTCAGGCTAACTACGACTATACTGGGTGTTCTCACACAGGAGTGAGAAATTAATCTGGTTTTAAAGGTACGGGAACCTATGGGAATAACTACGGTCTGGTCTCAAATGCACTTGGGCAAGAGAAAAGGGATAACAATTAGTCGTCAGCGGGAAAGTCTCGATCGCACAGCAGCGAGAGAACAAAAGAGTTAGTTGTTAGTGTGCTCGCTAGGATATCGCATCCTATGCCTACATATTCTCGTCTGGTACGAGAAATCAGAGCAGCTGTAGTTCGGTACTTTCGGGACCACAGCTCAAATCTCATTTTATTAACATTTTGAAAAATGGTTACAATGATTGAATACTGAAAAATAATCTCCTAGAGACTATCCTGGAAAAAATCAAATAGAAAATAGTCCCCTAATAAATGAACGTCTAAACTACCTCTAAAAAGGTGTAAAATAAACTCTATGAAAATTACAAGAATTTATGCTAAACACTATTACCTAAATTCTCTAAAAGAAAATTACACTATTTCCCTAAATGAAAATATAAATCTCCCTAAAAATATATTCTAAGACCTAAAATGAAGCTCATATTTTTATCTTGTTTTTCTCAATATTCTTCTCTTCTTTTTCATGTTTTTCTTTTTCAATCTTTTTTTATTATTCTTTTTTCACTATTTTTTCCAATATTACTTTTCTCTATTTCTTTTTTCTATTCAATATTCTTTATTCTTTTTTTTTCTATTCAATATTCTTTTCTTTTTCCTCTAAACAAAGAAAATAAGAAAAAAACAAAAAAAATACAAGGGGGGGGGGGGTGCACAGTAGTTACAGGGGATGTATGAAGTAATAAAGACAAAACTGGGCCCAGCCCAACAGCTAATGCTGCAAAAAAAACAAATAGAGGGGGGGGGGGGGTGCAGCGTTGAACTAGGGGGTGCGCCAATAAACAAGTATTGGGCCCAGCCCAAATTCACCAAAGAACACACGGAGGGGGGAAATAGGAAATGGGAGTGTGAATGGCAAACGCCATTGGGCCCAAGGCCCAGAGATGCCCTTGCCTCTCCCATTCTCACTCAATCTCTCCAACCCTAATCTTCTGAAACCCTAGACTCTTCATTCTCCCTTCACGGCGCCGTCACCGTTCACCCTTTCTCCGTCCAATCCCCGTCTCCTTCTCACAAAAAACCAAACTCCAGATATGTTCTCCTCACTCAACCTTTTCGTTTGAACCTCACCAGCTTTGAAACAGAGAACTCAAGTGAGAAAAATGTGGAAAATTGAGGTCGTTGCTTGGAGACCATGGCGTTGATATGGATCTGGCATGCGAGGAAGATAGGATGATGTTCGGTGTTCTTGACGTTGCTGGAGATTTGAAGACGATGTTGGTGTGATGATGGTTGAACAATCTGGAGATTCTTGAGGATGAACTTCTGGAAACAGACGGAAGAATTGACGACGATTACTGAAACCGCATGTTGGAGAACTTCACTCATGGAGGATCTTGTTGCTGTTCTTGGATTTCTGGGGGAAGAACGATGAACTTGGACGATCTATGAAGTTCTGGGGAACGCCGATACTTGTTGATCGTTGATGACGATGACCCGAGCCTTGAAGGTGTTGGAGATTTCTGGAGATATGTGAGGAACGTGAGGATGAAGATTCGTAAGAATCTTGATGAACATCAGTGGTTGATGTCTGCTGAAGATCCAGAACGCACATTCGGGGATGAAGATCCTTGATGAAGCGATGATCAGTTTCTGGAAAAAGATTGAAGAACACATGGATGTTCTTGAGGAACTTGAACAACGACGCAGATCTTAGAGGAGGTTTCTGGAAAACGATTGATGAACTGTATGATCTATGAAGTTCTGGGGAGTTTTCTGGAAAAGTTTTGATGATCGTTGCTGATCGGAGGGGTTGAGGGTTGATGATGATCGGAGACGAGGAAGATGATTGGTGTTAGAATCATTTCTGGGAATTTTTGGAGCTTTCCGGTGAGTTTGGATTTTCCGGCGGTAGTTGCGACGATGGGAGTTGGTTAGGGATGCCGGCGGCGGGTAGTTGTGGTGGTTGCATGGCCGCCGGCCATGCAACCGGTGAGACTCAGGGTGAGGACAAGTGGCATGGTGGGCTCTGCATGTGAAACACGTGTGGGTGTGGAGTGATAGAGGGATAACGCGTGGCGAAGTCTGAGGTGAAGTGAGTTATGAGGTGGGTCCTCCTCTGCAACACGCGTGGCATCAGCATATATAGACATGTGGTGCAGACAAAAACAAATGGACAAAAACGACTGAAAAACTGGACTGGAAAGCTGGGCCTCTAAAAACACTCTGGGCCCAAACGAAAATGATTAACAAAACCACAAAAAATCTGAATTGAAATGGGCTAATTACCATGGATTAAAGACTAAAAATTAAACTAATTAAAACCTAATTAATCTAATAAATCCTAATTAACAGCTAAACCAATGATTAAGACCTAATAATTCCAATTAATTTCTAAACTAATACTAACAACTCTAATAATTCTCTAATCTAAAAATTAAGCTAAAAACTCTAATAATTCTCTATTTAAAATACTCTAATAATCCCACTAATCTAAAAATTTTATTAAACTTCTATTAAATCTCTAATAAACCTATATTAAATCTATATTCTATTAAAACTATATAAAAAACTATTAAAACCCTAAACTCTATAAACTCTAAAAAAAAGAATTTAAAGCTATAACAAACTAAAAAAAACTATTAATATTCTATATTACTCTAAAATGATTAAAAAATCTATTAGAACCCTAATAATACCTAATAAAATCCAGAAAATTCACAATAATTCCAGAGGGAACAAAAATAGCACAGAACGACAAATAACACTGCGAGAGCGCAACAAAATAGCTGGTAAAAATAAATGGACACCGAAATATCCCTAAAAACAACAGCGCGAGCTGGAAACACCGGGAATAGCACGGCTTCCCGAAAATACGATTCTACCTATCTAAACTGATTAAAAAACACCTGAAACGCGAGACGAGGGTTGTAATCCCGATAAAATCAAAATAACTGAAAAATGCACTGTATGCGATATGCGGATGCGAATGCGGTCATGCATCGAAACATCGAGCCAGATACGGGACCCGGTTGGTCAAATTTTAGGGTGAAACAGTACGGACCTTCGTAATTCGGAGTCCACTTGCCCCGGTGATCGGAGTGTGGAGGAAGAATCTTCTTCAGGACGAGATCACCCGTCTGAAAGCTTCTAGGACGCACCTTCTTATCGTAAGTTTTCTTCATTCGGCTTTGGTACAGGCGACCAAATGCAATCGATGCTAACCTCTTCTCGTCCATCAGGCTGAGCTGGTTCAAACGATTCGTAATCCATTCTGCCTCGTCGAGTTTCACATCAACCAAAACTCGCAAGGAAGGGATCTCCACTTCTAGCGGTAGGACAACTTCCATACCGTACACCAAGGAGAAAGGAGTTGCCCCGGTCGACGTACGTACCGTCGTACGATAACCGTGCAAAGCAAATGGCAGCATCTCGTGCCAATCTTTGTACGTCACAACCATCTTCTGAACAATCTTCTTTATGTTCTTATTGGCGGCTTCAACGGCGCCATTCATCTTCGGCCGGTAAGGAGATGAGTTGTGGTGTTCAATCTTGAAGCTCTGGCACAGCTCCTTCATCATCTTGTTATTCAAATTCGAACCATTATCAGTAATGATCCGCTCGGGAACTCCGTAACGACAGATGATGTCCCTCTTTATGAATTTAGCTACCACCTGCTTGGTCACATTAGCGTACGAGGCTGCCTCCACCCACTTGGTGAAGTAGTCGATAGCTACCAGAATGAAACGATGACCATTGGATGCAGTAGGCTCGATCTTTCCTATCATGTCGATGCCCCACATGGAGAACGGCCAAGGGGAGGACATGACATTCAACGGGCGCGGCGGCACATGAACTTTATCAGCATAAATCTGGCATTTATGACATCTCTTCGCGAATCTGAAGCAATCCGACTCCATAGTCAGCCAGTAGTATCCTGCTCTCAGGATCTTTCTTGTCATAGCATGCCCGCCGGCGTGCGTACCAAATGTGCCTTCATGGACTTCCTCCATGAGCATACTCGCCTCTTTCTCATCTACACATCTGAGTAGCACGAGATCGTGGTTTCTCTTATACAGCACTCCATCAGGATTGAGATAAAAGTTGCCAGACAGCCTCCTCAGAGTCTTCTTATCCTGGGTTGACGCACCCGCAGGATACTCCTTAGTCGTAAGGAAATTCTGGATGTCGTGGAACCATGGCTTACCGTCGGCGGCATCCTCGATTGCAAAGACAAATGCCGGTCTATCAAGACGAGACAGTACAATTCTTGGAGCCTCATTCCAAAAATTGACTTTATACATTGAGGCCAACGTGGCTAAGGCATCAGCCATCTGATTTTCTGCCCTAGGCACATGATGAAGTTCCACTCGATCGAAGAACGGAAGTAGCCTTCTGGCATAGTTCATGTACGGCACCAAATTTGATTGACGGGTTTCCCACTCCCCTTTAATTTGGTTGATCACAAGCGCTGAGTCACCATATACGTCTAGATTCTTGATTCTCAAATCAATCGCCTCTTCTAGACCCATAATGCATGCTTCGTACTCCGCCTCGTTGTTGGTAACTGGAAACGTCAGTCTCGCAGTAAACGGGATGTGGGATCCGTGGGGAGTCGTGATGATAGCCCCGATGCCACTTCCATAGGAATTAACCGCTCCATCGAATATCAACTTCCACTGAGATTTCCTATCTGGCCCCTCGCCGGGCAACGACTCATCGCAATCCTTCGCTCTGAGAAACATAATATCCTCGTCAGGGAATTCAAACTTCATCGGCTGGTAGTCCTCGATCGGCTGTTCGGCAAGGTAATCAGACAATACGCTTCCCTTGATGGGCTTCTGGGAGACGTACTGAATATCATATTCCGTTAACACCATTTGCCATCTGGCAATCCTACCCGAAAGAGCCTGCTTCTCGAAGACGTACTTGATTGGATCCATCTTCGAAATGAGCATAGTGGTGTGGTTGAGCATGTACTGTCGTAAGCGTTTGGCAGCCCAAGCTAGTGCACAACACGTCTTCTCCAGCATCGAGTATCGAGATTCACACTCAGTGAACTTTTTACTCAAGTAGTAAATGGCATGCTCTTTTCTGCCCGTCTCGTCGTGCTGACCGAGAACACACCCCATACTATTCTCCAGAACCGTCAGGTACATGATTAAAGGTCGTCCAGCCACTAGGGGTATCAAGATTGGAGGTTCTTGAAGATATTGCTTTATCTTATCGAATGCCTTCTGGCAATCCTCATTCCAAGTAATTGCCTGATCTTTCTTTAAAAGCTTGAACATCGGTTCACAGGTGGCCGTGAGCTGAGAGATAAACCTTGCAATGTAGTTTATTCTGCCCAAGAAACCACGAACTTCTTTTTCTGTTTTCGGCGCTGGCATTTCTTGAATAGCTTTTATTTTCGCAGGATCAACCTCGATACCTCGTTCACTAACGATAAACCCCAGCAACTTTCCGGAACGCACTCCGAAAGTGCATTTGTTAGGATTCAGCCTCAGCCTGAATTTCCTAAGCCTCTCAAAAAGCTTCAATAAGTTGACCAGATGCTCTTCCTCCGTTTGGGACTTTGCAATCATGTCATCAACATAGACCTCGATCTCATGATGAATCATATCATGAAACAAAGTTACCATTGCTCGCTGGTAAGTGGCCCCTGCGTTCTTCAGACCGAAGGGCATTACCTTATAGCAAAATGTTCCCCAGGGGGTGATAAACGTCGTTTTCTCTATGTCCTCCGGCGCCATCTTGATCTGATTGTAACCGGAGAAGCCATCCATGAACGAAAACACGGAGAACTGGGCTGTGTTGTCGACCAACACATCGATATGAGGCAACGGGAAATCATCCTTAGGGCTCGCCCTATTCAAATCCCGATAATCGACGCACATGCGTACCTTACCGTCCTTCTTCGGTACATGCACTATGTTGGCGACCCACGGAGGGTAAGTGGTGACGGCTAAGAATCCTGCGTCCAACTGCTTCTGGACTTCTTCTTTGATTTTTACAGCCATGTCTGGTCTCGTCCTCCTAAGCTTCTGCTTAACGGGCGGGCAATCTTCTCGTAGCGGCAAGTGGTGGACCACGATGTCCGTGTCAAGTCCGGGCATATCTTCGTATGACCAAGCAAAGACGTCACTATACTCTCGAAGCATCTCGACCAATCTATGCTTGACATCACTCTGCAGCGCAACCCCTACTCTGACATTTCTGACGAGCTCTTCAGAACCCAGATTTACGATCTCAATTTCCTCCTCGTGAGGCAGAATAACCTTTTCCTCTTGTTTCAACAAGCGGGCCAACTCTTCCGGAAGGTCTTCGTCTTCATCAATCTCATCCTCGGCTTGATAAATCGGGCAATCGAAGTCGTAGTGAGCCATAGAAGGTCCAGAGTCGATGTCGTCTATTATGTGGATCCTGCAATAACAAGGGTTAAGTTTAAAACAAGAATATGCAGGTTAGCACAAACCCCGTTGCCATTTTACTGTTTTTCAAAACAAATATAAAACAGGAATAACAAAGAACACAATATTTGAATACGAAGAAAACGCCTTTGATTTATTAACAAAATGCATGTACATAATCCAATAAGGCCCTAACAATAAAACCACTATGCCCCGGGTAGGACATAGGGTTGTACAATGATTGTAAAAAGTAAATCATTACTCTTCACTTGTCAGCTGGATAATGTCCTTGATGGTCCAATTGTTGAGGCGCTCGCCTGGCTTGCTTGGCTGAATCCAGGCGTCAAGATCACAATCGCTATCCCCGCTGTCTTCAGACGCCGCGTTGATGCTTTCGAAGATCACTCCGCCACTGGTAAATACGATCGGCCCCTTACCACGTGACGCACTGCTAGCCGAAGAAGAAGAAGCTTCAGCTTCAGGAGAATACCCCAATCCAAATTTATCCTGCTTGATCGGTATCTCCAAAATATGCCCCCAGCCTGGGGTGGAACCGACTTCGACGACGGCTCGAGCTCCTTTGAATGAGGAGAGATTCATCTCTGGCTTCTCTGTGATGACAGGAGCTACCTCTTTCACCTTGACGGCTTCAAATGCTTGGCAGAGAGTTTCATGGATTTCGCCATCCATTTCGACATACTTAAAGGATGACAAATGGCTCACCATTATGTCCTCCTCACCACACACGGTTACTATGCTTCCCCCGACAGCATATTTGAGCTTTTGATGCAACGTGGACGTCACGGCACCAGCAGCATGGATCCATGGCCGACCTAAGAGGCAACTGTAGGCAGGCATGATGTCCATGATATAAAAAACCGTATCGAACGTTTCCGGACCAACCTGGATCGGTAGGGTCAACTCCCCGAAAACGTGGCGCTTAGTTCCGTCAAATGTTTTCACCACCAGATCACTGGGTGTGCAAAGCAATCCACGGGTGTCCAACTTCATTAATGCCTTCTTCGGAAGCACATTAAGCGACGAACCCGTGTCCACCAGGACATGCGACATGATTGTGCCTCTGCACTCTATCGAGATGTGCAAGGCGCTGTTGTGATCTCTCCCTTTAGGAGTCAGCTCTAAATCTGTGAAACCTAGCCCGTTGCCAGCATTAACATGGGCTACCACCTCTTCTAGCTGATTCACGGATATCTCTTGCGGTACGTAGGCAGCGTTCAATACCTTCAGTAACGCGTTGCGGTGCGCTTCAGAACACAGCAACAGGTTGAGAATAGAAATTTCCGAAGGCGTCTGATGAAGATGGTCTACAATCTTGTAGTCGCTCTTTCTGATTAACCGCATAAACTCCTCGGCATCTTTGACCAACAAATCTTTCTCTACCCCACACGGGGCCTCTTCGACGACTTTGCTTTTACCCTTATCAGCAGCATCAGCTCTGACCACTTTCTCTGCCACAACCTCTGTCGGTGCAAACACTCTTCCGCTTCGGGTAATACCACTGATTCCTGCGAGATTTTGCACAGTCGACCCATACGGCTCCAGTTCTAACTTCTGACCATTGCAATAGACCTCGGCGCCATAATGCCACGGAACGGCGTTAGTGCTCTCGAATGGGATCGGCCCAGCTTTGGTAATGGTGATTGTGGGCGGTCTGGGCGCAGAAATAGTAATCGGTTGGCGAGGAATGGTGATGGTGGCGACTTCATCGGCCTGCTTCAGCACAACCTCTCTTGATACACTTTCAGCCCTCCGGCTGAACTGCAAAATACCCTCAGTCATCAGACTTTGGATTCCTTCTACCAGCTGCTCACATCCATCAGAATGTGTAGCACAGTCCATGCATAACTCTCCGCATCCTGGAAAGAACCCTTTCTTCAACAACTTAGCTTTGACGAAACTAAGTGGCGTCCTTAAGTCTTTGACATCAGTCAACAGACCTGCACTCTCTTCTTCGATAATAGCGTTCACTCCGCCTCCCCTATGATTCGGCATAGGGTTTTTCATGACATTGGGCACATTGTCGGAGAAGTTGATAATCTTGGCATCTACCAGATCCTGCACCTTGTGCTTAAAGGCTTTGCAGTTCTCGATTGTATGGCCTGGTGCCCCTGTATGGAAGTCGCAAGTGGCATTTGCGTCGTACCCCGGTGGAGGTGCCCCTGTCAAGGGAGCCATCGTCCTCTTCTGAACCAACTGAAGCTGAAGCAAAGTCTGCAAGAGTTGCGCATACGACATAGGCGGTGCCTCGAAGTGACGGTTTGTCAAAGGTGCCCGATTCTGGTACTTTCTATATCCCTGCTGATTCGGTTGCTGTTGCTGCTGCTGCGGAGCTGCTGGGATATTTATACTGGCTATCTGCTGCTGAGGGCCTTTGCCCTTTCTCCGAGCGTTGGTCACAGCGCTCGCGTCCCCTTCTCGACGTTTACCAGCATAAGGTTTCTTTCCACCTCCTCCAGCTGAGGATGATTCACCTTGAATTTTTCCGATCTTGATACCATTCTCGACGTGCTCGCCCATGGTGATGAGAGCCGAGAACGTCCCAGACATACCGCTGACTAACTTTTCATAGTACAACCCCGGGAGGGTAGCCACAATATCTGCACGAGCTCGCGCTCAACCATCGGCGGTTGAACCCGAGCAGCCAACTCACGCCACCGCTGGGCGTACTCCTTAAATCCTTCATTATTTCTCTGCGAAAGGTTCTGGAGCTGAACTCGGTTCGGGGCCAAGTCGCTATTGTACTGATAGTGGAGGACAAACGCTTCAGCGAGATCTTTCCAGGTGCGCACGCTAGTGGGCTCCAAGCCCATATACCACTCGAGGGATGGCCCAGAAAGACTATCTTGGAAGAAGTGCATCAGCAACTTCTCATCTTCGGAATAAGCAGACATCTTTCTATAATACGATCACAGGTGGACACGAGGGCAGGTAGTACCCTTATACTTCTCAAAGACAGGCACCTTGAACTTAGGAGGTACCTTGAAATCAGTGATTAATCCCAGCTTGGACATATCAACGCCCAAAGTATTCTGATTCTCAATGTCTCTCATTTTATCTTCAAGTGCTTTGAATCTGAGTCGCGCTTCAGCATTCAGCTCCGCTTCCGCACCTCTTTGAGAAAAGACATCATCCTGATGATCCTCAAGCCACGGTTGAGGCACCAACAGAGTCCCGACGCCAGCATTGCCGTTGACCGGCCCGATGTTGACATTAGCTCCCAGACTACCATTGCCGACGCCCGTCGCATTGAGTCCGATATTGGCCATCACATTGCCATTAGCACTGCCGTTGCCCCTGGCAACAGGAACACCATTCTGCGGAGTATCAACTGGTGGAGGAGTAGGCACAGCCCCGCCATGAAGTATGCCGTTACTATCAACCCTGGAGATCAAAGGTTGAACCAAAGTGCGGAGCTGGTCTTGACCATTAGCGACCACCTGCATCAGTTCCATAAAGCGATCCATCCGCTCACGGAGCTCCTGAACATCTGTCTGCACCTGGTCCATGATCCTTGTCTGATTAGCTCGAGTTGAATAACGGTGAATGAGTTTCTGATCAATCCTGGAGACACCGGAAACAACCTGGAACCTGTGAACCTGAAAAAACCTGCAAACACTAAAGGTTAGGAAAAACAAAAAAATGTACGCCATGCAAATGCTTCATGCAGATGCATGCGTGTGTCTGTGTGCTTGGGAGATTTCCCCCGATCCTAGTGCCTTAGTGCCAGTGCTGATAATAATAATAAGAAGAAGAAGTCCGAGCCCAATCATAGAAACATCAGTCTCATATATATATAAGGAAAGGCCTATCAAGGTAGTACATAGCATCAGCAAGTACAATATGAATCAACAGCGTGACCTCATCCAACAAGCCTGGTGATGGTCAGCATACAACAAAGATCAAGACTAAAGGAATACAACTAGTCAAGTACGGCCACGAGCGCGATACTCTGCTAATAACTCCTTCGTCTCTGGATGATCTGGCAAAGTGAGCAACCCCTCGACGAGTAGTTCTCTCCGTACAATAGTATACTGAAGTCCCTGAACTGAACTTTCCCATGCTCCTTCGCCGAAGCAATCTTCCAATTTCCACTTTTTAGACTCAAACTTCAGCTTGCACTCCTTTAGGTTGGCAAGGGCTTTGTTGAGTTGGCCTTCGGCGGCGTATCTGCGGGCAGTTTCTTCATCAAACCTTCACTCACTGTCCTTCACCTCAGCTTCCAGCTTGGAGATCCGCAGCATCAGCTTGTCCTCCCGCTCCTTCCTGGTGGCCAGGGAGGCCTTCCAGTGCTGGTCGAACTTGGATATCCTCCGATATGCCTCGTCCAAATGCTGCTTCTTCGTAGCTAGTACGTCATTAACAACCCTGAAGTCTTGACCCATGCGTTCACGCTCGGCAATCTGCTTCGCCAGGTCTGTACCCAGCTGGTTCACCAACTCCGTTTGCTTTTTGAAAGAATAAACGGCCTCGTTCCTCTCGCTTTGAAGCTGAGCTAACTCCTTCTCCAGTTCTGCGTTCGCCCGCTTCAACTCATCCCGCTCAGCTAATACCTGGTTATGCTGATGAATGTGCACAGTAGTAGGCTCTTCGACTGCTAGAGAGCTTTCTGGCTTGACATGAGGGAATGGAATTCCTATAGCATTGGCTCTGGCTCTGATCCAAGCTGTGTATGGAGGGTAGGCTTGACTGTTGCTCTTTCCCAGCAAAGGCTTTCCTCTTTTGCTGATACTGTTCCACGCACGCTGAAGCTTGGACAACAAATCCCCCTCTAAAGTACCTGTGAGGTACAAAGATTCCTGTACCTCTTCCTCCTTCGGCGGAGTTCTCAAAGCATACACGAATTGTCGAACCAACAATGACGGATTGTAGTTTATGCAACCCTTCCTACCTATCAGAGGTACATTAGGAAACCCGCTGCAACTGAAGATCACCTCAGTACCTAACCTGTCTCTGTCGAACCAGTCGATATCTTCTGCAGATAAACTCATCAGACGCTCAGGCCACTCAGTTGTGGCTGCAGACAAGACAAAAGGGCCCCTCTTGGGCAGATGGCTATCAAGCCATTTGTATAGCAACGGTACGCAGCATGAGACATTCTTCCCTCTCCAGTTTTCATTCTTGTAGTGGACTGAGTGATAGACATCTCCGATCAAAGTAGGGACTGGATTCCCTGAAGCAAAGATGTGAAACGCATCAAAGTCTACAAAATCAGGCATGTTGGGGAACAGGATAATGCCATATATGCATAAAGCGAGGATGGCATTGAACGCGTCCCAACATCTGTCCTTAGCACACTGCTGAGCCTTAACCACCAGAAACTGCAAGGAGAACCCAGGAACCTTGTTCCAACTAGTCAATACTAACTCAGAGGCGTCCAAATAAAGTGAAGAAGCTAAACCAGCCAGATCAGGCTCAGCGTCCATGTGGACAAAAGGCACCTGCCTTTTCATAGGCACACCCAGCAAATCAGCATACTCTTCCAGCGTCGGCGCGAGAACGAAGCCCTGAAAAGTGAAACACCTCAGCGGAGGGTCGTAGAACTGCAACAGAGCATGCAATCCATTCAGCTCGAACGTAGAAGGCTTGCAAACCAAACTGAGCAACCGGCCATAGGATTTTCTGAACTCATCCTTCACAGAATCACCTGCTAGAGCTATCAAACCAGTCAACTTCGACACATCAGGGGTCGGGAACTTGTACGCAACGGTCTTCCTGAGAGAGGCCATAACAATACAATAGGAGGCGAGAAATCCTGGATCGGGGGAACGGTACCTACAACACAGACACACGTTAATGAAATGCAAATGACATGCGAACTAATGCAAAATGCAATCATGCAATAATATATCCAGGTAACTGTTGTTGCGGAGATTCTGTATCAACAAAACCACGACCACTGATGAGAAGAAAACCCCGGTGTAAGACCACAGATCTGATCTGCCAAGAACAACCATATGATAGGACCATATATATAGGATCAAAATTATGCTCTGTCAAGAACAAATGTCTGATAATAAGGACCCCTGATGTATGATCAAGAAATATCTGCTGATGAAGTTTTCAGACCCCAAATCAAAAATCTGCCCTATCAAGAACAAACATACAGCTGCTGATGAGATCTTCAGACCCCACTCAAAATCTGCTCTATCAAGAACAAACAACTGATGACAATACTCTGATCAAAACCTGCTCTATCAAGAACAGACAAATCTGCAACTGAGAAACCTTGGTACCAACATAACTGATCCACTGTCGAGAAAATCAGGTGGTCTGAAGGTCAAAGTTTCCTGCAATAAACCCAATCCCACTCACAGGTATGGACCTAAACTGACTCAAGGTACGGCATCCTATGCGTTCATTAGCGTCACAGACTTTCAAGAGGAGTGATACGATACCCAGAAGGTGTGGCATCACAAGCTCATGAAGCGGCCTCACTTAGCTGAATCACAAATGATCGGTCCCCAGAGTCGACAATCCACCAAACCAGCAACCGTCTCAACCCAAAGGGTTGAAAGTGAAGCCAACCGGATGAACCTCGTCTGAGCGTGGATTTCATGAGACACTAGTGCCTGCAAAGCAAGCACGCGCCCACTAATTTCCACTTTAAGTCTATGGTGCACTCAAGCCTGGGTCTGGCTTCTCACTCATCAGAACTCCCATCCCACAACAACACAAATAATCATATTATACTGAAAATAAAATGCGGGAAATAAAGTGCGAGAAGTAAAATGCGATAAATAAACGCAACCCAGCAGGTAAACATACAAGCGTTAGGATTGACTCGCATAGGGGATGGGTAAATTCCCCAGCAGAGTCGCCAGCTGTCGCTTGCGTGAAAATAAGGTGTCGGCACAACAGAAGAGTCGCCACCTTTCGTTATTTATCCCTCAGAGCGGGAAAGGAAACGATCGGAAAAACCTAACGAGAACGGGTAAGACAAGGTCATCGCAACCATTGTCTGGGTTCGGGAGTCGGTTACGCAAGGGGAAGGTATTAGCACCCCTCACGTCCGTCGTACTCGACGGGATCCACGCTTGTTGTGTTTACTGGACGGGTTGGTTTTATTCTATCTACCTATCAAGGCTGGCTGAAAAAGAAAAGAAAAATGACTCGGCAAAGCATCGCGCTTTATGCCTACGTATTCTCATCAGAGAATGAGAAATCAGAGTCAACGTAGTTCGGCCTACGAAGGATTACGTGGGAAGGTAGCTCGCCAAGACTTCGCCATCTTGTGCCTACGTACTCTCAACAGGCATGAGAGATCAGAGCTCACGTGGTTCGGGAAACTACGGTTTATTTCCTGTTTTTTACGAAAGAAGTGTTTTTTATTGTGTTTGCGATTTCAACCGCACTAGAGACTATGACCTGAGAGTGAATGCGTCGCATGTCACCCAAAGGGTACCATACTAAACATCCAGACTGTGGAAAATAAACTCTCCCACAATCCTTTCTCAGATAGCTTAAGGCTCGTAACGTACGAAAGAAATCATTCATGATTACTGTATCTTAAACTGTTTTGAGATGAGAAGAGAACAGACCCAACTAGGAGGGAGACTATCAAGTCCTACTGTTATCATGCCATGGATTCATCCTATGGTTGAGGTTTGAACAGGGAACTCCTAGAAGTTGTCATGCATAGGTTTCAACCTAAAATTCTATCATCAAGTCCTTATCAAAGGAAATGAGAGTCCTAAGGGATCATGTCAATGATACACCAAACAGACAAAGCATCAGCTTAACAGTAAAATGCATGCAATGCAAGTGAGGGAGGAAATGTGTGCGGGGCTTCAGCCTCCACAAGCTCATCTCAACCTCAAGCCAGAATGAAATAACAGTAATCATACTGAAATATAAACAACATGCTATCAAGCAATAAACAGTAAACTGCAATCATACAGATAAAAGAAATAAAATGCCATCAGGCAAACAAACCACATGGGCAAGGGAGCTGGGCTCTACCGAATACCCGCAAGCAAAGCCACGCAGTAACAGTACAAGCAGAGGGATCAACTCAACCTCTAATGCAATCATGCTCCTAGATTCTACTTATTCTAGATGAGCTTGATCTAATGCAACAGACAAGTCAAACAAAACACACAATACAGAAAAGAAAACAGAAGAAAACAGCTTCTCCAACAGCAACTCAGCCTTCAGACTTCAATCACTTGCTTTTCCAGGTTTCAACCCTACAACATGAGTATCAACTCATCTTCTCCCTTAAGCTTCAGCTTCTTTGATCAGCTCCACCTTCAGGCTTCACCTGATCTTCAGGGATCTTCAAGTATCAACTTGATCTTCATGCTCTTCAAGCTTCAGCTAGAATAGCAATGCTCAAGGATTCATCCTCTTCAACAATCTTCAATGAAGTCTTCATCTTCATGCTCAAGCTATGACATCTCTCAAGACAATCAAAACAGAGAAAATCACTTACTGGATAAGCTGGGGGATATTGAACTGCTTATTTGATCACCAAAGGTGACCTTTAAGGGTTCAACATCAAATGAAGGGTTCCTTCAAAAGTTCTACCTCCTAGGTATATCACTTATCCCTCCAAAGGAGAGAGGTGTATACCATGGAAGGACTTTGAATCATAGGGAGGAATGGAGGTGAATGATACCATCCATGTTTAAGAAAGAAGTTATCTACATCTAAGCTCTTCCTAATCCCTAACCCTAAAACAAAACAAAAAGAAAAGAAGAACAAGCTCTCAAGCTCCTCAATGCATCTTCAAGTCTTCAACCATGCTCCACAATGCTCCACAAAGAGACACCAAGCTTTCCAAGCTCACAAAGCAAAGCAAACAAAACAAACATGCCCTAAAGGCAACACAAACAATCATTCAATGCAAAAATCAACTAAAAATAGCATACTATTATATTAAATCCTAATATAAATGCTAGGGGTCCTACATAACTACCCTTAATGCCCATATATTCCCCATAGACTAAATTGCCCTACAAAACCCAAAATTTAAAGTTGTTATGGACCTATATTGAAGTTTTAACCTAATTCTACACTACTTAGAATTACCTAATCAAAACTATCCTAAAAAATTATCACAAAAATATGGCATTAATTCAGGGGGAACCTAAAACATTCATCTAACTACCCTAAAAAGATTGAACTAAAAATATCAAGGGAACTATCCTAACTAAATTCTACAAATTAAGGTAACAACTAAAAGAATAAGAAAAAGCAATTAAAAGTAAAAATATACAAGAGATATAAAAATGAAATAAAATGGCAATTTTATGATTTTATATTTTTCTAGACAGAAAATGGAAAATAGAGAAAAAATTCCCATTAGAAAATATTATTTTTTCAATTTTATATGGATTTTCAAAGTTATAAAAAATTTGGAGGAAAATTAATATGAAAATGATGAGATGGGTGCAGAAAGAAATAAAATTCAGTTATTATCATATCTGGGCCCAACATGAGGGGTGCGAAAAGTAAGGCGCGCCTGGCCCATCATTAATTTAGAAATTAATGAAAATCCAAAAGAAAAATAATAAAGTGACGGTGCGAATAGCAGGAATATGCAGTGTAAAACAGGATTGGGCTTGCATGGGGGGTCTGGATAGAAAAAAACACACGAGGCCCAGACTTGCGTTAAATGAAACGCGGCGTTTCATACGCCCAACTTCCCTCCAAACTCGTTTTCAAATCACAGCCATTGGATCTATTTTCCAGTCACACAGTCAACACCTTGTCCAACGGTAGACAAATCATCTTCAACCTTGGACAATTAAGGTTTCAGAACCACCATTAGAACACTTCCCATGCATGGAACTTCCTCTTCTTCGTACGCCCTCATTCCTCCACCAAATTCAACAAAATAAAACCCTATCTTGACCTATTTTTCACGTAGAATACAACTGTGGCATTGGTTTTCAATGAAACGCTCTCTAGCATCCAAACCGAATGGTGTAACCTCATGGATCCAAAATTTCATCAGTTTTCGACCTTCACCAAACTCAACATTCTTTATACAAAAATGATCCTCATGTTACACCCATTAAAATCAGCCATAAATCTTGCATTATCATTCACTATATAGCATGCTCTAGCTCAATCAAGAATTCGTGTCCATGGATGAAACCTCTCCAATCAGTCCCAAACTCATCAAAATGAACCACCTAATTGTCTCTAATGGTTTTACAATAAGAATTCATCCTAGCCATGCCTAAATTAGGGTGTAGAAGTGGTTTTGCATACCTTGCTTCTTGAAATGGTAGATGGTGAAAATCTTCAATCCAAGCCTTGTAGCTCTTCAAGAACACTCCCTAGATGATGTATATTCCTCTGTTTGCAAGAGATTTGATGTAGAGGACTTGTGCTTCAAGATCCAATGCCTTTTGCTTCCTTGCAAATTCAATGTGAAAGCTTTCAAATCTTCATCAATGGATCCTCACTCTAGCATGAACACACTCAGCAATGTTTATGGAAATCATTTGTGAAGAAAAATGGAATGGTAATGAAGAAGAATATGAAGATTCAATGTGATTTGCAAAATGGAGTTTTTGGATTCAATCTCTATTCTCTTCCACAATTAAAACCAACTATCACCAAACTTTCACCAATGCAAGTCATATGCAATATATAGACTGGTTTAGAAAGGTCTAGAACCTCCTAGAATCATCTAGTAAGAACTTGAATTTTTCATGATATGGTAATTTGCATTTTCACTTCTCATGATATGGTATCTCATGCAAAAATGCTTGTAATCTTTGGTAACTGACTTGAATATCTCCTTACATGATATTTAGGACAAGATACAATGCATATCTCCCTTGTTTATTAAGCTTTTCCTTGTTTTGGTTTGGTACCCCATTATGCAAGCAATCAAATTACAAAGCAACCCTATGATGCAAGCCTCAAATAAAAATTGTGGCTGAACCATTGTTCTTAGAATGTCATTTGGAGTCAAAATAACCTATCATATGACATGGTTTGGATTTGTAACTTGGATTTTATGATTTTCAACTTCACTTGAATTAACTTATGCCTCATTTTTAGGCCATTTTTATCACTTTTTGATATGAGCCTTTTCAACATCTCATGACCATCCTAATAGCCTTAAAACATCATTCTAAGCAAGTTTGATGTTGAATATTTTTCCATTTGAAGCTTGGAAGTAGGAGATATGGCCTTATGCTTGAAATGACCTATAACTTCCAAATGACCAAAATGCCCTTGGCTTGTCAAAGCCATAAGTTGAGTTCTACAAATCCTATCAAGGACTTCTAGTACTCTATAGAAAGCTAAGAAGATGCTCTTCAACATTCATGTTGACCAAGAGATCATAGGAATCATACTACTAGGGCAAAAGTTGTATGCAAGTTGGGTGACTTTCAAGGACCCAGATTCACATACCTCAGATGACCTGTAATTTGTCAAAACCATAACTTGAGCTATGCAAATCCTATCAAGGACTTCTACCACTCAAATTAAAGCTAAGAACAAGCTCTACAACATTCATGTTTTGGGGAAGATGAGATGACAATCACATCTTGAGCTAAACTTCCTGGAAGATAGGGATCAAACTAGGGGATTTTACACTGTCAATCTTGAGAAACCCTAGCTTAAAACTTCTCAAACTCCTCAATCATGATGATTTGGTCTAGGAATAATCCTTATAGTATCTCAATACATCATTCCATGATCACATGGCTCTTGGATTAGGTCTCAACCCTCTCCAAATCATCAGTTGACCTAGGGTTGACCCAGTCAAAACCCTAATTCTACCATTCAGGGTTGAATCTTCTGAATTCTTGCACAATGACCTCTCAGGGCTTCATGATGGCTTTCAAGACATCTCATAATCTTTCTCAAAGCTTCAAGTCCATCCTCATAGTCTCAGAATCATCTGAGGAGCACCCACAACTCTCAAGCTATGAGACATACAACCTTGGTTTCAACCAATTCCTCTGAGGATGTCTTGAGCTTTCTGACAAAGGTATCAACCTTCAAACATTGAAATAACTTTCCTGGCTAACTCCATAGCCTCATACAACTCTTGATAGGTAAGTAAATGTTGGTCAAATTTTAGGGTGCAACACACATCGTCACGGAACACTAGCCGGACGCTTTTGTTGTTGTTGTTGTTGTTGGTATTTTTGAAAACGGCCCTTTTGCTGGGCTCTTCGGGCATATTGAACATGGGTTCAATTACCGCTACATCTTATTTTTTCTTCCTGCTAGCGATCTCTATCATTCCTTGCTCCAACATTGCTCGAATATACTTTTGTACAAGGTCACAACCTTGTGGATTCAACATACATTGCTCACAATTTTCATGGGAAGTTTTAAGTGTCCAAGCTTGAGCGAGACGTTTGTGCAATTCTACCAATGGTACTTTGATTTCGTCAATGGTAGTAACAATCTTAGTTTCAGATCCTTCCCCCTCTTCAGTAATAGCATTCACTCCACCATGGTTTGGTAGAGGATTATTCTTTACATTTGGGTGGTTGTCTTTGAAAGACAGAATCTTCTTTTCGATTAATTCCCAAACAAGGTGTTGGAGCGCGAAGCATCCTTCTAGGTCATGGCCTGGAGCATTTTCATGGAATAATCAGCAGGCATTGGCGTTGTAGTAGTACGACAATAGGTTAGGTGGAGCACCTAATTTCCTTGTTTTGACTAGCCCTCTTTCTATTAGCATTGGGAATAAATCAGCGTAGCTCATCAGGATGGGTTGTATCTTCGGCCGATTCCCTTGGTAATTGGCCCTCGGAGCCCTATTCTGAAGCTGCTGGCCTTGCTGTTGATGATACTGTTGTTGATGATTGGGTGCCCCTTATTGAGGACCCTGTTGAGATGACTGTTGAAAAACAGGAGTTACAGCTGCTATGTAAGACGATGGATGATATTGTTGGCGATGGTTCCTTGAACTTTGCGCCTTTTTTCCATATGTTACAACACTTACGTCACCCTCCTTCTTTTTATGGAAGTTGTTAGCCGGCTTCTTAGCAGCATTGGCACTTGAACTGGCATTTGAAGTTGTCACCTTCCCACTTTTCAAACCAGCTTCGACCTTGACTCCTACCGCAACAATGTCAGAGAAGTTGGTAGTAACGCTGTTGATTAATCTCTCATAGAACTCTGGTCTGACTGTGTCTACAAACCAGTCTGCTAGCTCTTTTTCAGTAAGAGGTGGCTCACCCTGAGCAGCAGTCCCGCGCCACCTTTGCGCATATTCTTTGAAAGTCTCGGTGCTTTTTTGTGTCATACTGAGGAGTTGACGGCGGTCTGGAGCCAGATCCATGTTATATTTGTACTGCTGAATGAAAGCATCTGACAGATCTTGAAAACCATGGATTTTTTCTTGGTCGAGGCTTAAGTACCATTTGGCTGATGCTCCTTTGAGGCTGTCTTGAAAGCAGTGCACCAATGTCATTTTCAATGTGCGGAGCCATCCGTCTGCAATACATGATTAAATGTACTTTGGGACAAGTAGTTCCCTCGTACTTATTAAACACGGGCATTTTGAACTTTTGTGGGAATACTAATCCGGATACCAAACACATGTCTTTGGTGTTGCACCCCAATTTGCTCAACCTCTTGTTGCCTGATTTATGTTTCATTGCATTTCATTTGCATAGTTACATCATGTACATAGTTCAATCATTGGCATATCATAGCATAGCAGGCCTCCAACAAGGGATCAAGGGTGTCTATCAAGAGAAGAGCCTAGCAAGAGGTGTTATCCAAGATGAGAAGTCATCCAGGCCATCAAGAAGTGATTTGAAGTCTTGAGAAGTTTGAGTGCCTACATGTGGGTTTTGCTTCTATCTTGAGGAATATTGAGAATCATCAGTGGGATGTGAAACATGGAATGTGAATTTGAGGTGTGTATGGATCTCATGGGATGCCTAGAGGGCCCTATTGAAGCTAAGATAAGTCATTGATTCAAGTATGAGAGCCACATTTGAAGTGCAATCAACTAGGGTTTCATCTGGGTCAATCCTTAGGGCAAATGTGAAATTGAAGAGCATCAAAGCCTACTTTGAGGTCATGGGGTTCATGGATTGGTATGTTAATACATGTGTGGTGTTGTGCCAAGGTTAAGCAAAGAAGGATCAAGAATGTGGGAAGTTGCTAAATTAGGGTTTTAGTGTAAAATCCCCTGTTTAGTGCCTAACTTCAAGGCCACATAAGTCAAAATACAAGTTTTAAATGGATATTTGGCCAACATGAAACTTGTAGAGCATCTCAATGCCTTTAATTTGAGTACTAGAAGTCCTCAAGGGAATTTATAGAACTCAAGTTATGGTCCTTGCAAGTTACAGGTCATCAGATGACTATGAAATTTATCTATGAAAGTCACTTGACTTCCAAGCAACTTTTTCCCTTCAAGGAGTGTTCAAATGTACTTTTGGTTAACATGAATGTTGTTCCTTATTCTCTTAGCTTTCTATAGATTACTATAAGTCCTTGATAGGATTTGTAGAACTCAAGTTATGATCTTTGCAAGCCAGGGGTATTTTGGGTATTGGTGATTATAGGTCATTTGTGATCATAGGTCCATAACTCCAACTTGCAAGCTTCAAATGGAAAGTTGTTCAACATGAAACTTGTTCAAAATGATGTTTTGAGTGCAAACAAGTGGTCATGAGAGTTTGGTTTGACTTGGAACACAAAGTTGCTTGAAATGGCTTAAAAAGGAAGAAATTAAAGTCATTAAAAGGCCAAAAAATGTGGTTTCTTGATTTATGGCCAAACAAAGTCATGTTATAGGTCATTTTTATCAGAAATACCATTTTTAGAAGGATGGCAATATTACATTTTGCATTTGAGGTCAATTACACATGTTTCCCTTTTGTGACTTAAGGTGGAAGCTACATAACCAATTCACTTCCTTTGGATTAGAAACAAGGAGCTACACATCCCATTCAATTCTATATGTCATGAGATGAGAAATTCAAGTGAAATTGAAGCTGAAACAGGGCACATTCATGACAGTTACATATGAGATTTTGGAAGTGCATGAGAAATTGAATTTCTCATTGTGGTTGTTACAGAAGTTTCTAGAGAGTTCTAACACACTCTATATAACAAATGCAATGTATTCATCTCATTTTTTAGGCAAGAGTTGAAGAGAAACCAGAAGGAGCAAGTTGAAATTGCATAGCTGCATCAAGAATCGTGTTTGGAGATTGAGTTGATTTCAAGGCCAATTGATTGTTTCAGAAGCTTGAGAAGGTGCTATTGAATGAATCTGGAGAAGATTGAGGGCTGATTCGAGCAAGAACCTACTCTGTTCATCCATTTTTACCAGGTTTGCATTTTTCAACTTTCAGCATAATTTGTAGTGAATTGATTAGGATTTGATAGGGGGATAGATTAGTGATGATGCTTAGAAGGATTTAGGCACAAGAATTGAGCAATTAGAGACCAAACTAGGCATGGCGATTTGGCCCATCAATCCTTCTAAGCATCATCACGATTTGTATGGAGTGATTCTTAAGAGGTTTAGGAACCCTTAGAATATTTTGTAGGATTTTAAAATCATTTTTAGTATTTTAATTAGAATTAGTTTTAAGACTAACATTTAGGTGTTTCTAACACACTAATTTGACTAGTTTAATTCAATAGTTCCCTTTAGATTAGGGTGGTGGTGCTCTTGTGCTTGGATGAAGATGAAGACTACTTGAAGATGCTTTGGAGAGCTTGAAGGAGCTTGGAGATGAAGCCTTGTCTTGTGGATGCTTGTCAGGAGCTTAGGGAAACTAGGGTTTTAGGAAGAGCATTAGACTAGTTTTGTTTCTTTCCTCAAACATGGAGTATATTGTTCATCTCCATTCAATCCAATGACATAAATTCCTCTTAAAGAAGTCACATCTCTCCTTTGGAGGGATGAATGGCATGCTTTAAGAGTAGAACTTTGAGGGTACTTTTCTACTATAATGTTAAGTTCTTAGTGGCTTCCTTGGTTGTCATTGAGTTTCTTAACACTTCAACTTGATCTTGTTGATTGATTCTCTCTTGGAGGTTGCTTGTTGAAGCTTGTTGAGAATGAGGTTTGTGCTTGTTGAAGATGGTTGCTTGTTGAAGCTAGGGTTTTGCTGCTTGTTGAAGATGAAGTTAGGAGCTTGTTGAAGCTGTTCACTGGTTGAAGTTTGCTGGTTTAAGCTGGTTGCTTGTTGAAGTTTGAAGCTTGTTGAAGCTTGGGGCTTGTTGAAGATGAAGGTTGTTGCTGTCAACGTTTTGCTGATTATTCAACTGTTGTTGTCAGAGCTGCTGCTGCTTGTGCTGTTTGCTGTAGGAGTTTGATGCTGCTGCTTGTGCTGCCTCCTCTGCTTTGGGTTTTGTTTTCTGTATTGTTTGTTGGCTTGTGCAGCTTGCCCCCTAGGTTTGAAGTGAATGTTGATTCACTTTGCCTGTTGTTTTCCCAGGTTCGAGGTTGAGCAGGACTCCCTTGCCTCGCTTGTATTGCTGCATTGCATGCATTTTACTGTATTTACTTGCTTTCTTTTCTGTTTATCCCCTAGGATCTCTTATTTCCTCTGTGCAGGAGGGAATTATGACAAACATTAGGATTCTTATCCATGCATGACAACATTAGGTTAGTTTTTATTCCCCTTTTCAACCCTAGGCTTTTTAGAGCTTCTTTCTCTTCTTATCTCAAAACAACTCAAAAATACAGTAATAAGGTTAATCGATGCCGTACGTTACGAGCCTTAAGCTATTTGGGAAAGGGTTGCTGGAGAATTTCTTTCCATTAGTCTGGCTGCTTAGTGTGGCACCCTTTGGGTGACACGTGACGTAGTCACTCTCAAATCATAGTCTCTAGTGCGTCAGAGATTGCAAACAAACTAAAAAAACACTTCTTTCGTAAAAGATTCAAAATAAACATCAAAGTGTCATTTTTGTCCACTTGGACTCTTAATCAAGAAAAACCCTTTTTGAAGGTAATAAAAAACAGTCAGACAAGCTTGTGTCTTCCGTAGCCCGAACTACGTTTGCTCTGATCTTTCATGCTGTATGAAAGTACATAGGCATAGGATGCCGTATCCTAGCGAGCAACCTTCCCACCTTCATCCGTAGTTAGCCGAACTACGTAGACTCTGACTTTCCCATTGCACGAGGGAATACGTAGGCATAGAGCGGCGAAGCTCTATCGAGTCTCTTTTCTCATTTTCTTTTCTTTTTAACCCAGACCTGTAGAGTAGATAGAATAACAATCCGTACCAAAAAACAAGCGTGGATCCCGTCGAGTACGGCGGACGTGAGGGGTGCTAATACCTTCCCCTTGCGTAATCGACTCCCGAATCTAGGAATTTGGTTGCGACGACCATTCGTTTCCCGTTTTGCGTTAGGTTTACTTCGAGCGTTTCCTTTCCCTCCTTTGGGATAAATAACGCACGGTGGCGACTCTTCTGTCATAGCCGACGCCGATTTTCGCAGTAGAGACATTTGGCATCTGACACAAAAACGTTACTCCCTTCAATGGCTCTCATTCTTTTGGCCATGATATCCATCTCTACTCTTAGATTTTCTTGCTTCTCGTCTTCTGCTTCGGAACCGTCTGGTATATCGAAGATTGGCTGATGGTTGAAAACAGGCCAGGCATGAGTTGGTCCCCCTTCCTGAGTAAAGATAGGATTCGTCGCCATTGGACCGACTTGCGGTTGAAAGCTGGCTGGTTGAGGATTGTTGATTGGAGGTAGAAAATCCATAGACATGCAAAATAGGAACTCGGTTGTCATAACCGGAGCGGTTGGAAGGCTTGTTGCTGCTGTAGCGACTTCAGCAACCACTATAACCTGCGTATCCATCTTCGCTTTAATCATGTTAAGAACCTCCATGATCTGACTAACATTGTCCTTAATCCCCTCGATGTCATTATCTATCTGGTCGATTCTTTGATCGTTGTCTGCCATCTTGCGCTGAGCTTGGGCCCGGGTGTTGTATTTGTGCGAATTCAGCGTGAATTTCCCTCTCTCATCTCTGACACAAGAACAACGGATGATCTGCAAAACTCGAATGCAAGACCAATGCGGGATGAGATGCGAATGCAGATGCAAATGCAAATGCACAAACCATTCAAGGAAAAACAAATTTTGTTTACAAACAAAAATGGAACAACATGTAACGACATGTTTTAAAAAGCGTTTTTTCATTGATAATTAGAAGTCTGTTACAATGGGTGGCTCTTGCTAAAAAGCAAGACCTTTCTTACAACAAAAACAACGAAAGTAAATGCAACATAGGATTACAATCCTTTTTAGGGAAAACAGGAAATGGTGAAACATTGATCATTCTAACAAGATGATGCTTCTCCTTCTTGATCTTCAGTGCGAGCTCGATGCTGGCGAATGATCTCCCACAGGTCTTCATTCTCGCGTTGTGTTTTGATCAAGGCATACTTCAACTCCTCCCTAGTCACAGGGACTTCTAGTTCCATTGTTATCTCGTGATCATGAGTGTAGAACATTATCAAAGCTATTTCCTTCGACCAAAGTAGGTAAGCTCTGGTAGTTAAGTAGCTTATATTCTCCATTGTGGTTATCCCTTGGGTGTGAGGGTGATTCCAAATGTAGTTGGCGTGAGCTTGTAACTCTAGGTTGCAACCGGTTTCACAAAAGCAAGGTCTTAGCAGCTCTGGCTCGGGCTCCGGCCCGGTTGGATACCCATACTAACGTTGAGCAAGAATGGGGTTGTAGCTGATGACTCTTTTTGTTCCAATGAGAGGTACATTAGGGAAGTCCCCACAGCTGGGGATCATAGCTAGATTACCAAGACTGGGGTCATACCAAGTGATATCATAGTGTTTGAGAGTGATAAGCTTTGAAATCCATGTATTCTTGCTATAAAGCCTCCAAAGGACGTGAGTTCTGGGAAAATGGGAGGTGAACCATCTATCGAGCAATGTGAGACAGCATGAGAACTGTCCGAGGTCATATAATGTGTGGCGGTGGATGACCACGTATGTGTCTGCCAGTATCTCATTCACTGGATTCTTGATGATGACGAGACGGATAGCCTCCTCGTTGATGAAATCATGACGACTTGGAAAGAGATATAAGTCGTATATTAGAAATGCCAAAATGGCTTCGAAAATACCCAAATTTCTATTTTCGTAGTGAAATTCAGCCATCTCCATCAATGGTCCTGCTTCCTTTCCATAGAATCCCCCCTTTGCTCTCATAGTTGGTAGCTCTTCTGGCCTAAGATGTAATGCTTTGGCCAAATCCCTTCTTTTTGGTTTTTTATAAAGAGCTGTGAAGGTCCACAGAATTTTCAGGTAGTCAGTGTATTCTTCTATGGTTGGAAGTAGCTGAAAATCTGGGAAGATGAAGCAGTGGTACACTAGGTCATAAAATTCAACAAGGGCCTACAACATGAATTCGTTAACTTGTGTGTTAAGCAATGGTAGAAAATCTCCATACTTCGCGATGAACGCGGCGGGATTCCTAACAAGCCTTGCTAGGATCCTAAGGTTGCCCAACTTCAAATCAGGGAAAGGGAGCATGCCTCGTCTTACCATGTTGTTGTTTGCAAAAGAAAAGTTTGAATTTCCTTGAATGGTTAGAAAAAATGAGAATGCGGATGCAAGTGCAAAAAGTGTCATGGAACTCAGATGTTTGCAAACATCAAAAGGCATTATAGACTTAAATTCATTGATCAACAAGATTGGATTACAAAATATTGGTTCCTCTTACAAGAGTTTTAAGCAAAAAGCTAAATAAAAGCTATTGAATCCTAAGAAGGTTCCCCTAACAGCCTCATGTTGAGCTTCTCGACCTCCTTTTCCATCTGAGCCTTCTCGAGGATGAGCTTATCCACAATCAATTTACACGGAGTAGACTGGGGATTAGAAGAAAACAAATCCACTTGTGCTTTCCTCTTCTTACAAGAGAGTACTTCCTCATTCTTCAACTGTAGTTGTTTTTGGAGTTCTGTATTTTCTTCAACGACCACTTGATACTTATGCTTCCAAGCGTCTTCTGTTTGTCGCGCTTTGAAATTCTGGTATGCAGATCACATGTGTTCCAAGAACATTGATCTCTTCTCAACAAGGATGAGGACAGACCATGACCAATTTAAATTTCTTTAAATTGTCCCAATGTCATGACCAATGTCACGACCTCTGTTGTGACATCTGCAGTCTGTTATACTATTTATCTAACCATTTAAATTATAGAATTGTAAATGCAGAAAGATAAATAACACAATAAGTGTTCACCCAGTTCGGTATCAACAACACCTACATCTAGGGGCTACCAAGCCAGGGAGGAAATTCACTATTAGTAGAATCAATTCAAAGCCAAGCCTCCAATTTGCACTTCTCACTTAATCTTTATCCAATGATACTTCAGCCTAGAGACATATAGTACCTGAGTATACCCATTCACTCCCCTACTATCACACAACAGTGATATCAAACAATTACAAAAATAGTATGAAGAACCACTTCATACACACCTAGATCTTGCTTCACAGTTTTAATCAAGGAAATCACACACTCTTGCTTCACAGCTTTGAGTGAGACACAGCCTAGAATCTACCTAACCAAAACAATCATCCACCATATAATTGATTGGATTACAAATATTCCTAAACAGACTTTGCACGTGAAGAACAACCCTCTTCACTTACAATTATGTCTACCACAATGTATCAAAAGATACAAAGGGTGACTTACAACACAAGGGACTCTCAACCCTAGACCTCTATTTTACACTCTGGTTTTTCTTGATGTGAGTGCGCTTCTTTTTTTTTCTACTTCTGTTGTGCTTCTGATGTGAGTGGGCTTGGGCTGTGCAGAAGTAACAAATATTAGTTTTAATAAAGTAAAACTAATTTCCACAATTCAATGTGCTGTCCAATTAGGTCATGACATGGTCAGCATTACCTTGAATCTCTCCTGAGATAACTCAGAAGTCATAACATGTTTCCTGATATTTAGCCTGATATAAATCAGGTATCATAACAGAAAAACAAACTCAGCCCGTCTGATGTCATACGATCCATGTCATGACATTTAGTATGACATTCAGCTTTTGCTCACTCTTAGCTGACCAGCTTGCTCTGCTGAACACTTCTGCAGAATCTTCATCATGACAGTCATGACTTCTCCAATCTTCTGCAGAATAATATTAGAAACAAGTATATTCAAGTTTCCTAAAAGGTCTCTAAGATCCTTTTATGAATACAATATATTCTTGTTCCTAATCCATCTCCTTGACATATTTAATGATGAGGTGTTTTCAACATGGTCTCATCAATCCAAACCAATTCTGTCAAGAGATATACACTAACAGCTCCTTCTGTTGTCATGCAGCTATGACTTGCTTAAATCACATGACAACACACTTCACTCACCATAACACACAATGTTGTGGCTGCACACCTCACACTGACTGTGAGGAACTTCATCACAACTTAACCTGTTGTGGCTGTACACCTCACACTGCCTGTGAGGAACTAGGCTAATGCTAACCCATAGCAGTGCCTGTTGTGCCAGACAACTATGTCATTACTTTGGTGATGACATCCGTGAGCGTTGTCCTTTCTTCAGCCTCTGCTAGCTCTTGCTTGCTATTGCAGTGCCTGTTGTGCCAGACAACTATGAGACAGCTATGTCATTACTTTAGTAATGACATCCATGTCAACTGTCCTTTCTTCAGCCTCTGCTGGCTCTTGCTTGCTGTTGCTACACTCGACCTTAATGTCAGCCTCTGCTAGCTCCTGCTGCATCCATGACACCAGATATGACATCTGCTTTTGTTAGCTCCTGCTGCGCCTTTAGTGATGTCATAACTCTGGTAATGACATTCTGCTTAACATTAGTGCAGAATCTTGTTTTACCACAATTTAGCCAATCATGGAACCATGGACAATTCTATATCATGGTGTCATACCCTAAATTTGTCCTACCCTTTTTAAATATTTTCGTATTTATGGTTTCATGCCATTTAGACGCGTGTCTGCTCGCAATTGGTTGATTTTTCAGAACTCTATCTTTTTTGACCAATTAAAAGGTGACACGTGGCTTAATACAAATTCTCTGTGAATATTATTTTATTTCAATTTCTCAACTTTTCTCTTCCTTTTAAAATATTTCTAGTAATAATAGTATTTTGTATATATATTAGATTATTTATATTAATTAGATTTATATCAATTTATTTGTTAGTATAATATTAGTTTTCTTATAGTTTTATCAATCTGCTAGTTATAGTTAATATTTTATATTGTTAATATTAAATTAGTAATCAATATGTTTAATTAATAAAAAGGGAGAGAATTTTGTTTGAATAATATTTGCTGAGTTGCATAAGGCCCATCGGGTAGGCCCTTAAGCTGGAGCTGGCTGAGGTTATAAAAAGAGGAAAGGGAGAATTGATTAGGGGAACCCTAAAAACTACTGTTCACTTAAAAACGGCGCTCCAAGAACCCTAGGTCACTGTTCACGGTTCCCTCAAAAAACCTAACACTGTTCATCTCCCCTCACAAAACCCTAAATCGGCGCCGTTCTTCCGGAACTCACCCTCACCTTCACCGCCAATTCTCAAACCGTCTTCTCTCACGAAATCTTCTTCTCCACTCGTTTTTTTCACAAGCCATCATCAGCCGTGCTTTTCATTCGCGAAACAAGTGCAACCGCGAACGTCTCTTCGACAAACGACTACGCAGAAGTAACTCTCATTTTCATATTTGAGGGATGGAAGCGACGATGTTGCGAAGTTCTTCCTCAATTTGATTTTCGGCCGTAACTCAGCCAGACCGCTCCGCACACCACAATGATGACATCAGCTCGTCTTCACTCAGCAACAGTTGTTGGACTTCGTCGGTTTTCCAGTCAGGGCACATCAACATAATCCACCGGAGAGCATCGACAAGGCGTTTCATTGAATCAGCAATAACACGAGGTGGATAAATCGTTTCCGGTTGGTTTTGTTCTTCTTTCTGACTTTACGAATTTAATCGTGTTGGTCAGTTTTCCTGTCATTTTATTCTGTTTCTTGTCTGATCTTCACGAGTTTTTTTATATAATTTACATCTGTGATTTTGAACTGCATAAACATAAACATTTTGAACTGCATAGTTTACATCTTCCTAAACATTAATGTCTATTATTTGGCTGTGGTATAATTTTGGTGCTGTTTTAACAGTTCTGTTGTTGGATGCAAGAATGCATTATGGCCCTATTTTTTACTCTGTGACAAAGCATGTTCGTTTTCTGAGATTTCCCTTAAAGCATTATGTGCTATGGTGTTATTGCTGTTCTATCTTCCTCTTTTTATGTGTGTTTGACTTGTTAACTGAAGACTGTATATATATGTATATATATTTTGGTATCAATCGATTGTGTGTTTGTGTGTAAGACCATTGGAAGGCCATGATATGTTGTTGTTAATATCGTGACATGCTGTACATGACTCGTATTGTCCGTTACTTTAAATCATTGTTGTACCACTAATATGATTTCCATTTCTAAAAACCAATTTACACCTGTGTTTGTCACAACAAGTTTAGGATTTTGACTTAATGGTGTTGATTTAATGGTGCGATATTAAGTTTTGCAGATGGCCTATTCTTGTTTCAAGGTATTTTTGCTGTTAGATAGAACTCAGGATAACCATATTGTATTAGCTGGAATCGCGTCTTCCACTTTTTTTTCCTGCTTTCTGTCAGCTCTGAATTCACAAAGTATGTTTGCTATTCTATTTTGGGCTGCTGTCAATTTTATGCAGGTTGAGACATTGCCAGAATTTTGGTTATACAACAAGAGCCTGAAACATCATGTGCATAGGCTTCGCAACTTTCAGTTTCCGACACGAAGAATGATAGCATTATTGGGAGTGATTTGAGTCCGACATTTCGTTCGCTAACAACTCAACTCGGTGCAGATTGCATAAACCATTTTCGACTTGGGTTTTTGAAATCATAGCATAACAGAATTGATTTGCCTTTAGAATTCGACGGTGGGATAATAACTTGGCCAAAGTATTTGCTTGTGTGCATCACTGCTGAAATTTATAGCTTTGTGAATATCGTGTTGATTTTGATTTCTTTATTTTTGGCTTGACATTACTTCTAATACGACTCTGTTTGGTTGGTTTTGGACTCCTAAAATGTGTTCTCCTAGTCTGTTTGGATATTGTTAGTTTCTATGCAGGGTTTAAGCGTGATTCATGCGCGCAACTGGATCAATACGAAGCGTGTTTATTTGACGAAACGGTAACGGTATCAATACAGATCATAGCAGTTGGAACTGGCAGCATTTTAATTATGCAGCAGAAAGACGAGTAGCCACAACACGAATTCGCAGAGCAATATCATTGACGATAAGATGAAGAGTTGATTATGCTGCTGCAAATTCAAGGTTTCATTGATTTAGTTCATATCAAGCTCCGTATCCAAAGCCGACGTCGGTAAATTGGTGCATCTTTTGGTCCCATGATACTTTGTAGTGTTCAATGTATTTATCATTTTGTTTTTAAGGCATGTTGTGGTTGTTTGAGTTGTTTTACAACTTTCCCGAATATCCGACGTGACGTCGTTAATATTCGGGTTGTTCTGTCAAAAGATTACTATTGTGTTGTTGTTGTTTATGTTTATGGTTTCAAAATCAAACTTCTAAATAAAGTCATTTTCGTAATTATAGTAATCAAAGTTATATTTATGGTTTTCATTTTCATAATTATATTTATTTAGTAATCAAAATCATATTTGTGGTTTCCATTTTCATGATACGTATGTATGTTGGCTGCATACGTATGTTTTTAAAATTTGATTTCTGAACTCATGGTTTCCACTTCCATAATTATATTTAATAATTAAAATTTTGTTTTTATTAATTGAGGTCATTTTTATTTGTTAATAAGTAGCTTGTTTTAACACACATCCAAATTACTTTCTAAATCAAACCTTGGACTATTTTCCAATTTACTCTTAAATTTTGATTAATTTATTTTTACTAAATCTAAATCAATTTATTTTAACTTACAATTTATTTTTTCAGCTTATTTCTAAAATGTGTTTGATTTTCTTTAAATCCTGTCTCAATATATTTTTTCAACACACAAATCTTTCTCTTAATCCATAACGAAAATTAAGCTCTTAAGGTCTAGCACCTCTTGAGTTTTTGAATAATTATTATTGGGGCGTACGCCTTGGATAATATTGTTCGTTTTTCGTTACGCTCTTAATTATTTGAACAAAATATATTATAGGAGTCTAGCATTCTGTGTAATATATTCGCTGTTTATTCAAGCGATATTTCTTAAATTAAATCAAAACCATCCTTAAAACCAATAATTTTTCTAATTTTTATCCAACTTATTTTTCAATCAAATCACGAAAAAGTTAAATTCTTGAAGTCAAGCATTTCTTGGATTTTTGAATGATCATTAGCGAGGTGTACACCTTAAATAATGTATCATTCAACTTTTCGTATTAATACACTATTTCGGACAAAGGAATATTATAGGAATCAAGCATTCTGTGTGATATTTCTATCGTTCATTCAAATATTCTCCAAATGAAAAAGGTGTCGTCGAGATCTAGCATTTCGATAATACCCCAATTAATTGGTTGTGAGGCCCGCGTCTCATTTATCAAATAATTGTCATTTCTCTCATTTTCAAATCCAATCTCACGTCCTCGCATCTCGTACCTCAAATTATTTCCGTACCTCATTTCGCTTCAAATCTTTTTCAAACATTTTCTCGATCAAACTTCGAAAGAAGGAGGTTCTTGGAGTCTAGCATTCCTTGAATTTTCGAGTGAATAGCTCTCGAGGCACGCCCTTTGGGTTGTTATTCACTCAACCTTTCGACTTTTTCAAACTCAACCGTTCTCTATATTCTCCTGAGTCGATTGCTCGTCCGCATTCGCAACCCATTTCTTTCACAATTCCTCGTGGTCTCGATATTAGGAGCACCCTCAGGGACTAATATTGTTTCTCACAATCCTAACCCTTGACACGTCGTCAAGACGGTTCCATCTTCAATCAAATCTTCGACACGTCGTCGAACCAGTTCAAAACAATTCCCTTTTGGCCTCGCATGCCATTCTTCGATTCGATCCTGTCACAAACACATTTTTAAACTTACGAAAGAGGGGTATTCTTAGAATCTAGCATTCTTTGAATATTCGAACGAGTAACTCTTGGGCGCGCCCCCGAGTTGTTATTAGTTCATTCTTTCGTTTTCAAAACATCTTACTCTTATCTTCAACTTATTCGACTCAATTTCCGAAAGAACTGAGTTCTTGGGATCTCGCATTCCTTGAATTCTTGAGTGACAAGCTCTTGAGGCACGCCCTTAGGTTGTTTGTCAGTCACTCTTTCGTCTCAAACTCAAACTTCACCCCTTTTCAAACCTCATTTTTTCGTGGTTGTTACCACGAACTACGATTGCTCTGATTCTTCATTCTCGTCTGAATGTAAGATACGTAGGCACAAGATTGCGATGATCTTGGCGAGCTACCTCCCCTCCATATTCCATTTCCCCGTATCCATTTCGTGGTTGTTACCACGAACTACGGACGCTCTGATTCTTTATTCATTCTTGAATATAAGATACGTAGGCACAAGATTGCGATGATCTTGGCGAGCATACTTCCATCCATCTTCCGTTTTCCCCCATCCTTTCCCGTAGTCGAACTACGACGCTCTGATTACTCATTCTCGTCCGAATGAGCATACGTAGGCACAAGGGCCCCAATCCTTGGCGAGCACCCTATCTTCTAACCACCCATCTCTCCTTAGCGTCTTTAACCTTTTAAAACCTACCAATTCTACCCTTATCAACGAGAAGAAGCAAGTAAACCTAAACAACACTCCCCACAATTACCTTAAGAGGTTCCCGTTGAGTACAACGGACGTGAGGGGTGCTAATACCTTCCCCTCACGTAACCGACTCCCGAACCCGGAACTTGGTTGCGACAGCCCTGTTCCTATCCTTTCGTTTTTAAGAGGTTTTCTCGATATTTTCCTCTCCCGTGTATTCGGGAAAAATAAAGTTCGGTGGCGACTCTGTCGAACCGCATTTCCGCGCCTTTCGCGCGAGGGTCGTATTTCCGAAATTTCTCCGTGATTTTTCGAGGTGCGACAGGTGGCGACTCTGCTGGGGAGATCATTGCTCCATGCAAAGAGAGAGTCGAGCCTATCTTTTGGTTTGTGAGGAGTGTTTGTTTTTATTTGTTGTCTTTTTGTATTTGTTCTCTTATAGATCTTATTTGCGCTTGTTATCTTGGTGGCCTGTTGGTTCTTGGGATGACATCATGAGTAAGGCTCTACACTCGAGCTTTGGTAAAAGCAGAGAGAACACATAGTTTAGAATTGGTAGTCGAGTAGTGTTAGTCTCCGAGGACTCGCTCCTTGTGGGCCTAGCATGAAAGCTCCTCCAGAGGAGACCTATTCGTAGATCTTGTTGTAACACAGCTAGCCTGTCGCACGACTTGATTAATGAAGGGTCCGTGATCCTGGGAACCTTTTGTTAGCACCAGTTCCGATATTGGTGGTCGTGTAGTGTTAGCCTCCAAGGACTCGCTCCTTGTGTGCCTAGCACGAGGACCCCGCTCAGGAGAGACCTTATCGTCATTATCGTCGTAATGCAGCCATCCTGTTGCGTGACGCTGATACGATTAGTGTCCGTGATCCTGGGAACCAAACATAGAAACCATCCCGTGAGTGGGATTATGGGTAGAATGTTTAGACCTTCCCGTATAGGTTGTACCTGTCAGTTTTCTTTGAGCAGGAATTATGGTTACTTATCTGTTACAGTTACCAGCTTCAGGAGTTGTTGGAGTTGTGATCCTGTGATCCTGGATCTTGTATCTTGCATTGCATCTTGCATATCATTTGCATTGCATTTCATATGTTGTGCATTTTGCATTTCCAGTCCTTCAACAGAATCTTATGTCTCCGCTCCTTCTTCTCCAGTAAATCAAGCTGATTCCTCGACACCAGTACGCAGCTAGAGCCAATACCAGACGATCAATGGAGCAGATTCGGCAAGAACAAATTGCTATCAGGAAGGAGCTGGAATCTCTCAAACAGGAAGATGGATCAAATCTTCGAAGCCCTCTTCATAACTGGAAAGGAATCAGAACAGCAGACCGTTCAACGACCGCGTCAGCAAAATCAACACAGGACATGGAAGCCGGAGAGAGTATTCGATAGTCTTCCAATGACATATGCAGATATCTTTGCTCAATTAATGGAACAAAAGGCTATCGTCCCAAGAGATTTAGCTCCCCCAACTGTCCTTCCTGCTGATTATGACGCGAATGCTCATTGTGAGTTCCATAAGGGCGCTCCGGGTCACAACATTGAGAACTGCAGGTTTCTCAAGCACAAAATTCAAGACCTGATTGATAAGGAAGCTCTCACCTTTGATGGGAAGTATCTCAGTGCCATCAACAACCCGAGGTCGCCATCCAACTAGTGCCAAACGTCAAATCTGATCAAGTCAAGTTCATTCTCTGAAGAAGGCCGTCATGCTGCCATTTAATCTTTCGCATTTCTTGTATTTTGTCTTTGTTTATTTAAGTATCGTATGCTTTGAACAATTGCCATTCGTGTTTGGTTTTCATTAATGTATCGTTTATGCATGTTTTGAATTAGTTATGTCGTATTCACTCATTTTTCGCTTATCACCGACACATCTCTTTACTCCACTCTATTCACTGTTGTTTAGCTTGATTTGAGGGAGGATGATGAAAACGAGATACCCATAATTGCAAACTGTATGCTTTCAGACCGAATCTCGTCAATGATGTACAGGCATTGCTTCAATTCCCCAAACACCGGAGATATAAGGAGTTAATCCCTAGTAAACCACTTCGAGCCTAGAAGTAGCAGTTTCCTTCGGATCTATAAACCTTTTACACTCAACCTGGGGCAGGGTAGTGTTCAGTTAATCCATTTCCGCACTCGAATCAACAAAGCAATATCTAAAAGACGGTTGTCCATCAAAGACCCATGCTATGGCAGTCACAACAAAGTCAAAAATTCAAAAGCCAGCTAAGTCAGACACCTTAGAGGGGACTTAGGCAAAATCAAGGCAATCCGGATGGATCTGACAAACGAAGTCAATCCATGCAAAAGTTAGGGATCAAAAACAAAAGCAAAAGAGGACCCCGAAACCCTCAACAAAAACAAAGGAGGATTCAGTGGCCACCCAAGACAAGGGGCACTGACATCCATCAAAAAACCAAAATAAGGTGACTGCCGCGTCGAGCAAATCTTGAACCATCAAGTTTACACCGTCAAGACAAGTGTAGGATTAACTGAGTGTAGGACTGGAGATCATTACGAAGAAGGGGTGGGTACAAATCATACTTTGAGCCTAATAACCTTTGTTTCATAACCGTAAACCAGACCACGTTGCAACCCTCGAAAGACCTAATTGAGGCGAGGTTTCTTCTGAAAGCATATCATCGCAAGGTTGCGTAACCTGACTCCTCACATGATTTCTAAAGCATTGGTGTCATTTCTCTTGATATATCTTTTACACCAATCAAAACAGCACAACGTCTGGGCTGGCAGTCCATTCGTCTCGCTACCATGACACTCTCAATAAAAAACACTTTTCAAAACTTGCATTGAACTTTGCATTAATGTTACCATTTATGAATGTACAATTTTATTTGCAAATCAGTGCTAGGTATTCGAAGACACTCCAGCAAGGGGCAATCAAAGAGAAACTTGACTTTCAGTGGCATACAAGAAGCAATATTATCTCAAGGCCTACAGGCTGGGGGCAAATCACTCAGCAGCTCGAGCAGGGGCAGGCCACTACCACGTTCAGACTGGGGCAAGACCAGGTCGTCCTGACCGTAAATCAGAGTTGCAACCTTCTCTGAAGCAAGTCCACAACAAGTCACCAAGGACCCGGACTGGGGGCATCAAGGACATCTTCCGCTTCAATCATGGCATCTTCAACAAACTGCGTGTCGAGGAAGTCAATCCCTCCCACCACCCGAAGTCCAATCCGCATTGGCAACTACCAGAGTCCACTACGCTGGCGTCTCCACCCGCAAATTTCCCGTCTGCATCATATGCATCATACGCATTACATTTGATATCATAAGCATCTTGCATCATATGCATACTCCAATCATACTATACTTCCCTAGCTTTTGCATCTCCGCTCATCAGCATTTGCGTTTGCATGTCCACTCATATGGAATATCATCCATCATTCATATATGCAAGTCAAGGTCCAGGATCAATCCCGAAGATTTCCAAGACCGTCGACCGCCCAGTCAAGGGCGTCTTCTGCAAGATGGTGGGTCTACCCCACGATTTTCAAAGAGCTTCAAAGCAGTCATCAGCCCAGTCAGGGGCAATCTTCCGCAATTGGGTGTTTCTCCCATTAAATTTGAAGTTATTCAAAGCAAGATTCAACCCAGTCAGGGGCATCTTTTTTCAAGACCATGGACGTCTCCCGTGACGAATTTCAACCTCGTGGTTGATCAAATATGCAAATCAACATTCAGCCCAGCCAGGGGCATACCATTCAAGACCGTGGGCGTTCTCCACGAAGTCGTTCAACCTTTTGTTGGGCAAATCCAAGAAATTCAATGCAAGATTCAGCCCGAGCAGGGGCATCTTCAGCAAAGCCGTGAGCAGCCTTTTGTTGAGCAAGACAAGACATCAAGACAAATTCAGCCCAGTCAGGGGCATCCTCTTCAGAACTCATGGGCGTAACCATGAAATCATTTCAGCAAATTTTGATTTCCAAGCAAAGACGGTGGGCGTACCCCGTCAACTCATTTCAATTCAATCTTCTTCTCGGGGGTTCCCCAATGAGTTGTACCCGGCAAGCGTGACCGTTGTCAATTGCCTTACTATCATCCTTTTGGTGATAGTCGAACTTCGTCAGTTCAACCTAGCCTGCATCCTTTTGGTGTTGGTAAACTTCAAATCTGTGTTGGTCTATCATCCTTTTGGTGATAACGACCTGTGTGTTGTGTTTCGCTCTACCATCCTTTTGGTGGTAGGTCTGGTACTTCGTCGGTATCAGATTGCGCGATATTTTTTCCTTTTTGTTCTCGCTCTATCATCCTTTTGGTGGTAGGTCTGATACTTCGTCGGTATCAGATTGCGCGATGTTTTCTTTTATGTTTTCGCTCTACCATCCTTTTGGTGGTAGATCTGGTACTTCGTCGGTATCAGATTGTGCGTTTTATTTGTGTTTCCGCTCTACCATCCTTTTGGTGGTAGGTCTGGTGCTTCGTCGGTATCAGATTGTGCGTGTTTTATTTGTGTTTTTGCTCTACCATCCTTGTGGTGGTAGGTCTGGTACTTCGTCGGTATCAGATTGCGCGTTTTATTTGTGTTTCCGCTCTACCATCCTTTTGGTGGTAGGTCTGGTACTTCGTCGGTATCAGATTGTGCGATGTTTTCTTTTGTGTTGTTCGCTCTACCATCCTTCTGGTGGTAGGTCTGGTACTTCGTCGGTATCAGATTGTGCGTTTTATTTGTGTTTCCGCTCTACCATCCTTTTGGTGGTAGGTCTGGTGCTTCGTCGGTATCAGATTGTGCGTGTTTTATTTGTGTTTTTGCTCTACCATCCTTGTGGTGGTAGGTCTGGTACTTCGTCGGTATCAGATTGCATGTTTTCTTTTGTGTTTTTCGCTCTACCATCCTTCTGGTGGTAGGTCTGGTACTTCGTCGGTATCAGATTGTGCGATGTTTCTTTTATGTTCTCGCTCTACCATCCTTTTGGTGGTAGGTCTGGTACTTCTTCGGTATCAGATTGTGCGACTGTTTTCTTTTGTGTTTTCGCTCTACCATCCTTTTGGTGGTAGGTCTGGTACTTCGTCGGTATCAGGTTGCGCGATGTTTTCTTTTATGTTTTCGCTCTACCATCCTTTTGGTGGTAGGTCTGGTACTTCGTCGGTATCAGATTGTGCGACTGTTTTCTTTTGTGTTTTCGCTCTACCATCCTTTTGGTGGTAGGTCTGGTACTTCGTCGGTATCAGGTTGCGCGATGTTTTCTTTTATGTTTTCGCTCTACCATCCTTTTGGTGGTAGGTCTGGTACTTCGTCGGTATCAGATTGTGCGTTTTTCTTTTGTGTTTTCGCTCTACCATCCTTTTGGTGGTAGGTCTGGTACTTCGTCGGTATCAGATTGTGCGATGTTTTCTTTTGTGTTTTCGCTCTACCATCCTTTTGGTGGTAGGTCTGGTACTTCGTCGGTATCAGATTGTGCGATGTTTTCTTTTGTGTTTTTGCTCTACCATCCTTTTGGTGGTAGGTCTGGTACTTCGTCGGTATCAGATTGTGCGATGTTTTCTTTTGTGTTTTCGCTCTACCACCCTTTTGGTGGTAGGTCTGGTACTTCGTCGGTATCAGATTGTGCGATGTTTTCTTTTGTGTTTTCGCTCTACCATCCTTTTGGTGGTAGGTCTGGTACTTCGTCGGTATCAGATTGTGCGATGTTTTCTTTTGTGTTTTGGCTCTACCATCCTTTTGGTGGTAGGTCTGGTACTTCGTCGGTATCAGATTGCGCGTTTTATTTGTGTTTCCGCTCTACCATCCTTTTGGTGGTAGGTCTGGTACTTCGTCGGTATCAGGTTGTGCGATGTTTTATTTGTGTTTCCGCTCTACCATCCTTTTGGTGGTAGGTCTGGTACTTCGTCGGTATCAGGTTGTGCGATGTTTTATTTGTGTTTTCGCTCTACCATCCTTTTGGTGGTAGGTCTGGTACTTCGTCGGTATCAGATTGCGCGTTTTATTTGTGTTTTCGCTCTACCATCCTTTTGGTGGTAGGTCTGGTACTTCGTCGGTATCAGATTGCGTGTTTTATTTGTGTTTTCACTCTACCATCCTTTTGGTGGTAGGTCTGGTACTTCGTCGGTATCAGATTGCGTGTTTTATTTGTGTTTTCGCTCTACCATCCTTTTGGTGGTAGGTCTGGTACTTCGTCGGTATCAGATTGCGCGTTTTATTTGTGTTTCCGCTCTACCATCCTTCTGGTGGTAGGTCTGGTACTTCGTCGGTATCAGATTGTGCGTGTTTTATTTGTGTTTTCGCTCTACCATCCTTTTGGTGGTAGGTCTGGTACTTCGTCGGTATCAGATTGTGCGTGTTTTATTTGTGTTTTTGCTCTACCATCCTTTTGGTGGTAGGTCTGGTACTTCGTCGGTATCAGATTGCGTGTTTTGTTTGTGTTTTCGCTCTACCATCCTTTTGGTGGTAGGTCTGATACTTCGTCGGTATCAGATTGCGTGATATTTTGTTTGTGTTTTTGCTCTACCATCCTTTTGGTGGTGGGTCTGGTATTTCGTCGATATCAGGTGGTGCGATATTGTTTGGCGTGAGTTTCGCTCCGTCATCCTTTTGGTGGGGGTCTATCATGGTCATTAATGATAGATTATGCGATTGTGTTTTGCTTTGCCGTCCTTTGGTGGTAATAGCTGTGTGTGTTTCATTCCCATCATCCTTTTGGTGATGACGACTTGTGCTAGCTTACTCAGAGGTTTACATCATCCAGCATTTTCAATTCTCAAGCATCTCTTTTCGTTTCGGACAAATTCAGGGTCTTCTTCATATCTAATTGACTTCTACCTCAGGAATATGAACGCTAATGCAGTTCATTTTCCTATGTTTAAGCCGATTAGATAGGGGCATCTGTCATACCCTAAATTTGTCCTACCCTTTTTAAATATTTTCGTATTTATGGTTTCATGCCATTTAGACGCGTGTCTGCTCGCAATTGGTTGATTTTTCAGAACTCTATCTTTTTTGACCAATTAAAAGGTGACACGTGGCTTAATACAAATTCTCTGTGAATATTATTTTATTTCAATTTCTCAACTTTTCTCTTCCTTTTAAAATATTTCTAGTAATAATAGTATTTTGTATATATATTAGATTATTTATATTAATTAGATTTATATCAATTTATTTGTTAGTATAATATTAGTTTTCTTATAGTTTTATCAATCTGCTAGTTATAGTTAATATTTTATATTGTTAATATTAAATTAGTAATCAATATGTTTAATTAATAAAAAGGGAGAGAATTTTGTTTGAATAATATTTGCTGAGTTGCATAAGGCCCATCGGGTAGGCCCTTAAGCTGGAGCTGGCTGAGGTTATAAAAAGAGGAAAGGGAGAATTGATTAGGGGAACCCTAAAAACTACTGTTCACTTAAAAACGGCGCTCCAAGAACCCTAGGTCACTGTTCACGGTTCCCTCAAAAAACCTAACACTGTTCATCTCCCCTCACAAAACCCTAAATCGGCGCCGTTCTTCCGGAACTCACCCTCACCTTCACCGCCAATTCTCAAACCGTCTTCTCTCACGAAATCTTCTTCTCCACTCGTTTTTTTCACAAGCCATCATCAGCCGTGCTTTTCATTCGCGAAACAAGTGCAACCGCGAACGTCTCTTCGACAAACGACTACGCAGAAGTAACTCTCATTTTCATATTTGAGGGATGGAAGCGACGATGTTGCGAAGTTCTTCCTCAATTTGATTTTCGGCCGTAACTCAGCCAGACCGCTCCGCACACCACAATGATGACATCAGCTCGTCTTCACTCAGCAACAGTTGTTGGACTTCGTCGGTTTTCCAGTCAGGGCACATCAACATAATCCACCGGAGAGCATCGACAAGGCGTTTCATTGAATCAGCAATAACACGAGGTGGATAAATCGTTTCCGGTTGGTTTTGTTCTTCTTTCTGACTTTACGAATTTAATCGTGTTGGTCAGTTTTCCTGTCATTTTATTCTGTTTCTTGTCTGATCTTCACGAGTTTTTTTATATAATTTACATCTGTGATTTTGAACTGCATAAACATAAACATTTTGAACTGCATAGTTTACATCTTCCTAAACATTAATGTCTATTATTTGGCTGTGGTATAATTTTGGTGCTGTTTTAACAGTTCTGTTGTTGGATGCAAGAATGCATTATGGCCCTGTTTTTTACTCTGTGACAAAGCATGTTCATTTTCTGAGATTTCCCTTAAAGCATTATGTGCTATGGTGTTATTGCTGTTCTATCTTCCTCTTTTTATGTGTGTTTGACTTGTTAACTGAAGACTGTATATATATGTATATATATTTTGGTATCAATCGATTGTGTGTTTGTGTGTAAGACCATTGGAAGGCCATGATATGTTGTTGTTAATATCGTGACATGCTGTACATGACTCGTATTGTCCGTTACTTTAAATCATTGTTGTACCACTAATATGATTTCCATTTCTAAAAACCAATTTACACCTGTGTTTGTCACAACAAGTTTAGGATTTTGACTTAATGGTGTTGATTTAATGGTGCGATATTAAGTTTTGCAGATGGCCTATTCTTGTTTCAAGGTATTTTTGCTGTTAGATAGAACTCAGGATAACCATATTGTATTAGCTGGAATCGCGTCTTCCACTTTTTTTTCCTGCTTTCTGTCAGCTCTGAATTCACAAAGTATGTTTGCTATTCTATTTTGGGCTGCTGTCAATTTTATGCAGGTTGAGACATTGCCAGAATTTTGGTTATACAACAAGAGCCTGAAATATCATGTGCATAGGCTTCGCAACTTTCAGTTTCCGACACGAAGAATGATAGCATTATTGGGAGTGATTTGAGTCCGACATTTCGTTCGCTAACAACTCAACTCGGTGCAGATTGCATAAACCATTTTCGACTTGGGTTTTTGAAATCATAGCATAACAGAATTGATTTGCCTTTAGAATTCGACGGTGGGATAATAACTTGGCCAAAGTATTTGCTTGTGTGCATCACTGCTGAAATTTATAGCTTTGTGAATATCGTGTTGATTTTGATTTCTTTATTTTTGGCTTGACATTACTTCTAATACGACTCTGTTTGGTTGGTTTTGGACTCCTAAAATGTGTTCTCCTAGTCTGTTTGGATATTGTTAGTTTCTATGCAGGGTTTAAGCGTGATTCATGCGCGCAACTGGATCAATACGAAGCGTGTTTATTTGACGAAACGGTAACGGTATCAATACAGATCATAGCAGTTGGAACTGGCAGCATTTTAATTATGCAGCAGAAAGACGAGTAGCCACAACACGAATTCGCAGAGCAATATCATTGACGATAAGATGAAGAGTTGATTATGCTGCTGCAAATTCAAGGTTTCATTGATTTAGTTCATATCAAGCTCCGTATCCAAAGCCGACGTCGGTAAATTGGTGCATCTTTTGGTCCCATGATACTTTGTAGTGTTCAATGTATTTATCATTTTGTTTTTAAGGCATGTTGTGGTTGTTTGAGTTGTTTTACAACTTTCCCGAATATCCGACGTGACGTCGTTAATATTCGGGTTGTTCTGTCAAAAGATTACTATTGTGTTGTTGTTGTTTATGTTTATGGTTTCAAAATCAAACTTCTAAATAAAGTCATTTTCGTAATTATAGTAATCAAAGTTATATTTATGGTTTTCATTTTCATAATTATATTTATTTAGTAATCAAAATCATATTTGTGGTTTCCATTTTCATGATACGTATGTATGTTGGCTGCATACGTATGTTTTTAAAATTTGATTTCTGAACTCATGGTTTCCACTTCCATAATTATATTTAATAATTAAAATTTTGTTTTTATTAATTGAGGTCATTTTTATTTGTTAATAAGTAGCTTGTTTTAACACACATCCAAATTACTTTCTAAATCAAACCTTGGACTATTTTCCAATTTACTCTTAAATTTTGATTAATTTATTTTTACTAAATCTAAATCAATTTATTTTAACTTACAATTTATTTTTTCAGCTTATTTCTAAAATGTGTTTGATTTTCTTTAAATCCTGTCTCAATATATTTTTTCAACACACAAATCTTTCTCTTAATCCATAACGAAAATTAAGCTCTTAAGGTCTAGCACCTCTTGAGTTTTTGAATAATTATTATTGGGGCGTACACCTTGGATAATATTGTTCGTTTTTCGTTACGCTCTTAATTATTTGAACAAAATATATTATAGGAGTCTAGCATTCTGTGTAATATATTCGCTGTTTATTCAAGCGATATTTCTTAAATTAAATCAAAACCATCCTTAAAACCAATAATTTTTCTAATTTTTATCCAACTTATTTTTCAATCAAATCACGAAAAAGTTAAATTCTTGAAGTCAAGCATTTCTTGGATTTTTGAATGATCATTAGCGAGGTGTACACCTTAAATAATGTATCATTCAACTTTTCGTATTAATACACTATTTCGGACAAAGGAATATTATAGGAATCAAGCATTCTGTGTGATATTTCTATCGTTCATTCAAATATTCTCCAAATGAAAAAGGTGTCGTCGAGATCTAGCATTTCGATAATACCCCAATTAATTGGTTGTGAGGCCCGCGTCTCATTTATCAAATAATTGTCATTTCTCTCATTTTCAAATCCAATCTCACGTCCTCGCATCTCGTACCTCAAATTATTTCCGTACCTCATTTCGCTTCAAATCTTTTTCAAACATTTTCTCGATCAAACTTCGAAAGAAGGAGGTTCTTGGAGTCTAGCATTCCTTGAATTTTCGAGTGAATAGCTCTCGAGGCACGCCCTTTGGGTTGTTATTCACTCAACCTTTCGACTTTTTCAAACTCAACCGTTCTCTATATTCTCCTGAGTCGATTGCTCGTCCGCATTCGCAACCCATTTCTTTCACAATTCCTCGTGGTCTCGATATTAGGAGCACCCTCAGGGACTAATATTGTTTCTCACAATCCTAACCCTTGACACGTCATCAAGACGGTTCCATCTTCAATCAAATCTTCGACACGTCGTCGAACCAGTTCAAAACAATTCCCTTTTGGCCTCGCATGCCATTCTTCGATTCGATCCTGTCACAAACACATTTTTAAACTTACGAAAGAGGGGTATTCTTAGAATCTAGCATTCTTTGAATATTCGAACGAGTAACTCTTGGGCGCGCCCCCGAGTTGTTATTAGTTCATTCTTTCGTTTTCAAAACATCTTACTCTTATCTTCAACTTATTCGACTCAATTTCCGAAAGAACTGAGTTCTTGGGATCTCGCATTCCTTGAATTCTTGAGTGACAAGCTCTTGAGGCACGCCCTTAGGTTGTTTGTCAGTCACTCTTTCGTCTCAAACTCAAACTTCACCCCTTTTCAAACCTCATTTTTTCGTGGTTGTTACCACGAACTACGATTGCTCTGATTCTTCATTCTCGTCTGAATGTAAGATACGTAGGCACAAGATTGCGATGATCTTGGCGAGCTACCTCCCCTCCATATTCCATTTCCCCGTATCCATTTCGTGGTTGTTACCACGAACTACGGACGCTCTGATTCTTTATTCATTCTTGAATATAAGATACGTAGGCACAAGATTGCGATGATCTTGGCGAGCACACTTCCATCCATCTTCCGTTTTCCCCCATCCTTTCCCGTAGTCGAACTACGACGCTCTGATTACTCATTCTCGTCCGAATGAGCATACGTAGGCACAAGGGCCCCAATCCTTGGCGAGCACCCTATCTTCTAACCACCCATCTCTCCTTAGCGTCTTTAACCTTTTAAAACCTACCAATTCTACCCTTATCAACGAGAAGAAGCAAGTAAACCTAAACAACACTCCCCACAATTACCTTAAGAGGTTCCCGTTGAGTACAACGGACGTGAGGGGTGCTAATACCTTCCCCTCACGTAACCGACTCCCGAACCCGGAACTTGGTTGCGACAACCCTGTTCCTATCCTTTCGTTTTTAAGAGGTTTTCTCGATATTTTCCTCTCCCGTGTATTCGGGAAAAATAAAGTTCGGTGGCGACTCTGTCGAACCGCATTTCCGCGCCTTTCGCGCGAGGGTCGTATTTCCGAAATTTCTCCGTGATTTTTCGAGGTGCGACACATGGAACTAACAAACTCCCCCATTGGCAAATTTTGGGTAAAACAACTTATCAGGAAATTCAGTAGTAGTTTACACTAACTATCATGCTCCCCCTTGATAGTTGCATCCAGCATGGCAGCAACAACAACAATGCTTACCTCATCAGCAACAGTCAGTTTTCTTTTTCTCCCCCTTGGTTTAGTCAAAATTTTGACAACAAATGGGGTACTTGTGCATACATCAGCTCAACACAAACAGTACATACAGTCATCTCACAAGCTGCTTGACCTCTAACAATGACTGCACCACTTTAGCAGCTACACATCAGACAGGTACTCATCTTCCTCTGTCAGCATAAACATTGCTTCCCCTGAAAGAGAGAACCCAAACACATGAAGAATTTCTTCATCATCTTCACACAGGAAGCTCTACACCCCTTGATTCACAACCCATACTGGAGCAAATAGCATTGGCATTTGCAGGATTCCTATCTGGAAGCTTTCTCAGATTTCAGTTTTGACAGAAAATCTCCAAGATGTCATAGTGAAAATCCTTCCATATGCACAAGATCAAGGATGTTGATGTCTTGATCTTTACCTTCACCAGTCATTTGGACAGAGGCCGAAATACCTGACTTGGTTCATTGTCACCTCATGACAGGCCCAACATGACTACCCTGTCATCTTCACCATGAGCTTGGTGCAGTAACTCAATGTCACATCCTCTTGTCTGACATTCCGCCTTCCTCAAGTCCTAGATTTGTTTGAAACCACAAACAATCTTGACACATAATTGCACTCTTGCAGCAACCGGTTCTGGATAGAATTATAATTCTCCTATATCAATGGTAACCAATGCACATGAATGGAAAACATAAGACGCATCTTCATGTCTTCAAGAACTCATTCTCTGTTCAACCCACATGTTGGACGCATTCTGTAACACGGTGGGAGAACTGACTTTAAACAATGTTGCGGATAGCAAGAGTCGCCACCGACTTTTATTTTATCCATAAGGAAAGGTTATAAAAGAACAGGAAAGACCTTAGAGAATATTTTGGGTCCGGGGGGTAGGTTATGAAAAGGGAAGGTATTAGCATCCTTTTCATCCATGGTTATCCATGGGCTCTTAGGTACTTAAGCTCACTTTTGAATTGTTTTGAAAGTGTAGTGTGTGAATAGAAAATTTTCAGAATAGTTAATAAATAATCCATGTAAGGATGTGTTAAGAACTTGTTTGAAAACTTGTTGAAAATTTGTTTAAGTGCGAAACAATTTTGAAGTGAGCAAGCACCTAGGAGTAACCTACCCTAATGTTTAAAGGTCTTTCTTATTCTTCATTCTTTCCTTTAGTAAGACTATCCCTACTATAATGGAGTAGGTAGTCCTTACTTTGGATGTTAAGGGGTATGTGAGGGACAATTTGACTTTGAAGGCCATTGTGGGATGTAATAAGCACATATAAGGGACCATCATCATTTTTCGAAAGGGACTTGATTCGTAAAGGCAACCATAAGGGACTTTGATGATTTTTTTATTTGAGGGACTTGCTTTATACACCCCACTTAACCATTATTCGTAGGCAACTTGAGGGATATCCTTAGGAAGTGAGACGGCGATTAAAATCGACTTACGTGTGTGACGTGTTTATTTTAATTATCTTTATTTAAAAGTGATCTAAATTTATTTTAATATTACATACATGTTGTTACACTCCCATATTACTAACCATAATAATAATTAAATAATTAAACAACTTTACATCCAAGAAACAATTACAAAATAATAAGCAAAATAATTAAATAGCAAAGATAAATAAAATATAAATAAGCAATAATAAATAATAAAGGGGGTTAATTCTAAGTTTACTCGGCAAGACATCGCATCTTGTGCCTACGTATCCTTACGGGAGTGGAATCAGAGTAATCGTAGTTCCCCTCAATAGGGAGGTTAGAAACTTCTTGACTGTGGTCAAGGTCTCAAGGGGAATAAACGCATCTTAAGGACGCGCTTACGTGGAGTGTAGAAACTCCAAATCTCTACGTTGAAATGTTAAGTTGTAATTAGGGTTAAATTAGGGATTCCACGGCGGGAAACCCTAAAATGAGCGCGGCGGCTCTTTGACCTAATGCTAAGGGTAAAATTGTAATTTTGCATGCGGCGAGGCATTTGTGAAAATTAGGGTTTGTAGTTTGTAGTTTTGAGGATTTGAAATTGAATGTGTGAAGTTTTACGGACTATTGGCGCGGCGGCCAAACAGTTAGACCTAACCTTCGGATGTGTGCAATGTGACAGAAATAATAGTAAACGCGTGAGATAATTGAATCATGCAAACAGAGAGATAATGTCATAATTTAAACCATGCAAGCAGAAATTTAAAGGCAGAATTTAAAGAGCGATTGTTAAGTTCGCGAGGTTACATGAGAAGAGCAGATACAATATGATAATGAAATTTGAATTGAACAATAATAAAAATAAAATAAATAACGGTTCTAGTTATTATTTTAAAAAAAAGATTTTAGTTATTATTTTAAATTTATCTAAAAAAAAGTTTTTCTTAAAAATAATAGGTTTTCATATTAATTTGGAAAAGATGTTAATGTTATTTATTTTAAAAAACAGATTTTTATATTATAACAAATTTTAATAAATTAATGATAACAATAATAATAATAATGGTAATAATAATGATAATAATGATAATAATAATAATAAATAATGATAATAATAATAATAATAATAATAATAATAATAATAATAATAATAATAATAATAATAATAATAATAATAAAGCAATAATGAATTTTAAATGTGCCAAATAACCCAACAATGTTGCTAACGCAGAAATGCGCTCATCGCAACCAGATCTAAATCGGACGAAACAAAATTTATCGCAAAGAAAAAGAAATTAAGCAAAAAATAGTATTATTGCTCACACAAAAATGCGATCATCGCAACCAGATCGAACTAACACAAATGTCACGCGTCATGCACACAAATGTGCAAACATCGTATCGACATAATTCGATCAAAAATCTTATATATATAAACTCTAACAATTTAAAAATTATATATATATAAACGTAACAGTAATAGATAAAGAAAAAGAAATAACGGTAATAGATGAAGAAAAAGAAATAACGGTAAAAGATGAAGAAAAAGAAACAACAGTAATAGATGAAGGAAAAGAAATAACGGTAAACGATGAAGAAAAAGAAACAATAGTAATGGATGAAGAAGAAAACTAAATAACGGCAAACGGCACTCACTCCTCTTAGGTTTTTTTCAATCTCTCCCTTTTTTCCAACAAGGCAACACATGTATATATAGGGAACAAATTAGGGTTAACACCAAATTGTCAATAATGTCCCTAAAGCCCATTTTAAAGCCCAAACTAAATAATTAGTTAAGAAAAAATAAAATTTAAATAATTTAAAATAATTAAAATAAACTTAAAATAAAAACTAATAATCCTATTGATTCCTAAAATAAAAAATATTATAAAAAGAACAAAATTTTTTTCAATACTTTTTTATTTTATGATTTTTTGGATATTTTTATGAATAATTTAGAAAAAAGTGAAAAAAATAATATTTTAAAAAATGATTTAATTAAAATACGAAAATAATAATTAAATAATAATAAAAAACTATTTTTGTTATTTTTTTAATGAAAGATAGAAAAATTTAGAGTAAAAATAATAAAAAACAAAAAAAAAATGACAAAGGTGAGATTCGAACTCTCAACCTCTCACACTCATAACTCCTTACACATGTCCTCCTGCCAATTGTGCCATTTTTACTTTTTAGAAAAAAAATGCATGCCATATGATATTTACCTGCAAAAAGTCAAACGACTACACAAATTTGTTAGTAATTGATTAAATGCAATGAAATGCGACGACAAATCTTAGGGCAAAATTTGGGGTATTACAGTTATTATGATAATATTTCTCACCCAACCTCTCTTTGATGTTGGCAAAAAAAAAAATCATGAAGTTTGACTTTGGTTTGACCACAGTTGACCTCAGTTTGACCTTTTAACTGCATTGACTACTTTTGACTTATCTGATCATCTGACTGAGCAAACTTTTGAGAAAAGTCTTGAAACTTGACATGGGGGTTCTTATACACATATAAGATGTTATGAAGCTCACTTGAAGTCTTGGAAGTCCATTTAGCCTGATTAAAGTCAAAACCCTAGTTTTGGATGCACTGCTTAGGAGGTGCATTGTCTGAGGGAATTGTCAACTCTTCTGACCAATTGTGAATTTTGTGAACCTTGTGAACCTTCTTGGAACACAAAGTCTTGTATTGTGAGGGCAAATTTTGGGGTGCAACACATTCACATACACCATGCTTGAATCACAAGCACTTAGTACTCCCATCAAATAGAAGCTCTCCCCCTATCTTTGATAACAGCTGCTCCAAGATCACTACATCATCTCTCAGGACCAACTCCATGCTCATACAGAAGGCACCAAACTGATTCACCTCTTCCTAGAGTTACTTGTAGCAGAAGAGACCACTTCTCCACAAGTATTATGGCCTTTGGCTAAGTACAAGATAGACACCGCATAAGAACTTTATCACATCAAAATGCACTCAATACCTTCACATCATAATCCAAGACAGTCCTTTTACCTCATCATTCTCCCGTATGACAAGATAGAGTACTTTTTAGCCAAGAAGTGAATCACAAGTTCCATAAGAGATCTTCACATATCAGATGGTTCATATCACAAACACACCATCCCATGGTTCTTTATGTGCCTATACTGGACTTACTGCTACCTAGTAATCCAACTGAAGATCTTCACAACTCCACCAGCTTGATCAGATACCTCTCCACAAGAAGGTAATCTTCTATACACAACTTAGGGCTTCTACCACACGCTCCAATATGTGAACAGAAACAGATCCTCCTTTGGTCTTCAACCAATTACCCTTCTGCACATGAGTAATTAGTTCCAAGCATGAACAGTCCCAGAACCTTTTGTGGTCTTCAAATAACTACCATTCTGCATAAGAATAGTTCTCTAAAGACACACTGCTTAAATAACTAAATGCCACTGTTTGGTTATTCAGCATTTTTCAGAGCTCTAGAGGGTCTGCTAATCCACCAGGCCACTTTGATCTTCACATTCTTCTTGCTCCAAAGCAAGGTATCTACTCCTTCACACAACTCCCGCAAACTGCATGATATGAAGCATTAATTCCATTCATATCTGAGAAGATCAACTTATCTTCAAATGATGTGCCACAATATCACTTGAGGCCTTGAAGTTTCTGCTTGATGTCACAACTTTGGTTAAGACATTCAGCTGGAGAGTTCAAGCTTTTATTCTGCCACTTAGAAGATATCAGTACATAGGCTTGATATCAAGTTGGAGTAGACAATCTCACTCCTGCTTTGTTGTACCACAACAATTACCTTGAAGTGCATTTGCTTCATGACACACCTCTTTAGAGAAACCAAACATGCCAAAGTTTGATTCATTTAGGGAGGAAGGATCACACAAGTCTTTACAGAAGGATTCTTGCTTTCCTTAAGTATAGACTTCTTCAAAACATCAAAGACAACGGCCACGTATCCTTGACATCCAATATGACTAGGGTCATATGCTCCTATGCACTTAGATCATAAATAAACTGACCTAAGCAGTGCTATCACCAACACCATCTTCTAGACAAGTTTCTTGCCAGGAAACTTTATAGCTAATAGATCAGGTGCTTCTAGTAGAGACTAGAACACAACTGTTGCACTCCAATACTCTTATAGAGCAGATTGTCTTCATCTTCACTTTCATCAGCACTTCATCCTAGCCTGAGTTTCTGCCAAGAACATTACTGGAATGAGTACAGATTCAACTATATCTTCTTTGATTTATGGATCAATAGACTTCAGAACAATCTCTGCTGATTGAAGGTCTTAACATCTGGTTGAGCATCAGATCCTTGAAGTAGACCAAACAAATCAGGGGCCTTCTGTTTGTGCTGCTACTGATGAGACATCTTGATCATCAACTAAGGATAATCCGTTAAATATTTGAGAATATCTCAAATAGAAATGAATCTTAAATCCTTGTAACAGATCCTTCTCTGAACTTCATGGACAACCAAGGCTGACATCCTTGACTTACCCTGCCTATGTCTTCTTCTGCTGATATAATCCTTGCAGGTCATGAGTGGTGAAAATAAATCACCTCCCACTATCTTCTCTACATAGCTTCCAGCAAACTGTAGAACACAACAGAACAACCCATGCATACAACCAAACACAGCTTCAGGCACCATCTTCCAATCATCTACACAACTGCCATAGTCATGCATCAAACTGAATATAGGCCAATCTTCTTCCAGGGGCATCAGAGTTCTTTTATCAGAGAAATATGCAGCGGAACCACCAAAAGAACATGCCCTACACACGATGTCTGATCATCCAACAGGCCATAGGATAGAGGTAGCCACTCTTCCTTTGGCATAACATACAGCTGGTCATAAAGCTCCTATATCATAGGGCACAGCAGCATGTACACAGGCTCCTTTACAGCCTCCTTCAATACTCCATAAGCAACAGCTCGAACATTTAGCAGTTTCAGCAACTTAGCTGCAACTTCTCCTTGTTCAAAACACCAGAAAGTATCTCCCAAGATCTCATCCAGAACAGGCAAGATGCCTTCTCTGATACCAATTGAAATTCTGGTATGCAGATCACATGTGTTCCAAGAACATTGATCTCTGCTCAACAAGGATGAGGGCAGACCATGACCAATTTAAATTTCTTTAAATTGTCCCAATGTCACGACCTCTGTTGTGACATCTGCAGTCTGTTATACTATTTATCTAACCATTTAAATTATAGAATTGTAAATGTAGAAAGATAAATAACACAGTAATTGTTCACCCAGTTCGGTATCAACAACACCTACATCTGAGGGCTACCAAGCCAGGGAGGAAATTCACTATTAGTATAATCAATTCAAAGCCAAACTTCCAATTTGCATTTCTCACTTAATCTCTACCCAATGACACTTCAGCCTAGAGACAGTCTAGTACCTGAGTATACCCACTCACTCCCCTACTATCACACAACAGTGATATCAAACAATCACAAAAACAGTATGAAGAACCACTTCATACACACCTAGATCTTGCTTCACAGTTTTGATCAAGGAAATCACACACTCTTGCTTCACAGCTTTGAGTGAGACACAGCCTAGAATCTACCTAACCAAAACAATCATCCACCAGATAATTGATTGGATTACAAGTATTCCTAAACAGACTTTGCACGTGAAGAACAACCCTCTTCACTTACAATTATGTCTACCACAATGTATCAAAAGATACAAAGGGTGACTTACAACACAAGGGACTCTCAACCCTAGACCTCTATTTTACACTCTGGTTTTTCTTGATGTGAGTGCGCTTCTTTTTTTTCTGCTTCTGCTCCTCCTTTTATAGTCGTGCAGACTGGGCTTGGGCCGTGCAGAAGTAACAAATATTAGTTTTAATAAAGTAAAACTAATTTCCACAATTCAATGTGTTGTCCAATTAGGTCAGGACATGGTCAACATTGCCTTGAATCTCTCCTGAGATAACTCAGAAGTCATAACATGTTTCCTGATATTTAGCCTGATATAAATCAGGTATCATAACAGAAAAACAAACTCAACCCGTCTGATGTCATACGATCCATGTCATGACATTCAGTATGACATTCAGCTTTTGCTCACTCTTAGCTGACCAGCTTGCTCTGCTGAACACTTCTGCAGAATCTTCATCATGACAGTCATGGTTTCTCCAATCTTCTGCAGAATAATATTAGAAACAAGTATATTCAAGTTTCCTAAAAGGTCTCCGAGATCCTTTTATGAATACAATCTGTTCTTGTTCCTAATCCATCTCCTTGACATATTTACCGATGAGGTGTTTTCAACATGGTCTCATCAATCCAAACCAATTCTATCAAGAGATATACACTAGCAGCTCCTTCTGTTTTCATGCAGCTATAACTTGCCTAAAACACATGAAAACACACTTCACTCACCATAACACACAATGTTGTGGCTGCACACCTCACACTGACTGTGAGGAACTTCATCACAACTTAACCTGTTGTGGATGTACACCTCACACTGCCTGTGAGGAACTAGGCTACTGCTAACCCATAGCAGTGCCTGTTGTGCCAGACAACTATGTCATTACTTTGGTGATGACATCCGTGACCGCTGTGCTTTCTTCAGCCTCTGCTAGCTCTTGCTTACTATTGTAGTGTCTTTTGTGCTAGACAGCTATGAGACAGCTATGCCATTACTTTGGTAATGACATCCATGTCAGCTGTCCTTTCTTCAGCCTCTACTAGCTCTTGCTTTCTGTTGTTGCACTCGACCTTGATGTCAGCCTCTGCTAGCTCCTGCTGCATCCATGACACCAGATATGACATCTGCTTTTGTTAGCTCCTGTTGCACCTTTAGTGATGTCATAACTCTGGTAATGACATCCTGCTTAACATTAGTGTAGAATCTTGTTTTACCATGATTTAGCCAATCATGGAACCATGGACAATTCTATATCATAGAACCATGGAACTAACACGCTTTACCCAAGGCGATTTTCAGCTTTTCTTTCTCAGACATGAAGACCAAGGTGCGTTCCTCCTTCAAAGCCATAGGTTCTTGCTTAGGATAAGGCATCTTCAATGCGATGGCTCTCTTTCGGACCCATTGGAGGTATGGTTCCAAAGAGACACAATTAAGTTTTCCAATGTCCTTTTTCCCTTTCTTGTGCAGATGACTCCAAGCTTTTAGAATCTTCTCTTTCAGCTCTTGACTATTCTTCTCTTCTTTGAAGAAAATGCTTTCCACATGAACACTATTAGACTTGTCCTTCAAAGGATATCCCAACTGTCGCCGAGCGAGAACTGGATTATAACTGATTCCTCCATTAGTACTGAGAAGAGGTATTTTACCAAAATCTCCACAATTATTATGATCATTGTTACATCATAGTCATGACTGTACCAATCAATATTGAAGTGAGTGAGAGCCATGATCTTCTATGACCACCAACCTTTCTTCGGATCCCAAAAAGCGTTAGCTTTAGGCAAATGTGAAATGAACCATTTGTATAATAAAGGAGCGCAACAAGTAATCATCCCTCCATTATGAAAATTCCTTAGATGAACAGAGTGGTATGCATCTGCTAGTAAAGTAGGCACAGGGTTCTTCTTCAAGAAGATTTTAATGGCATTGAGGTCCACAAATTTCTCGAACCTAGGGAACAGAAAGATACCATAAATGAGCAAGGCAAGAATAGCCTCGAATGCGTCCATGCTCAAATGATCTGCATAATATTGAGCTTTCTCAACCAAACATTCTGCACTTAACCCAAAAACTCCTCCTTTTGTAGTCATATTCTTTTCAATATCAATCAAACCCAAACGTGTAGCTTTGGCGATATCCTGCTCTTAGGGTCCTTCTCCATGATCGGAAAAGGAGACTCTTCAAGAATGGGTAATCCGACCAAATAGGAGTCTTCTTCTAGCGTGGGTACTAGCTGATAATCGGGAAAGGTGAAACAATGGTAGAGTGGATCATAGAACTGGAGAAGCATAGAAAGAAGACCATTATCCATCTTTATCTTCAATAGTAACAACAACTTCCCATACATGCTTTGGAATCCCTCTGGATCTGTCACCAAGGTGCTTAACCTCCTTAGGTCATCTAAGTTAAAACCCTTGTAAGTGTACTTCAAAGTTTTCTTTCTTTCACCATCCATAACGACCTTCATGTTTACAAACAAAAAGTCTGAGTTCCATGAAACTTTATGATATGATGCTCATGAATGCAAGAATGCACAAACACAGGAAAACAAAGATGACACATATGCACACAAACAAAAGCCTAGGTTTTAGAGGACACGAGCATGGAGCCATGGTCTACCCATCCCAAAAGGTGTGTAATATGGATTCTCAAACCTGTAGAACAGGGTTCTAAGAGGTTCTCAGAGTCAACAACCCATCTTTCGGATATTATCAATTTCCCAAATCACTTGGTAATCGATAATATTCTCAAGAGAGTATCGTCCAAGTATAGTATCACGTATCAACTATTTCGGAAATACTTCCTTATAGCCATCGTACTACGTCCTAATAAGGCCAAAGTGGGGTAAAATGTAATCTAAAAGTCCACAGTGTCACGGGCTCCTTCGTCGAAAGTAACATTGTTTTCACGAATACTCGTTCAACAAAACTAACTCTCAAGAGGGCCTCCACTGAGCGGTGGTTTCTCAAGTTAGCTTGGTCGGGAATCAACTCCCTATAAGCTTCTTGAATATACCACCATCCTATCATAATTGCACTCAAGTCCGGATATAGGACTGTCTCACCACTCAAAGTACCCAATATCCAACATAAAAACAAATATATTGACAAATATACATGTTAAGCAAATATTCACAAATATAGAATACAATCAAACAAAATAGGCTAAACCCTCAAGTTTAAGTTTCTATTCCCCAGTGAAGTCGCCATTTCTGTTGCGGTGAGAATCGTGATATCCAGCTATTGATCGAACTTGAATCTTAATTCTTAAACTCACAACTGGACTTTAATTTATCCAAAGGAAAGGTCTAAAGAAAGAAAGAACCTTTTGCGCGATGTAACAACAACACTAAGAGATTCGGGGATCGTGGGTTGGTTATGCCTAGGGTAGGTATTTCACATCCTAAACATCTATAGTACTCTACATGAACCTTTTGTTTGTTTGTATGCTAAGTTTTCTAAATGTTTGCTATGGATTAGGATTGGGAAAAAGGTGTAGGTTAAGACCTAAAGATAGTTTCTAAGTTTGCTCGCAAAGACATCGCGTCCTCTGCCTACGTATCCTTACTAGGATAGAATCAGAGCAATCGTAGTTCACCTCACTAGGGTTAAAGAACACTTGATTGGGATCAAGGTTCAAAGGGGAACAAACATAACAATGCTTGTGTAGAGTTTAAGAAAACTCTCTAGATCTACATTGTACACTCAAGAAAGGGGAGTAAGTAATCATCTCCATGATTCTTACATAGAGTTAACAAACTCTATCTTAAGTTCTAATTGAAGGAGCACTCCTAGCAAAGGGTAAGCTTTTTAGACTTATGCAAAGTCCAATGGATATTTTCTAACTTAACTAAGTGTATAGATGACTTTACAAAGTCAAGGGAGGGTAATGAGCTATCTATGACCCAAAGGGCAATAGAGAGACTTTCCTTTGGAAGGATAGAAGATGAGGCAACCTGGATGAGAACTAAAGAGTTTCATCACTTGGGGAAATAATCTTACAAAGTAATAATCATTCAAACATGATGAATATAAAGAGATATGGTTACAACCAAGAATAAACAAGCATATTATAATAGGGAAGGATTTCAATCAGGATGAATAGTTACAACCAAAATAAGGTATAAAGATATCTCAATATCAATGGCTTCAAACAAGATAGATGGTCACAACCAAAAACATGCAAGCATATTACAATATTAAGCAAGGATTACGATCAAGATGGATGGTTACAACCAAGAACATGCAAGCATATTACAATATCAAGCAAGGATTACAATCAAGATAGATGGTCACAACCAAAAACATGCATCAATATATCATAATATCATAAAATGGGGAAGTTCTTATAAGACTTAAACACAAAGGGGGGAAACCAAAGACATATCTTGACAAAGATAAAGGTAACAACCAAGCAAACAAGTTATAACTTCATGGGGATTTCTAAATGTTAATCAAATGAAACGGTTACAATGCTTACAAGCGAAAGTTGAGATCAAAATCACATAGATAAAAGAGTTGACAAACAAAGCTCTCATCAAGTGCAAAATTAAACTCAAGAAAAGGAATCCAAAGTTTTGAGACGAAAATTGCAAGAGAGGAGGGTAAAAACCCTAAAAATGAAGCATAACTATCTTTTTTAATGGAAAATGTTTTCCAAAATGAAAATTCTAGAATATTCACATACCATATGAAAATATGCAAAAATACAAGACAATTGCAAAAAGAATCAATAAAAAATGATAAAAATTAACAAAGTTGTGCTATTTTGAAATTTAAAGAAAAATCAAACATTTTAACAATTAAAAAAATCAAGGGATGCGCTTGGTGGGAGTTGAACCCACCACCTTGTGATTACAAGACCAAAATCTTGCCAAACCAACCAAAGGCGCGCGCGTGATATACAAGGGAAAAAGAGAGAGAAATGTGAAAACATGGAAAAAAATTGAAGCTGACCAAAAGAGTTGATCTCCACACGGATCGAACTCGGGTCATGAAGCATGGCAAGGCAATTGAAACTTAAGGCATAACCACTGGGGTGGCGATATATTCGTGTATTATGCCACCCCAATAAATACTTAAAAAAGCAAGCAAATATGGGCCAAGGCATGACAAGCAAGAACAAGGCAAGTAGCATGAAAACGGTTACATCATAACTTACTCAAAACAAAGTCAAATTTAACAAAATTTTGGTCTATCTTATGTGAAATTCAATAAGAAACATGATGAAGCATCTAAAAGAACTGAAAAGCTCATCAAAACCGAAACTGGTATGCAAGTTGCAACTATGGATCACAAATGCTTGAAATGCTGTTTGGAAAATAAGAACAGTTCATGGTGCAACAGTCCACACTTCCACTCCTCAACACACATTAAATGATTCACATACTTCAAGACATGAATTCAAACAGCTTGCAAGAAAAATCAACAAAATAATTGATAGCGCAAGAGGTGAAATCCTCAAAATAGAAGTTTGACAACAAGCTTGCTTTTTTCCAAATCACAACATCAAACAAGCATGCATACACATATAGTTTTCACATCAAGACAACTTGGTCTTAACCAAAATAGCCTAATCAAGCTAAACAAGATAATTGGTTTGCAGCAGATCAAACATCAAAACAACAGAAGCAACAGCTAGCTCTCATTTGGTCATTACAATACCAAATCAAACACAATTCAACACATGCCTCAAAATGAGAGTTATAAATCCATGGTGGTAAGCATAAACAGATTCTAGCAAAAAAATCAAAGTTTTAGCAGCAACAGATGCAAAATGACAATTAGCACCAAAAAAACATGTTCTTGGTTACAAACAAACCAAAACAACAAAACTTGACAAATGGTTGGAAGCAAAGCATTACATGGCAGTGGTTCATGACTTAGACAGTTATAGCAGCAAAATGGTGAATTTTAACATGACAAGGCTAGCATAATCAACAGATAGTTCTAATGCTACATGCACATAACAATTTTCAGGCCAATGACAATTGGTATCCTATGACAATAGTACTATGGCAGTTTGAACTTACAACAAAAAAACATGACATGTTAATGCAAATAATCAAAACATGGATCAATGGTGCTAACCAGCAGTTTCAAGACAGATTCACACAATGACTTACAAAACATAAAAACAATACATATATGCTCATCACAGTTGACAATGCAAACAAGATATGGACATGTCAAGATTAGAAACAACCCTACTACAATGCCTAAGGATGACAGCAGCTGATGCAAAAATGAAACATGATAATGCCAATTACCCAATAACAACAAGATTCAAATGAATACCATATTCTCATGTTAACAAACACAAACTAACACAAAGCAGTAGTTCAAATTAACACAGTGGTATACTTGACAAGCATCAAACTTCAAAGAAAATATCTCATGAAGGTTACAACCCTATGACATCAACAAGTATTGGTCATCATGACTTAAAACAAACCTCAATAGCCACATGAATCATTCCAATGATTTTTAACAAGTCCAACAAGATTACACATCTTGACAGCACAATCAAAACAAAATGGCACTATTGATCATCATAGATTGAGATGTGTTTCAACAACATCTAGGTGAATCACTTCAATATTGGCCAAGACTAAATTAAACAACAATCAGTTTTTCAAAACAGTTGAGATACATTTTCAAAGCTTGAGTGCAAAACTGAAATGCTAGTAATGGTTTAAAGGTGCACACAAATTCCAAATATGCTATAGACAAAGCTTAAACACAAGGATGATTAAAAAATGTACTAGAATTGAAAATGACTTATGAGTTGAAAAAAATGCACATGAGTTGAAAATGGCCAAAACAGAAATGTTCAGATCAAAACCAAGCATAGTTTCAAATGATACAATGTCAAACATCACATGAATCAAATATATAAGGACTTCTAAATTAAAATTCCAGCAAAAAAGATCAAGATCCAAGGATGCTGTTTGCAACAGAACCAAATCAACATCATTCACAAACTGAACAAAATCAAAACAACATCAAACTTCATAACAGTTGCAAGCAAACTTTGAGCCAAAACAGGTAGTATCCATTCAACAATAGCCATGGAAAACATTCACTCATGATTTATATCAAAACTTCAACAATACATAGCACTACCCATATTGATGAGCAAAACAAAACCAATCTTGGCAGATTCAAACATGAACTGCTCTCATATTTAAAACACATTGTAACAACTAATGTACACTAATCATGTTCATGGCAGTTCAAAATCAAGATAGTGATCACTAACCTCTTGTAGACTTCCAAGCAAGCTTGTGCAGTAGGGAAAACCTTGAAGACTCCCCAAATGAGGTCCAACCAATGCCTTGATGAAAATACAACTTTTCTTGCACTTGAAGTAAACAAGTGAACTTAAGGACAGAACTCAAAACAAGTGATGATGATGGTATTTTAGGTTATGGACAGTTGGTACATCATAAACCTAAGGTGTTTGGAGGTTAAAATGATCAAAATAGGCCTTAGCAAAGATTTATCAGATTTTGTGTGTAAAGTCAAACTTTGCTTGGTTGAAAGTTGAGTTTTGAGACAATGAAGTTTTTGACTGGTTTAAAAGCTTGAACACCTCCCACACATCATTTGTGGATTGTGTAAATGGTTTGTGATGATTTTAAGTGGGTGTAAATGGTTTTGGAAGGCTAAATGCTCAAGGCAGATTTTTGAGAAGTTTTGGAATGGTTTCTTCACTTATATGCAAAGCAAGGTAAGATGAGAGCTATGGTTTTCTCTTGGGTTTTAGAATGCTCTGGTGTGTGTTTCAACATAGAGGAAACCTCTATTTATAGGCAAGGAATGGTTTGGGGCAGATTTGTATTTTGGCATTTTATAGGGAGTTTTGTGATGAAATCTTGTTCAAGATTTGTTGCAGCTGTAAATCCAAGTTCTTGGCTCAAGATGATGCACAAATCAAGTGGCATGAAGGACATGTAAGTGACTGAAGTGTGGCTAGGGAGTAGGGGAGTTGCAGCTGCAAGTTACTTCCATAAAGTTTCTCTTTCTTGATTTGTTTGATTAAAATATTGACAACTTGCATACAACTTGCAATGTCCACCAAATCTCTTAATTTTCTGCATTTCTATTCATCATACTCTCTAACTATCAGATAGAAACATGATCAAATGGCTGAGAATAGCTCAAGTGATTAAAAAGTGAATTTGTGAAAAAGTGAAAATGGTGAACTCAAGTGTTGAAACCTCAACTTGCTAAATTCATAACTCTCAACTCATAAGGGCTATGGAGGAGTTCTAGTACATTTTGGAAATCCCTCATGAAGCTCTACAACTTTCATGTTTTCATAATCTTCAGATTCAAAGTGGAACTAGGTCAAAAGTCCACTCAAAGTTGGCTAAAAACATGCCGAAAAAGGCCAATAACGTAGAATTTTTCTAAGTGTTTTTCCTCTTGTAATGATTTTGGCCATAACTTCAAATCTATGCATTTTCTGCTCATGGACCACTGTGATACTTTTGTAGAACTTGTCAAGACCTTTCCAATGAGCCTTGAACCAACTCAATTGGATGTGTGGTTAGGGAGTTATGGTCTTGCCCCTTTCAAAACCCTAATTTCCTGATTTTTCGATTACTCCTCAATCCTTGATCCAATGGTCATGAAACATATGTTACTAGGAAAAATTTTGCTTCATATTTTGAGGTCAAAATCCTTATGATTGAAGAGTTGACTTTTCGGTCAATCGAACGATTGATCGATGACTACCGAGTCGACTGTTGATGTTCTGGGTATTTTGAGGCCTTAAAACTTCTTGAGTGGACTTCACTAAGCCATATGAACTTCATGGACCATGATACCACCATTGGAACACCATTTAAATCAAAATTCAAACTGTAGTTGACTTTTCCAGACCGAAAACCCTAATCGGGTATCCTAAACTGCACTGTTCTTGATCTTTGGGTGACAACCTCAAATTGGATTCATACTTGACCCAATGGAGTATATTTGATGATGTGGAGGATTATTTAATGAAGAATCAATCCAATACATTGACTGATTAACCATCAAAACCTCGATTCTCGATTGTACGGAACCCTAATTCACCTGTATCTTAACAAAGACCAATTTGAATTAGGTTAAGGTTAGATAATCAAATGAATATGATCCTAAAATGATGATGAAGATCTAAGGGGTCAAAATTTGGGGTGCAACACCAACCTGCCCTTACGAACCCCTTCTTCCAAACGCATCCCCATGTTTACCATTTCGGTAAAATCATTAAGAGCATTGGCGATCATTCTCTCATAGAAAAATGAAGTCAACATCTTCAAAAAGATTTTGGTCATTTCTTTCTCCTCCAAGGGTGGGTTAATTTGAGAAACCACCTTGCGCCAGCATTGTGCATACTCCTTGAAGCTTTCTTTATCCTTTTAGGCCATAACTCTCAATTGATCTCTATCAGGTGCCATATCAACATTGTACTTGTATTGTTTGATGAAAGATTCACTTAGATCATTGAAAGTTTGAATTTTTCACTGTCTAGACCCATATACTACTTAAGGGTAGCACCTATCATATTATCTTGAAAATAGTGAATAAGCAACTAATGATTATCTGTCTGAGTAGACACCTTCCTTGCATACATAATGAGAAGGCTTTGGGGGCATATGTTGCCCTTGTATTTCTCAAATTTTGGAAGTTTGAATTTATGAGGAATTTTAACATTCGAAACCAAATAGAGGTCTGAAGCACTCTTTCCATATAAGTCATTTCCTCGGAAGGCTTTGATCTCCTTTTGCATTTCCAAGAACTGATCTTGGAATTTATCTAACCTCTCATCAACTCCAACACTGTTCGTCGGTGCATTGTGGAAAACTGGCTCTTCAACATAAGGAGTATCATGGACCACAAGCACTAATATAGACCTAACAACGGTAACGTATGGAGCTTCGGTTGCTCGTGGGAGATACCCTGCTGACATAAAGTGAGGAGGCATGCCCCAAGGAAAATTGGGAGGTGTGATGTACTGAGGCTCGTTGACTGGTGCCACAAAGATAGGCGTTGAGATGATTAGATAAATCACAGTCTGTTGAGCAGTTTCTTAAGAATTAGGCAACTGATTCTGAGCAACCGTTATAGCTTACATCATGTTGGTGAGTCTCTCTAAGCTATCTTTCGGAGTGGTGAATTCTTCCCTTAGTTCTTTGGTTTCCTGTTCTAACTGATCCGTCCTTCTTTTCTGACCTGCTCGGGTGTTGTAGTGATGATTCAGCTTGTCTATTGGCAGAGAACAAACAGAGGTAAGCATCTCAAATGCAAGAGAATGCAATGTTAATGCTGCATGCAAATGCGAATGTAAATGAGTTTTCAAGGAACTCAAAGGTTATATCACAAACATCATAAAATGGAGAACACATTTTAAATAACTAAAAAACAACTCATTTCATTAATAATCTTTGAAGGATTACAAAATAGAGTACAACTTTCAAAAGTCCTATCAAAATGGATAATACAAGAAAAGGAAACTAGATCTCTAAGAAATCCCATGGGAAGATCCCTCTTCTTCTTGCAGTCTCCTAAGCTTCTTGATCTGCTCCTTCATCTCAGCCTTCTCAAGTATGAGCTTGTCAATGTACAAATTCCATGCCACTAATGTCGGAGGAATGTCTAAACTAACAACAGGAGCTGATGGCGTACCAGAGGAAAATGAATCCTCTTGCACCTTCCTCTTCTTAGCAAAGTATTTTTCACCCTTCTGCTTCAAAAGCTTTTGGATTTCTGCATTCTCATTATTGACAACTTGGTACTTGTTTTTCCAAGCATCTCTTTCTCACTGCGCTTTGGTCAAGGCAATCTTCAGCTTTTTTGCGTCACTTTTGAAGATCAAGGTAAGCTCTTTAGTAGCTATAGGTAGGGTTTCTTGACGAGGATAAGGCATCTTCAGCTTGATGGCCTTATCTTTCACCCATTGGAGATAAGGTTCCAAAGAGACACAATCAGTTTTCCCTGACATTGTTATTCCTTTCCTATGAACATGACGCCAAGTATGCACTATCTTCTCCTTAAGCATAGTGTTTTCCTCACAATCCCTTTAACAAGTCAGACAAGCCGATGTCACACGGTTTGTTCGAAAAAAGAAAAAGAACCAAAGAAGAAGCCCGCTAAGTCGAATCTTGAAAGCAAGCGACTTAAGCAAAAATTAGGGCGTCCCGCTGGACTTTGAAATCAAAAGAAGCTCAAAAGAGTTAGTCCAGGAAAAAGTTAGGGAAAAACGAAAAAAGCAAAAAGGATTACAAAAGAAAAATCCTCGAACAAACAAGTCGTGTGACTCCAGGCGCCAAAAGACGAAAAGCGAGTGACTGTCACTCCAAAAACTTGTGGTTTCCTGAACCATCACTCTTGTCATTTAACCTTTGAAAGGTGAGCGCTTATGTCGAATTAGATGAACGTAGGATTGGAGAACATCAAGGAGAATGGGTGGGTTAAAATAAACTTTGAGCCTTATATCCTTTCTTTCTTAACCGTGGACCTGACCATGTTACAACCGTAAAAAGTCCTAATTGAAGCAGGGTTGTTTCGAAAGCATACTTCAGTAAAGATCGCGTCGGAAATGACTCCTAAAAAGGATTCCTCTTGCAAAGTGGTACTAACGTTGACATTCTGATAAATGATTCGTTCATTATATGTCACAAATTTTTGTCCAGTGAACAAACTTGGATTTCAAAACTGCATATACATTGCATTAACATATCTTTGTTAGAACAAGTTATTTTACTTGCGAGTAAGCGCTTGACGGCTCCACAGTGGAAGGTTTGACCAGGATAGAATGCAGAACACCCACTCCGTTGAACCGGGACAAGCTATATCAAATGATCATGTCATGGGAGTCAGCCATCCAAAAGACAGTTAACCTGGGGCAATCAGGTCGAGATTCGGTAAGTCTCTCGCAGTCAGGGGTTAATGCTTCACCAGCCAGCCAATCAGGGGCAGAGTCATTGGAAGGTTGGGGCAGATTACCCTAAGATCACATAAGCTATTCTTGGCCATAGGGAAATTAATATGAGCACCTCTTCGAGGTTCAAATTGCTGAGGCAGTTCATACCAAATCGGCAGGGTACATAAAGTTCAGGTTTCCTTTCGAGGAAGATGTTGCAGAGATCCCACGGGCTGGGGCATAATCGGGAACAAAGGAAAGGTTCTTCTCCATATCTTCAAAATTTATCATAAGTGATCAACCAGGGGTGAATCCTTTCATGTTACAAATTCAGGGATAAGCCATCTCGAGGTCGTTTCATGGCAAGCTTTCCTTTTTGTCCTAGAGATTAGACTGGGGCAAATTGAACTACGCTGGGGCAATTACTCAAGCAAGGTTATTCTCCCCAACCAAAGTCCGTCATCAGCAATTGGAGGTTGCATCTCTATCCCCAGTAGAGTTGTGAGCGGGTAGTGTGTATGCTTATACCCGACAGTTGGTCGGTACACATTTAATCCCCGTAGATTGCAGATATGTGCTTACTATCCAACAAGTCAGGATTGGATTTCTTTCCACCGAGTAGGTATGGAATCTTCCCCAGCAGTTGAACAATACACATTTAGCTCCAGCAGATTGTCTGTGTGCACTCATTCCTCGGTGGTGCAAGATCGGCTTATTCAGCAGAGTAAGTAATCCCCACAGAGTCTGAGCAGGTGATTTTGTATCCCCTCAAAGATCAAGTTGTCATTGATGAGTCCATTCCTCATCTCCCCAAGCAGAGGTTGATGTTGATTCCCTCATTGTGTTATCCCTAGTGGAGTCGGAGGGGAAACGTCTCTTCCCCAACTGAGTACTACCAGTATATTGGAGTTAGGTCTTCATCGTTTGCATCGTTTCTTCAGCAGAGGTGCCTGTTCCCCAGAATGTTATATTCTGGTAGGCTATTCAGGGCTGAGGTCCCTAGTAAAGCATGGTTAATCTCGGGAGGTGGGTATTTATCCCCCGCAGAGTCATTGATTCCCCAGCAGGCGGATGGGTTCCCGTGTGTGGTTATTTTTCCCCGGTAGGGTCGCCTATTCTCCAGAAGGTTTGTATGCTGGAAGGCCATTCATGTCATTTTCCTCAGCAGGATTTGATATAATCCCTAGCAGAGTAGAATTCCTGTCTGGCATATTGTTCTATCTCCACAGCAGGTTCGTTTGCTATTAAGGAAATTTCTTTCAGGAAGCTATTCAAGGCTTGCTTTCCCAGCCTAAGTCTAGTTTACTGGCATGTGCTAACTATTCCCGGCAGGGTCGTTTTGTTTTCTAGCAGAGTGGTTTCTATATCTCCAGCATTTATTTTGATGAGTTGGTTCCGTTGCATCTGCATGCGTGCATATCATCTACCCAAATGCGTAGCATTTCCATTTTGTATGGAACATTACGCCATTTTCAATCATACGCATGTAAAACATAAGCTAGGTGGTTATCTCTTTGTTTCAGGTGAATCCCCAGAGGTTTAATCTCTTTGCCTTTATGGTATCCAAACCATGACAGATTATATGGTATCCAGACCACGGCTATTGGTGTTATTTTGCTTTTTCTGTCGAGTATCCAGACTCTGGTAAAGTCAGTCGAGTATCAAGACCCTGATGAATATATTGGTGGTGTATCTCCCCGTCCTTTGAGCATTCAGGCTCCGGTCAATTTTGTTAAGCACCCAGGCTCCGTTTTATCATGTTGAGCATTCAGGCACCAGCTATCTCGTTGAGTGTTCATACTCCGGCTTTTACGTCGAGTGTTCAGGCTCCGGTTTGTTTCGACATTTCGTTGAGCGTTCAGGCTCCGGTTTGTTCCGGCTTTTCAGGTTGAGCGTTCAGGCTTCGGTCTATTTCAGTTTATTTCGTTGAGCATTCAGGGTCCGACATATTTCCAGTGTTGGTGTATTCCCTTGTCCGTTGAGTATCCGGGCTCCGGTCTATTATGTTGAGCATTCAGGCTCCGGTTTATTTTCGTTGAGCGTTCAGGCTCCGGTCAGCTCCGTTGAGTATCCAGACTCCGGTCACTTTCGTTGAGTATCCAGACTCTGAAAATTTGACATATGGTATCCAGACCATGACAAGTTTAAATATGATTCCTCCGACTCATGTGGTAGCCAGACTATGGCAGTTTCAGATGGGTTTCTTTCGTCCGTTGAGTATCTAGACTCCGGTCACTTGTATTGAGCATCCAGGCTCCGGCTTACTTCGTTGAGCGTTCGGGATTCAGCTTATTTCATTAAGCATTCAGGCTCTGGAAAATCTCAGTGGTTAATTTTGTTCGTAGAGTATCCAGACTCCGGTATTTTGAAATGGTATTCTTAACTCACGTGGTATCTAGACTCTGAAAAGTATGTTTGCGGTGTTCCTTTATTGCGTCGAGCATTCAGGCTCCGGTTATTTATGTTGAGCATCCAGGCTCCGGCTTTTACGTTGAGCGTTCAGGCTCCGGTCAAATTCGTTGAGTGTTCAGACTCTGGTTATTACGTTGAGCATTTCGGCACTGGTTTATTGCGGCTTTTATGTTGAGCGTTCAGGCTCCGGTCAATTTCATTGAGTGTTCAGACTCCGGTTATTACGTTGAGCGTTCAGGCTCCTGTCAATTTCGTTGAGTGTTCAGACTCCGGTTATTACGTTGAGCATTCAGGCTCTAGTCAATTTACGTTGAGCATCCAGGCTCCGGTTATTTTACATTGAGCATCCAGGCTCCGGTTATTTTATGTTGAGCATCCAGGCTCTGGTTATTATGTTGAGCGTTCAGGCTCCGGTTATTACGTTGAGCGTTCAGGCTCCGGTCAATTTATGTTGAGCATCCAGGCTCCGACTTTTACCTTGAGCATCCATGCTCAGGTTATTACGTTGAATGTTCCGACTCCGGTCAATTTCTTTGAGTGTTCAGACTCTGGTTATTACGTTGAGCGTTCAAGCTCTGGTTATTATGTTGAGCGTTCAGGCTCCGGTTTATTGCGGCTTTTAAGTTGAGCGTTCAGGCTCTGGTCAATTTCGTTGAGTGTTCAGACTCTGGTTATTACGTTGAGTGTTCAGGCTCCGGTCAATTTCGTTGAGTGTTCAGACTCCGGTTATTACATTGAACGTTCAGGCTCCAGTTATTATGTTGAGCGTTCAGGCTCCGGTCAATTTACTTTGAGCGTTCAGGCTCAGGTTATTACATTGAGCGTTCAGGCTCTGGTCAATTTATGTTAAGCGTTCAGGCTCCGGTTATTACATTGAGTGTTCAGGCTCTGGTCAATTTACATTGAGCGTTCAGGCTCCAGTTATTACGTTGAGCATTCAGGCTCCGGTTATTACGTTGAATGTTCAGACTCCGGTTTATCACATTGAGCATTCAGGCTTCGACAGATCTCCAATTTGTGATGACTTTGTTTTACGTTGAGCATCCAGGCTCCGACTTTTCCGTTGAGCATTCAGGCTCTGGTCATTTACGTTGAGCATTCAGGCTCCGGTCATTTACGTTGAACATCCAGGCTCCGGCTTTTCCGTTGAGCATTCAGGCTCCGGTCATTTACATTGAGCATCCAGGCTCCGGCTTTTACGTTGAGCATTCAGGCTCCGGTCATTTACATTGAGCGTCAAGGCTCTGATGATTACGTTGAGCATCCAGGCTCCGGCTGTTACATTAAGCGTTCAGCCTCCGATTTGTTTCGGTCTAATACGTTGAGCATTCAGGCTCCGGCAAATTTCCAATTTGTGATATGTTTTCCTCGTTCGTTGAGCATTCAGGCTCCGATTATGGCGTTGAGCATTCAGGCTCTGGTTATTGCGTTGAGCACTCAGGCTCCGGTTATTTCGTTGAGTATCCAGACTCCTGCAGTTTAAAAGGTCACATACCATGGCGCCATCTTTGATGGACGCGTTCATATTATCATGTTTTCCCCAACAGAGTTGATTGGTTATGTTTCTCTTCTCCAGCGGAGTATTCAAGATGATTATCAGATTTAGTTATCTTCAGAGATTTTTGCGGTTGGCAAATTTCTGGGTTCATTGGTATTCAACCGTCTTTTACCTTGACTGTTTGAAAGTCATTTTCTTTTCACCCAGTCAGGTCTAAGTCGCTTGAATAAGGGCAGCTGTTGCACCCCAAAATTTGCCCAACCTTTTTCTAACTTGGTTTATGTTTCATCTCATTGTTCTAGCATTTGCATAGCATTGTTCATTTCTAGGGGATCAGGATAAGTGTGCATAGCAAGAGAAGGTTACCCATGGTCTAATCCTAAGCAAGAGGTCTTATTCAAGTGGTCATGTGCCTATCATCATCAGGAGAAGATCAAAACTCTTTGAGAAAGGGGATGGACAGTTGTGGTTTACCTCTTATCTTGGAGGCCAGTTGAAGATCATCAGAGGATCATGAGTCTAGAGTTATGGATGGAAAATGTTGTGAAAGCTCATTGAATGCTTTGAGAGCCATTGTTGAGATTATCCAAGTGATTATATCATGTATAAGAGGTTGCAATCAGAAGATTGCACACCTAGGGTTTCATCTGCCTAGTGCAAGGTCAACTGTGAATGTGAAGGAGATTAAGACTTGGTTATAAGTCATTATGATCACAGAAAGTTGTGTTGAAGCATCTAAGATGTTATTTCAAGATCAATTTAAGAAGAATCAAGAGTGTGAGAAGTTGCTAGATTAGGGTTTCTAAGCTTGTCAGTGTAAAATCCCCTGTTTAGTGCCTAACTTCAAGACCACATATCTCAAAATACAAGTTCTATCTCATTTTGATGCAAACATGAGAATTGTAGGGCATGTTTTTAGCTTTCTTTTGAGTACTAGAACTCATTCATTGGGTTTCTAGAACTTAGGTTATGATGCTGACAAGTTATGGGTCCTTAGATGAATGTGATTTTGGTCAACAAAAGTCAATCCAACTTCCAAGACATTTTTGACCTAGAAGAATGTTTTTCCTCACTTTGACCCAAACATGAACGTTTTTCCTTATGGTCTTATCTTTCCAAAAAGTCATAGAAATCCTTCATCTGATTTGTAGAGCTCAAGATATGAAGCTTGCAAGACAGGGGTATTTTGGGAAACTTTGATTATAGGTCATTTTGGTTATAGGTCATTTTCATGACTTTGCACACTTCAAATGGAACTTTCTCCAACATCAAACTTGCATCAAATGAACTCAATTTCATCATTAAATCATCACTTGTCATGGGTATGGCTTATATGTAAAGAATGGTGAAGGTAATTTCATGAAAAAGGACTTAAAGGCCATGATTTGAATTGAATCCATTTTAAATCATTTCATGGCATATTTGTGCATTTTTTGAGTCCCTTTAACATACTAAACGCAATGCATAAATCAAAATTGGTTCATGGGGAGTAAAAACATGTATTTTTTCGAGTTGCTTCAAGAAGAAGTCACACATCCAAAATCAACCATAGGATCCTTTCAAGGAGCCATTTATGTCCATTAGATCACTCCATACCACAAGCAAGGTGTTTGAACTGAATTCAGAGCCTTTGGAGCCAAGTGCACTCGTGAATTTCAAGCTTCCATACTCAAATTTTGGATTTTTCAATTCCCATTAACAGGCTACAATTGGGCCTCCATTAGATGCTAGATCCATCACATATAAGTCTCAGATGAAGAACAAGTGCTCGGGGGGGGGGGGGGGGGGGGAATTGATCAAGTTTGAATAGAATTCAATTGAGAATTTTCAAGAAGAAAGTGAAATCGTGATTTTGCAATTCAAGCCATTTCAAGCCAATTGAAGATTACCAAGAGCTCCCTTGGAGATCATTGAAGCTTTCTAGATCGTTTCCCACGAGTTTCAGTTGTAATTCAAGACCCAACGAAGGAGCTCCGTTAGGTAAGCTTTCTTTTCAAAATTCTCCATGATCAAGCATCCATTCACTTCCATTCTTGATGCATATTGAAGCCCTACCTTTGTAGGCCATTTCTGGATTGATTTAGTGATTGTTCTTGATAATTCTTGAATTATGCTCAATTCTTGTTGGCTTTGAATCTCACTATTTATGGACGAAGAATGAAGATAGAACCTAGATTCTTAATGTACATAACATGAGGATTAGTTTGGTTTCAAAAATTGTGTGTTTTGATGAGGTTTCACTTTGTCTTCTCCGGCGAACCATCAGAGAAGATGACCGGCACTGCCGTCTGGTTTAATCCCCCACCTGCCAACGTGTCATGCCATATCACCCTCTGACTTATTGACTAGGACCTAATGAACGACTGTGATTCATTCTGACTGATTCTTTGACCTTTTAACCATGCCACGTATTAAATGAAGTTATGCGTTTCGATCCAAAATGCTGAGTTATATTGGATTGGGCTCACATTCTTATTCACACCCCACCCTCACTTGGCCCATTAAAAACTAACTGGAATCAATTGCTATTCAGCACACGTTTTTTCCAAGGGCTTTGGAGCACCATTTGGGTTTGCTTAGTCCCTCCTTTGGAGGTATTTGGAGCATGACCTAAATGGTGAACCATGAGGACAATTTTGGTGCATTCTTTTGCCCAAATCATAATGATACCATGGTTGAATGATATTTTAACACCCTTGCTGGTCTTATTTCATCCCTTATCTCCTCTTTGTTTTAGGTCCTCATTTTCTTTCATTTGGTTTGCCTTAGGGCTCATTTGGTTGATGTATGAATGGTGTAAGATTAGTCTTCCCATTTCATCCCTTTTGTGTGATTATTTGCATTTTATTTTGTGCATTCTTTCTCTTTGCATTGCATATGCATGCTTGAGGTTGAGATGAGCTTGTGGAGGTGTTTACCCCACACTTTTTCCTCCCTTTTCTTGTGTGTTGCATTGCATATGCATATTTGCATCTTTCATATCTTATGCTTTGCTTATGCTTTCTTCTTTTGTTTTCTTTCTTTGCCATGTTCCCTTAGGATCTCTAATCTCTTTGAGATTATGATAGACCTTAGGATTTAAACCATGTACGATAACATTAAGTAGTATTCCCATTACCTCAACTATAGGTCCATTTTGCATGACAACTACTAGGTTTGAACTAGTTTCCCTTTAGTTTATCCTCTCTCCTTCTCATCTTCAAATCATTTCAAAAATACTTAATAAAGGTTAACGAATGTTATGCATTACGAGCCATAAGTACTTGGGAAATGATGGTTGGGTGGTTTCCTCTCAATTATCTATAGTGTTAGCATATGTCCTTTGGACGATATGCGACGCATTCGCTCCTAGGTCATAGTCTTTAGTGCAACATGAGTTACAGATTAATCTCAAAACACTTCTTCTCTAAAAGACTTCAAAAACAAAGTTCAAACCTTTTTTTTAATCCTTCGGGATCCTAATAACGGAAAACCTTTTCAGAAAAGAGAGTTTTGTTAACTCTTGGTTCTACCGCAAACAGGTAACGCCTAAGTTTCCAATGGTCGAGCTGCATACACCTAACTGCTAGAACTAGTTGTTAACCCTACTCGGGTAAAAACATCTGAACCAACTGGTGTTCTTATTTTACCAAACTACATTTTCTCTGATTTCTCATACCATATGAGAATACATAGGCACGAGACACGATGTCTTAGGGAGCAACCTTCCCCCTTCACCCGTAGTTTTCCGAACTACGTTGACTCTGATTTCGCGTACTAGACAGGAATACGTAGGCCCAAAGCGGCGATGCTCTGCCGAGTCACTTTTCTTTTGTCCTTGAGGCCATTAGCGTAGATAGTAAACACCTTTTTTAGATAGACAACAAGCGTGGATCTCGTCGAGTACGACGAACGTGAGGGGTGCTAACACCTTCCCCTTGTGTAACCGACTCCCAAACCCAAGATTTGGTTGCGATGACCGATCTTATCCCTTTTTCGTCAGGTTTTCTCTAATCGTTTCCTTTCCCTCTTTTGGGATAAATAACGAACGGTGGCGACTCTTCTGTCATTGCCGGCACCTTTTTTCGCAGTAGCGGCGCAAAGCATGACCGACGTATGATCTGAAACCCAAAAGAAAGTTAGCCGATGAGTTGTCTGAACAAAGCTGCTGGAGATATGTCACTGTCTTGAAGAGTGATGATTCAAGCTGCGACGGAAGGCTAACAAAAACTGGCTTATGCTTTGCATGCACATGTTTGAATATGGTGTAATGCTCCATACGAAATGGAAATGCTACACATTTGAGGATGCAATGCAAAGATGATAACTATATGCAAAAATGCAGATGTAGGCTTGGGCTGCCGGGGAAAGGAGGATTCAAAAGAACCACTCCAGTAAAATAAATGCTGAAGAGATGAAGCCAACTCCGCTGGAGATAACTGGATGTGCCAAGTATGATTGGACTTTTGCTGGGGAAGATAAGTGAAACTTAACGGTGATTGGTTTTTCAAAGGTGAAATTGTTTTGGGTACCAATGGGGATTGGATTTTGAAATGAGGTGCCAATAGGGATTGGACTTTCTGGTGGTTACCAATAGGAATTGGACTTTAGTTTATCTGTGAAGGGCCAGGTATGGCTGACGCTGGAAAATGTCTTATCTGAAAACAAGGTCGGGAAATGTCTTGTCTGGATACAAGGTTTGAGAATGAATTGTCTGGATACAAGGTTTGAAACTGACTTGTCTAGATACAAGGTTTATGGTGGCTTGTCTGGATACAAGGTTGGAAAATGAACTGTCTGGATACAAGGTTTATGGTTTAAGGGTCAGGGGATGGTTAACATGACTTCCCAACATTCGTCTTAAACTTGAAGGTTGACTGAACCTACTTGAATAACTCTGAGTAGCTCTGAAGATATGGAGAGGAAAAGTTCCTTTATATCCAATTTTGCCCTAGCCTGTGGGATTTCTCTAAAAATCTTCCTTGAAAGGAGACTTGGAAATCTCCGCACCCTGATGGTTTAAGATGAACTGCCTCTGCATTTTGAACCTCGGAGAGGTGCTTCAGATTAATTGCCTTCTGAATAAGGATATCCTCTGTGCTCTTGGGGTGGCCTGCCTCAGTCTTGCAATTACTTTGCTCCTGATTGGCTGATCTGTGCATAAGATGCCTCTGACTAATCTTTGAGAGATTGATCAAATCTCGACCTGATTGCCCCAGATTAATTGCATCTTGGAATGGCAGACTCCCTTTATGTGACCATTTGATATGACTTGCCCTGCTCCACGGAGTACTCAGACGTTCTACATCTTATCTCAATCAAACTTTCCATTGTAGGAACTCTCCTGATGTCAAGTGCTTACTCGCAAGTAAAACAAATCATTTTGCAAAGATAATATTAATGCAATGCATATGACAGTTTTGAAATCCAAGTCTGTTCACTGGAAAAAAAGTTGTGACATATAGTGAACGAATCACTTATCAGAATGTCAATATCTACACCGAAATGGTAAAGAAATCCTTTTAGGAGTCAGTTTTGACGCGATCTTTACCGAAGTATGCTTTCGAAACAAACCTACTTCAATTAGGTCTTTTGAAGGTTGTAATGTGGCCTGGTTCACGGTTTGAAAAAATGATACAAGGCTCAAAGTTCTTTTTTAACCCACCCACTCTCCTTGATGTTCTCCAGTCCTATATTCAGCTAATTTGACACAAGCTCTCACCTCTCAAAGGTTGGATGACAAGAGTGATGGTTTAAGGAACCCACAAGTTTTCGGAGTGATAGTCACTCGCTTTTCGTCTTTGGTGTCTGGAGTCACACGAATTGTTCTTCGTCATTTTTTATATTTCCCTATTTTTGCCTGGACTGGCTCTTTTGAGCATATCTTTTGATTTCGAAGTCCAGCGGGATGCTCTAATTTTTTCCTAAGCCATTTGTTTACAAGTACTCGACTTAGCGGGCTCTTTATTTTTTCTTTTTTTGTTCTTTTTGTTTTTTTTCCAGGAACAAATCGTGTGACACCGGCTTGTCTAACATGTTTGAAAGGATTGTGACTTCCTAACTCCTTGGCTGGTGAGGGATAACCACTGTGGTTTTTTAGGTACGACCTCTACAGGTGTGATTAATCCTCGAAGGGGAACACTCCTTCTGCAATTTGGATGCTTAGTCAAATTAACCAACACCTACCATACCCCAGGTTAAGATTGAGGGTTTTTCGTTTTCAGAAAGAAACTCCTACTACTAGGCTTAAAGGGGTTGACAAGGGATTATCTTCCTTATATCTCTGGTGTTTAGGAATTTGAAACAATACATGTACATCATCATCAGAGGTTTTATTCAAAAGCATACAATTGGAAGCTTTGCGTCTTTCAACTTTGTCATCCTCCCTCGGATTCCGCTTAAACAAGCGTTTGACATCAATAAAAAAGTATTGAGTGAACACGAATGGATTTAATCAAAACATGTATATTCATTTCATCATCATTATCAATTGAAAACAAATAAGTTTCACAAATAAAATTCACACTTAAACAGAAAAGAAACTACAAATGCAAAGAAATGACATGATAAAAAGATTGCCAGCTTCGGGGAACTGGGCTTTCCGATCTTGATTTGCTACTGGACTATCCATCTTCAGAATTGCTTGTCAAAGTCAGTCTGATACTCTTCTGAACATCTGCTCTCATTGAATTCCTCCATAACATTAACTGCTGGACCCACATGACTGGATGAAAGAGGATTGTTGATCTGGATACCCTGAGGTGTGATGGAGAACATGTTGAAGTCAAGAAGAGTCTGAATTTTTCTTCTAAGCACCTTACAGTCTTCGGTTGAATGCCCCTGTGCCCCAACATGGTACTCACAGCAGACGTTGACATCAAAACTTGGTGGATACAGAGGAATCTCTGGATTAATCCTCTTCGGCACTATCAATCTACCTCTAATCAAATCCGGCAACATCTGACTGACGATATCGACAACTGAGTGACATGATTCTTTGGCCTCCTTGGTCTCTGCCGGGCGTGCTGACGTGGCTGATGACGGTATGACTGTTAACTCTGGAGGGGAATAGATATCTGATATACATACCCATCAGGTTGTTGACTCTGAACACTCGAAATGTTTGAAAACTGAATCTGAGGTATTGGAGATTTCGTGATGGAATTACTTTCTTTCTCCCATTCTTCTTGAGAACTAACGACTTATTCACTTTCATAAACCGAGATATCTGAGGTGTCCCAAATCTTTCCACTCTTGAGTCCGCTCTCAATACGTTCCCCCATTATCATCAAGTCGGAAAAGTTTACTGCCGTACTACCAATCATTTTGTCGAAGTAATGACCTTGTAAAGTATCCACGAACATGTCAATCAATTCTCTGTCTAGAATGGGTGGTTGAACGTGAGCAACTAACTCTCTCCATCTTTGCACATACCCTCTGAAGGATTCATCATCCGCTTGAGATAATTCTTGCAATTGCATGCGACTGAGAGTCATGTCGAGATTATAATCGTTCTGCTTCACAAAGGCGTTGGCTAGGTCTGACCATGATTGGTTGCAACCACTCTCCAACTGCATGTACCACTATTTACAGGCTATAGGTGATGATCAAACTCATAGAGAGGTGGCTAGAACTCAGAAGAAAGATATCAAGTTGATCTTGTAAATTTTGCCTTCAAAAAGGGCAAAGTTGGCAAGATGAGCCAATCTGCCCATACCACTCGATTTCCAAGCTTTCCTATAAATAGAACCTTCTCCTCAATTCTAAACTACACCATATTGAGCTAGAAACCAAGCCAAATCTCTTTCATTCTTATGATCCCCACCTTCTTGCAAGTTGAGAACTTGGTTCCCTTAAGGCACATAATCGACCTTTGCACAAACCCTTCCAAAACTCATTCCAATCATCAAACACCTCTACCAACACTTCACACACATCACAAATGATGTATTGAAGCTATTCAAACACTCACTTTCATCAAAAAACTTCTCACTCAAAAATTCAACTGTCAATCCATAAAAGTTTGACTTTCTGCACTTTCACAACCACAACTCTGTCCAGCACTTTTCCAACCTTTCCAACACCTCAAACACCTTCCATATAAATTGTTTGAGCTATCCAAATCATTACCACACTTCTATAACATCATTTCCTTACATTTCACTTTGGAGTTTTTTGGTCCATTCTTGCATAAAGCACCATTCTGTCAAGACAGATGCTTGGAGGAGTTTTGGATCACTTGAACATCTCACTTGAGGTATTTTGAAGCTGTTTGGATCATCACATCTCAACTGAACTTCTTATTTTGTTCATTCTCTTGAAGCTGTTTCCATGCTCTTTATATCTTATTCATGTTTGAATGAATGCTTATGTGTGCTTTAACTTTGTTAAGTTCCCCCAAGTGATGGAACTTGTTAGTTCTTATACAGTTGCCTTGTTATCCTTTTTTCCAAAGGAAGGTCTATTTATTGACTCCATAGTCATAGATAGCTCATTATGCATCCCCCTTGACTTGGTTAAGTCATTAGGTCCTTTAACTTAGTTAAGTTAGAACATATATCCATTAGACTTTGCTTTAAGTCTAAAAGACCTACCCCTTGTTAGGAGTATCCTTCAATTATAACTTTAAGATAGAGTTTGTCAACTCTATGTAAGGATCATTGTCACGATTACTTACTTCCTTCTTGGCTTTTGTCATAGTCAATCCCTTTGAGTGATAATTTAGATCTAGAGAATTTTTGTCAAACTCTACACAAACATTGTTATGTGTGTTCCCCTTAGAGTCTTGACCATAGTCAAGTATTCCTCAAAACCCTAGTTAGGAGAACTACGGTTGCTCTAATTCCATCCTAGTAAGGATACATAGGCATAAGATGGTATATCTTTGCAAGAAAACTTAGAACTATCCTTAGGTCTTTACCTAGAACTTTGCCCTAAACTTTACCCCATAACCCTAGAAAACTACAGATGTCTAGGATGTGAAATACCAACCCTAGGCATAACAAACCCCCGATCCCGGAATACTTAGCGTTGTTTTACATCGTGCAAAAGGTTTTTCTTTCTTTAACCTTTCCTTTAGATAAATCAAAGCTCGGTAGTGAATTTCAATGAATTAAGATTCAAGTTAATCAATAGCTTGACATCTGATTCTCACTGCAACACTAAGTTTCTGGTACAATTAATTTTTGTCTTGTTACTGCATGAGAGGTCAATTTCAAGTTACAAGTTATGTGGTATGTGTTTGTTGCATAATGCATTATAGGTTATTGCTGGGATATCATTTTCAGTTTCATGCTTGCAGTTTCTTTTGGCATGTTGCTCTTGTTGTTTTGTGCAGGTAGAGGCTGGTGCGGATTGGTTTATAGTCTAGCAAGTGTGGTCAAGGTTGCATACATCTCACAGGTTTTTGTGTATAATTGTCTTGGCCTTGGAGGTAGGTATGTTGTTATATGTGATGTTGATGTTTGCACGCAGTTTATGGCTTGGAGTGTTTGTTTTGTTGCATCAAGAATGCAAGTTGTACATGATGTTGCATGAGCTTCTTGTTTTTTTTTCTTCTTCTTTTTTGTTTTTATGGCAAATGGGCTTTGGTTGTATGGGCTTTTGAATTTCTTTCAAAATTGTTGTTTTAATGTTTAATGGGTTGTATGGGTAGTTAAAAATGGATATGAAAATGTATAATGGATATTTGAATATGGGTTGGATACTTGGTTTAAGGAAATGCGTAATGGTTTGGATTAGAAAAAGTGAAAAATGGATATGAAAATGGAAATGGATAATTAAATGGGTTTAATGGATATTGGAAAATTGCTTAAATAAAAAATGGATACTAATAAATGGACCTAGAAAATGGATAAGAAAAATATGGATAACTGAAATGGGTAATTGAATTGAAAAATGGTTTAGAAATGTGAATTGCCCCTCCACTGATATTCTCCAACAACACATCCATGAAACCTTGACTTTTCACACTGAACCCCGATACACTAACTTGAATGCTCTGCAACCTGAATTCACCAGACGAACTTGAATTAGCACAAAAAACCTAATTGGAGCCTCAACTTGAACTCACTTGAATTATGCACACCCTGGCCTTGATCATGGAACAAACTCTTGCCCAACTAAGATTAGATCATACCAAAGTGAACTTCAACCATTACTGAGCACACACTTGACCTGATCATTTTATCTGAACCTCGATTCACCCTTGCAATAACATGGACTCAGACAAAAAGGGAAATGGCAGTAACTACATATTTTTTGTATTTTTTGAATAATGGTTAGTAAACAGAAAATAAAACAACTAAGGGTAATATACAGGTAGGACAAATTTGGGGTATGACAGTTGCCCCTATTTTATCTTGGACCTGAAGGTATGAATAGCAACGACTTTCATACATTCGAGGTAAAAGAGGAATAAATACTAGAATACCCCGAATTTTGACCAATTGAAAAATGGGATAGATGCAGTGATATGTTGGAGATGCAAATGAATGGCATGCTTGAGATGCAATATATGGTATGATCCAATGATTGCTTTGCTAGTCTTGGTAAGAGAGATATCCTTGCAGGATTCCAAGAGAAGAAAGTATGGCACGGTGGTATAATTATAAACTGAAACTTCTTCTGCAAAAGGTAGAGAGACGCCTTGTGGTAGGACAGTGTGGCTTGGTTTAGGGATGATAAGGTTTTCTGCTACAAAAGGTAAAGGATACTTACGAAAGGAAAGGAAGAGAATAAATACCTCTTGCAAAAGGCAAGGAGGGCTCCTGAACAAAAGGTTAGGAGAAAGATATGATTGGTTTTCCTTCTGAAAAAGGCAGAGAGAGCTCCTGAACAAAAGGTTATGAGCAAGATATCTCCTTCTACAAAAGGTAGAGAGGACTCATGAACAAAAGGTTAGGAGAGGGTATGGGGTGTAAACTTCTTCTACAAAAGGTAGAGATGATTTATGATAAAGTTATGATTGGTTTTCCTTCTGCAAAAGGTAGAGAGGGCTCGTGAACAAAAGGTTAAGAGAGAGATAGATGATGCTTCCTTCTGCAAAAGACAGAGAGGACTCCTGGACAACAGGTTAGGAGAAAGATAGATAATTTTTCCTTCTGCAAAAGGCAGAGAGGACTCTTGAACAAAAGGTTAGGAGAAATATTAACTGAATTTATTTTCTCTTGCAAAAGGCAAGGAGGATCCTCAGCAAAAGGCTGGGCGAATTTGTGAAGGCCGTGCAAAAGGCAGCAACGAGTTGAACTCAATGATGAGGTCACTCACAAAAGGTAAGCAGAAATAGGTGTGTTTTCCCAAAGGCAAGGGCGTAGGATAATTACAAAAGGTAAGCTAGGTGACATGATTTACAAAAGGTAAGTGAAAAGAGGAATCCTCTGAAAGAATCATGCCAGAATGTCCACATGAATTCATGCTTTCTAGAAAGACTGGCTAAGTGTAATGATGATTAATGTATGCAAAATTTCAATGCATGCTTAGGATGCTGGTGAAATGAGGATATGTGATCTAGGGTTATGAACGTGCCAAGTATGGTTGGGCTTTGGTTAGGGGTGCCAAGTACAATTGGGCTTTGGAGGTGGTGGTAAAGATTCATTTTTTATGGACTTTATTCTTTTTTGTCAACGAAAGTGAACTTTGAAGGTGAATTACCAGACGAGAACTGGTTTTTAAGGGGTATACTACCAGAATAGAACTGGTGGAAAAAGGTTAAGTTGTCAGACGAGAATTGACTCCTTGTGTTCTGTCAGATGCAAACTGATTCTAAAGAGAAAATTGACTACAAGACGAGAACTGGTGTTAAAAGTAGGCAAAAGAATAGGTGACCAGACGGGAACAGGTTTAGCATCTATCTACCAGGCGGGAACTGGTATTTTGCAAATGATTTTCCAGACGGGGACTGGGTTTGAAGTGATTTAGGTTACAAGGCTTTTTGAGGTCTGATTCATGTAGTGGGGTTATGCCCGATGATGAGATGATATGAATGACTCTATGCATGAGCTAAGCAACCTGACTAATGCATAAGGATGATTTATGCAATGATATGAACGTTTCCATAAATGTCCCTAAGGTATGTAATAAAGAGAAGATCTTTTTTTATCAAAGCTTCTTGTTTGTGAAAGGTGATTTGGTAGGGTAGTAGCATGATTCCTCGACACTCGTCTTAAACTTTGGGATTACTGACCAAGTTCGCTAGAGAAGCTTTGAAGGCATGGAAAGAAGTTTCCCCTCTATGGCTCATCTTGCCCCAGTCTGGTGAGTCTTTGAAGAATTTTTCCTTGAAAGGAAGTTTGGAAGTAGTTTGCCATGAGATGACCTCGAGATGGCTTGCCCTAGAATCTTGCATCATGAAAGGATTTGTCCTTAATTAACCGACTCTTTGGGTGGTTGGCTTTAGTGTACCCTTAAGGGAGCTTGTCCCAGAATGAGTGTTGGAGCATCTTAACTTATGTTGATCGAGTGTTGGGGGGATTTGCCCTTAATCAAAAGAATCTATGGGTAAGCTTCCCTTGGTTGGTAGAGTCTTGAGATGATTCTTTCTAATCAAGTGATTCTTGATTGATCTTCCCCTTGATTAACTGATGCTTAGGGACTTGCTTTATACTGACTGATTCCATAATCATTGGATGTCAATGCCCCTGATCCATAGGACTACAAGGTATTCTTGATTCTAATCCACTTTGATGAATGATCATGTCCTCTTTGGTTGCTCCTTGTTGGAACTTCCTTGATGTGAAGTACTGACTTGCAGTCAAAATTATTCATTCACAAATGGCAATTTTAATGCAACGCTCATGCAAGCTTTGAAAAAATCAATCATTATTGGAATGATGTGATAGTGTGTAACGAATGAACCATTAGTCCAAATGCAGTGCTGATTTAGCTAGTGAAAGATATAGTAAGAAGATGACACTAATACATGTGATTAGAAAATCTGTAGGAGTCAGTTTACATAACCTTATTGTAGTATACTCTCAGAATAAAACCCACCTCAATTAGATATTTTGAGGATTGTAACATGGTCTGGTTCACGGTTATAAAAACAAAAGATATAAGGCTTAAAATTGATTTGTACCAACCCTTCTTAGTGATGTTATGTAGTCCTACGTTCAGTTAATTCGACACGCACATTCATCTCCAAAGGCATCTCGATGGTGTGAAAGTGAAAATGAGGATTCAAGATTTGCTTGAAATGATAGTCACCTTACTTTTGTCATGAATGTCGGTGACTTTTTTTATTTTGTGATATTGTGGTCACTGAATCTTGTTTTTTGTTTGTTTGAGGATTTGAGGACCTCTTTTGCTTTTAATTTTTGTTTTGATCCCTAATTTTTTCCTGGACTAATTTTTTTTCCAAGTCCACCAGGATTGCCCTAATGTAAAGTGATATCTTCCAATGCTTCTTCTGCACTCCTTTTATACTGGTTGAGATGAGAGACTTTCGTTATGCAAAGTTTTGGTCACTATGTGAAGTCAGCTTGCTCTACCTTGAAGAATTTTAAACCACCCCTGGAAACCGCCATACTTCGCTATGTAAACTATTCTCACTTCTGCTCGCTTCAACCAAAACTGGGTTATTTGGATTCTATTTCTTTCTATTGTTGCTCGCTTCTGCTTTGCTATGTGACCTTCTCTAGGCGACCTTTGCTATTCAAAGTAAAGTTCTCTATGCGAACTTTTCTTGCTTCTGCTTGCTTCAAGCGAAATTGGGTGATTTTGATTCTGTTTCTTTTTGTTAATGCTTGCTTCAGCTTCGCTATGCGAAAGTTGCAGGGCATGAATTCTTCTTGCTTGTAACTGATGTTTTCTTTTGCTAATTCCTTCAAAACCATGAACATTCAAGAGTAACATCCTTTTGGATCATTGTTAGTCAAGTTTCATCCTTAAAAGTGAATGGAAGCAAGCATTTTGTTCGAGTTTTGGCCAAAGATATATCAACTATTGGACTTCCATCAAATTCTCCCCAACTTAGTTTCTTGGTTATCCTCAATCAAGAGCATGATCTTTTTAAGAAATGTTTTCATGACTTTCAATCAAGTATTTGAAATAACACTTTGAAAAATGAATGGTTCAAATGATTACTTGTCAAGCAAGAAATATGTTTAACTGATTTATAGAATCAAAGCATGATTATGGAATTAAGTTCTCGCCCAAAAAATCACATCATAATCTCACAATTATAATGGCACAACCTTCTTGAATTTTTCCTAACACTTTTCTTCATACAAAATAATGAAGATTTTTCAATTTATTTTATATGGTGTGATGACTCTCATTTAATCACTTGGTCAAGATCCAAGTCGATTCATGTTTTCATCCAAACAATTTAGTAATTTGAGCAAATGAAGGCGTAAATCACATAGGGCTTGTTAAGGTTGTAATGTGGCCAGATTTCATAAAGAGATGGTTTTTCTCCTAAAGCTAATTTTCAAAAATCCATCCACTTTTGTAGCTTGTCTTGCTTCACTCATTGCTTTATCACCATGCTTTTGACTTTTCTTTTCTTTTCTTTTCAGTCATTCAATTTCTTTATGATACCATTTTTTTTATTTCTCCCTTTTCTTTATTTCTTTCTTTTCTACTTTGGAACCTCATCATCTTTCTCCCCAACTTGTTTCTTTTCATGAGTGAAGCTTCTAATGATTCATATCTTTTTGGTTTAAATTGTAAAAAAGAATTTGGGATTGGATCATACCTTTTCTTAGTGATTTTTTATTTTTCAAAATTTGATCTATCCTTTGATTTTTCTGGTTTCAAAAAGGTTTCATGAATGCTCATTCACTTACTGGTTTTAATGAGATTCTTTTTGGCATAGTGGTTTTTCTCAAAATCAAACAATTTCCTTGATCATCTTTATACCTTTACGAAGCTCAAATGGAAAATTTGGATTGAAGATGAATCAACCGAGTCCTACGCAAGGATTTTACAGTTTGTTTATGTAAATCATGGAAGTTCACCTCACTTTTCTGGTTTTTGCTAATGATTTAAGCAAGTGTGCACAATGTAAAATAAGACATGTTATGACTTTATAAGAGAAAACAAAATTCGAAATCATGCTAACATTCTACAAAGCAAGTAAACATATATCTTGCTTGACTTTCGTCTTATTTCTATCATTACCACTCACTCTTTCCTTGTTGAAAGTTCAAGATACTTAATTTGGCCTTTGTTCAAAATACCAGACGAAGCACTCTATGCTTGACAACAACAAATTTTCAAAACAAACTTATGGTATACAAACCATTTAAAGGAGTGCTAAGTGAGTTTACAGTATGAACTACCATCAAAAAGTTTCAAATGATTTCAACATACAACTAACAAACTGACATTTCAAAAGAAAGTACTAAAATCGAAACTGAAACTGAAAGGACTGAAAGCTAAAAATAAAATGACTTACAACATTAGGTTGCCTCCCAACCAGCGCTTCTTTAACGCCATTAGCTCGACACCTGTTTCAAGTGAATTCAAGGTGGTTTCTATGAAATGATCGAAGCACCTTTTCCACTATCACGTGGTCTTGCCTCGTCCTTTTGTTCTTTGGCACTAGCATCCATTTTGAAGCATATTCCTTTGGTGATTGGATGATTGATGTCTTCAAACAAACTAAAATTGACATCTTTGTCTTGCATTCTAACCTTCATTAATCCATGATTTACATCTATCATTAATCTTGTTGTCTTTATGAAAGGTCGACCCAGAGTTAGAGGCATGTCACCATTTTCCTCAATATCCATCACCACAAAATCTACAGGAAATAAAAATTTATCGATTTTAACCAATACGTCTTTAGCTATTCTTGATGGTCGGGTGATGGATTTGTTTGCTAGTTATAATGTCGTTTTCGTATGTTTCATGTCCAAATCACCTACCCTCTTAACTACTGATAAAGGAATGAGATTTATGCTGGAATCGAGATTAATCAATGCATTTCCAACATTTACGTTTCCTATAGTAAAAGACAACGTAACTCTTCCAAAATCAGTTTCTTTTTGTGGAAGAGTATTTTGAATAACAACACTACAACCAACATCGACTTGAATTACTTCTTCATCCATGATTCTCCGTTTCTTTGTCAGAATTCCTTTCATGAACTTTGCTTGTGTTGGGATCTGTTCAAGTGCTTCAACCAATGGAATGTTAACTTGTAACCTTATAAAAATGTCTAGGAACCTTGTATATTGCCTTTCTTGGTTTGGTGGGAGCATGAGGATACAGTAGGTGTTGTGCAGGCTGATTTTCTTTTTCTTCTCTTGTTTTCTGCTTTTTCCACTTTCCACTTAAATCTTTTTCATTTTCAACTACCTCTTCCTCAATTTCTTTATCTTCTACTTCCTTCTCATTTTCTTCCTCTTGTTATCCTCTTCTTTCAACAACAACTCTTTCCTTCTCCGCATTTTCATAAAATCCTATTTCAATCATTCAACCACTCCTTGTTGTGATTGTGTTGCAATGTTCCTTTTGATTTTTCTGCGGTGTAGCTATGAAGGTACCTCCTTATTAATCTGCCAGGTGTTTTGCAATTTTTCCAACTTGTTTTCCAAGTTCCTGATTGAGGCATCCGTATTCTTATGATATGTAATGGATAATTGCATGAATTGGTTCAACGTGTCTTCCAGTTTGAATATTTTGTCCGGATGTGTTGTATGTTGCGATTGTTGATGAAAATTCTGATATTAGTTAGACCTGTTTGATGTTCCTGCTTCTTGCCTCCAGCCTTGACCATAGTTGGTGTTATTTATGCTTTGATAGTTCTGGTTTCCTTGGTATGGTGCTACTCATTATTGGTTTCCCATATAATTGACCTCTTCATTTATTGGAGGGCAAAAACCTGTAGGATGGTCACCATTACATAACTCACACACGACTATTTGTTGTGGTTTATTAGCCGAGTCGTGCATCTCCTTGAGTTGTTGTGGAAGTTTGGAAAGCTGCTTGGTTAATTCCTCCACTGTTTGAGTGAGAATTTTGTTTTGTGCCAATATTGTATCGCTTGAGCCTAACTCCAGTAATCCTAGTTTTCGTTATGCAGTGCCTCTGTTATACTAAACTTTAGGGTCATTAAGATCCATACGATTGATGATAGCCACTGCCTCTTCTGCACTTTTGGATAATAACGAACCACCGACAGTTGCATCAAGTAGAAGCTTTGGTTGTGGTTGTAACCCATTATGGAAGATGTGGATTTGTGTGAGTTCATCAAAGCCATGATTTGGACATTTTCGTAGTATAGACTTATAGCGCTCCTGTAATACCCAAAATTTTACCCTCAAATTAGTCGATTCATGTCGCATGTCATCTCATTTTTGCATCAGCTAACTATTAACAGGTTACATAGTTTGTTTCATTTTGCAGGAACCACGTCTGGTACACTTTGGTGGTTAAAGGGCAAAATGGTCATTTTCACGTTGTTTGCTGACAGTCATTGAAGCTGAGTCATCATCAAGGATTTATTGAATAATTAGAGCTTCTGTTTCCGAGTTACTTCAAGATAAACGGAAATTTGCTGTAGTTCTAGCATCAGGATGTTTGAAATACAGTAATTAAGTCAGCAGGCCGAGTCTCTGTCACCAGTGGATTTCTGAGGCACCTATTTTGTCATGTTGGTTAGTTTAAGATATTCATTTGGTTTGGTTCAAGGCAATGCAAGAATCTGCTCTGCGAAATTGGGTTTCAACAGGCATTTATTTCTCTGTTTCTTCTGCTACCTGTCACTTAAATTTCTCAAAAGGAAAGCGGTACAAAGTTGGCTCTAGTCGGGATTTGTCATATTTATTTAATGGAAATTTTTGGCCGATCCAGTGCATTTGGATTTAGTCATTAGAAACTAATTGGGTTTTGACGCGGAGTTTATTTTCTGTTAATTGGATTTCTCTGGGTGTTGAGTTCATCTGAATTTGGGATTGGCGAAGTTAATTCATCTGTGAAGGTTTAATTGATTAATTTTTATTCAGTTGAATTTAATTAGAGGCGCCCATTCATTTAATTGGATTTTGTTTAAGAAGTTCACTTGGTTTCGGGTGAGACATTTGGAGAGAATACTCAGATAGTAATAGAAAAATATATTGAATTTATTCATAATAATTTTATTATTATTATTTAAAGTTACAAAGAGGAATTGAATTTGAAGGAAAAATATTTATTGAATTATTTCATGAATATTTTCTATTACAAAGTACAAAAAAGAAATTAAGTTACATTTTGTTTCCTAAAAGTTCCTAAATTCCTAAGTTCTTCATGTCAACCGACTCTTCCGAGTAATTTCTTTGAGATTTTGCTTCATACCTGCACGACAAAACAGAGAAACAGAACAAAGCAAACAAAGGGTTAATGTTAGAAAATTGGTTTTGTTCGACACCCTCAGAAAAGCTTCATCACCGGGTGTCGGGAGGGCAACGACCAATGCCGAAGCCGACTCCCTTTCCTAATCCCGACCTCGGCATAAACCAGTAATATCTGTTCTTAATTGTCGGGACAATCGGAAGAAGAGAAAAAGAAGTTTTTAGCCGAAAAGTGATTTTGCCGAAAAAGATTGAAGCCAAACAGGTCACTAGTCCAATCCAGAATGGAAAAATCCAGTCTATCAAGTAAATAATGTGGATACCCAGATCAAGATCAGATTCGAGGCAAAGCATACATATCCAATCCGAAATCGATAATCCATCATCTGATAACAAAATCCATATCAGAGGCAAATCAGTATCAGATACATCAAAAAGAATGCAATCCTATCAGAAAAGATAACAAAAATCTAAGTCATATCAGGGACAGAAACAAAATCCAAATCAAGTCCGAAAATGAAGATCCAAAGCAGAATCCAAGGACCCAAATCCATATCTGAAGCAAATCAAACATATCAGAAAAATCTCAATCAGATCATATCAGATACAATCAGCAAAAATCAAATCACCAAAATTAATAATGTGAGATTCGAAATCTAGGCCCTGCAGAAGATTATAAAAATAGACAATCAAAAGCAAAACGGGAGGCCGTGAAACCCTAACAGAATCACAAAAACGACATAAAGGCCAACACCACAAATCAAAGAACAGGGAACATGCATCATACTCAGTTCTCCTACAATATAGACCTGACTTATTCAACTAAAGACTTGGTAAACTAAATTATTCAACTACAGACCTTAAAAAAATGAAAAGTTTATAGTCTTCTATTTTATAGACTCAGACTTACCTGTATGTTATTTTTTCACAATTATTAGAACTTCACTTTATTATTTTGATAGTGAAATTCAGACTTGTAATGAAATATTTATTATTAGAACTTCACTTTATTATTTTGGTAATGAAATTCAGACTATTTATCAAAATAGGTTCAGACTTCACTTTATTATTTTGTCATTTCTTCACAATTACTAAAAGTCTTTATAACTTCATTATAACTTCACTCTTATTTTGTCTTTAACTAGTGTTATATAATTGGAGTAATATTATGTAATTTTCCATCCTATACTAACAAATTTTAATTTTTAGATATATTTAAGAATTTACGAATTTAATTTATACATAGACTAGATACATCAACTTAAAATGATTTGTTTCCAATGCAGAATTTATAATATATATGAAATTCTTTAATTTATTTTCTTTTATATATATATATATATATATATATATATATATATATATATATATATATATATATATATATATATATATATATATATATATAAGACTATAAACTTCCAATAATAAATGAATATGATGCATGTTTATTTATTTAATTGAAGAAAAGTTGTTTGATGTAACAGGGTAGTAATAATAAAATGGAATTCTGGAATCTTTTTGTTGTTGCATTAATGCCTATTTTTAAGGTTCTGTTGATTACTGTTCTTGGTATTTTCCTTGCACTTGATCGTTTTCATATACTCAGTAACGAAACTTCAAGAAAAAACTTGAATACTGTAAGTTCATTGTTTTTTTATTTATAAAATATTTTATATTTCAAAAGCTCTATTAATATATGAAAAAAATTTCTTATATATATATATATATATATATATATATATATATATATATATATATATATATATATATATATATATATATATATATATATATATATATATATATATATATATATATAACACTTGGTAAAGTCAGATTGATTTGAAATAATTTTTTTAAATCATAAATAGTAGAACCAAACTCAGTAAGCTCTAATCCTTTTGGTAAATAACTAGAATTGTTAACTAATCGGTGTATTCAAAATAAAATTGTTTATTCAAAATAAAATAAAATTGTTAACTAACCATGCATTGCTTATTTTTATTATTTATGTTTGGTTTGTTGTTCATCTCATGTGTATTCTTCTAATAGGTTGTGTTTGCTTTCAATTTGGTTCTAATAGGAAGCACAAAAGAAGTGGAAGACGATGTTCAGAGATTGTTACTCATGGTTCTGAAAATGGGCGACACACACTTGGAATTAAAATTAAGTCATTGTGCAAGTGTCATTAATTTTTATATGTCAGCTAAGTGTATCAGAGAGTTATTGGTGGGTTTTCAATGGCTTGACGTGTCTATTCTGCAAGTTTGGTCCACGTAAGTACATTTTCTTTTTTTTATTACTGTTAATACATATTAATATGTTATATCTCTCATCACTTTGACTCTAATATTTACTTTAAAATTATTCAGGTATATTCATCGTGTATGTATTGATAATTCCACATCGGAAGTATATGGATTTATGGACCCTGCTAGGTGTGTGTATGTTGATAATATGCAAAAAAATGAAGCAGAGGTTAAAAAATACATACAAGATAAGTTACGTGACGAAAACAGAGTGTGTCACTTACTACCATTTATTCATGGGTAAGTTTGTATGAAATTGTGTTTTTTATTTTTTTATTTTTGATAACATAGATATTTGATGTGTTTTTTGTGTTTCCACGCACACGTACAGAGACCATTGGAAATTAATAGTCATTTGTCCAAGAGACAATATTGTGGTCGTCTTTTGTTCACTTCATCGGGAACTTAATCCAACCATGAAGAAAATTGTTACAAAGTAAGTTTATATTTTATGTGAATTTTGTTATAGTATATGTTATATCTCATATACATAAAATTTTACAAAAGTAATTTCATATTTTATGTTGCTCTATATGAATTTTTTTCTGAATTAGTGCTTTCGGGGTTTATCAAATGGCAAATGGAAATAGAAAAAAGGCTACATGGCTCCAACCCAAAGTAAGCGTCATGTAAATTATAATTTTATATTTAATTTTATCATAAGTATTCACTAACTGTGTCATTTATTTTAGACAAGGCGACAACATAACTCTATTGACTGTGGATACTATGTTATGAAAAATATGTTGGATATTGTCTCTGCCAACATAACCGAGTCTTGGTTGCAGGTAAATAAAAATAACTTTACTTTGTTATTTACTTTGCATTTGCAACTTAAGGTGAATTTTCAAAGAATGACTTTATATTGCTATTTACATATTGTAGGTATTTGATGATCCAACAGAATTAACACAAGATGATTTGTATGATTTGCGACTCCGTTGGGCAAAATGTTTCTTTGAGTTATATAAAAATTAAACTTTATATGGTGAGTTATATAGAATTTTCTATGTATACCTAATTTGAGTTTCTTGACTTTGGTATTGTCTGCTGATGTTTATTGTTATTATTATTTATTGTCAGCAAATGTGATTTTGGTGTTCTCTACCGAAGCTAGCTACAACGGATTTCTTGTGGATTGCATGTTGGTATTCAAGTGTGGTAAAGGACTTATAAATGGTTGAATATTGAAGAAAGAATATGTGTACTAGATTAGTACTTTTGTTCCTCAATTAGTACTTTTGTAAATCAATTTCTTGTGGATTGAACAGTTGTATGTATACTAGATTAGTACTTTTGTAAATCAATTTGTTCATGTTGAAGAATATGTGTATCCTAGCTATTTGGTGCAATGAAACTAAAAGGTTAGTTGAAAAAATATAAAAAATTGCATACCAAATAGGGACTAAAATTTGGTATGTGTGATGTTGGAAAAATATGAAAAATTAAGTACCAAAAAAATTACAGGGATTCCATATCGATTCGGATAAAAATTAGTCTAAATATTTAAGAAAAACAACCTACATTTAACATCGGGTGGGTGTGCTTAAAAACCGATGTAAAAACATAAATTTTGAAGACACGTAGCACACCTTTTACATCGGGTCAAAAAGGAAACCGATGTAAAAAAACATACCTATGACACCTTTTACATCGGGTCAAGAAGGCAACCGATGTAAAAAAACACACCTATGACACCTTTTACATCAGTTCTACTGACCAACCGATGTAAAAAATCACCTATGACACATTTTACATCGGTTCCGAATAACGACCGATGTAAAAAGTGCTTTTTTTTATAAAAAAAAATTAATAATAATATATTTCACATCAGTCTTAACTGTCAACTGATGTAGTAGATGTATTTTTTACATCGGTCTATGACCCGATGTAAAATGTCTTTGATTTACTACATCGCTTGGCTTTACATCGCACCCAGACCCGATGTAAAATGTGTTTTTGGCCCGATGTAAAAAGTCATTTCTGCACTAGTGAAACGGTCGTGAATCACCCATGAGTACACCGATCGGAAGCCACCGTTGAATCCCACCGTTCCGACGAAGTCCGAAGATTCTTAGTTGAGAATCTTCAATGGACCCAGAAACTGTAAGCCTCAGAGTCTGATTGCTCATCATCGGCCGTCATCATCGTCGGCACCGATAAAGCATCAATAACCACGCGAAGCCCTAACGACAAGCGACAACAGCGCTGTAAATCATCAAACATCAGTGATCAGTGCATATTTATGCACATTCTCCTATATTTTTACTTAGGCATTTCTTTACTTTATTTTGATTATTTTTATGTTTTATTATGTTTTTACATTTTATTTTATTTTTGGTTTAATTTGATTTTCGCACTTTATTTTTCAGCTTTAGCAGTCTGCACGGAAACGATCATAACTGGAGTTCCGGGAATCCGTTTGAGGCGTTCTAAAAATCGGCGGAAAGCTAAGAGAGAGAGCTACGACTTTTGTGTTGGAGCCGAAGTCAGATTCGGAGCTCAAAATTCCAGAATTCCGTTTCAAGTTACAACATTAGGAATTTATTTTAGTTTTGGGTCTGGGTTAGATTTTCGACCCAGTTGGGTTATGACCCGAATTCTGGTTTTTATCCTCTTTAGTCTAGGTCTGGCCGTACAGCCAAAATATCCTATACACTATTCACGAAAAAAGAGAGGTTGGAGAAGAACTCATGGAAAACTAATACCTCCGGGTAAATCCTGCTGTGTATGGTTTCAACACTTTGAGGTTATTATAATATCATTTTAAATCTGATTCCTTTCAATCCCTTTCTATGAAGTCATTTGCTTAATTTGATTGCAATTGTTTGCTTAATTCAATTGTTGTTCATAGGATAGAATTTATTAAATTCGATTGTATGCATGTTCCTAAATTTAATTGCGTGTTATCGTTTGCTTAATTCGTTAATTCGTCATATTCTTAACCGTTTGCTTAATTCGGTAAACAGGAACATAATTCATTTGATGTTAGTAAGCGCTTGTCTGATTAATATCATAATCGAATAGGATTGGAGCCATTTAGGGATTGATGTTATAATAGTCGATGATAAGTCGGAACCCGAATCAGTAGGATTAGCCGTTTTATCTTATTTTAATAATCATTTTTTTTATAATCACTTATTTTCAGTATTTTTACTCTTAATCAAAATTCAAACCCCCATAAATTATTACTTTATTGGTCAATCACTACAAGAATCCTTTTGAGAACGATATTTCGAGTCACTGTCGCTGTACTGCATTTTTCTAAAATTACTCGTTTTTGATCCGCGAGCGACCGCGGATTAAAAGCAAAACGGGAGGCCGTGAAACCCTAACAGAATCACAAAAACGACATAAAGGCCAACACCACAAATCAAAGAACAGGGAACGAGCTTACCAAAACGGTCGTGAATCACCCATGAGTACACCGATCGGAAGCCACCGTTGAATCCCACCGTTCCGACGAAGTCCGAAGATTCTTAGTTGAGAATCTTCAATGGACCCAGAAACTGTAAGCCTCAGAGTCTGATTGCTCATCATCGGCCGTCATCATCGTCGGCACCGATAAAGAATCAATAACCACGCGAAGCCCTAACGACAAGCGACAACAGCGCTGTAAATCATCAAACATCAGTGACAAAAGATGAACGGACGAACAAAGAACGAGCCAAGCCGTTGTCAGACTCAGAAAATGGATCCGACACTGTTTCGTCATCATCGTCCAATACTGTCGAGAACATCATCAAACGTAAGCCACAAAATCATGTTTCTGCGTTTAATGTTGTTTGTTTTCGTTTCAGGGTACCAGGACGAAAGAAGAAGAGGATATTCATGGTTCGTTCATGGCCAAAGAAGAAGAAGACGGAACAAATGCTGAGAAGAGAAGGCGAAATCTGTCGCCGCTGGGAATGAATGGGGTTTAAAACCCTAATTGGTTTCCACCCTTTTTTTTGTATTTTATGAGACTGGGTCGGGTCTGGGAAGTGGGTACCCAGCGCGACCCATTTTCTTGTTTTTTATGTTTTTTGTTGTTAAATATTAAAATAAAACCTTTTTTGATATTAAAATTAAATCTTTTTAGATTGAAATTAAATTTTGAATATTAAATCAAACCATTTTTTTTGAAACCTGAAATTAATTTTTTTATATTGAAATTAATCTTTTTCTTTTTCTTTAATAATTAAAACCTTTTTTTAAAAAAATTAAAACTAAATTTTTTTTAAAATTAAAACTAAACCTTTTTTTTAAAACTAAAACATTTTTTTAAATAAAAACTAAATCTTTTTTTAAATATTAAAACTAAATATTTTTTTCAAAATAAAAACTAAATCCTTTTTTAAAACTAATATTAATTTCTTTTTTCAAAATTAATAAAACAAAATTACAAATTGCATTTTATTTTTCTTTCAATATTAACTGTTTCATTATTTGTCATACTTCTGTCTAACCTTTTACTAATGTTCTCTGTTTTCTCCTCAGATTGCATTTAAATTTCGATTAATATTATCTGTATCTGTTTCTCGGTTGTAATTTTGCGAGACAATCGTCGCATTATTTTTCCAGTACTTTACATTTTCATTGCCGTATACTTTTTCCATTTGCATTTTTATTCACTGTAATCTCACCACTCCGAAGGATTAGGTCTAACTGTTTGACCGTTGTGTCAATAGCCCTCACCTTTGAACCTTTAACATCTTCTAAACCCTATTAGCCTAGGCGTCCCGCCGCGGACGATAATTCCCTTTACCCTAGCTTTAGGTCAAAGAGTCGCCATACTCTGTTTTAGGGTTTCCCGTCGTGGAATCCCTAACTTAACCCTAATTCAATTTAACATTTTCAACGTAGAGATTGGAGTCTCCGCACTCCACGTAAGCGTATCCTTAAAGTACGTTTATTCCCATTGAAACCTTGACCATAGTCAAGAGGTTTCTAACCTCCCTTTCGAGGGGAACTATAATTACTCTGATTCCATTCCCGTCAGGATATGTAGGCACAAGATGCGATGTCTTGCCGAGTAAACTTAGAATTAACCCCTTAGGTCTTCCTTTCATCTTTTAATCCCTTTGTATATACCTTAATAATAATAAAGAAAAATAGTAAACATAAACAAAAGGTTCCTGTAGAGTACTACAAAAGTTTAGGATGCTAGTATCTTCCCTAAGTTTAACCAACCCCTGAACCCTAGATCTTTCTCCGCATTGTATTTACGATGAAAAAATAGGTTTTCCCTCTTTTGACCTTTTCCTTCGGATAAATCAAAGAGAGGTTGTGAATTGAATTGTGATTCAAATTAATTAATAATTTGATATCCTATTTCCACCGCAACAGAAAATGGCGACTTCACTGGGGATATTGCTAATGTTTTGAGGGTTATCCCTATATTGTTCATATTTAATATCTTTGCTTTATTATTCAATTGTGTGTGTGTGTATATATGGAAGATTGTTATCTTTACTAAATTTTCATGTGAACGAAGGACTTCTTTCGGTTTTGCTATAGTTCTACGACCCGAACTATCATTGCTTTACTTTCCCAGATTATCAGCTTTTTCCTACCTTGGAGGAATACTCTCAGTTAGTGGGGTTATCTATTTCGAATAAGTCTCCGTTCCCTTTCTTGGAGAAGGACCCTAAAGATGAGGGCGTTGCTAAGGCCATTTGTCTAAAGGTATCCGAGGTCAAGGGTCATATGATCAATAAAGGGAAGACCTTCGGTTTGCCCACGGACTTCTAAATTAAGAAAGCCCAATATTATGCCGACCATATGAGCATGCCTACCTTTGAGACAATCTTTGCCTTGCTTGTTTATGGAGTGCTGCTCTTTCCCAGTTTTGAAGGGTTTGTTGACATGAATGCCATCAAAATCTTTATGATGAGAAATCCAATGCCAACTTTATTCGGTAACACTTATCATTCTGTGCATCTTCAAAACTTTCATGGTGGAGGGATGATTACCTGTTGTGTGCCTTTGCTATACAAGTGGTTTATTTCGCACTTGCTCAAGTCTGGACCTTTTTGGGATCGCACTAAAGGACGTTGGTCACAAAGAGTCATGGCTTTAACTCATTCGGATATTGATTGGTATAATCGTATGTATGATGGGATATTGATCATCGATAGTTGTGGAAACTTTGCTAATGTATCTTTGCTTGGCTTTAATGGAGGGATCAGTTATAATCCAGTTCTAGCTCGCCGACAATTAGGATATCCATTGAAGGAACCACATAAAAGTGCTCACGTTCAGAGGATTTTCTTTAGGGATGACGAAGAATTTCAAGGTCAGATTGTATCCGTTTGGCGTCATTTGCATAGGAAGGTAAAGAAATTCTGGAAAAGCCCAATTGTGTATCTATGGAACCTTATCTTCAATGGGTCCGAGAAAGAGCAATCTAGTTGAAGATGCCTTACCCTCATCAAGATCCGCTACCTCCAGTAGAAGAACCTGTATTAATATTTATGACCGAAGCTGAAAAGTTGAAGATCACGTTGAGAAGAGCGCAGCGTGAATCCGAGGCATGGAAAAGCAAATATCAAGTGGTCATCAGTGAGAATATCGAACTTCAGAGGCAGCTTAAAGTCAAGAATGAAGAAGCACATTCTTACAAGAAGAGAAAGACCCATGAGGATTTATTTCCCTCCGATTCTCCTACTCTTTGAAGTTGTGAACAATGTTACTTTAGGACTTTCTAGCTTTTATTTAGCTGTAATGTTGAGATCCCTTTTTAGGATATTTGCGTGTAATCTACTGTTTGAATTTAATTAATGAAATTTCCTTTGATATCTCACGATGTTCATAATATTTGAATTCCATGAAATCATTTCATTCGCATCTCGCATTTTAGCATCATAATTTACATTACATTTATCTTTCGGTTTCTCATTCTCGGTTACCTCGTCTTCCAGTTTTGTCACCCTGAGTCCTCTGCATCAGTACAACACCAGAGCCCAAGCTCGAAAAGGATGGAAGAATAGAATCAAGAGATCAACCGTGTCAGCCATGAACTCAAAGATCTTCAAGGAATTGTGGGGCAGATTTTGGAGATGCTACAAGCTCTTAATGCGAAGATAGATGCTCAGTATACTGTCGTTTCTGAGACTACCCATACCATTGTGGAACCTCAACCAGCTGTTACTGTCGGGAATGCACCTCCTCATGGTCTCCAATCCAATTCAGTGCCTCCTATTACTCAACCAGTTTGACGAGTTACTCCTCCATAGTGCAAAACTCCTAACCCCGGCCATTGCAAAGGACCTACACGTCCGAGGAACTGCAAAATGGTTTCTCCTCAACCTTGGCAACATCAGCAGAATCACGCTCAAGGTTATCCGATTTAGTATGCTCAGCAACCCTGATGTAGCTACTATCGCACCTCACTTCAGTCCTCATTTTCCTACCTATCAGCCCGTGCAACCGACTCCGGTCTATCAGCCTCCGGTTTATCAACAATCTCCTGCTTATCAGCCTGCACAAACTCCTGTCAACTGTTAGCGAGCGTCCAACGCTCCTGCCAATCCACAGCCTAAGAAGCAAGCACCTCGTCAGGATGCTCAGGCTAGTAGACGATACAAGTCGTGTCCTCCGATTCCAATGACTTTTACCGAGTTGTATCCTTTCTTAGTACAACGAGGTCTGATTATTACCCGAGCTTTGGGTCCGCCTCTCAATCCTTTGCCTGCCAACTACAACGCCGCCGCTCATTGTTTATTTCATGAGGGTGCGCCTGGTCACGATTTGGAAGGTTGCCATGCACTCAATAACATTGTCAGAAATTTGTTGAAACAGAAGATATTGTCTTTCGGTGATCCTCAACCAGAGATCAAGACTCCTCTCCTGGTTTTCAACATGCCTCAGCCAACCACTTCTCCTATGAATCTGCCGAAGTCGGTAATTGTCCAGAAGCCTAGTCCATTTCATTTCAGCAGCCCTCCAGATAATATGACCACAATCGACAAAGAATCTGGGAAAGTTATTATGAATGAAGACTTGAAGACTGATAATGAAATAATGGTAGATATAGCTGGGGCATGCAAGATGGTTCGTAGTGATGTCATTAAGGCTCCGCCAGGGGAAACTTCTATCACCATGCCTGTTTTGAATACAAAGGCTTCATGAGCACATTTTGAAGGGCTTTAAGATAGTTCATTTTTGCTTATTTATATGTATTTTTCTTTGATTCAGCATTATTAGCATGTACGAACTTGTTTATTTTGATTAATTAATGCAATGCATATGTTTGTCTTGAATAAATCAATTCGTTTCACTCATAAAAATATTTTTTTCATAAACTTATAATGCCAACTTTACCCGATCTCTTGTCTTTATAGATAATTGGGGGGAGGATGATGAGCCAAAAACGTCAGATCTCTTGTCGTATACTTTCGATTGAAACCCGCTGATGATGTAAGGCATTGTTTCAAATCCCAAACACTGGAGACATAAGGATGATAATCTCTCTTTAACCCCCTTTGAGCCTTGAAGTAGGAGTTTTCTTCTTTTCCAAATTAAAACCCTTATTTTAACCTGGGGCAGGGTAGTTTTTCAAATAACTTGATTGAGCGCTCAGACTCTCAAAAAGGAGGAGCGAAAATTCGAGAATCCATCCCCAACATTTTAGGAAGTTAAAAGTCGATGACCATACCTCTACTACTAAAGAGTGGGGCAATCACAAGCCTTTCAAAAGATTCACACGACTTATTCAACAAAAATAAAAAATATAAATATAGCTTGCTAAGTCAAAACCTATGAAGGGGACTTAGGCAAAACTGGGGCATCCCGCTGGACTCCAATGTCAAATCTCAAAGACGCCTTCCAGGCAAAAGTTAGGGAATAAAAATTCAAAAAACCAAAAATAAGGGATTACCTTAAAGAATCCCTAATAAAGAACTAAGTCATGTGATCGTTCACCAATAGAAATAGGTGAGTGACTGCCATGTCCAAAGCCTTGATAAGTTCTCGATCATGACAAACCCGATTGAGATATGAGTGCCCGTATCCTGTTAACTGAATTAGGATTGGAGAACATCACGAAGAATGGGTGGGTACAAACAAACTTTGAGCCTTTATCCTTTGTTTCTTAAACCGTGAACTCAGCCGCGATACAACCCTTAAAAGACCTAATTGAAGTAGGAATTCGTTTGAAAGCATACTCAACAAGATAATGTTCCTGACTCCTACGAGCTATGCTCAAAAATTCATGTTGGCATTAAAATTTAAATTCATATCCTAACTAGTGATTCCAGTCACGAGTTACTGCAATATCTTTTTCAAAACAAAAACAAAATTTCAAGACAAATATACAAGTTCCATTGATAGTTTCAGGATTAGCATTTCATGCGTGTTGGTTTTACCTGACGTCTCAGAAACTTACATATGAATATAGAAGATCCTGCTAAACAGGGGCAGGCGGTTCCCAATTTACTTATTGATACAAGCCTGACAACTCAGTCGTAACATGGTTGATCCGTGCCAGTTACGTCGAGATCTGATCGATCCCTCCAAGAGTTTGAAAACATTGGGGCAATTGAACTCCATGTTTCTCTATAAAATCCTCTTGGGATGACTCTTCCTTGCAAAAGTTAGTACTCGGGGGTATATTGTTTTCCAAAATGGCGACTACTACACAGTCTAAAAATAGCTTGCTTTACGACATTCCGATGGATCTTACTCCCGGTGGTCTTCGTTCCCTAGTAAGTCTTTGTTGCAGAAGTATGTCTAAACCATCGCCTCATCCCGGTCCCCAGCGAGACTATAAGCTGACAACCCTTTAGACCGAGCCGGTAATTTCCTAGATTACAGAGACCATACCAGCATCTTCCCAGTGACAGTCCCCAGAGAGACTTTAAGCTGACGCAGTCCCCAGCGAGACTTTAAGCTGATAACACTTTGGGATCCGTCCGATGATTCTCAAGACTGCATAGATATCCAGGTATCCTCCATATGATATATGTTCGGGAAGACCCATTCCAAGTAGAATTATCTGTTCCTCAGTGAAATTTCCTTACTTTCCTCAGGAATACTCCCAAGGAGATTGCCATATTCTCCCCAAGAAGTCAAGATACCGTCCCCAGAAATGTCCGTTTGATTTCTCCCCAGTAAGCTTGACGAACTCTCCCCAGGGAAGTTTTGATATCTTGTATCCCCAGGAAGCCGAGGTATTATTATCAGGAAGTTGCTACATCTTCCCCATAAAGCGGATATTTATTTTTCCCCCGGAAGACTCGGATCTTAAGATTTTCTTTGGCTGATTATGGTTCATGATAGCAATCCCCACGGGAAGTCCTGACATCGTATCTACATGCAGAGATCAAGGATCCCCAATTGAAGTCAGGACCTTATACTCTCCGGTGAAGTCGTATCGTATCCCCCGGTGAAGGTCATGATATTTTCTCCCCAGGAAAGTTAGAACTTTAAAGCAGGATTTGGTTCTACCATCAGCTTTTCCTATACCCCGATGGATGTACTATTGCAGAGGTCGCCAGGGTACTCCTCTCGAGATGTTTATTTCATCTCATATTTCCTCCTCTCGCTTGTTTTGTCAGCATATGCATATGCATACTTATTGCATGACAGTTTCATATACATGAACATACATATTCGCATACACATTGACATACGCATTAGCATGTGCATGCTTGCTATTTGTCGTCATTCTTTATCGTTACCGCCGAGTAACGGGGTTTGTCCGTTCTCTCCAAGTAGATCGTCAGCCCTAAGCACAAAATACTCATTTGTTTCCAGTTTCCCCACCGAGTTCATCCCTCGTGGACGATGGTTCTTTCAGTTATCTTTCCGCGCTAGGATAAGGTAGTCCCCATTCGAGTTCGTTTCCTCGATGGAGTCTTGTTTTTTAGTTCCTTCCAGTCCAGTTACAGATTGAATTTCAGTCTTGTCGATCGTCGAACCTACCTGGAGGTGCATTCATTTTGCAATATCTTTCAAGGAAGCCTTTACAATCCATTGCAGAGATGCGACAGTTCTCGTCTGAGAAGCTTGTCAATATAATTGACATTACAAATACTACAACAACGGTATGCGACAGTTCTCGTACAAGAAGCTTATCGTCACATTACAACTTTCATTACAACTTACATTACAATTTACATTACACTCTACAATCGATCTTCTCGTACAAGAAGCTCATCGTATCAAATTACAGTACAAATTACATTACATTTTACAACCTCTACAAGCAGTTTTCAACCGAGAAGCTTATCCGTGACATTCGTACAAATAAGCAGTGGTTCTCGTCCAAGAAGCTTATCCTATCTTCGTTATGACTTGCAGCAAATGGCCATTTCCATCGAGTAGCTGGTTTCCATTTACTGTTCATCTTGAAGTGCAGGGAGGTTTTGAACAGAATCGTATTCAGGGCATCAGATCTTGAATTATGAAGAAGTTCAGTTTACCCTTTAGTAAAAGAAGGAGCCGAATCGTATTCAGGGCATCAGATCTTGAATTATGAAGAAGTTCAACTTACCCTTTTGCAAAAGAAGAAAGCGAATCATGCCCAGGGAGCACAGACTTGAGACATGTAGAAGTTTATTTATCAGATAAGCAACAACCTCTTTATTTGAGAGCTTATCCAATTTTGGCATATAAGTCCCTTCCAACGATAGGTGGCATTTCTTTCTCGAGAAACTTATCAGGGCATTTCCTATAAAAGTCCATTTATTTTGGCATACAGTCGGTTTTTACCCTGTATATTTCTCACGGATTCCCGAAGACTCCGTTTGAATCTGTCACGAGGGAAAGGTTTCAGAAGCTTGGATCTTATTCTTCGATCAATGCTCCAGCATTCTGATAATCGATCTTGCAGTCGTGCAAATCCAGTTTTACTTTTTAGAGTATCAGCCGGTCACGCCTGAACCTGTTGAACATTTTACTCTCAGATATTCCCCAGTGGAGGACGTCTCACCGGTGCTATCTCCATTGACGATCCTGCATTTCCCCTTAAAGTCCATTTATTTTGGCATACAACCGGTTTTTACCTTGTATTATTTCCTACGGATTCCCGAAGTTTCCGTCTGATCCTATCACGAGGGAAAGTTTACAGAAGCTCGGATGTTATTCTTTGGTCAATGCTCCAGCATTCTGTAATCGATCCTGCAGTCGTGCAGATCCAGTTTTACTTTTAGATATCCCTAGTAGAGGCCGTCTCATCGGTGCCATCTCCATTTGAGGATCCTGTTTTTACCGTTCCCTTTTCTGAAAGTGACAATTGGTCATGCCCGTACCAGTTGACCATCGCTTTAGAATTCCCCAATGTCGTGTTGTTGTTCCAGCGCGTCATATTCCCCAGTGTGGTTCGTTCGTCGCGTCTGTCCCCTGTGTCGTCATGTCGTCTGCATCTTTGCATTTACCATTCCATCATATGCATCATATCAAGTTCATGGCATTGTTAACATTATCTCATGTTCCGTTTTTCCATAGCATCGCATATCACTGCATCTAAGGGAAAAATTTTCGGTTATCTATATTTAAATCCCTCCACCATGATTTCTCGAGTCTCGGCCGCTCAAATCATCCGATGAAGTTATTTAAATAGGGGCAACTGTAATACCCCAAATTTTACCCTCAGATTAGTTGATTCATGTCACATGTCATCTCATTTTTGCATCAGCTAACTATTAACAGGTTACGTAGTTTGTTTCGTTTTGCAGGAACCGCGCCTGGTACACTTTGGTGGTTAAAGGGAAAAATGGTCATTTTCACGTTGTTTGCTGACAATCATTGAAGCTGAGTCATCATCAAGGATTTATTGAATAATTAGAGCCTCCATTTCTGAGTTACTTCAAGATAAACGGAAATTTGCGATAGTTCTAGCATCAGGATGTTTGAAATACAGTAATTAAGTCAGCAGGTCGAGTCTCTGTCACCAGTGGATTTCTGAGGCATCTACTTTGTCAGGTTGGTTAGTTTAAGATATTCATTTGGTTTGGTTCAAGGCAATGAAAAAATCTGCTCTGCAGAATTGGGTTTCAATAGGCATTTATTTCTCTGTTTCTTCTGCTACCTGTCACTTAAATTTCTCAAAAGGAAAGCGGTACAAAGTTAGCTCAAGTCGGGATTTGTCATATTTATTTAATGGAAATTTTTGGCCGATCCAGAACATTTGGATTTAGTCATTAGAAACTAATTGGGTTTTGACGCGGAGTTTATTTTTTGTTAATTGGATTTCTCTGGGTGTTGAGTTCATCTGAATTTGGGATTGGCGAAGCTAATTCATCTGTGAAGGTTTAATTGATTAATTTCTAGTCAGTTGAATTTAATCAGAGGCGTCCATTTATTTAATCGGATTTTGTTTAAGAAGTTCACTTGGTTTCGGGTGAGACATTTGGAGAGAATACTCGGATAGTAATAGAAAAATATATTGAATTTATTCATAATATTTTTATTATTATTATTTAAAGTTACAAAGGGGAATTGAATGTGAAGGAAAAATATTTATTGAATTATTTCATGAATATTTTCTATTACAAAGTACAAAAAAGAAATTAAGTTACATTTTGTTTCCTAAAAGTTCCTAAATTCCTAAGCTCTTCATGCCAACCGACTCTTCCGATTAATTTCTTCGAGATTTTGCTTCATACCTGCACGACAAAACAGAGAAACAGAACAAAGCAAACAAAGGGTTAATGTTAGAAAATTGGTTTTATTCGACACCCTCAGAAAAGTTTCATCACCGGGTGTCGGGAGGGCAACGACCAATGCCGAAGCCGACTCCCTTTCCTAATCCCGACCTCGGCATAAACCGGTAATATATGTTCTTAATTGTCGTGACAGCCGGAAGAAGAGAAAAAGAAGTTTTTAGCCGAAAAGTGATTTTTTCGAAAAAGATTGAAGCCAAACAGGTCACTAATCCAATCCAGAATGGGAAAATCCAGTCTATCAAGTAAATAATGTGGATACGCATATCAAGATTAGATTCGAGGCAAAGCATACATATCCAATCCGAAATCGATAATCCATCATCTGATAACAAAATCCATATCAGAGGCAAATCAGTATCAGATACATCAAAAAGAATCCAATCCTATCAGAAAAGATAACAAAAATCTAAGTCATATCAGGGACAGAAACACAATCCAAATCAATTCCGAAAATGAAGATCCAAAGCAGAATCCAAGGATCCAAATCCATATCTGAAGCAAATCAAACATATCAGATACAATCAGCAAAAATCAAATCACCAAAGTTAATAATGTGAGATTCAAAATCCAGGCCCAGCAGAAGATTATAAAAACAGACAATCAAAAGCGAAACGGGAGGCCGTGAAACCCTAACAGAATCACAAAAACGGCACAAAGGCCAACACCACAAATCAATGAACAGGGAACGAGCTTACCAAAACAGCCGCGAATCACCCACGAGTACACCGATCGGAAGCCACTGTTGAATCCCACCGTTCCGACGAAGTCCAGAGATTCTCAGTTGAGAATCTTCAACGGACCCGGAAACCGTAAGCCTCAGAGTCCGATTGCTCATCATCGGCCGTCATCATCGTCGGCACCGAGAAAGCATCAATAACCACGCGAAGCCCTAACGACAAGCGACAACAGCGCCGTAAATCATCAAACATCAGTGACAAAAGACGAACGGACGAACAAAGAACGAGCCAAGCCGTTGTCAGACTCAGAGAAACGGATCCGACACTGTTTCGTCATCATCGTTCAATACTGTCAAGAACATCATCAAACGTAAGCCACAAAATCATGTTTCTGCGTTTAATATTGTTTGTTTTCGTTTCAGGGTACCAGGACGAAAGAAGAAGAGGATATTCATGGTTCGTTCATGACCAAAGAAAAAGAAGACGAAACAAATGCTGAGAGGAGAAGGCGAAATCTGTCGCCGCTGGGAATGAATATGGTTTAAAACCCTAATTGGTTTCCACCCTTTTTTTTGTATTTTATGAGACCGGGTCAGGTCTGGGAAGTGGGTACCCATCCCGACCCATTTTCTTATTTTTTTTATGTTTTTCCTGCTTTTTGTTCGTAAATATTAAAATAAAACCTTTTTTGATATTAAAATTAAATCTTTTTAGATTGAAATTAAATTTTGAATATTAAAATCAAACCATTTTTTTTGAAACCTGAAATTAATTTTTTTTATATTGAAATTAATCTTTTTCTTTTTCTTTAATAATTAAAACCTTTTTTAAAAAAATTAAAACTAAACCTTTTTTTAAAACTAAAATATTTTTTTAAATAAAAACTAAATCTTTTTTTAAATATTAAAACTAAATCTTTTTTTCAAAATAAAAACTAAATCCTTTTTTAAAACTAATATTAATTTCTTTTTTTTAAATTTAAACTAAGATCCCCTTTTCAAAATTAATAAAACAAAATTACAAATTGCGTTTTATTTTTCTTTCAATATTAACTGTTTCATTATTTGCCATAGTTTTGTCTAACCTTTTACTAATGTTCTCTGTTTTCTCCTCAGATTGCATTTAAATTCCGATTAATATTTATCTGTATCTGTTTCTCGATTGTAATTTTGCGAGGCAATCGTCGCATTATTTTTCCAGTACTTTACATTTTCATTGCCGTATACTTTTTCCATTTGCATTTTTATTCACTGTAATCTCACCACTCCGAAGGATTAGGTCTAACTGTTTGACCGCCGTGTCAATAGCCCTCACCTTTGAACCTTTAACATCTTCTAAACCCTATTAGCCTAGGCGTCCCGCCGCGGACGATAATTCCCTTTACCCTAGCTTCAGGCCAAAGAGTCGTCGTACTCTGTTTTAGGGTTTCCCGCTGTGGAATCCCTAACTTAACCCTAATTCAATTTAACAATTTCAACGTAGGGACTGGAGTCTCCGCACTCCACGTAAGCGTATCCTTAAAGTACGTTTATTCCCATTGAAACCTTGACCACAGTCAAGAGGTTTCTAACCTCCCTTTCAAGGGGAACTACAATTACTCTGATTCCATTCCCGTCAGGATATGTAGGCACAAGATGCAATGTCTTGCCGAGTAAACTTAGAATTAACCCCTTAGGTCTTCCTTTCATCTTTTAATCCCTTTGTATATACCTTAATAATAATAAAGAAAAATAGTAAACATAAACAAAAGGTTCCTGTAGAGTACTACAAAAGTTTAGGATGCTAGTATCTTCCCTAAGCTTAACCAACCCCCGAACCCTAGATCTTTCTCCGCATTGTGTTTACGATGAAAAAATAGGTTTTCCCTCTTTTGACCTTTTCCTTCGGATAAATCAAAGAGAGGTTGTGAATTGAATTGTGATTCAAATTAATTAATAATTTGATATCCTATTTCTACCGGAACAACTCCCATGCTTCACATAAGGTTTCTATTGCACTTTGAGCGAATGCAACTATAGCTGTTTTGGCATCCATGAATCTGTTGTGTGGGAAGAACCCATTCAGAAAGTTTTCCTATAATACATTCCAATTGGTCATGGTTTGAGTAGGTTGGTCCAAATACCAATCCTTTGCTTTGCCAATTAGTGATTATGGAAACAATCGCATGAAGACTGCTTCTTCTTTCGCTTTCGGTGTTCCCAATGTACCAACTAATTCATTGAACTTGGTGAGGTGAGTGTATGGATCTTTGTGATCTTCGTGATACTTCTTTAAAGAAACTCGCTTTTCACATTATCTTCATTAATTCGCTCTCAACAACATATATGTCTATATGATTGTTGATATTTCAATTGATTTATTTTAACCGATGATTTATCAATCAATTAAACTAAACAATCACATTAAGAACCGTATGTTGTTTATGAAAATTAAACTCTTAGTTATATGTCTAGAACAAAGCGTTTAACCAATTATAACCTTTAACATAAGTACAAATTTATTTCTCAATCATGATTCGTATTCTTAGGTTTAGAATGACAAAACAAAGATTTAATAGATAATTATGAATAACAGAATTTCATTAAAGAAGGAATCAATAAATATATACGATTACGGTAGTTTCCATCTAATCCAAACAAAAGAAGAGTTTAGCTATCCATTATCATGGTAGCTAGCACAAAAAGGAAGAATTGGAGATGAATTTGCATCAAGGATTATTTCTCGATTCTTGATGTGAACCCATCTCAATTCTCTCCACTCTCTTCTCCTTACTTAAGACTATGTTCTAACTCTCGATTACAAAGTAATAATGTAAAGTGATATCTTCCAATGCTTCTGCTGCACTCCTTTTATACTAGTTGAGATGAGGGAATTTCACTATGCAAGGTTTTGGTCGCTATGCGAAGTCAGCTTGCTTAACCTTGAAGAATTTTAAACCGCCCTTGGAAACCGCCATACTTTGCTATGTGAAGTAAAGTTCGTTATGCGAATTGTTCTCGCTTCAAGCGAAACTGGGTGATTTTGATTCTATTTTTTTCTATTGTTGCTCGCTTAAGCTTCACTATGTGAAGTAAAGTTCGGTATGCGAACTTTTCTTTATTTTTTCTCGCTTCAAGCGAAACTGGGTGATTTCGATTCTGTTTCTTTCTGTTGTTGCTCGCTAATAAAGTTTTCTATGCAAAATTTGCAGGGCCTGAAATCTTCTTGCTTGTAACTGATGTTTTCTTTTGTTAATTCCTGCAAAACCATGAACATTCAAGAGTAACATCCTTTTGGATCATTATTAGTCAAGTTTCATCCTTAAAAGTGAACGGAAGCAAGCATTTCGTTCCATTTTTGGCCAAAGATATATCAACTATTGGACTTCCATCACTTGCATTCTACTCCGAAGAAATTATGCAAAAATGATGGATAGACTATCTAGGGTATTATATATGAATTAAAATATATGTTATGTTTATTCTTTAATGTTTCTTATTATACTTACTTTTTTAAATATATTTTCGTAATGTTTTGACTTCTTTATTAAGGATTTATTCCAAAGGAAATTAAATGTTTGATTGATCAAAAAAGTTGAAGCAAAGGTTGTCTTTAATAGAAAATTTGAGCAGTCTTTCTGCCTGAGAAAAATCTGTGAGAAAAATCTGTTCATAATCTAATGTGATTACTGAGTTTAAGAAAAAATTGGATAGTGAGGATGCTTTATTTATTAAACAAACAAATGTATGAATCACTTTTGAGTTATATTCTTATAATACAACGTAAATATCCTCAATGAATAATTTATTTCTTACTTATTTTCGGATGATTCTTCCTTGAGTACTTTTATTAGAAGAGGTAAATGTTTCATTGAATATTTTGGCGGAGAAGGAGAAATTAAATAGTCTTCTAGTACTCAGATTAATACTCAATACTTTTAATTATAATTTTTAACTGAAATTATGTTCAAACAGATTCAATCATATTTTTTGCTGCCCCATTATTGAATAACATCTTTATTACATTTAAATAGGAGATTGTCTTTCTCTCTCTTCACCACATCCATCTGTCAAAACAAAAACGAAGGATCAAAATTGTGTTGTTATTAAAAAGGTATCCCATACATCATGATTCATTTATTATTATATACTATAACAATTTCTTCTCAAAATTCAGTAATATTCAATATAATGTAGGACTTGATGCCCAAGTTTGTGAGAAATCTACATCGATTTGTTATGGCAAGAGGGTGTCCCCAAATAATCAAGATGTTAATGATCTCAGTGCCCCTTTGAAGTTGCGTAGAAAGACTGTTAAGGCTTAATTTAAACCTAATTGTTATCCATTAGTTTATAAAAATTTCAATGAAATGTATAATTAATTGATTGTATCATTATGACTTAAACAAATATGAAGTCATTTTGTCTATTGGAAGTACATGCGAAGTAAATTAAATGTACACGTTTAGTATCTTTTAAGCAACCAATTGATACTATTGTTGTTTTTTAGACAATTACTATCTCTGTTTTTTTTTATGCAACAAAATTTAATTAGCATAAAGTACATGTGACATATACATATTTTCTAAAGCTACAACAACATCTATTTAACATAATATTAATTCATAATAAATTAGTTTTTTTTGTACATACATCCAAAAACAATTGGCTAACACTCACTTTTTAATATTCATTCCCTTACTTTCATTTTGTCCTTTATTAAATTTTTTATCATTACACAATTTTCTTCTTCCAAAAACTGCACTAAATATATATATATATATATATATATATATATATATATATATATATATATATATATATATATATATATATATATATATATATATATATATATATATATATATATATATATATATATATATATATATATATATATATATATATATATATATATATATATATATATATATGACAATACAATAGATTCAATGTTGGCAAGGTATCTCACTATTTTCTATGTTACGGTGCTTTAATTTTTACCCACTTTTAGCAAATTATATTTAGTTTGGCCCATTAGAGTAAACAATACAAATCATTTCATTGAAATTACAACTATTTTAGAGAAATATGTACTAAAAAAATATTGAAATTAATGATTAAATATAGTTTTTTCAAACTAAAGATTAAATATATTTAATAAATTCTTGAAAAGCGTGATTTAATATTATCATTTAAAAAAATTCAAATGTTATCCACAATAACACACAAGATATCTCATCCACTGTGCTTTATTTGTGTTACCTTTTATATAATACTACCTTTTACAAATTCAAAGGTCGCAAAAGCAAAATGCACTTTTCACTACTAATCTATCAATAATCCACTTCTGTCCACACGAGCACAAGGAAAATCTGATTGTTCTTTTCCAACAAATATAATCAGTCTTGGTTGTACAAGATCACTTCCATTAGAACCGATAACTATTGATCATATTTAACATATGAATATTATCTATCAATTATAATACATGAATAAATAACCATTCAATATTGTTAAACAATTACTTCATATTATGAAACATCATATTCATATTACATGCAACACCATAAATTATTTTTGTTACTACTGCAGAATCAAATTAAACAGCCATTCATAAATAAGTCTTTTAACACCGTCGCTATTACTTAAACAAAAGTTGCTCAAACTACATAAAAAAACATCATTAAAAATAATGATTAAACCTGACTCAAAAATCTTAGAACTGGATAAACAATGTTAACTACATCATAACAACTCTTTTCTAAATCATACACATACCCCGCCAAAAGATTTGACTTTCATGCACATCCTCAATCATCATCTAGTTCACTCACCACACACAACAAGAGTCTCGTGGCCGGAGAATAGTGAAGACAAAATGACAGTACATCACCTCTCTTTAACCTTCTTTGTTTGGCAAAGTCATGCCAATCGTTATCAAGATACTTCTCCTCCAAATACATCATTTGTTTTAGGTCGCACTGGTATGATACTCTAGTGTTAGTATCAATTAGATCCAACGAGCTTTGAAGCATGGCCAAACCCTTCCTAATCATGATGCAGGGAATTTGTTACACAAGACAACCATTTTATCATATACTGGCACATGCTACAAACTAATAATGATCATTGTCATTCTATACTATACAACTTACCATCAAGTTTTTCTGTATCACTTCTCCTGGCGTTACTTTCTTCGTCCACGTGCATTCTTCAGACTCAAAATCCGAAGCATCTTCTACAAGATCATAACCTGAACTACCATCGGAATTACTACATCCACATCACACATTACAAATTCAAATTTAGCTTACAAGTATGCATGGCATAAATCTATGTCTTTAGATCAACTTAGCAACTACATGAAAATAGGATTTCATTTTGTGTTACTTGTGGTCTTTATGGATATATTACATTATAACAACAAGGGTGTTACCTCGATTGGTGTACAACATTAGGGTTTACATATTGTCGTATTTTTTTCTTTTCCTCATTTACCCTCTTCTAAATCTGTAACTTTAACCCAAAATTTACCAAGAGATTCAAAGAATCCTTCTTTCTTTTAATTTTTCAAATCCCTGGGAGAACTGTCTGATTAGCACCAGAACCTAAAATCAACCCAAAAGTCCAATTAATATCTCACAATGATTATGTATAAAACCTTTCCAACTCTGATTTTTTGTAGGTTTTGCAGCCTCTCACACGTTAACGCGTTACATGGAATCATTGAATTTTTTTCTCAAATGGCGCATTGTTGCTATTATTTTTTAATGCTTTATTTGTAAATTGATTCAGAAATGTAATATTCATTCAAGCGCAGTGCCTCACATGAAAGAAATCTTCCTCTTTCCAAATGGTGGGGAAGGATCTGCTACCTTGTTGGAATTCAACCACAACCTATGGACAATTCCTAATCAATCTTGATCTCAGGATTGTTATCAATCATGCAATGACAATGAAAATAAAAGGTTGAGAAAGAAATAAAATAACGTTGGAGAAGAAGAATAATTAATATCTGCAGAGTTTCTCTCTGTCCACAACTATAAACTGTGAATACAATATTATGAGTTTTCTTATATACAAAATAAGGGTTACTCTCTATTTATAGATTTAGGTTAGCTTGCACCCCAAGCCAAAGCCCAAAACTATAAAAGCCCAAAATAGCTAACATTACTAAAATAGGCCTAAGTCAAAATCCTGTGTGAAGCAACCTGCTTCGACACTTCGACACACTAATACAACTCGACACACACATTAAGATAATTCGACTAGATCTTGTTTTTATCGAGCTACACTGCTTCGACACAAGGAATTACTAACTTAACACGCCACCTAATTCATTGTATCTAAGCTATCTACATTCATCATAGACCTTAACTTCTCGAACACTTTGACTTGCACTATTTTTGTCATGATATCTACAATCTAATTTTCAACTCTGCAGTCTTCCAAGTTCATCTTCCCTTCTACTACCTGCTCACAAAGATAATGGAACCTCATTTCGATGTGCTTGCTTCGTCCATGTGCTATTGGATTCTTCGCCAAATTGATAGTTGACATGTTGTCGATCTTCATGATAATTGCTCTATGATTATTCGTTGTAATCTCTTCGACTAGGTCCACCATCCATGTTGCTTGACATGCACAAAGAGAAGAAGCTATGTATTCTGCTTCGCATGACGACAATGCCACTACTGGCTCATTTCTTGAACTCCAAGCAACTGGTGCACCACCTAACATAAAAACATAACCAGTTGTGGATCTTCTATCCTCATCATCATAATACCAACTTGAATTAGTGTATCCCACTATCATGCATTCTTTTCCTTCATCAGTTGTAGGAAACAAAATATCATAGTCGAGAATTCCTTTCAGATACCTCAGTATCCTCTTCGTCACTGCTAGGTGTGATACCCTTGGCTTCTGCATGAATCTACTTACCATACCCATATTATATGCTAAGTCAGGCATTGCATGTAAAATGTATCAAAGTGACCCAATAAGTCTTCTATATTGGGCTGGGTCGACATCATCTTCATCTGAATCTTTCGACAATTGCAATCTGGTCTCAGCTGGAGTCGAAGTCGGGTTGCAATCTTGCATCTCAAATCTCTTGAGTATTTCACCTGCATATATTTTTTTGTGCATCATCAGACCACTACCACTCTTGCCAAGGAAATATGAGAGATTTCCCAAGTCCTACATTTCAAACTCCTCACTTAGGTCATGTTAGAAATCTCTAATCTTCTTCTTGCAACTTCCTGTTATCAACAGGTCATCGACATAGAGACATAGTATGAGCAGTTCAATATTGCTTCTCTTTACATATACTTTATGCTCAGTTGTGCACTTCACAAATTTCTTCTCCCTTATAAAGTTGTTGATCTTCTTATTCCAAGCTCTTGGAGCTTGCTTAAGTTCATACATGGATTTATGCAGCCTGTACACCTTTCTTACTTTGCCTTGTTTCACAAAACCCAGCTGGTTGTGCAATATAAACTTCTTCGTCTAAGGGGCCATTCAAGAATCCACACTTTACATCCATCTGACATGTGTGCGAATTTTTTATGTTTGCTAGGACAACAGCCTACCTGATTGTTTCGGTCCTAGCAACACGTGCAAAAACTTCGTCAAAGTCGATTCCTTTTTTCTATAGAAATCCTTTCACCACAATTATTTCCCTGTGTCTAGTTACTTCTGCTTTAAGATTCACTTTCACCTTATAAACCCATTTCATACCAATTACCTTATTTCCTTGAGGCAATTCGATAAGTGACCAAGTGTTGTTGACTTCGATGGACTCTAACTCTTTATTCATTGCTTTCACCCACTTTGAATATTTCAATGTCTCAGCTGCATTGAGTGGTTTGACATTTGTGTAGAAACCATAGTGTATCAACTCACCTTCTTCATCGACCACATCATCTGATGTAATCACACATTCTTGCAATCTTGCAGGCATGTGTCTTATTCGTCGAGGTCTTCTTGGGCCTGCTTCACCTTTGACTTCTTCTAATTAAACTTCGCTTTCGATTTCACTAGCTGGTTCTTCATATAAGATTCTCACTGAATCCTTCTTGATATTCTCAATCCAATCCCATTCCTTAAGCTCATCTATGATCACGTCCCTGATGATCACACCTTGCTTGTTCACTGGGTCAAACAACTTGTATCCTCTAGTCGAATGATATCCTATCAGGATCATCTGACTTGACTTGTCATCAAGTTTTCTTCTCAACTGATTTGGCACATGTGTATGTTTTATAGACCCAAATACCTTCAAATGAATTAGGCTAGGCTTGAAACTAGACCAACATTCTTCTAGTGTGATTCCTTCTAGCTTCTTTGTTGGACATCTATTCAAGATGTATGTTGTTGTCGACATAGCTTCTCCCTAAAATTCTTTGGGTAAATGCTTGCATCTCAACATACTTCTCACCATATTCATGATGGTTCTATTCTTCCTTTCTACAGTTCTATTCTGCTGTGGAGTGTAGGGTGGCACCACCTTATGCACAATCCCTTCCTTCTCACATAATGCGTCAAAATCTTTCGACACATACTCTTTGTTGTACCCCAAAATTTGACCAACCATTTCTTGTACTTGGCTTATGTTTCATGTTCATTTTAGTATCTTGAATTTGCATTACATTGTCTTTAACAGGGGATCAAGAAATCGTTTGTGTGCCAAAGGAGAGTCTTATTGGCTTCAATTTCAAGCAAAGGCATTGGTACAAGTCATTAAGTGTGTAGTATCATCATGAGGTTGTCAAAGCTCCTTGGGAGGAGAGGCGTGCTATAGTTCATTGTCTGAGGATCACTAGAGGATTTGTCAAGAGTTCATAAGGTCTTTTTATTGGTGTAAGTATGGGATAAAGAGTTGTTGAGTACCTTAGAGGTTATTGGGAAGTTGGAGTGGTCATTCAATTCATCTACAAAGGGCATTGAAATTAGGGTTTCACCTATGATCAGCCTAGACTTGTTTCCTTGAGCAAGACTTGGTTCATGATCCTCCATGTGTCCTATGGTGTTTAGGGATAGAGGATTGAACATCAATTTTAACCAAAAGAGCTCCAATTAGTCGGTCAATTACAAAACAGGTGGATTTGGGGAAAAGTCAATTGTGCAGAGAAAAACTCAACCCTAGACTTTTTAAGGTCAAAATCATATTCTTCAAGTTCAATATGATCAATGGATAAAAATTGACCAAGAAATGTCAAAGGGATCATGAAAAAATCAAGAAGTGTGAAACTTGCCATTATTGAGAAATTAGGGTTTTAGAGACTTTCCATTTATGGAAAGTTCCATGTGTGAATCAACCACTTTTCTTCATGATCAAGGTTCCAAATGAAATTTTGTCCAACATAAAAATTGTTCCTCATACTCTGAGCTTTCTTTTGAGTACCAATTCATCATCATATTATGCTTGAAGCTCAAGTTATGATTTTCAAAAGTTAGGGTTTTCAAGGACCTCAAATTTAGCAACTTTGGACAGATTTTTTGGACCAAGTTTCCAAGCCAATTTTCATCAAGTTCTTGGTGCCAAATGAAATTTTTTTCCCACATGAGAGCTGTAGATCTTGTTCCAAGCTTTTCATCCATTACTAGAAGTTTCTCATGTGATGCTTGAAGCTCAAGTTATGGAGGTTCAAAGTTAGGGTTTCAAGTGAACCAAAACTCATAACTTAGAAATTTTCTAAGTTATTGCAAGACAGATTTTATGTCATGACATTCAAGCTCAAATTTCATGATCTTCCAAGATCCAAATTAAACTTCTATCAATATCAAAGTTGTTCCTTACCATACAAGCTTTCATTTGGGCTCAAGTTTCATTCAAGATGAGCCAAATCAAGAGAGCTACAATGGTTCAAAGATGGTGGTTCGGAAGACATTTCAGGGCATGGTTCATAGATGATTTTGGCATGTTCTCAAATTAGCCTTGCAGCACTGTCTCATTCTCATTTCATGGGCATAAAGTGCCTCATTTCCACACTCCAAAACTTTGCCAAAACAAGACCAACAAACCTTGTACCACTCATGTACCATTTGGAGCAAATTGGCCAAAGATGGAAAGGGACAAGCAGCCACTAGCCAGACCACTATACACTTCCTCTGATTCTTCTTTACACTAAAGCAAAACAGCCTCAAATGCAAGGCAATTCGTGCATGGCTCATTCTCCACCATTGAATTCAAATTTTCCTTTGATTTGCAGCATTTGTACCATTGAATTTTTACCACAGCTAAAGCCTTTAACCTCTTTGTTACTTCATACATAAGCCAAAAAAAAAACCCTAGCAAGGGGCAACCTCCATTTGAACGAAAAATCTGACCTATCTATTTTGGTTCTCTCTGATTTTTCCTTCGAAACACACACCTCATTGAGCTTTTCCTCAAGATTTTTCTCACAACCTCTTCACCATAACCTTCTCTACCATCTGTTTGCAAGAAAAACCTTCTGCAAACACTTTGCCTCACACTTGCTCAAACTGGTTTGGAAGATTCAAGGAGATTCAAGGCCATTCAAGGTTAGCTCAAGCTTCTACACGTTTCAAGGAGGCATTCTGCATCTTTTGGAGGATTTTCAGCAAGCTTTGAAGAAGCAGTGGACACACTCCACTAGGTAACTTCTTGTACTTTTTCCTTCCATTCTAGGAACATACTAGGAGCATGTTGTGTACATCTGAAGTCTTACTCAAGTAGGCAATGTTTGCATATCACTTTGGTGGTGTTTGGCTGAGTTTCAGTTTGTGGTGTCCAAACTTCAGGCTTTTGATTCACCATGTAAACACGTTTGTTTTTTAGTTTTGAGTTCATATTTGGGATCTCCATGGAATTCTGAGTCGAGGGGTACCCTCACTTGCAATTTTTGGGCACTTTGGATCTTGCTCCGGTGGTGTGTCGCCGGAGAAGACAACCGGAACTAGGGTTCCAACGTCTGGAGGTAAGGGACAAGCTGAGGTGGCCTTTGGCGCCCTCATTTGAATTCAAACGAAATGTGTTGTCTTGTTTCCATTCGCATGTGTGTGTGAGTCACCACCACATCATTTAATGAGAGCCAACGTGTCTGGATGAATGTGTCCAGACCTGGATTGGGCCTTGTTTCACTTGTTATTCGCACCTCCCTTATTTGGCCCAAGCGCGTGTTTGAACTAAGCTCAGTTCATTCTCACTTTGCTTATTGCACCCCTTAGTTGTTTTATTTTTCTTTTCTTTTATTTTATTTTTAGTTTCATTTAATTGTTTTAAAATTAGTTCCTTAATTCATAAAAATTCACAAAAATATTTTCTTAACAATTTGACATTTATTTAAATTTCCAATATTTTTATTTTTATTTTCCACTTATTTTCTTATTCTATTTTGAATTTACAATGTAATGTGTATTTTGGTTCATACCTTATTTGATTTTAGCCATTTGAACCCTAATTTTTATCCCCTATAACCATGGTTTCTCCCTCACTTAGGTGAGGGATTGAGGCATCTTTGAGGATGGTTTTGGTCCATGTTTGATTGTTTTATAGTTGACTTTGAGTTGACTTTTAATGCCTCTCGATAAACCCTCGATAAGGTGGATCACCCTTAACAATGGAATTATTTGGTGATGCCTTGAGGTGAGTTTCACTCTGAAACTTTGGCTTATGTTTGTCATTGGTCTTAACTACTTTGTGCATTTTATTTGGTATTTATTGAGCAATCTTCCATTTTTGGTGAACCTTGTAAGTCAAGTCACCTTTGAAGGTGTTCATACAAGTTAGCTTGACCTAGTTTCTTTGGGAAATGATTTCTAATGATCCCATATGCATCTTGTGAGTGTTGCTTCATGTTTATAACTTGTCCAAGGTGTTGATCTTTCATTTTTGGTTCATACATTTGTTTAACTTGTTTCACAAGTTACTTGGAGGTTAGGCCATTCCACTTGATTGTAAGTGTTGAACATGGATTTAACTTTGGTTCTTCCTCTTGCCTTGGCTTGTTTCTTGCTTAAGCTTTGTTTTCCATCCTGATGAGACCCTCCTTTATTATGGTTTCACTTCTTCCCCCTTTGGTTTGGATCACCATTTGAGACAATTTGGCATTCATGTTCATGCTTTGAGTTTGTTTTGAATGGTGGGTCAATCTTTGAGCACTTGTTTACTCTTTGTTCTTTTATGGTCAATGTGTTGTGTTTGGTTGAGACATTTTCCATGTGCTTTCTGCCCAAGCCATTTTCTCCCATCTATACTTTGGTCGTGGTCTTTGCTTGTGCATTATGGTTTATCTTTTGGTATAAATGATTGATGCATGAATGGTTGCAAGAATTGTAACTCCTCCTATTTCATCTCACTTTTTCCTTGACTTGTTCAAGTTTTTTTTATTCATTTGTTTATGTTGCATCATTTGAGTCTTGCATATCATGTTTGCACTGCATTTGACTTGTTCAAGTCAACTTCATTTTTTTCTTGCATTTCATTTATGATTGCATTATCTTGTGTTTACTTGGTTCTTTTGCCATGATCCCTTAGGATTCCTAGTCCCTCTATTTAAGATGGGAGTAGGAGAGACATTAGGTGTTCAATCCTTTGTATGATAACATTAGGATAAACTTTTTCCCTCTTAATCCCAACTTTAGGAGCTTTGTGCATGATAACATTAGGGTTCAGTTTCCCTTTAGTTGTGTCTTCTCTTCTCATCTCATAAACATCTCAAAACACCTAATAAAGGATAATAAGTGTTGTACGCTACGAGCCTTAAGTACTTGAGGAATGATAGTTGGGAGGCATCCTCTCAATCTGTCTAGAGTGTTTAGCGTATGCCCTTTGGGCGATATGCGACGCATTCGCTCTCAAGTCATAGTCTTTAGTGCAACATGAGTTACAAATCTTAACTTAATTCACTTCTTCATAAAAAACACAAAAACAAAACATTAAACTTTTTTATCCTTCGAGATTGTTTGGAAAATCATTTTCAGAAAGAGTGTGTTAAGTCTTGGCTCTACCGCAAACAGGCATCGTCCCTAACTGCTGGAACCACTACTTAACCCTACTCAGTTAAAACACTTAACCAACCAGTGGTCGTGTTAGCCAAACTATGTTTTGCTCTGATTTCTCATACCAAATGAGAATACGTAGGCATAAGACGCGATGTCTTGGCGAGCAATTTCTCCCGTATTTTTCCAAACTACGTTGACTCTGACTTTCCCATTGCACGAGGGAATACGTAGGCATAGGGCGGCGAAGTCCTATCGAGTCAGTTCTTTCATTTCTTTCCCCGTTTAGCAGTAGCTTCTTAGATAGTTTTCACCCATAGATTAGACAACAAGCATGGATCCCGTTGAGTACAACGGACGTGAGGGGTGCTCATACCTTTTCCTTGCTTAACCGACTCCCGAACCCAAGATTTGGTTGCGATGACCTGTCTGCTCCCTTTTTCGTAGGTTTTCCCTGATCATTTCCTTTCCCTCTCTTTGGGATAAATAACAAACAGTGGCAACTCTTTTGTCCTTGTCGGCCCCTCTTCACAGTGATGCGACAGCTGGCGACTATGCTGGGGATTTTTCTCATCCCCTATGCGAGTCAATCCTAGCACTTGTGTTTTTTTTTTTTTATCTTTGGGCGTGTATATATGTGCTTTTGTGTTGTACTTATATTTTATCGCATTTGCATTTTACTTTGCCGCATTGTATCATGTTATTGTTGTGTTGTTGGGTGGGGTTGATTCCATTGTGTGATAAGCCAAAACCCAGGCTTGAGTATAACCATAGCATTAGAGTGGAAAATAGTGAGGATCTGCACGCTAGGCGTGCAATAGTCTTCATGAAATTCGCGTTCAGACGAGGTTTCCTTTTGAAGACATCATATCCTGTACATTGGTCAGGAAAGGGTGTTGGATCTGGAAACTGTCGACTCTGGAGACCGATCATTTGAGAGTCAGCTAAGTGAGGCCGCTTCGTTAGACTATGATGCCAAACCAGAAATGGTGAACGTATCATCGTTTCTCGAAAGTGTGTGACACTGACGACCGCATAGGATGCCGAACCTTGTCAGAGATAGGTTCGTACCTATGAGTGGGAGGGTTATGCAGGAAACTTGACCTCTAACCTACCCGGGTTTCTTATCAGTGCGGACCTTTGATCTCTGATGTTATAAGGTTCCTACTTTGGTCTTTTGGTGTTCCGGTATTTTCTCGCCAAAGCGAAGTGCTAGTTCATCTCAGTCAGCAGCACAACAATCTTGATCTCCTGTTGCATTTGCATACTCATTTGCATCCTAACATTCGCATGTATCTGTGTTTTAGGTGTATATTTTCTCCTTGATTCTAGTAATTTGATCCACTGTCATCATGGAGCGTGGTTTCAAGAAAGTTGTTGTTTACAAGTTCCCAATACCAGACATAGGACCTCTGATGAGCCTCATTTCTATGGTTGAGCGTGAAGTTATGGATGATTTCAAAAAGGAATATGGGAGGATTTTAAGCCTTGTCTGCAAAATCTCTAAATTTAAGTTGGAAGGTATCCATGCATTGCTATAGTTTTATGATCCTCAACTACGTTATTTCACATTCCTTGGATATATTATGTTGCCTACCTTGGAGGAGTTTGTTCAATTGTTGGGAATCTCGATTTTGGAAGAGATGCCTTTTGTGGATTCTGAAGATGAGCCTAACCTATCCAAGCTAGCCAATGCTCTGCACTTGGATGTTTCTGAGCTAGAGGGAAAGATGATACGGAGAAGTGGGGTACTTGGTTTCCCTTTGCCATTCTTAATAGGAAAGGCTTAGCAATTTGCAAAGGAAGGATGTTGGGTTGTCTTTAATGCAGTCTTGGCGCTCTGCATCTATGGGATAGTGTTGTTTCCCAATGTACCTGATTTTGTTAATTTGGATGCTTTCTACATCTTTGCTTCCAAGAACCCTGTGCCAACCCTTCTAGGTGATGTTTACCATTCTACGCACTACAAGAATGAGAACAGACGAGGGAGGAGCATTTCTTGTTGCACTCCACTACTTTACAGATGGTTTATTTCACATCTGCCCAAGTCTGGACCTTTTATTGATGCAACTAGTATAGTTAGTTGGCCAGAGAGCCTCATGGGTTTGACCTCGGAAGATATTGTGTGGTTCAGCAGAGACCTCCTGGGTAGGGATATTATTTACAGCTGTGGAGATTTTCCCAATGTTCCTTTGATTGGGAGAAAGGGTGGCATTAACGACAATCCAACTCTCGCTATCAGGCAATTTGGCTACACTTTAAGAGAACCTCCGAGGAAGGGTGAAGTATAGGAATCTCTGTATTTCACGGGTTTAGTTGATGTTGTTACTCTAACTAATTTGCAACAGGCTTGGAATAGCATTCATCGGAGAGGAAAGCTTTCTTTAGGCAAGAGCAATTGCAGAGCATATGGACCATACATGGAATGGATCCAGGAGAGAGTTAACATACTGTTTCTACCCTTTCCAATAAAAGAACCTTTGTACCCCGTGGTAGTTGAAGAACCAACGACAGTTGACCTCTAGAAGTATAATCGACTGTGGGTTGAAAAAGAAGAACTACACAGGGCGAATGAAGAATTGGAGAAGGAGATTATCCAACTTAGGAGTGAGAAGAATCAAGCCACTCACTTATCCAAGATGCAGACGGAGACAGTGAACAAGATGGGCAGAGAACTGACTGAAGAAATTCGCGTCAGAGAACGAATTGGTCAAGATTTGAGGATCTTGGGTAATGCTCTACAAGGAAAGAAGAAAGAGTTGGATAAAGCACACCTTGAGATATCCAAGTTCAACGCTCAATGGAATGCCATCTTAACCAACAACAAAGAAAGAGAAGATGGGCTTCATCAACAGATTGTCAAGTTGAAGACTCAACTCCGTGTAAGAGATGAGAAAGATCCAGGTGAATCTTCTCGTCATTACAAATGCGACCGCAAGCTACGCGAAGCTCTTGCAACGTTGGAGGAGTATAATTTGAGAGCAGATATGAAGAGGTCTAAACTTGAGAGCAGGAGGGAGTTGCTTATCCAAGGATTGATTGTCATGCCCGATCACCCCGATACTAGAGAGTTGTTAGAGGAGTTTCAGACTCGTTGTTGCACTTGATGTATTTTCTCTTTTGTATTCTGTTGTGTTGTAGCCCGGCCATCTCCAGGATTGTTGGATGAGGTCGTGTTGACTCTGTTGGATATCCTCTATGATGTGTATTGATACTCTGTGCCTCATTTTATTTATGGGATGATTTTTCTGGTTACGTCCGTTGGCCCTTCATCCTCCTATCGCTCCCGTGGAACTTGAATCAAGGGGAAAATTTCCTTGAAACATATTTACATGTCTGCATTTTGAATCATGTTTTTTCATATTGCACTGCAGGTGTTCCATGTTCTATTAACCTTACTTCTTCCTGTGGTTCTCCACTAGTTTGTTTCAGGATTGAAGACCAAGCAATCCATCGCTATTCTACGAGGGGGAATCAACGAAAAGCTATAGATCAGATTCAAAACGAGCTACAGAAGTTCTGTGATCGTATGGCACAGTTTATGGACCTGATGCAAGGGGTCGCCAATGGACAAGAACAATTGAGGACGTTGGACCAGCCTCTGATTGCAAGGGTTGACAAAAGTGGGGTCCTTCACGGTGGAACTGTTGTTGTTCCTCCTCAGAATGATGTGGGTACGCCACACGTAAATGTTATCCTGACAGTGGTTGTCCCTCCAGGCGGAGGAAACCAGAATGGAGTTCCTATTCTAGGTGCGACGTGTGCTGTGCACTGTAATGATGGTCCCTAGTGGGAGCAAGACAAGTAGGATGACATCTTCTCCATGGGAGACCTTGGTGCAGGTTTACAATCTGATGCGGACAGAAGGTTCAGGGCGATAGAGGAAAAGATGAAGAGCTTTGAAAATCATAATGCTATGGGTCTAGATATGTCAAATTTGGGATTGATCCCAGGGCTGAGGATCCCTCCAAAGTTCAAAGCTAAGGTTTCACATTGCAGATGCCATCGACTCAGACTCGTCTATGACTCGGTATGACTTTGATAATTCGATCTTTCAAGCGGAAGAAGAGATTGAAGAAGACGAAGACCTGTCAGAAGAGCTCTCCAGGTTATTAAGACAAGATGATAAGGTCATTCTGCCTCATCAAGAAGAAGTTGAAGTCGTCAACCTAGGTACAGAAGAGGCTAAGAAGGAGGTCAGAATAGGGGCTGCCTTAGAGGATGATGTCAAACAAAGACTGGTAGAATTGCTCCGAGAGTATAAGGATGTCTTTTCTTGGTCCTATGAAGATATGCCCGGACTTGATATAGATATTGTGGTTCATCGCTTGCCTCTTCAAGAAGAGTGTCCACCTGTCAAGCAGAAGCTAAGAAGAACCAGACCAGACATGGCGGTAAAAATCAAAGAAGAGGTCCAAAAGCAATTGGATGTCGGATTTCTTGCCGTGACAAATTACCCTTCGTGGGTCGCTAAAATCGTACATGTGCCTAAGCAGGATGGTAAGGTAAGGATGTGCGTAGATTACCGTGATCTAAATAGAGCAAGCCGGAAGGATGACTTCCCGCTCCCCCACATTGATGTGCTTGTCGATAATACTGCTCAGTATTTAATGTTTTCCTTCATGGACAGTTTCTCCGGATATAACCAGATCAAGATGGCCCCGGAGGACATGGAGAAAACAACATTTATCACACCGTGGGGGAAGTTTTGCTATAAGGTGATGCCTTTCGGGTTGAAGAACGTAGGGGCAACCTATCAGCGGGCGATGGTCACTTTGTTTCATGATATGATTCATCATGAGATTGAAATCTATGTTGATGACATGATTGCAAAGTCGCAAACGGAGGAAGGACATTTGGTGAATCTGTTGAAGCTGTTTGAGAGGTTAAGTAAGTTCAAGCTAAGGTTGAATCCGAACAAGTGCACTTTTGGTGTACGGTCAGGAAAGTTATTGGGATTCATAGTCAGTGAAAAAGGAATTGAGGTTGACCCTGCAAAAATAAAAGCAATTCAGGAAATGCCAACGCCGAAGACATAGAAAGAGGTTCTTCGTTTCCTGGGTAGATTGAACTACATTGCAAGGTTCATATCTCACCTTACAACTACTTGTGAACCAATGTTTAAACTATTAAAGAAAGATCAGGAAGTCGACTGGAATGAAAATTTCCAAAGGGCATTCGATAAAATAAAAGAGTATTTGTAGGAGCCTCCAATACTGATGCCCCTAGTGGCTGGAACACCGTTGATAATGTACATGAAGGTTCTTGAGAGTTCCATGGGTTGTGTTCTCGGTCAACACGACGAGACAGGAAGGAAAGAACACGCTATCTATTATTTGAGTAAAAAGTTCACAGATTATGAGTCCAGATACTCAATGTTAGAAAAGACATGTTGTGCACTTGCTTGGACCGCCAAACGCCTAAGGCAGTACATGCTAAACCACACAACCATGCTAATTTCAAAGATGGACCCGATTAAGTATGTGTTTGAGAAGAAAGCATTTTCGGGAAGGATTGCCAGGTGGCAGATGGTTTTGACAGAATACGACATTCAATACGTCTCCCAGAAGGTCATTAAGGGGAGTGTTCTGTTAGAATATCTCGCAGAGCAACCAATAGAGGACTATAAGCCAATGAAGTTTGGATTTTCGGATGAGGATATCATGTTCTTAAAGATGAAGGATTGCGATGAGCCGTTACCCGATGAAGATCCTGAGAAAAGCTCCCAATGGAAAATTATCTTTGACGGTGCTGTTAACACCTACGGTAGTGGAATTGGGGCAATTATTACAACTCCCCATGGTTCGCACATACCATTCACTACCAGGTTAACATTTCCTTGCACCAACAACAAGGCTGAATATGAGGCATGTATCATGGGTATTGAAGAAGTGATTGATTTAAGAATCAAGAACCTTGATATTTATGGTGATTCAACTTTGGTAGTCAATCAGATCAAGGGAGAGTGGGAGACTCTTCAGCCTAATTTGAGCCCTTACATGAACTATGCAAGAAGGTTGCTACCTTTCTTTGACCGGATGGAGTTTCATCACGCGCCAAGAGCGGAGAATCAGATGGCAGATGCTCTGGCCATATTATCCTTAATGTATAAGGTGAACTTTTGGAACGATGCTCCAAGAATCGTCATCTCGCGCCTCGGTAGGCCAGCATTCGTTTTCGCAATAGAAGCAACTTCAGATGGGAAGCCATGGTATTATGATATCCGAAACTTTCTCAAGAATCAGGAGTATCCGCCTGGGGCATCCAACAGGGATAAGAAGACCTTGAGAAGGTTGTTTGGAAACTTCTATCTGAACAAGGATGATGTACTCTATCGAAGAAACTTTGATCTGGTTCTGTTGAGATGCGTGGAAGAAAAAGAAGCAGGGTTACTTATGGAAGAGGTCCACGAAGGTGCTTTTGGAACGCATGCAGGTGGACATGTAATGTAGCAGAAACTGTTGAGGGCAGGCTACTATTGGTTGACTATGGAGTCTGATTGTTTCAAATATGCCAAGAAATGCCATAAATGCCAAATTTATGCTGATAAGACACGTGCCGCCCAATCCTTTGAATGTCAGGGCGTCTCCTTGGACCTTTTCCATGTGGGGCATCGATATGATCGGTAAGATTGAACCGACTGCATCCAATGGACACCGCTTCATCTTAGTGGCAATCGATTATTTCACTAAGTGGGTTGAAGCAGCTTCTTTCGTCAACGTCACCAGGCAGGTCGTGGCCCGATTCATTAAGAAGGACATCATCTGTCATTACTGAGTGCCCGAAAGAATCATTATTGACAATGGTTCTAATTTGAATAATAAGATGATGAAGGAACTGTGCCAGAGTTTCAAAATTGAGCATCACAACTCTTCTCCCTATCGTCTGAAGATGAATGACGTTGTTGAGGCATCCAATAAGAACATAAAGAAGATTGTGTATAAGATGGTTGTGACCTATAAGGATTGGCACGAGATGTTGCCCTTCGCGTTACATGGGTATTGTACCTCGTTGCGTACTTCAACTGGAGCAACTCCTTTTTCGCTGGTGTATGGTATGGAAGTTGTCCTGCCATTGGAAGTCAAGATTCCTTCTTTGAGAGTTCTGGTTGACGTCAAATTGGATGAGGCAGAATGGGTGAAAAACAGATTGAATCAACTCAGCTTGATGGATGAGAAAAGGTTGGCGTCCATTGCATATGGTCGGTTATATCAAAGCAGGATGAAGAAAGCTTTTGATAAGAAGATGCGCCCACGAAACTTTCAGGCAGGTGACTTGGTGTTGAAACGGATCCTCCCGCCACAGACAGATCACAGGGGCAAATGGACTTCCAACTACGAAGGTCCATATGTCGTAAGGAAAGTCTTCTCAGGAGGAGCCTTACTACTTTCAACCATGGATGGAGAAGATTTTACATCCCCTGTGAACGCAGACGCAGTTAAAAAATACTTTGCTTAAAGTGGACCCGCTGGAAAGGAAAAAGAAAATCCAGGCAAAAATGGGGCATCCCGGCGAACCATAAAAAGAATGGGTTCGAGCAAAAGTTAGGGATAAAAAGAGAAAAATGTAAACCCGCAAAGTTGAAAACCTGAAAAGGCGACTTTGGCAAAAATGGGTATCCCGGTGAATTGAAAACCCGCAGGGGCAATTCAGGCAAAAGTTAGGGATTTGAAAAGCAAATGACCGCGGTCTGCATATTGATCTTCAGAGCATAATGGATTATGGGAGAACCCAAGGGTCGATCGTTCAAGTCAATCTCTTCAGAGGGTGAAGCATCGGAAAGGCATCGAAGTCATGCGAGTCATAGTTGAGTCGTTACACGGTGGTTGTCTGTACCGCATTGCCGACATTTTGTATATTTTCATGCATTTCTGTATATTTCTTGCGCAACTTTATCTTTTCATGAGTTGCATCTGTTGTAATTTTTGCCTATTTACAGGCCATCCATCAATGAAATATATTATTTAGAAAGCTTTTGTCCTTGTTTTAGCTTTTTACCGTGTTGTTTGCAAAAGACGCCTGATGTTTTTGATAAAACTTTGCATACATAAACTTGTGGGATTTGCCAACTATAATTGAAACGGTGTTTTTGCTTTTGGAAAATTCCTAATCAATCTTGATCTTAAGATTGTTATCAATCACGCAATGACAATGAAAAGAAAAGGTTGAGAAAGAAAGCAAATAACTTTGGAGAAGAAGAAGAATGATTATCTGCAGAGTTTCTCTCTGCCGATAACTGTGGAAACTTTCTTATTCACTTGCATCTGTAAACTGTGAATATAATATTATGAATTTTATTGTATACAAAATAAGGGTTACTCCCTATTCATAGATTTAGGTTAGCTTGCACCCCAAGTCAAAGCCCAAAACTATAAAATCCTAAAATAAATAACATTACTAAAATATAGCTAAGTTGAAATCCTGTGTAAAGCAACTTGTTTCGACACTTCGACACACTAATACAATCCGACACACATATTAGGCTAATTCGACTAGACTTTGTTTATGTCGAACTACACTGCTTCAACACAAAGAATTACTAACTCAACATATATTTCGTATTTGGTACCTATAGTATATATGAAAATATAAATGCATGGTTAAAAGAATAATTAATTAAGAGATAATGAACAGTTAACCAAAATTTAGTGTTAAAGTCACAAAGGTATATGAATTCCAAGGCAACTAATCCTTTCCAACATTTTATATACTTCTTAGATATCATGTATAAATTAATTCAATATTGTTTATTTATAATCCATAATTAAGGGTTTCCATTTTCTTATACTATACTTACTCCTCATTCTATACTAATCATGTTGAATTTACAAGTTACCAAAAAAAGTTTGTTAATTCTTTTTTATTAAATTCGACATTTTAAAAACGTAAACTAAAATGAAAAATAAACTTAAAGACATTAACAATACAATCATAGTAACAACAAAAAATAAACTAACTTAAATAAACAAACTTAAACTAAAATATTATGGCAACCATATGGAATACCCCAGAACAACAACTTCACCCAATATACCACATCTTCATACTACTGAAACTACCCTCAAAAAATTTAAGCAGAAACTCAGAAACTCATAACCAGCTTTCAACAGAAACATAGCCATCACTAGGTTTAAACAGAAACATAGCCACTGGTAGTTGCATACATTCCATCTTATGTTTTTACTTTCACAAAAAATTATAACTGCTTTATTTTTAAAATAAACTAACCTATTTTCATCTCATAATTTTTTTTTTATACTGCTTTATTTGCAAAAAGGTGAGATGGAGAACAAAATTGTTTGAGTTTAAAATAAAAAACTAATTTAATGAATTATGTAAAATATGAGAGATTAAAATTATAATTAAGTATTTTGAACATTTTTTTGTATTGAACTATTTTTTCTCCCGTCACCGCAAATAGAGATCATATGTTAAAGAGTGGAGATTTATTTTAGTCCCTCGTTAAAATTGGAGAGTTCAAATTAATCTTTAAGAAAAATTGCAAAATTTAACTGAGCTATGTTAGTCCCTCTATTAACATTTTTCTTAAACCAGTTCTTTTTCCTACTTTTGAACCGTGATTGGACTGTCCCGTGTATGTTATTTATGCTTTATTTAGTCACAGACGAATAGGAAAGTTCAAAGTCAAAATTTCCTTCTACATTATTTAGTTTGTCATTTGAATTTGATGGAATTATCGGATGTCTTTTTTCTAAGTTGTAATAGTTGGTACAACGTTCATTACAATTTTATTGCACTTTGTTTGTTTTGTTTATTTTGGTGATACTACATGTTTTAGATTTTGAAGTTCTATTTGTTTGTACAATGTTTTGGAATTTAATGGTACTATAATATTTTGAATTTGATGGTATATCTATAATGTATGTGATGATAATGTAGAATTTTTGCTCCCTAGTTTCAATGTGATGGTACTATAATATATGATTGAATATATGTGTATTTCTTATATGGTGTATTTTTTAAGATATTAAATAGTGTATTTTTTTAGGAATTAAAAGCTAATTAAATTTTGTAAGGGATTAAAGAGTGTATTTTTAAATTAGGAATCAAAATGTATTAAGTATTGTTAATAATTAAAAAATAATAAGAAATTGTGTTGATATAAAGTGTTATTTGTAATTTAAAACATAGAAAATATGTTGCTTTATTGGTAAAGATAGTTGTCCACTAATTAAAGGGTATGTGGTTCAATTTTTGTTTAGTAAACATTTTGATTTTTTTTCCAGCTTTTTTTATAACTAAATAAATTTTAATAAAAACTAAAAATATGAATATTACATAGATGGTGCAAAATTTTGATTTTTTTCCACCTTTTTTATAATTAAATAAAATTAAAATAAATTAAAAGTATGAATATTATGTAAATTGAAAAATATTTGAAAATAAAAATAATACACATAGAATAAGTCCAATCACAGTTCAAAAGTATGGAAGAAAAAAAACGATTAAAAAAATATTAATAGAAGAACTAACATAATTAAGTTAAATTTAAAAATAAAATAAAAATTAATAAGAATTTTATTTTAGAAATTAATTTAGACTCTTCAATATTTAAGAGAGACTAAAATAGATCTTCCCTCCATATTAAAAATGAAAGTGAAAGTAACTTGCCTGCCTAGTTTACCCCTGAAAAACACCAAGAGTGCCCTAAACAACTAAAACGGACAAAATATTTTAATTCATGCCACTAGTCTTATTAAACTTAATTGCATTAAATAACTTTTATTTTCAAAAAGTATGGTACTAAGTACTCGTGCTTCATTTTTAATCAATTTAAAAAGATAATCAATAAAGTGTTAAAATAACATAGTTCAAAAATCAAAATAGAACCTGCAGTGTAAATTTTAAACATAGTAGTATAATATTTTGAAACAATAAATAAACTAATATTTTGAAACAATATAAGACTATCTCTAGGAGTATGTATGAATTATAAACCAAACCAAATCAAATTATATATATAATTTGGTTTGGATCTTAAAACCATTTATATAAAACCGGTTTATTTTTTTAAAATCAGTTTACAAGTAAATTGATTGATTTCAAATCGGTTTTAAAAAAAAGCAGTTTTTTTAAAAACCAGTTTTAAACCGGTTTCTCTCAAAACCAGTTTTATATTTTCTTTAAAGAAATCAGTTTTAAAACCATTTTTTTAAAAAAAATCAATTTTATTACAAACTATCAAATAATTGATAAACCACCTGAAACTTATTCTACTTTAAACTTATTGTAAACTATCAAATAATTGATATAAATCAATTAATCAATTTTATTCCAGTTTTACATTGAATTAAATCAACACCCCATATATCTTAAACTTTAAACTACTCAATGTAAAACTGGAATTAGAATAATTCATTTTCATCGTGAATTAAATCAATTAATCGAGAAGTACATTGAATTGATATAACTCAATTATTCGTGAAACTTATTCTAGTTTAAACTTATTGCAAACTATCTACCTTAAACTTATTCTACTTTAAACCAAATCAATTTTATTGCAAATTAGGGGTGTTGATCTTAATTTTCCCAAACTATTCTACTTTTGTTTTTGAAACTTATTGAGAAATGGTTACCGAATCTCAATCCGGTTTGAAACAAATGGTTACCGGTTTTTTTTAATTTGATAAATGGACCACCAAATTTAAAATATAAATTTGGACTGGATTTTAAAATTTGGATTAATTTGGATAGGAATTTGGTTTGTGGTTATTGGTTATTTTGCACACCCCTAACTATCTCCAATGAAAGTTTTTCACTTCAGTTCTTTGATTCTTAAGACAATAAAAATATTTTTTTTCTTAAGTTTTCACATTAGCAAAAAGTCTATGAGTCCGTCAAAATTGCTTTAATTGAAATGAACATGCTTTAAAGGTTGATTTTCTTCGGAATTTACTCTTCAGAGGTTTATCTTTTCTGAAGAGTCTACTTCTTAGTTTTTGAACCTTTAGAGTCTAAATTACTAGAAGTTGATTTTCTTCGGAGTAAACTTTCTAGAGTCTCGATCTTTCATCAGAGCTAGAGTCTTAGAAGTGATCTTCAGAGCCAAAATCTCAACTTTAGATTCAGAATCCTCATCTTTCTCTTCATCTAATCTCAGTCTTATAGTCTTGCAAACTTGAATAGATGTTAGAATATCCAATTTTTTTAAAATAAATTGTTATCATCAAAAACCAAGTGATATGGTATCAACCAATTTTGTTCCAACAATCTCTCCCTTTTTTATGATGACAAACATAAGTATTTAAGAACAATGGTTGTTAATTTAATTAACATGTTTACTTCAGGGTTAGAGGATTGTAAGATCCCCATGAATCTGTTAGTCCCGAGGGTGAGGTTTGTAAGCTTTCCATAATTTCTATCTAGGTTATTTAAATTCCTTTAAAAGCACAATATCATTAATCTTTAGAAATTAAGCAACAATAAAAAATTATCCGATTCAGGTGCTTAAATACTATTTATCTCTCTCCCTTTTATCATCAACAAAATGTAATATTAAAGAAAGAAAAGAGTCTGAAGAAAAAAATATATGGGAAACAATCAGGTCTAAATAAAAATAATTAATAATAAGATTTTGTTCTCCCCTTGTCATCAGTTAACAGAAAAAATGAGCAATTTTAAAAAAATGTGATGACTTGAGTAGTTGGAAAAGGTTCTATAGTTCACGAGATATTCCAACTTGTTTCTTGGCCTATGAGATATAGCAGTCAAACCTTGGAAAGAAAGTTTGAGGACTAAGAATGCATCTCTCTCTCTTAATTCCATTGGTGCACATTAAACCAGAAAATTTTTACTTATTCCCATTTTATCTATAAAAGACAGTTTAGAACAAGTAGAAAGTACATCCTCATTCATTCATTAAACTTCTCCCTTGATCAGAATGAGCAAATCAGCTAAGAATGGCAAGGGTGAAGATTCAAAAGGATGAGAATCAAGCTGGAACTTTTGTTGGAGCACCAAGGGTTAGAAGAACATCATAGGCAAAGATGAAGAACCTCAGGAAGGAAATCATCAAGATATCTGATGATGAGTGGGATGAGGAGTGAATGATCTTCCATATGAGAGGAGGATGGGGTGATTGTTAAGATTGAGGAATGTAGTCTCATGGATTTCACTTTAATAATCGGAATCATGTAATCCTTTTCCATTGAATAAAGGCAGATTTGTTCTCATAGCTTTATTTGAATTTCTTTTCAACCATCCAAGTCATGTGTGTTCAGTGAAGTTTAAAAAAAAGTACACAACTTAAACCAACTGATGTTCAAGGTGATTGACAAAAACATGATTTTATCTTATTGGAAAAAAATTTCCTAAAGTTGATATAGCTCAAAGATAGAGCATAATAGAAACATAAATCGTTATGACCTCGAGATGTATTCTTGGGGTTAGCCATGGTTATTAAGATCTTACCATTCCTCAAAAGAGTCTGACCGTGGAAATTAAAAAATTTCCCACTCCATAAATGCATATGTTAATAGACATTGAAAATGAAAACAATGGAGTAAAACGACAATTCTTTCCAACAAAACTTTGATTTTTTCACAAAAAGCACGTGTGTCCCACGGGTGTGTCAATTTGTTCGCAGGTGTTTTTAGCGAACAATCACGAGTTTGAAAGTCTTTGAGATTAACTCAAAAAATCTCGGGATCGGTTTTATGTGAAAAATATGATTGTGACGTACGTATAAGATGCAAATAAAATTGAATGATTGCACATAAAGCGTGAATAGACTTTAAAAAAATGACACTTGAATTGAAGTAAAGAGAACTTGAAATAAACAACATTAAAAGAGAATGTGGTAAATGACAAGAAAATAAAATGTGTTTTAATTAAGGAAACATAAAAAGTACATAAATAAAGAGGGACGTGGACTCACAAAATTCCTCACAAACTATTTCTCTCTCAAGCTTGGATACTCCTATTCTGTAGAGATTTTTATGTGAAACTTGTGAACCTTTTGCAACAACATGTGAGTTTGCTATACTACCTAGAAATAAGTGTCTTCGATAGTTCTAACGCTACATGCGTCGACATGTCACCTTAGTGCATGCAACCCTTCACTCTATGTTCTGCCAAGTCGTTATGGCTTTCAAAAAAATTGTTGAAGACATTGTCCCATATTCTCTAACTGTTTAGAGGTTAGAAATTTCACCTTTAATGAAGACAATTACCGAGTGCATATAGACCTCTTCATCTTTGGTTTCCTCAATCTTCTAAGTATCCAAATTATTTTAGAGAGTCATTCTCTCAATTTGGTTCTAAATAGCCTCTTAGTCCTACTCTTGATACTCTTTCAACTTGCTCCTCAAAGTGTTTCCTTGAGGTTTCCCAAACTAACGTCTCAAGACATCACTCAAGACCATCTGGTCGAATTGTTATCACTGTCCAGCCATTTTTATCATTTTTTACACTTACCATTCCATCATGTGCAAACATTGACTAGATTTTCCTTTTAACCAGAAAATCCCAGGTCAACAGGCACATGTCCTTCGTTCACTGCCCTCCCCGTGAGACCTTGCTCAAAGTGTTTTATTTACGTGGTACAGAGGCTCACCCTAAGAGAAAAATTGGATAATACCGTTTATCTAACACCTAACTGCATGTGCAAAGGCATGCCCATGAATTCCTAGAAAATTAGAAGTCAACAACTTCTCTTAGCAAGGTAGAGTGGTTATTGTAGTGGGAAAATTTGTAAGTGTAAGTTATTGATTAACTTAACTCATAAAGCAAGAGTCACCACCGCACTTTTATTTCATCCAAAAGGGAAAGAAAAAAAGCAAACAAAACCTAAACAAGCTCTAAAACAAGAACAAATAAACAGAGAATTAGTAAAGAGGTTGGTTATGCTAAGGGAAGGTGTTAGCACCCAAAACGTCTATAGTACTCTATAGGGCCCTTTGAAATATCTACGCTTTTTGGTTTGAAAAGGTTTTTTTCAAATGAGATTGGGGAGATGAGGAGAGAGGTATTTTTTTAATATTTTTGTGTTTGGAGAGACTTATCGCCTCATGCCTACGTACCCACAAAGTGAAATATAGGATCAAAACCTCGTAGTTCGTGGTACAAATGACAAAAATGGATTTGTTTGGTTGATTTTAAATGATAAGACATGTCATCATTTTAAGGAGAAAACCGCGACTAGTCGCCCATAAGTAAAAGACAACATTTGCATCACTTAAAGAAGGAGGGTTTTGCTAGGATTAAAATCAACAAGTCTATCACTCAACATCTAAGCGGAAAATGTCAACATCTTAAATACCATGGGGAATAGAAGAATTACATCTCCACTATAAAAATGACTCATGTCTAAACTTTATAAAAAGTTTTAAATGAAAAAGTGCACAAAGGTACAAAAGGTTTGAACGCGTTTTTGTATTTTTTACGTCTTTTTAAATTAGTCAAAGTATGATTAATATTGATTGATATTTATTAAGAAAACAAAGTTTGAAAATCACTTGACCAAGATCAAGGTTTATTATAAAAGAGGTTTAACTTTGAAAAACAAGAAGGTTTTGAAAAAGGGAGGAGATTTTGAAATTTTAAGAAGGGGTGGAGAAGAAGTGACTATCCTAGAAAGCAAAATAAAGAGTTAGAGATAAGAAGGATCTAACCAAAAGATAGTAAACTCCATAGCAAGCCAAATAAGAATTCCTTCCATCTTGAGCATAAGCCAATAAGCAAGAGCCAAATAAAGGCCAAGATCTCCAATCCATAATAATACATGCATAGGGAATGAGTCCTAATTCTAAGTCCAAGGTTCCCAGAATAGTCCAAGAAGTCCAAGGTCCAAGGTATAAGTCCATCCTCAAGCATAACCACAAGAAATAAGAGAACCAGAATTTTAGAGGTTTAATCCTTTATTAATATTTTTTGAACAAAATATGGTCCAAATGGGCAAAAGAAAAAAAACGGAAGCAAAAATAATAATATGATATGATAATGATAAAGCATAAAAGCGTAAAACTAAAGAGATAGGGAGCGAGAAGGAAACATAAACAAAATTAGTACAATAATATGGTTTGTGTAATATACATAATGGTATTATCAATCCTCATGAAACACAAATTGCCAAACTATAGAGAATACTCAACTAATCGTCCGTAAGAATGAAAATATGGTCGCATACATTATCATAGAGAGGGCTCCAACTCAGATGAAATCGATGAGTATGCCAACTAACCCTCACGGGTAACAAAAGATCCAATCATTTCAAACTACGATACAGAGATTAGTAGAATAATATCTCACTTACAAATTCGATTTAGTTCCGATTTAGGGGCAATTTAGCGCTATGTTAAGGAATCGTAATCGGACATATGTAGAAGCCACGACTATCTGAGGTCGGTCAATAATAATATTTGTGCTAATGTATGCTAGATAGATGATATATAGATCATCCCCCGAAAGTGATAGTGCATGAAAAAAAATAGGTATCGATTTCATCTTTATCAAGAACTTGAAACAAGTTCCAATATATTGAAGATTTTCATTGACCAAAAGAATAAAAGAGAAGAGGGGAGAAGGGAAACCAAATTGAATTACAACATTTGGATCCTTCCGTCTTTATGTTTCATCACTCTTCTTGGTGGATTAAATGAATTAACTCTCATCAACACCCAAAGTCCATGGAATTTAAAGAGAAATTTGATCAACAAACATCAAAATTCAAGGTAAAACAAAAGGAAAAGGAAGAAGGAAGAGAAGGAACCAAAGCAGTCCCAAAACAACCAAAAAACATAATTATGTCTCCGGTTAATCGATTAACCATTTTCATATGTAAATTGGTTAATGATTAACACTGGCAGAGCAACAAATTTTTTTTGAACAATTCAGCATTCATGATTCAATCATTTCTTCAAACATCTCATGATCATGAATGCAATTTAGCACGAAAATTCAAGTAAAACAACAGAAAACAACACCAATAAAACACAATTTACAAGATCCAAAGATCAAGCAACAAGAATCAACCATATATCACATTGTGGAAGATGGATCAAACACAACAATGGTGGAACAAGGGTTTACCGATTCAAATCTGAAAATACATCAAATCAACTTCAAGATCATGAGATTGGATGAAGGTTTTGGCTCGATGATTAGTTAGCTTTAATGTAAAGCTTACTAAATTTAATGGAAGAAAGAGCTTTAGTAAATTTAGTGGTTGAAGAAAATTGAGAGAAAGAGAAGGAATTTTGACAAGGTGGATTTGGCTATCAAAGCTTGAAGAATGAATGAAATGAGACATCTATTTATAGAATTTAGGCTTGGAAACTTTGGTGGTTTAGAATTTGATCTAGGCTTGGAATTTGAATTTGGAGGCAAAATCAAGATCAAGTGGTGATTAATGAGGGTGTATGATGGGAGTTGATTATGATGAGGTAGGAGAATTAAAATGAGGTGATCTAGAATATTCTCATGATGAAACAAATGGTATCGAGCTGGAACAATCTGCTCCTCCTGAATACCTCGAGCCAGTGCTAAAAAAAGAAAACTATACATATGACCATTTTTAATGTGAGGGTGGTATGGGTATTTTGGTGGTGTTTTGTTTTCTAAAGTTTACAGTAGATTCTTTACAACAGTCAAGAGCATATAAAAAAAACCAATTTGTATCATTTTATCTTAGGTAAATAATTGACTAAGATTGAAAGGTGGTATATTTAAAGAGATGAAAAACATATTGAACTATTTTTAGTTATATTTACAAAACTTCTTATTCATAGAGTTGGAAATTTGGGTATACATTATGAGTAGAGTTGTATTGTGAAAGAGACCTAACTTTTGAACTAACACACCCAACTAGAAAGATAGCTACATGTTATTAGTACTGTCGAAAGGTAAGGGCATGTGTATTGCAGCTGTTGTCAATGAACATAATGAGCATGCATGTGCGATATGTACTATTTCTCCCATTAAACTAATTAGAAGATAATAAGAGAATAAACATATACACGGAAACATAAATGCGTTACTGCCTTCTTTACAATTTTACAATAAATAAATAACTCTAACTAAATTCAAATATTGTGGTAGAAGTGTGGGTGTAAATTAAAGGGAAATTTATCCCTCAAATAGTTATATATCTAAGAGTTATAATATCTAATATATAACAGTTAAAAGAATTTAATATATTTTTTGTAGAACTTTAATTTAACAAATTTAGTCTTGAAATTGTGATAATTTTAAATAATTAAGTATTTATGCATGCTCTAATAGTCAATTATTAATATTTATTTATTTTAAAATATATTATATGTTAAAATAATGTTTCAATAAAATCTTAATTAATTAAAAACAAGATAAATTTTATACTTTAGGGTTTTGTTTGATAGTTTGGAGGAAAAAGGGAGAAGAGTGCTTTGAAAAAAATAGAAGGATTGAATAAAAAGATGGGAAGGATTTAGTTAGAGAAGGGTTTGGTGCTTTATTTTTATTCGTAATAAAAAATCTCTTTAGTTTGGAGGAATTAAAAAAATTTATTAGATGAGGATTTTGAGAGTTTTAAGGATTTTCATAAATTATTCAAATATATTCTATGGTGTTATTATATTTCACAAATTAAAAATATCGTAATAGTAAATATTTATTTATTATTTTATACAAAATTATTCATTCAAAAAAATTTTTAAAATTTTCTATGATTTTTGTTTTTTTAATTTCGAAAGTCCTCTTCTCCGCCCTTCCTAACTTGCAAATAGGGTCTAACTTAATTAAAATTTACAATATATCTATTGATTTATCTATAAAAAAAATTTAGTAATTAAATATGTAGGATTGAAGTATATCAAGTAAATTCTTTAGGTTGTTTATCATCTCTAATCAACTTGGGGTGGTGGGAAAAAGTGGTAGATGGAAAATGGGAATCATATATGGGATTTAAGGTGGAAGAGGTCCTTCTTATTCATGAGCTATTTGTAGTTGTCAATCTTCTCTTTCTCCTTATAGGATTTACTTTTTCTTAATATAGAGATAAGTGGAGTTAGAGTTATTAGGAATATGATATTTGCTCGGTTTCATCCACTTTTCATATTCATTTAGGTGTTAATAGTTCTTCGACTACCACTCATCTAGTTGAGAACTTGACCTTTCTCCTCATCAGGCAGAGACGTTTCAATTTTTTCAGAGGCCTTGTATAGATTAGTCATAGTTTAATCATGGGAAAAAGATAGAGGACATATGTAACCATTATAAACATTTTATGAGGCCCTGTTTAGCCATAGGTTAACTGTGACAAATTTGAGACCTTCTGTAGTAGCCCGTCTTGCACACCCTCAAAAATGGTCATGCATCAGGGTTAGTTGGATATCTTCTAAGGTGGTGATTTTTTTTTGACAACTTTTGCAATATAGAATTCCTTTGAGAGAGAATTTGTTTAACCGGGGGGTGATTGTTGATCCATATGGGGTCTTTTGTCCTATGTGTGCGGGTTTGGTTTAATTTATTTTTCATTTGTTTGTCATTTGTGAGCTAGCTTTCTTAGTATGGTATATGATCTTTAAGTGGTTGGGTGACTTATGGTTCTACCTAGTGGTCATAGACTTCTTTTTGAGTTTTTCCTCTTTTTAGGTGATAGGGCTAAGTTTATGGGTGGTTTTCCAATGATTTTGCATGATATTGTTTGGTTTATTTTGATTGTGCATAATGATGGCATCTTTTCTGGTTCTTTAATAAAAGAGAAAGAAGTCGAGGAGAAAAGTATTTTTCCAACCTAGAAATAGTTTTTACATAGAACCGTGGTAAATTCATGTACTTCTCGATATTTGGCTTCAGAATCCAATTTTCTTTCTTAAGTAATAGCGAATCGAGAGTTTTATTTTGATTTTAGGTTTGGTTTGTGAACTTTGTACTTCTCTTAGAAGTCTCTTCTCTGTTGATTATAATTCTGGTATGTTAAGATCTAGCATGTACCCTAAAGGGGTGGAACTTTTAGTTGTTTGGGTTTTTTTTGGCTTGTTACCTTTTCGATGTTTCGTTGGATTTTTTGTTTTTTCAGTGATCATCATAGCAAAATTGATGTTATTTGATTACATATCTTTTGTACTTTGCGAGGATTTTTAGTCCCCTATTATTGTTATATTATTTTGACATTCAAAAAAAATATAAATATTTAGTTTCATAATACAATCAATTGCCAAAAATTAAATTTGAAAATAATAATTAAATATTTAATTATAAAAACATGATTTGAGAATAATAGCTTACAGGATTAAAGAGTTATAAGGTCTCGCTTAGATATTCCAGAAAATGAAGTTAAAGAGAGAGGAAGTGTTCATGAAAAAATTGGTGTAGATAGAAATAGTTTTGGATTCTAGAAATAAGAAAGAAATAACCTTTATATATATATATATATATATATATATATATATATATATATATATATATATATATATATATATATATATATATATATATATATATATATATATATATATATATATATATATAAAGTAGATAATTATAAAATGGTAGATAATAGACCTGTTATGAAACAATTACATGAAATTGAACGTATTCTTAATAAATACAAACAACAAAAAATGTGCATGAACAAAACCATCATTGTGTCTTCTATAATAGATAAACTTTCACCTTCATGGAAGGATATAAAAAGGACCCTCAAACATAAAAAGGGGAATATATTTCTTGAGTAAATGTGTAATCACCTTCGGTTAGAAGAAGACTATTGTAAAGAACAAGATACTAAAGACCAATTTCCTCATGAGAAAATACATGATATGGAAGATGGAAAATATAAAAGGTCTAATGATATTATGGAATACAATTCACAAATTGGAATTTAAAGAACTTGTTAGAAGAATTAAAGGTTAAACAACACTTTTCCTTGATAGAGCATCCCTAGAAAAACAGACAAGCAGAATCATATAATCGGATGTTGTTAAAAGGACATAAGCGAAGGCTCGAAACTGCAAAAGGAAATTGGGCGGATAAACTATCATACGTCTGTTGAGCGTATATAAAAACCCCTTATTCAACGAATGACGAAAATCCTTACAGTTTATCTTACAGTTACTTAAGTTATCGTTTCAGTAAAGGTAGAATAACTAAGTTGGAGGACGACACACTCTTTATTAGATAAAGACAACAACATGCACTTAGGGAGAAAATTTACTTCTTAGAGAAAAATAGAGCATCCATCTCATTTTCCAGAATCGTTATCAAACAAGCTACGTCAATTCGGTAAAATCGACACGTTAGACCAAAGGAATTAAAAGTTAGAGACCTGGTATTATGGTGGGCCAACATCAGAGATAAAAACGCCCGAGATGGCAAGCTTGTGGTAAACTGGGAAGAACTGTATATAGACTAATTCGAAACTAAAATTGGGTGTATATCCTAGAAACACTAGCTAAGGAACAGATGCCAAGAACTTGGAATAATGCCAAATTAAAACGACGTGCTAGATGAATCCCCACCGGATAGCGGAAAGGTTGAAATATCAAACTAATATCTTCATTTGATATACTCGTTATATATATATATATGTGTGTGTGGGGGGGGTGTGGGTGGGTGGATGGGTGTGTGTGTGGGTGGGTGGGTGGGTGGGTGTAGGTTTGTAAGATAACCTTTTCCATATTTATTGTTGAATCTGTTGCACATGTTTCCCTTCTTTTTTAGGAAATAAGGGAACAAGATATAACGCGCATTACGCCACAGATACCCCCCCTCCTCTTAGGAACTAGTCTCTCCAAGGGCATAGGCGGTGGAGCCCAAGAGACGTTTACCTCATATCGGGCACTAACCTGAGGACATGGGTTGAGGCCCAACCCTTGGTCAGGGATGGTCCTATATGACGCAAAAAAATACTCCAGCTCCCCCCGAACGGGAATGGTAATTCCAATTACTGCATCAAAAGGTATGAGTAAGGGGAGAATACTGAAGATAAACCAGATCCTAATAAGACAAGCTTTAATTAAGCAGAAAACAGTCAATAGTAGAATAAACGAAAAATAAATGTGTCAAAGTGTTCCTTAATTAACAAGACAAAATATAACATTAAATTAAAAATAAATCCTTACAAGGTCCAAATCATTTTCTCTCATAGAGCACTGTGTTATTTATCTCTTTCCAAAACTCATCTCATCATAGGGAATCTGAATGTTTGAGTAGAACATCTCTAGTTGATCCATGACATTTTTGAAAGCGGAATCTTCAGGGCCCTTCAATGAAAGAGATAGGAAATATTTCTCTAACCGAGTCAACTCTTCTTGAAAGGCTTTCACTTCACACTAATGAGCCTCTTTATCTTCTTTAAGCTCACTTTCAGCGGCCACAGTGCCTATTGGTCTTCTTTAAGCTCACGAGAATATTTTTTCCTCTTAGAGGGTGGCCCACAGATTAGTCGCACTATTGTCTGATTCCACAGAGATTATATGCAGACCCATCTCCTCTTTGAGGGAAGAAAGTTCATGTGACTCCTGAAGAAGCTCGAGCAGCCTTCCCTAGAGCTAAAGCACTTCTGAGTTGGCAAAGAAATGCTTCTCTTTCAAAATTTTAGTCTCTACGGGAAGAGTATACTCCTCTACCAATGGAGCAGTTGAGAGTGTTAAAGGCTCTTCAGATCCTTTGCCCTCATATCATTTGGAAAGTCAACAAAATATATTTGTGTTTAAATAATAACAACATGAATCAACACCAAGAAGACACACAAAAATTTGATCCATTACCAAAAAAAAAAGTTTCCTTTTCTCTTCAGTAGAGCCTACACCCACAATGTCCTAGGTACTAATCAACGTGTCAAAAATCAAAAGTAAGTCTACTTTAGTAGCCTTGTCCTTGGTGATAGGGGAGCAATTGGGAACATGGTAATAATTGACAGTTTTTTAAAAATGATTTGGCGACCAACACCTTTGGGCTATGTTTGTATAGGTGAGTGTCCCTGAGGCACTATCTGGAACCTTATAGAATTCTAAAGGAGTTGTCAAGGAAATTAGAGTTATTAGAAAATAGTTGGGTTTAAAATTCTTCCATCTATTAGTATAGATGAGGAATACTCTATTATATATACTCTAACAAAAGGAAAGTAACCGTTGACCACAACCCTTTTTCATTGAGGTACGATTGACAAGTAAGAAATGAAAGAAAAGGTTTTTTAGGCGGAACCCCCATTGCCCTTATACTCCTACTAATGTTGAAACACTTTTGCAAAATTACATGAAACTAGTAGAGTTGAGAGGGGGAAATGCGTATATGATCGAACACTACTTTCTCGAAAATAGTCAGAGGCAATCTTACAGCCAACATCTGAAAGATACATTTATAAAAGAGGATAGAACACCCTTCAAACAAGTTGTAGATTCTTTTCTTAGTATGGATGGGGGAAAAACCAATAATAAGGTTGCTCAACCTTAACTTCGGCATGCTTAACAGCGGCCACTTGACAATAGGTGGAAATTGTTTCCAAAAATTTGGGATCTACCTAGTGTTAATAATCTGCGTCAATCAGCTCCAACAAACTTTCAGGTGGAACTATGTTCATTTATATGTCATAAAAAAAGGTCATCTTGGTCTGGGTCAATAGAGAAATTCTGAAAAGAGGCACAAACCCTAGTACGACTTTGAATGGAGACCCTCTTGAGAGACTAGATGAAGCAACTTGTCTCACACTCTGTCTCCCTAGATAGAGCAATACCTAAGTTAAAAGGAGCACGAGAAAGAGAGGTGGTACGAGTAGTGGTTTCCTTCACTGTAGGATCATTATTGTTGAACATGTGACTCCATACACAAGAAGGGGTGAATTTAGGAGGTTTAAAAATCATTGATTTAAAACAAAATCATTTTCAAAATTAGAGTTTGAAGACATTTTATCAAAAATATTTACATATGCAGCAGAATTTCAAGGTAAAGAAATCAATTGGAAAGTAAAAGAGATAAGGGAAGAGAGATGACACAAGATATTTATAGAAGAGATAAGGGAAGAGAGATAAGGTAAATATGCACTCCAAATTATTACATTAAGTTTAGGCATATGTGACATTAATGTAATTGTCACTTATGCACTCCAATCATTATAAATCCTTTCATTAAACCAATCTATGATATTCTTGTTATGCTATATCAACAACCAATTTTCATTCATCCAGGGAAAATTTTCCTTGATAAGTATTTTGTGAGCGGGTAAGTAAGGTTGAAAGTCATAAAAGTTATTCAATATATGCAAATTTACTTAAAGAGCTACATCCCGATTCATTGACTTAACATTTAAACCTTTAGTACATCTACCTTCATATCTTCCATCATGACGAGACATGGAAATTCCTATAGAGTCTACTTTTGACAAATAGTTTGAACAAAAATCAATAGTTTCTCTTGTGATCTACCTTTCAACAATCGAAGCTTTTGGATGGTGATGTTTATTTCTATAACCTTTAAATATCTTCATGCATCTCTCTAATAGATACATCCAACTTAAAAAGACTAGGCCATAAAATCTAATCTCCCTAACTAGATGAATAATTAAGTGAATCGTAATGTCAAAAAAGATGTATGGAAAAACATCTCCAATTGACACACGATAATTGAAGCCTCATGTTGTAACTCATCTAAATTTTTTAGATTAATAACTTTGTTTAGTATAGCATTAAAGAATTAACGCAATCTAATTATAGTTTCTCTTACATTTTTTGGCAAGATGCCATGAATATTCACTAGTAGAAGTTGTTGTGTCAACACATGAAAACTATGAGATTTTAAGCCAATTAATTTGATATCTTTCATTGATACAAGTTTCTTGACATTTGATGAGTGCACTTGGGGAACTTTGATACCCTGCAAACACTCACAAAAACTTTTTTTTCTTTTCTAGATAGAATGTGACATGTTAGGGAAAAATATGTTCTTTTACTTATTTCTTACGAGGCTAACTCTTGTCGTATATTCGTACCCATCATATATAGATGGACATTGTTACCATCTTTTGTCTTTCCCTTAATGTTGATCAGTATTCTAATTACATTATCACACACATTTTTTCCATATGCATCACATCAACACAATATCTTACGTCGAGGATAGACCAATATAAAGGATCAAATAACACCCGCCTCTTTTCCATATGTTTTTGCTTGCAAGCTTTTTTTTGTTTTTTACAAATATACCATTAACGTGTTGTTTTCGTTGATAAATTCCCTCTCTGATTAAGGGCTTTGGAGCAATATCAAACTTCCGCTCTCTGTTAAAAGTCTTATGTAATTTACAATATGGATGATTGAGTTTTAGAAATTATCAATGCTCAAGGTAAAAAAAAGTATTTTTTTTTTCAATCCTTTAGTTGTTGGTAATGGCATGTATCAGCTTCACATATAAGATGAACTTTACTTCCATTAACGTTGTGGCTAGACAAATTATTGTATGTAAGAAAGTCGTTGATTGTCCAAAAAACACGGCACACGTCTTAAAAATTTCACCTGACTAAACATCATCAAACGTCAATGCCTTCCTCTCACCAAACTTATAATTTTTAAACAATGGACTTAGATAAACATCTATGTTATTTCCTAGTTGTCTTGAGCCTGAAATCATCATAGATAACATCATATATTTGTGCTTCATGCACAACCATTGACAGAGGTTATACATTATGATAAGAATGTATATGAATTTCAATTAACACTCAGATTACCAAATGAATTTATTCCATCAGTGACAATTTCAATCCTAATATTTCTTGGCTCATGGCCAAAATCTATAAATAATTAATTAATTTTATTCCATTGCAAAGAATTAGTTACATGGAAAAAAAATTTCATCATAGTTTCTTTCATCTCCATGTCATTTAATATTCTTGTGACATTTATGTTAACAAACAATCTCTTAAACCTTAGAATTATTGGTAGATATCAAATCACCTTGGAAGGATGGCCATTCTTTCCTACACCATTGTCATACCCCCAAATTTGTCCTACTTTTTTTTCATTCAATTCATCTGGCTTAGGATTTTGTATTCATCTGCATACAAGGCTTTTAAATCATTCATTTAGGAGTCATTCATTCACAATTGAATTTTTAGCAAGCATCATTGATTCAAAGGTTGTTGTTCATGGCACAAGTATTTGATTTATGACAAGTAACTTGGCAAGCTCCTTGGGCAATAGGCCTTTTGGTGTTCTTAAGAATCAAGCCTAGGGTATTTTGGTGCTACAGTTGACTGGTGATGATCACTTCTTGTGGGATTTGTAGCTAGGAAACCTTAATATTGGTCTTTGATGTTTGTGGATCATATGGATTACATCATGGCGTTGGATCTGATTATGGAGTAGAAGTTGATTCGCTAACCTCTATAGGCTTTTTCATACACAATTTCATTGATCATTTGGTATAGATTCAAGACAAGGCTTTGCAATTCAGAGAAAAATCAAAGAAATCAATAGTCATTCATTTTAATTCAAGTACAAAGTCGAACATTCAACCAAGCTTTGGAGGGAACCCACTTTTCTCAGAACACAAGACATAATTCATTGCAAAAAGGCCTTCTCATTACAAAAATGATCAAAATTCCATTACAAAAAGTACAAAAACCAAAATACACAATTTTACATCATTTAACCCATAATTGACTTTTTGGTCAACTGTTGACTTTTGGTTAAACGGTTGACCAAGGTCAATTCACTATCCTAGAACCCTGCTTGTTTCATTTCTTGACGAATCTTCCATGTATGAGTTCCCGAATCTTCAAGTTTCTTCATGACCCACCCAAATGTCATTCCCACCATGTGTTAATCCTACAAAACCATGTCATACACAATGCACAATTAAATTCCATTCACATAAGATAAAACATCATAACATAGCATAATAATACAAGTTCTCGTTATGGTTACCGGTTACCTAAAACTTGGTAGCCGGTTACACCCGCACTTACACCTGCATTTTCAACAACTTTCATTAGCCAAAAAATACCAACACTGTATTGGTAACCAGTTACCCAGAATTAGGTAACCGTCTACACCTGTGTTGCATCCCTAAAAACACCTCATAACACATATTTTTGGGTTGGTAATCGGTTACCCAATATCTGGTAACTGGTTAGACTTGTACCAAAATGCCAATATCAGTTCTTTTCCAGCAGCATTGCAGAACCATTTCAAAAGTTCCAATACAATTCCAATTCCTACAACAGTGAGAAATATAACACCATGTAATAATGAAGTAGCAACAAATAAACTACTTCATACATTGAACCAAGAATTCCTACACTAAAAATCATCAATACTTGAACTACACTTACTCATTCCAATCCTAACATCAAGCAAAGCTAAAATTCGACAACAGACCCTGCAATCAACACTTCAATAACAGTTCCAACTTACAACTTAACAGCTCAATAACATTGTTAACTCTTGTAACCAATTTCCCTTTAGAATCCATTAACACTAACTGCTGCCTAACCTCTAATAGAGCTGCCCGAAAAAATTGACCAAAACAGTTGAGAAATTCATTTATATAAACTCATCACTCTCTTTAATCTCATTTCAATCATTCATTTTCTGCTTCAACCATTCATTCTCTGATTTTCACACTAAAAAATTCATAATTCACTCTCTCAATTCATCTTTTCCAATTTCTCTCCATACACCAAAGCTCTACCACCATTAGAGCAAGCTTCACCTTGAAGTTTGTCACCATTTGAGCTAAGCCTTCCATACTATACACTACTTTCACACTCATATAATCAACAACAACAACAACCAGTTCAGAATTTTCAGAATTATTTCAAGCAAAAGAGAAAGTTTAGTGCAGAAGAAGAAGATTGAAGGTTCAAAGTAGTATACATTTGGTTTTCTTCATCTTCATCATTTTTATATTGCAACAATTTCCAAGACAATCCTCTATCTTGCAAGTCGGTAATTTTTCTTTTGCTTCTATTTTCTTAAAATTTGATACCAAAATGTAGCTCTTGTTGTGGGGAACCAAAGCCCCAAGGTGGAGTGTCTTGATTCCTTTTCTTCTCCATTTATTTAATTTTTCATGGCTAGGGTTCTTATCTTTCTTGATACAATTTGTAGAATTAGTTCATCTTTGATAGAAATTGATGAGAGATAAAAAAGGAGGAGGTTGAGGAGTAGTTTATGATGTTATTTGGTGATTTTGGTCAACTCCGCCTCCTCCGGTGCGGTGGAGCAAGATTCTGGTGAAGGTGTTCTTGAGAGAGATAACATGAACAGGATGTGTAGAGATGAGAAATTCTTGATGCTGAATTTTCTTCCCTTTCCTTGCAATTTCGTGTGGGCCTAATGCAGTAAGCCTGTGTGTTTTTGCCTTACACCTCAATTTTGCTTAGGCATACCTCTTGCTGAATCCAACAATAATAGCTTGTGTTTATGCCTATTCTATTAAGCCCAAGGCCTCTGTTTCCAGGATGCACCCCCTCTGGTTTATGCAACCCTGCAGAATTAATTATTTTTCCTTTAATGCTTGTTTTTAATTGTTTTGCCAATTTTTTCTTCATTGTTTTAATTCATGACCACATGCATTTTAGTTCATGATAAATTCATAGAAAATGCATGAATTTGGTTAATTATAATAGATTCCTTTTTAGAATTTAATTGAATAATGTTAGAATTTCTTTAGTGCTTCAGGTTAATTTAATAAAAATTATGTTCTAACGTGTTTAATTCTAATTTTAGAGCCTTGATAATTTCTTGCATTCTTACATATTTGGTGTATGTTTGACATGTCCACGCTTTGATTAGTTATCAAGTTTTTCTTGATTAATTAATTAGTTTTAATAATTGGCGCATTTTTCCCATGTCCATTCAAGTAATCATAGTCTCTTGATCACTTAATTGGGTTACACTTTGGTACTTGCACTGCTCTGGATCATTCAAGTTCAAGAATTCCTTTGTAAGACTCTTAAGACGGATTGGACATCAAGACCCTGCTCATTTTTGGATTCCTTCCTTTTTTCTTTCTTTGATCATTTAAGACTAAAATCATTGTTTCAAATAAATTAAAAAAATATTTTAAAATACGATTAGAGTTGTATGCCATAAGCCTTAAGAAGTGGAGAAGGAATGAGAGGGAGTATTTTTATCCTCATTATGAATATCTTTGGATACGGGACGCTTGACCCAGTTGTTCAAAGTATTCACCTCCATTCATAGACTTTAGTGCAATTTAAATCAAGACAATCTTTTCAAAGTTAAAATCAATCTCAACTCATCAAATTCATTTTTTTGCCTTAGGACATTCGAATACCTTTTCACAAAAGACATGTTACTTTCATTCTACCGCGATACAAACAACACTTAAGTCTCCCACGCGCGAGCATACAAGCAATGTTTAACTGCTACAACATGAATGTTAACACTATTCACTAAAAACAACCAACAAACACTTATTTTCTACCACGAACTACTGAGCTCTGATCTCCTTATTGCACTACGAGGATACGTAAGCACAGGATTGCGAAATCTTGGAGAGCACACTAATTAAAAACTTAATTTTCCCTTAATTAAAGCCAATGGTAAGTAATTTTTAGATAACACCCATCCGTGCAAGAACAATCAAAACGGTTTATGTTGAGTACAACGGATGTGAGGGATACTAATACATTCCCCTTGCATAACTGACTTTAGAACCCGAGCTCGGTTGTGACAATCATTTTCTTTTCCTTTTGAAGTTTTATCCATGTTTTCCCTTTCCTCTGGAATAAATAAAGTTTGGTGGCAAATTTGTATTGTTCGTGTAGCGACAACCATCATCATGATCATCATCATTGTCCTTCAACTTGTAGGGAGACTCCCCACACTTCGGGTATTAATTTATTTGTTCATACTCGTTCATGTATAATATGCAATCAATTCGAAATGCATGTATTTTGATATAATCCATACCCAATGGACAAAAAGTGTCCTCATGATTATAGTTCGACAACATCTCACCTTCTATAAGCACACCTTTAAGTAATTCAAGCAATTTAGTAAAACTTTTATCCATCCACTCACTTTTTTCCTTCAGATTAAAGAATCTTAATATTGTTAGCAATCGTGTCAAACTTGTGCACCTATGATATAATGGATCTTCCTTGTTACTACATAAAGTATCATACACATGGGCTCTCTTAAATGAATTTTATATAATATATCATGGATCATATTTCTAGTCGGTCATCCATATGTACATCAACTTCATCTATGTGAGACACGTTTTTGGTTTATGTCACTTCACCATGCCACGTCCATGTCGTATAATGTTGACAAATTTCATCACAACATAGATTATTCAATATTTCTTTCTTACCATGTTTTTTAGTATTCTCTCAAAAAACACAAGGACAATAAAAAAATTGCATTATTGTTAGAAAGATTTCTTTCAGCAAATTGAAGAAACTCAACCACTGCATTCTCATATTATGCACTTAATATATTAGTTTTCATCCACCTACGATCCATAACTACCTTCTGAAAATAAAATGAATAATTATTTATTTTTACATATGCTGTGAGATTTTGGGTCGAACTCAAGCTTTGTCGAGGAATAGCTTTCATGTATTTCAACAGGATACAAGCATGAAGTCGAAGCTAGGTTGCATATTATGGTCGAAGGATACATATTATAGTCAAAGTCTATTCTAATATGTATTGTAGAAATGTTTGTCGAATGTGTCCTTTTGTTATGGATCTAATTGTTTAGTTAGCTTGGGTTGCAAGTTATCTAGTTATTCTATTTATAGGCTAGAACGCTCATTTTGTTGAGTATGGCCAATTGCATTATTCACTTGTAATCTTTTGTAATATAAATAAAGTGAATAGTATAGCAATTTGCCTTAATCCTTCTTCTTCTTTCTTCTTTATCCTTTCTTCTTTCTCTCTATATTATAACTAATTTCATTGTTCATCCAAGAACTTTGTTTCTGAATCTTGATTTGTTGAAAGGTATCGTTTGTGATCACAACAAACTGGTGCAGTGAGCATGGAGAAGATGTCGTTAAAACATTTTGAAGTTGAGAAGTTCACTTGGGTTAATGATTTCGATTTATGGCATTTGGAGATGTGATCCCTTCTTGTTCAATAGGGTTTGCTAGAAGCATTAAAGGGAGGAGATACCATGGATGTTGCACTGATGGAGGATAAAAAGACAACGATGACCAGAAATCCCACAACGTAATTGTTTTATGTCTTGGCGATAAAGTTCTCAAGCAGGTTTCGAAGAAGAAGACAGTGGCTGGTGTTTAGCTGAAACTCGAAGGATTGTATATGACAAAATCCTTGGTGAATTGTTTGTACTTGAAGCAGGATTTGTATTCATTCAAGATGAATGAAGATAAAGCATTGAAGGAGCAGTTGGATACGTTCATCAAGTTAAATCTTGATCTTGAAAATATTGATGTTACCATCAATGATGAAGATCAAGCATTGTTATTGTTGTGTTCGTTACCAAAATCACAGGCTCACTTCAAAGAAACTCTCTTGTATAGAAGATAGACCATGGCCTTTGAAAAAGTTCAAGCAACCTTGTAATCCAAGGATTTGTATGAAATAAATGAGCAGAAACCATCATCATCAGTTGGCAAAGGGTTGTCCGTAAAAGGGAAATCGTCGAAGAAAGATGGTAGGTTTGAGAAGAAGAAAGGTAAAACTCAGCAGAAGTCATATGATGGTGATATTTCTAGGGTTAAGTGTTATCACTATAATAAAGAGGGTCGCACAAGAAAGGTGTTCCATGAACGCCTGAATAATCATGGAGGTAAGGACAATAGGAATGTAGCTATTGTGCAAGATGATTATGAATCATATGATGTCCTTGTGGTGTCGAGCAGCAACTTTTGCAAAGAGTGGATTATGGATTCTGGATGTACTTGGCATATGACTCCAAACAAGACTGTTTGAAGAATTATGTGATCAAGATGGTGGATCAGTGTTATTGGGAAACAATAAAGCTTGTAAGATTGCAGGTATTAGATCTATAAGATTCAAGCTCCATGATGAGTCAATAAGGATATTGACTAGGGTTAGATATGTACCTGACCTTAAGAGGAATTTGATTTCTCTTGTTGAATTCTACAAGAAGGGATATTCCTTCAGAGGAGAGCAAGGTATCCTAAAAGTCATAAAGGGGTCGAAGGAAGTCTTGAGAGGCGTGAAGAAACAAGGCTTTTATACCCTTGAAGTTGAGGTTGTAAGTGGTACAAAAAATGTTGCATCCACGAAATCTGTGTCGAAGATAGAATTATGACACATGAGATTGGGCCATATCAGCGAAAGAGGTCTGGTTGAATTGGGGAAGCAGAACCTGCTAGGAGGTGACAAAGTCGAAAAGTTAGATTTTTGTGAATCTTGTGTATTTGGTAAATCCTGTAGGGCGAAGTTTAAAAAAGGCAAGCAAAGAACACATGGATCCCTGGATTACATTTGATGATCTTTGGGGGCCTGCAAGGAATCCTTCACACTCAGGTGCAAGGTATTTTCTATCCATCGTTGATGACTATTCCAGAAAGCTATGGGTATTCATCCAAAAGACGAAGGATGAAACTTTTGAGAATTTCAAAAGTTGGAAGATTCTGGTCGAAACTCAAACTGGAAGAAAGGTTAAGAGGTTGAGAACCGATAATAGCCTTGAGTTCTGCAACGAAGCGTTTGACATTTACTGTGTTAAGTCTAGGATTGCAAGGCATAAGACTGTATTAGGTACTCCTCAACAAAATGGCTTAGCTGAGATATCCAATCGAATAATCCTTGAAAGGGTTAGATGCATATTGGTTAGTGTTGGATTGAAGAAGGTGTTTTGGGCGGAGGTTATTTCGACAACTGTTTATCTGATAAATAGATGTCCCTCAACTACCTTGGGAATGAAGACACCTGAAGAAGTTTGGTCCGGACATCCACCTAGTCTCGGCAGACTGAGAGTATTTGGCTGCGTAGCCTATGCTCATATTAGGCAAGACAAGGTCGAACCTAGAGCTCTGAAATGCATGTTCATGGGATACCCTGAAGGAGTTAAAGGTTATAGGTTATGGTTTCTAGAGCCAGGTCACATGAGGTGTATCACCAGTCGAGATGTAGTTTTCAATGAAGTAGAGGTGGCTTTCAAAAAAACTAATGATGTTGGTCGAAGTACAGAAATCTCTGAATAGGAGCTGGAACAAGTAGAGATTCCTGTTGAGGTGGAGCATAGTGATGTTGAAGTGCATAACCTAGATGAAGTCGAAGAAGAAGAGCAAGATGCTGAAGAGACTGGGGAAACTATCGATGACTACCTACTGCAAGAGAGAGGTCGAGAAGAGTCATCAAGCTACCTCAGAGACTTGGTTATGCAGATCTTATAGCTTTTTCCTTAATCTCTACAAGTGAGGTACTTAAGGAAGAACCTAGAGACTACAAGGAAATTATGAGGAGTCAAAATAAGACCGAATGACAAAAAGCCATGGATGAAGAGATGAAATCTCTTCAAGATAATAACACTTGGGAGCTGATTGAGAAACCTACAGGAGCAAGGTTAGTCAGTTGTGAGTGGATTTTTAAGGTCAATGAAGAAATCAAAGGAGTGATGTAAAATCGATTTAAGGCAAGATTGGTTGCTAGGGGGTTCACTCAAAAAGAAGGCGCGACTTCAATGATGTGTTCTCACCAGTTGTAAAACATAGATCCATTCGAATGTTGTTGGTCTTGGTGGCGAAGTTCGACTTGGAACTTGAGAAAATGGATGTGAAGACGGCATTTCTGTATGGTGACCTAGACGAAACGATCCTGATGCGTCAACCTGAAGGGTTGCAGAAAAGGATAAGGAAGATCATGTGTGCAAGTTGAATGGGTCTTTATATGGCCTGAAACAATCTCCTCGACAATGGATCAGGTGATTTGATAAGTTCATGGCATGCATTGGTTTAACTAGGGGCCAACTTGATCATTATGTTTACTTCAGATTTTGACCTGGAAACTCACTTGTTATTTTGTTTCTTTATGTGGATGATATCTCATAGCCAACAACAGTGTTGAGGATGTAATGAAGGTGAAGGTTGAACTTAGTAAGGAGTTCGAAATGAAGGATCTGGAAGCTGCCACCAGAACTCTTGGGATTGACATCTGGAGAGATAGAAAGTAGTTGAAGTTGTGTTTATCTCATGAGACATACCTACAGAAGCTTCTCGACAAGTTTGGCATGTCAAATTCAAAGCCTGTTGTGACTCCAACAAATTCTCAATTTAAGCTTAGTATTACTCAAAGTCCGAGTACTGAAGCTGAAAGAATCTATATGAGTAGCATTCCATATGCTAGTGTAGTAGGTTCTTTAATGTATGTTATGGTATGTACGAGGCTAGATGTAGCATATGGTATGAGCCTTGTTAGCAGGTGTATGACCAATCCTGGAAAGGCGCATCGGCGAGTTGTAAAGTGGATTCTCAGGTACATAAATGGGTCTCTAAAAAGAGTCTTGATTTATGGCAGAGTCTGTGATGGTGATAGCATAGTCGAAATTGAAGGGTTTGTTGACTCTGATTATGCAGGTTGTATGGATTCCAGAAAGTCCATTTCTGGATATGTGTTCACAATGTTTGGCACAACAATTAGTTGGAAAGAAACACTTCAGAAGGTTGTTGCCTTATCAACCACTGAAGCAGAATATATTGCCCTCACTGAAGCTATGAAAGAAGCATTATGGATTGAAAGGTTTTGCAAAGGAGCATAAACTTCAAGGTCGAAGTATCACTGTTAAATGTGATAGTCAAAATGCAATACACATGTCGAAGAATTCAATCTATCATGAGTGAACTAAGCACATTGATGTGAGGCTGCACTTTGTTAGAGAGATAATCGAGCATGGTAAAGTCCAGGTGCTAAAGGTTTTGACTGAAGACAATGTTGCTGATATGATCACCAAGACATTGCCAAGTTGCAAGTTTTTCTACTGTATGCAGTTGATTAAGCTGCATGATGAAAGCTAGTTTATTCCCTGTTTGATGATTTAGATCCAAGGTGGAGATTTGTGAGATTTTGGGTCGAACTCAAGCTTTGTCGAGGAATAACTTTTATGTATTTCGACAGAAGACAAGCATGAAGTCGAAGCTAGGTCGCATGCTGTGGTCAAAGGATATATATTGTAGTCGAAGTCTGTTCTAATATGTATTGTCGAAATGTTTGTCGAATTGGGCCTTTTTTTATGGATCTAATTATTTAGTTAACTTGGATTGCAAATTATCTAGTTAGTCTATACGTAGGCTAGAACACTCAGTTTGTTTAGTACGGTCAATTGTGTTATTTACTTGTAATATTTTGTAATATAAAGAAAGTGAATAGTATAGTAATTTGCCCTAATCCTTTCTTTTTCTTTCTTATTTATCCTTTCTTCTTTCTCTCTTTGTTATAACTGATTTCATTGTTCACCTAAGAACTCCGTTTCTCAATCTTGATTTGTTGAAAGGTATCGTTTGTGATCACAACATATATATTTTAGGGCACTTATTATTCTCAACAACAACATCAACATATATTACTAGCATAGTTAAATCTTCAATCTCAACCACAACCACAACATTAAAAATTTTACAACAACAACAAATAACATTCCTAAGTTACATGCATGGATAAAGTAATTTATGTACCAGAAACTTCATGGAGAAGACATAGACAGTGGTGGGGGAAGCTCTATTTCGAGTTTCGTTTCTTTTCCTTATTTTGTTCAAGTTATGTTTCATTTCCTTCGTTTCAAGTTTGGTTCGAATGATCTTCAATGACTTTAATGGCGTTAGAGAAGAGGAGATAAAGTTTCGAACATGTTTATGAAAGAGATGAATTTTTGAAACTCATTATGGAAAAAGTGATGTTTTTTAGTTTCGTTTATAGGATATATGATGAATTTTTTAGTTGTTTGAAGAAGATGGAGTTTCGATAGATAAGATGAAGATTTGGTTTAGTGTTTAATTAATTTCAAAGGAAAACTAAAAATAGCGTGTTTTTCTAAAAACTCTTCTGAAATTTTTATTGTGTTTGAATTTTTCTATTAGTTAGAGGTTCAAACGAAAAAATAGATAATATTTTATCTATCAGTTGTCACTCCAACCAAGAGAATAGATAATCCAAATTTTAATTAAAAATTTTAAATAAAAAAAGAAAACATTTTATCTATCGATTGTCATATTTTTTTAAAAAATAAATATTATAAAGGAGGATGGGGTAGCTCAACTATTAGTTTGGCTCAAAATCTATTATTTATTATAAAGTAAATTATTTGTTGTAGTGTTTTATTTTTTCTCGTACCAAACTATTATATAAAAGAGGATGTCGCAACTCAACTTTTATATTTATTAGTTTGGCTAAATAAATGTGAATTGTTCCATAATTCAACTCCTGGTAAAAGCATCTTCATTAAGAAATCAATATATTTGCACGAATAGAAAAAAGAATTGTAACGAATTGTTAACATTGTATCTAACTAAGAGATTTTGATCAAGAAAATTACCTTACAAATAGTAAATTCTACTTGGATTATAAATCACTAAGAAAAGTAGATATTCATAACTAAAGAAGAAATAGATTATCACATATTTAAACCTCGAATGAATTAAGGAGAACAACAATAGTTAGAGTAAAATTATGCTAAAAAATATAAATATAAAATAATAAAATAATAAAATAAAATAATAATAATAATAATAATAATAATAATAATAATAATAATAATAATAATAATAATAATAATTGTTGTGAATAGGATGTCTTGAAACAAAATATAAACGGTTTCTTTATAGACAAAAAAACACACAAGGGTTAGGGTTAACAAAGAAAACAAGGGAAAACAACAAGGATTGGTTATAAAATGATATTATTTCCTTTCTCTATCAAACAAGATTACAAGTATACAAGAATAATAAATAACCTCTCTCTCTTGAATTAGAATTTTATCTTCTTACTTTTCCTTATACAAGATGAGAGACTAACATGCTATTTATAAGAAAAATAGAACATTAACCTAATGGGCTTTTTAACAATTATCCATTACAAGCTAATTTAGGGTACATGCTAACTTAAACAATTAGGCTTACAAGTAAGGCCCAATTCAACATGCTAACAAACCTAGCAATATTGACTGATGCATGTTAGAACAAACTTCGACTATAACACGCATTACTCCGACAGCATACTAGTGTTCGATTCAATATCTCAGAAATCTACACCTTGGATCTAACTCTATAACATCAAGAAACTAGATTTCTTCATGCAGCTTTATCAACTGCATACATTGGAAAAACTTGCAACTGGGCAACGTCTTGGTGATCATATCGGCAATATTATGATCTGTCGAAACCTTCATCACTTGGACTTCTCCACGCTCAATTACCCCTCTGACGAAATACAGCCTCACATCAATGTGCTTGGTTCGCTCATGATAGGCTGAATTCTTCGACAGGTGTATTGCACTTTGACTATCACATTTAACAGTGATAACTCGATCTTGAAGTTTCAGCTCTTTTGCAAAACCTTCAAGCCATAATGCTTCCTTCACAACTTCAGTTAGGGCGATATATTCCACTTCAATGGTAGATAAGGAAACAACCTTCTAAAGTGTTGTTTTCCAACTGATTGTTGTCCCAAACATAGTGAACACATATCCAGAAATAGATTTTATGAAATCCATACAACCTGCATAATCAGATTCGACGTATCCTTCAATTGTTGCTTTATTATCTTCACCCAAGGCTCCACTATCAATTAGGACTCTATTCAGAGACCCATTTATGTACTTTAGAATCCACTTCAATGCTCGCCAGTGAGTTTTTCCAGGATTCGTCGTGTACCTACTTACAAGACTTACTACATATGCTATGTCGGGTCTAGTACAGACTATAGTATACATCAAAGAACCCACTATATTAGCATATGAAATGTTATTCATATAAGTTCTTCCGACATCAGTGCTGGGACACTGATTTATACTTAGCTTGAATTGAGGGTTTGTTGGAGTCACAACAGGCTTTAAATTCGACATACCAAAATTTTTGAAAATCTTCCGTAGGTATGCCTCTTGAGATAAGCATAACTTCGATTGCTTTCTATCTCTTCGGATGTCAATCCTAAGAATCCTGGACGCAACTCCCAGATCCTTCATGTCGAACTCCTTATTGAGTTCAGCCTTCACCCTCATTCCATCTTCGACACTGTTGCTTACTATTAGAATATCATCCACATAAAGCAACAGAATAACAAATTAATTACCAGGTCAAAATCTGAAGTAAACACGGTGGTCGAACTGACTTCTAATGAAACTTATACATGCCATGAACTTGTCGAATCTCATATTCCATTGTCGAGGAGATTGTTTTAGTCCATATAAAGATCTATTCAATTTGCACACATAATCTTCCTTCCCTTTTTCGACATACCCTTCAGGTTGCCTCATAAGGATTATTTCATCTAGATCACCATACAAGAACGTGGTCTTCACATCCATCTATTCCAGTTCAAGGTTGAACTGTGCCACTGTGGCAAGCAACATTCGAATGGATCTGTGCTTCACAACAGGAGAGAATACATCATTAAAGTCGTCCCCTTATTTCTGAGTAAACCCCCTAGCAACCAATCTTGCCTTGTATCTCTTCGACGTCACTCCTTCAATTTCTTCCTTAAGTTTGAAAATCCATTTACATCTGACTAACTTGGCTCCAGCAGGTTTCTTGATCAGTTCTTAGGTGTTGTTATCATGAATAGATTTCATCTCATCATCCATGGCCTTCAGCCATTCAATATTCTTTCGACTCATCATAACTTCCTTATAGTCTCTAGGTTCTTCGTCTAGAACCTCACTTTCAGAGATTAAGGCATAAGATACAAGATTTGCATACCCAAGTCTCTGAGGTGGCTTGATGACTCTTTTTGACATGTCTCTTGCTAGCAGGTAGTCATTATCAATCTCCTCATCTTCGACAACATCTTTTGTGTCTTCTTCGACTTTATATGGGATACGCAATTCAACATCAACATGCTCCACCTTAACAGGAATCTCTCCCTGTTCCAGCTCTTCGTCAACATTATCAGTTTTCTTGAAAGTCATCTCTGCTTCATTGAAAACTACATCTCGACTGGTGATACACCTCTTGTGACCTGGCTCTAGGCACCATATCCTATAAGCTTTGACTCCTTCAGGGTATCCCATGAACATGCATTTCAGAGCTCTAGGTTCGACATTGTCTTGCCTAATATAAGCATAGGCTACGCAGCCAAATAGTCTCAGTCTGCCGAGACTAGGTGGATGTCCTGACCAAACTTCTTCAGGTGTCTTCATTCCCAAGGCAGTCGAGGGACATCTATTTATCAGATAAGCTGTTGTCGAAACAGCCTTTGTCAAAAATACCTTCTTCAATCTAGCACTAACCAACATGCATCTAAGCTTTTCAAGGATTGTTCGATTGAATCTCTCAGCTAAGCCATTTTGTTGAGGAGTACCTGCTACAGTCTAATGCCTTATAATTCCAGACTCAACACAGTAATTGTCAAATGCTTCGTTGTAGAACTCAAGGCCATTGTCGGTTCTCAACCTCTTAACATTTCTGTCAGTTTGAGTTTCGACCAGAACCTTCCAACTTTTGAAATTCTCAAAAGTTTCATCCTTCGTCTTCTGAATGAATACCCATAGCTTTCTGGAATAGTCATCAACGATGGATAGAAAATACCTTACACTTGAGTGTGAAGGATTCCTTGTAGGCCCCCAAAGATCAGCATGAATGTAATCTAGGGATCCATGTTCTCTTTGCTTGCCTTTGTTAAACTTCTTCGTACAGGATTTACCAAATACACAAGATTCACTAAACTCTAACTTTTCGACTTTGTCACCTCCTAGCAGGTTCTGCTTCCCCAATTCGACCAGGTTTCTTTTGCTGACATGGCCCCATCTCATGTGCCATAATTCTGTCTTCGACACAGGTTTCGTGGATGCAACATTTCTCGAACCACTTACAACCCCAGCCTTAAGAGTATATAAACCTTGTTTCTTCACGCCTCTCAAGACTTCCTTCGACCCCTTCATAACTCTTAGGATACTTTTCTCTCCTTTAAAAACATATCCCTTCCTGTCGAATTCACCAAGAGAAATCAAATTTCTCTTAAAATCAGGTACATGCCTGACTTCAGTCAATAACTTTATTGACTCGTCATGGAGCTTGAATTTCACAGGTCCAATACCTGCAATTTTGCAAGATTTGTTATTTCCCAACAGCATTGATCCACCATCTTGATCACATAGCTCCTTGAACAATTCTCTGTTTGGAGTCATGTGCCAAGTGCAACATAAATTCATAATCCACTCTTTTCTCGAGTCTCCGCTTGAAACCACAACATCAGATGAGTCGAAGTCATCTTGAACAATGGCTGCGTTGCCATTATCCTTACCTCCATGATCTTTCAGGCGTTCAGGGCACACCTTTCTTGTGTGACCCTCCTTCTTACAGTGATAGCATCGAATACCAAATGTTTTGCCACTATACGATTTCTGTTAACTTTTACCTTTCTTCTTATCGAACTTACCATCCTTTCGCAAGAATTTTTCCTTAACGGCCAAACCTTCTCCCACCGTCGAAGGTTTATGTTCCTTTCGTTTGTCCAAGTCCTTAGAATACAAGGCTGGTTGAACTTCTTCAAAGGTCAGGGACTCCCTTCCATACAAGAGAGTTTCTTTGAAGTGAGCATGTGTTCTGAGCAAAGCACACAACATCAACAATATTTGATCTTCATCATCGATCTTCACATCAATATTTTCAAGATCAAGAATTAACTTGTTGAACATATCCAACTGCTCAGCCAACACTTTGTCTTCACTCATCTTGAATGAATACAAAGCTTGCTTCAGGTAGAGTCGATTCACCAGAGATTTGGTCATGTACAAACTTTCAAGTTTTACCTATAACCCCGATGTTGTAGTCTTCTTTGATACCTGTCGAAGAACCTTATCACCAAGGCTCAACAATATTGCGTTGTGAGTTTTCTCAATCATGGTCGTATTTTCTTTTGTCGTTAACGCAACGTCCATGGCTGTCTCTCCCTTCAACGCTTCCAAACAACATTGTTGGACCAGTATGGCTTTCATCTTCAAGCGCCACAGACCGAAGTCGTTCACTCCGATGAACTTTTCGATCTCATACTTTGTTGAAGGCATCTTCTCCATGCTCACCACACCAATTTGTTGTGAATAGGATGTCTTGAAACAAAATATAAATGATTTCTTTATAGACAAGAAACACACAAGGGTTAGGCTTAACAAAGACAACAAGGGAAAACAACAAGGATTGGTTATAAAATGTTATTCTTTCTTTTCTCTATCAAACAAGATTAAAAGTATACAAGAATAACAAATAATCTCTCTTGAATTAGGATTTTATTTCCCTATTTTTCCTTATACAAGGAGAGACTAGCATGCTATTTATAAGAAAAATAGCACACTAAGATAATGGGCTTTTTAACAATTATCTATTACAAGTTAACTTAAACAATTGGGCTTACAAGTAAGACTCAATTCAACATGCTAACAAACCAAGCAATATTGACTAATGCATGTTAGAACAAACTTCGATTACAACACGCATTACTCCCACAACATACTAGAGTTCGATCCAATATCTTACAATAATTATAGTTAGAGTAAAATTTATGCTAAAAAAATATTTTTTTTAAAATAAATAAATAATAATAATTAATTCTAAACATTAAAAAAAAAAGGCATTGAGTTATGGCTCTTGACCATATGACTAGTAGGTTAACCATAAAATTTTGCATATAGTAGTACAAATTCTCCTTAAGGTAAACTATTATACCATGCATGCACCTCCCCATACTGCAAACTGAGTTATGCATAGTAACAAGCATGACACTGTTAACACACTGTGATGAAAAGTGTTACTATGCTAAAATTTTCAGTGCTAGTGGGATTTGGTGGAACTATCTATTTATATCTCTGATATTTGCAGCTTTTTATGATATCACTATAGCCATTCCAGCTTATAGAAAGAAGAAAAAAGATGCTAAAAAATCTGACAAACTACTTATGTTTTTAATGGCTAAATGTCACTCTTTTTTACTGGTAGAATCTTAATTTATTTAAATTTGGATTTTTGTTTTTCATTTTATTATGATATGACACTTCCGATTGAAATTTGATTAGAATTGTGGTGATTTTTTTACGTATGTTTGAAAATTATAATACCACAATGCCCTTTTCTGAAAACTTATTTACATGGATGTCCTGGTTTAGAAGGAGTTCGTCCATTGATTAGACGAACTAGTGAATGCAAAGAGGAAGTTCGTCCTTCCCATGGGCGAACGTGTGAAGAGGAAGTTGTCATGCATAAGTTCACCCATTGAATGGGCGAACTAGTGAAGGAGATGCTATTTTTTTTTGTTTTTTAATTTTTTTATTTTTTGTTAATTATATTTAAGATATTTAATGTAAAAAATATTTAAATAATTTAATATAAAAACTTTTAAATAATTTTATATTAAAACTATTTAAATAATTTAGTATAAAAACTATTTAAATAGTTTAATATAAAAACTATTTTATTAATTTAATTTAAAAATTATTTTATTAATTTAATGTAAAAACTATTTAAATAATTTAATTTAAAAACTATTTTATTAATTGATTAAATAATTTATAACAACAAAATGACAAGATTAAATTAGAAGATTAAATAATTTACATAGTTCGGTCACGGAATGACCGAACTCAGACGTAATTTTTTTGTATAAATAAGTGTACGCCAATTTACTATCATTTGTGTCAAGTCATCCGATTTACAAAGATGTCTGTGCAAGCTCATGTTTTCTATGGACCTGAGAAAAAATTAAGTGTTTACCTAGATCCGTTGTGGAATTTCAGAACCGTGGTCGCAGCAATTAACAGTGGGTTTCGGCAGCTGAGCGGTCGTCGCGTGACGGTGAGAAAAATTGAGTATCATTTGTGCAAGCTCATGTAACAAGGGGATGGCCGAGGAGGTAGCCAAGGCTAACACACACAATGTCATGCAATTTGATCGGGAAAGATTCTGTTTGCAGTGTGTTAACAGTGTTAACAGTGTTATGCTTGTTACTATGCATAACTGTTAACACTGTTAACACACTGCAAACAGAATCTTTCCCGATCAAATTGCATGACATTGTGTGTGTTAGCCTTGGCTACCTCCTCGGCCATCCCCTTGTTTCATGAGCTTGCACAAATGATACTCAATTTTTCTCACTGTCACGCGACGACCGCCCAGCTGCCGAAACCCACTGTTAATTGCTGCGACCACGGTTCTGAAATTCCACAGCGGAGCTAGGTAAACACTTAATTTTTTCTCAGGTCCATAGAAAACATGAGCTTGCACAGACATCTTTGTAAATCGGATGACTTGACACAAATGATAGTAAATTGGCGTACGCTTATTTATACAAAAAAATTACGTCTGAGTTCGGTCATTCCGTGACCGAACTATGTAAATTATTTAATCTTCTAATTTAATCTTGTCATTTTGTTGTTATAAATTATTTAATCAATTAATAAAATAGTTTTTAAATTAAATTATTTAAATAGTTTTTACATTAAATTAATAAAATAGTTTTTAAATTAAATTAATAAAATAGTTTTTATATTAAACTATTTAAATAGTTTTTATACTAAATTATTTAAATAGTTTTAATATAAAATTATTTAAAAGTTTTTATATTAAATTATTTAAATATTTTTTACATTAAATATCTTAAATATAATTAACAAAAAATTAAAAAATTAAAAAACAAAAAAAAATAGCATCTCCTTCACTAGTTCGCCCATTCAATGGGTGAACTTATGCATGGCAACTTCCTCTTCACACGTTCGCCCATGGGAAGGACGAACTTCCTCTTTGCATTCACTAGTTCGTCCAATCAATGGACGAACTCCTTCTAAACCAGGGCATCCACATAAATAAGTTTTCAGAAAGGGCATTGTGGTATTATAATTTTCAAACAAGGGCAGGGTGGTGAAAAAATCAATTGTGGTTGCCTGGTTGGGATAAATGAATCAGGACAAATTATACTAGTCACTATAAAATGTAAGTATGATATCTTTTTTCAACTATATTAGTTGTGAGTGTTGTTTCCTAGACTGATTAATAGTGATGTGAATTAGTCAGATTCAAAGTCAATGATTTTATAGAAATATTTCTTTTTAAAAATGATTGGTGTTTAAATTTTTTTTATATTATCTTTATATGTTATATTTTTTATAAATTAATTTTATTTATGCGTTGGAAGTTATATAAAGAATAATAATTAAAAAATATAATTAAAAAAATAATTATTGTTTTTATATTGAAAATAAGAGTAACAACTATTTTAAAATAATTTTTATTTATTAAATCGATGGTCATTTCAAAATGAATGGACTAAAAAATAAAACAATTGAAAGTCCTATAATATTTGCAAATAAGATGAAAAGATATCACAAATTGACAATAATATCACTTTCTTTTGAAAACATTTGGTTGTCTCAATTGCTATTTTAAAATATCAATAAAGTATTGAATGTTTTCACTAATGTATATATTTTAAATTATCTTATAAAACTTTAATAAATAAAATTTATTTTAACATTAAAAATTTATACATGTAATGATTTATTTTTAAAGTGTCTACTATTTCAAAAATGATCATTATATTTATGGGTGTATATGAGTTTGGTTGAATCGGATTTGGTCTAATTCGTTATATATTCAACCCGTTCAAACTTCAATGAATTAGATTTGTCGTCCAACCAGTAATTTTACTCTTAAAACCGAATCGAACTGAACCGTTCATTTATAGGTTGGGTTGGTTGGGTCCGTGGGTTGTGTTTCAAATAAAAAATATTTTTTTATGATTCTTTTAGTTGGTTTGCCAAAAATGTAACACAATTCAATACAATCATACATATTTATAACACTCAAATTCGATGAATCATATCGTATAATATATAATAAAATTCATCAACACAACATAATAGTTAATAATAGTATAAAATTCAACGAGACATTTTATTTCTATAAAATATATAATATAAAATATCTAAGTTGGAAATGATACAAAAGAAAATAAGAAACAACATTTAATTTTAGAATTACGTAAACGCATTGGCCTAGTAATATTATTAGTGAGATATTAATTTTATATTTTTATTTAAAATAATAAAAAATTATTAAAGTCAAATCAATAGATTTAATCATCGGATCTGCGGATTGCAAAACTTAAACCGAATATTCGAACCAAAACTATACACACTATTATGAGTTAGATTGAGTTGAATATTCTAACCAAAACTTAAACCCATAAGTCAATAGTTTCGGATAATTTATAAATTTATTTAATTTAGATCAATGAATTTGTAAGTCGGCCCACACCCATGAACATTCCTAATTTTATTTAATGAAATAAATACAACTTTTTCCTTTATTTAATATATGTTTGACATTAAATATGAAACTAAGAATAGAGTGAGTGAGCCCAGAAGCAGATTGGTTTAGTTTGATCTTGACTAATAGAATCAGTATATTGCATGCATGCATTGATTTTGGCAACCAAAAATAGTGTATCCATTAGAGTATGAAACGACTGTTACTTGTGTTGGGGTTTGTGTTGCATTGGAAGTAGCATGAAGCATCTACTTGGATGTGGTTGGTTTGAAATTGAAACAGTATCTTATGTTTCAGAGATGCCAACCGAGTAACTGCTCATAGCATTTGGCAGTTTTCCTTTTTTGGCTGTGGGATTTCAATCCTAGTATACCTCCTAAAATGGACCCTATCCTCTTTTTCTCTTTCTCTTTCTTTCATTATATGCCAAACATTAACACCTCACTTTACATTTTAAGTTGCACATTAACTATCAACTATTCATTAACAAATTAAAGATTAAAAAAACAATTGGCAATTCATTGTATGCCAATTGTTTTTTAAACAAAAACTCTATTTAGGATTGTATATACAAAACCTATAAAAAAACAATTGGCAAAATTCAACAAAATCATTGATGGTTTTGTATAATATTAAAGTAAAATTTGATGATGAGCATAAAACTTTACTCTTATAGATTTTATGATACAGATCTTTTAAATATTTTAAGGATGCAGATTTTATGGAGAGAAATCTACGATTATTTTGGAGAAGGTCCAATCATTGATTAGAACTAGGGAGCTAACCAAAATTAAAGACTTGAAGGAAGATGAAATCGAGGTTTAAGTCCATATCAAAAGTGTCAACAAATCAACGTACAAATGTTTCAATTTTCATAAAAAAAACTATTTAAGCATAGTTTTTAAAATTCATATCTTAAATTCTTTTATAAAAAAATCATGATTATTTTTACTAAAGAAACTAAAGTAAAAAGAATTTTATTTCTATTAAAAAAATCAAATTTAAAAGAAAAATGTATGTTGTTTTTAAATTTGTATCTAAGTCCGTATAAATTGGCATTTATTTTTAAATCTATATTAATAACTCATTTGTTTAGTGATACAAAACTTCAAATTTCAACTATACAGATGACATGAAAGAAAGTATATCAAGTATAAATTCCACCTTACATTATCATGCATGTTTTCTTTTATTTTCATAGACTTTCAATCAAATTTTATGATATTAAATATGTTAAAATACTTATTTTTAAAAGTATAAACAAATCAAATATTTGTTGGTGCAAAGGTGAATAAATGATGAACAAAGGAAATATTCTATTAAGAATGACGGCTACAAAACATGATAAAAGTCACAATGATTGTCACCCTATTTATAAGCTAAAACTAGGGTTACTAGAATAAGATAAAATACTAAAATACCCTCTAACAAACTTAGGGGCTAAGGAAAATAGTACAACTAAATATGAATTACTATTAATATTCTAATACCATCCCTTAATTCATATTCCATCAAAACTTGTAACACCAATTCCATCCCTTAGTCTAAGAAATTGATCAGTCTTGATAGCTTTCGTCAGAACATCTGCCAACTGCTTCTGAGTGCTGCAGTGTACAACTTCTAACACTCCACTCTGAACTTGATGTCTCAGAAAATGATACTTGGTCTCAATATGCTTGCTTCTCCCATGCAACACTGGGTTTCTGGCAAGATTGATTGCAGACTTGTTGTCAATCATCAACTTCAGAGGTTTGTCTACTTTAATCTTCAGATCCTGCAACAGAATCAGAATCCACACAGCTTGGCATGCAGTAACAGCACCTGCAATGTATTCAGCTTCACAGGTTGACAACGCCACAACAGGTTGCTTCTTGGAACACCAAGAAATGGAACCTCCCAGAAATTTGAACAAGTACCCAGATGTACTTCTTCTGTCAACTCTGTCTCCACACCAATCAGAGTCTGAATAACTCAGAAGTTCTGACTCATTATTTCCTCCAGAGGGAAATAACACTCCATACTTCAGAGTTCCCTTGATATACCTCAGAATCCTGACAGCAGCTTGGTAATGGGACCACTTAGGTTTACTCATGAACCTACTAACCATCCCAACAGAGTAGAAAATATCAGGTCTGGTATTGCACAGATACCTCAGAGAACCAACCAACTGTTTGAAGGTTGTAGCGTCCACATCCTTTCCTTCAGAGTCTGAATCCAGTTTCTGATTTGTATCAGAAGGTGTGACAGCCATCTTACAATTCTTCAGATCAAATCTCTTCAGAAGTTCTAATTCATACTTGAGCTGATGCAAAATGATACCTTTCTCAGAATATCTGAACTCCATCCCTAGAAAGTATGTCATTTTGCCTAGATCAGTCATTTCAAATTCATTCATCAGAACTTTCTTGAACTTGGTTATCTCCTGTTTAGAACTTCCAGTCAGCAGTATATCATCAACATATAAACATACCAGAGTCATATTGCCTTCAGAAGTATGCTGAACATAGACACCGTACTCCATCTCACATTTCTGAAAGCCTTGCTTCTTGAAAAATGAATCAATCTTCTGATTCCAAGCTCTGGGCGCTTGTTTCAATCCATATAGAGCTTTGTATAATCTGTACACCATCCCTTCCTGATTCTTTTTTACAAATCCAGGAGGTTGTGACACGTAAACTTCTTCTTCTAATGGACCGTTCAGAAATGCAGATTTTACATCTAAATGCATCAGAGGCCAATTCCTGTTAGCAGCTATTGCAATCACCATTCTGATTGTTTCATGTCTTGCTACAGGTGCAAACACTTCAGAGTAATCCAGCCCAGGTTTCTGTAGAAATCCTCTGGCTACCAACCTTGCTTTATGTTTGCCAATTGAGCCATCTGGCTTTAACTTCTACTTGAAAACCCATCTGACGCTGATGGCTTTCTTGTCTTTTGGAAGTTCTGTCAGCTTCCAAGTCTTGTTTCTTTCTATAGCATCAAGTTCTTCTTTCATGGCCTTCAGCCAGAGCTTCTGCTTAAAAGCCTCTTCTGTACTTATGGGTTCAGAGTCTACTAACATGGCACACTGAATAACTTCTCCTTCAGAGTCTACTTCAGTGTCTTGTAGCATGTCAAATTCTGCAAATCTTCTGGGAACGCTTCTGATTCTTTGTGGTCTCTGAACTTGTTCAGAGTCTTGAGCTTCAGAGTTTCTAGCTTCAGATGGTTGACTTCCTCTAGAGCTTTGACCATCTTCAAGATCTGACATATTTTCAGAGTCTTGGTCATCTTCAGAGTCTGAATTTCCACCAGAATCTGAATTACCATCAGAGTCTGGATCATCAGAGTCACCTTCATCTTCTGAGTCTTCTCCAGAGTCAGAATCACTATCAGAGTCAGAATCAACGTCAAAATTTACTCCAACTTCAGAAATTCTTAACTCTGACCTTTCTTCAGAAGTTCTAACATCAGAATCAGATTGAGACTTATCCCAATTCCAAACTTCTGATTCCTTCACAATCACATCTCTGCTGAATTCAATTTTATTGGTTTTTGGACAATAGATCTTGTATGCACCTGTACTGTGGTACCCTATCAGAATCATTACTTTGCTTCTATCATCCAGCTTCTGTCTTCTGGCTTCTGGAACATGTTTATAGCAAACAGAACCAAACACCTTCAGATGACTAACACTTTGCTTATCTCCAGTCCACTTCTGTATTGGAACTATTTCCTTCAACTTCTTCGTAGGACATCTGTTGAGTACATACGTTGCAGTGGCAACAGCTTCTCCCTAGAGCTTCTGAGGAAGCTTCTTCTCCTTTAGCATGCTTCTCACCATATCAAGCAAAGTACGGTTTCTTCTTTCCGCAAGACCATTGTGTTGAGGGGTATAAGGAGCAGTAACCTCATGCTCAATTCCATTCTCCTCACAGAACTTCTGGAACTCTTTGGAGTTATACTCACCTCCACCATCAGTTCTAAGAATCTTCAACTTCTGACCACTCTGATTCTCAGCCTTCATTCTGAACTTCTTGAATTCATCAAACACCTCATGTTTAAATTTAATAAGGGATACCCATGTCATTCTTGTGAATTCATCAACAAACAACACAAAGTACTTATTCCCTCCAATTGATGCTACTGGAAATAGACCACACACATCAGAATGTACAACTCCCAAGGCATGTTTTGCTCTTGGAGCAACTTCTGACGCAAATGGCAAACGTGGTTGTTTTCCTTCCATGCAAACTTTGCATGACTTCTCAGGCTTCTTAATTGCAGGAATTCTATGTACTAGCTTCTTTGAATTCAGATGTTTTAGGCTTCTGAAATTCAAATGACCAAATCTTCTGTGCCACAGCTCACTCTCCTTCTCAGCACATGTTGCACTAAGACATTTTGAGTCTGCAGTTCTGACATTCACCTTGAATGTTCTATTCCTTCCCTGTTCTGACTCCATAATCAACTTCTGATTGTAGTCATACAGCTTCAGAAGATTGTCCTTCATGGTAACTGAAAAACCTTTCTCAATTAATTATCCCACACTCATCAGATTGCTTTTGATGCCAGGTACATACCACACGTTCTGAATCAATGCTATTTTCCCATTGTTCAGAGTCACTCTGACATTTCCCATACCTTCTGCATTAAGATATTTGTCATCAGCACATCTGATCTTTGTCCTCTTTTCAGAGTCAAAGTCAACCAGCCATTTCTTGTTTCCAGTAAGATGATTTGAACAGCCAGTGTCCATATACCACCAGTCTGTCAGATCATCAGATTCAGAGGCCATCAATAGCACAGATTCGTCATCAGAACTTCTGGCTATATTTGCTTCTTCTGATTTCTTCTCCTTGTTTGACCAACAATCTCTAGCAAAGTGACCAAACTTCTTACAACAGTAACATTGGATCTTCTTCTTGTCATACTTCTCTTTTCCCTTCTGAGCATTCTTTTGTCTATCAGAGGTTGAGCTTTCTGACTTCTGACCACCATCAGATCTTCTCTTGGCTTCTGACTGCTTCTGATACCTCCTATCAGAAGTTGCTTTCAGAGCCTGCTGCTCTACTTCCCTTTCAGAAGTTCTCTCAGTCAAACGCAACTCTTGCGCTTCTAAACTGCTCTGCAGCTCTTCAATTCTCATGGTACTCAGATCTTTGGAATGTTCTATTGCTACCACAATGTAATCAAATTGAGAGGTAAGGGATCTCAATACCTTCTCCATGATTGTTTCTTCAGAAAGAGTTTCTCCACACGCCTTCATCTCATTAGTGATCAGAATCACTCTGGAGATGTATTCAGAAACTTTCTCATTATTCTTCATGTTGAGATTCTCATATTGCTTTCTCAAGGACTGAAGCTTCACCTTCTTCACTGATGCGTCACCACCATAACATCTAACCAGTGTGTCCCACGCAGCCTTTGCTGTCGTTGAATCTGCAATCTTCTCAAACACATTTACATCAACACATTGATGAATAAAGAATAATGCTTTCTGATCCTTCTTCCTTACTTCCTTCTGCGCGTTTTTCTGTTCATCTGTTGCATCTGCTGCTACCGGAACATAACCATCAGTGACAAGATCTAAAACATCTTGAGCACCAAACAGTACACGCATTTGGATCATCCAACGATTCCAGTTTTTACCATCAAATACTGGAAGCTTGGTGTTCATGTTGCCGTTTCCGTTCATCTTCACCTTGCACAATACACTCAGATTTCTCACACAGTGTTTCCCAATCCACAGAATTAAAAATTCTTATCAGATTTTGTTCGAGATTCAACACGAATCTAAGAATCAAAATCAAACACACAAGACCTCTCTCTCGTTCACTCGTGTTTCCCGTGTTTCCCAATGAATCTGAACCGGAGCTCTAGATACCAATTGTTGGTGCAAAGGTGAATAAATGATGAACAAAGGAAATATTCTATTAAGAATGACGGCTACAAAACATGATAAAAGTTACAATGATTGTCACCCTATTTATAAGCTAAAACTAGGGTTAAAAGAATAAGATAAAATACTAAAATACCCTCTAACAAACTTAGGGGCTAAGGAAAATAGTCAACTAAATATGAATTACTATTAATATTTTAATAATATTCTATATATATTATCATAATCAATTACAATATCAATCAATTTTACAAACCTAAGATAAAAAGACAAAAACCAAAAAAAATATTTAAAAAGATTAAAATCAAACAAACAAATTTTTACGCAGATCAAAACAAAAACAAAAAAACATATGGACCTCCTGAACATACCTAAATCATAACATCATGCTTGTGCACCTAAGACAACTCTAATAACAAGAATTTCTTGCTCAACTAGTCTAACTTTATTTGAGTGTATCTTACTTTCATGCTTCTTCCTAGTAGAAGTAATAGCTAAGTCTTTGTTTCCTCGAGAGAGGATTCTCAACATATTGTTGTCGTCCATTAACAAAAACATTAACTAATCATTAAATTTGACAATAAAAAAGCATTGAACCTAAAATCAACATGCATGTGGTTACAATTCAGATTATAGAATTTGAGTGCATGTTTGGGGACGTGTTTAGGTTTTATAATTTGAATGCATGTCATTATGAGTTATAAAAATGTACAATTTGAGTGATACTAGCAATCCGGAAGAAGAAGAAAATGCAATCAATCAAATAATCAGGAAAATATATACTAACTGTTAGGAAAAAATAATAAATAGAGAAAAAGAGGAAAACAATAACAACACAGGAATTTAACGTGAAAACTCTAAAATCAGAGAAAAAAATATGACGATTATCAAATGATAACTAGAGAATAACATAATATAAAAATTATTACTATATATAGACTACCATCAACCACCACTAGGCCTCAATACACTCACATTCTCCAAAATAAATATTTAACTACCCTTCAAAATACTTTAACCCAATGATATAAGAGAAAATTAAAAATCTAATATAAGCTTAAAGTGTTTTTTATTTGTGTGTTTTGTAATGTAGAACCTAAATCCTTATATAACCCTTGGACATTCTCTTCTTTTATAAAACTAAGTGATGTAAGACTTCTTCATCATGTATATTTTCAAATAACACCAACAATCTCCACCTTGATTGAAAATTTTACATAAGCTTCCATTGTTTTAACCCAATAATCCTAGTTCAAAAGAATTATCATACTCCATTGTAAAGAGTATATATAGGCATTTAAAGCTACACTGTAACTAGGGACGAAGCCAGAACTTTTAAACTGTGGAGGCAAATTTTATACTAAAAATATAACATATTATTTATTAATAAATATTATAATTTTTTATAACTTTTAATATTTTAAAAATATTATACTATGTTTGACATGATATATTTTCGAGTTTATAATTTATAAACTTATATGACAATAAAAGATCTTTTATATAATGGTTTTTTTTTATTTATAATTTATTTTTCATATGCTATTTCAAATAGCGGTTTAGTTTACAGCTTATAACTAAAATTCAATTTTATCCTTTATAATTGATTTTAACTTAAAATAAAATAATTATACATTAAATGCAAAAAAAATCAAACAATTTTGTCATTTTATGTTTATCAACTAGTTTACTGCTAATTTTATCAAATACTTCAATTAATTTATCAGCTATCCGTCATCAGCCAAAGACTATATAAATTATAAGCTATCAGTTTTCTTATTTTTTATTTATAAATATACATAATATTTTATCTTCAAAAAAAAATTGATACTTCATGCATCATTAATTTTTCTTTAATTCCAAAAACATACTTTCATAAAGATGATATAAAAATATCAAACACGTTAAGAGTTTTTTTATATAATTTAATATATTATTTTGCAGCATGTCTTAAAATAGAATAACAATCAAATGCAATGTACATACATTATCACTATTATCATTACTATGTGTTATGTATATTAGAATCAATTTTCAATTCTAGTGGGGGTAGGCCTACATAGCCTTGTAGGTAGCTCCGTCTTTGAATGTAACACTCTAAATTTATTGAAATATTTATTTAATTTATTTAAATATGAATATTCGTATTTTTGATGATTTTTGGTGGTTGGTGTGAATATTGAGAATTATAGAGTTATGAGTTATTTATTTAAATAATAGTATATAATATGAACATATTTGGTATTATTATTAATTTAAATAAATATAAATGAATTGAGGACAAATTGAACTTTTGAGGAGGAGTTAGTGAGGGTGAAGTTGAAAATCTCATTTTAAAGGCTCAAAGTTAGGTTTAACAAAAAGAAATTTTGAGGGAATTAGGATTCATTCTTGTTATACCGTGAAAGAAAAGAAAGAGAGGTCAGAGCTCTAAGAAAGAGGATTGAGGCAAAAGTTTCGCGAGGATTCCAAAAATCAAGGAAAAAGGCTTAGAGTCGACAATTAAGGTATGGGGAGTATTGTATTAATTGTTTTCAATAGGTGATTCGATGTATTTAAAGTTGATTTAAGGATTTATGAGGTTTTTGAGTGTGAGGAAATTAGGCCTTCGTGGCCAAATCTATTTTTGAGGTTGTTTAAGTATGGGGTATTACCATCATTGTTTTCAATACGTGATTCAATATATTTAAAGTTGATTTAAGGGTTGAGAGATTTTGAGTATTGAATTGTTGTTGCCTTTCTGGTGAGTTTAATGAGTTTGAGGGATTTGAACCGATGGTCTGATAGGTTTGAGGCTGATTTGGGGTAAGGGAAATTAGGTATTCGTAGCCAAAATCTGTTGTTGAGGTTTTAATGTATAAGGTAATTGATTGTGATAATTTTAATGATTGTGGGATATTTGTAAGAAATTATGGGAATTGGAGGCTTAAATATGATCCAAGATTGAACCTATATCCATTAATTTTAAAGGTTTTAGGCATAATCTTAAAACAATGATTATATGGCTTAATTGTATTAAAATTATAAATTTACTTATAGTATTTGATGAGTTGTAATTTTTTTTAGAGTTTGGATTTTTACGGAATCGAAATCGGAGGTCCGGAAGGCCTCCAACGGTGAAAAACGCAGAAAATGCATCATGTTTTCGGTTGAAATCGTTTTTGACGTAACTTTTGATCTGTAAGTCCGTTTTGGTCCCCGTTTGAAGCGTTGGAAAGCTAATGAATAGGGATATAACATGGTATAGATAAGAGAATTGGTTTCCTAATATTTTTATATCTAATATGTTTGGGAAGTCAATTATGTTCTAGTTCAGTGATGTCTTGATGTTGTGATTTTCTGGGTAAATTACCATGAGTGTAACTGTGATTCCTATGTGATTAAATGACTGTATGATGAATTACCATGAGTATAATTTTGATTCCTATGTGATTAATATATGATTGCATGATGAATCCCCATGAGGAACTGTGATGATTTGTAACGCTGATTCCATGAGTTTTGATGATTCTATGATGACGTGATTCTTATGATTATTGATGAAAGATGATGCACCTAATGAGATTATTATGAGGATGGTATTGATGTGTGCATCACGCATTCATATGTATTTCGTACTTCGGTCTAGGACCTTGATTCTTGTGGCTTCAGTCCCATTGTGCGGATGTGAGGTATTTTGTTGTGCTTTGATTCTCGTGTAGAATCGATCCTACTATTGTGGATCTATGGAGGGTTAATGGCCCAGTGTCCATCGAATTTTGTTGATAGGTACCACATGCGTGACTCTTGTCGCTTTTGCATTTATGTGACAATTTGGTGTAATTTATAATATTGTGGCTTTTGATGTCCCTTGATGATTATGATGATGTTGAATATGAAAATGACGTCATTTTATATATTGATTCTTATATTGATTATTATGAATCGTTTTACTCGCCCTTCCTATTTGAATGTTTCCTCCACGTGGATAACGTGCAGATGATTAGGTTTAGTCATAGATGTCGTCGAGGACTTTTTGAAGTTTTTGGATCGTTGGCCATTGTGGTTGACTTAGAGGGTCTTGCTCTGATAGTGTAACATCAGGTTTAGGTATTTTATTTAAACCGTGTTTTATTGATTATTTTTATTTTGATTATGTTCCTGCGCAAGGAAAACTTTGGATTTTGTCTTTTGAGTTTCGCTGCCTTTTGAGTAATTTTGGGAAAATCCGTTGTTTACGGGCATTGACTATATTTGAATTATTGAAAAATGTGCGTCATTTTGATATGATTTTATTGCGTTCAATATTTTACTCTGATAAATATGATTGATTTGTCATTATAATTGTGGGGTAGAAAAGGGTGTTACATACACAACCTCGAGAATTTTTACATTGCCTTTATCAACAATCATAGTTCAAAAACTATCATACTCCACCGAAATAAATGTATACTTCACTTGAGTTTAAACCACTTCAACAATTTCTACATGTTGCAAACCAGCTTGAAAACTTATGGTGCAACTTCCATGTTGCCAAGAATCCTTCAACCTTTGACAAAATATCACAGTAAATTTTGCATCAATACTCATGTGTTAACTCTCTATCAATAACTCATCCTTTTTCATGACAACAGAAATGTCATGGGACACACTTATTAATTTTTAGAAACTATCATCATCTCCCAAAGCGAGGGAGACGTTACTTACATTTAACTCGGAGTCATTCTCTGACGTTTCCCACCAGCACACTTATATTTCACATGCCTAATATTTCCATATTTATCATATCTCAAAACCATTTTATTGTTTTTTTCACATAAGGTCTTCCTCTAGCAACCAACACTGAGTTTGATGAATTATTATCCTCACCCTTCAATCTTCTTTCTTCATAAAATTTTAGTAGCAATTTCTTCAAATTTCAAAGTTTCCTTCCCATACATCAAAACAGGTTTAATATGCTCATAAAATAATGTAAGAGTTCATATAAGTCTCAAAGCTTTATCTTCATCATCAATATTTACTCAAGTAGTTTCTAATTCAAAAATAATATCATTGAGAACACTTAGATGGTCAAATATTTTCATCTATACATAAGCTATAAAATTGCACCTTCAACAACAATTAATTTGAAATACCTTTTCCTTCATATATCCTTCCAGGTGTCTTCTAAAGCTATTTGCGGGATGACATACTAAGAATATTCACAAGAATATTCTTAGGTAAAGACATGTAGGTTGTACTTGGAACTCTGAGATATAGGTTCTTCTACTTCTCGTTGTCCTTGTTAAAAATGTTTCCTTTTAATGCCTTGAGTAATCCTAATTGTATCAACAAAAAAGTTACTTGAATTTTCTACAAGGAAAAATTGATTCTTCCATCATATTTCTCTAATTTAAGCCTTACTGCATTTGAAAAACTTCACGTTGCAGCTAAAACCTTTCCTGCGGCAAAAAAAATTCCAACCAACATAGAGTATAAAATTTCTTTTATGATGTAACATGCAACCACATAGCATGCTAAAAAACCTATTATATGAAAGATCAGACAAACTTTGATACATAATATAACATGTCAAGAAGAATACATGATACATAACATCGTATACAAATTTCAACCTAAACAATAACCAAATGATCCTAAAAAAATGCATTTTACATCATCGTATGATAACTATTATCATTCCTCTTAACCTTTTCATCTACAAGATAAAATTTTATTTTATTTTTTTCAAAATGTCTTAAAAAGGGGTGTGGACATTAGTTCCCTCATGTAAAGCCCCACCTCCCCCCGACCCCACCCCACCACACACAAACAAGTCCAAAATAAGATGGCATAGGTGATTATCTTTCTAATATGGGAATCATGTTTGGATATTATATCTTAATATACCACCGCAAGTATCCTTTTATAGTATCTCAACCATGTAGGATATGAGTGTCTCGGTCTTCAATAGAAAAAATAGGTTCCATGTACTCGGCATACCTCTGATAAATATAGGTTGAAGTGATCATAAGTGGAGAAGAGATGATACGATGTTTGGGAATACCATGCATGTATCTGAACTGGAGGATGACTCGCTCAAGAAGGTATCATAGTGTATGCATTTTGCATCAGATCTAACCTAAAACATTTCTAACTAACACAGAGTAGAAAATGAGTTTTATGATGTGAAAGATCAGACAAACCCGCAACCACAGAGCATACTAAAAAACTTATACCCCACAAAAGCAAGCTTTGATATCAATTGTTATGAAAATCTAATGCATAAAGAAAAAGAGGAATATAATTACAACACAAGAATTTAACATGAAAATTCCAAAACTGTAGAAAAATCACAATTTTTGTCAAATGACAACTACAGAATAATACTATCTAAAAATTGTTATAACATATGGACTATACTCAATCACCCCAAAGTCCTAATACACCCACAGTCTCCAAATAAAATATTTAACTATCACTCACAACACTCTAACACATGAGTATAACAGGAAAATAAAAATCAAATACAAGCTTAAAGTATTTTTTATTAGTGAGTTTTATAATGAAGAACTTGAATCCATTAAATAACCTTAGACTTTCTCATGCTTTGCAAAACTAAGTGAGATGTGACTTTTTTAATATGTATATTTTCAACTAACACCAACATTAGCATATTTTGAAATCGGTTGATACATGATGATTCGAGCAAAACTTTTTGAAAAAAGAGTTGATGCAAGGATTTCATATTGAAAATTTAGGAATAAAAAGTTTAAAAATACTAAAGTAGTGGAAAGAATAAGGGTTTCGCAGTTTAAAATAAGTATTTAGATGCTAGAATTCGAAAAATTTTAAAAACAAACTCCGTATTCTAAAATCTGAGAGACATTTTTGTCAAAACAAATGAATTTTGAAAGATTTAAAGGGTAGAAAAATAAGCCATAAAAAAATTATAATAAGCTTTATGATTATGAGTAAGTCTTTATAATTTAACTAGGTCCAAATTTTATTTTCCCAACAAAATATTAAACCAATAATTAGCGGTGTTCGCGGTTCGGTTTGAATCGATTTTTTAGTGAAATATCCTTCGATTCAAAGATAAATTTACTTGAGGTTCGGTTCGATTTTGAATGATTGATTTACAAAATCTAATCCGATCCGATCCAATTTCTTACGATTTGATTTGGATCGGTTTTTTGGATATCCAAATTACAAATTATAATTTTATTAATATTATAAAAACACTAAAAAATAATAATTTTGATAAAATATATAACATATACTATATTAAAAGTTAATATTACAAAGTTATAATGATCGGTTATGATTGAAACAAATGAAATAATAAAAATTAATAGATTAAGTCAAACTAATAAATAGTATTTTATAAAAAAAAATATCATCTAATAATAAATTAACACAACATATTATACTAATAAAAAATAAATAAGTTTAAAAATATATACAAGCGGTTCAGTTTGGCTTGGATTGATTTTAAAGAGTCAATCCGAAATTCGATCCGAACCGAACAGTTTTTATAAAATGGCATCCAAGCACATCCAAAAAAATCGATTTTTTGCAGTTTTTGGTTTTTTTTATCGATTTGCAGTTTTTATTTGGATCGGATTGGATTCGAACACCCTTACCAATAATCATATCAATTTGGTAGGAGAATTTTACCAGACACCCCTTCTATTATACATGATGTAACAGCCCAATTTTCAATAATTGATTATTTGTACTAATTAGTTAATTTAATGAATTATTGGATCTATTTAATTTATATGAGTTAATGGATTTAACTGATTTATTCTATTTGGTAGAATAAGGTGAATTTACTAGATCTTCTCACATTTATGATAAGATGAGATACATTGAGGAGAAATAAAAGAGAAGGATATATAAGAGAAAGTGGAAAGAAAAAGATAGAAATAGAGAGAAAGGAAAAAGAAGAGAAAGAAAGAAGAAAGAAGAGAGAAGAGGAGAGAATAGAGGAAAAGCTTGGAATCATCAGAATGACTTCTAGCTTCCGATTAATCAAGGTAAGGGTGTGAAATGTTGTTATCTTACCAACTGTCGCGGTGAAATTTGGATACCAAACTATTGATTAGTTTGAATCTTTAATTCATTTTGCAACCGAACTTTGATTTGTCCAAAGGAAGGGATAAAGATCGAAATTCCCACAATGCAATGCAAATGCAAGGTTTAGAGAGTTATAGGTTCGGGGGTTGGTTAAACTTAGGGAAGGTGCTAGCATCCTAAGTTTCTGTAGTACTCTACAGGAACCTCTTGTTTTATATTGTTTATTGCTAAGTGTTTATCTGCTTAAAGGTTGAAAGGCCCTAGGGGTTTATTTCTAAGTATACTCGATAAGATGTCGCATCTTATGCCTCCATATCCTTACGGGAGTGGAATCAGAGTATGTTGTAGTTCACCCTAAAGGGTTTGAGGAGCTCTTTGACTGTGGTCAAAGTTCCTGCGGGTTTAGGGTAGTTGTTTTGATTGGGTTTAGGAGAAGAGACGAGTCTTCATTTTAAGGGAGAGATAACCACCACAAATGTAAAGGGGGTTGTAGGAAATGGTCTTTGCATCGTCTTAAGAAAAGGGCTTAAGTACTCGGATGGTCGCCAAGTATGCCTTTATCGCTCTTAAGGCAAAGTTCCTACATGTTTGATTGTATTGTTGTGGGGGTGGAGATTATATCTCACTTAAGATGATTAACATCTATTCTCTAAATGTGTTTGAAACAGTTGTGTAATGTTGTTTGTTTGTCTAAGTTGTAGAGATAATGGTCCTTCCTATGGGGTAGGATCTAAACTTAAATGATCAACTTGAATGGAATCAAGGATCGAAGGGAATATGATGCAAATGATGTGCACTACACACAAGTGTTAAGTCATGTGTAGTTTTTTCCTTTGGACGGATGCGATGCGGTAATGTAAATTACGATAATGTAAATTATAATAAATAAATTGCGGAAATAAAATTATACACATACGCATAAAAGCGCTGAAGTGTGTGAGAGTGAGTGTGTCGTGGGGTGCACGATTAGGTGTTGATTTATTTTATTTGAGTTGATTGTTTTTAGGCGAAGTTGATTTTTAGGCGAGAAGTTGGATTTGATTTTAGTTGATTGATTTGCAGAAAGATTATATTAGGTTACTCTTTAAGAAAAGAAGTTGTTTTATTTTAACAAAAAAAGTTGTTTATTAGGTTAATTACGCGGATAAGTTTTAATAAAAGTTTATCATTATAAAACTATCGTAAATATAAAAAAAATGATTTGGTTGATATTTAATATTTTTTATTAACTAAAAGTTGGTTTATTTAAATATACAAATAAGTTAATAATCAAAATATTGAAAAAAGGTTTTTATTATAAACATATAAAAAGAGTGGGCAAATAGAATATTTCTTAAAAAGTTATTAGTAAATTAAAAGAGAAATGAATTCTTAAATGTTAAATATGATTTTAGTTATTAAATGATCATTATTCTGAATATATGAAAATGATTTTTATATTTTTATCCTATTGAATAAAATTAAATTAATTATTAAAGGTTATTTTTTATATAAAAGGTGGTTGTTATTATAGTTAATTAAATGATTATGTGAAATTAATTTAAAGGATGATTAATTGAAAGGTTTAAAAGAGTGATTAAGGGTAAGGTCAGTGTAATTAGTGGTGTGTGTGTGACTAATTACGTTACAAATAAAAAATTAACAAAATAAACAAAGAAACCCTAAATTCCCGAGATCGCCCCCAATCCCTGCTTCGTCATTCCCGTTTCAATCTCTGACCGTCCCTCTCTCCCTCGTCTCAATCATACCTCTTCTATTTCTTTCGCTCTATTCAACCTGCAACAACAATAACACGGTCAACATATTCAGAAATTTTGTGAAGGGTAAAGTTTTACCGAAGATAACAGCGGCGGTGAAAGGAGTTCTTCGTCGGCGGAAAGGATTCTTTGATGACTTCGATTTGCGGCGGCCTGGGAATGCTTCGGCGGCGGTTTGAGGAGATAAGTTTTCCCCTTTCTGAGTTTATCGGTTCTCTAGGTTTTTGCGGTGTTATTGACTTCGTCTCCTCTTCTTCAATTGAATCGTTCTCTCTTTATATAGGTCTTAGAGTGATACTGTCTTGATTGAAATTGTTAATCTCAATTGAATGTTGATTGGGGATTTTCCTATTTGGTTATGATCTGATTTGAAAAACATTCCCTTTTCGGTGAGATTGTGTTAATGAGCCACTTAATTGATATTTCAAAGCTTTGATTCAATTGAGGTAGGATTCGATTTGATTCTGAATAGCATCTTTTGTCTTTAAGGAATATTCTCTAATCGTTATCTTTATGTGATCATGACCTGGCAGGTACAGGTGGCAAATGTCTTGGGTCAGGGAGGAAATACGCAGCCTAGAGGAAAGAACGAGCTTGCGTCTGGTGAGAGCTTCCATGGACAAAAAAGTTGGTGAGGTTGTCAATCCAGAAGATGTTAATGAAACGACACTGGCTGGGAAAGTTGTGAAGCTGCTCGCAGATGGAGCTAATCCTGCCAAAGGCCCTTGGGCTCCGGAAACGTGAGCAGGTAAGGATGATGGAACAGACAACTGGGGCAGCATAGATTCAAGCGGATTTACATTTGAAAGACCCTGAGATGCTTTTACCACAGGTGCAACGTCAAAGGAGGCCCAATTGCTATCCCCATAATTTGTTGGATTCGCCAGTTGAGCCACAGTAGTTGGTGCGGCTTGAGGAATTGCTGGAGCAGTGGGTGGTTCAGGAATATCATCAAAACCAAATAAGGCTCCGGATAGTCTTAAGCTTAACTTCTGTTTGGGTTCCATTACTGGATGCCAAGCTACTGGAAGACGTCGCTCTCTGTGTGAGTCCTGAGCCATTAGCAGCCTGTCCATTGTTTGCTTTGGGATGTTTGACATAGGACTTCTCGCCAGTGAATCTCTTATCTACATAAACCTGCTTGATGAAGTCCCGAAGCCTGTCAACATTAATGCTATCAGGTAAAGAATAAGTTTGCGGATCCCATTCTTTAAAAATATTTCTTTTGCAAGCTGATTTCCTCCTTCTTGAAGTGCACTAACTTCTTGTGCAGTAAATTGGCCATGGAACTGATTTTATTCTATGAGTAAATTCTCGGTGTATTCCACTACAGCTTGTGTAAACAAACGTCCAGAAATTTGTGCATACATATTGCGGTCCCAAGCTGTTGCAATTAATGCATCTCCGATTCGGTGTAAGTTTGAGGAGACCTCGAATAATTCGTTCATTTTTCTCATCTTCCTTTATTCGAACTGTCATCTCTGCTTCTAAGAACTTGGAAGATGATGAATGCGTAGAGTAATACTCGGAATTGAAATGAAACTCTAAAAGTTCATAAAAGTTGACGACAGAGTGAAAAAAAATGAAATGAGAAGTGTCTGATTTTGCAGGGATAATGAATCGTGGGTTCAAGTTAATGCAGGACTTCGCTAACATTTGTTTAGGAACTGCAGGGTTTGGCGTTTCTCGCGGTGTGGCCTTTACACGTTGTGGATGTTATGATCATGGCAGTCTCAACACGGAGAGGTAGTACGCCAGTAACAAGGCCAGGATGCGGTGTTGTTCGAGGATCTATAGCAGGAAATCTTTCCCATATACGAGTTGGTTGTGATTGTTGGCCCTTCATTATTTTCCACTGTTTTCAGTCTTTAACAGGTTTGAGGGGTAATGCTGAATTCTGACTTAAGCATATTATATCAACATGTCCTTTGTGCGGTTGCAGGAATGATAACAGATGATGTAATAGCTAGGCATGGATAGGTGTATGTATTGGTCCTGGTTTGGATTATGCAGGTTAGTTAGTATTCCTGTTGCCGCAGTTTCGCTTTCGCTGAAGTCGTGAAACCTTACACAGCCTAGAAGACATGGTGGCGTGAACAACAATTTGAATGGTGCCGTCTCAAACTGCACTTGTTTATTCATGGAAATATATATAAAACCTTGGTATCCCTGTGTCTTTATTTCTGGCAGGTCCCGCAGGTTTCTCTTTGCAAATGGAAAGGGCTGGTGCGGTTTCGAGGCTAATGCTCATGGTCGAAGGAATACGGTAGTGGCGGTATATGCCAAAGGCGGGTTAATCAACTTGTGTACGGATTTGGTATTCTGCCAGGTAAGCCATTACTTTGAGATTGTGTTTAATTGTCGGCGATCACGGTTGTATGACGAACGAATTCTGTATTTGTATGTGAGCAAGCAGATTTTGCTGTGGTTAATTCTGAACTTAATTTGATTTCCATGTTCTTTGCAGTAACCGAGCTTGGGGCGGTAGAGTGATGTATATTCTGTTTGAATTTCAAAGCTTCTTGGATCAGCCATGAATTGCCCAATTTGCGCTTCAGAAGACATGGCAGGAGGAGGCAGTCTTGGGAACGTTCCATCATCATAAGGTTGTCCCAAGGACTAAAGAGAATGTCAAAACTGTTTTTATGTATGATAGTTTGCCGATGTCCTTCCGTCGTAGCAAAAAACACTAGCATGCTCCTCCATATGTTTGAAGTTCTGAAGCATTTCCTTGCAGGTTTTCAAATATCCAGCGGTCTGTCACAACACTCCATGCGTTTTAGTGGTGATTTGATAGAGAGTTATCCTTTGGGCATGCCTTGGTCTGGTTTTATCGTAGCAGCGGTTCTAGTCGGTTATGACTTCCCTTCGAAGTTCTGCAGGGAATTATCTTATTGTGCTGATATGCAGGTGTAACCCGAGTTTCTGCATTTTGAGTCACCGGTTCTTCTTCGACGGTTGAAAGTGAGCTTGGTCTTGTCTCTTTTTGCCGTTGCAGTGGTGTAGTGGAGACAAGATCATCAATTATTCGAGACTCATTGATTCCATAAATTTTGTGATGATATTAGTTCTTGATTAGGAATTTCTCTTCATGGACTTCTTGAATCTGTAATAAATCGTTGTGTACGTAATAAAACATAGGCGATACTGTACGTGGCATGTTGACGCCTCCTGGCTTGAAGTTAAAGCTTTCCAAATGTAATGTTAATACCCATTGTAGTTACAAACTTTCTTGTGTTATTTAAGATCTTTGACTGAACCACACGGTGAATCCTCCAACTTGCTAGAATTTGGAAATGACCTTCACAATTTTGCAACTTGGGAAGCTGGATCAAATGCCTACGATTCTTGCAACGAGAACGATATGATATTATATGGTATTATGAGGTACTTTGTCTTTGAATGTGAAGATACTTCAAACTTATGCTTAGACTTGTAATGCAACTTGGATCCCATAACCGTGGAGCCATTAACTTCTAGAAAATAATGTGCTTAAGATTAATGTACCTGCATACACTTGTTAGTCATAATAAATATATATATGAAAGGTAAAATAAAACAAGAAAGAACAAACACGAGGAGGTGGAATTTTATGGTCGAAAATTAGGGTGCAACACCAACGTATATGATTATGTATGTGTGTGCTTTGATTTGTTAGAGGTTTCCCATCTTTTTCCATTCTAGGGCAGAAATAGATTTAATCGGTAGAATCGATGTTTGAACGGTTAAAATCTGGAATAAATGGTATAGATTAGTCGAGAAATGTTAGGCTAAGACTACTAGAATTCTTAGGGATTGAATCTTTTGATTTTGTGATTATTTGATGATTTTGGACAGTTGGGGTTTTGAACATCGCAGACGTTCGCTAGAACCTTTGCTAGGCGAGCAGGTCGCGAGTGTTCACTGTAGCGAGCTAGTAGCGAATGGTCCCAGACTTGGACAGAATGTAATTGACCCTCTTTGCTGGTAGCGAGCAAGGTAGCAAGGGGTTCGCTAGGCGAAGCCCCAGCGAGTAGGTAGTGAAGCCTTACAATAGCTTATGTTTGCCTTCGCAAGCTTGTTCGCTAGGCGAACAGGTAGCGAGTGTTCGCTAGGAACTCGATAGGCGAGCAAGCCAGCGAGCGTGACAGCATTCTTATTTCTTTGTGTTTTTCATCCAATGTTGATTGTTGGTTCAATTGTGTTCCATCCTTATCGGAAATGAATAGTTTGTGTAATGTTGTGATATATTATGCTATTGGTAGTTGTATGGCGTGAATCCTAGATTGTGGAATCGATTTGTGAATCGTGGCCTTTTGGCATATATAATGCATTGTTTAAATTGATTAAAAATGCATTATGATTTGTGATGAAGTTCGTTGCCGTTGGCGTGATATTGTGAAATGCATATTGATTGTATGTTGTTGTATATGAAGAATGCATGAGAACATATTGTGAATATGTGTGCATTTCTTGATAAATACAGTGATGGTATTGAATTGTGAATGCATATTGATTGTATGCAATATTGTGAAGAATGCATGGGAACATATTGTGAATATGTGTGCATTGCTTGATAAATGTGATGATGTTGAAAGTATGAATACTTTGATATGATGTGTGAGTGTGCAATCATCTTATAATTCTTGTGTGATGAATTATTGAGTATGCATGGGATTAAGATGCGAGAACGGTCTTAAGTGCATATGATTGTTGATTGCATACGCATCATTTGTGTCAAGAGGCAATGCTTGCTAGTCTCGTGGAGGCTAGTGACTTGTCCCAAACCTAGAGCGGGGTTTGAAAGCTTAGGGAATGGGCTTTTGTTGTTATCGGTCTAGAGAACGGACCCGATTTAAATGTAAAAACCGAAAAATGATAACAAGTGTTGGTACCACATGGCATGAGTTGCATTGAGTTGCATTGAGTCTCATGACATAAATATATGATTGTTGTATGAATTTATGCATATGTGTATGTACATGACTTGTGTAATTGAGAATGATGAAACTGTGATTGTTGTATGAAAGTATGCATATGTGCGTGAATTGTTGGATTGAGAATTTTGGGTGTAGGCATGATGAAATATGCTTGGTAATTATTCATATCTGTTTATATCTGTATTTGTGAATGTGTAGCTGTGAATTGGTGAATAAACATAATATGAGCACGTTGATGTGGAATGACGAGGATTATGGATATGTGTATGATGAAATGCTTGATGATTATCCATATTGGTTTATATAAACATTGTGAGGTATATGATTACCATAACGAATTGTGGTAAAGAAATATGGAATATGTGTACCCTATGTTTGTGTATACATATATGATTATACGCATTGTTATTATGATAATATTTCTCACTCTTCTGTTGGAATGATGTCCTATCTGACATCGTGCAGGTATCAAGGATAGAGCTGCTCGTAGTTGCGTGGTCGTTGTTGGTGTAGCCATTTAGTAATTTAGTTATATTGGGTCGAGTCATGCTCTGGTCATGTAACACTGGGATCGTTTGGTTTATATTTTAGAGATACATTATGTATTTTATGTTATGTTTTTATATTCATTGGAATATTATGATGTTGGCCTTGGTGCCTCAGTAATGTTGAAGTATGTGATGAATCTGAATATTCTGTTAAGAGAATTATGTTATAAAATGAATCTGCTGCTACACGCAAAGTGAAATTGTGAGAAGCATGATTATTTATTATAAGTGTTAACGAGCATGACAGGTGGTTTTGATGTTTCGAAAGTTATGTGTGACGCCCTTTTGTGAATGCATGAAAATTTACTCTGATTATTCGTATATTTTCCGTGGGGTTTAGAAGGGTGTTACATTAGTGGTATCAGAGTAGGGCGGTCCATCCGGCCAAGTTGTCTAATATTGGTTATTCCCCTATATGCGACGTGTGTGTGAAAACATTGTCGATACATGTTTGTTGTCTAACCTTGTCTGTAGAAGTGGGAATGATCCAAGTGGGAGAGAAGCTGGTGCTTCACCAGGATGCTGCAAGCGTGGAGTTGTAGCTCAGTGTGTGGTTAAACGCTCTTATAGTTTGGTAAAGATGGTGTATGCCCCATTATGATTGTCAACTGTCTATTAACAAATTGAGGAACTGATCACCCTTAATCTCTTGTTGATAGTAGTTGGGATCGTGCTGGATGGGATTGACGTGTCTTGCGAGCTTAGATGGCGTTGAAGGTAAGAAAAACACTTAGAAGGGGGGGTTGAATAAGAGCTTTTAAGAAATATGGCAATAAAAAGAACTCAATGTTTTTATCCTGGTTCGTTGAACTCAACTACTCCAGTCCACCTTATCAAAGATGATTTTCCTTTATCTGCAAGGACTTAATCCACTATTGATCAACTGATTATAATAGAAAGCACTAAGAACAACTGTCTTAGTTTTCTCAAGAACTACTGACCACACTTTGGTCTTCTTAAGGAACTTTTTACAATTTAATGTAAACTAACAAGTGTTTGAATGCTTCTAATAAGCTGTATCACAACTGTGATGTTTACACTTAAGATTAAGTACAACAAAAACTATGTGGTTTTATGAAAGATCAAAATGAGTAGTAAGCTTAAAAACTATGTGGTTTTAAGATTAAGTACAACAAAAACTATGTGGTTTTAGCACCACGTCTAATCTTGTTTACATCTTCTTCAACAAGCTTCCTTCAAGATGAAGTCTTCACAATCTGCACTTCAGAACTTGTAGTAAGCTTAAAAGGTATGGAATGCTTTAAGATGATCAGAGCTTAAGATGAATGATAAGTCCAGAGTCTTGATAGATGATCAGATCTTTAATGTATCAGAGTCTCAGTCTTGATCAGAGTCTTCATCAGAGTATGCAGCAGTATGTGCTTTGAGCGTGAATATTAATGATAAGAGTCTGGTTATTAAAGCCTATGAGTTTGTAGTGAAAAGAACTTCAGAGTCTGATAAGATCAGAGCTTTCAGCTTTTGTATACTTCTTTCATTAACGCTTCAGATCATTCTGTAGCTTCTGCTTCAGATCCTTCTGGCAACGCTTCAGAATCTTCTGATAGTCTTGCATCTGATGCTTCAGATCTTTGCATAGTTTCTTTGTACTTATATATTTTGCTTCTTTTAAGAGTATTTAATTTTATACCTGAAACAATAATAATTGAACAAATTTTAGAGTGTATATTTACTCATTACAAAATTCCATAAAAGTTATCATCAAAACATAGAGATATAAGAAACACCAATTTGTGTTCTAACAATCTCCCCCTTTTTGATGATGACAAAACATAGGGAATTTTGTTTAATAAAGGAAGAAGAGGAAAAAAATACTCCCCCTGAGATTAAGAATCTCCCCCTGAAATGAATACTTTAATAGAAAAGAACACTTCCCTTTTTGCTTGAGTATATTTCAGAACCTAGTAGAAATCCTTGATGAGAGAAAAACTCAGCTTGGATGCTTTCCAGAATTTGCTTTCAAGGATCAGAGCCTGATTGGATAATTCTCAGGGTAACTTCAGATCATTTTGTTAGATGAGATAATGAGATCTGAAGGTCTTAAGATTCAATGTTAGATTAAAACAATGTCTGAATTTCATTTTTAGAATTTGCTTATCTTGAACAATCAAATTCTCTTTCTCCCCCTTTTTGTCATAATCAAAAAGAACTTTAAAGACAGAAAAGATAACAGAAGAAGAGAGAAAAATATAACACACGAATGAAAGACAAAACAGCCAGATTTAATCAGATCAGAATAGCACAACAGCATAAGAAGTTCATAGAGCAGATGATAGAAAACAGAACAAACAGAAAACAAGTGCAAAACGAGAATGAAAAGACATGAAAAAGAACACTAGGGCTGGCGAGAAGCAATCAGTGTCAGAAGATCCGTAATCTTAGCAGTGGACTCTTCTTGCTTGGCCATCCAAGTCTTGATTTCTTCAGTAGTTCGTTCCTGTTTTATCATCCATGTTCTGATTTCCTTGACTTCTTGGACAATATCTGGAATCTCAGTTTTCATCTCAGATGCAAAAGGTTCAAAAGCAGATGCAGCTGCCATTGGATGATCAATCTCCATGTCAGATGCAGGAGTATCTTCTATTGTTGCAGAATTTTCAGCAGGAGCATCTTCTAGAAAAAGCACTGGAGTTGTGATAATATTCAGCAGAGTTTGTCTGACCATTTCAGCAAACTTAGCCTTTGCATCATCAGCACAGAGCGTTCTGAGGTCAGATGCAGTTGAGTTGAATTTTGATATGAATTTGTTCCAAGAAGCTTCAGATTCAGCAGGATCTAAACTAGTCATGCACTCTTTCTCTACAGAAGTGATTCCCATACGTAGTTCCTTTTTGAAATTCTTGAACAGAGTAGAAACATCTGATCTGGGTTTTGGGTTGAGAAAGTCTTCTATGGTTACAGGTTGTGATGGTTCAGGAGGTGTTTGAGTTTGTTCAGGAGGTGGGTGATCAGATGATGGATGTTCAGATGATTGCGGTATGGATGTTTGTGGTATGGTAAGTTGAGGAATGGAGGTGTCTGTATCAGATGGTGTTGATATAACAACATCAAATGAGGATGACATAAAATTTTTGAAGTTGAATTTGAAGCAAAGAGGGTTGTCAGATTCAGGTGGATCAGATGATAGAGGTTTATAGGGATCAGGAATTTGTAAGCTAGTTGGTGAGGGGACTTCAGATTCATCAGAATCAGATGATTCAGTTGAATGACATGAAGTTGAAGAGAGGATATACAAAGTTGCAAGTGGTGATATATCCAGAATGTTTTCAGATGGTTGTTGGACAGATGGTTCAGGATTTTTGATGGTTGGTTCTTCTGGTGGTTTAGTAGATGAGAGTGGTTCAGATTGTTTTTGTTGTTCTGATTGTTGTTTTGATTCAAAATGGTTTTATTGAGAGGGTTGATGTTCAGATGATTTCTGTTGAGGGGGTTTAAATGGTAGTTGAACAGAAGATGGTTGAGAATGTTTGTTAGGAGATGAAATGGGTTCAGATGAATGAGGTACAGATGATTTAGGTTCGGATGGTTTAAAAAGAGATGGTGAAGGTGAAGGTGAGGATGAAGGTAAATAAGGTTTGGGATCAGATGTTAATACCTGGTGAATTGTTTCTCTGATTTCTTCCATAATAGCTTCTGGAGGATTTTCCTTTTGCTTCTTGTCCTTTTCAGGCTTGTCACTAGCATCAGAGGTTTTCCTCTTGGGCTGTGCAAAAGATCCTTCCTCAGCCTTTCTTTTCCTGCGCCTTTCTCTCATAAGATTTGGCAATACTTCTCCTTCCTTCTATATTATGTTAGCAGGCAGAGGAATACCATATCTTAAACATTCAGCAATGAATGTCAGAATGATGTGCCTAGGTTCATCAGCACTGAACATAGGAAAATCTGCTAGAGGAATTCTCCTTCTGCTGATGTCTTCAGATTGAAATTTCTTGGGTTTTCCAGCAAGCTCTGAAATAACCTTCATTCTCTTCAGAGTGTTCCCATTTATGATAGATCCTATAACATAGGACAGATCCTCTGTCACCCCAGCATCAAACAGATGTTTCACAAGACCATTCTCTGTTAGAATGTCTGATATCAGTCTTCCCATAGGGATCCAAGTTCTGATTTTTCCAGCTTTAACCCTAACTTCTTCTCTATATGGTTCAGAAGATGACTGAACAGAAGATAAGGTAAATCCACCTTCTTTCCTTTCCTCATACAGTACATGAAGTACATTTGTTCTGAATTTACATAATCTGGTGAGTTAGAAGATTTCCTATGAAAGATTGAACTCATGAAGATCTTAGCCTAGATTCTGTAAACAGGTTTTAGATCTCTGACTTTGTTAGATGGTTCCCCAGAAACACAAACTTCTTGAAAAATGTCATCCAAATCCACACGATCAATAGCCATACTTGTGATTCCCTCAGTTTCCTTATACTCAAGTAGTTGTCTGATTAATTTTTCAGTAATGACAATTTCCTTTCTAAGAACAGATGAATGAATAAACTTAGGGCACACTTGAGCCTGTATCCAGAATTCTTTTACCAAAGCTGGATAAACAGGACCCATCATCCTGTCAAAATACTTTTCCCAGTTCTGAGCTTTGATAGTTGAAAGAAGATCAAAATAATTTTCTTTGATGGATTCAAAATCCACAAAGTTCTCACACAGAACCTCAAGTTCTTTGATTAGAGTGAGAAGAGTTCTTACTGGTGCTTTGTGCACAACAGCAGTTTGGGATGAACCAGCAGCATTAGGAGATGATGCAGCAACAATTGAAGTTTTCATCTGAGCAGGTGTTGATGAAGGTGAAGCCATTGAAGTTCTTGAGATGCGTCTGGGTTTACGAGGATTTTTGGGTTTTGAAATAAGATGGAAACAATAGAGAAGGCAGAAATGCATATGAGAGATGATAAGTGTAAGGTGTGATTTGAAAAGAGTTGAGAGAGTTTATAGCAAAAAAATTAGGGCATGCAAAAAGACACACACTCTCAAGCGTGCACACATAATCAAATCAAGCAATTAATGCAAGGAATAAAATCATATCAAACATTTAAGATTCTAACAGAAGGGGGGGAAATCAAGAGATTTTGGATTTTCAAAGCAATACCTCAAATGTCACTTCAGTATGGTGCACTCTACCTTTCCAGATTCTGAGCTACACGTGTTTGCTTGCATGTGCCTCTGAAACTCTTTGAGAAATGACACGTTAGGCAACGTTCAGATCCTCTGAGCCTTGTTAGTTCAGATTTGCACACAAAGAAATAAACACATAATTCAACAAAAGAAATACTTCAGAGTTTAGACATTTATCATCTGAAAAAAAATTTCATCTGATGAATATTCTATTCTGGATAGAAGTCCATACTAATATTTTTCAGAATAAATTTAAATCTATCTTCAGCAAGGGGTTTCGTAAAGATATCATCCCACTGATGATCTGTATCTACAAAGTTTAAATTGATAATTCCCTTTTGAACATAGTCTCTGATGAAATGATGTGTAATCTCTATATGCTTAGCTTTAGAATGTAAAATGGGGTTTTTAGATAAGCATATAGCAGAAGTATTATCACAGAAGATAGAAATGTTACTCTCAAAGATCTGATAATCTTCTAGTTGACTTTTCATCCAGAGCATCTGAGTGCTACATCCAGCAGCAGCAATATATTCTGCCTCTGTTGTTGAAAGTGCAATTGTGGGTTGCTTCTTGCTGAACCAAGAGATCAGATGACTTCCAAGAAATTGACAACTTCCAGAAGTACTTTTACGTTCTACTCTATCTCCAGCATAGTCAACATCACAGAATCCAACTAATTTATACTCATCAGATCTTCTGTAACACAGGCCCACATTAGTAGTACCTTTCAGATACCTTAGAATCCTCTTAACAGCTGTTAAGTGTGATTCTCTGGGATCTGATTGGAATCTAGCACACAGACACACACTGAATAAAATATCAGGTCTTGAAGCAGTCAAATATAAGAGAGATCCAATCATACCTCTGTAAAGTTTTTGATCAACTTTCTTACTTACCTTTTCCTTACCAAGTGTGCTTGTAGGATGCATTGGAGTCTTAGCCAATTTGCTTTCATTCAGATTGAATTTCTTCAGAAGCTCTTTGACATATTTAGTCAGGTGAATATATGTACATTCTGGAGTCTGATTTACTTGGATTCCCAGAAAGAATCTAAGTTCTCCCATCATGCTCATTTCAAATTCAGCCTGCATAGACAAAGCAAATTCCTTTCCCAGCATAATATTGGTAGATCCAAAAATAATATCATCCACATAAATTTGACAAACTAGTAAATCTTTCTTAATTGTTTTACAGAAAAGAGTTGTGTCCACTTTGCCTCTGATAAAGTTCTTTTCCAGAAGAAAATTACTTAATCTTTCATACCAAGCTCTGGGAGCTTGTTTCAAACCATAAAGAGATTTTTTGAGTTTGAAAACATGATCTGGAAATTTATCACTTTCAAAACCAGGAGGTTGATGGACATAAACTTCTTCTTCTATAATACCATTTAAGAAGGCACTCTTAACATCCATCTGATATAGAGTGATGTTATGTTGTGCAACAAATAAAATAAGAAGACGTATTGACTCTAACCTTGCCACTAGAGCATAAGTTTCAGTGTAATCAATACCTTCTTGTTGACTGTACCCTTGAGCTACCAGCCTTGCCTTGTTCCTAACAACTTCTCCTTGCTCATTTAATTTATTTATAAATACCCACTTTGTTCCAATAATGTTGAAACCTTTTGGTCTAGGAACCAGATCCCACACATCATTTCTTGTAAATTGATTTAGCTCATCTTGCATTGCAAGTATCCAATCATTGTCACTCAGAGCCTCATCCACATATGTTGGTTCAATAATAGACATCAACCCAAGAAGTGATGTTCCAGATGATCTGATAAACGACCTTGTTCTTATAGGGTCATCTTTCTTCCCAATAATCATTTCTTCTGGATGAAAAGCCTTGATTCTGGATGATCCTTTAATTGTTGGTTCTTCAAAAATATTCATGTTATTCATCTGAGCAGCTAATGGATTTGCATCTGACGTAGCTTTTTCTTGAGCTTTCTCTACCTCCGGTTTCTCAGATTCTATGAGAATAACTTCTCCATCTGCAAAGTTTTCAATCTTCTTTGGATTTTGATTGCCAAGCTTATCATCAAATCTAACATGTATAGATTCCTCCACAATCTGTGTCTCAGTATTGTATACTCTCTAGCCTTTAGAGCGTTCAGAATATCCAAGCATGAAACACTTTTGTGCTTTAGAATCAAACTTGTTAAGATTTTCTTTAGTGTTTAGTATAAAACAAATACATCCAAAAGGATGAAAATAAGAAATGTTTGGCTTTCTATTCCTCCACAATTCATAAGGAGTCTTTTCCAGAAGAGGTCTGATTGACACTATGTTCTGTATGTAACATACTGTGTTGATTGCCTCTGCCCAAAAATGTTTTGCCATGTTAGTCTCATTGATCATGGTTCTGGCCATCTCTTGCAAAGTTCTATTTTTCCTTTCTACAACTCCATTCTGTTGTGGAGTTCTAGGACAGGAGAAATCATGAGAAATGCCATTTTCATTAAAATATTTTTCAAAATGTTTGTTTTCAAATTCACCACCATGATCACTTCTGACTTTAACAATTTTAAAATCTTTTTCAGTTTGGATTTGTTTGCAGAAGTCAAAGAACACAGAATGCGACTCATCCTTGTGTTTTAGGAATTTTACCCAAGTCCATCTGTTGTAGTCATCAACAATGACTAATCCATACTTCTTGCCTCTGATGGATGCAGTTTTCACTGGTCCAAACAGATCAATGTGAAGTAACTCTAATGATTTTGAAGTTGAAACAACATTTTTGGATTTAAAAGATGATTTTGAAAATTTTCCTTTCTGACATGCTTCACAAAGAGCATCTGAGTTGAACTTCAGACTAGGAAGTCCTCTAACCAGATTAAGCTTATTAATCTAAGATATACGTCTCATATTAATATGACCCAATCTTCTGTGCCAGACCCATTGCTCCTCATTAACAGACATAAGGCATTTAACATTCTGAACCTTAAGTTCTGAAAGACTAATTTTATAAATCTTGTTTTTCCTTTTACCATTAAAGAGGATTGAGCCATCCTTTTGACTAACAGCTTTTCAACACTTTTGATTAAAGATAATGTCATAACCATTGTCACTTAATTGACTTATGGACGATAGATTATGAGCTAACCCTTCAACAAGCAAGACATTAGTTATGGAAGGAAGTTTACCATTGCCTATGGTTCCAGAGCCAATTATTTTTCCCTTCTGATTCCCTCCAAACTTGACATCTCCTCCAGATCTAAACTCCAGACTTTGGAACATAGACCTTTTTCCCGTCATATGTCGTGAGCATCCAGAGTCCAGGTGCCATGACTGGAGTCTTGACTGTGCTGCTAAGGATGTCTGCAACATAGATTATTTTGTCCTTAGGTACCCAGATTTTCTTGGGTCCTTTTTGGTTAGTTACCTTAAAGCTTTTTCTGAAGTTCTTTCTTTCAACATAAGACTTGTTCTGATTAGCTTTAGATTTATTAAACACAGGTTTGTTCTGATTAGAACTTGTGTGTTTAATATCATTCAAGTGACCAAATGTAAATTGAGAATATAAAGGAGGATACTTGATATCCAGTTTATCTACAGATTTTGGATTTGAATCTTCATAAGAGAAAGATTTATATCCAACACCTTTTCTATAGTTTCTGCTAATACCATAGATCATTGAAGCCATTTTGCTTCTATCTAGGCTTTTAGTTAGAAACTTCCTGAAACTATAGTCATACTCTTGTAAAATATTTTTAGAGCATGATTCAGATTTTGAATCAGAGTTTAATTGAGCAGATTCTAAATTATTTTTCAATTGAAGATTTTCAACTTTTAGTTCAGCTATTTCTGATTCAAACTTGTTACTCTCAAATTCAATATGTTTTTGAAGCATTTTGTATTTGAGTTTAACTTTACTATAGTTTTCAAGAATACCAGATAAACTTTCAACAAGTTCCTGTCTAGAAAGTTCAGCAAATACCTTCTCAGAATCAGATTCTGATTCTGATCCAGATGATTCAGCATTGTCCTCAATGTCAGCCATGAATGCTATATTTGCACATTCCTCTTCTGACTCTGATGACGAATCAGATGCATCTGAGTCATCCCAGGTAGCCATCAGAACTTTCTTTTTATGATCTGACTTTCTTTTTGGATTCTCCTTATGAAGCTTTGGACAATCACTCTTGTAGTACCCAGGTTCTTTGCATTCATAGCAAACAACCTCTCTTTTTCCAGACCGTCTGTGTCTAGAGGATTCTCCAGATCTTCTGTATCCAGAATGTTCTCCAGATCTTCTGGACCCAGAAGATTCTTTGTGTTGATCTGGTTTTCTAAAGTTCTTGAACTTCCTTTGCTTATTCTTCCAGAGTTTATTGATTCTTCTGGATAGCAAGGATAGTTCTTCTTCATCTTCAGAAGCAGACTCTTCGGAGCTTTCTTCTATACCTGCAATGCTTTAACAGCTTTATTAGATTTTAACGCAATTGACTTACCTTTCTTTAGAGGTTCATCTTCCTCTAGTTCAATTTCATGACTCCTTAGAGAACTGATTAGTTCCTCCAGCGTAATCTTGTTCAGATCCTTTGCCAGCTTCAGAGCAGTGACCATGGGTCTCCATCTGGTTGGCAAGCTTCTGATTATTTTCTTGACATGATCTGCTGTAGGTTAACCCTTGTCCAGAACCTTTAGGCCAGCAGTGAGAATCTGGAATCTGGAAAACATTGCTTCAATAGATTCAGATTCTTCCGTCTTGAAAGCTTCATACTTCTGGATCAGCGCTAGAGCCTTGGTTTCTTTGACTGAGAGTTCCCTTCATGAGTCATCTTCAGGGATTCAAATATATCAAAGGCAGTTTCTCTGTTGGTTATTTTCTCATACTCAGTATGAGATATAGCGTTTAGCAATATAGTTCTAGCCTTGTGGTGATTTCTGAATTCCTTCTTTTGCTCCTCAGTCATTGATTTTCTGTCAACTTTCTTGCCATTCCCATCAGTGGGATGAACATATCCATCAATGACTAATTGCCAAATATCAGCATCAAATCCTAGAAAGAAACTTTCCAGTCTATCTTTCCAATAATCAAACTTTTCTCCATCAAACATGGGAGGTTTTGTGCTGACTCTTTCTTCATATTTATTGTTGTTGGGTGTTTGAGTTTCAGCAGCCATAATGTATATCAACCAAGAGTATCAAGAGTTTTTCTCGCTGGATCTTTTCTGGTCACGGTTAAGTGATAGCACAAACAGAACCGGAGCTCTGATGCCAACTGAAGGTGAGAAAAACACTTAGAAGGGGGGTTGAATAAGAGTTTTTAAGAAATATGGCAATAAAAAGAACTCAATGTTTTTATCCTGGTTCGTTGAACTCAACTACTCCAGTCCACCTTATCAAAGATGATTTTCCTTTCTCTGCAAGGACTTAATCCACTATTGATCAACTGATTACAATAGAAAGCACTAAGAACAACTGTCTTAGTCTTCTCAAGAACTACTGACCACACCTTGGTCTTCTTAAGGAACTTTTTACAATTTAATGTAAACTAACAAGTGTTTGAATGCTTCTAATAAGCTGTATCACAACTGTGATGTTTACACTTAAGATTAAGTACAACAAAAACTATGTGGTTTTATGAAAGATCAAAATGAGTAAGATCTTGAGAGATTTTCTCTTTTATGAATCAAGCGTGTATTTCTTTCTGAGTGATCTAGCAATGAGCAAAAGATGAGTAGTGAATTAGCAGCTTCAAAATGTTGAAGTAGTTCTCCTTTTATAGCTTTTTTCAAATGCCTTGAGTGATGTGCAGCTGAATATAATATTTTGATTGTATGACTTTTCATCACCAAAAGTATGGGCAGAGATATGCTTTCTGCAGAAAGGTATGGTTGTAGAAGCCTTGGGATTTGCACCACGTCACTTCTTTGGACAAATTATTCGTTGGTTACTTTGGAAGTAGCACCACGTCTAATCAAGTTTACAGCTTCTTCAACAAGCTTCCTTCAAGATGAAGTCTTCACAATCTGCACTTCAGAACTTGTAGTAAGCTTAAAAGGTATGGAATACTTTAAGATGATCAGAGCTTAAGATGAATGATAAGTCTAGAGTCTTGATAGATGATCAGATCTTTAATGTATCAGAGTCTCAGTCTTGATCAGAGTATGCAGCAGTATGTGCTTTGAGCATGAATATTAATGATAAGAGTCTGGTTATCAAAGCCTCTGAGTTTGTAGTGAAAAGAACTTCAGAGTCTGATAAGATCAGAGCTATCAGCTTTTGTATACTTCTTTCATTAACGCTTCAGATCATTTTGTAGCTTCTGCTTCAAATCCTTCTGGCAGCGCTTCAGAATCTTCTGATAGTCTTGCATCTGATGCTTCAGATCTTTGCATAGTTTCTTTGTACTTATATATTTTGCTTCTTTTAAGAGTATTTAATTTTATACCTGAAACAATAATACTTGAACAAATTTTAGAGTGTATATTTACTCATTACAAAATTCCATAAAAGGTATCATCAAAACATAGAGATATAAGAAACACCAATCTGTGTTCTAACAGGCGTGAGCAGTGAATTGTTTGGAGTTAAATCCAGTGCTTAAGAATTGTTTTGATGAGTCAGCACAAGACAGTGTTGAGATGTTTAATTTTGATGGGAATTTTGAGTGTTATTGAAAGTGGGAAGTTGACGGTTTGCCCATTAATTGTGGTTGTCTGGAAGTTATCCTGACAAGATGGTTGTACACAGCCAGGACGTGAAGTGGAGTTGTGATTGACTTAGTTACGGAAACTAGTCTGATATTTAGAGCTCCATATTATATTTGGATGGTCAAGGAATTAAATTAATTGAGTAGTTTTGAGACTTGTGTTTGGTGTGTGTGCTACGGCAACGGATTGTGAGGTCGAGTATGTAAAGGGTGGATGGTGACTTCTGGTGATTATTAAAATAAGAGGTGGAATACAATATTGGTATAATTATACCTTTAAACATTTTAAGAGTTGGAGATGTGTTGAATGGCCTTCTAAGTGTGAAGATGTTGTTTTCGTATTGTTGTTGTAACGGGAGAACCGTAACTCGGAATGACGCCAGATTAGAAATGTTGGGAGCTATTACAATGCTATATGTGATGGTGAAGTAGTGACATTGAATTAAGTTATTTATTGATGGAATACGTTTGGATGTTGTAGTGAGTGCGGAAAGTGTGATTCGTGTTTCCGTCATAACTCACAAATTGAGTGAGTCAATGGTTGTGTAACCGATGATGGTTGGATATATTCGAAGAGTATAGAGGATCATGTTGAACATCGGGGACTTGAGTTATCAGTGTTGGAGAAGAAGCAGTGATATGCCACTGTGAAGCAAGTTCAAAGAGTTTTGGGGAGAGTTGTCAACAGCCCGTGTGTTGGTTTTTTCGAATCCGACAGAGCTATTTGTTGTGTTTTGTGATGCTTGTTGATATGATTTGGAGATATGTTAAGTGAAATTTCGGCGTGTTTTGTTTATGCTTTAAGGCAACTTAAAGTACATAAGGGGACTTACCTGACAAGTGATTTAGGGTTGGTTGATGTTGTGTGTTTGTGTCGGAGTTCGGAGGCCTCAATTGTTTAGTTGAGATTTGAGGTGGTTGGTGATCTTACGAACTTAAGGTATTTGTTGATTTGAAAGAGTTGAATATGATGCAGAGGAAATAATTGGGACTTTTGAAGGAGTTTGGTTTTGGTCAAATTACCATTCGGGTGAGACAACGTGGTAGCTGAGGTATCGAATTGGAAATTTCTTCATATACCGATGATGATGGTAATGAAGTTAGAACTGATTAAGCAAATTCGGGATGAGTTGGTCTGTGAGGAGACTTCTTATGGAGTTGAGCTTTTTATGTTGAGGCCGACTATTGGTATTCTCGATGAGATTCGAAGAGGTCAGAATTCTAATTTGAGTTAATAGAGTGATTGAATTTAATGAATTACAGTCGAAGAGCTTATTTTCAGATTGATGGGAATGGTACTATGAGATGTCGTGATGGTGGGTGTGTTCCAAATAGTGTGAGTTGGATAAGAGTACTCTGGAAGAAGGACATTGAGATAGATTGATTATCCATCCAGGTACTGTGAGGATGTGACCGAATTTGAGAAATTGTTTGGTGACCATAAATGGAGAGAGAAGTGGTTGAGGTTGTATATGCTGATTAGACTTGTTGAAAGTCGAAGTGTGAACATCAGAGACTATTGGGCCTGTTACAACTGTTGAATATTTCTGAGTGGTATGAGATAGTATTCTCATGGATTTTGTGACGGGTTTTCCGAAGGATATGAAAAGATATGATTCGACTTGGGTGGTTATGAATGGATTGACAAGATTAACTCATTTCTTACCAATGAGGATGAATCATTCTATGCTGAAGCTAGCTAAGAGGTATAGTGAGGAAGTTGCGAAGTAGTATGAGATGTCGTCGAATATTGTGTCAGATGGGAATTTGAGTTTTCTTCGAGATTTTGGGAGAGCTTACAGATGCCTTGAGTACCATGATTGAAGTTGAACTCTGTCTAGCATCCGTGGATGGATGGGCAGACAAAGAGAACTATCCAGTATGTAGAAGATTGGTTGAGAGCTTGTGTGTTGGATCAAGATGGATCAGGGGGTAGTTAATTGTCGCTGATTGAGTTTACCTACAATAATCGCTATCATTCAAGTATCGGAATAGCATCGTCTGAGGCTTTGTAGGGTAGGAGGTGTAGGACTCCTTTGTGTTGATGTGTGTCCAGCGAGAGTGTTGTACTCGAACTTGAGATTGTGCAAGAGACGATTGAAAAGATCAAAAGGATCCAAGAAAGGACGTGTTTTGAGAGTTACGATAGTAACTGGTGTTGGTCGTGCTTGAGGTCTCGGAAGCACATTGTGTTTTGTTGACCTGTATCAGAGTGGCGCAGCGGAAGCGTGGGGAAAATAGCATGTTAAATTGTTTTACCGCTGTTACTTGTGGGAATTGCATGATATGTTCATGTGTCTAAGCTAAGGAGGTACATTGATTCAGATGGATGGTGTACGAGTGAGGGAAGATTTGACTGTTGAGGCATTGCTAGTTCAGGTTAATGAACGAGAAGCAACTTCGAAGTAAAGGGATTCCTTTGGTGGAGATAGTTTGGGAGAAAGTTGGATTTGGGAGATTGGAATGCGAGAGTCGTATCCAGAGTTGATTGAATCAGGTAACATTTTCGAGGACGAAAATTCCTAAAGTGAGGGAGGGTTGTAACAGCCTAATTTTCAATAATTGATTATTTGTACTAATTAATTCATCTAATGAATTATTGGATCTATTTAATTTATATGAGTTAATGTATTTAACTGATTTATTCTATTTGGTAGAATAAGGTGAATTTACTAGATCTTCTCTAATTAATGATAAGATGAGATATATTGAGGAGAAATAAAAGAGAAGGATATATAAGAGAAAGTGGAAAGAAAAGGATAGAAATAGAGAGAAAGGAAAAAGAAGAGAAAGAAAGAAGGAAGAAGAGAGAAGAGGAGAGAATAGAGGAAAAGCTTGGAATCATCAGAACAACTTCTAGCTTCCGATTAATCAAGGTAAGGGTGTGAAATGTTGTTATCTTACCAATGTATATGATTATGTATGTGTGTGTTTGGATTTGTTAGAGGTTTCCCATCTTTTTCCATTCTAGGGCAGAAATGGATTTAATCGGTAGAATCGATATTTGAACGGTTAAAATCTGAAATAAATGGTGTAGATTAGTCGAGAAATGTTAAGCTAAGACTACTGGAATTCTTTGGAATTGAATCGGTTGATTTTGTGATGATTTGATGATTTTGGGAAGTTGGGGTTTTGAACATCGCAGACGTTCGCTAGCACCTTTGCTAGGCGAGCAGGTCGCAAGTGTTCGTTGTAGCGAGCTAGTAGCGAATGGTCCCAGACTTGGATAGAATGTAATTGACCTCTTCGCTGGTAACGAGCGAGGTAGCGAGGGGTTCGCTAAGCGAAGCCCCAGCGAGTAGGTAGCGAAGCCTTACAGTAGATTTTGTTTGCCTTCGCAAGCTTGTTCGCTAGGCGAACAGGTAGCGAGTGTTCGCTAGGAACTCGCTAGGCGAGCAAGCCAGCGAGCATGACAGCATTCTTATTTCTTTGTGTTTTCCATCCAATGTTGATTGTTGGTTCAATTGTGTGTCATCCTTATCGAAAATGAATAGATTGTGTACTGTTGTGATATGTTATGTTGTGGGTAGCCGTATGGCGTGAATCCTAGATTTTGGAATCGATTTGTGAATCGTGGCCTTTTGGCATATATAATGCATTGTTTAAATTGATTAAATATGCATGATGATTTGTGATGAAGTTCGTTGCCGTTGCCGCGATATTGTGAAATGCATATTGATTGTATGCGGTTGTATGTGAAGAATGCATGAGAACATATTGTGAATATGTGTGCATTGCTTGATAAATATGGTGATGGTATTGAATTGTGAATGCATATTGATTGTATGAAATATTGTGAAGAATGCATGGGAACATATTGTGAATATGTGTGCATTGCTTGATAAATGTGATGATGTTGAAAGTATTAATACTTTGATATGATGTGTGAGTGTGCAATCATCTTATAATTTTTTTGTGATGAATTATTGAGTATGCATGGGATTAAGATGTGAGAACGGTCTTAAGTGCATGTGATTGTTGATTGCATATGCATCATTTGTGTCAAGAGGCAATGCTTGCTAGTCTCGTGGAGGCTAGTGACTTGTCCCAAACCTAGAGCGGGGTTTGAAAGCTTAGGGAATGGGCTTTTGTTGTTATCGGTCTAGGGAATGGACCCGGTTTAAATGTAAAAACCGAAAAATAATAACAAGTGTTGGTACCACATGGCATGAGTTGCATTGAGTTGCATTGAGTCTCATGACATAAATATATGATTGTTGTATGAAGTTATGCATATGTGTATGTACATGACTTGTGTAATTGAGAATGATGAAAATGTGATTGTTGTATGAAAGTATGCATATGTGCGTGAATTGTTGGATTGAGAATTTTGGGTGTAGGCATGATGAAATATGCTTGGTAATTATCCATATCTGTTTATATCTGTATTTGTGAATGTGTAGCTGTGAATTGGTGAATAAACATAATATGAGCACGTTGATGTGGAATGACGAGGATTATGAATGTGTGTATGATAAAACGCTTGATGATTATCCATATCGGTTTATATAAACATTGTGAGGTATATGATGACCATAATGAATTGTGGTAAAGAAATGTGGAATATGTGTATTCTGTGTTTGTGTATACATATATGATTATACGCATTGTTATTATGATAATATTTCTCACCCTTCTACTGGAATGATGTTCTATCTAACATCATGCAGGTATCAAGAATAGAGCTGCTCGTAGTTACGTGGTCGTTGTTGGTGTAGCCATTTAGTAATTTAGTTATATTGGGTCGAGTCATGCTCTGGTCATGTAACACCGGGATCGTTTGGTTTATATTTTAGAGATACATTATGTATTCTATGTTATGTTTTTATATTCATTGGAATATTATGATGTTGGCCTTGGTGCCTCAGTAATGTTGAAGTATGTGATGAATCTGAATATTCTGTCAAGAGAATTATGTTATAAAATGAATCCGTTGCTACATGCAAAGTGAAATTGTGAGAAGCATGATTATTTATTATAAGTGCTAATGAGCATGACAGGTGGTTTTGATGTTTCGAAAGTTGTATGAAAATTTACTCTGATTATTCGTATATTTTCCTTGGGGTTTAGAAGGGGGTTACACCTGACACTCCCACATATTCTTTAATTTGATCATAATAATACCATAGTTTAAAAAAAATTCAATTTTCACTATTTTATCAAAAAAAAATTTTGGAACTTTTCAAAAAGATTAGATTTATACCACAATTTTGATAGGATATCAGATATTTAGTAAATATCATAATTTTTTACCAAGCTTTTGAAATCGCCACCACCATACCACAATTTTGAAATATCCTATAAAATTCAAATTTTTCTTGCATTTTTATCGACAATTTAGAAATATGTAGTATGACTATATGAGTTTTTACTGGAAATTTCTAATTTTTTGGTTAAAATACATATATGCATACCAACAGTTTCAAAAATGTCGATAAAAATATAAACAAATTTTTGAATTTTATCGGATATTTCTAAATTATCAGTATGATACCAGATATTTCTAGGTATGGTACTAGAGATTTTAAAATTATGGTATAAAAAACATGATTTTAATAAATATAAGTATATTGAATTTTTAGAATCGTGTATATATATCTAGTGAGAATGAGTGAGTTATATGAAAATATGATATCGAATAACAACCATTAGATTTAAAAAGAAATGTTAAGATTAAATCATATCTTGCACTGAATCATGTGCCAAAAATCCAAAAAATCGGACGCTTTTAAGAGGAGGGAGAAATTAATAATCAATTTTAGAAATACATTTTAATTCAATGGTCCAAATTCATTCTCATATTCTTATATAAAGATAGTATTTTAATATGATATATTTTTTAATCTTTTTTATGTATTGTCAAATTCACCATGACCGTTCAAAAATAAGATACTGGATTTTTAAGAGATGTGAAAAATATTTGGTGTATTAGACTTTAAAAAATTTTGATATTACTTTTAATACGCACATGACATTTCAAATAATACTATAACAATCAATACCGTATTTTTGTATGAATTAGTGATTGAAAAAGAAAATTTATAACATTTAATTAATAAAAAGAATAAATAAAATATATTTTGTATTATGAAACTATGGAGATGTCAGGTTTAATTGAGGAAGTTTCATGTAAAATTTTCAAAAAAATTTAATGGCAATTTTGAAATTATGAAACTATGGAGATGTTAGGTTTAATTTGGGGATAACAGATTAATTCTTCTATATAACGTTTGTAGCATTTTAGACTAGGCCGATTCAGGAGCAGAAAATGTTGATAACCTAGTGATTTTTTTGAGATTTTCTCGATTTCCTTTTTGAATATAAAGAGAATTTCTTAAGTCATCCTATGTATTTCTTAGACAACATGCGGATTTTCTATATTGTCCTTAGTTTTTGGAGATATATCTTCGGACACATTCTTTTCACACTCAAGGAAGACCATTATGAATGGCGCCTCATGCAGTTGCTAATGATATATCTCTGGAACCATTTAGAGAATACATAAAAATTAATCAGTCTATTGGATGTTCCGAAAATATATCTCAAGAAGATGTGAGCGGCAATTTGAATTTTCATGTCACCTTTGCATGTCAGATTTCTCCAAACATATATCTCCGGAAGTATCTGATATAGTTTCAAGTTGCATGATCAGTCCCTCCCCCCCCCCCCTAATTGTTGCCATTCTTCATTCCAACTCTAACCTCTAACATGAAAATTCTACATTCTCAATCCCATTTTTCACTCCAAATCTCCATCCTTTTGGTTCAACATATCACAGGGAGTAAAAGAAGATCGAAATTCGGGTAAGATGGTTCATTCTATTCTATATTGATCATATTAATCATGAAATTTTGTTGAAGAAAACATACGCAGTGTCCGGAGATGTATCTCCGGAAAGTGCTGAACATGAATTATTCCGGACTTATATTTTTGGAATGTTTATGTGTTCTTTTTACTTTCTTTTCTACAGTAGTAGATTAATTATGTTTACTGTTTTTATTGCTTCCAATAGATATGGTGCATCCCGATAATATCTCGAAACAAGTAGTTTCTTCGAATGAAGTATCTTCAAATGTTCAAGGGATTGTTGTTAAGGAGGTAGATGTTTGCAATGAATTTAATAACAAGCAAGAGTTTGAAAATCGTGATAACATGCTTGAATGAATTCGTATGGTGGCATCTAGACTTGGATTTGGTGTGCTTATTGGAATGTCGGATAATGGCTCAGATAAAAGAAGTGCATTTTTGACTATGTTGTGCGAAAGAAGAGGGAAATATCGAACTCCTCTCCAGAAATTTAAGAGAGAAGACACGGAGATGTATCATGAAAAGTTTTTGAGATGTATCTGTAAAACCCTTTTCTACCCCACAAATATAATGGCAAATCAATCACATTTATCAGAGTAAAATATTAAACACAATAAAAATCACCTCAAAGGGCGTACATTTCTCAATAACTAAAATAAAATTCAATGCTCCGTAAACAACGGGTTTTCCCAAAATTACTCAAAAATTGCTCAAAAGGCAGCGGAACTCAAAAAGGTAAAATCCAAAGTTTTTCTTGCGCAGCAACATAATCAAAATAACAATAATCAATAAAACATAGTTTAACTCAAAGACCCCAACCCAATGTTACACTATCAGAGCAAGACCCTCTAAGTCAACCAAAAGTCAAAAACTCCAAAAAGTCCTCAACAGCATCCACGGCTAAACCTGGTCATCTGCACGTTACCCACGTGGAGGCAACATTCAAACAGGCAGGGTGAGTAAAATGATTCATAATAATCAATATATAAAATAACGTCATTTTCTTATTCAACATCATCATACTCATCAAGGGAACATCAAAAAGCCATAATATCATAAATTACACCAAATTGTCACATAAATGCAAATGCAACAAGACTCATGCATGTGGTACCAATTCATCAAAGTTTGATGGACATTGGGCCATCAACCCTTCATAGATCCCCATCAATAGGATCGATTCTACACAAGAACCGGAGCATAACAAAATACTTCACATCCGCACAATGGGACTGAAGCCACAAGAATCAAACACTAGACCAAAGTTTGGAATGCATATGAATGCATGACGCACACGTCAATATCATCCTCATAATAAACTCATTAGGTGCATCATCATTCATCAAAATTATCATAATAATCATGTCATCATATAATCATCAAAAACTCATGGAATCAACATCATAACTCATCATCATTACTCATACGAATCATCATACAATCATATATTAATCACATATGAATCATAGTCATACTCAAGGTAATTCATCCAGAAAATCACAATATTAAAGCATCAAGACAGCACTGCACAAGAACACAATTCGTGAAACTCTGCTACGTTCACTAGACAGTTCTCCGTCCGAGTCTGGGACGAGTGTTCGTCGTGCGAAGGATTGTTCACTATGTGAACTCGCGATTATAGCAAAACGCTGTTACGCACTAGTAGCAAAACCAGCTCAAAAGTCCCTACGATTTCCTTCCCCAATGCCCTAAAAACGTCCCAAAATCATTCCTAAGGTATTACGGCGATAAAGACACAAAATCTACGACTTATTAGGTCAATCCTGTATATATTTACACCTCCAATTCCCATAAAATCCTTAAAATTTTCCCACATTCATTAGAGTTATCATAATCAATTACCTTATACGATTAAAACCTCAACAACAGATTTTGGCCATGAATGCCTAATTTCCCTTACTCCCAAATTAGCCTCAAACCTACCAGACCATTAGTTCAAATCCCTCAAACTCATTAAACTCACCAAAAAGGCAACAACACTTCAATATTCAAAGTTTCTAAATCCTTAAATTAGCTTTAAACACATTGAATCACATAGTGAAAACAATGAAGGAAATACTCCACATACTTAAACAACCTCAAAAACAGATTTGGCCACGAAGGCCTAATTTCCTCAAACTCAAAAACCTCCTAAATCCTTAAATCGGCTTTAAATACATTGAATCATATTATGAAAACAATGAAGGTAATACTCCTCATACCTTAATTGCCGACTCTAAGCCTTTCTCCTTGATTCTTGGAAACCTCGCGGAGCTTTGCCTCAATCCTCTTCCTCAGAGCTCTGGCCTCTATTTCTTCTCTTTTCACGGTCTAACAAGAATGAATCCTAATTCCCTCAAAATTCCTTTTTGTTAAACCTAACTTTGCGCCTTAAAATGGTCTTTCCAATTTCACCCTCACTAACTCCTTCTCTAATATCCAATTGCCCTTAATTCACTTTTATTTGTTTGAATTAATAATAATACCAATATATTCATATTATATACTATTATTTAAATAAATAACTCAAAATCCATAATTCTCAATACTTCATACCAACCACCGCAAATCACCAAAAATACGAATATTCCTATTTAAATAAATTATATAAATATTCCAATAATTTAGGGTATTACAACTCTCCCCCACTTAAAAGAATTTTCGCCCTCGAAAATTACCTCAAGGAAACAAAGTCGGATACGACTCCCTCGTCTGATCCTCACGCTCTCAAGCCCAACTTTCTTTAGCTGGTCCTCCTAAAACTACCTTTACCAAGGAAATCTCTTTACCTCGCAGTTGCTTCACTTCCCATTTATCAATCCATATTGGCAATGCCTCAACAGTCAAATTATCTCTCAGTTGTACATCATCTATCTCAATCACATGTAACGGATCTGGAATGTACTTCCTCAACTGAGACACATGAAACACATCATGCAAATTCGCAAGCGACGGCGGTAAAGCAATTCGGTATGCTACTCCTCCCACCTTTTGCGAAATCTGATACGGACCAACAAAATACGGTGCGAGCTTTCGAGACTTCAAAGCTCGGCTATCACCAGTTACCGGCGTAACTCAAACACGTGATCTCCCTGTTGAAACTCAAGTGCTTTCCTCCTCTTGTCATGGTAAATCTTCTAACGACTCTGCGAAACTTTCATATTTTCTTAGATCCTCTTGATCTTTTCAATCGTCTGGTGAACAATCTCAAGTCCGAGCATAACACTCTCGCCTGACTAATACCAACATAAAGGAGTCTTACATCTCCTGCTATACAATGCCTCATACAGTGTCATTCCAATACTAGAATGATAATTGTTGTTGTAGGTAAACTCAATCAACGGAAAATGACTATCCCACAATCCACCTTGATCCAACACACCAGGTCTTAGCAAATCCTTTAAAGAGTAAATAGTTCTCTATGTTTGTCCATCCATACTTCAAACTCGTATGATCACTAAACACCTCAAATCTCGAACCAACAAATAATGCCTCCAAAGCTTCGACATAAACACAACAATAACCAACTCTAAATCCTGTGTTAGATAATTCCTCTCATGCATTTTAAGTTGCCTTGAAGCATAAGTTAAAACTTGCTGATGTTGCATTAACACACCTCTTCATCCCATCAACGAAGCATCACAATATACAACAATGATTCTGACGGATTCGACAAAATCAAAACATGAGCTGCTGTCAGCCTTCTCAAAAGCTCTTGAAACTTTCTTCACACTTTGCATCCAAAACAAAAGCTTGAACTTTCCTAGTCCACTGCGTCAATAGCAAAGATAACTTGGAAAAATCCTTCAATGAATTTTCGATAATAATTTGCCAACCCAAGAAAACTTCTAATCTCAAAAACAGGTTTTGGAGCTTCTCATTGCGATACAGCTTCAACCTTCGACATATCAACCGCAATAACTCTACTCGAGATCACATGACCAAGGAAACTCACTTCCTTCAACCAAAACTCACACTTTGACAGTTTGCATACAATTGCTTCTCTTTCAACGCTGATAGCACAGTTTTGACCTCTATTTCTTCTCTTTTCACGGTCTAATAAGAATGAATCATAATTCCCTCAAAATTCCTTTTTGTTAAACCTAACTTTGGGCCTCAAAATGGGTTTTTCAGTTTCACTCTCACTAACTCCTCCTCTAATGTCCATTTTGCCCTTAATTCACTTATATTTATTTAAATGAATAATAATACCAATATATTCATATTATATATTATTATTTAAATAAATAATCCAAAATTCATAATTCTCAATACTTCATACCAACCACGGCAAATCACCAAAAAAATACAAATGTTCCTATTTAAATAAATTAAATAAATATTTCCATAAATTTGGGGTGTTACAGTATCGCTGGAAGGTTCTTTTATTTACTTTATTTTTTAATTGTCCAGGGAAAGTTTCAGAGATGCATCTCCGAAACAAGATAATAGGGTGCGTTCCGGATATATATATATATATATATATATATATATATATATATATATATATATATATATATATATATATATATATATATATATATATATATATATATATATATATATATATATATATATATATATATATATATATATATATATATCCGGAGTATGAATGTTAGTCAATGAGTGTTCTTATTGAACTAAGTCTTCTATAAAGTTGGGAGTTCTTGTGTTATACTTAACACAAACTTAAAATGTCTCAAATGTGTGAAATAAACATTTGTTAGTATGTCGCAAGTGTCTCCTACTCTGGTGCCTCTGCACCCAGGAGAACGTTCAAGCTCACCGATCTCACCCCCCTTGACGATATCATAGACGAAATCCACTATCTTCTACTTTATGGAGACACACAAAAGGTTGTCAAGCTTGAGTACCACTCACACTCGGTTGACAATGAAGGGAACATTGTGTTTAGTAAATTTGAGCTCAAGACTCGAGCGGATGTTATGGCGATGTGGCGAACGTTTTTCGATTTTGAAGAGAAACTTTCGCTCGAGTTAGAAGCGAAACTCTGAAGATTAGTCGACGATATCTTGGAGATGTGCAAGCGTCCATCAGAATATTGAAATGTAGTATTTAGTTTTCTGTTGAAATTATCATTGTAATATTCATTTTATATTTGAAAAGTTTAACTTGTGTTGATTTGTGTTTCTGGTTTTGTTCCAAAAATATAAATACGGTATAGTTTCAGAGATATATCTCTAGAATAAATATTTAGTAACTACAAGGGGCGCCATTCAGAATGGTCTTCCTTAAATGTGAAAAGAATCCGTTCAAAAATATATCTCAAAAAATTAAAGACAATATAAAAAAATTGTATAATGTCTAAGAAACAAATAAGATGTAATTAGAAATTCTCAGTTTAAAACTATCCAAAACACGTTTTTATTAATGTATTTTGACAGATTCAAATATACAGTAGGTGAATTGAAAAACTCTGTAGTGTTATTGTTCGTAATATGCAAGGTGTTGGAAAATTAGGTTTTTATTCATAAGAAAATATAATATATTGCTGTATTAATGTATTTAAAACTTGCTTTAGCTTAGTAGTACTAAGTTATACCATGTTAAAAACTACTATTTACATTCTTAAGCATAGAATTTTTTTTAATTAGTATTCGATCTTTTTTTAATTAGTATTTGATCTATTGAACAGAATAATTCAATTCGATGTTAGTTTTGATATTAAGTGATTTCAGTCACTCTCTAATTACAAATACGGTGACACTAATAAGTTGATTTTATTTTATTTTTATCACTAGTATCCGATCTACGGGATAAATGAATCCAGTTTGGTGTCAATTTTGACATCAAATGATTTCAAACCCCCTAACGCAGTTGCGGTGACACCAATAAGTTGGTTTTATTTTTTTTCGTCAATATTCAGTCCACTAAACCGACTAATTCGGTTCAGTGTCAGTTTTAATATCAAGTGGTTCAAATCCTCCCTCAATTGCAATTGCAATGACACTAATAAACTAGTTTTTTTTCACCACCAATATTCAATTTATTGGATCGCCTAGACTAATCCAATTCAAGGTCAATTCTAACAAGTGATTTCAACTACAACCAAATCTCCCGATCATGATGCGGTGACACTAGTAAGTTGAATGTTTAGTTAATAAATATTGAATTGTGACACATAAGCGTAAGATTCGACAGTTTTTCATTATTGAATTGTGACACATAAGCGTAGGATTCGACCGTTTTTCATTATTATAAAAGTGACAATTATTTTTCAAGTTTGAGTTTCATTTATGAAGCGGTAGCTTCTTTTTTCTGGTTGATCTGATGGAGACACCAATGAATGGTAATAGTTTGTTCAAGATATTAGGGTGTAACAAGTACTTAGATGATTAGAAAATGCTTTCACTACATTGTCAAAAGAGATGGTAAAATTTAGGAATCTATTACGAATTTTAGGACCTAATTAGAGTATGGCTGCAAGCCATTTCATGGAATGAAAATTGCAAGTACAAGAATGTAAAAGCCGCAAGTACACTCAGCCAAGTACAGAAAGTTTGCAGAGTAAAGAAAAGAGAGAGACGGTTTCCACCAAAATATTCCCCAACAATCATTGGTAAGCAGTTCTCCTATGCAAAGACACGAGAATATCTTATGGCTCTCCTCCTCACTCCTGTAAATCTGGGATCCTTTGTTAGCTGTCCGTGATTGATTCTTTCCCTCCAATTTTGTTATTTTTTGTCTTCTGTGCCGGCTGGATGATCTTCAGTCATCACATTTAAAAATAGTTTAACGAGCTGCTTGACCTTGTGCTTGTTCCAGAAGTTGAGTGACCAACTTGTAAGTACGAACGTTAAGGGCTTTGGTATGGTCAACCAACTGCTCATACCTGAACATTTCGAAGTTTGAGATCTTAGAACAAAAGGCAAAAGGGGTAAACCAGAACAATAGTAATAGTGTTTATCAAGTTTCAGTATATGATAGTATCAACTTACACATTTGGATGATTAGATTCCATGATAACAGTTCCAGTTTGCGAGTCAATTTTGGCATCAAGCTTTAAGCCTCGTATGAGGTTCACAATCCATCTCTCAGCCTCCTCATAATTCAAATTGAGCTTCTCGGCAAGTACTCTGTTTAAAACAAATATGAGCAACTGAGTAATACTATCATAAAAAGTTTAGTTGTATTGCATGTATGATGTAGACGATATAGACCCCTATGGGCATAAGTCCGCAACAAAAAAAGCACAACTCTTATTTTCTGCATTTGGTTTTGATAGACTATCACAGATCAATGGCACATAAGTTGAAGCATGTTTTTAGTAGAGGCTTGTAAAAAAGTTGTAAACCAAACATGAACTACAAGATTTGTATCTGATACTATGTACATACCCCATGTCAATGCGTTGGTGTATTCTACAGTATGTCTCGAAAATAAATAGCCTAGCATTTTCAAGGAACTCATCCCTTAATGGTACAGTTGAAAAATTGCTTTCTTCGACTCGTTTACCAAGGAAGGGGTCATTGAGAATTACCTGCATTTTTACAAATGGTAAGCATATTATTATAATCAACACATTTGTTAGCTACACAATAGAGAGGGCTTTTACTTCTTCACACTCCCTCATCTTCTTTTGAGCGCCATCAAAGTCATAGTTGACGTATACACAAGCCAAAAACTCGGTGATGGGGTCCTTATATGAATGCTGCTCTTGTTGAATAACTTTTATAAACTCTTTGAGTTGAGGCCTCCTGCGCTTGTTGACAATAAATGCTGTGGCCAAATATCGCAAAAGGTGCGGAGCACTAGTTTGGATTGCATTAAGATACCTAGAAATGATATCAAATATTTGACGACAAAACATTTAAGATACTAAACCCAGAGTGAGGAAACAACTGCAGAAGTATTATTCTGCAGATTAACAACCAGAAACAAAATATGGAATATTGTGTTCTGACTAAAAACAAATGAAGGGAAAGGGAAGATAAGTCAACATTGCATACTTGTCTTGGTTAAACAGATCAATTATCAGTGTTCTTCCATTGTCATGGTTGAAAAAGATGAACAGACTCCAATGCATCAGCCATATTCTGCTTTGTACCTGATTTATAGGTGATGAAAAATTCTGCAACGAAGTTCACCAATAGTAAGTCTATTAATCCCAGCAGCGTTACAAGCAAGATAGTCGTGCTACTGAATAAATCAACAACCTTTGAGTCAATTATTTCCTTCAAGCGATTGAGCTCTTCAAGAGCAACATCCCAGTTTTGCATCAATACTTCAGCTGCCAGCTTTCCCCACAATGCACTCAAACTCCTTTCACTATTAGTGCACAATGCTCTGTACTGATAAAGATAGTCAGCAGCGCCAGAGTAGTTTCCACATTCAAACTGAAACTTGCCATATTGGTATAATGCCTCTATTTGTGCAGGACCGATCTGTTTTAACAGAATCATCCTTTAAGAAGTCAGAACTCAAATACCACAAAATTAAAACTTCCAGAAGAAAAACAACCCAAAAAATGAGAACATATTAAGGATATTTGAAATAACTTAATCAGACTTCTCTTATGGCATAACTACTTGTGCAAGTGTTTGAAATGGCTTATCAGTGCGGTCAAATGCTGATCGAATAAAACAGCAGTGTGTTCAAGTTCCATTACGCTACAGTACTTACTATATAGCACCGTCATAGCCGCTATTTGACAACACGATAGCTTATAAAAATAACATACGATGACGATAAACTCTTTTAAGCTTATGTAATATGTTCAACAAGATACTTTATAGAAGCAGACTATGCATGTCCTATGTGGAGTCTAATCCCATCTTCAATTAAAGAAACAACCTATACAATACAATACATAAACTCTAAGAATTGAAACAATTTTATAAATAACAAGTTAAGATTGTAATCAAGCGTCCCCTATAAAACCTAACACAACCAAAGAGAAAACACCACGTTACACGTTCGAGAACATGTTATTACTGACTATCAATTACTTTACATTCTTAAGAGTCTATTTGTCAAGGCCATACCACTAGCGTATAAAGGATATCTTATAGCTTATAGTGTATAAGCTCTTTTGACCAAAGGTATAGTCTTTGGTAAAAGTTTCCTCTCGCGAACTTAAAGTATTTCTTGAGATACTTGTATGCTACTTTGATAGAACTCATGGTGGAAATGTTCATTTTCTGTAACAAACTTTTCTTCTCATTCAAAAGTTAATTACAAAGAGAGGGCCTTGCTGCTTTTATACTAACAACCAGGAAACCTGCTAAAGTAGGTCAGGATATTGCAAGCTGACACCTGCCAGTCTTGGTAGTTACAACAATATACTACTACTAGTTATATCTAACCTATCTTAGCTAGTTACTCTAACAGGCTGGACCTGGCCACAACAGGCTCGACCTGGCCTGGCTCCAAGAGATATGATTGGAGCCAAAAAGAAGAACTGCACCAGAAGTGCTTCTTCTGTCATCAGGATTTGATGCTCAATCTGCATCACAATACACCTGCAGAGAGGGAGTTGTAGTAGGAAAAAGAGAAAGAGAGAAGCAATTCATGTACAATAGAGCCCTTGAGATACCTTAAGATCCTCTTGACTGCAATCCAATGAGTCTCAAGAGGATGAGACAGAAACTGGCAGACTTTATTGACTGCATATGCAAGATCAGGTCTGGTGATAGTTGCACATTGCAGGGCACCAACCACAGACCTGTATAATATAGGATCAAAAAAGGCAGTGGAGCCTGTCTTGGTTAGCTTGCAGGTGGATTGCATAGGAGTGGAGATAGGAGATGACTCAATCAAATGAGTTTTCTGAATCCCTTATGTACTTGGATTGAGTGAGAAGAAGAGAACCATGGGAGGCCTGCTTGACCTCAACTCCAAGAAAATAGTCAGGATCACCTAAAAACTTAAGAGAAAAGACTTGATTCAAGTTGGTGACAATCTTCTTAAGGAGTTCTTCTGAACTTCCAGTTAGGATGATATCATCCACATAAACTAGAAGATATAGAGTTTGACCATTAGACTGATAGATGAAGAGAGAGGGATCACATTTACTAGCCCTGAATTGAAGTTCAGGGAGAGCTTTTTTAAGCTTCTCAAACCATTGCCTAGGGGCCTGTTTGAGCCCATAAAGAGCCTTGTGAAGTTTGCACACAAAAGTTGGGTTGTCACTAGTAAAACTTTGAGGTTGCTCCATATACATCTCTTCATCAAGAAGGCCATTCAAAAAGGCATTATTAACATCCAGTTGATGAATAGGCCAATGATGAGTAACAGCAATAGTAAAAAATAACCCTAATAGTGATGGGTTTGACCACTGGTGAGAGGGTTTCTGTAAAATCAAACCCATGTTGTTGATGAAACCCCTTTGCAAGCAACCTGGCCTTGTATTTGTTGACAGTGCCATCAGGATTTTCCTTAACCCTAAACACCCATTTGCAACCTATAGCATGTTTGTTAGGAGGAAGAGGTACAAGAGACCAGGTTTCGTTAGTGATTAGAGCATCAAACTCAGTCTGCATGGCAGTTTTCCATGGTAAGGAGGCCGATGCTTGCTTAATAGTTTTGGGCTCATGATGGGTGAGAAGGAGTCTAGGTTCATGTCTTAGCTGAGCAAAATCCAACTTAGCTCTGGTTTGCATGGAATGAAAATTGACTGGTTTAATAAGAGCAGGATCGGCCTAAGGAGGGATGGATTTATCAGTTTGAGAAGTATCTGAGGAGGAAGAAGTGAAGGACTCAAGAGAATTGGAGAAATTTGAGACATTAAGGGAAAAGGAAGGAGGAACAGGGGAACTAGAGATGGGACTGGATAGAGCAGAAGTAACATTGTCGGGAGAGGAAAGAAAAAGGATGAGAAGTATGTTAAGACCTAGAAATTGACTCAGGAAAGGATGAGAAGTATGTTAAACCTAGAAATTGACTCAGAGGAAGACTCTGAAGAAGGGAAGAGCTTGCAGCAGCAGGTGGAGTGCCTGAAGAAGCAGAAAAAATAAGATTGTTAAGAGTCTCACATCGGACAATATATGGCATGAATATGTCTTTATAAGTGAGGGCAATTCTCACTCTACCAACCGGTTTTGTAGGGTTGAATTAGACCCAACCACATTTTTTAACATGGTATCTAGAGCCCGCTAAGAGGCAAATCTTTCTTCGTCGTCCTTTACCCAGTTGACCCATTGTCTTCCGGTAAGAAATTTTCAATTTTTTTTTTGCAAACTGTGTTGTCACTCCGGTTTGCCTCTCATTTTTCAAAATTCTCCGGTGACCACCCTGCCGCCGTTATTGTTCCGGCAAAACTTTTGGCGACGTTTAGGAAAGCCGACTCCACCATCAGTTTTCAATATTCTCCGGTCATAACCGCATAGCCGCCGTCATCCGCCGTCGTCGCTACTATTCACGACGACCTTCCAGCAAACTTTTTCACCAGAAGAAACCTCCGTCTCCGCGTGTGGGCATCACGCGCCGCTACATGAACCGCACGTGACAGCACGTTCGGCGACTGATTGCGTGATATTTTCTCTCTTCAGATACCCATGGCTACTCCTCAGAACTTTACGGCAAACTACGATGATTTTCTCAGGTGGTATCAGAATTATTAGAACTCAGACTCTACTGTTACAGTAGCACTCTACTGTTACAGTAGCACACACTGGTAATTCATCTGCTTGTCTCTCTCAATCATCTTCTCTTCGACCTTGGATCCTTGATTCTGGTGCGTCTAATCATGTTACTGTCAATGGTTCTCAAACCCGATCCGAAAGAATTGGTACTGTTCAAATTCTACCTTCTCTCTCTATTACTTATGTCTTCTATGTACCTAATTGTTCAGTTAATTTACTTTAAGTCAGTCGTTTAACTCGTTCTCTTGATTGTAATACCACCTTCACTAACAATAATGTTACCCTGCAGGATCGGAGTTCAGGACAGACGATTGGCGTCGGATATGAGTCTCAAGCCCTTTATTACCTCTCATTGTCATCTCAGACATGCTCAGCCAAAGATTCTCCACTCATTATCCATGCTCAGTTAGGTCATCCCAGTCTTTCCAAATTAATAAGTTGGTGCCAAATTTATCGAAGGTATCTAATTTACATTGTGAGTCATGCCAGTTAGGGAAATACACTCGTAGTCAATTTCCCAATTGAGTCAACAAACGAGTTTCGCCCCCTTTTGCTTTAGTTCGCACGGATGCTTGGGGTCCCTCGCGTATTGTCTCTACTCTTGAGTCTAGGTATTTTGTCACCTTTATTGATGATTTTTCACGTTGCACGTGGTTATTTTTAATGAAGAATAGATCTGAATTATTTTCTATTTTTGAACAATTTTATCGAGAAATAAGAACTCAATTCGGTGTGTCTATCTGTACCTTAAGAAGTGACAATGCCCGTGAATATTTATCCCAACAATTTCAAAATTTTATGTCACACAATGGTATTCTCCATCAAACATCCTACCCTCACACACCTCAAGAAACACGATTTATTCATATGTCTCTTAGTCTCTTGTATTTCAACATCTTTCTCCACATTACATTGATTTATGTTATCATCGTCTTTCTCCTTTGCAGTATACTTGTTTGTCTTCTTTGTCTTCTACTTCTATTCCTAAAAGTCCAGGTGAAGCATTATCTCACCCTGAATGGAGGCAAGCAATGATTGATGAAATGTGTGCTCTTCAAAGCAATGGTACCTAAGAACTAGTTCCCCTACCCCCTAAAAAATCTTTAGTAGGTTGTTGTTGGCTTTATACAGTGAAGGTTGGTCCCGATGGTAAAAGATTGATCCATTTAAAGCTCGCTTGACAGCCAAAGGATACACTCAGATTTTTGGGTTGGATTATAGTGACACCTTTGCGCTTGTAGCCAAGATGACATTTGTTAAACTTCTTCTAGCCATTGCAGCCATTCGACATTGATCTCTTCACCAACTTGACATTATAAATGCTTTTTTACACGGGAATCTTGAAGAGGAAGTATATATAGAGCAACCACCTGGGTTTGTTGTTCAGGGGAGTCATCGAATATGGTGTATTGTGTACTCGTTGGAGGAAACCTTATATCCTGCAAGAGTAAGAAACAGAACGTTGTTGCAAGATCAAGCGTCGAGGCAGAGTATAGGGTCATGGCAATGGCAACATGTGAACTTATTTGGTTAAAACAGTTGCTCAAGGAACTTCAAATTGAAGAAGTAAGAACAATGACACTTATTTGTGATAATCAAGTTGCATTGCATATTGCTTCAAATCCAGTCTTCCATGAGAGGACTTAACATATTGAGATAGACTGTCACTTTGTCAAAGAGAAGATCGAGTCAGGTGACATTGTCACAAGCTTTGTCAACTCTAATGATCAATTGGCAGATGTGTTTACAAAATCCCTGCGAAGCCCCATAACTAATTATATATGTAACAAGTTTGGTGCATTTGACTTATATGCTTAAGCTTGAGGAGGTGTGTTAAGAGTCCCACATTAGACAATATATGACATGAACATTTGTTTATAAGTAGGGGCAATCCTCACTCTACCAACCGGTTTTGTAGGGTTGAGTTAGGCTCAACCACATTTCTTAACATGGTATCTGAGCCTCGTTAAAGATCCGGTGGACCACCTTCTATGGTTTCCACTATCAGGCCACCCACCATTTATTTTCACGCTTCAATTGTCTAGTCCTGAGGGGTGTTAAGAGTCCCACGTCGGACAATATATGGCATGAACATGTGTTTATAAGTGGGGGCAATTCTCACTCTACCAACCGGTTTTGTGGGGTTGAGTTAGACCCAACCATATTTCTTAACAAGGATCATGAAAATAAGGAGAGACAAAGCAGTACTCTTAATAGATGATGAACTAGGAGTAGAGGCATTAAGAAAGAGAGCAGGAAAGGAGAATCTAGACTCAATGAAGAGTACATCGTTGGATATGTACAGTCTTCCACCAGGGGCTAGACACCTATAGCCCTTGTGAAAAGTGGAGTAACCAAGGAAGACATATTCCTGAGACCTGAAATTGAGTTTCTGAGTGTGATAAGGCATGAGAGGAAAACAAGCACAACCAAAGATCTTGAGGAATGCATAGTCAGGAGAGATGTGAAGCAATAAGGCGTAGGGGACTTCAAAATTAATAGAAGAAAAGGGAAACCTGTTTATTAAGTAGATTGCAGAAGAGAAGGCATAATCCCAATAAGACAAGGGCAAGGAGGCTTGACTTAGCAGAGTGAGACCAAGGTCTACAATATGTTTTTGTTTCCTCTCAACCACACCATTTTAATGGTGTGTTAGAGGACAAATCACTCTGTGGACTATGCCCAAGTCAGCCAGAAATTTGGTAAAAGGCCTGAACTCCTCACTCCAATCATGGCTTTAATAGGAAAGCCAAGTTGTAGCTCAACCGTGACCTTAAACTGTTTAAAGGTTGTTTAAAGGTAGAGAGGGCCTCAGACTTGGGTTTAAGCAAGTATATCCAAGTAAATTTAAAATAGGCATCAACAAATGACATATAGTATGCAAAACCTAAAGTAGAGGGGTTAGGAGAGGGACCCCATAAGTCACTATAAAAAAGTTCTAAAGGACTAGAGTATGTGGTGTGTGAAGTATGTGAATGAAGTATATGTGTCTAACCCATACAACAATTAGAATAAAATATAGAGTATAATCTTTATTATGAAAAGGAACTATAAAAAAGTAAAGTATAAAACTCATAGTGGAACTGTTCATTTTCTGTAACAAACTTTTTTTTCTCGTTCGAAAGTTAGTTACAAAGAGAGGTCCTGGTTGCTTTTATACTAAAAACCAGGTAACCTGCAATAGCATGTCAGGGTATTCCAAGCTGACACCTGTGAGTCTTGATAGTTACAACAATATACTAGTTATATCTAACATATCTTAACATTACTCTAATATACTTCAAGCATTGTTTGAATTTATAGCATTTTCTCTCATTTCACCCTTATTATTTACTTTTTCTTTTTTCGGACCGTAGACAAAGTGGTAGCATCCCCTAGAAACTCACACACAAATAATGCCCAACCTAGCAATATCGGCTATTGCCAATTGAGCTAGGACCTGGGGACTTTACCCTTATTATCTTAATTATCTTAATTGAACTTTTTTAATTATTAACTGAAAATATGTTTATGTTAATATTTTATATTAATGAGTTCTTCAAACAGTTAGTTTTACCGAACACCTCAAGTTAAATCAGCTACATTATCCACCCGCTATGTTATAAGTTAATCCGCTATCGGCTAACTTAAATGCTATCATTTGCTTATTACCAATCAGAGCCCTAAAAAGCAATCATCAAAATGTGATTATTTCCTAAAAGCCATTATTTCATCACATCATCCAAAGAAATTATTAATAAAAAAACATCCAAACACTAGTAATTACAGTCACGCTGGAGAACCTATTGCTTTTGATAAATAATCACGTTTCCATAACATAGAGTAAACAAATCAATTAATTGTGTGAAAATATGATAGATAGGACAAAACCTGGTATTTATCATTAAGCATCTGAAGATTATAGTGTTTATCAGCTTTCAATTCATGAACGGCAGCAGCATTTTGAAGGAAAGCAACAAGAGGAGCAGCAGCGTCTTCAAGAGACTTGAGTCGAGCGACAACGTCGGCCCTGCGTTCAACCATATCCTGAGGCACATCTTCAGTTTGGTAGAGTGTTTTGTGAATGTCCATGGCGTAATCAACCATGTTTGTGTTGTTTAAGAGATCAATCTTAGCTTTCAGGATATGGTTATCGTTGTATATTTGTCTCTCTTGAAGAAACTCTAACAGAGGAAAGACTAAATGCCGGTCAAGATTTGGGGCCATACGCGGTGTCAGATCGTACTCTGCCGCCATGATCGGAGTCTCTACTGATGCAGTCGCCACCACCAGAGAAATATTAGGGTTTGGGAAACTGATATAAAATGACTGAGTTTTTCTTTTGGTTGAAAAGCCAAAAGGCTAAGCTTTTTCTTTTTATTGGGTTTAATTTATCTTTGTTAAATATTTGTATTGATTTTTGCATTGTTTCATTTGTTATCTTTTTTAAATGTTTAATAATGATTTTTTAGTTTTTTTATTGAAAATATATGATAGATAAAAAATTCAGATAAACCAAAATGATTAAATTCAATATTTAAAAAAAACACGGAAGTATTTTTAGTTGAAGAGAGAAAATTGTAAGGTTTATATAATAGAAAATTATCCAATTTTGTCTTAACTTAATCAAATATTAAATAACTCATAGATTATTTAATTTGTTTTTTGATGAAGGAATGGTTAGAGTCATTATGATGGCCGGATTAAAATTTAGAAAATGGTTAGGGTCGTCATAATGGCCAAATCAAATTTTAGGAAATGGTTTAGGTTGGTTATAACCTTTAGGAATGAGACGAGTCGGTCACACCTAGATCTCATTGATCCTTTAGGAGAGAAAATAAAGACTGACATGAAAAAATGGATGATCTTACAGTTAGACACGCTATTAACATCTTTATCAACGAATTCTCTAGAAAAGGTGAATCAAGTTTATCCAAGATGAGATATATGAGACAAGTTAATAATATACATAAACATTTTAGAGATCTAACATTTTCCTGACTCTCAAACATCACGTTTTTAGTAAAGGAACTATTCGTCATGAAGGCGACCTAATATTGATTGAAGTTCATATCTTTGAATGGGATGTGAAAAAAGTCTTGATCAACTTGACAATTTAACATGAATCTTATACTTGAAAACTCTGATGGCTTTGATTCTCACCCCAGAGAAACTCAAACTATATCGGGGAAGCCTAGTCGGGTTCTCGTGTGAGTAGAAAAATTTAAGGAGCCATATAACCCTCTATACCACCTTTAAGAATAGAAGGAATCCCAATACATGTGAATTTATCTATCTATTAGTGAGTGTGTTATTCTAATCTTATAAGATAAGCATCGTTTCTTCAACCTTTAACGTACTAAGGGCAACATTTTTTCACCATGTACTTGGCAAGGAAGTATGCCCTAGACAACGTGGAGGTAAACATAGTTAAAGGTAGTTGCATTGTATTACAAAAATCGTTTGAAACTTAAACCATCAAAAACTAAATATTTTCCCTTTCCACCCTAGTCATTCCTTAACATGCTAACTTCATATACAATATGGTTGATATGTACCCCTAAGAATATCTCAAAGGAAACGACAAATGGAAGAAGAAAGAAGAAAAATATTATAGGAAGAAACCTAGAAGAAAAAGAAAGTCAAACATAATAGGGGGTAAGTTGTGATATTCGGATTTTAAAATCTAGTTTATGAAAACGCTTTGATTTAAATTATTTTATGTTTGAAGATAGAGATAAACAAAGATAAATAAGCCGAGTAACATAAATGAGAAGAAATAGAGAAATAAGCAACTGAGTAAAAATAAATAACAAAACATAAAATGGATAAGGATAGAAAGATCACATCAGAAATAAGCTACTCATTTTCTTTAATTTTAAGAGAAAAACTACAAAATATTTTTCTAACTTATTCTTAAATTTTTTTTTACCTAGTATTAATCAAAGTTTATCTTAATCAGTTATTTTCACTAAGTTTAGAAAAATCCAAGGCATTAGTTTAAGCTTAATTTGCTAATTTTGTATGAATAACTTCTTTCCCCATTTCACTTAGTTTATGTTTTGTGTGGTACTCATGCTTTGTTCATATGTGTTATTATTATGCCTTAATTGTTTTTACATTACTCTTCATATGTTTGAGCAAACCAATTCTTTTCAAACTAATACCTTGATTTAAAATCAAGTCATTTTCTAATACCTTATAAGTCTATTGTTTTCACGATCGCCATCAACCTTTTAGCCTCCTCTTGGGCTTTGTACAACGACGCTTGTTACACATTTTGCATGTACGTTTGCTTGTATAAATGATTTATGTTGATTAAGGCTTGATAATATCACATTTGAACAAATGTACCCCTTTCTCATGAGATGTCAGAATTTAACACAAGATTAATATCAACTCTTCTCAAAGAAACAAATAAACTTGATTCAACGTCAAGTGTTTTCAAAACAAATACAAGTAATCACCAACTTCTTTCTCAAGCATACTTGATCCATATATCAAGTTCCTTTACCTTTGTAAGTTGAGCACTTTTGCCTCGCTGTTGACCTTACCTTTTACTTATATGATCTCTTTTCCATTAGTTCAACCTTATTTGTTTCGTACGCAAATTCAAACCTCGATCAACATCGAGCATTTTATCAAAATAATCTTAATATACTTACTTATGCTTAAACATAATTTCAATAAGATATGAAAAAGGAGTTGGAATGGAGTCTTCGATTCCTCTTCTCAATTGTTTGGGCCCGAGGAGTCTTTCTTAAGTTCAAACAATTGTCTTCCCTAAAAAACTTTACAACACGATTCTACATCAAACTATTTTTATAATAAACGAACTCAAAACCTATTTCCCCAATGCTTAAATGAAAAAAAAAGAGAGAGTCAAGTCTTTGACTCACTATCCCGATTACTTGGACCCGAGGAGCCTTTCTTAAGCCGCGAGTAATCATAATTCATAAACTACTCTAATTATATCAAAATTCTTTCATAACTAAGGTTGAAAAAGAGAGAGAGTCGAATCTTCGATTCACTTTCCCAATCACTTGGGCCCGATGAGCCTTTATTAAGCTTTGAGTGATTGTCATCCAATCAAAATACAAACACATTAATTTAACGTCTTGTCTCCGCACGATTAAAACTATTTCCTAAAAGAACTATATTCAGTACCCTCTAAAAATTTGTTTGATAAAACCAACCAACCGTAGTACCACGAACTACGATACTCTGACTTTCCCATTATGTAGGCACAAGGGCCTCAATCCTTAGCGAGCACCTTAATAAAAAAAACCACCCATTTTCTCCTTAGAAGCAAATCATTTAGAAGATAAACAAACTTAGGTAATTTCTCTCACGAATTGAATCAAAAGGTTCCCGTTGAGTACAACGGACGTAGAGGGTGCTAATACCTTCCCTCTTGCGTAATTGACTATCGAACCTATAATTTGGTTGCGACGACCATGTTCTTATCTCTTTAAAGGTTTTATCGATATTTTCTTATTCCTTCCTTGGAATGAATAAAGTTCGGTGGCGACTCTGTTCGAACGTTTTTTCCGCGTCCATCACGAGGATCGTATTTTTCGAGGTACGACAGCATGGCTTTTCAGGGTTACTGAACTGTTGGGTTATTATAAAGTCTTTTGCCTTGTTGGGCTGGAGACTTCTGATACGACTATGACTTGTAGAGGTTCTTTTAAGTCATCACCCTCAATGTCTTTAACCTGTATAAACTCAATTTTAGACTTGATATTGGATTCACTTGAGTCCTCAACAGCAGCTTCCTCTTTTTCAGTTTTAGTGTCATCTTCATCTTCCTTATCTTGTTCATCTTTTTCAACTTGTTCTTCTTATAGAACTTGTTTTTCCTTCTCTTCTTGTTCGACGTCATCTATTTGGTCATCCTCCTCTGCATTTTTCTTATCATTATGTTCATTATTTTTTAGCTCCTCGTTATCCTTGTTCACTTGTTTTATTATGTCATTAATTGTTTTATCATCTTCATCATATGATTGTCCTTCTGCTGATTAGTTGATATCAAATTGCTTTAATGAGCTTTTCTCTTAAGGCACAGGCTTCACAGGGGTCTTCTTTGAATTTCAGGACTTTTTTTCCTCAGGTATGTCCACCACTGGCATGTCAGAGCTGGCCTATGGCTGAGTCTTGAAGGATACCTTCTTCTTACCCTTTTTCTTTCCCTTATTTTATAGGTTTTCTTCAGGTTTGTAATTCCTTTTAGAATAGTGCTCCTGGTAATCTTCTCCAACTTCATTCAACAGCTCTCCCAAAATATGCTCCGGAAATGTTGGTGGCCTATTCATGAATCCTCCCTTGTGAAGGGTGTACAACTTCTTATGCCAAACATGTTGGTCCCTAACAAATTTGAAGAACTCTCGTTGGTCCTTTTGCATTTGGACCAGAATTCCCCACAAGTTTTTTTCAATTTCGAATGAAGTACTTCCTTTTTCCGTCTCCTAGCACGCCTTATTTTGCTTTCTCTTCCCCTTAGGCTTCGAAAAAATTTGGATGATAGTCCTGTCAATTCCAGCCTATGGGTAGTAAATCTCATTTATTGATCTCTCAGGGACTCTTTTCCTCTTGCACAGGGTGGTAATCATACATGGAAAGTAGATAACTCTATTATTCTTCTTTGAGCATGCTTGTATTTCTTCACAACATTCATAACGATGAATGTTATGATACAATGAAGCAGCACAAGTCTAGCCTTATTGATGGTTTCATTGTGAGCAGTGGGTATGAGAGAATGTTTGATAAATTGATACCAATGTTTAGGTTCAGCAAAAAAGTCCATTCTCAACACTGTTTTCTCAAAGCTCTTATTTGTCTTTGCCCGCTTAGTTCTAGGGTTACACATAAAGTCTTTCATAACGTCCAGGTCTTGGTCATCTATGGTTTCCATCAAGTGTTGGTATATGTCACCAACGTTCTTCAATCCCAACATCATATTGATTGTGGCTTCAGAATATTCTACCTTAATTCCCCGCACAATCACCTTCATCATCTTACTTGACGTGCCCACCAAGTTGGAGTGAAAATCCTTGACCATCTGCATGTTGTGAGGGTTTGAGTGCCTGTAAAACATGTTCCACTTCAAACTCTTTTATGGTGCGCTCGATGTCAGCAGGAAGACCTAAGTCCTCGTATTCCATATAGTAGATGAAACGTCCCTCTCTCAGAATGAATACTCTTTGCAGCAAAGTAATCGGTGAATCTTTGGTGAGCGTCACTCTTCATGAAGGTCTCGACATCAGATGTCTCATAGTCAGAGTAATCTATGAACGATGTTGCGTTCCTCCTAGAGTACATCTTAATCCTTTTTCCAGAAACTTTGCGTTCCATGGCTGATTTGGTGTTTTGAAGGGTTTAATGAATGCAGAAAGGTGATGGTAATTTTTGTGTGATAGTAGTTATGGTTTGATCAGTGTATTTTGATGCACCTTCCTCTATGTTTAGACTTAAGCATTTATGTAGTTTGGTGTGTTTATTTTTCTATTTTATAATGTTTTTACAATTCAATTTATTTTCAGCCTTATTTGATTTTCGTTTGTTGTTTTCAGCATTAGAAGCCTTTAGTAAAAAATTTATAACTTGAGCTACAAGAATCGGATCGAGGCGTTCTACCAGTCGTTAGAAAGATACGAAAAATATCTACAACTTTCATGTTGAACAAAGAAGATGATTTGAATTGATTGAGTCTTGAATAATTTGTTGAAGTTTATGACTGTAATAATTTAGTTGTTTTTCCCTATTGGGTCTGGTATATGTTTTCGACCCAGTTGAGTGTGTAATGCAAGCCTTATTTTGTTTATAAGATTTGCTGCCGTGCTACAGCATTCGACCCTAGTTTTTCCGAAATTTCTTTTACTTTTCATGTATTCCATGGCGAACTAATTCCGAGGGAAAATTGGTCGGTTTCGAATTTCGTAATCCTTTGAGGTTTTACTATAATTCTGATTTAATTCAATTCCTTTCCAATTCGTTTTATAATAACTGTTTGCTTAATTCGTTTCTTATATAATAGATTAGGTTCAATTCAATTGATCTATGTTCCTTACCGTAATCGTGGATTAACTTAGCTTTTTCGTTAATTTGCATCATCTTTAACCGTCTGCTTAATTCGACAATTAGGAATATAAGTCGTGCGGTCTTATCGATGCTTATTTGTCAGTATTGCAATCAAATGGGGAATGGAACCGCTTGAAAAATTGGAATTGTAATGACCGATGATAAGTTGGGAGTCGAACCGGTAGATTAACCTGTTTTAATCACTTATTTTAAAAACCATTTTTTTACCGTTTATTTTCTTAACCGAATCATAAATCAAAACAACGCCTCATAATCGTTTTCAATTGGTTATTTTATAAACAAGAATCCTTGTGAATCGACATCCGAGTTGTTATCGCTTTACTACATTTTTCAAATTACTCGGTTTTGATCCGCGCGCGACAGCAGATCAAATTGGCGCCGTTGCCGGGGGGATTCTTGTTGATTTTAGCCCATTTTAGAATTTTAACTTAGAGCTTTGTTAGATTTTTTTATTTTTTGTTTTTTGTTTTTGTTTTTTGTGTTTGCTTGTTGATTTTTCAGGGTTGCAGTATAGCGTTTCAGCCTATCAGGTAAGTTGGAAGTTACTGTTTCGATTTGCTCTGAATTTTTTCTAGAAAATCCAAAAAAATCGCAAATTCCTTATTTTTCTATTTTATTTGATTTAATTTCTATTTTCATATTTTCATAAAAATCCAAAAAATTTTGTAAATATTTATTCTGATTTTATTTGATTTTTAGTAATATTTTTATAATTTTTAGATTTTATTTTATTTGCTTTTCTATTTTTCCATTCTTTTTCTAAATAGGGACATTGTTGGTATTTTCCTAATTGTTGTTGCATTGCTGAATTAGTTCTTTGTTTTCTTTTTCTTTGTTGATTTTCCTATTAAATTTAATATGGTTAACCAAAGAACTCTCAGAGAACTTGTTGCTCCTGATGTGAATTATAATGATTTATATATTAAATATCATGATGTTACTGTACCTTTTGAATTGAAACTTGGTTTAATACACTTGTTGCCAAAGTTTAATGGTCTTGCAGATGAGGAACCGTATAGGCATCTGAAAGAATTCCATGTTGTGTGCTCTACAACTTTGAAACCTGAAGGAATCACAGAAGATGACATAAAGCTGAGAGTCTTTTCGCTTTCACTACAGGGAGCTGCCAAAGATCGATTTTACTATCTTGAGCCTAATTTTGTCACAACCTGGAACGATTTGAAGAAAGTCTTCCTACAGAGATACTTTCCTGCCTCAAGAGCTGCCTCAATCAAAAAAGATATATGTGGTATTAGACAGATTGACATGGAATCATTGTTCGAATATTGGGAGAGATTCAAACAATTAGTGTCCAGATGTCTGTAACACCAGATTACCGAACAATTACTTATTCAGTATTTCTATGAGGGATTGCTACCAATGGATAGAAGCATTTTAGATGCTGCTAATGGTGGAACACTTGTTGATAAGACCCCAGTTGCTGCCAAAGCCTTGGTTGAGAATATGTCACTCAACTTTCAACAATTTACAACTAGAAACAATTATGTCCAAACAAAAGGTGTGAATGAGATTCAGGTTTCTTCTTACAACAAAGCTCTAGAAACCAAACTTGATGAGCTTACTTATTTAGTAAAACAACAGTTAATGTTAACATTACCACCACCACATAACCCTCCACAAGTAACCACCTCTGCACCTTCTGGACCTTCACTAGAAGACCTTGTCAAGCAAATGGCTGTAAATAATCTCCAATTTCAATAACGGACAAATTCTAGTATTCAGACCTTACAGACACAAATTGGATAGCTTGCCACTTCAATGAATGTCATACAGCAAGCTCAAGGATCAAACCAACTACCTGCCCAAATAGTAGTAAATGCTAATGTCCCTAACCCTGATGTGAGTGCAATATCCTTAAGATCCGGAAAAGTTGCAGAACCAGCCCTATAAAAAATAAAGAAGTTGTTGAGGTCACACCTGAACCCGAAACTTCCATTGTTGTTGAGCCTGAAAAATAGTATGTACCACCGATTCCTTTTCCACATAGAGTACTGAAAAGTAAGAAGATTGATGAGGAAGAAGAGCATTCTGTTTTTCATATTGAACTGATTTCTGAGTTGGTTGATGATACTTTTACTGATTTGTTTGCAGCTGATTTTCCATCATTGCCTTATTTTAGTGATAGTTACTCATATGATGAATGTATTGAAACTAACCTTTGTTTTGAGATTGAGGTTGCCTTGCAGGTTAACATTTTTCCTACAAATGGATTTGTTGAAGTTGTTTATACAGCTAAAGCTTTCGACATCCCGGTTGCCCCAACCAAACATTCTACTGAGCAACCACCTTCTAAACCACTTCCTGAGGATTTATATTATTCACCAAAGCTTCAATTTGAGTAGGAAGAAAAGTTATTGCAGGAACATAAGAAGGGAATTGGATGGAACTTGGTTGACACTCGTGATTTTAGCCCATCCATGAGTATGCGTAGGGTCTCAATTGAAAACGGAAGAAAAGCAGTGAGGCAGGCCCTTAATCCTTTGATTCTTGATGTTGTGCAAAATGAGACCACTTTCATGTGCCCATTCGACACTTTTACTTATCAAATATTCTTCTTTGATCTTGGAATAAAAGTCGAAGGCACTAATAAATATTTCAAGGTCAATGGATGCTACCAAAAGTTACTTTATGACATCCCCACTTTGGGAGAGGAACCTGTAGAAGATCTCTCTTTGGGAAAGGTTGCTTGTGTGATCACCTATCCATCTTGAATACTCGGGTGTGTTCTTTCTTTTTTCTCACTCTTATTTTATATTTTTGTTATTTCATTGAGGACAATGTGTGTTTTAAGTGTGGGGCAGAGAATCATTTCTTTGTTTTGTTTTCTTTCCATTTTCTTTGTTTTGTCTTGTTTTCTTTAAGTGAAAAAAAATTATAAAAAAAAATATTAGACTTAGAAACACAATGCATTTTTTGAAATTTTTAGGCTATAGATCAATTTAAGGTTAGATTGTGGAGACTTGGGAACAATTCATAAGATCGGTATCATTTTAACATCTTAAGTCTTCCGAATATGGAAATCGATTTAAATACTTGTTATGACATAGTCTTGAGTTCTCGTCCTTTAATAGCTCTTAAATAGTTTATCTAGCAGTCAGCACCATCTAGAAATCACACGCTAATTAATTAAGCTGATGCAAATAAGTGAATGATCTCGTGCTTAATAAGAAGTCAAAATAGGAATCTGCCTTTTAATTTAGGTGATCCTCACCCGGTCACTTAGGCTAACGGTTGTGAAACCTTAAAAAAAGAGAGAAAAAAAATAAAAAAAGTATCTAATTTTGAATTGTTGAAAATATATGGATCATAGTCACTAACAAGCTTATTTACCATGTGTGTGAATAGATAAAGGGCTTAATGTGATTGCACTAGAATGAAAGGGAGCAAAAAGGAGGATGAGTAAGTTAGACTTAAGCATAATGACATGATTTAGATTGGTTTGTAAAGGAGGGAGCTTAATGATTGCACAATTGCGGATTTGTGTTCTTACGATATCCTTAGTGTGCAAAATTAGTACCTATCGATGCAATCTTGACCGAAGAAGAGTTTACAACCTAGAATGAGTATCTAAATATTTTTGTGTTTCATAAGTTTTGATAATACTTTGCTTGGAGTGCAAAGGTTTAAGTGTGGGGGAATTTGACCAGTGCATTTTGATGCACCTTCCTCTATGTTTAGACTTAAGCATTTCTATAGTTTGATGTGTTTATTTTTCTATTTTATAATATTTTTACAATTCAATTTATTTTCAACCTTATTTGATTTTCATTTGTTATTTTCAGCATTAGAAGCTTTTAGTAAAAAATTAATAACTGGAGCTACAGGAATCGGATCGAAGCATTCTACCAGTTGTTAGAAAGCTAAGAAAAAGATATACAAGTTTCATGTTGTACAAAGAAGTTGATTCGGATTGATTGAGTCTTGAATAATTCGTTGAAGTTTATGACTATAATAATTTAATTGTTTTTCCTTATTGGGTCTGGTTTATATTTCCGACCCAATTGAATGTGTAATGCAAACCTTAATTTGTTTATAAGGTTTGTTGCCGTGCTACAGCATTCGGCCCTAGTTTTTCCGAAATTTCTTTTACTTTTCATGTATTCCATGGCGAACTAATCCCGAGGGAAAATCTGTCAGTTTCGAGTTATGTAATCCTTTGAGGTTTTACTATAATTCTGATTTAATTCAATTCCTTTCCAAATCATTTTATAATAACTGTTTGCTTAATTCGTTTCTTATAGAATAGATTGGATTCAATTTGGTTGATCTATGTTTCTTACCGTAATCGCAGATTAACTTAGCTTTTTCGTTAATTTGCGTCATCTTTATTCGTCTGCTTAATTCGGCAATTAGGAATATAAGTTGTGCGGTCTTGTCGATGCTTATTCGTCAATATTGCAATCGAATGGGGAATGAAACTGCTTGGAAAATTGGAATTGTAACGACCGATGATAAGTTGGGAGTCAAACCGGTAGATTAACCTGTTTTAATCACTTATTTTTTTAAAAAAAATTTTACCGTTTATTTTCTTAACCGAATCATAAATCAAAACAACCCCACGATAATCGTTTTTAATTGGTTATTTTATAAACAATAATCCTTGTGAATCGACATCCGAGTTGTCGCTTTACTACATTTTTCAAATTACTCGGTTTTGATCCGCATGCGATAGCAGATCATGGTTCATAAGTTTCAGAGTTGAAAGATTATGATGGGTGATAATGATGAGAGGAGGTAACATGTAAATGCATGAGAGAGAGAGAGAGAGAGAGAGAGAGAGAGAGAGAGAGAGAGAGAGAGAGAGAGAGAGAGAGAGAGAGAGAGAGGTAAAAAATTGAATTTGAAATCTAGAATAAAGAGTTAACTATTTAGGATTTTAATGTGTGGTAACTTACTGCAGTTGCCAAAGCAGCAAGAAGTGACATATAAGTAATTATGCACCTTTGCTAGGATAGTATTGATGATGTCAAACGTGTGGCTCTTAGACTGTCTTTTTGGCGTTCTATCTCCCACGTATTCCCTTTTTCATTCACATTTAATAATTAATTTTTCTGGCATTAACTTCCTCTCTCTCTCTCTCTTTCTCTCTCAATATCTTTTTTTGGTCCAACTAAACGCTTCCTTCCTCATGACCAGTCACAAGTGTGACACAACTCTTCAGAAAATGTCAAATTTCACCAATTATACACATTATCATCTAAAAAAATAAACAAAGACAAAAATTTATTAAGTTTGGCTGCCTCCTAGTAGTGTTATTTTAGTCTTGTAGCCTAACTTTCAACATAAATGAGCTTAATCATTAAAATTCATGGTGACCCTTCTGTCATGTGACAGATCACTAAAGAAAGTTTTGATTCTTTGTCCATTGACCTTAAACTCCTCTGTTTTTTTTTCTCATTTGAGATGTCTACAACTTCATGTGGATAAATTTTTAAAAGTTTAAAAGGGCCTGACCATATTGACTTAAGCTTTCCAGGGAATATATTTTATCTTGAGTTAAACAAAAGAACTTATTGGCCTTCTACCAAATCTCTTTTTTGACACTTCCTTTCATGCCACTTTTTGGTCTTTTCCTTGTATAACTCAGCATTTTCATATGAGAATAATCTATGTTCCTCTAGCAGCTCATTGTGTTGAAGCATTCTTGCTTGCCCAACAGATGGCAAGTTAAAATTCAAATTCTTTATAGCCCAGGATGCTTTTTGTTCCAACTCAATGGTCAAATGGAAAGCATACCATAAACGAGCCTATAGGGAGGCATTCCTAAAGGGGTTCGTAAGAATTTCTACATGCCCATAAAGTATCATCAAGATGTTTGGACCAATTCTTCCTTGAGGTTTACCACGTTTTCTAGAATCATCTTAATCTCCTTATTAGATGATCCTCCTTGCCCACTACCTTGAGGATGATGGGATGTAGCAACCTTGTGTTTCACCCCATATTTTTCCATTAGATTTTCAAACAATTTATTGCAAAAATGGGTACCTCGTCACTGATGATTGCCCTATGTGTGTTGTATCTAGAAAATATGTCTTTGATTAAGAATGTGTTCACAACATTAACATCATTGATGAGGGTTGCTATTGCCTCTATCCATTTGGGGACATAGTATACAACCACAAGAATGTAAAGATTGCCAAAATATTATGGAAATGGCCCCATGAAATATATGCCCTCACACATTAAAAAGTTTAATTTCTAAGATATTGGTGAGTGGCATTTATTTTCTCATAGAGATACTCCCTACCCTTTGACATATATCATAAGTCTCTACTAATTCGCGAGCATATTTAAACAAAGAGGGCCAAAGATAACTTGATTATAATACCTTTGTAGCAGTTCTGGTTCCTCTAAAGTGTTCTCGATAAGGTGCATCGTGGCAAGCTATCAAGATCTGGTACGCCTCTGGTTGGTCTACACACCTCCTCGGTAACTGGTCATCACATCGCTTGTACAAAAAAGGCTCATCCAAAAAATAGTTCTTGGTCATGTGGAAAAACCACTTTCTTTACTGAGAGTTGAATTATAGTGGGACATACCTTTTAGAACACAGATTGGTTCTTAATAATATCTCTATGTTTTGATGATAACTATATGAAATTTTGTATTTAAGAATTATATACTCTAAAATTTGCTTGAGAATTCTTACTGCAGAAAGTAAAGAAATTAACACTCCAGAAGCAAATCAGAATTGAACACAAGAAATTAGCTAGACTCTGAAGCGCCAGATGCACTCATTAGAAGATTCTGATTGCTGTCAACAGAAGATTCTGAGCGCAGCCTCAAGAAGAATCTGAAGCAGAAGCTCTAGAAGAATCTGAAGCAAGTCAGAAGCATCTGAAGCAAAGAAGAATTGTGTATGAAGAGCTTTTCAAAGCATAGTTTTTACAGAAGACTCTGAAAGTACTAAAGCTGCCAGTACTGAAGTTCTGTCTCAAATATGCTCTGATCTTAAACACACTGAAAGCACACCTGCTGCAGAAGACTCTGATTCAGCAAAGCTCTGATCATCATCAGAAGACTCTGACCCAATTTAACTCTGATGAATTTGTTGAAAACTGAAGAAGAAATATTCAAAGATTATATCTGTTGGAGTAAATCAAACGTCACTTTCCTTATTTATGCTAGACACAAGAACACAGACAAAAAGGATTTTTCTGTGCTTTCTTCTTATAGGAAAGGTCACTTGATGTGAAGACAAAAAGGCACATACCTTTTGGACACTCTTCTCAACGTGCAGCTCACCTTGGATCAGCTGCCTATAAAAGCAAGACTCCACCAAATTCTTCAGTTGATGTTGGCATTGAAAAGAAACAAAATATTCAAGCTCTCATACTTTCATATTCATTCTAAGAATTTATTTCATTGTACTTAAACTTAAGAGAAATATCACAGTTGTGATAATAGCTTTTTAGAAACATTCTTACTCTTGTATTAGTTTTACATTGATTATAAAAGATTTCCTTAAGAGGATCCAGTTGGGATCAGTAGCTCTTGAGAAGACTAAGAATAGTTGTTCTTAGGTGTTACTATTGTAATCTGTTTGATTAAATAGTGGATTAAGTCCTTGATTGAGAAAGGCAAATCACTCTAGAAAGGGTGGACTGGAGTAGTTGAGTTCAACGAACCAGGATAAAAATACTTGAGTTTTTATTCTAAGTTTTAATCTTTCATACTTATTCAACCCCCCTTCTAAGTATTATCTCACCTTCAGTTGGTATCAGAGCCTGGTTCTGTGTGTGCTACCACTTAACAGTGACAGTAAAGATCCAGAGAGAAATACTTTGATATATATTTGGTTGTTACTATGGCTGATAATACAACATCTAACATCAACAACAAATATGAAGAAAGGGACAAAATCAACACCAAACCCCCTATGTTTGATGGGGAGAAATTTGATTATTGGAAAGACAGAATTGAAAGTTTTTTCCTTGGATATGATGTTGATTTATGGGATATGGTCATAGATGGATATGTTCATCCCACAGATGGGAATGGCAAGAAGATAGACAGAAAATCTATGATAGATGCTCAGAAGAAAGATTTTAGAAATCATCACAAGGCCAAAACAATATTGTTGAATGCAATATCTCATACTGAGTATGAAAAAATTACAAACAGGGAAACTGCATTTGACATGTTTGAATCCTTAAAGATGACTCATGAGGGAAACTCTCAAGTCAAGGAGACAAAGGCTCTGGCTCTGATCCAGAAGTATGAAGCCTTCAAAATGGAAGACTCTGAATCTGTTGAAGCTATGTTCTCCAGATTTCAGATCCTCACAGCTGGTCTAAAGGTTCTAGACAAGGGATACTCCACATCAGATCATGTAAAGAAAATCATCAGAAGTCTACCTACCAGATGGAGACCAATGGTGACTGCCTTGAAGATGGCTAAAGATCTGAACAAGATCTCTTTAGAAGAACTCATCAGCTCACTAAGGAGCCATGAAATTGAGCTTGAGGAAGATGAACCTCATAAGAAAGAGAAAGGTAAATCTATTGCTTTAAAATCTAATAAATCTGCTAAAGCTTTGCAGGTTATTGAAGAAAGCTCTGAAGGATCTTCTTCTAAAGAAGAAGATGAGTTATCCATGCTGTCCAGAAGGATCAACAGACTCTGGAAGCACAAGGGAAAGAAGTTCAACAACTTCAGAAAATCTAATCATAGAAAGGAATCTTCTGGGCACAGAAGATCTGGCAAGAAAGAAGTTGTATGCTATGAGTGCAAAGAACTTGGGCATTACAAGAATGATTGCCCCAAACTTCAAGGAGAAAAACCCAAGAAGAAGTTTAACAAAAAGAAGAAGGTTCTGATGGCAACATGGGATGACTCAGATGAATCTGAATCATCTTCTGAATCAGAAGAAGAATGTGCTAATGTTGCACTGATGGCCAGCACAGAAGATCAGGAAGAAGGAACTTCAGGATCTGAATCTGATTCTGAATCTGACGATGATGCTGAAGAGATGTTCTTAGAAGCAAGGTCAGGACGCCAATCATGGTACCTGGACTCTGGATGCTCACGACACATGACAGGAGAAAAGTCTATGTTCCAAAGCTTGGAACTTAGATCTGGAGGTGATGTAAAGTTTGGAGGGAACCAGAAGGGCAAGATCATTGGATCTGGCACTATTGGAAATGGTAAACTTCCCTATATTACTAATGTTTTACTTGTTGAAGGGTTAAAGCATAACTTATTGTCCATAAGTCAATTAAGTGACAATGGTTATGATATTACCTTTAATAAAAAATGTTGTAAAGCTATTAGTCAAAAGGATGGCTCTATCCTATTTAGTGGTAAGAGGAAAAACAACATTTATAAAATAAATCTTTCAGAACTTAAAGTTCAAAATGTTAAATGTCTCTTGTCTGTTAATGAAGAGCAATGGGTCTGGCACAGAAGATTGTGCCACATTAATATGAGACGTATATCTCAGATTAATAAACTTAATCTTGTCAGAGGACTCCCTAATCTGAAGTTCACTTCAGATGTTCTTTGTGAAGCATGCCAAAAAGGGAAGTTTTCAAAATCATCTTTTAAATCAAAAAATGTTGTTTCTACTTCCAGACCACTAGAATTACTTCATATTGATCTGTTTGGACCAGTGAAAACTGCATCCATCAGAGGCATGAAGTATGGATTAGTCATTGTTGATGACTATAGTAGATGGACATGGGTAAAGTTCTTAAAACACAAGGATGAGTCACATTCTATGTTCGTTGACTTCTGCAAGCAAGTCCAGAATGAAAAAGATTTCAAAATTATAAAAGTCAGAAGTGATCATGGTGGTGAATTTGAAAATAAATATTTTGAAAAATATTTTAATGAAAATGGCATTGCTCATGATTTTTCCTGCCCTAGAACTCCACAACAAAATGGGGTTGTAGAGAGGAAAAACAGAACTCTGCAAGAAATGGCCAGAACCATGATCAATGAGACAAATCTGGAAAAACACTTTTGGGCAGAAACAATCAACACATCATGTTACATTCAGAACAGAGTGTCTGTAAGACCTCTTCTGAAAAAGACTCCATATGAACTGTGCAAGAACAGAAAGCCCAACATTTCATATTTTCATCCTTTTGGATGTATTTGTTATATGTTAAATACTAAAGAAAATCTGAACAAGTTTGATTCCAAAGCACATAAGTGTTTCATGCTTGGATATTCTGAACGCTCCAAAGGCTACAGAGTATACAACACTGAGACACAGATTGTGGAAGAATCCATTCATGTGTAGATTTGATGATAAGTTTGGCAATAAAAAGCCAAAGCAGCCTGAAAACTCTGCAGATAGAGAAGTAGTCTTCACTGACTCTGAAGTCCAAGAAGCAGACAAAGCTTAAGTAAAGGAACCAGATGCAACGCCAGATGCTATTCCTTTAACTTCTCAAATGAACAATCTAAACATTTCTGAAGAATCAACTGTTAGAGGATCATCATCCAGAATTAAAGCTTCTCATCCAGAGAATGTCATTATTGGAAAGAAGGATGATCCCATCAGAACAAGATCCTTTCTAAGATCATCTGAAGCATCATTATTTGGACTGGTGTCAGAAATTGAACCATCTTCTGTAGATGAAGCTCTGCAAGACAATGATTGGATTATTGCCATGCAAGAAGAGCTAAATCAATTCACCAGAAATGATGTATGGGATTTAGTTCAAAGACCACAAGGATTCAATGTAATTGGAACTAAATGGGTCTTTAGAAATAAGCTGAATGAGAAAGGAGAAGTTGAAAGAAATAAGGCAAGGCTTGTTGCTCAAGGGTACAGTCAACAAAAAGGTATTGATTACACTAAAACTTATGCTTCAGTGGCAAGGTTAGAATCTATACGCCTTCTTATTTCATTTGCTGCACAAAATAACATCACTCTGTATCAGATGGATGTTAAAAGTGCCTTTCTTAATGGTATTATAGAAGAAGAAGTTTATGTCCACCAAACTCCTGGTTTTGAAAATGAAAAACTTCCAGATCATGTTTTCAAATTAAAGAAATCTCTGTATGGTTTAAAACAAGCTTCCAGAGCTTGGTATGAGAGATTGAGCAATTTTCTTCTGGAGAAAAATTTCATCAGAGGCAAAGTGGATACAACACTCTTTTGTAAATCAATTAAGAAAGATCTTCTAATTTGTCAAATTTATGTGGATGATATAATATTTGGATCTACCAATACTATGCTAGGAAAGGAGTTTGCTACATGTATGCAGGCAGAATTTGAAATGAGCATGATGGGAGAACTCAGATTCTTTCTAGGAATCCAAGTCAATCAAACTCCAGAGTGCACTTACATACATCAGACCAAATATGTTAAAGAACTTCTGAAGAAATTTAACATGACTGATAGTAAGCTGGCAAAGACTCCAATGCACCCAACTAGCTCACTTGGCAAGGAAAAGGTAAGTAAGAAAGTAGACCAGAAGCTCTACAGAGGTATGATTGGATCTCTTCTTTATTTAACTGCTTCTAGACCTGACATATTGTTCAGTGTATGCTTGTGTGCTAAATTCCAATCAGATCCTAGAGAATCACACTTGACAGCTGTCAAGAGGATTCTAAGGTATCTAAAAGGTACTTCTAATGTGGGTTTGTGTTACAGAAAATCTGATAAGTTCAAATTAGTTGGATTCTGTGATGCTGACTACGCTGGAGACAAAGTGGAAAGAAAAAGTACTTCTGGAAGTTGTCAATTTCTAGGAAGAAATCTAATCTCTTGGTACAGCAAGAAGCAACCCACAATTGCACTTTCAACCATAGAGGCAGAATATATTGCTGCTGCTGGATGTAGCACGCAGATGCTTTGGATGAAAAGTCAGCTAGAAGATTATCAAATATTTGAAAGTAACATTTCTATCTTCTGTGATAATACTTCTGCTATATGTTTGTCTAAAAACCCCATTTTACACTCTAAGGCAAAACATATAGAAATTAAGCATCATTTCATCAGAGACTATGTTCAGAAGGGAATCATAAATTTGGCCTTTGTTGATACAGATCATCAATGGGAAGATATTTTTACAAAACCCCTTGTTGAAGATAGATTCAAATTTATTCTGAAAAATATTGGTATGGATTTTTGTCCAGAATGATATTTATCAGAAGCAAATTTTTCCAGATGCAAAAATGCCTAATGCTCTGAAGTATTTCTTCTGATTGCTTATTTATTCTCTTTAATTAATGTTTGTGAAATTCTGAACTAATAATCTTTAGAGGATCTGAACGTTGGTTAACGTTTCATTTCTCAAGAGAATTCAGAACACATGCAAGCAAACACGTGTCACTCCAAATCTGCAAAGGTGTACACTACTGAAGAGACGTTTGAGGTGAAATTTGAATAGTGAAAATCTTGATTTTCCCCCCAATCTGTCAGAACTAATAAATGCTTGAAATGATTTTTATTCTTTTCATTTAATGCTTTAATCAAACGTGCAAAATTCTGACTGTTTGTATGCCTACTTGTTTTAGTATAAATACATCCCTTCTCTTCACATTCACACTTTTCACATCTCTGAAATTTTATGCATTTTCATCTTCTCTTCTCTCTGCATAAAAACCCTAAGCGTGTGACAAAACTATCTTCAATGGCAACTTCATCATCAACTGCTGCACAATTCCAATCAACAATGGCTGCAGTTACATCTGCTAACATGGGTGTTGCTCCTTATTCTCCACCTAAAAGAACACTGTTAACCCCTGTTGAAAAGCTGGAAGTTCTGTGTGAATCAATGGTGGAATTTGATTCACTTGCAGAAAATGGTTTTGAGTTTTGTTCAATCATAGGTGCTCAAGGATGGGTGAAATATTTTGATAGACTGTTTGGACCAGTTTACCCCCTTCTTGTGAAAGAGTTCTGGATCCATGCCTCAGTTTACCCTAAGTTTATCTTATCCTCTGTTCTGGGAAAAGAGATTATCATAACAGAAGATCTGATCAGAAAACTAATTGGCTATGAGGAAACATATGGAGTTTCACACTTGCCAGTTGGGCGTGTGGATATGGATGAAGTGTATGAAGAAGTGATGACTGCTGGTCAAGCTTCTAATAAGTTCAAGGATCTGAAGCCTGACTACAAGATCTGGGCTAAGATCTTCATGGGATGTATTCATCATAGGAAGTCAACAAACTATCCAGACTATGTCAATAATGAACAGCTCTATTTCATGTATTTCCTTAGTCACAGCACCAAGGTAGATCTTCCATATATTCTCTTTATGCATCTCTGGAACCATATAAATGCCTCTAGAGAGTATGTGAAAGAAAAAGGACAGAAGATCATAACCTGGATTCCTTTTGGAAGGTTAATCTCAGATCTTCTAACTGAGAATGGACTAGTTACAACTCTGTACGCTGCTGGAGTTACAGAGGAATTGGAATTCATTATGGGAAAGCCTCTGAATGCCAAAAGTCTTCAGAGACTTAAAATAGTGGATGAACTCACAACAGCTCCCAAGAAGCTGAATGTTTCTGAACTGAGTAAGAAGAGAATTCCTATAGATGATTATCCTCTGTTCTATGCTGAAGAACCAAGGCACATTGTTGTGATGTATATTGATGAGTGTAAGAAAGAAGGAAAGCCTGTTCCTGCAAACATTATACAGCTAGCAAGACAACCTCTGCCTGTTGTAGAAGAAGAAGAACAACAACCACAAAGAAAGAGGACTCAGCCAGAAGCAGAAGCTGCACCTACTCAGAAGAAGATCAAGATTGCTAAGAATCCTCAGAAGCTGTTAAAGAGGAAAGAATCTGGCGTCACTCCCTCTGTACAAACCAAAAGAATAAAGATAAAAGGTACTAAATCTTCTGTATCTTCTGCAAATCCTGTTGTTTTAAATGATTCTAATATTAAGTCTATTCCAAAACCACCCTCTATACAAAATACTTTTGTTACTGCTCCAATTTCCACATCACCACAAAAACAATCATCTATTCCAACACCAATCACAACACAAACAATTCAAACTCCAAAAGTCTCTGTACCAAAATCAACTCAACCAAAAATTCAAATCAAACAGTTTGTATCACAAAAACAATCCACAGAACAACAACAAACACCAAAACCATCTGCTCAACAAAAACCCTCTGAACCACTTAAACAAAAGCCATCTGAACAACAAAAGCACCCACAAGAAAAACAACCAGAAAAACCACAAGAACCTCTACCAGAAAAAGCCTCTGAACATCAACCATCATCAGATAATCCACCATCAAAATCATCTGAGCCCACCGCATCTGCACCTGTTATCTCTGAAACTACAAAAATACCATCTGTTCCAGTTTCATCTGAACCAATAACAATTCCATCTGATCAACCTACCTCAGAACAACCATCAAAACCCTCTGAAATTCCTTCAGAATTAACCAATCCTTCTGAACCCAACATTCCTGAGACAGAAGTTCTTGATGTCACACCATTAAAAACTGTGTTTCAAGTGTCTTCTACCTCCTGCACACCAACCACCTCATCAAACTCCTCAGAATCTGACATTCACCCAGATTTTCTAATCTCTCCATCTCATAAATACTCTGAGGAAAACCAACCAGAACCACTATACCTTCTAAAGCTTCAATTCCAGATCCTACTCCCACACCTAATCCAGCATCTGAAATCCTGATCCCAAATCCTAACCAAACATCTAACTCAAGATCATCTATCTCATGTGCACAAGTTTCATCCCTATTTCACAATCTGGCATATGGCTTCAAACTCAAAGATTTTTATGACAGAGTTGAACCATCTGACCCTATCACCCCTCTGAAACCCAAACTCTCAATAACCCTTCCATCTGTGCTTGTCACATATATTCAATCCATGTCAGATGCAGGTTCATTAGCAATAATACCTTATTCTGCTAAATCTGCCAAAGCTGTTACTTCAGTTATACCTGTATCAACTGATAAACCTGTTGCTTCTGATGAACCTCCCAAATCTGCTTTCCAACCCTTCTCAAATAAACCCTTTGATGTGGTTCCCTTTCACACCAGAGCAAAACCAAATCTGTTAAATGCTTTAAACAGATCCAAAGAAAAAGCTCCTGAAATTCCTTTCATTCCATACTATCCTCCTCCTCTGATCTTTATTCAGAAATCTATTTTTCCACCAACTCCCCAACCAAAACCAATAACACTGGAGACTCTGTTACATCCTAAGCCCAGACTTAATGTTAATCATTTATTTCAAACCTTTTTGCAAGAAATACAGTTGTATTTAGGTACTGTACAGAAGAAATGCTCAGCAACAATGGATGCCCAAGAATCTGATATCATCTGGAATGGATTCATCAACAGATTCAACTTTGTGGCCTCAAATCTGAAGAACATATGTTCTGATGATGCGAAGCTCAGATTTGCTGAAGCTGCAAGAAAATTGTTCTGGACAGTCAAGAGATCTGAACCACTGCTCCTTACAGATGCTCCTCCATCATCAGAAGAATCTACTGAACTTGCATCTGAGGAAAATCCGTTGGCTATGACTCTGGTAGACCTTCCTTCTGGCTCAAATGCTCCAGACTCTACAGATCCCATGGAAATTGACTCTGTTCAAGCTCCAGAACCTGATCATACTTCTTCATCTGAGATAAAGAAAGAACATCCAGATTTTGAGGATAAGATTGCTGCTCTGGAAGCTGGTCAATCAGAGATCAAGTCTTGGATGGCAAAACAGGATAAGAAATCTGAAGACATGACAGAGTGGATGTCAAAGCAGAATCAGAAGAATGAAACAATGGCTAAGTGGATGTACAAGCAAGAGCAGTCCTCCTCTGAGATTACAGATCTATTGAAGATGCTTTTGTTAAAACACTCTTAGATTTTCATTGTTTTTCATTCTGATGTTTTTGCATCTGATGTTTGCTTATGTACTTTTTGATATATCTTCTGATGCATGTACTATTGATCTGAACCCATTGAATGAATCAAAGTTTTTCTCCACTGAATTATCTTATTTACTATTTCCTTTTATGTGTCTTTTTAAAGTTTTTACTTTTTGCTTATGACAAAAAAGGGGGAGAAAATATAAAGATCTGAATTGTTTAATTTAACTTCACCAGAATGAAACTTCAGACATATCTATTCTATCTAACATTTAATTTGAAGTATTTCAGAACATTTGATAAGTACACTCTATAAAAGATACTCTGAGTCTCTCAGATCATTTGACTATTATCAAACTCTAAATCTTAAATCTGCAAGACACTCTGACTTTCAAATGTTAAAAGAACAATCAAGATCTAACGCTGAAAATTACTCAAGACAAAAGGGAAGTTTCTATTCCTTATCTGTATTAAACTCAGGGGGAGATTCATCATCTCAGGGGGAGTTATAAATTTAATATTCTCAATTAAACAAAATTTCTGATGTTTTTGTCATCATCAAAAAGGGGGAGATTGTTAGAACACATATTGGTTCTTAATAATATCTCTATATTTTGATGATAACTATTATGAAATTTTGTATTTAAGAATTATATACTCTAAAATTTGCTTGAGAATTCTTACTGCAGAAAGTAAAGAAATTAACACTCCAGAAGCAAATCAGAATTGAACACAAGAAATTAGCTAGACTCTGAAGCGCCAGATGCACTCATTAGAAGATTCTGATTGTTGTTAACAGAAGATTCTAAGCGCAGCCTCCAGAAGAATCTGAAGCATAAGCTCTAGAAGAATCTGAAGCAAGTCAGAAGCATCTGAAGCAAAGAAGAATTGTGTATGAAGAGCTTTTCAAAGCATAGTTTTTACAGAAGACTCTGAAAGTACTAAAGCTGCCAGTACTGAAGTTCTGTCTCAAATATGCTCTGATCTTAAACACACTGAAAGCACACCTGCTGCAGAAGACTCTGATTCAGCAAAGCTCTGATCATCATCAGAAGACTCTGACCCAATTTAACTCTGATGAATTTGCTGAAAACTGAAGAAGAAATATTCAAAGATTATATCCGTTGGAGTAAATCAAACGTCTCTTTCCTTATTTATGCTAGACACAAGAACACAGACAAAAAGGATTTTTCTGTGCTTTCTTCTTCTAGGAAAGGTCACTTGATGTGAAGACAAAAAGGCTCATACCTTTTGGACACTCTTCTCAACGTGCAACTCACCTTGGATCAGCTGCCTATAAAAGCAAGACTCCACCAAATTCTTTAGTTGACGTTGGCATTGAAAAGAAACAAAATATTCAAGCTCTCATACTTTCATATTCATTCTAAGAATTTATTTCATTGTACTTAAACTTAAGAGAAATATCACAGTTGTGATAATAGCTTTTTAGAAGCATTCTTACTCTTGTATTAGTTTTACATTGATTGTAAAAGATTTCCTTAAGAGGATCCAGTTGGGATCAGTAGCTCTTGAGAAGACTAAGAACAGTTGTTCTTAGGTGTTACTATTGTAATCTGTTTGATTAAATAGTGGATTAAGTCCTTGATTGAGAAAGGCAAATCACTCTAGGAAGGGTGGACTGGAGTAGTTGAGTTCAACGAACCAAGATAAAAATACTTGAGTTTTTATTCTAAGTTTTAATCTTTCATACTTATTCAACCCCCCTTCTAAGTATTATCTCACCTTCAATACCTACTAACCAAATAGTTCACACTGTCTGCATACAAGGGTGTCACGCCATAAGTGATTAGAAGTAGGTGCTCATCGGGGAAACTTTCCTTGGTGCCTCTGGACTTCATCAGGGATCCTTGATAAATGATCAACAACTAAATTATTTACTCCCTTCTTGTCTCTGATATCCAAGTCATATTCTTTCAATAATAGCATCCATCTTATCAATCTAGGTTTTGTATCTTTCTTTGCAATGAAATACTTGATTATTGCTTGATCAGTATACACTATCACTTTGGTGCCTACTAAGTATGATCTGAGCTTATCAAATGCAAAGACAAATGCCAACAGTTCTTTCTCGGTAGTGGTGTAATTGATTTGGGCTTCAATGAGTGTTCAACTAGTATAGTAAATAGTGTAGAACACTTTGTTGTACCTTTGTCTCAACACAACTTCAATAGCAAAATCACTAGCATCACGCATAAGCTCAAAAGGCTTAGTGCAATCAAGAGTTTTCATAATAGGTGCTAAAACTAATGCATGTTTTAGCAGATTGAAAGCCTTTTCACACTCCTTACTAAAAACATGTGGCACATCATGCTGCAACAACTGACACATGGGCTTAGTTATTCTATAAACCTAACATGGCCAAGGAAACTTCTTATTCCTATAATGTTAACAGGTGGATGCAACTTCTCTATGGCTTTAACTTTTGCTTAATCCACTTCTAATCATATCCTTGAAATTTTGTGACCTAAAACAATTCCTTCTTTTATCATGAAATGACATTTCTCCCAATTTAGAAGAAGATTGCTTTCTTCACATCTAATAAGCACCAGATCCAAAATATCCAAACATTTATTGAATGATTCTCCAAAGACAAAAATATTATCCAGCAATACCTCCATTAAGAACTCAATCAAATATAAAAATATTGTCATCATGCAATGTTGAAAGGTAGGTGGTGCATTACATTAGTCCAAATGGCATCCTCCTAAAGGCAAAGGTTCAATATGGATATGTAAAAGTTGTCTTTTCTCGATATTCAGGAGCAATGGAAATTTAGTTGTAAGCCAAATAACCATCAAGGGAGTAATAGATATTCTTACCATCCATCATATCCAACATTTGATCAATGAATGGGATAGGGAAATGATCCTTGCATAACTTTGTTAAGTTTTCTATAGTTCATGCATATCCTTCAGTTAATGAGAATTATTGTAAGAATTAATTCATTCTTTTCATTTTCAATAATTTTCATTCCACCCATATTCAAAACACACTAGATAGGGTTCACTCATATACTATACGAGATGGGATAAATGTTTCCAGCATTTAGCCACTTAATGATTTCCTTTTTGACCACTTCATTCATGATGGGGTTCAACCTTCTATGACTCTCAATACTATTTTTAGCATTATCTTCCAATAATATTATGTGCATACATACAATTGGTTTAACCATTTTGACGTCAAAAAATTTCCAAGCAATGGTCTTCTTATGTTTCTTTAGATGTGTCAAGAGTTAACACCTCTACTTGTCAAATAGGTTTGTGGCAATGATGACTAGCAACTTCTATCCTGCCTCCAGGTATGCATTTTGCAAATGAGCAGGAAATTTCTTAAACTCTAATTTAGGGGGTACTTATATGGATGGAATATTGTTCTTCTTTTCCTCAGTTGTAATATCAAATACCTTCATAAGCTCTTCCTTTTCTTCAGCTTTAATTAAGGTTCCACTAAAGATTGCTTTTTTCGCTAAATCATCTTTGTATAACTTGCCAAACTCTTGCTCTAAGTTGTCATTTCTCTTGACAAGGCTTTTGTGAACAATAATTTCCCAACTAGAGATCAATGAGCAATCAATAACCTCTTATTCTGGATACTTTAATGCATTTAATACATTGGATACCACTTGTTGCCCATTGGCTATCATAGTCAACTATCCTCTTTCAACATCTATAAAGGTCCTTCGCATGGCAAGAAAAGGCTTTCCCAGCAAGATGAAAGTCTTTTCATCAGCATAAAAATCCATATAGATGAAGTCTGTATGAAATACAAACTTATCAACCTTCACCAGTACAACTTCAATCTTCCATTGTGGGTAATAAATACTTTAGTCAGTTATCTGAAGGGTGGTGGTTGTTGGTCTGGAAGCTCAAATACCTAGCTTCTTGAATATTGATAAGGGTATGAGGTTAATGATTTCCCCAAGGTCACAAAATGCTCTTCCACAAAAAGATTATTCAATATTGCATGGGATAGTGAAACTTCCAGGATCTTTTAACTTGGAAGGAAATTTTCCTTGAACAAGTTGTGTGCACTCTTGAGTTAATTCCATAGTGGCAAACTCTCCCACTCTATTCCTTCATGTATCAAAATTTCCATGAACCTGCCAAATTGCTTCTCTTCCTTTGATTTTCAAATTCTATGAGGAAAAGGAGGCGGGGACCTTTATTGAACAAATATGGGTGGTATGCCGTCCTCTGGCGTGTCAATTGGCTTCTTTTATGGTTTTGAAGTCATATTAGGAGCTTTTAGAGTGCATTTATCTTGTGTTACATGTTCCTTAGTAAGCTTTACCAAAGGTGTGGCTATAGCAAACTCAGATACTTCTACAATTGAATTGTCAGGAGTAGTCGAATTTTCTTTTGGTAAATATTCTCTTCTTGATGTTGATCTTTCACATTCTTTACCACTTCTTAGCTTGACAACCTTACATGTTTCAATACTTTTAGCTCTAGAGGTGGATGCATGAGTTTTAGTTGAATTTAGAAGTGCTCCTATAGTTATAGAACTAACCACTTAAGTAATTTTCCTGACCTGATTCTCCAAGTTCTTAATGATCACTCCTTGAGCTTGAAACTGATTCTTGGTCTCTTGAATGAATGATTTCAAAAAAAATTCCAACTAGTTATTCCCTTGATTCGCCACATCATAGTTGAGGTGTTTGATGTTTGAGTTGGTTTTGAGTGTTGCTCCAATAAAAGTTCAAATGAATACGCCAACCCAGATTGTCAGTGTTGTTGTAAGAGTTATTATACTTTTTGTTATCTACATAATTAACAGAAACATGATTGGCTTATAAAATTTTAAATAAATGAGCACCCTTATAATAGACACAAGCCACCTCTGATGTGTCAGTTACAACCTTCACAAGTTCAGTTGCTGACACATCAAGATTGATCATCATATTTTTCATCATCTGGTGAATTTGAGCCACTTGAGCAGCAAGGTTTATAGTCTCAGAGACTTCGTGAACTCCATATGGTTTATTTTGAGTGGATACAACAAGAGCTCTTGTAACAGGTCATTGGTAGGTATTGGCTTTGATACTTCCAATCAACTTATAACCTTCTTCATAAAATTTTGATAGCAATGCTCCACCACTTGATGCACCTATCATATTACATGAAGATGAGACCAATCCCTTATAGAATGTTTCAAGTTGGATATAGATTTGTATACTATGGTGAGGGAATTGTCTCAATAACTCTTTAAATCTTTCTCAAACGTCAAATAAGGATTCATCATCTCCTTGTCTAAACAAATTAATCTCATTCCTCATCTTGACGTTCTTGGCATAAGGAAATTATATAGCTAGAAAATTGTCTAAAGCATTCCATGTGGCTATGGAATTCGGTTCTAGAGAGTTTAACTAGATTTTGGCTCAATCTCTTAAAGAATATGGAAGCACTCTCAACCTGAAGGCGTCATCTAATATGCCAGGAATCTTGAAGTTACTTGCTACTTCTAGGAATTTTCTTAAGTGTAGATACGTGTCTTCATTTGCAGTACCTGAGTATTGACTAATGACTTGTAACATTTGAAACATCATTGGTTTAATCTTGAATTGGGCTACAGTAATCTCTAGTCAAATGATACCTGTATTTATGGCTTTGGGATCAAATATAACATTGTCTCTAATGTTGCGTGCCTTGTCATTGGTAATGCCAATAATATTGTTATCCGCCATGACTCCTTCTACTTTAAATGGTTCCACTTCTATGTTAACAATAAGAAACTGAGGACCACTCCCTGGTAAGTCTCCAATAGCTTGGAATCTTCTCAACAATATGAATGTCCTTTCAAGTTCAGGATCACCTTTATAGACTAGATTTAACAACATGCGCATGCAACAACTAAGCATTTGTCGTGTCACTAGAGTACATAAAATGTTAAAATCTCAAATTCCCATTTAACAAAAAATAAATAGTGTTTTTGTGCAAAATAAAAATGTTACTTTTGACACACTCCCTGACAGCGGCGCCAAAAGCTCGTTGCTTGAAAGCGTGTGATTACACATGCAAGTATACATGTATGTTTAAAGTATCAAGTGATAAATTAGTAAGAATGTCGAACCTATGGGAAATGGAAAATAACTTAGGTTTATTTTTTAAAACTATCTATTGTGAATAAGCACATGCGAGATTAAAAGTAATTTATAGTTGTCACGAGTTCAATTTGATAACAAACAATGTTAAGAATAATTTGAGGATAGTAAATGAGTTCAATAATAGAAAGCATGTTGGGCAATGATTCGTTAATAAAACTTGTCATACGTGTGTACATGATGTGTTATGTCATGCCAAGAAAGGCCAGAAAGTGATCTTATAGTGTATCTCTACAACATCATAAACTTATTCAGTAAAGCAAGAGGACAAATCTCTAAGCCTCACTTGTAACTTTAATGCACATATGGTTTTATTTTGAATATATTTTATGATCTTAGCTCTCTATATCTAAAGTAAATAATCTAGTGATTATCTCTATCCTACTATTTTCAGTCACTTTTATTATGAAATCCACTTGTTTCTAGATCTCTCTCAACAACAAGCTTGCATCTTTTTCTAAGAACATCATTAAAAAAAGCAGATTTATAAAAGTTCAACACATGATAAAACAAAGCACTAACATCAAACCATTTAACACAAACGACAAATTCATATTAACTTTACACTGCTCAACATAAAAGGGTTTAACTCATGGTGAGCTTAGTACATACATGAAACTTGTTCCTAAGCTAAACATTCTTAAACACATAATAGAAAAGAAATGAAAATCTAAGAATAAATTCTTCGTATTCTTGAAATTATTAATCACCAAGAGATGACTTATGTCACTCCAGATACTGGTAGCATACACTTGGAATGATAAGTAGGAGAGGATATCCACCTTGTTCAACTCATTCTCTTCACTGAATTTCTCAAAGTGTTTCTTTCTCTCAAAATTTTGAATCTCTTTTTCATTTCATCTAAGAGGTCCTTTTTATAGTCACATCCAACTAGAGTTTTGTGTTGTCTTGGAACATGGACTTTGTTAAAATTTTGAATTATGGCCCAAAAGAATCAACATAATTCCCTCAAATTCTTCCACTTCGTACCATTGCAGAATCAGGCACAATCAGCACGTGAGAAACAAAGTGTCTTGTGGCATGCTAGTGCTGTAGGAAGTTAGGTGGCAATGTTGTCATTTACAGGAAGAAGACGAACATGGTGTTGTACTGGGTGTACTATGGTGCAAATCTTTTGTCCTTTAACGCCCTATTCTTATCCATTTAAAATTTGAACCAAATACTCTTCATTCTGCATATTACTGTCACATAAGCCATACAACCATGAATGCCCACTCTCAGTATCTCCAATTGTGTCTATCATACCCCAAATTTTACCCACAGATTCTTTGATCTTTCACATACATTTTAGGTCAATCATCTTGCATGATACCCAATTTATCATCCGAAATACACTTGTTGAATTTACAGCCGAATCAGTCAAATTAAAAGTCAATTGTGCATAAAATTAATGGGCAGAAAATTTTAGAATCGATCTTGCAAACGCCAGTGATATTAATCTACATTTCGCGTAGTTTAACCTGGCGTGCTTATTTGAAATTTTCAACTACTTTTCGGTCACATTTTTGTGATCAGTTTGAGCTTTTTAAGCGAGTAAAATTTATTTCAAAATTTTACCAAACGCTGTATTTTTCCAATACACATATTTCGTATTGATCATTTTGGTGTATTTATTTTATTTTTTCGAACATGTCGATACCGGTCCGATTATTCACTTTTTAACGATTTCTTTTCTTTTTTTTAGTTATTAACCATTCTAATCAGTCAGTTTTTTATTAATTAGTTTAGATTTTTATTTTAAAGTAGTTTTATTAATTTTTATTTCAGCTTTTAAATAAAATAATAAAATTTTTGTTTTTATTTTGTTTTAGTAAAACTTAATAGTTAAGTTTAGAACTAGTTTTTGTTTGGATCTCTTTTTCGTGAAAATATTGCTATGCACCATACTGGCGTGGACCCATCATCACTTGCGTACACTTTTCCTCATTTTGAATTTAAATAATAGAAAAAGTACCATCAGAAAAGAAGGGTGGACTGCTCTCTCATTGAAAACACCACATTCAATTTTGTTTTAAAGGGAATAAAGATAAGAAAAGAGGAGGATGGAAATGTAGGAGAGAGACCCACGTCCTGGCTTCACATGCTGGATCCCTAAAAAAAGATATACAACAATGTGAGGTTTTTTTTATCCAACTACCCCCTTTTGAAATAAAATATACCATATTACCCCACTTTGAATTTTTTTTACCAATGTACCCCCTTTTTACTACGAGCTCGTCCATTGATTGGACCAACCAGTCTGCCCCAGTACAAGCACGCCCATTGGAAGGACGAGTTAGTGAAGAAAAATAGCTCAGTATGAGCTCGTCCATTGAAAGGACGAGCTTGTGAACGTGATTTTTTTTTAATTTTTTTTATTTTGAGTTTTATTTATGTATTATTGGAATTTTATTTTTTAATACATTAAATATTTATGTATTATAATTAATAATAAAATAATAATGTAAATTTTAATAAATAATAAAATTTTAATTTTTTTTAATTCTGAATTTTATGTATATTTATTTTTGAATACATTATTTATTTATTTATTTATGTATTAGGAAATTAATAAAATAATAATGTTAATTTTAATAAATAATAAAATTTTATGTATTAAAAAATACTCATCAATAAAAAAAATATTTAATTAATAAAAAATAAATTATTAAATACTCATGAATAAAAAATTAAATTATGAAATACTCATTAATAAATAATTTTAACATTGATTAAAATAAAAATACAATTCATCTAATATGTCCCCTAGTTCCACACCTAGGGATCCTTCGCTGTCTATGTCCCCTACCCAAACGCTCATTTCTAGTTGATTCAGAAGAGTCAGAAGACATGTCTTCATGGTGATGTGTTGTAGGGGGGTTTGTCGGTCGTGAAAAGGGTCCCGGTTGCTCATCAAGAAGATCATCATTGTTAAAATCCGGCATCTGCATCAGTTGCTCGTCTGTCAACAAAAATTGTTGGAATGAGTGTGGTGGTTGCGGTGGTGGCGGGTAGGTTTCGGATCGGGGGTGTTGAAAGGTTGGGTAGTATACGTCATCAGGCGTAACATTCTGGGTGGGTTGAGTATAGGTAGTGTTGATGGTCGAGGCGGGTTGAGAGTAGGTTGTGTTGGAGGGTTGATATTAGAAATGAGGGTCGGTATGGTCAAAGAGGGGCGGTTGGACTGGGGTGAACTGTATGGGTGGTCGTAGGTATGGTTGAGGCTGATATTGTTGGTTGTATTGGTAGGTATAGTTTTGTTGATGGAGTGGGTTGTTGGGTGTTTGGGTTGGTGGCACATCCTGATGCATTGATGCCGTAGTTTGTTGTGTCGATGATGATCCTTGCAAGCGTGGGTCCGTTAAAAATTGGTCCGGAGCAATGTGCACATAAGGAATGGCACGAAACCAAGTTAAATACTCTTGACTTGGCTTGCGTTCACCTAACACGACATCCCCTTGTAAAATCACATGTCTCCTGTTTCTCCATTCTTTGAGCTCATCGTTGTTTAATTGTCGCCAATTAACTCTTTGCGCATTTCTCATAGTCATGGCGTGGTGTTCTCTTAGACACCTTGGGGGGGGGGGGAGGGATTTGTTGATCCAGTCCAAATTGGAGTGTTACTCTATCCGTTTGATGCATCTCAACGGTATAGAAACAAATAAGGAATGTTGTTGCACTCCAGATTTGTCTATCTTCAAGCCTCGGCAGCGGATATCGAATATACGGTCTCCATATGAACTGGAAAAAAAAAGGAAATTAATATACCGATAATGAGTTGAATTGAAGACTATTTCCACGCAGTTTGAAACTTACATCGTGTTCTTGCATATGGTCCAATGCGTTTCGATAACCTTGGAGATGGAAACGAGGATTTGCACGGTAGTTCATCCCTCGTTGCGCCCATCTTTTTTACCAAAAAAAAAATTGTCAGAGATAGTTGAATAAAAAATATTGTTAGAGATAGTTGAATAAAAAATATTTACGTTATGTACACATAAATGAATATTTTAATAAAGTAATACCTTTGTGCATATGGATACGAGGGTTCCACTGTAGTGACAGGAGCAAACAATGGGATACGTGTGAATGCCCATGATGTTAATAGGAGTGCACATCCGCTCAAGCTCCTAACATCTTTCACTGCCGCCTTGCACATTTCTCTATACAATTTAGCTAGACATGCAGAACCCCAACTATAGGTGCCGCATTTTATAAGATCCCCTACGAAAGGGATCCAAGAAGAATGTAATAGATTCTGACTTTTGTCAGGAAACAATATTGTAGCGATTGCAAGTAAAATATATATTTTAGCTTCTAAGAGAACGTCTTCTTGGGTAGGGGCAGATTTATTTTTTAAATTTCCGTATAAACCCTCTAGCCAGGTTATTTTAACGGAACATTTTATTTTTTCATCTTCGGTAGGTTCCACCCCTAAGTTTTCCATGTAAACGTAGTTTGTTACCTCAGTGGGACCGTTGATGGCTGTTCCATCAACTCGCAGACCAAGTAACATACAGACATCTTCAAGAGTTATTGTGCATTCGCCCGTTGGGAGGTGAAACGTGTGTGTTTCTGGTCTCCACTTCTCCAACAGCGCCACAACCAAGCTGGAGTCGATTTTTAGACTTTTTATTTTTGAAATATTTGCAAAACCGGCTATCTCAAGATACGACATTATTCTCGCATTTGCATCAATAGGAGCATGCGAATGCACTCTAAACCTGGGGGCATTTGTCTGCAACAACATTGAACAAACATAATGTAATCAAAATTTATATTATTAAACTACTAGAGAAATAATATTTAATGAAATGATATTATTAACAAACTTACGCTTGCTTGGATATTCTGCTGTGTACCACGGTGTTCTTCGCCCATCCAAAAAATCGACATGGTAAAAATCGAAGAGTAGAGAAATACAATGCTTGTGTTACAAATGCTAGTGTAGTGAGTGTAGAAAGTTTGAGTAGAAAAATTGAAGTAAAAAATCGAATTTATAGAAAAATGATTATTCATGCATGCAAATATTAATAAATTATGTCAATTTTATTGTCTTGAATGACCATTGCATGCAAAACTAGTCTTCATGCATGCAGAAGCCCTCATGCGTAGGCCTTACACATTTTTTCTTTGCATGCAGACACTCCAACACGAGCTCGCCCATGCATTGGACGAGAAAGCACACTCCAACACAAGCTCGCCCATGGAAGGGACGAGCATGTAGGCAACACGTAACCAGCACGCCCTATGGAGGGACGAGCTTATGGTAATGAAGAATTGAGGAAGTCCTTTTGATGGACGAGCTTGTAGTTTAATATTTCATTATTTCTCTCATATATGTGTGTATACGAAAATGTTCAAAACATACTACTATCAATATTCATAACCACTCTAATATCATTCTTCACCACCAAGAAATTTTCCACATTCAAAAATGTCTCTGAGAAACCTAATTCTTACATGCCACTACAACGGTGTTTTTACAACAAATAGCCCCGACGGTTTCTCGTTCAGCAACACAGATACATACGCGTTTAAAATTCATGTGAATTCTGATTTTTTCCATTTAAAAGATAGAATGGAAAAAAAATTGACATGAAGCGTTTCAGAAATATTTTATCGCCATCCAACACTTATTGAAGACGAACGTACAATTTTTTACTTAATGACGCCGATCAGAAACGACGAAGATGTGATTGCAATGTTTCGGTGCCACACGATGTTTGATAACTTACATATAATTGAGTTGTATGTCCGACTAATAGACAACCCCGAAACATTTCCAACACAAGAGACACAGTCACACTGCTACGGGTACAGTCAAACATCCGACGACGAACCAACACAAAATAACCTCCCTTTCATACCAAATGAGGAGGTTGGAGAAGCAAGCGACGACGATATTCAGGAGGTCAGGATGCAAGATATTTTTGGTGACAGTGATGACGAAGACAATGAAGATATGGTCGTAACGCTGATCCGTGCACAACCAATAAGTTTGTACAACCCGCCTGCTCACATGCAAAATATATGTGACGAACACGACGATACAACCTCCGTGTTTGAAAATGCTACTCAAAACCATGTAGGTGACGAAATCGAGGTTGGGATGGAGTTCGACGACAAGGAAGCTTGTGTATTTGCTCTGCAGCATTGGCACATAACACGCAGTGTTGACTATTGGGTGTATAAGTCTGACAATAAACGGTATGTCATTAAATGTAAGAAACAAGACTACGGTTTCAAGTGCAGAGATTCTTTGAGAAAAAGGAGCTCGAAATGGGTGATAGGTAAGTTGTCTGGGGCTCACACATGCAGTTTGACGTCTATGGCACAAGACCATAGGAAGCTCAGTTCAGAAATGGCTAGCCATAGCATCAGGGAACTTGTCAACACCGACGCCTCACTCAAGGTAAAAGTGATCATTGCCCATATTCTAGAAAAATACGGGTATATCATATCTTATAGGAAGGCGTGGATCGCTAAGTGCAAGGCGGTAGAGTCGCTTTTTGGAAATTGGGAAACATCTTACAACGACCTACCGCAGTGGTTACTGGTAATGAAAACCTTTCTTCCAGGAACCATTATAGATTTAGAAACACTACCCGCGATATCAAATGAAGGTTACCAACTCTCTGGAAAACGAATATTTCATCGTTTGTTTTGGGCATTTCGTCCGTGTATACGTGGCTTCGCCTACTGTAAGCCCATTGTGCAGGTAGACGGAACTTGGTTGTATGGTAAGTACAGAGGAACTCTATTGATGGCGGTGGCACAAGATGGCAATGCAAATATTTTCCCAATAGCCTTCGCATTGGTCGAAGGTGAAACAAAGGAAGCGTGGAGTTTTTTCCTGAGGAACCTGAGACTACACGTGACACCACAACCGAATTTATGTCTAATATCAGATAGACACGAATCGATAAAGAGTGCATACAACAATCCCTAAAACGGATGGCTTCAACCAACATCCTCCCATGTCTACTGCATAAGGCACATCGCTCAGAACTTCATGCGCGAGATCAAGGACAAGGCTCTACGCAAAAAACTTGTTAACATGGGTAAGAAAATAAATTTTTTCATTTTTATCTCAAGTTTCGTAGCACACTTTTATCATTTTTTCACACAATTTTTCTTATAGGTTACACATTAACAGAGGCTACATTTAATTACTATCGCGGAGAAATCAGAAAAACAAACATTGAGGCTTCGAATTGGATAGACAACATTCCTAAGGAGAAGTGGGCCAGAGCATTTGATGGAGGGTAACGTTGGGGACATATGACATCTAACTTGGCAGAGACAATAAACTCTATACTAAAGGCAACAAGAAACCTTCCCATCACTGCGTTAGTCCAATCTACTTACTATAGAATGGGTTCGCTCTTTGGTAAAAGAGGTCACAAATGGACCAAGATGTTATCTTCAGGGAAAGTGTTTACAGATGGTTGTAACAAAGGCATGGCTGAAGAGGTAGCTAAGGATAACACACACAACGTCATGCAATTTGATCGCGAAAGATTCTGTTTCATGGTGCAGGAAAAGACTAACTATAACGACGGTCGTCCAACGGGTACTTTCCGTGTTGACTTGCGTAGTCGATTCTGTGACTGTGGAAAGTTTCAGGCATTTCACTTGCCTTGCTCTCACGTGATAGCGGCATGTTCTAGCATACGACAGGACTACACAATTCACATTCCAGAGGTCTTCAAAGTTCTAAGCGTGTTCAAGGTCTACCAGGAGAGCTTCCTGGGACTACCGCACAAGGAGAACTGGCCAAAGTATGAAGGTTTTACTCTATGCCACGACGATTCCATGAGAAGAAATAAAAAAGGGCGTCCAAATAGTACTAGAATTAGAACTGAGATGGACGACGCAGAAAAAGAGCAAAGAAGATGTGGTATTTGTAGAGAAATAGGTCATATGCGTAGAAAATGTCCCAACGTTGCCGGTCCGTCAAACCGACCAACTAGATAATTTTATTGTACTACTTTTGTATGTAATCCTTCAAATATTTTTAATTCAAAACAACTTTAAAATAAAAAAAAAACACGCGAACTACAAACATAAATTAGACCCGTGACTCCGCAAACACAAAAAACAAATACAAGAAGATAACATAAACTCTAACAAACAACAACGACCAACACAAAATCTAACAAACAACAGCGACCAACACAAGTGGATCTGTGACTCCTTTGTTTACTTCGCCACTATGTGCTGAAAACATGCAATGGACATCTTCATCGTTTTCTATACGATCTAGGTAGTACATATACGTCCCCTCCGGGCTGGCATCAGTAAGCGTTATATATGGACAACGATACTCAATCTTCCTCACTGTCACGCGACGACCGCCCAGCTGCCGAAATCCGGTGTTAATTGCTGCAACCAATGTTCTGAAATTCCACAAAGGATCTAGGTTAATACTGATTTTTTTCTCTGGTCCATAGAAAACAAGAGCTTGAATAGACATTTTTATGAGTAAGATAAGTGGTCACGAATGATACTTGGTGATGAGCAATACACTTATTTATAAAAAAAAAATAACGTTTAAGCTCGGTCATTCAGTAACCGAGACTCTGTAAAAACTACACACCTATACTACCGAACATCATTCATTATTTTTTTAATTCGTATACAATAAAATTATTTAATTATTTATACTTATTTAATTTAGTTATACCAAACAATAATTTATTTATAACAAATTATTTATACTCATTTAATTCTTCATTAATGAGTATTTAATAATTTATTTTTTAAAAAATCATTAACATTATTTATCTTATTATTTATACTTAAAATTTTATTCTTTATTCAAATTAACATTAAAATTTTATTATTTATTAAAATTAACATTATTATTTTATTATTATTTATAATACATAAATAAATAAATAAAAAATATATTAAAAAATAAATATACATAAAATTCAGAATTAAAAAAAATTAAAATTTTATTATTTATTAAAATTTACATTATTATTTTATTATTAATTATAATACATAAATATTTAATGTATTAAAAAATAAAATTTAAATAATACATAAATAAAACTCAGAATAAAAAAAATTAAAAAAAAAATCACGTTCACAAGCTCGTCCTTTCAATGGACGAGCTCATACTGAGTTATTTTTCTTCACTAGCTCGTCCTTCCAATGGGCGTGTTTGTACTGGGGCAGACTGGTTGGTCCAATCAATGGACGAGCTCGTAGTAAAAAAGGGGTACATTGATAAAAAAAAATTCAAAGTGGGGTAATATGGTATATTTTATTTCAAAAGGGGGTAGTAGGGTAAAAAAACCACAATGTGAAGAACACTTCAAAACCTTCACTTTCCCTTGAAAAGCAATATAGAGTTTTTCATGGGTGTCTAACATCAAGCTACACAACCTTGATTCCACAAACACCACAAAACTCCATTTCAAGAGACCAACTTCCAACAACAACAACTTTGTTCATGTTGCCATAGCCGTCTCCCTTGTTCTTCTATTTGCACCGTCATTCTTCTACAAGAACTACTCACTCACCATCATCCATTTTCATATCTGCTCATCACCATTAACAAACCCACATGTAAACTTAGAATAACCTTTCTCTCCTCTCACTTTCTTTAACCATGCTTCATCATCATTCATCTCCGCCAAGCCATAAAACAAACACACACCAAATATAAACTCTTTCATAACTTTCTCCATAATTGCTCCAACTTCTTGCTCTCCATCATCTCGCTTCACTTCGCCACAAAACCGCTTTCAAAACCGTCAACTCACCATTTTCCAACATCCTCACGTAACTCTTTTGTTTTTAATCCATTTTCTTCATTACCTCAATACACCACTAAGACTTTTACTAGATTTAAAATTACTTCAAGTGGAATCAGGAAATGATGCGTTTACTCTGGATGTGTCGAAGGTTCCTTAAAGATTCAGGTCAGGTTTTGTTTGGGATAAGGATGGTCATGTAGTCACCAATTATCACATTATCACGGGTGCTTCTGATCTCAGGGTCACTATTGCAAACCAATCAACTTATGATGCAAAAGTTGTTGGTTTTGTCCAAGACAAGGATGTTGTCGTGCTGTGAGTTGATGCACCTAAAGACAAGCTAAGACCTATACCTGTTGGGGTCTCTGCTGACTTGCTTGTTGGTCAGAAATTTTATGCTATTGGGAACCCGTTTGGACTTGACCACACTCTTACAATTGGATTCATCAGTGGACTTCAGCGAGAAATTAGTTCGGCTGCAACTGGTCGTCCTATTCAAGATGTTTTACAGACAACGCAACAAACTCCAATTAGCCGAGGAAATGGCTCAGGCGCGGACTGCAACTGAACAGGGAGACCTCACTGGAGCAGTCAGTATTAATTCTTGAAAACTGTTGGAAGATTGTTTCAGAGTTTGTATCAGCTAAAGCTCGTGACCGTCTTTGTGTTGCATTGGATGCTGCACTCAAGGAAATGCAAGAGCAGATGGCAAGTGGGCATGTGTACAAAGCATATGGGAGAGCATATATACTCTCCGGTTTGAGTTCACACTCATGGCAACGAACAATGAACGAGCAGGATTACAACGTTTTCGCGTTCGCATGGGAAGACAATTTTCATGGATATGCTTGTGGAGTAGACTCGTCATATGTCAACTTTTGATTCTCAGAGTGAGAAGCATGTGAGGTATATGGATACTAGGGTTGATGAACAAGAGAGGAAGATATCCATTAAAGTTGTGCCTATGTCACTTGTGTTGGAAGATGGTGCCATGGTAAACACAAAGGGCAATACGTCATGCAGTTCAAGAGCGATTGCTTATTATTGTTGCAATGAATGAGGTTCACAGACTTCGTCTTCCTAACATCAGATGGCTAGTAACTTCCTTCTCTTTTCTTTTTAATTGATTTTTTTTATATATATACTGAAAAAAAAAAAACCAAAAAAGAACTTTTTTTATCATTTATGTATTTAATACTTTATTTTTTATTTACTTATTTTTTTAGCTATTTGGAAATATTTTAAAATGTAAAATATGTTATAATTATTAATTATTTTAAATATTTTAATTTAATATTGACTAATTAAATATTTATATTTAATTTGATTAATAATCATTCGTGGCTCGATTCTTTTTTTGTGATTTATGTGTTTTCATGTTTTGGTCTGTTTTTCCTCGATTAACTCTTGATGCGTTGTTCTAATTAATTGATGATGTCTATTCTTGATGTCTTGCCTGGTGAGCTAGTTACATGCCTGGATTCTTGCTTTGTACACATGTTGTGATTTGAGGTTTTACTTTGCTCTTGTTTTGATACTACTGTCATGATGCCTGTCTTGTTTGATATTCATTCGTGGTTTTTGAACCTCTATGATTACTTGTGCTTGATTCCAAAGGAAAGGATCCCATCGTTGACTGCCATGTCATAATGGATAACATTCATCTTTTCCTTGGGACCTTGTGAGAGTCTTGCCTGTTGTAACTTAGTTTAGGTAGAGAGTTGGTTAACTCTATGTAAGTATCATGGTTATGAATACTTACTCTCCTCTGGAACCTTGACCACAATCAAGAGTTCCTCAATGACTTTAGGTCGAACTACGGAGGCTCTGATTCTCCTTTCCTAGTCAGAATACGTAGACACAAGATGCGATATCTTATCGAGCCCTCTAACTACTAACAACTAACACTTATCTCCATCCGTTTGGTCTGTTAGAACCAATTGGTCTTGCAACTTAGAATTAGGTTTAGAGTTGGTAAACTCTATGTGAGCATCATGGTTATGATTACACACCTTCCCCTTTGACTTTGGTTAAAGTCAATTTTAGTTAGTTTTCAACTTAAACTTAGAGAGTTGGTTATCTCTGTGTAAGTATCATGGTTATGAATACTTACTCCTCTCTAGAACCTTGACCATGGTCAAAAGTTCCTTATCCCTAGTTAGGTGAACTAAGGTTGCTCTGATTCCATCCTTGTTAGGATACATAGGCACGATATGCGATGTCTCAGCGAGCATACTTAGTGTATATACCTTAGTTTTTTTTACCTTAACACATTTTCCTTAACAAGCAAACTTTAGCATAACACAAATACCAACAAGAGGTTCCTGTAGAGTACTACAGATACTTAAGATCCTAACACCTTTCCTAGGTATGATCAACCCTCGAACCTTAGATCTCTTAGCTTTGTTGTTACATAGCGCACTTAGGGTTTTCTTCGACCTTTATCCTTTCCTTTGGATAAATCAAAGCTCGGTGATGAACTTCATGATTTATAACTCAAGTTAATTAATAACTTGATATCTGATTCTCACCGCAATAGTGTCTTTCCTTACGCTCTTCTATTTTTTCAAAGTTGGATGATAACATGATATTCTGTCGTGCCAGGCCTCATTAGACGTTAACTCTATATAAGTAACAAATGCATAAAAACAAACAAAAGATAACACCTATTATACTCTTTATAAACTACTTAAAAATAGTAAAGTGCATTAAAATAAACCAACAAACAATTAAATTAAAAGGATAAATTCAAGTGCTAAAGCTTATAACAACTCACTGAATGTGAGTTATCAGTATGTGCTCGAGAAGGGGTTGTTACTTTTATAATTTCCTATTTAATTGGATTTTTCATTAGAGAAACCTTTGAATTTGCAATGGACACTCACGTGACCACCACCACTAGGGTAGACAATGAACCAAACCAACTCATAAATAATACAAAACTCAATTTAACAATTAAATCGTCAAACTAGGTTCATGAACCAAATGAGCTGAATACGAGTGAAAAACTAAGTTTCCTTGTCTAAATGAGTTGAACTTGAGTTATACATAGTTCGACTCGTTAGGTTCATGAGTCATATAAATTATATATGAGAAGAATTATATCGTCGCTAAGAGTATGCTTAAAGATTTACTCCAAATCTTAGCCTTGTATTTTCTTTTAATATAGCAGATTTAAATTATTTATATTATGAGACAAATGTGTAATGAAGGTTACAAGTGGTGTAATCATTCTATGATGGGAATGTATCCGTTTCTAGTAATTATTAATATACTATTTCATTAGATTTGTAAGATTCCTGATTTAGATGAAGTTGTGGATTTTTAGATAAATTTAAACTCCAATTGAGTAATTTTTGAATTAGACTTTCAATTGTATATCCTCAAAGTTGTGTAGTTTTTTAATTAATAGATTTTTAAGACAAAGTTAAATTCCAATCTTATAACTTTTATTTTATTTCATTATTGGCTTAATTACAATTTTGACCCCCTATTTTTATTTTTATTTAGTTTTGATCCCCCTATTTTAAAATCTGGAATTTTTGTCCCTCTATTTTCAGGTTTTTTGAGTTTTGGTCCTCCTATTTTAAAATCTAGAAGTTTTGTCCCTCTATTTTCATTTTTTTAGTTTTGGTCCCCTTATTTTCATTTTTTTAAACTTTTGGTCCCCCTATTAAATTATTCCAAATTGAAAAGGGGGACTAAAATCCAAAACAAAACTTAAAATAAGAGACCAAAACTAAAAAAAAAAAAATGGACCAAATTTCTGTATTTTAAAATAGGGGGGACCCCAACTAAAAAAAACTAAAAATAGAGGGACAAAAATTCTGGATTTTAAAATAAGAGAATCAAAACTAAAAAAAATAAAAATAGGGAGATCAAAATTGCAATTAAGCCTTCATTATTTTCTTTTTTAAAAAATACCAATTTAAAATGTCAAATATATATAAAAAATAGACTTAAAAAAATAAAGTTTAAGCCCGTGAAGCAAGCAAGTTGAACTTAACTAGTTGAATCAAGATGCTCGTAAATTTATAACAACTCAGGTTTGAATTTAAAAAATTCGTGTCGAACTCGAACTGAGATTTAAGTTGTTCAATTCTTAACGAGTCGAACCTAGGTGAGACGAGTCTGACTCGAATCGAATCATTTCCAACCCTATAACCACCGCATTAATCACATATCATATAAAAAAAGAAACAACCGTCTATATCTTTTTTTTGGACCACTTTTCAGATTTCTTTAGCTGTCCTCTCTATTAAATAAGAATTTACATCTCGCTCATATTCACAATTATAAGAATGAATCATTACATCAAGAACATGTAAAATACATTAAATAACTTTCATCCTAAATGATATTCTACTACCATTTATTTCATCATCACACATTAATTATGAAACTCGTTATAATGGGCTCGTAACGTTCACTTAGTCATTGTGTGAAAGAACAAAACATATAGAGTTAAATTTCTACGTTGTCCATGAAAAACTTCAATAAAAATAATTTCACTTTTTATTGATATCTTCTTTTCCATTAACATCTCCATTAAATCTTTGATTTTATCCCCCTTTAACCATTTTATCTCTCTGTTGGGATTAATCGACATATACTATCCAGTTTGTGAGGGGTTTAAGAACTTATTTCTGAAAACTTGTTTTACTAGAAGCGTGTTTAAAAATATATAATTAATTCATATATATCGAAGAGTAAAGTGCTTGAAAATAAAGTACAAAAAGTAAAATTTAAGGAAGAGAAAATGACACAAATATTTATCCTTGTTCCCCTTGTCAACCTAAGGGTACATCCAATCCCTCTATCTCCTTAATGAATTTTCCAATATATATATATATATATATATATATATATATATATATATATATATATATATATATATATATATATATATATATATATATATATATATATATATATATATATATATATATATATATATATATATATATATATATATATATATATATATATATATTTATATATATATATATATATATCAAGAGATTGAGTTACAAGCTTAACACTAAGACTCTTCTCAAACTAACCTTTAATACTCACACAAGAAAGCACACCACTTACTTGTTTACACAATAAATGCCAAACATTGTCGTGGACTTTGATTTACCTCGTCTCATAGAACTTTTTCCATAATCACCGAAGACTATTATGATCTTTATCAAATATTATGGTGAAACAAGTAACACTCAATTTTGTTGAGAAGTGAAGAACTCATGTAAGTTGTATAATAATCAGATCCAAATTATGATTTTTCTTTATTCTTATCAATATCACGTTTCAAATATATATTACTTTAATGCTTAGAATTTGTTAAGATTTAGAAACTTTTTTTGGTTTTCAAAAGTTCACAAAGTTTCAAACACTTTGAAAAATGAAGATCACTTGAAAGTGATATGTCAATTATAAAAGTCAAATTTGAAAGTTGCTAAATTGCTTCATAATTGTAAACAAGTATTTATATGTTCATAAAAGGTACCATTAAAAAATAAAAATTATTTAGAGATGTATTTTGGACCATTATAATGCTTAAACATGACATTGCTTCTTGAAAAATTGTGTCATTGGAAATGGCATTTGATTACTGGTTGCATCTGTTTCAAAATGTTAAATTTTACTGACTAGTAATCAATTACAAGTATATGATAATCGGTTACCACCTTAATTTTTTTTGCATAGAAGCATTTGACATCAGGTAATCAATTACATATATCTAGTAATTGATTACCACAACATATTTTAAAACATTTTTAAGTGGTTTCTGTCTTTTGTAGCTTTGTAAATAATCTACCTTATGTTTAAATGATATTTTTTTAGACTTTTAAGTGATATATGAGCTGAAAGGTGATCTATCAAAGATAAAGACATTGCTTAGTAGGATTGCTAGTTTTTTCTGAGTTTAAGAACTTATTTCGGAAAACTTGTTTTACTGGAAGCGTGTTTAAAAATATATAATTAATTCATATATAACGAAGATTAAACTTCTTGAAAATAAAGTACAGAAAGTAAAATTTAAGGAAGAGAAAATGACACAAATATTTATCCTGCTTCCCTTTGCCAACCTAAGGGTACATCCAATCCTTCTATCTCCTTAAAGGATTTTCCAATATATATATATATATATATATATATATATATATATATATATATATATATATATACATCAAGAGATTGAGTTACAAGCTTAACACCAAGACTCTTCTCAAACTAACCTTTAATACTCACACAAGAAAGCACACCACTTACTTGTTTGCATAATAAATGTCAAACATTATGGTGGACTTTGATTTATCCCGTCTCAAAGAACTTTTTCCAGAATCACCAAACATTATTATGGTCTTTATCAAATATTATGGTGAAACAAGTAACATTCAATTTTGTTGAGAAGTGAAGAACTCATGTAAGTTGTATAATAATCAGATCCAAAGTATGATTTTTCTTTATTCTTATCAATATCACGTTTCAAATATATATTAATTTAATGCTTAGAATTTGTTAAGATTTAGAAACTTTTTTTGGTTTTCAAAAGGTCACAAAGTTTCAAACACTTTGAAAAATGAAGATCACTTGAAAGTGATATGTCAATTATATAGGTCAGATTTGAAAGTTGCTAAATTGCTTCATAATTGTAAACAAGTATTTATATGTTCATAAAAGGTACCATTAAAAAATAAAAAATATTTAGAGATGTATTTTGGACCATTATAATGCTTAAACATGACATTGCTTCTTGAAAAATTGTGTCATTGGAAATGACATTTGATTACTGGTTGCATATGTTTCAAAATGTTAAATTTTGCTGACTAGTAATTAATTACAAGTATATGGTAATCGGTTACCACCTTAATTTTGTTTGCATAGAAGCATTTGACATCAGGTAATCAATTACATATATCTAGTAATTGATTACCACTGTATTGACCTTTGAAAAATATATTTTAAAGCATTTTTAAGTGGTTTTTGCCTTTTGTAGCTTTGTAAATAATCTACCTTAATGTTTAAATGATATTTTTTTAGAATTTTAAGTGATATATGAGTTGAAAGGTGATCTATCAAAGATAAAGACATTGCTTAGTAGGGTTGCTAAGAGATTGAGTTACAAGCTTAACACCAAGACTCTTCTCAAACTAACATTTAATACTCACACAAGAAAGCACACCACTTACTTGTTTACATAATAAATATCAAACATTGTGGTGGACTTTGATTTATCTCGTCTCAAAGAAATTTTTCCATAATCACCAAACATTATTATGATCTTTATCAAATATTATGGTGAAACAAGTAACACTCAATTTTGTTGAGAAGTGAAGAACTCATGTAAGTTGTATAATAATCAGATCCAAAGTATGATTTTTCTTTATTCTTATCAATATCACGTTTCAAATATATATTAATTTAATGCTTAGAATTTGTTAAGATTTAGAAACTTTTTTTTGGTTTTCAAAAGTTCACAAAGTTTCAAACACTTTAAAAAATGAAGATCACTTGAAAGTGATATGTCAATTATATAAGTCAGATTTGAAAGTTGCTAAATTGCTTCATAATTGTAAACAAGTATTTATATGTTCATAAAAGGTACCATTAAAAAATAAAAATCATTTAGAGATGTATTTTGGACCATTATAAGGCTTAAACATGACATTGCTTCTTGAAAAATTGTGTCATTGGAAGTGGCATTTGATTACTGGTTGCATCTGTTTCAAAATATTAAATTTTGCGGACTAGTAATCAATTACAAGTATATGGTAATCGGTTACCACCTTAATTTTTTTTTGCATAGAAGCGTTTGACATCAAGTAATCAATTACATATATTTAGTAATTGATTACCATTGTGTTGATCTTTGAAAAACATATTTTAAAGCATTTTTAAGTGGTTTCTATCTTTTGTAGCTTTGTAAGTAATCTACCTTATGTTTGAATGATATTTTTTTAGACTTTTAAGTGATATATGAGCTGAAAGGTGATCTATCAAAGATAAAGACATTGCTTAACCTTAACTTCAATGATCTTTTCCATTTTATTTTGATCATCTATTTGACTTTACCTTTTTCTTATTTTTTGATATTGTTGTCTTCATCAAAACCCCACAAAATTCATAAGAGAGATCTTCTTTACATAAAGATGTCTAGAGTGACTCGGAAAATATAGGAAGCAAGTTTCTCAACATGAACAAACATAATCATATAAGTCTTCTTCTATGAATGAAGTTCATTCTTTAAACACATAACTTGAACCAAATGTAAAAACACTTAGAATAATAATAATCTACCCGTTTATACAAAAAAGAATAAAATCAATGACATACAATTATAACAATAGAAACTATAAATATTGTTGTGATCATAAACAATACCTTTCAACAAATCAAGATTGAGAAACGGAGTTCTTGGGTGAACAATGAAATCAGTTATAATAAAGAGAGAAAAAAGAGATGATAAAGAAGAAAAAGGAAGAAGGATTAGGGGAAATTGCTATACTATTCAATTTCTCAATATTACAAAAGATTAAAAGTGAATAACATAATTGGCCACACTCAACTACCTGAGTGTTCTAGCCTATATATAGACTAACTAGATAACTTGCAACTCAAGCTAACCAAACAATTGGATCCATAACAGAAGACCCAATTCGACAAATATTTTGACAATACATATTAGAACAGACTTCGACTATAATATGTATCCTTCGACCACAGCATGCGGCCCAACTTCGACTTTATGCTTGTCTCCTGTCGAAATACATGAAAGTTATTCCTCGACAAAGTTTGAGTTTGACACAAAATATCACAAATATTAAGAAGAAAAAGTAACAATAAATTATGGATAAACAATAAAAAAAATATTTACTTGTTAATTTTCTCATATCCCTTTTTAATGATCATAATAAATAACATGCATATCATCAAAATGATTTTCTTCATATGAGGTGCACATGTATGTTGAGAAAGAACGTGTTTAGAAATATCAAAAGTTTAAATTTTGATTTTCATCACTAGTAGGAACATGTTTTCCCTGCAGAACAATTGACGATCTACTTTTAGAAGGATCAATAACATAAAATACTTGCTTTTCTTGGGATGCCATGATGAAAGTTTTGTTCATATAAGCTCCCTTGCGAAGCTTAGCCCGTGTGAATCCTAATTCATCAATTTGTACACCGGTATTACTGTCAATGTCGCAAACCTCTTTAATAACCTCAAAGTATGGTCTAGATGTGAATATAAGATTATTATCTTTTGAACTAGATAAGTACATGGATTCAGTCTCATCAATAGCCCCACTATTTTTTACAATACTATCATCATCCCTTTATTTTGTATAGAAGGAAAATTTAGTAATGTCGTATGCACTTCAAGTTATTACATTAAATTTAGGTTTATATGACATCTATTTAATTGTCTGAGATGCACTCACATAATTAGAAATTATTTCATTAAACTAATATATGAAGTTCTTATTATGCTCTATCAATAAAGATTTTTCATTCATCCAAAGGATTTTTTCCTTGATAAATCTTTTATGAGCGAATATGCAAGGTTGAACTTCAGAAATGTTATTCAATATATACAAATGTGCTTGAAAATCTACATCTCGGGCCATTGACTTAACATTTAAACCTTGAGTACATCTAACTTCCTACCTTCCATCTTGACATTGAGCATTCCTATAGATGATGCTTTAGACAAATAGTTAGAACAAAACTCAATAGCTTCTTTTGTGATGCACTTTTCAATGATCGAAACTTTTAGACGGTGATGGTTCTTTGTATAATCTTTAAAGATTTTCATATATCACTCTACAAGATACATCCACCTTAAATAAATTAACCATAAAATCTATTCTCCCCGACTAAATGAACAATTAAGTAAACCATAATGTAAAAAATGATGCAGGGAAATACATATCCAATTGATACAACATAGTTTTAGCATCACGTTCCAACTCATCTAATTTTTCTAGACCGATGATTTAATGGCATATAGCATTGAAGAATACACACAATCTAGTTATAGTTTCCCTTACATTTTTTGGTAAGATGCCACAAGTAGCTTTTGGTAGAAGTTGTTGCATTAAGACACGACGATCATGATATTTAAATCAATTAATTTGATATCTTTCACTGATACTAGTTTCTTGACATTTTATGAGTATCCTTAAGGAACTTTGATACCCTCAAAATATAACAACAACAACAACAACAACAAAAACAACAACAACAACAACAATAACAACAACAACAACAACCAAGACTTATCCTACTAAATGGGGTCGGTGATCAACTTTCGCCATGATGTTATATCCTAGACTATTTTTCTATCCAAATCATTTATTTTATGATATTTCTTAATAACTCCTTTTATAGTATTTTTAGATCTTCTTCTTCCTATAATTGCTTGGCTTGTCTCCATCTAATTTATTATCCTTACCACTGAATTTACAAGTCTTCTCTCTACATGCCCAAACCACCTAAGTCTATTTTCTACCATCTTCTCTATTGTAGGTGTTACCCTAATACTGACTTTAATACTTAAATTTATAATCCTATATTGTCTATTCTTACCACATATCAAACATAAAATCATCATTTATGCTACACTTACTTTGTTTTTGTTTTGATTCTTAACCACCTAACATTCTGTCATGAACAACATTGCAGGTCTTACTGCAATCTGATAAAATTTTCCCTTCATCTTGAGTGGTAGCTCTACATCACATAAAACCCCTGAAGCTCTCCTCCATTTCAGCTGCTCTACTTGAATTTGGGGGTTTACGTCCCCTTCTATTTCACTATCATTTTGTATTACAAACTAAAGATATTTAAACTGTGTAACTTAATGGATGATATGGTCTCTAATTTTCACCTTTAGGTTAGAAACACTTATTATTTTGTTGAACTTACAATCCATATACCGTGTCTTACTTTTTCTTTAGGAAAAAACTGAAGGTGAGATAATACTTAAAAGGGGGGGGGGGGGAGGGGGGGGGGGGGTTGAATAAGTATGAAAGATTAAGACTTAAAATAATCACACAATTATTTTTATCCTGGTTCGTTTAAACAACTACTTCAGTCCACCCTTCCTAGAGTGATTTGCCTTTCTCAACAAGGACTTAATCCACTATTAAATCAAACTGATTACAATAGTAACACCTAAGAACAACTGTTCTTAGTCTTCTCAAGAGCTACTGATTCCAACTGAATCCTCTTAAGGAATAACCTTTACAATCAATGTAAATTAAATACAAGAGTATTAATGCTTCTATAAAGCTTTTATCACAACAGTGATTTTTCTCTTAAGTTTAAGTACAAGAAATTCTAAGAAGAATATGAAATAGTGAGAGCTTAGAATAATATGATTTCTTTTCAGCAAATTTTTTTTCACTGAAGAATGTGGTGAAGTTCTCCTTTTATAGGCAGCTGATCCAAGGATGCTGAGCGTTGAAAAGAGAGTCCCAAAAAGGTCTGAGCCTTTTTGTCTTTACATCAACTGACCTTTCCTAGAAGTAGATAGCACAGAGAAATCCTTTTTGTCTGTGTAAGTGTGTCTAGCACAAATGAGGAAAGAGACGTTGAATAACTCCAACGGATATATTCTTGAATATTACTTCTTCAGTTTTCAGCAAGTTCATCAGAGTCTGAATGGATCAGAGTCTTCTAATGATATTCAGAACTTAGCTATATCAGAGTCTTCTGCAGCGTGTGTGCTTTCAGCGTGTTGATCATCAGAGCATATTTGACACAGAACTTCAGTACTTGGCAGCGTTGGTACTTTCAGAAACTTCTGTAGAATAATGCTTTGAGAAACTCTTCAATCAATATTCTTCTTTGCTTCAGATGCTTCAGCTTCAGATGCTTCTGACTAACTTCAGATGCTTCTGACTCAGAATGTTCTGGAGCTTCTTGCTTCAGATCCTTCTGGAGACTACGCTCAGGATCTTCTGTAAGGAGCAATCAGATTCTTCTGTAAGATGCATCTGGCGCTTCAGAGTCAGGATAACTTCTTGTATACAATACAGATTTGCTTCTAGAGAGTTAATTTCATTTGAATCTGCAGTAAAACTCTCAAACAAATTTTAGAGTATATAATTCTTAAATATAAATTTCCTAACAGTTATCATCAAAACAAAGAGTTATTATTAAGAACCAATCTGTGTTCTAACAATCTCCACCTTTTTGATGATGACAAAAAGTATCAGAAATTTTATTTAACTGAACATAAAGAATTATAACTCCCCTTGAGATGATGAATCTCCCCCTGAGTTAAATATGAAAAAGGAGTAGAAACTTCCCTTTTGTCTTGAGTAATCTTCAGAGTTAGATCTTGTTTGTTCTTATAACAATTTAGGGTCAGAATGTCTTGCAGATATATGATTCAGAGTTGACAATAGACAAATGATCTGAGAGACTCAGAGATTCTTTTATAGAATGTTCTTATCAAAAGTTCTGAAATAGTCAAGTTAAATATTAGATAAAATAGAAATGTCTGAAGATTCATTCTAGTGAAGTTATATTAACCAGTTCAGATCTTTATTTTCTCCCCCTTTTTTGTCATAAGCAAAAAGTAAAGACTTTTAAAAAGACAAATAAAAGGAACAATAAATAAGATAATTCAATGGAGAAAAAACTGATTCATTCAAAATAACAGAGCAAGAGTACATAGGTAAACATCAGAAGATATAACAATAAAATTCAGATGCAAACAACAGATGCAAAAATAGTAGAATGAAAAAAAATCTAAGAGTGTTTGGACAAAAGCATCTTCAATAGATCTGTAATCTCAGATGAGGATTGCTTTTGCTTTGACATCCACTTAGTCATGGTCTCATTCTTCTCATCTTGTTTTGACATCCATTCTGTCATATCCTCAGACTTCTTATCTTGCTTAGCCATCCATGATTTTATTTCTGACTGACCAGCCTCCAGAGCAGCAATCTTGTCTTCAAAGTCTGGATGTTCTGTCTTTATCTCAGATGAAGAAGGTGGAGGTTCTGCATCCTGAACAGAGTCAATTGCCATTGGTTCTGTAGATCCTGAAGAGGGTTCTACCAGAGTCATAGTCAATGCATTGGCAGTAGGTTCTGTTGGAGGTGGAGGAGCATCTAAACGAAGCAGAGGTTCAGTTTTGTTGACAGTCCAGAATAGAGTCCTGTCAGCTCTGAGCTTTGCATCATCAGAACAGACGTTCTTCAGATTTGAAGCTACAGTGTTGAATCTGTTTATGAATCCTTTCTAGATGATGTCAGATTCATTTGCATCCATAGTTTCAGAGCATCTCTTTTGAACAGTACCTAAAGACATCTGTATTTCTTGCAAAAAAGTTTGAAATAAATGATCAATATTAAGTCTGGGCTGTGGTTTAAGCAAGGTTTCCAGAGTCATCTGTTTAGGTTTGGGAGATGGTGGTAAAAGTGATTTTTGGATGGAAATCAGAGGAGGGGGATAATATGGAATGAAAGGAATTTCTGGTTTTTGAGGTAAGGATCTGTTTAAAGCATTAAGCAGATGAGGTTTTGGTCTTGTGCGTGGGCAAACATCATCAAAGGGTTCATTAGAGTATGGTATGAAAGCAGATGTTGGTGGTTCAACAGATGCAACTGTGTTATCAGATGCAGGTTGCAGAGCTGAAACAACAGCTTTACCAGAGGTTGTAGATATTGTGGCTAAGGATCCTACATTGTTCATTGATTGAATATAAGACAAAATCACAGATGGAAGAGCCTGTCTGAGTTTTGGTTTCAGAGGGTTGAGGGGTTCAGAAGGCTCAACTCTATCATAAAAATCTTTCAGTTTGAAACCATAAGATAGATTATGATAAAGAGAAGAAACATGGGCACAAGATATACCAGATGATGATGGATTGGAATTGGGGATTAACATATCAGATGATGGTGCAGGTGGAGGCATAGGATCTGGAATGGGAGTTTTAGAAGGTATGGTTGATTGAGATTCTGGTTCATGTACAGGGTATTTGTCAGATGGAGAAATTAGAAAGTCTGGGTGGATTTCTGATTCTGATGAGTTGGAGGATGTTGTAGGTGTACAAGAGGTAGAAGAAACTTGAAACACTGTTTTTAGTGGAGTGACATCAAGAACTTTTGTCTCAGGGATTTGAGGTTCAGATGTGTTGGTAGGTTCTGAAGGAATGTCAGATTGTTTGGATGGAGGTTCTGAGATTGGTGAATCAGAAGGAATAATTATTGGTTCTGATGAAACAGGAGCAGAGGTTACTTTTGTGGGTTCAGAAGTAACAGGTGCAATAGTTTCAGAAGGTGGATTATTTGATGGTGGATTGTCAGAGGCTTTTTCTGTTTGAGCTTCTTTGGGTTGGTTTTCTGGATGTTCAGAGGTTTGTTGTTGATCAGATTGTTATTTTTAAGATGGTTGTTGTTTTGATGGTTGTGGTTCTGTTGGTTGTGATTCTGATGGTGATGGACGTGGAACAAAGTGTTTGATGTGTATTATGGGTTGAGATGGTTTTGATACAGAAGCAGTAGTTTGTTTTTGAGGTGAAACAGAACTAGGGGCAATAACAGAAGTGGTTATAGTAACAGGTGGTTTTGGAACAGACTTAATGTTTGAATCATTAATAACAATATTTGCAGAAGTGACAGATGTTTTAGTACCTTTTACTTTAAACCTCTTGGCAGGTACAAAAGCAGCTTCTTCAGAATCCTTTCTCTTCAAGAGCTTCTTGGGCCTCTCAGCAATCTTGACCTTCTTCTGGACAGGTTCAGATTCTTCTACAGGCTGAGTCCTTTTCCTCTGAAGTGGTACTTCTTCTTCTTCTCCTGCATCTGGTAGTGGTTGTTTGACAAGTTGAAACACATTGGCTGGAACAGGTATTCCTTCCTTCTTGCATTCCTCTATATACATAAGCACTATATGTCTGGGTTCTTCAGCAAAGAATAGAGGAAAGTCATCTACAGGAACCCTCTTATTTAAATCAGACATATTCAGCCTCTTGGGAGCAGTAGTGAGTTCATCAACAATTTTGAGTCTCAGAAGACTTTTAGCGTTCAGAGGTTTTCCCATAATAAACTCTAATTCCTCTGTAACCCCAGCAGCGTACAGAGCAGTCACTAAACCATTTTCAGTGAGAAGATCTGAGATCAACCTTCCAAAGGGGATCCAAGTCCTGATCTTCTGGCCTTTCTCTTTCACAGATTCTCTAGATGCGTTGATATGATTCCACAGATGCATGAACAGAATGTAAGGAAGATCTACCTTGGTGCTCTGACTAAGGCAGTACATGAAATAGATCTGTTCATTATTGACATAATCTGGAGAATTGGTTGATTTCCTGTGGTGGATGCATCCCATGAAGATCTTGGCCCAGATCTTGTAATCAGGCTTCAGATCTTTGAATCTGTTAGAAGCTTGACCAGCAGTCATAACTTCCTCATAAACTTCTTCCATGTCCACACGCCCAGCTGGCAAGTGGGAAACACCATCTGTTTCTTCATAACCTATCAATCTTCTGATTAGATCCTCTGTGATGATAATCTCTTTTCCCAGCACAGATGATAAGATGAACTTGGGATAAACTGATGCATGAATCTAGAATTCTTTCACAAGGAGAGGGTAAACTGGTCCAAACAACCTATCAAAGTACTTAACCCATCCTTGAGCTCTAACAATGGAACGAAAATCAAATCCATTATCTGCCAGAGAATCAAACTCAACCATAGATTCACACAGAACTTCTAGTTTATCAACAGGCGTTAGAAGTGTTCTTTTGGGAGGAGAATATGGAGCAACACCCAAGTTTTCTGAAGTCACAACAGCCATAGTAGATTGGAACTGAGCAGTTGTTGATGATGAAGTTCCCATTGAAGAATACTTTGTCAAACACTTAGGTTTTGGGTTTTTATGCAGAGAAAATAGGAGATGAAAGCGCATGAAAATTCTGAGAGAGTGAAAAGTGTGAAAGTGAATACCAAACAAGTATTTATACTAAACACTTAGGCACATCAACAGTCAGAAAAACGCACGTTTGAACAAGCATTAAATGAAGAGAATAAAAATCATTTCAAATCAATAAATGCTTCTGACAAATTAGGGGGAAAACCAAGATTCTTACTATTCAAACTTCACCTCAAACGTCTCTTCAATTATGTACACGCCACCTCTTCAGATTTTGTGTGACACGTGTTTACTTGCATGCTGTTCTGAATTCTCTTAAGAAATGAAACGTTAGCCAACGTTCAGATCTTCTAAAGATGGTTAGTTCAGAGTTTCACATCAGAAATATTGATCAGACTAGAATAAACAAACAGAAGAAATACTTCAGAGCATTTAAGAATTTTTTTTTTGCATCTGTAACAATTTGCTTCTGATAAATATCATTCTGGACAAAAATCCATACCAATATTTTTTAGAATAAAATTGAATCTATCTTCAACAAGGGGTTTTGTAAAAATATCTGCCCATTGATGATCTGTATCAACAAAGGCTAAATTTATGATTCCCTTCTGAACATAGTCTCTGATGAAATGATGCTTAATTTCTATATGTTTTGCCTTAGAATGTAAAATGGGATTCTTGGACAAGCATATAGCAGAAGTATTATCACAAAAGATAGAAATGTTACTTTCAAAAATTTGATAATCTTCTAGTTGACTCTTCATCCAGAGCATCTGCGTGCTACATCCAGCAGCAACAATGTATTCAGCCTCTGTGGTTGAAAGTGCAATTGTGGGTTGCTTCTTGCTGTACCAGGAGATTAAATTTCTTCCTAGAAATTGACAACTTCCAGAAGTACTTTTTCTTTCCACTCTGTCTCCAGCGTAGTCAGCATCACAGAATCCAACTAATTTGAAATCATCAGATTTTCTGTAACACAAACCCACATTAGAAGTACCTTTCAGATACCTTAGAATCCTCTTGACAGCTGTCAAGTGTGATTCTCTAGGATCTGATTGGAATCTAGCACACAGACAAACACTGAACAATATGTCAGGTCTAGAAGCAGTAAGATAAAGAAGAGAGCCAATCATACCTCTGTAGAGCTTCTGGTCTACTTTCTTACTTACCTCTTCTTTTCCAAGTGAGCTAGTAGGATGCATTGGAGTCTTTGCCAGCTTGCTGTCAGACATGTTGAATTTCTTCAGAAGTTCTTTAACATACTTTGTCTGATATATGTAGGTGCACTCTGGAGTTTGATTAACTTGGATTCCTAGAAAGAATCTGAGTTCTCCCATCATGCTCATTTCAAATTCTTCCTGCATACATGTAGCAAACTCCTTTCCAAGCATAATATTTGTTGATCCAAAAATAATATCATCTACATAAATTTGGCAAATTAGAAGATCTTTCTTAATTGTTTTACAGAATAATGTTGTATCCACTTTGCCTCTGATGAAATTCTTTTCCAGAAGAAAATTACTCAATCTCTCATACCAAGCTCTGGGAGCTTGTTTTAATCCATATAGAGATTTCTTTAATTTGAAAACATGATCTGGAAAATTTTCATTTTCAAAACCAGGAGGTTGGTGGACATAAACTTCTTCTTCTATAATACCATTAAGAAAGGCACTTTTAACATCCATCTGATACAGAGTGATGTTATTTTGTGCAGCAAAGGAAATAAGAAGGCGTATAGATTCTAACCTTGCCACTGGAGCATATGTCTCAGTGTAATCAATACCTTCTTGCTGACTGTACCCTTGAGCAACCAGCCTTGCCTTATTCCTCTCAACTTCTCCTTTCTCATTTAGCTTTTTTCTGAAGACCCATTTTGTACCAATTATATTGAATCCTTAAGGTCTTTGAACTAGATCCCATACATCATTTCTGCTGAATTGATTTAGCTCTTCCTGCATGGCAATAATCCAATCATTGTCTTGCAGAGCTTCTTCTACAGAAGATGGTTCAATTTCTGACACTAGTCCAAATAGTGATGCTTCAGATGATCTTAGAAAGGATCTTGTTCTGATGGGATCATCCTTCTTTCCAATAATGACATCCTCTAGATGAGAAGCTTTAATTCTGGATGATGATCCTCTAATAGTTGACTCTTCAGAAATGTTAAGATTATTCATCTGAGAAGTTAAGGGAGTTGTGTCGCTACTGCGAAAATCGGCGCCGGCTTGACAGGAGAGTCGCCACCGTGCGTTATTTATCCCTCAGAGCGGGAAAGGAAACGCTCGAAGTAAACCTCGCAAAGACGGGGAAAGGTATGGTCATCGCAACCAAAACCTGGATTCGGGAGTCGGTTACGCAAGGGGAAGGTATTAGCACCCCTCACGTCCATCGTACTCGATGGGATCCACGCTTGGTGTTTATAGGTAACAGGGTGTATTATCTATCTACGCTACTGGCTGGTCTGAAAAGAAAATAAAAGGACAGGACTCGACAGAACATACGGTGTTCTGGGCCTACGTATTCCCTCGTGCAATGGGAAAGTCAGAGTCAACGTAGTTCGACCTCCTACGTCTAAACAGGGGAAAGGTTGCTCGCCAGGACATCGCGTCCTGTGCCTACGTACTTTCATCTGGTATGAAAGATCAGAGCAAACGTAGTTCGGCAAACTACGGGTAAACAGGGGGGCTCTCACACAGCAGTGAGAAAACAAACCGGTCTCTAAGGCTCGGGAACCCACAACTATGATCTGGTCTCAAATGCACTCGGGCAGGAGAAAGGGATAACAATTAGTCGTTAGCGGGGAAGTCTCGATCGCACAGCCGCGAGAGAACAAAGGTTAGTTGTTAGTGTGCTCGCTAGGATATCGCATCCTATGCCTACATATCTTCGTCTGGAACGAAGAATCAGAGCAGCTGTAGTTCGGCTAACTACGGATCAAGCTACTCAAAAGCTCCTACAGAAAGGAAAGGGAAACCCTAGAACTATACCTGAGAAAGGGGAATCTACCTACTGCTATCACTCCTGGTTGACCATCCTAATGGCTATCATAACATCTCCGCAGCGGAGAAGTCAGAGCTCCTAAGGGATCATGGCAACAGGACTAAACTACAAACAAGAAACTGCAAAGTAAAGAAATACTGAGAATATGCATGAATGCAACAACTAGACAAACAAGGCGCGAAGGCCGCAAACCACAGAGGCAAGGGAGCTCAGCTCTACCAAATACCAACAAGCAAAGCCACGCAATAACAAACAAGCAGAAGGAGGACCACCTCAACTTCTCATGCACACAAAGTCTACTTCTAAGATGCACCTATTCAGAACTATCTAGATGAACACCTAAGTCTAATGCAACATAACATCACACAAGTCAAACAATACAAAGAGACTAACCCTGAGCAGGGCCTCTAAACAAACAAACTTCTAATCTATCTCTAAACTAAACTCTATGCAACACCTTAAGCAAAGATCTAAGCAAAAACTCTAATCAGAACCCTAAGCAAGAGGAATCAATCCCAGTCTCCAAGCTTCAGAACAAGCTTACCAAAGAGAGGGAGCTAAGCAGACAAACTCATAGTGCCTTCCTCAGGAAAGTACCCGGAGGTTACTACTCAGGAATCGTATCCTATGCGGCTCGACAACTGTGATCAGTTTATATTCCTCCTCAGGAGAAATTAAACTCACATGAAGGCTCCGGCGTCACTGGATAATTGAGAAAAACCTATATGCACTAAGGGAACTAAGTGAACAGACTCATAGGACCTTCCTCAGGAAAGTACTAGGAGACTGACACTCAGGAATCGTATCCTACGTGGCTCAACAACTGTGATCAGTTTACATTCCTCCTCAGGAGAATTTAAACTCACAAGTTGGCTCCAACATCACTGGATACTTAAGAAATCCTAGATAAACTAATGGAACTAAGTGAATAGACCCATAGGACCTTCCTCAGGAGAGTACTAGGAGACTTCCACTTAGGAATCGTATCCCATGTGGCTCAACAACATGTGATCAGTCTACATTCCTCCTCGGGAGAAATTAAACTCACAAGTCGGCTCCGACATCATTGGATACTTACGAAAGAGGTGAGAAGAAAGAATGAAAGTCATTCATAGTGCCTTCCTCAGGAAAGTACCATAAACTCCCTTCAAACTTCAGGATCTCGAACCTCACAAACAGACAACAAGCTCCTAGACTAAGCCTCAATCCACTGCATCCTTGCAAGCTTCAGCAGGACCCCCATCAGCTCCTACCTTCAAGAAGAACCCACAGGCCAACAAACCTCAAAGAACTATCTTTGAAGTTCAACCATAGTTGAACTTCAAAGTCAGAAGTCATCAAGACTTTTCCTAACTTCAGGCTCAGACAAATCACATCAGGACATCCTACAAAAATCTGATAAAAAAACTATGGGAAACCTACATGGCTCTATGACAACATACTGAAAAATCAGAACAAAATTCAACACCAGATGAAAGAACTAAAATCAGCAACACAGACATATCCACAAACCAGTTTATTCAACATCAATAATAGTGGAAAAATGCAATTAAAATGAAAATGCATGATTAAGCTAATGTTTTTGTACTATAAAATTCTACACTGAATCACGAGTCTACAGAAAAAAGAACGGAATTATTTGACTAAACCTACCATTTTTTATGAATTTTCTAATGATATGCATGCATTGAAAATATTAAAACATCAATTAAATGGAAAATATACACAAAAATAGGAAATAAAAATAAAATGGCATTTTTATTTTTATTTAATTTTCTAGATGCTTTCATGAAATGGTAGAAAAAAAGAAGAATTAAAAATCACTCATTTACATTTTTATTATGATTTATTTAATATGCAAGGAAAACAAAAGAAATTGAAAGAAATAAAATTGAAATAAAACTGGAGGGGGGTTTAAACAGCAACACTTATGAGTTATTAAAGCATTGGGCCCTACAGGTGGGGGTGTTAACAGCAAAAGGGCGTAGGCCCAAACTTATTAACCAAAGAAAAACAACAAAAACTGAACTGAAACGCAGGGGGGTGCAACGCTAGCAAATTTTCAGTTCATACCATTACTGGGCTTACGCCCAGGGGGTGCTATTAGTAATTAGGGCCTAAGGCCCAAACTGATTACTCTGTCTCTCATATGCCAGGGAGGTGAACGAGTAACAATGGTGTAGTGTCTCAGCAATACGCATTTGGGCTTTGAACCCAGCCCAACCCTAACCAGAAAACCCTAATCCACAAAACCTAATTCACTCTCAATCTCTCTGGTACTGTTCATCCTAACCACCTAGCGCCGTTTCGTTCGTCTTCTCTCTGCAACCTCTCCCTATCTGAAGAAATCTCAATCAACCTCAAACACCAACCTAGCAACATGATCAATCTAAGCCTAACTGCTCTAAATCATCATCAAACACATTACCAAGATCAAACCCCCAGCATTATACAACAAACCACGCGTCAATTAATCCCTCAAAACCCTAACCAATCTATGAATCGTTGAAGGCAACGCAATCTAACGAAGAACACGCAAGGAGTTTTAGAAAGCATACCTGGGGATTAGTTCGCCTTCTTTGAAGGACTTTTCTGAAGACGCTATAGATGAAGGTTGGAGCGAAGAAATCTGGAAATCTCCTGGAAGCAGACAACGAATCTGGAGATCTGGATGAGTGCGCTTGTGTTCTTCATAGATCCAGATGAAGACGATTTGGACGCATCTGAAATTTGAAAATCTTGGTGGCTTTGTTGAAGAACGAGGAATCTTGATGAAGCTGGGAGGATTGAAGGACTTATGGAGGTTTGATGGCGTTCTGGAGATGGCGTTCTGGAAAAGTTGTATGAAGGTTTGAGGAATTTCTTTATGAAAATGATGAATATTCAAGCGTTCTGGAAATTCTGGGATGAGGATGATGGCGTTCTGGAAAAGTGGATGAAGATTGTTGGCGTTCTGGAAATTCTGATGAAGAACGATGAAGGTGAACGAAGGAGCAAGATGAAGATTGGAGTTTCTGGAGATTCTGGGCGTGAAACGAACTCCGGCGAGCCGTTGCGGTGGCCGGAAGACGTTGGGGATCACCGGCGGTGGGAAGTTACGGCGAATGCATGGCCGCCGGTGAGGTTTCTGGTGAAGCTCCGGTGGTAGCTGTGAGGCGACAAGTGGCGCGCATGCGCAGAGAGAGAGAGAGTGTGGGACAGCTGGGGGACACGTGTGTGAGCTGGGGAAGTCTGAGTGGTGTGAGGTGGGGTCCTCCTGAGTGGGACGCGTGGGGCCTTATATACTTGACAAGTGGCGCTCCTTGGCCAAAAACTGCACAAAAAATTGACTTGGACTGAACGTCACACATTGGGCCTCCAACAACTGCATTTTGGCCCACGAAAATCTGGGCAGAACCTGTTAAAAACTGAAAACTAATTAAAGAATATTAAACCTAATTATCTAATCAAAACAATTAACACCTAATTAACCAATGATTAATCCTAATAAAATCTAACAAATTCAATTAAATCCTAAACAAAAGATTTAAATCCTAATTATCCTAATTAAGCCTAAAAATGATTAAAACCTAATTAACTCTAAAAAGAAGGATTAAAACTCTAATTAATTCTATATCAACCTAATTAAATCCAAAAATGATTAAGAACCTAATTAACTCTAAATCAACCTAATTTCTATTAAAGTTCTACCACTATTTAATATCTATTAAAATCTATTATTAATAAAAGAAAAAAACTATATTATTTCCTATATTATCTAAAAAAACACTCAAAACTCTACTAATCCTAATTTTTATCATTCTATTTAATATGCTAAGAAAAATTCACTAATATTCTAAAAATGATAAAAGCTATTTAAATTCTATTAAAAATTCTACAAATGATTAAAACCTATTTAAAATATTCTATAAAATTCTAAAAAGAGGATTAAGCTATTAAAATATTCAAAAACCCTATTTAAATTCCAGAAAAATCTATAAAGCCTGTTAAAAATTCACAAAAGCCTATTAAACCCTAAAAATGCAGATGAATGCACATGACCCCCGTAAAAGAGCGCACGAGACCAGATCGAATCGAACAGAGATCCCCGGGCATCAGAATATCATCAAAATCACTGTGCAAGCTAAAAATCACCGAGGAGCGCACAATTTCCTGAAAATAAAACCCCGATAATCTGGACTGAATCTGCCATATCTGATAGACGAAAGTCAAGCTGTAAACTCTGATATCCCCTGTTTTGCACAAAAATCATCTGTCTGATTTGCGAATATGAATTTAAACCATGAGTCAGATAGGAGAATCAGTTGGTCAAATTTTAGGGTGCAACAGCTGCCCCTATTCAAGCGACTTGGACCTGAAGGGCTTGAAGAGCGCTCAGCCTTCAAACATTCAGAGGTACGAGACGGTTGAATACAAATAAAACCCGAAAATTTGCCAACCGCGAGCATATACTGTAAACTGCTTGGGGAATAAAGTCCAGAAAACTGAGTCCAGTCATTATGGCACCAAACTGATCAATCATCTGATAAAGAACTCCTGATTTGAATACCCGTTGCTTGTGATACCCCATATAACAAACCCTAGGGTTGCAACAGAACACCTGATCCTTTCACATTGCCTACTGATAGGCAGGAAGAGAAATATACTCACATCGCCCAAAGATGGACGGGAAGACACCCTGATTGAATACTCACCTCGTCTAAAGATAGACAGAAAGACAACATTAATCTCCCAATTCACGTCGTCTAAGGATAGACGGAAATACACCATAATCTCCATATTCACATCGTCTAAGGGTAGACGGCATCATCCTGATCGCATACTCACATCGTCTAAAGATAGACGGGAAGAAATAATCTCCGTACTTGCATCGTCTAAGGGTAGACGGAAAGACACCATTAATCTCCATATGCACATCGTCTAAGGGTAGACGGGATCATCCTGATTGATGAACAGATCAATATTCACATCGTCTAAGAGTAGACGGGATCATCCTGATTGATGAAACAAATCAATATTCTCATCGTCTAAGAATAGACGGGATCATCCTGACTGATGAACAAATCAATATTCACATCGTCTAAGAGTAGACGGGATCATCCTGATTGATGAAACAAATCAATATTCACATCGTCTAAGAGTAGACGGGATCATCCTGACTGATGAACAAATCAATATTCACATCGTCTAAGAGTAGACGGGATCATCCTGATTGATGAAACAAATCAATATTCTCATCGTCTAAGAATAGACGGGATCATCCTGACTGATGAACAAATCAATATTCACATCGTCTAAGAGTAGACGGGATCATCCTGATTGATGAAACAAATCAATATTCTCATCGTCTAAGAATAGACGGGATCATCCTGACTGATGAACAAATCAATATTCACATCGTCTAAGAGTAGACGGGATCATCCTGATTGATGAAACAAATCAATATTCTCATCGTCTAAGAATAGACGGGATCATCCTGACTGATGAACAAATCAATATTCACATCGTCTAAGAGTAGACGGGATCATCCTGATTGATGAAACAAATCAATATTCACATCGTCTAAGAGTAGACGGGATCATCCTGACTGATGAACAAATCAATATTCACATCGTCTAAGAGTAGACGGGAAGAAATTCTTAATCTCCATACTCACATCGTCTACTGATAGACGGCATCATCCTGATCGATGAACCAATCAATATTCACATCGCCTAAGGGTAGACGGGAAGCAATAATCTCTGAATTCACATCGTCTAAGGATAGACGGGATCAAATTCTTAATCTCCATACACACATCGTCTAAGGATAGACGGAAAGACACCATAATCGCAATTCAACACCAACCCTTGAATTTCAGAATCCTTCTGTCTACGGGAATTGATGGAAAGATCAACATCTTTGAAGGGGCCACATCGTCAGTATGGACTGACGGTAAGAAAAACCACCTTTTAAAGAACCATGTCGTCAATAAGAATCAACGATCACGCAAACTGAACATTCTTCGAAGAACCTCGACATCAATAAGGATTGATGGTCAGAAAAGTCCCTCTTAAACGTCATCATATCCAATAACCAGAAAGAGAACCAATATCCAAAATCATTTTGAAACCCCTCAACAACCAAGGATAGCCGGAGAAGACTCGCTGGGGAAACACCTCATCATATGTATGATCTGGCAATAAGAAACCCGCTGGACAGTAACCAAAACTTCACATCGTCTACTGATAGACGGAAAGAAAAGCCACTTGCCGGAGAAACCCTATTTTGAACCTTATTGAAAATCCATCAAAACTTCACATCGTCTACTGATAGACGGGAAGAAAAGCACATCCTGGGGAAACCCCTTCTTGAAACCTTACTGCGACCACCCGCAACTTCACATCGTCTATGGATAGACGGAAAGAAAACCACACTCGTACTCAAGACGTCTAATGCTAGACGGAGAAATCCACTTATTGGAGGAACACATCGTCAATATGAATTGACGGGAAGAAAAGTCTGTCGATATCAGATGACTGCTTGATCAAAGCACAACTATCATAAGATCTGATACAAATAATCCGCTGAATCGTCTGAATACTGCTGCTGGATAAATGTCCCTGAACTGATCACAGAGTAATTCACGCGCCATATGAGGCTGATAGAAAACCTGACTTATGCCTCGTATGCATATGCAAATGCTTTAATCTTTCTACAGCGTAATGCTCCGTCCTAGATGGAAGTGCTACGCATTTTGAAAATGTCGTGCAGGTATGATGCAAATATGACGATGCATGCAATATGCTAGCAGGCTCGAGCTGCCGGAGAAGGCCGGGTACAGAAAACCACTTCAGCAAAATAAATGCTGAAGGCGAGGCCAACTTTGCTGGGGATAAACTGGATATCACTGAATTATTCCAGCAAAATAAATGCTGGGAAAGTGAAATCAACTCTGCTGGGGCTATTGGGAACTTAAACGAACACCTCGACGAAGTAATACTCTGCTGGGGAATATAATTCCGCTGTGAAATAGCAGACGCGCCGAATATGATTAGACTCCTCTGGGGATAGATTATCCATGCCAATGACAAATTGGACTTCGCTGGAGAAAATGGAGGGAGTCTTCCTGCGCTCTGATGAAGCTCGGATCTGGAAATTGATGCGCCACCACGGATGGGCTTCACAGTAATCGCAAACATGGATTTGAGCTCTTAAGCTATCTTGCTGAATTAGGTACAACTAACGCTGGAAAATATTCTTCATGAATACACAGTCTTTTAGTGAAGAGTCAAGGGATAGTGACACGACTTCCCGCATTTATCTCGCTCTCGAAAAATTAGCTAAATCTGCTCGAATAACTCTGAATGGCTTTGCTGGTACGGAGAACAACAATCCTTTCGCTTCTGATATGCCCCAGCCTACAGGACATCTGTGGGGATAGTCTTCGAAAGGAAATCTGCAAATCTGAGCCTCGATGGTCTGATATAACATGCCTCAGCGTTCTGAACTTCTGCGAGATACTTCACCTCACCCGCTTCTCGCGCAACCTTTGCGCGCTTAAGATGGTCTGCCCTTGACTGTGATGACCTTGCCCCGATTATCTGATTCAGAGTAGCGCTCTTGACCGTATTCGCCTGAATCTCAACCTGATTGCCCTAGAATAACTGACTTCGAAAAGCTGACCTGACTGGGGATCACAATAAAAGCTTGCCCCCGCTCTCGGAATCATTTGGGCGTTCTGCATTCTATCTTGACCATACTTTCCACTGTAGGAAACTTTCCTGCTGTCCAGCGCTTACTCGCAAGTAAAACAAGTTGTTCTGCATAAAAGATGTATTAATGCAACGCATATGACAGCTTTGACATCCAATCTGTTCACTGGGAAAAGGAAAAACCAGTTTATGGCATATGATGCATAAAACATTTATCAACATCAGTACCAACATGGTAAGAGGAACCTTTTTAGGAGTCAGAATCGACGTGACCTTTACCGGAGTATGCTTTCGAAACAACCTGCTTCAATTAGGACTTTTGAAGGTTGTAACGTGGTCAGGTTCATGGTTTTGAAAGGAAAGGATAAAGGCTCAAAGTTTGCTTTAACCCACCCATTCTCCTTGATGTTCTCCCATCCTACGTTCAGCTAATTTGACCTTAGCGCTCACCTCTCAGAGGTTGAAAGATAGGAGTGATAGTTCGAGAAACCTTTGGATTTTGGAGTGACAGCCACTCACTTTTCGTCTTTGAAATTTGAGATCACACGACTCGTATTTCCATCGAAGCTTTTTCTTTTGATCCTTTTCATCTTTTTCTTTTCATATCCCTAACTTTTGCCTGGACTGACTCCTTTCGAGTTTCTTTTGATTTTTTAAGTCCAGCGGGATGCCCTCATTTTTGCCTAAGTCATTTGTTTTGAAGTTTTCTCGACTTAGCGGGCTTTTGATTCCTTTTTTTTTTCATTTTTTCCTTTCGAACAAGTCGTGTGACACTGGTTGCCTGACTCTTTGGGAAACGATGTGGCCGTCACACTCTTGATTGAACCATTGTGGTCTTTTAGGTACGACCTCTAGGGGTGTGATTGATCCTTGAACGGACACTCCTTTTGCAATTTGGACGCTCGGTCAAATTAACTAACACCTACCCTGCCCCAGGTTATGATTGAGGGTTTTTCATTCACAGAAAGAAACTCCTACTACAAGGCTCAAAGGGGTTGACAAGGGATTATCTTCCTTATGTCTCCGGTGTTTAGGGATTTGAAACAATGCCTGTACATCATCAACAGGTTTTATTTCAAAAGCATACAATCGGAATTTGCATGATGTCGGTCATTTTCGTCATCCTCCCCAAATTCTTCTTAACCAAGCGTTGGACATTTGTAGACACAGTTAGTGAACATGAATGGATTTAATCAAAACATGCATATTTATTTCATTATCATCAATTTGAATGAAAACAACAAGTTTTACCAACAAGATTACAAATTCAAACAGGAAAGCAACTACAAATGTAAAGCAATGACAAGCTAAAACAAAGAAAATACGCTAGCTTCTGAGAACCGGGCTTTTGCATCTGCCCTGCTGCTGAACCAGCTATCTTTTTTAGAGGCAATTCGATGTTGTCCTGATCTGCTTTCAACGACCCAGCCAAATTATAGAGCCCTTCCTCCTTCATTCAGATGATTTGGGGACCTCTTGGCCCGAAGCTGATTACTGCACTATCAAGCAGATCCTGCACTTTGTGCTTAAAAGCATGGCAACCTTCTATATCGTGACCCGGGGCTCCAGAATGAAACTCACAGCGCTTGCTTGCATCATAACCAAACGGGGGAGCTCCCGTTATTGGCGCCAGAGTTCTTTTCTCTACCAGGTTTAATCCCAACAATGTCTGCAACAAATCGGCATATGTTGAGGGAGGCTTCTCAAACACTCTTCTCGGTTTACTACCCTGGAATCTTCGCTGAGCTTGCTGTGCCCCCTGCTGAGGCTGCTGCTGCTGGTGTCGGGTTGATTTTTGAACACCCTTTGTATCAAATGCAACATTGGTTTCTTGACCTTCAATGTACTGATTAACGCTCTCCTTATGCTTAACCATTTTCTTTCTCAGATCTGCCCCAGGAATAGGCAACAATTGTGGGCCTGGAGATTCTGACACCATGGAGTCCAGGATACGCTTCTGACCCACTGCGGCTTTAGAAACATCTGTCATCTTAGCATCGACTGAGACAGGAGCAATATGCACAGCTACGCCGCCCGGCGTGAATTCAATATCGTGCGAGTCAATCAGGTCTTGAACATTGTGCTTAAAAGCATGACAACCCTCGATGTCGTGTCCGAATGCCCCGGAATGAAACTCACATTGCTTACTGGCATCGTACCCTTGAGGAAACACTCTCGTTGGTGGTGCCAACGTTCTCTTCTCAACCAGATTAAACCTCAATAGGGTCTGCAAGAGCTCAGCATAGGTCATAGGCGGCGCCTCAAATATTCTCTTTGGCTTCCCTTCCTGGATCCTCTGTTGAGCCGGACGTATCTTCTGTCGCTGCTGCTCAGGTTCCACATGCACGGGTGGCGCGAGCTTCTTCATTGCGGCTTCAAATAGCTGATCGTCTTCTTTTCTAAGCACATTCTTGACTACCTCCATGATCAAGCTCATTTGGGTCTTCAGCTGACTGTTCTCCTCTTTGAGAATCTTCTGCTCCAGACGCATCTCTTGCATGTCTCTTATCATCTGCCCCAGCTGGCTTTGGACTTCGCTCAATTCAAACTGATTCTGTTCCATATCTCTGAAGGAGTTCCTGCAATAAACTGGAACGATGAGGAAATAAGGCCCACGGTTCTGATATACCTGCTAAATGATAATGCAGCGCGGAAAGCAAACACATATTCACAACGAGACAAAGAGGAACTCAAGCTATAAGCACACAGACAAACATCTCCCACGCATGTACAACCAACAAAATCAGCAGGTAAACACAAATGAGTATGAATATAACGACCCCAGCCAACAATCCTGGTGGTGATCGGCAGACACTAGTGCACAAAAACTAAATGGATTAAGCAGAGAAAACAGATGCGGCATCCGGCACAGAAACCTCTAGAAACTTCTCCCATATTCAACTGAACTCTCTGATTGACAATCTTCAGAGCACACACTTCCTGTGGAGTCTTCCATGACATTAACTGACGAACCCCCACAACTGGAAGATGGAAAATCATTAATCTGAACACAACCCTGAGAAGTGATGCAAATACGGCTAGAGTCTAACAGATCCTGAGTCTGACTTCTAAGCACTTTACAATCATTTGTTGAATGACCCTGTGCCCCAACATGGTACTCACAGCGGGCGCTGGCATCAAAACCTGGAGGATATGGTGGAATCACCGGCTTAGTCTCCTTCGGCACTATCAATCCACTTCTGACCAGATCTGGCAACAACTGACTGTACGACACCGGTAGCTGAGTAAACTGCCTTTCAGGTTTCCTTGGTCTTCGTGGAGCATGCTGACGCGATCGGCGATAGGATGACCGTTGACTTGAAGTGTCTGAAAACTGTTCCTGAGATGCTAGAGATTCTGAGGTGGCGTCATCTCCTTCCCACTCTTCTTGAGAACTGACAACTGACTCAATCTTATTAACTGGGACGTAAGGAACACCTCGAAACTTTCCACTCCTGAGTCCTCTCTCAACAATCTCTCCCAGCCTCATCAGGCCCACAAAGTTTGTGCAACTGAACAATTTGTCAAAATAATGGCCTTTCAGAGTACCCAGGAAGATGTCAACCAGTTCCCTTTCCGGAAGCGGTGGTTGAACACTAGCAGCCAATTCTTTCCATCTTCGCAAATACGCTCTGAATGATTCATTCTCCGCTTGAGACAATTCTTGCAGATCTACGAGACTAGGAGTCAAATCCAAGTTGTAATCATACTGCTTCATGAAAGCTCTGGCTAAATCCACCCATGATCGAATCTGATTACTCTCTAATTGCACATACCATCTCAGGGATGCCCCAGTCAGGCTATACTGGAAGCAATGGATCATCAATTTGTCATTTCGCACAAACGAAGTCATCCTTCGACAGAACATCATCAAATGCAGCTTCGGACAGCTATCTCCCGTGTATTTTTCAAATTCCGGCATTTTGAACTTGTACGGCAACACTAGGTCAGGAACCAAACACATGGCTACAACATCCAGGTTAACGGCGTCCTTTGCTTCTAAGGCTTTCATTTGCTCTTCCAACACTCAGAGTCTTCTACCATCGTCAAGAGCTCTTGGATCTACCATCCCGGTCATTGGAATATCTCTCCGGTAATTCATCACAGGGAAAGCGACACATTGATTGTTAACAGGAGGATAGAGTTCATTTCGGACAAGAAACTGCTCATGTCGATCTCGGTTCTCAACAGTTGGCTGTACAACTTGGTCTGCAGTAAGATTGTTCGCTTGCGGGAAGTCCTCCATAGAATCATACTGATGGTTGGGCGCCGTGGCGAACCCTGCCAAAGTGTTAGGAGCCTGGAAATTGCCTTCAGACATAGCTACCGATTACCTGTAACCGACTGTACTGCTTGATTCTGCTCAAATCTACTTCAGCCCCTTGGTCGTCTCCGCTCTTGCCTCAAACAATTCCCCGAGAATCACCTTCTGGTGAAAACAAAGGCTGGATAAGTGCTCTGACCTGCTAGAGAAATGCTATGCAGTATGATTTATGCAAACAGAAATACAAAAATGCTAACGTGCATGTGTGCATTGGAGATATTTTCCCTCCAATTCCAGTGTCAGTGGTAGCAAGACGAGATAAACCATGAAGACAATATTTGGAAAAACCCTCATATATTGATTAGAATAACAGTCTTGTCAAGAGGTTACATAACTATGCTCCATACAGCTGATATGATAAGGAGGATCCCAGCCAACATGCCTGGTGGTGATCTCAACATACAGAATACAAGAGAGAAATCAAATACGGGTACGGTTGCGGAAGTCCTCGACCATCTTCTTCGTCTCTGCATGATCTGGTTGATAAATCAAACCTTCTATCAGTCGATCCCTCTTCCTGACCGTCCCCTGGATGTCTCTGACAAAGTCTTCCCAAGCCTTATCATTGGCACCGCCCCCAGGTTTGGGTCTCTTGGCATCTGCTCTATGCTGGAAATCTTCCAAATTCTTCATGGCATCTGTCAACTTGCGCTCGGCCTCGTATCGGCGACAGGCTTCTTCTTCAAGCTCTTCGTTCTTCACTTTGACCTGTTCTTCTAAATGAGCTACCTGTGTCTTCAGCTCTTCTTCTCGCTCCTTGCGCTTGGTCATAGTGAGATCCCAGTGTTCTCTGAACTTGGCTAGTTTTGTGTAGGCCCTTTCCAGCTCTTGCTTCTTGGTGGCCAACACACTACTAACGGAGTCTACATCTAACTCTAGACGCTTCTTGGTTTCAGTCAATTCCAATAGCGTAGTCTTCAGATGTTTCAGAGTTTCAGCCTGTTGCTTAGAAACATACCCTGTTTCAATCTTTTCATGCCGAAGCTGGGCATTCTCCTGCTCTAAAGCCTCTTTAGCCCTTGCTAGCTCTTCTTTTTCCGCCATCAGCTGCTTGTAGACCTGAATGTCCACAGTGGTAGGCTCCTCTACCGGAGGAGGATGCAATGGCTGAACTGCTGGATACGGCATAAGGAATTTCACAGCTCGCTCACGAATCCATTCCATATACGGGCTAGGAACTCGAGTGTCCCCTCTGCTACCTGAAAGCTTCCCTCTCTTGTGCAAGTTCTTCCAGGCTTTCTCAAGTTTGGTCAGCATCTCTTTCCCTATTGCCCCAGTGAGATACAGAGATTCCTGTATCTCCTCGGGCTTTGGCGCTCCTTGAGGTATGTACCCAAATTGCTTAATCAATAAGGAAGGGTTATAGTTGACACAACCTTTCCTTCCTATTAACGAAACATTCGGGAATCCTTCGCCTTTGAGTATGACTTCAGCTCCAAATACTTCTTTATTGACCCATACCACGTTCTCAGCAGTCAATCCCATTAAGCGCTCGGGCCATCCTAGAGAATTGATAGATGTGACAAACGGGCCTGACTTAGGCATATGACTGGTGAACCACCTGCATAGGAGAGGTACACAGCAAGACACATTCCTTCCTCGTCGCTTTTCATTCTGGTAATGGGTTGAATGGTGGATATCTCCCAGTAACGTAGGAACTGGGTTCCCCGCAGCCAAAATATAGAAGGCATCAGAATCAACGAAATCAGGAATATTCGGGAATAACACGATGCCATACACACATACAGCAAGAATGACGTCAAAAACATCCCAGCTACCCTTCTGGGCATATTCTCGGGCCTTCTCCACTAAGACATCCAACGGAAATCCCCATACGTCTCCTCTTCTGATCATCTTCCCAGACAGCTCAAATTCTTTCAAGCACAGGATGGCAGAAAGCTCAGCCAGCTTAGGCTCAGCGTCCGTACGATAGAAAGGCATCTGCTCACGGATCGGTATGTCCAGAAGTGCAGAGTACTCCTCCAGGGTAGGAGCCAAAACGAAGTCGGGAAATACAAAACACCTGAGCTCCGCGTCGTAAAACTGTAACAGAGTATAGATGCCGCTGGTCTCGTAGGCAGATGGCTGATAAACGTAGGTCAGAATCCTCCCATATCTCTTTCTGAAGTCACCCATTCCCCTCTTCTTAGCAATAGCAATCAACTCTAACAATAGACTGATATTCGGCGACGGAAACTTATAGGGCAATACTCTCTTCAGGTTTTCCATGTCTTGCTAGGAACAAACACCAGAACTGGAAGGGAAAATATGTACCTGCAATACACACACGTTAGTTGAATGCAGATGGTAATGCAATGATGCAATATGATAAATAATGCAATCTGTGAACACAGGGGCTATGCTGTAGCCTGAAGAGGAATATCTCTGTGATCAAGAACAGAAAACCAACACGGTCACCAGAATCTCAGGACACTAACTACCATCTGATACTCAAAATATCAATCCCCTGGTAAGAAAACCATCTGAACCTCTGTATCTGACGAGAATACCATCTGATAATAGCCTCAACCTCAGATAAGAAACCCATCTGACCCAGACAACACACCTGGAGATGAATCAAGAACACCATCTGATAAAGATACTGAATCATGGTTTCTGAAGGCCAGTTTTCCTGCAATAACCCAGTCCCTCTCACAGGTAGGATAGACCTAATCCACGGACAAAGGTACGGCATCCTATGCGGTCATCAGCGTCACAGACTTTCATGAATGACGATACGATTCCCAGAAGGAGTGGCATCATCAAGTCATGAAGAGGCCTCACTTAGCTGACTTCCAAATGATCGGTCCCCAGAGTCGACAACCCTCACGTCTGGACTCCCCTCAGATCCTCAGGACCGGAAAGGAGCACCTCTGCAAGAATCTCGTCTGAGCGCAGATTTTCGTAGGGAACTGTGCCTGCTCAGCAGACAGGTTCGTCTACTGCTTCTCCGCAACTATATCTAGGTGTGTACTCAAGCCCAGGTCCGGCTTTTCACTCACAGTAACCTCCCTTTGCCCACAGCAATAATCATGATAATATAATGCTGGAAAATAAACGCGGAAAGGTAAAGGTACAGAAAAGTAAAGTGCAGAAAAGTAAAACACAATATGCACAACACCCAACAAATAAACACCCAAGCGCTAGGATTGACTCGCGTAGGGGATGGGAAACGGTCCCAGCATAAGGGATGGGAAAAGTCCCTAGATGCTATAAGTCCCCAGCAGAGTCGCCAGCTGTCGCTACTGCGAAAATCGGCGTCGGCTTGACAGGAGAGTCGCCACCGTGCGTTATTTATCCCTCAGAGCGGGAAAGGAAACGCTCGAAGTAAACCTCGCAAAGACGGGGAAAGGTATGGTCATCGCAACCAAAACCTGGATTCGGGAGTCGGTTACGCAAGGGGAAGGTATTAGCACCCCTCACGTCCATCGTACTCGATGGGATCCACGCTTGGTGTTTATAGGTAACAGGGTGTATTATCTATCTACGCTACTGGCTGGTCTGAAAAGAAAATAAAAGGACAGGACTCGACAGAACATACGGTGTTCTGGGCCTACGTATTCCCTCGTGCAATGGGAAAGTCAGAGTCAACGTAGTTCGACCTCCTACGTCTAAACGGGGGAAAGGTTGCTCGCCAGGACATCGCGTCCTGTGCCTACGTACTTTCATCTGGTATGAAAGATCAGAGCAAACGTAGTTCGGCAAACTACGGGTAAACAGGGGGGCTCTCACACAGCAGTGAGAAAACAAACCGGTCTCTAAGGCTCGGGAACCCACAACTATGATCTGGTCTCAAATGCACTCGGGCAGGAGAAAGGGATAACAATTAGTCGTTAGCGGGGAAGTCTCGATCGCACAGCCGCGAGAGAACAAAGGTTAGTTGTTAGTGTGCTCGCTAGGATATCGCATCCTATGCCTACATATCTTCGTCTGGAACGAAGAATCAGAGCAGCTGTAGTTCGGCTAACTACGGATCAAGCTACTCAAAAGCTCCTACAGAAAGGAAAGGGAAACCCTAGAACTATACCTGAGAAAGGGGAATCTACCTACTGCTATCACTCCTGGTTGACCATCCTAATGGCTATCATAACATCTCCGCAGCGGAGAAGTCAGAGCTCCTAAGGGATCATGGCAACAGGACTAAACTACAAACAAGAAACTGCAAAGTAAAGAAATACTGAGAATATGCATGAATGCAACAACTAGACAAACAAGGCGCGAAGGCCGCAAACCACAGAGGCAAGGGAGCTCAGCTCTACCAAATACCAACAAGCAAAGCCACGCAATAACAAACAAGCAGAAGGAGGACCACCTCAACTTCTCATGCACACAAAGTCTACTTCTAAGATGCACCTATTCAGAACTATCTAGATGAACACCTAAGTCTAATGCAACATAACATCACACAAGTCAAACAATACAAAGAGACTAACCCTGAGCAGGGCCTCTAAACAAACAAACTTCTAATCTATCTCTAAACTAAACTCTATGCAACACCTTAAGCAAAGATCTAAGCAAAAACTCTAATCAGAACCCTAAGCAAGAGGAATCAATCCCAGTCTCCAAGCTTCAGAACAAGCTTACCAAAGAGAGGGAGCTAAGCAGACAAACTCATAGTGCCTTCCTCAGGAAAGTACCCGGAGGTTACTACTCAGGAATCGTATCCTATGCGGCTCGACAACTGTGATCAGTTTATATTCCTCCTCAGGAGAAATTAAACTCACATGAAGGCTCCGGCGTCACTGGATAATTGAGAAAAACCTATATGCACTAAGGGAACTAAGTGAACAGACTCATAGGACCTTCCTCAGGAAAGTACTAGGAGACTGACACTCAGGAATCGTATCCTACGTGGCTCAACAACTGTGATCAGTTTACATTCCTCCTCAGGAGAATTTAAACTCACAAGTTGGCTCCAACATCACTGGATACTTAAGAAATCCTAGATAAACTAATGGAACTAAGTGAATAGACCCATAGGACCTTCCTCAGGAGAGTACTAGGAGACTTCCACTTAGGAATCGTATCCCATGTGGCTCAACAACATGTGATCAGTCTACATTCCTCCTCGGGAGAAATTAAACTCACAAGTCGGCTCCGACATCATTGGATACTTACGAAAGAGGTGAGAAGAAAGAATGAAAGTCATTCATAGTGCCTTCCTCAGGAAAGTACCATAAACTCCCTTCAAACTTCAGGATCTCGAACCTCACAAACAGACAACAAGCTCCTAGACTAAGCCTCAATCCACTGCATCCTTGCAAGCTTCAGCAGGACCCCCATCAGCTCCTACCTTCAAGAAGAACCCACAGGCCAACAAACCTCAAAGAACTATCTCTGAAGTTCAACCATAGTTGAACTTCAAAGTCAGAAGTCATCAAGACTTTTCCTAACTTCAGGCTCAGACAAATCACATCAGGACATCCTACAAAAATCTGATAAAAAAACTATGGGAAACCTACATGGCTCTATGACAACATACTGAAAAATCAGAACAAAATTCAACACCAGATGAAAGAACTAAAATCAGCAACACAGACATATCCACAAACCAGTTTATTCAACATCAATAATAGTGGAAAAATGCAATTAAAATGAAAATGCATGATTAAGCTAATGTTTTTGTACTATAAAATTCTACACTGAATCACGAGTCTACAGAAAAAAGAACGGAATTATTTGACTAAACCTACCATTTTTTATGAATTTTCTAATGATATGCATGCATTGAAAATATTAAAACATCAATTAAATGGAAAATATACACAAAAATAGGAAATAAAAATAAAATGGCATTTTTATTTTTATTTAATTTTCTAGATGCTTTCATGAAATGGTAGAAAAAAAGAAGAATTAAAAATCACTCATTTACATTTTTATTATGATTTATTTAATATGCAAGGAAAACAAAAGAAATTGAAAGAAATAAAATTGAAATAAAACTGGAGGGGGGTTTAAACAGCAACACTTATGAGTTATTAAAGCATTGGGCCCTACAGGTGGGGGTGTTAACAGCAAAAGGGCGTAGGCCCAAACTTATTAACCAAAGAAAAACAACAAAAACTGAACTGAAACGCAGGGGGGTGCAACGCTAGCAAATTTTCAGTTCATACCATTACTGGGCTTACGCCCAGGGGGTGCTATTAGTAATTAGGGCCTAAGGCCCAAACTGATTACTCTGTCTCTCATATGCCAGGGAGGTGAACGAGTAACAATGGTGTAGTGTCTCAGCAATACGCATTTGGGCTTTGAACCCAGCCCAACCCTAACCAGAAAACCCTAATCCACAAAACCTAATTCACTCTCAATCTCTCTGGTACTATTCATCCTAACCACCTAGCGCCGTTTCGTTCGTCTTCTCTCTGCAACCTCTCCCTATCTGAAGAAATCTCAATCAACCTCAAACACCAACCCAGCAACATGATCAATCTAAGCCTAACTGCTCTAAATCATCATCAAACACATTACCAAGATCAAACCCCCAGCATTATACAACAAACCACGCGTCAATTAATCCCTCAAAACCCTAACCAATCTATGAATCGTTGAAGGCAACGCAATCTAACGAAGAACACGCAAGGAGTTTTAGAAAGCATACCTGGGGATTAGTTCGCCTTCTTTGAAGGACTTTTCTGAAGACGCTATAGATGAAGGTTGGAGCGAAGAAATCTGGAAATCTCCTGGAAGCAGACAACGAATCTGGAGATCTGGATGAGTGCGCTTGTGTTCTTCATAGATCCAGATGAAGACGATTTGGACGCATCTGAAATTTGAAAATCTTGGTGGCTTTGTTGAAGAACGAGGAATCTTGATGAAGCTGGGAGGATTGAAGGACTTATGGAGGTTTGATGGCGTTCTGGAGATGGCGTTCTGGAAAAGTTGTATGAAGGTTTGAGGAATTTCTTTATGAAAATGATGAATATTCAAGCGTTCTGGAAATTCTGGGATGAGGATGATGGCGTTCTGGAAAAGTGGATGAAGATTGTTGGCGTTCTGGAAATTCTGATGAAGAACGATGAAGGTGAACGAAGGAGCAAGATGAAGATTGGAGTTTCTGGAGATTCTGGGCGTGAAACGAACTCCGGCGAGCCGTTGCGGTGGCCGGAAGACGTTGGGGATCACCGGCGGTGGGAAGTTACGGCGGATGCATGGCCGCCGGTGAGGTTTCTGGTGAAGCTCCGGTGGTAGCTGTGAGGCGACAAGTGGCGCGCACGCAGAGAGAGAGAGAGTGTGGGACAGCTGGGGGACACGTGTGTGAGCTGGGGAAGTCTGAGTGGTGTGAGGTGGGGTCCTCCTGAGTGGGACGCGTGGGGCCTTATATACTTGACAAGTGGCACTCCTTGGCCAAAAACTGCACAAAAAATTGACTTGGACTGAACGTCACACATTGGGCCTCCAACAACTGCATTTTGGCCCACGAAAATCTGGGCAGAACCTGTTAAAAACTGAAAACTAATTAAAGAATATTAAACCTAATTATCTAATCAAAACAATTAACACCTAATTAACCAATGATTAATCCTAATAAAATCTAACAAATTCAATTAAATCCTAAACAAAAGATTTAAATCCTAATTATCCTAATTAAGCCTAAAAATGATTAAAACCTAATTAACTCTAAAAAGAAGGATTAAAACTCTAATTAATTCTATATCAACCTAATTAAATCCAAAAATGATTAAGAACCTAATTAACTCTAAATCAACCTAATTTCTATTAAAGTTCTACCACTATTTAATATCTATTAAAATCTATTATTAATAAAAGAAAAAAACTATATTATTTCCTATATTATCTAAAAAAACACTCAAAACTCTACTAATCCTAATTTTTATCATTCTATTTAATATGCTAAGAAAAATTCACTAATATTCTAAAAATGATAAAAGCTATTTAAATTCTATTAAAAATTCTACAAATGATTAAAACCTATTTAAAATATTCTATAAAATTCTAAAAAGAGGATTAAGCTATTAAAATATTCAAAAACCCTATTTAAATTCCAGAAAAATCTATAAAGCCTGTTAAAAATTCACAAAAGCCTATTAAACCCTAAAAATGCAGATGAATGCACATGACCCCCGTAAAAGAGCGCACGAGACCAGATCGAATCGAACAGAGATCCCCGGGCATCAGAATATCATCAAAATCACTGTGCAAGCTAAAAATCACCGAGGAGCGCACAATTTCCTGAAAATAAAACCCCGATAATCTGGACTGAATCTGCCATATCTGATAGACGAAAGTCAAGCTGTAAACTCTGATATCCCCTGTTTTGCACAAAAATCATCTGTCTGATTTGCGAATATGAATTTAAACCATGAGTCAGATAGGAGAATCAGTTGGTCAAATTTTAGGGTGCAACAAGTTGCATCTGGAGTTGTTTCTGGTTCCTTTACTTGAGTTTTGTCTGCTTCTGGAACTTCAGAGTCAATAAGGACTACTTCCCTATCTGCAGAGTTATCAACCTGCTTTGGCTTTTCAGAGCCAAGCTTATCATCAAATCTGACATGAATGGATTCTTCCACAATCTGTGTCTCAGTGTTGTATACTCTGTAGCCTTTAGAGCGTTCAGAATATCCAAGCATGAAACACTTCTGTGCTTTGGAATCAAACTTGCTCAGATTTTCCTTAGTGTTTAACATATAGCAAATACATCCAAAAGGATGAAAATAAGAAATGTTGGGCTTTTTGTTCTTCCACAATTCATAAGGAGTCTTCTTCAGAAGAGGTCTAACAGACACTCTGTTCTGAATGTAACAAGCTGTATTGATTGCTTCTGCCTAAAAATGTTTTGACATCTTTGTCTCATTGATCATGGTTCTGGCCATTTCTTGCAAAGTTCTGTTTTTCCTCTCTACAACCCCATTCTGTTGTGGAGTTCTAGGACAGGAAAAATCATGAGCAATGCCATTTTCAGAAAAATATTTTTCAAAATATTTATTTTCAAATTCACCACCATGATCACTTCTGACTTTTATAATTTTGAAATTCTTTTCATTTTGGACTTGCTTGCAGAAGTTAAAGAACACAAAATGTGACTCATCCTTGTGTTTTAAGAACTTTACCCATGTCCATCTGCTAAAGTCATCAACAATGACTAATCCATACTTCTTGCCTCTGATGGATGCAGTTTTCACTGGTCCAAACAGATCAATATGAAGTAATTCTAGTGGTTTAGAAGTAGAAATAACATTTTTTGATTTGAAAGATGTTTTTGAAAACTTCCCTTTCAGACATGCTTCACAAAGAGCATCTGAAGTGAACTTCAGATTAGGGAGTCCTCTGACAAGATTAAGTTTATTAATCTGAGATATACGTCTCATATTAATATGGCCCAATCTTCTGTGCCAGACCCATTGCTCTTCATTAACAGACAAGAGGCATTTGACATTTTGAACTTTAAGTTCTGAAAGATTTATTTTATAAATGTTGTTTTTCCTCTTACCACTAAATAGGATAGAGCCATCCTTTTGACTAATAGCTTTACAACATTTTTGATTAAAGGTAATATCATAACCATTGTCACTTAATTGTCTTATGGACAATAAGTTATGCTTTAACCCTTCAATAAGTAAAACATTAGTAATAGAGGGAAGTTTACCATTTCCAATAGTGTCAGATCCAATGATCTTGCCCTTCTGGTTCCCTCCAAACTTCACGTCACCTCCAGATCTAAGTTCCAGGCTTTGGAACATAGACTTATCTCCTGTCATGTGTCGTGAGCATCCAGAGTCCAGGTACCATGATTGGTGTCCTGACTTTGCTGCTAAGAACATCTGCAACAGGAATTATTTTGTTTTTAGGTACCCTGATCTTCTTGGGTCCTTTAGGGTTAGTGGTTCTGGAGGTTTGTCTAAACTTCTGTTTTTCAACATAATGTTTATTTTGACTAACCTTGGGTTTAAACACATAAGTATTCTTCTCAGAGCTTGTGTGTTTAATGTCATTTAAGTGACCAAACTTAAATTGAGAATACAGAGGTGTCTTCTTGATGAAAAGTTTGTCAACAGGTTTTGGATTACTTCCAGATGAAGATTCATATCCAATACCTCTTCTGTTGTTTCCACTAACACCATAGATCATGGAAGCCATCTTGCTTCTGTCTATGCTCTTAGTAAGAAATTTCTGAAAGCTAGAGTCATATTTTTCCAAGATGTTTTCACATGACTTAGTCTCAGATTCAGATTCTTGTTGAGTTATTTCAAAGTCATTTTTGATTTTTAGATTAATTTCTTTTTGCTCAACAAGTTCTGTCTTCAGAAGATCAATCTCAGATTCAAGATTGCTTTTCAGCTTCTTGTATTTGAGTTTGATATTGTTGTAACTTTTTAGAACTTCTGATAAAACCTTTATCAGTTCTTCTTTGGTAAGTTTAGCCATTACCTCTTCTGCGTCATCATCAGATTCAGAATCTGATTCATATCCTGAGGTACCTTCCTCTTGATCCTCTGTGCTGGCCATCAGTGCAACATTGGCACATTCTTCTTCTGATTCAGAAGATGATTCAAATTCATCTGAGTCATCCCATTTTGCCATCAAAACCTTCTTCTTTTTGTTAAACTTCTTCTTGGGTTTTTTTTCCTGAAGTTTGGGGCAATCATTCTTGTAGTGCCCAGGTTCTTTGCACTCATAACACACAACTTATTTCTTGGCAGATCTTCTGTGTCCAGATGATTCCTTTCTATTATCAGATCTTCTGAAGTTGTTGAACTTCTTTCCCTTGTGCTTCCAGAGTCTGTTGATCCTTCTGGACATTATGGATAACTCATCTTCTTCTTCAGAAGAAGATTCTTCAGAGCTTTCTTGAATGACCTGCAAAGCTTTAGTAGTTTTGTTAGATTTTAATGCAACAGATTTACCTTTTTCTTTCTTCTGAGGTTCATCTTCCTCAAGCTCAATCTCATGGCTCCTCAGTGAGCTGATGAGTTCTTCTAGAGAGATCTTATTCAGATCTTTAGCCATCTTCAAGGCAGTCACCATTGGTCTCCATCTGGTAGGCAGACTTCTGATGATTTTCTTTACGTGATCTGATGTAGAGTATCCCTTGTCCAGAACTTTCAGCCCAGCAGTGAGTATCTGAAATCTGGAGAACATGGCTTCAACAGATTCAGAGTCTTCCATTTTGAAGGCCTCATACTTCTGGATCAGAGCCAGAGCTTTTGTCTCCTTAACTTGAGAATTTCCCTCATGAGTCATTTTTAGGAATTCAAACATATCAAAAGCAGTCTCCCTGTTTGTAATTTTCTCATACTCTGTATGTGAAATTACATTCAATAGAATGGTCCTGGCTTTGTGGTGATTTCTGAAATCTTTTTTCTGAGCATCTGTCATAGATTTTCTGTCAATCTTTTTGCCATTCCCATCTGTGGGATGGACATATCCATCTATGACAAGATCCCATAGATCAACATCATATCCTAGGAAAAAACTCTCAATTCTGTCTTTCCAGTAGTCAAATTTCTCCCCATCAAACATTGGGGGTTTGGTGCTGATCCTATCCCTTTCTTCATATTTATTGTTAATATTGGATGTTGAATTATCAGCCATGGTAACAAATAAATATATATCAAAGTATTTCTTTCTGGATCTTTACTGACACTGTTAAGTGGTAGCACACTCAGAACCGGAGCTCTGATGCCAACTGAAGGTGAGATAATACTTAGAAGGGGGGGTTGAATAAGTATGAAAGATTAAGACTTAAAATAATCACACAATTATTTTTATCCTGGTTCATTTAAACAACTACTCCAGTCCACCCTTCCTAGAGTGATTTGCCTTTCTCAACAAGGACTTAATCCACTATTAAATCAAACTGATTACAATAGTAACACCTAAGAACAACTGTTCTTAGTCTTCTCAAGAGCTACTGATTCCAACTGAATCCTCTTAAGGAATAACCTTTACAATCAATGTAAATTAAATACAAGAGTATTAATGCTTCTATAAAGCTTTTATCACAACAGTGATTTTTCTCTTAAGTTTAAGTACAAGAAATTCTAAGAAGAATATGAAATAGTGAGAGCTTAGAATAATATGATTTCTTTTCAGCAAATTTTTTTTCACTGAAGAATGTGGTGAAGTTCTCCTTTTATAGGCAACTGATCCAAGGATGCTGAGCGTTGAAAAGAGAGTCCCAAAAAGGTCTGAGCCTTTTTGTCTTTACATCAACTGACCTTTCCTAGAAGTAGATAGCACAGAGAAATCCTTTTTGTCTGTGTAAGTGTGTCTAGCACAAATGAGGAAAGAGACGTTGAATAACTCTAACGGATATATTCTTGAATATTACTTCTTCAGTTTTCAGCAAGTTCATCAGAGTCTGAATGGATTAGAGTCTTCTAATGATATTCAGAACTTAGCTATATCAGAGTCTTCTGCAGCGTGTGTGCTTTCAGCGTGTTGATCATCAGAGCATATTTGACACAGAACTTCAGTACTTGGCAGTGTTGGTACTTTCAGAAACTTCTGTAGAATAATGCTTTGAGAAACTCTTCAATCAATATTCTTCTTTGCTTCAGATGCTTCAGCTTCAGATGCTTCTGACTAACTTCAGATGCTTCTGACTCAGAATGTTCTGGAGCTTCTTGCTTCAGATCCTTCTGGAGACTACGCTCAGGATCTTCTGTAAGGAGCAATCAGATTCTTCTGTAAGATGCATCTGGCGCTTTAGAGTCAGGATAACTTCTTGTATACAATACAGATTTGCTTCTAGAGAGTTAATTTCATTTGAATCTGCAGTAAAACTCTCAAACAAATTTTAGAGTATATAATTCTTAAATATAAATTTCCTAACAGTTATCATCAAAACAAAGAGTTATTATTAAGAATCAATCTGTGTTCTAACAAAAACCATGTGCGCCTGAAGCTCGTTTCTAAGTCCCCAACCTCTCATTTAAATCCTCTTTTGACTCTCAAAGTAGGACTATATCATTTGAAAAAGCATGCATCTCGGTGTTAACTCTTTGATGTGTTATGTAAGTACATCCAAAGTTAAGTTAAAAAGGTATGGGCTTAGGATTGAACCTTAATGCAAACCTATTATAATGGGAAAATTATTTGTCTCTCCACCTTGTGTCTGCACACTAGTTGATACCCCATCGTACATATCTTGGATAACTCAAATATATGCAATCTTTACCTCTTTCTTTGCTAGGTATTTCCATAAAATCTTGTTAGGAACTTTATCATACGCATTCTACAAGTCAATAAAAAGTAAGTTCAAGTCTTGTAGGTCCATCTGGTACTACTTTATCACATATCATAAGAAATAAATCGCTTCTATGGTCGACCTTCTAATCATCAAACCAAATTGATTATAAGTGACATGAGTCTGTTTTATTAGTTTATGTTCAATCACTCTTTCCCATAACTTCATGGTATGACTCATAAGTTTAATCCCTCTTTAATTTGCAAAATTTTGTATATCCCCTTTGTTCTTATAGAACGGAACTAAAATGATTATTATCCATTCACTCGACATTTTCTTTGACCTCGTGATTTCATTAAGGAGTTTGTGAGACACTAAATACCTCTATCTCCAAGAATCTTCCACACTTCAATAGCTATGTTGTTTGGTCCAACCGCTTTACTACTACACATCTTTTTCAATGCTTCCTTTATCTATTGTTTCTGAATCTAATAGTAGTAATAATAATTTTGATCTCCTTCTTTAATGTTGAACCTACTAGAGTTGGATTCGATACCCTACAAATGCTCACATTTTTTTTCTTTTCTAGATAGAGTGTTACATGTTAAGGGAAAATATGTTCTTGTACCTATTTCTTTTGGGCTAACTTTTTTCGTATACCCATCTCCGCCATATATAGACGAAAATTCTTACCATATTTGTCTTTTCTTGAATGTTGATAACTGTTCCAATTATATTATCTCACACAGTTTTCTTCACATGCATCACATCAAGACCATGTCTTATATCGAGGCTAAGCCTATATCAAAAATCAAATAACACCGACCTCTTTTTCCATATATTTTTCTCTAGTGACTTTTTTTGTCCTTTTTAAAGATAACATTAATGTTCATTGTGGTTGATAAATTTCCTTCTTTTTAAATGGTTTTGGAGCGATATCAAACTTTTGTTCTTCATTAAAAGTATTCCACATTCTATGTTATGGATGATTAAGTCTTACAAAATTTCTGTGCCCAAGGTAAACAAACTTTTTTTCCATTCTTTAGGTGGTGGTGGGATGTATCAGCTTCATATATAGGGTAAACTTTATGTCCCTTAATGTTGTACTCAGACAAATTACCATATGTAGAAAAGTCGTTGTTTGTGCAAAATGACATGGTACACATCATAAAATTTTCATTCGAATACGAATCATCAACATCAATTCCTCCCTCCCAAAAAACTATTAAATTATAAATCAATGGACTTAGATAAACGCCTCTCCTCCACGCTCATCGCACCAGTTTATTGTGAATTGATATCGTTAAGAACAAACCAAAATATGAGAAAAAGATTTGAGTTTCTTGAACAAACACAAGAAACTCTATTAGGTTTTAAAAAAGTGAAAGAAGAATAAAAAATTGGTTAAATCTGTTTTTCTATTCACTTTCTCAATAAGGCTTCAAAGATTACAAGTGAATATTAACCTCTCTCAATAACCTGAGAGAACTAGTCTATTTATATACTACTAAGCTAACTTAGGATACAACCTAACTATAATTAACCTCTCTTACCCTAATTAGGATTTGCACCACACCTCAAAGATGAAAGTCTAGTATGCTATTTATAAGAAAACTAACATGCTAACCTAATGGGCTTTTACACGCAGGCCCATTACACAAGCTAACTTAGAGAACAAGCTAACTTAAACAATTGGGCTTACAACCAAGGCCCAACTCGACATGCTAAAACTTCTAGCATACTTCGACTATAACATGTGTACAGACTTCGATGACATGCTAATATTCTTTCGAATTGCCAAACCAAGAAGCCAACCTTTGTTCATACTAGAGTTCTATCCAATATCTCACAAATCTCCACCTTGGAACAGACTTTAGAACTTCAAGGGAATAAACTAGCTTTCTTCATGTAGCTTTATCAACTGCATACAATGGAAGAACTTGCTACTCGGTAATGTCTTCTCCTTCTCCGGTAGGGCAACATCCATCTTCTCCGATCCTTTCAACGCTTCTAGAAAACCCTATTGAATAAGAAGGACTTGCATCTTCAAGCGCCACAAACCGAAATCATTCACACCGGTGAATTTCTCAATCTCATACTTTGTTGATGACATCCTCTCCTCCACGTTCATTGCACCCGTTTGTTATGAATTAATATCGTTAAGAACAAACCAAAATATGAGAAAAATATTTGAGTTTCTTGAACAGACACAAGAAATACTACTAGGTTTTACAAAAGATAGAGAAGAAGGAAGAAGAAGAATAGAAAATTGGTTAAATATGTTTTTCTACTCACTTTCTCAATAAGGGTTCAAAGATTACAAGTGAATACCAAAAATTAACCTCTCTCAACAACCTAAGAGAACTAGTCTATTTATAGACTACTAAGCTAACTTAGGATACAAGCTAACTACAATTAACTTCTTTCATCCTAGTTAGGATTTGCACCACACCCCAAAGATGAGAGACTAGCATGGTATTTATAAGAAAACTAACATGCTAACCTAATGGGATTTTACACACAGGCCCATTACACAAGCTAACTTAGGTAACAATCTAACTTAAACAATTGAGCTTACAACCAAGGCTCAATTTGACATGCTAACACTCCTAGCATACTTCGACTACAACATATGAACAAACTTTGATGACATGCTAAGATTCTTTCGAATTTTCGAACCAAGAAGCTGCCCTTCGATCATACTAGAATTCGATCCAATATCTCACATCATACTCATTCATGTATGATATGAAATCATTAAGACATGCATGTATTTTTATGTAGTTCATATACTTTTGGGCACAATATCTTCTTAGCCTCATAATTACGGTTCGACAATGTGTTACCTTCTAGAATTATGTCTTTTAACAATTCAAGCAATTAAGTGAAATTTTTATGCGCCCATCCATTTTTTGTCATAAGATTAAATAGTCTTAACATTGTTCACAATCGTGTAAAATTTGTGCACCCCGAATATAACAGATCTTCCTTATCACTACAAAAAACATCATATACATGGGCTCTCTTAAAAGAATCTTCTCAAATATCAATGGTCATTTTTTCTAATTGATCATCAGTATCTATATCAACTTCATCTATGTGTAATATAGTTGGAGTTTTTGCCATTTCACCATGTCACGTCCATATCGTATAATGTTGACAAACTCCATTAGAACATAAATGATTCAACTTTTATTTCTTTCCATGGTTGGTAGTACTCTCGCAAAAAACACAAGGACAATAAAAAAACTCCATTGCTGTCAAGAAGAATTCTTTCAGCAAATTGAAGAAATTCAACCACTTCATTCTTATACTACACACTTAATCTATTATCTTTCATCCAATTATCTATACCTATATATAAAGGGGATACAAGTTTTTGGCGTGACCTGTTTTTTTCCATATTTGCCCCTTACATATTATTTAAAATTCTCACAACCATTTATTTAATAACACTACATGATAACGGTACAAAAATAACTTCCCATCAATTTCAATCCAACCGCCCTTTCTATATTATTTACGTTCATACTACCTACTCTCGCTTGCAAAACCAATCTATCCGAGCCAATCACAAATATATTTCGCATTCACTTTGCCAAGTTACTTTCAAATTAATTATTTCTCTTTCTCTCTTACTTTGTGAAGGCTTAAGTAACTCCATTATTGCAGTGAAAGGAGTGGTACATTACTTCATTATCAAGAGAATTCATTTTTTGTCAGGTATTTTTTTTAAATGTAATTGAATGAATTTAATAAACATGTTTAGGTTGATCTTTATTTATTTATTTTATTAGAGTATTGTGAATTGGAAGGGTGAATATTCCAACATAAACATTAAAAAAAAAGAAGGAAATCCAATAGAAATGATGAAGAAAAGTTAATATAAAAATTAAGAGAGTGTGTTTATGGATTAAGAGAAATATAAGTTTTTCTTTTGTTTTATAATTAGTTTGGTTATCACACCTTTAGTTTGGTTATCACACCTTAACTTATGTAAACCCAAATACGCTATATAACCTCTTATAAGTTATTTATACACCAACCTCTTATAGTTGTTAGGTAAACATTAAATTGCTAGAGAAAAGTTCATTTATATTTATATCAATGAGATGCAGGAGTTATAATTTAAGTGACTTCGGTTATCAAATTTTTTTTCATTTCCTATTGCAGTTAAAATTTTTAGAATGTTGGATGTATTTGCCGGTTATGATGCTTTTGTAACTGCTAGTCATTGGTTTTTAAATTATGTGAACTATTCATCAACAATTTTTTTTATCTTCAGTTGAGTAAAAAGTTAGTTGTATATTATTTATCCAAGTGTTAGGAAAAATAAATAAAATTATTATTTAAAAATTGAGAGCTAGCATATACGCTAAATAACTATAGCTTTGAAAAAATTCATTTAAGAGAGTATTTTAAAATAACTGTAACATACTAAATAAATTCATCTGTAACTGTAACAATTTTAGAGTATGAAATAACTATAACAATTTTAAGAGAGAATGTTATTTCTAAATAACTGTAACATACTTAAGAGTTTTTAGAAATAACTATAATATACTAAAAAAATCTATAACAATTGAGAGCTAGCATATACGCTAAATAACTGTAACAATTTTATCCAAGGGTTGTATTTGTTGATGTTTTTTGTTTTCAATTGAGTAAGAAGAATATTATTTATCGTTTATATATGTTGATGTTTTTTTAGTATGTTAATTTCTAAATAACATTCTCTCTTAAAGGTATCAACAAATAATATTCTTATCCAAGTGTTAGGAATTTTTTTTTTGAAATGTTTATATTATTTATTAATTTAAAATTTTAAAAAATAAAATAAACAAATAAATGTAAGTAGTAGTGAAGAGTTATAGTTAGTTGAATTTTATTCCGCATCAAATTTTTATCATAGACGATGACAGTAGCAAACACATTTGTATTTGATGAGTTGATTCATGCCTTAGTAAAAAATATAAGGTATTTAACTCCAATTCAAAATTATATATGCAGAATTTGTAAGAAAATCATTATGCTATGAAGAATTATATGTCTTATACACTGTATATTATATGTAAAATTCAGTCTTTGTTTATTATGTTGGAAAACACAAAAGATTATTTATTAAGATAGTCTTATTCTAATACGTAAAACTTTATTCTATCAATCAAGCCATTATAAAAATTGTTTATTATCTTTAATTTGAATTGTTGAGAATTAGAATATTATATGGTTGTAATAGGTTGTATTTAGTGATAATAAATACATGCATGATTCAATTCTATGAAAATTTTCATGTATCATCTATGTTTTATATATATATATATATATATATATATATATATATATATATATATATATATATATATATATATATATATATATATATATATATATATATATATATATATATATATATATATATATATATATATATATATATATATATATATATATATATATATATATATATATATATATATATATATATATATATATATATATATATATATATATATATATATATATATATATATATATATATATATATATATATATATATATATATATATATATATATATATATATATATATATATATATATATATATATATATATATATATATATATATATATATATATATATATATATATATATATATATATATATATATATATATATATATATATATATATATATATATATATATATATATATATATATATATATATATATATATATATATATATATATATATATATATATATATATATATATATACACCATACAATTAAGGCTTCTATGTCAAATATATTTAGAGGTAAACCAAATAGGGTAGAGTTTAAGTATATTTAGAGATTAACCAAATAGGGTGGAGGTTAAGTATATTTAGAGGTTAACCAAATAGGATAGAGATTATTATTTCTACAACTGTAGTATTAGATTACACAATTATTAAGACTATAATAAATCTGACAATTTTTTAAAATGGTTCCTTCAATTTTTATCTTTAATACTAATACATTCAAATAACTATTGCTAAAACATAATTATTGTACTAATTAATAAAAAGATGAAAATTTACTTTTGATCAATGAAAAAAGCTTCAATGATAATATTATGAGTTAACTAAAATATAAAATAATTTGGAGTAATATAAAAATATTATTATGAACCTACAAGGAATATAACACTATCTTTTCTCATTTTATTTTAATATATCTTTTATCTATAACATAAATTGCACTAATTTCATTTCTTACCCCATTTTATATTTTAATGTTTATTTAATATGCAATCTTTTCATCTATTTGTAACATAATTTATGTTTCTTTTTATTGATTGCCCATTACTTCTTTGTTTTTTTTATATTTTAGTTTTGATTTATATTTTTAACATATATTTTACAAATAATACTTTTTGGTGTAAACTTCTTTTTTCCAAAAACAAAAATATATTTATTTTGAATCCCATCCATATTTACCAATATTTTTCAACATAATTAGTGAAATTATGTTGCTTATAAATTGCATATGTGTTTGGCAGTTACATTAACAAAATGGAAAATAATACCCGTCAGCTATCAAGTCAACAACAAAGGGCAAGAAGGGCCGAAAATGAAAGGAAGAGGAGACAAAATATGAACATCGAGCAAAGAGAAAATTATTTATCGATACGACGTGACAATTATAGGCGGCGAAAAGAACAAGATAAACAAGCTCAAACATCTCGCACTATGAACAGTCGAAGGAGAGTTCCATTTCAAAATTTTACAAATATGAGATCTCCAATATCACACTTTCAAGGAACTCATGACAATGAAGCCGACCCAAGTAGAATTACACATGTTAATGATGTTGCACTTGGTTGGTGATGATCAATATAGACATTATAATCGTACATTGTATAATATTGTTTATTTGTCATCTCTCATTTTATGTATTTAAACCCGCAGATCGTAATTGCACATCACCTAACCAACGTATCAATAATAGTCAATCTGCTACAGGTATACGGGATATTGTTCTACGTATGCGAGCAGTAATTTCAACATATATATATATATATATATATATATATATATATATATATATATATATATATATATATATATATATATATATATATATATATATATATATATATATATATATATATATATATATATATATATATATATATGTGTGTGTGTGTGTGTGTGTGTGTGTGTGTGTGTGTGTGTGTGTGTGTGTGTGTGTGTGTGTGTGTTAATTATTATTTTTGTATTAGGCGATATGGATGTTGATGAAGCTTTGGAGGATGCAGTAATATTAGATGTTAACATGGAAGCCATAAATGATGGTGCATCATGTCGTCTTCAAGGTATGTTCATAAACATTTTTGTGCCAAATAATGTAACTTATACTCAAGTGACATAAAACTGAAAATTATGCAATGTTAAATTTTCTAATTTAGGAATCTTGCGTTAATTATTTATTTGTATTTTAGATTTTATATAATATTTAGTAATCAATATCAAACTCCTTCCTGTAGAATCGGGATGCACTTTTCGAGCAAGACACAATATTGCTCTAAATTTCAAAAATAATTCGATGGTGGAAAAATCCTAGTTGCCTAATCCAATTTCCTGTAGATATTGCAATGCAAAATTGTTTCATCATGAATCACGTGATACGTGTTGTACTGGTGGAAAGGTATCATTTTCACGAGTTAATGCTCCTATAGAATTGCAACAATTATTTTTGGATGGTTCAGTAGAAGGAAGGCATTTTAGGCAACATATTTGAAGTTACAACCATGTGCTCTCATTCACTTCAATTGGTGTTCATGTTGATGAGAATATTATTGCATCTGGTCATGGTATATATACATTTCGTGCTCAAGGTGCTTTTTACCATAACATAGGAGGTTTCTATCTAAATGAGGGTGCCAGACCGCGTTTCTTATAGTTATGCATCTTCGACACAGATAATGAGCTACATACTAGAATGCAGGAAAATCCACAACTCTACCAAAATGTAGTTCAAAAATTAAAAAAAAAAGCTCCATCAGTTTAATCCTTTTGTAATTAGGTTCAGACAACTGTCACAACTTCCAAATATCGGTGAATGTAGCTTCATACTTAAAGAGCGTCCAAGTAATCACCATCAATATAATCTTCCAACTGCAGAACAAGTTGTGGCAATTATTGTTGGAGGAGATTCAGATTCTATGAAATATGGAAAGGATATTAATGTCATTCGTCGTGATGGAAATCTAAAGAAAGTTCAAGAGACAAAGGGATATTATGATCCGTTGTAGTATCCTATATTATTTCCATTTGGGACACATGGTTGGGACGTTAGCACAACAAATTGTAATGGATGAAGATTGTCATGTCGAGCATATTACAGTTACATGCTTCAGGTAAATTTAGATTAATGTTAGTAAATAGTATACTTAGATAAGCATAGTTCAAAACACATCACTTTTAACGCTGACATGTTTTTCAATCAATTGTAAATTCGCCCAAATAATCAACCAATGTTGTTAAATGTGGGTCGACTGTTGCAACAATATGTTGTAGACAATTATGTCAAAATTGAATCAGGGAGGTTAAGGTGGATTAGAGAGCACCAACGTGATATACGTGCTGAAGTGTACCAAGGTTTACAGGATGCTTTGCATGTTGGTGAAACTAATGCAGGTACTAAATAATGTAGCATAAATATATATTTTTAGATTACTAATTAGTTGTTGTACTTATAATGATAATCTTTCATGTATCCTGAAACTAATATATTTCATGAATCACCATAGAAAACATTGGAAAAAGAACAATATTGTCATCACCATTTATTGGAGGTCGTCGAGACATGACACAATGCTATGAAGATGGCATGGCTATTGTTCTTCATGGCGGTAAACCAAATGTTTTTCTGACAATGACATGCAATCCTTCTTGAAGTGAGATAATGTCAGAACTTTTGCCTTTTCAAACACCACAAGATCGTCCAGATTTGCTAACAAGAATATTTCGTTCGAGATTCGAGCAATTAAAGGATGATGTTATTAATAAAGGAGTCTTAGGAAAGGTTAAAAGCTACATATATGTCACTGAATTTCAAAAACGAGGATTGCCGAATGTGCATATGGTGTTGGTCTTAGAAAGTAACGACAAATTGCATGGCCCAGAAGAGTATGATAGTGTGGTAAGAATGGAAATACACTGACTCATATCCCGAGTACAGAAGAAGGTTTGATGAACCTATATCGTTATGTAGAGGTAGGTCTATCGACAATAGATGGGTGGTTCCTTATAACCCTTGGTTACTATTAAACTACGACTACCACATCAATGTAGAGATTTGCAGTAACATTAAAAGTATCAAGTATCTATACAAGTATGTGTACAAGGGCCCTAATCGTGTGGCTATGGAGGTTCACAAAGGATCATACATGGATGAAGTTCAACAATATGTTGATGCAAGATGGGTTTGTGCTCCCGAGGCATTATGGAAAATATTTCTCTTCACTCTTTACCGATTATATCCTTCTGTTGAAAGATTAAAGATCCACTTGCCGAACCGCCATCAAGTGCGCTTTTATGATCACCAGCGAATTGTGGATTTGTTAAATAATGAATGCAATTCCAAAACAATGCTCACACAATTCTTTGCTTTAAATCTAAGAGATCCAAAAGCAAGAAATTATCTGTATAGAGAGATTCCAAAGCATTATTGTTGGAATAATAGGGACAAGGAATGGCGTCGCAGATGGTCACTGAGAAAAGTTATCGAAAGAATCTATATGGTATCACCTTCGGAGGGAGAGAAGTTTTACTTGCGAGTACTGTTATCTCATGTCAGAGGTTCAACCATTTGGGAATATCTTCTTACAAATAATGGCACTTCTTTCAGTACATTTAAAAAATCAGCCGAGGATAGAGGATTTCTAGAGACTGATCATAGTATTCATGATTGTTTGGTTGAAGCGGTGAGTCTCCGAATGCCATATGCTTTAAGGAGGTTATTCGTGACGATTCTCACATTTTATGAACCTACTAATGTTAGAAGCCTTTGGAATGAGTTTTTTTTACACATATGACAGAGGATTATCAAACAACAAACAATGTTGTGGAATCGGTCTTGACTAATATGTTGTTGAAGGACTTGAATGAACTCTTAAACCTGCACGGTAAAAAGATTGAAGATTATGATCTCCCATCTTTACCCCTTGATACAGTACAAGGAGATTCGATTCCAAGTGTCATACAGGAGGATTTAGCGGTCGATATCCCCAATGAAGATATTGAATTTGTTGCGAAGTTAAATAATGACCAAGCGATTGCGTTCAAAACCATTATGAATGTAACTGATCAAAAATACAGTGGGTTATTTTTTGTTGATGGTCCAGGAGGAACAGTCAAAACATTCCTTTATAGAGCATTAATGGCAAGTTTAAGAAGTAGAGGAGAAATTGTTTTGGCAACTGCATCATCTGGTATAACTGCAACGTTGTTACCCGATGGTAGAACTGCGCACTCTCGATTTAAGATACCTATCGATATACAACTAAGTTCCAGTTGTGGTATTCAAAAGAAAAACGATCTTGCAAATCTCATTAGGGTTTCTGATGCAATAATTTTGGATGAAGCCCCAATGATAAACAAAAATTGTTTGGAATCCTTAGATCGACCATTACAAGACATTTGTAGTAACACTGCTCCATTTAGAGGAAAAGTTATGATCATGGGGGAGACTTTCGTCAAGTTCTTCCTGTTGTAAGAAAAGGTACTAAGGTACAAATGATTTCTGCGTGTATTGTTCAGTCTCATTTATGGGCTCATACCAAAATTTTGCGATTGCGTCAAAATATGCGATCATTGCATGATCAAGAGTTTGCAGAATTTCTTATGCACATTGGTGATGGTGTTGAACCTACCAAACCAGATGAAATGGTGAGGTTGCCTTCACAGATTGCAGTCCCATGGGAAGGTGAACATTCCATACAAGTGCTTATACAACATATTTTTCATGATTTAGAATTGCATGTTTGGGATGCCTCTTATATAGTACAAAGAGCTATTTTGACCCCAACAAACGATGGTGTCCAAAAATTAAATGATATAATTATTGACCAGTTTCCAGGAGAAGAACATAATTTGTTATCATTTGACGAGGTTGAAGTGGATAATAATAATTTATACCAGCAAGAATTCTTAAACTCAATTGCACAAGGTAGTTTGCCCCCACATATTCTAAAGATGAAAAAGGGTGCACCATTGATGTTGTTGCGAAATCTAGATCCTAGATATGAGTTGTGTAATGGGACACAATTGTTATGTCGTGGGTTATATATGAATATGTTGGATATGGAAATCTTGACAGGAAGCAACGCAGGAAGACAAGCTTTCTTGTCTAGAATTAAAATAAAAACATCGGCCAGTGATGGGTTGCCTTTTGTCCTTAGTAGAAAGCAGTTTCCTGTGCGACTAAGTTTTGCAATTACAATAAATAAGTCACAAGGACAAACCATCCCAAATGTTGGAATATATCTTCCACGACATATTTTCAGTCATGGACAGTTATATGTGGCTTTATCCAGAGGTGTTTCACAGACTACAACAAAAGTTTTATCCAAGGAAGGAAAATTGGAAGGAGAAGATGGTGACTACACAAAAAATGTAGTCTTTAAACAAATTCTTTTATCGCACTCGCAGGTATTTACATACATTAAAAAAATAATCTCACACATTGATTCCCATTTTAGTTACACGAAATACCAATATTATATTTTATTCTTTATATGATAATAACTAAGTATAAAATTGTGTGGCTTTGATATACAGCCAAACTAGAACACAATAAAGTCTTCCAATTATGTAAGGAACTGAGACGGAAGAATGTTGAAACTTGCTTCGACATAAAAGTAAGTTATACTTAATCATTTATTTTATGTTTTTAATATAATAAATCAATTGGATCCTACTTATTTATGCTTTTAATATAATCAATCAATTGGATCCTACTTATTCTCACTATTCTTATACGGAATAAATTTTAGATGGGGGATTTTAAAGATAAATGGAACACATGGAAGGATGAACAAACAATTTCATCTATCGGCAAGCTAGACAATAAGGTGCATTTACCTTTTTCACAACATGTATAAAAAATCTGTTTGTTGCATTTTCACCACTCTTTGACTAACACTTTTATCATCCTTATTAAAACAGGTCAAGCGTCTAAAAGTTTACTCTGTTGGTTGGGGCTCCACAGTGATAACAGATAAAACACAACTTTAGAAAATGGTGAAAAAAGAAATAATATCTCAAAGGAAGGACATATTTTTATTTTATTCATTTAATAATATTTATCCATAGAATATTTTTGAATGCATGAGTTTTACTTTTACTATTGGTTTGTGTAAATAAAACCATGTATATTCACTAAATCCATTGTTTTCCTTTTTTACCAGAAATCCACGTAATTCAAAAATAAGTCAGGATTGTTGTTTTACCAAATCTGAACTAAAACAAAATATCTCCATTCTTCAAGTATACATTTATTTATGGCTCAGTACACAAAATTATAATCAAACAAGTCACATGGTTTAAAATAATATATTACACTAATTACTATTACTTTCACTATATTTTCCTCTAAAGCAATTTTAATGTGAGAGTCTTACATTTTTTCTTTACTACGGAAAACAATTGCAAGGAGAGAGAAAATTTTCAAGATAAAGATTTTATGTTCGGCTTTCCTCTTAAAGAATGTTATTGATTATACAGTATAAATAGTATTTTGTATTTTTCGATTATTTAATATAATTTAAAATAACTTTATTTGTCATTTTTAAAATGTAATAATATTATTAGCATGTTTAGACAACATATTTTTTAATCTAAATTTATTTAATTTGGTATGTTTAAAATAATAGTAGCATTAATGTATAGTTAATTCACTAAAATATTTTTAGTATATAATCATTTATCATCCCAATTTTAAGATTGCTAGAGGATATCTAAAACCAAATGTATTTAATTAATCTTAAGTATGATAAAAACTTCATACAAAATACACACACGTTTATTTTTCTATGCTGTTCGCATTAACAAAATCGGATAGACGGGCACGGGAGTGCCCATCTGAACGCTAGTGATCCATAATTACCTTATAAAATTAAAATTAGTAATTACATGTTTTTACACATACATTTTAGGATATTTACTAACTTATTTAACAAGTAATCTTATGACAAAAGTATCACAGATCAAAAGATCCTGATAACAACAACAAAACGTTTTAGGATCCTGAGAACATAAATGATTCAATTTTTATTTCTTTCCATGCCTCTTAATGTTCTCACAAAAACCACAAGGACAATAAAAAACTTCATTGTTGTCAAGAAAATTTCTTTCAACAAATTGAAGAAATCTAACCTTCATTCTCATACTACACACTTAATCTATTATCTTTCATCTAATTATGATCCATAACTACCCTTTAAAATTAAAATTAGTAATTGCATGTTGTTATATATACATTTTAGAACACTTACTAACTTATTTAAAAAGTAATCTCAGGCTAAAAATATCACCGAACAGAGGATCCTAGTAACAACAACAAAACTTTTAAAGACAAAACTTCATTTAAAACTGCTACATTAAACCTTTTACTCTCAACGACAACAACATATAGTACTAACATAGTTAAATTTTAAATCTCAACAATAACCACAACATTAAACATTTTACAACAACAACTAACATTTCTAAATAACATGCATGGATAAAGTGATTTATGTACTAGAAATGTGATGGAGAAGACAGAGCCAGTGGTGCAGGAAGCTTCATATCGAGTTTCATTTTGTTTCCTTGCACTACTAAAAATAATACATTTAATGACGAAGCTTTTATCTTAGCTATTGAAAATTGAGGTCAAAAGACATGAAACGTCCCATTATTTATTTATTTTTGTAAAAAACTAAATCTTTTACCTCCGTTTTCATAAAAATCAACATAAAATGTTGGCTGGATTTGATCTTTGATTCCCAGCGCTTACAATTTTATGTTTTATTCAAAACTAAAAAGGCCCTTTTATTTCTTTTTATAATTTTCACGTGAATCATGCTCCCTCGGTTTTTTAATAAAACCGAGATAAAAACTCTCTTAACAATTTTTTATTCCTTTAGATTTAATGTTAAGTCTCATTCACTTTTTGCACCCTAACTTTCTGAAACGTTATTCTTCTCCAGCGAACGAAACTAAAACACCATTAGTCTCCAAGGAGGAAGGAAGCTCGAACCTCAAACCAACATTTTTCTTAGAGTTTCTCATCACATTTCTGGTATGTACAAGTTCTCCATTATCATTGTTGCTTATTTGTTTGTTTGTTGTTATTTTTATTATTGTTGTTTCCGTAGTTGGTATTGTGGTTGCCCTTGATGTTGTTGCCTCGTTATTATTGTTGTTATTATGGTTTTTGAGACTTATATGGTTTTTTTATTGGTTGTGTACTATTTTTATTTTATTTTTAGAAGTTGTACGTGATTATGGATCATAGTTGGATAAAAGTTAATATATTAAGTAAAGAGTATGAGAATGGAGTGATTCAAATTCTTGAATTTGCAGAAAGAAAACCTTCCTAACGATAATGAGATTTTTGGGTGTCCTTGTAAAATCTGCTGAAATACACAAAAACATCCAAGTGTTGTTATATTCAATTATTTAGGTTGTGATGAAATTATTTAAAATTACACGAAATGGGAATGTCACGGTGAAGTGACAAAAAAGACCTTTGTCACATACAATTTAAGATGGTGATGAATTTATTAATGATACTCTAGAAGACATTATTTGTGATATTGGAGTAGATGCTTTCAAGAAAGCTAATGTGGTAGATACTTTGCAAGAGACATGGAAGATTTGTTGTAACCGAGATGCAAACACTACGCCAAAAATTGTTTTTAATAGCGCTTTTTTTCACCTTTAATAGCGTTATAAAAGCCCCCGCTATTATAGATTTGATACATATAATAGTGCTTTGAAAACGCTATTAAAATGAGTGTTTTTAATAGCACTTCATTATAAATGCTATCATTGCCCTATTCCGCGCTACCATACACCTTGTTTATGAAAGGATTTAATAGCGCTTTTTGAAGAAGTGCTATTATTGTCCTTGTATTTAATAGCGCTTTTTTTAGAAGTGCTATTATAGTCCTTGTATTTAATTGCGCTTTTTCTAAAAGTGTTATCGTAGACACTATCTTTAATAGCATTTTCTAGAAAAGCGCTACTAATTCCCTTTACTTATTCTTTTAAGAAAATGAGATTTTATAACTCAATACTACAATAAATGAGAGGATTGAGTAGCAAAATTCATAACAATGTCTGTCAAGCAACTGACCATCCCATATCGGTAGATTTGCCCCCATAACCATGTAATACTCAATATCTAAACAAAACTGTTTGAGAAAGTAACTAATCTAGTAGATATCAAACTAATCTACAACAATAGCAAAAGAAACTCTTTACATGATAACAGTCCCTTCCTCGAAATTGAGCTGCCATATCCAGTGCAATAGGAATCTGTAAAGGTTGAGAGGGAGTCAATTATAGGAGCTGGTAACAAACACATGAGTTGTAAAAATTGAATTGCACAAGGAATCAATAGGAACCTTGCTTGCAAGCATAAATGGTGGCCATTAAATTATTTTCAAGCTAGGATCTGATGAGTAAGGAACCAACAAAAGGTCCATCTCCCTGGAGTGATGCTAATATAGTTTAGTCCTTGATAAGTGATAAATGACAAATCAAAATATGGAGGAGGAATAGTTGAAGCTAGGATTGAGAACAAAGAAAAGAAACTAAAGAGTTTGACTTTGAGGCCTTTCCTGTCACTTATAAAATCTTCCTCGCGGAAACTGCAAATATAATTTTGTTTCATAATTGGGAAAACTTAGCAGCTTCACTCCTTCTATTTGTGGAAATCTATACAAACATTGAAACATGAGTGAAGATAAATAATTACATTTAGCTTACACAAGTTAGCAATGGGAAGAAAATATGATAGAAACCTCGGTAAATCCCTTTGAGAGAGAGAATCCCTTTTTCTTTCTCTTGTCAGTAGGAACCAAGTAACTATTGAATGCACCAGGTAATGACTGAAACCGTGATCTGAGCATGCTCAGAGTGTGTATCTGCATAGGCAGATAGACAATGACATTAACTGGTTGTTTAAAGGATCATGACTTAAAGTATTTTATCTTTATGGTTCTATAAGAATAATCCAATTTTAATTTATTTGATATAATGCAAAGAGAAAAGTACCTCTCCCAGACGATCGAAGGCTCCAAGAACACCACCACACACAGTTGAGAATATGGAATACCAAATTTGGGTGTCCATGAAATAAACCTGCATTCAAAATGTAAAGAGATGTTATGCTGAAAAAGTTATCCCATACAAAAGAGAAGATTAATATATTTGAACATGGCCAGGAAAAATAGTGCATACACCCTAAGTACAGGAGCCCAGAGTGTGCGGCACCATAATTATTTTTAGCTGCACAACAGGGAAATTTTAGATCAATAGAATTAACAGAAAGACAGAATTGAATAATTAGAAATGAGAAGAATCTACCATTTGGGAAAAACTCATGCCATCCAAACTTAACATGTTGAATGCTCATTATATCTTTAGTTGGCTTAACAAGAGGCTTGATCTGAACAGAGACAATATTCAAAAGAGACCAAACAAGCTCACAAAACATTTTAGGAAAACAAACTACACATATAAAAATTACCTGGACAAAAAAGCTGAATGAAAATTTGGCAGCCAAAAGAAGCACCCAAAAAAGAGTGTACCTGAAAATTTAAATAGAATTTTAATGATGAAACAAATTTTAAACAGAAAACATGCTTGAAACAAGTTTAAAACTCTTTCTAAAGCATTCCCCAAAAATGTCCTTCCCCGAAAGGAAATCTAATAAACATAAACAACATGTTCCATACAGGTTTACCTTCATCAATTGATAGTTTCGACACATTTATCAACTCCCTTTTATCAGCCATGCACCCGTAATCAATCTGCCAACAACTTTCTTCGACATATTAATGATGCGCTGAAACAAAAATGGAAGGAGCCTTTATTTTCCTTAACGTCGTGTTCTTGTGGATCTTGACTTGCACATAACAGGACCAAGTCAGAAGATAGAGGGGGGCAGGTTGGGAGACTCACAAAAAGGCGTTTACACAGAAAGTGAGAGGGAAATCAAAGAACCTTTTTTTCACAAAGCACACACGCACATCAAAACACAGCTATCATATACACTCGAATAAGAAGCAGTGAATGGTATGGAGATCCATAATGCTGTAACTTCTTCAGAAGTATCCAGACAGTTTCTAACAGCTTTGATAACGCCAACCTTTTAAGGTAAAGTGTGAAACATATATCAGTAAGTGTTGGTATTGCGCCGAAACGTCAAAAGCCCTCATGTTCAGTGGTAAGAAAAAATAAATTGTTATCTGTCCGCGTGCATATCACCACATGTCAGATGCGGATAAAAGGCATAGGTTTATAAATGATATGAAGGAAGAAAAAAACAGTGATTCCTACTAGTATTGAGTAGCTGATATAATTTCCTCAATTGATGCCATTTCAAGGATATCAATTTTCATGATTTTTTACAAATAACAAACATGGTTATCAACTTGAGATTCAAAATTGTGAATTTGAAGATCTATTTTCCAATATGATCAATAAAAATGACATTTTAAAGTAAAAACAAGTGACATGCAGAGAGCATAAGCTGAAACGTCATACCCAAACTTCAAAGATAATTTGCAATTTATCATTAGGACTGATGACCATGATTACATGGCAATGAAGGCATAAAAAATCTCAAAAGATCACCTGGTCAATTTCATCCAGGAATGTTGTGAGATCATCCAACAACAGAACTTTACAAGCTTCTGCTAGAGCACCAACAATGGCAACCCTCTGCTTCTGGCTACCACTCAGAGTTTGGACAAATCTCTGAACATTGCAACAGAGGGAAAGTTCATTTATTATACGTTCAATTCACACATTTGTTTTGGCGTTCAACTCAAAGTCCATAATACCTTCATGTAGTCAGCTAAACCAACAACATGTAAAGCTTGGGACACCCTGGATCTGACTTCATCATCAGCCAAATTGATTTTACCAAGATTAAATGCAACATCAGAATCGACTGTAATTCTTGAGAGATTATTTTCTCGAGTGATTTAGTCCTTACCTGGTCATAATTCTTGAGTTCATCCCACTTTTTTTGAGCTACTAGCTTCTGAACCGCGCCATCCGACATATTGATTCAGTAATTCAAATCACCAAACCAGAAAATTTGACTGCATCAGAAAGCAACTCATCAATGAATCCAAGATCTTCCATTCACAATATTGATGTGAAATCTTTCTTAGCAAAAAATATGCAAATTAAAGTGAGGCAATGCATGCTTACTCGTGTGACGGAATCGTGCGTGGTTGATCTGTGTCAAAGACTGAAGAGAAACGAGTGCACTGTAGAATTTCATGAACATCTGAGTTTCTTCTTTGCTCCGCTCCATCTTTTTGGCCAGAAGCAAGATGGGAACAGACAAAGCACACACGCGACTGATAAACCGACATACTAACCGAAACAGACCCATGCATTAGTCATAATTTGTTACCTCGTCTACTAAATAAATACACACATATAGTGAGAGTTATCTTATGTTATGTCATTACCTTGTTTCCCATGTAGCCCATAAGACCAACTCCAACAGGAGAAACATTCAAATGATGAATATGCCTTCTCAACTTCCTTTGCACCCAAACAAACACATAATCTCCTTTTTTTTTTAAAGGGATGCCCATATTCTTAAAGTGGACATTTCATCTATTAAATTATTTTGGCTTGAATCTCAATCCCAAGCACTTATATGCATCCAAACAAGCATCTTGGCAGTATACCTTAAAGTTAGTTATCATCCACAGCAGACATTACTGGAATTCCCTTACTAGAAAAGCTTGAGCAGATTACTCGCATCTCATTGCCGATGTTAAAGTTCTTTTTGCTATCTTCCTGCAATACAGAACAAAAATAGGCCATCAAGTGATTGAAATAAAAACAGCAGTATCCGCAATGTTACCCCGACGTCGAAATTCATCGCCGATCTTATGAACAAACACAAGCATAAAAACAATGATTCATAAAACAGAACTACAAACTAAAACGAAAACCTGAACACGGATTTAAACCATCTGTTTTGTGAGAATGGAACAAAATTAAGCCCAGAATATTTCACACTGAGAGTACTCATAACCGAATCAAAACTTGCCTATACTGGTTACAATCACTAGAGACACAAAGCTTGAAACAGGATTGAAACCGAAGCCAATAATAAACCGAAAAATATTTTGAATTGTTACCTCGAATTTGGATCCGAATCAAACAATGGGTCCCTCTTGAACGATTTCTAAATACTTGCCTTGTTGCGGCAGCCACTACAGAGCTTGTTGGGTTGTTCACAGCTTGGCTTTGTTACATTGTCGTGGTGATTTCTTTTTGCAAAGACTTCTAGACAGTTGCAGGCGTCGTTCACGGCTGTTTGTTAAACTGAGTCTCACAATAACGTTTAAAATTACAACGACTTGAACCTCCAAGTGCAGCAAATCACGATTTCCTTTGAACTCAACGAGCGATGAACTGAAAATGCCATCATTGGAAACCTGCAAATAAAAACAGGAAATCAACACTCAAAAGGACAAAGCCGCAAGTTGTTGTTACTCATCTGTCGCCGTTATCGCAAAGCTACTGTTATCGAAACCCGTGCTTGATGTTGGAAGTGGACTCGAGAGCAATGACGCCGCCGTTTCAGATCAGGAAAATGAGGGTATCAATGGCGAGCTGAAGGAGTGTGGTTGAAGGGTTTTCTGGTTCGAAGATATGGGTTGGTGATGGTGAAAAGAATGATGAAGGAGAAGCTTGAAGATGACAATGGTGGGGGATAGTTTGACGGCAAAAAAATGAGAGGAAAGGGTCGGCGAAGAAAATGGATGAAGAAGATAGTGATGGCCAAGGGTAAAAGGTCTTCTCTATTTTGTGAAGAAGAGGGCTCCGATTGAGAGTGAAGGAGAGGAAAAGAGATGTTGGCGGCAGATCTGGGAGCGAAGGGGAAAGAAGATTTTAGGATATTCTCCGTGAAAATGAACAGTCCCCTATCTTAGTGAAGTTTAATAGCGTTTTTTAAAAAAGTGCTATCTTAGTGAAGTTTAATAGCGTTTTTTAAAAAGCGTTATCTTAGTGAAGTTTAATAATAGCATTTTTTTACAAAGTGCTATAAAAATCACATTCTCTGTCCCCCTATCTTAGTGAAGTTTAATAGCGTTTTTAAAAAAAGCGCTATCTTAGTGAAGTTTAATAGCGTTTTTAAAAAAAGCGCTATCTTAGTGAAGTTTAATAATAGCATTTTTTTTACAAAGTGCTATCAAAATCACATTCTCTGTCCCCTATAATAGCCCCCGACCATAAAGTGCTATTATAGATGTGTTTGTTTCCTTTTTAATAGCATTTTCTTTAAAAGCGCTATTAAATTAGGCGATACAAAATATCAATTTTGGCGTAGTGAAAAGCTTTACAAGATTTTCAATTGTTTTAAGACTATTTAATCTTAAGGAAATATGTGGATGGATAAATAGAAGTTTCACTTAATTGCTTGAATTGTTTAAAGAAATGCTTCTAGAAGATAACACTTTGTCGAACAGTAGTTATGAAGTCAATAAGATATCATGTTCAATGAGTTTGAACTATTTCAAAATACATGCATGTCATAATGATTGTATATCATATAGGAAAGAGTATGAAAACTTGAAGGAGTGCCCAAGTTATGGGGAGTCACACTACAAGCAGAAGGAAAATGGGCCCGTGGAGAAAATATTTGGAAAAATAGGTCTATGTTCTTTGATCTTCCATATTGGTCTAGTATTGATGTAAGACGTGATCTTAATGTGATGCATGTGGAGAAAAATGTATGCGATAGTTTGATTGGAACACTTCTCAACATTAAAGGCAAGACAAAAGATACTAAGAAATCTCGTGAAAATACGGTGGTGATGGGTATACGACAAGTGTTACCCCTAAAAGAAATAGGAAATAAAACATATTTCCCCTCAACTTGTCACACTCTATCTAAAAAAGAAAAAAAAAATTTTGCAAATGTTTATAGGGTATCAAAGTTCTCCAAGGGTACTCATTAAAAGTGAAAAAACTTGTGTCAATAATAGATCTCAAATTAGTTAGCTTAAAATCTAATGATTGTCATGTCTTGATGCAATAACTTCTACTAGTGGCTATTCGTGGCACTCCACCAAAAAATTTAAGGATAACTATAATAGGATTGTGCTTATTCTTCAATGTTATATGTAGTAAAGTCATTGATCCTAGAAATTTAGACGAGTTGGAACATGAGGCTGCAATTATCTTGTATCAATTAGAGATGTTTTTCCCTCCATTATTCTTTGACATTATGGTTCACTTAGTTGTTCATCTAGTAAATGAGATTAGAATTTGTGGTTTAGTTTATTTATAGTGGATATATCTGATAGAGTGATACATGAAGATCTTTAAATGGTATACAAAGGATCATCCTTGTTCGGAGGTTTTGATTGTTGAACTGTACATACAGATGAAGCTATTGAGTTTTATACAAACTATTTGTCAGAAGTAAACTCTATAGGAATTCCTGAGTCTCTTCATGATGGAAGATATGATGGTAAAGGTGCTCAAGGTTTAAATGTTCATACTTTTGGTCAAGATGTAGTTCTTCAAGAACATTTGTATATATTGAATAACATGGATGAAGTTCAACCTTACTTGACCACTCACAAAAGTTTTATAATGGAAAAAGTCCTAGGGATGAATGAAAGATGGTTGTTGACAGAGTATAACAAAATTTTCATAACTTAATTTAATGAAAGTGTTTCTAAAGAGAGTAGTGCATCAAAGACAATTAAATGGTTGTCATGTATGCTTAATTTTAATGTAATTACTTAGAGTGCATGCATTATTACTAAATTTTAATTCTATATAAAATCAAAGGATGATTGTGGTACCATGCAAAATAGTAGGGTTATGGTTGAAGCTGAACCCATGTACTTCTCTAGTTCCAAAGATAACAATCTTGTACTAGCATATAGATCGTACTTTGGGATCATTGGGGAGATTTTGAATATTGATTATATTGTTTTTAAAGTTCCTTTATATAAGTGCAAGTGGATTGATAGTAACACTAGTGTAGAAACCAATGAATTAGGATTCACACGGGTAGATCTTCGAAAGCCAACTCATAATAATGAACCATTCATCATGGCAACTCAACCAAAACAAGTTTTTTATGTCACATATCCTTCTAACACTAGATGATCAATTGTTCTTCACAGAAAAATCTTCCTAATAGTACTGATGAAAATTAAGATTTTAACTATGAGCCCATTTGTTTCACAACACATATACGTCATTTATCTGAAGAAAATCATTCAGATGATGTGCATGCTATTCGTTTTGATCGTGAAGAGGGGTTATAAAAAAACTAGTAAGTAAATGTTTTATATCACTTAGTAATTTATAATTGTTCATTTTGGTCATTTTTTTTCCTTTTACTAAAGATTTAATATTTTTAAAATTATAGGTACTTAACTACTAGTGACAAATTTCAGCATAAAACTTTTTGACAACCTACAAGAGTTTCTATTTTGGTTATTGCTTTTGTTGGTTAATAATTTGTTTTAGTTTTGTTGTAAAATTATAAGGTGTGTGCCATTTTGGCTTTGCAAAATATAATTTTATATTCTATGATATGGTTCTATAATATATATAAAGTTATCCCCTTGGTTTTTAAATATAACTGAGGTAAAAATATTGTACTATTATCTTGGTTTTACTCAAAAACTGAGATTTAATATTGGGTGCGCCATCCAGTTCTAAAAATAATAAAATGGCAGATGTTGGGGATCAAACTCATGTGCAGATAACTTTACCCTCGGTTATTTAAAAACCAAGGGGTAAATTTGTCACTTTTCATGATGCCTTTCGTTACCTCACCTTTGTAGCATGGATTAAATGCATTTCACGTCCGAGGTTAAATGTGTTTTTTGTAGTAGTGTTATTCCATTTAAGTTTCATTATCTTTCCTTCATTTCAAGTATCGTTCGAGTGGTCTTTAATAACATTAATGGAGTTTGAGAGAAGAATATGAAGTTTCGAACATGTTTATGAAGGAGATGAAGTTTCAAAACTCATTATGGAAGAAGTGATGTTCGAGGAATATTAGGTTTTGAAACTCATTACAGGATAAATGAAGTTTCAAGTTTTATTAGTAAACATAAATTTTTGATAGAGAAGATGAAGATACCGTTTAGTGTTTGTTCGATTTCAAAGTATAAATGAAAATAGGTTTTGTTCTGAAAACTCTCTCTTTTATGAAAATATAATTTTGTTTGAGTTTTCCTACTGGTTGGGGGGTTGAACTGAGTGATTAGGTAATAGTTTACTTATCGGTTGTCCCCATAACCGGGGGAATGGGTAGCCCAAATTTGAAATAAAAAAATGAAAGGTGCCAAGTGAAAACTTTACCTATAGGTTGTCATACCATCTAATCTAATAGGTAATAATTTTTAAAAATAAAATTAAAAAGCGTAGTTCCTAGGAATAGAAAGTGTTCTTCTAGAGACTTTTCCCATTGGTTGCAAGCCAAACTGAGGGAATAGGTTGTCTTTTTTAAAAAGTTAAAAAACTTGCGTGCATATAGACCTTAGTTGGTTATTGGTTGAGGTAAAAACTTTGTTATAAAATCTATTAATTGTTATAGTAATTATGTAATATTGAATAAATAATCTTTAATTAGTTTGTTATATGTATCTATTAATGTTGTGAATCAATGTCGTCAAGAAAAAAATCAAAATATGAGAAATAATGAGTTTCTTGAACAAACACAAGAAACCCTATAAGGTTTTACAAAGTAGAGATTAAAAGGAAGAAGAAGAATCATAATTGGTTAAAACTGCTCTACTATTCACTTACTCAATAAGAGTTTAAAGATTACAAGTTAATAACAAAAATTAACCTCTCTCTCAATAACCTGAGAGAACTAGTCTATTTATAGACTACTAAGCTAACTTAGGCAACATGCTGTCACACCCTCATTTTCACCTTTAGCCTTTCATATCCTACATTCGTCATATCACACATCGTTCTAGTGCATATCGAGCATGTGGGCTCACAAGGTAAGGATTGGGTCGGTTCATTATTTTGCATTCCAAATAAGATAAATTGCCTATCATGGGCTACATGGAAGAAAATGTTCATCATCTAAGGTTTGGTTCAAGTTGGAAAGTCTACTCATGTAGATTCCTTCAAGGAGAAGTTATTTGAAAAATATTAGGATATTCAAGATCAATATTCCTAATGAACATGAAGTGCAAGGCCTAATTCAAGATTTCTTCATTCAACTTTGTTTCAAAATCTATGTTCAAGTGGAATTCAAAAGATCACAAGTTCATAATTCAAGACTTCATCCCTTTCAAATTCAATGGCATAAGGGAGATACATCATTCCAAAATCAAGATTCATGAATTCAAGAATATTACAAATGGAAATTTCATGACATTGCAAGAATGTCGCATTTGTTACAAGTTTCTAACTTTAAGTAATGCTTAGAAAATTAAGCTATTTCTAATCTTAATTCAAGTTTCTAATCAACTTCATGCTATGGTACCCTTCATTCCCCATCAAAGTCCACATGTTCCTCATTATGCCTACAAACATCCAAGGAAAATAATTAAGATTCAACTTAAGATCAAGACTATGCATGCTTAGTCATAGGCATTTTTAATGTGATCCAAAACAGTCTCATGCAAGAAATGACCAACTAACTCACAACCAAACAATTCATGTCACAAAACCAAAGGTATGGACTCATGATGATGCATCTACATATCAAATATCAAAACTTTAAAATGCTGTCAAAAGTAGAAGCATGGACCACAAGGACAACTCAAGAACAAGTGAATAAAGGAGAGCAATGCAGAAAAAACAGCACTAGGAAAGTGCAGCAGCAAAAGCAGAAAAAGCAGCATGCTAGAAATGGAAAGAAATGGGGTTGCACCAAGAAAGTGGCAATAATCATTTCCAAGTATAGAAATTCTGAAACTTGAAGCATGTGTAAACTCTAATACTTTGGTACAGCAGCAAAAGTGCAGCAGAAAAGTAGGATTTTTAGAGGAAAAGGATGCACCAAGAAAGTGGCATTAGACATTTCTAAGTGTAGAAATTCTGAAGTTTGAAAACATGTGCAAACCCTAATGTTTTGGCTATAAAAGAGAAGCAATAGCAGTAGAAAAGGGGGTCCATTTTGGAGAGAAGTAGAGCAAGAGAGAGGAAGAAAAAACCAGAAAAATCAAGAGAGTTAGAATACACAAGAAAATCATAAAAACCAGAAAAAATAAGAGAGAAAAGGAGACATGGAGAAACATTGAGAAACATTAAGAATATTATTGAGAGAACAAGAGAGTGATAGAAAACCAGAAAAGGAAGTGGAGCACATCCAACAAAGCCATTGGTGATTAGAAGGAGAGTAGAGCTCTTGGGCATCTTTTCTTTCAAATTTTTCTCTCTTTACATATTTTGCATTGTTTTAGTTTGTCTCTTTTGAGTGATATTTCTATTGAACATACTGTGGAGGTCCCAAGAGTGACCAAGAACTGTTGTAAAAATAAGGAAAAGAGAAGAAAAAAATTCACTTAGCAGGGCTGACACGGGCGGCCATGTCAGCCCGATGCTTTAACTTCCATCGCGCACCTCCCATGGGTGCTGACACGGGCCGTGTCAGCTCCCTATTTACCTCCAAAAATCAGTGCTCTGGGCACTTCCTGACATGGGAGACCATGTCAGCTCCCTGTTTACCTCAAAAATCGATGTTGTGGGCGCCTCTTGACACGGGCCGTGTTAGACCCCTGTTTTTTTTACTTTTTTTATATTTCACCTTCAAATTTATTTTCAAGGAGTTCGTTTTTTTTTATGTTCCGTATTTTCAAAACCGACTAACCCGATTTGATTGTATGGACATCGTATGTAAGTATTATTATTGGTCATTCTTGACTTTTGGTTCCAAAAAACTCTTTTCAAAAATAAATTCTCGATTTTATCGAGCCATTTTCACCCTTGTAAGTTGACCGCCTTGTGCGTCGCCATCGACCTTGTTCACATCACTTCAAACATTTTCACAAGCAATAAAAACCTTGATCCAACATCAAGTGGTATTTTTCTCATAAAAAAAACGATAAAGATACAATTGGGGTTACACGCCATGAGCTTTAAAGCGGTGGAGAAGGAATGAGAATGGAACCCCTCCTACACTCGTTCCGAATGTTTTGAATACAAGGCGCTCAACTTGGTTATTCGAAACATTCATCTCTATCCAATGTCTTTAGTGTGATCCTAATCAAAAATAATTTCTTTCTCAAAAACCATAAAAAATAACACCAACTCATCAAACTTCTTTTTCGCCTTAGGGCATCATCCAAAAACCCTTTTTAAGGTATAAAATCAACCAACACACAATCATTTCTCAAGTGGCCGAACTACGGCTGCTCTGATTTCTCACACCTATTGAGAATACATAGGCATAGGATTGCGATAATCCTAGTGAGCACTCTTCTTTCTTTTCCACCTTTAGTCCTCCGTTCCTCATCACCCAAAAAGGACATGTTACTTCCGTTCTACTGCAAACAGGGAACACATAAGACTCCACAAGCGATCCGTAATACACCTAACTGCTAGAACACGCACGTTAGCATCTTCCACCCAAACTTCCCATTTTTCACCGTAGTCCCATGAACTACGAATGCTCTGATTCTTCACTTCTTACAAGTGAATATACGTAGGCACAAGGGCCCCAATCCTTGGCGAGCACTCTAATAAAAAACCAACCCCCTTTTTTCTTTTAAGCAAGCAAACTTTTAAATTTAAACACCCATTCAAGCTAAACAACCTAGAAGGTTCCATCGAGTACGATGGATGCAAGGGGGTGCTAATACCTTCCCCTTGCATAACCGACTCCCGAACCCTAAGACTTGGTTGCGATGACCATGCTCTTTTCCCAAAGGTTTTATCGTTATTTCCCTTTCCCTCCTTGGGATAAATATAATCCGGTGGCAACTCTTTGTCATTTTTTCGCGTAGCGACACATGCTAACTTAACAATTGGGCTTACAAGCAACTCCCAATTCAACATGCTTTAAACAAAACATATTTCGACAACATGCTTGAACACATTTCAACTACAACATGGATAACCTCTATCAAACCATGAAGCTACCATCATAGAGGATATAGTTTGATCCAAAAATACCACAAATCTCTACCTTGGAACAAACTCTACACAAATAAGGGAACAAGCTAGTTTTCACCATGTAGCTTTATCAAATGCATACAATGGAAAAACTTGATACTTGACAATATCTTGGTGATCATATCAGCAACATTGTCATAGTTTAAAACCTTCAGCATTTGAACTCCTCTACGCTCGATTATCTATTTGACTAAGTGCAGCCTTACATCGATATGCTTGGTAGGCTCATGATAGGCTGAATTCTTCGACAAATGTATTGCATTTTGACTATCACATTTAACAACGATAACTCGACCTTGAAGTTTCAACTCTTTAGCAAAACCTTCAAGCCACAATGCTTCTTTCATAACTTCAATGAAGGCAATATATTCCGCTTCAATGGTTGATAAGGCAACAACCTTCTGAAGTGTTTCTTTCTAACTAATTGTCATACCAAACATAGTGAACACATATCCAGATATATAATTTTTGGAATCCATACAACCTGCTTAATAAGACTCGATAAATCCTTTGATTTTGACTTTGCCATCATCACCACAGGCTCCACCATAACTCAAGACTATGCTCAGAGACCAATTTATGTACCTTAGAATCCACTTTAATTCTTCTAGCGCGCCTTCCCAAGATTGACCATATACATGATTACAAGGCTTACTCTGTATGCTATGTCTGACCTCGTATATACCATAACAAACATCAAAGAACCTACTATAAGATGATGTTCATATAGGCTCTTTCGACTTCAATACTAGGACTTTGAGTCATACTCAACTTCTACTGAAGAATAGTCGGTGTTAGAACCGACTTTGAATTAGAAATACCAAACTTTTCGAGAATCTTCTTCAGGTATGTCTCTTGAGATAAGCATAATCTCCACTATTTTTTATCTCTCAGAATGTCAATCCCAAGAATCCTAGAGGCAATTCCCAGATCCTTCATGTCAAACTCCTTATCAGTTCAACCTTCACCTTCATAACATCTTCGACATTGTTGCTTTCTATGAAGATGTCATCCACATAAAGCAACAAAATAAAAAGTAAATTTTCAGGTCGAAATATGAAATAAACACAGTGGTCGAACTAGCTCATAGTGAAACTTATTTGTGTCATGAACTTTTCGAATCTCATACTCCATCATCGAGGAGATTGTTCCAGGCCATACAAAGACCTATTCATCTTGCACACATAATCTTCCTTTCTTTTTGTATGCATACCCTTTAGGTTGCCTCATCATGATTGTTTCATCTAGGTCATCGTATAGGAAGGTTGTCATCACATCCATCTGTTCAAGTTCTAGGTCAAACTTCGCCACCATAGCAAGCAACATTCAAATGGATCTATGTTTTACAACAGGTGATAACACATCTTTGCAGTCGACGCCTTCTTTCTGAGTGAACCCCCTTGCAACCAACCTTGTCGTAAACCTCTTTGATATCACTGCTTTAATTCCTTCCTTAACCTTGAAAATCCACTAACAAGTGACTAATCTAGCTCCAACAAGTTTCTCAATCAACTCTCAAGTGTTATTATCATGAAGAGATTTCATCTCATCATCCATGGCTTTCATCCATACAGTCTTATTTCGACTTTTCACCATTTCCTTGTAGTTTCTATGTTCTTCATCAAGAATCTCACTTGCAGAAATTAAAACAAAAGTCACGAGATTTGCATAAGCAAGTGTATGAGGTGGTTTGATGACTCTTTTTGACCCGTCTCATACTAGTAGGTAGTCATTTTCAGCCTCTTAATCTTCTTTAGCAACTTGTGCATCTTCTTCGACTTCATCTAGGTTATGCAATTCAGCGATCTTAGTACTTTTACCAACGTCACCAATACTTGAATTCCATATTAGCTTCATTGAAAACTATATCTCGACTTGTGATACACCTCCTATGAACTGGTTCTTGTAATACCCTTCTAAACCCCATGGAAAATATACAAATAATCAGAGTAGATTTTCATGCATTCATAAAAGGGCGTCACACATAACTTTCAAACATCAAAAACCATCTGTCATGCTCATTAACACTTCAATAAATAATCATGCTTTTCAAAGTTTCATTTTTTCATGTAGCAGCAGATTCAATTTATATCATAATTCTCTTAACAGAATAACCATGCTCATCATATCATTCAACATTTCTTAGGCACTAAGGCCAACATCACAATATTCCCATGAATATAAAAACATAACATAGAGTACATAATGTATCTCTAAGTTACAAACCAAACGATCCCAGTGTTACATGACCAGAGCATGACTCGACCCAACATAATTAAATTACTAAACAACTACACCAATAACGACTTCGCAACTACAAGCAGCTCTACTCTTGATACCTGCACGATGCCAGATAGGACAAGCATAGAATACACTTATTCCACATTTCTCACCACAATTTATCATAACTCATCATATACATCACATATATATATATATATATATATATATATATATATATATATATATATATATATATATATATATATATATATATATATATATATATATATATATATATATATATATAACAAATATGGATAATCACCAAGCATATTCATCATACACACATCCATAGTTTCAATCAATCTACATAAACATACACATTATGTTTAATTCGCCACAATTCATATAAACATATATAATCATGTTTATTCACAATTGCACACATGCATACTTTCATACCACAATCATAGCTATGACATGAGACTCAATACAACTCATTAATTCTCATCAATCTCCATTTGAGATTATGGGTACATCGCTTGTACCCCACCATGAACAACATCTCGGTCATTCTGCCCCGGTGTTCATTTTACTAGGAACGACACATAGTCATTCTACCCCAGTGATTACTCCACTAGGAACGATACCTTATCATTCTACCCTAGTGAACACCAACATTAGGAACAACATCATAGTCATTCTACCCCAGTGCGTACGACTATATCACATATACTCCACTAGGAACAATATCTCGGTTATTCTACCCCAGGGACACCCCACCAGGAACAACATCTCAGTTATTCTACCCCCAGTGTTTACGACCATGTCACTATACCTCACCAGGAACAACATCTGTCATTCTACCCCGGTGATCATTTCACTAGGAACGACACATAGTCATTCTACCCTAGTGATTACTCCACTAGGAACGATATCTTATCATTCTATCCCAGTGAGTACGAGTTTTACACATACACATATTTTCATAAAACAATCATATGCACTTAAAACCGTTCTCGCATCTTAATCTCATGCATACCCAAATAATTCATCACACAAGAATTATATCATGATTGCACACACAACATATTTCATCAAAGTATTCATACTTTCAACATCATCACCACATTTATCAAGCAATGCACACATATTCCCTAATATGTTCTCATGCATTCTTCACATACAATCACATATAAACAATATGCATTCACAATATTGCGCCAACGACAACGAACTCAATCACATTCATCATGCATTTTTAATCAATTTAAACAATGCATATATATATATATATATATATATATATATATATATATATATATATATATATATATATATATATATATATATATATATATATATATATATATGCCAAAAGGCCACATTTCACAATCGATTCCATAATCTAGGATTCACGCCATACGACAGCATATCACACGACAGCACGCAAACCATTCATTTCCGATAAAGATTGAACACAATCGAACCAAACAATCAACATTGGATGGAAACACAAGGAAATGAAAACGCTGTCATGCTCGCTGGCTTACTCGCCTAGCGAGCTCCTAGCGAACACTCGCTACCTGTTCGCTTAGCGAGCAAGCTCGCGAAGGCAAACAGAAGCTACTGTAAGGCTTCGCTACCTACTTGCTGCAGCGAGGTCCTAGCGAATTCTTCGCTACCTCACTCACTACCAGCGAACAAGATCAAATACATCCTGTCCAAGTCTGGGACCACTCGCTAACTTGCTCGCTTAGCGAGTTGCTAGCGAACACTCGCGACCTGCTCGCCTAGCGAAGGTGCTAGCGGACGTCTGCGATGTTCAAAACCCTCACTGCCAAAACTCTCCAAAACTCCCAAAATCACCCGATTCAATTCCAACGAGTTCTAGTACTCTTAGTCTAACAATACTCGACTAATCTATATCATTTATTTCGGGTTCCAACCGTTAAAACCTCGATTTCTACCGATTAAACCATTTATGCCCTAGAATAGAAAATGTAGAAAAATATCCAACCATCCAAACCAAACATACATAAGCATATACATAGTCAAGATAATGATATTCCACACCCTTACCTTGATTAATCGGAAGCTAGAAGTCGTTCTTGATGATTCCAAGCTTTTCCCCTTTTTCTCCTCTTTTCTCTTCTTCCTCTTTCTTTCCACTCTTCTTTCTCTTATGTTTTCCATTCCCTTTCCTTTCTCTCTACTTTTCTTTTATATCTCTTTCTATCATTTTTCCTTCCATCATAATTCTTCTCTCAAAATATTTACCAATTCATTTTCTCATAAAATATCTCATCTCATCATTAATTAGAGAATATCTAGTAAATCCACATTATTCTACCAAATAGAATAAATCAGTTAAATCCAATATTTCCTTTAAATCAAATAAATTATATAAACCAATTAATTAGTACAATTAATCAATTATTGAAAATTGGGCTGTTACAGTTCTAGGCACCAAAACCTATAGGCTTTGACTCCTTCAGGATATTCGAGAAACATACATATCAGAGCTCTAGGTTTGACCTTGTCTTGCCTAATGTAAGCATAGGATAATCATCCAAATACTCTAAGTCTTTCAATATTAGGTGGATGTTTTGACCATACTTCTTCAGGTGTTTTCATTCCCAAGGTAGTCGAAGGATACCTATTTATCAGGTATGCTGCAGTCATAATAGCTTTTGTCCAAAACACCTTCTTTAATCCTGCACTAACCAACATGCATCTAACCCTTTCCAGAATAGTTTAATTAAACCTTTCATCCAAACTATTTTGTTGAGGAGTACCTACATTAGTTTTGTGCCTTGCAATACTAGACGCAACACAATAACTGTCGAAAGTCTCATTGAAAAATTCAAGATCATTGTCAGTCCTCAACCTTTTAACCTTCCTGCTAGTTTAGTTTTCGACCAGAGTCTTCCAACTTTTAAAATTTTCAAAAGTTTCATCCTTATTCTTATGGATGAATACCCATAAATTTTTGGAATAATAATAAATTATGGATAGAAAATACTTTACACCTGGGTGTGAAGGATTCCTTCTAGGCCCCAAAGGACAACATGGATATAATCAAGGGATCCATGTGTTCTTTGTTTATCTTTGTTAAACTTCACCATACATGATTTACCAAATACACAAGGTTCACAAAAATCTAGTTTTTCGACATTGTCACCACATAGTAGATTTTGTTTCGACAACTCGAACATGTCTCTTTCACTGACATGGCCAATTCTCTTGTGCCATAACTCAGTTTTCGGCACAGGTTTTATGGATGCCACATCTGCTGAACCACTTAAAACCTCAGCATCAAGAGAATACAAGCCTTGTTTCTTCACACCTCTCAAGACTTCCTTTGACCCATTCATTACCCTTAGGATACTTTGCTCTCATTTGAACACATATCCTTTCTTGTCGAATTCACTGAGAGAAATCAAATTCCTCTTAAGATCAGGTACATACCTAATATTAGTCAATAGCCTTATTGACTCATCATGAAGCTTGAATCTCACAAATCCAATACCTGCAATCTTGCAGGATTTATTGTTTTCCAACAACACTGATCCACCATCTTGATCATATAATTCCTCAAACACGTCTTTGTTTGGAGTCATGTGCCAAGTGTAACCCGAATCCATAATCTACTCCTTGCTAGAGTGGCTGCTTGAAACCACTAAAACATCATATGATTCATAATTATCTTGTACAATGGCTGCATTACCATTATCTTTTCAACCATGATTATTCGGTCGATTAGGGCGCACATTTCTTTTATGACCCTCCTCCTTACAATATTAACACCTAATTTCTGGAGTATTACCACCATAAGAATTCTGTAGAATTTTACCATTCTTATTCTCAAACCTACCATCTTTCTTCAAGAATTTCCCTTAACGGACTAACCTTCACCGACAGAAGATGGTTTATGCTCCTTTCTTTCATTCAAGTCATTAAAGTACAAGGTTGATTGAACTTTTTCAAAGGTCAATGAATCTCTTTCATACAAGAGAGTTTCTTTGAAGTGAGCATGAGACTTAGGTAAAACACATAACAACAACAACAATGCTTCATCTTCGTCATCAATCTGGACCTTGATATTTTCAAGATCAAGAGTTAACTTGTTGAACATATCCATATGCTCAACCAAGACTTTGTCTTCACTCATCTTAAATGAATATAAAGCTTGCTTTAGGTAGAGATGATTTACCAACGATTTCTTCATGTAAGAACCTTCGAGTTTCTTCCATACACCTGTTTTTGTTTCCTCCTTTGAGACTTACCGGAGAACCTTATCACCAAGGCTCATTATAATGGCACTATGGATTTTCTCGATCATCGTCGTCTTCTCTTTCTTTGTTAGGGCAACTTTCATCTTCTATGATCCTTTCAATGCTTCTAACAAACCCTGTTGAACCAGTAGGGCTTGCATCTTCAAGTGCCACAAACCAAGATCATTCACCAAGTGAATTTCTCAATCTCGTACTTTGTTGACGACATCTTCTCCTCCATGCTCACAACACCAATTTGTTGAGAATCGATGTCGTCAAGAACATATCAAAATATGAGAAATGGTAAGTTTCTTGAAAAAACACAAAAAAAACCTATTAGATTATACAAAGTAGAGAGAAGAAAGAAAAAGAAAAATCAGAATTGGTTAAAATTGTTTTACTCTTCACTACTCAATAAGGATTCAAAGATTACAAGTGAATAACAACAATTAACCTCACTCTCAATAACTTGAAAGAAGTAGTCTATTTATAGACTATTAAGCTAACTTAAAAATTGGATTTACAAGTAAGACTCTATTCAACACACTTTAAACAAAATATATTTTGATAATATGCTTGAACAAATTTCGACTATAGCATGAATAACTTCTATCGAACCAGGAAACTATCCTTGTCGATGATAGAGTTCGGTATAAAAATACCTCAATTAAAAAAGTTAATTATCTAATGTTATTGCATAAACTTAATTAATTATGAATATGCTAAATTATCATGTATAAATACACTACTTATATTATTATATAATTCATTATTAACTAGTAATAAAATAGAGGCTATTCAAATAAGTATATTATGACATAATAAAGTACAATTTCTTTTTTGACTATGATGATTGTTTTTCTATTAAAAAAAGAACTATAACTTTTATTATTATCACACATCCTAGTCGTTTTCTCGTTGTTATAGTATGAAAATTTTATTTAGTTAAGTTGAAAAATATGTCCAAATGTAACCCTTCATTGGCTCAATAGGTGGTGATGACCCATTATTATCTCAATTGGCTAGACAAATATTATTTTTTATATATTTGTTTACAATATATAACATATTTTTCCATTATACATTAAAATTTATCCAATCAAGCTCTTCTTATTATTCTAACAATCATCTTGTCACTTCATCATTATAAATAGCTCCCAATTGTATAAATGCATTGCACAAAACACTTAGTTGTAGCAAGATGAAAACAAAACCATTTAAATTCTTGTACTTATGTGCACTGCTAATTTTAATCTCTGACGGTGGAAACATCATACCTTTTCCGGGAAACGGAAAAGGGGGAGGTCGTAGTAATGTCATACCATTTCCCAGAGGGGGTAAGCGTAGTAATGTCGTATCATTTCCTGTTGGCGGAAGAGTCGGTGTCGGTGCAAATGTCATACCCTTTCCTGGCCGCGATAGAAAGGTGGACTTAGTGATGAAAATGGCATAGCCTTTGCCGAAAATGGAGAGGAGAAGGACCATAGAAATAAGGGCGTCAAATGAAAGATAAATGGGGACACAAGTTTAGTATGAGAAAAACCTCCATAAAAAACTTGACAATGGCATAATATCTAATGCTGAAAAAGTTATTTGATGTCACAAAAATATTGTCAGTCATCTATTGTTTTGTTTGATGGTAATTTTGTGAATTATACAAGATTAATTTTATATTATCTAGTCAACCCTTAAAACTTAAAATCATCAAGTTTATGAACTCAAATTTGACATGATCTATTATTATCTTGAAGATGATATTTAAAAATTCCCAACATAGTACAGATGATACAAATAGTATAGGTTATGCGGAACTTTTTTGACGAATAGAACATTCAATACAACAAATAATATGAGATAATAGTTCCAAAGACACCTCAAAATAATGGATTTGAAGAAAGAATAAGATGTGTGATTAATGAGAGGATCATGTGTATGCTCTCTTATGAAAATTTATCAAAATCCTTCTTGAGGTTGAAGTATTTGTGAGACTATGTGTTTGCACATATGTTCAAAGCCAAGCATGCCATAACTATCATGGGTTGGTTTTGATGATAACAACTTGGTTTTATTGATGATAACTTGTCTAGATTCAACTTTTAATGAAGCAGTTAATATGCGGAAGACAATTTGTTTAAAGTAGTTTTTCCTAATCAACTTGACAAACTAGGATTTAGATGATCTCTATTCTTTTATGATGACATCCAAATTGAAGATATCTCAGTTCTCATCTCCAAGAAGATTCAAGTTAGTGCTTATATGATTTGTGCATTTAACAAATACTTGAAGCTTCAAAGTGTGAAAGCTCACCCAATTGTTTCTGGGTGATTGGTGTTTTATAAAAACACAAGGTAATTTTTGTAAAGTAGTATGGGTAAATCACACACACACACACTAAAATCTTTTTAAAATACTATTTCTCAAAGAAAATAACCTAAAAATGTTTTGGAGTCTAGCCTGATAGATGATTCAGGAACTGTCACATTGATTTGGACAAGTTTTTTGAACTGTCCAATCGATTTAGGCATATTTCTAATCGATTGGGTTAGTGTAAATAATGTTCATAATCGATTAGGAAAGTGTATCAATGAAAGGTAATGTCCCGCTATCAAAACTTTTAAAAATGGGCATTTGTCATCGATTATTTTAGCCATCCAAACGATTGGCTTAAGGTCCCAATCGATCAAGACAAATTAGCTAATGGGTTTTTTTACATTTTTGTGCCAACCTATAGTCTATAAATAGAGGTTTATTCTTTCATATTTTCACATCCTGAATGGTGAGTTATATCACTCTCCGCACTCTCTCTCTAACAATATTTTTCTACCTTCTCGTACTATAATTTAGCCATAACGCTTTGAGAATATCCTTGTGTTTGGTGGGGAATATTTTGTTCTGGAAATGGTGATATTGTAAATTCATCAAGAGCTATTTTCTCTGGATTGAATAACTATTTTTAAGGGACTGTTTGTTTGGGTTCAAAGTTAAACTCGTTAAAAGTTTTGTTTAGGGATTTAGTATTAACTTGTTGGTTCGGTTCGGTTCGTGAACTCATCCGTGTAAAAGCTCAAACTTGGTTCAAGATTAACTTGGTGTAAAATCTCAATTCGGTCCATGGTCATCCTATGTAAAAACCTAGTTTGGTTCAAGATTTTCCTAGTGTAAAATCTCAATTTGATTTGTGGTCAGTCTGTGTAAAACCCTGATTCAGTTTAGAGGATAGCCAATTCAAAACTCCACCTTGGTTCGAGATAAATTTATATAAAATATCAATTTAACTTGGGGGACTAACCGTTCCAATTTTTATTTGTGTTTAGAAGAAAGACTAACTGCTTCAGTTCGTTGTTTGTTGTTTAGTTGAAAATCAACCTGAAACTTTATTTTCCTTGTATAAGAGTTCCCTCTTGAATGAATTCATTTCTGAAGAGGAGTATGTCAAACAACCCTCTGGGTTTGAGGACTCAGTCCACCCTGATTATGTGTTTAAACTTAAGAAATCACTTTATGGATTCAAACAAGCTTCTAGAGCCTAGTATGAGAGATTGAGTAATTTCTTGTTGGAAAATGGTTTTGAAAAGGGTCAAGTTGACACTATATCATTTAGAAAGACTCTAAATATGGAAATATTAATTGTTCAAATTTATTTTGATGATATAATTTTTAGTTACACTAATGCCTCTCTATGTGAATAATTTTCTAAGGCTATGCAAGCTGAATTCGAGATGAGCATGATGAGAGAATTAAAATTCTTCATGGGAATCCAAATCAATCAAGGCAAAGATGGAACGTATGTTCATCAGTCCAAGTATACAAAGGATCTTGAAGAATTTTAATCTTGAAGACTGCAAGACTATGGTAACTCCTATGCATCTAACATGTAGTCTGAACAAGGTGGAAAGTAGCTCCAAGGTTGATCAAAACCTTTCCAAAGGTATGATCGGTTATTTGCTTTACCTTATAGCTTTTAGGCCTGATATATTGTTCAAAGTATGTCTATGTACAAGGTTTCAATCAGATCATAGATAAACTCACTTAACTGATGTCAAGAGAATCTTTAGGTATCTAAAAGGAACAACAAATATAGGACTTCTTTATAAAAAAATCTATGGATTATAAGTTGGTTGAATTCTATGATGGTGATTATGCTGGGGATAAAATTGAGAGAAAATCCACTAGTGAAAACTGTCAATTCATAGGTGAAAACCTTACATCCTGGGCTAGTAAGAGACAAGCAATTATTGCTCTCTCTACAACAAAAGTAGAATACATCTTTGCTGCTAAATGTTGTACATAGTTTCTCTGGATGAAATATCAGCTAAAAGATTATCGGATTTTTGGAAATAATATCCCTATCTTCTATGATAATAATGATGTTATTTGTCTAACAAAGAATCAAGTTCAACACTCTAGAATCAAGCATATTGAGATTAAACATCACATCATAAAAGAGTATGTTTAGAAAGGAGTTATAAATATTACATTCACTGATATTGTTCATCAATTGGCTGACATATTTACAAGACCCTTAACTATTAAAAAAATTTATTTTATAAGAGAGAATCTGAACATGGTCTACATTGAAGAATAATGCTTGTTTCTGATTACAGTATCAAAGTCTTATGCTTCTCAGAAGTAGCTTCAATCAGAGTCTCAAAAACTACCTCTGATAAATAGTGACTTCTGAAAAATAACAGACTTTTAGATTTTGGAAGTGGATTACTTGCTTCAGATAGCATTCACATGTCTGATAACTATCTTGCATAGTAGGTGTTTGGGTAAATACTATTGGGTAATGATGTAAAACTCCTTGATTTTTATGAAACTTCCCCTCTGTCATCACCTCGTATTTTCCTACTTGTTTATTTTTCTTTACTATTTTGCTTCCTAAAGATTATCTTTGATTGGTCTTAAAGCAAAGACAAATGTCTTGCATCTTTTTGAAAAATCATTGTTTATATCTTTGTAAACATCTTTCAGCTAATTTTACGCTATTTTTTTTCTCTTTCTTGAGTTATTCCCTATCTAAGATGACCTATAGATCTAATCTTGGTATGAAAAATCAGTTGGTAGTCATCATTGAAGGAATTGTTGATTTTGAAGATATGATAGCTCATGAATTTGATCTTCATAACACTATCTCCCATATGGTTGGTATAATTTCTTTGATATGCTATATAGTCCTACTTATCCTAGCCTGATCAAGAAATTCTAGATAAATGCTTCCATCTAGGAACTAAATCTAGAACTTACTATTCTTTCTATTGTATCTGGAGTTCCTATCACCATCATCCCCACTTTTATTGCTAATACAATAAACTGTGAGGATGAAGGTGTGGTTTTAGATATGCTCTTTTGGAAATCTTGTTTTTCTCCTCATCTTATCTTTGATGATCTCTCCAACTTATCCAAAGTATACAGTCTAAATTCCAAGGCATTAGTCTGGTATCACTTGCTAATTTTAAACTTCCTACCAAAGAACAAGGATCTGAATTCTTTGGATATTGATGAAAAAGATTTTCTATTACTTCTCAACCCAGATCTGAAGATTAACCTCCCTCAAGTTATTTTTGATTATCTAAAAATGACTCTTATGTCCTTTAAAAAGGGAAAGTCATGTTTCATTCTTATGGAAGGGTTCTCTTTGAAATCTTCATTCAACAAGGAGTTGAGTTAAATATGATCAAGGTTAATTTACAAGTCTAGGGAGATATGTTGATGTTTACAGAAGCTCTAAAAGTTGTTGACCCGTTTAAGATCAAGGTGGTTTTTGTGGATATATCTTCTTCTTCTGCTTAGTTGTTTTGTTTGTTTTGTGTTTTGTCTATGTAGGTTATATTTTTTAATAAAGGGTTCTTTGTTTTGTATTTATTGTGTCTCTTACTGACTGATTATTAAGCATTACCATATAATTGAAGGATTTCAAAGGAAGATTTTGACAATTGGAAAAGGAATGAAAATTGATCTTACCTGATCAGGAGGGATCACGGACTGGCCACGCTTCGCTGGACGGTTATCTGTTCGCCGGGGCAAGAAAGAGGAGGGGGGTGTACCTGCAAAGCACTCCGACGCCCAAGTAAGAAGTTGGACAGAGAGGAAGCAATAGTACAGAAAAAGGGGCAAGAAGAGTTACCTGACCCTCTTGAGGAAGAGGGTATTTATAGAGAGACCCCAGCGCTGGGCCAACGGTCATTCGAGGTGGGCTGGACGACCAGGCCCAACCCTAATGACTGCTAGGGCTTACGTGGCATAGTGAAGACCAGGACGTGGTCTTCGCCCTAGTTCAACCGCTCCTAGATCTCCGGAAAGTGGGTTTGACCTGCTCTCTCGGAGGTGGGCGGTTGGCCGATGACGTGTCCCCGCGGAGGGGAGCACGTGGAGAACGTGCGCCGAGCACGTTATTCTCCCCGCGGAGGGGAGCTCGGGTAGTCTTGCTCGTCCGGCGTGACGGACGACAGTAGGGACGCGGGGCGGTAGCTTGTGCCCGGCGGCCAGTCCGGCCCGTTCGACGGGTCGTGTGCTCGGCGCTCCCAGTTCGCTTGTTGGGCGGCATTTGGTATTGGGCCTGCCGAGGTGAGGCCCATACCGGAACAGGAGCCCCCCAAGTCGAAGCTCTGGGGAAGAGCGAGGACTTAAGGTCGTCATGTCTGGAGCGGGGACCCGCACGAAGGGCTCCGGTCGTCGGTAGAAGGGGAGGAGGCAGATGAAGGGACGCGTCTGTCAGGTTGCCTCCACGTGTCTTGTGTTAAGCGGTCGTAGGGGCGGCTAACCTATGTCATTAATGAGCCTAGAGTCGCTTCGAGTCCCGCGCCGGGTTATAAATATGGCGGTCCCCGCTCATTCTGTTACTTTCCTCCCTGCTAATCTTTATCGTCTCTGCTCGTCCGCCGCTTGCCGCCGATCGCCGCCGTGCCGTTTGCTCTTTTCTTCCGTCCGCCGCCGTTACAAGTGAGTTCCTCTTTTCCCTCTCTTTTTATTTCCGTCGTCTAACTGGAACGTGTGGTCGGGGCGGGATGCGAGTTCCGCCGCGTCTGGCGAGTTTTCCGATGAATGTCCCGGGGACGGTAGGCTAGTTCCGATGAATGCCCCGAGGACAGGAGCTTTTTCTGATGAATGCCCCGAGGACGGGGGCTTTTTCAGATGAATGCCCCGAGGACGGGGGCTTTTTCAGATGAATGCCCCGAGGACGGGGGCTTTTTCTGATGAATGCTCCGGGGAGAGGTACCTTCTCCGACGGCCGTCCCGAAGGGGTGAGGGGTCGTTCTTCGATCCCGAGGAGGGTAGACGGGGAGCGAATGTCTGCTCGTTGCTCCTCGGCCTTTGTCGCCCTTTCACTTGACTTGCGGTGGAAGGGTGGATTTGATCCTGGCTATCGAATTCACCGATGCCCTCTGCTTTCAGGTGTAGATGTCGGCTCTGGTGCCGGGGATAATGGTTGAAGATACTGAACCCGAGGTTCCGGAGTATGACGACGAGCGTATCGCCCCGGCCGAGGAGTGGGCGGCCGAGGAGCCACTTTCCATCCCCTCTTGCTTTGTGGTCGACCCGCCCGACGTGTATGCCACGGTCGAGGACACGCCGATAGGAGAAACGCAACACTGGCAGGTGTACCGCCCAAAAGAGCACCACCGGATTTGTTCTCGATATGGGCGGAAGATGTTCCCGATGTACGAATTTTATTTTAAAGAAGCTCGGCTCCGGTTACCGTTTTCCGCCTTCCATCTAGGGCTTTTTGACTGGCTGCGTCTTGCCCCGTCTCAGCTGCACCCAAACGCTTTGGCTTTTATCCGGGCTTTCGAGGTGGTGTGTTTCTACCTCTCGGTGGAGCCGACGGTGCCGTTATTTTTCCGCATCTTTCATTTGCAGCGGCAGACGGTGCGAGGTCGTCACGGATGGGTCTCTTTCAAACAATCGACCAAAATTTTCAAAGCGTATAGCGATTCCGTCAAAGACTTCAAAGGTCGGTTCTACCTCGTCAAACCGATCACGCAGCACGGCTCGGATACTCTCTTCGACGAGGGCGAGCGTACGGTAGATGGCCAGCGGTTCCGCGCGTGGCTCCCTAAGATACATCTACTGTGGACCTCGGAGCATTTCAGTCGAGGGACGGATAGGTATATCGTCCGGGCGGGGACCCTCGAGGAGAAGGACATGGCCGCTTATTTGAAAATAATCGCTTTTGTGCGGTCACTCCCCCCGTCGAAGCTGGTGACGCCCGACGGTCGGTACATCCTCGACGCCCAGGGGAACATACGCACCAAGAAGCGTTTGATAAATACCAAGACTTTGCTCGGCTGCGCGACCGGGGCGGCTGCTCTGGATTATCTAGGTAGGGATGTTTGTTTTCCTTCGTGGTCGGGGTTTCTGATCGTCACTAACCTATTTCTTTGTTTTTGCAGCGAACATGTCTACTGTCGACGAGCGGGTGAAGCAGTTGCGCGCTGCCAGGAATGCCGTGGCCCCGAGGACGAGGGTGAGTCAGCTGGTCGGTCAGGAGGTCGCGACGCACGGGGGGCAAACTTCGTCCTCGTCGCCTCAAGAGAGCCAATCCCCTGTGTCCCAAGGAGTGTCGAAGAGGCAGAGGTCCGAGGAGCCTCGGGTGGTGGATCTGACGGTCGGCGCCGTCGAGGAAGGTTATGTCGTCCCTCCCTGCCACCAGCACCCGGGATATTTTCATGGTGCCCGTTCCCCCACTGTTTCCGCCGGGGAGGTGAAAGCTGTTCGCCAGGCTGATCGGGAGGCCCGTCGACGTGTCCTGGCTGAGGACTTGGCCGCGATGATGCGGACGTTTACGACGGCTCTTGTGCTGAACGAGGAGGGCTGCTCCGCTGCTGAGCTGTCCAAACTGCAAGGGGATCTCACTTTCACGCAGTCGCGGTTGGCCAAGCTCACTGAGGAGTTGGAGAAGAGCCAGAAGGAAGCTGCCGAGGAGCGGAAACGGGCAGAGGGTGCTGAGGGGAAGGTGACTTCGCTGGAGGAGAAGCTGGGGATAGCGACGGCCGAGGTGCAGGCGCTGAAGGTTCGTACGGAGGTTTTGGACAGCGCTGTTCGTCCGGCCGAGGACGGGACTGAGGGGGATCGGCGTTTAATCACCCGTGCTGACTTGATCGCCCGTATCCGGGTGTTGGAGAGCGATTGTCTGGAAGCCGTTGAGGTCGGGTTCAAGAATGCGGTCGAGCAGATTCAGGTCGCCAACCCTGGTGTCGAGCTGGTCGTGGACGGGATAGGGCCGTACCACGAGATCGTTGATGGGAGGGTGATCGATCCTTATCTTGTCATCCCCGAGGAGGAAACCGTGGCTGCTGACCGAGCGGATGAGGAAGCATAGGTTGCCGGGCCTGCGTGCTCGTTGTTTTTGTGGCCTGCGTGCCGGTGTTTATCTTTTGCTTTGGGCCTGCGTGCTCGCTCTTGTACTATTGACTACTGGGCTGGTGCCCGCTTTTGTTAAATATATTTATGCTCGTTTTTCGTGTTTGTTCGAATGCCTTTGATGTGTATGACATTTCTTGTAGATTTTCTAAGTGTGCGCTCGGTGTGTTTAGCTCGACAGTTTGTTACCGGTAGTGTAGGGGACTGGCCGGTTTGGCCGGGGATGTAGCCGGGCCGTTTCGGGGGTAGTTTTCCCCGGGGCGTGGACGGCCCATCGCGAGCTGGGTGTCCTGCCTGTTTTGGTACGGCGGCGAGGAGCCTCGGTCGAGGTATTCCCTACCGAGCAAGGCCTTCTGCCCGCGCACACGAGAGGCAGGGCTTGCTTTTCTTTGGTCGCTGGTGGACGCGGGGGTGTGCGGTGGTACCATGTCGCCCCCCCCAGTGGTCGGGACGATGGGTCGTCGCGGGCAATGTGTTAACTGTAGTACCGCTTAAGCTTCGCGGCGTTCCATGGTCGAGCTAATTGTTCACCGTGCAGGTTTTCGAGGTAATAGGCCCCATGCTCCGTTTTGTCCCGGACTCGGTACGGGCCTTCCCAGTTCGCCGCTAGTTTGCCCTCGTGGGAGTCTTTCTGGTTTCTGCGTAGGACTAAGTCGCCAGTATGAAAATCGCGTTTTATGACTTTGTTGTTATGGCGAAGTGTGACTTGTTGCTTCAGCCGGGCTTCCCGGAGAGCTGCTCCTGCGCGGATTTCTTCGACGAGGTCGAGCTCTTCTCGGAGGGAGCCATCGTTGTCGTCGGTGTCCAGGGGAGCTTCCGTTCGTCTGGACGGTTCGCGGATTTCGACCGGTATCACGGCCTCTGTTCCGTACGTGAGGCGAAATGGGGTCTCCCCCGTGGTTGAGTGAGGAGTAGTACGGTATGCCCAGAGGACGCTGTGGAGTTCTTCGACCCATGCTCGTTTGGCGTTTCCGAGGCATCGTCTGAGCCCTTTGAGTATAACTCTGTTCGCCGACTCCGCCTGGCCTTTTGTCTGAGGATGTTCGACCGAGGCGAAGTGATGTTTGGTCCCGAGGTTGGTGACGAATTCGCGGAAGCTTTTGTCTGTAAATTGTGTGCCGTTGTCGGTGACGATGGCGAGTGGTACCCCGAATCTGGCGAGGATGTTGCGTTTGTAGAATCGGAGTATGTTGTGGGCGGTGATTTTGGCCAGAGCTTCAGCCTCGATCCACTTGGTGAAGTAGTCGACTCCCACGATGAGGTACTTGTTTTGGTATGAACCGAGGGGGAAGGGTCCGAGGATGTCCAGCCCCCACCATGCGAACGGCCATGGAGATGAGAGGGAGGTGAGGTCGGTTGGGGGGGCGAGGTGCATGTCTCCGTGTCGTTGACACTTATCGCACCGTTTGACATGCTCTTTCGCGTCGGACTGCATTGACGGCCAGTAGTAGCCCGCGCGTAGGGCCTTGCGCGCTAGGGATCTGCCACCGAGGTGCTGCGCGTTGATACCTTCGTGGATTTCTTCTAGAACGGCTGTACTCTGGGATTTATCTATGCATTTGAGGAGTGGGACTGCGAAGCCTCGGCGGTACAGTCGTCCCTCGAGGAGGACGTACGAGCAGGCCCGTCGTTTCGTTGCGTTGGCCTCGCTAGAGCTGGTCGGCAGACGGCCGGTGCTGAGATAGGTGTGGAGGGGGGTCATCCAGCAGTCCGCGTCTCCAACGGCGTTGATGTCGAGGGGTGTGGTGGTCGGGCTGGTACTTGGTTGGGACAAGATTTCTTGAATGACCGATTTGTGACCACCTCGTTTCTTGGTGCTTGCTGTTGCACCCTAAAATTTGCCCAACCTTATTCTTGAGTTTATGTTTCATTATCATTAGCATCTGCATATAGAGTCATGTACATAGACTAACCATCTGCATAGCATAAGCATAGCAAGTCATCCAACAGGGGACCAGTCATTGTTCTTATCTCTAGAAGCCTATCAAGAGGTTATTATCCCAATTCAATCCCATTCAAGTCATCAGGGAAGAATTTGAAAGCAAAGAGTTCAGCAGATCAAGCCTTGAGTCCATCTCCTAGCTGAGGATATCTGAGGGTCAGCAAGAGGGTTGTGAGCTGTGAGTTGAAGGAATGGAGAGTATCTAGACATTATGAGAGACTTATAAAGTCATTTAAAGAAGGAGACAAGTCATTGATGAGAGCACAAGAGCTATAGCTGAAGGCAGTCAACTAGGGTTTCATCTGGGTCAACCCTAGGTCAACCCTAGGTCAATTGACTGATTTAAGGGGCATTCAAGTCTAGTGGAGAGATGTGGGGTTCATCATTTTACATATAAATAAGGATATGGAGATATGCCAAGAAGAATTCAAGAGAAATCAAGGAGAAGAGGAGCTTCTAAATTAGGGTTTCTGTGTAAAATCCCCTAGTTTAGGTCAAATTTCCAAGCAAGATAAGTCAAAATGCTAGCTTCAAATGGATCCTTGGACAACATGAAACTTGTAGAGAATCTCAAGAACTTTAATTTGAGTGGTGGAAGACATCAAGGAGATTTATAGAACTCAAGTTATGGTCCTTGCAAGTTACAGGTCATCTGAGGTATCTGAATTTTTGTCTGTGAAAGTGACTTGACTTCCAAGCAATTTTTACCCCTCAAGGAGATTTCAAATGAATTCTTGGTCAACATAAGAATTGTTCCTCATTGTCTTAGCTTTCTAGAATGGTATAGCATGCCCTCATATGATGTGGAGAACTCAACTTATGGTCTTGGCAAGCAAAGGGTATTTTGGGCATTTGTGAATTACAGGTCATTTTAACCTATGTCCAAAACTCATACAAGGAAGCCTCAAATGGAAAAACTTACAACATCAAACTTGCTCCAAATGGGATTTTAAGTCTAGAAAGAAGGTCACAAATTAGTGGAGAAGCTCATAACATGAAGTTGCATAATTGGTCAAAAGTTGAACTAAAATGGCTTATAATTCAAAGAAATTCAAGATGGAAAATGGTTTGGGAGATTTATAAAACCAAATGGAGACTTCCAATATATGATTTTGAATGGAAAAGCAATTCTAAGGACAATGGTTCAAACACGTTTTTGAGTTTAGAAGGAAAAAAGAAAGTTATCCATGGTTACTTGCCTTTTAAGAAACATAGCCAAAATGGATCAAAGTTGGAAGGCAAGGGAATGTGTAAGATGGATCTAGAATGTTCATGGGAGCTCTATATATTCATGAAATGAGGATTGATCAAGGGTTGGCTTCATTTTCACCAAGAATTTCCCAAATTCTCTCATTCTTTTCTCATTGCAATTCTCTCAAAATCTCACAAAATCTTCATCAATTTTCATCCACATCAATTCAATCTTATTCAATCATCATCCTGGATCATAATTGAAGCAAAGTTTTGGTGGTTAGAATCCATTTTCGAGCACTTCCATCATCAACATCAAAATTGGAGTTTCAAGTGGATAGCACAATTCAAGCCAGGAATCATCAAAGTATTGCATACAGAATTGAGTATTGAGTTAATTGATCAAGATCCAAGCCTTGGAAACCTCAGATCCACAAGTCTCCATAGCTGTTTTCAAGCTTTTGCACCAGGTGTGTTTTCATTCGAATTGCTTGATTCAGTTAGTTAGGCATAACTTTGTTAGTTTAGATATAATGTAGAAGGTTAGTAGAGCAATTAGGATGAATTTGGAGTGGTTTGGTGATGTTTGTTAGCAGGTGGTAGAAACTGTTAGGGCTTGAAACTCTTAGGTTAATGCATCATAATCTTAGCTTGATGGATCAGGATAATCACCATTAGTTGTAGGTTAGATTAGTGTAAGTTTGATGGAGAATTGTGTTGGTGCATCTCAGAGGATTTCCATGGTGACCAGATTTTGCCTCGATCGGGTTGAGAGTTGTGATGAGTTTCAAGGCAATCTGAGACCATAGGATTGTAGAGGGAAGAATTCTGAGCAGTTTTCGTGTTTATTGCATGGCGTTTCATGGACTGGTGATGGAGAACTGAGAGCTTGAATGTTGCTCGTGCATGGCATTCATGGAGTCCAAACCCTAGGTTTCAGATCCATTGGAGAAGACACAATCGTGTCCATTCATTTCGTGTGAGACTTTTGACTGGGAGAGTAATCGTATGGCTGAGGTTTAAGCTGAGTTTTGGAGGGAATTGACCTGGGTGCCAAACGCACCGTTTCATTAATTGAAACGGGCGGGCCTGAATGAGATTGATATCCCCACCCCCAGGTTTAAGCCCATTTCCAATTTGCACGTGATTTCCCTTCTATTTTCACCCCCAGCTTGTATTGTATTCTGAGCTAGTTTTCTGGGCCTTAATCAGTTGCTACGCGCACCCCCCTGTTTGCTGGCCCAATGGTTTTTAACTGGGCGTGCTTGCTTAATGAACCCCCCTCCCTCATTTTAATTCAATTTAATTTCTTAATTCACTTTAATTTTACCAATTTTCATTAATTCATAATAAATTCATAAAAATTCATTTTCAATTCATTCTTTTTACACTATTTTCTTTAGGATGTGTAGAAAATTCTCATTAAATAAAATTGCATTTTTATTTTCATTTCATATTTTTTCCATATTTTCTAAATAAATGTCATTTTACATAGATTCATTTCATGCATGATTTTAATAATTTTTGTTCTACTAAATGCTTTCATATTTTTTGTTCATTCTTTTTAGGGTGTTTAGATTAGATGTTGAACTTGTAGATTCCATTTAGTTCCCATTTTTAAGAATTAATTTTAGGTGAGTAATGAATGCTTGAACATCATGAACAAATTAGGGTTTTTTAGGTGATGACTTAAGAAGTTCAATTCTTTCCCTTAGGACTTAGGGTTTGACTAGTTTAGTTATGGGACTATAGGGGTTATGGGTAGTTATTAGACCCCTTAGAAAAAGTCAGGATTCCCCTACTGCTATTAATACTGTCTGTATATCTGATTGTCTGGTGTGGTGTGCCCTCTGGGGATTATTGTTTGCTTGTTTGGGTATTGGGTTTGTCTGGGGCCTGGGGAAGCTGAAGACTTGAGGAGATGAAGACCATTGGAGATTCAGAAATTAAAGATCAACTGCCAGAGTTGGAGAGGAGGTTCTTGCTAGCAGCTGCTGAGGAGACTAGGGTTTAGGAGCTAGGCAGAGCTCTAGGTTAGAAAGTTTGTTTCCCAAACATGGATTGCCTTGTCTGCATCCATTCTTATCTGTGATTCAGAGTCTCTCTAAGACACTCACCCCCTTCCTTTGGAAGGCTTGGTGATGGTGTCTATGAGATAGAACTCTTGAGAGAAAATGTCTCTTGTGTTAGAAGCAGTCTGTTCACCACCTTTGGTAGTCAACTGATTGCTTAACACCCAATTCACTCTTGTGATTAATCCCTCATCCTGGAGGTTTGAGCTTGAAGAAAAGCCATTGCAGATGGAAGATTGATGATCAAAGCCCTTATCTGAAGGCCATGAAGATGGAGATTGATGCTTGTTGAAGCCTGTAGCTGATTGGAGATTACTTGGAGCCAGATGTTGATTCAGAGCTGCTGATGCTGTTTCTTTTGCTGTTGTATTTCATTTGCTGATGTATTGATTGGTTTTCTGGATTGTATTGTTTGCTGTTTACCCTGCTGGGTTGAAAGTGAAGCCTGTTCACTTTCGCCTATTGTTTTCTAGGTTCAAGGTTGAGTGGGACTCCCTTGCCTCGCTTGTACTGTTGCATCCATGCATTTTACTGCTTTACTGTATATATCTGGTATTGTTTTTGTTTCTGCCTATCCCGTAGGATCTCTGTTTCTCTCTGTGCAAGAGAGGAGCATGATAGACACTAGGTCTTAACCCATGCATGATAACATTAGGATAGTTTGATTCCCTTCGCAACCGTAGGTTAGAGTTCTGTCTCTTTCTTTCTCAAAACAAACAGAAAAACACATAAAGATTTCAAACACAATAAAAGACACTTCTTCCGTAAAAGAATGTGAACTCATCAAAGCGTCATTTTTGTCCGCCGGGACTGTTAATCAAGAAAACCTTTTTCAGAAGGAATAAAATCAACCAAGACAGCTTGTGTCGTACGTGGCCCGAACTACGTTTGCTCTGATCTTTCATGCTGTATGAAAGTACGTAGGCATAGGATGCGATATCCTAGCGAGCAACCTTCCCCTCCTTTCCCGTAGGTAGGCGAACTACGTTGACTCTGATTTCTCGTTCCAGGCGGGAATACGTAGGCATAAAGTGCGATACTTTGCCGAGTCATTTTTATTTCCATTTTATTTTCTTTTTAACCCTTGACCTATAGAGTAGATAGAATAACAATCCATACCCGAAAACAAGCGTGGATCCCGTCGAGTACGACGGACGTGAGGGGTGCTAATACCTTCCCCTTGCGTAACCGATTCCCGAATCCAGGTTTTGGTTGCGACGGCCATACCTTTCCCGTGTTGTGCGAGGTTTACTCTGAGCTTTTCCTTTCCCTCCCGTGGGATAAATAACGCACGGTGGCGACTCTTCTGTTCAGCCGGCGCCGATTTTCGCAGTAGCGACAGCTGGCGACTCTGCTGGGGATCCAACGTCCCCTGGCTGCTAAGGGCTGCGATGGTTCTTATGCATTTGGGATCCAACGTCCCTTGAGAGAGTCAATCCTAGCGCTTGTTTTCCCGTCGAGGATTTTGTATGGAGTTATTGTATATTTCTAACCTTGTATTTTCAGCTTTGTATATTGATTATTATTGCTGTACTTGGGGTGTGACGGGTGTTCTGATATTGAGAGATAAGCCGGACCTGGGCTTGAGTGCACTTAGAATTAGCGTAGAAATTAGTGGGCGCCCGCTTGCTTTGCTTGCTTTGGTGTCCCATGAAATCTACACTCAGACGAGGTTCCTCTGGTTGGCCTCCTGCCCCTTCCTTTGGTTGGCGTGGGTTGCTGGTTAGTTGGATTGTCGACTCTGGGGACCGATCATTTGGAAGTTGGCTGAGTGAGGCCTCTTCAGGAATTGATGATGCCACTCCTTCTGGGAATCGTATCATCAACCCTGAAAGTCTGTGACGCCAACGACCGCATAGGATGCCGTACCTTGTGCCAGTTATAGGGCCACCCGCCTGCGAGGGGATTTGGGGTTATGCAGGTAACCAGACCTTCAGATACCGGTTATTTCTTGATCAGAGATCCTGGTTATTTATGGAGAGTTATGAGGTCTGCCAGAGACCGTTTGGAGATGTGTTATGAGGTCTGCCAGAGACCGTTTGGAGATGTGTTATGAGGTCTGTCAGAGACCAATTAGAGAGGTGATTTGAGGTCTATCAGAGACCAGTTGGAGTTATGATTTGAGGTCTATCAGAGACCAGTTGGAGTTATGGTTTGAGGTCTGTCAGAGACTAGTATTGGAGTTTTGTTTTAGGTCTATCTGAGACCAGGGTTTGATGACTTCTGGATGGTCTATCTGAGACCTTTCTTGATTGGGTTTAGGCTATTCAGCTGCAGCTTTGGTCCCTGTTGCATGATACTTGCATTGCATTGCCTGCATATCCATTACCATTTGCATTTCACTAACGTGTGTCTGTGCTGCAGGTGCATTTGCATTTCCCTAGTTCTAGTGCCCAGACTTCTGAGTGTTTGATCATGACTAGCTTAAGGAGAACGGTTGCTTACAAATTGCCTACGCCTGATATTGTTCCTTTACTTGGGTTGATCTCTCTTGCTGATGAGAATGTCCGAAGGAGCTTCCGGATGAGTTATGGTAGATTACTGAGATTGGTGTGCAAACCTACAGAGGTAGAGTTAGATGGGCTGTATGCTTTGATGCAATTCTATGACCCTGCTTTGAGGTGCTTTACGTTCTCTGACTTTATTATGGGACCAACCCTGGAGGAATACGCTGAGTATGTTGAGCTGCCCGTGCAGAACCAGGTTCCATTCATTCATTATGATGCCAAACCCAAGCCGGAGGAATTGGCAAAAGCCTTGCATGTTGATGCTTCTGAACTTGTGACTACTGTTTCCCGTGGAGTTCCAGGCTTCTCATTTCAGTTCTTAGTTGGTAAAGCCCAAGAGTATGCCAAGAGCGGGTGCTGGGTTGCTTTCAATGCTGTGCTGGCTTTGTGCATTTATGGCATAGTCTTGTTTCCCAATATACCGGATTTTGTGGACTTTGATGCTTTCTACTTGTTTGCCGCTGGTAATCCTGTACCTACCTTACTCGGAGATCTCTACCACTCACTGCATTATAAGAATGAGAAGGGAAGAGGGAAGAATGTTCACCTGTGTGTGCCCTTATTGAGTATGTGGTTTGAGAATCACCTTCCTAAGAAAGGATCTGCTGCAGAGACTACAGTCCCAGCTGGTTGGCCAGAGCGCCTGATGAGGCTATCGTCGGAAGATATGGAGTGGTTTGATCGAGACCTGTTGGGATCTGAGCTCATCTTCAGTTGTTCGGGGTACCCTAATGTGCCGCTGATAGGAAGAAAAGGGTGTATCAATTACAACCCTTCTCTATTCATTCGCCAGTTCGGATATGCGCTGAAGAATCCACCTCAGGAGGAAGGAGTACAGGAATCTCTGTACTTCACAGGTGACTTGAAGGGGGAGTTATTAGCCAAGCTGCAACATGCCTGGACGCGTATTAACCGCAGAGGGAAGCCGCTGTTAGGAAAGAATGACTGTCAGGCCTATGCACCTTATAGAGTTTGGATTCAGGAGAGGGCTCGTCGGTTGAGGATGCCGTTTCCAGATGTACCAATTCTTGTTCCCATCCCGGTAGTAGAGCCAACTACTATTTCCAGGAAAGTCTATGAGCAAGTTGTGAAGGAAAAAGAAGCCTTGATGAAGATTAATGAAGGGTTAGAGCAAGAGTTAGCCCAGGCACGCAGCGAGAAAAACAAGGCCGTATATGCTTTCCAACAACAGATCGAGCTGGTAAACAGGTTAGGAGCTGAGTGGACCGAGGAAAAGAAGAAGCGTGAACGTCTGGGGCAAGAGTTCAGAAGCTCCCATGACATGCTGGAAGCCAAAAAGAAGGCGCTTGATGCAGCACACCGAGAGATATCCTCTTGCAATAAGACTTGGAACGCTACACTCACTAACAATAAGAAGAGGGAAGATAAGCTGAAGCAGCAAATTGCCGACCTCGAAGAGAAGTTGAAGTCTAGCATCAAAAAGTGTGAGGAAGAAGTGATGACCCGGTATAGTGTCCAGCATGCACTGAACAAGGCAATCAAATGCAGAGATGAAGCAGTGTCTCAGAAGCGAAAGCTAGAAGATTGCTTCGGAGAAGCAACATGGGAAGAAACTGCTGAAGACGTACGCCGTGTCCTTAAGAGGAGAAACCAGCTTGTTGAAGGGCTGCTTGATCGACCAAGCCATCCGGAGACCAAGAAGTTGATAGAGGAGTATCAGACTTTTGGGAAGATTTGATCATTTCATGTAGTATTTTGTATGCTTTATTTGCATAGTGCTGACCATCACCAGGATTGTTGGTTGAGGTCATGCCTTCTTTGTACTCTCAGTGATATTGTGCCCTGGGCTTATTGATTCTCTCTGCAATATATGAGGCTTTCTATGATTCAGCTCCGATATTCCTATTGTTAGCACTGTCACTGCACCGGCACCATCGCACTAGAACTGGGGGAATGAACTTCCCTAATGCACAGACACATTGCATTGCATTCATATTCATATTGCATAACAGGTAATCTTTGAATGGTGTCTTATCTCCTGCTCTGTGCCAGGTACTTAACAGGATTCCAGATCAACATCCGCACCGCTATTCTACACGCTCCAACTGTCGAAAAGTCATGGACCAAATTCAGAACGAGATGCAGGATGTGCGCGAGAAGCTCGCCCTCTTCATGCAGACCATGGAGGCTATAGCAAAAGGGCAGGAGAATTTGCAGGCCATGGTCCAGCCTCTGTTGGCTCGCAACGCTGGTCATGGTAATGACGATCATCAGTCTGTCCGGGTTGATACTGCTCATGGAGACGGCACGCCCACGCCAGTGGCTCCGCCCGTAGTCAATATACCCGCTGCTAATGTCAACAACGCTACCGCTGCTGTGAACGGTAACGTCGGAGTTGGGAATGAAACTGCTGTCCATAATGCTGGGCTGGGTGATGTCAATTTGGCAGATAATCTGGGAGGCAACGGCTTTGTCAATACTGGGTTCGGATTCAACGATCAGGGATTTGACAACACTGGCAAGTATGGCTTTAATGCTCAAGGCTTTGGGCAAGATGGTTATGGTATGGTCAATCAGGGTTACGGAGGCTTTGGAAACGGAAACGGTGCTGGATTTATGGCTGTTGGTCCCGCTGGAGGTGTTCAAGGGTACGGCAATAGAGGCCGAGGTCCGGGGATGAATCAGATCAGAGCTGGACGTAATAACGCGTACGACGGGTACGGGGCTGGAAATGGTATGTGGCAAGAGGATCAGCAGGAAGACGCCTTCTCCGGAGGAGGTTTTGAAGGACCGATGGATGATTCCCAAAAGATTAGAATGCTGGAAGAGCAGATGAAGGGAGTCTTAAACCAGAGTGCTGTGGGATTGGACATGGCAACAATGGGCTTGGTACCTGGCTTGAGGGTGCCAATTAAGTTCAAAGCGCCTGCTTTCGATAAGTACAAAGGAGACACATGTCCGAAAGTGCATGTACGAGCTTATTACAGAAAGATGTCTGCATACTCCACTGATGAAAGAATGCTAATGCATTTCTTTCAGGATAGTCTATCGGGCCCTTCCCTAGAGTGGTACATGGGGTTGGAGCCAACTGATATCAAGACATGGAAGCAATTGGCGGAGGCATTTGTAGCCCATTACAAGTATAACAGCGACCTGGCACCCAATCGGGTCCAGTTGGCCGGGCTTTCGCAGAAGAAGGGGGAGAGTTTTAAGGAGTACGCTCAAAGGTGGCGCGATATGGCTGCCAGGGTCCGTCCTCCTGTGGAAGATAAGGAAATGAACGATATGTTTGTTGGCACGTTCACAGGGCTGTTTCATGATATGTTGTTTCATACTTCTCTGGCCAGTTTTTCAGACCTGATCCTGATGGGGGAAAAGATTGAGCGTAATATTAAGCAAGGAAAGTTCCAAGTCGAGGAATCAACTGCATCTGGCAGTAATAGGAAAGCTTATGGTGGGCGCCGTCAGGGCGAGGCTAACGCAGTATTTGGAGGCCGAGGCCGAGGCCGAGGCAGGGGAAGAGGTCAATATCGTCAGCCGCAGCAGGTGTCGAGTGTTACTATCCCCTATCAACAACAACCAATCCAGCAGCAACAACCGGTTCAGCAGCAACCAATGCCACAGCAGCAGCAGCCTCAGCAGGGGACACAGCAGGCTCAGCGAAGATTCCAGGGTAATAAACCGAGAAGAGTGTTTGAGAAGCCGCCCTCTACATATGCCGATTTGTTGCAGACATTGTTGGGAATGAATCTGGTAGAGAAAAGAACTCTGGCGCCGATAACGGGAACTCCCCCGTTCGGCTATGACGCAAGTAGGCACTGTGAGTTTCATTCTGGGGCCCCGGGCCACGATATAGAAGGTTGTCATGCTTTTAAGCACGTCGTGCAGGATCTTTTGGACAACAAGACTATCAATTTCGGAACGGCAGGTCCGAATATAGTCCAGAAACCCATGCCTAATCATGGGGCAAACGCCGTGCTGACTGAGGAAGGGCTGAATCTTATTAGGAATGTTGAAGATTTGAAGACGCCGCTGAGCGAGATAAAGAGCCGACTGTTGCAAGGAGGTGTTTACCCGGGATGTAATGAGTACTGCTTAGACTGTTGGACCCTGTCTGGGGGGTGCGAGGATTTGAAGAAAGGCATTCAGGCCTTAATTGATGAAGGTATATTGCAGTTTGATCGAGCGGCAACTGACGAGCCTGCAGGGGCAGTAGTGGATAATCGGAGTGATGTGGCCACAGTGACGATTCCTCGGAAGACGATCACTATTGCAGCACCAGCTCAGCGACCACCGATTACTATAACTAAAGTCGGGCCAATCCCGTATGAGAACACGAAAGCAGTCCCATGGTCATATGGGTTAGAGGTGTATTGTGATGGGATAAAGATTGATGTCAACAAGCAGCCAGCGGAGATTGTGGATAATGTTGTTGGTTCAGGAGGCATGACGAGGAGCGGCAGGATCTTTATATCTCCTGAAGTGGAGGCTGAAAGGCTAGCGAAAGGAAAAGGGAAAGCAGTTGAGAATGTTCCGGTACAAGCAAATGAAAAAGAAGCAGCATCGAAAGATGTGGAAGAATTCATGCGCTTAATTCGAAAAAGTGATATAAAATTGTGGAGCATCTGCAGCAGACACCGTCCAAAATATCTATCCTATCATTGCTGTTGTGTTCGGAAGCTCATAGAAACGCTTTGCTGAAAGTCCTGGACACTTCTTTTGTACCTCAGGATGTCTCCGTAAATCAGCTAGAAGGAGTATTGGCACATGTGAATGCGGGCCACAGTCTGGGCTTTACCGATTTCGACTTGACTCCGAAAGGGAGGGATCATAATATGGCATTACACGTATCTGTTGAGTGTAGAGGATCGGTAATGTCGCACGTATTGGTTGACACCGGATCATCTTTGAATGTGCTGCCTAAGAAGGCGATGATGAAGCTGGATGTTCGAGGGATTTTGTGTACACCCAGTGATTTAATAGTCAGAGCGTTTGACGGCACGCGGAGAACAGTCTTCGGATCGATTACTTTGCCTCTGCAAGTGGGGCCGGAAGTGTTTGCAACGGAGTTTTATATCATGGATATACAGCCTGCGTACAGCTGCTTGCTGGGAAGACCCTGGATTCATGGGGCAGGGGCAGTCACGTCTACCCTGCATCAGAAGTTAAAGTATATGGTCGGAGACAGTGTAGTCACCGTGTGCGGAGAAGAAGACATCCTGGTCAGCCATCTATCTTCGTTTAAATATGTGGAAGTCGACGGGGAGATCCACGAGACACCATGCCAGGCATTCGAAGGTTTGCGTATCAAGGACAAGGGTCCCGGGCCGAGCAAAGTGCCAGAGATAGCTGTCTCATCGTATAAGGAAGCTCAAGCTCTAGTGGAAGCAGGAGAAGCCAAAGGCTGGGGCAAAGTGCTGAACATTCCTGTGAAAATGGACCGGTTCGGACTGGGGTACCGACCGTCGTCATCAACTCCTTCCGTGGGGGCCCCCCATTTCAGAAAGTCAATCACCATCTCTGCCAGTGGAGTATGTCATGAAACTGTCAATGCTGCTTCAGAGTCTGATGAAGGAGACAGCGACTGTGATATGGATGCCTGGATTCAGCCAAGCACGCCAGGACAAGGACTGTGCAACTGGTCTATTCAGGAGCTTGTTCCTGTGACTTTTAAACAGTAATGCTTTGCTTTATTAATTGTTGAATAATCTGATGTCTTGCCCGGAGCATCAGGATTTGCTTAGGGCTGTGTTGTTATAAACATTGCGCGTTAATCATTAAATAAATGGCGTTTTTTCATGTGCAAATACTGTAATCCCTGTCTTTCTTGTTTTGTATTTTCAATAAAATGGCAATGTGGTTATTCGCTTTTATACGCATTTTGAAGCACTTAACCATTCCTTTTGCAGGATAACATTTTCAGATGACATCCTTGAACCACCTATGACTCGTCCCGACTTCGATCACCCGGTATTCCAGACCGAAGAAGAGGTTGTCGAAAATAGCGACGTTCCTGAAGAACTGTCTTGGTTGGTGAAGCAAGAGGAAAGAGCCATTCTGCCTCACGACGAGGTCATCGAGATTATCAATTTGGGGTCGGAAGGGGTTGAGAAGAATATTCGTATTGGAGCCGCACTGCAGAGTGATATCAAGCGGAAACTGGTTGAAATGCTCCGAGAGTATAATGATGTATTCGCTTGGTCATATGAAGATATGCCGGGGCTTGATACTGATATGGTTGTGCATCGCCTGCCGCTGAAAGAAGATTGCCCGCCAGTCAAACAAAAGCTTCGCAGAACGCGACCAGATATGGCAATGAAGATCAAGGAGGAAGTGCAGAAACAGTGGGACGCTGGTTTCCTGGCTGTGACGAGGTATCCTTCATGGGTTGCCAACATCGTACCAGTGCCAAAGAAAGATGGCAAGGTTCGAATGTGCGTGGATTATAGAGATTTGAATAAAGCAAGCCCAAAAGACGATTTTCCACTTCCTCACATTGACGTGTTAGTTGATAATACTGCTCAGTACTCCGTATTCTCCTTCATGGATGGCTTTTCAGGCTATAATCAAATTAAAATGGCGCCAGAGGATATGGAGAAGACTACTTTCATAACGCCTTGGGGAACATTTTGCTATAAAGTGATGCCCTTTGGTTTGAAAAATGCTGGGGCAACATATCAGCGTGCGATGACGACTCTCTTTCATGACATGATGCATAAAGAGATCGAAGTTTATGTTGACGATATGATTGCTAAATCCCAGACGGAGGAAGAGCATCTGGTGAATCTGCTGAAGTTGTTTAAAAGACTTAGGAAGTTCAGGCTGAGGCTGAACCCTAATAAATGCACCTTCGGGGTGAGATCGGGTAAACTGCTGGGGTTTATTGTAAGCGAAAGAGGAATAGAGGTCGATCCTGCTAAAATAAAAGCGATTCAAGAAATGCCGACGCCTAAAACAGAGAAAGAGGTGCGCGGGTTTTTAGGGAGATTGAACTACATCGCTCGGTTCATATCTCACCTAACTGCTACGTGTGAACCATTATTCAAGCTGTTGAAGAAAGATCAAGCTGTAACGTGGAACGAAAATTGTCAAAAGGCGTTCGACAAAATAAAGAAGTATTTGCAGGAACCTCCTATTTTGATACCCCCGGTGGCAGGTAGACCCTTGATAATGTATTTGACGGTTCTTGAGGGAAGCATGGGTTGTGTTCTCGGTCAACACGACGAGACGGGGAGAAAAGAGCATGCGATCTATTATTTGAGTAAGAAATTTACAGACTGTGAATCTCGATATTCAATGCTGGAGAAAACTTGTTGCGCGCTAGCCTGGGCCGCCAAGCGTTTGAGGCAGTACATGCTGAATCATACAACCATGCTCATCTCGAAGATGGATCCAATCAAATATATATTCGAAAAGCAGGCGTTGTCAGGTAGAATTGCCCGTTGGCAGATGGTCTTGACTGAATATGATATTCAATACGTCTCGCAAAAGGCTATAAAGGGGAGTGTGCTGTCTGAGTATCTGGTGGAGCAGCCTATTGAAGATTACCAATCGATGAGATTTGATTTTCCTGACGAGGATATCATGTACTTAAAGATGAAGGACTGTGAAGAGCCGTTGCCAGACGAGGGACCAGAGGTGGGATCCCAATGGAAGATGATATTTGACGGAGCTGTGAATGCTTACGGTAGCGGAATAGGGGCAATTATTACTACGCCGCACGGGTCGCACGTCCCGTTTACTGCCCGATTGACCTTTGCCGTTACCAACAATGAGGCCGAATACGAAGCTTGTATAATGGGGCTTGAAGAAGCCATTGATTTGCGAATCAAACATCTGGACGTATACGGAGACTCAGCTCTGGTAGTGAATCAGATAAAAGGGGAATGGGAGACACGTCAGCCCAATTTGATACATTACATGAATTATGCAAGGAGATTGTTGCCTTTCTTCGACAAAGTTGAATTGCATCACGTGCCGCGGGCAGAAAATCAAATGGCTGACGCCCTTGCCACTTTGTCTTCCATGTACAAAGTCAATTTCTGGAACGAAGCTCCCCAAATCACTATCTCTCGGTTGGACAGGCCAGCTTATGTATTTGCTATTGATGAAGCATCTGATGACAGACCGTGGTATTTCGATATCATTAATTTCCTGAAGAATAAAGAGTATCCGGCTGGGGCATCCAGTCAAGATCAGAAGACTCTCAGGAGATTAGCGGGTAATTTCTACTTGAACCCGGATGGCGTCTTGTACAGAAGAAACCACGATTTGGTGTTGTTGCGTTGTGTAGACGAGAAAGAGGCAAAACTTCTCATGGAGGAAATTCACGAAGGTGCCTTTGGCACGCATGCTGGTGGGCATGCCATGACGAGAAAGCTGCTGAGGGCAGGTTACTTTTGGCTGACGATGGAAACTGATTGTTTCAAGTTCGCAAGGAAGTGCCACAAGTGCCAAATATATGCTGACAAGATACACGTGCCTCCGAGTCCTCTAAATGTGATGTCATCTCCATGGCCATTCTCGATGTGGGGAATCGATATGATCGGAAAGATCGAGCCGACGGCTTCTAACGGGCACCGGTTCATTCTAGTAGCAATCGATTATTTCACCAAGTGGGTGGAAGCGGCATCTTACGCAAATGTAACGAAGCAAGTGGTGGCTAGATTCATCAAGAGAGATATCATTTGCCGATATGGGATCCCCGAGCGGATAATCACGGATAATGGTTCAAATCTGAACAACAAAATGATGAAGGAGCTCTGTCAGAATTTCAAGATCGAACATCACAACTCCTCCCCTTACCGACCCAAGATGAATGGCGCTGTCGAAGCGGCCAATAAGAATATCAAGAAGATCGTCCAGAAAATGGTGGTGACCTATAAGGATTGGCACGAGATGCTACCTTTTGCTCTGCACGGTTATCGTACGACGGTACGCACATCAACCGGGGCAACTCCATTCTCGTTGGTATACGGAATGGAAGCGGTATTACCATTGGAAGTTGAGATCCCTTCTCTGAGGGTATTGCGAGACGTTCAGCTGGACGAGGCAGAATGGGTAACGAATAGATTGAACCAACTGAGTTTGATGGATGAGAAGAGGCTAGCTTCTCTAGCATACGGTCGTTTGTACCAAAGACGAATGAAGAAAGCGTACGACAAGAAGATACTTCCGCGAAGCTTTCAGACGGGCGACCTTGTGCTGAAAAGGATTCTCCCGCCGCAAGCAGATCACAGGGGCAAGTGGACCCCCAACTACGAAGGGCCATACGTTGTCAGTAAAGTCTTTTCAGGAGGAGCGTTGTTGTTGTCCACCATGGACGGAGAAGACTTTGAGTCGCCTGTGAATTCGGACGCAGTTAAAAAATACTTTGCTTGAAATAGACCCGCTGGACAGAAAAAAGAGAGTCCAGGCAAAAATGGGGCATCCTGGCGAACCAAAAACAGAATGAAAGGTTCGGGCAAAAGTTAGGGATAAAATTGGAAAAATGTACACCCGCGAAGTTGAAAACCTACACTGGGCGGCTTCGGCAAAAAAGGGTATCCCGGTGAACTGAAAACCCGTAAAGGGCGGTTCACGCAAAAGTTAGGGATGTGAAAAGCAAATGACTGCGGTCCGAATTTGATATTGCAATGAGCATCAATGCGGGAGAATACATTTGAGGAGTCAGCTACCGGATACAACCTCTTCAGAAGTGGGGATATCGGGAAAGCATTAGAGTCGGACGAGTCATGGGAGGATCAGTTCGTGGTGTTCATCTGCATCCCGTTGCCGACATGTGTACAAAATTTAATTTGTCAAAATATTCATGCTTCTTGTGCATACTTATGTATTTGCTTTGCGTAGCTTCCTCTTTTCAGGAGTTACATCCCGTGTACAAAAACTCCGCCCATTCAGGGGCCTGATCAATGAAAATATGTTATTCAGTACTTGATGCTGGTTCTTTACTGTTTTGTGCATGATAAAACGCCTAAGTTTAGTGAAGCTAGCATGAGTATAACATCACTGGCCCTTGCCAACAATTGTTAAAGCTTTGAATTAAATGAGTGTAACGTCACTAACCTGAATTGATTTGATTGCATAGGCTTGTCTTGTCTTGTTTGTGTTGTTGCAGGTTTCATAACCATACGAAGAAGGTGATCAAAAGATTGCGATAACGAAAGACTCAGTTTTCACGCAGGTCATGCGTGTTCTTCCTGAAGAAGGATCGAATTCCCCAGCTAGCCGTAGCTTATCCAAAGGACGTGCTCCAGAAAAGTTATTCGTCCTCAACCGAGTTTGGCGATTCTAAGATCGTAAGGCTGTATTCAGACAGAATTCATCTTTCCCTGCAGGGTCATGCACTCTCCCCCAGCGGAGTCAGTTAATTTTCCCCAAGAGAATCATCCTGTCCCCAGCGGAATTCTCTTTGCAAGTGTTTTCATTCCTTCCAGTGGAACTCGAAGATTAAGACTCTCCCAAGCAGAGTTGATGGTGGGTCCTATCAGTTCACGTTCCATAAGAAAGTCCGATCGTACTATGCGCATCTGCTATTCCCCAGCAAAGCTATATTCCCCAGCAGAGGGTTACCTCAACAGGGGGTTTGGTTTGAGTTCCCAATTTCCCAGCAGGGTCGACTTCACCCTTCCAGCATTTATTTTGTTGGAATAATTCTGTAGCATCTGGCTATCCCCGGCGGAGTCGGCATTATATCTTTGGCATTTATTTTGTTGAAGCAGTTCCTGTATTTTAGCAGTTTAGGTAGAGAGAGTTCTTGCTCAAATGAATTACCAAACGTTCAAGATCTCGGCAGGAGATATTCAATGATAATGTCAGTTTCGGCAGTATTCCCCACAAAGTCTGCAGGATAAGTTTCTCTTTGTCCCCAAGCAGAGTTACTCATGTCCCCGCCAGAGTTTTTGTTGAAGTTTCTCTAGTCCGATCAGCGGATTGTTTCCTGCAAAGTTGTTGTTACGTCAACATTAAAAGGGTTTCCATGAATCAGAATTTCAGAGGCCACCGCCGGTTATCAGAACAGGCATTCGATGGTTTGGTTTCCAGACATCCTCAGTAGAGTTCATCTCAAAGTCGCTGTCACGGCAGTGCTAAGAAGTTTGTGAGTTGGGATCAGTGGAGAACTAAGTCCTGACGTGGACAATTTACTCCTGGATTGACGGGATTTCTTCAGAAGTGGGCGTCCTAACGTGGACAGGTTTATTTCCCTGGATTGGTGAGGTGTGTTAGCCCTATCGTGGGCAGATTCGAGTTCTCGAAATTAGTGGAATGGGAGGTCATGACGTTGACAAAAGTGGTTACTCTTGGTGTCCTGACGCGGACAGAGCAGAAAAGGATGTGAGTCCCTACGTGGACAAGTCTTATTTCCTCAGCAGGTCGAAGACGCCTGAGTCCTGACGTGGACAAATCAAGACGGTATCAGTGTCCTGACGTGGACGAATCAAAGAAATTGTTATTCCTAACGTGGACGATGTAGTCCTTACGCGGACATATCAACAGAAGTGATTCCTAACGTGGAAGGAGGAGAGTCCTTACGTGGACAGATTAAGATTGTGTTCCTGACGTGGAAAGATGGAGTTTCCTTACGCGGGAAAGATTGAGTCCTTACGTGGACATATCAAGCCAGAGTCCTTACGTGGACAGATTCAGATCGAGATCAGTCCTTACGTGGAAAGTTTAGTCCTGACGCGGACATATGGAAAAGAAGTTGATTCCTGACGTGGAAAGAGAAGGTGTTTCCTTACGTGGAAAAGTTTAGTCCTTACGCGGACATATCAAGAAAGGGTTTGATTCCTAACGTGGAAAGATCAGAGTCCTTACGTGGACATATCAAGAGCATTCCTTACGTGGAAGAAAAATGGTTTCCTTACGTGAAAAGACGAGTTTATTCCTTACGTGGAAAGATTGAGTCCTCACGCGGACATCTCAAGATTGATTCCTGACGTGGAAAGAAATGGGTTATTCCTGACGCGGAAGAATTTAGTCCTTACGTGGACAGATTCAAGAAAAGTTGATTCCTGACGTGGGAGATTGATGTACTCCTTACGTGGAAGAGTTGAGTCTTGACGTGGACAGGTTCAGAACCAGAGTTGAATTCCTTACGTGGAAAGATTGGAGTCCTGACGCGGACATGTTAAGTGGTATTGGAGTCCTTACGTGGACAGATTGATATAGTTCTCCTTATGTGGAAAGAAGATTGCTTCCTGACGTGGAAAGAGGAAAGGTTTAGTCCTGACGTGGACAGAAGCAGAAGAGATGATTCCTAATGGGGACAAGTGTTACTCCTAACGTGGAAGAATTTTATTCCTGGCGTGGACTATTCAGTTTATGGAAATGCAGACGAATCATCCCCCAGCGGAGTTGCCGAGATTTTTCTGGGTTAACAGCAAATGGAGTCCTAACGTGGACAGGTTTTAGTTGAGATTTCTTCGTATTGATGACGGACAGAGTCCTAACGTGGACAAGCAAGCAATCTGTTATGACAGAATCCTCTTCAGAACGATGAAGACAATCCCCAGCACAGTCGCACCGGATCAGTGGGTTGCCGTAGCAGTCAGATTCAGCCGATGAATGTCTTTCCTCAAGCAGGAGCGCAATTTAGTTTTGCGGTTGGCAAATTTCTGGTTTCACTAGTATTCAACCGTCTCGTACCACGAATGTCTGAAGGCTCCGTGCTCTTCACCCAATCGGGTCCAAGTCGCTTGAATAGGGGCAGCTGTTGCACCCTAAAATTTTCCCAACCTTATTCTTGAGTTTATGTTTCATTATCATTAGCATCTGCATATAGAGTCATGTACATAGACTAACCATCTGCATAGCATAAGCATAGCAAGTCATCCAACAGGGGACCAGTCATTGTTCTTATCTCTAGAAGCCTATCAAGAGGTTATTATCCCAATTCAATCCCATTCAAGTCATCAGGGAAGAATTTGAAAGCAAAGAGTTCAGCAGATCAAGCCTTGAGTCCATCTCCTAGCTGAGGATATCTGAGGGTCAGCAAGAGGGTTGTGAGCTGTGAGTTGAAGGCATGGAGAGTATCTAGACATTATGAGAGACTTATAAAGTCATTTAAAGAAGGAGACAAGTCATTGATGAGAGCACAAGAGCTATAGCTGAAGGCAGTCAACTAGGGTTTCATCTGGGTCAACCCTAGGTCAACCCTAGGTCAATTGACTGATTTAAGGGGCATTCAAGTCTAGTGGAGAGATGTGGGGTTCATAATTTGACATATAAATAAGGATATGGAGATATGCCAAGAAGAATTCAAGAGAAATCAAGGAGAAGAGGAGCTTCTAAATTAGGGTTTCTGTGTAAAATCCCCTAGTTTAGGTCAAATTTCCAAGCAAGATAAGTCAAAATGCTAGCTTCAAATGGATCCTTGGCCAACATGAAACTTGTAGAGAATCTCAAGAACTTTAATTTGAGTGGTGGAAGACATCAAGGAGATTTATAGAACTCAAGTTATGGTCCTTGCAAGTTACAGGTCATCTGAGGTATCTGAATTTTTGTCTGTGAAAGTGACTTGACTTCCAAGCAATTTTTACCCCTCAAGGAGATTTCAAATGAATTCTTGGTCAACATAAGAATTGTTCCTCATTGTCTTAGCTTTCTAGAATGGTATAGCATGCCCTCATATGATGTGGAGAACTCAACTTATGGTCTTGGCAAGCAAAGGGTATTTTGGGCATTTGTGAATTACAGGTCATTTTAACCTATGTCCAAAACTCATACAAGGAAGCCTCAAATGGAAAAACTTACAACATCAAACTTGCTCCAAATGGGATTTTAAGTCTAGAAAGAAGGTCACAAATTAGTGGAGAAGCTCATAACATGAAGTTGCATAATTGGTCAAAAGTTGAACTAAAATGGCTTATAATTCAAAGAAATTCAAGATGGAAAATGGTTTGGGAGATTTATAAAACCAAATGGAGACTTCCAATATATGATTTTGAATGGAAAAGCAATTCTAAGGACAATGGTTCAAACACTTTTTTGAGTTTAGAAGGAAAAAAGAAAGTTATCCATGGTTACTTGCCTTTTAAGAAACATAGCCAAAATGGATCAAAGTTGGAAGGCAAGGGAATGTGTAAGATGGATCTAGAATGTTCATGGGAGCTCTATATATTCATGAAATGAGGATTGATCAAGGGTTGGCTTCATTTTCACCAAGAATTTCCCAAATTCTCTCATTCTTTTCTCATTGCAATTCTCTCAAAATCTCACAAAATCTTCATCAATTTTCATCCACATCAATTCAATCTTATTCAATCATCATCCTGGATCATAATTGAAGCAAAGTTTTGGTGGTTAGAATCCATTTTCGAGCACTTCCATCATCAACATCAAAATTGGAGTTTCAAGTGGATAGCACAATTCAAGCCAGGAATCATCAAAGTATTGCATACAGAATTGAGTATTGAGTTAATTGATCAAGATCCAAGCCTTGGAAACCTCAGATCCACAAGTCTCCATAGCTGTTTTCAAGCTTTTGCACCAGGTGTGTTTTCATTCGAATTGCTTGATTCAGTTAGTTAGGCATAACTTTGTTAGTTTAGATATAATGTAGAAGGTTAGTAGAGCAATTAGGATGAATTTGGAGTGGTTTGGTGATGTTTGTTAGCAGGTGGTAGAAACTGTTAGGGCTTGAAACTCTTAGGTTAATGCATCATAATCTTAGCTTGATGGATCAGGATAATCACCATTAGTTGTAGGTTAGATTAGTGTAAGTTTGATGGAGAATTGTGTTGGTGCATCTCAGAGGATTTCCATGGTGACCAGATTTTGCCTCGATCGGGTTGAGAGTTGTGATGAGTTTCAAGGCAATCTGAGACCATAGGATTGTAGAGGGAAGAATTCTGAGCAGTTTTCGTGTTTATTGCATGGCGTTTCATGGACTGGTGATGGAGAACTGAGAGCTTGAATGTTGCTCGTGCATGGCATTCATGGAGTCCAAACCCTAGGTTTCAGATCCATTGGAGAAGACACAATCGTGTCCATTCATTTCGTGTGAGACTTTTGACTGGGAGAGTAATCGTATGGCTGAGGTTTAAGCTGAGTTTTGGAGGGAATTGACCTGGGTGCCAAACGCACCGTTTCATTAATTGAAACGGGCGGGCCTGAATGAGATTGATATCCCCACCCCCAGGTTTAAGCCCATTTCCAATTTGCACGTGATTTCCCTTCTATTTTCACCCCCAGCTTGTATTGTATTCTGAGCTAGTTTTCTGGGCCTTAATCAGTTGCTACGCGCACCCCCTGTTTGCTGGCCCAATGGTTTTTAACTGGGCGTGCTTGCTTAATGAACCCCCCTCCCTCATTTTAATTCAATTTAATTTCTTAATTCACTTTAATTTTACCAATTTTCATTAATTCATAATAAATTCATAAAAATTCATTTTCAATTCATTCTTTTTACACTATTTTCTTTAGGATGTGTAGAAAATTCTCATTAAATAAAATTGCATTTTTATTTTCATTTCATATTTTTTCCATATTTTCTAAATAAATGTCATTTTACATAGATTCATTTCATGCATGATTTTAATAATTTTTGTTCTACTAAATGATTTCATATTTTTTGTTCATTCTTTTTAGGGTGTTTAGATTAGATGTTGAACTTGTAGATTCCATTTAGTTCCCATTTTTAAGAATTAATTTTAGGTGAGTAATGAATGCTTGAACATCATGAACAAATTAGGGTTTTTTAGGTGATGACTTAAGAAGTTCAATTCTTTCCCTTAGGACTTAGGGTTTGACTAGTTTAGTTATGGGACTATAGGGGTTATGGGTAGTTATTAGACCCCTTAGAAAAAGTCAGGATTCCCCTACTGCTATTAATACTGTCTGTATATCTGATTGTCTGGTGTGGTGTGCCCTCTGGGGATTATTGTTTGCTTGTTTGGGTATTGGGTTTGTCTGGGGCCTGGGGAAGCTGAAGACTTGAGGAGATGAAGACCATTGGAGATTCAGAAATTAAAGATCAACTGCCAGAGTTGGAGAGGAGGTTCTTGCTAGCAGCTGCTGAGGAGACTAGGGTTTAGGAGCTAGGCAGAGCTCTAGGTTAGAAAGTTTGTTTCCCAAACATGGATTGCCTTGTCTGCATCCATTCTTCTCTGTGATTCAGAGTCTCTCTAAGACACTCACCCCCTTCCTTTGGAAGGCTTGGTGATGGTGTCTATGAGATAGAACTCTTGAGAGAAAATGTCTCTTGTGTTAGAAGCAGTCTGTTCACCACCTTTGGTAGTCAACTGATTGCTTAACACCCAATTCACTCTTGTGATTAATCCCTCATCCTGGAGGTTTGAGCTTGAAGAAAAGCCATTGCAGATGGAAGATTGATGATCAAAGCCCTTATCTGAAGGCCATGAAGATGGAGATTGATGCTTGTTGAAGCCTGTAGCTGATTGGAGATTACTTGGAGCCAGATGTTGATTCAGAGCTGCTGATGCTGTTTCTTTTGCTGTTGTATTTCATTTGCTGATGTATTGATTGGTTTTCTGGATTGTATTGTTTGCTGTTTACCCTGCTGGGTTGAAAGTGAAGCCTGTTCACTTTCGCCTATTGTTTTCTAGGTTCAAGGTTGAGTGGGACTCCCTTGCCTCGCTTGTACTGTTGCATCCATGCATTTTACTGCTTTACTGTATATATCTGGTATTGTTTCTGTTTCTGCCTATCCCGTAGGATCTCTGTTTCTCTCTGTGCAAGAGAGGAGCATGATAGACACTAGGTCTTAACCCATGCATGATAACATTAGGATAGTTTGATTCCCTTCGCAACCGTAGGTTAGAGTTCTGTCTCTTTCTTTCTCAAAACAAACAGAAAAACACATAAAGATTTCAAACACAATAAAAGACACTTCTTCCGTAAAAGAATGTGAACTCATCAAAGCGTCATTTTTGTCCGCCGGGACTGTTAATCAAGAAAACCTTTTTCAGAAGGAATAAAATCAACCAAGACAGCTTGTGTCGTACGTGGCCCGAACTACGTTTGCTCTGATCTTTCATGCTGTATGAAAGTACGTAGGCATAGGATGCGATATCCTAGCGAGCAACCTTCCCCTCCTTTCCCGTAGGTAGGCGAACTACGTTGACTCTGATTTCTCGTTCCAGGCGGGAATACGTAGGCATAAAGTGCGATACTTTGCCGAGTCATTTTTATTTCCATTTTATTTTCTTTTTAACCCTTGACCTATAGAGTAGATAGAATAACAATCCATACCCGAAAACAAGCGTGGATCCCGTCGAGTACGACGGACGTGAGGGGTGCTAATACCTTCCCCTTGCGTAACCGACTCCCGAATCCAGGTTTTGGTTGCGACGGCCATACCTTTCCCGTGTTGTGCGAGGTTTACTCTGAGCGTTTCCTTTCCCTCCCGTGGGATAAATAACGCACGGTGGCGACTCTTCTGTTCAGCCGGCGCCGATTTTCGCAGTAGCGACACTTGCTAGTTTGGAGAGGATGTCGGCGCGGGTGTTCTGCTCCCGAGGAACGTGCTGAATTTCTGCTGAGTTGAACCCTCTTAGTTTTTCATTGATGAGCGCGAGGTATCCGGCGAGGGTGTCATTTTTTGCCTGGTATTCGCCTCGGACCTGCGAAGCGACCAGCTGAGAATCCGTGTAAATTCGGATGTCCCTGGCTCCCAGGTCGGATGCTAGGCGAAGGCCGGCGAGAAATGCTTCGTATTCGGCCTGGTTGTTAGTCGTTGGAAAAGCTAGCGTGAGGGAGACTTCGATGACCGTGCCTTCGTCGTTGTCGAGGACGATGTCGGCGCCGCTCCCCGTGGAGTTGGAGGAGCCGTCCACAAAGATGGTCCAGAGGTGGTTCCCGGTGGAAGGGTCGGGGGGCGTGGCCATCTCGGCGACGAAGTCGGCCAAAGCTTGAGCCTTGATGGCGTGCCGGCTTTCGTATGTGATGTCGAACTCGGAGAGCTCTAGCGACCATTTCAGCATGCGCCCAGCCATGTCGGGGCGGCCGAGTAGCTGGCGGATGGGTTGGTCGGTGCGGAGGACGATGGTGTGCGCTAGAAAATAATGTCGGAGTCGGCGTGCCGCTGTTACGAGGGCCAGGGAGACTTTCTCGATCAGCTGGTATCGGGCCTCCGGGCCGTGGAGGGCTTTGCTAGTGAAGTAAATGGGCTTTTGTCCTTCCCCGGCTTCGCTCACGAGGACGGCGCTGACGGCTTCGTTAGAGACGGCCAGGTACAAATACAGGGTTTCGCCCGTCGCGGGGCGCGTCAATACGGGCGGTTCGGAGAGGACGCGTTTGAGGTGGCGAAGGGCTTTCTCACACTCGTCCGTCCATTCGAACTTGGTCTCTTTCCTGAGCAATTTGAAGAACGGGAGGGCGTGTTGGGCCGATCTCGCGATGAATCGCGAGAGGGAGGCTAGCCGTTGAGGGACTGGATGGCACGCTTCGTGGTCGGCGTGGTTATATTGGAGAAGGCGTGGCATTTGTCCGGATTGGCTTCGATCCCCCGTTCGGTCAAGTAGTAGCCGAGGAATTTGCCGGCGCAGACGCCGAAGGTGCATTTCTCCGGGTTAAAACGCATGCGACACGATCTCGCGGTCTTGAAGACCTTCTGGAGGTGTGCCGCGTGGTCGTCTTCCGCGCCGGATTTGACGATCATGTCGTCCATGTATACTTCGAGCATGTCCCCGATCTCGTCGCGGAAGACGTGGTTCATCATCCGTTGGTACGTGGCCCCGGCGTTTTTGAGGCCGAAGGGCATCACGTTGTAATAGTAATTGCCCGATGTTGTCATGAAGGTCGTGGCCTGTTTGTCGTGTTCGGCCATCGGGATCTGGTTGTATCCCGAGTATGCGTCCATGAAGGATAAGAGTTTGTAGCCCGCCGAGTTGTCGACGAGCTTGTCGATATTGGGGAGGGGGTAGGCGTCCTTAGGACATGCCCGGTTGAGGTCAGTGTAGTCAACACACATGCGCCATTTTCCATTATTCTTTTTAACAAGTACAACGTTGGACAGCCAGGTGGAATACCGGGCTTCCGAAATAAAATTTGCCTCTAAGAGGTCTTTTACAGCTTGTTCGGCTGCTGCCGATTTTTCGGGGGACTGGCGGCGTCGGCGTTGTACCACGGCCTTTGCGGTTGGGTTGATGGACAGCTGGTGGCAGGCGACTTCAGGGTCGAGTCCCGGCATTTCCGCGGCGCTCCAGGCGAAGAGGTCGGCATTCTCGCGGAGGCAGGCTTGGAGCTGTCGTTTCGCGAGGTCGGGTAGTCCTGCGCCTATCCTCACGGTTCTGGTGGTGTCTTCCCCGAGGGGAATGAGCTCGAATTCGCCATCCGGGATGGGGCGCGCTGGGTGCGGGGGCTGCCCGTTGGCTTCGTCAGTCTTTTTATTGTCGAGCTCGTCGGTGAAGCGACTGTCGAGTTCAACTGATCCGACCAGCTCTGCTGGTTTGTCCTTTGGCGTAGTGCTTGGCGCTTTCTTTTTGGTCGGTGGAGCGATGGAGTCGAGGCCTTTCAGCGCGGCTTCGAAACACCTTCGGGCAGCTTCGATGTCGCCGTTGAGGGTGACCACGGCTCCCCTTCTCGTGTAATATTTCATCTTCAGGTGGACGGTGGAGGGTACCGCGGTGAGTTCTGCTATCGTCGTCCTGCCCAGGATGCAGTTATATAGGGACGGGCATTCGATGACTAAGAAGCGGACGCTGATGTCTCTGGCCGTTTCCTCTTCCCCAAAGGTGACTTTCAGTTCCACGTATCCCCAGGGTCTTGTCGTCGTCCCGTTGAACCCCTGGAGGTCGGAGCCTACGTAGGGGGAGAGGTTGGATTCGTTGAGCTGGAGAGTTGTGAACAAATGTGAGTACATTATGTCAACCGAGCTCCCACCGTCGACGAGGAGGCGCCTGACGTCGAAGTTTGCCATTCGTGCACGTATGAGCAAGGGTATGTTGGAATTGGGAGATCCCCCGGGTAGTTCTTCGAGGTAGAATGTGATCGGGTTGGAGCGGCCTCGGAATCTGTCGAGCGTGCTCATCTTGCCGGAGTTGCCCGCGATGAGTTCGTCGAATTTCCTTTTCACAGATCCTACGGACAGACTCCTCGTAGCTCCATCAGAGATGACCATGGCTCTGGGGAAGTATTCCCATCGGCTGGTCGGTCGGATTGGCTCGTCGACTAGGCTGGGTCCTTCGGGGATGCTGAATCCTCTGCTCGCGAACCAATCCTCGGGGCGGCTGACGCACAGCGCGACCTAGAGTCTCTCGCCGTCCTCTGGGGAGGGGAGTTCCTCGATTTTCTTAGCCTCCGGAGCCTCCGACCTGGGTGGTTCACCTCCTCGGGTGTATCGCTTTAGGTGTCCGTCTTTGATCAGGATTTCGATTGCGTCTTTGAGATGAATGCAGTCTTCCGTTACATGCCCGTGGGTCCTGTGGAACCGGCAGTACTTTGACTTGTCCACGTTGGGTTTGGGCGGCGTTGGTCGTGGAAAACGGACACCTCCCTGCACAAACTCGGTTTTAGCGCATTCGGCCAGTATGCGTTCGCGTGAAGCGACCAAGGCGGTGTATTCGGTGAACCTTCCTGCCGGGCCGCGTGGTTCGCGCTGTTCGCGGGGTTCGCGGTGGCGGTCATCCCGACGGTTTCCTCCTCGTCGGTGGCTCGAAGCTCCGTCGTCTCGGTGCCCGCGGGGGGCTTCTCTGTCTCGGGTGTCGCGAGCGGAGTTGGCCGCTTGTGTTTCCTCGAACCGGATGTAATGTGCGGCCCTGTCGAGGAAGTCTTGGAGGGACGTGGGCCGGTGTATGCCTACGGCCTCGTAGAATTTGGAGTCATGGCGCAGGCCTTGTTCCATTAAGTAGCGTTTCATTTCGTCGGAAGTCGTCACCTGTACGGCTTCCCGAGTAAACCTTTCGATGTATTTCCGGAGAGGTTCGTCGGGGCCTTGGATGATTGCCCCGAGGACTGCTTCCGTCTTCGGGTGACGACGGGACGCCGTGAAGTGTTTGGAGAATAGGTCCTTCAAGACCCTCCACGACGTAACTGATTCGGGCTCCAGACTTTTGTACCAGGTCATAGCGCCTTTCCTCAGAGTCGTCGGGAAGAGTCTGCATTTAATAGCTCCCCGGACATTTCGGTAGTCGAGCATAGCCTCGATATCTTCCAGATGATCGTCCGGGTCGGAGGTGCCGTCGTACGTTGACAGCGTCGGTGGTTTCTCCATTCCTTGGGGTATGGGGGCTGCCATGATCTCCCGGGATAGTGGGGTGCGGTAGTCATCCTCGTCGCTGTGCGCCGGGGATCTCAGGGGAGATGAGCCGTTCGCGGTGTGTCCCGGGTTTCGGGTCCTTGGTCTTCGGCCTGGGTTCCCGCCTCGGGGTTCCTCGGTTGGGACTGCCGCGGCGTTCTGATTCCTCCCGCGACCGTGCCTCGCCGGGGATCTGGTGCGCTCCCGTGTCGCTTGCGGGCGGTGTCTCTCCAGCCGTGGTCGGCGGTTCCTGAGTCGAGGTGAGGGGCTCCTCGAACCTCCGTTCTGGTCTTCCCGCTGGGGGTACCTCGGGGAGCCGCCGCGTTCCAATGCTCCAATTCTAGCGTTCTGTTGGAACAGCAGCTGGTTCGTCTGGTTGATGGCTGCAAAGAGAGCGGCTACCGTTGGGTCTGCTCCTGCCGGGATGGGAACGGGGTGGAATGCTGGCGGGCTCGGGGGGCGATGGTCGGCCTGTAGGGGCCGTTCCTCTGATGATGGTGAAGCAGTTCGCCCGTCCCTTTCGTCGGCTTCCGTCAGGCGTGCCGTTCCTATCTGCTTCCCGTTGGTGGCGGTGTTGAGCGCAAGCTCGTGCGGAGTGTCATCGCGGCGTGGGCTGGCCATGACCGTGGAGGTTTGGTGAAACTTTTGGTTTTTCTGCTCGGAGTAACGGGGAAGTTTCAGGTTCCCACAGACGGCGCCACTGATCTTACCTGATCAGGAGGGATCACGGACTGGCCACGCTTCGCTGGACGGTTATCTGTTCGCCGGGGCAAGAAAGAGGAGGGGGGTGTACCTGCAAAGCACTCCGACGCCCAAGTAAGAAGTTGGACAGAGAGGAAGCAATAGTACAGAAAAAGGGGCAAGAAGAGTTACCTGACCCTCTTGAGGAAGAGGGTATTTATAGAGAGACCCCAGCGCTGGGCCAACGGTCATTCGAGGTGGGCTGGACGACCAGGCCCAACCCTAATGACTGCTAGGGCTTACGTGGCGTAGTGAAGACCAGGACGTGGTCTTCGCCCTAGTTCAACCGCTCCTAGATCTCCGGAAAGTGGGTTTGACCTGCTCTCTCGGAGGTGGGCGGTTGGCCGATGACGTGTCCCCGCGGAGGGGAGCACGTGGAGAACGTGCGCCGAGCACGTTATTCTCCCCGCGGAGGGGAGCTCGGGTAGTCTTGCTCGTCCGGCGTGACGGACGACAGTAGGGACGCGGGGAGGTAGCTTGTGCCCGGCGGCCAGTCCGGCCCGTTCGACGGGTCGTGTGCTCGGCGCTCCCAGTTCGCTTGTTGGGCGGCATTTGGTATTGGGCCTGCCGAGGTGAGGCCCATACCGGAACAAAAATTTTATTCATTCATAAGACATTACATGATTTGATCCTAAAATCTAGTACATCTGTTTTCATACCTGATCATTTGTTTTCTTCTGTGTCTCCATAAATGTTTTCCAGTCATCATCTCACTTATCCTCTGTAAGAGGTTTCGGACCTGCATTTGGAATCTTGCCCTCTTTAGAGACTCCACCAAATATGCCTTCTTCATCTTCTGTTGTGGATCTCTAAGTCTTCGCTAATTCCTCGACCTTATTTTTCTCTTTTCTTGCATCCTTTTTCATCAAATTGCATATCTCTTTTGCAAAATCTCTCTTGTCAGTCTTGAATTTCTTTCTTTTGCCCATTCTTGTGTCTACATGGAGAAACTCTAGAGTTGTGTGATTTGCTGTTGTTTTTGCATCTGCTCTTATAGGGGTTTGTTTAAAATCTCTTTTATCTTAAAGATTGTGTTCTTTGAGTTTTTTTCCTTCTTTGATTACAATTCCTTGAAAATCGTACTGTCAAAGTATACCTTTGACCATTTTAAAGTCTGTGGTACATATGTTTATCACTCATCAGTATCTATTTATTATCTTTTTGTTGATGACAAAAGGGGGAGAAATTCATGCAAGTTTTTTAGAGGATTAAAAGTATTTATCGAATGCTTTTAATTTACATGAACGCTAATTATTTAACTATTTTGATATTACTTTCATTTGAACATTATTTTATCAAAATAAGTTGAAATTAACTTGGATATAACTTAGGGGGAGCTTACAAAACTCAATCTTTGGAATATTAGACTTATGGGGAGCTTACAAACTCCAAACCCTGGTGTTTTCAAGTTAGTTAAACTAACCAACCACTGTCGCTAAATATATTTGTTTGTCATCATTAAAAAGGGGGAGATTGTTGGAACATGATTGTTCATATCCCTTGGGTTTTGATGATAACAAAGTATTTAAAGAATAAATAGGTATACTAACATATGTTAAAGTGTGTAGGATCAAAAGCTTAGAATTCACTTTGTTCACTCTGAATTAATCTTGTTGAAATCATATGTGGAGAAGCAATGTAACTCAGATTCTGAATGATCAGAATCTGATGACTCTGATTGATTAGAATCTGGTGACTCTGAATGTATTCATCAACCTTTGAAGGTTCATACTCTGGTCATGTGTTCCATCCTCTAGTGATAGCTCAGACTCTGTAGGCTAAAGGTGTCTCTAATACATACCATGTACCAAAAGCAAACCTGCCTTGTCAAAGTGTTGTATTTATGGAGATAGTCAACTAGCATTTCATTTTGTAAGGCTCAAGAATGGTGATGTGACCTCTTCAGTATGTTCTATCTTTTGATAGATACCTAGTACTTCGAAAGGTGTTATGAACAATGCCTTTTTTCAATGAACAATAGTTCTAGCCAGAGACATCCTTCAACATTTTTCTTGGCATGCTTCTTCCCTAAGTTAGATCTTATGCTCAACCTTCCAATGACTCTTTTTCTGCCTCTATAAAAGGAAGTTGGAGATTTGAAGGAAGGTGATCGGTGGTTTTTACACGTTATTTTACTATTTGTTTCTGTTAATCATTTGTTTTATCTTGTCGCATTTTATGTGTTTTTATTGCATTTTACGCGTTGGTTTGGTGTTTTCATTGTTTCTAGGTTCAGGTAAACAATAAAGGAGAAGCAGAGTGAAAACCGGGGAAAATGGCAAGATTTCGGAAGAGTTTTGATGTAGAACTAGCAGCCTGACACGGGTGCCCGTGTCGTGTGACACTGCCCGTGTCAGGGCTACTGAAAGTAAAATCTTTAGCAGTCTGCACAGAAACGATCATAATTGGAGTTCCGGAAATCTGTTTGAGGCGTTCTAATAATCGCCGGAAAGCTAAGAAAAAGAGCTACGAATTTTGTGTTGGAGTTGAAGTCAGATACGGAGCAAATTTTTTCAGATTTTCGTTTGAACCTGCAGCATTAGTTTTATTAAGTTTTGGTGTGCAATCTCGGAGGGCAGTTTAGACATTTCGCATTGTAATTAGAATTCTGCTATATGAGGCACATCGTGAATTGAGAGAGGAGACTTTTGGAGAAGAGAAAAAGATACGATCAGAATTAGAGAGATCCAGAGTATTGGAGAACTGAAGGTTTTCATGCGCGGAAGCAATTGAAGATCAAGACAATCTGATTATCTTGTAATGTTTATCTTTTATTCTGTATTGCTTTTAATTGTTATGAATAGCTAAACCCTCCAATGCTATGGGGTATCCCTGAGTTGACTCTGTAATGACCTTGTTTCCTTTGAATTAGTGATTTCACTGCTTTCTAATCATTGTTGTTATTGTATAATGTTCTTAAGGGTTTTCTTATCTGACAAATAGGATTCAATTTATGGTTAACTTTAGGTTTGGAAAAACGATTGTTAACGCTTTTATACAATAATACTATAGTAGATATTGCCTAGGAATGGGGATACCCTATAGTAACCGTAATGTTTTAGATCAAACAAATTGCTTAGTGTTGTTCCTATACCGCCAAAGAATTGGGGTATAGGGAAAATACCAAAGGGTTTTCTGCTAAGGAATTAGAGTCAACTAATCTTTAAAACCGGTAATGATGGAATTGAGCGGTGATTTCGTGACTTAGGATTAGTGTTATTACAAGGAAGTTCATACCCCTACCCTAGCATTGCTTCTCCTTCTGTTCAAAACCTTTATTTTACTCTTTTTGCCTTTTGTATTTTATTTTTACAAATTAAAACCTTTGGAACCCCAAGGATTTTGTTTAACTAACATAAAACTAGAATTCTATATCGTCAAGCAGTCCTTGAGATCGACATTCGGGGAATTTTCCCTTATTACTACATCGGTAAAAATAGTACACTTGCTATTTCACCGGTCAGAAGGTCACAACAACACAATACAATATCTTAAGCATAACTCTGAGCTTTTATTTGTAACTATTATTGCATAAGATCTTCATATTTCTTATCTTTGTTTATCTTAGAAATCTTAAAAGGTTAAGAACATATGTGGTTGTTGCACAACTGCTATACTTTTGATTGTGTATCTAAGTATAATGGTTATCTTTTCTACTAAATCGTTTGTTTAAAGTATATGAAGTCTTTTCCTGTATGAGCAGTGAAGTCTTTGCCTGTGTGCTTGAGCAGTGGAGTCTCTTTCTAGGTTGATTGATCAGAAGTCTCTTGCTAGGTTGCTTAAGCAGAAGTCTCTTTCTAGATTGATTGAGAAGTGAAGTCTCTTTCTAGTGTGTTTAAGCAAAGTGTAATCAGTTTGATTATAGTGAAAAGCTCTTGTTGAAACAAGGGAACTTGACTTCTCTTAGTTGAGAAGAGGGACAAGGATAAACTTTGTATGTTGCTTTCTTATTGCTTCTGATCATTATTATTTATGTTGTTGTTGTTATTTTTGATATTAGATTCTGAACATTGTTCAGAATATTAAGTAAATATTCAAAAGTGAAACACTTTTATCATACACAACTTAATCCCTCTTCTTGTGTATTTTTCTCACTTTCGTATCTGTTGTAATCATTATTAAATGTGACGAAGTACTGAAAACCTCTGTTGGCTGGTGTGTCAATGGTCCACATACATCAGGATGTATGAGGTCCAAAAGATCATTAGCCCTTTCACCTTTTCCAGTGAATGGAGACTTTGTCATTTTTTCAATTAAATAAGATCTGCATATCTCATATGATTCGTAATCAAAAGAGTCCAAAAGTCAATCTTTATGGAGTTTGAAAATGCGTTTCTCATTTATGTGGCCTAAGTGACAAAGCCAAAGGTAAGTTAGATTTAACTAATTAGGTTTCATCCTTTCAGTATTAATGTTATAAATTGACATTTCAAGATCAAGGGTATATAGTCCATTGTTCATTTGTGCAGTAACATAAAATACATCATTCAAATAAATAGAGTAACAATTATTCTTTATTATGAATGAAAAACTAAACTTTTCCAAATAAGAAACGGAAATAATATTTCTGCTAATTGCTGGTACATAATAATAGTTCTCTAACTGAATTATTAAACTATTAGGTAAAGTTAATATATAAGTTCATACAATTAAAGCATCAACTTTTCCTTTTGTCAACTCTCTACTCGTTTTTAGTCCTTACATATTAGTACAAATGTGAGGGCTACATCTAGTATCCAATACCCATGATGTAGAAGTGGATAAATTTATTTTTATAACAAAAATATCTGAAATTGAAGTCTCCACTCCATTTTTCTGATCTTCCAGTTACTTTGGACAACTTCACTTCTAGTGTCCGATCTTACCGTAATGGAAGCAAGTGGCCGCCTTTGTTAGACCTCCGCTAGATTTCGAAGCACGAGCAGTAGGTTTGAGTATGAAAACTTCATTGTCTTTCCCTTTACCACACTGTTTGGTGAAATTTTTATGTTTGAGGACAATACTCAAGTTTCGGTGTCAATCCATAAAATTTGTCCCAAATAATTTTTCTTTGTGAAAGATTGATCGCAAAATATTATTAGAAGTGTTTGTTGTCATGGTAATCTACATAAAAGATTGTGAAGATGTCAGTATCATTAAAACTTAAAACATATTCAATTAGCTCTATAATTAAATATGCTCAAACTATTTTACTCAAAACAAATGACTCTCACCATTTGATTCTAAAAATCTCACCAAAATTTTTTCTAGTGGATCGAGATCCATATTTCACTTTGTTTTAAATAAACATTAGACCGATTACACAAAACTCAATTATTTAGATAGGAACTCCTTCCAATTGTATCTAGTACAATTATCTATTATAAAGAACTTAATAACCAATTGTAACCTCCCCAACAAGTAACAATTGTTATGATCTATTATAAAGAACTTAATAAAAATTAAACAAGTAAAACAAATGTTTCTAGAAACACACCTCAAAAACTCTCACTATCTTTGGATTTGGGATGAGATGTCTGAACTCTTCAAGAAAAAATCAAGTGCCCAAAAATGTAACAAAACATTAGCTCTTATAAATTGCTTCGATATAATGATACTTATATACTAGTATATGACAAAGAACACCCCAAAAAGACAATAGGTAACAAACAACAATAAGAAAAATCACTAACATACACAACTTATACATTCTAGTATAGCCTCTAAAACTGTAAACATAAAAAACGCGACATAATCAAGAAAATGTTCCGGAATCGAGTTTCAGATACAGTCACATTTTAGACAAGAACACGACTAACAAGCTCATTTGTAGGTTCCCATCCCGACGCCAGTCTCACCACCTCCAAGATATGGTTGGAAACTTTCCCTCGCACTCGAGTAGTTGATATAATAGAACTTCGAAATGATGGAAGTGAAGAAAATGAAGGCGGCACCAGCAGCAAAAACTCCCTTCCTTACCATCTCACAGGAAGGAGGATCCTCCACAATGATGGTCCTGTACTTTGTGTGATAAGCATTTTCAACTGATCCCGCCAATAGGCACATCTCGGCTATCAAGAAAAACACCCTGAAAGATAGAGTTGCAAAAGCAAAGTGTTGTAAGTTCGAAATCAATCATTTCAGTCTTCAAAATTCTAAGGGCCGAATGAAAAAGCGTCAGTCAATCGTCTTTCTGTCAAAGATTTCTTTGGTAAAAATCTAAAAAAACGAATGAAAAAGACTGAATTGATTGATGTTGTTCGATTTAAGGGATTAAACAGCTATTTGGCAAATTTGAGAGACTAAATTGACCGGCTCTTACAATTTCAAAGACTATAATGCTATATATGTAAATTAAACAACATTGATCATCTTTAAAATATATAAAATTATCAGAAATATTTAGATTATGTTAAGACTTATACCAGCAGATTATGAAAAGAATGACTGCACACGCTCTTGAGCCTCCGGGCTTTAGAGGCTTCCCGCAACAGAAGCATCGACTGGCAACCATTATGACAATTTGACTAACAAGGAGGAATAGAAATGCTCCAACACCATAGCCGGTTGATATATCGGAGTTATAGACACAATAGTTATAGTCTTGATCCCTGTCTGGAACAATCTTGGCCTACCAAATGAAAACAGAGATATGATTTTTTCCATAAATGTAAGAATTCTTTACTTGTATTATATGTTACATTGACTAGGATTGTAAGAACTTTGACTACCTAGTTCTTTAAGCAATTCTTAGTTGACATTAGGGAAAAGCAAGTAAATAATCATAAATTCATATATGAGCAAAGGAAAAAGCAACTAAAAGCAATTTTAGAGGTAGGTGTAGAATTGATTTTAAAATGATTTTGATGTGTTTGGCTCTTCTAAAGTATAATTGATTCCGTCTCCGGAATTAATTCTACTTAAAGCTATAATCTGTAAGTTTTGAGTCTAAAAGTGATTTTTACATTGAAATTTACTGTTCAATTCAATTTTGCATAAAACTATTCAAACAAATCACTTTTAACTAGAATCAACTTTACAAAATCAATTTTTTACCGCAGAACCAAACATATGCTAACTAAAGAAAGAGAAAATGAGAGATCTGAAGTTTCACAACAACACTTCATCTTGTTAACAGATCTGGATCTCTAATTGCAAACACAAAATCAATCACAAACCTATTAAACCAACAATTAAATTCTTGATTCAAGAGAGAAAAGTTTAAAATTTCGAATGTAAAAAGCCAAGGTACAAACAAAGTCACATAAAAACAAGCAATTGCAGATAGTTTCAATGGTAAAAATCACAAACCTTTTAAGCTAACAAATGATAAACTCAATATTAAATTCACAATCTTTAATCAACACTAAGAAAAACAAAAGCTTAAAGATTCAAGCTTCACCCAGATTTTCACAAGTTATCAACAATCAAAACTAAACAAAAAATAAAAAGACGAAAACTTTTTTTATCACCTTCAACGATTCACCAAGTCCTCCAAAACCCATAACCAAAACCAAATTTTGACACAAACCCAGATTCCAATTTTCGATTTTACATAAAACAAAAACACTTAAATTGAAAAGTGATTATTAATTACTCACAGTGCTTCTTCTTTGTTCAGCAGCAACAGCAAGTCCAAAAGCAATCAAGTCAAGAACAAAGACACCAATGAGTAGCAATTTGGAAGCCATGGATTTGTATCAAAGATGAGAAGAGAATGTAGCTGGATCTGTATTTTATCTCGAACTGTGTTGTTATATTCTATGGCGTTTCTTTGCAGCTATAAGGTGTGCATTTCTGAGTGAAGAACAAGGTAACAAGTGATTAATAAATATAAAATATATAAAGTATTTTATTTTTGGAAATAATAAATAGATATAGAAAAAGACTTGGCAGCTAATTTATGAGTATATGAAAGTATATATTTTACCTACTTGCACATTGATTAATCACCTAATCACAACTTTTATTCATTTATTTATTTATCGGAGACCCAAAATAAAATTAAATATGCTATGATTATTTTAAATTTTATTTTTAATCTCTTAAAATATTATTTTAAATAGTTAATTTAAAAATAATTAAGCAACAGTTTTTAAAATTTAATAATATAATTAATAATAATTTATCATTTAACGATTGAATTAATGATAATTTTAACACAATTTTAATATAATAAATTAAAAGTGTGAATAAATTTTTTTAATAAAATATTCATTAAAAAGGTATTTTAAAAAACTAAAAAATATTTAAAATATTTAAGAGAAACGTAAATATATTTAACTCTAAAATATATTATAGCGCTATATTATTTCACTAGGTGACATATTTTTATTTGACAGCTTCCACACTAATTGTTTATTATAACTGATTAAACTTTTTGCATTAAAATATTTTTATATATCTATAGAATTAAATCATTATAAAATTATTTTTTTTAATGTTAGTTTGATATTTATATGTGATTTAATTGAATATTTATACAAATTAAATTTACGTAAAAAATATAAGTAAATAAATAATAATAATAATAATAATAATTATTATTATTATTATTATTATTATTATTATTATTATTATTATTATTATTATTATTATTATTATTATTAGAAACATTCTAAAGTTTCACGTTGGTTGGAGATGGAGCATTGAAATAGTTTATATAAAGTGACATACATCATCTTACCAATAGGTTTTATAAGATTGTGTTAGGTCAAACTCTAATATGATATCAGAGCTTATTGATCGGGCTTTGTTTATTTCAAAAAAAACCAAACTCTAATAATATTTGAGCAGCTATAAATATATATAATAATTGAATAGCTATTTGGGTGTTTTAGATTTCTTGAATTGGGTTTGGAGATTTGGTGGGAGGAGAATCGGTGGAATAAGAGAGTAGGTTGAAGAATTGAAGGATGGGGTAAAATGGTAATTACGAGGGGTAGATTAGGGGAGTTGTCGGTGACTGACTAGTGAGGGCATAAAATGAAAGCAAACACTTACGTCATATTGAAGTACATTGTTTTACAAGCATGTGAACTTTCTCCAACCCAAACTGAATCATCTTTTCTTTGGCATTTTAATTATATTATTATATGTATAGCTAATATAAAATAAAATATTTTTTAAATGACATTATTTTATTTCAACTTAAAATATTGTTTTGATTTATTAAATGAAACAAACTAGTGAAATATATGTACATTACGTATTTGTTTTTAAAATATAATAATGATATAGAAAAAAATATTGTTTTATTAAAAAACGTTTATTAATTAAAAAAATATACTTTAATTTAGATATAGATCATAAATATAATTTTTCATATATAAAAATATTTAGATGAAGGGTATATTTTCTTGTATATAATACATACAAGAAAATTACCCTTCACTTTTTGTTTTGTAATACATACAAGAATATATAGATCACTTTTTTATATATTTGATTAAAAGTGAATTGAATGTAAAATAATTTATGTAGTATTATTTTTATTTTAATATTATTTATAAAAATATTTAAATAAAAAATATTTATTTTCATTTAAAAAATATATTAAAATTCACTCGTCAATTTAAAATAATATTTTTCATTAATAACGTATATAAAATGATTATCTCAATAATATATAGTTTAATTTTTCATATATTATCTTTAAAGAAATATTGTATCTTAAATTAAAAATAATTTTAAAATAAAAATATTAGTAACATAATTTTTGACATTATTTATAAAACTATTTGGATAAAAAACACTAGCTCCCATTTAAAAAAAAATTAAAATCCACTCATTAATTTAAAAATAACTTTTATCTTTTTTTTAATCAAATATATATGTTAATTCAGAAAAGCAATTACAAAACAGGTGATCCCAAAGATCCAACCAACCAATCAAGATTATTTACATCATCAACTTTACTAGATGACTTCTAACTTTACTATGTTGTCATCCCTTATACACCACACAATCAATGATCTTTATAACTACACCATTATTATCCACAATATTGTCAAAGACTACATCATTCCTATAGCTCCAAATGCAATATATTATTTTAGTCACAATTGTAGCACCCCAAAATTTGCCTCATCGTTTCTGGATTTATTGGTTTAGGTTTCTCTGCATTTTTGCATTTCTGCATATCATAACATTGGTTCTCGAGACATAGGATCAAGGTATTTATGTGGCTCAGGGTTCCCTTTTGTTGCAAGAGTTCAAACAGCGAGCATCAAAGGCTCCGACATTTATTTTGTCCAGCGATCGAGCAGTCAATTTTATTCTTTTCAGCAGGTTATTTTCAGCTCAAGAGATGGTGTACAGGCTATCTCAAGCATTCTCACAATCATAATATCCAAGTGCAAGTTTCAGAGACTTAACAGAGCTTATAACAGGTGGCAACAAGTGATTATATAGGATTCCCTCCATTTGGCGCCAAATTGGATATTTTTTGAATGTGGTAACCAGTTACCACATATGGGTAACCGGTTACCTCAAGCGCATTTTGCCAAGAAATTCAAATTTTCAGCATTGCAAGTTTTCCAATCATTTTCAACCATTGATTTCACATGATCATCATTGGAGGGATCTAGAATTGTTTCAATTTTCACTATTTCCCTCCAAATTTCAAACACTCCATTCATAATTCCACTCCTAATTTTCATTCCAAATGCTAACCCACATTCCAAACCACATTTTTGTTCATAACCTAGAGCTTATTTAAGTGAATTTGCTCCAAACCACACTGATTCACACCATTTTCACTCTCATTTTTCATCTCAATTTCAGAATTTGCTCCAAAATTCTCTCAACTTTTCTCACTCTCAAAACCTCCATTAAGCCTTTTTCCACTTGAATTCATTGATTCTTCATTGAAATCCTTGAATTTTAGAGCTAAACCTCCATCATTCATCTCCATTATCTTCAATTCACCATTCAATTTTCGTTTGAACTGAGATCTGATTTTGAAAGTTAGATTGAAAGTGCTTTTTATAGTCAATTTTGCTTGATCTTACCTATTCTTCATTTCTACCATAAGGAAGCTTTTGGATCTTGAATATTCTCTGGGTTTCTAGCTTGGATCTGTTAATTTCAAGTGAATCAACACTCACAAAAAGTAAATCTCGGCTTTGAAGGTTGGTAACTTTAGATCCAATTATGTTTTGAGCTTATTTGAATAATCACAGTGTAGATCCATGGATTTTGTTGCTTTTTGATCCATTTTGATGATTTGGATCTTGGTGATTTGTGACTTCAGTGTTTGATTGTGTTTACATGATATTTCATCATTGATATTTGATGTTAAATTCGTGTTTAATTGATAACATGTTCATATGAGTGATTGGATAAGTTGTTGGATGTTAAAAACTGATTTTAAAAGCTAATATTCTGTTTTCTGCTCAGTAGTAACCGATTACCACATATTGGGTAATCGGTTACCCTTCATAAATTTTCACGTTCCAGGCTGTTTTTACAACAGGTAACCGGTTACCTGATATGAGTAACCGGTTACCATGAGCAGAATGTTGTGTTTTTGCATTTTTCTTGTTTGTTTGGTATCCTTTTCACATGTAAACTTCATAGATTGATCTGATGCATTTATGTGGGTTGTTTTTGACATATTTCATCATTCTTGAATGTTTGATCTCGATTCTTCAACGTGTAGCATCCGGTTCCCATTTGAATGCATAACATGTTAATGTCGCTTGATTGATGAATGATCATTTGACTTGTTTGCTTATAACATGATTAGTTGATTATTATTGAATGTTTGCTTTGCTGGATGTTTGATGCACGTTTGCATTTATTTCCGATTCCGCTTTGTCGCGCGTTTATTTGATCGGTCGATCGTCCAATTTAATTTGAAAAAAACATGTTGATCTTGATGATTCTTTTTGATGCATTGTTGTTGATCGATTATGTTTGATTGTTGAAGCATGTCCATGATTGGTGTTTTTTTATGATTCATTGCATTTAAGCTTGCTTTCTGCCTGTTTTCACATCTGTTCTTTTTCTGAACTTGCATGTTATCTTTGCCTTGCTTGCTGTCTGCCTTTTTACACCTGCTTTTGTGTTGAAATATGTGCTGTTATAGACTGTCTTGCTTGTATGCTGGATTTTATTGCTGTTTTGTGTAGGAGGCGCTGTTGTAGCTGCTGTTTTAGCCTTGTTTTCTTGTTTTTGCTTTGTCTTTGCCTGCTCCCTTAGGGTTCTTATTCCAACTTAGTTTCCGATTAAATTTGGAGTAAGATAGATATTTGGAGTTTAATTCATGCATGATAACAAGTAGGCTAGTCCCTTTTAACCTCAACCTTAGGTACATATTTTGCATGCTAACATTAGGATAAAATCTTTTTTCACATCTCAACTTTATGACCACTTTGCATGACAACGTTAGGGCCGAGTTTTCCTTAGACCTTTCTGTGCGTCTCACTTCTCATCTCAAAACACCTTCTAACTCATCTAATAAACACGATGAACATTATACCCTACAAGCCTTAAGCACATGGGAAATGATGAGTGGGGGGTCTCCTTTCGCTTGTCTAGAATGTTTAGTGTACGTCTCATCTAGGGGCGATATGTGACGCATTCGTTCCTATGTCATAGTATTTAGTGCAACATGAATCACCAAACAAATTCAAATCACTTCACTAAAACTCACAAACAAAATTCAAACCTTTTTATCCTTCGGGATTTGTGTTCCAAACTCATTTTCAGAAAAGAGTGTGTTACTTTTCCGTTCTACTGCAAACAGGCATCGACCCTAATTACTGGAATGGGAACTTAACATTGCTCATAAAAAAACACTTAACCAACTGTTAGTTTTGTCACCCGAACTATGTCTGCTCTGATTTCTCATACCAGATGAGGATACGTAGGCACAAGACGGTGATGTCTTGGCGAGCAACCTTCCCCCCATCACCCATATTTGTCCAAACTACATTGACTCTGACTTTCCCATTGCATGAGGGAATACGTAGGCATAGGGCGACGATGTCCTGTCGAGTCTCTTTCTTTTTTGTCTTTTGTTCTCGTTTTCGTTTAGCAGTAGCTTATAGATAAATACACCCTTTGATTAGACAACAATCGTGGATCCCGTTGAGTACAATGGAAGTGAGGGGTGTTAATACCTTCCCTTTGCGTAACCGACTCTCGAACCCAAGATTTGGTTGCGATGACCTTATCTTTTCATGTTCTTCAGGTTTTCTTCGATCGTTTCCTTTCCCTCTCTTTGGGATAAATAACGTTCGGTGGTGACTCTTCTGTTTTTCTGTCGGGTGTTTTTCGCAGTTGTAATAGCTGGCAACTCTGCTGGGGACGGTTCCTTACGTGAGTCGATCCTAGCGCTTGTTTGTTTTACGTTTTTGGGTGTTTACTTTTGTGCTGTTATTTTATTTCATGTACATTACCTGTTGTATTTTATTGCATTTGCATCTTATTGTTATCATATTATGTTGTTGTTGTTGTGTTGTTGGGTAGGTTGTTCCATGAGAGATAAGCCTCATACCCAGGCTTGAGTGTACACATAGGGTTAGTGTGGAGAGTAGCGGAAGGTTGTATGGTGTCTGGCCACGCAATAGCTCAAGCGAAATTCACGTACATATGAGGTTTTTCTTTGGGGATACTCTATCATGCGCATCTGGTGCAGTTGAGGGAGTATTAACTTAGAAAAACTAACGACTCTAGAGACCGTTCATTGGAAATTTAGTTGAGACTTCCTTGATTGACCATGATGCCAAACCAGAAATGGCGAACGTATCATCGTATCTCGACCTGAGACCATACTAATGACCTTCATAGGATGCGGTACAGTTCAAGATTAGAACCCACGTATGAGAGGGAAGGGTTTTGCAGGAAACCTTGACTTTCAACCAACTCGGTTTTATGGTTTTCTCGTTCGAGCGGACTTTTGATCCTGAGTACTCCGATTTTATATTGTCTCAATGTCCTGGTTTTTTGGATTTCTTATTAGAGCAGAGTTATGGTTGTATTCAGTTAATAACACAGCAGCAAGTTTGGACATTGGACACCTTGATCCTATGTTTGCATCTGCATAATCATCCTGCATTTAACATTGTATGTCTGTGTATGTTACAAGTTCTCGTCTCTCCTTTGATTATGGTACTAATATTCTGTAGAGATGGAAGTGAACAGAAAGTGGATTGTTGTATACAAGTTTTTGGCACCTGAGTTAGGACCTTTATTTGGTCTGATTTCCATGGCTGAGCTTGGCGCCATTGAGACCTTTAGGAAAGATTATGGGAGAATTATGAATCTTGTCTGTAAGATCACGAGTTATGATCATTATCATTTATCTAATTCATGTCATAATGTTGCTCTTTGTTTGATTCTATTTTAAGTTTATTACATCCATGCTTAAAGCTTCATCATGTGCTACTTATTGATTATACCATTCCAAAGGAAAGGATCCCCTATGTTGAATTCTATGTCATTTAGGTTATCCTTGTCCATCTTTCCCCTGAGACAAAGTGAGAGTCTTGCCCAGTTAACCTAGTTTAGGTTTAGAGTCGACGTACTCTACGTAGGTGTCTTGCCACAGACACTTACCTCCCATTGGAACCTTAATCGTTATCAAGAGTTCCTCAACCCTAGTTAAGCGAATTACAGAGGCTTTGATTCCTCATTCCTAGTCAGGATACGTAGACACAAGATGTGATATCTTGTCGAGCCCTCTAACCTCTAACCACTAACAACTAACAGTTAACTCCTTTATCTCTCGTCTTCGTGCGATCGAGACTAGTTTACCTTTCCCTTTATCCTAGCCTTAGGATCGGAGTCGTTGCACTCCGTGTAAGTGTCATGGTGATGAACACTTATGTTTCCTGTTTGATCTTAGCCTTAGGTTTGGAGTCGCCGCACTCCATGTAAGTGTCATGGTTATGAATACTTACTTCCCTCTTGGAACCTTGATCGTTATCAAGAGTTCCTCATCCCTAGTTAGGTGAACTACGATTGCTCTAATTCAGTCCTAGTTAGGATACATAGGCACGAGATGCGACATCTTGGCGAGCATACTTAGTGTATATCCATAGGTCTTTACCTTAGCACTTTCCCTTAGTAAGCAAACTTTAGCATAACACAAATACAAATAAGAGGTTCCTGTAGAGTACTACAGATACTTAGAATGCTAACATCTTCCTTAGATATAACCAACCCTCGAACCTTAGATCTCTTAGCTTCGTTGTTACGTAGCGCACTTAGGGTTTTCTTGGATATTTACCCTTTCCTTTGGATAAATTAAAGCTCGGTGGTGAACTTCATGATTTGTGATTCAAGTTAATTAATAGCTTGATATCTGATTCTCACCGCAACAGGTTGCCTCATATTAAGCATTGCTTTAACGTGGCTAGTATGACTATTGTGGTTCTAAGATTCTAACAATATCAGGAACACTTTTCCTTAGGAATCTCACCTCCGAAATAGTTCTTCAGCCTCCACCCATTTATTTTAAACGTGTGTGCATCTCCTGGAACCTGAATCTCTAAAGCGCCATTGAAAGACACTTCCTTGACAATAAAAGTTCCTGATCATTTAGATTTCAACTTGCCATGGAACAATCTCAGCCAATAGTTGTAAAGTAGGACATGTTGTCCCAAATAAAAATCATGTTTAACTAGGTTTCTATCGTGGTACCTCTTTGTCATTTATTTGTAAATTTTAGCATTCTTATAGGTCTATAATTGCATCTTTTCTAATTCATCCAACTTGAGAAGTCTTTTTCACCGTGGAATTTTCTCATCAAAGTTCTAGAACTTTATCGCCTAATATACTTTCTAATATAATTCTACAGGGAGGTGGACGTTTTCTCGTAGAAAATTTGGTATAGTGAGAACCTCATATGAGTCTTAAAAGTTTTTTGATACGCCTAAAGAGCCTCGTGTAGCTTTTCCGACCAATCTTTTCTAGATGCAACAATTGTCTTCTCTATGATCAGTTTTAGCTGCCTGTTTGACACTTCTACTTAACCACACGTATTCTGGAGATATGGTGTTAACATTTTAGGTTTTACATTATACTTCACAAATGCCCCTTTTAAATTCTTGTTGCAGAAGTGCTTCCCTATCACTAATCAAGACTCTAGGGACTCCAAACCTATCAAAAACACTCTTTTTCAAAAATTTAATCACAATGTGGGCATCATTATTAAAGTGGTATAATTTAGGTAAGCTTTAGGAGCGAGACGAGAGGGTATAATTTTGGTCTATACCTTTTTGAATCTCCCTTACATTAGTTTGATTTTCCTCATTTTAGTTCAAGTGCCCCTTTACTAGATTTATCACCTATGTCTCTAAGTTTCCCGCTCATGATGCGTGATCGTGCGTTGAGCATATAACGGTTCCACATGTGTTACCCTTAGAAGTCGTGGAACTTAACTGCACTTCTTGCATTTTAAGACATCAACCATTCACGCTTATAGTGGTTGCTAAATTGTAGAAGGACTCAGTCTAGCCCCGTCAGATTTGTATATATTGTTATTATCATACAAAGGGATTAAATCTCTAACACATACGTAAACCACCTATATGAAGCTTCTCACTTCATCATGTGGGTTATTGTTAATCCTCAAGTATAGATGGAAATGGGTACCCTTTGGGCAGGGTACTATAATGCCTTTCCCCATACCCACATTCTAAAAAAGCGCTTGTGTACGAGCCTCGACTCTCATGGGTAACAATTTTAAAGTTCGTTCTCATGCCCTTTGGGCATCTGAGTACCCGTACCCGTACCCATTACTTGCAGTTTAACAACAACAAAAACAATAAATAAATACATCACAACTAAAATTAAATATGATTCAAAACCTTCAAATCAACTCATAAAATATTGAAAACCATAGTATTTAGAAAAATAAATCTGATACCAAATATGTAAATAAAAGTGTATGTTGTGAAAATATGAAACTTAATAGAATTATGTAATAACAAAATAGAATATAGTCATTAATTTGTGACTCTCGAACTTGTGTTCTCCATATCCTAAAAAAATAAAATACTTTATATTAAAAGTTGTAGTTAATAATAAAAAAATGTAGTCATAATAATATTTTTAAAAACTATTTTACCTCTTCATCGGAATAAGAATCTTTAAAAGAATGCAATTGCTTGTCTTTCACATGCAAATATTGCTTTGGTCTGATCATACCAATAGAAGTTGAAAAAAAAAAAGACTAAACAAAAGTTTCATTGAAGAAATACATAAATGTAAAAAAATTTACCTTTCTTTTCATTCTTCATCCAACTTTGTGCACACATAAGTGTCTCCAAAGTATCTGGATGAAACTTAGTGTTAAGTGCAAATTTTTACTTAAATTGAACCATCTTTCTTTGTATTTTTCAACTATATTCTCATGTTTTAATAGATTTATTTCTTATTCTTGTGTGATTCTTCAACATATTACAAATACCTTTGGATTCCTTGATGTGAGTGTTATTGTGCGGGATTTAGGCATAAAACATCAAAGATTAAGACACAAGTGAATTAATAAGGAAGCCAAAGAAAAGAAGAGGAATCAGCATGTTCACTGTGCGAACACCAGCGAAAGGAAAGTGAATCCTCGCTGTGTGAGGTTCTGGCGAAACCCCAACGAACTAGCCCAGGTTAGAGGCAGTAGGAAAAGGATCCAAAGTTTGTTGGGCGAATCTATAGTGAAGAGGTTCGTTGTGCCAAGAAGTGCTCGCACTGCGAACTCAGATATTTTCCAAGGGCGGTTTAATTGTTCCTGAGGCACTTGAAGTTTCCAAAAGTGGTCTTCGTTGGGCAAAGAAGGTGTTCGCTAGGCGAATAGGACAATTTTTGTAATAACTATTTAAGTACTTTTCTTGCTTTTTAGATACATATATTGTAATTTTCATAATAGAACTTTATCTCTCTTCATTCCAAGCATATTCTAGAGAGAGAAACACAAACCCTAAAAGGGAAAAAGTAAGAGCGTCGATCTCTTGTTAGGTTTGGATGTAATCTTTTGATACCTTATGTATTCATCTAATATATGTAGCGTGAACTAGTTTTTATTCAATATTGATGTTGTCTTTGATTTCTTATTTGGGGGTCTTGACAAAACCTTTTTCAAATCTTACATCTTAGATATTCATCTATCAATGAGCAAACTTTTGACATAGTCTTGTAAGTTGATATTCACTTGTATCTTGTATTTTATTGTGTTGATTAGTAGCATGAGTAGGATCAATACGGTGTGAGGATACGTGATACTAGAGATAAAGAACTATGTTCACTTACATTTGGAAAATTAGTCGAATGCATGTAAAAAGGGTTAAGCGTATGTACGTATTCTGATCATGACATTTTATATGAATCAATCATGAAGCTAATATGGACGTCATCTTTGTTTACCTATTTATCTTTAATTTGAAGTTGTAGAAATATACTCTTCAGATCTGGATCTAAGATGATTATCTATTAGGTTCAAGACTTTAGACATAGATTTAGGCTTAACATTTACTTGAGTGTCATTTCTTAATGCTCTGTGTTGTTGAGTTGCGTGAAACATCACTAACGAGAGAATATGGTTGTTCTCTCGATATTGTGTTAGACATAACCTCTGTTGTGAGTGATACGTGAGGACATCAAATGAATGATTGATTTGTGTTTAATTGGTTAGAAGAATGCTTGTGTTATCTATTGATGAGATCCAATCCCAACAAGGCTCCGTTTATATTTTAAGTTGTTACCTTATATTTTTCGTCTTTATATTTTCTGTTTTTATTTATGGTATCATTGATCTATCAACCAAAATTTCACAACAAGCTTATAAATGTATAGATCATTGAACAACATTCTTTCTCTCACACTGATCCCTGTGGAGACGATATAAATTATGGATAGAATCCTTCCAAAACTAAATTTTTGCTTCTTGCCGCTTTACTGTAGTTTGAACACTTAGAACGATGAGGATACAATAACCTGCCACATGTGCTAAAAGCAAATTCTGAAGCAATTGTTGAAATTGGAATAGCCAAAATTCCCTTAGTCATTTTTTTGCAATGTCGGATACTTAATCCCATTTTTTTCCACCATCAAAGTATATCAAATATAACAATCCTAGGCAATACCTTCTCTTCCAAGTAGATATCTAGTTCAGACTTTAAATATATATCACTAGTATTATTGACAAATGAGTCATAACCATTAAGATAATTGTTATTAGAAACACTATCTAAATATGAATCAATGTCATTTGACTTTTCTGTTGAAGTTTCAACCATCCTGATAATTTTGGCTTTATATTCTTCAAATAATGAAAAGCATAATTGTTTGATGTTATTAGTTTCAATTGAAGATGTACTTCCATAAAGTAAAGGAAAAAACTCTAATAACTTCATTTTATATCTTGGATCCAAAACAATTGCAATGCCCATAATTCCATGAATAACCAACCAATATTTGTTAAACATACCTATTTTTTTAAGACATATTTTTAATTGCCTCAATAGAGCAAGTCTTTCACTTCTTCAAAGATAGTTTTATTTCACAAACTAAAGGAAACAATATGTTTGTTGTGGGATATTATGTAACTGAAAACATCTCGTTACACGATTAAAGACATCTAATGTATTACAAATTTGTTTTGCAGTTTCCCACTCACTTGTTGTAGGCAAAAATGTATACAAATTATTTCTTGTTTTCAAACGAACAAAAACATCCTTATAAGCCAATGTAAGAACAAGCATGTGATAAGTAGAATTCCACCTAGTTTTGCAATCAAGAATTAATTTCTTTGTCGTTGAAACTTTTATTTGGCATGCTACATCTCTAAAAGTTTGTTCTCTCTTAGGTGTGGCTGTCCAAAAAGCCACACTATTTCTAACCTTCTCAATATATGCGATCTCCAAGAACACTCAAACCATATTGATCAAATTCAATTTAAAATATGAGCGCAATATCTCATATGAAATAACTGACCATCAAGCATAAGAGAATAACTATCAAGCTTGTTTAGCAACATACCAACAACACAATCATTAGTGTTACAATTGTCAAAAGTGATTATTGATAACTTTCTATCAATATTCCAAGTCATTACACATTTAAACAACTTGTTTGAGATAATTTCAATTGTGTGTGGACATTCTACATGGACAAACCTATTATGCAATATAATTTATTATATATTAATACACTTTAAAAGTCTACATGTAAGATAAAGTTAAAAAAAATCTTATAAATATCATACCTTAAAATAAGAATTTGCATATCTCAATCTTCATCAATGTAGTGAGTTGTAATGGTCATATACCCTCTCTTTTGGTTGCTAGTAGTCCACATATCTGTTAGGAACATTCTGGCGAGGTGCTTGATTCTTCGGTTGTTGATAGGCAGGAGCGTTGGGAGCTTGTTGATAATTGGATGGAACTTGGGCAGGCAGATAACTAGGAGGAGGTTGATAGACAGGTGGCTGATAAATAGGAGCCGGTTGCACTGGCTGGTATGCAGGAACTTGTTGATTGAAAGCAGGTGTAACAGTAGCCGCATACGATTGTTGAGCAAACTAAACAGGATAACCTTGTTGTTAAAATAATTTTGCTGATGTTGCCAAGTTTGACTTCTTCTCATTGACATTACGACATTAGTTTCACCCTTTTTTTTCTTGTGAGAGCTAAAGGAAGGCTTCTTAGCATGGTCTTTGTTGGAGTTTGAATTACTGATAACACGGAATCATATAGATATTTTCATGCATAATTCAACTAAAGTCTAACCGTTTTCGATCCGATTTCGGGTTATTTCCGTGTATTTGTCTGATGTTTTGCAGGTATTCAACGATCACGTCTAAACAAGGCAACATGAAGAAAAGAAGCAATCTCAGATGAAATATGGACGAAAAAGGAGTGAAAACACAATGAAAAGCGCAGCAAGCTGTTTTTGCTGATGTGACGGCCGTCACAGCTTCATGACGACCGTCACACGGGTGACGACCGTCACACCTTGTGACGACCGTCATGCAGGCAAAAACGCCCCACTCAGATTACACGTCAAAGAAACAGTTCCAATTCCCACAGAGTGGACCACTACTCCTTAAATTATCTGCCTCAAGGTCCATTATCTTCAGAGATAACCGTTGGGATTCCACTTCTATAAAAAGGGGAGCAGGGGACTTCAGAAAGGGTGTTGCATTCATACCACGAAGTGCTGCCGAATTTACTTTCCAGAGCATTATTTTCCAGTTTTATTTTTATTTGTTTCTCTTTACCTTTCCTGTATTGCTTTTTCCATTCTTCCAAAATTTCTATTTCATTGTACGATCACTTTGGCATTAAAGACCAGAATCCTGCCAACATCTGTGGAGGATCTGCCCAAAGGCCAATTGGAATATTTACAGGTTTTCATTTTGATCGACTTCAGTTTTATTATAATGCAAATTATTATTTATTATTCTTATTTATATTTTATCTTTCCCAAATCCATGTCTAGCTAAACTCAGGTAATCGATATGTAGTAATAATTCGAATGGGATTTGATAACAACTGGTGAAAAAACTTTCTTTTCACAAAAGTAATCTATGGTCTGAGTGTTTAAAATTGATTCACTGAATAAACTTCGTCGCGAAAGCGAGAACTTATTTAAAAGTAGTTTTGCCACGAAAGTGGGAAATTAATTAAGATACGAACCAACAAGCGAAAGCTGCGGTAAGGTCAGATAGTAAACACTAGGCATTTGTTTTAATAACAGCGAAAGCACTTTAAAATGAATTAGAACTTAGAGATTTCCAAAAAATAATTTTAACCCCGAACGGAATACGAAAGTGTACGTTTGGCCCTTAGGATTATGATTAGCGTCAATAACCATCGTGAGGCGAGAGTTTTCAAATCTCCATTTTCTGCTTGAATAAACTTTGAAAATTATTTCATACACCATAACTTATCAAATCCCTGAAGAACACAATTACTACGTATCGATTCAATCAATTATAATTTAAATAGTATTCTTAGTTCCCTTTTAGTGACAATCTTATTCCCTTAAACATATTCTACCTAGCTAAACATAGTAACTCCCGAGAACACTAGTTTGATTACGAGTCCCTGTGGGATCGATATCTATTATGACTACGCGATAGACTGTGCACTTGCAGTTAGGTTGTATTAGACATAGAAAGTCGCGATCAAGTTTTTGGCGCCGTTGCCGGGGACCCGTTTAGTCAATAGTGTAACCTTCTGTTACGCCGTATAGACTAGGTTAACAATTTTCATTTTTCCTTTACTAGTTCTGTCGATTGTATGCCAAGAAATCGCCCGCAAAGCGATATCGTAAAACCTCCAGTCGCAGAACTAGAACGCTTCTTACATCTAAGAAGTAGAATCATTGAGTACCAACTCAAACAACTCAAACATAACACTCCCGAACCTCTCACTCCCATTCCCAAATCAGAAGAAGAAGAACCAGAGATGGCTGAAGGACCTCCGAACAAACCGCTGAAGGCATACGCTATACCATCTCAGATGGAGCCTAGAAGTAGCATTGCTGCCCCAGCTATTACCCGAAACGATTTTGAGCTGAAACCATCATTGCTGTCGGCTGTGCAACAAAACCAATTCTCAGGAAACGCAACTGAGGATCCGAACGAACATCTAACAAAGTTTGTACAATACGCAGACACAGTGAAAGCAAATGGAGTAACTCCAGACGCGATAAGACTTCGTCTTTTCCCATTCTCTCTTAGAGACAGAGCATGGACATGGTTACAATCGTTACCATCCAACTCCGTTACAACGTGGGAGCAATTGAAGAACGTCTTCTTAGCGAGATATTTTCCGCCAAGCAAAACTACTATGCTTAGAGCTCAAATCAACGGATTTCGACAGAAAGATACTGAATCTCTTTACGAAGCATGGGAACGATTCAAAGATATGATGAGAACATGTCCTCACCACGGTCTAGAAGACTGGGTGACAATCCATACTTTCTATAATGGGCTTCTATACAATACTAGATTGACAATAGACGCTGCCGCGGGCGGTGCACTTATGGATAAGCCATATGATGAAGCCTATCAATTAATAGAAAACATGTCACAAAACCATTGCCAATGGGGAGGTGAACGCACTCCAACTGAGAAAACCACAGCGAAAGGTGGGATGTACGAAATCAGCAGCCTTGAAAAGTTCAATGCTAAAGTAGATGCTCTAGCACAGAAAATCGATAGTCTGATCGTTAACCCCACTGCAACAGTCGCTGCAGTAACTCCAAATTGCGAGTTATGCGGAAGCACCACTCATAATGCACCCGAATGCCCATTGCTAGCCGGAATCCCACCAGACCAGGTAAATTATGCTCAAGGAAATCCCTACGCAAACACCTACAACCCAGGTTGGCGAAATCATCCAAACTTTTCTTACAAAAGCGAAAATGCATTGCAAATGCCTACTGCTCCGCCAGGATATCAGAAACCAGCTGCTCAGAATGCACCTAGGAAATCGAACCTCGAATTGATGATGGAAAAGTTCATAGCAACTCAAGCTCAAACAAACAAAGAATTCCTGAATCAAAACATACACACTAGCGAGCAAATTAAACAGTTGACAGGAAAAGTAGACGCTTTAGCCACCCACAACAAAATGTTAGAAACACAGATATCACAAGTGGCTCAACAACAAGCCTCTGCTGCCGCACCTGCTGGCACATTTCCTGGACAACCCGAACAGAATCCAAAAGTCCAAGCAAATGCTGTAATACTAAGAAGTGGAAAAGAATTGGACGAACCGATCGATCCGAGGACCGAAAACTCAGCCATGCAACAAAAACCAACTGAACAAGCAGAAAAGGAATCCGAGTTAGAGAAGAAGGAGGACGACGAGAAGGAGGATACCGCAAGTGAAAAAACTCAAGCACCTCCAGCGCCATATAAACCACCTATCCCTTATCCGCAAAGACTAATAAACTCCAAAACTTCAGGACAGTTTAAGAAATTTGTAGAGCTCCTTAAACAGCTGAATATTACTATTCCTTTTACAGAAGCGATAACTCAAATGCCGTCATACACTAAATTTCTCAAAGAAATCCTGTCGAATAAGAGAAAGATCGAGGATAATGAAACAGTTACACTTACTGCAGAGTGTAGCGCCATTATTCAAAACCGCATGCCTTCTAAATTAAAAGACCCAGGTAGTTTCTCCATACCCTGCGTCATAGGAAAGTTCGTAATAGACAAAGCTCTATGCGATTTAGGAGCCAATATCAGTGTTATGCCCTTATCTATATGCAAAAAGCTGAATATGGGAGACCTCAGACCAACCAAAATGTCCGTACAATTAGCTGACAGATCAGTGAAATACCCAGTCGGAATATTGAAAAATGTTCCAGTACGCATAGGACAATTCTACATTCCAACCGACTTCATAATCATGGACATCAAGGAGGACACTGTAACCCCAATTATCCTAGGAAGACCATTCCTAGCTACAGCCGGAGCGATTATAGACGTGAAGAAAGGAAGGCTAACATTCGAAGTAGGAGAAGAAAAGATAGAGTTCATTCTCACCAAGTTCTTACAAGCACCAGCAATAGACGATACCTGCTATTTAGTAGACGAAATCGAAGAATGCATAAGAGAACTTGAAAATGAAGAGACCACGTATTCAGAAATAATAAAGATTCAAATACCCGATATTTCTGAAGACGATAATTGGCGTAAACCGTATAAAGACGACAGCCTAAGCGAAAGCTTAGCACTGACCCCAAACCATATGCCAGGTCCAAAGAACCCATCTTTAAAACTCAAAACACTACCCAAAAACCTCAGATATGAATTTCTAGACGATGAACTAAAAAGACCAGTGATAGTCAACGCCGACTTAGGACAACCCGAAACCGAAAAGCTATTAGAAGTCCTAAAGAAGTACCCCACCGCGTTAGGCTATAACATAAGCGATCTAAAAGGTATAAGCCCTTCAATCTATATGCATCGAATTACAATAGAGGAAGACTCTAAAACCTCTCGAGAGCATCAGAGAAGACTGAACCCCATCCTGAGCACGGTAGTCAGAGATGAAGTAAAGAAATTGCTAGATGCAGGAATCATCTATCCGATCTCCGATAGTGAATGGGTTAGCCCAGTTCACGTCGTACCAAAGAAATGAGGAGTCACAGTAGTTAAAAACGAAAAAGGCAAATCAATAACAAAAAGAGTCGTGACTGGAAGCAGGATGTGCATTGACTATAGAAAGCTTAACAAGGCTACGCGCAAAGATCACTTCCCGTTACCCTTCATAGACCAAATGTTGGAAAGACTAGCCAAACATTCATATTTCTGCTATCTAGATGGTTACTCAGGATTCTTCCAAATTCTCATCCATCCTGATGACCAAGAAAAGACTACATTCACCTGTCCTTATGGCACTTTTGCTTACCGCCGAATGCCGTTCGGACTCTGTAACGCTCCAGCAACCTTCCAAAGATGCATGATGGCAATCTTTGCAGATTTCATAGACGACATTATGGAAGTGTTTATGGACGATTTCTCGGTATGTGGACAAAGTTTCGAAGGATGCCTACAAAACTTAGAAATGGTACTAGAACATTGCGTAAAAGTAAACCTCGTCCTAAATTGGGAGAAATGCCATTTTATGGTCCGACAAGGAATAGTTCTAGGACATGTCATATCAGATAGAGGTATTGAGGTAGACAAAACTAAAATAGAGATTATAAAAGATCTCCAACCTCCAAAATCCGTACGATAAATACGGAGTTTTCTAGGACATGCCGGTTTCTACAGAAGATTTATAAAAGATTTTTCGAAAATCACAAAACCTCTGACCGGCCTGTTGATGAAAGATGCTGAGTTCGTCTTCGACGACGACTGTTTAAAAGCATTCGGAACATTGAAATCAACCCTTATCACCGCACCAATCATGCAACCACCCGATTGGCGACTACCGTTTGAAATCATGTGCGACGCGAGTGATTACGTTGTAGGCGCAGTTCTAGGACAAAGGAAGGACAAGAAACTCCATGCTATCTACTATGCCAGTAGAACCTTAGATCCTGCCCAAATGAACTACGCTACCACAGAAAAGGAACTTCTCGCAGTTATATTTGCGCTTGACAAATTCCGTTCTTACTTAGTAGGAGCAAAAATTATCATATACACAGACCACGCTGCCATAAGGTACCTAATAAGCAAAAAGGATGCCAAACCAAGACTATTGAGATGGATCCTGTTATTACAAGAGTTTGACTTAGAAATCAAAGATAAGAAAGGAACCGAGAACGTTGTTGCGGATCACTTATCCCGAATAGAAGGCATCAAACATGAACCAGTACCGATAAATGACGATTTCCCGTACGAACGTCTGATAGCCAAATTAGAAAGTGACACACCCAATTCAATCTCGGAAGATCCAGAATTCGAAAAAGCCGTAGAAGCCGTTTATGCCCAAGTCACATTACCTTGGTATGCTGACATCGTTAATTACCTCGCTGCGGGCGTGCTTCCACCGGATCTTACTTATCAGCAAAAGAAGAAATTCTTCCACGATCTGAAACACTATTATTGGGACGAACCCCTACTCTTCAAGAGAGGGGCCGACAACATATATCGTCGCTGTGTCCCAGAGGAAGAAATAGAAAATATCATTTCCCAATGCCACTCAGCACCATACGGTGGTCATGCTAGTACATCCAAGACGTGCGCTAAGATTCTCCAAGCCGGCCTATTCTGGCCTAATCTCTGGAAAGACGTTCACATCGTTGTGCAAAAGTGTGATCGATGCCAACGAACTGGCAACATCTCACGACGCGATGAAATGCCTTAGAAAGGAATCTTAGAGGTAGAAATCTTCGACGTCTGGGGAATAGATTTCATGGGACCATTCCCACCTTCTTTTGGTAATAACTACATACTCGTCGCTGTCGATTACGTGTCTAAATGGATAGAAGCCATAGCTTCTCCAACAAACGACGCACGAGTAGTAATCAAACTCTTCAAAAACACAATCTTTCCTAGATTCGGTGTACCGAGACTCGTCATTAGTGACGGAGGATCTCACTTCATATCACGAATATTCGACAAACTTCTCTCTAGATATGGAGTCCGGCACCGAGTAGCTACGCCTTATCATCCGCAAACTAGCGGACAAGTAGAGGTCTCGAACAGAGAAATAAAACAGATCTTGGAAAAGACCGTCGCTACCTCAAGAAAAGATTGGTCGTCAAAGCTACAAGAGGCTTTATGGGCTTATAGGACCGCATTTAAGACACCAATAGGTACTACCCCCTATAAATTAGTTTACGGTAAATCCTGCCATCTCCCTGCAGAGTTAGAGCATGAGGCCTTTTGGGCCATTAAGACACTCAACTTCAACTACACCGAGGCAGGAGAAAAGCGAATCTTGAACCTACACGAGTTAGAAGAACTTCGATTAGACGCTTACGAAAATGCCCGTATCTACAAAGAACGAACTAAAAGGTGGCATGATAAACGTTCAATCAGGAAACAATTCAGTGTGGGAGACATCGTATTGCTCTTTAATTCACGATTAAAACTCTTCCCAGGTAAACTAAAATCTAGGTGGTCTGGACCCTATGAAGTGACTAAAGTACTTCAGAGTGGAGCTGTTGAAATTACCGATAAGACAAATGCACCATTTATCGTAAACGGGCAACGTCTAAAACATTACAATAAGAACGACAACAGTCCTCAAGTAAGCAATATAACATTTCTTGAGCTTCCAGCTCAGACACCCGAATAGCTTCTCACCAAGCTATCGTCAGGCTTTAGACGTTAAAAACAGCGCTTACTGGGAGGCAACCCAAATTTCCCTCGTTATTGCATTTCATTTTTCCTTAAAATTCTACTTTGAAAAATCCAACAAAAATTCTAAAATTACTACTACTTTCTACTTTCGTTCATTTTCGTACTTCTATTCTTATTTTATTTTCTCTCTTTTGTCTTTTGTTTCTACCGCTTTTTCGTTTCTAAAAAAATCCTGACTTCAATTTCCTGTTTTAAACTTTTCAGGATTTTTAAAGTCTTCAAAACATTCCTTCTGTTTTCTCCGAATTACCTGCGAGTATGGCCGAATACGACTTCACAAAGGTTCACTTCCGAGGACTCGCTCAAAAAGCAAGATTTGCAGCACTGACCGAAAGAGAATTCGCCTTAACGCTGTATTATGATAAGGCTACTATGGATAAACTAGGGATCACAGATAGCATTCAATACCTGTTCAATCAACTAGGTTGGGAGAACACTGCTCTGAAAACACGTTTCGCTACCTACAAGGATCTCACCTATGAATTCCTTAGTTCTTTCAGATACACATCCAACTATGGCTTTGGATCCAACACAGAGTTGATTACCTTCCGATTGTTTGGAATGGACCAAACCCATAGCCGGATGTCACTAGCCAACCTCCTAGGATTCCCTAGCGGACCGCATGTGTTCATCAGTGTAGAAGATGACGATATTGATTTGCAACTCAATCAATTCTGGGGCAGAATCACAGGCGACTATCACCCTGAACCAGACAAAATGTACAATGATGACATTCATAACCCAGCCTTCAGATACTTCCATAAGATACTAGCCCACACCTTGTTTGGAAAAGAAGAAAATATTACTGCAGTATCTAAAGAGAAGTTATTCATCATGTTCTGTGCTTCTCAGGGACGGACAGTAAATGCAGTGCCTTTCATGATGAGATCTTTCAAACGCCTCACGCTGGAACCTCAGACACCTATCCTTATAGGAGGCCTAGTAACAATGATTGCCCACGAGCTTGGCCTTAGATTCCATTTAAATGCCAGCACTCGTTTTGGCGCCATCCGACCCATGAACATACAATTCTGCTTTAACAGGCGCATTTTAGGAACTATGGGACCTGGACCGTATGAGTACCTTATTAACAAAAAACTAGTACAGCTATTCACACTGCCTGATCATCTGATGACAAGCATCCACAACAAGGATAACTGGCTCTACGAATTGGATGAGCCTATGGGACCTCCTTCACCACAGTCAACACCACAGAACTATATGTATGACAGTGACCACATCTCTGAGGCACACGACTATATGTACTATGAGGACGCTGCATCTGAAACTGAAGTAGACCCTACGACTCCTCCACACTACAATACTTATCCTAAGCCTATCCCTGAGGAGACCACCGACAAAATGGATGCCGTGTTACTCAGATTGGACGACGTAGATAAAGCTCTGACTAATGTAAAAGCTGATATCGCAGGCATGCACAACGAACTGGTAGGCTTCATGGATCTAGTCTGCGACCAACTCGACTACTATTCACAGAAATTCGATGAGTTGAAGGCACGAAAAGATTAGTTATTAGTTCTTAGCAGTAGTTTCAGTTTAGTTTAGTCTAGTTTAGTTTCATTTAATCATTTGGATACTTCGCATTGTTAGTTTTCTTTATGTACTACATACAATTGTTTCAATTTTATGTTATTTCAATTCTAGTTTTTATTAAATTATTCTGTTTTCGCATTATTTGTTGTTTGTTGGCTGCTATATTACATCACCGTATCAATACTAAGCCTTAAAGTCACTACGAGTACACCCTCAGCGCAAAATTCTGCGTTCTGCAGATTTTGCTGCTGTGACGACCGTCACAGCCACATGACGAGCGTCACGCGGGTGACGACCGTCACACCTACGTGACGACCGTCACGCAGTCAAAAACTGATATCTGATAAACCAGGGTTCGTGTTCTCTTCCACTCCCCCCATTATCACTTTCAATCATCCCAACTCCTACCCCACTACGAATTTTCGTCCTCCCCACATTGAACTATAAACTTCAACTCCAAATTCAACCTCCAAACCACCGTTCTGTCATTTTTCCCTCTCTGCAGAAAAACCCCAAACCTCAGAAACCTCTCCATCTTCCAACAATGGCAAGGAATGCAGAAACCCCAGATGTCAGCAACATTACCTTCAGTGAAGGAGACTTAGGCGAAAGACAACGAGCAAACTACATTGCATTTCATCAGAGGTCGCTCCAGCCGACTCATTATCCGCACCTTCCATCGCTTACGGAGCTCGGACTCCTTGAAGGTGTAACCTGGATGCTTCAAAGAGCAGGCATCTGGAACCTCTGTGTTGCACCCCAAATTTTGACCCCTTAGATCCTCATCATCATTTTAGGATCATATTCAGTTGATTAACTAACCTTAACCCATTTCCAGTTTATCTTTGTTAAGATGCAGATGAATTAGGGTTCCGTACCGTCAAAATCGGGATTTCAATGGTCTGACCAATCAATGTTTTGGATTGATTCAACTTCAAATAAGTCTCCGCAAGATCAAATATACTCCATTGGATCAAGTATGAATTCAATTTGAGGTGGTCACCCAAGAATTGAGAATAGTGCAGTTCAAGACGCCCGATTAGGGTTTTTGATCAGGAAAAGTCAACCGTAGTTTGACTTTGGATTTAAAGGAAGGTTCAATGATGCAACTTTGGTCCAACAAGTTTATAAGGCTTAGTGAAGTCCCCTCAAAGAGTTTCAAGGTCTTGGAAGTCCCGAAACAAGAACAGACGGTCCGATAGTCATCGATCGATTGTACGGTTGACCGAAAAGTCAACTCTTCAATCTTAAGGAATTGGACTTCATGATGTGAATCAAAAATGTTCCTTATGTCATATTACACCTCCCCATAAAATTTCATATCCATCGGATCAAGGATTGAGGAGTAATCAAAAAGTTGGGAAATCAAGGTTTTGAAAAGGGCAAAGTCATAACTCCTTAACCACACAAGGGTTTTTGACCTAGTTTCAAGAGAAATGAGTTCCTAAAACAAGCATCAATATTGTAGTACCTAATTGGGGCTTTTTAAAAAGTACAAGTGGGTTCCATAACTCTTCCTGTTTAGAGAGAACCAAGGTCCACAAGTTGACAAAAACTCATATTGGAAAAACCAGGTCAGCATGAGTTTTTTTTTGATTCCAAAACCTCTCCAAATTGATGCTAATTAAAGACTAAGCCTCATTTATGATGTTTATATTGATAATTAACATTTTTACATCAATTCCCACGAAAATGGCACAAAGATTAAAGGAAATCATTATTTAATGCAAGTTGCAAAAGTGAATAATGAAGAAAGAGAAAAAAGGTGGCTACCATTGTCAAATCATCAACTTTAATTCAACAAGTCACCTCCTATCCTATGAAGCATGATGAAAAAATCTATAGGGCATGGGTAATATCTTAGTAGAGTGGCTTAAAGATAAAGGTGAAGATTTCATTGGAAAACTCAAAGATTTTCATGATGGAAGGTTAAAATTGGCAATTTGCTTCACTTTTGCCCATACATTGATCCAAGGCCTTTGGCTATAAATAGAACTCACTTCTTACATCAAAAACACACAAGTTCCATGCTAGAAACCAGCTAGAACTTTCTTTCTTACACAATCACAAGTTCTTACAAAATCTCATTAAGTTTCCAAAATCCCTCAAAATTTGCTTTTGAAAAACACCTTTCAAAACCATTTCCAAACTTCTTCCAACTCAAGAAACACTTCAAACACATAAAGTATGATGTATTGAAGCTATCCAAGTCAATTCCACACTTATGTAACAAGATCTTGGAAGAGCTCTCAAGATCTCTGGTTTTCTTATTGCTTAAGCTTGCTTCAAGAGGTAAACCTAAAACTCATAAATGTGAACTTTCCACTTGCATTCCACGTGTTACCATGATTGTTTTTTTTACCATGATGATCTTGAAAATTTTCAACTTGTAACTTGATTTTTCTTGTGAGATTGATCTTGTATTATTCTTAAAATTTTGTTAACATGTTTAAATAATCAAATTTGTTTGATTCATTGTCTTACCATGTGCATTTTATTCCTTTTATCATTTAGATTTTCATGTTTTGTTCATCCAAACTTCAAAAAATCATAACTCATCCATTTTTCATCATTTTGAACCCATTCTTTTTGCATTGTGTTTTTATTGATGCCTAATTTCATGTGATATTTTTTAATTCCATGTTTGTTCATAATTTCATGCCTTTTGTTTGCTTGTAAGTTGCCTTTGTATTGAGATCGTTATCTCGCGTATGTAGATGAATTTCTTTTTCACCGTGATCATTTGTGTTATGATATTCACTCATTCTCATTTATACTATGTTAGCTAACATGCTAGGGTACTCTCCCTTGGTTGTTACCATGATTTCATATTGCTTTCCTCCTAAATTATGAGGTTAAACTAATTTGCTTGTATTTGATTGTCATCGATACATGTGGTTGTTACCATGATTTCATATTGCTTTCCTCCTAAATTATGAGGTTAAACTAATTTGCTTGTATTTGATTGTCATCGATACATGTGGTTGTTACCTTCAACCTTTGTTAAGATATACCTTTAATCTTTGTTAAGATATGCTTTCATCTTTGTTAAGATACATGATCTTTGGTTGTAACCATGCCCCTTTTGTTTAAAGTATTGATTACTTTGTTAATTATTTCTTCCCCAAGTGATGGAACTTTTTTAGTTCTCATCCAAGTTGCCTCATCTCCTCCCTTCCAAAGGAAAGTCTCTCTATTGACCCTTGGGTCATAGATAGCTCAATACCCTCATAGGCCTCGAAAGAGCCTTAACCCCCTTTTTGGTCTGGATAGAACCAATAGGATATAAACTCATAGGTCTGGATAGAACCTTCCCCTCTTTTGGTCTGGAAAAAACCAATTGATTCCTTAGTTCGGGCCCGAACTACGACCGCTTTGATTTCTCATTGGACAATGAGAATACGTAGGCACAAGATGCGATATCTTGACGAGCAACCTTCCCCCTCACTAGGAGTGTTTACAACTAGAACCCTAGGATAAAGTTGTTAACTCTATGTAAGGATCATGGATATGATCACTTACTTCCCCCTTTGAGTGTTACAACATAGACATAGAGAGTTTTGTGAAACTCTACACAAACATTATTATGTTTGTTCCCCTTTGAACCTTGATCGCAATCAAGCGTTCTTCAACCCTAGTGAGGTGAACTACGATTGCTCTGATTCTATCCTAGTTAGGATATGTAGGCAGAGGACGCGATGTCTTTGCGAGCAAACTTAGAAACAATCTTAGGTCTTCATCTATCATAACCTTCACCTTTTTACCCAATACCCAAACCTTAGTAAATATTTAACAAACTTAGCATACAAACAAACAAAAGGTTCCTGTAGAGTACTATAGATGTTTAGGATGTGAAATACCTACCCTATGCATAACCAACCCCCGATCCCCGAATCTCTTAGCGTTGTTGTAACATCGCGCAAAAGGTTCTTTCTTTCTTTAGACCTTTCCTTTGGATAAATTAAAGTCCGGTTGTAAAAGAATTAAGGTTCAAGTTAATTCAACAGCTTGATATCCGATTTTCACCGCAACAGAAATGGCGACTTCACTGGGGAGACTGACTTAAAACTTAAGGGTTTAGCCTATTTTGTTTGATTGCTTGTTATATTTGTAAATATTTTCTTAACATGTATATTTGTCAATATATTTGTTTGTGTGTTGGGTATTGGGTGCTTTGAGTGATGAGACGGTCCTATACCCGGACTTGAGTGCACTTATGATAGGATGGTGGTATATTCAAGAAGGCTTATAGGGAGTTGATTCCCGACCAAGCTAACTTGAGAAACCACCGCTCAGTGTAGGCCCTCTTGAAAGTTTAGTATTGTTGATCGAGTATTCGTGAAAACAATGCTACTTTCGACGAAGGAGCCCATGACATTGTGGACTTTTAGATTACATTTTCCCCCACTTTAGCCTTATTAGGACGTAGTGCGATGGCTATAAGGAAGTATTTCCGAAGTAGTTGATACGCGATACTACACTTGGACGAGACTCTCTTGAGAATATTATCGATTACCAAGTGATTTGGGAAGTTGATAATATTTGAAAGATGGGTCGATGACTCTGGGAACTTTGTTAAGAACCCGTTTGGCAGGTACAAATCAATCCATAGTATAAATCCTTGGGGATGGGTAGACCTTTGATTCCTTGCTTTGATCTTGAGCCTAGGAGGTCTTTGTGTATGCATTGTATTTGTGAATACTTGCATTTATGTTATGTGTGCATCATCTCATCATATCACCATAAACATATCATGTCGCAACTAGTTTTGTAAAACTCAGTCGATCTCTGGTATTTTTAAAAGTTGTAAATTTTCCAACGATTGATGAAATGAGGGCTTTTAACTTAGTCAATCTTCTGAGTTTTGTAAAACCAGTTTGCTTTTGCATTGCATTTGCATTTCTCAGCCTTGCGTCGCTTTTGATCAGAGATAGAGAAGGGATACCTAGCATATATCTAGGACAAATGGCAACAATGGAGGGACTTTTGAAAGCCCAGGAAATGCTGAAAGAGGACACCAGAATTCTCAAGTGTCAGATGAATTGGATTCTAGAGACATTGCAGAACATGATGAAAAAAGAAGGTCACCTTGACCATGTTGCGTCCAGAGAAACTAGGGATGCATTATCTCCGATGGTTCCTCCAACTCAAGGACATCCTCGGCATCAACGAACAGATAACCGTCAATCGCGTCAGTACGCCCAACACTCAGTGTTTGTTCCTCCTCAAGCTTCTCAAAGCTGGAAATTGAACAAGAAGGATCATGTTAGGAAAAATAAGACTTGCGGTAGACAAACTCCAGTACCGTTAAGCAAGCTTTACCCGCTACTGATTCAGAACTCACTAGTGACTCCACGATTATCCAATCCGGTTCCAGGACCATGGCATAATGCGAACCTAAACTGTGAATTTCACAAAGGAGCCAAAGGACACAACTTAGATGCATGTATAGCATTAAGTTATCTTGTACAAGAGCTAATCATTGACAAACACTTGATCCTCGAGGAAGACCACCAAGAAGTAGAATGTGGATATCATACTGGGACAATAGGGCACCTAGTTGAAGAGTGTGAAGGTTTTAAACTGAGACTGCAAGAGTTGCTGAAACCTCGGGAGGATAAATTAAAGGACAGTGTTGTGATTCCTGAATCTAAAGGCAAAGGACCCGTGAGACCCCTCATAATTCTATATCACAAGGAGCAAGTGATGGTTGGAGGTGTTTCCCCACATGGGCCTAAAATTTGAAATTTGTTTTGTTAAACAATTTTAATTCCCTAAGGCTGGCAGTTGTGGACTGTTTCAGCATTTTGTTGTGTTTTCTTTGCATTTTTGTTGCTTGTAAGCTGTTGTTTATTTGAATTGGCAATATTTAATGAAATATTTGTGCATCTTTTGAGTAAGTCCATTCGTTTCACTCTTTCTTTTTTCATTGTTATGAAATACCAAAAATGCAAGAAAATTTCTTTTGTTTACTAAACTGTTGTTTAAAGCAAAGATTGGGGAGGATGATGAAAATTATGTCTATAATTGCTGTTGATATGCTTTCAATTTAACTTTGCCGATGATGTAAGGCATTGTTTCAATCCCTAAACACTGGAGAAATAAGGAAGATAATCCCTCGTTAACCACTTCGAGCCTAGAAGTAGGAGTTTTCTTTCTTTACAAAAACTAAAACCTTAAATTTCAAACATGGGGGCGGGTAGTTCTCAGTTAACTTGAAGATATGTGCATAACAAGGCATTTTTCATATAAAGATGGTGTACTCAGGTTTTTCTTCGTACACAACAAGCAAGTGTCGAAGATGCTTTTCAGCATACAGTACGATGATGGTTCACTGTAAGCCATTAATCTAGGTAGTCACCTCCTTTCTAAAAAAAAAGGAAAAGTGAAAAAAGAAAAAGCCCTCTAAGTCGAAACCTATGAAGGAGACTTAGGAAAAAATGGGGCATCCCGTTGACTGTACATTCGAACAAAACAGTTCAGACAAAAGTCAGGGATAGAAAGAGAGGAATTTTGTAAGAGTTATCACTCTTAAAAATCCTCAAATAGCAAAAGCTATCAAATACTGTAAGGGAGTTGTGACTACCTTAGGTTTGTAAGCCATCACTAACTATCATCAGTCCAATTCTTAAGCCTGTAAGAACCTGAATGTATAGTTTGAGTTAACTGAGGATAGGATTGGAGTTCATCATGGAGAATGGGTGGGACAAATAACTTTGAGCCTTTATCCTTTATTTCATGAACCATGAACCAAACCACGTTACAACCCTTAAAAGACCAAATTGAGGTAAGGTTGTTTTGAAAGCATATTACAGCAAGGTTGGATAACTTGACTCCTAATGATCTTTGTTAATTGTATGTGTTCATCACTTTATCCATCATTTGTAAAATGATTGGATCACTTTTGCTTTGATCACTTGATCATGCCGCCATGTGTGTTTCATCAAAAAGTGTTTTCAAAAGATTGCATGAACTTTACATTGAAAATTGCCATTTTTTAATAAAGAGCATTACGTGCAAAACAATCCAATATCAAAGGAATCCCAACAAGCGTTGTCAGCCAGGGAATTTGACTTGATAAGGGAAGCTCAGCCTGGGGCAACCAATTTAAAGGATTTGTTAATCATTTGTCACAATGTTCAGCTAATCAGAGCCGACCAGGTCGAGATCAGATGAAGCTCTCAATGAACAGTTTAGTCTGGGGCAGATCTTTTGCATTTACCAGTAAGCAGGGGCAAGTTTGTTACCCAGTCGTTACTTCCACAGTCTGAAGACTTTGTTGTACAAGCACCGTTAAACTGGGGCAATCACGTCGAGATTTGTAAATCTCTCTCTATAAGAGTTTGAAGACAGTTGAGGCATCTTTATGCCAGCTCTTTTATAAAAGCATCCTTATGACTTCTTCTCACAGACTGTGCAATATGGGGCAGAAAATTTTAAAGACTGTTTGTCGCAAGAGTCGTTGCTCACTGAAGAGGATTGTTATACTATCAATGGGGCAGAAAGATTTTGGTCTCATGATACCCTTTACCAGCTCCCCGATTAAGTTGTTACTTCGGTTGATCTTGGAACTTCCCTTGGTGATTTTTTTTCCTTCAACAAAGAATTCAAGCTCATGATGGCAATCCAAGTGAAGTCATGATGTTTTGGCCTAAGAAGATTACTCTCTCCTAAAGAAGGTGGTGACCTTGAAGTGGAATTGTTGTTCTTCACGATCATCCCTTTGATGTCCAATCTTGGTGAAGTTGGTGGGGTCTCCGTGTCGAGATGTTTATTTCATCTCCTATTTTGTCTTGTCTGTTTTGTCAGCATAAACATAAGCATGGCATAAAGCATATGCATAACATCCGTGCATTTTTGCTATCTTTGGTTGTTACTTGTTCCTATTTCACTTTGGTTCCCTCCTCAGTGACTGGGTATGTTGTCTCCCTCCAATAGAGTTGTCAGCCTTTAAGCATAAAACGTGCATCCTTTATCAATTCCCCACAGAGTTTAATCCTCGTGGATGATGGTTGCTTCAGTTATCTTTTTCCATGATTGGATAAGATGGGTCCCCATTCGAGTTCATTTCTCAATGGTTGGAGTCTTGTTTGAAAGTTTCTTTCTAGCTTGATCCTAGATTGAACTTCGGTCCCTGTCGGTCGCCGAACCTACCTAGATGTGCATTTATTTTGCACTATCTATCAAGAAGAACATCTTACATGGTAATACAGATAAGTGGAAATCTTTGACAAGAAGCTTATCGTCTTCAACGATAAATGGCAGTCTCTTCGGAGAAGTTTAATCGTATTCACAAATAAGTGGCAATCTTTGACAAGAAGCTTATCGTCTTCAGCGATAAATGGCAATCTCTTCGGAGAAGTTTAATCGTATTCACAGGTGAGTGGCAGTCTCTTGGGAGAAGCTTAACCTTCATCAACGATAAATGGCAGTCTCTTCGGAGAAGTTTAATCGTCTTCAACAGGTGAGTGGCAGTCTCTGTAGAGAAGCTTAACCTTCATCAACGATAAATGGCAGTCTCTTCGGAGAAGTTTAATCGTCTTCAGTGGTGAGTGGAAATCTCTTAGTAGAAGCTTAACCTTCATCAGCGATAAATGGCAGTCTCTTCGGAGAAGTTTAATCGTCTTCAGTGGTGAGTGGCAATCTCTTAGGAGAAGCTTAACCATATTAAACGATAAATGGCATCTCTTCGGAGAAGTTTAATTGTCTTCAGCGGTAAGTGGCAATCTCTGTAGAGAAGCTTAACCTGCACCAGTGATAAATGGCAGTCACATTTGAGAAGTTTATCTTAAGGATGTCGACGCACGGTTGTGACCTGCATTGTTTGAAAATCTAGTGGATACTGATATAAGTAATTTGGTGGTGACCAACCATATTTCAAGAAAGGCCCGTTGGTAATTGGCATTATGAAAATCAATGGACGACGAATACTGACAATTTGGTTGTGTATCATTCCAAACTAAGTCACGATGGTTTCCATCCCAAGCTCAGGTTTCGTACCTTTGGAGATGTATTGTTTGATTCCAAGCACAGGTTTTGTACCTTTGGAAGAAGTTTGTTTCTATCCCGAGCACAGGTTGTGTACCTTTGGAGATAGATGTTTGTTTTCATCCCAAGCTCAGGTTGTGTACCTTTGGAGATGTATTGTTGTTCCCAAGCTCAGGTTTCGTACCTTTGGAGATAGATGTATTGTTTGATTCCAAGCACAGGTTTTGTACCTTTGGAAGATGTTTTTTGCTATCCCAAGCACAGGTTGAGTACCTTTGGAGATAGATGAATTGTTTGATCCCAAGCTCAGGTTTCGTACCTTTGGAGATGTATTGTTTAACTCCAAGCACAGGTTTTGTACCTTTGGAAGAGGCTTATTTCTATCCCGAGCACAGGTTGTGTACCTTTGGAGATAGATGTATTGTTTAATTCCAAGCACAGGTTTCGTACCTTTGGAAAATGTTTGTTGCCATCCCAAGCACAGGTTGTGTATCTTTGGAGATGTATACTTTGGATCCCGAGTTCAGAAGTTCCCAGAGACTAAAGTGGTTGCGTTTGCATGAAGTGTTTCATATCCTAATGTATTGAGGATGTTCAGCTTTCATATCCTAATGTATTAAGGATGTGCAGCTTTCTGTATCCTAATGTATTGAGGATGTTTCAACTTTCCTTCCTAATGTTTTGAGGATCTTCGTCCAATCCTAATGTGTTGAGGGTTGTATCTCTTCTATATCCTAATGTATTAAGGATGTTTAGCTTTTGTTCCTAAGGTATTGAGGGACATATTTGAGCTTCCTGGTCGTCACCAAAACTCTTTGAAAATCCAGTTCTTTCTAAATCCAGTGGTTACTAGCATTGTTTGAAAACTAATCGTTATTAGTACCGAAAGTTGATTGTTACCAACTTCCCCAACCGAAGTCCTGTGTTTTACCAATATTGTTTGGAAATGCCCAATTGTAATTGGAACTTTGATTTGGTCGTCACCATATCCCCAGGAAGTCTAAGTGGTATTTAGCACTTCTTGGAAACCATTGTTGATTCGGTCGTCACCATCATCCCCAGTAAGTCTAGTGGAAACTAGCACTGTTTGAAGCTGTTTGTTGTTCTGGTCATCACCAGTCTCCCCAGTTGAAGCTTTTGATTTTCCAGTCGAGTCTCGGAGAACTAGTGGATACTAGTTTCCCCGGCGCGTCCGGTCTTGTTTCTAACCTTTCCCTGAAGATCCCGTTTGAACTCTTCGTTATAGGAATTTTCTCATCTGGTTATCCCCAGTGAGATTCGTGTCTTTGTTTCGTCTTTTCCCCGGTGAAGCTTCGCTTCCCCAATGGATTTTGTTCCCCAGCAAGTTTTCCCCAGTGGGTTCCTTCCCCAGTGAATTTTGCGCTTCTTTTCTTTCGTATCCCCAGTGAAGAATTGTGATCTTCCCCGGTGGACTTCCTCATCTGGTTATCCCCAGTGAGGTTCGTATCTCCTCTCCCCAATGAAGATGTGCTTCCCTGGTGGAATTTGTGTCCCCTGCATGAAAGATTCCCTTGAACAAACATCATTAGTCATGTCTGAACTATCTTGCTTACTTCGCTCGGAATCTTTCCCCAGTGTGTTGGGTCCTCGTGAGTGGTTACTCGTCGTTTCGCCGTTCTTTTATATTTGCCCGTGTGTCCGCATCTGTCTTGCATTCAAGCATCATATAGCATCATTTAGATTCATGGCATATTTGCGTTCATCCTTTTTTCATACCATCGGATCTAAGGGACAAAATTTCTGGTTTACTATATTTAAATACCTTTCACTGCGATTCTATGAGGATTGTCATCTCTCATCACCATCTAGTGAAGATATTTAAATAGGGGCAACTGTTGCACCCCAAATTTTGACCCCTTAGATCCTCATCATCATTTTAGGATCATATTCAGTTGATTAACTAACCTTAACCCATTTCCAGTTTATCTTTGTTAAGATGCAGATGAATTAGGGTTCCGTACCGTCAAAATCGGGATTTCAATGGTCTGACCAATCAATGTTTTGGATTGATTCAACTTCAAATAAGTCTCCGCAAGATCAAATATACTCCATTGGATCAAGTATGAATTCAATTTGAGGTGGTCACCCAAGAATTGAGAATAGTGCAGTTCAAGACGCCCGATTAGGGTTTTTGATCAGGAAAAGTCAACCGTAGTTTGACTTTGGATTTAAAGGAAGGTTCAATGATGCAACTTTGGTCCAACAAGTTTATAAGGCTTAGTGAAGTCCCCTCAAAGAGTTTCAAGGTCTTGGAAGTCCCGAAACAAGAACAGACGGTCCGATAGTCATCGATCGATTGTACGGTTGACCGAAAAGTCAACTCTTCAATCTTAAGGAATTAGACTTCATGATGTGAATCAAAAATGTTCCTTATGTCATATTACACCTCCCCATAAAATTTCATAGCCATCGGATCAAGGATTGAGGAGTAATCAAAAAGTTGGGAAATCAAGGTTTTGAAAAGGGCAAAGTCATAACTCCTTAACCACACAAGGGTTTTTGACCTAGTTTCAAGAGAAATGAGTTCCTAAAACAAGCATCAATATTGTAGTACCTAATTGGGGCTTTTTAAAAAGTACAAGTGGGTTCCATAACTCTTCCTGTTTAGAGAGAACCAAGGTCCACAAGTTGACAAAAACTCATATTGGAAAAACCAGGTCAGCATGAGTTTTTTTTTGATTCCAAAACCTCTCCAAATTGATGCTAATTAAAGACTAAGCCTCATTTATGATGTTTATATTGATAATTAACATTTTTACATCAATTCCCACGAAAATGGCACAAAGATTAAAGGAAATCATTATTTAATGCAAGTTGCAAAAGTGAATAATGAAGAAAGAGAAAAAAGGTGGCTACCATTGTCAAATCATCAACTTTAATTCAACAAGTCACCTCCTATCCTATGAAGCATGATGAAAAAATCTATAGGGCATGGGTAATATCTTAGTAGAGTGGCTTAAAGATAAAGGTGAAGATTTCATTGGAAAACTCAAAGATTTTCATGATGGAAGGTTAAAATTGGCAATTTGCTTCACTTTTGCCCATACATTGATCCAAGGCCTTTGGCTATAAATAGAACTCACTTCTTACATCAAAAACACACAAGTTCCATGCTAGAAACCAGCTAGAACTTTCTTTCTTACACAATCACAAGTTCTTACAAAATCTCATTAAGTTTCCAAAATCCCTCAAAATTTGCTTTTGAAAAACACCTTTCAAAACCATTTCCAAACTTCTTCCAACTCAAGAAACACTTCAAACACATAAAGTATGATGTATTGAAGCTATCCAAGTCAATTCCACACTTATGTAACAAGATCTTGGAAGAGCTCTCAAGATCTCTGGTTTTCTTATTGCTTAAGCTTGCTTCAAGAGGTAAACCTAAAACTCATAAATGTGAACTTTCCACTTGCATTCCACGTGTTACCATGATTGTTTTTTTTACCATGATGATCTTGAAAATTTTCAACTTGTAACTTGATTTTTCTTGTGAGATTGATCTTGTATTATTCTTAAAATTTTGTTAACATGTTTAAATAATCAAATTTGTTTGATTCATTGTCTTACCATGTGCATTTTATTCCTTTTATCATTTAGATTTTCATGTTTTGTTCATCCAAACTTCAAAAAATCATAACTCATCCATTTTTCATCATTTTGAACCCATTCTTTTTGCATTGTGTTTTTATTGATGCCTAATTTCATGTGATATTTTTTAATTCCATGTTTGTTCATATTTTCATGCCTTTTGTTTGCTTGTAAGTTGCCTTTGTATTGAGATCGTTATCTCGCGTATGTAGATGAATTTCTTTTTCACCGTGATCATTTGTGTTATGATATTCACTCATTCTCATTTATACTATGTTAGCTAACATGCTAGGGTACTCTCCCTTGGTTGTTACCATGATTTCATATTGCTTTCCTCCTAAATTATGAGGTTAAACTAATTTGCTTGTATTTGATTGTCATCGATACATGTGGTTGTTACCATGATTTCATATTGCTTTCCTCCTAAATTATGAGGTTAAACTAATTTGCTTGTATTTGATTGTCATCGATACATGTGGTTGTTACCTTCAACCTTTGTTAAGATATACCTTTAATCTTTGTTAAGATATGCTTTCATCTTTGTTAAGATACATGATCTTTGGTTGTAACCATGCCCCTTTTGTTTAAAGTATTGATTACTTTGTTAATTATTTCTTCCCTAAGTGATGGAACTTTTTTAGTTCTCATCCAAGTTGCCTCATCTCCTCCCTTCCAAAGGAAAGTCTCTCTATTGACCCTTGGGTCATAGATAGCTCAATACCCTCATAGGCCTCGAAAGAGCCTTAACCCCCTTTTTGGTCTGGATAGAACCAATAGGATATAAACTCATAGGTCTGGATAGAACCTTCCCCTCTTTTGGTCTGGAAAGAACCAATTGATTCCTTAGTTCGAGCCCGAACTACGACCGCTTTGATTTCTCATTGGACAATGAGAATACGTAGGCACAAGATGCGATATCTTGACGAGCAACCTTCCCCCTCACTAGGAGTGTTTACAACTAGAACCCTAGGATAGAGTTGTTAACTCTATGTAAGGATCATGGATATGATCACTTACTTCCCCCTTTGAGTGTTACAACATAGACATAGAGAGTTTTGTGAAACTCTACACAAACATTATTATGTTTGTTCCCCTTTGAACCTTGATCGCAATCAAGCGTTCTTCAACCCTAGTGAGGTGAACTACGATTGCTCTGATTCTATCCTAGTTAGGATATGTAGGCAGAGGACGCGATGTCTTTGCGAGCAAACTTAGAAACAATCTTAGGTCTTCATCTATCATAACCTTCACCTTTTTACCCAATACCCAAACCTTAGCAAATATTTAACAAACTTAGCATACAAACAAACAAAAGGTTCCTGTAGAGTACTATAGATGTTTAGGATGTGAAATACCTACCCTATGCATAACCAACCCCCGATCCCCGAATCTCTTAGCGTTGTTGTAACATCGCGCAAAAGGTTCTTTCTTTCTTTAGACCTTTCCTTTGGATAAATTAAAGTTCGGTTGTAAAAGAATTAAGGTTCAAGTTAATTCAATAGCTCGATATCCGATTTTCACCGCAACACTCTGCACCAACCCACAGCCAACATATGAACAACTCACTCTTGAGTTCTTGAGTTCGTTCACTTACGTCACAAGCAGCGGCGAACTTAACCAGCATTTAGGTGCCGCTTGCTTCCGGATGTTTGGCGTCAACTACCAGATGCACCAAAATCAGATTGCCAGCATTCTACAGCTACCTCGCGGCGACAACGCTCATCGCCGCATCACCGATCAGTTCCAGCACGAAGCTTTCGCGCTGTGGTATCAGTTGATCGGCCTCAATGCCGATGGTTGGGACTCCCTGCACGCCACTCATATCCATAACCCAACCATCAGGTACTTTCACAGAGCGTTGAGTAACACTATCTTCGCCAGAGACAACAACCACAAAGTGAACTCCAAAGAGCTCTTCTTTCTTCATTGCGTCTTCGCCAGAGACAACAACCACAAAGTGAACTCCAAAGAGCTCTTCTTTCATGCATAATTCAACTAAAGTCTAACCGTTTTCGATCCGATTTCGGGTTATTTCCGTGTATTTGTCTGATGTTTTGCAGGTATTCAACGATCACGTCTAAATAAGGCAACATGAAGAAAAGAAGCAATCTCAGATGAAATATGGACGAAAAAGGAGTGAAAACACAATGAAAAGCGCAGCAAGCTGTTTTTGCTGATGTGACGACCGTCACAGCTTCATGACGACCGTCACACGGGTGACGACCGTCATGCAGGCAAAAACGCCCCACTCAGATTACACGTCAAAGAAACAGTTCCAATTCCCACAGAATGGACCACTACTCCCTAAGTTATCTGCCTCAAGGTCCATCATCTTCAGAGATAACCGTTGGGATTCCACTTCTATAAAAAGGGGAGCAGGGGACTTCAGAAAGGGTGTTGCATTCATACCACGAAGTGCTGCCGAATTTACTTTCCAGAGCATTATTTTCCAGTTTTATTTTTATTTGTTTCTCTTTACCTTTCCTGTATTGCTTTTTCCATTCTTCCAAAATTTCTATTTCATTGTACGATCACTTTGGCATTAAAGACCAGAATCCTGCCAACATCTGTGGAGGATCTGCCCAAAGGCCAATTGGAATATTTACAGGTTTTCATTTTGATCGACTTCAGTTTTATTATAATGCAAATTATTATTTATTATTCTTATTTATATTTTATCTTTCCCAAATCCATGTCTAGCTAAACTCAGGTAATCGATATGTAGTAATAATTCGAATGGGATTTGATAACAACTGGTGAAAAAACTTTCTTTTCACAAAAGTAATCTATGGTCTGAGTGTTTAAAATTGATTCACTGAATAAACTTCGTCGCGAAAGCGAGAACTTATTTAAAAGTAGTTTTGCCACGAAAGTGGGAAATTAATTAAGATACGAACCAACAAGCGAAAGCTGCGGTAAGGTCAGATAGTAAACACTAGGCATTTGTTTTAATAACAGCGAAAGCACTTTAAAATGAATTAGAACTTAGAGATTTCCAAAAAATAATTTTAACCCCGAACGGAATACGAAAGTGTACGTTTGGCCCTTAGGATTATGATTAGCGTCAATAACCATCGTGAGGCGAGAGTTTTCAAATCTCCATTTTCTGCTTGAATAAACTTTGAAAATTATTTCATACACCATAACTTATCAAATCCCTGAAGAACACAATTACTACGTATCAATTCAATCAATTATAATTTAAATAGTATTCTTAGTTCCCTTTTAGTGAAAATCTTATTCCCTTAAACATATTCTACCTAGCTAAACATAGTAACTCCCGAGAACACTAGTTTGATTACGAGTCCCTGTGGGATCGATATCTATTATTACTACGCGATAGACTGTGCACTTGCAGTTAGGTTGTATTATACATAGAAAGTCGCGATCAATTACCAGTAGTACTTGACATTTTTCCACTTTTCAAACCCAATTATTCCTTCACTTCTATAACCAAAATATCAGGAAAAAATTCCATTCACACTTTCAACCATTCTTTCATAAAACTCAGGATGAACAGTGTCGACAAGCCAATCCGTCAATTCTTTTTCAGTCAAAGGAGGTTCCACTTGCGAAGCTGTCTCTCTCCATCTCTGAGCATATTCCTTAAATGATTCAAAATTCTTCTGGGACATACTCAACAGCTGCCTTCGGTCAGAAGCCAAGTCCATGTTGTATTTATAATATTTGATGAAAACATCGGATAGATCTTGGAAACTCTTAATGCGAGCCTGATCTAGACTTAAATACCACTTCGACGAAGCACCCTTATAACTGTCTTGGAAACAGTGAATCATTAGCTTATCATTATCAACATGAGCGACCATTTTTTGATAGTACATGATCAGATGGCTCTTTGGGCATGTAGTTCCTTCATAGTGATCAAAACTAGGAGTTTTAAACTTTGGAGGGATAACTAGACTAGATATAAGACATACTTCTCTGGCAGCAGTACCAAAGACTTGGTCTCCTTCCATCACTATTAACCTCTTATCAATAATTTCCACATTTTCTCTGAGTTTCTCATGACGTTCATTTCCATCTTCCTTCATGTCAGGAACATCATATAATGGTTGATGCTCATTGAAGTATGGTTGCACGTGGGTATGTACAGAGGTTGGTGCAAAATTTGGGATCACATGAGGAGCTTCAGTAACCAAAGGAACAACTTGTTGAACTTGTTGAACAATGGGAATTGTCGTAGGTATAGGCAAAAAACTTGGTGGAAGACCGTATGGAGGTACACTTGTTGTAGTAACAACCACTAGTTGAGGATTCACAACTGTATTGACAATCTCAGAAACAACAGTGGGATAAGTATCCATTTTCACGCGTATAACTTGTAGTATCTCCATAATTTGCCCTACACTTCCCTATAGGTCTTCTAATTCATTGCTGACACGATCAAGCTCTTGATTATGTTCCATCGTTCTTCTACGAGATTGAGCTCTGGTGTTATACGAGCGCAGAGGATTCAGGGTGAAAGAACTGAAGACACGACAACAGAATGAGCTTTTGCAAAGGAAAGAACAATTGAATTCCTTGAAACCAAAGGTTGTTCATGAGTGTATGAATGTATGGATGCACAAACGCACGTATACAGATATACACATATATACAAGCACACAAATAAAGGTCCTAGGTTTGAATATCATGAGCATGAAGTCATGGTCTACCCATCCCGAGGGGTATGTACTAAGGACTCTTGTACCTGCAGCATGAGGGTTTTAAGAGGTTTCCAAAGTCATCAGTCCATCTTTCGGATACTATCAATTTCTCAATTACTCGGTGGTTAATAATATTCTCAAGAGAACCTATTTTGAGTGTAGTATCGCGTATCAACTATTTTGGGACTACTCCCTTATAGTCATTGCACTACGTCCTAAGAAGGCCAAAGTGGGGTGAAAAGGTAACTAAAGGTTCTCAGTGTCACGGATTCCTAGGTCGAAAGTAGTAATGTTTTCACGACTATTCATTCAACAACACTGCTCCCAAGAGGGCCTCAACTGAGTGGTGATATCTTAAGTCAGCTTAGTCGGGAATCAACTCCCTATAAGCCTCCTTGAATATATCACCTTCTTATCATAAGTACACTCAAATCCGGGTTAGGACTTATCTCACCATACAAAAGTAACAACCCAAGCAGATACAATCATACAAATATATATAAACAGATATTTAACAAATAACACCAATCAAACAAATTAGGGGTAACCCTCGAAAGTCCATAATCCCCAGTGGAGTCTCCATTTCTGTTGTGGTAAGAATTGGATATCAAGCTATTAATTAACTTGAATCACAAATCTTTAAAATTCACCACCGAGCTTTGATTTATCCAAAGAAAAGGGTAAAGAACGAAATCCCTAATTGCATTGTAAGAACAAATGCAGGAGATCTAAGGTTCGGGGGTTGGTTATACCTAGGGAAGGTGTTAGTATCATAAATATCTGTAGTACTCTACATGAACCTCTTATTTTAAAATGTTATTTGTTTCGCTATCTGCTTAAGGGTTGAAAGGAGACCTAAAGTGTTATTTCTAAGTATGCTCGCCAAGACATCGCATCTCGTGCCTACGTATCCTGACGGGAATGGAATCAGAGCATTCGTAGTTTCCCTCGACAAGGATGAGAAACTCTTGATTGTGGTCAAGGTTTCAGGGGGGGAAGTAAGTATCTATGGCAAGATTCTTACATGGAGTGCGGCGACTCCAAGTCTAAGTTAAGTGGAAAGGGAAAGATAAGTAAGTGTCCATGGCAGGAACTTATGTGGAGTGCAACGACTCCAATCCTAAGGCTAGGATGAAAGGAAACTAGGTGAGTGTCAATGGCAGGAAATTGCTTAGAGTGTGGTAACTCTGATCCTAAAGTTAGGATGAGGAGGTATGGACTAAAAATTCAAGACATCGACATGGTAGTCACTAGGAAGAGATCCTTTTCCTTTGGAATGTGATATTTAGTGACCGAAAGTCAAAGAGGTAAACCTCAAATGCTAATAAATGGATAACAACATACATAACAGATACGCAGGTAAATCAAACACATTAAAGAAACAAACAAACAAATTAAATAAGTTAAAACTAAATAATTAAACTTGATTAAATTAAAGAAAATAAATCTAAATAATAAAGGAAAAGAGAGGGGTGTGACTTAGAATTTTAGGCGCTGGTCCTTGGCTTATGGGCCCAAAGGTCAACACCCAGAGGGGTGCAAAGAAAGCAAGGTGAGGTCATTTTAAAAAAAACCCAATGGGCCGAAAAAACTTAAAGCCCAATCGGATTAATACTCCTATTTGTATTGAAGATTGATTCTTGCTTTCCTTTTTTGTCATTTCCTGTTTACCGTAATGAATTACTCGCAGATCTTGTTCCGGCATTTTCGATTTTGCTTTAAAGAATCTGAAAACTTGCTGCAAATAAGTAGTTGCCATTTCCACTTTATCTTGTTTGATCATGTTTTGGATTGATACTTAAAATTCTTAGGTTTTGTTTTGGAAATCTTTTGAACCTGAGTTCTTATCCTTTTCACAAATACTGCAGTTCCTCTTTCTCACTTGAACATTTCACTCTGTTGTATTGGGTACTCAATTAAGCGCAGGTTATTCAAGTGTTTCATGAACTTGTTTTTGTGTTGACTGATATTCAGGTTCGGCTGTGGTTACGTTTGAGAAAATTATAATTGATGATGGTGTTTTCTGAACCATGTCCTAACTTTCCTTTTTGAGTCTAACATGTTGCGACACCGTTTTCAACTCTTTCCTTTTTCAAATTCAACATGTTTGCTTTAATTTTTAGAAACAAATTGAATTGGTCTACAGCCTGCTAGCTTATCATTGATTGTGTATTCTGATTTTGCTTGGATTTGATGATTGCTTAATGATTATGATTCTTTGTCTTGAATTCTTTGAACATAGTGCATACCATTGATGCAGGTTTTGGACGTGGGGCTACTCATCATGATGTAAGTAAGAACAGATCTTGAAGTGGATTTCCATAAAGAAGTACTTGGATCCTGCACTTTTCGAATTTGAGTGAGCTCGTAAAATGAATACTGCTTGGACTAATCACCTTCTGTTCTTTTTTGCAATTTAATTTGATGTTGGTGCAATTTTTAAACAGGGGCTGTTATAATGTGTTTTGGCCGTGTGGGATATAACTTTTCACAAACTACAAAGACGAGTTCTATGTATGGCACAATACTTGGAGATGGAGGCATAGCAATTTGGATTCAAAACAAATCATGGAAGTTTTGGTAAGCTATCAAACAACAAGGATTCAAAGATATTGTGCTACCTTGTGAAATTTAGGGCTTTAGGATTAGATTTAGATTTCTTGTAACGAAACTTGAATGACATGGAATTTCTTATTGCTTTTGTAACTTGGACTTGAAATCTTCTTAGAATTTTCATGATTTGGAAACTTGGATTTGAACAAAATTTTGTAATTTGAGCTTTGAAGTAGCATTTGTAACTTGCACCTTGTGATAGAATTTGTGCTTGAACTCATATTTTTGAATGAATTTTGTGTACTTGATTAATCTTTGAATTGATTTTAGTGTGCTTTGAATTAATCATGACACACTTCTTAGCAAAAACATTCTTGAGCTTTGTATTAGCTTGTGATCAACACAAAAATATTTACATTTCATTTTGAACAAAACAATTCTCTTTGAAAAGTCTTCGTTTTAATCTTCAGGGTAACTTGAATATTTTGAATTAACTTAGTTTGAAACAAATATGGACTTTTAGAATTTTGAAATCAATATTTGATATGGATTTGGACATGAAAAATGGTTTTAATTGGATAGAAAAATGGTTGAAAAAGAAATAGATTAAAATGTGGATAGTGGTTATGGGAAAAAAAAAGGATGAAGAGGGATTAAAAATGGATTATGGGTTTGGATAATTGGATAAAAAAAGATTTGGATTTGGATATGAAATATGGATAATGGTTTTGGACAATCCACTTGTTACTTGAATCTCAAGAAAAACTCATATGAATATTTCTCCATTCTCAACTTAAAAACTTGATGTCACTTCAAACATTCTTGAATCAATGAAATTGTCAGTCTCCTATACCACGCTTGTCTTAATCACATTTCGTCTTATGAGATCTTAATCCATAGTTTAATCAACAAGAAACCTCTTGACTTGAAAACCCCAACAATCTTTTAGATGATGATGAATTAAATAACAAGAACTATGCCTTCAGATGACCATATGTAGCACCAACAGGAAGAAAACTCTAATTCTTCCTGAGGAAATCTCTGGTTGTATCGACTACGGGACCATAAGAATGAGAGCACATCCTTTCTTCAATCTCTATAGAAGTTTAACACAACTTGCAAAGGACCATAAGCGCACACAAAGCCTTCATGACTTTTGAACCTTCTGCAGTAATCTTAACTTCACAAATGAAACAAAAAAAAATCTAATAAATTGGTTAGCTATGTCTGGATGATTGAGCTAAGATGATGTGCAAAAGATCAAGGAATCTAAGGGTAAAATTTGGAATATAACACTTAGTTCCATCATTTTTTTTCTACTCGTCAAAGCTTTATTGTAATTACATCAAAGCTTTATTGTAATAATTACACAAAACTTTTTCCTTTCCATTAATTGTTTTTCTTTTGAAGTGATTCCACACAAACGACGTCAGTTTTCTTTTGACATCTTTGGTCAATTCATAAGAATCAACATCACCAATAATAATAGAAACACTATTAGATACGAGTTGAGATTGATTTTTTCCAAAATTGTTCACACTATTAATAGAAGTGTTTTTCAGGTTGTATGGGAGAAGAACTAATTTCCAATTTTCTTAATTGGATGATACCGAAAGAATTTTTCATATAAAATAAACAATTATTAATAATTGATATTATATTTTAGCTCACATTCAACAAAAATATATTTATGAAGATCAAAACTAAAAAAATAATTTACCTATATCAAATTTTTTTTAAAATAACTTTTTTAATAAGAAAAATCTTGTTATGCAATTTAAACATTTTTTGTTTAGAAGAAAGTAGCAAGTTTAATACTAATCTACATTAAAATGAAAATGAAAATAAATCATAATATACAATATAACAAGATGCCATTGTAATTGATTATGAAATTGTAATTGATTATGAAATTGCATAGAATTTATATCAAGATTAGTACAATATAACAACACGAGAAAAATGATAGGCGTGCATAAAAAAATAGTTGATAGAACAGCACTAAAATGGCCTTCCTAATAATAATATTTTCTATACACACTTGAGATTATAGCTTAATGATAAAATATTATTGTTATAATTTAAGGTATTGAGTTGACTTTATATACATATACAGTTTTCCGTACACACTTGAGATTATAGCTTAATGATAAGATATTATTGTTGTAATTTTAAGGTATTGAGTTGATAGTTTTCCATACACACTTGAGATTATAGCTTAATGATAAACTACTATTGTTATAATTTTAAGATATTGAGTTGATAGTTTTCCATACACACTTGAGATTATAGCTTAATGATAAACTATTATTGTTATAATTTTAAGTTATTGAGTTGACTTTATATATATATATATAGTTTTCCATACACACTTGAGATTATAGCTTAATGATAAAATATTATTGTTATAATTTTAAGGTACTGAGTTGATAGTTTTCCATACACACTTGAGATTATAGCTTAATGATTATACTTTTAAGGTATTGAGTTGACTATATATATACACATAAAAAAGTATTGCTACTGTAAATTAGGCATTGCAATTTAGCTGTATTAGATGCTTCAAAATATGACGGCAATATAAAACAGGCAGGGTTCGGTAGAAAAAATATATTTGTCTTAGAAAACTTTTAGTTTTAGGTTTTAATATTTATAATAATACTTTAGATTTTAATAATCTAATTATAACTATAATATTAAATAAAATTATAAATATATATACTTGCGAGTCGGGGTGAGCTGGGTATTAAAATGTCAGTACCTGCACTCATATCCATTTAAATTTACAGGTAATAATCCGAGCTCGAGATAATACCCAACAAAGCAGATATTTATCCTACTCAGTGTGAGTAATTTTTGCCGGTGCCTGAACTTAGTTTTAATGGCCATCAATATCCTCATCATCAAATCTTATATATTGTAACAACTCTTATTTATTGGGGGTTGTCACACTCATTATACTTTTATCCTGTACAATTGGCGCCCATTGTGGGGCCCAGTAAAATTGATATGGGCTACCCTCACTATATTAAACCAGAGTATTGTCTTTGCACTCACCCCATATCATGGTGAACAAGACTCTGATAGCGAGGAAAGCTTCATAGCGGAGATAGGCGCCGCTATGGGCAACCTTCAGCGTCAAATTAAACTTTGGAAGACAACATTCACCATATCCAGCAACGCCAATAATGGAATTATATAGTGTACAAACTAGAGGCATTGGATCCCCAACCTCTATCATACGAAATATGGGAGGCGCTCGTCCCAGATAACTTCAAGCCGTCATCGTTGGCTAAGTTTGATGGACACAGTGACCTGTATGAGCACATGGCCTCCATCAACACTCAGATGACCATAATTGGAGCACTTGACTTTATAAAGTGCAAGCTCTTTTCCAACATCTTTAGGGACGCAACCCTGAGATGGTATATGGGCGTCCCTAGACTCTTGGACATCGAACTCACCGTTTCCTTCTGCTTTTCAGGTGTTAATGACGTCGTGGGTACCGGCGACCATGGATGTTGACGAGGAGCCAAAAGTCCCCACAGTCGAGGATAGAGTTCGCCCTGTCGCTGAATGGGTAGCCGAGGAGCCTCTGACTACGCCCTTGTATTTTGCAGACGACCAGACCGACGCTTTTGCCACCGTAGAGGATAGGCGTGCGGACGAACCCTTAAACTGGCAGGTGTACCGGCCTCGCGAGGAACACCGCATCTGCTCGGTGTTTGGGAAAATGCGGTTCCCTATGTACGAGTTCTTTTTTCGGGAAGTCGGGCCCAGGCTGTCGTTCACGGACTTCCAGTTGGGGGTCTTCGATTAGTTGCGGTTAGCTCCCTCGCAATTGCATCCCAACGCTATAGCTTTTGTCCGGGTATTCGAGCTCGAGTGTAGATATCTGGAGGTTGGGGCCACGCTGCTGCTTTTCTTCCGTCTTTTTCATCTGCAGAGGTAGACGATGAACGGTCGACACGGTTGGGTCTCGTTGAAGCAGCCGAAGAAGCTTTTTCGAGCGTACATGGATTCTGTTCGGGATTTCAAATCTCGCTTCTTCGTCGTCAGGACGGTGTCTCACGGAGCGTGTTCCTCGTTGTACCGGAGAGGGGAGCGAATAGTGAACGGGCAGCGGGAGGTCGTCATGATACCGAAGGTGCCCTTGGAGTGGACAGAGGAATATTTTACGAAGGGTACCGACTGATATATAGTGCGGGCGGGGACCCTGGACGAAGAGGATCTGGCCGGTTACCAAAAGATAGTCTCGTTTGTGGCCAGTCTGCCTCCGTCGAACCTGGTGACGCCCGATGGTAGATATATTCGCGACAATGAAGGGCGCGTTTTTCAGAAGCAGAGGTTGATCAACACGAAGGCTTTTCTCGAGTGTTCGTCGAAGGAGGAGACCCTTAGTTACCTAGGTGGTGACCGTCTCCCCTTCCCTTGACTCCCTAGTTTTTTATTCGTTTGCTGACATCTTTCTTTCATTTTGCAGGGAGCATGTCTACTTCCAAGGAGAGAGTGAAGAAGTTGGCCGCCTCGAGACTCGCTGCTAAGGTCGGGAAGATACAGGTTGCCCAGGTGGTCGGGCAAGCTGCTGCCGATCAGGGAGGCAGGGGTTCCTCTTCGTCGCCCTAGAGCAGTCAATCCCCGTCGTCTCAAGAGGCTTTTAAGCGGGCCAAGATTCACCAGCCCGAGGGTGTCGTCGATTTGACGACAGGGTTTGCCGAGGAGGGATTCCTAATCCCGTCGTGCCATCAGCATCCTGGCTTCTTTCATGGTGCTAGGTCGCCAGCCATGCCGGTCGAGGAGGCAAAGAAGGTCCTCGGTTTGGACCGGGCTACTCAGAGGCAGGTTTTGACTGAGGATTTGGCTGCCATGATGCGGGTCTTCTCAACGGCCTTGGTCCTGAGTGATGAAAGTTGCTCCTCAGTCGAGCTGGCCAAGCTGCAGGGTGATCTCACTTTTGCGCAGTCGCGGCTGACCAAGCTGGTCGGGAAGTTTGAGAAGAGTCAGGAAGATACCGTCGTGCAGTGCAAGGAGGGGGAAAGTGTCGAGGAGAAGCTGAAGGCTGCAGAGGAGGAGGTGCAGGCGCTGAAGGCCCGTGTGGGGGGGCTGGAAGGCTCTCTCCGTCCTGCCGACGACGAGACGGATGAGGACAAGCTTATGGTCACTCGTGCAGATCTGCTTAGGAGGATTCAGGAGTTGGAGAGTGATTGCTTAGAGGCAGTCGGGGTTGGTTTTTCCAGTGCTTCGGACCAACTCAAGGTGGTTAACCCCGCGGTCAGCCTGGTCGTAGATGGGATCGGGCCCTTCCATCAAATCGTTGATGGACGGGTGGTCGATCCTGACTCTGAAGCTGCTGATAATTTTTCCCCTACAGACGAGCATGAGGTGGACTGTTCAAAAGATATGTAGATTTTTCCGGGCCTGCATGCTCGTGGTTTCTGGGCCTGCGCGCCAATACTTTGCTATTTTTTGCTTAAGTGTTTTTGTCGGGCCTGCGTTCCCTTTTTGGGTTTGTAATTGACAACTGGGTTGGTGCCGCTTTGATAATACAACATTTTGTTTTGTTTAAGTGTGCGCTCGTTTGTGTTTGCATGATGATATGCCTGTTTTTTTCTGCACGTTTGTATGCTCGAAATGTATGTTTACTATGTTGTCTAGTAGTTTTGGGGGGAGTAGCTCGACGATAATTGTGCCCGGTAGTGTAGGGAACTGGCCGGGTGACCGGGGTGGTTACCTGGTTGGAGAAGGGGTGTTTTATCCCCACGGCGTGAACGTCCCATCGCGAGCTGAGTGTTTTGCCGAGCATGGTACAGCGACGGGGATTCTCGGTCGAGGGGTTCTCCGTCGAGCAGAACCTTCTTCCTGCGCACACAAAGGTAGAGGCTTGCTATGGCGTTGGCTTCGATGAGGCGCGATGGTACCGCGTCGCGCTCCTGTGGTCGCGACACTTGTCATTGTGGGCAGTGTTTAACTGTGGTATTTTTTTCAGCTTCTCAGCATTTTATGGTCGAGCTAGTTGGTCCCTATGTAGGTTTTCAAGGGAATACGCTCCATGCTCCGTTTTGTCTCGAACACGATAGGGGTCTTCCCAATTTGCGGAAAATTTTCCCTCGTGTGAGTCCTTCTGGTTTCTTCGTAGGACCAGGTCGCCGACCTAGAACTCGTGCTTTAGGACTCTGCTGTCATGGTGAAGGGAAATCTTTTGTTTTAGCCTGACCTCGCGGAGAGCGGCTCCTGACCAAATCTCCTCGACTAGGTCGAGCTCCTCCCGGAGAGCTTCGTCGTTGGTTTCTTCTTCGAGGGGCGCCTCCGTCCTTTTGGATGGTTCCCGAATCTCGACTGAGATCACTGCCTCGGTTCCGTACGTGAGGCGGAATGGGGTTTCTCCGGTGGTCGAGTGAGGCGTTGTGCGGTACGCCCACAACATGTTGTGGAGCTCCTCAACCCATCCTCTCTTGGTGTCGCCGAGTCTTCGTTTTAATCCCCGGAGGATTACTCTGTTTGTGGTCTCGACTTGGCCATTTGTTTGTGGATGTTCGATCGAGGTGAAATGGTGTTTGGTTCCGAGTTTGGTGACGAAGTCCCGGAAGTTTCTGTCAGTGAACTGTGTCCCGTTGTGGGTGACTATGGCGAGCGGGACACCGAACCTGGCGAGGATGTTTCTTTTGTAGAACCGGAGTATATTGTGTGTTGTGATTTTGGCGAGGGCTTCAGCCTCGACCCACTTGGTGAAGTAGTCGACGCCCACTATCAGGTACTTGTTCTGATATGAGCCTAGGGTGAATGGGCCAAGGATATTCATCCTCCACTAGGCGAACGACCAAGGGGAGGAGAGGGATTTGAGCTCGCTTGGAGGGGCGAGATGCATGTCCCCGTGCCGCTGGCACCTGTCGCAGTTTTTAACGTGCTCTTTTGCGTCCTCTTGCATCGTCGGCCAGTAGTACCTGGCTCGTAGAACTTTCCTCGCTATGGATCGTCCTCCGAGGTGCTGTGTGTTGATGCCCTCGTGAACTTCTTGCAAGATGGTCACAGATTGGGTTTGGTCGACGCACTTGAGGAGAGGGATCGAGAAGCCTCTTCGGTATAGTTTGTTGTCGAGCAGAACGTACGAGCAAGATCGTCGTTTGACCGTGCTGGCCTCTTTAGCGTCGAGGGGGGGTCTTCCTGTGCTAAGGTAGGCGTGTATGGTTGTCATCCAACAATTAACATCCCCGATGGCATTGATGTCGAGTGGCGTTTTTGCCCTCTCCGTGCTTGGTTGCGCGAGGACCTCTTGGATGACTGAAATGTGTCATTCCTTCTTCTTGGTGCTCGCCAGCTTTGAGAGGACATCTGCTCTTGTGTTATGCTCGCGGGGGACGTGTTGGACCTCCGCGGAGTCAAAACTTTTCGTCCGTTACTTGATGAGGGCTAAGTACTCGGCCAGGTTGTCGTTCTTCGCCTGGTATTCGCCTCGTACTTGCGAGGCGACCAACTGGGAGTCCGTGAAGATTTTTATCTCCTTGGCTCCGAGATCTTCTGCTAGGCGGAGGCCGGCCAGGAAGGCTTCGTATTCTGCCTGGTTATTCTTCGTCGGGAAGGCCAGTGTTATGGAGACTTCTATGATAGTGCCTTCCTCGTTTTCGAGGATGATGCTCGCGCCGCTTCCTGAGGAGCTCGAGGAACCATCGACGAAGATGGTCCATTTCTGAGTCCCCGGGATTGATTCTGGCGCGGGGGTCATCTCGGCGACGAAGTTGGCCAGGACTTGGACCTTGAGGGCTTTTCTACCTTCGTAGATGATGTCGAACTCGGAAAGCTCCAGCGACCATTTCAGCATGCACCCCGCCATGTCGGGTCGTCCGAGCAACTTTTTAATGGGCTGCTCGATTCTGACTACGATGGTGTGTGCCAGGAAATAATGTCGGAGTCGTCTGGCTGCATTGACGAGGGCCAAGGCGACTTTCTCGATCTGTTGGTACCTCACCTTGGGGCCGTGGAGGGCTTTGCTCGTGAAGTAGATCGGTTTCTGCCCCTTAGGGGTTTCTCAGATCAGTACGGCGCTGACGGCTTCGTTCGCCACGAGCAGGTACAAGTATAAGGTTTCCCCGGCCTCTGGCCTCGTCAACACGGGTGGCTCCGACAGGATGCATTTGAGGTGGAGTAGGGCCTGCTAGCATTCCTCTGTCCACTCGAAAGCGGTTTTCTTTCTTAGCAACTTGAAGAAACAGAGGGTGTGCTGCGCAGATTTGGCGACGAAGCGGGACAGTGATGCGAGCATCTCGTTGAGGGACTGTATCGATTTTTTCGAGCTCGGCGTCGCGATCTCGGAGAAGGCCCAACACTTGTCCAGGTTTTCTTCGATCCCCCGCTCGGTCAGATATAAACCGAGGAATTTCCTCGCGCGCACCCTGAAGGTGCACTTCTCTGGATTGAAACGCATCTGACACCTCCTCATTGTCTCGAACACCTTCTTGAGATGTGTCGTGTGGTCGACTTCCGTGCAGAACTTGTCGATCATGTCGTCCATGTAAACCTCGAGCATGTCGCCAATCTCTCCTCGGAAGACCTTGTTCATCATCCGCTGGTAGGTGGCGCTGGCGTTTTTTAGGCCGAAGAGCATTACGTTGTAGTAGTAATTGCCCGACTCGGTCATGAAAGTCGTGCTCTATTTGTCGGCCTCGGCCATGGGTATCTAGTTGTACCCCGAGTATGCGTCCATGAAGGACAGTAGTTTGAAGTCCGCTGAGTTGTCGACGAGCTTGTCAATGTTGGGGAGGGGGTAGGCGTCCTTAGGACATGCCTGGTTGAGATCTGTGTAGTCAACGCACATCCTCCATTTTCCATTATTTTTCTTAACGAGTACAACGTTGGACAGCCAGTTTGAATATCGGGCTTCCGAAATAAAATTTGCCTCTAGGAGGTCTTTTACAGCTTTTTTAGCCGTCGCCGACTTTTCGGGGGACTGCCTACACCTACGTTGAACTACGGCCCTCGCGGCCGGGTTGACGGAGAGCTGGTGGAAGGCGACCTCGGGGTCGAGTTCGGGCATCTCTACGGCGCTCCAAGTGAAGAGATCGGCATTCTCACGGAGGCAGGCCTCTAGTTGCTTCCTCGCCAGGTCGGGCAATCCCGCCCCAATCTTCACGGTCTTCGTTGCGTCTGCCCCGAGGGTTACGAGCTCGAAGTCCCCGTCTGGAATGTGGCGCGTTGGGTGGAAAGGTTGCCCGTTGGTTTCGCCGGATTCGTCCTCGTGGTTAGGTTCTTCGGTGAAACGGCAGTCAAGGTCCACGGCGTCGACGTGATTCTTCGGTTTGACCTCTCGGGCAGGAGGTGGCTTGGTTGCTTTGGTCGGGGGGCTGATTGTACTGAGGCCCTTCATCGCTGCGTCGAAGCATCGACGGGCGGCTTCGATATCCCCGTTGAGGGTGACAACGGCTCCAAGTCTGGTGTAGTATTTCATCTTTAGGTGGACGGTTGATGGTACCGCGGTAAGTTTGGCCATCGTTGTCCTGCCCAAGATGCAGTTGTATAGAGACGGGCATTCGACGACCAGAAAACGGACGTTGATTTCCCTGGCCGTTTCCTTTTCCCCGAATGTGACCTTGAGCTCCACGTACCCTCACGGTCTCGTCGTCGTCCCGTTGAAGCCATGTAGATCGGAGCCTAGGTAGGGGTATAAGTTGGATTCGTCGAGCTGAAGCATCGCGAAGAGATGGGTGTACATGATGTCCACCGAGCTCCCCCTGTCAACCTGGATGCGTCGGACATCGAAGTTAGCCATCTGTGCTCGGATCAATAGGGGATGTTTGAGTTTGGGGATCCCCCGGGGAGCTCCGCGAGGTAGAAAGTGATCGGGTTGGAACGACCTCGAAACTTGTCGATGGTGCTCATCTTGCCGGAGTTGTTGTTCATGAGCTCATCAAACTACCGCTTAACTGATCCCACTGAGAGTTTGCTCGGGGTCCCGCAAGAGATGACCATTGCTCTCGGGAAGTATTCCCACTGGCTGGTGGGGCGTACCGGTTCCTCGGGTAATTGAAGTTCGGCGGAGAGGCTGAACTCTCTTAGGGCGAACCAATCCTCTGGTCGACCGACGGTGAGGGCTACCTGTAGGCCGGAGTCATCGTGAGGAGGGAGATCCTCGACTTTCTTAGCCTCGGGGGCCTCCTGTCGTGGTGGGTCCCCTCCCCGGGTGTACCTCTTCAGATGCCTGTCATTGATCAGATTTTCGATCGCGTCCTTCAGATGGACGCAGTCTTCTGTCACGTGGCTGTGACTTCGGTGGAAGCGACAATACTTTGATTTGTCCACGTTGGCTTTGGTGGGTGCCGATTTTGGAAAGCGGACACCTCCTCGGACGAATTCTGAGTTGGCGCATTCCGCCAGTATACGTTCGCGGGAAGCGACCAACACCCTATATTCGGTGAAGTTCCCAACGAGGCTCCGTTGCCCGCGGGGTTCTCGGGGGCGGTCTTCTCGTCGTTTGTCCCCCCCACCCCACCCCGCGGCGTTGGCCCGAGGTCTTTTCTTCTCGGGATCCCCGGGGAGCTTCTTTGTTTCGGGTGTCGCGGGCAGTGTTGGCAGCTTGCGTCTCCTCAAATCGGATATAATGACGTGCTCTGTCGAGGAAGTCTTGAAGGGAGTCTGGCCGGTGGATCGCCACAGCCTCGTAGAATTTTGAATCTCGGCGTAGCCCCTGCTCTATCAGGTAATGTTTCATCTCGTCAGAAGTGGTCACCTGGACTGCCTCCCTCGTGAACCTCTCAATGTAGTTCCTGAGGGGCTCGTCGAGGGCCTGGATGATCACGCCCAGCGCTGCCTCTGTCTTCGGGTGGCGTCTGGATGCCATGAAGTGTCGCGAAAACAGGTCTTTTAGGACCCTCCACAATGTAACAGACTCCGGTTCCAGGCTTTTGTACCACGTCATAGCGCCTTTTCTTAGGGTCGTTGGGAAAAGCCTGCACTTGATGGCTCCCCGGACGTTTCGGTAGTCGAGCATAGCCTCAATGTCTTCCAGATGGTCGTCCGAATCCGAGGTTCCGTCGTGCGTCGAGAGCATGGGAGGTCTCTCCATCCCGTGGGGGATGGGAGCTGCCATGATCTCCTGGGACAGCGGGGTCCTCGTCGCTGAGGATCGGGGACTGAGAGGGTGAAGGCCCATGCCGAGGAGGAGGCTGGTTTCGTACCCTCGGTTGCCGGACAGGGGCCTCGGGTCTCCCTTCCTCGGTTCCTGAGAGCATATGTCCTTCTGAGCCGGCGACCTCGCTCGCTTCTTGGAGGCCACGGGTTGGGGCCTCTCTAATTGTGGTTGATGCTGTCGTGGTTGGGGAGAAGGGCTCCGAGAGTTCTCGCGCTGATTTCTCCGCGGAGGAGAGCGGGATGAGGTGCCGTGTTCCAGCGCGCCTATGCGCTCGTTCTGCTGGAACAACATCTGGTTCGTCTGGTTGATGGCCGCAAAGAGGGCGACCATCGTCAGGTCCGCGTCGGCCGGAGTGGGGATGGGCTGGGACACTGTCGGACTTCTTGCCCGAAGAACGTCGTGGTGCGGTGCGTCCTCAGAGGAAGGGGAGGCAGTCTAGTCGTCCCTAACGTCGGTCTCACGGAGTTGAGATGTCCCTATGTGATCGTCGCCGTTGGCGGCGGGGACGACGGAGGAGTTGTGAACAACGTCGTCATGGCGTGGGCTAGTCATGATCCTGAAGTTGAAATAGTTGAAATAAAGCTTTGGTTTTCTGCTCGAAGGAACGGGGAAGCTTGGTTCCCAGAAACAGCGCCACTGATCTAACCTGATCAGAAGGGAATCAATGGACCGCCACGCGCCTTTAATCTACAATCTATTCATCGGTGGTAAGAAGGAGAAAGGAGTGTACCTGCAAGACACTCCGATGCCAAAATGAGAAAGGACCAGAGTGAAGCAAATACAGAGAAAATGTGTAGAGAATATAATATCTGACCCTCTGGTGAAATGGGATATTTATAGAGAGATCTCAGCGCAGGGCCAACAATCACTTGTGTTGGGCTGAATTGTCAAACTCAACCTAAGTGAATGTTAGGGCTTACGTGACATAGTGAAGACTAGCATGTGGTCTTCGTCCTAGTTCAACCATCCTGTAATCTCTGAAAGGTGGGTTGACCAACTCTCGCCGAGGTGGGTGGTTGGATGAAGACGTGTCCCTGCGGAAGAGAGCACGTGGAGAACGTGTAAAGGACACGTTGTTCTACCCAAAGGAAGGAAGGTTTTGCCCGCCAAGGGCAGCATCTGATCAACAGAGCCCATTGTATTTGACGTTGGTGATATGGGCCTGCTTGGGCCTTCCCCAAATACCATTGGGTTGGGCCTGCCTGATCATACCAAGGCCTAGGCCAGAAAAAAAACAATATACAATTAAGCATCCCTTTCATAATAATTTATAAAACAAACACATGCAGGAAAATCAATACAAAGATGGATATTTGAATCTTCTACCACAATTTTTCTCTACAGCATTTTATTTCTTAAATTTTTCCCTGCAACATTTTATTTCTTAAATTTTTTCCTGCAACATTTTATGTTGTTGTAGAATAATACATGTAGAAGATAATCCAAATATTTTATTTCTTCAATACAAATATCAGTGAGGATGTGTTGTAACATTTTCAAAGTTAAAAGAAAACACAAACATGCTGACAAACGGAGCAATTTGAGAATAAACAACTTTTAAGCATCAATAAAAAATAAAACAAAAGACAAATTTGAGACTGAACAACGGTCAAGTATCAATAAAAAATTAACCAATAGTTCGATGCAACTTTCAAAGTCTGTCACCAGTTAAATAGAAATTTATTGAAATTAATATCTTTCACTAGTTGTAAACAGACAGAGAACACAAGCATACTCCAAAACATGCCAAAGGCAGTTACATGCTCATTGAGGATCCAGAGTTCTTTCTGCATTCTGATAGCATATCCAAATAAAACTGGCACTTACTAATCTCACTTCCGTAATTGTTCAGGCACTGCAACGACATAACATGTTTGTCATCAGCACAAGTAAGAAATTACACTAGGAAATCCACAATGAACATGAGGGATACTTAACTTATAACAATCAGACAATGCAAATATAAAGATTTCATTAACATCCACAATCTTTTAAGGTATGTGATTGATATATTATTTCGAGACATATATTCAATGTTAAACAGCAGATTAAATATTTACTAAAAACTATTGATTATTTTAAACAAAAGGAATTATCAGGAAATAACAGAATTAGGGAAACAACATACATCCTGGAAAGCCTTTGAATGAATATTGCATGCATCACCACCAAAAGAGTTGGTAGTTGGTGCAGGGGCAGCAGCAGCAGCCTCACTAGCTACAGTTTCATGTTGAATAGTGCGAGGACCCATAACCGCATCCACAGCCCTGTGTGCCACTGCACTTCCAGTGCCAAAAGCCATACCTGCAAAATATATGAAATTTAGTACCAAACAAGAGCATGAATGTTTATATGGATCCATACGGCAAAACCAACTTTTGGTTTGCTTTACATACCTTGAGCTATGGTTGAACCAATACCACTAAGCATAGATCCACCGCCACTCTGAACATTAGCCGGAGGAGGAGCATGGTTGACTGCACCAAAATTTAGAGACAGTGTTATTAGAAACGTTGCGTACCCCATCACTCAAGATCTCAATTGGAAAAAAAAAATATCAATGTCGTGTTTGGACAACAACAAATGTATCTTCTTAAAGCTATACTGTTTTAACAAAGTTTGAAATACTCTTTGTATTGCTTACCTGGAGCGGGGCGAGCTGGTGCGGCACGGGGAGCTGGACGTGCAGATCTTCCTACAGTAAGAAACAATTCAATAGGATCACATAACTTGGAAAAAGTAGAAGAAAGAATAAAGGTGGTCCAATCATTAGCTCACTCGAAACCTTGCACAAACAGTTTACCATATGATGATCCATATTGATCAAACCAACATTCATTGCTTCACTTTAATAAAAATACAGTAATATTAATGGTGAGATAATAGTAATGGACTCAATTGAATAGTATTCCAGGCTGGCCAAAATAGTCTCACACACGAGGTTGGGTTAGAAGCACCATATGAGGTTCTCGTCATTTCACAACCAATCTAACCCAACACATAGCCCTAAATCAAACCAATAATATTATGTAGGGTTTGTTTGTGGATCGACCTGAACCACGGAACAATCAAAGTAAAAAGCAATAACAAGAAAGAAAATAATCAAAACTTCTGATAATGAGGCGAGAAACAGCTAAAAAATAACAACAACAAATGGATCAAATATTTCGCATATACAAGCTAAAAGGAACAAAATCCACAATTTTTTTCGCCAATTTAACAAAATCCGAAAGCATAAAAAATAAAAAAAACCTAGCTACGAAGAGGCATGGTGGGCGAAATTACAGCATAAAAATGGTAGGGGAGAGTATAATGAAGATAACGGGAAATAAGAAGGAAAATGTTAAAAGCAGAATTAAGATCGGAACGTTACCGCCGGAGCTGCGACGAGCCATGGATGAGACTTTAGGGCAAAGGGGATTTTAAGTGGCAGAATTGATATCGTCTTATGTATTTAGGAGTTGTTATCAGCTCTTAATACATAGGGGGTGACAAAGACGATAATAACCTCTCACCAGCGTTATACCCTCCACCCCACAATATACGTGGTTTTACTGTTATATCCTTCTTTAAGTTATTGACTTTTCATAAAAGTTTGTATTGAAAATTTCAAAACTATATCGAAAATTTTGTAAACGCGTACAATAATATGGAATCGCAAAGGATACCAACAATTTTTGTTTTTATGAAGAAATACCAACTTTTTTAAAATTTTTGGTACGTACCAAATTTTTTAGAAATTTTGTATATCCTAATAGAAATTGAGGGATTGAATTTTTTTATATATTAATTTTGTGATATATATATATATATATATATATATATATATATATATATATATATATATATATATATATATATATATATATATATATATATATATATATATATATATATATATATGTATATATATATATATATATATATATATATATATATATATATATATATATATATATATATATATATATGTATATATATATATATATATGTTCTGGCCTGGGCCCGACCTCGGTCCAGCCCAATACCTCGCACGGCCCAATAAGCGAATTGGCCACGCCGGGCACGCGCGTCCCGCAGGACGGGCGGAACGCACCACCGGACATTGGCGACGCATCCAACAGCCTCTCGCCGTCCCCTCTTATCAGCCGAACAGGACGCACCCCAGCGCATCGAAACGAGGCCTTGGTTCCTCCCCTCCGCGGGGAGAACAACGCCCTCCGGGGAACCTCCCGAACTCCCCTCCGCCGGGAGAACAACGCCCTCCGGGGAACCTCCCGGGCTCCCCCCCCTGCGGGGAGGACAACGTGCTCCCCTCCGCGGGGACACGTCATCAACCAACTGTCCTCCTCCGAAAGAACAGGTCAAACCCGCTTTCCGGAGATCATGGAGCAGTTGGACTAGGGCGAAGACCACGTCCCGGTCTTCACTACGCCACGTAAGCCCTAGCAGTCATTAGGGTTGGGCCTGGTCATCCAGCCCACCTCAAATGACCGTTGGCCCAGCGCTGGGGTCTCTCTATAAATACCCTCTTTCACAAGAGGGTCAGGTAATTCACTTCTTGCCCAATTTCTATACTTTACTCTCGCTCTGCCCAATTCCTTACTTTGACATCGGAGTGTTTTGCAGGTATACCCCCCTTTTCTCTCCTCAGCACCGATGAGCACGCAGCAGTCCAATAGAGTGTGGCCGGCCCGTGATCCCCTTCTGATCAGGTCAGATCAATATATATATATATATATATATATATATATATATATATATATATATATATATATATATATATATATATATATATATATAAATAAAAAATGTGTTATATATAATAATACAAAATAAATTAGAATGATTTTCTAACTTCGTCTTTCTAGTATCTAATGTGTCATGCATATGCTGTTTCTCTTACTTTTGCATATTCAGTACAATTTTGTCGTCAACGGTCAGTGACGGGACATAATGGGCAATCAGATTTCAACTTTACATAAATCCTGTGATTGTTGTTGACAAAACCAACAACAATGATTTTATGCCTATTCGTATACATAGGTGAAGCTACGACAAGGGAGAAATGTGATGTTAAGTTTCTTGGACTGGGAGACAAATATGACACTGAAAGTGCAATTATGATATCGTATGGTATCGCTTATTTTTTTTTGTGATGTTTTTGTCAATTTGAATGTAGTTGTTTTAGTTTATTTACGTATTTGTAATTTGCTTCTCATTTAATATTTGTGTGATTGTACTTTATTTGTATTTAATTTTAATTGTAATTGCTTCGGCTATTATGTTGTTGTACCATAAGAACCTTACTTGCTCAATTAAATAAGAGTCTTTTGATTCATGGTATTGTTTGTTTTATAGCCTAATAAGTTGCTACTTTGTCGTTTCATCAAGAGTGACTTGAATCACAAGTTAGAGATTTTAAATTTGGATGTTGAGGTAATTGATTTGAATCACGTTAATCATGATTCAAATTAAAAGCTTTGTGAAAAAAGGGAATCGCCTCTGGACAAATTGACTCGAATCACATATAGAACATGATTCGAATCACAACCTCATGCGATTTGAATTAAGTTAAAATCCTGATTCAAATCAAATGTATTCACGAACCCATATTTGGGTTATGCTCAATTTGATTTGAATTAAAATTTCTTCTTGATTCGAATTAAAGCTTCGTGGAACTCATTTTCCATCTTTTATTTAAATAGTTGTATTTTTGGTGAAAGCAACAAGTGTGTGAAACCCATAGAGACAAAAGATACAATTTTGTCTTCTCTTCTTAGTGTGTTTATATCCATCAATGTGGATCTTTCTCTTATTCTCTATAACAACATTTTTAATGTAATCCATGTCAAATTCACTTCCTTTTGTTGAGCATTGTTCTTGTGTGTCACACCCTCATTTTCATCTTTAGCCTTTATACCCTACATTCGCCATATCATACATCGTTCTATTGCATATCGAGCATGTGGGTTCATAAGGTATAGATTGGGTCGATTTGTTATTTTCCATTTTTAATAAGATAGATTGCCTATCATGGAATAGATGGAAGAAAAGGTTCATCACCTAAGGCTTGATCTAAGTTGGAAAGTCTACTCATGTAGATTACTTCAAGAAGAAGTTACTTGATAAATATTGGGATATTCAAGATAAATATTCCTAATGAACATGAAATGCAAGGCCAAATTCAAGTTTGCTTCATCCAATTTTGTTTCAAATTCTTGGTCAAGTGGAGTTCAAATTTGCAAAGCATGAGTCAAGATCACAAGTGCATAATTCAAGACTTTATTTTATATAATGGCATAAGAGAATCCATCATTCCAAGTCCAAGATTCATGAATTCAAGACTAGATTCAAGAATATTACAAAGAGAAATTTCATGAATTTGCAAGAATGTCATTTGTTACAAGATTTCCAACTCTAAGTAATGTTTAGAAACTAATCTATTTCTAATCTTCATTCAAGTCTCTAATCAAATCCATGATATGGTAATCTTCATGCCACACCAAGTTTTCATGTGCTACATTATGCCCACAAACATCCAAAGAAAAATACTTAAGAGTTAACATTGGTATGTTTCAAGATCAAGACCATGTGTGTGTTCAACCATAGGCAATATGAATGCAATCGAAAACAGCCCCATGCAAGAAGTGACAATGTGTATCATGTTACAAAATTATTTTTATGTCACAAAACCAAGGGGATAAACTTAGGTTGATGCATCTACACATCAAAAATCAGAATTTGAAAATTTTGTCCAAAAGGTAGTGGTATTGACTACATGAGTATGTCCAAGCATAACCAACCAATGGGTACAAGGATGGATGGCAATGTAGAATGCTGCAGAAGAAAATACAGCAAAAGCAAAAAGACAGCATGCTAGAAATGGAAAAAGGTAGGGGCTGCACCAAGAAAGTGGTAATAAATTTTGCCAAGAATGGAAATTCTGAAAATGGAAGCTTGTGCAAGAGCTATTGTTTTGGTACAGCAGAAAAAGGCAGCAGAAAAAGTGGGATAAGAAGAGGAGAGGGGCTGCAAAACAATTCATTCATCATTCACTAAACATTGAGAAAAAAGATAGAAAGAGAGCAAAAAACCCTAGAGAGAAAACCAGAAAAAAGAGTGAGATAAAAAACCAGCAAAAAATCAAGAGAGTTCCATAGAAACTCATAGAGAACCTTTGAGGAGAAGCACCTTCAAAGCATATAAGGAAGAAGGAAGAAAACACACAACCAAATCAGTGGAAGCTTAACAAAGAAGAATGAAACTCTTGGGTATCCATTTCAAACTTTTTCTCTCTTTATATTTCTACACTTGCCATTTATTATCATTTGTTAAGTGTGTTTGTACTGGGTGTATTGTGTGAGGTCTTAAGGGAACCAAAAAACCATTTTTAAGAACTAATAGAAAGGAAAGAAAACCACAAAAGACAGCAAAAAAAACAACAAATATTGCATTTTTTGCTTCAGGTCGCGACGCGAACATGCAAAAAACAGAATGAAAACTTTCTCAGTTTGCGGCGCGAACACCCTTCGCGGCGCGAACATGCAAAAAAACAGAATTTCCATTTTTCTCGGTTCACGACGCAAACTGATCAGTTTGTTTATTCTTTTGCTGTTTTTTACCTTAAGTTTTTTTTTGCATGTCTCAATTTTTTTAGCCGACTAACCCCATATGTTTGTTTGATTTTAGTGTGAATATTGCTATTGTCCTTGTTGACTTTTGATTCCAAAAACCATTTTCAAAAACAAACTCTCGATTTTATCGAGCCATTTTTAACCTTGTAAGTCGATTGCCTTACGCATCGCCATCGACCTTGTCTGTATCGCTTCAAATATATCTTTACGAACAGTAAACCTTGATCCAACATCAAGTGATCTTTTTTCTCATAAAAAACCCAAAATACAATAAATATATGGTTAGGGTTGTACACCATGGATTTTAAGGTGGTGGAGAAGGAATAAGAATGGAATCCTCCTACACTCGTTCCGAATGTTTTAGATACAAGGCGCTCGACTTGGCTATTCAAAACATTCACCTCTGTCCAAAGTCCTTTTGTGTAATCCTAGTCAAGAACAATTTCTCTTAAAAAACCTAAAAATAACACCAACTCATCAAACTATTATTTTCGCCTTAGGGCATCAATCCAAAAACCATTTTTCAAGGTATAAAATCAACCGACAAACAACTATTTCATAAGCCTCTGAACTACGGAGCTCTGATTCTTCACTTCCTTTAAGTGAGGATACGTAGGCACAAGGGCTACAATCCTTGGCGAGCATTAAAATAAATAAACCAACCCCTCTTTTCCTTAAGCAAGCAAACTCTTAATAAAAACACCCATTCACGCGAAATAACCTAGGAGGTTCCCATCGAGTACGATGGATGCGAGGGGGTGTTAATACCTTCCCCCCGCATAACCGACTCCCAAACCCTAAGACTTGGTTGCAATGACCATGCTCTTTTACCAAAGGTTTTATCGCTATTTCCTTTTCCCTCCTTGGGATAAATAAAATCCGGTGACGACTCTGTGTCATTTTTCGCGTAGCGACATTGTGCAATTTTGTTGTTGTTGCTTATGGATTAGAGAGAGTGAGTTGATTAATCTTGTATGTTGTTCATGATTAATCAAGCTTGTGATAACAATCAAGAACCAAAACTCATTTACTCAGAAATTTGAGAGAACCTTGTGTGTGTGTGTGTTCTTCATTCACATTCATCTAATCCCTAGACTAATACCTTATATTTGTAGATTGTTTGTGAGATATTATGACATTTTTCATCATCTTCATCCACATTCTTTTTCCATTGTTGAGGATCTTCATCTCTAAACATTGAGTGTTGAAGGAGGCTAGTGGTACATTAGGGTATCTAATGTTTTTGTGTGAAGTTTGTTGTTTGTAACAGGTGCATGTATCATTTTTTAATGTAGATTGATCTTTATTATTGTCTATCAGGAAGAGAGTTTCAATATATTCCAAGAAAGACTTTGGCGAGATCAAGTATCAATGGTCTGTAAGGTGGAGTTAAAAGTAGTCCTTCTTTGGTGGCATTTTAGAAAGATAGCTCGCTGACAAGGTTGAGAGTTATCCAATATACGCTCAGTTAATGGCAATCACCTAGACAAAAAATCTGTGGGACCAGGGGGATTTCCACACACGAATACTTGGAGCAGGTTATTATGGATAACGAGGTTATTTGATCAAGATATTGGGGGATTTTGTTTTTGTCAGCAGTTTGAGTGTCTACATCATCAGAGGGAATTATCGTGTGATAGTTCATTGTAACCAAATGCTTGTATAAAACTTATCAAAATAATGAGAGATCGTGATTATTTTCTAGTGGTTAATTAACACCATTGAAAAGTAAAGTAGGGAAACCGAGGACGAACTTCGAACCATTATATATCTTGGTTGAGTTAGGAAACAAGCAAGAACATGAAATTGATTATAAATGAGACATTATCGGTTGCCCAAATGACAATTGTTCACACTATAATATCTATAGTTGTTTCTAATGGAGAGTCTTTTCATCAAATGAATGTGAATAATGCTTTTCTTCATGGTGGCCTACTGTCGATATTTATATGACACATTCTCAAGGTTTGTTCTCTTCATCCAAGTATGTTTGCAAGCGTAAATGCTCCTTATATGGTTTGAAACAAGCACCCAAAGCATGGTATGAGAAATTCCGCTCCAATATACTTGGGTTCTCCTTTACTCAGAGTCAGTATTATTCCTATCTATCTATTCATAACACATCTACGGGGGGACTGTCTTATTTCTTTTGTATTCTAATGATATGGTTATTACTGACTCTAATCACTTTTTCATTCAAAGACTTAAAAATCACTTGCAGACTTTATTTCATATGAAAGATCTTCGTAAACTACATTATTTTCTTGGTCTTGAGGTTCATTATACATCCAATGGCATTTGTATCCATAAACATAAGTATACTACTAATTTGATTTCTTTGGCTGGTTTCTAATCGACTAATCTGGTTGTGAGACATTGGATCAAAATCTAGTTCTATCAATTGGGATGTTGTCGACGTGGATATCTTTCATAGTTTGACAGGGGACAAACATGAAGTTAAAGATGGTTCGCATGCTGATGTCCAATTGTTACATATTGTAGTCGAAGTTAGTTCTAGTATGTATTGTTGAATTGTATTATCGAATTGGGCCTTGTGTTAAGGATCTAATTGTTTAGTTAGCTTGTTGTGGGATGTTGGATCGAACTCTAGTATGGTCGAAGTCTGTTCGCAAGTAATGCGTGTTGTAGTCGAATTTTATTCTAACATGCATTAGTCAATATTGCTAGGTTTGTTAGCATGTTGAATTGGGCATTGCTTGTAAGCCCAATTGTTTAAGTTAGCTTGTACCCTAATTTGGCTTGTAATGGGTAATTGTTAAAAAGCCCATTAGGTTAGTGTGCTATTTTATTATAAATAGGATGCTAGTTTCTCAATCTTGAGAATAAGGAAAAATAGGAAGATAAAATCCTAATTTCAAGGGAGAGAGGTTATTTTGTTATTCTTGTATACTTGTAATCTTGTTCTAAGAGAAAGGAAAGAATAGCAGTTTAATAACCAATCCTTGTTGTTCCTTGTTACTTTCTTCTTTATTAACCCTAACCCTTGTGTGTTTCTTGATAAGAAACCGTGTATACTTTGTTTAACGGTATCCTATTCACAACAAATTGGTGCGGTAAGCGTGGAAAATATGCCTTTAACAAAGTATGAGATTGAAAAGTTCACCGGAGTGAACGACTTCGGTCTGTCGCGCTTGAAGATGAAAGTCCTGTTGGTTCAGCAGGGTTGTTTGGAAGCGTTGAAGGGTGAGGCAGCCATGGACGCTGCGTTAACAGAAAAAGAAAAGACGTTGCCCAATTGCAAGTTTTTCCACTGTATGCAGTTAATAAAGCTGCATGAAGAAAGCTAGTTTCTTGATGTTATAGAGTTAGATCCAAGGTGGAGATTTGTGGGATGTTGGATCGAACTCTAGTATGGTCGAAGTCTGTTCGCAAGTAATGCGTGTTGTAGTCGAAGTTTGTTCTAACATGCATTAGTCAATATTGCTAGGTTTGTTAGCATGTTGAATTGGGCATTGCTTGTAAGCCCAATTGTTTAAGTTAGCTTGTACCCTAAGTTGGCTTGTAATGGGTAATTGTTAAAAAGCCCATTAGGTTAGTGTGCTATTTTATTATAAATAGGATGCTAGTTTATCAATCTTGAGAATAAGGAAAAATAGGAAGATAAAATCCTAATTTCAAGGGAGAGAGGTTATTTTGTTATTCTTGTATACTTGTAATCTTGTTCTAAGAGAAAGGAAAGAATAGCAGTTTAATAACCAATCCTTGTTGTTCCTTGTTGCTTTCTTCTTTATTAACCCTAACCCTTGTGTGTTTCTTGATAAGAAACCGTTTATACTTTGTTTAAAGGTATCCGATTCACAACACTTGTAATGTAAGTTAGCTAGTTAATGTATAAATAGGCTAGATCTCTCAAGATGTTGAGAGAGACCAATTGTGTTATTCATTTGTCATCATTTGTAAACCTTAAATGAGAAATGAATAGAAAACAGTTGCCCAAAATCCTATTATCCTTCTCTCTCTCTCTCTCTCTCTCTCTCTCTCTCTCTCTCTCTCTTCTCTCTCTCTCTCTCTCTCTCTCTCTCTCTCTCTCTCTCTCTCTCTCTCTCTCTCTCTCTCTCTCTCTCTCTCTCTCTCTCTCTCTCTCTCTCTCTCTCTCTCTCTCTCTCTCTCTCTCTCTCTCTCTCTCTCTCTCTCTCTCTCTCTCTCTGTTCTAACAGTTTCATTGTTCATCCAAGAAACATTGTTTCTCAATCAAGAATTTGTTAATTGGTATTGTTTGTCACAACAAACTGATGCGGTGAGCATGGAGAAGATGTCGGCAACAAAGTTTGAAATTGAGAAGTTCACCAGAGTTAATGATTTCGGTTTATGGCGCTTGAAGATGTGATCCTTTCTTGTTCAACAAGGTTTTCTAGAAGCGTTAAAGGGAGGATGTGATATAGATGCTGCATTGATGGAGAAGGATAAGACAACAACGATCGAGAAAGCCCACAGTACAATTGTTCTGATTTTTGGTGATAAGGTTCTCAGGTAGGTTTAGAAGGAGACGATGACAGCTGTTGTTTGGCTGAAACTCGAAGGATTGTATATGACAATGTCCTTGGTGAATCGTTTATACTTGAAGCAAGATTTGTATTCATTCAAGATGAATGAATATAATGCGTTGACGGAGCAGCTGGATACGTTCATCAATCTGATTCTTGATCTTGAAAATATTGATGTTACCATTAGTAACGAAGATCAAGTGTTATTATTATTGTGTTATTTACCTAAGTTGCATCCTCACTTTAAATAAACCCTATTGTATGGAAGAGAGTCTCTGACCTTTGAAGAAGTTCAAACAACCTTGTATTTGAAGGATTTGAACGAAAGAAATTAGCAAAAAATATCACCATCAGTTGGCAAAGGGTTATCCGTGAAGGGGAAATCCTCGAAGAGAGGTGGTAGGCTTGAGAAGAAGAAAGGTGAAACTCAGCAGAAGTCTTATGGTGGTGATATTTCTGGTGTTAAGTGTTATCAATGTAAGAAGGAGAGTCACACGAGAAATGTGTGTTCTGAGTGCCTGAATAATCATGGAGGTAAGGACAATGGCAATGCAGCTATTGTACAAGATGATTATAAATCATCTGATGTCCTTATGGTGTCGAGCAATAAATCTTGAAAATAATGGATTATGCATTCATGATGTACTTGGCATATAACTACAAACAAGAATGTCTTTGAAGAATTATATGATCAAGACGGTGGATCAGTGCTGTTGGGAAATAATAAAGCTTGCAAGATTGCAGGTATTGGATCTGTGAGATTCAAGCTCCATGATGAGTCAATAAGGCTATTGACCGGTGTTAGGTATGTACCTGACCTTAAGAGGAATTTGATTTCTCTTGGTGAATTCGACAAGAAATGATATATCTTCAAAGGAGAGCAAGATACCCTGAAAGTCGTGAAGGAGTCGAAGGAAGTCTTGAGAGGCGTGAAGAAACAAGACTTGTACACCCTTGAGGCTGAGGTTATAAGTGGTTTAACAGATTTTGCATCCACAAAACCTGTGTCAAAGACATAATTATGGCACATGAGATTGGGCCATGTCAGTGAAAGAGACCTGGTCAAAATGAGGAAACAGAACCTGCTAGGTGGTGACAAAGTCGAGAAGTTGGAGTTTTGTGAACCTTGTGTATTTTGCGAATCCTGTAGGGTGAAGTTTAGCAAAGGTAAACAAAGAACACATGAATCCCTTGATTGCATTCATGCTGATCTTTGGGGGCCTGCAAGAAATCCTTCACATTCAGGTGCAGGGTATTTTCTATCCATACTTGATGACTATTCCAGAAAATTATGGGTATTCATTCAAAAGACTAAGGATGAAACTTTTGAGAATTTTAAAAGTTGGAAGATTCTGGTCGAAACTCAAACTGGCAAAAAGGTTAAGTGGATGACAATCGACAATGGCCTTGAGTTCTGCAATGAAGCTTTCGACATTTACTATGTCGAGTATGGGATTACAAGGCATAAGACTGTAGTAGGCACTCCTCAACAAAATGGCTTAAGTGAGAGATTCAATCAAACAATCCTTGAAAGGGTTAGATGCATGTTGGTTAGTGTTGGATTGAAGAAGGTGTTTTGGGCGGGGCTGTTTCGGTAGCAGCTTATCTGATAAATAAATGCCCCCCGACTGCCTTAGGAATGAAGACACTTGAAGAAGTTTGGTCAGGTCAACCACCAGATCTCGACAAATTGAGAGTATTTGGTTGTTTAGCCTATGCTCACATTAAGCGAGACAAGGTCGAACCTAGAGCTCTGAGATAACCTGTAGTAGGTACTCCTTAACAAAACGGCTTAAGTGAGAGATTCGATCAAATAATCCTTGAAAGGGTTAGATGCATGTTGGTTAGTGTTGGATTGAAGAAGGTGTTTTGGGCGGGGCTGTTTCGGTAGCAGCTTATCTGATAAATAGATGTCCCTCGACTGCCTTAGGAATGAAGACACCTGAAGAAGTTTGGTCAGGTCAACCACCAAATCTCGACAAACTGAGAGTATTTGGCTGTTTATCCTATGCTCATATTAAGCGAGACAAGGTCGAACCTAGAGCTATGAGATGCATGTTCCTTGGATATCCTGAGGGAGTTAAAGGTTATAGGTTGTGGTGCCTAGAACCAGGTCACAAAAGATGTATCACAAGTCATGATGTAGTTTTCAATGAAGTCAAGATGGCGTTCAAGCAAACTGGTGATGTTGGTCGAAGTGCTGAAATCTCTAAAGAGGAGCTGGAACAGGTAGAGATTCCTGTTGAGGTGGGGCATAGTGATGCTGAAGTGCATCACTCAGATGAAGTTGAAGAAGAAGAGCAAGATGCTGAAGAGACTAAGGAAATTGCCGATAACTACCTACTGGCAATAGATAGGTCGAGAAGAATCATCAAGCCACCTTAGAAACTTGGTTATGCAGATCTTATAGTTGTTGCTTAAATATTTACAAGTGAGGTACTTAAGGAAGAACCTAAAGACTACAAGGAAGATATGAGGAGTTGAAACAAGACTGAATGGCGAAAAGCCATGGATGACGGGATGAAATCTCTTCATGATAATAACACTTGGGAGCTGATTGAGAAACCTGCAGGGGCCAAGTTAGTCAGTTTTAAGTGGATTTTCAAGGTCAAGGAAGGAATCAAAGGAGTGATGTCGAAGTACTTTAAGACAAGGTTGGTTGCTAGGGGGTTTAGTCAGAAAGAAGGCGTCAACTTCAATGATGTGTTCTCACCTGTTGCAAAGCATAGATTCATTAGAATATTGTTAGTCATGGTGGCAAAGTTCGACCTGGAACTTGAACAAATGGATGTGAAGGCAACCTTCCTGTATGGTAATCTAGATGAAACGATCTTGATGCGACAACCTGAAGGGTATGCAAGCTAAATAGGTCTTTGTATGGACTGAAATAATCTCATCGACAGTGGAACAGGAGATTCGACAAGTTCATGGCACATATTGATTTCACTAGGAGCCAGTTCAATCACTGTGTTTACTTCAGATTTCGACCTGGAAACTCACTTGTTATTCTATTGCTTTATGTGGATGATATCCTCATAGCTAGCAATAATGTCGAGGATGTAATGAAGGTGAAGGCTGAACTCAGTAAGGAGTTCGAAATGAAGGATCTGGGAGATGTCACCAGGATTATTGGGATTGACATCCGAGAGATAGAAAGCAGTCAAAGTTATGCTTACCTCAAGAGACATATCTATGGAAGGTTCTCAACAAGTTTGGTATGTCGACTTCAAAGCCTGCTGTGACTCCGACAAATCCTCAGTTTAAGCTTAATAATACTCAAAGTACGAGTACCGAAGCTGAAAAATCTATATGAGTAGCATTTCACATGCTAGTATAATGGGTTCTTTGATTTATGTTATGGTTAGTACGAGGCCAGACATAGCGTATGTAGCGATCCTTGTAAGCAGGTATATGGAAAATCCTGGAAAGTCACACCAACAAGCCTTAAAATGGATTCTCAGGTACATAAATATATCTCTAAGTCGAGTCCTGATTTATGGTGGAGCCTGTGGTAATGATAGCAAAGTCGAAATCGAAGGATTTATAGTCTATGATTATGCAGGTTGTATGGATTCTAGAAAATCTATTTTTGGATATGTGCTCACTATGTTCGGCACGATGATCAGTTGGAAAGTGACGCTTCAGAAGGTTGTTGCCTTATCAACCACTGAAGCATAATATATTGCCTTCACTGTAGTTGTGAAAGAAGCATTGTGACTTGAAGGTTTTGCAAAGGAGTTGAAACTTCAAGGTCGAGTTATCACTGCTAAATGTGATAGTCAAAGTGCAATACACATGTCGAAGAATTCAACCTATCATGAGCGAACCAAGCATATCGATGTAAGGCTCCACTTTATCAGAAAGATAATCGAGCATGGGGAAGTCCAAGTGCTGAAGGTTTCGACTGATGACAATGTTGATGTTATGATCACCAAGACATTATCGAGTTGCAAGTTTTTCCACTGTATTCAGTTGATAAAGTTGATGATGAAAGCTAGTTTATTCCCTGTTGTTTGTAGTTAGTTCCAAGGTGGAGATTTGTGAGACATTGGATTGAACTCTAGTTATGTCGACTGGGATGTTGTCGACAGGGATAACTTTCAAGTTTCGACAGGGGACAAGCATGAAGTCGAAGATGATTCGCATGTTGACATCTAAGTGTTACATATGCTAGTCAAAGTTAGTTATAATATGTTTTGTCGAATTAGTTCTTGTGTTAAGGATCCAATTATTTAGTTAGCTTGTAATGTAAGTTAGCTAGTTAGTCTATAAATAGTCTATATCTCTCTGATTGTTGAGAGATGTTAATTGCGTTATTCATTTGTAATCATTTGTAAACCCTAAATGAGAAAGTGAATAGAAAACAGTTTTCCAAAATCCTATTCTCCTTCTTTCTTCTTTATTCTTTCTTCTCCCTCTCTTTATTCTAACCGTTTCATTATTCACCCAAGAAACTCCGTTTCTCAATCAAAAATTTGTTAATTGGTATCATTTGTCATAACACTGGTAGATACTCCCTTTCAGATTAATGTTAAATATCATCGTGATGATTGTGATCTTTTGTCTGATCCCTTATTGTATCGACAACTTTTGGGTATCCTTAATTACTTGACTATTACTCGCCCTAGCATATCTTTTGTTGTTTAGTAGGTAAGTCAATTCATGCATTCTCATTGCCATCTTCACTTAGCTGCGGTCCATCGTATAATTCACTACTTGAAGTGAACCTTTCAACGTGGATTATTTTTTCCCGTTGGAATTTATATTCAATTGAGCGTTTATAGTGATGCTAATTGGGCTGGGTGTCTTGATACTCATCGATCTGTCACTAGTTGGTGCATGTTTTTTTTATTTTTCATCGATCTCTTGAAAAAGCAAGAAGCAAGCAAGAGTTTCTAAATCCTCTTTGAATCAGAGTATCGTGCCATGTCTAATACTTGTTCAGAAATACTTTGACTTCATGTTCTTTTGAATGAACTTGAATTCCCTCGAGCAATGCCAACTTCACTTTATGCTGACAATACAAGTGTCATCCAAACTGTTGCAAATCCAGTTTTTCATGAACACACGAAACATATTGAAGTCAATTGTCATTCAATTTGTGATGCCTATAATATTTAACAAATATCAGTTCCTCATAGTAGTATTCAATTTCAGGTTGTAGATATTTGAATGAAGGTAGTTCCTTATCCACATCATGAGTTTCTTATCAACAAATTAATGTTGCTTGACCAGCTGTATCAATTTGAGAGATGTTAACATAGAATGATTTTATACGATTTAATTCTCTTAATTGTATATATTTTTTATTTCTAAAATAGACTAAAAAATCAAATAGAGATTATTTGTAATTACGAGAAAGAATATGAAACTAGAATTTATTACATTTTTTACATTGGCTTTTTTCAAACTCGAAACAAAAATAGCCGAGGACACCGATCGTTATTTGGTCTAGTAGCGATTGGCGTTGGAGTTGTTGGTAACATACATAGTAAAAAAACATTGAAAAACAAATTGTATACTATATTTTCTATACAAATCTTTAAAAACAGAAATCAATAAAAACAATTTACAACCAACTAAAGCTAAGAAAATGGATAAAATAAACTCCATAATACAACACACAATTACAAAATTACTACTCACAGAAAATTGACTTGAACATTGTTAAAGAACACCAACATGAAAGCAAACATCACAACTTTCAATACCATTTACAATACAAGAAAACATGGAAAATTTATTACACAGTATGATAGCATAGCAATTTCAATCCACATGGCCTTATTCTTATAATGTATCAGAATCTGAAAACTATCTACAATCCTCATGAATGAGTGTGTCCAAAAACAAATATGCCAAGCACTTTCTGTTGATCAAAGAAAACTCATAACTTGCCTTAATAAAGGTTCTTCAGCTTCTTCTTCCAAAGAAGAGAAGCTTACGGAATCCTTTCGCCGCTTTTGAAGAGTCCTCCTCATCATTGATCCATTTCTTCCTGTTGTGGTTTGATTCTTGCATTGATTGGTTACTCGGCGGAGGAGTGGAAATTTGTATCTCCGAGACTTTAGGTGGAGTAACATAACGTTCATCTATTTTCTGATTAACCTTTGAATTCGAAGCAGTATATATTAATGGTTTGGTAGGCAATGCAGCAGGAGAAGTTGTGATCATGTCAGTGTTTTGTCGAGGTTGATTGTTATCGCCATGAAGTGAAGATAACTTGTCTGATACTTCTTCACCTCTAGACTGATTTCCTCCGGACGGATGATCGTGATTTGGCAAAGACGGGTTCGTGCGAAGGTGGCGCATATTTTCATGTGGGGTTTCTCTTTCTGAGATCAAAGATCTTGGATGTTTCTCTGGCGATGCCTTGGATACCTCTTCAGTGACTTTTAAATCATGATTGTTGTTGTTTTGTTCAACAGCTTGCACGGCAACAGGTTTGATAGGTAACACTAGTGAGGCTTTTGTTTCATTCTTAGTCTTCGCGTTAGTGCCGGATAGAACTTTCGCTTTTGTTTTACGCGCATCTTCTTTAGGATTAGAAGATTTGACTTCTTTTTGGAGCTGTTTCTTCTGCAAAGGTACCTTATTTGCCTTCAAGGAAGGTTTCTTGGCTGGACTTGATTTTGGTTGACTCGGAGAAACCTTCTGCTGAGTTACTCGAGCAGTAGCGAGGCGATTGATGGTGGAACTCCTAAGGACTGGTTTGTTCGATTTCTTAGTCTCTTCGTTAGATGGATGAATCTTAGGATTCCCTTTCTTTGTAGAATTCTTAGTTTCTGTTCCAGTCTTCTTCGAGGCACTTCTTTCGGCGATTCTTTTCTGTCGCTGGATCATTAACTCTTCCCGTCTCTTTCTAGTTTCTTCTTCCTATTAATTTAAGTGACAAAAAAGGTTAACAAATAACATTCTCAACTATCTTATAGATAATGTTAAGAAAAGAAAAAGTCGAGAAAAGACCGTTGTTACTTGTTAGTTTACCTTCTCGGATTTGCTCTTCGTAACCGTAGTTTTGCTTCCCGGCAATGTTCTACTTCTTGACATGATATCAGACTTGCTTTTCCCAAGAGATGCATTTGGAGCCTTTGACTTTGCATCTTTACTTGAAATTTTCCCATTTTTTGCTCCACTAGTTTTCTTATCCGCACCTTCATGATTAGACGCACGATTTCTATCGGTTCCAACGTCAGAAGGCTTTCTATTTGCTTCAGATAATGCAATGTTATTTTCATAATCCATTTCCATTCTCCAGGGTGTTGCATTCTGCTCCACGGCTGAATCGCGGTCAAGAACCATCAAGAGATCGTCCGGCTCGCGAGAAGTTAAGGTTTCAGTCTTCTTGTGTGAACCTTCTCGTGTTCCATTTGTGAATTCAGTAGCGCCGACAATGTCTGATATCGAGCTTATGTTAGCAGCTGATTGAGAATCAAATTTATTTTGCGACGATCGAGCTTGAATCATGAAAGAGTCGTCAGCCAAAATGTCTTTCTTGTTTTTCTCTACAGGTAAACCATCTGTAGCTGAAGAAGACACATAATATCTACCAGGCTCTTCGTTTCTCCGAGAAAACATCAAATCCTCTTCGGTACTTTTATTTTTCTGCATAAATGAAGGTTCATCCTTCCCTTCCTTGAAGTATTCAAGGCGATTTCGACCCTCATTGTTCAATTCCCTCTGTGTCACAACAAAGGAATCATTTGAAACTACTCGAGTTTTAGCAAAGCCTGCTTCACCATTAAATTCCCTTGACCTTCCATCCTCAATATTTTTGTTCGACATATACTCTTCCTCAAACTTCATCGGCTGTTTTTCTGTATCACGCGTGGAATCATCATCGTCTATCAAAAGAAGATTTTGGAAAGCATCCCAATTGTTACCGTCTTTTATGCCATTGGAATCAGAAACAGTTGAATCATTTAAACTGCCAAGGTGTTTTGCGCTATGTTGTTTCTTATGGTGACGCAAGGTTGATTTGTTTCTTTTCTCAAAAGACGCAACAGCTTCCTCTACCTTGTGTTTCAAGGAATCTCCATTGATAAATTCTTCCTCATTAGACAAATTCTCGTCTGTGATACTACCCTTTTCACCATCTCCTTTAGAGGTTATATAGTTTATATTACGTATAACTACTTTCCTCGAGGACTTCTTTCCATGCTTCTTTTTGTGCATACGCTCCGCTGACGAGTTCTTTTTGCTTTGCTTTGAATCAACATCCGAATCACTCTCGTAGCTAGACTCAGACGATGTAGCTGATTCATCTTCTTCAGAGCGCTCCACTACTTGAGATTGTTTGTTTTTCTTCTTCTTCTTTTTCTTATACGATGTTTTATCATTGTGAGACCGATCCTCGTTTGGAGGCCATTGCATATTCCCCGGAAAATATGAAGAGGGAGGAACCTGCATACCAGGATACATATATCCTTGGTATGGAGGCATTTGTTGGAATGCATGACCTTGAAAATTGTGAATGTATTGCGGATGATGATTCGGCCACGACTTTGGCATTTGAGCCCTTCCATCGCTTGACGGAGTTTGACCTGATGCTGGCAAGGTATCATCTGCAAAAATAAATTTTTTCTAAGTTACTATGTAACATCGGCACCTCTGAAAAAAGGCGTGTCTGCGTCGATGTCTGTGTTTGAAACATGAGCCTTAACTTATATGTAAGTATGAATATGATAAGCGCTTAGTAGTAAGGGAGGAATACCTTGGCCAATGTCCAAACTGGCATGGCTTGGGGTTGACTCATCTTCACCCGCGAGTACGATTCCAGAAGTTCGTAAGTAAGGCAACACGGGTTGAGAAGACACCTGCATGGCTGCGATCTCATCCATCCAAAGCTTGTCTTCATTCTTTTGTTTGCATAGCTCTAAGAAATTCAAGCATGCTTCCCTACACGAGATACAGAATCATATTAAACAACAAAACAAACTGTTCTAATGGATGAATGTTACTATTCTCCAATACGCTCACGGACCTTAAACGTGAAGCTCCAAAAGCATCGGCGAAACAAATAAGATCATCCATTGATTCTGGATGATATCCCGCAACTAAAGCACGTGCATAGGCCATTGCTTGTTCTTTACAAAGCATAGCTTTACGGTTGTCTAGAACACGTTGAAGGCGAACCCTACAATAAACCATCGACGGAAATTTATCCAACTATATTGTAGATACTTCCTAAAGAGTACAAAGATGTATTCACATACAAGGAAAACATCAAATATATACCTCGAATTCTCTTCATGTCCATCTCGATTGGAGGAATTAGTCGACCTTTTGACACGCCCTTCAGCATATGACAGATTTCCTGTTAATTCACTTGGAACTTGTGTGATTCATGCAATCAAAAGAAAGATTAAGGCACCAATGTGATTATGATTTCTCATCCATACCTTCTACCTCACTTGATTGAACTGAACCTTCAATCTGCACAATCTCCTTTTCTATAGTCACAAACCTCTCTAGAACTTCTGGAGTGCTTACAAATCTAACAAACCTATATAAAATGAACCAAAACAAACACACATTATTGATCCATTTCGTATAATATCCCACACCGCAGTTTTAACCGTAACTATTTCTAAAGTTACAAATTTGACTCATCTGTGCTGAGACGAGCTGACATTGGAGGAAAGAACTCAAGAGATGGGAAACTCAAAGCCAACTGGGAGGGACTGTACAGGATCAAGACCAGCACGGGAAATGGGGCCTACACTCTAGAAACTCTGACCTGTGAATCCATTCTATAATTTGGTTCTCTAGAGTGATCTATGAAGCACAGACACCCCAAACACTGTCCAAACACGACACCGACACTGACACGGCGACACCAATAATAATTTGTAAAATAAATAAATTAAACGTAATCTCAAGTGTCAGTGTAGGTGTCCGACACTGACATATTTTTTTCGAGGCTTTGTGATTGTGATACGTCGTCGGTGTAAAACTTTTTACATTAACAATGTGAAAACTAAACTCTACTTTCAACCAAATGAATCAAAAACAAACAATTGTTACAGAAACCAAAAGAGAACAAAAAAATAACCTTTGCAGGGTGGCTTTGGTGAACCATGGAGCAAATGTACCAACCGGATGTAGTGTAATGGAATAGCCACCTTTTGAAATCTGATCTTTGGCACATTTAAGGTGAGAAAGAAAAGGTTCCAACAGCCCAGAAGCTAATCTTTCACTCACACCACCAGCAACAATCACCAAGTCACATCTTCAACACAGAAACACAAAAAGTCAAAACCACAAAATAAAAATCAAATCTTTTTCCTTTTCCTACAATTGATCTAAAGTTAAGAAAAAGAACCTTGTTCTTGTTGGTGTGAGTTGAAAAAGGGCATGATCAAGACAAGAACTTGGATCCATAACTACAATGTTATTGAGATCCCAACCTTAAAACCTTAAAGTAATAACACCAAACCTCATCTACAAACCAGATCCTTAAAAGTCTATGTTGATCATCCCTACGAATTATGATGCTTCACATGAAGATGTTACGTAGTGGGTCCAATCCAACAGAACATGTTTCATTGTGTTTCTTTTATGACAGATAAACACATGTTTTTTGGCAATCCAATTGAATCTGATCCAAATGTAAGAGTGTGGTTGAGAGGTCCAATCTTGTTAACTTGTGATCCAAGAGAGTTGTTTCACTTTCTATATTGGATTAAGTTGTCGGTGTCATTCACAGGTAAAGTGTGAGTGAGGGAGTAAATGAGCAGCAAAGAATAATCACACTTGTTGCTTTCAATGTTACACTTGTCAGTACCAACCACACTAAATGTTGAAAATTTGTCAAATTTCTTCGTTAGATCTATTTTTCGTATGTATTTATGATTTATGGTTTTGTTAGATCTAAATTTCTTCAATGATTTTTTTTTTAAATATTAGATATATTTTGCGTGCAACTGCATAGACTAATCTCTTAAATTGAATAAAACTTTAAAAGATAGCAAAACTCTTTCTCAAGAAAATTTAACACTGCATCCAACTCAAAACCTCTGATTAAGCTGGAATAGATCCTTATATGAATTTTGTTAGAATTATAAGTGTTTCTTTGTTATAAAAATGGTTATTTTAAAAAGGATTATCGTAAGAAGAGGAGCAATGTAATTGTTTCAACCTAACCTTAAAATGTAAACACGATAAAAAATGAATATTAATGTTTAGGCCATAACAGTTGTTTGTTCCAATCTATTGTTCTCAATGATTGGGGTCAATTAATTAGAAGAAGCTAGGTGTCTATAAGATTGCGCTTTTGGTACAAACAAATGTAAATCTCCACAAAAAGGAAAACCGACAAATAGTAGAAATAACCATAGCTCACCGATTATGATGACAAAACAAGTTATGGGAAACTTTGTTTCTTCTACTTTTTAAAAATAACTTTCCAAATGAGGATATGTAAATAGAGTTGTATTTGTATAAATTTGTGAATTTTTTTTATGGAAATAACCATATTTTTTAATTTTATTTCATTTTTACCACATAATTCTCAAAATAATTTATTTTTAAATGAAAAAATTTAGAACGCGGAGGTGTTTTCAAATAAATTGGTGACTTCATTTAAAAAATAAGAATTGTCTTCGATTGAATTAATACTTTATATTTTAAGTGATAAAATTGACGTCAATCCATATAGCACATTAGTATTTAAAAAAATAAAATTAAAATAACATATTATTATAAAAAATAAATATAAAATGTTAATATTTAATTTAAATTATTTTTATAAACGATAATATTTTTAACGCTAATGAGGGCGATTGGATTGATCATACTAATCACCAGTTCCACACCCCCTAACTATCCTAATTCGTCGCGCTCGCTGTCGATTCATCCTATATGTTTGAGAATTTGAGGTTTCAGGAACATCACCATCACTAGATTCCCTAATAAGTTCTTGCATTTCTAATTAGTGTTGAGTATGCATTGACGCGCTGTCGTAATTGGGTTTGTGGCCCATGATTCAATCATTTTATTCGATGAATTTCTTAATCTCATACTTTGTTGAAGACATCTTGATTCATGCTCACCACACCTGTTTATTGAGATAATCGATGTCAAGAACAAAATAAATCTGAGAGAAAGAGAGTTTCTTGATCAAGCAAGAAATAATTATTCACTTTTCAAAGAGAGAGAAGAGAGAGAAAACAAAGTTGATTATGACGGTTATTGCATTCACTTTCTCATTGAACGTTAAATGATTATAAGTGAAACAAAATAACAATCAACCTATCTATTAACAAGTGAGAAAACATCTTATTTACAGACTACTAGCATATGTATGTTATGCATGAAGAAAACACTTATACATGACATACGTAGCTACTACATAACATAATACATAAGTTATCTTCGACTACTGCATGTTTGAACAAACTTCGTCTACAACATGCACATTCGACCCTGTCGAATCCTAAATCTCCCCGTGTCGAGACTGGAGTTCGATCTAATACAACATCAAGGTTATAAGATCAACAATATATCAATGAACACAAAATGTACAAGAAGAGGGATAGAATAACCATCCATCAAACGTCCACCAACAAAAGGAGACAAAATTAGAAAGCAACTATACCACTTAAGCTAATATGACGATAAATTAACACAAAATAACAAACAAATACACAACAAATATAAAATTCCCCAAACTTATACAAATTTATGAGGATAAACAACAAAAATATGGTAGTAAATCGAGCCAAAAAAGGCACAAGAGAATACCACTATTTTAATGTGAAAAAACCTCAATGTGAGAGTGAAAAACTACGGGTTATCCATACCAAAAAAATAGCTCAACTATAATCAAATAAAGGTACAAGAGAATCTCAAAGCATTGCACAAACTAGCGCTAACAACAAACAAACTACAAGTAAACTAGTTTATAAATAAGAAACAATAAGCTGAAAAATACCCAAAACTGCAACTTTAGTGCACAACCAATATCTCTTAGCTCACATTTTGTTTCGAAGATCTGAATTGTCAAAAGGTAGAGACAGTTATTGCGAACCTACCTTACAATAAGAAGCTCGATCCAACGATTAACGAATCAAGAATCTCTGTTTTACTAAGACTGGTTACAGAAAAACAAAAATTGATTTCTCTCATCTTTTCTTTTCTATCTTTTGAAGCTGAATTTTTTACCTTCCTCTCTCTCTCTCTCTCTCTCTCTCTCTCTCCCTCTCTCTCTCTCTCTAGCCTAAAATGTCTATCTCCACTTATGTAAGTGGGACCAAAATGGGCTAACTGTTAGCTCCTAAATTCGACGTCTCAGTTAGAAAGAAGCTATTTAAGACAAAAAAGGTAAAAGATAGGTTGAGACCAAAAGAATGGACGAAAGAAGCAAAATAGCTAAGTCGAAGAACTCACTCAGAAGCCAAGAGTTCGACCGCCTGCTGAGACAAATGGTTTGTCGAAGTATTTGAAATTTGAATATTGGAGGGAACGATTTTACTTGTGGAAAATTGAGGGAGACACGTGTCACCTTATGAGTAATAGATCCCTGCATTTGAGACAAGTGGCAGAAGGAGATTATGGTGGAGGTTATGAGAGGTTATTTTTTGTTACTATAAATAGAGTGTCTTAGACATATCCAGAGTGTGTTGCAATTTACTATTGTACAAATTACTCTTGAAACTACTCCAAATATCCGAGTGTAGAGAAAGCGAGTATTGTAAGAGAATGTACATGATGTAAACACACCATCTTTTAACTTAATGCAATTTACTTTTTTACTTTAAGTTTTACAAAGCCTTTTATTATCTTTATTGTCTTTACCCCTTTTTTCCTCCTTACCTTATTTCTTTCCTTCCTATGCAATTCTTTCTCTTCGTCCTCAATCTAACTTCACCCTTACCAACAAACTTTTTTCTCTTTTATTAGAAGCCTTACTTTACCTTGAAATTAACTCGTAGTCGAATAGATGTTCTTTTAGGGTTCTTTTATCCTAACACTGTTCGAGCGTGGAACTTGAATAAACTCGTAAAACCAAAAAATAAATCTTTTAGCACATGTCCTAGGATCAATCTGATCGATCCTGTGAGTCACCAAAGTTAGATTTGGAAGATCAGCGGTTGTTTTCCGATTTTCAAGGGAAACAAAATGGCACGCCCAGTGGGACAGTGCTAGAAAATCCGTTTTACAAAACTAAATTTATATAAAGATTGTAGTCATACTGGTCCTCTTCGTGAAAGGTATACTTTTATGTTACTAAGAAGTGGTAGAATTGTCACTGTGAACGAAGAGACGCGACCAAAACGAAACAGTAGGAACATGGCTACAGATACGAACCAGCCAGATAACCCCAACCATCAAGGAGACGGTTCCATCGAAGGAGTAAGAGACGAGGGAGTTCCCCCTATGATACCGTCGACTGGAGAATAAACGGTGCTTCTTGTGAGGCCAGTGCCGACACCTTCCGTACTTGGGGTTGGATCGACGGTGATAAGACCTTATACTTAACCAGTATTAGAATATATCGGTCATCAAACATCGAACCCTCAAATTTTGTTAGGAGGAAGTTCGACGTCCAGGAAGTTTGGTCCCCCTGGTTTCACACAATCACCAAGAAATCCCCCATATGGGATGCCCACCGCTATGATGCAAGGGATCCAAAGTGCACCCCCATATTCTCGGATCAGGCGATGGCTTCGCTGCTACAAGGGTCAGGATCAAGTGTGAACATGGGTCGAAACTCCCAAAGCCAGAGTTTAGGGTATTCGACGCAAGGCCCCAATTTGACCAACACCTCAGTTGCTTGTTTGAGACAGCAGATGGATGAAAGTAACCTACAGATGGTTCAGACTTTGTCACAAACCATGGTTGAAATATTTCAGCTATTAATCCAAAATACAACCCAGACCAATCAACAATTGGCGGTACAACTAACGAGATTGGCTGAATTTATGGGGGTACCTCCCTTAACTAGAAACCAAGCCGCAGTAGTGGATGTCTCACGAGACAACTTGGCGAATATGGTAGAAGTCGACGTAGGAAACCAAGGAAGGACAGTCCCTCTGGTAGTCGAAGGGCTTAGAGAAGAGCCTTTGCAAAACCAACCCCGTGGCTTAGGAGAGAGAAATCCAGGAGTAGTGGTTGTGAATCGAAACCAAGACGCAGATAATGTAGTCCAGCATGTTCGTCGAAACAACATAGCCATAAACAATAATCTAGCGGCCATGGTCGAGAGAATTATGGCCAGAAATGGGTTAAACACTGGTTTCACCAGGCCAAACTATACTTCACCCATAGTAGACTATATCCTTCAGGCGGAGTTACCTCCTAGGACGAAAGTACCTAAATTCACTAAGTTTTCAGGAGATACGACGGAATCCACCGTCGAACATGTGGCTCGTTACCTAATCGAGGCTGGAGAGATAGCGAACGATGAAAGCCTTAGGATAAAATACTTCCCAAGTTCTCTTACTAAGAACGCATTCACCTGGTTCACAATGCTTCCCCCTAACACGATATGTAACTGGACCCAGTTAGAGCGTTTGTTCCATGAACAGTTCTATATGGGTCAGACTAAAATTAGCTTAAAGGAACTAGCTAGTGTGAAGCGTAAGTTCTCTGAACCAATAGAGGAGTATCTTAATAGGTTCCATTTGCTTAAGGTCAGATGCTTCACGCAGGTCCCTGAAGTCGAAATGGCTGCCGGTGGTCTCGACTACTCTATTAGGAAAAAGTTGGACACCCAGTACCTAAGGGACACGGCCCAATTAGCCGATCGAGTTCGACAACTCGAAAGACTCAAAGACGAGAAGGCTAAGTTTAATAAAAATAAAAAGGTAGCTTTTGTCGAATTTAATGATAACGTCGAAGGTCTGTGTGATGAGTCTATGAGTTTCGACGATGGTGAAGTGGACCTTGCTGAACTCAAGCAAGGACCACCTTACTTGTGCAAAGTATTAGCTCCCCCACAAGGGAAGAGTTATGTCGAATCTGAAAAGAATGATAGGTTCCCAAAGAAAACATATACCTTCGACATCACAAAATGTGATGAAATCTTCGATTTGTTAGTTAAAGACAGACAAATGATAGTGCCTTATGGCGCCAAAATTCCGTCCATAGAACAAAGGAAGAAAAGAGGGTTTTGTAAATATCATAACTTCTTGGGTCATAAAACATCTCAATGTTTTCTTTTCAGGGACCTCGTTCAGAATGCGATCCAAGAAGGACGTCTAAAGTTCGGAGAGAAAGCTGGTGGCCAAATGAAGGTCGACTCAGATCCTCTGCAAACGGCAGACGCAAATTACACAGAGCCAGTCGAGGCTAATATGATCAAAGTTGTCAACGGTTACGACTTCTCAATCGAAGTAACAGAGGCTGCTGGCAATCCCATAGACGAAGCTGTAATGGCGAAAGTCACCATCAGCTTCGAACAAGAGAGCTGTGTCGAAATAGAAGTTGATAGCTATGACCAGAGGGATGAAACCAAAGGCCCAAGCAACAGGAACAATCTGGGTTGGGAGATAGTGACCAAGGAGACAGCTGATGACTTCGTTAAGATTGATGAAGCCACCAAAGGCGTGGAGTTAAGCTTGAAGAAGCTTAATCTGGCCAAAGAAATTGAAATTAACATGGTTCAAATCACTCAACATGAGGAGGTAGCGGATAGTGAGTCAAACTACCAGGAAACACACACAAGGGAAGCCTACCCAGAGCAGGAGGAATCCATCATTTCTTTCCTTCACCGCTGCCAGGAGAAAGGTTCTAGTGTGATGCTCTATCCCCGATGCAGTGCCATATTCGACAAGAAGGCTGCACAAAAGCTGGAAGGGACACGAAGGCTGAGGCAAGAAAATGAAAGGCCAAGATTCTACCCTCGAAGAGGCCTTCAGCAGAGATCTAACCCTCGCATAAGACCTCCGATGAACAAGCCCACTAGCTTTAAGCCCAATGCTGAGGCCACTGATGGAAAGTCGACGAAGCCCAATGAGAACAAGCAGCAAGGGCATAAGAGACGGAAAAACTTTGAAGTACAACGAGGATCTTTGTTAAGCTATCGAAAAGAATTTCAGTCTTCAAAGACTGCTCATGTGTCAGAAAATTACAAAGGGAAGAATCCCATGTCTCGATCCCAATGGAGACGTGAGCATAGAAGAAGGAAAGCATATAGAGAAGGTGCACATAAAGACCAACCACAATCCAGCACCAATATTCCCATTAAACAGGAGGGTCGAACAAAGGCTTTTGGGAAGACACCTGTAGGAAGAAAGTTGTTTCCAACACAGGTCGAAGAACAAAGAAAATCGGTCGACAATGAAATGACCGATAATTTTGATGAAGATTCTGATGATACGTTGGATATTTTGGTCAACGTAGTATCAGTAATGCCCAGAGAATTCGACAGGGTTTCAGTAGTTGAGAACTCAGACGCATATACGGACTGGGAAATAACGGCTCATAAGCCGGTATGCTATTATGTAATGAACAACGACTGTGTCGAGGAGCAAAATGCTTTCTTTGAACGGCCAACGGAGGCGATGAAAAACCATCTGAAGCCTCTTTATATTACGGCACAAATAGAAAAGGTCCCAGTTAACAAAATACTGGTGGATTGCGGCGCTACGGTAAACTTAATGCCGCATTTTCTGCTGAACAAAATTGGGAAAAGTGAGACAGACACCAAGCCACACAACATGGTGCTATCAAACTATGAAGGGAAAGTGGGTTCGACCATGGGGGTCATTCAGGTGAATGTCACGGTCAGAACCATCACCCGCCCAACTGTCTTCATGGTGGTGGAGACCACTGCCAATTATAATCTATTACTTGGAAGAGAATGGATCCATGGAGTGTGGGCAGTACCATCGTCGATGCATCAGAGGATCGCCATCTGGAGACCAGATGGTATTGTCGAAAACATCGAAGCGGATCGGGGGTACTTTAAAGCACATATAAACCATATTGATAGAGGACAGTTTGACAAACATTTGACCGGTATAGGGTCATGTGAACCTGCAGACTTCGACTTTACACCTAATAACGAAGTGTATTGCTCGTCATATCTGCATCCCGTCGAAGGTTTTCGATGGGACAAGGAAGTTCCATGGGAAAGGCTACCATACCTGGGCGAACTTCCCATAGACCCCACTGGCTGGGGAAGTGAGTTCGGCGATGATGACTGAAGCCGCAGCGCTTCAAACGATTTCGGCCTACGTGGCCGAAAATAAACTACAAACGGCCTTGGAGGCCGCTAATAATGAAATGGCTGAGGGGGCCAACGAAAAATCCAAACAAGCAGGTCCAGTTGGGTATTTCGACCCGAAGATTCAATACGAGGGGCAGAGACTCGACGCCATATATGACGATGAGCCTTTGGGTTTTGAGAAGGATCCCTTGGCCAGCGACGTTAAAATGTTGGCACAAGAACCACTTGAGGAAGTCGACCTGGGAGATGGAGTGATTAAAAGACCAACTTATATCAGCGCCAACCTCGACCCCCAACTTAGGGTCGAGACCATCCAGTTGCTACGAGAATACAGGGATTGTTTTGCTTGGGACTACGACGAAATGCCAGGTCTAAAGAGAGATCTAGTCGGGCATAGTCTACCAATCAAGCCTGGAAAAAAACCAGTCAAGCAGAATCCAAGGCGTTTCGCCCCTAAGATCCTCTCAAAAATAAAGGAGGAAATCGAAAGACTCATCCGATGCAAATTCATCCGTATGACCAGGTATGTCGAATGGCTAGCAATTATTGTACCAGTCATAAAGAAAAACGGATCTTTAAGGGTCTGTATAGACTTTAGGGATTTGAATTCAGCAACCCCTAAAGATGAGTATTCGATGCCAGTGGCAGAAATGTTAGTCGATTCAGCTGCTGGCCACGAATACCTTAGCATCCTGGATGGATATTCTGGTTACAACTAGATTTTCATTGCTGAGGATGACGTTCCTAAAACGTCGTTCCGTTGCCCAGGGGCCTTAGGCACTTACGAATGGGTAGTGATGCCTTTTGGCCTAAAGAATGCTGGGGCAACGTACCAGCGGGCGATGAATTCGATTTTCCATGACTACATTGAGTCCTTTATGCAAATTTACATTGATGACATTGTGATAAAATCAGTGTCAGGAAAGGCTCATATGGAACACTTGCGCAAATCCTTCATGAGAATGAGGAAATTTGGCCTCAAGATGAATCCCCTCAAGTGTGCATTCTGTGCGCAAGCAGGAGATTTTCTGGGTTTCGTAGTCCACAAGAAGGGGATCGAAATCAACCAAAACAAAACGAAGGCCATCATGGAAGCAAAAGCGCCATCCAACAAGAAGGAACTTCAATATTTACTAGGCAAAATAAATTTCCTAAGAAGGTTCATATCGAATCTCGGCGGAAAAACACAAGCCTTCTCACCATTGCTTCGAGCCACTAAGGAGAAGTTCGAATGGACGAAAGATCAGCAAGAGGCTTTCGACAAGATCAAAGACTACTTGACTCATCCTCCAGTCCTTGCACCTCCATGTCGAAACAAAAACATAAGATTGTACATAGCAGCGTCAGACAAAACTCTGGGGAGCATGCTTGCTCAAGAGGATGAAAGTGGCGTCGAAAGAGCCATTTACTACCTTAGTAGAGTTTTAAATGATGTAGAAACTAGGTATAGTGAGATAGAGAAATTATGCTTATGTTTGTATTTCTCATGTATGAAGTTGAAGCAATATATAAAACCAGTTGATGTTTATGTGTCTTCACATTTTGATGTTATTAAGCACATGTTGTCCAAACCTATTTTGCATAGTCGAATTGGTAAATGGGCATTAGCACTAACTGAGTATTCATTGACTTATAGACTGTTGAAAGCGGTCAAAGGGAAAATAATGGTAGACTTTATTGCCGACTACTCCATAAATGGAAGTACCCTGAACTTTGTTGAACTAGAGCCTTGGAAGCTATACTTTGATGGGTCTAGTCACAAGAATGGGACAGGCATAGGTCTATTGATCATTTCGCCTGACAAAATTCCAACAAAATTCAAGTATAGAGTCGAGGGCATATGTTCTAATAATGAAGTTGAATATGAAGCTTTGATCGCCGAACTTGAAATATTGTTAGAATTGGGGGAAATCCAAGTCGAAATAATGGGAGATTCAGAGTTGGTTGTAAAACAGCTAACAAAGGAATACAAATGCGTTAAAGAAAATCTCATCATGTATTTCGTAATAGCTAACAGACTACTCAAAAAATTTGAAGTCTGTACTATTCGACACATACCACAAATACACAATAAGATAAACAACAACCTAGCGCAAGTTGCCTAAGGATATAGGGTCTCGAAGGAGAACTTGCAAGAAGCAATCGAGGCCAGAGGTAAGGTGGTATCCGTGGGCTTGAGACCATCAGACTTGGAAGTCACGAAATTTGGCTACGCCGACGAGGAAACCTTTGAGATTTTTACAGTCGAAGGTCTGACAGACAAAGATTGGAGGAAACCTCTGGTCGAATACCTTCAGAACCCTTCAGCGACTACAGAACGAAAGATAAAATACCAAGCATTAAGCTACATCCTGTTGGAGAATGAGTTATTTAAGAAAACTTCTGAGGGAATTTTACTTAAATGCCTCAGTGAATCTGAAGCATACTTGGCATTATCCTCAGTCCATGGTAGGACATGCGGAGCACACCAAGTAGGCTATAAGATGAAGTCGCTGCTGTTTCGCCAGGGGATGTACTGGCCTACGATGCTGAAAGATTGCATCGAGTTCGCCAAAGGTTGTCAGGAATGCCAAATTCATGCTGGCATACAGCATGTCCCAGCAAGCGAGTTGCATTCCATAGTCAAGCCATGGCCATTCAAAGGTTGGGCTTTAGACCTTATAGGAGAGATTCGACCTGCGTCTTCCAAAAACCAGAAGTACATTTTGGTAGGGATAAACTACTTTACCAAATGGATAGAGGTTATACCTCTACCGAAGGTAGACCAAGAAGATGTTATCGAACTCATTCAGAAGTATATCATCTACAGATTTGGCCTACCAGAGACAATAACGACAGACCAAGGGTCAGTATTTACGGGTAGAAAGATGCAGGAGTTTGCTAAAGAAATGGGATTTAAACTCCTTACCTCGACACCTTACTATGCCCAGGCCAATGGCCAATTCGAAGCGGCAAACAAAGTGATAATTGGCATGATAAAGAAACAGATTGGAAGCAAGCCTAGGAATTGGCATAAGACATTGGATCAAGTCCTATGGGCATGTCGAACATCCCCGAAGGAAGCAACCAACACTTCCCTTTATCGACTCACTTTCGGCCATGACACAGTATTGCCAGTTGAGATACACATACAGTCAGTAAGAATTCAAAGACATCATGAAATCCCTCAAGAGATTTATTGGGACATGATGCTTGATGAGTTAGTTGACTTAGACGAAGAGAGATTAAAAGCTCTAGAACTCCTGAGAAGACAAAAGAAAAGAGTGGAGAAATCATATAACAAGAAGGTCAAAGCGAAGACTTTCCTGGTTGGAGATTTGGTATGGAGGGTAATCCTGCCGATGGATCGAAAGGTGAGATCCCTAGGCAAGTGGTCTCCAAAGTGGGAGGGACCATTCCAGGTATCGAAGGTATTCTTCAACGGGGCATATGAAGTGACAGAGCTGAGTAGGGACGAGAGGGTATTAAAAGTAAATGGCAAATATTTAAAGAAGTATAAGCCTGCACTTCGAGAGGTGAAAATATCAACAGAATAATTGTCAAAGATAAAGCGAAGCCATAAATGGTAATTTAAAATATGCCAAAATGGCCCATTGTCTTACAAACAAAATAAATGGCTCACAAAGGCCAGTATAATCTTCCCTATTACAAAACCTAACAAATTAAAAAGGAAGATTCGCCTTCATCTTAAGGTAAGTCGATTTTTGAAGTTCGAGACGACTTTGGCATTGAGCCTTATCTGTCCTCAGCTGGGTAACTTCAGATTCCAAACGACAGGCTTCCTCAGCATAGGTGACAGCAGGATCAAGCTCAGCTGTTAAGGATGAGTCGTCGAAGGAAGATAATTCAGCGTTCTTTTTCTTAGCCTTCGCTATCTTACTACGGAGCTTTTTAATCTTCCGTTCCCAACAGGCGATGTTCGCCTCGTTAGTCAGGACCTCTTGTTTATTTTTCTCCTTCGTTTCTTCCAACTCAGCAATCTTCTCCTCAGAGTCGACAACAACGCTCCAAGCGGCAGCTTCGCTGCCAGCCTTCGTCTTAATCTCACCCTCAATATGGGGCAACAATCGACAGTCTTTGTAAACCTGGTTGATCTGGGTACCTACTTCTTGAATAACATTCGCAGCCTTAGGAGTAAGGGATTTAATGTCCACTTTTTGAAGGAGAGCTTTGAGGGGAAGATGGTTGGTAGGGCCCATCTGTAGGAGGGTAAAAAGATCCCCTTTGAAGATCTTTTGCTTGACCTTGTCGAGGGCACTGTCAGTTGGTGGCTTTGAGGTTTGCCCTTCGGAAGTCGAAGTACTGGGAGTACGGCTAGAAGAATGACTTCTCCTAATCAACAAAAGCCTGATGTATTGTCGAGGGTTGGAAACCTTCAACGCATCCAGTTCGGCGAGAGTAAGTTGAGTTTCGCCTGGGAAGAAGTTTGTTGGAATATCCTTTAGGGTAGGAGGAACGAGAGTCTTTGTTGTTTCAGCAGTTTCAGGTTCTTTGACGGAAGTGTCCACAATTTTCAATTCTTTATCTTGGATGTCCTTTATCTTGTCGCCATCCTCCTCCATGTCATCCCCAGTGCCTTTGTCACTGGATTCATGCAATTCAGGTTGGAGCTTAGCCTGATCCTCAATGGCTTGATTACCCTCGACAGCTTTTTCATCCACAGCTACTGTCTGACCCAAAGGGGAGTTGGTCGTATCAGCCAGAGTTGTTTTCCCCTCCAAAGCGTCAACTTCATCATCCACTGTAATGGGGTCAACCTGAGGATTATCGTCTTCATGATCAGAACCGTCAGTCCGAGACTGCTGGGTAGTGGTCTTTGCAGGAGATGGAGGGGCTGTGAAAGAACCAGATTTATTAATTTCACCAAGTGAACTCACACCAGAACCCAAATCAGAAGTGGGATGATAGGTAGGCTCACCTTGGCTATTCAAGGGGTATAGCGACAGAGGAATCGCGGTGAGATTAGATCGTGAAGTTCCAGCATCATCCTAGAAAAGGTGGACATTAGAAAGAATAAAGGCTAAAGAATCACTGCAAAGACCCAAGGAAAGGTAGATGTGTAACATACCTTGACAATTTCGTCAGCGGGACTAGAATTATCACTTTCCATGGGGACAACAACTTGGATCGAAGCATCCCCTACGGGAGCGGGAGTAGGTTCTTGAGGAGGATTGGTAGGTTGAGGTGTGTTGGTTACAACATAAGCGGATGGAGCATCAGGAGCAACCACATCATGGATAATCTTTCTTTTCCTTTTCATTTGAAGACTCTCACGAGGAGACTCATCTTCATCATCGGAATCAATAATAACTTTGGGAGAAGCCCTTTTTAATCTTCTTTGAGGAGTAGGTGGTTTTCGACTAGCCTGAAAGCAATATGAAATGGTGAGATTGATTAAGGAGATCGAGATAGTAAAAAGCTACAGAAGGTTACCTTTTGACCTTCATCTTTGACTTCAGTTCTGGCTGTTGGGGCAGCGTGTTTCGAGGCAACTGAAAAATAGATGATACTACAAACAGTTAGCAACAATAAAGCTCAGAGAGGAAAGTCCAAATCGAAGGGGGATGAACCTTCAAGAATGTCGGATTCGATGCGAACATCTTCGATACTGACATGAAGGTGCCCTTTAAACGTATCGAGTGTATGTTTAGTCGGAACCACCCGCCGTGCTTTGGGCTTAGACTGCTTTCAAAGAATTTTTATAGCGTCTCCACAAATAAACCAATCTGGAAATGGAGGGGCAAGAGCCACGCCAAAACCAGCGGTTGGTAGTCGATGGAATTTTGGGGGAAAAAGTTTAAAGGCAACCTCATACCGTTTCTCGCGAGGAACAGAAGAGGGAATCTTTAAACGATCCAGTTTTTTGGAATTTTTTTTTCAAAGTGACAGCAACCTCGCAGATGGTTCAACTAACATCATCTGGTCGATAGGCAGTTTCGAAATACTTCTGGAAGGCTTGGATCTCTTTGATATGAGTAGACATACCTTTCTTGATCTTCTCCTGCACATCAATGAAAGCTTGGTCAATCAAGCGAGTAAAACTAGGAGCGTCAAGAAATTCTGAGGCGTAATGTTTCGAACACCAGTCATAGAAGTTTTGGGAGCAAAAGTAAGAAGGTTCAAAGTGAACAGGTGTGAGGTAGGACTTGTGAGCGTGGCGTGCCAGTTGCGTCGAACAATCCAGAGGAGATAACACAGTAAAAGGGAGAATGATATGTGATTTCTTGTCATACAGGCATTTGGGCAAGGTTTGAATAAAACTGAATTGCCTAGACACCAAGTTCGGTTGATAGGCTAGTAAGCTGGAGTGAACTTTTACAAGGTTTAGTTTGTGAATCAATAGGCGGGGAATGAGAAATCTCTCCCAAATCAGCTTTGACTCCTCTTCGTGTTTCTTTAAGGGAGCAGGGAAGGGTCTAGTAAACCATTCTGGGCCACATTTTCGTTCTGCGAAGGGAGCCATCTTCACGGTAAACTCATGTCGTTTTGCAAACATATGAACAAAGCTGGATAAATTGGATCGAAGGGAATGGCCTTCCTCGCTAGGAGTAAGTTGAGCCAGGCGAGGCCATTCGGCTCTTCTCTCAGCAACTACTAGCGAACGTTCATCAACTTCACCTTTGTTGGGAAGAATGTGCTCAAAGGTGGCATTAAGCCACAACTGAAGAAGCCAAAAGGGGCCCGACAATAGTAAGTTTCCATGGCTGTCAGGATCTTTCAATTTACCCGCACCTTCGCCTAAGGCCTCATAAAGACTGGTCAGGATCATTTCACTGAGGCAGACGCCTCTCTTCACATGTAGTTGGTTGGCCAGGACCAGATACTTTCACGCCACCTGCAAAGATTTGGTACAAAATACACAGCGGGATAACCACATGGCCAAAAAGGCTATGTGTTCTTCATCATCAACAGAGGTACTAGTTTTATTGTGGTAATGCTGGACAAAAGTTGTATAAGTATGTTTAGTATTGGCAAAACCAATGTTGTCATGACTATCGATCTCCGGATCATAAACAAGGTCGTAGGGTTTTAGACCTACAATGGCAGCTACGTCGAGTAAAGTGGGTGTCATCATCCCACAAGGAAGGTGAAAAGTGTTGCGAGTCCTATCCCAGAAGAATAAGGAAGAAGCCATCATAAGGGGGCAGTACGAAGGGCCTACCTTCGACATCATAATCAGATCGTAAATCCAAGTGTCCTTCCATTCTTGGGCTTTTACTTTCTCTATTTTCGTCATCCAGTTGAGATAAAGTTCAGAATCTTTAAAGTAGGCAGTGTCCCTAAGTAATTTGGCCCCATCATGAAGATACCTAAAGTCTACATCGAAAAGGCTCAGGCTATTAGGATCGTCAGTGGAAATTTTGTTAGAATCTCTTTGCCCTAGGGGTTTAGTGGTTCTATAAGAAGGGAAGAAATCTCTAATGGCGGAGTAGTCAAGACTTGGAGGGGGGTAAAGGCCCAGACATGGCTAAAGGTCTCCCTGCAACAGTAACAGGAATGGTTACCTGAGATTCGTAAATGTGGCATTTCTCCTCCGTCAGGGATTCACGGATGAACTGTTGATTCTTTACCGCCTGGGGACCACTCAAGCTGGTAAAGGGAGGAAGTGTTGATGTAGAAGTTTGTCCTTTGGGTTGCATTTTCTTCTTCTGATGATCAGCCATTGTTGAAGAAAGTAAGAGTTTGTTGGTTGGAAGCAGAAAATTAGAGAAAAAGCAAGGAAAGTCGTGAAGAATTAGAGAAGTTGTAAAAAATGAAAACATCAAAGGGAAATTACTTATATAGTGAATGGAAGACTGAAAGTTTCCATCATTAAGGGGCTAGAGTTAGTGGGCCACGTGTATGCTTGGATGTGGGATGGCAGAGGCAGTAGTTGCAATTCACGTCCCCGAGGGTGGAAGGGTGATGATGGCCCACGATTTTGTTGAGTCCCGAGAAAATAGCCATGATGATAGTGACGTCATAAACGTGCATCAAGGTGGAGGAACAGTAGCTTGCGTGTTCATAGCTATCTCTCTTTTTCTCTTTCATCCCCTTTCAACTTCTCAGACTGGCATTGGTGGAAAGGAGTATCAGACGACACTCATGGGGGCAAAGAGGCGTCGAAAGCCAGACGTTGTCAACAAATGTGCTTTTCCACAGTCGAAGTTGAAAAGACATTTTTTGGGGGAAATTTTTTAGCTCCTAAATTCGACACCTCAGTTAGAAAGAAGTTATTTAAGACAAAAAAGGTAAAAGATAGGTTGAGACCAAAAGAATAGTCGAAAGAAGCAAAATAGCTAAGTCGAAGAACTCACCCAGAAGCCAAGAGTTCGACCGCCTGCTGAGACGAATGGTTTGTCGAAGTATTTAAAATTTGAATATTTGAGGGAACGGTTTTACTTGTGGAAAATTGAGGGAGACACGTGTCACCTTATGAGTAATAGATGAAGGTGAGAAAATACTTAGAAGGGGGGGGGGTTGAATAAGTATGAAGATAAAAACTTAGAAATAAAAACTCAAGTATTTTTATCCTGGTTCGTTGAACTCAACTACTCCAGTCCATCCTTCCTAGAGTGATTTGCCTTTCTCAATCAAGGACTTAATCCACTATTTAATCAACTGATTATAATAGTAAGCACTAAGAACAACTGTTCAAAGTCTTCTCAAGAACTACTGATCCTAACTGGATCTTCTTAAGGTTTTCTTACAATCAAATGTATTAACAAATACAAGTGTTTAAAATGCTTCTAATAAAGCTTTATCACAACTGTGATGTTTCACTTAATATTAAGAACAAAGAAATTAATTCTAGAAAGAATGTGAATTGTATGAGAGCTTTTGAATAATGAATTCTTTTCAGGTAAAAAACGTCAACTGAAGAAGATGGTTGGAGACTTCCTTTTATAGGCACATTGATCCAAGAGTATTTCACGTTGAGAAGAGTGTACCAAAAGATCTGAGCCTTTTTGTCTTCACATCAAGTGACCTTTCCTAGAAGAAGAAAGCACAGAGAAATCCTTTTTGTCTGTGTTCTTGTGTCTAGCATAAATAAGGAAAGAGTCGTTTGGATATTCCAACGGACATAATCTTTGAATTCTTCTTCATCAATTTTCAGCAAGAATCATCAGAGTCTAAATTGATCAGGGCCTTCTGATGATGATCAGAGTTTTGCTGAATCAGAGTCTTTGCAGCAGGTGTGCTTTTAGCGTGTACAAGTTCAGAGCATATTTGAGTCAGATCCTCAGTACTGGTAGCTTTAGTACTCTCAGAATCTTCTGTAGTAACTATGCTTGAAAACTCTTCAGAATTCTTCTTTGGTTCAGATGCTTCTGACTTGCTTTAGATTCTTTTGGAGCTTCTGCTTCAGATCCTTCTGGAGACTACGCTCAGGATCTTCTGATGGCAGCGTTCAGAATCTTCTAATGAGTGCATCTGACGCTTCAGAGCTTTGCATATTTCTTATGTTCAGATCTGATTTGCTTCTGGAGTGAAATTTAATTTAATATCTGCAGCAAACATTCTTAAGCAAATTTTAGAGTATATAATTCTTAATTACAAAATTTCATAATAGTTATCATCAAAACATAGAGATATTATTAAGAACCAATCTGTGTTCTAATAATAAATCCCTGCATTTGAGACAAGTGGCAGAAGGAGATTATGGTGGAGGTTATGAGAGGTTATTTTTTGTTACTATAAATAGGGTGTCTTAGACATATCCAGAGTGTGTTGTAATTTACTATTGTACAAATTACTCTTGAAACTACTCCAAGTATCCGAGTGTAGAGAAAGCGAGTATTGTAAGAGAATGTACGTGATGTAAACACACCATCTTTTAACTTAATGCAATTTACTTTTTTACTTTAAGTTTTACAAAGCCTTTTATTATCTTTATTGTCTTTACCCATTTATTCCTCCTTACCTTATTTCTTTCCTTCCTATGCAATTCTTTCTCTTCGTCCTCAATCTAACTTCACCCTTACCAACAAACTTTTTTCTCTTTTATTAGAAGCCTTACTTTACCTTGAAATTAACCCGTAGTCGAATAGATGTTCTTTTAGGGTTCTTTTATCCCAACACTGTTTGAGCATGGAACTTGAATAAACTCGTAAAACCAAAAAACAAATCTTTTAGCACATGTCCTAGGATCAATCTGATCGATCCTGTGAGTCACCAAAGTTAGATTTGGAAGATCAGCGGTTGTTTTCCGATTTTCAAGGGAAACACTAACATATTTGGGTGCCTTTCTTCACATAGGAAGGGAGGCAAAACCCGACAAATCTCTCCTTCACAACTGTGGAAGAAATCTCCAAACCGAAGATATCACAACAAGTTTCAAACTTCCTTCTTGGTAAAACTTTAGTAATCATATCATAACCATTATCAGCAGTATGAACTTTAGCTAACTCCAACAATTTAGTATCCAAAACAACATGTATCCAATGATACCTCACATCAATGTGTTTGAACCTATTATGAAAATTGGGATTCTTACCAATATGAATAACACTTTGAATATAAATAAATAACACATATTTGTCTTGAAAAAACCCAAGCTCCTGCAAAAAATTCTTCAACCATAAAAACTCTTTGAATGCTTTAGTAATGCCAATGAATTATGCCTTTGTAGTAGACAATGCTACACACTTTTGTAATATGGACTGCCAAGCCACAACTCCCTTGCAAATTTAATCATGTAGCCCGAAGTGGAATTTTTGGAATCAATGTCTCCAGCCACATCCGAGTTAGAGTACCCCTCTAGAGTAACCTTATCTCCTCCAAACAAAAGCCTCATACAAGTAGTATCGTGAAGATACCTTAAAACCCATTTTACAATATTCCAATGCTCTATACATGGATTTGACAAAAATCTACTGATTGTACCAACAACATGTGCTATATTTGGTTTTGTACGCACCATTGGACACATTAAACTACCTGTAACAAACGCATAAGGAACACATTTCATATAAAATGTTTCATTTTCACTTGAAAGACTTTGATTAGAACTTAACTTGAAATGAGTAGCAAAAGAAGTTCTTACCGCCTTAGAACTTTCCATATGGAGTATTTGTAATACTCTTTTGATATAATGTTCATGTGATGACCAAAGTATCTTCTCCTATCTATCACACATGATTCTAATACCAAGAATCTCTTTAGTTGCTCTCATGTTTTTCATGGAAAATGACTCGCCTAATGATTTTTTTAACCTGTCAATGTTAGAAATAATTTCCCCTAACATAAGCATATCATAAACATATAATAGCAAGATAATGAAGCCATCATTAGAAAATTTTCTAACAAATACGCAACAATTCGAAGTAGTCGTATGGTATCCTTCACCATACATAACAGACTCAAACTTCTTGTACCACTTCCTTGGAGCTTGCTTCAACCCATATAGACTATTTCTCAATCTACACACACGGTCTTCTTTTCCATCAACTTGAAACCCATTGGGATGTTTCATGTATATTTCTTCCTATAAATCACCATGAAGTAAATTCATTTTCACATCCATTTGCTCAACCTCTAAATTAAGAGTAGCAGCCAAACTTAACACGGTTCTAATTGATGACATTTTTACAATAGGTGAGAAAATCTCATTAGAATCAACACCATTTATTTGAGGGAAACCTTTCACCAATAATCTGGATTTATACCTTGGAGACCTTTAGTTGCTCGCATGTTTAACTCTATAAATCCATTTGTTTTCCAAAGCCTTTTTTCCTTTAGGAAAATTCACTAAATCATATGTGTGATTATCATGCAACAATTTTATCTCGTCATGAATTGAATCCAAACACTTTTGTTTTTCATCACTCTTCATGGCCTCTTGAAAACACTCAGGTTCACCCTCATCAGTCATGGTCAATACTCATCAAAAGTATACCTTGTAGAAGTTTGTATAAGCCTGTTAGACCTCCTAAGTTGAACTTGAGATGATTATAAAGCTTCACCAAGATTCTCATCTTGTGACATATAATTCTCTTATTCATCACCATTAGTTGGAATACTAACCTCATTTCTAAGTTTTTTTTATCATCAACATAATCATGTGGCTCACCATTCTAAACACCAACACCAATAGTATATAGTTTATGAATAGGTAAGTGATCTAGATCAATATTAGGAAACAAAATATTTTTGTTGGGGTGTAGTCTTCTCCACCTTATTTTAATATAAAGAAATCCTTCCTCATTGTAACATGAAATGTAGCTCCCTTATAAACTATCCATATGCTTTCATTTGATACAATATTAACATACTCATGATCACAGAGAATAACAAGATTATCACCACTAGTAGTAGTAGTAATACGATAATCATATTATTTCCATGACCTCTTTGTTTAGGCTTATCCTTCTTGCATTTGTTATCCCTTTTATATCGATACCAATACTTTTGTATGTATATTTTTTTTGTGATAGTAATGATACTTCAAATTCTTGTATCACTAGTTGGAATTTCTTATGTTATTCTTTATACCACCATTCGGTTCTTTTTTTACTTCTTCCCCTATTTTTTAGTGACAAGTACCTCAGAATGAGATGAAGAACCATGTGCCTTCCTTCTCATCTTCTCATTAAGAATACAATCCTTAACTATTTCCAAAGAAACAACTCTTCTAGGAAATGAACTAGTGATAAAAACACGAAATGTCTCCCAAGACTCACATAAATATAACAATAGAAATAGTCCTAAAAGTTCATCATCAAATTTGATACTCATTCCTGACATCTGACCAAGGAGCACTTGAAATTCACTTAAGTAATCAGAAATAGAAGTCATCTTCTTATACTTAAAACATATGAATTTATTCAACAAGAACAATATATTATTCCTTGATTTTGACGCATATAAGGACTTTATCTTCTCCCATAAAGTTTTTGCATATGTCGCATTAGAAATATGATTATAAACATTGTATTCTACATATTGTCGAATAAAACTACATACTTGTGGATGTTCAAACTCTCATTCTTCATCAGACATAAAATCTGACTTCGTGGAACTAAAATGGGTAAATACAATTTCTTCACAAATAATAAGTCTTTCATCTTGCCCTTCCACAAATGGTAGTTAGAATCATTCAACAATACCATCCTCATATTTGTATTTAATTCTATTATTCAAACAAGAAAAATAACCTTTAACCAAGAGTGCTGATGCCATTCTGATGAGAAATTAACATGATAAAAAAGAAATACACAACATAAATAAAATTCCATAAACTTGTAAGAACATATGAGGATAAACAACAAATATATGGTAGCAAATTGAACAAATAAAGACACTAGAGAACACTTATATTTTAACATGGAAAACCCTCAACGTGAGAGTGGAAAACTAAGGGTCATCCAATCATATAAATAACTCCACTATAATCAAATAAGGGTACAAGAGAGTCTCAAAGTGATGCACAAACTAGTGCTAACAACAGGAAAACTACAAAGCAAACTAGCTTACAAATAAGAAACAAGAAGCTGGAAAATACCCAAAATTGTAGCTTTAGTGTGAAACTAATATCTCTCAGATCACATTTTGTTTCGAAGATCTGAATGTTCAAAAGGTAGAAACACCTGTTTTAAACACGCCCTCATAAAATGAGTCAGATCCAACAGTTAACTAAATCAGAATCTCTATTTTACTCATATTGGTTGCAAAAAATGGGAATTGTTTTATCTCCTCTTTCTCTCTCTTTGAAGTTAATTTTTCTACCTTCTCTCTCTCTCTCTCTCTCTCTCTCTCTCTCTCTCTCTCTCTCTCTCTCTCTCTCTCTCTCTCTCTCTCTCTCTCTCTCTCTAACCTAAAATGAATCTATCCACTTAGGTAAATGAGACACAAATAGGCTAACATATATAGGTTTTTCTCTACATAGAAAGGGAGCCAAAACCCAATAAAGCAGAGAGGTGGCCTTTTGTCTGTGATCTCTAGTATTAACTTAGATTTGTTAGGTAAGTAATATTCTTACTTGAGTAAACTCAATAAGAATACCAGTCCATTAGTATACTGATTTATAGAATAAATGATTCAATATCGATAAACAACCATAATGGCTTTTCCCTAGTCTTAACTTCAAGGTTTTGCTTAATACATGAAGTCTATTTATGACGATATGAAGTCAGGGAAATGATGCATGAAGATAAAGTATATTCTTTATGCCTATTCTCCAAAATAATGTTCTAGGCCCAATGGAAAAATTGGGTCTTCCTTAGAAAAGTACGCGATTCAGGAATATGATTTAATGCGGTCATCAGATGACATAACAGATTGCATCCTAAAAAAATGTCCATTTTAATGATGATAAAAAATGTTAGTCTCTATAAACCTTATAGGAGAACCTCAATATAAATGACAACATACACCAAATCAAGGTACACACTTTCAAAAACCTAAGAATATTACTCATTTTCTTATCCATTCACTGACTTGGGTGCCAAAGTGTTTGTAGGTACCACCCCATTCATACCTCCAAATCATAAAGGAGACTTAAAAAATAAAGAACTATTAGACGTTATTATTTTATGGGTCTCTAACTCAATGTTGAGATATTTTGGTCTGTGTAGGATCATTGAAGTTGTTTGTGAGATTCGTTGTATACGACATTCTCTTTCTTTTAATGATAGGATGATACTTTCCGGTGGCACACGTGATATACGCAATCAAAAAACAAAAACCTCTGCAAAAGGTTTTGGGTTCATACATTTTCCTCCAAATTAGATGGATGTTTAATTGGTGGGAGTATATGCCCACCATGGGAAGAAACATCTGACCACATCCATCTTGTTGGGAAGATGTACCTATAAACTTACATTCAATCAACAAAGTAGATAACCCCCTTTGGATTCTCGTCATAGATAATTTCCATATACACCTTAGGATGAGAGTTTTTGTTTCCTCTCACAAGGGAACACATGCCTAAAAAATACTTCAACTGGTGAAAGAACCTTGCTTTCTTTCTACGATGAAAAGCTAGTCAACAGTATCCTAAATCACCAAATGCACATTATAATAAAGGTGGTAATGGCTGGTCGTTGCGTTCAACACATGCAAGTGGACAAGATAAATTCATGGGATATTATGTACATCTAGGTTTACTGAAAGTAGAGTTTACACCCCATATTGCAACCATACTATGGAGAAAATCTACAAGGCTTTGATATGACGATCACGAGACCCCTAGAATACATAGAACTTCCAGTGCAATTTGCGGCCAACTATGAGATGAGAATAATTAGGGTAAAATTCTTGATTATAGAGTTTAATTTCATCTACAACTATATTCCCGAACTCCCTTCATTGGCTACTTAGGGGGAATTTTTTCAACTATTCACCTTAAAATCAAATTCCATACCATGAAGTACTAAATTATGGTATTATAAGCCAATTTGGCATCATCTCGACCTTTCTTTCTAGCTCTCATCGCGAAGAAAACATAAACAGAAGAGTTCTATGATCTGAGTCAAAAGGTCAAATGAGCACTAACACTGAACTGTTAGCTAAAATAATTGTTTCCAAATGAAGCCCAAGGATAACAAGGTCACGCCGCCAAAGGCTTAAAAGATGGTGGAGAGACCCAAACTAATATGAGACTTCACTGTCATTTACGTAAATGTAAATCCATCAAAACCATCAATGTAGGGCCAACCTACCCTAACCCGTGCTGAAGAAACTAACAAAATGACTGTAAAGGTAACCCATTAAAAACGACAACCCTAATATAAAAAAGGAAACCATAAAACAATTATATGCATTAATTGATTACAATATTTTCTAATTGATTAAAGAGTCATTTATCTTGATTTAATCGATGGGACCAAGTCCTTAATCAATTAGGCAGTATAAAAACTTTCCTAATTGATTATAAGTACTTCTTAATCAATTCCATAAGCCTGGCTAGGTATTCAAGAGATTTATGAAATCAAAGAGGGTTTAAAAGACTTTTCCCTGTGTGTGTGATTTCCATAATACGCCAAAACTTATTCTCGACCTTTTACATTTTAAATGATCATTCTAACATGCAAAATGCAGGATCAAGCAAGTTTTCACACTTTTACAACTTCAGATCTTCAAGTTTCCTTATTGGATACAACTATGACTTAACACTTCAACTAGAACTTGAATCTTCTAACTGATGAGACTTGACATATCTTCTTAATTAGGTGCCATCATCATAAGTTTTATTTTGACCGTTAAAATTAACTCCCCATGGCACAGAGAAATCTCAACATTCACAAGTCATTTAACCTATAAATTTGTTATCTTCAAAGTTGTTGCTTCATCAGTTGCATAATCAAAACTAACTGATGGTTACATCTATAAGCACACAGATCTCACTTGTTTATTGTGGAACTATAGAGTCAGACTCTCACAGTTTGTTACCTATGATATGATGCCAACCATGTAGTATATGTTTTTTAGATAGGTTGGGTGATCTTTTGTCTTGCCTAGGGACCTTATCTCTCTTTTTGAAATTTTTACATCGTCTGAAGGGTATGGCTAGAATTATAGGTGGCTTTATTATGGTTTGACATTCGACAGCATGGTATATTTGAAAATCTCTAAATGATTCTTTTTTTGGAGGTATGCCTATAAGCATAGAGGATTAGAAAGATACGAGCATTTTCTCTACTTGGAAATGGTATATTGCTAGATCTTCAACATACTCATGTACTTTTTCTAACTAACTTGAGAAATTTTATTCTTTGTTTGATCCAATAACAATTTGAGAGTTTTTTTCTTAATTCTTTGGGTGATGCATTTCTTGTGCTTTTTGGGGATTGTGTTATTTTGACGGTGGTTGTTGATGTCATGATCTAGTTTATTATGTTGAGATACAAGTATGAGTTGGAAGTCCCACATTGTTTGTAAAAATAGAGGTTAAACACTTTATAAGTGAGAGAATCCATATACCTAATGCCTTAAGGTTTTGGGTGAATATGTGGTATTTGTGTGTGTGTGTGTGTGTGTCTCTCTCTCTCTCTCTCACACACACACACACGCACTTGTGTGGTTGCTCTTGACCCAATATGGATGCTCTTCTCATGACTCATCTGTGGTATCAGAGTTGGTGGTTCGAGTAAGGGATCAACTCCTTGTATCAAAAGTCTTTTTGACATGGTCGTGGTCAGGCGACATGTCTAGTTGAAATGTCTGTGACGTGGTAAGGGTGTCAACGATTGTACAAGTGTATGTGGATGAAAGAAATTCCGTTTGAAGGAAAGCATATAAGTGGATGAAGTCACATTTGAGATATAGATTGTTTAGATACAAGTATGAGTTGGAAGTAACACACTGTTTGAAAAAGTGGAAGTTGAACACTTTATAAGTGAAAGAACCCATATATTTAAGCTTTAAAGTTTTTGATGAATTTGTGGTCTCTCTCTCTCTCTCTCTCTCTCTCTCTCTCTCTCTCTCACACACACACACACACACACACACACACACACACACACACATACACACACACACACACACAAGCGCGTGCGCATACACACGCACGCGCACACACACACACACACACACACACAAGCACACACATGCACACACGCGCGCACGCACGCACACACACACAAATGCACACACGCGCACGCACACACACACACTTGTGTGGTTGTTTTTGACTAAATGTGAATGTCTCTCCTCATAACCCATCGTTACCGAATCAAACTATTTAATCCAAACTATTTTAACTTCTTCTTTCTCCCCACCTTACATTTCACCCCCACCTCATCTAGAAATTTCTTTGAATTGTGACTATTCTCTTTCACACCTTAAAATAGAAAATAGAAAATAGTGATTGAATTATGAATTAAACTAAACAATTTTCATGTTCAATAAAGAAAAAAAAACCTCTGTTTTATGTATCATAGATAAGTAGGATGGACTAAAGGAAAGGTTAATTTAGAAGCAACTTAAACAAAGTTATTAAACAAATAAAATTTCACTGTAAAGTTCCTTTTTTGGAAAATAATTAAAGCACGTAATAGAAAAATCACTCAGACTATTTTGTGTGTAGGAAATAATTAAAGACAGTGATATTGTACTAAGATAGAATAATTGGGAAAAGTTAAACAAATTTGTAATCATGGCCTTGCAGGTAATCCATGTCTTTTCCAGCTTAATGTCAGTTAATATGTCGCATCCCAACAGAAATCAAATGCTTATTGCAGGCAGATGTTAACACACACCTTATTATAATCATTAATCACATTTGATTTAATAGTTGTTGGATATTCTTTTAAAGAAAATTAATGCAAAACAAAAAACAAAATTATGTGAGCTATATTTTAAATTTAGAGATTAATTATTATATACTGTATAAAAAAATTTGCTGTTTAATTTATCACCATTATTCGTTGGTATTATTTTATTAATTAAAATAAAAATTAATTTTTTTAACATTCAACAATTATGATTAGCTGACAGTGTAAAATTCTTAAATTTAACTCTTATTTTGAATTTTTTTTTACTAAAATAACCAACTTTTTCAAATAAATATTCAATCTAACCAACTTTTTCACATATTTCTCAAACTAATTCAATTAAATTTTTTTTTTAACACAAAAGAGATACCAATCTAATTGTCGACGGTATTGTAAATTCAATTGATGACAGTGTACAAATACATAAGAGAAGTTGCAAATTTAATTGACGACAGTGTATAAAATAGAGGAGAGATAATACATTTTGTTTCCTCCGTGTTTGTACCCTGTCACAATTGGATTAATGACTTATCTTATGTGTTTGTATTTGATTGATGGCTACTTTATGTTATTTTTTTAAAAAAATAGATTAGTTTGAAAAATATATTGAAAAATGAGTTAATTTGGATATTTATTTAAAAAAGTTTGGTTATTTGAAGAAAAATATTCTATTTTGGATGAGTTGTTTAAGTTATTTATTTCATGAATATATTGGTTCTTAAAATTCAATAATCATTGCCGATTTAATCACCCTAATCATAAACCTGATCTTCTAAATTGATTAAGTGATTAACTAACTTATCCTTAAATGAACTTCTTTTATAAATATCCTTAATTGAATCTTGCATTTTTCACTCTCCTATCTTGTCTTTTCTCTTATATTTTTTGTTCACCTTGTTAAGCCATCTTCTCTAAACTTTTGACTTGAGTATTTTTCTTCTTTAAAATCATAATTGTCAAGCATGTCTTTCTCTAATTTTCAAAACTATAACCAAAATGAGTGAAATAATGAAGTGAGTTAACCTAAATCCCTGATACACATTGTGTTGGTTTATATTTTTTCATCATATTTGATCATCTTAAGATTTTGCCTGTATGGTCCCATTCCATGCAAAACTAATTTCTTAGGCTTGTCCATTTTTTTATTCTTGAAAAGAAACCAAAAAAAAAAAAAAACTAATTTAAAACAAAGTGGATTGCCTCCCACGTAATATTATTTTTTAAATGCAAAGGTTGACCTCTATTTTAACATCCATGTGAATCCCGTTGCTTAAATTGTTTAAATTGCATAAATAACAATAATTTGTTATCACTTCCAAGTGGTATTTTTGCAAATGTAAGAAAAATAAAGTGGAAGTTCTGCATTAATTTTTTTTAAAGGCAATTAGATTGAACAACGAATGAATATAAGGGGTATTTGACATTATAAAAGAAGGAGATTTTTACCCAAAAACATCCTACCTAATATTTAAAATGATTCTTACAAAAGTTATAAAAATAAAAGTTAGAGTAAGAAATTTCTCCCAAACAACCTCATTTTCAAGCAAAGAGTTTTACGCTCTAACATATATCATCAACATTACAAGAACCTTCATTGAAAGCAATGTTATTTCTTTCCTTCCACAACGCCCATAAAGTTGCCAGCCAAAAAACATCACTTAATCTGCTAAAGTTTCTACTCAAACCACCACGATGCCATCTTAGGAAGTGGTTCTCCACATTACCATTGAAAGTATAAGAAATACTGTACCAGTCCCCAACTACCTTCCAAACCAGAAAAAAAATATTGCAGCAAAAGAATAAGTGTTGGATATCCTCTTCCATGGTGCCGCACAGACAACAATTCAAGTCCAGTTCCATACCTCTTTTTTTCCAGATGATCGCGAGTAGGCAACCTATTCCATATCACTTTCCAACCAAACAATCTTATTTTCGCAGGGACTTTGGTACTCCATAATCTTTGAAATGCATTTCTTCTGCTTTCCTGCATCCCTTCCTGATGTTGTGGATCTAACATGAGGCGGTAAGCCTATCTGACTGTGAAACCATCCTCCATGTCCGCTTTCCATCCTATAACGTCTTCTTCATCCAGCACAGGAGATAAGCCCACTAACGAGTGCCTTAAAATGGTTAGATCGTTAGCCACAAGCTGCCCTTTAGCGCTCTCAAAACCCTGAAAACACCAGCTCCAAACTCCTTCATGCCAAGTCTCCATGTCAGAAACCATAGCATCCGTATTGCTGCAATGATTGAACATGTTATGGAACAATTCAGATAGAACACAAGAACCCAACCAGTTAGCACTCCAAAAAAGAGTGTCCCTACCATTCCCTAAGATAATGCTAACTCTGTTCGCAAAGTTAAAGTTGTCAATCGAAGATATCGAACTGCTCTTCAAGCTTTCCACCAAGAAGAAGATGATTTTATTGAACTCACATTTTCCCTTAAAACCAACGCTCTTACATTACTGTATCTTGCCTGTAATATTTTCCTCCACAAACCGTAAGAGTCAAAACTTTCTTTATTAAACGCTTTGGTTTCACTAGATTCGTAGAGGTGGCAAATGAGAAGAGATTGACAGTGAAGCTGGATAACTTATTTATCGACAACGTCAAGATTCATGCAAACATTCTGAGGTTTGAAAGATCCAAAAAGAAGAAGAAATATGGTAAGGAGGCAGATAGAAGGAAAGTTTTTTCTAAGATGAAAGACAACAAAGAAGTAAGTAATCATGGCTTTGCAGATAGAGGAAGAGGAAGAAGGACTTTTGCTGAAGTGGTCAACAACTAGAATCCAAAGGTTTTACCTCGTAAGGTCCTAACAACTATATCTCACAAGGTAGACGACACGGTATTGCTGAGGTTTCAGAAAGCATTCATAGGAGTGGTTATCAACCTAGGTATGACTTACAACATTCAGAAATTTTTTTGACCTGGAAGGGTATTTCTCGATAAAGGTCACCCCTCTTGGAGCAAACCTCTGCTTACTAGAGGAGATTGAGGAAGGTGAAATTAGGGATTTGATTAGGGAAGCAGAGTTGTGGTGGAGGCAATGATTCACTGAGATTAGAGAATGGAAAGAAGACGATATGGATAAGATGAGAGTGACTTGGCTGAGATGCTACATAATCTCTTGCCATGCTTGGAATTTCCAATTTTTTGAGTTATTGGCAAAGACGGTGGGCATCTATGTTTGTGTTGACGAGAACACGCTGAAGAGGGAATGTATGGACGTAGCAAGAATTTTGGTTAGGAAAAACTGCGTGATGGCTTCGAACGAGATCATTAATGTTCATATTAATGGAGTCTTATTCAAAATCAAGATGGTGGAAGACAGTCATGGCCATCTATACATTGTTGTAAATCCCGGGGTGATGAAGGAAACGTCATCTTCATCATCAGTCTCAGAGAGTTCATGGAGCAAGTATCATTGTGAGGAATGAGGGATGGATGACGAGGAGGCAAACTTTGAGAAGGGTAACGAGCATTTGGTGGAAGAGAATTCCAATCGAACTAACCTGGTTAGGAACTCGTTGGAGCAACCTAATGTTTTCTGTTTGGATACAGTCAATCAACAGAAGGATTTGAGTTTACCTGGGGATAATCAATCTAGTCTTAGGTTCTTGGTTTTCGACGATGTTATTATTGCGGCTAAGGTTGCCTCAACAACTAAGGCTGCAAAAAGCTAGGCTAATATCTTTTAATGAAGGGACAAGAGGAAATAAAGAGTCATAAGAGAAGACACATTAGGTAGAGTCTACTCTGTTGATGGATAATGGTATTACTTTTCAAGAAGTGGGAGTCTCCAAACACACGAAAGTCAAGTTGAGGAGGGTGGTGGAAGTTATTGGGCCTGTCCGTAGGATTAAATCCAAGCCCAAGAAAAGGAGTTTGGGCCAAGTTTCAACAACTTCTCTAGATTCTGTTGATCCAATAGAACAATTTGCTCAAGCCTCTTACTTTGAGGCTCTGAAAGCGAAGAACTCTTGTTATACTTCAACGACAGTGTACAAATCTTGCTATCGTGACTCTGATAATCTTTTGGCAGAAGCCATCTTATGTTGTGAACCTTTATCTGATGAAGATGTTAGAAGATGCAACTCAAAATTTGTAGAGCGTCTGGAATCAAATATTGGATCTAAGATGTGGAGCACAATCAACAATCTGGGGGCGATGGCTAGAGACGGGAACTAGAATTTTTCTAAAGAAATTAACGAATTAGAAGCTAGGGATATAGGTCTATTGGAGGGAAAGAAGGCGAAGTCAAAGTGTGTTCAATGATTATTGGATCCTATAATATCAGAGGGGGTGGAAACTACTCCAAGAGAAAGAGGATTAGTGACCTTATTAATGTGAGGGCAAACTGTCTCACAACATAGGTTCTCAAGTTTCGATGATGACAAAGTACAACCTCGGATGAATCGGAGTCGTCATGCAATACTTAACATATTACATCCTTCCTATATCCTTTTAAATCATCATATTTCATTAAAATATAATTAATTCATATATAGTCGTGACAAGATGCACGAAACAGCAAACATGTCAATTTTTGCATATTTTGGAGCTATGAGTCGACCATACAGTCAGCTCATAGACCAAGTCATTTCCCACTGGTCAGCACACAGCAACCATGAGTCGACCATACAGTCAGCGCATGAACCAGTTCATTTCCCACTGGTCAGTACACAACAACCATGAGTCGACCATACAGTCAGCACACAACAACCATGAGTCGACCATACAGTCAGCACACAACAACTATGAGTCGACCATACAGTCAGGACACAACAACCATGAGTCGACCATAAGTCAGCACATGGAGCCTTAGCATTTCACACGGGTCAGCGCACGCCGACCTATGGTCGACCGTTCGCGCGTTGACACAGCCAGTGCAGTATTTCCAATCTGTTTGAAAATCTGTTTTGTTGGCTGATTTGCTTATTACTATAAATAGAAGTTTGTTCATTTTAACACAATAACATTTGATATTCTTTTGATTCATGTGTTCAAAAACAAGAAGGAGTGAAATAGGTGTCCAAGATTCATCATCTTCATCTTCAACCTCTCACAACATTTCAATTACACACAATCATTTTTGAAATGCATTTGTGAGAGATTCAAGGCGATAAGGTTCGAGGCTTAGATTGGAGAATCAAGCTCGGGTTGAAGATTGCGACAGGTTCTTTCTTGAATAAAACCATTGGGGTTTTGCCCTCCAAGATTGGTTCTGATTTTGGGGGTTTTTGGACGAGATTCTTCATCAACGATCAATCGAGCGAAGGTGATTGTGAAGAGGTGGTCTTCACAAGTCTAGTAGCTGATTCGGTGACATTGAAGGGAAGGTCTCGGGTTCGATTTGGTGCTGTTGAGATCATCCGGAGCTAAAGGTTTGAACAACAACGTGTTCTTTAATAAGGTGGCTGGAGTCGGAGGTCCATCAACACAAATCGAAGAACTTGATTCAGCTTGAATCAAGGGGCAAGGAGTGAAGGCAACTTTCAACACATTGAGATTTTTGTTGTAATTTTGCTGCTCAATCCTTGTATAAACTGTTCATTCAAACAAGTGATATCTATTCAATATATCTCAATTCTAGTTTTAGAATTGAGGGCAAACGTACCCTGAAGCGAGGACGACGGGGGAACTGCCTCACCAAATTACTTGTCTTCTTTATTTTCAGCATTTTCGTTACCGCTCAAATAAGTAATTTTTGTGTAAGCTCTTGTGTCAAAACTGTGATATAAATTGAGTAAGAGATTAAAACATTGTTTTAAACTCTAACGTACAACAAAACGTTGTACTAGGCTGATTGAAATCACTTACTCAACATAAACATCACTTGGAGTGTCTTTGCACACCAAGTGTTTGACATATTGCTTGAACCAAAATTACCTTACTTGTGTATCTTATTTTGGTTTAATTTTGGATCATTGGAACTAGGTAACCTTGCAATTGAAGTAAATAATTGATAAGCATAGTTTGTGTTGTGATTCTATTTTTCTGAATTGTCATAAATCCATAGGCTTACGTATATCCGGTTTTCCAATAACCGTTCGTTTTAGACTATATTTTTCCTCGGCCGCTTCCGCACGTAAAACATTTTTAAAACCAATTTTAAATTGGTAGCGCCGACTCAAATTTTAATTGGGGATCTATTCAACCCCCCCTTCTAGATCCGTGCCATAGTCTAACAAGTGGTATCTAGAGCTCCGGTTATTCGGTGCTTCAAATACAACGTAGATAGAAAATGGCTAACGAACCAAAAGGGGCGTACAATAGGGCTCCCGTTTTCAACGGTGAAAATTATAGTTATTGGAAAGACTGTATGCGTGTGCATATAAACTCCATAGACAAAAAAGTATGGAACGTTATCCTTAATGGTCCAATAGAAATCACTATGACCAATGCGGATAACGTAGTTGTGCCAAAGCTTGAAGCACAATGGACCGATGACGATGAGAAAAAAATACAATTATGACTGGAAAGCTAAAAACATCTTAATCTCCTCATTAGGTGTAGATGAATACTATCGTGTATCCCATTGTCCTACTGCTAAGGCCATGTGGGATTCACTACAAATAGCCCATGAGGGGACAAACGATGTTAAGTTGGCTAGAATCAACACATTAACACAAGAGTTTGATCTCTTTTTCATGGAGCAAGGGGAAGCCATTGCTGACATGCAAAAGAGATTTGCTCATCTTATCAATCGTTTACATTCATTAGGTAGGCCTGTTTCCAATGATATTGCTACTAATAAGGTTTTGAGATGTTTTAACAGGGAATGGCAGTCGAAAGTGACCGCCATCAAAGAAGCAAATGATCTTACCATATTAGACTTGACAACATTGTTTGGAAAACTTCAAGAGCATGAACAGGTACTCTTGAGTCTAGACCAACGCGAAAAGATGGAAAAGAAAGACAAAACGAAGGTGAGTGAAAAGAAATCGATAGCTCTTAAGACTTCCTCCTCGAAGTCTCAAGCAAAAGAGCAAAGTGATTATTCCTCAAGCGACGAAGAAGAAGAGGACAGGAGTGAAGATATGAGGTTGTTCGTTAAACGGTACAACCGTTACGTGAGAAAGAACGACATCCAACACTCCGAGAAGAACTTGGTAAACTTCCGGAAACAATCAAGACACTCCAAGGATGATGACTCGAAAGGTAAAAAGACTAGAGGGACGTGCTACAAGTGTGGAAAGCCCGGTCACTACAAACCGGACTGTCCAATGAATAAAAAGGGAAAGGACAAGGAATCATCAAAATCACACAAGAAATCATCAAAGCCTAGGAGAGCGTACATAGCATGGGAAAGTGACAGCGACTCTTCCTCCTCTAATGAAAGTTCTAGTGATGAAGAAGAGTCCGTGAATCTATGCCTCTCCGCCAATCAGAAAAATAAGAAAAAACAGGTACGTCACTCTAAATATGATAAGTCCTCAAATATGTCACATTCAGAATTACTAGCCGCATTTCATGCCTTACATAATGAAGCAGTTGAAGCCTTCAAGAAACTTGCTTCTAATAAGAAAATCTTTACGTATTTAGAGCATAAGGTTAAAGAGTCCGAAAAGAAATTAGAGGACCTAAAGGCTTCCATTGTGAAAGGCAATGAATCGGATTGTAAAGACGATAAAAACCCTTTCAACTTTGGGTGTGGCACTTGTCATATTTGGCAAGGTGAGGTTAGACACCTCAAGGACAAATTAAACAAGGCACTTGAGCCTAAAGTTACATTTGCTATTGATAAAAAGGATTTTAGAAAAAGTATGATTAACCCATACCAAAAATATGCATATGTAATTAGGGATCAAGCAAGTGAAAGTGTCTCTAAAGTTGATTTTGCTTGCTTATACTGTTGCAGGAAAGGCCACTCTATTGGTAAATGCCGTTTTAGAAGATTTCTTGTTCCTAAAGGCATCTACCAATGGTTTCCCAAACGCAACCATTTTGTCGCTAACCTATTAGGACCCAATATGCCATTGGGTACCTCCTTGTGCTAATTATGTTTTGACAGGTGAAATGTGTCGAGACCACCGAGAGAAGATGGGTTCTCGATAGTGGGTGCTCAAGACACATGTCTGGAGACATATCTTTATTCATAGACTTTGTGGCTAAGAAGAAAGGGTATGTAACTTATGGTGATAATAACCGCGGAGCAATACTAGGTAAAGGTAGTGTAGGTAATCCCGCCTCTACTATGATTTTCGATGTATTGCTTGTCGAAAACCTTAAACATAATCTGCTTAGCATTAGCCAACTGTGCGACAAAGGATACAATGTATCCTTTTCAAAAGATTGTTGCAAAATTGTGCATGAAAATGATAAGAAGAATATGTTTAATGGTTTTAGAGTAAACAATGTATATATGCTTGACTTAAATGAAGTATCATTAACAAGCGACAAATGCCTCATAACTATGAGTGAAGACTCATGGCTATGGCATAGGCGTTTAGCGCATGTTAATTTTGACTTACTCAATAAGGTAGTCTCAAAAGACCTAGTCTTAGGACTTCCCAAAATAAAGTTCACCAAGGATCACCTTTGTGATGCTTGTCAAAAAGGGAAGCAAACGAGGATCTCATTTAAATCCAAAAAGATAATTTCAACAACGAGACCTCTTGAACTTCTACACATGGACTTGTTTGGGCCGTCTAGGATCAAAAGTCTAGGAGGAAACTATTACGGGTTCGTAATAGTGGACGACTTTTCTAGGTTTTGTTGGACCATCTTCTTAGTAAGTAAAAGTGATACATTCGCCGCTTTTGAAAAGTTTGCTAAGCTTTCCCAAAACAAGTTAAATACAAACATAGTGTCCATAAGGAGCGACCATGGAGGTGAGTTTGAAAATCATTTGTTTGAAGAATATTGCGGTAACCATGGTATTGATCATAACTTCTCCGCTCCACGCACTCCTCAACAAAACGGGGTTGTGGAGCGCAAAAACCGTATTTTAGAAGAATTGGGAAGAACAATGATTAATGAAAGTGGTTTATCTAAATATTTTTGGGCCGACGCCATTAGTACGGCATGCTATGTTTTGAATAGGGTACTTATTCGCCCCATTCTAAACAAAACACCGTACGAACTCTTAAAAGGGCGAAAGCCAAATGTCTCTCACTTGCACGTGTTTGGATGTAAATGTTTTGTATTAAACAATGGAAAGGAAAACTTGGGAAAATTTGATTCCAAAGCCGATGAAGGTATCTTTCTCGGATACTCTCACTCGAGTAAAGCATATAGAATATATAATAAACGTTTACTTGCTGTAGAAGAGTCTGTGCATGTTACCTTTGATGAGTCCTACCCGAGAAATGTCGGAAAGGATAGTGTTGTTCATGGTGCAGGTACATCCACTGAAGACATACTCAAAAGTGGCGAGACGGGGATTGATCAACCTGACAAAGCCAAAATTGAGGAGGATAAGGATGCACACTGTGATGCAATAGAGGAAGTTCATCCGCCTTCAAACAACAATCTTCCTCAAGAGTGGAAGTCATCTAAAGACCATCCAATTGAAAACATTATTGGAGACATCACAAAGGGTGTAACAACTCGAGCTAAGCTAAGTAATTTCTGTTATCACTTCGCTTTCGTGTCACAGATGGAACCTAAAAACCCTAAGGAAGCCCTACTCGATGAACATTGGTATTTTTCAATGCAGGAGGAACTGAATCAGTTTACTAGAAATGAGGTTTGGGACCTTGTCCCTCCTCCACGAGGTCATCGAGTAATCGGCACCCGATGGGTGTTTAGAAATAAACTAGACGAGAACGGAGTAATAACTCGCAACAAAGCGCGTTTAGTCGCGCAAGGGATAACCAAGAGGAAGGCATCGACTATGAGGAAACTTATGCGCCAGTTGCCCGACTCGAGGCTATACGCCTTCTACTTGCTTTCGCTTGTGGGAAAGATTTTAAGTTATTTCAAATGGACGTCAAAAGTGCGTTCCTTAACGGGTTTATAAATGAAGAAGTCTATGTTGCTTAACCACCTGGTTTTGAGTCTCATGAGTATCCTGATCATGTCTATAAACTGAAAAGAGCTTTGTACAGTCTCAAACAAGCTCCTAGAGCTTGGTATGAGAGACTAAGCAAATTCTTACTTGATCAAGGCTACTCAAGAGGAAAGGTTGATACTACTCTCTTCATTAAACGTCAAGGAAAACACTTAATTCTTGTACAATTTTATGTTGACGATATCATATTTGGATCCACTAACATGAATCTCGTAAGAGAGTTTGCTAAGCTTATGCAGGGTGAATTCGAGATGAGTATGATGGGTGAACTCACATATTTTCTCGGTTTACAAATCAAGCAACTGAAGGAAGGAACATTCGTGAGCCAAACAAAATATTGTTTGGATCTTCTCAAGAGATTTGACATGGCAAATGCAAAAGCCATAGACACCCCTATGCCAACGTGTGCAGATATGAGTAAAGATGAAAGTGGCAAAGATGTTGAGGTAAAAAGGTACAGAGGTATGATTGGCTCGCTTCTCTATCTTACTGCTTCGCGTCCCGACATTATGTTTAGCGTGTGTATGTGCGCCAGATACCAATCATGTCCTAAGGAATCCCACCTAAAATCTGTCAAACGCATACTTCGATACCTATCTGGTACTCCGAAGTATGAATTGTGGTATTCTAAGGGTAATGATTGTTCATTGGTAGGCTTCTCCGATTCCGATTTTGCCGGTTGCAAATCGGATAGGAAAAGCACCAGTGGTACGTGTCACTTATTTTCAAATTCCTTGGTTAGTTGGCACAGCAAGAAACAAGTGTATGTTGCTCTGTCAACCGCCGAAGCGGAATACGTAGCCGTCGGTAGTTGTTGTGCGCAAGTCCTATGGCTTAAACAACAACTATTGGACTTCAATTTGAAGCTAGAACGTGTTCCCATATTTTGTGACAACACTAGTGCTATAAATCTTACCAAGAATCCGGTGTTACACTCGCGTACCAAACATATCGAAATTTGACACCATTTTCTGAGGGATCATGTAGAGAAAGGTGACGTTGTCTTTGAACACGTTGACACTAAAAATCAACTAGCGGACATTTTCACAAAGCCGCTAGCCACTGAGCCTTTCTTTCATATCCGCCGAGAACTTGGCATTCTCGACATTTCGGATCGCGGGTCATAATTTCTTATTTCGTCTTACTTCACTTATAATTACATGCTTGTACTTCTAACAAGTTAAGTTTTGTTGCAAGCACAAGTGTATTGTTATCAAGCTACTCTGGTGTAGAGGTGATATTGTTCCCTTCTCTCTCTCTCTCTCTCTCTCTCTCTCTCTCTCTCTCTCTCTCTCTCCTTAAAATTCTCATGATTCAATAATAGTATCGTATGACAAATAGTGTATATATATATGACATTTGCTATGTGTTTTATGTGTTTGGATGCAAATTGTTTTGTGGCATTTTAGGTAGGCATCAAATATGGCATTATATATGACATTAAGTGCAAATCTGCATTTGTGCATCCGAACTGAGCTACACACCCAATCTGAACAGTTCAACTCTTTTTTAACAAGAATGGATGAAAGATTTGCAGCTTTCACAACTTCCCGTGGATACCAAGAAACAGTCGTCTCTCGCAGCATCAATCACTTGAATCAAGCAGTGGATTACCTCACTGATATGGCTGATCCATATCATAATTCGTCTTCATTGATATAGGAAGGGGACGAGGCTATTAGTCATTTGTTTGTGCATTTGCTCATTCTCCATGTTGTGTTTGTTATCGTGTTCTGTTTTATCTCTCCTAAGTGCACACTAATGTTTGTTTTACAGCCTTGATTCCTATGAAATGTTATGACTTTATGTGTCCTCAATCTTGTTTAATCTATTTTCAATATTTTTCTCATTGTCAATATTTTGTGTGGATATTGGTATATAATTACTTATAGCCTGTTGAGTATTTTGTTAATTGTTAATCTGTCAGAGCTTTACCTTCTCCATCTCTTTTTGATGTTGTCAAAGGGGGAGAAAAGACAAGTAGATAGTAGATCACAACAACTAACAACTCTGATTGCAAAAGATTACAACAGCTTTGACTGCAAAAGAAAGGGGGAACTTATACTACCATGTTAACGATATTGCATGTTGTTCTCACTAAGCTTCGCCCAGGTTGTCATCATCAAAAAGGAGGAGTATGTGTGGGCAAACTGTCTCACAACATAGGTTCTCAAGTTTCGATGATGACAAAGTACAACCTCGGATGAATCGGAGTCGTCATGCAATACTTAACATATTACATCCTTCCTATATCCTTTTAAATAATCATATTTCATTAAAATATAATTGATTGATGTATAGTCGTGACAAGATGCACGAAACAACAAACATGTCAATTTTTGCATATTTTGGAGCTATGAGTCGACCATACAGTCAGCTCATGGATCAAGTCATTTCCCACTGGTCAGCACACAGCAACCATGAGTCGACCATACAGTCAGCGCATGGATCAGTTCATTTCCCACTGGTCAGCACACAACAACCATGAGTCGACCATACAGTCAGCACACAGCAACCATGAGTCGACCATACAGTCAGCACACAGCAACCATGAGTCGACCATACAGTCAGCACACAACAACCATGAGTCGACCATACAGTCAGCACACAACAACCATGAGTCGACCATAAGTCAGCACATGGAGCCTTATCATTTCACACGGGTCAGCGCACGCCGACCTATGGTCGACCGTTCGCGCGTTGACACAGCCAGTGCAGTATTTCCAATCTGTTTGAAAATCTGTTTTGTTGGCTGATTTGCTTATTACTATAAATAGAAGTTTGTTCATTTTAACACAATAACATTTGATATTCTTTTGATTCATGTGTTCAAAAACAAGAAGGAGTGAAATAGGTGTCCAAGATTCATCATCTTCATCTTCAACCTCTCACAACATTTCAATTACACACAATCATTTTTGAAATGCATTTGTGAGAGATTCAAGGCGATAAGGTTCGAGGCTTAGATTGGAGAATCAAGCTCGGGTTGAAGATTGCGACAGGTTCTTTCTTGAATAAAACCATTGGGGTTTTGCCCTCCAAGATTGGTTCTGATTTTGGGGGTTTTTGGACGAGATTCTTCATCAACGATCAATCGAGCGAAGGTGATTGTGAAGAGGTGGTCTTCACAAGTCTAGTAGCTGATTCAGTGACATTGAAGGGAAGGTCTCCGGTTCGATTTGGTGCTGTTGAGATCAGCCGGAGCCAAAGGTTTGAACAACAACGTGTTCTTCAATAAGGTGGCTGGAGTCGGAGGTCCATCAACACAAATCGAAGAACTTGATTCAGCTTGAATCAAGGGGCAAGGAGTGAAGGCAACTTTCAACACATTGAGATTTTTGTTGTAATTTTGCTGCTCAATCCTTGTATAAACTGTTCATTCAAACAGGTGATATCTATTCAATATATCTCAATTCTAGTTTTAGAATTGAGGGCAGACGTACCCGGAAGCGAGGACGACGGGGGAACTGCCTCACCAAATTACTTGTCTTCTTTATTTTCAGCATTTTCGTTACCGCTCAAATAAGTAATTTTTGTGTAAGCTCTTGTGTCAAAACTGTGATATAAATTGAGTAAGAGATTAAAACATTGTTTTAAACTCTAACATACAACAAAACGTTGTACTAGGCTGATTGAAATCACTTACTCAACATAAACATCACTTGGAGTGTCTTTGCACACCAAGTGTTTGACATATTGCTTGAACCAAAATTACCTTACTTGTGTATCTTATTTTGGTTTAATTTTGGATCATTGGAACTAGGTAACTTTGCAATTGAAGTAAATAATTGATAAACATAGTTTGTGTTGTGATTCTATTTTTACGAATTGTCATAAATCCATAGGCTTACGTGTATCCGGTTTTCCAATAACCGTTCGTTTTAGACTATATTTTTCCTCGGCCGCTTCCGCACGTAAAACATTTTTAAAACCAATTTTAAATTGGTAGCGCCGACTCAAATTTTAATTGGGGATCTATTCAACCCCCTCTTCTAGATCCGTGCCATAGTCTAACAATTAAATCTGGCCAGGCTGAAGTCTCTTTATTGCAAGAATCTAAATTACAAGAAGTTGACAAGAAGGTAGTTTCTAGCTTTTGGGGAAATCAAGAAGTTGGTTGGTCTTTCACCAAATCAGAAGGAAAATCAGGGGGGATCATTACGCTATGGAATGGGGACTCTTTTAAATCTGTGCTCTCTTTTAGAGGTGAAAGTTTCTTGGGAGTTAAATTGAAGGGGAAGGTATAAGCTACATCATGGTCAATGTTTATGATGGTTGCTCTTTTGCTTTGAAACGGAAACTGTGGGCGGATGTGCATGAATATAAGAAGAAGTGGCTAGACTGTACTTGGATTATTGGAGGTGATTTTAACACCATTATTGACAAGTTTGAAAGAAGAGGTGAGTCTGGTTTTGTAAATGGTTTGGAGATTAGGGAATTTAACGACTTCATTTTAAAATTGGAGCTGGTTGATCTTCTTGTAGCGGGTCAGCGATTCACTTGGTTCAATGGGGACAGGAAGACAATGAGCAGATTAAATATTTTTTTTGTGGATTCTAACTTCATTGCTAGACGGGGGGGGGGGGGGGGGGGGGGGGTTACTTGAGCAGAGTATTGGAAAAAGGGATCTCTCTAATAAAAAAGTTTTAATAAAAAAAAGCTTTTGCTTCTTCTCCTCCTGCTTCGCTTTCGTTGTTTATACCTGAAACCAAATAAAACAAAACCAAACCCATTAATATCATAATCTTACGTTTTGGATTTTTGATGACGGTGTTTCGACGGCGAGGTGATAAAGCTTCTTCTGAGACTTTTTGCTTGGTTGTTGTCCGCCGGTGGTAGTGAGGCTCCAAAGGGTCCACGGCCGCCGTTGGATGATCCTTGTTGGTGGATCTTCTGAGTTTTTCTCAAAACTCTCTTCTTCTTCTGATGACCTGTTCTTGATTTTCTAATGTTAATGAAGTTTTCTCCCCTCACTTATGTTTATATAGGTAACAAATTAGGGTTAACTCTAACCTAATGCCCACTTTAAAGCCCAACTTAAATTAATATTAGTTATAATTACATAATTTTAAATAATTAAAATAAAATTGAAATTAATAACTCTATTTATTTATTATTATTTTTATAAAGAATTCTTATTATTTCTAATAAAAATCTTTTATTTTTTCCTTAAAACATTATTATTATTATTTATTTTTATTTTTTTATATGCAAATAATAATAAAAATTAAAACTTAGCATAAAAATGTATATAATGTAAATAATATTAAAGAAAAATGAAATTAATTTAAAATGAAAAATAAAAATGAAATGAAATTATTTAAAAATGAAATGAGACTAAAATTAAAAATGAAAAATAAAAATGAAATGAAATTATTTAAAAATGAAATGAGACTAAAATTAAAAATGAAATAGAAATGAAATTGATTTTTCTTTAAACAATGAAACAATGATTGATTTAAAAATGGAATTAATTTAAAAAATGTTATATGATTGATTTTAAAAATGCAATGAAATTAATTTAAAAAATGAAATATGATGAATGAAAAAAATGACACATGATTGATGGAATTAATTTAAAATAGGAAATGAAAATTGAAATGAAAAACCCTTTTTTCTATTAATTCCTAGTTATTCCAATTTAACCGATTAATCCCATTCCCGACATAACTTCCGATGAAATCTTTCGGCCATTCAAATGAGCAACTTTATCCGGATAAAATTCAATCTGCCCGATGATCGCGCTCTTTCAACCAAATTATCCTCAAATGAAACTCCTGATTAAACCAACCAAAGCAAGACATCGACTGGCTCAAGCGGCTCAAATTCCCCGACGACAACTCAAATTCACAAATTGACAGTCAACTGCTAACAAATGACCATTTTGCCCTTCGTGAACTAAAAGAGCACGCCACATGATATTTTCCTGCAAAAATCAGACGACTACACCAACATGTTAGCGACTGGTTAAATGCAATGCGAAAATGCAATGAAATGCGAGATGAGGCGACAAATATTAGGGCAAAATTTGGGATATTACAGTCTCCGTTACCAATTCTACCTCTAAAACAATCTCTCTATACACTAGAATCGACTAGCTGGTCAAAACCTAGTCTCTTAAAATTCCTCCACCAAATATAATCCTTTTTACCCACCATGCTAGGAAAATCTTCATTGACTTGGATTCTTAAATCTCCGTACTTAAAGGAAAGAAAATATTTCCAAATAGCCTATTTTTCATTATGGATTCTAAAATGTAATTTTTTTCCAGAAGAGCTAGATTGAACAATTCACAATTTTTAATACCCAACTTGCCCACTGACTTTTCTTGACACATTTTATCCCAAATCAACCAAGCCATCTTTCTCTTTCCATCCCCTCCTCTCCACACAAAAAAAACTTTGAAAATTTATAATTTCATTAATAATAAGCTTCAACACCTTAAAAAAAAAGAACAAAATGATCTGAAAAACTATTCAAAACCAAGTTAATCAACACAATCCTACCACCAAAAGGTAACTTTGTATCTTTCCATAATACCAATATTCGTTGAAATTTATCCAAAATTGAGTTCCATGTGCACTTACTTCTAGGATTAGCCCTAATATGAATCCCCAAGAATGAGAAAGGTAAAAATCCAACACTACAATGAAGAAAATACGAAGCTGTCTGGAGGAAAGGGTCTTTCACATTAAATCAAAATGTTTATTCTTCAAAAAATTAACATTCAAACCTGATGCTAACTCAAAGCCCTTCAAAATACCTTTGATACTCCACAAAAAGACCAAGATACTTCCCCTAACAACATCGTGTCATAGACAAATTGCAAAATATCAAATTTAATATCTTCACTGACTTTGAAGGGTAGGTAATTTTCTAAGGAGATAACTTTTTTCACTAAACAAGTTCGCCCTCATGCTGCAAAAAAAAAAAATAGAAAAAAGGACAAGGAATACCCTTTCCCAAGGCTCATACCCATATTAAAGTATTTGGTTGGACTACTATTGATTATGATATAAAAACTGATAGTAAAAATACACTCCTCCATGCACCCCATCCAACATCTACCAAATCCCATAACCCTCATAACATTTCTCAAATAACTCTACAAAACCTTATCATATACCTTTTCAAAGTATATTTTAACAAACAAGTACTCCTTCTTACGTCTTTTAACTAAAACTACCACATAATTAATAAATAAAACACCATCGAGCATTTGCCTTTTGCAAAAAAAAAACCATTGGTTTTTGGATATTAATTAATGAGGGAAAACCTTCTTAATTCTATAAGCTAAGATTTTGAATATGAATTTGTAAAGACTATAGATCAAGAAAATATGGCTAAAATCACTAACCTCTTGAGGGTTATTCTTCTTAGGAATAAAGGAAAGAAAATTATCAGCTACTTCCTTAAAGAGCTTAGCCTTGAGGTGAAATTCATTCACGAGAGCCACCACATTATCTTTGATAAAGTTCCAACAAACTTTAAAAAACCCATGTTAAACCTATCAGGCCCTAGAATTTTATCACTATCACTCATTCAAATCATTTCTTTATTTTTATTTAAGTAGAATCTCTCTTCTAGCACATCACACTTTCTCATACTTAAAACATTGAAATCCACACCCCTTACAAAGGCTTTCTTCTAATAGGTTCCTCAAACCTCTTGGTAAAATGATCTTTAATATGATTCTTTATTTCATCCACTTAAGTGAGCCTGCCCAAAATAGAATTTAAAGACAAAATCTCATTATTCTTAAATCTATGCTTAATAAAAGAGTGAAATAACTTATTTCTTACATCCCCATCTTTTATCCATCTAAATCTTGATTTCTCTCTGAGAATACTTTCCTTCCTCTTCCTAGTGGACCACACTTTCCTAGAGGCTTCCAATCTTTTCCCAACTAACAAACCATCATCACCTTGATCTTAATGAATAACCTCTTTGTCTAGAATATTAAGCTCATTGGTTACTTCATCTACATCTATGTTGATGACCCTAAAAACTTTCACATTTCATCTTTTAAGTTTCTCTTTCAAGAACTTCAATTTCTCATTCAACACATATACACAACTACCCGTCACATTATTAGACTTTTACACATCTTCTACAAAAGACTAAAAATTAGGATGCTCAAATAAGAAATTAAAGACCTTGAAAGTTTTATGTCTCTAATCTACCTTGTAGGCTAAGATCCATATAGGTAGGTCTATGGTAAAAAAACCTCTTTACCCTCTACTTCTTAGCCAACCACATTCCAACTACCAATTAAAATTTCTAACATCAAAAACCTATCGATCCTACTCATAGAAGTTCCTTCCAAATTAAATGAAGTAAAAGAAGTCCCCTTTAGTAGGACATCCACCAAATTCGAACTTGCTATAAACTGCTAAACTTCACCAGTTCAATTATATTGACTTGATTTCTTATCCCTTTTCTTTCCGACATGACTTTATAACATTAAAATCTCCACCGACACACCTTCCCCCTTCTGTTGCCTCGCTTTAAAATTAATAAGTTCCCTCCACGATTTTCTCTTATTAGATATCAGACAAGATGAGTAAATATTGATTATAAAATAAATACAATCATTACAATCAACACATATTCCCACAAAACTTTCACCTCTGAACCTAAAATTAAAGTTGAATAAACTTGACTTCCAAATAATTAACATGCACCCAGACCTCCCTATCGCCCACTTAATCGTCCAATCCATATCTCCTTTTCCCCATAAGGAAGAAACTTATAGCACCCATTTAGATTGGATTTTTTGTTTCTTGAATAAAAAAAACATCTACCATTCAAACTTTGATCAGATTATACAAACAAAACCTTTTAATAGAATTGTCACACCCTCTTAAATTAAATGAAATAATATTTATGGAAACTTTGAAGATTTGCCATCCCTTATGCCTCTTATTTCTTTATCCCTACTCTTAAGAGTTCTAATTTCTTCTATGTAAATCTCATTCGCTCCAACTCCTTCAATATTGTATTCCTCATGCCTAGATAGAAAGACAAATTTCTTTCCCTATAAATTCCCAAATTCCCAAATTATTAATTATGTTAACCAATATTTTGTACACAATTTACCAAAATTGATTTAGTACATAAGACTTCGTTTTATGTCAAAACATTCAATAATCACACTATAAACTATATTAACTATTTTTTTACACTCAAATAATCAACTTTATTATACCATGTATTTTTACACACAATTAAACAAAATTATTTTTACAAACATACACAAATTCAGAATTCCTTGATGAAGAAGCTAACAAATTATAAGGAAAGTTGTTATTAGCTATGACTAAGTATTGTCAATTGAAACGGTCAAAAGGAAGGAAAAAAACCCCTTCATAATAAAAAGAGTCTACATCCTTCCCATTAATGTTTAAGTACTAAACATTGACACAACATATATCGGTTGATTGACTAATCAAGAATCTAAGCGCTGTCATATCAAAGCTCCATGCCAAAATGCAAAAGATAAGAAAAAAAAGATTAAAACAACATTCTTTGCGAAGACAGTACGAAGTTACATTGAAGCTATGAAGAAACACAAGGGGACAAGACACAAACATTTTGTTTCATTAGTTTTTCCAAATACTGAAAAAATACGTCCTGTGTCGTGTAGTTCAAAAAATCAACTTCATGTATAAATACTAACGTTTAAATAATGAGTGTTCACAATATAATTTAGAAAATAATAACAACAACCATATAACGTGTTTGAAAGGTTATAAGTTTTTTTAGTACTTCACATCTTGAGTATAGTTCCTAGAGAGTCAAGCTTCATTTTCACTTGTCAAAATCAACAAAATCGTTAAGAAAAACTTTTGAATTTCAATATTTTTTTTCCATATTTCAAATTCATACTCAGCTTGGTCGTCAAGGTAAAAATTGAATGAATATGCCACTGATCAAAATAATTTTTATTAAGACCAAAAATAATAAAAAATAGAAAGAATGATGAATATTTCTTCTCCTATAAATACATTAGTAGCAATAAATGTAAATGACACCAACCCTAACCAATACAAACTTATAATCTCTCTTCATCAATTTATTATATCATTCTTTCAGTTTTGTTCTATAAGAAATTCTTATCTATCGAGTATAATAATATCGATATTTATCAGTTGAGTTAGGGTTTACAGACGTCAGTAGAATATTTTTTTATTACTTCAACATGCAGACTTCTTTGGCAATGAAGAGTTTATTCAATTATCATAGAAACACAGCACAAATGTTAGCAAAACGTTTGATAGAACCATGTGATGTGTTCCTCAACCATAGAAGCCCTGACACAAAGAGAACAGTAGCGACTCTTCTCTATGACAACCTTAGAATGCATGGCTTCAACCCTTTCTTGGATGAGAAAAACATGAAACCAGGGGACAAACTGTTCGATAAGATCAACGGCGGGGTCGTTGAGTGTAAGATCGGGGTGGCGGTTTTCTCACCTCGTTATTGCGAGTCGTACTTTTGTCTCCATGAGCTTGCTCTTTTGACAGCTTGTAAGAAGAAGGTGATTCCCATTTTTTGTGATATTAAACCTTCTCAACTGCGTGTTGTTAAAAATGGAAATTGGTCGGAGGAGGAACTGCGTCGGTTTAGATGGGCTCTCGACGAGGCTAAGAACACCGTTGGACTCACCTTTAATTCTTCAAAAGGGTATAATTTTATTTATTTATTTTTGATATAGCAGACTAACAACCGAATTTCATCATTTAAAGTTGAATAAATAGAATGTGGCGGATTCGAATCTGCATCAGTGCAGTCGAATGTTTTTGCACAACTATCCATCTGATTTAATGCGAAGATATGAGTTTATAATAAAATAATATAATATATATTAAATGAATGCAATTTGTTATATTAATATAATTTATTGTGAAATGCAGGAACTTGTCTGAATTTGTGGCTAATGCTTCTGAGATAATCATGGAATGCATGACAGAAATTCAGAAGGAAGAACAGATGAGACAGATGAGTGCGGGGAACCATTTTCCGAAACACATGCACTTGCCAATTCCTGCTTAGAAATTGACCTGAAGAGATCTTAACCATTCATTTAAAGAATTGTTTAAATAAATAAAGTGACTTTGATTATTCTTACAAACTCACCCAAATACTAAATAATTTGTAATTTTTTAACAATTCACCAACACCAAAAATTTGAATTTTTTTATTCCTTGATTTTATCATCCTTTCAATAAGTTCTCTATCAATGTATTAACGGGTGTCTTGACATTCTTGCATTGTAATCTCTTACAGAAATAATACAATTTTTATTACATATTCTTGAATTCCTAAATATAATTACAATTTGTTATAACATGATTTTATATTATGGTATGGACGTTAATACGTTATCATGTAACACTTCTTTATAAACAGTTTTACGCAAGTGCAATGAATTCTTACTCAACATTTTGATATCATGTTATACCAAAATATAACTCATGCAACCTCAAAATAGGTTGGAAATGTCAATATTTTCAATTTCCTCAGATATATAAGTGTGTCACATAGTAAGTCACGACATTAGAAGGAAACCCTAAGCCATATAAGAGTTTTTCATCAGAATACCCCATGGTATAACAATACCCCATGGTGTAACAATACAGACTTAAGCATTAGTATTATACATCATAGATAAGTCTCATTAGATAATACTTCAATAAATCATTAGACTTCTCATACCATTTCTATACGATGACAAAAACTTCATCATGAGCACCATCCTTAATATAGATCACACACACATACATACATACTTTAGCATTATAGTCAAGTCCAAATAATTGCTATAATATAAGAAATTGATAAATAGAACAGTCAGGTTTCAAGTGGTTACAAGTCATACCGACACAATAAATCCTTAAGAGCGCGTGAAAAGTTGAGAAGTCGTAAAAGAAAAAATCTTTGATTCAATTAATTCAATAAAATCGATTCAAATTTTAATATATGACACTCACAAATTCTCATTTTTTTTAATAGACAATGATATTATTAAAAGCTTGAAGGATGATCGAACTCGAAATACAAAACAGAAGGAATGTTACTTCCGCTTAATACGTTCAATAGGCGCGTTTAATCAGTCGTAAAACACACACTTAGGGAAAGTAGCTCCACCATACATCCATCTCCAAAAAATTTTTTAACCGAATTGATCGTTCTGTCTACCAACACGAGCTTATCCTTAAAGATAAGATTGTTCCTGCTTATCCAAATAAACCATACAGTAGCAGCCCAAACAATTAAATCCAATGAATTGCCTATAACATTTTTAGAATAGAAAACGAAACTGCAGAACGATTCTCACTACAAGAAAACATCAAAGTTGTTGGATGAATTTGCTAGGTGTTAATCACCCTACAAGATAAAGTACTTGCGGGGTGTTATTCATCCTGCAACACAGAAATTTTTTAAAAAATATTTATGACGTTTTTCATCTTTCAACTGATGGTGGAAAATTCAATTTTTTTGAAAAGTCCGTTGCAGGATGAAAAACACGCCGCAATGCTTCTGAATAAAATTAGTGGAAAATTAAAAGGCTTAATTAATGAGGCGCCAGTGTAGCATGTGAATGTTCTGACACATACGTTGCTGGGTGTTAGTCACGCTGCAATTCCCAACGACATTAAATGTTGCTGGGAGTTTTTCACGCCACAACTTTCCTATATATTCCACTGCGTCGTTTTCTCCTCCACATTCCAAAATCCAAAGAGAATTAATACACAAATGCTCTCTTCTAACTCCTCTTTCTCTCTTTCAGTCCCACTATACAAATAAATTCTTCAAATCATTCATCTTCAACACAAATATCTTTGTCTTTAAGAGTAAGTTCTGTTGCTGTTGGTGGGTGAATCTGGATTTTTTTTCAAGATCTTCTTCAAGAGTTGTTGTTGCTATTAAGGTACACATAATAAAGTTGTTCTTGTATATTTTTTACTGCATGAGTTGTGTAGATTTAGTTTCTTTCAAGGTTGTATGATAAAATTAAGGATAATATAATTGTTCTTTAATATGTTAGAACAAATTTTCGTTTTTCTTTTTATAATTAGGGATGATATTAAATATAATTATTCGAAGGTTTTATAAAAATTAGGGATGATATAATATACTTCTTTGAAGGTTTTATTATTATAAATATTAAAATTAATATATATATATATATATATATATATATATATATATATATATATATATATATATATATATATATATATATATATATATATATATATATATATATATATATATATATATATATATATATATATATATATATATATATATATATATATATATATATATATATATATATATATATATATATATATATATATATATATATAATTATTTTTTATTATATAAAATACATTTTGCATTGTGCTTTTCTTCCTGCAATTAAGAATGTTGCGGCGTGTTATTCACCCGACAACAAACTGTTACCAACTCTGATCTGCGCTGACAACACATCTGCTCTGCTCTACGTTGTTCTGCTCTGAATTCTTGAAATTGAGTTGCGGCTTGTTTTTCACTTAGCAATGTTGTGGTGTGTTTTTCATTTAGCAACGTTGCATCGTGATTTACACCCTGCAACAGTTTGCGACTAACAATTTTGCGGGGTGTTTGGGGTACCCCGCAATAGTTCATATGCAGGGTGTTGTTTACATTTACCGGGTGTTATTCACCTAACTACTTGAGGTTTTTTTTTGTAGTGTCTAGGTAAGTACCTTCTAATTTGACATGGATCCCAAACCACTTGATTATACACTTCCATACCTTTTCTGCAAAATCACAGGCTAAGAAAATGCAAGGAATAATCTCATTTGTCCTCCCACATAAAGGATACATCAAGGATGCCCCTCCAAAACCAATCTTTCTTCTATCCATCTGATCCTCGGTGGCGATGCGATTCATAAGAAGCTTCCAAAGGAACATCTGCAAATTAGACGGAATCTTCGCCTCCCACACCACTTTATATCCTACGAGAAGATCAACGTCGACCTCATACACCATCGGATCCTAAAAAATCAATTCGTAGCAAGAGGAAACCGAAAATAATGACAACTTCTTAGAATCCCACCGGGAACTATCATCACAATCAGCAATCGGTCTAACATTCTGCAATAAATCCCACAAGTCCTCCAATTCCCTTTCCATAATAGATCCGCTAGGGAATGGATGAAAAACGATGTTCCAGCCCCACTAAGAACCACTAAAAAAAAACTGATTCAGCAATTGAACAATTTGTCCCAACGCAAGATATGAACAAATTAGGAAAAACCTCCTTAAGAGAATAGCTGAGAACCCATCTACTATGCCAAAATGTCAATCCCTTTCCATTACCCAATGTACAAGACAGACGGTCAACAAACAAATCAGTGGATGAAACCTTGTCAAAACTCAGTGACGACAAATCTCTCCACCAAATGGAGTTAACTTTGTTTCCACTATAACCTTCGTTGCCCATAATAACCAACTCTAAGCCAGACTTAACGTACATGTGGTCTAAAATACCTTTCCAAATCACCTCTTTCTCCGTCAAGCATCTCCATTTCCATTTAAGAAAAAGAGCCCTATTGAACGAGGCTAACTCCTTAATGCCCAACCCTCCATTTGCTTTAGGGGAACAGATAGTCTTCCAATCGACCCAGTGAACAGTCTTACGGCTAGAGAACCCACCCCAAAGAAAATTGCTTTGAATACTTTAAAGAACCTTGATAACTACAACATGCACTTTATAGAATGACAGCGAGTATAACGGCAACGCATTAAGATTTGAGTTAATTAAAACAACTATATCCCCTATTGACAAATTTTCCATACTAAAAGTCTTCTCCTAACATGATCTACTACATCTTTCCACATATCATCCTTCATAGGGCTGTCCCCAATAAAAATACCAAAAAATTTGATAGGAAACTTACAGATCTCGCAGTGAAGAAAAACTGATGTCGCTTCCAAGAATTAAAAATTCAAGTTGATCCCACCAAAACTACTCTTGGAAAAATTAACTCTAAGGCCCAACACTAGCTCGAACCCTCTTAGCACAACTTTTATGCTCCATAGATTATCCCATTCAGCTTCCTCAATTAAAAGAGTGTCATGGACGAACAAAACTATGTTGTACGAAACGTTCTCGTTAACCTTGAAACCCTTGTACAAGCCCGAAATAACAACTTTATTCAACAACTGAGTGAGTCCTTCTATCACCAGAATAAAAAGGAATGGTGACAAAGGGTCACCTTGACGAATACTTTTCCAATATTGAAATCTTTTGTAGCACTCTCGTTAACAAGAGCAAACATAGACTCGTTGAATACCAACGGATCCGCCATCTCTTCCACCTATCTCCAAAATTCATATTGTCAAACAAAAATCTAAGAAACCCCCATGACACACAATCGTAACCCTTTTCAAAGTCTATCTTCATAACCAAACACTTCTTTCTAGTTCGCTTCACCAAATCCGATATCTCGTTAGCAACAACCACACTGTCTAAAATATATCTGCCCGAGACGAAAGTTGATTGTTCTGCAAAAATAATGCTTCCAACAACCTTCTTCAAACGGCCAACCAAGATCTTAACAAGAAAATTCTAATAACAATTGACCAAACAGACCAGTCTATAGTTGACTAGGAACTGAGGATTCTTAATCTTAGCTGCCAAAGTTATGAACGAAGTAGAAGCAACTTTAGTGAGAGGAGGAGAATAAAAAAGTATTTAACAAAGTGAACAATATCACCTTTAACCGTATCCCAGCAGGCCTGAAAAACCGAAGCTAAACCCATTGGGGCATGGGCTCTTGCTCCTATTACAATACCACACCGCCTTTTTAACCTCTTCCTTAGTTACCTCTACTTTGAGACTCCTCTTGTCTCCATCCGAAAGCTTCTTCAACCCTAAATCCTCAATAAAAGGTCGAACGAATAACCTTTCACGAATGTTGTCCTCAAAATAGATACAATCTCTTTAGAGTATTGACAAAAGAGATACAATTTCTTTTACGCCTACCTTTTATCACGCTGTGAAAATAACCGGAGTTCTCTCACCTTCCTGTTAGGAATATTATTAATTGTTAGGTTATTATTAATTGTTATTTGTTATTTGGCTTAGTCTGCACTGATTGAGAGAATCGTGCTTGAAGTTTGTTACCTTTGATTATGCCTAAATTGTAGGGAGTCTAATATTGCTTAGTGACCCTATTTCCTAGCCACTACTTAGGACGTATTCAGTTTCTTTTGTAAGCTATTTATATAGCAGCATTACTTTCTAATAAATTACTCAGTTATCAGATTTGTTAACATCTGGTATCAGAGAGAGAGAGAAAAGAACTCACGAGAGTGCAACAAAAGAGTGTCTGGGATATGGGATCCGAAGAGAAGAATGATGGATTTTCTGCACCCTCCATTCCCAAATTCGATGGAGATTACGATCATTGGAAGATGGTCATGGAAAATCTCTTGAGATCCCGAGAATATTGGCCCGTGGTGGAGAATGGTTACACGCTACCTAGAGAAGGAGAAGTGCAGACAGATGGGCAGAAGAAGATCCTGGATGATTTGATGCTTAAGGATTTGAAGGCGAAGAATTATTTGTTCCAATCCTTGGACAAATCAATTCTATGAACCATCACCAAGAAGGACACCTCTAAGCTGTTGTGGGACTCCATGAAGATGAAGTACCAAGGGAACGATCGGGTCCGGCGTGCTCAGCTCAATCGACTCCGACGAGAATTCGAAGTGTTGGCTATGAAACAGGGGGAGTCAGTTAATGACTACTTCGGAAGGGTGATGACCATAGCCAATGACATGCGAAATTGTGGTGAAGACATGACATATGTAAAAATCGTAGAGAAAATTCTGCGAACACTGACAGAGAAATGGAATTACATTTTGTGTTCCATTGAGGAAGCTAACGATGTTGATACGCTCACAATTGATGCCTTGCAAAGTTCCCTCTTGGTCCATGAACAGAAGTTCAAGAGGGAACCAGATGAAGAACAAGCGTTGGCGGTTTCTTATGGTGACACCGATGGTCGAGGTCGAGGGAGAAACACCTTCAGAGGAGGAAGAGGTCGTGGACGAGGCCATCAGAGCTATAACAAAGCAACAGTTGAATGTTACAAATGCCATCAATTAGGGCATTTTCAATATGAATGCCCTAATCTCGAGAAGACGGTTAACTATACCGAGATGAGCAAGGATGAAGAAATGCTTCTTATGGCTTATATTGAAGCATCAGGGGAAAAGGGACATACTGTATGGTTCTTAGACAGTGGGTGCAGCAACCACATGAGCGGAGACATCTCTCGTTTTTGTACCATGGAAGAAGGGTTCAATAGAGAAGTCAGTCTAGGGAATCATATGAAGATGAAGGTTGTCGGCAAAGGAAGTGTTACATTAAATCTTGCTGGTGTCGGTCATGTTGTTCAAGAAGTGTTCTATATTCCAGAATTGAAGAACAATCTACTAAGTATTGGACAGCTGCAGAAGAAAGGCTTGGATTTTCTATTCAAGAACAATGAGTGCAGAATCTATCACCCATCGAAGGGCCTTATCCTTGAAAGCAGAATGACACTCAACAGAATGTTCGTATTGCTCTCGAAGACCTCTTAAATCACCAATGAGTCAAGTGAGTGCTGTTTCCAAACTGACATCCAAGAAATTGCTCATCTATGGCACTGCAGGTATGGCCACCTTAGCTATACTGGACTCCAAACTTTGGCTAGCAAGAACATGGTTAAAGGCCTGCCAAATCTTGGAGAAATCACTGCTGCTAGAAAAACAACTATTGTATGCATTGGGTGTTTGAAAGGAAAACAACACAGGGAGATCATGCCAAGAAAAGCCATGTGGAGAGCTGAAGCCCGATTGAAGCTTATACATGCCGACATATGTGGTCCCATCTCGCCAATGTCACATGGTCAAAAGAGGTACCTCATTTGTTTCATTGACGACTTCAGTAGGAAAGCTTGGGTGTATTTTATTGCTTATAAGAGTGATGCATTTTCTACTTTCAAGCAATTTAAAAGTCGGGTAGAAAGGGAGTCCGGTTTATTTGTGAAATGCTTGAGAACTGATCGTGGAGGTGAGTTTACCTCACATGAGTTTACTAATTATTGTAGACAAGAAGGGATAAAAATACAGCTCACCACAGCCTACACGCCACAACAAAACGGAGTTGCCGAAAGGAAAAACCGGACTGTCATGAACATGGCCAGAAGTTTGCTTGTCGAAAAAGAAGTACCTAAGGTTTTCTGGCCTGAAGCTGTTAATTAGGCGTTCCATGTGCTTAATAGGAGTCCGACCTCTGCTGTGAAAGAAATGACTCCCGAAGAGGCTTGGTCTGGAGTGAAGCCCACAGTCGAGCACTTTAGAGTTTTTGGCTGCATTGCTCATGTCCACATTCCAGATGCTCGAAGAATCAAGCTTGATGACAAGAGCACTAAGTGTGTTTTATTTGGAGTAAGTGCCGAGTCAAAGGGATATAGGTTATACAATCCCATTAAAGGAAATATCATTGTTAGCAGGGATGTCGTGTTCGAAGAAAATAAGAAATGGGATTGGAACACAAGTCACTCAGAATTCCGCAATGATCAGCTTGATTGGGGAGATATGGATATTACTATTGCTGACCAAGAGAGTGATACAGTGACACCACAAGATCAGTCAAAGCATGAAGAAGCCATTGAGTACAGTGGAGATATAAGTCACTCAACAGATGAGAATGAGGAGGTTGAGAATGCAGCTGGGATTGAGATTGCTACTGAGGATGAAAATGTAGTAGCTACAACTGAAAATACTGAAAATTCTGCAGCAGAAGGCACACGTATTAGAAGAACTCCAAGGTGGATGGATGATTATGTGGTGAACTCTGTTGTCGTAAACTCTGACGTAGCAGCAAGTTTTAACCCCCAATCCTTTGACGAAGCTGTGCTAAATACCAATTGGAAGAAAGCCATGGATGCTGAAATTCAGTCCATTGAAAAGAATGGAACCTGGACTCTAGTTGAATTACCAAAGGGAGCGGTAAGCATAGGGGTCAAATGGGTGTATAAAACAAAATTGAATCAACATGGTGAGATTGACAAGTATAAGGCTCGATTAGTAGCAAAGGGATATGCGCAACGACATGGAATTGATTATGAAGAAGTATATGCGCCAGTGGCAAGGCTAGACACCGTGCGTATGATCTTGGCCCTTGCTGCACAAAGAAGTTGGGTTGTGTATCAGCTGGACGTGAAGTCCGCATTCTTACAAGGTGAGCTTACAGAGGAAGTGTACGTTGATAAGCCAAAAGGCTATGAAGTACAGCATGAGAAAACTAAGGTATACAAGCTACAAAAAGCTTTGTACGGCCTTAAACAAGCACCGAGGGCTTGGTTTAGCAGGATTGAAGCACACTTCAGAAATATGGGTTTTGATAAAGAAGCAAGCGAACAAACCTTGTTCACCAAAATCAATCAACAAGGGAAGCATTTGATCGTTAGCCTATATGTTGATGATTTGATTTATACTGGAAACGATGAAGCCATGTTGAAAGAATTCAAACAATCAATGATGGATGAATTTGAAATGTCTGATCTGGGAAGAATGCACTACTTCCTTGGCTTAGAGGTTAAGCAGCTCAACAATGGAATCTTCGTCTCTCAAAAGAGATATGCCGAAGAGGTCTTGAAGAAGTTTAGGATGGAGGAAAGCAACTTGGTCCTAAATCCTACTGTTCCTGGAGTTAAAATTGATAAAGATGATACAGGTGTGACGGTAAACAGCTCCATGTTCAAACAACTTGTTGGTAGCTTGATATACTTGACAACTACCAGGCCGGATCTGATGTATGCAGTTTGTGTAGTCAGTAGATATATGGCCAAACCAACTAAGATGCACCTTATGGCAGCAAAGAGAATACTGCGGTATGTAAACGGAACTGCGTGTTTTGGGATTTTCTATCAAAGATCAGGCAATCAGGAGCTTGTGGGATACACAGACAGCGACTATGCCGGTTGTATCGATGATAGGAAAAGTACCTCAGGTTATGCCTTCATACTTAGCAATGCAGCTGTGGCATGGTCATCAAGGAAGCAACCTATAGTCACACTCAGCACCACAGAAGCGGAATTTGTAGCTGCGTCATCCTGTGCCTGCCAACTGATTTGGATGAAGAGGGTTCTGTCCAAGTTAGAGTACAACGGAAACAAAAGTCCGGTGATTTTTTGTGACAACAGTTCTACCATCAAACTCTCAAAGAACCCAGTTATGCATGGCAAGAGCAAACATATTGATGTGCGCTTTCACTTCCTCCGTGATTTAGTAAATGAAGGAAAGGTTCAACTGAAGTATTGCGGCACCAAACAGCAGATAGCTGATATCTTTACTAAGCCGCTCAAGCTTGAAGTCTTTCAAGAGCTGAGGAAGAAGCTTGGTATATGTGACATCTCAGAGATAAACTAGACAGTCTAGTTTAGGGGGAGAATTATTAGGAATATTATTAATTGTTAGGTTATTATTAATTGTTATTTATTATTTGGCTCAGTCTGCACTGATTGAGAGAATCGTGCTTGCAGTTTGTTACCTTTGATTATGCCTAAATTGTAGGGAGTCTAGTATTGCTTAGTGGCCCTATTTCCTAGCCACTACTTAGGACGTATTCAGTTTCTTTTGTAAGCTATTTATATAGCAACATTACTTTCTAATAAATTACTCAGTTATCAGATTTGTTAACACTTCCTTCAACCATAAAGCCCTATCCTTAAGCCTAAGAATCTTCTCCTTCTGATTAACATGATTACACACTTCCAAAGAAGCATCCTTCATTTTTTCTTCCCATTTCACCAAAGCTAGAGAAACCTAAGCTATTGACCTGAGAATCTAAATCATTAAGGTCTCGAACCGCCTCTTCCACCTTCAGACCCAAATACATATACATTCCATTTCTCCAGGCTAGCTTTAAGCAGACCCAGTTTCTCTTTCAAAACATAATCCCCTCTACCCCTGACTACGTAGAATTTCCATTCAACCTCCACAAACTTCAAGAAACTAGAGTGTTTTAACCAACAATTGTTAAAATTAAACGACCTTGGACCCCAATCTACATTATTAGTCTTCAGCGAGATTGAAAAATGATCAGATATGCCCCTTCTACCTATATATTGCGCCATAATCTTCCAATCATCAATCAAATTATCTGACACCAGAAACCTGTCAAGTCTGCTTATCGAAGAACCATAGCTATTGAACCATGTATACAGACCTTCCACACATGGAACATCTATGCAAGCGATGTCTCCAATGAAACGATAAAAATCCTTCATCTCCCTTCTTCTACCTTCTTCATTTGGCCCCTTCCTCTCACTGTTATGAGAAACCGCATTAAAATCCCCTCCAACAATCCAACCACCTCACCTAAACTTACTCTTCACCTCCACAAATCGATTAATAATATTCTTGAATATATTCCTAATGGAAATTTAAATTTCTTGAAGTTATTATTAGTTTATTTATAGAATTTCTGAATCAATTCATGTTGTTTTTCAAGAATTTTAAAAAATACCATGAATCGATTTATGTCTCTGATTTGGTACAAAAGCACGTGTTCTAAAAAAATAATTGTTCCTTTTGTAAGTACATATTATTTTATTTTACAATCATTCATAAAATCAAAAGATAGTGTGCTAAAACACATTAATAAATTTACAATAATACTTTAAATACACATAACTCACACAATAACAATTAACACAAATTTTTATATGATAATCAAGTATCATGCAACCTTAACATAAATCAATACCGCCTGACACTAGCAAGGATTAGGAAATACCGATGTAATTGAGTGACACAACATTAACACTATTGCAAATGGGGTGCATAACTATGCAAGGTACTCTTGCAAACACCTTAACTTAGCAAATTTTTCCTGCTTTGCCTCTATTCTCAAAATTAATTCCCCAAATTCCATACACTAAAAAAAATTGTTACAAAGTTAAACAAAATAATAGAATAGAGAAACGAGAATAAGAGAGTATATTGTATTATTCATATTCTAAGTGTTTATTTTAAATACAATATGAGTCATATTTATAGGACATATGTAATGAATGAAAATAATAATATGGAATTCACTCATTTATGGATATCCATATTCATGTCATTTATAACACCCCGCCTTAGATGTCCATCAAGAATATGAATCATTACAAAAAATCTAGTGGAAAAAATTCTAGTGAAGGAAAAAGAGTACAACATTTTAACGAGGGATCTACCTCTTTACTAATATGTGAGATATTGGATCTAACTCTAGTATGATTGAAGTCTATTCGCGAGTAATGCGTATTGTAGTCAAAGTTTGTTCTAACATTCATTAGTCAATATTGCTAGGTTTGTTAGCATGTTGAATTGGGTCTTGCTTGTAAGTCCAATTGTTTAAGTTAGCTTGTACCCTAATTAGCTTGTAATGGATAATTATTAAAAAGTCCATTAGGTTAGTGTGCTATTTCTCTTATAAATAGCATGCTAGTCTCTCATCTTGGCATAAGGAAAAATAGGAAGATAAAATCCTAATTTTAAGAGAGAGAGAGGTTTTGTATACTTGTAATCTTTTTTCTAAGAGAAAAGAAATAATAGCAGTTTATAACCAATCCTTGTTGTTCCTTGTTGTTTTGCATTGTTTTCTTTGTTAACCATAACCCTTGTGTGTTTCTTGATCATAAAGAAGCCGTTTATATTTTATTTCAAGACACCCGATTCACAACAAATTGGTGCGGTGAGCTTGGAGAAGGTGATCTCAACAAAGTATGAGATTGAAATGTTCACCGGAGTGAACGACTTCGGTCTGTGGCGCTTGAAGATGAAAGCCCTACTGGTTCAGTAGGGTTGTTTAGAAGCGTTGAAGGGAGAGGCAGCCATGAACACGACCATGATTGAGAAAGCGCACAACACAATATTGTTGAGCCTTGGTGATAAACTTCTTCAAAAGGTATCAAATGAGACTACAATATCGGAGTTATGGGTGAAACTTGAAAGTTTGAACATGAACAAATCTCTGGTGAATCGACTCTACCTGAAGCAAGCTTTGTATCATTCAAGATGAGTAAAGATAAATTGTTGGCTGAGTAGTTGGATATGTTTAAAAAGTTGATTCTTGATCTTGAAAATATTAATGTGAAGATCGATGATGAAGATCAAGCACTGTTGCTGCTGTGTACTTTTCCCATAACACATGCTCACTTCAAAGAAACTCTCTTATATGGATGGGAGAAAGGAGCATAAACCTTCGACGGTGGGTGAAGGTTTGGCCGTTAAGGGGAAATTCTTTCGAAAGGATGGTAAGTTCAACAAGAAGAAAAGTAAAAGTTAGCAGAAGTCTTATAGTGGCGAAACATTTGGTATTTGATGTTAACACTGTAAGAAGGAGGGTCACACAAGAAAGGTGTGCCCTGAACGCCTGAAAGATCATGGAGGTAATGGTAATGCAGCCATTGCTCAAGATGATTTCGACTCATCTGATGTTCTTGTGGTTTCAAGTGGCGACTCAAGAAAAGAGTGGATTATGGATTCAGGTTGCACTTCACACATGAATCCAAACAGTGAATTTTTCGAGGAGCTATGTGATCAAGATGGTGGATCAGTGTTGCTGGGAAACAACAAATCTTGCAAAATTGCAGGTATTGGATCTGTGAGATTCAAGCTCCATGATGAGTCAATAAGGTTATTGACTGAAGTTAGGTATGTACCTGATTTGAAGAGAAATTTGATTTCTCTTGGTGAATTCGACAGGAAGGGATATGTTTTTCAAGGAGAGAAAAGTATCTTAAGAGTCATAAAGGGGTCGAAAGAAGTCTTGAGAGGCATGAAGAAACAAGGCTTGTATACCTCTGAGGCTGAGGTTGTAAGTGGTTCGAAAAATGTTGCATCCACAAAACTTGTGTCGAAGACAAAGTTATGGCACATGAGGTTGGGCCATGTCAGCAAAAGAGGCCTGGTCGAATTGGGGAAGCATAACCTGCTAGGTGGTGACAAAGTGGAAAAGTTGGAGTTTTGTGATTCTTTTGTATTTGATAAATCTTGTAGGGCAAAGTTTAACAAAGGAAAACAAAGAACACATAGATCCTTATATTACATTCATGCTGATCTTTGGGGGCCTGTAAGGAATCCTTCACACTCAGGTGCAAGGTATTTTCTATCCATCGTTGATGACTATTCCAGAAAACTATGGGTATTCATCCAGAAGACGAAGGATGAAACTTTTGAGAATTTCAAAAGTTGGAAGGTTCTGGTCGAAACTCAAACTGGCAGAAAGGTTAAGAGATTGAGAATCAACAATGGCCTTGAGTTCTGCAACGAAGCGTTCAACAATTACTGTGTTGAGTCTATAATTACAAGGCATAAGACTGTGGCAGGTACTCCTCAACAAAACGATTTAGCTGAGAGATTCAATCGAATAATTCTTGAAAGGCTTATATTCATGTTGGTTAGTGGTGGATTGAAGAAGGTGTTTTGGGAGGATGGTGTTTCGACAACAACTTATCTGATAAATAGATGTCCCTCGACTGCCTTGGGAATGAAGACACCTGAAGAAGTTTGGTCGGAACATCCACCTAGTCTCGGCAGGCTGAGAGTATTTGGCTGTGTGGCATATGCTCATATTGGACAAGACAAGGTCAAACCTAGAGCTCTGAAATGTATGTTCATGGGATACCCTGAAGGAGTCAAAACTTATAGGCTATGGTGCCTAGAGCTAGGTCACATGAGGTGTATCACCAGTCGAGATGTAGTTTTCAATGAAGCAGAGATAGCTTTCAAGAAAACTGATGATGCTGACGAAGAGCTGGAACAGGGAGAGATTCCTATTGAGGTGGAGCATGTTAATGCTGAATTGCGTATCCCAGATGAAGTCGAAGAAGACACAGAAGATGTTGTCAAAGATGAGGAGACTGATAATGACTACCTGCTAGCAAGAGACAGGTCGAGAAGAGTCATCAATCCACCTCATAACTTCCTTATAGCTTATGCCTTAATCTTTGCAAGTGAGGTTCTAGACGAAGAACCTAAAGACTATAAGGAAGTTATGAGGAGTCAAAAGAAGACTGAATGGATAAAATCCATGGATGATGAGATCAAATCTCTTTATGATAACAATACTTGGGAACTGATCAAGAAACCTGCTTGATTGTACCTGACCAGAGAGATCGATGGGCTATCACATGTCTGAGCTGTCGAACTGTTGACTTGATGGACAGAGGGGGGGGGGGGTGTACCTGAAACACACTCCGATGCCAAAGTAAGTGACGAGCAGAGTGGGGACAAGCACAGAGAGAAGAGTGACAAAGTTAAGTTACTTGACCCTCTAGTGGAAGAGGGTATTTATAATGAGCCTCCAGCGCAGGGCCAACGGTTACTCTGTGTTGGGCTGGGCCGCTAGGCCCAACGTGGATAACTGCTACGGCTGATGTGGCGTTGTAAAGACCAACACGTGGTCTTCGCCCTAGTGTAACTGTTCCGTGCGATTCGGGGGATGGAAGACCGAATCATCAGGACAAGGGTATTTACTTAATGACGTGCCCCCGTGTAGAGGACACGTGGAGAAAGTGGGGGAGGTCGGAGGAGCTCCCCGGGCAGGTTAGGCTCTGCTAGTCCGAGGGGGAGAAAGAGGCTGGTCGGACAGCCTCGAGGGTCCTGCCCGACGGCGGTTGGCCTATGTCCATCGGGGGAAAGTGTTGTGCCCGACGGACCTTCTTCCCACCCGTGCGGTACTATTGGGCCCAAATCCAGTGGGGTTTGGGCCTGCTCGATTGTGGGCTAAGCGTCGGCCCAGTCCAGAACAGTAGCCCCCTAAGTCGTTGCTTGTGGTCAAGCGAGTTACGACTTAAGCATCGAAGGGCGTCGCTCGATCGGGGAGGCTATGGCTATGTCGACCAGACGAACCCGCGACATGGGGAAGCCCATGGTCGAGGAAGAGAATTTGGAAAGACGCAGGGAAGGTGGAGGGTCGCCACATGTCTTCCTATGGCGGCTACGAGCTAGGTACTTGAGTTCCTAATGACGCTTCGTTTCCTGTGCTAGGGATATATATACGCGAGTCCGGCTCGTCTTTTTGTTCATTCGTTTCTTTTGCTGCTTCTCGACGTCCAGAGAAATCTGTCCAAAGCCTTTGCTTCTACGGCTCGACATCCACGCTTTCTCAGCCCGGCGCGGCATCTTTTTCGCCACTATACCAAGTAAGTTTCCGCTCCCTTTCTGGTGTTTTTATTGCTTATGGAGGTGTTTCTGGCAGATCTGTTGGGGGTGTTGGGAATACCGTGGGATTTTCTGGTGAATACGCCGGAGGGTCCTTCAAAATTAGGGTAGTAAATGACCATCCTCGGACCTTGCGATGAGTGACCCGGGGAGGAGTGATAGGACTTTGAATTTCCTGAGGGTAATTAGATGAATGCCCCGGGCACAAGTGAATGTGTGCGCCGAGGACAGAGAGTGTACTCCCTGGGCTCCTCGGGGGTCAAGGCTACCCCTAACTCGTCCTTTAGATGTCTAGGCGACCACGACCTTTCACTTGACTGCGGTGGAAGGGGGGATTTAATTTGGCTGTCGAATTCACCAATTTCATCTGCTTTTCAGGTAAAATGGCTGACCATAACAAGGAGGAGGTGCACTAGTACCTGTCCGAGGACGAGGAAGGTCGTCAGAACGAGGTCGACCTGGATCCCCCGGAGAGACCGTTAGAGGAATGGGTCGGGGAAGAGCCCTTAAATTATATGTCGAGGTTTATCCTCTACGATTCCGATGTGTTCGCGGTGATCGAAGACAGGGTGGTCGGGAGTCCCTGTCAGTTTCGAGCTTGCAGGCCACGGGAGTTGGACCACATATGCTTGGGTACGATGGTGGCCGGTTCCCGATGTACGAGTTCGCCTTCAAGGAGGTGGGGATGCGCATGCCCTTCACTGGTTTCCAACAGGGCGTGTTTGACCATCTAATGCTGGCACCGTCCCAACTTCATATGAACTCTCTAGCCTTCATCTGGGCATTTGAGATCTTCTGCGACTACCTTGAGCTCGGGGCCACCATCTCGTTATTTTTCTGCGTTTTCACCTGCAACGCCAGACGGTGGCCGGTCGTCATAACTGGGTTTCTTTGAAACAGCTGACCAGAATCTTTCGGCCATATATTGACTCAGTGCAAGGGTTTAAAGATAGATGGTTCGTGGTCATGCCGGCGACGAATGAGGCCTACAACACCATGTTCCGGAGAGAGGTGATAGTCGTGGACGGGCGATTCGGGGATAGCTACGAGTCCAACTTTCCCTTGGACTGGGCAGACCTGCATTTCTGCACGGGCACTGACAGCTTCATTTACAGACCTAGCCGCTTGGGCGAGGAGGACAGTTTGGCCTTTCGAAAGCTGACGAACTTCATTGGACGTCTTCCTCCTCGGAAGTACGTGTCCCCCGACGGGGAGTATATCCGTGATGCAGACAGGGAGATACGGATAGAGACCTGATGCATCAACACAAAGGCTCTACTCGAGTGTCGGACATAGGCTGAGGCCTATCGGCTCCTAGGTAGTGGGGCGTCTCCTCGGCTGGTCTTATTATTTGTTTTTGTTTTCTAATGTTAACTGTTTTTCTTGTGCTCTTCTGGCAAGCACAATGGGCTCAGTGGAGGAACGTGTGACGAAGTTGATGAACAGGGGCAACCGTCGTCCTCAAGCTTGAGCTACCACTGTTCGGAGGGAGGCGGCCGTTTGGTCCGCAGGAGCGACTTCATCCCCGCAGGGCAGCGGCTCCCCAGCACAACCTCCGGTCCCTAAGAGGCGACGGGAAGCTGACGTTCCTTCGATTGATATGACGAACAGTTCCCCGGAGCGAGGTTTTGTTCTGCCCCCTGTTGTCTCTGACCAAATTACTTTTCAGGGGGGGGGGGGGAACGTACCTGCAGTGGCTCCAGAGGAAGTGAGGAGTATCCTGGCGGCGGACAAAGAAGCTTGAAAGAAGATGTTGTTCACGGATCTGGCCGCGATGGTGAGGGCCTTCGAGACGACCCTGGTGCTGAACGAGGAGGGGTGCTCCTCAGAGGATCTGGCTGCTATTATAAATGAGCTCGCAGCGTCATAGGAGGTCCGGTCTAAGCTGGCAGTCAACTAGAAGGAGTACCAACAACAGGACAAACTCCACAGCGACCGTATTGAGGAGATGGAGAAGGCGCTGAAGGAAATGGAGGAGGTGCAATGAATTACTCTACTACTGGTCTGAAGGTTCTGGAAAAAGGTTACTCTACTACTGATCACGTCAAGAAGATAATCAGAAGCTTGCCAACAAGGTGGAGACCAATGGTGACAGCGCTGAAGCTTACAAAGGATCTGAATAAGATAACTCTGAAGGAACTGATCAGTTTCTTAAGGAGTCACGAGATTGAGCTGGAAGAAGAGGAACCTCAGAAGAAAGGTAAGTCTGTTGCGCTAAAATCTAACAAATCTGCTAAAGCTTTGCAGGTAATTGAAGAAAGCTCTGAAGAATCTTCCTTGAAGAAGATGAACTGTCCTTGCTGTCCAGAAGGATAAACCAACTCTGGAAGCACAAACAAAAGAAGTTCAGAAACTTCAAGAGATCTGATCAGCATGGCGAATCTTCTGGACATAAGAAATCTGGGAAGAAAAATGTAGTGTGCTACGAGTGCAAGGAGTCAGGCCACTATAAAAATGAATGTCCCAAACTTCTGAAGGAGAAACCCATAAAGAAGTTTGAAAAGAAGAAGAAAGTTCTAATGGCCACGTGGGATGATTTAAATGCTTCTGAATCTTCATCAGAGTCAGAAGATGAATGTGCTAATATGGCACTGATGGCTGACATGGAGGACCACGAAGGAACTGCTGAATCTGGACCAGAATCAGATTTTGAGGAGGTATTTTCTGAACTTTCTAGAGCTGAACTTACTGAAAGTTTATCTGAGATTCTTGAAAGCTACAGCAAGATCAAACTCAAATACAAGAGGCTTCAAAGCTGTCTTGCATCTGAGAATGATCAGTTGAGATCATAAGTTGCTGAGCTTAAAGCAAACAATCTTAAAATGAAAAATGATTTAGAAAAAGCTCAAAAATCTGACTCAGATCCTATATCATGCTCTAAAAACATTTTAGAAGAGTATGATTATAACTTTCAGAAGTTTCTGTCCAGAGGCCTAGATAGAAGCAAGATGGCTTTCCATGATCTATGGCGTAAGCAGAAACAACAGAAAGGGAATTAGATATCAATCACCCTCTGGGAAGGATTTAAATCCAAAACCTGTTTATAAACTGATCATTAAGTATTCACCTCTGTATACTCACTTTTAATATGGTCACTGAAATGATATTAAGCACTGTCGCACCTCGAAAATTCATTTCGAATATACGACCCTCGTGCGAAAGGCGCGGAAATGCGGTTCGACAGAGTCGCCACCGAAATTTATTTTTCCCGAATGAACGGGAGAGGAAAATATCGAGAAAACCTCATAAACACAGAAGGAACACGGCCGTCGCAACCATATTCCTGGGTTCGGGAGTCGGTTACGCGAGGGGAAGGTATTAGCACCCCTCACGTTCGTTGTACTTAACAGGAACCTCTTAATTCGAGTTGTGATGAATGTTAGCTAAGCTTAATTCTTCTCTTCTCAATACTAAATACTAAAACGGTACTATAAAGGCTAAAGACGCTAAGGGAAGGGGATGGTTAGAGGATAGGGTGCTCGCCAAGGATTGGGGCCCTTGTGCTTACGTATGCTCATTCGGACGAGAATGAGAAATCAGAGCGTCGTAGTTCGACTACGGGAAAGGATAGGGGGAAGTGGGAGATGGAGGGGATTGTGCTCGCCAAGATCATCGTAATCTTGTTCCTACGTATCTTACATTCAAGAGTGAATGAAGAATCAGAGCAGTCGTAGTTCGTGGTAACGACCATGAAATAAACGGGATTTGAATTGAGTTTGAAGGGGTATGGATGACGATTACTCGAAGTTTAAGAAAGACTTCTCGGATCCAAGTAATCGGGAGAGAGAAACAAAGACTTGGAACACTCTCTTTTTCATCATGAAGGAATGATGTGTTTGAAAGGATAAGGTTGAAATGATGACGATCACTTGAAGCCTAAGAAAGACTTCACAGACCCCAAGTAATCGGGAAAGCGAACCAAAGACTTGGAACACTCTCTTTTTCATCGTAAAGGAAGGTTGTTTGAATGGTGAGGTTGATTGGATGATGACTACTTGAAGCTTAAGAAAGGCTTCTCGGACCCAAGTAGTCGGGAGATCGAACCAAAGACTTGGAACCCTCTCTTTTTCATCGTGAAAAGAAAGTTGTTTGAGTTTGAAATGGAGTTTGGAAGGATGAGTAGTTGGACAATGGTTGAATGTTGTCGAGTTGTTAATGTTATTTAAAGGCGTCAATTGCTCACACACGAATAAGATAACTCGCATATAAACAGCTGAAAGCAAGCTCAAAGACTTGAACCCACTCTTTACACCTTGAAAAGGATTGAATAGTTATTAGTTGATTGATAGTTTGTTTCGAAAATCCTCTTGACATTTGATCAAGGGTTTGACTCATTATCGCGTGCAAAGCGTGTTAGAAATGAAATGATTTGAAAAAATAAACCGACTTGACTTACGCATCAAGGGTCGAGTTGTGTGCAATAGGTTGATGGCGAATGCGTATGAGCACTCGACTTACGAGGTTGTTTGAAAGTGGCTCGATGATGAATCAAGAATTAGTTTGAAAATAGTTTGATCTGCTCTAGTCCCTATGGGTGCCCCTAGGAGATAAACCGATAATCAAAGAAATGCGAAACATACATCGGAATGGGAGAGGGGTACATGTAAGTTACACGGGATTGCACGAAATAAAGAGGTCTCATTGTAAGGTAGCCCAAGAGAAAGCCGTGTGTGTGCATTTGTGTCCTAAACTACGCCTTGAGAAAAGTCGGGCACGACTTAAAACTAAGATACCTGCAAATAACCAATGATACAACAGTCCACCAATTTGGCTTTTAGGATTTTGATAGTTTATTATGTGTTTTCGAATATGGGTTAATAAATATGAATAAATATGATATGACAATAATATATAGTAAGATAAATATGATAATATGAGTAATATGAATAAAATGGATAAAAAACGATAAAAATGGAAAATGAAAAGTTTGAAAAAGGTTGGTCTCGGGTTTGTTATTTTTCATCAATAATTTGACAGAAAAATAACTTTGGGGTATCGTCATCGACCCAAAAGAAGTGAAATTAAAATAAATTCAAAAATGAATCAAAAATGGAAAACGAAAGAGAGCGGTCTCGGATCCTTCATTTCTCATCAATAATTTATTATTGATGAGAAAATGAGACAAAATGCCCAATAACAAATGAAAACTAAAATTTAACTTCAAAAGAAAACAAGTCTTAAGAGTTCTAAGAGAAAATGAATAAAGCTATAACTTAAATATATATATATATATATATATATATATATATATATATATATATATATATATATATATATATATATATATATATATATATATATATATATATATATATATATATATATATATATATATATATATATAAAACAAAATAATATATAAAGTATATACAACTAACAAAATATAATATAATAAAAATAATAGCATACTTACAAACTGTTTTAAAAACTAAAACAAAATAAAATATATAAACCTAGTTAGTATAATATATACATAACTAATAATAATAATAATTTACATAAATCATAAAATATGCTAATGAAATAAATAAATAAATAAACAAAAAGTGGGGTTTATAAATAGTAACAAGGATTTTATTATGGGTTGCTAAAAGCCCAACCGTGCAACAAATAAAAAAATAAAAAAAAATCACAAATTATATATAAAAAAAAGAAAGAACATTAAAACACGGTGGGTTTTTAAAATGAATTAAAAAAGAGAGATGCTGATATCTTCTTCTCACTTCTCTTTCTGTTCTTCTTCAAATTTTGGTTGTGTTTGAAAATGAGTTTTTGAGAAAGGGATTATGGGTTCCGAATGGGTTGCTTATTGTTTGGGGTTTTCGTTTATGGGTATGAAGAACAGCGAAACGAGACAGTTAGAAGTGTTTGAATGGAAGTTTGTGTATTGTGAAAGTGGAAGAGGTTCGAAAACGGAAGGGGTAATGGCGGAAGTTGGAGTGTTTGAACAGCGGATCTGGGTTTGTTAGTTTCAACTCTGGGTTGAAGTTTGAGTTTTTCTGCTGATGGTGGTGTTGAGTGATCGAAGATTGTTGTTCGTTTTGGGGTTTCGAAGAAAAACGGTGAAGGAGGTCGTATGAGTTGGTGAGAGGGAAATCTGGGTACGTTTCAAGGATCGAAGGAGGGTTTGTGGTTGAGTTACGAATATGGGTGTTTGAAGTTTGAAGGTTTTTTGAGTAGTTCATGAAGTGAGGATTTACGTGTTTTGTTTTAAAACCAACCACAAACTTGTTCCTCAGATTTGTGGTACGATCGATTTGTTTTGCAGTGTTGATAAATCACTTTCATGGCAGGTTTGTGGCTTTGAGCTTTGAGGTAATTGTGTAGCCTTTGGAATGAGCTAGTCTTGGTCTTGATGTGTGTAGGGTATTGTTGTGCCGTTTTAGTGCAAGATTTTGTCTGGTGTGAGGGAAGTGAAAGCATAGCAGAAGAGGGTGCAGGTACGATGTGTAGCTGGAAGGTGGGTTTGTGTGTGTACCATGTTTTGTTTGTTTATGATTAATTCAAAAAAACTAATTATAAATCAATTAATGTCTAATAAAATAAAATAAACCTACTAATTCTAATTTAAGGCTAAATTAATAATAACAGCTAATAAAACTTATAATCCTAATTAATAAATAATCTAAATAAATAATTACAATAAAATGAAAAAACTGTTTCTATTTTCTATTAAAAAACTGAACAAATAAAGAAACTATTTAAAAAAAACAATTTTAAAATCCTAATTTCTATTAACAAACTATTTTCTAAATAAAGTTCTATTAAAACTCTTTTTTCTAAAAAAAAAACAAATATTATTTTAGAAATTAATTAAATAAAAAAATCTATTTTTACTACTAAAACAAAAATAATAAAATTATATATTAAAATCTATTTAAATCTAAGTCTACTTAAATGAAAATAAATAAAAATAAATAAAAAATTATTTTAAATTATATAATTAAATCTATTTAAAATAAAAAATATTTCTAATAAAATTAAAAACGGTTAAAACTCTAAAAATCAAAATCAAAATCTAAAAACTATTTAAATCCTAAAATATCTCTAACATTACTAACTTAAATTTAAAATCCTAAAATATCTCTAAAATTACTAACTTAATTCTAAAATCCTAAAATATCTCTAAAATTACTAACTTAATTCTAAAATCCTAAAATATCTCTAAAATTAAATCAAATCTAATTAATTCTAAAATCCTAAAATATCTCTAAAATTAAATCAAATCTAATTAATTCTAAAATCCTAATTCTATTTTCTAGTTCTATTCTATTTGATTCTAAATAACAAAAAGGAATTAAATAATTTCTAAACAAATAAATCTATTCGTAATTCATATTCTATTTTAATAAAAAATCTATCTAATTCTAATACTAAAATGATTCTAAAAACAAATTAATTTTATGCTATAAAAATAATCTATTTATATTCTAAGTAAAAAAACCTATTTAATATTTCTAAAAAAAAATAATATTCTACACCTAATTAAATTAGATAAATGCTAAAACAAACATATATACATTAATATTTGAAAATGAGAAAATAAAAAAGGAATTAAAAAGAATTGACATTTTACGAAAATACCCTTAGGCTACATGTCACGCTCCTATTGGGCAAAAAAGTCGAGATTTGAAAAAAGTCCAATCGGGGGTAGACACGTGTCTAAATGACATGAAATTAGGTGGAAAGTGTAACATAAAATGCAAAAATATTTACAAATGGGTAGGACAAATTTAGGGTATGAAAAGCACACACGTTTTGATCAGAACAAACTTGTGTTTAATAAACCAAAATCTCAGCAGAACAAAGGTGCTCTTAAGGGAAAGAAATTCAGAAAGAATTTCAAACCTACTAACCCCAGAGGACCCAAGAAAATATGGGTACCTAAGGACAAAATAATTTTTGTTGCAGATATCCTTAGCAGCAAAGTTGAGACACCAATCATGGTACCTGGACTCTGACTGCTCGCGACACATGACGGGAAGAAGGTCTATGTTCCAAAGCCTGGAACTTAGATCTGGAGGTGACGTGAAGTTTGGAGGGAACCAGAAGGGCAAAATCATTGGTTCTGGAACTATTGGCAATCGTAACCTTCCTTCCATATCTAATGTCTTACTTGTTAAAGGATTAACACATAATCTATTATCCATAAGTCAATTAAGTGACAATGATTATGATATAATCTTCAATAAAAAATGTTGTAAAGCTGTGAGTCAAAAATATGGTTCTATCCTCTTTAATGGGAAAAGGAAGAACAACATTTACAAAATTAATCTTTCAGAACTTAAAGTTCAGAATGTAAAATGCCTTCTGTCTGTTAACAATGAGCAATGGGTCTGGCACAGAAGATTGGGTCATATTAGTATGAGACGTATATCTCAGATTTATAAGCTCAATCTGGTCAGAGGACTTCCTCAGTTGAAGTTCAACTCAGATGTTTTTTGTGAAGCATGTCAGAAAGGAAAATTTTCAAAATCTTCTTTCAAAGCTAAAAATGTTGTTTCTACCTCTAAACCATTAGAGCTACTTCATATTGATCTGTTTGGACCAGTGAAAACTGCATCCATCAGAGGCAAAAAGTATGGATTAGTCATAGTTGATGACTACAGCAGATGGACATGGGTAAAATTCCTGAAACACAAGGATGAGTCACATTCTGAATTCATTGACTTCTGCAAACAATTCCAAAATGAAAAAGAATTTAAAATTGTTAAAGTCAGAAGTGGTCATGGTGGAGAGTTTGAAAATAAATATTTTGAAAAATATTTTAAAGAAAATGGCATTGCACATGATTTTTTTTGTCCTAAAACTACTCAACAGAATGGAGTTATAGAAAGGAAAAATAGAACATTGCAAGAAATGGCCAGAACCATGATCAACGAGACTAACATGGCAAAACATTTTTGGGTAGAAGCAGTGAATACAACTTGTTATATTCAGAACAGAGTGTCTGTAAGACCTCTTCTGGAAAAGACTCCCTATGAATTATGGAGGAATAGAAATCCTAACATTTCTTATTTCCATCCTTTTGGATGTGTTTGCTTTATTTTGAATACTAAGGAAAATCTGAACAAGTTTGATTCTAAAGCTCAGAAGTGTTTCATGCTTGGATATTCTGAACGCTTTAAAGGCTACAAAGTATACAATACTGATAGATAGATTGTAGAGGAATCAATTCATGTTAGATTTGATGATAAGCTTGGCAATCAAAAGCCAAAGTAGCTTGAAATTTTTGCAGATAGAGAAGTCCTTCTCACAGACTCTGAAGAATCAGAGGCAGATAAAGCTCAAGCAAAAGCACCAGAAGCAACGTCAGATGCTACTCCCTTGACTGCTCAGATGTATAGCTTGACAATCTCTGAAGAACCAAATGTTAAAGAATCATCCAGAATCAAAGCCTCTCATCCAGAGGAAATGATAATTTGAAAGAAGGATGACCCTATCAGAACAAGATCATTTCTCAGATCTTCTGGAACATCATTGTTTGGTTTGGTATCTATCATTGAACCTACTTCTGTGGATGAGGCTATGCAAGATAATGATTGGATACTTGCTATGCAAGAAGAACTTAACCAATTCACAAGGAATGACGTCTGGGATTTGGTTCCAAGACCAAATGGATTCAACATCATTGGAACTAAATGGGTCTTCAGAAACAAGTTGAACGAGCAAGAAGAAGATATCAGAAACAAGGCTAGGCTGGTTTCTCAAGGATACAGTCAGCAAGAAGGTATAGATTACACAGAGACATATGCTCCTGCGGCAAGGTTAGAATCTATTCGCTTGCTTATTTCTTTTGCTACACAGAATAACATCACTCTGTATCAGATGGATGTTAAAAGTGCTTTCTTAAATGGTTTCATAGAAGAGGAAGTTTATGTTCATCAACCCTTTGGTTTTGAAATTGAAAAATTTCAGAACACGTTTTTAAACTGAAGAAATCACTCTATGGCTTGGTATGAGAGACTGAGTAATTTCCTTATGGAAAATAATTTTATCAGAGGAAAAGTTGATACTACTCTCTTCCATAAATCAATTAAGAAAGACATTTTAATCTGTCAGATTTATGTTGATGATATTATTTTTGGAACTACCAATATTACGCTTGGAAAGGAGTTTGCTCAATCTATGCAGGCAAAATTCGAAATGAGCATGATGGGAGAACTCAGATTCTTTTTGGGAATTCAAGTAAATCAGACTCCAGAAGGCACCTACATACATCAGACAAAGTATGTAAAGGAGCTTCTGAAGAAATTAAACATGACAGAAAGTAAGCTAGCAAAGACTCCAATGCATCCTACAAGCACTCTAGGTAAAGAAGAGGTAAGTAAAAAGGTAGACCAGAAGCTCTACAGAGGTATAATTGGTTCTCTTCTGTACTTGACTGCTTCTAGACCTGATATCCTCTTTAGTGTTTGTCTATGTTCTAGATTCCAATCAGATCCTAGATAATCCCACTTAACAGCTATTAAGAGGATTCTGAGGTATCTGAAAGGTACTACTAATGTGGGTTTATGTTACAGAAGATCTGACGAATACAGATTAGTTGGATTATGTGATGCTGACTATGCTGGAGACAGAATAGAACGTAAGAGTACTTCTGGAAGCTGTCAGTTTCTGAGAAGTCATCTGATCTTTTGGTTCAACAAGAAGCAACCCACAATAGCGCTATCAACAATAGAAGCAGAATATATTGCTGCTGTGGTTGTAGCACACAGATGCTCTGGATGAAAAGTCAACTAGAAGATTATCAGATACATGAGAGTAACATTTCTATTTTCTGTGATAATGCTTCTGCTATTTGTCTGTCTAAGAATTCTATTTTACATTCTAAGGAAAAGCATATAGAAATTAAGCATCATTTAATCAGAGACTATGTTCAGAAGGGAATTATAAGTTTGAACTTTGTTGATACAAACCATCAATGGGCTGATATCTTCACAAAACCCCTTGCTGAAGATTGGTTTAAATTTATTTTGAAGAATATTAGTATGGATTTTTGTCCAGAATAAAACTATTATTCAGAAGAAAATTTATTCAGATGAAATATGAATAATGTCTATACTCTGAAGTAATTTTTCCGATTATTTCTTTTGGTACGTTATTTTTTTTGTGAAACTCTGATCTAACAAGTCTCAGAAGATTTGAGCGTTGTTTTTCGCTTCTTATTCTAAAGAGATTCAGAGGCACATCAACATCAAACATGTGTCACATGATATCTGAAAAGGTGGAGTGTACTCAATGAGACACCGTTTTGAGGTACTGTTTGAATTCTCAATTTCTCGTTTTCCTCCCCACGCTTGTTAGTATCATTTAATGCTTTTAAATCATTATTCTTTTTGATGTGACTTTTTGTTTTAAATTAATTAAATTAAATGCTGAACGTGTGAATGTGTGCCCTAATTTTTGCCCTTATAAATTCCACAACACAACACCTCTCACACTTTTCACTCTATCTCACACCTTTTATGCATTTCTGTTTGCTTCATTGCTTCTTCCTATCCTCCAAACCTAAATCCCAAAGAAGAACTCGTTATCTCACAAGATCAGAAATGGAAACTTCATCTTCAACCTCTCAACAGTTTGAATCTACAATGGCTGTTGTTTCATCTTTTACAATGGGTCCTACTCCGTTCAAAGAACCTGTAAGAACTCTCCTCACACCTGTTGATCAACTAGAAGTTTTATGTGAGTTCTTGGTTGATTTTGAAAGCATTGTTGTGAATGGTTATGATTTGCGTCCAACTGTGTCATCACAAGGATGGACAAAGTATTTTGATAGACTGATAGGTCCAGTTTATTCTTGCTTGGTCAAAGAGTTTTGGATTCATGCAAACGTTTTCCCCAAATTCATTGTGTCTTGAATTCTGGGTAAAGAAATTATTATCACTGAAGATCTGATTCGCAAGTTGATAGGGTATCAAGAAACAAATGGTGTTACTCATCTGCCAGCAAGTCGTATGGATATGAATGAGGTGTACAGTGAAGTTTTTACTTCTAGGGAAGTTTCAAACAAGATAAAAGATTTGAAGGTTCAATACAAGATCTGGGCTAAGATCTTCTTAGGCTGCATACATCATAGGAAATCTACAAATTCTCCTGACTACATCAACTCTGATCAAATGTATTTCATGTATTGTCTGGGTAAAGGCATCAAGGTGGATCTGCCTTACTTACTTTTCACTCATCTGTGGGGACATGTAAAAATGTCCAGAGAATCTGTAAAGACAAAGCATCAGAAGGTGAGAAACTGGATCCCTATGGGAAGACTAATCTCAGATATTCTGACTGAAAATAGCTTAGTGGGTCATCTGACAGAAGCTGGTATGAAAGAAGAGTTAGCTTCAATTGTTGGAAAACCTCTGAATGGAAAAAGTCTGCAAAGGATGAGGATAGTGGAAGAACTTACTTCTGCACCAGGTCAGATCAACTCTGAAGAAGTAAGCAAGAGAAGAATTCCTTTAGATGATTTTCCTCTCTTCTATGCTTAAGAACCAAGGGAAATTGTTCTGCAATACATCACTGAATGCTTAGCAGAGGCAATCCCTTTGCCAGAACATCTGATCCAAAGAGCAGATGAACCTGAACTAGATTTCTATGGGGAGAAACAGAGGAAGAAAAGAATGGTCTCAGAAGAAGGATCTTTTAAGCCCAAGAGGAAAGCTTCTGGCGAAGCATCTTCTGCAAAGCCAAAACGCATCAAGAAGCAGAAAGGTAACCCTTCTTCCAGTTTATCTTCTATTTTAGAAACAGTAAGAGAAGTACTAACATTTGAACCTCCTCCTTATGACCCAATTCCCTCACCTTCTCCTCCTCACAACACTGAACCCATTCCATATGAACCACAAAAATCTCAACCACTCCCTTCTACACCTCAACAACATAAAACTTATGAACCACAACAACCACAACCATCTGAACATACTACATTTGTACCATCCACACCTTCCTTCAACATCCATCAGAAAACTACCCCTGATAAAACCCCAGCTTCTGTTCCACAAACATCTAAACCAAACCCTTCTAAAAATCCCCCATCTGAAAATCAAACATCTGAACCACAACAACCAGAAACCATCCCATATGATCCTGAACCAGTCATTCTTGATCTTCAACCTCTTACGACTGTCTATCCAATTCCATTTGGATCATCTGAATCTTCTAATTCATCTGATTCCACTAATTCTGATAGAATAGATGTCATCTCATCTCTTCTCAAACTCTTTGTTTCTATTCCATCTGACCCTGATGATGATGCTTTATCTTCTGAAATAACCCCATCTGAACCTAAGACTGTTAATACTTCATCTGTTCTCACTCCATCTTCATCATACCCACCTGTTATCATTATCCCTTCTTTTTCCATACCTTCAACTTCTGCACCCATCAAAACACCATCATTAGAAGCCTACCTGAAACCCAAACCTAGGCTGGATGTTGGTACTTTGTTTGCTGGTTTTGAAAAAGAAATAAACATGTGGTTATCATCTGTCAAGAAGGAATGTCTTTCAAGTATGAATCCTGATGATTCTGAAGCTATCTGGAAGAGATTCAAAAATAGATTCAATTCTGTTGCTTCAAATCTTCAAGAGATTTGTTCTGATGATGCAAAGGTCAGATTTGCTGAAGCTGTTAGACTCACTCTTCTGAGTGTTAGCAGAAATCCAACCTTGCTTCTGGAAAACACACCTGCAAAGGATGTGTGCCTTCCTTCTGAAGAGTTTGCTGCATCTGCGACTGCTGCATTGTCTAGACCTGAAGAAGTCGTTCCAGAAGTTTCTGCTCCTGGTCCTGAAGAGACTCTTGACTCTGCTGAACCTTCTGACATGATTGTCCAGAATGCTTCTGCTTCTTTGGTTATTCACGACGCCTCTGCTTCTGCATCTGCTCTTGAGTCATCTGAAGTGAAGAAAGAAGACGAAGATCTGCATGCTAAGTTTGCTGAGCTCAAGGCTAGTAACATTGAGATAAGATCTTGGATGGTTAAGCAGGAAAAGACAACTGAAGGAATCAAGACTTGGATGGCGAAACAAGACGAGTCAACATCTGAGATAACGAATCTTCTGAGGATTTTGGCTTCTCGTCCTTCTTAGTTTCTTTGTTGTTTGTGCACTTATGTGTGATCTGTTTGTCTGTTTCTGTTTTGGATTATCTTTAAATGCATATGAATGTTATGTTTTTCTGACTGAATCTATCTTATGCTCTATTGTGTTTCCTCTGTTATTTTTTTCTGTCTTAAAGTTTTTCTTAATCAGATTTTCTTTTTGATATGACAAATAGGGGGAGAAAATGGTAATTTTGATAATTCACATAAACAATTACCCAAAGGCAACTCATACATGATAAATTTCATCTAATCATATTTTTGAGTGTTTCAGAGCTAATAATTCTCATCTGACAAAATTCTAAGAATTAACTCTGAACCAAAGTCTGAGAATCTACAAGTTTCCTCTGATGCTGAAAAGAATACAGAAGCTGAAAGGGAAGTATTTAATCTTTTCAGAAGTATTCATTTCAGGGGGAGATTAATATTCTCAGAGGGAGAAATATTTCTTTTCTATTTAAACAAAATTTCCCATAGTTTTTGTCATCATCAAAAAGGGGGAGATTGTTAGAACACATATTGGTGTTTAATATATCTCATTGTTTTGATGATAACATTAATGAAATTTTGTATAGAGAATTTATATACTCTAATTTTGTTCAAGTGTTTATTTGTTTCAGATATCAAAATTAATATTATTCTGAAAGCAAGAACGCCTCTGAACACTAAAGAACGAGAAAGCTCTAAACGTCAGAAGCAACATATCAGAAGACTCTGATCTGCTATAGTGACTCTGAGCGAAGCTGAGAAGAACTTGAGTAAAGAACATACGTAAAGCTTCAGCAGACTCTGGAAGTACTTATCGCTGCAAGTACAGAAGCTCTGATAAGCAAGTATGCTCTGATAAAGACTTTCACGCTTAAAGCACTTTGCTGCAAACTCTGATAGAGAAACTCTGATTGAGTTAACTCTGATCTGAACAAATAGGAACATCATCAAAAGTTATGATGCAAGATGTTCCAAAGTTGTTGAAGAAGATGTTGTTCAAATAAAGATCCGTTGGCATATTTCTTGTCATATCCAAACGGCTCTTTCCTCGTTCGTGCATGACACATGATTTCAGACAAAAAGGATTTGTCAGAACATTCCTCTTCTGAGAAAGGAAAAGTCAATAGAAGACAAAAGGAACAGAATGCACAGGTTGCACAGTCTTTGAGAAATGGATTTCAAAGTACTATAAAAGCAAGTCTCAACATCACTTCAAAGGCTAACGAACTATCAACGAACTTCAAACAAATTCTTGACAAATTATTCAACAAGCAAACTCATACAAACTTTCTTCAAAAGCTGAATAGTTTTATTTCGTTCTAAAACTTATGTAAAAATCACTGTTGTGATATAGCTTTCTAGAAGCAAATCTTAAACACATTCTTAGTTTATCTTTTGTAAAAGATTCCTTAAGAGACCAAGTGTGGTTAGATTTCTTGAGAAGACTAAGACAGTTGTCTTAATGGTTAAAACTGTAATCAGTTTGATTTAGTGGATTAAGTCCTTGTTGAGAAAGGCAAATCACCTTGGTAGGGTGGACTGGATTAGTTTGAGTTCAAATGAACCAGGATAAAATTACTGTGTTATTTTTCTATCATCTTAATTATTTTAAAACCCTTATTCAACCCCCCTTCTAAGTGTTTTTCCTACCTTCAATCTCCTCGACTAAGTCGAGCTCGTCTCTGAGGGCCTCGTCGTTGGCCTCCTCCTTGAAGGGGGATTTCGTTCTTTTGGACGGTTCCCTTATTTTGACTGGGATTACTGCCTCGGTTCCATGTGTTATCCAGAAAGGAGTTTTCCCGGTGGTTGAGTGGGGCGTTGTTCTGTATGCCTATAGCATGTTGTGGAGCTCTTCGACCCATCTTTTCTTAGCGTTTCCACAAACGGCGCCACTGATCGTACCTGACCAGAGAGATCGATGGGCTGCCACGCGTCTGAGCTGTTGAACTGTTGACTTGATGGACAGAGGGGGGGGGGGGTGTACCTGAAACACACTCTTATGCCAAAGTAAGTGACGAGCAGAGTGGGGACAAGCATAAAGAGAAGAGTGAGAAAGTTAAGTTACCTGACCCTCTAGTGGAAGAGGGTATTTATAATGAGCCCCCAGTACAGGGCCAACAATTACTCTGCGTTGGGTTGGGCCACCAGGCCCAACATGGGTAACTGCTAGGGCTGACGTGGTGTCGTGAAGATCAGCATGTGGTCTTCGCCCTAGTGTAACTGTTCCATGCGATTCAGGAGGTGGAAGACCAAATCATCAGGACACGGGTAGTTACTTAATGACGTGTCCTCGTGTAGGGGACATGTGGAGAACGTGGGGAAGGTCTGAGGAGCTCCCCAGGCAGGTTGGGCTCTGCCAATCCGAGGGGGAGAAAGAGGTTGGTCGGATAGCCTCGAGGGTCCTGCCCGACGGCGGTTGGCTTGTGCTTGTCGGGGGAAAGTGTTGTGCCCGGCGGACCTTCTGTCCGCCCGTGCGGTATTATTGGGCCCAAATCCAGTAGGGTTTGGGCCTGCTCTAGGCTAAGCGTCGGCCCAGTTCAGAACACTGCTGAAGCTAGGTTAGTCAGCTGTAAATGGTTTTTCAAAGTTAAAGAAGGAATTGAAGGAGTGACGTCGAAGAGATATAAGGCAAGATTGGTCGCTAAAGGGTTCACTCAGAAAGAAGGTGTCGACTTCAATGATGTATTCTCTCCCATTTTGAAGCACATATCAATTCGAATGTTGCTTGCCACAGTGGCATAGTTTAACCTTGAACTGGAACAGATGGATGTGAAGACTGCATTCTTTTATGGTGATCTAGATGAAACAATCCTTATGAGGCAACCTGAAGGGTATGTCGAAAAAGGGAAGGAAGATTATGTGTGCAAACTGAATAGATCTTTATATGGACTGAAAAATCTCCTCGAAAGTGGAATAAGAGATTCGACAAGTTCATGGCACACATAAGTTTCATTAGAAGTCAGTTCGACCACTGTGTTTACTTCAGATTTTGACCTGGTAATTCATTTGTTATTTTGTTGCTTTATACGGATGATATTCTAATAGCAAGCAACAATGTCAAAGATGTAATGAGTGTGAAGACTGAAATCAATAAGGAGTTCGACATGAAGGATCTGGGAGCTACGTCCAGGATTCTTGGGATTGACACTCGAAGAGATAGAAAGCAGTTGAAATTATGCTTATCTCAAGAGGCATACCTACAGAAGATTCTCGAAAAGTTTGGTATGTCGAATTCAAAGCCTGTTGTGACTTTGACAAACCCTCCATTCAAGCTGAGTATAGATCAGTGTCCTAACACTGATATTGAAAGAACTTATATGAATAGCATTCCATATGCTAAAATAGTGGGTTCTTTGATGTATGCTATGGTCTGTACTAGACCCGACATAACATATGCAGTAAGTCTTGTAAACAGGTACATGGTGAATCCTGGAAAGGCTCACTGGCAAGCATTGAAATGGATTCTAAGGTACATAAATGGGTCTCTGAATAGAGTCCTAATTTATGGTGGAGCCTTAGGTGAAGATAGTAAACCAGTAATTGAAGGATATGTCGACTCTAATTATGTAGGTTGTATGGATTTCAGAAAATCTATTTCTGGATATGTGTTCACTATGTTTGGGACAACAATAAGTTGGAAAGCTACACTTTAGAAGGTCGTTGCCTTATCAACCACTGAAGCGGAATATATCGCCCTAGCTGAAGCTATGAAGGAAGCATTAGTGTCATTTCATATATTCTTACGCATTACGTTGGTATTTATTGTGCATTTCAGTTGTGTGTTGATTGAACACTCAGGTGAACAAGAATGGAGAAAAAGGGATTGAAAACTGGACAAAATGCTGCAAAAAATGGAAACCCAGCAGACTAATGAAGTTGAAGGCCGCCAACCTTTTAAGATATGGAAAAAGATAGGGTTGACGCCCGTCAGCCCCAACTGATGACCGTCAGTCTGGCCAAAGCTTGTTCGCCCGCTTCAGCTCATCCAATCTTCTCACTCTGCATGTTTTTCTCAACCATCTTCCTCTACTTTTCAATTGTTAATGGCACGAATTTTAGGCTATATATTAAATTTTCAATTTCAGTTTTAGGATCCAAGTCTTTTAGTAATGTTTAGGAAAAAAGTACTTATTTCTAAAAGCAATTATTTACTCATATCGAATAATAAGTGTACTTTAGCAGTCAGATTTTGGAGAATTTTATATACACTTGGATCGTTTGTGACACAATGTTGCTGTAATAATTTTTTCGGAATTTAATTCTAACAATTTATTGTTTTAGTCTTACTTTGCAAATTCATTTTATTTATCAATATTCAGTTGTTTTTATTCTAAGTTCTTATTATATATATTTCCATGCTAATGCTATTGTCTCCATATGTTAAATTGTTGCAATTTACTAAACACATATATAGTAGTATGTTAATTACATTAGATATGGACGGTTAATTTATTTATGTCTGATATGTGAGGACCGTCGTTTCGATGTGACTCGATAAAATTAATAGCACTTATTTTTTATCACAAAAATAATTTTTTGGTTTTGAGTTTTATTTCAAAAAGCCAAAATTTTACTGCAAAAGCAGAAAAATACATTGATACCAGTTTTAGCACGAAAGTGTAAAAACGGTACCCCACCATTAAAATTCAGATTTTTAATTTTTAAAAATAGAGACAACACTTTATAAATTAATTAAGGACTATTAATTTTCAAAAGTATTTCAAAGTTGTAACTTGTTACGTGTGAAAGCAGACGATTACAGTTCCAGAATGCAATATAGGCTGCACGAAAGTGAGTAGTATTTTTAAATTAATAATTCTTCCAAAAATAATTTTTAAAATACATTGAGGTGTTGAATTTTATATGAGTCCCGAAGGTACCCGAAAATTACATCGTTTCCATTAATTCCAAAACAAGTTATTTTAATTCATTTTAAATCAAAAATCTTATCGATAACATTAGATTTACAAAGCGACGATAGATAATGGTAGGTTGATATTGATCTCTGCGGATTTGACATTTTTTATATTATAAGTGATATATTTGTGCACTTACAGAGAGTCCACCAATGGTGCTGCTGAGTAAATAGGCGTGGAAAATCATCTCAGATCATAATTCAGTTTGGCACCACCCTCTTATTCTTTAAATATAATGGTATTAAAAGATTTATCCTTGATCCTTCTTGGTCTACGAAAAGCAGGAAATCATCAATTTATTGGTGGATAGATCTTAGGTCTTGTTCTGGCCTGGGCCCGACCTCACCTCACGGTCCAACCCAATGATGCACATCCAAGGCCCAATACGATTTAAGCAGGCTGGCAGGGCACACGACCCCCTCGACGGGCAGGGCATGCTCCCGCAGAGCAGGACGGCGTACCTCAAGACGCCCTCTGCGTTCTCCCCTCGTCGGACAGACTAACCCTCCGCGGGCATAATCCCCATACCAACAGGCAGGACAACGTGTCTCTCTCACCCCCTCGGGTGCTCCCCTCCGCGGGGAGAAAAATGCGCATCCGGGGAACCTCGCGAGCTCCCATCTGCGAAGAGAGCAACGTGCCATGTGCACTTTCTCCACGTGCTCCCCTCCGCGGGGACACATCACCAACCAACTGCCCACCTCCGAAAGAGCAGGTCAAACCCACTTTCCGGAGACCAAGGGACAGTTGGACTAGGGAGAAGACCATGTTCTGGTCTTCATTACGCCACGTAAGCCCTAGCAGTCACCTGGGTTGGGCCTGACAATCCAGTCCAACACAAGTGACCGTTGGCCCAGCGCTGGGGTCTCTCTATAAATACCCTCTTTCACAAGAGGGTCAAGTAATTCACTTTTTACCCTTTTCTGTACTTTGCTCTCACTCTACCCAATTCCTTACTTTGGCATCAGAGTGTCTTGCAGGTACACCCCCTTTTTTCCTCCTCATCACCGGTGAACAGGTAGCAGTCCAACAGAGTGTGGCCAGTCCATGATCCCCTTCTGATCAGGTCAGATCAATGGCGCTGTCTGTGGGAACAAAAACTTCCCCGTTACTCTGAGCAGAGAACCAAAGTTTCACCAACACTCCACGGTCATGGCTAGCCCACACCGCGACGATACCGTGCACGACTTCATGCTCAACGCTTCCTTAAACGGCGGCAAGCAAACGGAGACGTCACGCCCAGCGGAGACCAACGAGAGAGACGGCCAGACTGCATCTCCGTCGTCCGCTGAACTGACACACCAGGCCGTCCACCGGCCCCAAAACCCAGCGGCGTTCCAACCTGTTCCCGTCCCGGCTGGAGCGGACCCAACGGTGGCGACCCTATTCGCGGACACCAAAAAGCGAGGCGGACACAAATCGATCATCCAAGAAGTCTTATCACAATCGAGCACCAAAGCGCCCGATGCCTCGCTCGACATCCACGCAATAGGAGATATCGACTGTTGGATGACACCACTACACGCCTACCTCAGTGCGGGCCACCTACCAGCTGACCCTAAAGAGGCCAGCGCTATCAAACAATGAGCCTGCTCGTACGTCCTCCTTTAGGGCAAACTATATCGCAGGGGCTTCGCGGTTCCACTTCTCAAATGCATCGACAGCTCCCAGGCCGCAGCCGTCCTGGAGGAGATCCACGAGGGCATCAATGCACAACACCTCGAAGGACGATCCCTGGCGAGAAAGTCCTTACGAGCAGGATACTACTGACCTTCGATACAAACAGACGCGAGGGAGCACGTCAAGCGGTGCGACAAATGCCAAAGGCACGGGGACATGTACCTCGCTCCGCCCACTGAACTCAAATCCCTCTCATCCCCGTGGCCGTTCGCCTGGTGGGGGATGGACATCCTCGGCCCCTTCACCCTAGGTTCCTATCAGAACAAGTATCTTATCGTGGGCATGAACTACTTCACCAAATGGATTGAGGACGAAGCCCTAGCCAAAATCACGGCCCACAACATACTCCGATTTTACAAACAAAATATCCTCACCAGGTTCGGGGTCCCGCTTGCCATCGTCACAGACAACGACACACAGTTCACGAACAAAAACTTCTGAGACTTCGTCACCAAGCTCGGAACCAAACACCATTTCACCTCGGTCGAACATCCCCAGACAAATGGTCAGGCGGAATCCGCGAACAGGGTCATACTCAGAGGACTAAAACGATGACTCGGCGATGCAAAGAGGGCATGGGTCGAGGAACTCCACAGCGTCCTCTGGGAATACCAAACTACGCCCTACTCAACCACGGGGGAAACCTCATTCCGCCTCACATATGGAACCAAAGCAGTGATCCTGGTCAAGATACGTGAGCCATCCAGACGAACTGAAGCTCCCCTCAACACCGAAGACAATGACGACGCTTTACGCGAGGAGCTCGACCTAGTCCAGGAGATTCGTTCAGGAGCAGCCCTTCGGGAAGCCCGACTGAAACAGTAGGTTGCATTCCGCCACGACAACAAAGTCCTGAAACACGACTTCCAAATCGGCGACTTAGTCTTACGCAGAAACCAGAAGGACTCACACGAAGGTAAACTAGCTGCAAATTGGGAAGGTCTCTACCGTGTCCGCGACAAGACAGAGCACGGGGCCTACTACCTTGAAAACCTACATGGGGAACAACTAGCTCAACCATGGAATGCTGAGAAACTTAAGCGGTACTACAGTTAAACACTGCCCGCGACGACCAGCCATCGCGACCACTGGGGGGCGACATGGTACCACCGCACCTCCTCGCGTCTCCTAACGACCAGAGCAAAAGCAAGCCCTACCTCTTGTGTGCGCGGGTAGAAGGCCTTGCTCGGAGGGGAACAGCTCGATCGAGATTCCCCACCGCCATACCAACACGGGTAGGACACCTAGCTCATGATGGAACGTCCACGCCACGGGGAGAACTACCTCTGAACCGGTCAGGCAACAAAGCCAACCAGCCGACCAGTTCCCCACACCGCCGGAAACAATCGTCGTCGAGCTACCACCCCGGATAGGCCCAAAGGCATACTAAACATGCATTTCAAACATACATACATTTCGAGCATACAAGTACGTGCAGAAATAAAACGAGCATAAACAAACATGCAGAAAACAAAACCGAGCGCACACTTAGAAAAATTTCGAGAATTATAAAAGGGCACCAGCCCAGCAGTTACGTTACACCATCAAGGGCACGCAGACCCGTCAAAACAAAACACAGAAATTATAAAAACATTGGCATGCAGGCCTAGAAAACTATGAGCACGCAGGCCCGGGAAAAATCTACATGTCCTCGCCCTCCCTTTCAGTATCCACAGTGACGACGTCGGGGACGACAAGCCCTGGGTTGACCACCTTCCCGTCAACGATCTCGTGGTAGGGCCCGACCCCGTCCACGACCAAAGCGACGCCAGAGTTGACGACCTGGAGCTGTGCGACAACACTCTTAAACCCGACCTCGACGACTTCCAGGCAATCGTTCTCCAACAGCCGAATCCGAGCAAGCGAATCAGCCCGAGTGATCATTCGCCTATCTTCCTCGGTCTCATCCTCGGCCGGACGAAGTGCGCTGTCCAGAACTTCCATGCGGACCCGCAAGGCTTGCACCTCGGTCTTCGCCGCCCCCAACTTCTCCTCGATAGTCGCCACCTTTCCCTCGGCACCATCTGCCCATTTGCGCTGATCGGCGGCGTCCTTCTAACTCTTTTCCAACTCTTCGGAGAGCTTGGCAAGGCGCGAATGCATAAAGGTAAGATCCCCCCGCAGTTTGGTCAGCTCGACGGTAGAGCAACCTTCCTCGCTCAGGACCATCGCCGTAGTAAAGGTCCACATCATCGCGGCCAGATCCTTCGCCAAGATATGACGACGAGACTCCCGGTTCGTGTCCAGAACCGCCTTCACTTCACCAGCAGGAATCGTGGGCGACCTGGCCCCGTGAAAATAACCCGGGTGTTGATGGCAGGGCGGGACGGTGTAGCCCTCCTCGACAGACCCAGTCGTCAGGTCAATCAGGTCACTGACCTCCTCGCTTCTTGGCCTCTTCGTAGCCCCCTGAGATGATGGAGACTGACTCCCCTAGGGAGACGAAGACGAGCTCTGACCATCGTGGACCACAGCTTCCTCCCTGATCATTTGGCTCACCTGCGTTTTCGGGACCCCGACAACCCTCGAGGCACGCAACTTCTTCACCCGCTCTTCAACGGAAGACATGTTCGCTGCAAAAAACAAAAAAGAATCAGTAACATACAAAACATACAATCGTGAGAAAGAAGAAACGTCCATACCTAAGTACTCCAGAGCGTCCGCCCCCGTGGCGCAACTGAGCAAGGTCTTCGTGTTAATCAGCCTCTTCCTCGTCCGCATGTTTCCCTGCGCGTCGAAGATATACCGACCATCAGGCGTCACCAGTTTTGGCGGGGGCAGACTCCGCACAAACGCCCTTATTTTCATATAAGCGGCCATGTCCCTCTCGTCGAGGGTCCCGGCCCGCACTATATACTGGTCGGTTCCGCGGTTGAAGTGCTCCGAGGTCCACAACAAATGCACCTTCGGGAGCCATGCGACGAACCGCTGGCCGTCCATCACTCGCTCCCCCTCAGTAAAAAGAGAATCCGACCCTTCCCGGGTGAGCGGCCGCACGAGGAAGAACTGACCCTTGAAGTCCCGGACAGAGTCGCTGTACGTCTTAAAAAGCATGGTCGGCTGCTTAAACGAGACCCAACCCTGGAGACCGTTCACCGATTGACGCTGCAGATGGAAGATGCGGAAAAATAAGGGCACCGTAGCCTCGACCTGGAGATAGTAGCACACCGGCTCGAACGCACGGATAAAGGCTAGGGCGTTGGGATGCAGCTGGGACGGGGCCAAACGTAACCAGTCGAAAATACCCAAATGGAAAGTAGAGAACGACAACCTAAGCCGAGCCTATTTGAAATAGAACTCGTGCATAGGAAACGTCCGCCGACCATAGCTCGAGCAGATACGATGATGCTCCTTAGGACGGTACACCTGCCAGTGTTGCGGCTCCCCCTCCATCCGATCCTCAAAAATAGTGTAGGCGCCAGCCGTATCAACGGCGAAACAAGACGGGGTGGACAGGGGCTCTTCGGCCACCCACTCCTCGACGGGGAGAACCCTTTCGTCAAAATCTGGGACTTCGGGCTCGTTGTCTTCGACCATCGTCCCCGGTATCAAGGCCGACATGAACACCTGAAAAGCAGAGGATAATGGTGAATTCGATAGCCAAGATCAAATCCACCCTTCCACCGCAGGTCAAGTGAAAGGGCGACGACGGCAGGCCCGCGAACAAAAGACGAACGCCCGGGCGGGCCCCGAGGGGCACTCCTCGCCACTTTTTCTCGGGGCGTTCAAAGCTAACCTATCGCCCCTCCCCGGGGGCTTCATCGGAGGGAGCACCCATCCCTGGGGCATTCATTGGGACAATCGGTCCTCCTCGGGGCATTCATCTAAACAACCCTAAAAATCCACCAGATATGGCGAAAACTCGCATCTCTCCTCGGGGCATTCATCATGCCCCGACCACTGACCCAGATTAAACGACGGAAATAAAAGTGGAGAAGAAGAAAACTCACTTTATAAACGGTGAGGTACGGGATGCGAAACTAACGGCGCGACGGCGATTCACATCAACGGCGGACGGGGAGGAATTATAGAGCTTCGCAGGAGAAAGAGCAAGGTGAAAAGTAAAAAGTGCACGGGGACCCCCATATTTATAACCTGGCGCGGAACTCTAAGCGACAATAGGCCTTTGAGTACCCTAGGGTAGCCGCCCTCACGCCCACTCGGTGCGTGACACGTGGCGGAAGGCTGATAATCGCGTCCCTTCAAATGCCTTTACCCCGCACACCCGGCTACAGGAAGAGACCCTCACGCACGCGCGCCCCGCCGACCACAAGCCGGCGAGCCATACGCCTCGCTATCTCTTTCCTCGAAGAAACGACTTCAATTCCTCTCTCTCCCGCCGAAGAGCTTCGACTTGGGGGGCTCCTGTTTTGGCTTGGGCCCGGCCTCACCTCGCGGCCCAGCCTAATGATGCACAACCAAGGCCCAATACGATTTAAGCAGGTTGGCAGGGCACGCGACCCCCTCGACGGGCAGGGCATGCTCCCGCCGAGCAGGACGGCGTGCCTCAAGACGCCCTCTGCGTTCTCCCCTCGTCGGATAGACTAACCCTCCGCGGGCAGAATCCCCATACCAACGAGCAGGACAACGTGTCTCTCTCACGCCCTCGGGTGCTCCCCTCCGCGGGGAGAATAATGTGCATCCGGGGAACCTTGCGAGCTCCCCTCCGCGGGGAGAGTAACGTGCCATGCACACGTTCTCCACGTGCTCCTCTCCGCGGGGACACGTCACCAACCAACTGCCCACCTCCGAAAGAGCAGGTCAAACCCACTTTCCGGAGACCAAGGGACAGTTGGACTAGGGCGAAGACCACGTTTTGGTCTTCACTACGCCACGTAAGCCCTAGCAGTCACCTGGGTTGGGCCTGACAATCCAGCCCAATACAAGTGACCGTTGGCCCAACGCTGGTGTCTCTCTATAAATACCCTCTTTCACAAGAGGGTCAGGTAATTCACTTCTTACCCCTTTTTCTGTGCTTGTGACCACTTTGCCCATATACTCACTTTGTCATCGGAGTGCCTTGCAGGTACACCCTCTCCTCCTCCTCATCACCGGTGAACAGGCAGCAGTCCAATAGAGTGTGGCCAGCTAGTGATCCCCTTCTGATCAGGTCAGATCAGGTCTTCATTGGGTGTTTTAGAGGAATATTCAAATTGGTTTGGCAATAGCATGTCCTATTAAGTAGAAAGTGATTTAGACATTGACTTTTTGAGATATAAACGGCTAGGATCAGATTCTCTAAAATTGCAATTCCTTAGTTTATTTTATTCTTGTTGGAATTAAACTCGTGGCTTTGAGTAATTCCAAATCAATCTTGATGAACAAGACTCAATTACGCCGATCGAATTCTCATTTTTTCTTCACTCTTAACTCAGATGAATCAACCAACCTTAGTTGCAAGATTGTATAGCTGCACAATAGTGATGAAAAACAAGAAAATATTGAATCTGGAAAGAAAGGAAATTAGGGATTCAATAAATAGGGAACAAGAAGAATTTCTATAAGATAACTCTCTTCTCTCAAAACTGCAATCTTATTCAAGTGAAACACACTTTACAATAATAAGGTTACTCCTTATTTATAGATTTAGCTTGCTTGTTCTTAGTAAAACCCAAACACAAAAGGCCCCAAAATAGCTAATTCTGCTAACACTACAAAATTAGGTTTAAGCCAAAATCCAAATCGAGACTAACTCCTCGACACTTTGACAACTAGGTGTTTTGAGACACACACTAGTTTATTTGAAAATTTCCTTGTCCATGTCGAGAAATATGCTTCGACACAAAGAATTACAATTCAACACACCACCTAATTCATTGTGTCTAAGCTATCTAAATTCGTCATAGATCTTAATTTTTTGAACACGTCGACCTGCACTCCTTTCATCATAATATATGAAATCTGATTCTCAATTATGCAACATTCCAAGTTCATCTTCCCATATACTACTTACTCTCGAAGATAATTGGACCTTATTTCGATTATTTGCTTCGTCCATGTGCTATAGGTTTCTTTGCTAGATTGATAGATGACATGCTGTTGATCTTCATTATAATTACTCCATGATTCTTCTCTGTAATCTCTTTGACCAGATTCACCATCCATGTTGCTTCTCCTTTCAGATTCAACTTCACCTTATATACCCATTCCACATCGATTTCCTTCTTGTCTTGAGGCAATTAGATAAGTGACCAAGTTTTGTTGACTTCAATGGACTTTACTTCCTCATCATTGCTTTCATCCACTTCAAATCCTTCAATGCTTCAGCTGCATTGACTAGTTTGACATATGCATAGAAGGCATAATGTACCAGCTCATCTTCATCATCGATCACATCATCTGATGTAATCACACATTCTTACAACCTTGCAGGCATGTGTCTCGTTCTTTGAGGTCTGCTCGTGCTTTCCTGACCTATGAATTCTTCTTGTCAAACTTCTCTTTTGACTTCACTTCCTGGTTATTCACTTAAAATTCTCACTTAATCATTCTTTACATTTTCAGTTCAATCCCATTCCTTAGCTCGTCTATGATCATGTCCCTGCTGATCGTTACTTGCTTTTTCATTGGATCGAACAACTCGTATCCTTCATTCGAATGATATCCTATCTAAATCAATTGACTCGATCTATCATCAAGCTTTCTTCTCAACTTATCTGGCATATGTCTATGTGATATAGATCCAAATATCTTCAGATAACTCAAGCTAGGCTTAACATTAGACCAACACTCTTCAGGGGTAATTCCTTCTAGCTTCTTCGTCAAACATCTGTTTAGTATGGATGTTGCAGTTGACACAGCTTCTCCCCATAATTCTTTAGGTAGATGTTTGCCTGGCATACTTCGGACCATATTCATGATGGTATTTTTCTTTCTTTCTGTAGTTCCAATTTTTTGTGGAGTATAGGGTGGCACCACCTCATGCACAATCCATTCTTTCTCACATAATATGTTGAAGTATTTTGACACATACTCTTCACCACCATCATTCCTCAGACTCTTGAGCTTTCGACCATTTTACCTTTCGACCATAGATTTAAACTTAACAGATACCTCGATCACTTCACTTTTCTTCTTGATCCGGTAAGTCCACAGTTTTCGACTCAAATCATCTATGAATATGGCAAAGTATCTGTTTCCACCAATTGAATCCACCTGGATAGGTCCACACACATCATAGTATATGATTTCAAGAACTGCCTTTGATCTGCTTCTTGCATCCTTGCTGAAGTTGTTCTTGTGTTACTTTGCCTACACACATTCTTCACACACTTCATTTGGAATATCAATTTCTGGTAACCCTGAAACCATATTTCTTCTCTTTAGATCTTTGATGTCTTTAAAGTTGAGATGACCAAGTCTGTAGTGTCAAATCCATTCATCCATACTAGTTGTAGTTGCAAGGTACTTATGCTCCATCACCTTTAGTTTAATCCTGAAGGTTCTATTTTGAGACATAGAAGCCTTCAAGATTAACCTTCCTCCTGAGTCAATAACTTCCATCATCTTGTCTGGTTGACACTTTTTAGTTCTTTTCGACCAACTACATTATGCTGAGCAAAATACTCTTCATGCTTGGTATGTACAGTACATTAGAAATTACTGACCTCTTTCCATCTTTTTTGATAATCAGAACATTACCAATACCTTCAGCTGCTAGAGTATTCTCATTTGCAAATTTCACCATGTTCTTCATTGAAGGTTTTATATTGACAAAACAATCCTTCTTACCAGTCATGTGTGATGAGCATCCTAATTCCAAGTATCATTGGTCATGGAATCTTTCTTCATCTCTTGTTGTGACCATCAACAACATCTCTTCTTCTTCATGCTTTGCGAACTTTGCATAATTTTCTTGTCTCTTTTGTTTTTTAGGACAGTCACTAGAGTACTGACCACACTTCTGACAATTGAAATACTGGATGTGACTTTTATCAAAATTTTGACCACCACCTCTACTTGCTGCACCACCTCTTTGGTTGTTTTGGTATGAGGACTTTCTCTAATTCGACCAACCTCCTTCTTGCTATTTTCGGCCATTTGAATTATTTTAGCCTCCTCTACATTTCCAACATCCATTGCGACTCTTTTCTTTTATTGATTGTGTCTGCAGAGCCACATCACTCTTCAACTTGCTTGCAACTCTTTCAGTCATCCTTTGATCATGAGATTTAAGCGTCCTTTGAAGTCTTCCTTTTTCAATGTTGATAAATATTTCGACTCTTTTATGGTTACTACCACATGGTCAAACTTTAGAGCTAATGACCTCAAGATCTTTGTAACAAATGATCTTGATATCAACACTTCCCCACATACCTTGATTTGATTCATTAGTTTTGTAACCCTAGTGAAAAATCATTTATGCTTTCACTTTCTTCCATCTAAAACAATTCATAAGTTCTTTTATGAGTTTGTAACCTTACCTTTTTCACCTTCTTTGCGCCTCCATATGATTTCTCCAAGATTTCCTATGCTTCTTTTGTTGATTCTAGATTACTGAACTTTTTGAAATTTTCTGGATCAACACATTGATAAACTATAAAGAGAGCTTTATGATATTTCTACTTCAATTCTTTGGATGCATATTTTTCTTGATCCGACGTGTTTTCTCCAAGTGGTGTTACTCCTTCCTTTACAAGATTCTAAAGTTCTTGATAATAGAAAACTACCTTCATCAGTTTGCACAAATCTCATAATTCTGACCCTTCAGAATTGGGAGACTCATCGAAAAATGTCCGTTCAAATAATTCATCGACATCATGTTTTACTTCCCACAAATCGCTCAGCCAGTGTTCTAGATACTGGACGTTGGAATTAAATGCAAGACTTTGAGTAATTCTAAATCAATCTTGATGAACAAGATTCAATCATGGCAATCAAATTTCCACTTGTTTTTTACTTTTCACTTGAGTGAATCAACCAGCCTTGGTTGTAAGATTGTATTGCTACAAAATGGTGATGAAAAACAAAAAAGATTGAATTTGGGAAGAAAGGAAATTAGGGATTCGATACATAATAGGGAAGAAGAAGAATTTCTGCAAAGTAACTCTCTGCTCTCAAAATTGCAATCTTATTCAAGTGAATCACACTTTACAATAATAAGGTTACTCCCTATTTATAGATTTAGCATGCTTGCTCCCTAAGCAAAGGCCAAAAATAAAAGGCCCAAAATTACCTAATTCTGCTAACACTACAAAATTAAGTTTAAGACAAAATACATGTCGAGGCTAACTCTTCAACACTTCGACAACTAGGTGTTTTTACACACATACTAGGCTATTTGACAATTTCCTTGTCCCTATCGAGCAACCTTCTTCGACACAAAGAATTACAATTCAGAAATTCTTTGCAGTATTCTAGATTAAAAGTTTGTGGTTTAGGTGCCTCAAATCAACAGTGTTTGGACCAAGAACGTGATGATTAATTCTTATAATCTATTGAGTACCTCATGGAGTGTTTGGGAGGAACTTCAAACTATTCTTATAATTTTTAATCCTAATCTTGTCTTAGATGATGTCTTTGTTTGGTGGTGCGAAGCTGCAAGTTATCGGTTAAATCTGCTTACTCTAGGTGGGAAAATATCTCTATTTTAAGTTCCCACGAGAATTTGGAATTGTCAAGTTCTCTGAAGCTTTTTAGAAAATCAAACGTGCCCAACAACAATTAAGTTTTTTCTTGGAGACTTCTTTTGAATAGAGTCCAAACCAGGGACGAGCTTGCTAAACTTGGGGTCCTTAGTGATCCACATATCCTTGTGTTTCCATTTTGTTTGGGTCCTGGGGAAACTCACATGCACTTCTTTCTTCTCTGTCTCGTGGCAGCTCGTGTGTGGAAACTTATTTTTGCATGGAGTGGTCATTATCAGATGTTTCATTATGCTATGATTTTAGATCATTTAAAAGTCTTTGGAATCCCATGAAAGGAAAGATTTTAGAACATCCTCTTTAAGAAAGGTAATAAAGCTGTGAACAAAATTGTATCTTTGGTGAAATCTCTCTCGTGAGACTGATTCAGGGCAAAACCTAAGATCTATTAGAGGAGTTTTACACTAGGGAACATTGAATACTAGGTCAAGAGCAACACAAGTGAGAGAGACACCACATATTCACTCAAAACCTTAAGGTGGTAGGTGTATGAGTTCTTCCACTTATAAATGCTCAAGTCACCACATTCATATCCAATGTGAGACTATTATCCATACTACTCACACTTGTTATATTATTCCAACACAAGAGACCTCTTGTATGTAGGCATGACAAGAAAATCCGGGCCCGTCCGAACCCGACCTGAAATTAACGGGGAAAATTCGATTTGATTGGATGCGGGTGCGGGTTCGGGGAAAATCCGGTTTGTAATCGTGGGTGCAGATGCAGGGGCGGGGGATGCTAGTACCCTCCCCACACCCATGTTAGAACACAGATTGGTTCTTAATAATATCTCTATGTTTTGATGATAACTATTATGAAATTTTGTATTTAAGAAATATATACTCTAAAATTTGCTTGAGAAGTTTTACTGCAGATAGTAAAGGAATTAACTCTCCAGAAGCAAATCATAATTGAACACAAGAAATTAGCTAGACTCTGAAGCGCCAGATGCATTCATTAGAAGATTCTGATTGCTGCCAACAGAAGATCCTGAGCGTAGCCTCCAGAAGATTCTGAAGCAGAAGCTCCAGAAGGATCTGAAGCAGAAACTCCAGAAGGATCTGAAGCAAGTCAGAAGCAAAGAAGAATTTTGTATGAAGAGTTTTTCAAAGTATAGTTTCTACAGAAGATTCTGAAAGTACTAAAGCTGCCAGTACTGAAGTTCTGTTTCAAATATGCTCTGATCTTAAACACGCTGAAAGCACATCTGCTGCAGAAGACTCTGATTCAGCAAAGACTCTGATCATCATTAGAAGACTCTAACCCAATTAGACTCTGATGAATTTTCTGAAAGCTGAAGAAGAAATATTCAAAGAATATATCCGTTGGAGTGAACCAAACGTCTCTTTCATTATTTATGCTAGACACAAGAACACAGACAAAAAGGATTTTTCTGTGCTTTCTTCTTCTAGGAAAGGTCACTTGATGTGAAGACAAAAAGGCTCAGACCTTTTGGAACACTCTTCTCAACGTGAAGCCCACTTTGGATCAGCTGCCTATAAAAGCAAGACTCCACCAAATTCTTCAATTGACGTTTTGTTGAAAAGAAATCAAATATTCAAGCTCTCATACTTTCATATTCATTCTAAGAATTTATTTCTTTGTTCTATATAGTTAAGTGAAAAATCACAGCTGTGATAAAGCTTTATAGAAGCAATCTTAAACACTTGTATTGATTTTACATTTGATTGTAATCCTTAAGAAGATCCAGTGAGGATCAGTAGTTCTTTAGAAGACTTTGAACAGTTGTTCTAAGTGTTAACTATTGTAATCAGTTGATTTAATAGTGGATTAAGTCCTTGATTGAGAAATTCAAATCACTCTAGGAAGGGTGGACTGGAGTAGTTGAGTTCAACAAACCAAGATAAAAATACTTGAGTTTTTATTTCTAAGTTTTAATCTTTCATACTTATTCAACCCCCCTTCTAAGTATTATCTCACCTTCAACCCACTCTGCCCCGCCCGGTCTTATGGTATTTACTTTGATCCCATATTTAAATTATTTTATTAGACATTTATTCACTTTTTAAGAAGTAATTAAAAATCCTCATTAGTCATTTATCATCATTCACTCAAACCCTAATATTTAGAAACAAGTTTATTATTAAAATTGTCAAATTTTTAATAAAATTATTAATTTTTATTACTATTTAAAAGAAATAATTTTTTGCGGGTGCGGGCAAACCTGTTTTCTATCGGGGGCGTGTCTGGGTGGTAAATTTTTACCTCAACTGAATTTGAGGACGGGGACAGGTCTGTAGGCGGGTGCGGGGCTAGTTAAACCCGACCCCACCCTCTCTGTTGTCATGCCTACTTGTGTGTGATATGAAGGATTGACTTTTAAGTCATTTAACTTGTATTCACTATTCTAGATAGATTTTTTCTTGTTTGTTTGCGTTGTCTTAGGGTTGAATAATCCCTTGTAGTCGCATTAATGCAATTTCTCTTTCTTATTAAAAAAAACTAATAAGAGAATGACCATTAAAAAAAAACTGTCAAAGTGAAGTTCATAATAACACTACTTTTTATCACCACACCGTGAGAAATACTACACCACCGTAACACTTCCCTTCCCAAGACAAAAAATCCAACCACGATTTCATATTCACTTCAAAATACAAATATCATGAACGTCAAATATATAAACAGGATTGCTATTTCTACACCACTTTTTACACCAAATATATACACCGTATATATACGGTGAACAATATTTTTTTAATAAAAAAATATTTTTATAAACAATATACGAACAGTGCATAAACAGTGTGTGAACAGTGTACGTGAACAGTATCCGTGAACATTAGCTTAAAGTAGTGAAATAAAGTTGGTTAATGAAATGTAAAAAATTGATTAATGAAGTGATAAAGTTGGTTAATAGTAGAGGTGACAATGAAATCCATTTAGATAATATCCATCCCATCCATCCAATAATTTATCCATCCAATCCATCCATAAGACAAAAAATAATTTAATGGATTTGATCCAATCCATCCACTAACTCATATGGATGGATTCAATCCATCCATCTCATTTTATAAATCCATTGAATATTATGTTGTCACTAATTAAATTAAGAATTTTTAAATTAATTTTTTGGATGGATGGATATCCATCCATTAGAAATATGTTAATGGATGGATTGGATGAATTTTATCTTTTAATGGATGGATTGGATTGGATTTTTATTAAGAGAGTTTAGTGAATTGTTAATGGATTAATGGATTGCTTTGATCCATCCATTAACAATACAATCCATATTCATGCAATCCATCCATTTTACCACCTCTAGTTAATAGACGCTCAGAGTTAAAAATATTTTTAATTGTAAACCAAAGTTGATTAATGAAAAGTAAAAAGTTGGTTAATGAGGATATGAAGTTGGTTAACAGACGCCCAGATATTAAAAATAATTTTTAACATCAAACAAAGTTGGTTAATAAAATTTAAAAGATTGATTAATAAGATTATGAAGTTAGTTAATCACGTAATTTTATATCAATATTATTTAATTTAAAAATTAAAAAAAAAATTAAAATATTAATTTTTTATATTTTTTAAAAAATATATTATTGTAATATTTCACTGTTCATGTTCAGTGTACTGATGAATAGTAAAATATAGCGTAGGTGTATGGATTTGATGTAAGAATATCATTTTTCGTATATAAAACATTTCTATATTACATTCAAATACTTCAATAATTATATAAAGAATACAACAAATTATCAATGAAGGAAAAATTAATATAGCTAGTGTTAGCGTAAAATGTGGTTACTTCGCCACCTCTATATACATACGTAGTACTTAACAGAACCAACGAATAGTGAGGACACTGAAACTCTGAAACAGAAACAAGAACACAACAGTCATCTCAATTTTATTCATTTGTCCCTATTAAAAAAACATTTATGTTTACTAATATTAGTGTTTTATAAAGTAGTATCGTACACGTCAAATATATAACACATTGCAACATTGTATTTGTATACTCTAAAAAAAATATATACTGTACTATACTATACCTTATTGTTAGCGTAAAATTTGGTTATTATGCCAGTTGTATATTAGTATGTAACAGAATGAACGAGTAGTGAGGAAACTGAACAGAAACTTAGGAAAGAATTTATTGTTTTAAAAAACTATATAACATATTTTCCTCATCACACTCCATCTTAAATTGAATTCTGGTATGCAAATTCTGTTTTATTCATTTGTCCCTATTTTAAAAAACAGAATATTTACTAATATTAGTGTTTTATAAAGTACTATACTACAAAAAGATTTGTATCTGTGAGTTTTTTAGTTGAAATTCATAACATATACACGCAGTGAGACGATTACTTCTTTCATATCTCATGCGTCATTTTAATTTGACGTAAGTTTCTTTTATATATTATTTCAATACTTTGTTTTAAGATCGATCTATTAGGGTTTCAAAACAGATATGGAAGATATTGAGTCTCAAACAATTCACAAGGAGACATTGCATGAAGAAGCACCTGTTGTTTTGCACAAAGCAAAACGTCCTGTGATTCTTAAGGTACGTATGCATGAACGCATGCATGAGTGTATTACATAATTTACAGAATTTTTCTTTATGCTTTTGATAGATGTATCTAAATTGTTGAGGAAAATGAATGATGTTTATGCAGTTTGATGATGTTGTGTACAAAATCAACATTAAAAGTGGTGGATTATTCAAGAAGAATGTTAAAGTAGAAGAGAAAACAATACTAAAAGGAGTAAACGGAGTTGTTGAACCAGGTGAGATGCTAGCCATGTTAGGTCCATCAGGAAGTGGAAAAACAACACTATTAACAGCCTTAGGAGGAAGACTTGGTGGAAAGCTTCACGGGAAAATAACATACAATGGACAACCTTTTTCTAATGTCATAAAAAGAAACACAGGTTTTGTTACACAAGATGATGTTCTTTACCCTCACTTAACAGTAACAGAAACCCTAGTTTTCACAGCACTTCTTAGATTACCAAATACTCTCACAAAACAAGCCAAAGTTGCACTTGCGAAAAACGTTATTGATCAACTTGGATTAACAAAGTGCGAAGATAGCGTCGTTGGAAATACTACTCTTAGAGGAGTTTCTGGTGGAGAGAGGAAAAGGGTTAGTATTGGACAAGAATTGCTTATAAACCCTAGTTTGTTGTTTCTTGATGAACCAACTTCTGGTTTGGATTCTACTACAGCACAGAGAATTGTATCGACTTTGTCGGAGTTAGCAAGAGGCGGAAGGACTATTGTGATGACAATTCATCAACCTTCAAGTAGATTATATTATACGTTTCATAAAGTTTTATTGCTTGCTGAAGGGAATGTTGTGTATTTCGGAAAAGGGTCTGAAGCTATTCAACATTTTTCTAATATTGGTTATGCTCCTGCTATGGCTATGAACCCTTCAGATTTCCTCTTGGATCTTGCAAATGGTAAAATAAATTAAAATTTCTATGCATTTTTAACAAATTGAACATGTCATTTAATATTTTGGATCGTAAATTTTGCAGGTATCTACACCGATGACGCTAATCATGACCATATCATAGACAAGCAAAAACTGATTTCAGCATTTAAGAGTAACTCTGATGGACAGTTGAAGGTAGAAGAACATCACGAAATCAACGACTCTGATGGTAGATTTCAAGAGACAGGTTCTGAGAAATGGCCTACTAGCTGGTCACAACAATTCTTTGTATTGTTAAGAAGAGATGTTAAAGAGAGAAAATATGAATCATTTTCTGTCCTTAAGATTTGTCAAGTTCTTGTGGTTGCAGTTATTTCAGGACTACTTTGGTATAAATCCGATACATCACACATGCAGGATCAGGTAAAAATTAGCAAAATAACGTAGACACAATTGGCCGAACTTCATTACCAAATATCGTATTTTCATCATTCTTTTTTTGTATATTTATCTCATCTCAACTTCCTTTGCAGATTGGACTATTATTCTTCATAACAGGCTTTTGGGGATTTTTCCCACTCTTCCAAGCAATCTTCACATTCCCTCAAGAACTAATGATGCTAGAAAAAGAAAGATCCTCAGGAATGTACAGACTGTCCTCCTACTTCATCTCAAGAATGGTAGCTGACCTACCAATGGAGCTAATCCTCCCAACAGTCTTCCTTCTCATAACATATTTCATGGCAGGACTCAAGGCAACGGCGCTAAACTTCTTCGAAACACTCTTCAGCCTCTTATTGAATGTGTTGGTTGCACAAGGACTAGGACTTGCACTTGGTGCTGTTGTACTTGATCAAAAATCAGCAACAACACTTGCATCAGTGTTGATGCTAGTTTTCTTACTAGCTGGTGGATTCTATGTTCAGAATGTTCCAAAGTTCATAGATTGGGTGAAGTATATTTCTATTAGCTACTATACATATCAGCTATTTATTGGATCACAGTTTCATAGTGGAGACACATACCCTTGTTCTGAAGGTCAGTGTCCTATTGAAGAGTTTCCTCCTATAAAACAAGTAGGGTTTGATTTGAATGCACAATGGATAGCTGCAATGGCTCTAGTAATAATGCTAATTGGTTATAGACTTATAGCTTATTTTGCTCTTACGAGGATTGGAATCACAAAGAAATAGGCTTAGTTTCTTTATGTGCAAGTAATCTATATGTAGTTTTTCAACATATATATAACATTATAAAATCATATTTGTTGCTTGAAATAATATTATCAATTCTTATGTTAGGCTTTAATTGGAACTAAATTGAGTTAATTACCCAAAAAGGTGCCAAGTTTCAATTTCAGACATCTAAGATGTACAATCCACCATTGAGTCTCCATCCGGTTCTTATAACTTCAATCTATTTGTTGTTACTCGAAGCCTATGGGAAGTTGCAAACTACCGATCAAGGTGAATATATTAAAAGCATCTTACCTCTCAAAATAAGAATTCAGTAGAGACTAGAATGACTTATGTTGATGATGACAATGACAGTGAGTAGTTGTCTTGCTATATGTTCTATTTCCTGTTTTAATGTGCTTTATTTTCCACATTTATTATTTTATTATAATCAAATATTTTTTTCTTTCAAACTTATTATGTGATCTATGTGCTTATTGTGTTGTTTATTTATACGCCTTTTTATATTTTTATAATGTCAGAGGGAGCGGTATACTTTTAGAGTGAATAAATTATATTTTCTTTATCTATGAAGGATAGTTTAATGACTCTAAATTTTTTTCCTTTTGTTTGTTTACCACCATCTTAAAAGATGTCTTTTCATCGTTAAAAAAAAGAGGAGAATATGTATCTGAATTTTTTTAAATATAACTATGTTATTCAATAAAAATATCAAATAAATCAAAATTTCAATTTTTTTTAAATTGACTATGATTTAACGTTCTGTCGCCAATTGACTATGATTTAACGTTCTGTCGCCAATTTAACGTTCAATTATGTTTTTATAAAAAAATATTAAATTATATTTTAATAATTAATTTTTATTAAAAAAAAGAAATGGAATAAATATTAAGTTATGTTTTTTTTTGCATAATTAATTAGTATGTAAACATTGAAATTTTTTTTATTAATTTATGTTTTTTATTTTTCATAATTAATTGAATTTTAAATAATATTAAAAAAAATGAAATAAATATTAAATTATGTTTTTTGTTTTTCATAATTAATTAAAATGTAAATAATGAAAAGAAAAAAAGAAATGGAATAAATATTAAATTATAGTTAATGTTTTTCATAATTAATTGAAATTTAAATAATCTTAAAAAATATAGAAATGTAATAAATATTAAAATATATTAATTTACAATAGAATGAAAATTACAATTGAACAAACAAAAAAAACTAATGGTCGGCTCTATCCAAGCGACCACCGGTGCCACATTATGAAGGATGCGCGTTGCGACGAGGTTGCTGTGGTGTGTCTAGTCTTTGTGTGTTAAGTTGTGGAGGAGAGTTTTATTGGGACGACCCCGTCGTATCAAATAAATTTTGAAGCATTTGACCCCAATAGCCGGGAGGTCCACTATCAACGGCGCTTCCGTAGTTAAGCCCAATGCCCACGTTTTCGTAGGATTGTCGGGGAGGTTGGGTGGAGTATGAACGGTATGGTTGTCTGAATTCGTACATCGAGTTGGGTTGGAATTGGTGTGTTGGTTATTGTGGGGTTTGGTAGTCAAACAGTGGATAGTTGGAGGGGGTAGGGTCAAATGAGTTATCTGGGCTATAGGTGGAAGGGGTAGGGTCAAAAGACGTATTAGGGCTATATTGGTATGGTGGTTGATGTTGTGACTGGGTGGGTGGCATGTACGGGTCATGGTAAGGATGTTGTTGTTGATGTTGGTCATTTGGTGGCATGTATGGGTTATGGTAAGGTTGATGTTGGGCATTTGACTGTTGTTGTGTGTTTGATGAAGAAGCGTGTTGCCTTGGGTCAATCAAATAGGTTGGCCCGAACATAATTGGCGGAGATGTTGTAACCAACCTAAACCAAGTCATATATTGATAACTTGGCCTAGCCCCTTCCACAATTTGGTCGGTTAAGATGTGTTACCTTTTGTTCTTCCAATGTTGACACATCTCCTTCGCAAACTCCTTCCAATGACTGACACTCCACTTTGAGTCCACCCGTTGCTGATGCCACTGCCCCAATGATGTCGGAGCATTTGGAATATCCTGATGCATCCCAAATTGTAGCTTCACCCAGTCACTTTGGTGCATCTCCACCGTAGTGAACCTAATGATGGGTGTTTTTGATGTCTGCACAGCAGCATCATTGGTGTTGGGCTGGTGGTCGAGACCCTTGTACAACATCCAGACAAACTACAATAAAGGTAGATACATTTAGTTAGACAAAGATAGACAAGTTTATGCATATAAGTTAGAAAAAGTAAAGGTAGATAACTTACATCATCTGGCCCAAGGTGGTCGATGAGGTTCCGTTACACAATTATGGAGTTCCTGGGACATCTTTGATAATTCATCCATGGAACAGACCACCTAAAAAAAAGAAACACATATAAGTTAGCATCTAAAATACATCTCACAAATTATTAACTTACAAAGAAACTTTGGTTGCTAAATAGTCTTGAAAAGAAACTTACTTGTTGGCGTACGGGAATGTAAACAGATTTCGGTTTACTGGAGCAAGCGTTGGCATCCTAGACCAACCCCACACTTGAAGGAGATAGGCGCAACCATAAAAAGTACAGGAATTGTTTTTGGAATTTTTACACAGCGCACTATATAGATGGGCGAGGACAGCTGATCCCCAACTATATTCGCACACTTTGTTTATGTTTTGTAGCAATGGTAAATACATAATATTTACGGTATTTCCAGTGTCCTCTAGAAATAAAAAATGACCCAATAAAATCATAATTCATATGTAACTGTATCCCTCTAAATCAATAACAAATTTCATTCCATTTAAAGCATGCTTAACCGATTACAATTAGCAAGCAACAGAAATTAAACAAACATAACTTAATATCATAATAACATTTCTGAAAATAACAACAACATAAAGACATAAAACAGAACAATGCACCAAGGCGTCTACGATATCACAATCATCAAAGTTATCTTCTTTGGTGTTAACATCATCACAAGGACACCAACATCATTTCCACTTTTCTCCATTCACGAGTAACTCCGTTTCTCCCAGCCTCCTCGACGAACCTCTTAATTTTCCTAATCTTTTCTCCTGGAGTAATATCTCCTTCTAGCCAGCGGTTCAGTTCCCTATACAAATACTCAAACGTCTGCATATTCCACAAGAGCACTTTCATCGGAGGCTTTGTTGCTGAAAAAACAACTAGAGCATTTCTTTTCATTAGAGGAAATGTTGGAAAGGGTTCCTCCGATGCTGATGACGACGACGAAGAACGTTGATTTAGAAATGCAGACATTCTAGACTCCACTCCACTCAAAATTGTTAAGACTTCAGTTTTTTGGTATACAATATTGTGGAAACATATATGTGTTTGCTGTCGTATTTATAGGAAAAATAAAATAGTACGTACCCCATATGATATGTCTTAAATACCCTTACAAACTTTATATACTTTTTTTCAACAAATACCAACATTTTTCAACAAAATTTATATAAAAATATCAAAATTCAAATGTGACCTACTATTATATATTTTAAATTTATATATTTAATTATATACAAATTATATTTTAAAAATATATGTTAATCATATATTTATTATATTTTAAAATTTATACCTATTTATATTTATTATGTTTTAAAATTATATATAATTATATTTATTATTTTATAAAACTATATCATAAAAACTATATTTATTGTTTGATAATTTAATCCAATTTTTTGTGATATAGTTTACAACAATACTAATTATTAAATAAAAAATATAAATATATAGTTTAATAAAAGCAATGTAAAAAAAACTATATTCATTGTTTCATAAAGACTATATTTAATTGTATTAATAATTTAATTGTTTTATAAAACCAATGTAAATATATTTAATTTATGATATACTTTATAAAACTATATTCATTGTTTCATAAAAATTATATCACAAAAAATATATAAAAAAAATAAAAGAAAATGGTTCATAAATTTGCAAACCCTAAACAGAAAAAAAAATTAAATGGGCCAAGTCGCCAAATGGATTGGCGATAGGACCCCAATCCCATGACTGTGTCGCCATTTCATTAGGCGAGTCCATATGAATTAGCCTGAGCCGCCACATCAATTGGCGACACGAGGTTGAAGTATAGCCATTTTTGACAATTATTTGAAGTTTTGATTTGTTTGGCATTTTTTTTAAATAACATGGTTATACTAAAAAAAATTCTATGTATCTTGTGCTTGTGAGTATAACTGTCAATAAAGATGATAACTTCATAAGTTAAGCGGTTTTTTGATGTTGACAAACTCTTTTCAAATAGAGGGTTGATATCAATTATATAGTAATTTTTTATGATGGCATATGATCAAGAAGATATTTCAAGCCTCATCATTTAAATGATTCAAAGATCCAATTGAAGTTCCAATCAATTGTTAAATCAAGCAAAGGAAATTGAACTTTGAAAGCGAGAAAGTGTAAAAGATGGTTTGATCACGCGCTTAGCATTTTAGAGTGATTAGTTTAAATTATAAAATATCAAGATTAAGTCTTAAAGTTATAACACACATTCAGATTCTAAGTTAATTTGTTTGGCAGCGGATACAATAGAAGTAAATAAAATAACAACAAAAAACATAAAAGATTTATATGTGTTCCTCCCCTAATTGAGAGTAGTATAATCCTCTTGTCTCACAAGAGTTTTTCATTATAATCACTTCATGATTACAATCGCTTATGCTTATACATAAGACTTTTACAACTGCTCATACCAACTGTATGAGACGTCCCTTGCTTAGAGCACATGTCTAAGACTTAACCTTTGCTTACATCATCTGACTGAGTCACCTGCTCTTCTATCTTCTGGCTGAGAATTCCCTTTGCTTAGAGCATATCTCTAAGACTTCCTTTTGCTCACATCCTTTGGTCGAGCCACCTGCTCTTCTGGCAATCCAAACTAAGACTTCCATTGCTCAAGCCGCACTCGAGACTTCTTACTCACGCCCCTCAGACGAAGACTTCTCCTTGCTTAATCAAACTAGCTGAATAAGACTTTTACAGCTCAAACACTTAAGCAATGAGACTTACGTGGCTTAAGCATCTTGGCTCAAGACTTGTTACTTGAATCCCAATGAGACGAGACTTTTTACTCAAGCAAATAGCAAGAGAATTAATGTAAACTACTGAAGGCTCAGCAGAATAGAGAACAAGGTGTACATGAAATCACCATATACTAAGACCTAAAGCACTTAAGATTTCTAATATATACAGAGGTAAAAAATCTTAAGGCTTTTATAATTACAACCTAAAACAGAAAATTTGTATATTACATTAGAGTTGATAATTGTTTGATCTTGCTACTCCTTCATTAGTAGAATCCTTGTTAAGATTCAAACTTGAATCTTCATCCATATATATAGCCTTTCTAAAAACTAGCCACTGAGGAAGTGACTTGATAAAGTGTCTTTACTTTTAATCCATAATACAAGAGATGTTAAAGATGGATGCACATCAGATTCTAAATCCAGTGTGTAACATGTTTAACCTTTGAGTCTTTAAGAGGTTTTATGCTGATAGAGTCGTTGGGAGCAGACGTCTGTAGAGTATGTCACCATTTCTTGAGCCTTGCAATCTTGTTGACTCTAGCTGATAAGTTAATAAGACAATACAACTTGCTTTTCTGCAGTACGGAAAATTCACAACTTTATCATCAACTCTAAATGGTACCATATACTAATATACAATTACCAAGTGTCGTAGCTCGTCTGAATGCTGAGGCCTTTAGCTCAGAGTCTGCGCCTAGCAACACTAGCAATTGTTCTTCAGACTCTGCCACCAGAAGCTAGCAATGAAGCAACTCCAAGTGTGTCTAAGTAAAACAGATTCTAATTATTTATGTACTAGAACAAGAAGCTGTATAAATAAAACACACATCAAATAAACCATTGTTCTTTTAATACTTTTGTTACCATCAAAACAAAAAGAGAATATGTCAAAAACAAATCTTGTTCTAACACTATTAAGTAATTAATTCATATAGCAATTTTAGGGTTTCTTTCTTGGATTAGGTTTTCTACCTTTTGAAACGTCTTAATCAGTTAAAATATGTGTTAATCGATTAAATCATTTAATTTGACCCTGAACATTTCCTTTTTGATGAATTTTTTTTAAAGGAGACTTATTTTCATTTCATTTTACACATTGTATTTGTGATTAGATACCTCTCTACTATTTTTTCTCTCTCTGTTACTGAAAGTGATTTTTCACGAGAATTGTCGTAGTGCTTAAAAATTATAAATTCCTTCTGAGAGTTGTGTTGTATTGGTGTTGTGCATAATCTATTTTATTCAAGAGTGTGACTCTCTTAGGTAATATATCTTTAAAGGATTTAAAGGTTGCAATCTAAATGTAAGAAAAATTTATGTGAAGGTTCTTGAGCTAAGCATGTATAAAAGCTCTGGTTGTAGGTGTTTGAGCTAAGCATGTATAAAAGCTCTGGTTGTTGGTTTCTGAGCTAAGGCTATATAAAATCTCTACTAATTGGTTTTTGACTAAGCCTGTGTAAAAACTATGTCTATTGTTTAATGTTGTTTGGGCTAACCATGTAAAATTTCAAGAGTGATTTTAGTGGAAATGTCAAGAGGAAACTCTTGGGGATAGGCGTAGGTCAAATAGTTAGACTAAACATGCATAATTCTCTTGTCCAATCTATATATCCATTCTCTCTTTATTTTTTGTTGTTTTTGTTATTTCCACTCTTATTACTCTTTTTCTCCGTCTTCTCTCTATCTTTCTGTTGTCATATCTCAATTTGTTTATCAAATCAAATATAACGGTTATGTTCTAGATCGGCCAAAGTCTCAATGGAGCGAAGCCCAATCCATCTCAAATCCATTCTACTTGACACAAAGTATAAAAACAATTCACATGCAAATAGCATGGTACAATCACTGATCTCCATTTTTATTATACTCATCTTGAATCTTGAACTAAATTAATTGTTGGAGTGTTAACCATACAGGTCCACCTTGCGCCACCGTAAAGGAGATCGCAGTCATCGTTCAAGATCACTAAGTATTTAACTATCTTCATTTATGGTTCCTAGGCAGAGCTAGGGCATCGATTTCTAGTTCTCCAACGGAACAATGGCGTCTTTTATGGGAAACGACATTTAATTCATGATAATTTTCATCTTCAGGTCAATCTTGATATGAAATTAGATTTATAACTATAATAGGAGAATGAGAGATAGTAATTCTGATTTCTATGGCTAAAATATTTAATACATCCCCTAAATCAATTTCTTACCATGCATTATCGAATGACGAATTCTGTGATATCACGTCATCTAACATTCATTCTTCATTAGATCGCTTTAAACTTGTAACTGATGCAAACATTTGGAAAAGAAAAGATCAATCGGAATTTGGATTTCTAGATCACGATAAGATAAATGGAATTCCAAACGTTGATCTACACTTGATTCTTGCGGTCTCCATAATTGATTACAATCTAACTGGATTCCTCACAAATGATGAAGTTTGTGTAACATCATCTACTCAAACACGATGGATCTAATAGGTATCCTACAAGAAGATCTAAGTTCGTATAAAGGAAGAGATCTACTATTATTCAACAATTTGATCACTCATACTCAAGGAGTTATAGACTTGGAAGTTTTTATTTGGGAAGAAGATCATGAAAGAAAATTGGTCCTCAAATTTATGATAATACTGTGTCGGGGTCTCTTCAGAGGGATTCTTTGTAGATCCTTCCTAGTGATAGTGAATGCGATGGAAAATCAACGGTTCATTTGAAAGTGACTTACCATAACACGGAGGTATGGCTGATCTCGGTGGTTGCCAATATAGATGAAGCTAAGAAAATTAAATAAATTATCTAAATTGAAAGTTTGGCGTCGACTACGGTCAAAGAAGATAAATTAGAAGGAGATCTAAGAAATCTTAGCGTGTTCGACCTAGATGAAGGTTGAGAAAAACACAAGAAAGGGGGTTTGAATTGAGTTTTACAAAATTTTCAATAGACTTAGTCACACAGGCAAGTAAACAAGGTAAGAACTATAAAAAGAAGGAACACAAATGGTTTATCCTGATTCACTATTAACAAAGCTAATCCAGTTCATCTGCCAAGGTGATTTTGCCTTCTCAAAAGGACTTAACCCATTAATCTTTGATAAGATTACAACAACCTTTAAGTCATCAAAGAATTAGCCCTCTCGAGTCTAGTGACTAACACACTTAGTCACTCAAGGGAAATTCAATTTAAAAGTGTTACAAGATTGTTTACAATAGTGCTTCTTAATAAGCTGATTGAAACAAATTTAAGAACAATGTATTCTACACATATATGAGCAGCAATTCTTTGTGTTTTAGATACTTTGACAGAGCGTACTTCATCGTTTTTACTTGTGAATAGTTATCTTGCAATGCAACATAGTCTTCTATTTATAACCTCGAGAGTTATACGTAGAGAGACAAAAAGGTCTTTTAGCTAGGCTATCTCTGCTTTAGACATTTTAGGAAAGAGTCGTTTATACGGATTCTTGGTTTTCTCGTTTTACTTTGGACTTTGAGCTTTGATCCTTATCATGCATTTGAATTTTAATATTGATAAGAGTCTTTAGAATCCCTTCTCTAAAAGTCAGGCGCTTTCTTGAGAAGCACATTTTCTTCTTCAGAAGCACCAGCATTCATCAGAATCTTGTTGAGTTGTGCTAAAAATTTATTCTAATAAGAATTGTATACCTGCACACTTAAGATAGAATTAGAGTACCAAATTGTTACACTTAAAAAATATGGATTGTTATCATCAAAACTTGAGATTATATGCAGAATCGAAATCTTGTTCTAACAACCTCCCCATTTTTTATGATGACAAAATCATGTATTTTGATGAAACAATGTATATGCTTTAATTTTTCAAAGATATCAGAGTTAAGTTTAGAATACACCCTCTGAGATAGGAGAGCTCCCCCTGAGCTGATATCTCATTGTTTGCTTCTTCTGAGTTGAATTTTTTTACCACCAGAAGCTTCTAACAGAATAGTCCTGCAATTTGTTTCTCATGCTTGTATATATGATGTTAGAATGTAAGCATGATTTTAGAGAGAAGATATATATCAAAGTCATTTCTACTTTTATTCCTCCTTTTTTTCATAATAAAAAAGTTGTTATAAATAAGAAGTGAGATACAAATGAAAAAGACAAAGAGCGAGCCCTAAAGTTCCTAGGGAAGTGAAGTAGAATGAGTCCTTGCAAGAAGTTGAGTGAGCATGTCCTTAATGGAACGATTAATTTCAACTTGATTATCCAGCCTATCTTGCACTGTTTTTTGATTTTTCACCAAATCTACCAAGGTTTGTGCCATAATTGGGAGAAGGCTATCATCAGAGACATGTTTTGTCATTAGTAGCATAGAGTATAACTTCTCTTTCTGCAGCGGCTTTCTTCTCAGCTTCCTTTTTGGAAAGCTCAACTGCAATTTTGTCAGCTTCCTTTCTTGCTTCTTCTGCAAGCCTTTCTCTTTCTTTTCTCACTTCCGGTCTTTCTTCTGTTTAACTACGAACTTCTCTTTACCCGCTATGAACCAGTAGTAGGTGTTGAAGGACGATAGAGTGTTTGAAGTAGGATCTTACATTAATAAGAAGAATACACATACCTTGAAAGGAGAAGTAGACCAGACGTTGGAATATCTGGTAGCTATGTCAAGTTTCCAACATGCTACTGAAGAGAATGTTGCCCCCACAAGGCTTTACTATGGTGACTAACCCAATGTACGATCATCCCCCTAAATGTCTTCCTCAACAAGTGGATGTTCCTACTCAACCTTAAGCTGTGTATATCTCTTTATTTAATGAAGTCCCCATGGTGTAAAATGAAGGTGTCAAAAGTACACAAGAAGGGGGGTTGAGTTGTGTTTCGCGTTATCTTTTAATTTAGCTTCTGATCAGAGTTTCAGAATCAGAACTGATGTTCAGATTCTGAGTTAATTCGTTTGGCAGCAAATATAACATAAGTAAATAAAATAATAGCAGAAGACACAAAATATTTATACTGGTCCCTCCCCTAATTGAGAGTAGTCCAGTCCCCTTACCTCACAAGAGAATTTCATTATAACCACTTCATGATTAAAATCGCTTATGCTTTTGCAGAAGACTTTTACAACTGCTCAGACCAACTGTTTAAGGCTTCCCTTACTTAGAGCACATGTCTAAGACTAAACCTTTGCTCACACCATCTAATTGAGCCACCTAGTTTTCTTTCTTCTGGTTGAGACTTCCATTTTCTTAGAGCATATTTCTAAGACTTCACCCTGCTCAATCAGCTTCTGAACAAGACATCTCTTGCTTAGACCGCTTCCCTAAGACTTCACCTTGCTTAGAGCTCGTGTATAAAACTTTACCTTTGCTCAAGCCACACTCGAGACTTCTTGTTCGCGCCCCTTAGACGAAGACTTCCCCTTGCTCAATCAGACTAGATGAATAAGACTTTCATAGCTCAAACACTTATGCAATGCGACTTAAGTGGCTTAAGCATCTTGGCTCAAGAATTGTTGCTTAATCTAAACTACTGAAGGCTCGGCAGAATAAAGAACAAGGTGTACATAATACAAGTATCAGAGGTACGGGAAGTCACCATAACAAAGACCTAAAGCACTTAAGATTTTTAATATATACAGAGATAAGAAATCTTAAGGCTTTTGCAATTACAACCTAAAACAGAAAATCTATATATTACATTAGAATTGATAATTGCTTGGTATTGCTACTCCTTCATTATAAAAATCCTTGTTAAGATTCAAACTTGAATCTTCAGCCATATATATAGCCTTTTCAGAAACTAGCCTTTGAGGAAGTGACTTGATCAAGTGTCTTTGCGTTTGCTCCATAGAACAAGAGACGTTAAAGATGGATGCATAATAGATTCTAAATCCAGTGTGTAACGTGTTTAAACTTTGAGTCTTCAAGATTTCTTTTACTGATAGAGCCATTGGGAGTAGACGTCCGTAGAGCATGTCAACCTTTCTTGAGCCTTGCAATCTTGTAGACTCTAGATGACAAGCTGATAAGACAATACAACTTGCTTTATGCAGTACGGAAAATCCACAATTTTATCACCAACTCTGAATGGTACTAGATGTTGATATACAATTACCAAGTGTAGTAACTCGTCTGAATGCTGAGGCCTTCAGCTCAGAGTCTGCACCAAGCCACACCAACAGTTGTTCTTCAGACTCTGCCATCAGAAGCTAGCAATGAAGCAACTCCCAAGTGTGTCTAAGTAAAATAGATTCTGATTATTTATGTACAAGAACAAGAACCTGCATAAATAAAATACACATCAAATAAACCATTAATCTTTTAATAATTTTGTTATCATCAAAATTAAAAGAGAATATGTCAAGAACCAATCGTGTTCTAACAATCTCTCCCTTTTTTACGATGACAAACACAAGTATTTAAAGGACAATAGGGTATGAGGTTTGTAAGCTCCTCCTGATTATGATAGTCCACGACTAAGTTTGGTTGACTGTAACATTAAGAACTATTTTTCAAGAAAAAATAAATTAGTCTTCTTAGTTACATCAGGGTCTGAGGTTTGCACGCTCCCCCTGAGTCCAACAGGTTGAAGTTTGTAAGCTCCCCCTTAGTTCCATATTTAAGAACACCAAAATAACATTATTTTAACTCCCTTTTCCAACACCAGAATTCGAAGTTTGTAAGCTCCTTCTGAGTCTCATAGGCTAAGTCAGGGGTTTGTAAGTTATTACTTAACACTATGTACAAGAGAGTTAAACTATGTTGCCCTTTTTAACTTTCTTTTGCAACACCAGAATACGAGGTGTGTAAGCTCCTTCTGGATCTATAGGCTAAGTTTGAGGTTTGTAAGATTTTCCTTAGACCTATGTACAAGAAAGTTAAAAATACGCCCTATGCAAGGTAACCATGAAAACAGAAAATAAATGACAAGAAAATAAATGACCAATATGTACAGAACAAGTATTTAATGGGTTTAGTTTCTACTTAAATACTTACTATTATTTCTCCCCCTTTTTTCATATCAAAAAGAATAAAAGGAAAAGAAGGAAAGAGAAAGAATATCACAAATAAATGTATCTTAGATCATCATTACTGGATCAGATTCCAAAGAGGAAAACTAATCAAGTAATAAGAATCATTAAGGTTTGTAAAGTGTATGCTTTGAAGTCTTAGTGGTCATTACTTATTCCAAAAATTAAACAAGAATTAATTTTATACTCTTGGTATCCACATAAGTCATTATAAAAGCATCCAACTCCTTAGTCATTTTCATCAATCATCAACCAAAAGATATGGAGTCATCAACTGAGAGTCATAATAGATTTGTGGTAACAGATGTAACTGAGAGCTCTACAAGTTTGGAAACCCAATCCCCTCAGAGGCGAACTGCTTCCGAGTCCTCTACAACTGAGTCATTGCCCTCAACACAACTTACTTCTAAAGAGGCAACTTCAGCAGCACCTGAACATCCTTCAAAAGGAGGTTCAATAGTAGCAGCCATGAAGCCAATGAGAAAAAGCAAGAAGAGGTCAAGGAAGAAAAAGAGGATCAATAAGAAGTTCTACCGCTCACTTACAACAATAGAAGAGGAAGAGGTGATTGATTCTGAAGATGAGGAGGTAGACTGTGACAACAATGGATCTCATCTAGAAATCATCTTGTACCTTTTTTTTATAAAAAAAAAATGTAATCCATCAGTTTAATTAATAAAAAAGTTTATTTTGACCAAGTATTCTTTTCAGCATGCAAGTACATTCCAATAATTTCTTTTAGATTTTCTGACAGTACATCAAAGTGAAACTGACACAGAAATGACAGTTAAAATAGATCAAACATAAACTCATAGTAATTTAGAGAATCTTAATAGATTAGACTGCTAGATCACATTTCCAAGAGTCAATATTAGAGCACTGATAAAATTTAATCGGAACTTAAATAATATTAAACTCAAGACAATGTATGTAACACATCTATAAAAGGGACTCTAGTAATCTTTCTTCCATCATCACTACTGAATGCATCAACTCAAGTAAACCAAGGCAAAGCAACAACTGAAGGATCTGCAAGCAAGTAGACAGCCTTATAGGTTCTCTCCTCTTCAGCATCCTTTGTGAAAACACACAAAAGAAGAAAGTCTTCTGGATCTATACGCAGAAACAAACTGAGAAAGAAGGCTTTGGAGTTTGCTAAGGAAGAATGACAAGATTTCTTAGATAATCAAGACATGTCAGATGATCCTAAGGAAATCCTAAGGACTCATCCATTAGACTAGAAGGTCCAATTGTCTTGTAATTAGCTTTCTTTTTATTAATAAAATAAGTTACAAACATTTGAGTTCTTTTAACTATTTCAGATTCTCATTGAACAACAAGAATAAATATTAATCAACTTTATACGTACATATATATATATATATATATATATATATATATATATATATATATATATATATATATATATATATATATATATATATATATATATATATATATATATATATATATATATATATATATATATATATATATATATATATATATATATATATATATATATATATATATATATATATATATATATATATATATATATATATATATATATATATATATATATATATATATATATATATATATATATATATATATATATATATATATATATATATATATATATATATATATATATATATATATATATATATATATATATATATATATATATATATATATATATATATTCATGAAATGTGTAAACTTGTCGACGAGGAGACAAACAGAGGGATACGAGTGTGGGTACTATGTAATAAAACACATGTTTGACATCGTCTCTGTTAGCATTGTTGATTTGTGAGATAAGGTATATATTGTCATGAAATATTTTCAATAACATATTAATTTTCTATTATAATTCAAATCACTTGATATTCAATTGTTTTCACTTGTTTATGTAGAAGTTTAACAACATAACACATTTTTCTTCCGAAGACTTTGACGATGTCCATGGACATTGGCCGTTTATTTTTAATGTGTTAGTTGAAAAGGAAGGGGTGGTGTTTGTAATGGTTAATTTAATATTTTGTAAATATTTAACCATATACGGGCAAGTATACAGTTGATCGTGTGTTTCGAGCAAGACACTGAACGGTCCCTCGAATGAAGACTGCAAGTATACAGTTGTTCACGTAGTTTTAAAAAGGTTGTCGAACCCACAGGAAAGCGATAATCAAACTAATGAAATATAAATGTTGCAGTGCAAAGCTAAGGCTAAAGATTACAGATTTAAGACGGGAAGAAATAATTTATAATTCTAAAGGGTTTTAGAAATAGCAATAAAAACGAGTCCGAAATAGGGATTCCATATACCTAAAGGACTTGTAGAAGTCAGGTGGTAATTATGACTGAACACAGTTCCGTAGAAGGTACTAACTTAAAGGTTTCGTCTCACACTCTCGCGCTATCGACAAAAACCACACCTTTCAACCACGGGATTTTGCACTCGCTTTTCCGTTCTAATCGAAAAGCGTATTTTGAAAGCTAATGAAATTCTAAGTGATGCCTGAAGCGCTCTCGTTGTTTTTAAGATTGATGCCTAGTTTGCACTATCAGTTCATTCCTCACACTCTTGCGCTATCGGTCCGAACTTAGCATATTTCTCACTCTCGTGAAGAAATAATAAAACAAACAAATTGGAATCAAAGACCAAAACTAACATACAATTTACATTCATTTTACGCACCTAAGTTTTCTACAGAGTCCCGTCAGTAACGACGATCCTCATACACCGAACTCAAAAAGATTTAGCAACGTATGGTATAATTTATGTCAAACATGTCTACATACTTCTGAATCAAAATCAATATTGCATACAAAACAACGATAATTTAAATGCGAAAATAAAGAACGAAAATAACCTGAAAAGTAAAATACCGAATATGATTAATGCGATGCTGGTAGGCTTGTAGTATTTGAAACGGTACAGGAAAGGAAAAAGAAATACAATGAAAGGTGCGACAATTTCTCAATGTGAGCAATTTCCGCTATAAAAAGTAACTATATGCCTAAGTCTAAAGGGAAATTGACAAAGCTTCCGCACAGGGTTTTCTCGATGTATGGAGTGTGATCAAAATAGAGTATATATAGAGGAGGAGGAGGCTGCAATTGTCAAAATCATACACTAAGTGGAGGGAAGTGGTGGGGTGATGCAACTGCCATCAGCGGTTGCAGAATTTAAATTCTGCAACTTACGCTGCAATGGCGAATGCCATCAGGCTCATGGCGGACGCCATGGCCTTGCCTCATTAATTGAAGTGGTTGGCTGATGTATGACGAACGTCATATAGCCATGGCGAACACCACATCAGCAAAAGGCAGATTTCTGAGCTTTCTTGCTGCATTTTCCTCTTCTTTCACTCTTTTTTCGCTTCGCTCTCGATTCCGTAACAGATGAAGCTATCAACTGTAAAACACACAAAACAGAGTAAAATGCAAATAAAACGCGATAAAAAACGGACAATTCGTATGCGCAATAAGCCTAAAAATACGATATGATTTCTCGTCATCAAACTCCCCCACAGTAAGACTTTTGCTTGTCCTCAAGCAAACTCTCAACACAAGTTAAAACAGTAGGTGTAGTATCCGAAACAAAAGCACGACTCTAAAATGGTACGCAACTATTATACTAATGCTAATAGGATAGGTACTAGACTATGATAACAAGGATACCGTAACGTCACGTGTCTGTATTTGTGGACAAGAATCCCCCCTTATGCAATACCAATTCAAATAATTCAATTATAAATCGACCTACATTCCTTGTTTCCTTTTCGCTCTTTTTCATTCTAGAGCAATCAATCACATTAAGCTCGTTATCCCTGCATTTGCATGGTAAGTGAACCTGTTAGTGTTTATGATCTCGGTAATCAGTTTTTTGCTTTATTTTTTCTTTTTGAATTTCAAAAGTCTGATTCATTGGGCTAAATGGCTGGGTGAGGACCACCTAACTTAGAGGGAACCAAATCTTTTTGTTCGCTTTTCTATAAAACAACTCAATTCAATTTGTTATTTTCGAGATCACCACATATTTGCATCAGTTCATTACTTAAGTGCCTTATGATGGTGTTGATCGCTAACATAAACTACTCAAGAGACTACTACACAAACTTGGGAATCAAGGTCTCAGCATAATGGTTATTTAAATCGGTGTCGCATAATTAGGAAATTTAGGGTACTGGGATGGTACTGATATTATCATAACTGGGAATCAAGTGTCATGCTAATGAATCGGAAAAAGAAAAAAAAAATTTTGGAGAAATTTTTTTATTAATCTTAGGAGAAGTATCTAACAAAAGAAAAAGATAACATATAATAGGACTCAGTTGACGCATAAAAGACTCGACACAGCTAAAACAGAATTAGACTAACTAGAAAAGTATAAAAGCAACATGAGAAATAATGAAAAACAAGAAACAAAGAAATAAAGCTCCTCCCCCACACTTGAACTAAACATTGTCCCCAATGTTTTAAGACAAGGTGAAAGAAGGAGAGGTGAAATATGGTGAAATCAATGGTGACGGCCTCGGCCGCAAGGGCGTTCAAATCCTCTGCCAAGGGCAAGGTTAGGAACATGTTGCATGAACTCTCTCATAGATGATATCTCCATCCTCATACCCTCCATATGCTCGGTGAGATGTCCCATGTCACGCTCGATCCTGTCGGCAAAGTCGATGTGCTACTGACTGACATGGTGAACAATGACTCGAAGCTCATCATGTTGTCTATGCATACTTTGAAGTAGTAGGTCACGCTCCGCCTCTCTATCATTCGGATAACGCATCTCGGAAAAAATGTCGTCTAGATTACTCTGGATAGCGACGTAATCGTACTCCTCACGGGACTGGTATGTACCTGCAAACTGATCAGAAAAAGTGGGTGCAGTATGTGCATGGGTACTAGGACCTGGGATATCAATAATGTTGGCATGAGTGCCTGTTTGTATAGCACGATCCATGAGGTCAGCATAGCCTCGGTTAACTTCCTATTCGTTGACATCGGTGACCTCAGTGTCAAACAACCAGTTAGTGCTAATGTGCATGTTAATGCGCGTCACACAAGGTAAAGTAATGCTCCTCACCTTTCTATTACTAATCATCAACCTATATTTGTCACTCGGCAAATTCTTAATCGGGCGCATGCTACGACAATACTCTAAGTCAGCAAAAGAAATAGCTAGCTTCTCAAGCGCCGCCAACTCAGAATGCAAGCCCAAAGCAAGGGCTATGGAGGTAATCATTCCTCCGACACAGATGTGACCATCGGACCTACCGGCGGTAGATGCAAAATGGGATAGTAGGAAAGAGGTAGGGTTAACCTTTGTCTGGGACACAATACAGTGTATGAAAAATAGATCTTTGGAATTTAAATTCCTTGTTTCTCCCTGCCAAAAATAGTGTTTGCTAAAATATGGTGAAGGCATCGGATGGTGGGGTTGTGGGTTGCAGTGACTTTTAGACCTTCCCAAGAGGTAGAGGTTCTACCAGTAATCTGGCGCCAAATGTAACACCCTTTTCTACCCTACAAATTAAATGGCAAAATATTCACATTTATCAGAGTAAAATATTTAAACTCAATAAAAATCACCTCAAAGCGCGTACATTTCTCAATAAATCAAATGTAGGTCAAGGCTCCGTAAACAATGGATTTTCCCAAAAGTTATCAAAAATTGCTCAAAAAGGCAGCGGAACTCAAAAGGTATAATCCAAAGTTTTCCTTGTACGGAAACATAATCAAAATAACAGAAAATCAACTAAAACATGGTTTAACTCAAAGACCCCAACCCGATGTTACACTATCAGAGCAAGACCCTATAAGTTAACCAAAATAGCCAACAACTCAAAACTCCAAAAAGATCCTCGACAACATCCACGACTAAACCTGGTCATCTGTGTGTTACCCACGTGGAGGCAACATTCAAACAGGCAAGGTGAGTAAAACGATTCATAATAATCAATATGGGAAATCAATATATAAAAGAGCGTCATTTTCATATTATGCCTCATCATATTCGTCAAAATTCATCGAAGCCACAACATCATAAATTACTCAAGATTATCTCATAAATGCAAATGCAACAAAACTCATACATGTGGTACCAATCATCACAACTCGATGGACACTAGGCCATCAACCCTCCATAGATCCTCATCAATAGGACCGATTCTATACAAGAACTAGAGCACATCAATATACCTCACATCCGCACAATGGGACTGGAGCCAAAGAAATCAAGGTCCTGAACCGAAGTCCGGATGCACATGAATGCATGTACACGTCAATAATCATCATCATAATAACATCATAGGTGCATCATCATTCATCAAAATCATCATCATATGTCATGTCATCATAGAATCATCAAAACACATTATCATTACATCATAGGAATCGTCATATAATCATGTACTAATCACATAGAAATCACAGTCATACTCATATTAATTCTTCAAAGAAATCACATCATCAAACATCAAGGCATCACTGCACAAAATCAGCATTCGCGAAACTCTGCTACGTTCGCTAGCAAGTTCGTTGTGCGAGTCTGGGGCGAGTTTATTCACTGTACGAAGGATTCCTCGCTGTGCGAACATGCGATTACAGCAAAATGCTGTTACACACCAGAACCTAAAATCAACCCAAAAGTCCAACGATTTCCTTCCCCAATGCCCCCAAATCATTCCTAAGGTATTGCGGCGGTAAAGCCATAAAATCTACGACTTATTAGGCCAATCCCGTATCATATTCACGCTCTAATTCCCATAATTTCCTTACAGCTACACCACAGTCATTAGAGTTTATCACTATCTAATTACCCTACAGGGTTGAAACCTTAACGACAGATTTTGGCCATGAAGACCTACTTTCCCTCAAACCCAAATCGACTTCAACCTATCAGATCATCAGCTCAAATCCCTATGGTAAAAACCTCAATAATAGATTTTGGTCACGAAGGCCTAATTCCCTTTATTCAAAATCAGCCTCAAACCCTTTAAACACTTAAATCAGCTTTAAACACATTGAAATCACATATTGAAAATAATGAAGACAATAATCCTCATACCTTAATTGCCGACTCTAAGCCTTCTCCTTGATTCTCAGAAATCTTGCAAAGCTTTTGCCTCAATCCTCTTCCTCAGAGTTTTGGCCTCTATTTCTTCCCTTTTCACGGTCTAACAAGAATGAATCCTAATTCCCTCAAAAATTCCTTTTTGTTAAACCTAACTTTGGGCCTATAAATTGGGCTTTTCCAATATTACCCTCACTAACTCCTCCTTAATTGTCCAATTTACCCTTAGTTAACTTATATTTATGTAAATCAATAATAATACTAATATATTCATATTATATACTATTATTTAAATAAGTAACTCAAAATCCATAATTCCCAATATTTCACATCAACCATTGAAAATTACCAAAATGCGAATATTCATATTTAAATAAATAAAATAAATATTCCAATAAATTTGGGGTGTTACACCAAAAGCCTAAAGCATTGGCTTTCCGCTCACTTTCTAGTGGTGCTTGGCAAGAATAATCCTCGCCACTTGGAAATTAAAAGATTTCGTCTATCCTCTCTTGTGTCAATAAATAGTCCCTATTGAACATTTTAAAATTTACAGTGCAAGAAAGATCATGTAAGTATTGGAAGGAACTTAAAAACTCATAAGTTAATCTAATATAAGTGGGGTTAGTAGCAGAGCAGAGGTGTGACATACCAAGGTTTGTCAACTTCCAGTTGATGTTGTCATACAGTCCCATGTTGCGAATGGTGTCGCTGTCAAGATACCTCGTGGAAACAACGAGTCTCCTACAGAGCTTGAAGAAAATGGTTCGTTGAAGTTGACCAACGATTCCTTCGGCAAACTCAATTCCCATGTAGATGATTTCCTGGGAGACTCTATGAGGCATTCTGGAAATTTGATGATAAGAGGTTAAGTATGGTTTGAGCAATAAGCAAAAAAGGAGTTTGAGAGAGGTGATGATGATGAAGTTAGAATGAGAGAAAGTGATATTTATAGAGAAAGAAATTGAATTTGAATGGTTAGGGGTTAGGATAAAGGTTAGAGGGAGTTATTATGGGTGGTTAAGGAGAGAATAGGAATTTGAAAAGATTGAGCGTGAAAACTTGCGTAAAGATCAACAGAAAACGTGCAGAGTTTCTGCTCGTTCTGCATTCATGGAGAACGCCATTAAGCACATGGCAAACGCCATGTGTTTAAACATTGAATATCAGAAAATAAGTACTGATGAAGAACGCCATCTAGCAATGGTGAACGCCATCAAGCTAGAAAGCACAGTTTTCAAGTTCAAGGTTCTGAACAAGAAGCATGGTATTTTATTTTTATTTATTTTTATTAAGCAAACAGGTAGAATCTAAAATGCAGAATTAAAATTCTAAAAGTAAAGATTACTATGAACATGAATAAACGACATTAATTAATTAATAACCATAAACAATATGTCTTTCCCGATACATCGTCGATACAGTAAATTAAAAACAACACTGAAAGGGAAATACAATTATGATAACCGAAACAATCCAAAACATAAAAACATAACGGGAAATAATCGATACAACACTACAATATCAACCAAACTGGCGCCTAAACGAGTGGACTTGTTGAAACAAATGATCAAACTGCTCATTGGCGACATCCATGAAGCTAATGAGATCTCCTCAGATAGAAGTGATATCATTCCTAAGAGACTCCGCTTCAGACTGCAAAGCGCCAATAGCAACAACATAATCTACACGAGCTCCAGAGACATGAGAAATGGCATCAGGGGGAATGTCATCTTGAACTTCGTAAGGCCGAGGGCTATATGGTGGGGTAGGTGACTCATTTTGTGCCTCTAAGTCATACATCAAGTTATCCTTATTATGGACATTGGTTTTCTCGTGGTTAGGTAATGTAAAATTATGAATCACTTCATTATCAATAAGAAACTCAAACTCGGTCGGCCCCAAATTGGCTATAATGCCAAGGTTAAAACAGAATTGCAAGTGCATGGGTCATATACCTCCGAAAACACGGATACGGCTAAGCTGGTATCTTAACCTAATAGAATCAGCAATCATGGTTACTAGTCCTCCTACGAGAATGTTACCATGGGTCTCACGTGCAATACAACTCAGGTTCGCAAGTATGAAAGAAGCAACATTCACAGGCCTTTCTTGAGAAGCACAATAAAGGATAAACAACTCATCTTTTGAAACAGAAGTGACATTCTCATCTTTAAAAAACAAAGTGTGGGCCATAATCTAATGGAAATACCTTATGGCTAGGTTGTGGATACTTTTTGAGAACATGGTATGAGGTTCGGGGTGATAGTCACCAATTATGATTCCCCATAAATAATTAAGGCCGAGGTCGGTGAAGGAGTCATCAGGTGTTAAGGTATGGACATCAGGCCCATTCGGAAATCCTAATACCTTCGCCATCTCGCGATGGGTGAAACGATATTTGGTTCCGAAAAGTCTGAAAGTAGCTAAACCTAGGCCAAATCCTAAACCTCGGTTTGGATCATAATATAGTAAACTCAGGAATTCAAGGGTAAGCATGCAGTAAGGGGTAAATATCCTCCTCACACCAAAGTTAATACAGCCTATTTGATTTAGCATATATATAACATTGTCCCTAAGTCTTAGGGTAGTCAAGGTCAAGCCATCGGGGTAAATAGGTAGTGCCATTTCCCGCTGTGCCAAAACATTAAATCGGCGTCTCTGCGCTTCATTCCTAAACACAATCTCCACGTCAACATTAGGCTCCATACTCTAAGTCAATGGTTAGCTATCCTAAGCTAAGCTATCCTGAAATTAGACAAAGAGCATACTATCAATAAATTGTACCGCAAAAGGAAAAGAAAATAATAATAATAATAATAATAATAATAATAATAATAATAATAATAATAATAATAATAATAATAATAATAATAATAATAGTTATAATAATAATAATAAAACACATAAATTGATAATAGTAATAGTAGGAAACAATAAAGAAGGAAAATAAAGACTAAAGGTCATGGGTTGCCTCCCACGTAGCATTTTTTTAATGTCGGTAGCTCAACATTGGATCTGAATGGGACTAGTCCTTCGAAAGAGCGGATATCTCTTCTAACTCATAACTCACAGAGAAATCCTTGTTTTTAATGTTGTGGTAATGTTTAAGTATCTGCTCATTCACAACAAACGTCTTATTAGACTTTCCTCTAATCTATCGCTCTGCTTTGGAGAACTCTTATGACATCGAAAGGGCCAGACCATCTGGAATGAAGTTTTCTAAGAAATAACTTAATTCGGGAGTTAAAAAGGAGGACTACGTCACCCTCATTGAATTCTCACGTAGCTATTCTTTTATCATGTCACCGCTTAGTTCGTTCCTTTTAAATCTGAATTTTGTAAGCATCCAATCTAAGTTCCTCTAGTTCATGGATATCTAGAATTCTCTTCTCTCCCGCAGATATGTAATTCATGTTCAGGGTCTTAATGGCCCAATAAGCTTTATGCTCGAGTTCGACCGACAGGTGACATGATTTGACATAAACCAGTTCGAATGGGGTGGTTCCTATCGGAGTTTTATAAGTTGTTCTATAAGCCCACTGAGCTTCATGAAGTTTCGCAGACCAATCCTTCCTAGAGGTTGCAACTGTCTTTTATAATATTTGTTTAATCTCTCTGTTAGAAACCTCAACTTGCCCACTTGTTTGGGGGTGATACGGTGTTGCTATTCAGTGTCGAACTCTATTTTTTAGCAACAACTTCTCAAAGATATTGGAGATGAAACGGGATCCACCATCACTAATGACAATTCTCGGCACACCGAATCAAGGAAAACTTATATTCTTGAAAAGTCTGATGACTACTCGTGCATCATTGGTCGGTGAAGCTATTTCTTCGACCCACTTCGACATATAATCTACTGCAATAAGTATGTATCTGTTGCCAAAAGAGGATGGAAAAGGACCCATGAAGTCTATACCTCAAACATCAAAGACTTCCACTTCTAAAATACCCTTTAGTGGCATCTCATCGCGTTTAGAGATGTTACCCGTGCGCTGGCACCGGTCATAATTTATAACTGCGGCGTGGAGGTCCTTCTAAAGGTTAGGCTAGAACATGCCAGATTATAGAATTTTTGCGCAAGTCTTTAAAATGCTTGCATGCCCTCCATAGGGTGCATAGTGGCATTGAGATATGATATCGTTTATTTCAGATTCATGGACACATCGACAGAAAATTCCATCGGCGCTTCTCTTAAAGAGTAGGGGCTCGTCCCAATAGTAGTGTTTAAGATCATGGAAGAATTTCTACTTTTGTTGGTAGGACAAGTCCGGTGGAAGTACCTTAGCTTCTAGGTAATTGACAAAGTTAGCATACCATGACAATGGGGTTTTCGTGAGAATTGATTCCACGACTTCATTATTTTCTGCGTCATGATATATTAAAGAGCATTTTCTTTTTTCGCTTTCGCTTTCTAACTGGGATATAAGTCGATCATAGGTAAAATCATCATTGATGGGTACTCGTTCAAGCTCTCGATCCTCAATTCTAGAAAAATGATCCGCTACTACATTTTCGGTCCCTTTCTTATCTTTGTTTTCTAAGTCAAATTCTTGCAAAAGTAGGATCCATCTTAAAAGTCTTAGTTTAGTGTCCATCTTATTCAACAGGTACCTAATTGCAGCGTGATCGGTATAGACAATTATTTTTGCTCCCACAAAGTAAGAACAAAATTTGTCTAAAGCGAACACAACAGCCAGGAACTCCTTCTTTGTGGTGGCGTAGTTCATCTACACATTGTCTAAGGTTCTACTTGCATAATAAATAGCATGAAGCTTTCTATCTTTTCTTTGTCATAAGACAGCGCCAACAACATAGTCACTAACGTCGCACATTATTTCGAATTATTTACCCCAATCGAGCAGTTGCATAATAGGTGCAGTAACAAGAGCATTACTCAGATGTTTGAACGCTTTCAAGCAATCCTCATCAAAAATAAATTCAGCATCTTTTACTAATATGCCCGTTAGTGGTTTGATTATTTTAGAGAAATCTTTAATGAATCGCCGGTAGAAACCGGCATGTCCCAAAAAACTATGAATTTCTCTAACGGTTTTTGGAGGTTGAAGGTTTTCTATAATATCAATTTTTTGCTTTATCAACTTCAATTCCTCGGTCGGATACCACATGTCCAAGCACAATTCCTTCTCGGACCATGAAATGGCATTTTTTTCCCAATTTAGCACTAGTTTAACTTTAACGCAACGTTCGAGCACCATTTATAGGTTCGATAGACATCCTTCAAAACTTTCCCCATAGACAGAGAAGTCGTCCATAAATACTTCCATTATATCATCTATGAAATCCGCAAAGATCGACATCATACATCTCTGAAAGGTTGTGGTTGTGTTACACAATCTAAACGGTATTTGTTGATAAGCAAAAGTACCATAAAGACAAGTAAAAGTAGTTTTTTCTTGGTCGTCAGGATGAATAGGGATTTGGAAGAATCCTGAGTATCCGTCTAAATAGAAGAAGTGAGAATGTTTGGCCAGTCGCTCAAGCATTTGATCAATAAAAGGTAAAGGAAAATGATCCTTGTGAGTGGCCTTGTTAAGTTTTCTATAGTCTATCCACATCCTCCATCCAGTTTGAGTTCGTTTAGCAATGGATTCCCCTTTTTTGTTACTAACAACCGTAACACCTCCCTTCTTTGATACGACATGCACATGGCTTACCCAGTTACTGTCAGATATCGAGTATATGATTCCTGCTTCTAGTAGCTTTTGTACCTCCTTTTTGACTATATCGCTTAAGATAGGATTTATTCTTCTCTGATGCTCTCTAAAGGTCTTAAAATCTTCTTCTAACATGATGTGATGCATGCATATGGAGGGACTTATTCTTTTTAGGTCCGAAATGTTATACCCCAATGCTTTAGGATACTTTCTTAAAACATGTAGCAGCTTTTCAGTCTCTATCTGCCCAAGTCAGTGTTAACTATCACTGGTCGTTCCAATTCGGTGTCTATGAAATTCGTACCTTAGATTTTTGGGTAGTGTCTTCAGTTCTACAGAAGGTTTTTTCAGGCAGGGCATTGGATCAGGTGTCAGTCCTAGACATTCCCTCAGGTTGTCATCTATGTATGGCTCACGCCAATTATCATCTTCAAATATGGGAGGGGATGGAATCTTTAGTACTTCAGTATACTTAGACGATTCTATCTCCATTTCTTTTACGCACTCGTCGGTAAAGTCTAGGAAGCAGCATGAATCATCGATAGCTAGAGCTTTTAGGAATTGAGCCAAAATAAATTCGAATTTTTCTTCACCAACTTCAAAAGTTAGCTTTCCTTTCTTAATATTAATAATGGCTCCGGATATGGCTAAAAAGGGTATTCCTAAAATAATAGGGTTGTTGGAGTCTTCTTTTATATCCATTATCACAAAATCAGCTAGAATATAGAATTGTCCTATACGAACAGGCATGGTCTCTAGCATACCTATAAGAAATTTAACAGAATGGTCTGCTAGTTGTAGGAACATTTTTGTAGGTCTTAATTCTCCTAGATCAAGCTTTTTACAAGTGGATAAGGGCATTAAAATAACACTAGATCATAATTAGCATAGAGCATTGTCTATGACGAACTTTCCGATTAAGCAGGGTATGGAGAAACTACCTGGGTCTTTTAGTTTAAGAGGCATGTTGTTTTGAATTATGGCGCTACACTCGGCAGTGAACATAACGGTTTCATTATCCTTGAGCTTTCTTTTGTTGGATAAAATCTCTTTAAGGAATTTGGCATATGAAGGCATTTGAGTTATGGCTTCTGTGAATGGTATGGTAATGTTTAGTTGTTTTAGAAGCTCTATGAATTTCTTAAGTTGTCCTTCATATTTAGACTTAACAAGTATTTGAGGATAGAGTATAGGAGGTTTGTATGGTGGCGGAGGCACATAAGGTGTTTCTTTCTCTACGGCCTCTTCGCTTTCGTATTCCTTTTTGTCATTAATTGGATCTATTACCTTTTCAGTTCCTTTACCTGGATTTTGATGCATGGCAGGATTTTGGAGTCTTGGATCCACTGATCTATCAAGTTTTGTTTCGCTTCGTAACGTGATATCATTAGCATGTCCTTTCGGGTTTGGTTGTGGTTGACCAGGAAATGTTCCTAAAGGGGCTGCTACTGTTGCTTGTTGTTGGGCTACTTGAGAGATATGAGTTTCTAGCATTTTTCTATGGGTATCCATGGCGTCAAGCTTAGTTGCCATCTGATTTAACAATTCACTCGTATGCACATTTTGGTTAGCAAACTCCTTGTTTTGCTGAGTTTGAGCTGCGATGAAATTTTCTAATAACAGTTCAACGTTTGACTTTCTTGGTGCTTGAGGAGCAGCAGATGCTCCTTTCTAATATCCTGGAGGAACGACAGGGGCTTGAGTTGGAGCAAATAGAGCGTCATTGCTCTTGTAATAAAAATTAGGATGATTCCTCCAGCCAGGATTGTAGGTGTTTGAGTACGGGTTTCCTTGGGTGTAATTCACTTGGTCGATAGGAATATCAGCTAATAAATGACATTCAATGTTATTGTGCCACGGGGTTCTGCATAATTCACAACTTAGTGTCACAACGGCCACAGTGGCTGCTGGAGCTACAATCAAACTTTCAATCTTTTGAGTAAGCGCATCCACTTTAGCACTAACACAGCCCAAACTGTTAACTTCGTACATTCCATTCTTGGTAGCAGGTTTTTCTGTCGGAGTTCTCTCACCTCCCTATCGGAAGTGGTTTTGAGCTATATTCTTAATGAGTTGATAAACTTCTTCATATGGTTTATCCATCAGTGTGTCGCCAGCTGCAGCGTTCATATGGCTTTGAGCTATATTGTAAAGAAGACCATTATAGAAAGTATGGATTATCAACCATTATTCAAGTCCATGATGCAGGCAGAGCCTTAGCATGTCCTTGTATCTTTCCCAAGCATCAAAAAGAGATTCATTATCTTTCTGCCTAAATCCGTTGATTTGGGCTCTAAGCATAGCAGTTTTGCTTGGCGGAAAATATCGGGCTAAAAAGACTTTCTTCAACTTGTCCCACGTAGTGATGGAGTTGGATGGTAGAGACTGGAGCCAAGCTCTAGCTTTACCTCTTAAAGAAAATGGAAAAATGGCCTCGTTACTGACACTATTTGCCTTTACGATATCAACATATTTCACAAACATAGATAAATGAAGGTTTAGGTTATCTGTGGAACTTCCAGAAAATTGCTTTTGTTGAACGGCTTGCAATAGCGAAGGTTTCAGCTTGAAATCGTTTTTATTGATGGCAGGGGAAACAATGTTGTATGTGGTTCATCTTACGATGGGACAACGTAATCCTTAAGAGGACGGTTTGGTGAGTTCTCAGCCATGGGAATTCTTAATTCTGGGTAAGGAATTTTAGGTTCAGGAAGATTATACTTAATTCGGAATTCGTTGATTCAGCGTCTTAAAATATAAAATTCTTGATATCGTCAATCGTTTGCTCGAGCTTTCCACCTCGAGAGTGAGTGTTTGGCATACAATCGACGAAAATAGGAAAAGGAAAAGGAAAAGAAATTAGTGCCTTAGTCTATACTATGCAACAATAGAACCACAATATTGACTAAATTAGCTTCCCCGACAACGGCGCCAAAAACTTGATGCCTCCGCAAGTGCACAGAAATATCAAAGTAATATAAAAGATTGTCGAACCCACAGAGACCAATGTCAACCTACCATTATCTATTGTTGCGATGTAAATTTAAGGCTAATGATTACTTAGTTTAAATAGAATTAAAATGAAACTTAGAAAATATTACAATAAGGGGAGTCCAGAATATGGATTTCGTGCTCCTAAGGGACTCTGTAGATTTTAGGCACTAATTATAATTAAACTACGTTCCATAGAAAATATCAATTTTAATACTCCGTCTCACACTCTCGCGCTATTGACTAAAGGAACACTTTCTAACCACAGGATTTTGCTCTCGCTCGCCCGTTTTAATTAGAAAGTGTATTTTGAAAATTAATTAGATCCTAATCGATACCTAAAGCGCTCTCGCTGTTTTTAGGATCGATACCTAGTATCCACTATTCGTTTCAATCCTCACACTCTCGCGCTATCAGCTTGAACCTTAGTATGCTTTTCACTCTCGTGACAAAACATTAAGACTTACAATTAGAAACTGATCATACCTGATCAGAAGAGATTGTTAACCGCCACGCGTCGTCGATCTGAAAGCTGCTCAACAGAGGTAGGGACCAGAATGGGAGCAAATACAGAAATTAGGTGCAGAGAATGTAATACTTGACACTCTAGTGAAAGAGGGTATTTATAGTGAGACCCCGGCGCAGGGCCAACGGTCACTTGCGTTGGGTTGCATGGCCATGCCCAACCCAAGTGACTACTAGGGTTTATGTGGCATAGTGAAGACCAGCACGTGGTCTTCGCCCTAGTTCAACTGTCCCGTGATCTCCGGAAGATGGGCTGACCAGTTCTTTCGGAGGTGGGTAGTTAGCTGATGTCGTGTCCCCGCGAGGGGGGGGGGGGGGCACGTGGAGAACGTGTGTGAGTCGTGTTGATCTTCCCGACGGGGGGAGATGCCTGCCCGGTGTGTCTAGAACCATGCCCGACACTGGGGATTTGGGCCTTGTTGGCCTTCCCCAAATAGAATTGGGTTGGGCCTGCCCGACGGATGGGCAGGTCTGGGCCTACTCCAGAACAGAAACTAAAACCAAAATAGAATTTACTATCGTTTCGCGCCTATTATTTTCTACCGAGTCTCGTCGGTAACGACGGTCTTCATACGGCGGACTCAGACAAGTTTAGCCAAACATGGTTGTGGAAACAAACAAACAATTTTGGGTTTTGGAATTAACTAAAGACATAATAAGCGGTTTAAAATAATCTAAAGAGATGTTTGCAGTAACAATGGCAGAAAAATAAAGCGTAAAAGTAAATGGCAGAAATTAAAGGCAAGAAAATAAATGCGATGAATGTAAATGAACCTGAAATAAAAACTGAAATTAAATTGAAGGCAAGATTTATCCAAGCATTACATAGATTGTAGGCCTAAACACTAATAGTGTGGTAGTTCCTCGATGTGAGAAAACTACCACTTTTACAATGATTTCTGCCTAAAACTATGAACAGCGCTTCCGCGTACAAAACTCGGATGCCGAAAATTGTGAATCCAAAGTCTATTTATAGGAGGAATTTCTTTTACTAACTTCCATAGAGCATGCATGAGTCTTGGAGGAAGTGGGAGTAACTTCCAAAGTAGTGTTGTAGTGGCTGGTTACTTTCACGTTTTTGAACTAAATGGCAAATGCCATTAGGCTAATGGAAAATGTCATTAGCTTTAATTTACTGATTACGCGGATTGCGTACATGGCGAATGCCATTAGGGACATGGCAAACGCCATGTACCAGAAAATGACAATTTCTGCACTTTTTCTTCATTTCTTTGCTCTTTTCCCAGTTTTCTCGTATGGACGCTTTTATTTGCCAAATACTTGAAACACAAATATAATACGACATAATAATACGAAAAACAAGTAAAACGACATTAAATTTCATGCGAATCGAGTCGAAATAAATGATACATTTTCACGTCATCAAACACCCCCACACTTAAACCATTTCTTATCCTTAAGCAATCAACCAGCACGGTAAAAAGAAAGAAATAAGCACGGCTCAAAACATAGGCACAAAGAGACTCTAATCATACGTGGCTGCTAGGCTAATGTTATATTGATAGGTACTAAATATCAATATCAAGGATACCGTAACGACACAATTTAAAAAACTCCTTCTTTATGCAAACCATTCTGAGTCATGCCATTATAACTCAACCTATATCTCTTGCTCTCTTTCACCCAATTTTATTCTAGTGCTATCATATTAAACTTGTTATCCATACACATTCATGGTAAGTAAACCTGTTAGTGACTATGATCTCATTGTTATTTCATTTTTCTCGGCTAATATGCTTAAGCATCAATTGAACTTAAATAGTGTGTATCGTTGGGCTAAGTGATCGGGTAAGGACCACCTGACTTAGAAGGAACATATCTTAGTATTCTTTTTTTCTCTTAATTTCTCATTTTGAACCAGAGATCATACACTTATTTGTGTTGGCTTCTTACTTAGTGTGTGCTTAGGATAGTGCTGACTGCTTAAATAAACTACTTAGGGATTACTTTGAAAAATGAACCAAAGACTCGACAAAATTTTAAACTTTTGGAGAAATTTAATAACAAGTGAAAACCATGCATAAAGACTCGACAACACATGCAAAGACTCGACAAAATATTGAAAACAGATAAATTCCTAAAAATATGAAATAAAATATAAAACAATAAATCAAACTAAAAAGCGATAAAGTTCCTCCCCCACACTTAAATCAAACATTATCCTCAATGTTTTGATAAAAGGTGGAAAAGGGAAAGATAGAATCTGTACGAATGCTACTGCGTGCCAAATCCTCTCTAATCCTGTTCTCATCTCCAAGATTGTCATCTAGATAATTTTCGCCTAGATGTAGCTGAGACGTAACAAGTGATACATTTATTTATTTTCTTCATACTCAAACAAAGAAACATAGAAACTTAAAATAAAAATCTCGTGGGTTGCCTCCCACACAGCACTTTGTTTAACGTTGATAGCTCGATGGCTAAGGAGTACAAGCACTCATGGTGGTTCTCTCGAGAATGATTTCTCGATCGAACATTTAATAGTCTTAGGTTTCCATGGCCACTTATCAAGACATCTCTCATATCCCTCACCTTTTCTTTTCTTCCTTTCGTGGAGTGGTTCATTCTTTTGAATTTGTGGTGGTGGTTCTGGATCTATCCTGAGTATCAGTTTTTCAAATTTAGGCTTAGTTATTTCATCCACCACCTCAAAGGCTAATCTTACCCTCTTAAAAGTAATGATTTCCCTAGTTTAATGGTCCTTAAATTTTCTCTTTTTATGTAGGACCTTAGACAAAGGTGCGCTGGTGTGGATATTTTCCAATACCTCCACATACATTTTGGATTGGGAGTCTACCTTAGCTTCCACACACCTTTGCAGGAAAGAAATAGGTGGAGTATATGGAGAAGGAACAATAATGGGTGATTCCTTCTCTACCTCTTCGACAACCTCCCTTTCGGAGGGTGACGGTGTATTTTCCTCAATCTCTACTCTTTTCTCACCAGAACTCTCAATATTACTCTCCCTAGGATTTTCTATTTGTTCTTCACTACCGGTTATTATAACATCCACATGTCTCTCAGGGGAGGGTCCTATAGGTGTTTGTGCAAGCAGGGAGATTTGAGTCTCCAATGCCTCGGTGTGAGTCGTGAGGGACTCAACCACAGTGTTCATCAGCCTAAGGTTTTCATTAATTTGGAGATGTTGTATTCTAAGCTCTTCATTTTGGAAAGTTTGTGTCTCCACAAAATGCTCCATCGTAGATTCTATGCTAGAGTGAGTAAGCGTCACATTGAATTCCTCCATTAGTATTTCGATTTTTGATTTATGGAATTCTTGCGGTTCCTTAAGATATTGGGATTGATAATTGTAGAGGAAATCAGAGTGATACATAGTAATTGATAAAAGAGTGCCTTAGTCTATACGGTGCAACAATGACATCACAATATTGACTGTTGGTCCCCCGCAACGGCGCCAAAACTTGATCACATGTTTCGAGCAAGACACTGGACGGTCCCTCGAATGAAGACTGCAAGTATACAGTTGTTCGCAGTGCAAAGGTTATCAAACCCACTGAGAAGCGATAATCAAACTAATGAAATCTAAATGTTGCAGTGTAAAATTAAGGCTAAAGATTACGGATTTAAGACGGGAAAAAAGAATTCATAATTCTAGAGGGTTTTAGAAATAATGATAAAAACGAGTCCGGAATATGGATTTCGTGTACCTAAAGGACTTGTAGAAGTCAGGTACTAATTACGACTGAACGCAGTTCCGTAGAAAGTACTAACTTAAAGGTTCCATCTCACACTCTCGTGCTATTGACAAAAACCACACCTTTCAACCACAGGATTTTCCTCTCGCTCGCCCGTTCTATCGAAAAGCGTAGTTTGAAAGTTAATGAAATTCTAAACGATGCCTAAAGCGCTCTCGTTGTTTTTAGGATCGATGCCTAGTTTCCACTATTAGTTCATTCCTCACACTCTCGCGCTACCGGTCCGAACTTAGCATATTTCTCACTCTCGTGACAAAATAATAAAACAAGCAAATTAGAAACAAAGATCAAAACTAACATACAATTTACATTCTTTTTACGCACCTAAGTTTTCTACAGTGTCCCGTCAGTAACGACGGTCCTCATACCCCGAACTCAAAAAGATTTAGAAACGCATAGTATAATTGATGTAAACATGTCTACAAACTTCAGAATCAAAATCAACATTGCATACCAAACAACGATAATTTAAATGCGAAAATAAAGAACAAAAATAACCTGAAAAGTAAAATACCAAATTTGGTTAATGCGACGCTGGCAAGCTTGTAGTATTCGAAACGGTACAGGAAAGAAAAAAGAAAATACAATGAAAGATGCGAAAATTCCTCGATGTGAGCAATTGCCGCTATAAAAAGTAACTATATGCCTAAGTCTAAAGGGAAATTGACAAAGCTTCCGCGCATGATTTTCTCGGTGTCTGGAGTGCGATCAAAACAGAGTATATATAGAGGAGGAGGAGACTGCAACCGTCAAAATCGTGCACTGAGGGGAGGGAAGTGGTGGGGTGATGCAATTACCATCAGCAGTTGTAGAATTTGAATTCTGCAACTTACGCTGCTATGGCGAACGCCATCAGGCTCATGGCAAACGCCATGGCTTGCCTCATTAATTGACGTGACAGGGTGATGTATGACGAACGCCACATCAGCAAAAGGCAGATTTCTGAGCTTTCTTGCTGCATTTTCCTCTTCTTTCACTCTTTTTTCACTTCGCTCCCGATTCCGCAACAGATGAAGCTATCAACTACAAAACACACAAAGCAGAATAAAATGCAAATAAAACGCAATAAAAAACGAACGATTAGTATGCGCAATGAACCTAAAAATACGATACGATTTCTCGTCATCACACGTTCAAAGTCATCAGATTCTGATCCTTCAGAATCTGAATCACTTTGCTTCTCTACATATACTTTTATCAGAATCAATACGGAGTTAAATTTTAACCTTATGATTTTACACACTTGAACAAATATTATTCCAATAATTTTTTAAATACCTTATTATCATTAAAATCTATAAAATATGAAAAAATTTATTCCAATGAAAAAATTTATTCCAACACCTTAAACTTTAATTATAATGCCTAATGAACGATGGACCTCATAGAGATCCTATTCTAAATCCTTATCCTCACACTTACGTATGGGTATGACTTAATTGCATGAATGTTTGTAATACACCCCACCATTTGACACAATATATGAAGGATTATTGTTGTTGGTTTCATCATCATGATCATCCTTACAACCACTCGAAGATTAAGATTGTTCTAGACTAAATTTCTATTATAAAGGGTCTCACACAATATGATCATTTAACGAAAAAACTTCAACAAAATAATTTTAACATCTATAATTAATTCACTCAATTAACCTCCATGTGGGTGAAAATCTAAAATTTTCGACCACACAATTGTATATTTGTCAACCTCTGCATGTGTGCTGTTGCCACTTAATTGCGTAGGTATGAATAACAACAAAGTATAATAGAGTTTCTTAAAGTTTTAAATGAACAATATTATTATGTTTGATCTTAAATAATGTTACTGAAACCTCTCTATTTTAGGATACAGAATCGTCTTAAGTTTATTGAAATTTTATATAAGTTAATTACTTATAATAAAATAAATAAAATTTCTATTTAATCACGATTTAATTATAATAAATATAAAAATTATTTAACTATAATTCAATCATGATAAATTTTAAATCTTATAATATAAATAGTCTGATATGCCTTTAAAGACAGTGGTCATACACCTCCTAATATCTATTTAGATTACTTGCTTTAATATCTAATAGTACAATTAGATTACTTTTGATATTCTCTTTACTAGATCAATTTTTTAATTGAAAAAAAGTATATCTGGATAAATACGAATAAGAAATCCAAGTAAGAATTGCCCCTTTAACAGTTAAGCAAACTATACTTTAAAAAAAGGTGAAGATACAATTTTCTAGTTTTGTGTTAGGCAGCCAAAAACTAATGCTTGTGCTCTCAAGTTTGGCTTGACACCAGATTGTCGTTTTTCTGCTAGGCGCCTACAGAACATAATATCACCTAATTCATCTGCATGTGGTGCCGCACTTTATCCTAATAAATGCTTCACACGCTAACTCTCAATCTTTGTTTTTGTTCCTATACCAGAGAAAGAAAGACAACATTATGCACTCTATTTGTATATTATGTTTCACTTTTCTTTTGACAGATTTGTTTCTTCTTTGTTCTAAAGCTCTTTGGGTCAATTTTAACTTCCCTTTTCATCAAGGAAGGCAGAATCGAGTTTTTATTTTAATTCGTTTTATTTAGATAAAATTAAAATGTAAAATCGTTGAGTTTATTTCATATTATTAAATTATGTAGGGGTGTTCATGGGTGCGGGTCGACCCGCAAACCCGTCTACCCAAACCGAACCAACTCATTAATTACCCGAATCCATTCATTTACGGGTATACCCGATCCAACCCGTATAGATTTGATTCGGGTATTGGGTTTTAGTTTCTAAACCCATGAACCCGTTGACCCAACCCGTTGACGTGACATAATTAATTATTATTATTATATTATTATTTATAAATTTTAAAGTTGCTATAACTTTGTAAATTGTAACGTACACAAAGATCTTTTGCACTTTCCTTCCAGTTTCCAATCACACATTAAATTATTATTATTATTATAATTAAACATTATTATTAATATTAATCATGTTTGCTTGACTTATGCACTTCTAGTTTACACTTTACTGCCTTTTTATTTTTTTAATGAATCTTTATTAACTAATGATAATTTAATGAATCTTTTGACTATTGTTGCTTAAACTTTTAACTGTTGTTGCTGGATTTTATGTTGTTGCTAAACGTTTCATTGTTGTTGCTGGAATCTTTTACAGCTAGTGTTGTTGGATTTTCTGTTGTTGCTAAACCTTTCACTGCTGGTGCTGGAATCTTTTATAGTTGCTGTTAGATTTTGGTGCTATTAGACCAATATTGGACCAATACATCTATGTCATTTTAAGACTAAGTGATGTTTATTTGCTTTTGAATTATTTAGAATTTATGAATTTTATGGAATTTTATATATTATTAAGTGTTAATATATATGATAGTTTACGGACCTACTTTTAAGCATGTGCTAGAAAAGGTAACATTTGAGTATCAAAACAACTAATATATACTGTATATTATTATATATTTGTTTTACATATGTTGATATATATTTGTAATGGATAACATTTGAGTATCAAAATAACTAATAAATTTTTATAAATTAAGGTATATTAATGAAAATATATAAATAATTAATGGTGTATATGTATCTTAATATTTTTTATGACAAAGAAAATACATTTCAAAATTTTAATTGTTATATTTTTAATTATTATATTTTATATGTAGGATTTGTCTCCACTACGTAAATAATTTAATTGTTTGAAATATGCAAAATTATATTGAATTGTGTTATAGATTTTTTAAATTGAAAATAATAATTATTATATACACAACCCGTGGACCCAACCCTACCCAACCCGTAAATATCCGGGTTGATTCGGGTCGGTTTTTAAAGTAGAATTACGGGTTTGATGATAAACCCAACCCATTGAAAGTTGAACGGGTTGGGTAACGGGTTAAGGCGAACCCGGTCCAACCCAACCCGCGTACACCCCTAAAATTATGTACATGAAATTTAAATATATTTATATAATATTATAAATATATTAATAATTTAAAATTTTAACTTAATTATAAAAAAAAATACTAAATTACAATAATAAAGTGTAATATTCATATATTTATATCGAACTATATAAATTATCCACCAAATTATAAAAAGTAACATCCAAAAGATTATTCAAAAAATAAAAGTTTTATGAGTTTCTCAAGTTCAAAAAACAAGTGTTTTCATCTTCATCTTTGTTGAACAAAAGGGTTTTCAAGAAAGATGAAAGAAGAAGAAGTAGAGAGAAAAGAGAGAAAAACTATAAACTGAATTGTGAAAATTATGATTCGTATTGAGAGAAATTCTATTTGTTTACATCATACAAAGTCCTTTTTATAGGCAACAAAAGTATAGACCCAAAACTATACAATTCGACACATGCCCAAAGTATTTCGACATGCCAACTAAATGTTGTATTTGATAGAGTCGGATACAGCTTATTCCTATACCTCAAACTAGCTATTTCGACATAGTGAAATGATTGCGTTCGACATAACATTGAATAACATTTTAACACACCCCCTAATTCATATTCTCGAGACTTCTCATCCTGATACTTCTCTTCAAATCATCGAACCTGACTTTCTTCAAGGGTTTGGTGAGCATGTCAACTAGTTGCCATTATGTCTTGCAAAGCTCAAGTTCAAACTTTCCTTTATATGTGCTTACTTCGACCATGACACGATGGGTGGTTCACCAGGTCGATAGCTGACTTGTTGTCGACAAACAAATTCATTTTCTTAGGTTTCATTATCTTGAGCTCTTTAAGCAACATCTCGCTCCATATTGCTTGAGATGTTGCATATGATGCAGCCACATACTCAGCTTCACATGATGACAAAGGCACAATATTTTGCTTCCTTGAGCTCCATGAGATTGAAGTGTTTTCGATCATGAATATGTAACCTGCAATACTCTTCTTTTCGTATAGATCTCCACTAAAATCTGAATCAGTGTAGTCATATGCTTAAGCATTTGTGCTGGTTTTCTTCTGCATTGGCATCAACATTTTGATGATCAATCGTACCCTTTATGTATCTTAACACCCTCTAAACTGAAGTGAGATGACATTCTTGGGGTCTCTCCATGAATATACTTAACAATCCGACATTTAAAAAAATGTTTGGCCTGGTATTGTAAAGATACTGCAAAGATCCAATGATTTGTTTGTACTATGCCTCACTTACAAACTCATCATTTGTCTCCTTCCTCAATTTTGCTCCAGTTTCTAATGGTGTAGCAGCTGGATTACAATTGCTCATCTTGAACCTCTTTAAGATATCTTGGGAATACTTCTTTTGGTGCAGGAACATTGCTTCACATGTGTCTTCGAACTCCATCCCTAAGAAATATGACAAACTCCCTAGGTCATATATTTCAAACTATTGCATCAGCTTCGACTTGACTTATCTTATCTCTGCTTCATCTGCACCTATAATAAAAAAAATCATCTACATACAAGCATATAATGATTCGACCGACTATGTATGCATCATTGGCATACACTTTGTGTTCAAAGACACATATTATGAAAACTACTTCGATTAGAAAGCTACCAAGCTCTTAGAGCTTACTTTAAATCATAGAGAGCTTTCCTCAATCTATATACCTTCGACTCCTGCCCTTTGATTTTGAATCCTGGTGGTTGACTGACATAGACTGCTTCTTCTAGAGGTTCGTTCAAAATATTGACTTTACATCCAACTGATGTATCTTCCACCCTCTGTATGTTGTTGTCGACATAACAATTTTGATTGTCTCCAGCCTTGCAAAAGGTGCATAAACTTCATCGAAACTAATACCAAGTTTTTGCAAAAAAACCTTTCGCCACTAGTCTTGCCTTATGTTTGGCAATTTCACCATTTAGGCTTTTTTTCAGCTTGTAAACCCATTTCACATCAAATGGCTTCTTGATTGAATTTTCGACAAGCTCCAACTCTAGTCACCTCTATTGACCTGGATTTTTCTTTCATGGATGATAACCAATTCGAAGCATTCATGGCTTGATCCAATTGATTGGTTCTACTTCATCCATCACCATTGCTTCTTCTATTAAATCATCATATGCAACAATTACTTGATTTGGAAATCTCTCATACCCAACTAGCCTTGTCGACTCAGTTCTTGTTCTAGTCGATCTACTAATATTCTGCACATGTGATACTTCATTTTGATTAGTTTGTACTTTTGTTTGTTGATCTTCTTGAAATACATTTGTAACTATATCTGACTCATATGGAATTGACCTAAGACTCTCATCCCACCCTTTGCTTTCATCCACCAGAGCATCTCAATTGATCATTATTTTATCATCATTTGGTGAATACAGGTTGTATGCATCAGCCGAATGATAACCTATAAGCACCATAGTCTGACTTCGATCATCTAGTTTCTTAATCAATTACTCACGTACATACTTGAAGCACATTGACCCAAGCACTTTGAGAGGACTAACATTCAGATTCACATCTATCCAAGCCTCATAAGGAATCTTCTCGAATATCTTCTTGGTTGGACATCTATTTAGAATGTATAATGTTGTCGAGGCTACTTCAGCCCAAAATCTTTTTGGCATATCTTTAGCTTTCGACATGCTCCTAGTCATGTTCAGTATACTTCGATTCTTCCTCTCAGCTATGCCACACATATCAGAGTGAAATAATTGTAGCTTTTCCTTTGATCTCATTGGCAAGTGTTGCATGAATACTTTCTTAGCCTGCTTTTCATTGCAACATTCCTTACACACCTGACTTGGTTCTTTCACCTGAGGTAAGCCATACACTATCTTCTTTTTGTTGAACATACGTAAACTTCTGAAGTTTAGATGTTCACACCTATGATGCCATAGCCAATTATTATCTTCTTCTACAGTCGAAGCAAGACACTTGTGATCAACTGGTTTGATCTCTACTTTAAAGGTCATATTGTCTGCCATGGGTGCCTTCAAAATTAGCCTTTTATCACTATGATATACCTTTATATGATTATTTTCCATATTCATGTTGTACCATTTTTCAAGTAAATGACCTACACTTCTCAAGTTACTTGTCATTGACAGTACATAAAACATATTAGTGATGATGGCTTTTTGACCATCCTTCTTGAAAATATAGATGTCATTTTTTCCACCTGACGTGATGTGCTTGTCATCTTCAAACTTTATCACTTTCTCAACTAATTCATCTAGCTTGGTGAACCAGGTTTTATTACCAGTCATGTGGTTACTTATGTGGTTACTACATCCTGAATCCAGGTACCACATGTTGGTTTGCTCAATGTTCAACTGAGCGTGGGCCATGAGTAGCACATCATCAGAATCGCTATCTTCCTCATGTGCATACTATAATTCATCATTATCTTTTGCTTGTGCTACCTTCTTTATTCGAAATTCTTGAGCATAGTGACCAAATCCTTGACAATTGTAACACTACACCTCTTTCATGTCAACTTTCTTCCCATAATATGTGTTGCTTTTGACTTTCTTGATCAAATGAAAGTGATTCTTTGAGTTTTTGTTTGACTTCTCATGATTATCAAGATTCTTTCCCTTCTCTTTCCTAGATTTCTTGTTGAATCTTTCTTGTAGTGCCTATTCATCCACCTTCTCCCTTTCTGAGTTACTCTACTTCAGCCTCATCTCACGATCCTCTAATGAAGCTTGAAGTTCTTATTACTTTATCTTAGCTAGTTTCTTGGACACTTCAATTGGCACTACAATATAATAAAACTTTGCAATGAGAGATCTCAACACTTTCTCAATCTTCTGCAATTTTTTTATTGATTCACCACACGACTTCTTCTAGTTTGTTAACACCACCACACATGAAACATATTTTGAGAGTGATTCATCTTCCTTCATCTGAGTCATCTCAAATTGCTTTCTCAATGTCTATAACTTAACCCTCTTCAGCTTTTCATCTTTGTTGTACAAGTTCTTCAACTTATCCCATGCTCCTTTCGCAGTTTCGTTTTTGATAATCTTTTCAAACACGTTAGAATCAACACGCTGGTGAATCAATGTTGAATGCCAAATATGACTAAAAACTAACAATTATTCTTGGCATTTTTCAACTATTTTCTTATGTTTTCATTGATTTATTCCATGTTCTTGTGTGAATCTTCAATAAAATTGCATGTACCTTTGGATGCCTTGATTTGTATGTTATTGTGTAGGATTTAGGTGTGGTTATCAAAGAATAAGGCACAAATGAATGGACAAGGAAGCCAAAGAAAAGAAGAAGATTCAGCAAGTTCGCAGTTTGAACTAGAAGCAAAGCCAAGGCGAGCACGCAGTGCGAGCTCAAGGCGAAGACCAGTGAGCTGGAAATTTTGGATGGTAGTAGGAAAACGCCTCTCTGAACACAGTGCGAAGGCCTGGGTGAATACGTTCGCAGTGCAAACATGAACTCGTAGTATGAACTTATATATTTTCTCAAGGGAGGTTTAACTGTTTAGAGGCACTTCAGGTGTGTCGCTACGCGAAAAATGACACAGAGTCGCCACCGGATTTTATTTATCCCAAGGAGGGAAAGGAAAATAGCGATAAAACCTTTGGGAAAAGAGAATGGTCGTCACAACCAAGTCTTAGGGTTCGGGAGTCGGTTATGCGAGGGGAAGATGTTAGCACCCCCTCGCATCCATCATACTCGATGGGAACCTTCTAGGTAGTTTAGTGTGAATGGGTGTTTTTATTAAAAGTGTGCTTGTTTAAAACAAAGGAGGGGTTGGTTTTTTATTTTAATGCTCGCCAAGGATTGTGGCCCTTGTGCCTACGTATCCCCATTTAAAAGAAGTGAAGAATCAGAGCTTCATAATTCGAAGGCTTGTGAAATAGTTATTTGTTGGTTGATTTTATACCTTGAAAAAAGGGTTTTCGGGTCGATGCCCTAAGGTGAAAAGAAGTTTGATGAGTTAATGTTATTTTTAGGTTTTTTTTTTAAATGAAATTGTTCTTGATTAGGATCACACTAAAACTTTGGATAAAGATGAATGTTTTGAATAACCAAGTCGAGCGCCTTGTATTCAAAACATTCGGAACGAGTGTAGGAGGGTTCCATTCTCATTCCTTCTCCACCACTTTAAAGTTCATGGCGTATAACTCTAATCGTATATTTATTGTGTTTTTTATTTTTTATGAGAAAAATACCACTTGATGTTGGATCAAGGGTTATTGTTTGTAAAAATGTTTGAAGTGATACGAACAAGGTCGATGGCGATGCACAAGGCAATTGACTTACAAGGTTGAAAATGGCTCGATAAAATCGAGTTTGTTTTTAAAAATGGTTTTGGCAACAAAGGTCATAAATGACCAACAATATCCACATACAAATGGCTATACAATCACATAGGGTTATATGTTTTGAACAAGGCAAAAACACACAAAAAACGGCATGAAATGCCATCACGGAGTTCGCCGTGCGAACTCCTTGAAATTTTTTTTAAGGTAAAAAATAGCAAAAAAACGTGAAAACATGGGGCATGACATGGCTGGCCATGTTGGATGACACGGCCTGTATCAAAAAGTGGCTACAAAATGAGTTTTTGAGGCAAAACAGTGGGCTGACACGGCCGCTCATGTCATACGACACGGCCCGTGTCAAAAAGTGCCCAGAAAATAAATTTTTTGAGGTAAACAACGGGCTGACACGGCTGCCCATGTCACACGACACGACCCATGTCAGCACACCAGGGGGGCGCGCGCAAAGAAAATTCAAACAGCAGGCTGACATAGCCGCCCGTGTCATACGACACGGCCCGTGTCAGCCCTGCTGGGTGAAAAAATGAACTTTTTTCTTTGTTCTTATTCGTTCTTAAGGTTCTTATAGAGGTTCCTTGGTTCCTCTTAGGACCTTATACAATATACTCAGCACAACAACATTCAAAAGAAGAAAACAAAAGATAAATGCAAGATATAAAGACGGAAAAGTTTGAAGAAATGGATACCAAAGAGTTTGTTCTTCTTCTTGCAAGACCTCCACTGATTTTTGTTGGGTGTTTTCTTCACTCTCCACTCTATGTCTTGGATGGTTCTGCTCCTTAATGGTCCTCTTGTGTTTCTATGTGACTCTCTTGGTTTTTACTGGTTTTCTTGCTCTCTATTTTCTGGTTTTTATTCCTCTCTATTTTCTATTTTTTAGGGTTTCTTCTTGCTCTCTCTATCTCTTTCTCAATGTGTAGTGAATAATGAAATGTTGAATGTGTACAACCCCCTCTCCTTCTTATCTCAGCCCACTAGGGTTTTCTCTTCTCCCAAAATATCAGATTTTTTCATGGGGTAATGTCTCTTGCCACTTTCCTCATGTCACTCTCTTTCTTTCCATTTCCATGCAAGTTGTTATGCTGTCATTTTTCTGCTGCACTTTGTATCTTGCACCCATTTTGTTGGCTTATGTTTGGACAACCCCTTTTGGTCAATGCTAACCTTTGGACAGAATTTTGAAATTCTGATTTTTAGATACATTATCATGTGCTATTCCCTTGGTCTTGTGACATGCAATTGATTTTGTGACATGAGGCAATTTGTCACCTCTTGTATAGGGCTGTTTTGGATCACATTCAAATTACCCATGGTTAAACATGCATAGTCTTGATCTTGAAACATTCCAATGTTGAATTAACTCTTAAATATTTTCCTTGGAGGTTTGTGGGCATAATGTGGAACATGAAAACTTGATGGGGCATGAAGGGTACCATAACATGGATTTGATTAGAGACTTGAGTGAGGATTAGAAATAGATTAGTTTCTAAACATTACTTAGAATTGGAGATTTTGTAACAAATGGCATTCTTGTAATGTCATGAAATTCCTCCTTGTAATATTCTTGCCTCTAATCTTGAATTTTGCATGATAGATTTCCCTTGTACCATTAAACTTGAAATGGGTGAAGTCTTGAATTATGAACTTGTGATCTTGACTCATGCTTTGCAAATTTGAACTCCACTTGATCAAGAATTTGAAACAAAGTTGGGAGAAGCAATCTCAAATTTAGGCCTTGCATTTCATGTCCATTAGGAATATTATTCTTGAATGTCCTAATATTTTTCAAGTAACTTCTCCTTGAAGAAATCTACATGAGTAGACTTTCCAACTTGAACCAAACCTTAGATGATGAACCTTTTATTCCATGTAGCCCATGATAAGCAATTTCTCTTATGTGAAATGGAAAACAACGAACCAACCCAATCCTTACCTTGCGAACCCACATGCTCGATATGTAATAAAACGATGTATGATATGATGAATATAGGGTATGAAAGGCTAAAGGTGAAAATGAGGGTGTGACAAGGTGCCTATAAGTGAACTTCGCAGTGCAAAGAGAGAGTTCGCAGTATGAACGAGACAGATTTTATAACACTATTTATGTACTTTTCTTGCTTTTTAGAAAGATAACTTTTGGAGAACTTTATCTCTCTTCATTCAAACAGAATTTAGAGAGAGAAACAAAAAACCCTAAGAGGGAGAAACAAAAAACCCTAAGAGGGACAAGTCCAAAATACAAGCAAATCAGAGTTTGATCTTCGAGTAAGTGTTTTGATCTCTTGTTAGGGTTGGATGTAATCTTTTGATACCTTATGTAATTCTTCTAATCTATGTATTTGCAAACTAGTTTTGATTCAATATTGATGTTGCCTTTGATTTAGTAGAATGGGTTTGAGATATTCATGTATCAATGAGCAAACTCTAGACATAGATTTGTGAGTTGATAATCACTTGTTGTCGCTATACGAAAAATGACACAGAGTCGCCACCGAATTTTATTTATCCCAAGGAGGGAAAGGGAAATAACGATAAAACCTTTAGGGAAAGAGCATGGTCATCGCAACCAAGTTTTAGGGTTCAGGAGTCGGTTATGCGAGGGGAAGGTATTAGCACCCCCTCACATCCATCGTACTCGATGGGAACCTTCTAAGTTGTTTAGCTTGAATGGGTGTTTTAATCTAAAAGTTTGCTTGCTTAAAAGAAAATAGGGGTTGGTTTTATATTAGAGTGCTCACCAAAGATTGTGGCCTTTGTGCCTACGTATCCTCACTTAAAAGAAGTGAAGAATTAGAGCTCCGTAGTTCAGAGGCTTGTGAAATGGTTGTTTGTTGGTTGATTTTATACCTTGAAAAAGGGTTTTCGGATTGATGCCCTAAGGCGAAAAGAAGTTTGATAAGTTGATGTTACTTTTAGGTTTTTGAGAAGAAATTGTGTTTGATTAGGATTACACTAAAGACTTTGGGATAAAGAGGAGTGTTTCGAATAACCAAGTTCAGTGCCTTGTATTCAAAACATTCGGAACGAGTGTAGGAGGGGCTCCATTCTCATTCCTTCTCCACCACTTTAAAGCTCATGGCGTATAACCCTAATTGTATCTTTATTGTATTTTGGATTTTTTATGAGAAAAATACCACTTGATGTTGGGTCAAGGGTTTTATTGCTTGTAAAAATATTTGAAGTGATACGAACAAGGTTGATGGTGATGCACAAGGCAATCGACTTACAAGGGTGAAAATGGCTCAATAAAATCGAGAGTTTATTTTTGAAAATAGCTTTTGGAAACAAAAGTAAAAAATGATCATAACAATACCCACATACAAAGGTCATACAACCACATCGGGTTAGTCGGCTTGAAAAAAACGTAAAACATGAAGAAAAAGACTAAGGTAAGTTCGTTGTGCGAACCCCGTAGCGAAGCTACTCATAAAACAACAAGAAGTTCGTTGTGCGAACTTCCCAGCGAACATACACTATTCACAAACAGAAGCGAAAGGCACTGAAGTTCATTGTGCGAACCTTGCAGCGAAGCTGCCCAAAAAAAACAGCAAGAAGTTCGTTGTGCGAACCTTGCAGCGAAGCTGCCCAGAAAAAACAGCAAGAAGTTCACTGTGCGAACTTCCTAGCGAACGAAAACAGAGGCAAAAGGAACCAAAGTTCGCAGCGCGAAGGTGCCAGCGAACAACTCACTGGCTAAAAACAAAGGAAAACTGGCATTTTGAGTGCCACGAACTGATGTTTGCTAGGCGAAGGATGTGTTTGCAGTGCGAACATGATAGTGAAAGTGAGTATTTTTCAACTCACCCCACTATGAAAACTACACTATGTTCTTTCTTTCTTTATTTCTTTGTTTTTTACAATGATTCTTGGTCATTCTTAGGACCTTATTACAGTATATGCAATACAAAAATCACATAAAAGTAAAACATGCAAAAATATGTAAAGAGATAAAGGTTTGGAAGAAAGGATACCCAAGAGCTATTATCTTCCTTCACCAATGGCCTTTGTGCTCTATGATCCACTTCCTTCTTCTGGTTTTTTGTCCCTCTCTTGTTCTATCAATGGTTAGTGATGCTCTCAATGCTTTCTCCTTTTTTCTGTTTTTTCTCTTACTCTCTTTTCTGATTTTTCTCAATGTCTCTTGCTCTCAATCCCTCTATGTTTTTGATGTCTCCCTTTTGTTTGCAGCTCCCTCTCTTTTATCTCAGTACAATAGGGTTTTCCCTCCTTTCAAAATTTCAGATTTTCAATGAGAAAGGCATCTTACCACTTTCTTGATGTCACTCTTTTTCTTTCCATTTTCATGTATGTTACTTTGCTGTATTTTTGTTGCACTAGCCTAGGCCTGTTTTTTCTGCAGCACTTTGTATCTTGTACCCATTTGTTGGCTTGTGCTTGGACAGCCCTTGTGGTCAATGTTACTACCTTGGACAAAATTTTGAAATTTTGATATTTGTTGGGTAGATGCATCCCCATGAGTTTATTCCTTTGGGTCTTGTGACATGAAATATTTGGTTATGAGGCAAATTGTCACTTCTTGCATGAGACTGTTTTGGATTACATTAAAATTGCCCATAACTAAGCATGCATAGTATTGCTCTTGAAATGTTCCAATGTTAAGGTGAATCTTAATTATTTCCCTTGTAAACATAACAAGGAACATGTGGACTTGATGAGGCATAAAGGGTACCATAGCATGAATTTGATTAGAAACTTGAATGAAGATTAGAAATAACTTAATTCTCTAAGCATTACTTAGAGTCAGAAACTTTGTAACAAATGTGACATTCTTGTAATGTCATGAAATTTCTCTTTGTAATATTCTTGAATTCATGACTCTTGAATTTGGAATGGTGTATCTCCCTTATGCCATTAAATTTGAAATGAATGAAGTCTTGAATTATGAACTTGTGATCTTGACTTATGGCTTGCACATTTGAATTCCACTTGAACATAAAATTTGAACCAAAGTTGGATGAAGAAATCTTGAATTAGGCCTTGCACTTCATATCCATTAGGAATATTGATCTTGAATATCCTAATATTTTTCAAGTAACTTCTCCTTGAAGAAATCTAGATGAGTAGACTTTCCAACTTGAACCAAGCCTTAAATGATGAACCTTTTCTTCCATGTAGCCCATGATAAGCAATTTCTCTTATTTGAAATGGAAAACAAAGGACCGACCCAATCCTTTCCTTGTGAACTCACATGCTCGATATGCAATAGAACGATGTATGATATGACGAATGTATGATATGAAAGGCTATGGTGAAAATGAGGGTGTGACACTAGTATCAAGCTTTTATTGTGTTGATTGTTAGCATGAGACGTCATCTAGTGATTAATACGGTAAATCCCATGATAGTGCTTTAGGCATAAACGGTATTATGAGGATGCATGATAATTAAGATGAAGAACTATGTTCATAAACATAAATTAGTTGAATACATGTAAAAAGGGTTAATCGTATGTATGTAGTCTCATCATGGAGTTTTCTATGAATCAATCATTTATCTGATATGGATGTTATCCTTGTTTACTTATTTACACATTGGCTTGAACCGCTATAGACATATACTCTTTAGATCTGGATCTAGGATGAATACATGTTAGGTTCTAAACTCTAGACATAGATTTAGATTTAACATTTATGTAAGTATCAGTTCTTAATGCCCTGTGTTATGAGTTGCATGAGACATCACCAATGTGACAATACGGTTGTTCTCCCGACTTTGCGTTAGACATAACTTTGGTTGTAGGTGATACGTAAGGGTATTAAAAAATGATTGATTTGTGTTTAGCTGGTCAGAAGAATGCATTTGCTATCGATTGATGAAATTCCAATCCTAACAAGGCTCTGTTTATTTTAAGTATTTACTTTATATTTTTTGTCTTTATATTTTCCACTTTTATCTATTGTACGTTGAATCTTTCAACAAAAATTTTCATAACAAGCTTAGAAACATAGAAACCATTGAATGGCGTTCTTTCCCTTGCATCAATCCCTGTGGAGACGACAAAATCGGATACTCAATAATTTTTGTTTGTCACTTTACCGCTTCAACAAAATCGCGCTGTTGTCGGGGTTGGTGTTTAGATATTGAGTCATATTGTAATAGTTTATATATTTTTGAGCTTTGTACAGCTGTTTATATTATATATATACTCTTTCCTTTCACTTTTTCTCAAGTGTTTGTTATGGATAGATGTTGATGAGAACTTCTAGATTGGTTGCTCTTTTGCTAAAAATGTATCCAATGGTGATTCTTCCAAGATTGGATGGTGATGATAGGATTTATAATGTGATGAATACATGAAAGGTACATGGTTATCTCTTTCTATAATTGTAGAATGATTAAGAATTTTGTGCTTTGTACAAATTTGAATTCTTGTTTCATTTTACTACTTATTTGAATGCTTGAGTCATTTTACTCCATTGTTTACTAAATGCTTGGATAAATGATAACATTTGTTTAATTCGTTTGATTCATGCTTAATCTTTTGATTATTGTGATTTTGTGGAAGCATTAGAAAGGATCAAGGAATTCATTTATATTTAGCACAACCTATAAGAAGAAGATTTGGTTCTACATCTGGCCTTTAAGTTTTGATGATAATTGCACAAGTTGTCTAAAAGAACAATTATATATGATATAGTTTCTGTCTAGTGTGTGGTTGTTGTCAATAGGATTCTGACTCTGATAAGAAGACGTGTGACATCATCAGACTTTGTTATCAACACTCTGGAAGAAAAACATATGTATGAACAAGATAAAGTTATGATTTAGAAATACTTCTAATGCAACGGTTATAAGGAACGTTAGTAACGAGGTTTCTGGTTGATACTTTATAAGTAAGCCTAGAAGGCTCTACAAGAAATGTTTTTTACATTGGTACAGTTCTGAAGATTCAGAAGACATCATTTCTAAAGATCAAGCTCTGAAGAGTTTCCAAAGACAAGGTTCTGAATGAACGAAATGCTGAAGACTCTGAAGAAAAAAAAGTGTGCTAAATGAAATCTGAAGACTCTGAATACAAGGTTCTAAAGGAATAGGTTCTAAAGACTCTGAAGATAATGCTTCTAAAAGAACGAGAGCTGAAGGTTCTCAAGATAGATTATGCTGAACAAAGATCTTGGAATTCTGAAGATTGAGGTTCTGAAGATTACACAAAGAAAGACTCTTCTACAACATGCTTCATCAATTAAATATATGAATCCTCTAAAGATGCTAGAAGATTGAAGATAAGAATGATTTTTAAGCTAAATATAATAGTACTAAAACTCTATTACCTCTACCTCGAAAAGGTGATGCAGGAGCAGCTTTTTATACAGTGATGTTGACCATTCCTTAACTTGAACGCTGGGATATTTCTGTTGGACTATGTTTCCAAGAATACCCTTCAACAGATCTATTCTCTCAAGATCTATTAATTAAAGATCAAGAAGCTTGAAGAATTGCTAATTTGCAAAAAATAGATAACGAGTTGCTGATGATAGCATGCTACTATGTAGAGCCAAAGTGCTGAAGAAAAATGGTACAAGCTGAAGCCTAAATGAAGAATGCTCAATGAAGATGAAGCAAAATTGGAGTGCGTATTGTCGCACCTCGAAAAATCAAAATATGACCCTCGCACAAAAGACGCAGAAAATGGTTCGACAGATTCGCCACCGAACTTTATTTATCCTAAAAGAGGTTAAGGAAAATATCGAGAAAACCTTTAAAGAGATAAGAACATGGTCATCGTAACTAAATTTTGGGTTCGGGAGTCGGTTAAGTAAGAGGAAGGTATTAGCATCCCCTACGTCCGTTGTACTCAATGGGAACCTCTTAGTTCAAATTTTAATGAACGTTAGCTAAGCTTATTTTTTTCTTCTAAATGAGATAAAGCAAAAAGATATGGTAAAACAGAACAATGCTAAGGGGGAAATGGGTGGTTTTAGAATAGGGTGCTTGCTAAGGATTGGGGAATTTGCGCCTACGTATTCTCATTCGGACAAGAATAATGAATTAGAGTGCTTATAGCTCGACTACGGGAAAAGGTTGGACAAAAAAGGAAAAGGTAGACGCAAACAAAGGAAAAAGAAAAAGGTAGACGCAGAATGACGGGAAAAGATGGAAGTGTGCTCGCTAAGATCATCGCAATCTTGTGCCTACGTATCTTACATTCAAATGAATAAAGAATCAGAGCATCTGTAGTTCGTGGATACGACCAGGAAATAAAGGGAATGGTGTTTTTCTTGGATCACGATTACTTGAAGCTTAAGAAAGCCTCTTCAAGCCCAAGTAATCGGGAGAGTGAATCAAAGACTCGACTCTCTCTCTCTTTTTCAACCTTAATTGTGAGAGTTTTGATATAATTAAAGTAAATTAAACAGATGATGATTAGTCGAAGCTTAAGAAAGGCTCCTCGGGCCCAAGTAATCAGGAGAGTGAATCGAAGACTCAACTCTCTCTCTCTTTTTCTACCTTAATTGTGAAAGAGTTTTGATAGTTGTTATATGTTTTGAAGTTTGATTGAGAAAATCCACTTAATATTGGATCAAGGGTTTGATTGCATGGGAAGAGATTGATTGTGAAGCAAAAGACACTCGACTTAAAAATTTGTTTTGAAAAAGGCTCGATGATGAATCAGGAGTTTGCAAAACGATGTGTGAACCGATCCTAGTCCCTATGGGTGCTTCTAGTAACGAAACCACGACGAAAGGTGCGAGTGTGTGCATTAGGTTGATGGTGATGCTAAAGAGAAATCGACTTACAAGGGTGTTTTGAAAAGTGGCTCGACGACGAGTCAAGAATTAGTTTGAAAATAGTTTAGTCTATGCTAGTCCCTAGGGGTGCTCATAGTAAACAAAACCACAACCAAAAAAAGCGATTAAAGTGCGTACATTAGAATGGGAGCGGGGTACATGTAAGTTACACAGGATTACGAGAAATAAATGGGTTCATTATCGGGTATCCTAAGAGGAAGTCGTGCGTATGTGAGATGTCCTAAACTAAGCCACGAGCAAGAGTCAGAAAAAATCTCCTTTGCTAGGGTTTCTGTACAAGGTTCAAGTTCCGTTGCTCGGGAAAGTAACCAACAGTCCACCAATTGAATCTTTTAGGGTTTTGATATTTTTAGCGTATTTTTTAGTAATATGAACAAAATATGAATATGATAGGATGAACATGATATGAACAATATGAATAGATGAATAGATAATGAACAAGAATATAATCAAGGATATATTGACAGAAAAGTAAAGCAAGGGTATAGTGAGAGGAAATTAAAGTTAGTGGTTAGTGATTAATCGTTAATTGTTATTGTATCAGATGAATCTGGTCCACTATAGCGCTAAACCATTGTAGCACGATCTATGGCAAAGATCATGCTATAGGAGGTCGCGCAATGACAATGTTTGTGCTAAAACACGATAGAGAAATGATATGTATATCCTTCTCAACGAATTATGCCACGCGAAAAGAAAAGAGAACGGTCTCGTCTAGAAACTTTAGTCGATTAACCGAAGGTAATCTATCATGATCCCAAAGTATAGAAAATAATATCAATGATCATTCACTACAGATTTGAAATCATAAAGGTTAAACAACCTCGATCAACCAACATTCGCGATTTAAAAGACTTCGTCGATCAAAATAAGAAAAGAAAATCAAAATGAAAATCAACATGGAATTGGTAATGTCGAAGGAAATAAATCATTAAAATAAATTAAAAAAACTTGAAATCCTAAAAAATAAGAAAATGAAATGAAAAGAAAATGCTAAAAAAATAAATAGAAATAATACTTGAAAGAAAAAAAGAAAAGAGGGTGTATGAGAAGCAGCACATGAGTGGATGGATGTAGAAGAAAATTTTGGGCTTAAAAGTCCACTACCCATGTGACAGTAAGGATGGTGTGTGGAGATTAAGAGGATGTATGTGTATATGTGTGATCCAATCCAAACGTTAGCTCAAAAGCACATCAGTAAACATTTTTTAAAAAAAGAAAAAGGTTATCAACAAAAAGAGCATCAGGTTTCTGTAGGGTCACGTTAGCACATGGTCAAAATAACATCATCAGATAAAGTCCTCTTTTGTTTTAAGGAAGAAGAACAAGTCAACAAAATCATATTTCACCCTATTCTAAAAAATTAAACTGAAATGAGGAAAAGTAACAGAGAAGTTTTTAACTCGTGACTCAACCATAGACACAGTCAAGACAAGAGATGATCAACCTTTCAATCCTCTTTGCCTCTTTTTCCGTTTCTCATGCAGTTCGTCACGATTTTGTTTATTCTTGAAGGTTTGTGGATTTGTTTCACGTTTGTTCTCAAACTCTCTTCTTCTTCATCTTTATTATGCTTCTTGATTCATTTCTGGTTTTGTATTTGATTTGGGTTATTGGTTAAAGATTGGTTTGTGTTGAGGGTTGTCTCGAATGGGTGTTGATTTGAAGGTGGAAGTTTTTTATTGTGATTTGAAATTTTTGTGTATGGGTTGAAGATTAAGGTTGAGGAGAGGATTTGTCAGGGTGATGATGGTTCAACAGAACTTCAAATTTGAGGGAGAGACGAACGTCTTTTGTAGAGTGAATTTGAGGGTAAAAGTGGAAGAATTCAAGAAAGTTGTTGTGACATGCTCAACATTTTGCAGCAGGTCTTGTGACGTGATGACCATTTTTGTGAATCGTACAAGCTTCTTTTGTGCATCTTATATTTTGTGAAATCTTTATCGTTTTGGATTTCTTAAACACTCCTTTTACATGCTGTATTTTTCATGCTGGTAATTTTGTTGTGCGCGGGTATTTTGGAAATGGATTTGTATGTAAGGTTGTGTGTTGTTGTAAGCTGGTAATGAGGTGATGTTTTGGTGTTACAGCGTGCAGTTTTTGGAGTAATGACTTTGTTTCTCTATTTTTTGGTGTAAATTATTTTGTGTAAATGGACATTCTATTTATTGTAACATAGGCTTGTAGAAAAATATGGTGATGGACTTTGTAACAAATATTTTTTGAATCATTTTTGTAATATTGCATTGGACTCTTGGGATTTAGATGTATGGACTTTTTTTGCCTTTTGAATGATAATGGACTTGTAAGGAACAATGGCTTTATATATTTTGTATAGTATTTTGGTAAAACTTTGTTGTATGAACTTGGTAATGAATCAATGATCTCAAGAAATCCAAATAACTTAGAATTGGCCATTCTTGTCATATTTGAACCATGTTAGAATTTTACACATCTTAAAATTGAATGATGCTTGACTCCATACTTGAATAAACCAATATTGCAAGGAAAAAAAATGCTTGAACATGAACAAAGTCTTGAATTATTCTTGAGAAATAAACAACCATGAATCATTCTTAAGTCAATCTTGAACTTTGCCTCTTGCACTGATAAACCAATCTTTTACCATGAACCAAATAAGTAATAAATGCCTTAAAATCAAAAGATAAGGACGTGTCATATGGACCTCACACTGCATAAAACCCTAACTGGAAAATGATTTGGTCCTTGATGATGTTCATATATAACACTTGAATTTTATTCACACACATATGACTTGACTTGGCACAAATCCTAATTGGAAAGTGAATTGATTCTTGATGATCTTCACCCATGAAACACTTGACTTTGCATAGCCTAATAACCTGACCCATATACATAACTTGTATTGGCACACAACCCTAATTAGATCCTCAGACACACATCCCCTGAACTGTGCACACTGGCCTTGATCTTGAAACAAATATTGTGTGACCAATATTAGGTCAAATTCACTTACCCTTAATTAATACTGCCTACACATACCTGACCGAACATCTTCAACTGAAACTTGGGCTTAGATGAAAACAACAATTTTTTTTTTGGATTTTTTTGAATAACAGTTAGTGGACGGATGTATAGATGAAAATTATATACAGGTAGGACAAATTTGTTGTATGACACGTACAACGATGCAATATGCTGAAGCTATGTGAAAATAGTCAAGTGAAACATCAATAAGTGAAGCATAGTAACTTAGTTGATCTTGATGGTTAAAATGGAAGAAGTATTATTCACTAAAGAGGGAGAAATCAAAAGAAGTCAAAGCTCATGATAAGAAGTCTTAGTGCTCATCAAGAAAGTTTCTAAGCGATACAGAACTAGTGTTTTATAATCTCTCAAAGATTCATTATTTAGATAGCTTTCTATATTAGAAAGCAAGGAGTTATTGCTCATATATTACTTAGAAACACTTACGTGTTCATGTACTTCATATGTGTAATCAGCTTGTAAGAAGCAAATTAGTGTACAAGAAAATCCTTGAAAAAGGTATTGTTCCTTGAGCGGTCGAGTGAAGACCAGAAAGCTTGAGATGACTAAGTATGTTTCTAACAACTTAGTGGATGTTGTTCCTTGAGCGGTCGAGTGATGATCAGGATGCTTGGGATGGTCAGGTCATTGTTGAACAACTTGGAGGTTGATTCTTTGAGAGGCGAATGAATGCCAGGATTCTCAAGAAGACAATGGAAGGTATCCATTATAGTTGTAATTGTAACGCCCCGATTTCGATTGTCTCTTTTATCGAGTCCCTACTTAATTTAATTGGACGAATATTATTTTTGATATGGAATTTTTGTGGAAATATGTTAAGTTTACATATTATTCTATTTTAACCGATTTTGAGAGTTTTCGGGGAAAATAGTTTGGAGGGTATTTTGGACATTTCCTATTTAATGATAAGTGGGATATTTTATGGGATATTGAATTAATAGATGTTTTGGAGAAATAATGAGAAGGATATTAAAAGAGAAATAGAAGAGAAAAGAAACATAAGAGAAAAGGAAGGAAAGAAAAGAGGAAGAAGGAAAAGGAGGAGAAAAGAGAAGAAGAAGAAGAAAAGTGTGGGATCATCAAGAACAGCTCAAAGCTTCGATTAATCCAAGGTAAGAGTGTGAAATCTTACTATCTAAATCAATACGTATGATTATGTATGTGTATGGTTGATTGAGTTAGGGTTTTGGAGAGTTTCCTATAATTTCCGTTTTAGGTCGAAATTGATTCGATCGGTAGAAATCTAGCCTTGTTTAATGAAGATGACAATAAGTGGTAGGATTTATGTCGGGAAACGTTAGGTTATGATTACTGGAGCAAGTGGGGAATTATCGGGTGAATTTATCGGCTGTTTCGAATTCTGAACAGTGGGGAGAAGTTCTGCTCGCAGACGCTCGCTAGCAGCTCGCTAGGCGAGCAGGTCGTGAGTGTTCGCTAGCAGTTCGCTAGGCGAGTGCGTAGAGAACGGTCCCAGACTTGGGACAGAATGGTATTGTGGTCTTTCGCTAGTAGCGAAGAGCTCGCTGGGGGGTCGCTGTGGCGAACGAGGTAGCGAGCAATGTTTGGAGGTTCTGTTTGCACTCGCTAGCAGTTCGCTAGGCGAGGAGGTAGCGAACGTTCGCTAGTAGCTCGCTAGGCGAGAATGTAGCGAACGTGGCAGAATGAGTTTCTCTCCTGTTGTGTACTGTTGTGGCTTGGGACCCTGATTTCGATCGACCTTTCCTCGATTTAAAAGCGGGTATGCTAGCCCGTGAGGTGCTGTGGGTAGCCGAATGGCGTGAATCCTAGTTTATGGTTTGTGAAGCGTGAGTGTGGCCGATCGGAAATTTTATGCAATCGCTAGATCGAATAGGATTGCATGATGAGATGATCGAGTTCGTTGCCATCGGCATGATAATATGAATGTATGAGAACATAATAGGATTATGTGGGCATTGAGTAGTGAACGTAGTGTCGGAGTGGATTACACTAGGGTAGAATGATGTGATATCATTCCTAGTTGCGGGCTCATTTGGGTAGGATGACGTGATATCGTTCCTAATGAGGCACAAACAATATTGTAGTGCGTTATGAGTATTCCGAATGAGGTGTGATTGATGGGTGCACTAGGGTAGAATGATATAACATCATTCCTAGTGGTTGTGTATTAATATTTGATCCCGTGTAGGATCTGCAGAACCTCGCTTGATGCGATGGTTATATTTGATCCCGTGTAGGATCTGCAGAACCTCGCTTGATGCGATGGTTATATTTGATCCCGTGTAGGATCTGCAGAACCTCGCTTGATGCGATGGTTATATTTGATCCCGTGTAGGATCTGCAGAACCTCGCTTGATGCGATGGTTATATTTGATCCCGTGTAGGATCTGCAGAACCTCGCTTGATGCGATGGTTATATTTGATCCCGTGTAGGATCTGCAGAACCTCGCTTGATGCGATGGTTATATTTGATCCCGTGTAGGATCTGCAGAACCTCGCTTGATGCGATGGTTATATTTGATCCCGTGTAGGATCTGCAGAACATCGCTTGATGCGATGGTTATATTTGATCCCGTGGAGGATTTGATAAGTGATAGGTTCATAGGAGAATCTGGCGGACGAATGAGTCGGTCCCTATGAGTTGCACTATCATCTTCAGCTGATGATCGGAGAATAATCTCTAAGAATATAATAGTATATATGTATGTATGGTCTGATAGATGGGAGGATGACGTTGAAGTAAGCATGGAGGAGTTGTACTCACTAGGGTAGAACGGCGATGCGTCGTCCTTAGTGAGGTAGTTACCGGGGTAGAATGGTCGAGACGTTGTTCCTGGTAGAGCATAAGCGACGTACCCATAGTCCGGAAAAAGGATTGAGGGTAGTGATGAGTCTAATATGAATCGCATGGTATGATTTCGATTGTCATATGTAAATATGCCTATGTGCAGGAATTGATGAGATGCGTTAGCAAATAAATAAACGTGAAAGATATCAACCGATGAATAGACGGTTAAGTGTGAGCGATTATGTCTATGTGTATTTGATGCGGTGAGAATTTATGGTTATGCATTGTAGTGAATAAGTATGAGGAATGGGCATTCGGTACTTGTACATTTATATATATATATACAGGGTTGTCAAACTCGCGGGTAGACTCGTAAACTCGTACGAGTTTACGAGTCTAGGAAGCGAAAACGAGTAGACTCGCGCATAGAATCATTTTTTGATAGACTCGAGTAGACTCAGGTAGACTCGCATAAACTCGTATAGACTCGCGAGTCTATGATGAGTTTACGAGTTTATAATTTTTTTTTGTATTTTGTTTTTTTTAAACCTAAAAAAGGCGTAAATTCTCCAAAATATTTTATTTTATTTTTAAAAACCCCTTATTTTTTTGTTTGTACGAGAATTATAAATTCTTTCTCCTAGTCTCTTGTTTCGACAAGGTTTCTTCCTCCCTTCATCCTTTCATAGACGTGTGTGTTTATTAGGTCTCTTGCTTTATTCACGTTTGTTTTTGTGAGTTAATCATTTGTTGTGTAATTATTTTATAATATGCTTCACTTGAATGTTTCTCTTATATATTCTCTTGTGTAAAGATGATGAATGGATAATTGAAGATCCTAATGAGGAAAATATGCAAGTTGAAGTTAATGCTGAGTAACATGATGTTATAATTAACAATGTTGTGGAAGTTGTTGTTTTTGTTAATAATGTTGTGCTAAGTGGTGGTGGTGGTGGAAATATTGAATTAGGTGGAAGTGGAACTTCAAGAAATCCAATTTTGGTTAATGATAAAGAAAGTGTTTCATCCGAGGTAGAATTTGTTGATGATACTTAAGATACCGATGAAGATGATGGTGATGATTTCACTGGAGTTTTGGATGTTTAAAGCCATTATCATATATATTTTATGATTTTGTTTTTTCTTTATATAGTAGTCAATTGAGAAGAAATTAGTACTTTAAGTTTTTAAATACATACTTTGCTATTTTGTTTGTTTTATTATTGATTTTTTTAAAGAAATTTGGAGTATGAAATTTAAATTTTGATGTTAATTGGTATTCTATTATATATAAGTGTAAAGATGACGCATTTATAAGTTTAAAAATACATATGTGTGTCATGTATGTGTCAAATATAGGTTTTTGAAATTAGTTTTAATTTTCCATAGACTCGTACGAGTTTGCGAGTCGAGTCTGCGAGTCGAGTCTGCAGACCCTTTACGAGTCTGAGTAGACTCGCGAGTTTGACAACCTTGTATATATATATATATATATATATATATATATATATATATATATATATATATATATATATATATATATATATATATATATATATATATATATATATATATATATATATATATATATATATATATATATATATATATATATATATATATATATATATATATATATATATATATATATATATATATATATATATATATATATATATATATATATATATATATATCTTATGCCTTGATTATTATGATAATGTTTCTCACCCTTCTGTTGTTTTATGATGCCCTGCGAGGCGTTGCAGATTAGGATTCGCTGGAGGTTTCCTTTGGAGTATAGTTCCTTTCCCTCGTGTCGGTCGCTCTGATATGTAACTTTGGGTAGATAGGCTTGTTGTTTGCCTTAATGATGTTTTGTTTGTATGTGAATAGAGTTGTGAACAACCAGATGACATGTAATTACGTTTTGTCATGTCTTAAGTGAATATATATATGTTTTAGTCTTCCGCTTTAAGAGAAAACATGAATATGTAATTTCGAAGAATCATGCGTTTATTTTTAGTTGAAATTTACCCCTTTTGAGTTAATTCTTTTTAAACATTAATATTCATGTGGTCGTTTCGTGAGTATTGTGACGCACTTCTTTTATACCTAAATGTAAATATACTCTGATGAAAATAAAAACACTTGTATTCATGACTATATGATTTGATATGTGATTATTTTGGGGTATAGAAAGGGGCGTTACAGTAATCATGTTTATGATTAGTGGATTAAGTCCTTGTGATAAGGAGAAATCAACTTGATGGGTGGAGTGGAGTAAATTTATTAACAGTGAACCATGATAAAAATAATTGTGTCATTTATTGTGAAACTCAATTCAAATCCCCCTTTATTGTGTTTCTCAACCTTCACAACCATATCCAAAGTAACTTATCTGTGAGTAGTAAGAATTCATTAACCCGTTTGAGCCTAATAGATTAGATCCCATTTTAGTGGTGAACTTGGTTTATGTACATAATTTGAAAGTTTAGTTTATCATTGAATTTTGTGGGATTCTAAAAAAAATTCTTGAAACCTTTGAACATGGTTCTAAATTGATTTCCTTGCCATAAAAATCAAAGAGAATTCACATGAAGTTTAATGGTATTCATGTTGGGGAGAATGAAAGAAAAGTAGTAGTTTGCTCAAAATTTTAAAAAATTTCAAACAAGTAAAGAAAAGAAAAATTATGAATATGAATGTGAAAAAGAAAAGAAAAAGAATGCTTGTTTAAAAGAAGAAAAAAATAGAGAATGTAAATGATTGTGCAAAAGAAAGTATGAAAGGGTGAGCAATAGAGAAAAGAAGTGGTGAATGAAGTTGTGATGTGTTAATACCTTGTATAGTGAATTTCTCTTTTGGTTAACAATAGATAACGGATAACTTTGTTTAATTCGTTCAATTCATGCTTAATCTTTTGGTTATTATGATTTTATGGAAGCATTAGAAAGGTCAAGGCATTTTATCATATTTAGCACAACCATATCCAAAGTAACTTACCCGTGAGTAGTGAGAATTTGTTAACTGATTTGAGCCTAATAGATTAGATCCCATTTTAGTGGTGAACTTGGTTTATGTACATAATTTGAAAGTTTAGTTCATCATTGGATTTTGTGGGATTCTAAAAAAAATTCTTGAAACCTTTGAACTTGGTTCTAAATTTATTTCCTTACCATAAAAAGCAAGGAGCATTCACTTGAGGTTTTATGGTATTCATGTTGGGGACAATGTAAGAGAAGTAGTAGGTTGCTCAATATTTTGAAAATTTTCAAACAAGCAAAGAAAAGAAAATTGTGAATATGAATGTGAAAAAGAAAATTAAAAAAGAATGATTGTTTGAAAGAAAAAAAAAATTGAGAATGCAAATAATTGTGCAAAGGGAAGTTTGAAAGGATGGGTAATTGAGAAAATAATTGGTGAATGAAGTTGTGATATGTAAATACCTTGTATAGCTAATGTGTCTTTTGTATTGGTAATTTCGATTCAATGGCCTTTAGAAATGACCTTTTGTTGTGAACCTTGTCAAACTACAATCTTAAAAGCCATTATTGATCTTTTTCTTCCATGATTTAATTTTTTATTGTTGGATGAATGTATGAATTAAATTATTTTTAGCATTGTTTGTCAGATTAGTGGAATTGTCCCACGGTTGCAAACGGGCAATTTTTCTTCATCCATTTATTGAAGAGGAGTGTTAGAGTGATTCAAGTATGAGGATTTAGTTGTTTTGTAAAAAATTACATAATATTTATTTTAAGAACTAAATTTTTTTTCATTGTTGATTCTAGGAAGTTGTGATCATTTCTTGTATGCATTCTTAGGTTAAATTTGAAACATAAATCTTTTCATGGTCGAATCTATGCTTGAGAAAATCCTCTTGTTGTCATGAGGGAATACTTTGATTGAGGAAAAGAAAAAATCTAGTTGGAGAGAGTTTGTTGAATGCCAATTATGACTTAAAATGAACCATTATTCTCGACATTTTTCAACTCTTTTCTTATGTTTTCATTGATTTATTCCATGTTCTTGTGTGAATCTTCAATAAAATTACATGTACCTTTGGATGCATTAATTTGTGTGTTATTGTGTAGGATTTAGGCGTGGTTATCAAAGAACAAGGCACAAATTAATGGACAAGGAAGCCAAAGAAAAGAAGAAGATTCAGCAAGTTCGTAGTGCGAACTAAAAGTGAAGCCAATGCGAGCTCAAGGCGTAGGCCAGCGAGCTGGAAATTTTGGATGGTAGTAGCAAAATGCCTCTCTGAACGAAGTTCGAAGGCTTGAGCGAATATGTTCACAGTGCGAACATGAGCTTGCGGTGTGAGCTTAAATACTACCTTAGGGGCGATTTAACTGTTCAGAGGCACTTCATGTGCCTATAAGTGAACTTCACAGTGCAAACGAGACATATTTTTTAACACTATTTATGTACTTTTATTGCTTTTTAGAAAGATAACTTTTGGAGAAATGTATCTCTCTTCATTCAAAATATATTTTAGAGAGAGAAACACAAAACCCTAAGAGGGAGAAATCTAAAATACAAGAAAATCGAAGCTTGATCTTTGAGTAAATGATTCGATATCTTTTTGGGGTTAGATGTGATATTTTGATACCTTATGTATTTTTTCTAATCTATGTATTTGTGAACTAGGTTTGATTCAATATTGATGTTATCTTTGATTTCATATAATGGGTTTGAGATATTCATCTATCAACGAGCAAACATTAGACATAGATTTGTGAGTTGACATTGACTAATATCAATCTTTTATTGTGTTGATTGTCAGCATGAGACATCATCTAGTGATTAATACAGTAAGGCCCATGATAATGCTTTATACATAAACAGTATTATGAGGATGCGTGATAATAGAGATGAAAAACTATGTTCACATACATAAATTAGTTGAATACATGTAAGAAAGGGTTAATCGTATGTACGTATTCTGATCATGGAATTTTAAATGAATCAATCATTTATCTAATATGGATGTTATCCTTTTTTATTTGTTTACACATTGGTTTTAACCGTTATAGATATATACTCTTTAGATCTGGATCTAGGATGAATACCTGTTAGGCTCTAAACTCTAGACATAGATTTAGGTTTAATATTCTTGTGAGTCTCAGTTCTTAATGCTCTAAGTTGTGAGTTGCGTGAGACATCATGAATGAGAGAATATGGTTGTTCTCTCGACTTTGTGTTAGACATAACCTTGGTTGTGGGTGATACTTTAGGGTATTAGACGAATGATTGAATTGTGTTTAACTGTTCAGAAGAATGCATGTGTTATCGATTAATGAAATTCCAATCCCAACAAGGCTCTATTTATTTTAAGTCTTTACTTTATATTTTCCGCTTTTATCTATTGTACATTGAATCTTTCAAAAAAAATTTAACAACAAGCTTATAAACATAGAGAACGTTGAACGGTGTTCTTTCCTCACACTGATCCCTGTGGAGACGACGAAATCGGGTACTCAATAATTTTTGCTTGCTGCTTTATCGCTTCCAAAAAGTGTCGTCGTTGCTGGGGATTGGTGTTTAGATATTGAATCGCATTATAATAGTTTCTATATTTTTTAGCTTTGTGCAGTTGTTTATATTATTTATATATACTTTTTCCTTTCATGTTTGCACAAGTGTTGGTTAGGGATAGATGTTTATGAGAACTTCTAGATTGGTTGCTCTTTTGCTAAAAAAGTATCCAATGAATATTCTTTCAATATTGAATGGTGATGGTAAGAGTTTTAACGTGATGAATGTGTGCAAAGTACATGGTACCACTTTCTATAATTGTAGAATGATTAAGAATTTTGTGTTTTGTACAAATTTGTATTCTTGTTTCATTTTACTATTTATTTGAATGCATGAGTTACTTAGGTCCAAAATTCAGAAATTGTGAGAAACCTCCATTATTTACTAAATGCTTAGATAACGGATAACTTTGTTTAATTCGTCCGATTCATGCTTAATCTTTTGGTTATTATTATTTTATGGAAGTATTAGAAAGGTCAAGGCATTTTATTATATTTAGCACTACCATATCCAAAGTAACTTACCCGTGAGTAGTGAGAATTCGTTAACCCCTTTGAGCCTAATAGATTAGATCCCATTTTAGTGATGAACTTGGTTTATGTACATAATTTGAAAGTTCAGTTCATCATTGGATTTTGTGGGATTCTAAAAAAAATTCTTGAAACCTTTGAACTTGGTTCTAAATTTATTTCCTTACCATAAAAAGCAAGGAGCATTCACTTGAGGTTTTATGGTATTCATGTTGGGGACAATGTAAGAGAAGTAGTAGGTTGCTCAATATTTTGAAAATTTTCAAACAAGCAAAGAAAAGAAAATTGTGAATATGAATGTGAAAAAGAAAATAAAAAAAGAATGCTTGTTTGAAAGAAAAAAAATTGAGAATGCAAATAATTGTACAAAAGGAAGTTTGAAAGGGTGGGCAATTAAGAAAATAATTGGTGAATGAAGTTGTGATGTGTAAATACCTTGTATAGCTAATGTGTCTTTTGTATTGACAATTTCGATTCAATGGCCTTTAGAAATGACCCTGTGTTATGAGCCTTGTCAAACTACAAACTTAAAAGCCCTTAGCGATCTTTTACTTCTATGATTTCATTTTTGATTGTTGGATGAATGTATGAATTAAATTGTTTTTAGCATTGTTTGTCAGATGAGTGGAATTGTGTCGCGGTTGCAAATGGGGAATTTTATTTCATCCATTTATTAAATAGGAGTATTAGAGTGATTCAAGTATGATAATTTAGTTGTTTTGTGAAACATTGCATGATATTTGTTTTAAGAACTAAATTTTGTTTCATTGTTGATTCTAGGAAGTTGTGATCATTGCTTGTATGCATTCTTAGGATGAATTTGAACCATAAATATTTTCTTGGTTTAATCTATGCTTAAGAAAATCCTCTAGTTGTCATGAGGGGCATAGTTTGCTTGAGGACAAGCAAAAATCTAGTTGGGGAGAGTTTGTTGAATGCCAAATAGCACTTAAAATGAACCATTATTCTTGGCATTTTTCAACTATTTTCTTATGTTTTCATTGATTTATTCCATGTTCTTGTGTTAATTTTCAATAAAATTACATCTACCTTTGAATGCCTTGATTTGTATGTTGTTATGTAGGATTTAGACGTGATTATCAAAGAACAGGGCACAAATGAATGGACAAGGAAGCCAGAGAAAAGAAGAAGATTCAGCAAGTTCGTAGTGCGAACCAGGAGAGAAGCCAAGACGAGCTCGTAGTGCGAGCTCAAGGCAAAGTCCAATGAGCTAGATATTTTGGATGGCAGTAGAAAAATGCCTCTCTAAACGTAGTACGAAGGCCTGGGCGAATACGTCCGCAATGTGAACATGAGTTCGCAGTGCGAGCTTAGATATTTTCTCAGGGGCGGTTTACTTGTTCAGAGGCACTTCAAGTGCCTATAACTGAACTTTGTAGTGCGAACGAGACATATTTTGTAACATTATTTATGTACTTTTCTTGCTTTTTAGAAAGATAAATTTTGGAGAACTTTATCTCTCTTCATTCAAAATATATTTTAGAGAGAGAAACACAAAACCCTAAGAGGGAGAAGTCCAAAATACAAGCAAATTGGAGCTTGATCTTCGAGTAAGTGTTTCGATCTCTTGTTGGGGTTGGATGTAATCTTTTGATACCTTATGTATTTCTTCTAATCTATGTGTTCGTGAACTAGTTTTGATTCAATATTAATGTTGTCTTTGATTTCATATAATGGGTTTGAGATATTCATCTACCAATGAGAAAACTCTAGACATAGATTTGTGAGTTGATATTCACTAGTATCAAGCTTTTATTGTGTTGATTGTTAGCATGAGACATCATCTAGTGATTAATACGGTAAAGCCCACGATAACGATTTAGACTTAAAGTTTAATATGAGGATGCGTGATAATAGAGATGAAGAACTATGTTTACATACATAAATTAGTTGAATACATGTAAAAAAGGTTAATTGTATATATGTATTCTGATCATGGCATATTATATGAATCAATAATTTATATGATATGGATGTTATCCTTGTTTACTTATTTACACATTTGTTTGAACCGCTATAAACATATCTCTTCAGATATGGATCTAGTATGAATACATGTTAGGTTCTAAACTCTAGACATAGATTTAGATTTAATGTTCACGTGAGTATCAGTTCTTAATGCCATGTGTTATGAGTTGCGTGAGACATCACCAATGAGACAATGTGGTTGTTCTCTCAACTTTGCATTATACATAACCTTGGTTGTGGGTCATACGTTAGGATATTAAGCGACTTATTAATTTGTGTTTAACTGGTTAGAAGAATGCATGTGTTATCGATTGATGAAATTCTAATCCCAACTAGGCTCTGTTTATTTTAAGTCTTTACTTTATATTTTTTTTTAACAGAGGAATGGTGATATTAGTTAGTTGAACTGTGAAATTGATGAAGTGAGGTATTAAGTATCGAAGAGTTTAAATATGAAATGACTAATAGAATTTGAATGAAAAGTGAAAGGTTTTCTTTAAAGAAAATTTAAAAAAAAAAAAAGAAAAAAAAGAAAGAAGTATAAGAAGACTAATTTTTTAGAAGATGAAAAGATAAGGTATAATAAACTAATGATATTTAAATAATTTTTATAATTTATAAACGGATATGGATATCCGCGGGTATGGATATCATTAAACCCATATCAATATCAATTAACAAACGGGTATTTAAATATCCATTTATTTTATCCATGGATATCCATTAAGCTACCCGCCCTATATCTGTGATAGTTTTATCCATGGATATTCGTGGGTACAAATATTTTTGCCATCCCTAGACATAGAGACATAGTATAAGCAATTCACTATTACTTCTCCTTACATATACTTCATGCTCAGTTGTGCACTTCATAAATTCTTTCTCCCTTAGAAAGCTATTTATCTTCTTATTCTAAGCTCTTGGAGCTTGTTTAGTCCATACAATGCTTTGTGTAGCATGTACACCTTTCTTTCTTCGCCTTGTTTCATAAACCCAGCTGGTTGTGTGACATAAACTTCTTCATCTAAGGGTCCATTCAGGAATGCATATTTCACATACATTTGAAATATATGCCAATTGTTCATGTTTGCTAGACCAATAACCAACCTGATTGTTTCGATCCTAGCAACAGGTGTAAAAACTTTGTCGAAGTCGATTTCTACCTTCTGAAGAAATCCTTTTGCTATAAGTCTTGCCTTGTGTCGAGTTACTTCTTCTTTGGGATTCAATTTCACCTTGTATACCCATTTCACATTGATTTCCTTCTTGCCTTGAGGTAATTCGACAAGTGACCAAGTTTTGTTGACTTCGATAGGCTCTAGCTCCTCATTCATTGCTTTCACCCACTTCAAATCTTTCAATGTCTGAGCTGTATTGACTGGTTCGACATCTGCGTAGAAAGTATAGTGTACCAGATCACCTTCATCATAGACTATATCATCTGATGTAATCACACATTCTTACAACCTTGAAGGCATGTGTCTTGTTCATTGAGGTCTGTGTGGGCCTGCTTCACCTCTGACTTCTTCTTGTCGAACTTCTCTTTCGACTTTACTAGCTGGTTCTTCATATAATATTCTCACTGAGTCCTTTTAAAATTCTTAATCCAATCCCATTATTTAAGCTCATATATGATCATGTCTCTACTGATCACAACTTGCTTGTTCACTAGGTCGAACAACTTGTATCCTCCAGTCGAATGATATCCTATTAGGATCATTTGATCGACTTGTTATCAAGCTTTCTTCTCAATTAATCTGGCATATGTTTGTATGCTATAGATCCAAACACCTTCAAATGACTTAGGTTAGGCTTAACACTAGACCAACATTCTTCTGGAGTGATTCCTTCTAGCTTCTTTGTTGGACATCTATTCAAGATGTATATTACAGCCGACACAACTTCTCCCCATAATTCCTTGGATAGATTCTTGCCTTTCAATATACTTCTCACAATATTCATGATGGTTTTATTCTTCCTTTCTGCAATCCCATTCTGCTGTGGAGCGTAGGGTGGCAACACCTTATGCACAATCCCTTATTTCTCACATAATGAATCAAAATCTTTCAACACATACTCTCAACCATCATCAGTCCTCAGAATCTCTAGCTTTCGACCACTTTGTCTTTTGGCCATAGATTTAAATTTGGTAAACACCTCGATCACTTCACTTTTCTTCTTGATCAGGTAAGTCTATAGTTTTCAACTAAAATCATCTATGAACGTGACAAAGTATCTGTTACCTCCAATCAAATCCACATGGATAGGACCACATACATCAGAGTATATGACTTCAAGAATTGCCTTCAACTTGCTTCCCGCATCCTTGCTGAAGTTATTCGTATGTTGTTTCGCCTGAACATATTATTCAAACACTTCAATTAGAATGTCGATTTCGGTTAATCTTGAAACCATATTTCTTATCTTCACATCTCTGATGTCTTTGAAATTGAGATGGCCAAGTCTATAATGCCATATCCATTCATCTTTGATGGCTGCAGTTACAAGGCACTTATGCTCCATTACATTAAGTTCAATCTTGAAGGTTCTATTTTATGACATTGGAGCCTTCAAGATCAACCTTCCATTTGAGTTGAGAACTCTCATCATCTTGTTTTCAATCGACACCTTATAGTTCTTTTCGACCAGCTTCCCTATGCTGAACAAATTAATCTCCATGCCTGGTATGTACAATACATTTGAAGTTACTGACCTCTTACCATCTTTCCTCATAATCAGAATATCACTAATACCTTCAGCTGCTAGAGTATTATCATTTGCAAATTTCACCATGTTCTTCATTGAGGACATTATGTTGACAAACCAATCTTTCCTGCCAGTCATGTGTGATGATCATCCTAATTCCAAGTACCATTGGTCCTAGAATCTTTCTTCATCTCCTGTTGTAACCATCAGCAACATCTCTTCTTCTTCATATTTTGCCAGCTTTGCATCAGTTTCTTGATTCTTCTACTTTTCAGGATAATCACTAAAATAATGACCATACTTCTAACAATTGTAACACTTGTCACACCCTCATTTTCACCTTTAGCCTTTCATATCCTACATTCATCATATCATACATCGTTCTAGTGCATATCGAGCATGTGGGTTTACAAGGTAAGGATTGAAACGGTTTGTTGTTTTCCATTTCAAATAAGAGAAGTTGCCTATCATGGGCTGCATTGAAGAAAGATTCATCATTTAAGGTTTGATTCAAGTTGGAAAGTCTACTCATGTAGATTCCTTCAAGGAAAAGTTATTTGAAAAATATTAGGATATTCAAGATTAATATTCCTAATGAACATGAAGTGAAAGGCCTAATTCAAGATTTCTTCATCCAACTTTGGTTCAAATTCTATGTTCAAGTGGAATTCAAATTTGCAAGACATGAGTCAAGATCACAAGTTCATAATTCAAGACTTCATCCATTTCAAATTCAATGGCATAAGGGAGATCCATCATTCCAAATTCAAAATTCATGAATTCAAGATTAGATTCAAGAATATTACAAAGGGAAATTTCATGACATTGCAAGAATGTCACATTTGTTACAAAGTTTCCAACTCTAAGCAATGCTTAGAAAATTAAGCTATTTCTAATCTTAATTAAAGTTTCTAATCAACTTCATGCTATGGTACCCTTCATGCCTCATTAATTCTACATGTTCCACATTATGCCTTCACATGATTCATAACCAAATAAGCCTACAAACATCCAAGGGAAAGAATTAAGGTTTAATTCAATATTGGAACATTTCAAAATCAAGACCATTTGTTCTTATCCATGGGCAATTACAAGACATTTTCAAGTTAGTCCAAAACAGCCCCATGCATGCCCCAAGCAAGAAATTACAAATTATCTCATAACCAAACAATTTATGTCAACCAAAGTATGGACTCATGATGATACATCTACATATCAAATATCAGAATTTCAAAATTCTGTCAAAGGTAGAAACATGGACCACAAGGGCAGTCCAAGCACAAGCAAACAAATGGGTTCAGAATTTGAGAGCAATACAAAGTGAAGTAGAAAAAACAGGCCTAGGCGAGTGCAGCAGCAAGTGCAGAAGAGCAGCACACATGAAAATGGAAAAAAAGAGAGTGACATCAAGAAAGTGGTAAGAGGAATTTCTCAATGAAAAATATGAAGTTTTGAAACAAGTGAGAACCCTATTTCTTTGACTATAAGAAGGAGGCCATATTGAGAGCAAGAGAGAGGGAGAAAACCAGAAAAATAAGAGAGAAAAGTGACATTGAGAACAAGAGGGTTTTAGAAAGAAAAACAGAAAAAGGAGAGGCAGAAACATAGAGTGTCAAAGAAGAAAATACATCCAACAAAATAATAGTGGTGATTAAAAGGAGAGTAGCAACTCTTGGGTATCCATTTCTTTGAACCTTACTCTATTTATATTTCATTGTATATACTTTTGTATGCTTGCATTGTTGTTGTACATTTTATCATTGTTGTTAGTTAGGATAGTATTTATGGATACATATGTTTGTAATGAGGGTTCAAGAGTGATTAGGTAGTGTAGAAAAAACAAGAGTGAGTTTTGTAGAGAGAGAGAGAGATGAGAACACTTAAAAAAAACACTTAAAGCGTTGTCGTGTTCGGTGGCAAGTTCGCACGGCGAGCTTTGGCAACTTTCGCCTCTGTTTCTGTGAATAATGCATATTCTTGGCAAATTCGACATGAAGTTCGCACAGCGAACTTGTTGATGTTTTTTCTGGGCAGATTCGCTGGCAAGTTCACATAGCGAACTTTGGCCCCTTTCGCCTCTATTTGTGAATAGTGTGTATCTGGACAAATTCGACATGAAGATCGCACAACGAACTTATTGATGTTTTTCTGGGAAAATTCATCAGGAAGTTCGCACAGCTAACTTCTTGCCCTTTTTTCAGCTTTTGTTTTTTCTTGCTTTTATGCTTTATTTTTGCTATTTTCTTGTTTTCCTTAAAGCCTTTTTTGTGTTTCAAATTCTTTTAAGTGAAAAGATAAAAAAAATGATAATATAAAAAGAAGAAGAAAAGAGTGTGTTATTAATATTTATTGATTAAAATATTAATTAATTAAATATACATGCTTAGTTTAAATTAATAATTTGAAGGAACAACTTTGTAAAATTTAACTTGTGTCCTCAAACCAATTAACTTGACCTTGTCTTATATTTCATTGTATGTTTATATTAATAATGTCATTCCAACTTGTGTTGCCAAAACCCTTTTCAAAACAAACTCTCGATTGTTATCAAGCCATTTTTGACCTTGTAAGTCGATTACCTTGTGCATCGCCATCGACCTTGTTCGCATCACCTCAAACTTTTTTTTTAGTAAGCAATAAAACCCTTGACCCAACATCAAGTGGTACTTTTCTCAAAAAATTCAAAAACACAATAAAGATACAATTAGGTTTACATGTCATGGGCTTTAAAGTGGTGGAGAAGGAATGAAAATGGAACCCCTCTGTCGCTACTCGAAAAAATTGCAACGACGGAGAGGCGAGAATGAAAGATAAAAGAGTCGCCATCGAGTTTTATTTATCCCATAAGGGGAAAAGGGAAAACATCGAGAAAACCCTGAAAGAGAAACGGATAAGATGGTCGACCAAGAGAAAAGGTTCGGAAGCCGGTTATGCGAAGGGAAGGTATTAGCACCCTTCGCGTCTATCGTACTCAATATGAACCATTTGTTTGTTTATGCGTGAAGTTATCTGCTAAAAGGTATTTCTATATAAGGGTGTTCCAATAAGAGAGGTTGGAAATAGGGGAAGGTGAGATAAAGGGGGGAGGAGAGAGACTTGATAGGACTTCGTGGTTCTAGGCCTACGTATTCTCAACAGATATGAGAAAGTCAGAGTCGACGTAGTTCGGGAAACTACGGGTGAAAGATAGAAGTGTGCTCGGTGAGGATTGGGGTCCTCGTGCCCACGTATCTTTACTTAAAATAGGTAAAGAATCAGAGCAGCCGTAGTTCGGCCTACGGTTAACTAGTATTTTTTGGGGTGATGCTATAATACGCATTCTAACAGTTAGGTGTATTGCAGCTCGCTCATGGAGTCTTAGGCGTTACTTGTTTGCGGTAGAACGGATGTAACATATCCTTTTTGAAAAGATGAATTTTTGCCTTCGAGGCAAGATGTCATGTTTGATTTGTGGAAGTTGTTTTTTAGGGGTGAAATAGATCCTCGGATAGTAACCTCTTGCAGGTAGTACCCAATTCTTTATCTCAAAGTTTTGTTACGAAAAGGTGTGGCGAATAGAGTCGCGTCTTCGTATTGAAAGACGAGTATCGAGACCACACACTCTACAGTACGTATCCTGATACTCAGAGAGGAAGAAGTCTACACACAATCTTCTCTCTTTAGTCCAATACAAAGAGAACTTCATTCTCTTATTAAAGATGTTTTTGGTCTTAGATGGTAAATGCTTTACAACAGTGAACCCTAAAGGTAATGTCAAGCACTCGGGATAGGAGAAGGCATACACCTAAACACTCCACAACCATCCAAGTTTATTTGGAAAAGAGTTTTTGAAAATGCACTTGGTACGAGACCAAGGTTTTAAGAGAAAAGTTATGAAAAGAAAGGATGGTGAATTGGTTTAACAATTGTTTGAGAAAATCCGCTTGATGTTGGATCAAGGGTTTGATTGCTTAAAAAAAAGGTTTGAGGTGATGTGAACAAGGTTGATGGCAATGCACAAGGCAATCAACTTACAAGGTCAAAAATGGCTCGATAAGAATCGAGAGTTTGTTTTTAAAAATAGTTTTTCGGAACCAAAAGTCAAGGACGATTGTAATATTATCCACATACAATGGTCGTACAACCACATCGGGTTAATCGGCTCAAGAAAAAAAACAAGACATGAAAAAAAAAGTTTTTGGAAAAGTATGAAACGTTCGATGTGTGAACCTTGCAGCGAAGCTGCCCAGAAACAACAAGAAGTTCGTTGTACGAACTTCTTAGAGAACATGCACTATTCACAAACATAAGTGAAAAACACCGAAGTTCGCTGTGCGAACCTTGCAGCGAAGCTGCCCAGAAAAAAAATAAGAAGTTCGTTGTGCGAACTTCCTAGCGAACGCAAACAGAGGCAAAAGGTGTCAAAGTTCGCAGTGCGAAGGTGCCAGCAAACAACTCGCTTGCTAAAAACAAGGGAAAATTGAATGCCCAACACTCTCTATTTGTATGGTTTTTCTCTCTATCTCTTGCTCTACATATGTCTCTTTTTGTTTGCAGTTGCTCCTTTTCTTTTTAAGCTCAGCACATTAGGGTTTTCCCTCCTTTCAAAACTTTAGATTTTTACTTAGAAATGTTCAATGCCACTTTCTTTATGTCACTCTCTTTCTTTCTATTTTCACGTGTGCTGCTATGCTATATTTTTGCTGCTACACTTGCCTAGCCTGCCTTTTTTTCTGCTGCACCTTGCATTGCTCTCAAATCTTGTACCCATTTGTTGGCTTGTGCTTGGACTGCCCTTGTGGTCAATGTTACTACCTTTGACAGAATTTTTAAATTCTGATATTTGATGTGTAGATGCATCACCATAGTTTATTCCTTTGGTTTTGTGACATGAATTGTTTGACTATGAGGCAAATTCTCACTTCTTGCATGGGACTGTTTTAGATTACATTGAAATTGCCCATGACTAAGCATGCATAGTCTTGATCTTGAAATGTTCCAATGGTAAGTTACCTCTTAAATGTTTTCCTTGGATGTTTGTAAGCACAATGAGGAACATGTGGACTTGATGGAGCATTAAGGGTACCATAGCATGAAGTTGGTTAGAAACTTGAATTAAGATTAGAAATAGCTTAAATTTCTAAGCATTAATTAGAGTTAGAAACTTTGTAACAAATGTGACATTCTTGTAATGTCATGAAATTTCTCTTTGTAATCTAATCTTGAAATCATGAATCTTGAATTTGGAATGATGGATCTCCCTTATGCCATTGAATTTGAAATGAATGAAGTATTGAATTATGAATTTGTGATCTTTTGAATTCCACTTGATCATAGAATTTGAAACAAGTTGGATGAAGAAATATTGAGTTAGGCCTTGCACTTCATGTTCATTAGGAATATTGATCTTGAATATCCTAATATTTTTCAAGTAACTTCTCCTTGAGGGAATCTACATGATTAGACTTTCCAACTTGAACCAAACCTTAGACGATGAACCTTTTCTTCCATGTAACCCATGATAGGCAATTCATCTTATTTGAAATGGAAAATAACGAACCGACTCACTCCTTACCTTGTAAACCCGCATACTTGATATGCCCTGATGATTTGATTCATAGAAACTCCTGATCCCATGCAAAGTATGATCGTGAATTACAACCTAATGATGATGTAGATGAACACAAAGCAAAATCCAATTAAGGCTAGAAAAAGGGATGGCAAATTTTGGGGTGCAACACCCTCCTACACTCGTTTCGAATATTTTTGAATACAAGGCGCTCGACTTGGATATTCGAGATATTCTTATCTACCCAAAGTCTTTAGTGTGATAATAAACAAGAAAAATTTCTTCTCAAAAATCCTAAAAAAAAATCAACTCATCAAACTCATTTTCGCCTTAGGGCATCAATCCGAAAACCCTTTTTCAAGGTATAAAATCAACTGACATACAACCATTTCACAAGCCTCTGAACTATGGAGCTCTGATTCTTCACTTCTTTTAAGTGAGGATACGTAGGCACAAGGGCCACAATCCTTGGCGAGCACTCTAATAAAAAACCAACCCCTCTTTTCTTTTAAGCAAGTAAAGTTTTAAAATTAAAAACACCCATTCAAGCTAAACAACTTAGAAGGTTTCCATCGAATACGATGGATGTGAGGGGTGATAATACCTTCCCCTCACATAACCGACTCCCGAACCCTAAAACTTGGTTGCAATGACCATGCTCTTTCCCTAAAGGTTTTATCGTTATTTCCCTTTTCCTCCTTGGGATAAATAAAATCCGGTGGCGACTCTGTGTCCTTTTTTGCGTAGCGATAACACTGAATGTGACCTTTGTCAGGTTTTCAACCACCACCTCTTCCTCTACTTGCAGCATCACCTCTTTGGTTGCCTTGGTTCCAGGGTTTTCTCTAATTCGATCAGTTTCCTTCTTGTTGATTTTGACCAGTCGAATTGTTGTGACTTCCTCTGCCTTTGTTACCATTCCAACTTCCTTTGTATTTTTTTTCTTTTGTTGATTGTGCTTGTAAAGCCATATCACTTTTCGAATTTCCTGCAAATCTTTCAGCCATTCTTTATTCATGAGATTCAACCATCCACTGAAGTTCTTCCTTTGTCAATGTTGATAAATATTTCGACTCTTCTATGGCTACTACCATGTGGTCGAACTTTTGAGTCAATGACCTCAAGATCTTTGCAACACCTAATCTTGATGTCAACACTTATCCACATACCTTGATTTGATTCACCAGCTTTGTAACCTTAGTGAAAAACTTATTTATGCTTTCACTTTCTTCCATCTGAAGTATTCATACGTTCTTGTGAGTTTGTAACCTCACCTCTTTCACCTTCTCTGCGCCTCCAAACAATTTCTCCAAGATTTCTCATGCTTCTTTTGCTGATTCTACATCACTAACCTTTTCAAAGTTGTCTGGATTAACACATTAATGAATTATAAAAGAGAGTTTTATAATCTTTCATCTTCAATTCTTTGTATGCATCTTTTTCTTGATCCGACACATTTTCTACAAGTGGTGTTACTCCTTCCTTTACAAGATCCCAAAGATCTTGATAACAAAAAACTATCTTCATCTGCTTGCATCAATTCTCATAATTTCGACCCTTCAGAATTGGGAGACTCGCCGAAAAATTCTCGTTGGGATGATTCATCGCCATCGTGACTTTCTTCCCACGAATCGCTCAGCCAGTGCTCTAGGTACCAGAAGTTGGAATTAACCCAAAAACTTTGACAAATTCCAAATCAATCTTGATGAACAAGATTCAATCAATTGATCGAAGTCTCTTGTTCTTCACTCTTCACTGAAGTGAAACAATCACACGTTGATTGTAAGAATGATTTTATGCAACAATTGTTAATGGAAGAAGAAAGAAAGAAAATTGAATAAGAAAAAAGATTAAGGTTTGACAAAATAGGGAAAGAGGAGAATGATTTTTGTACTCTCTGCTCTAAAACTGAGAAAATATTATTCAACTGTGCAACTGTACTTTCTGTTGTGTGTTACAATATTATTTTCTATTCTTCTTACTCAAAATATGGGTTACTCCCTCTATTTATAATTGAGCTACCTTACTTCCTAAGATAAAACTCAAAAACACAAAAGCCCGAATTTTTTATTTTGGTCTAAATCGAAATCCTGTGTCAAGCAATCTAATTCGACACTTCGACATCTAACCCTACTCAGCACACACTATACAAGACTAATTTCGACATATCCTTATTTCTGTCGAGCTACACCTATTTCGACACAAAGAATTACATTTTCAACATGAAGCAGTATGTCCTCTTTATTTCCTTCCTGAAGAAAGTGATGCCCACCTTTTTTTTCTCTTCTGCTCTGTATTTGTTCAAGTTTAGAATTAAGTGTTGGCTTGGATGAAAATTGCAGGGTTCTTATTTTTATAGATCTTCTATGTTGGACTATTTTTTAAACTCTCATATTTTATTTGCACGAAGAACAAAAAATGAATTTAAAATGTTATTTTGATATTTCCTTGTATAGAGTAAGGGGTTTGCTAGAAATGTCATTTTTCTAATGAAAATAAGTTAATTTATTTGGTTAAAATTTATTTTTGGAATTGACTTAGGGTTGGTTGTAGTGAGTCTAATCAATCACATTGGTTTGACGATCTTTTATTGTGTATTAACTCTGCAAATGTTTTTTTTTCTTTCTATTTTTGAATATTTCTTTTTTTTATTAGGTTGAGTATCCTTCATTCTATATTTAATATACAATATATTATTCTTATATTTATAAAAAAAATTATTCCAAACTTTTCTTAATCATTGCTCAGTTGATCCCTAATGTTGAAAACTTTATCAATTGCCATCTTAATTGACACTATTGAAAAACTTTAATTACGCTTTGGTTTAAACAACCGTGATTATAGTTGTTTCTTGTTTTTTTTCCTTAAAAAATCATTATTTTTTTCATGAATTTAATCATTGTGCAATGTCAATTTCTAAACCTCTTTTTACAGTTACATGTAATTACATATTATTACATGTCATCAATGTAACTACTTGTGCATACCAAGTAAACACTCCCTATATAAAATTTTATAATAACATCTTTCTTTTAAATACTTGTTCATATTATTCAACCGCTTTTTCAGAAGTCTTTTTATTTAATGGAAAAAAATGGATATACTTATAATTATTGACCGGACTTTAGCTAATTAAGATCTTCATTATGCACGTGATCTTAACCAAAAGTAAAGTTTGACATGATCTCTCTAATCCCAAATTGTAGTATTCAAGTCACACATTATAACAAGAAATGTATTTATGGCTGCACCAAATTTTCTAGTCTCAAACTTTGTATATTTTGAACTGATATGTAAATGTTAAGTACTCCATTATTATTGAAATTTACCAAAAGAAAAAACAATCAATTAAAACAACTTTATCCCTTTCTAATTTATGAAATGTCAGCTAGTGTAGTGTGTCAATACTAATCAAGAAGAATATGCTTTATGGGAGAATCATGGAAAATGTTAGCTATTGGAAAATTGACTGATTAAGCTTTTGTAAATGAATGTACAAATTGAATAAACTAGTCAAATATAACCGTACGAATTTTCCTTCATATATACTAGTCATATTAAAGGAAGCATGTAAGAATAAGAATAACGAATGTGATATTTTCCAAGAAAAATAGTAAGAATAGCAAGGTTTGAATTTCAACAAATTTGATCTAATCTAGCTCATGGTCCAACTAACTTTGATACAGTCCCATGCATGATCTTCCTATAAGTAATATTATCAATAGGCTTATATGCGGTCTTATTTTGTTGAAAAAGAATTATAAATGTGAGTAGTGTGAAAACGTCTTATTTGATTAGAGATATGTAGATTTGAGTATTTATAAGTCGAAGAATTCACACACCTACCACCTTAAGATTTTTGGTGAGTATCTAGTGTGTTTCTCACAAAAATGTGTTGGTCATAAAGAAGGTCTCCAAAATAAAAATGAAGAGACCCCCCGAATTAGCCCCAATAATGGCATCATGATTCTTTGCTTTGAGAGAAGGGATCAACTTACTTGTATTGAAATTCCCTACTGGATAGGAGGTAGCCCGCTGAAAATGTGTCAATGGCGATACAAGTGTATGGACAGTTAAAAGAGTTTAAACTTGAGAGAGAGCATTGTAGATAAATTCACATTTGAGGGATATTGTTGAAAAAGAATTACAAGTGTGAGTAGTGTGGAGAAGTTCCACATTGGTTAAGAATGTGGAGACTTGAGCATTTATAAGTGAGAGAATTCATACGCATATCACCTTAAGATTTTAGGTGAGTATGAGATGTGTCACTCATAAAAGTACGTTGCTCTTAAAGAAAAGTCATAAAATAAAAAATGTTCCCTCGTGTGGACCCACCGAATAGTCCCAATAGATTTGAATATCAAAAGACATAGAAGATTTTAAGGTGCTTAAGGGATTGAGAGGCGATGTATTGTCCCCTTTTCTCTTTTCTATTGTTGTTGAAGGGTTGACTATGATTGTTAGGAAGACTGAATGTGCATGTCTTTTGAAGCCTTTTAGAATTAATGAAGGGTTGTCATATTCTTTGTTTCAATTCGCAGGTGGTACGGTTCTTATGTGCGATGGCTCATGGGCAAAACTGTGGGCTATAAAGTCAATATTGAGGGGATTCGAACTGACCACAGGGCTGAAAATCAACTCAAGCAAGAGTTGTTTGTTTGGTATTGGAGTTGAAGGATATTATATGCAGGCTGCCAAACACTTCCTCGCGTGTAAAATTGGTTTTTTACCTTTTAAATATCTTGGCTTCACGGTTGGAGGCAATCACTGCAGATGTTTGTTTTGGAACCCTGTAATTAACTGTTTGAAGGCTAGGTTGTCATCTTGGAAAGGGAGGTTTTTTTCCATTGGGGATATAGTAACATTAATCAACTCGGTGCTCACGAACTTACTCGTTCATCATTTGTCTTTCTTTAAGGCACCAAGGAAGGTCTTGCATTCCATAATCTCCATTCAAAACAAGGATGCTGGTGGAATAGGTTTGAAAGATGTTATGTTGTTCAACAAAGCCCTCGTTTCAAAGTGGTTGTGGTGGTTCATTACTGATAATAATTCCATATGGGAGGGTCTATTGAAAGCAAGGTATGGTGATTATGTTAGGAATATTTTGTTCAGGGAGAATTATAGACCAAGGAGACAATATTTATTATGGTGGAAAGACTTGATGAAGCATGGGGATGACCCTACGACCGTTGAATTTGCTGATCTTATATATATCAGATTAGGGGACGGTGTCATCACTTTGTTTTGGTTTTCGAAAGCAAAGTTGTTTGCTTAGAGATTGCCAATTGACAGACTTCCAACTTGCCAAAACCTTTTGGCTCGAAGAATTCTGTGGAACCAACATGATACAGTTTGTGTTTTCAGTTTCGATCCAGTGGAAAATCACAACCATGTATTCATTAATTGCCCAATCATTATGTTGACGTGGAAGAAAATGTGTGAGTGGGTTGATATAGGTTGGATCAATGAAAACCAACGTTGCAATCACTTGTCTAGATGGATAGAAAGTTTGAGAGGGAGGCACTCTTCTAAAGGTGCGTGCAGATTGTGGATTGTGATCTGTTAGTGCATTTGATTATCATGAAATCAAATTTTATTCAATAACAAACTGAGAGATCCATACCTCATTGTGTATAGAGTATTGTTCTTCTATTTGTGGTGGCTAGCATTTCGATCGAACTTCTATATTCTTTGTAACTATTATAAATGGACCAAATACCCTTTAAATTTTATTTAAGTAGTTGTACTTTTTATATTTGAGGTTGCCTGTCTATATAAATTAGGATACTTCTAATATTCGGAATGAATTTAACTTATAAAAAAAATGTAAAGAATCGTCAGATATATGTTTCTTCTTACATCTATATAAAATTGAAAATTTTTATGTCACATTAAAATACATATTATTTTAACTTTAAGTATGTTTTACTTATTATCATTGACTTAAATGTCAGAATGTATGAAAGTATCCTACCCAAACAAATCATCATTAGAGACCAAAACTAAATTTTGATGAAATCACACTTCATACAATGTGTCTAACTAGTTGCACTATATCTATATAACAAATTCAAAGTTAGTAATTAAATTTTACCCTAACCTTTAATTTCTTGATTAACCATTGAACCAAATCAATCCATACATTAAAACTCAAATGTGAACGTGTCAATAACTTAGTTCAAATCTCAACCTTTCAACAAAAATACAAAGTAACACCCTATTGACTACATCACCTCTCCATTCAATCTTCAATTTATTTTGCATTACTTGTCAACCATACATTATCTACACAAGTATACTTGTCAAAACACCACCACCGTCTTTCACATAATTCCACACTCATCACCAATAAACGTAACACCAAACCCTCCACGTGCATGCATACCCTAAATATTTATTTTTGTATGCATCCATAGAATTATATTTTCTTATACATAATTTTGTAACTTGTATATTAATGCATATATAACAAAAACCAAACGATACCGATCGCACTAATTTGTTTCTTTTCGTAACGCTAAGACACATTTCATGTAACTCAAAAACGTCACTATTCAAAGAAGAATAATAGTAATGCACCACTATATAATATGTTGACCTTGACCAGCCACGTCATCACTCTTTATTTAAAACCACATATATAATTTTAATATGATTTTATATTATATATTTCGTACCTATAAGCGTGTTCGTGGAGATTGATGAGTGAAAGAAACACCTAAAGAAAGATAAAAAAGAAAAAAGAAGAGAAAGGGTGGGGCACGTGTCGATTGAGAAACCACACACCGCATGAACTTTATGTTATTTCATTTTCAATATTGGTTGTAATAACAAAAATCCAGCCTAACTATGAAATATGTGAATCTTTCACATGGACACGTGCATGCACGTGGATGCTTTTTATGCGTCTTCTTCGTAGTGACGTGGTTTAAACTCATGCGTGGAAAATGACTTTGTGCCTCTACAGTACTATTGATGTTTTGGCAAACTTAATCACACACAAATAGTGTGTGAGAAAGTGTATGTTTTTGGATGGAAATTTTGCTTCTAGAAGATTTATTTGCATTTACACGTGTCATATTTATCTCTTTGGCTTTTTAGATAATTGAGTAAAATAAGCATTCATTGTAATATAAATCATTGAAGGTATGAGTGATTAAAATTTACTGAGATGGCGTATATAGTTACTTCTCATGTCCATTTGTTGTTATGTTATTGGCTAAAGTAGTTAGTAATTGTTTTGAGGTTAAATACAACAATTTGAGAATTTTACTATAAAATTTGTAAAAATAAGTTTTAAGGCATCAAGTGATGATGATGAAAAAGAATAGAAATGTTTTTATTGTAAAAAATTAGAAAATTAGAAAGTAGTTAGAGTTCAACTCGTTCGGCCGAAGAGATTGACGGAAATTTGTTTTGTAAATGATGGGTTGGAGGTTGGGCCGGCCTATTCCAATCAGTAGTGGTGGTTGGTCGATTGGACTGAGATCTTCTGTTAGCAAGTTCGATTTAGACAGTTAGTAGATTTTCTACTTAATCAATTCACATATTTGTTCGTTATGAGTTGTTTTTTAAGTTCCTTAACCATCTATTATGGTTCATCAATTATAAATATGCATCTCTTAAAAAATTTAGAGTTAAAGACAAAGAAAATAGTTAAGAATTTTATCCAGAAACTGTTGGAACAATTAGGAATTTAAGAGAGAGAGAGAGAGAGAGAGAGAGAGAGAGAGAGAGAGATTATATGTGAAGAGTAAATTTGATTAAAAATGAATTGTTGTACAGAAAAGGTATATGTTCTTTTGAGTTACAATGTTATGTCTATTTATAGGCAACCAAAGCCCAAGCTCAAAACATACAAAACACATTTCAACATAATCAACTAAATGTTATATTCGACTTTGTCGAATATAGATAATTCTATAGCTACCTCGATTAGGTCTCACAACCTTGTCGAACACAAACAACTTACTGAAACCATGAATTACATCTTTTAACACATCTCATAATTCATGTTTTTGATACTTCTCATCCTAGTGTTTCTCTTCATCTCATCAAACCTGACTTTCTTCAGAAGTTTGGTGATTATATCAGCTAGCTGCAGTTCTAACTTGCAATGCTCAAGTTCAAGCTTTCCTTTATTTACTTGATCTATGACACAAATGATACCTTCTATCTATATGTCTTTACTTCGACCATGACACATATGATGATTGGATATATCGATAATTGACTTGTTATCTACAAATAGCTTCATTTTCTTAGGTTCCATGATCTTGAGCTATTCTAGTAGCATTTATATTCGTGTTACTTGACATGTTATATACGATGCAGTTACGTACTCAGCTTCACATGATGACAAACTCACAATGATTTGCTTCCTTGAGCTCTAAGAGATTGGATTGCCTCCTATCATGAATATGTAGCCTGCAATACTCTTTTTCCCGTCTTGATCTCCACTGAAATCTGAATCAGTGTAGCCATATACCTTTGCATTTTTGCTTGTCTTCTTTTGTCTTGGCATCATCACACCAAGAGCAATCGTACCTTTGATGTATCTCAACTCTCTCTTAACTGCAGTGAGATGACATTCTTAGGGTTTCTCCACGAATCTGCTCATACAATGTTGCACTTACAATGATTTGCTTATACATTGTTGCACTTACAAACTCATCATTTGTTTCCATTCTCAATTTTGCTCTAGTCTCGAATGGTGTGACAGGTGCATTACAGTTGTTCATCTTGAACCTCTTCAAGATGTCTTGGGCATAATTCTTCTGGTCTAAGAACATTCCTTCATTTGTGTCTTTAAACTTCATCCCTAAGAAATATGATAATTTTCTTAGGTCAGAAATTTCTAATTCCTGGATCAGTTTTGACTTGACCCTCTTTATTTTTGCTTCATCTACACCTATAATCAACAAGTCATCCACATACAAGTATACATTAACTTAACTGAGTTTGTTTGTAGTGTTGATGTACATTCTATGTTTTGAAGCACACTTTGTGAACCTAACTTGATTAGGAAGCTATCTATTCCCTTGTTGTAAACTCTTAGGGCTTACTTCAAACCATATAAAGCCTTCCACAATCTGTGGACCTTTAACTCCCGCCCTTTGATTTTGAATTCTGGTGGTTAACTAATATAAACCTCTTCTTTCAAAGGCCCATTCAGAAATCTGACTTTAAATCTAGCTGATGTGTATTCTATCATTTGTATGTTGTCGTCAACAGGTGCATAGACTTCGTCGAAGTCGATACCAGGATTTTGTAAAAACCCATTTGCCACCAATTTTTTCTTATGCTTGGAAATTTCACCATTTGGCCTTAGTTTCAACTTGTAGACCCACTTCACATCAATTGGTTTCTTGATTGACATTTCGACAAGCTCACATGTTTCATTCTTCACGATTGCTATGAGTTCTTCTTGCATGACTGCCAAATCAATTAGTTCTGACTCAACCATTATGATAAGTTCTTTTATTAAGTGACCATTTACATCGACTGCTTGATTTAGAAATCTCTCATATCTAGTTAGCCTTATCGACTCAGTTCTAGCTCTTGTCGATCTTCTAATATTTTGATCAGGTGGTTCCTAATTTCGATTGGTTGTGACTTTAGTTTGTTAATATTCTTCAAACACAGTTGTGATTTCATATGAATCTTGTAAAACTGGCACATTATTCCAATCCTACCCTTTGATTTCATCCACTAGAACATCCCTACTGATTACAAGTTTATCATCATTTGGTATATGCACCTATATGCACCAGCCAAATAATAACCTATGAGCATCATGGTCTGACTTAGCTTCTTCTTCAATTGTTTAGGTACATGCTTGAAACACATTGATCCAAATACTCTAAGATTACTAACATTCGACTTCAGTCCTACCCAAGCCTCAAAAGGTGTCTTTTCAACTATCTTCTTAGTTGGACATTTGTTTAAAATGTATATTGATGTCGAAGCTGTTTCACCCTAAAATCTATTTGGTATATCTTTAGCTTTCAATGCTTTTTGCCATATTGTGTATAATTATATTTCTCCTTTCAGGCGTACCAATATGATGAGGTGTATAAGGTCATATGTGCAGAATCTTGCAAAACCTCTAGAGGTGTATTCACCACCACCATCAATTCTCAATTTATTTAACTTGCATCCACTTTGTTTCTCGAGATGCAATTTAAACTTCTTAAACTGTGTAAATACTTCTTTCTTCCTTTCAATAAGATAAGTCCATATATATATATATATATATATATATATATATATATATATATATATATATATATATATATATATATATATATATATATATATATATATATATATATATATATATATATATATATATATATATATATATATATATATATATATATATATATATATATATATATATATATATATATATATATATATATATATATATATATATATATATATATATATATATATATATATATATATATATATATATATATATATTGAATTCATCTATGAAAGTTAGGAAATAATAATTACCTCCATTCAACCTTACTTCAAAAGATTCACACACATTAGAGTGAACAAGCTCCATTTTTTCTCTCGACTTCATGGACATATCATGTTTGAATGCTTTCATAGCCTGATTTGCTTTGTAGCATTCTTCACACACTTGACTTTAACTCGTGATTTATTGGAATCAACAAAGAAATTTGTAAAAAAATTCATTTACACGAAAAAAAAAATGAAGAATATATTGATAGAATAAATCAAAGTATAATTCCATTTATGTCGGTTGTAGACAAACAAAAACGTCGGAATAGGACGGATATGTATTCACAGAATTCTTGTGATGTATCTTCTTTGTCACAAGCCTATGTATTGTTTCAATTATCACAAATGCAAGTTTGTAATGGATATAAATATAGGTTAAGATCTTCCTTTACTTGAGGTAATCCATACACCACCTTCTTCTGGATAAGCATACATAGACCTCTGAAATTTACGTGTCCATACCTATGATGTCATAGCCAGTTCTTGTCTTTGACAGCAGTTGAAGAAAGACACTGATGATCAACCATGTTGATTTTAATTCGAAGGTTTTGTTATCTACCAATGGTGTTTTCGGGATATCCTTCCTTCAGCACTATACACCTTCACCAAATTTTCTTCCAACTTCATGTTATACCCTTTGGCAAGTAATTGACTTATGCTTATCAAATTACTTGTCATCAAAGGTACACCCAATACGTTAATTATTCTGGCCCTCTGACCTTTCTTTTCACCACAACTATGTTTCATCTTCCCTCTAATGTGACATGTGTGTAATCTGCAAACTTAATTACTTTATTAACTGATTCATCTAACTTGGGAAACTAGTTTTTATTACCAGTCATGTGGTTACTGCATCCTGAATCCAAATACCACATATTGGTTTGTTCATCTTTTGACTGAGTATTTTCTATGACTAACATATCATCAGAGTCACTTTCTCCAGCATGTGCATATTGCACTTTGTCATCATCTTTTGCTCTTGACTTCTTCTTTATTCGACAATCTCGAGCATAATGACCAAATCTTTTACAGTTGTAACACTACACCTCCTTCATATCACAACCACTTAATGATTTCAATTAAAAAAGAAATTAAACTTTAAATAAATTTAAAATTTTCTCTCTTTTTATTGAATATTTCTAAGAATATGAATTTAGGTGTATTTTCATGTAAGTATTTATTTTTTATTTTTTAATACCATAAATTTGGGTGATTCATATATAAAGAGGTGAAGAAATTGAAAAAAATAAATAGAGAAAAGATATTATTCTTGAAAATTTGGATTATTATTCTTTTATCAGCCTTTTCTAATTTTTCAAATAATTTTTTTAAAATATTGTAAATTAAAAAATTATTATACTCTTAAAATAAATCGATTTGATTGAATTAAATAAACACATATATATTTAAAATTGTATTTATGTTATTTTCTTTTATCTTGTTCAATTTTATTATCAATTTGCGTTTATTTATAACCAATTATTAAATTATTGTGTTGTATATAATTGATTTATTTTAGTTGTCATTATTTTATCTTTTTTGGTCATATACAACAAATTTATAAATACATTTGAAATTTTCAAAAAATTTACTAAATTTATAAAAACAATATTTCAAAAAATTTACTAAATTTATAGAAACAATTTCAATAAACTTTACGGTTTGATGGAAAAATGAAATTTCTTTTAATAATACGGTTTGGAGGGACTAACACTATTTTTCTTTTCAGCAAATTCACCATTAATACTTTTGAAAGCACCCATTTGATGGGAAAATGATTCAGTGAAATGGATAGAATTTTGATCATTTTAGTTTCGTAAGTAGTACAAATGATTCTTCGTACAGTGATATATTTTTAATTTAAAAAAATAAATACTAGTACTACTCTTTTACATGTTTTATTTGACTTTATGCAATCTAGGGATTGCCACGACCGTATCTGATCCAGATAAGATCGAGTGCAGGATGCTTTTTGGCACATAACACATGGCAATTCCCAAGAGGTGAATAACTCAACTGGACCCCACTTTTCAACACCAAGACAAATCTTACCGTACCAATTTCAATCCATGTGTTCACTATAAATAACACCCCATGTCCACCGTTTATTGAGAAAAAAAGAAAGAAAATTCAAACACATAACATTTCTTCTCTCTACAAAAAAACATCATCAAAATCTTCTTCTTCATCTTCAACTCAATAACTCCATTGTTTCTTTCTGAAAAACAATAATGGGAGTTCAAGAAAACGACACTCTCTCACAATTGAGTTTACCACCTGGCTTTCGATTTTACCCAACCGATGAAGAACTTCTTGTTCAATATCTATGTCGCAAAGTAGCCGGTCATCATTTTTCTCTTCCAATTATTGCTGAAATTGATCTCTATAAATTCGACCCTTGGATCCTTCCAAGTAAGTCTCATCAAATTCAAACGTGTATTTCTGTAACACAGACACCTCTAAAATCAGCACCAGTGTCATGTTTTTTTGCCGTTGAGTTCTATTTATATTTAAGTTAATTTTTTTTTAATTATAATTAATTTGTGTAGGTAAAGCGATTTTTGGTGAGAAAGAATGGTATTTCTTTAGCCCAAGAGATAGAAAGTACCCAAACGGGACTCGACCCAATAGAGTAGCTGGGTCTGGATATTGGAAAGCTACTGGAACTGATAAAATTATCACAAACGAAGGTAGAAAAGTTGGAATCAAAAAAGCACTTGTTTTCTATATTGGAAAAGCTCCTAAAGGCACCAAAACTAATTGGATTATGCATGAGTATCGTTTACTTGATTCTTCTCGAAACAACGGTGGCACCAAGGTACTATTTAATTCAAATTTAATATTTATATGATATGAAAATAATTATTAATATTTTTTTACTGTTTTATTAAATTATTATTATTACTGAATTGCAGTTAGATGATTGGGTTCTGTGTCGAATATACAAGAAAAACTCAAGCGCACAAAAAGCGAATCCAAACGGCGTCGTTTCGAGCAGGGAATACACACAATACAGCAACGGTTCATCTTCGTCTTCTTCTTCCCACATCGATGAAGTTCTGGAAACTCTTCCGGAAATCGACGACCGTTGTTTCATGCTGCCACGTGTTAATTCGCTCAGAACGATGCAGCATCGTCAACAAGAAGAAGAGAAGGTGAATCTTCAAAATAGTTTCATGGATTGGTCTAATCCTTCGTCAATTTTGAATACTGTGACGGAGTTTCAAGAAGCGCAAACTCAAGGGATGGTGAATTTTGGTGGTTGCAATGACGTTTATGTCCCTTCTGTTTCTGCGTTATCGGTGCCGGAGAAGAAACCGACGGAGGAGGAGGTTCAGAGTGGGGCGAGAGCGAACCGGGTTGGGGATTCTGGTTTATTTCAACGCGGTGGTTCGAGTGATTTTACTCAAGGAATGGGGTATTCTAATTCGGTTGACCCGTTTGGTTTTAGATACCCGGTTCAACCGGTTGGATATGGGTTCGGGCTATGAACTTGATAGGAATATTTGTTATTTGTAATAGTGAATGTGAATGTGAATGTGCATGTGGTGTAAATAGGTGGGGATTCTTTTAGCCTAACAAGTTTGCTTTTAGGAGAGTGGAAAAATTTGAATTTTGGTCCTCATTTTCGGCTAGGAGTATATTTGGAGGGGGAGGAAATTAACATTCTATGAATCTAGCCTTGGGATGTTGAAAAATTAATTGGTTAGGAATCGATGTAGTTTTCGGCTACACCAGCTTATGTTTAGCCACATGAATCATGTTTTTTTGTACTTGAAAATGAAATAGCAATTGCATTTGTTTGCAATGTTAGGATTTGGTTTTGATCTTGATGTGATCCTTTTAGCTAACCACATCAATGTTATACATAAGTAATGCAATATTATTTGATAATATATTCAAGTTTTTTTTTTATGGTTACAATAGAAAATCATAAGTGAGTGGAGATAATTTTATTGGGTAAATGGTAGTAATTTAGAGACAAACAATTTTAAAAAAATGTGAAAGAATTGATTGGGACAATGAGTTCTTATCATTACGTAGCAAAACAATCAAATAGGGAATTGTCTTTTTAAATTAGAAGGAAGAATCGATCCACATTCTACTAGCATGTACTCGTTGAAAAAATAAGAGAAAATTAGTTTTACTCTGTTACCCGACCGAGAAAGTTGTCTATTAATATCCCTGTTATAAGAGTTAAAGGGATTATTCACTAATTTTACACAATAAAAGTATGCATTCTCTTGTGATTACACATGAGGTCTCGGTAAAACTAGTCTAGAACAACTAGTCTAGAACATGCTCACATTCGGTTTCCAGTTTTCTCGGTCATCCTCTTCAACATGGTGATACGATGAAGCATTACAACAATAAGTAGCATTGGTTGCGATGACAATGAGGTTGTAGCAAAGTTGAGTGATGTCATGGAAGAATTGTGTTGTACCTATCAAGTTTTGCAAAATAACGTCTTGATCCTTCAGGAGCAACAACAAAATGACGTCCAGGGTGAAGGATGACATCCTATACTCCCAACCTCTCTCTGACGAGATTTATGGAGTTTCGTGTTGCACCCCAAAATTTGCTCAACATCTTTTACCTGGTTTATGTTTCATTGCATTATCATTTTGCATAGTTCTATCATTTGCATATCATGGCATATCATTCATCCAACAGGAGATCAAGTGTGATTATTATCAAGAGAAGCCTAGCAAAAAATCTTATCCAAGCTTGAGAAGTCATCCAAGTCATCAGGAGGTGGTGGGGGGTCTTGATCAGCTGAGGACCATCAATGGGATGTGAAGCATGAGGTGTGAATATAAGATGTGTATAGAGCTCATGGAGTGCCTAGAGAGCCATGTTGGAGCTAAATCAAGCCATTGTGTCAAATGCAAGAGCCACAGTTGAGGTGCAAGCAATTAGGGTTTCATCTGGATCAACCCTGGGTCAATTGTGCAATTGAAAAGCATTCAAGCCTACTTTGAGGTCATGGAATTCATGGAATGATGTGATAAGACATTTGTGGTGTTTTGCCAAGATCAAATCAAGAAGAGTCAAGAATGTGGGAAGTTGCTAAATTAGGGTTTTAGTGCAAATTACCCTGTTTAGTGCCTAACTTCAAGACCACATAAGTCAATATAAAATTTTCAAATGGATTTTTGGCCAACATGAAACTTGTAGAGCATCTCAATACCTTTAATTTGAGTACTAGAAGTCCTCAAGGGAATTTATAGAACTCAAGTTATGGTCCAGACAAGTTACAAGTCCTCAGATGCTTCTGAAATTTGTCTGTGAAAATCATCTGACTTCAAGGCTATGTTTAACCTAGAAGGAGGTTTCACTTGAACTTTTGGTAAACATGAAAGTTGTTCCTCATGATCTTAGATTTCTAAATTGTACTAGAAGTCATCCATCTGATTTGTAGAACTCAAGTTATGAGGTTTACAAGTCAGGGGTATTTTGGGAAAGTGAGATTATAGGTCATTTTCAAGCATGGGCCAAAATCTCCAACTTGCAAGCTTCAAATGGAAAATTGTTCAACATGAAAGTTGCTTAAAATGATGTTTTGAGTGCAACCAAGTAGTTATGAAAGTTTGGTTTGGCTCATATCAAAAATTCATTTGAAATGGTTTGAAAATGAAGAAATTTCAAATTTGGAAAGGAGGGAAAATGGGATTTTAAGTTAGATGACCAAAACCAAGCAAATGAGTACATTTTCTGATTGGAAATTTCATTTTGAACACTTTGACACTTTTACATTTTTGATTTGATGCATAATTCCATGACTTTTAATGTTGTTACTTCATGAACAAGTCATATATGCAAAATCATACACAAGGCAATTCAGGCCAATTTCTCCATCCAAACTCATTCTAAATGGCATGTGCAAGGTGTTAGAAACTTCTAGAACCAGTGCCAAGCTTGCAATACACGACTGTCATAGTGAACTTTGAAGGAAAAATCAGAAAATGCAAATCACTGTTTTGGGCTTCAACTTGGATCCAAAGGCCCATGAAACTCTTCTATATATTCATTAGAGTGAGTTCAGATCAATTTTGAGCTTCATTTCGCGCCAGAGCAAGCAAGAGCAATTGAAATTTCACAGCTGCAACTTGAAATCGGATTCTGAGTTTGGAGCCAATTCAAGCAAAATTGAGGTGTGCAATCTCTTTCTGGTAGATCATTGAAAGTTTCTGGAGCATTTGGAAGCAAATCACGAGCTCTAAGTACCTCTGTCAACAGATCTAGAACAGGTTAGTAAATCTCCATATTCTACATGATTTAGCATGATTCATTTAGTTTTGAACTTGCTTTTAGAATCGGGAAAAGATGTAGATCGTTTCTGGATAGGAATTTGGACAATTAGAGACAATGTAGGATCATGTATGAATTCTGTTGAGGCACGATTTGGCTTGATCTTGAAGAATTGACATGAATTGGATAGATGATGATGACCTAGGAAGCATGAGGAACAGTTCTATGTATTTAGTTTAAGATTTGATGATGATCAGAATTGAGGTGCATTTGGAGTTTGCCTTCGAATTTTAAAACCTAGCCAAATCTAGAGGATTTTGAGTGGAGATTTGGATTGTACATGAAAAACTGAGTTGATTTGGTATTTTGTTTGTCATTTTTGGTTGCCTGAAACTGGACTCTTGCCGGAGAAGACAACTAGAGTCTTCTCCGGCCACCACCAACCACCATCCCTGATCTCCACTCTGATGACCTAAAATTTGGAGAAGATGACTTCATCACCATTGGATCATTGCTTGACTCTTGACTACAGCCAAGATTCAACGCACACGACTTAAAGTTTGTTTTGAATTTCTGATGCCAAAATGCAGCGTATCACTTAATGCACTGGCAAGCTGTGGCGCGTCCATATTTTTGACTGGTCTCCTGATCCATTGGCTCTTGTTTATTTCTGTTTTTAATTCATTTTTATTTCATTTTGTTTTATTTTAATTGCATTGTTATTCCAAAAATCATATAAATTCCAATTTTGATCACAAAATTATTTTAAAAATATCCTCATGATCCTTATGGAATTTATGATTTTCTGGGATTAACAAAATACAATTTCATGCATTTTTCAATTTTTATTTGATTTTTCACATTTTATTTTGTTCTTTATTTTTGCATAATTAGCTATCTGTTTTGTTGAATTTAGTTCTTCCAATTGGTTTTGAGTTTGGCTTTGATTTTTTAGTATGTGTTAGGGTAGACATGTATGTTCCCTTAGAATTTTTGGTGGATTTTTAGAACAATATTAGGATCTGTTTTAGGTATTGAGATTAGGACCCTCCCAAACTTGTGGATTCCCTTGACCTATCTCAATGTAGGAATGGTTTAGATAACTTAGAAGTTGATTTAGGCTTCAATCTTTTTCCACTAGGTTTTTTAAACATTCATGTTCCCCTAGGAATTTTATTAGATTTTTGAAACTTCATTTTCTATTTTAGTTGTATTTTGCAAGTGGCTTGTGTTTATGAATTCCTCTCTTGAGTGCTTTGGTTTGTTTGGCTTGGTTGGTTGTCTTGAAGTTGGTTTGAGCTTAAGTTCTTTTTTGTTGGAGCTTCTAGATTCATTGAGGATGCTTGAGATTGAGGATTGGAGCTTGGTGTTGAAGGTTTTCCTCTTGTGGAGCTTTTGTTTAAGAGCTTAGAGAATTAGGGTTTTAGGAAGTGCCTTAGACCTAGTTTTGATTCTTTCTTCAAACATAGAGTGCATTGTTTGCCTCTATTCTATCCAATGACACAACGTCCTTCTTGGGAAGCTCCATCTCTCCTTAGGAGGGATGAGTGGTATGCCCAAGTGAGTAGAACTTTGAGGATACCTTTCATTTGCAATGTTGAGTTCTTAGTGATTTCCTTTGGTTGTCATTAAGTTCTTTAACATTATAGCTTGATCTTGATGATCAATCCTCCTCTTGGAGTGTGCTTGTTGGAACTTAAAGATTGGTGAAGCTTGAATATAGAAGCTTGCTTGAAGATGAAGTCTTTGCTGTCAACTTTGATGCCTATCCTTCTTTGCTGTTTAGAGTTGTTGTTGCTGTTTGCTGTAGGTAGGGGTTTGGTACTGCTGCTTGGGTTGCCTCCTCTGTGTCTGTTGTTTTTTCTCTGTGGTGTCTATTTGCTTGTGTTGATTACCTCTAGGTTTGAGGTGGAGCTTGTCTCCTCTTGCCTATTGTTTTCTCCCTTGCCTCTCTTACTGTTGCATTGCATGCATTTTACTGTTTACTATAATTGCCGGCTGTCTTTTGCTGTTTATCCCCTAGGATCTCTGATTTCCTCTGTGCAAGAGGAAATTATGACAGACATTAGGTTTGTAAACCATGCATGATAACATTAGGCTAGTTTCCCTTTCAACCATAGGTTTTTTAGAGCGTCTTTCTCTTCTCATCTCAAAACAATTCAAAAACACAGTAATAAGGATAACGCGTGCTGTGCGCTACGAGCCTTAAGCTATTTGAGAAAAGGTTGTTGGAGGGCCACTCTTCAGTAATCTGGCTTCTTAGTATGGTACCCTTAGGGTGACATGCGACGTAGTCACTCTCAGTTCACAAGTCTTTAGTGCAGTACAAGTTGCCGACAGACTAAAAAACATTTCTTTCGTAAAAAAACTCAAACAAACATTCAAACTCTGCTTTTGTCCGCTTGGACCTTTAATCAGGAAAACCCTTTCTTAAGGAGATAAAAACTGTCAGACAAGCTTGTGTCTTCCGTAGCCCGAACTACGTTTGCTCTGATCTTTCATGCCGTATGGAAGTACGTAGGCATAGGATGCAATATCCTAGCGAGCAACCTTCCCCTCCTTTCCCGTAGGTAGGCGAACTACGTTGACTCTGATTTCTCGTTCCAGACGGGAATACGTAGGCATAAAGTGCGATACTTTGCCGAGTCATTCTCTTTTCTTTTTTAACCCAGACCTGTAGAGTAGATAGAATAACACACCCTTAGATAGAAAACAAGCGTGGATCCCGTCGAGTACGGCGGACGTGAGGGATGCTAATACCTTCCCCTTGCGTAACCGACTCCCGAATCCAGGATTTGGTTGCGATGACCATTCCTTTCCCTCTTTGCGTTAGGTTTACTCTGAGCATTTCCTTTCCCTCTTGTGGGATAAATAACGCACGGTGGCGACTCTTCTTTCATAACCGGTGCCGATTTTCGCATGTAGCGACAGCTGGCGACTCTGCTGGGGACTCCAACGGTTCCCTATGCGAGTCAATCCTAGCGCTTGTTTTCCCGTCTGGAGTTTTGTATGTATTTACCTTTCTGCCTTTACTTTCAGTATTATATTATTGTTGTTGTGCTAGGAAGAGGGTTAGATTGAGAGATAAGTCGGACCTGGGCTTGAGTTTGCACATAGACTTAGAAGTAAAGAGTAGTGGTTAGCCTGCTTGCTTAGCTCGCACCAGCTAGCCGCGAAATCTGCGCTCGGACGAGATTCTCTTTGATGCTTCTTGCCTGGCCCTTAGGGCTCGACAAGTTGTCTGACCCGAGGATTGTCGACTCTGGGGACCTATCAATTGGGATTCAGCTAAGTGAGGCCGCTTCAAGGGATGATGATGCCACACCTTCTGGGTATCGTATCATCGCTCTTGAAAGTCTGTGACGTTGAACCCGCATAGGATGTCGTACCTCGTGTGCGAGTTAAGTACATACCTGTGAGGGGTAGGTAGGTATGTTTGCAGGAAACCTTTGACCTCAGAGTACCTGGTTTATCTCTGTCAGTGAGATGTGGTTACAGGGTTCATTTGAGTGGTTGGTTTGGTTTTAGACGAAGATTTGATGGTTCTCAGGCTTCAGTACAGAGCATCACTGTTCATCAGCATTGCGCTTGATCTCCTGTTTGCATATGCATGTGCATTTTCATGTTTGCATTTCATTAACGTGTATTTATGTTGCATGTGTGATCATTCCCCTCTGATTCTAGTGTATCTTCTGGCCAGACATGGAGTCCATGAAGAGGACAGTTGCTTACCGGTTGCATTCGCCAGATATCAGTTCCTTACTGAGATTAGTTGCTCTAGCATATGAGAGAGTGAAGTCTGAGTTCAGAGTATCTTATGGGAGATTGCTTAGTTTGTTGTACAGACCTTCAGCATTTGAGACGACTGGGGTGTATACTTTGATGCAGTTTTATGAGCCTCAGTTGAGATGCTTCCTGTTCCCCGACTATATTCTGGCACCCACTTTGGAGGAGTATTCTATTATGTTGGGAGTTCCTGTGTTGAACCAGATGCCCTTTATACATGTTGATGCTGAGCCTGAGTTGGCTACACTTGCTGAGATTTCCAGTTTAGACGTTTCTGAGTTCCCTGGAGGTTTGGTCAAGCTGAACAGAGCTTATGGTTTTCACCTGTCTGTCTTGGTTGAGAAGGCTACACAGTGCGCGAAGAGTGGATGTTGAGTTCCTTTCAGTGCCATTCTAGCTGTCTGCATCTATGGGATTGTCTTGTTTCCCAATGTGCCAGATTTTGTTGACTCAGATGCCTTCTTGATTCTTGCCTCGAAGAATCCAGTTCCTACTCTCTTGGGCGATGTTTATCATTCTATTCACTATAAAAATGAGAAACATTGTGGCAAGAATGTTTCCTGCTGTCTTCCTCTTTTGTACAGGTGGTTCCAGGGACATCTTCCGAAGACAGGGCCTTTTGTTGATGTTGTTGATACTTTGGATTGGTCTTCCCGGTTGATGGGGATGTCTGCTGAGAACATCATTTGGTTTGATCAGAGTATGCTTGGCACTGATATTATATATAGTTGCAGTGGCTTTCCGAATGTCCCTTTGATTGGACGGAAAGGCTGTATCAACTATAACCCTTCTCTGCTGGTGAGACAGTTTGGTTATGCCTTGAGAGATGCTTCTATTGAGGTTGAGATACAGGAATCTCTGTATCTCACGGGCTTATTAGACGAGGCTGTTTTGATCAGGTTGAGACATGCATGGGCTAACATCCATAGGAGAGGAAAAGCTTTGCTTGGTAAGAGCAACAACAAAGCTTATGATCCTTATTTGGCTTGGATCCACGAGAGAGCTAGGATTTCCTTGATGCCATATCCTGCTGTGGAACCTCTGTATCTTCCAGTGATTGAGGTACCTACTTCGGTAGAGATTGAGAAGTATAACAAATTGTTGGCTGAAAATGAAGAATTGAAGAAAGCCAATGATGAGTTAGAGAAAGAGATCTTCCAGTTGCGTCATGAGAAGAATGAAGCTACCTTCAATGTGAAGGAACAGACTGAGTTGATTAATAGGTTGGGTTCAGATTTGACTGAAGAGACCAACAAGAGGGAAAAAGCGGGAGTAGCCTTGAACGGTGTTAGTAAGGTGCTTGCTTCCAAGAAGGAACTCTTAAACAAAGCTTATTCCCGACTCGGTAAGTGGGAAACATTATGGAATACCATGCTTACCAAGCGAAAGGTGCGTGAAGATGAGCTGAAGCTGCAGATTGCCACGCTAGAGGCGCAGATTAGAGCCCAGGATGCAAAGATTGCTGAAGAGACATCACTTAGGAGCGCTGTTGAGCTTAGAGTAAGTGACCTTGGCGAGAAGCTGAGAGGTTGTGAATTGAAGGCCGGCTCCAAGAGATGCAGACTCGACGAGTGTTTTGGCGAAGGAACCTGCAAGGACGACGCCAAAAAGCTGAGATCCACTGTTGAGCGACATGCATTACTGATACAAGAGCTAATCTCCAGACTAGGTCATTCGGAGATGTTGAGGATATTAGAAGATGTCAGAGCGCGCCATTTGACCTGATTTATCTTTGCCTTGCTTTTGTTATCTGTACTTGTATTTTGACCATCGCCAGGCTTATTGGCCGAGGTCTCTTCAGTTGTATTCAGTTGTACTCTTGTACTCTGCCTCTTGGCATTTGTTTATGTATGAGGATTTTCTGATTCCTTGCTTGCTTGATGGGGACTCCATTATCGTGATGGCCTTCTCTCTGAAACTAGAATCGGGGGGGGGGGGGGGGGGGGAATATAACTTGTAGCATATTTATACATTTGCATCTGCATACTCATATTGCATGACCGGTATTTTTGAATCTGTATCTTATTTCCTGCATCTCACAGGTTTCAGGATTGATAACCCAAGAACGCACCGTTATTCTACCAGAAACAACTGCAAGAGAATCATGGATCAAGTTCAAGTCAAGATGCAGGAAATTCGTGAGAAGTTGGCACTTTTCATGCAAGCAATGGAAACCGTGGTCAAGGGCCAGGAGAATCTCCAGACTCTGGTGCAACCGCTGCTGGTGCGGGCGAATGGAAATACTGATTATCACTCTGTTGGAACTCCTCACAGGGAAGACGGGATACCTACAGTGGTCGTTCCCACAAGTGGTGGAGTTGGTGCCGGTGATGGCAATAGCAATAGAAATACTGGTGTTGGTGCTGGTAATGGTAACATTGGTAATAGTAACATTGGTACCGGAAACGCTGGAAATGGCGATGGGAATGTTGTTAACAATACAGGCAATGCTGGAGATGCTGATCAAGGGTTAGGTGACAACACTGGTTTTGGGAACAATAACCAAGGGTTTGGCAATGGTGATCGTGATGGTAATTTTGGTTTCAACAGTCAAGGCTTTGGCTATGATGGCTATGGTAACAATAATCAAGGGTATGGATACGGTGATGGTGGTTTTGGTAACATGAACAACAACGGTGCTGGGATGGTGCCTTTCAACACCGATTATAGACTAGGTGGGATCAACCAAGGATTCGGTAACAGAGGACGGGATCCTATTTTCAATCAACAGGGATATGGTCGTAACGCTAGTTACGAGGGATATGGCAATGAGAATCTGAACTGGGGCGAGGATCGCCAGGAAGACGCTTTTTCTGGACAAGGCATGGGATTTGAAAGGCCTAATGATAATGGTAGGAGGTTCAAAATGCTGGAAGAGCAGATCAAAGGGATAGCCAATCAGAACTTTGCTGGGTTAGATATGACTACCATGGGACTAGTGCCTGGGCTGAGGGTGCCGTTGAAATTCAAAGCTCCAACATTTGACAAATATAAGGGGGATACATGTCCTAGGGTTCATGTACGTTCTTATTACAAAAGAATGTCTGCATACTCTGATGACGAGAAGATGCTTATGCATTTCTTTCAAGACAGTTTATCAGGACCATCGCTGGAATGGTACATGGGGCTGGAGCCCACCCAAATTAGAAGCTGGAAAGAATTGGCCGATGCTTTTGTTAAACATTACCAGTATAATAGTGACTTGGCGCCAAACAGGGTCCAGCTGCAGAGTTTGTCTCAGAAGAATGGTGAGAGCTTCAAGGAGTATGCGCAGCGCTGGCGTGATATTGCGGCTAGGGTTCATCCCCCTTTGGTTGAAAGAGAGTTGATTGATATGTTTATTGGAACATTCTCTGGAATGTATTACGACAAATTGCTTAATGTCTCGATGGGCAGTTTCTCCGACATGATTCTCATGGGAGAACGGATTGAAAACGGAATTAAGATTGGAAAGATTCGGGCAGGTGAATCCACCTCAGCTGGAGGTGCAAGGAAAGCCTTTGGTGGAAGGAGACAAGGCGACGCCAGTGCGGTATATGGTGGTCGAGGTCGTGGAAGAGGTAGGAATCAGTATCAGCTACAGCAAGTTGCTAGTGTTACTATCCCGATACCTCAGCAAAAACAACAACAACAACAACAACAACAACAACAACAACAACAACAACGGCCACAATAGCCGCAGCAACAGAGAATGCACCCTGCTCAGCGTAGAATTCAAGAGGGTAGGCCAAAGAGAGTATTTGAAGCACCTCCTTCAACTTATGTTGAACTTCTTCAAACGCTGTTGGGTTTGAATCTGGTTGAAAAGAGAACGATGGCCCCGTTGACGGGCACTCCTCCATTTGGTTTTGACGCTAGTAAACATTGTGATTTTCATTCCGGGGCTCCCGGACATGATATTGAAGGTTGCCATGCTTTCAAACATAAGGTTCAAGATTTGCTTGATAGTAAAGCCATTAACTTCGGTCAGGACGGTCCCAATATTGTACAACAACCCATGCCGAATCATGGAGCGAATGCTATCATAACGGAAGAGAATTTGAACTTGGTTATGGATGTGAATGAATTGAAGACGCCGTTAAGTTGTGTCAAAAGCAGATTGTTGAAAGGGGGTGTATTCCCCGGATGTGATGAATATTGTCTGGATTGCTGGACCCAACCAGAGGGTTGCGCTGATTTGAAAAGAGGTATCCAAGCCATGATAGATGAGGGGGGTTTTCAATTTGATCGGACTGCTGTCGAGAAGCCTGTTGAGGCATTGTTTGAAAAGCAGGATGAGGTTGCAACGGTTACGATCCCAAGGAAGACTATTACGATATCGGCGCCCGCCAAGCGGCCGACTATCGCAATAACAAAAGCAGGACCTATTCCTTTTGAGAGTACAAAAGCTGTTCCATGGACATGTGGGTTAGAAGCGTATTGTAATGGAGAAAAGATTGAGGTGAATAGCCGGCCGGTAGGGGCAGTTGACAATGTTGTTGGAACGGGAGGCATGACCCGTAGTGGAAGAATATTCACCGCACCAGAAGTTGAAGCAGAGAAAATTGCTAAAGGCAAAGCCAAGGTGAATGAAAGTGGACCATCCCAGTTGAAAGAGAAAGACACGTCGCTCAAGGACATAGAAGAGTTCATGAGGCTAATTCGCAAGAGCGATTATAAGATTGTTGAGCACTTACAACAGACACCCTCAAAAATTTCAATCCTATCTTTGTTGCTTTGTTCTGAGGCTCATCGAAATGCTTTGTTGAAGATATTGGACACGTCATTTGTACCTCAGGAGGTTTCTGTCAACCAGCTAGAGGGGGTACTGGCACATGTCAATGCTGGACATAGTTTGGGTTTCACTGATTTTGATCTAACACCCAGAGGCTGAGAGCATAATATGGCTTTGCACATATCGGTGGAGTGCCGGGGCACCGTAATGTCGCACATTCTTGTGGATACCGGATCATCTCTGAATGTATTGCCTAAGAAGGCCATGATGAAGTTAGATATCCGGGGAATTATTTGCATGCCAAGTGACTTGGTTGTGAGGGCGTTTGATGGAACGAGAAGGTCGGTGTTTGGATCGATAAGGTTGTCGTTGCAGGTCGGGCCAGAAATATTCGACGCTGAATTTTATATCATGGATATTCATCCAGCTTATAGCTGTTTACTTGGGCGTCCATGGATACACTCTGCAGGGGCTGTGACGTCCATGCTGCATAAGAAGCTTAAGTTTGAAGCCGGTGGTGGCATCGTTATTATTTGTGGGGAAGAGGACATCTTGGTCAGTCATCTCTCATCATTCAAGTATGTTGAAGTGGATGGAGAAATCCACGAAACGCCCTGTCAAGCCTTCGAAGGGTTGCAAATCAAAGACAAGTCCAGTGTTCCCAGCAAAGTGTCAGAGGTTGCTGTGGCTTCGTACAAAGACGCTCAAGCGTTGGTTCAGACTGGTGAGACCAAGAGTTGGGGTCAAGTGTTGGAAATTCCTGTTAAGATGGACAAGTTTGGTTTAGGGTATCGCCCTACATCGTCACCTTCCGCATCAAGCGCGCCCAAGCTCAAAGGACCGATGGTGATTACTCCAAAGGGAGCCTGCCTTGAGACGATTAATGTTGTTTCCAACTCTGAAGACGGAGATAGTGATTGCGACATGGACGCATGGATCAAGCCTAGCGTGCCAGGACAGAGTCTCTGCCACTGGTCCATCCGGGAAATTGTCCCAGTGACTACAAAACAATAATGATTTGTTTTCTTGATTATTGTATAATCCTGTGTCCTACCCGGGGCATAGTGATTTTGTTTTAGGGCCACCTGCTTATGTGTATGCACTGTTTAATCATTGAATAAAGGCGTTTTTCTCATACAAATTTTGTGTTCCCTGTTTTTCCTGTTTTTATTTTAACAATAAATGGCAACGTGGTTATGAGCCTCGTTTGCACTCATTTGAAGCATTTAACCATTTCCTTTGCAGGATTCATATTTCAGATGACACCGAACACGAACTTCCTATGACTCGCTTTGACTTTGAGCACCCAGTATTTCAAGCTGAGGAAGAGATTGTTGAGGATAGAGACTTGCCAGAAGAGCTGACTCGACTGTTGAAACAGGAAGAAAGAATCATTCTGCCTCATTAGGAAGAGATTGAGATTATCAACATGGGGTCTGAGGGAGTTGTCAGGAACATCCGGATAGGGGCTGCACTACAAAGCGACATCAAGCAGGGTCTGATTGAGATGTTGCAAGAGTACAGTGATATCTTTGCTTGGTTGTACGAGGATATGCCAGGATTGGATACTGACATGGTTGTTCATCGTCTGCCATTGCGAGAAGAATGTTCGCCTGTTAAGCAGAAACTCAGAAGAACCAGACCAGATATGTCTGTGAAGATTAAGGAGGAAGTTCAGAAACAGTGGAATGTTGGTTTCCTTGCTGTTACAACTTATCCCTCATGGGTCGCCAATATAGTACCGGTACCAAAGAAAGACTGTAAGGTACGAATGTGCGTAGACTATCGTGATTTGAATAGGGCGAGCCCAAAGGACGACTTTCCTCTTTCTCATATCGATGTGCTGGTCGATAACACTGCTCAATTCTCCATATTCTCCTTCATGGATGGCTTCTCGGGCTATAATCAGATAAAAATGGCGCCAGAAGACATGGAGAAAACAACCTTCATTACCCCATGGGGAACATTTTGTTACAAAGTGATGCCCTTTGGTTTGAAGAACGCTGGGGCAACATATCAACGTGCTATGACGACGCTCTTTCATGACATGATGCATAAAGGGATCGAGGTTTATGTTGATGATATGATTGCCAAATCCCAGACGGAGGAAGAGCATTTGGTTAATCTGCTGAATTTGTTCAAGAGGCTTAGGAAATTCAGGCTAAGGCTGAATCCTAACAAGTGCACCTTCGGGGTGAGATCCGGTAAACTATTGGGGTTTATTGTGAGCGAAAAAGGAATTGAGGTTGATCCTGCTAAGATAAAAGCAATACAAGAAATGCCAACGCCTAAAACAGAAAAAGAGGTGCGTGGGTTTTTAGGGAGGTTGAACTACATTGCTCGGTTCATATCTCACCTAACCGCTACATGCGAGCCATTATTCAAATTGTTGAAAAAGAATCAGGCTGTGACTTGGAATGAAGATTGTCAAAGGGCATTTGAAAAAATAAAAGAATATTTGCAGGAACCTCCAATATTGATACCCCTAGTAGCCGGGAGACCATTGATTATGTATTTGACGGTTCTTGAGGAAAGTATGGGTTGTGTTCTCGGTCAACATGACGAGACCGGACGTAAAGAGCATGCGATTTACTACTTGAGTAAAAAGTTCACAGATTGTGAATCCCGTTACTCAATGATTGAAAAGACGTGTTATGCGCTAGCCTGGGCTGCCAAACGTTTGAGACAGTACATGTTAAACCATACAACCATGCTAATTTCAAAGATGGATCCGATCAAATACGTATTCGAAAAGCAAGCACTCTCTGGGAGAATTGCTCGATGGCAGATGGTGCTGACAGAATATGATATTCAGTATGTTTCTCAAAAGGCTATCAAAGGTAGTATTCTGTCAGAGTACCTAGCGGAGCAGCAAATTTAAGATTATCAACCAATGAGGTTTGAGTTTCCTGACGAGGATATCATGTACTTGAAAATGAAGGATTGTGATGAGCCGTTGTCGGATGAAGGTCCAGAGTTGGGTTCCAAATGGCAGTTGATATTTGATGGCGCTGTTAATTCCTACGGTAGTGGAATAGGGGCAATTATCACTACTCCTCAAGGGACGCACATTCCCTTTACTGCCAGATTGACCTTTCCAGTTACCAATAATGAGGCTGAATATGAGGCGTGCATCATGGGTCTTGAGGAGGCTATTGATTTGAGAATCAAATATCTTGATGTATGCGGGGACTCTGCTCTAGTGGTCAACCAGATTAAAGGAGAATGGGAGACGCGGCAGCCCAATCTGATACCCTATATGAATTATGCAAGGAGATTGTTGCCTTTCTTTGATAAAGTAGAATTGCATCACGTGCCACGAGCAGAAAATCAGATGGCCGACGCTCTTGCGACGTTGTCTTCAATGTATAAAGTTAACTTCTGGAATGAGGCTCCCAGGATTGTTATCTCTCGCCTTGATAGGCCTGCCTTCATATTCGCCATTGAGGAAGCATTCGATGGCAAACCGTGGTATTTTGATATCCAGCATTTCCTGAAGACCAAAGAGTATCCGGCTGGGGCATCCAGTCGAGATCAGAAGACTCTTAGGAGATTGTCTGGCAATTTTTATTTGAATCCGGATGGCGTCCTGTACAAGAGAAACCACGACTTGGTGTTGTTGCGGTGTTGTCATACCCCAAATTTGTCCTACTTCGGTATTTAATGAATGTCTTACTGCCACATGACTTCTGGCCATGATTCTCTAAGATTTCGTTTATAAAGACTTTGTGTGTACTCATTGTAGTAATAATCCCTGGCAATTTATGCTGAATTCTTGTGGGAGGAGCGGGCCTCCAGCCCCTTGTACCCAAACTCATGTGTGTCCTCGTTCTCACGATCAGACAGACATGAAATAGTCACAAGAAATTTAAACCTGGTTTCAACTTTGTTACAAACTTCTCTAAGGTTGTTTAAGCATCGCTACAAGTTGCTTGTTATGATATGCAAGTTATTCAAAAATACTTCACATGATGCTTCTCAACACGGTCGACTTAGCCTCCAATTTTGTTTGAATTGATTGCAAGCGTCAAGCCTTGTTTGGATTCTAAATCAGTTTGTGACAAACTTATATTTAGCTCGTCGATTTCAAATCATAATTGAATTAAAAAAATCAGTTTATGACAAACTTAGATTTAGACTGTAAACTTCAAGTCATGTGGAGATTTTATGCAAGACATAATTTGAGTTTGTGTCAAGCTACAATGAGAGGGCCAAGACATAATCAGGACGTGATCGAAACATGTGCTGAATTTGAGTCATGCATAATTAAAGTTAAGATCATTTTTCAAGTCACAAGAAAGATTACGATGTTCATATACTGCGAAACACTTGGGGTTTGATACAAAACTGGTCCCGTACGTATAGACATACTTCTTTTCGAAATACAATTAACAATCTATGAGGATCAAATTAGTAAGTCGCCAATGGAGTTGTTTCTGTAAAGCATTAAACCTATACTATTTAAAAGGAGAAGCTATGGCCCATTCATGTGAGGCCCATTGCCTAAGGAAAATATATAAACAATTGTTATCAAAATAAGGAGAGTACATGATCATGAAGGGATTATGCACCGCTCCACCAGCATTGCAGTACCGGCCAACACAAGGTACATATGCAAGTTATTAATAAAAACATGTGCAAGTAATACCAAGACCAAAGCCTATTTTACATTTGTATCCATTTTCACTCTCTTCTTCGTTTTCCCTTCTCTACAAAATTGATTAAATCTTCCACAAAACTGAAAAAACAGAGCCACACATTCATCACTCATCGAGTTTCGGAAATGCACCACGTGGGTAGTGTAGGGAACCCAAATAATTCAACTCACCCACGCAAGGAAAAGAGATTGACATATGTGTTGAATGATTCTGATGACACAGCATTGTGCAGGCATAAATTGCTTGGCTGTACTTCAGTCCGAATCATCTGATGAGTCTGATTTTCTTTCCACCGGAAGTCGTGATGGCAAACTAAGAAGGTGGGCACTATCTATGGATGCAGCGGCATGCTCTGCGACCTTTGAATCTCACTTGGATTGGGAAAATGTACTAGGACGCTCTGCCAAACTCACTAAGGAAAATGTATCAGGATCTTCAGACTCTATGTTAAGGCTTTGGAATCTCGGTCAGCAATGGTGTGTGCATTCTTATGCCGTTCATACAGATTCTGCTTGGGCTCCTCCTTGAACAACTCGGCTACAAAAAAAACATTAAAAATCAGAGTATTGACTCTCTTGACATCCAAAACAGATTCAAATACTTTGACCATTTTGTAATTCCATCAAAACCTTCGTGTATCGATTTCCTATGGTGACACCTGAAATGATTGTGAATGCAAAATTGAAATGGCAACATCACATATAGGACTCACAAAAAGGATTTATTATTCAAAAGGATGATGATGTTGTTAAAGAGGCTTACAATCTGCCCTTGCTTCCCTTAGCAAATGGCAGTTTTTGCATCATTTTTGGAAGCATCAAAAGGAAATTCATACTCCATTTGTGATGAATTAGAGTACAAGCTGCTGCAACCTGTTTCGGACAGAGTAATTGATCGCAGTGTTCCTTCCAACATATTGAGCAGGCTCTCTGGTGTTGCAATGTCTTCAAATACTAACCTTGCTCCTTTCAGTATTCAATATTTTGTTTAGTTATTCCCTGCATTTATGCCAAGCTGACTCCATGTTGCAGTTTCCCCTCCATCAAACATCATCAAGAGTCTCCAAATGCGGTATTATCGAGAAGATGTCCAAGCCGATTCACAACCTTACCTTCAACCGCCTTCAAGATTCCCACTCCTTAATCCTATAACCGAAACCTGCATCAGTTCAAAATGACTGAGTTATGGGAGAACAAACACGATAAGAGGTGCCATAAATGATTCAATAACTACCTCTCCCAAAATTATGCTTGCCTCATGTGTTGAAACATAAGAATTGAAGAAGTCCACAATACTGTGATCACATGAGCCCAGAATTCTCAGCAGATGCCAGATGGTTCACTAAAATGTTGATGCTTCTATTCAGCTACATGCTCCAAACTCCTGCTAGGGTATCCTTAGAAGCCTAGCCGCCTTTCACAATCAAGTTCACATTGATGTCCATTGTGCAAGTTAAAGCTCCTGGAGCTTGAGACCTTCGAATAACAAGCAGCACGCAAGGAAAAGTTGGCGCGAGTTCGTTATTGGTCTTTCCCCTCGTCGTATCAAACCATTGTAGTGCTAAGTCCCCCACGAGCGCATACATCAATAAAAGGTGGTTAGTACAATATACAAGCCATAATCAGTTCACAATGCAAAAAAAAAAAAAAACAATGAGATCCCTCGTTTCAACAGAGCAGCCATGGTGAAGGGTCCTGGTCTCTACACCGACATCTGCAAGAAAGCCAGAGATCTGTTGTGCAAGGATTATCACAATGACAAGAAGTTCACTATCAAACACTTACTCACCTATTGGAGTTGCTATAAAATCCTCAGGAACAAAAAGTGTTATTGGAACTAATGCTCTTGCTTTGGTGATGATCTTTCTTTTGATAACCAAACTTGGGGTACTTACAAAATCTAAAGCTGCTGTTGAACTTTGTCAAAGATGACTTGGTTGGGCCATTGACTCTAAATGAAAAAAAGGTGATCATTGGTTAGTATAAGAAGGCCAACAACAATATACCATTTACTCCAAAAGCAACACACAAAAAGAGAGAAGTGCATTAGGAGATATAACAAGAGTTATGTGCTTCTATCAAGAAGTTAATAATAAGAACATGCCACAACAGTAAGGGATGCGCAATGAGACGCTTAAGATTGAATCCCGGATTTACCTGCCAAGCTCCGCAAGGTGCCTTCCGCCACTGCCAATGGCTCAAGCTACAAACTTCATGAGGCTTCACGCTGGTTAAGCAATCCTCATACGGAAGGATGATTAATATAATCTACAAAGATATTCAAATTAAGGCTATTAGCACACCACAACTATTCCTTACAAACTCAAATGCATAAAGAACTTGCAAAACACCAAACCACCACTCTAACCTCATTCATTATTTCTCCACAACTTTTCAACTCAATATCATGGCATCTAACAAGAAGATCAAGATCGGTATCAAACAGATTTGGAAGAATTGGTCGTTTGTTCGTAAGAGTTGCTCTTCAAAGAAACGATGTTGAACTCGTTGCCATCAACAATCCTTTCATCACTACTGATTACATGACATATATGTTCAAGTGGACTTTGTTCATGGCCAATGGAAGCATTTTGAATTTAAGGATAAAGACTCTAAAACCCTTCTTTTCGGTGAGAAGGAAGTTGTTGTTTTCGGAACTAGGAACCATGAGGAGATCCCATAGGGTGAAGTTGGAGCTAACTTTGTTGTTGAGTCTACTGGTGTTTTCACTAACAAGGATAAAGTTGTTGCTCGTCTGAAGGGTGGTGCCAAGAAAGTTGTCATTTATGTCCCTGCAAAAATCATTTCAAACGATAAGATGTCTCGCAATACAATAACTATGATAAAAAACAGTCTGCATAATAAGTCATGAGGGAAGAAGTAAGAGCAAAAATTCAAGAATCATGTTGAGTCAGCCAAAAACCATACATCAGCAACAACAATAGCAGTAAAAATGGTACATTTTACGTGTGGTAAAAATTCAGTGAAAAAACAGATTTTGCAAAAATACTACAGACAAAAACAAAGAATGAGTCACTACCCCTGGTCCCCACAAAATCCTTGGGCAAAACCTCTCTAACGGCATTGCAGGTCTGCAGCTCACCACCTCACACACTTGAGAGCATATTCCTCCCAAAAATCCCTAAGTTCACACGCACCAAAACCCTAAAAGCCTCCTATAAATAGAACCAATCATTAGCTCAAAAAGAGGAAGAAAAAAAACCTAACGATACTCTGCCAAAATACAATCCCAACCTATCCAAGAGCTCAGATTCTCAGAAAGCTTATTATAGTTTTACATTGAAACTCTAAGATAGTGAGCTCGACCAAAACCCCACATTCAAGGTGTAAACATTTTGCAGCAAAATCACAGCCAGAACACGAAAAAAAAGCATATAGCAATAACATAAAGGAGTGGAACACAGTGAAAACATCACACTAACCTCTTTGAGGAATTGGCTTGGTCAGAAAGCTCGCCGGAACTTTAAACTCAGGTAAGGCCTTTTTCCATCTCTTCTTTATTTGATGTTTCTGACCATGACATGCTTCGAAGCGTATAACTACTCTTAAGTTCCTCCCTGTTCGTTTGAATCTAGAATTAGGGTTGAGAATCTTCATGTAGTTAACCCTCACGCATTTCTAAATCTTGTGTGAGGGATTTGAGGTTTTTTTTTCCCGTTTTGTTCATAAGTGGTCGTAGTAGCAGGGATTTGGTTTAATGGGTTGTTGGTCTCATGTCTCTCTTGAGAAGGAAATGAAGAAGAAAGGGCGTTATAAGCTGAGAGAGAGGCGAAAATGAATAGGACCGATGGGATTTAAAAACTTATTTTGAAAATATGGTTTCATTTGGCATTGATTAAGTTTTTGTCTGTTTGTTATAAGTACTGACTCTTTAATATAATTGATAGAATTAAGGGTGTTTCAAAACATAGCAAGATTAATGTTGACCCTCGCGTTACCCGAGGCCAGTAACCGTTGGTTTTATGGATGCTATTTAAAATTGGAATTAATGTGTGGCAGTAGCTATTTCTATTACTAGGCATGTGTAGGGTCAGTAGCAGTTAGGGTAGAGTGATCTTTTCTTTTTGTGTTATTGGGCCTAATAAGTCTGTTAAGAAGTAGGTTAGGATTATCATAATCTTATCCCTAAGTTTTTCTCAACCATTTAATTAATTTTTGTTAATTAAAATACTTAAGTGATTATTTGTTAGATTCAATTATAATTATTACAATTCAATTCATTTTATAACACTTAAATAACATTTATTTACTTAGATCTTTACTAATTCTTCAATTTTTCTATATAAGACACTTCAAAATATTTTATTACGAAAGTAGTGGACTTTCGGGGTCTAGCATCCCTTGAGTCCTTGAACAACCGCTCTCGAGGCGCACGCTCTTGAGTTGTGGTTGTTATGTCTTTTGGTTTCCAAAACTTGTTTTTTTATTCAATTTAATTAAAGTTTTTGAAAAGATATTTCAAAAATAATTTTTATTAATTAGATATTCCAAATATTCATTTTTTTTAAAAATAAAATACATTTTAAAATTATTACCAAATTGATATTTTAAATATTAAACTTTTCGAAGATTATACTTTATCTAAAACTTTTTTAAGATATTAAACTTTCTTTTAAAAAAAATTAAATATGACTAGCTTTTCTCAAAATCTTTTTATAAGCAATTGATTAATTAATTTTATATATGAAAATTAAACTATTTTTTCTTAATCAAATTTTAAAATGATTGAATTCTTGGATCTCGCCTTCCTTGGATTTTTAAGCGATCGCTCTCGAGGTGCACACCTTGAATTGTGATCCTTTTGATCTTACATTTCTAGAATACCTAGCGCGCCTAGTTCGAGTACGCTAATCCATTCAAATTATTATTTATTTTTAAATTAAATCATGAAAGAATCGAGTTCTTGGAGTCGCGCATTCCTCGAATTCGAGAATGACTACTATTGAGGCGTACGCCTTGAATGGTGTGTCGTTCGAACTTTTGTTTCTAAAATAACTCCTTTAATTATTTGGACCAGTATTTATTGTCCAACAAACATATTTCATAATTAATGGAATGAAAAAGATGTCGTTGGGATCTAGCATTTCAACGATATCCCGACTAATCAGTTACGAGGCTGACGTCTCGCTTATCGAATAGTCGTCATTCCTCCTAAATTTTCAACCCGTCTTAACTCGTTCCTCATCCTTGTGCGATCGAGTCTAAACCCTAGTATGTTTGTAAACCGTGCGTTAAATTCAAACTATTTTCTTAATTAAACTACGAAAGAATTGAGTTCTTGGAGTCTTGCACTCCTTGAATTCTTGAGTAACCACTCTTAGGGCGTACGCTTTAGGTTGTGGTTCGCTCGACCTTTCGTCTATAAAATATATGCCCTAACTATTTGGACAAATATCGTCATTGTCCATTCAAATACAATTTCATAATTAATTGAATGAAAAAGGTGTTGTTGGGATCTAGCATTCTAATAATATCCCGATTAATTGATTGCGAGGCCGACGTCTCGTTTATCGAGTAGTCGCCATTCTCCCTTAAAATATTCAATCCAACTCTCTTCTCTCGCCCTCGTGCGATTTAAACTTTCTCAAACATATTCCGTAATTATTCGAATGAAAAAGGTATCGTTGGAATCTAGCATTCCAATAATGCCCCGATTAATTGATTGCGAGGCTGACGGCTCGTTTATCGAATAGTCGTTATTCTCCATCAAATAACCTAACCAAACTCCTCTTTCTCGCCCCCGCGTGATCGAAACCCTAAATACATGTTCAGTCATTCCAACTCTTTTCTCGCCCCCGTGCGATTGAATCTTTCTTAAACACTAATTCCTCGCCCTCGTGCGATTTCCAACTCAAATAACTTTCCCAAAGAACATTGTTTAGACCTTTCTTCCGCGCATAACAAACTAGTGCTTCAGCCTCCCCTAGCGAGCAGACAAGCCAACGTTTAGCAGTTAGAATGTGACCTAAACACTCGTTCGTTTACCAACCCTTTTACCGTAGTTACCCGAACTACGGCTGCTCTGATTCTTCATTCCCTCTTGAATGTAAGATACGTAGGCATAAGATTGTGATGATCTTGGCAAGCATAATTCCCACCTTTACCCGTAGTCCCACAAACTACGAATGCTCTGATTTTCCACTTCTTACAAGTGAAGATATGTAGGCACAAGGGCCCCTATCCTTGGCGAGCACCCTATCTTAAAACCACCCATTCCCCCCTATAGGAGAAACCTTAGAAGAAAACTAACAAGCGTAACTAACTTTACTCTCGAATCGATCAAGAGGTTCCCGTTGAGTACAACGGACGTAGAGGGTGTTAATACCTTCCCTCTGCGTAACTGACTCCCGAACCTAGAATATTGGTTGCGATGACCATGTTCTTATCTCCTTAAAGGTTTTATCGATATTTTCCTATTCCATCCCTGGAATGAATAAAGTTCGGTGGCGACTCTGTTTCGAATAGTATTTTCCGCGTCCATAGCGAGGATCGTATTTTTCGAGGTACGATAGATGGCGACTCTACTAGGGAGCGCATTGCCCTATGCAAGAGAGAGTCAAGCCTAACTTGACTCGATTCGAGAGTACTAACCTTTTGCTTAACTGTTTTCTTTATGTTTATTTTCTCCTATTGTTTATTTCTTGTTTTCTCTTTCTATCGTATGCTGTTTATTATATCTGCCTGCTGCATTCGGGGATAGCATTGCAAGTAAAGCTCTACACCCGAGCTTTGGAAAAATAAGAGAGAAAACATAGTTTAGAATTGGTAGTAATTAGTGTTAGTCCCCAAGGACTCGCTCCTTGTGTGCCTAGCATGAAAGCTCCTCCAGAATAGACCTTTTCGTAGATCCTATCGTAACGCAGCTAGCCTGTTGCACGATTTGATTCATGAAGGGTCCATGACTCTGTGAACCACTCTTAGAACCAATTTCTATATTGGTAGTCGTGTAATGTTAGTCTCCGAGGACCCGCTCCTCGTGTGCCTGACATGAGGACTCCGCTCAAGAGAGACCCTATCGTACTCTCGTTATAATACAGCTAGCCTGTTGCGTAATGTTGATGCGATCGGTGTCCGTGATCCTGGGAACCTTATCCATCAACATAGAAGCTATCCCGTGAGTGGGTCTATGGGTACAGAATCTAGAACTTGCCTTGTATAGTCTACCGGTTAGGGCGCTTTGACCTGCTTATGTTTTCCTGGATCTTGTTTGTGCCTGCATTGCATTCTCATTTCATTTGCATTGCATATCATCTTCCAAAACCAAAAAGCTCATCCATCCTTTGTCCATAATCTGCAGTTGATTTCCCGACACCCGTATCGGACTTGAAGCAGCTTTTGGAAGAATCATGAGTTCAAAAGAGCAGAACCAGTTTGCATCAAGAGCAGATGTTGACTTAATGAAGAACCAGTTGGACCAGCTTGTGGATGCTATGTTAGCCTTGGAAAGGAGAGAGAACAACCCTCAACGGCCTATAGTCACTGAGAACGTCATACCTCAGCCTGTGCGGATTCCTGTTGAGAACCATGTTATACAAGAGCGTCACACTATTCATGATGAACATACCTCGTCTCTTGATGCTGTTGAGTACCATAGCTTCGCATTCACTACGCCGAATTCTCAAGTGGCAAGCCTGGAGGGGAATAATGAACGACCTTAGGATGTTGAGTTTGCTGAAAGATGTCGTGTGTTGAAAGAGAAAATTGAAACCATGATGGGGCGTGATACTTCTGAGTTGAATGCCTTGGACCTGTGTTTGGTACCCGGGCTTGTAATACCTCCAAAGTTCAAAATGCCAAATTTTGAGAAGTACAAAGGAGATAGCTGTCCGAAGCAACATTTGGTAATGTTTTGCAGAAAGATGACCTCATATGCTCACAACGATAAACTTATGATTCACTGTTTCCAAGACAGTTTGAATGGGGCATCGCTAAGTTGGTACATGCAGCTAGAGAGTAGCCATATCCAATCATGGTCGAACTTAGCCAATGCCTTTGTGAAACAATACCAATACAATCTTGATGTGGCTCCCAACCGCATACAGTTGCAAAGCTTATCTCAAGAGGAGAACGAATCCTTCAGAGGGTATGCTCAGAGATGGAGAGAGATAGCTTCTTACGTTCAACCATCGCTCTTAGACAGGGAATTGGTTGACATGTTCATAAAGTCTTTACAAGAACCATACTTGGAAAAGATGATGGCCAATGGGACATCCAACTTCTCTGATTTGGTATCAGTAGGAGAACACATTGAGAGCCATCTCAAGAGTGGAAAGGTTCAAGGCGTCTCGAGCATCCCAGCTAGTGAAAATGAATCAGTTGTTAGCTCCCAAGAGGAAGAAGAGGATGAAATTAATACAATTTGGGACGCTACACAGCCTCCATCCTCGGTACCTTGCCTTCAGTACCTAAGCATCTCAACTGTTAAAACTCAACAATCCTATGGGTCTACCTGTGGGACTCCGGTCTCTTCACATGGTCAATATCCTCCTATCAATAGAAATCCCCATTATCAACAGCAGGTTGCACATCAACATGCTCCGCAACGACGACATTACTATAATCAAAGACCAAAGAGACACTTTGATCCATTACCAATGCCATACAATCACGTGCTACCACGTTTGATTAGTAGTGGACTGATAGTGCCAAAGGGCTTGGATCCTGTGATCCCACCATACCCATCGGGCTTTGACACCAATGCACGATGTGGCTACCATGCTGGCGCAATGGGGCATTCAACAGACAATTGCAAACAGTTCAAGAATAAGGTTCAAGATCTGATCGAGTCCAAGCTAATCTCGTTCATGAAGGTGAGATAATACTTAGAAGGGGGGGGGGGGGAGGGGGTTGAATAAGTATGGAAAATTAAGACTTGAAAATAATCACACAATTATTTTTATCCTGGTTCGTTTAACAACTACTCCAGTCCACCCTTCCTAGAGTAATTTTCCTTTCTCAACAAGGACTTAATCCACTATTAAATCAAACTGATTACAATAGTATCACCTAAGAACAACAGTTCTTAGTCTTCTCAAGAGCTACTGATTCCAACTGAATCCTCTTAAGGAATATCCTTTACAATCAATGTAAATTAAATACAAGAGTTTTAATGCTTCTAAAAAGCTTTTATCACAACAGTGATTTTTCTCTTAAGTTTAAGTACAATGAGATTCTATGAAGAATAAGAATGAGAGCTTTTAGAATATTATGATTTCTTTTCAGCAAGTGTGTAACTGAAGAAAGTAGTGAAGTTCCCTTTTTATAGGCAGCTGAACCATGCAAGCTGAACGTTGAAAAGAGAGTCCCAAAAGGTCTGAGCCTTTTTGTCTTCACATCAACTGACCTTTCCTAGAAGTAGATGGCACAGAGAAATCCTTTTTGTCTGTGTAAATGTGTCTAGCACAAATAAGGAAAGAGACGTTGAATAGCTCCAACGGATATATTCTTGAAAATTACTTCTTCAATTTCAGCAAGTTCTTCAGAGTCTGAATGGATCAGAGTCTTCTAATGAGATTCAGAACTATGATGTATCAGAGTCTTCTGCAGCGTGTGTGCTTCTAGCGTGTTGATCATCAGAGCATTTTGACACAGAACTTCAATACTTGGCAGCGTAGGTACTTTCAGAAACTTCTGTAGACTAATGCTTTGAGAAACTCTTCAATTAATATTCTTCTATTCTTCAGATGCTTCAGCTTCAGATGCTTCTGATTATCTTCAGATGCTTCTGACTCAGAATGTTCTGGAGCTTCTTTCTTCAGATCCTTCTGGAGACAACGCTCAGGATCTTCTGTAAGGAGCAAACAGATTCTTCTGTAAGGTGCATCTGGCGCTTCAGAGTCAGAATAACTTCTTGTATTCAAGGCAGATTTGCTTCTAGAGAGTTAATATAATTTCAATCTGCAGTAAAACTCTCAAACAAATTTTAGAGTATATAATTCTTAAATATAAATTTCCTAACAGTTATCATCAAAACAAAGAGTAATTATTAAGAACCAATCTGTGTTCTAACAATCTCCCCCTTTTTGATGATGACAAAAAGTATCAGAAATTTTATTTAATTGAACATAAAGAATTATAACTCCCCCTGAGATGATGAATCTCCCCCTGAGTTAAATATGAAAAAGGAATAGAAACTTCCCTTTTTATCTTGAGTAATCTTCAGAGTCAGATCTTGTTTGTCATTGTAATAATTTAGGGTCACAATATCTTGCAGATATGAGATTCAGAGTTTGATAAAGGATAAATGATCTGAGAGACTCAGAGATCCTTTTATAGAGTGTTCTTATCAAATGTTCTGAAATGGTCAATTTAAATATTAGAAAGAATAGATATGTCTGAAGATTCATTCTAGTGAAATTATATTAAATAGTTCAAATCTTTATTTTCTCCCCCTTTTTTGTCATAAGCAAAAAGTAAAAACTTTTAATAAAGACAAATAAAAGGAACAAGTAATAGATAATTCAATGGAGAAAAACTGATTCATTTAACATAACAAAGCAGGAGTACATAGGTAAATATCAGAAGATATAACAATAAAGTTCAGATGCAAAACAACAGATGCACAAACATGAGAAAAAAATCTAAGAGTGTTTTGACAAAAGCATCTTCAATAGGTCTGTGATCTCAGATGATGATTGCTCTTGCTTTGACATCCACTTAGTCATTGTCTCATTCTTCTCATCTTGTTTTGACATCCACTCTGACATGTCCTCAGATTTCTTGTCTTGCTTCGCCATCCAAGATTTTATTTCAGATTGACCAGCTTCCAGAGCAGCAATCTTGTCACCAAAATCTGGATTTTCTGTCTTTATCTCTGATGAAGAAGGTGGAGGTTCTGCAGCCTGAACAGAGTCAATTGCCATAGGTTCTGGAGATCCTGAAGAGGGTTCTACTAGAGTCATAGTCAATGTATTGGCAGTTGGTTCTGGTGGAGGAGGAGGAGGAGGAGGAGCATCCAAACAAAGCAGAGGTTCAGTCTTGTTTACAATCCAGAATTGAGTTCTATCAGCTCTGAGCTTTGCATCATCAGAACAGATGTTCTTCAGATTAGAAGCTACAATGTTGAATCTATTGATAAATCCTTTCCAGATGATGTTAGTTTCATTTGCATCCATAGTTTCAGAGCATCTCTTCTGAACAGTACCTAAAGACATTTGTATTTCTTGCAAAAACGTTTGAAATAAATGTTCAATATTAAGTCTGGGTGGTGGTTTAAGCAAGGTTTCCAGAGTCATTTGTTTAGGTTTGGGAGTTGGTGGTATCAGTGATTTTGGGATGGAAATCAGAGGAGGGGGATAATATGGAATGAAAGGAATCTCTGGTTTTTGTGGTAAGGATCTGTTTAAAGCATTAAGCAGATTTGGTTGTGGTCTTGTGCGTGGGTAAACAACATCAAAGGTTTCAGAGGAGTATGGTATGAAAGCAGATGTTGATGGTTTATCAGATGCAACTGTGTTATCAGATGCAGGATGCAGAGCTGAAACAACAGCTTTACCAGATGTAGCAGATATGGTTGCTAAGGATCCTTCATTGTTCATAGATTGAATATATGAAAGGATCACAGATGGAAGAGCTTGTCTGAGTTTAGGTTTCAGAGGTTTCAAGGGTTCAGAAGGTTCAACTCTATCATAAAAATCTTTTAGTTTGAAACCATAAGATAAATTATGATAAAGAGAAGACACTTGGGCACAAGATAAACCAGATGATGAAGGATTGGAAGTGGGAACAATCATCTCAGATGAAGGTGCAGGTGGAGGCATAGGGTCTGGAATGGGAGTTTTAGAAGGTAAGGTTGATTCAGGTTCAGGTTCATGTACAGGGTATTTGTCAGATGGATTAATTAGAAAATCTGGATGAATTTCTGATTCAGATGAATTTGAGGATGTTGTAGGTGTACAAGAGGTAGAAGAAACTTGAAACACTGTTTTTAATGGAGTGATATCAAGAACTTCTGTCTCAGGGATATGAGTAGGTTCGGAAGGAGTATCAGATTGTTGGGATGGTGGTTCTGATGAAATAGGAGCAGAAGTTACTTTTGTGGGTTCAGAAGTAACAGGTGCAACAGGTTCAGAAGATGGAATGTTTGATGGTGGTATGACAGAGTCTTTTTCTGGTTGATCTTCTGTGGTTTGGTTTTATGGATGTTCAGAAGTTTGTGGTTGATTTTCTGTTTGTGGTTGATCAGAGTTTTGTTTTTCAGAAGGTTGTGGTAGTTCTGATGGTTGTGATTCTGTTTGTTGTGGTTCTGTTGGTTGTGGAACTGATGGTGATGGACGTGGAATGAAGTGTTTGATGTGTATTTTGGGTTGAGGTGTTTTTGATACAGAAGTAGTGTTTTGTTTTTGAGGTGAGACAGAACTAGGGGCAGCAACAGAAGTTGTTTGAGTAACAGGTGGTTTTGGAACAGACTTAATAGTTGAATCATTAATAACAACATTTTTAGAAATAGTAGAAGTTTTAGTACCTTTTAGCTTAATCCTCTTAGCAGATGCAGAGGCAGCTTCTTTAGAATCCTTTCTTTTTAAGAGATTCTTGGGTTTCTCAGCAATCTTAGCCTTCTTCTGGACAGGTTCAGATTCTGCTGCAGGCTGAGATCTTTTCCTCTGAAGTGGAACTTCTTCTTCTTCTTCTTCTTCTCCTGCATCTGGTAGTGGTTGCTTGACAAGTTGAAACACATTGGCTGGAACAGGTACTCCTTCCTTTTTGCATTCCTCTATATACATCGGTACTATATGTCTGGGTTCTTCAGCAAAGAATAGAGGAAAGTCAGATACTGGAACCCTCTTATTCAAATCAGACATATTTAACCTCTTTGGAGCAGTAGTGAGTTCATCTACAATCTTGAGTCTCAGAAGACTTTTAGCGTTCAGAGGCTTTCCCATAATGAACTCTAATTCCTCTGTAACACCAGCATCATACAGAGCAGCCACTAAACCATTTTCAGTGAGAAGATCTGAGAGCAGCCTTCCAAAAGGTATCCAAGTCCTGATCTTCTGGCCTTTTTCTTTTACAGATTCTCTAGATGCATTAATGTGATTCCACAGATGCATGAACAAAATGTAAGGAAGATCTACCTTGTTGCTCTGACTAAGGCAGTACATAAAATAGATCTGTTCATTGTTGACATAATCTGGGGAATTTGTTGACTTCCTGTGATGTATGCATCCCATGAAGATCTTGGCCCAGATCTTGTAATCAGGCTTCAGATCTTTGAATCTGTTAGAAGCTTGTCCAGCAGTCATAACTTCCTCATAAACTTCTTCCATATCCACACGCCCAGCTGGCAAGTGGGAAACACCATCTGTTTCTTCATAACCAATCAGTCTTCTTATCAGATCCTCTGTGATGATAATCTCCTTTCCCAGCACAGATGATAAAATAAACTTAGGATACACAGATGCATGAATCCAGAATTCCTTCACAAGTAGAGGGTAAACTGGTCCAAACAACCTATCAAAGTATTTCACCCAACCTTGAGCTCTAACAATGGAGCGAAAATCAAACCCATTCTCAGCCAAAGAATCAAATTCAACCATGGATTCACACAGCACTTCTAGTTTATCAACAGGTGTAAGAAGAGTTCTCTTTGGAGGAGTATATGGAGCAGCACCTAGGTTATCTGAAGTCACAGCAACCATTGTAGATTGAAACTGTGCAGTTGTTGATGAAGAAGACGCCATTGAAGAATGCTTTTTCAAACACTTAGGTTTTGGGTTTTTATGCAGAGAGAACAAGAGATTGAAACGCATGTAAATTCTGAGAGTGAAAAGTGTGAAAGTGAATACACAACAAGTATTTATACTAAACACTTAGGCACACCAACAGTTAGAAAGAAACGCACGTTTGAGCAAGCATTAAATGAGAAATAATAAAATCATTTCAAATAATAAATGCTTCTGACAATTTTGGGGGGAAAACCAAGATATTTACTATTCAAATTTCACCTCAAACGTCTTTTCAGTTGTGTACACGCCACCTCTTCAGATTTTGTGGGACACGTGTTTGCTTGCATGCTGTTCTGAATTCTCTTAAGAAATGAAACGTTAGCCAACGTTCAGATCTTCTAAAGATGGTTAGTTCAGAGTTTCATATCAGAAATATTAATCAGAATAGAATAAATAAACAGAAGAAATACTTCAGATGAATTAAGCATTTTGCATCTGGAACAATTTGCTTCTGATAAATATCATTCTGGACAAAAATCCATACCAATATTTTTCAGAATAAAATTGAATCTATCTTCAACAAGGGGTTTTGTAAAAATATCTGCCCATTGATGATTTGTATCAACAAAGGCTAAATTTATGACTCCCTTCTGAACATAGTCTCTGATGAAATGATGCTTAATTTCTATATGTTTTGCCTTAGAATGTAAAATGGGATTCTTGGACAAACATATAGCAGAAGTATTATCACAAAAGATAGAAATGTTACTCTAAAAAATTTGATAATCTTCTAGTTGACTTTTCATCCAGAGCATCTGCGTGCTACATCCAGCAGCAGCAATGTATTCAGCCTCTGTGGTTGAAAGTGCAATTGTGGGTTGCTTCTTGCTGTACCAAGAGATTAGATTTCTTCCTAGAAATTGACAACTTCCAGAAGTACTTTTTCTTTCCACTCTGTCTCCAGCATAGTCAGCATCACAGAATCCAACTAATTTGAAATCATCAGATTTTCTGTAACACAAACCCACATTAGAAGTACCTTTCAGGTACCTTAGAATCCTCTTGACAGCTGTCAAGTGTGATTCTCTAGGATCTGATTGGAATCTAGCACACAGACAAACACTGAATAATATGTCAGGTCTAGAAGCAGTAAGATAAATAAGAGAACCAATCATACCTCTGTAGAGCTTCTGGTCTACTTTCTTACTTACCTCTTCTTTGCCAAGTGAGCTAGTAGGATGCATTGGAGTCTTTGCCAGCTTGCTGTCAGACATGTTGAATTTCTTCAGAAGTTATTTAACATACTTTGTCTGATGTATGTAGGTACATTCTGGAGTTTGATTAACTTGGATTCCTAAAAAGAATCTGAGTTCTCCCATCATGCTCATTTCAAATTCTGCCTGCATACATGTAGCAAACTCCTTTCCAAGCATAATATTTGTTGATCCAAAAATAATATCATCTACATAAATTTGACAAATTAGAAGTTCTTTCTTTATTGTTTTACAGAATAGAGTTGTATCCACTTTGCCTCTGATGAAATTCTTCTCCAGAAGAAAATTACTCAATCTCTCATACCAAGCTCTGGGAGCTTGTTTTAATCCATATAGAGATTTCTTTAATTTGAAAACATGATCTTGAAATTTTTCATTTTCAAAACCAGGAGGTTGGTGGACATAAACTTCTTCTCCTATAATACCATTAAGAAAGGCACTTTTAACATCCATCTGATACAGAGTGATGTTATTCTGTGCAGCAAAAGAAATAAGAAGGCGTATAGATTCTAACCTTGCCACTGGAGCATATGTCTCAGTGTAATCAATACCTTCTTGCTGATTGTACCCTTGAGCAACCAGCCTTGCCTTATTCCTCTCAACTTCTCCTTTCTCATTTAGCTTATTTTTGAAGACCCATTTTGTACCAATAATATTGAATCCTTGAGGTCTTTGAACTAGATCCCATACATCATTTCTGCTGAATTGATTTAGCTCTTCTTGCATGGCAATAATCCAATCATTGTCTTGCAGAGCTTCTTCTACAGAAGATGGTTCAATTTCTGACACTAGTCCAAAAAGTGATGCTTCAGATGATCTAAGAAATGATCTTGTTCTGATGGGATCATCCTTCTTTCCAATAATGACATCCTCTGGATGAGAAGCTTTAATTCTGGATGATGATCCTCTGATAGTTGACTCTTCAGAAATTTTTAGATTATTCATCTGAGAAGTTAAGGGAGTGGCATCTGGAGTTGCTTCTGGTTCCTTCACTTGAAGTTTGTCTGCTTCTGGAACTTCAGAGTCAATAAAGACTACTTCCCTATCTGCAGAGTTATCAACCTGCTTTGGCTTTTCAGAGCCAAGCTTATCATCAAATCTGACATGAATGGATTCTTCCACAATCTGTGTCTCAGTGTTGTATACTCTGTAGCCTTTAGAGCGTTCAAAATATCCAAGCATGAAACACTTATGTGCTTTGGAATCAAACTTGCTCAGATTTTCCTTAGTGTTTAACATATAACAGATACATCCAAAAGGATGAAAATATGAAATGTTGGGCTTTTTGTTCTTCCACAATTCATAAGGAGTCTTCTTCAGAAGAGGTCTAACAGACACTCTGTTCTGAATGTAGCATGCTGTATTGATTGCTTCTGCCCAAAAATGTTTTGCCAGATTTGTCTCATTGATCATGGTTCTGGCCATTTCTTGCAAAGTTCTGTTTTTCCTCTCTACAACCCCATTCTGTTGTGGAGTTCTAGGACAGGAAAAATCATGAGCAATGCCATTTTCAGAAAAATATTTTTCAAAATATTTATTTTCAAATTCACCACCATGATCACTTCTGACTTTTATAATTTTGAAATTCTTTTCATTCTGGACTTGCTTGCAGAAGTCAAAGAACACAGAATGTGACTCATCCTTGTGTTTTAAGAATTTTACCCATGTCCATCTGCTAAAGTCATCAACAATGACCAATCCATACTTCTTGCCTCTGATGGATGCAGTTTTCACTGGTCCAAACAGATCAATATGAAGTAGTTCTAATGGTTTAGAGGTAGAAATAACATTTTTTGATTTGAAAGATGTTTTTGAAAACTTCCCTTTCTGACATGCTTCACAAAGAGCATCTGAAGTGAACTTCAGATTAGGGAGTCCTCTGACAAGATTAAGTTTATTAATCTGAGATATACGTCTCATATTAATATGGCCCAATCTTCTGTGCCAGACCCATTGCTCTTCATTAACAGACAAGAGGCATTTAACATTTTGAACTTTAAGTTCTGAAAGATTTATTTTATAAATGTTGTTTTTCCTCTTACCACTAAATAGGATAGAGCCATCCTTCTGACTAATAGCTTTACAACATTTTTGATTAAAGGTAATATCATAACCATTGTCACTTAATTGACTTATGGACAATAAGTTATGCTTTAACCCTTCAACAAGTAAAACATTAGTAATAGAGGGAAGTTTACCATTTCCAATAGTTCCAGATCCAATGATCTTTCCTTTCTGGTTCCCTCCAAACTTCACGTCACCTCCAGATCTAAGTTCCAGGCTTTGGAACATAGACTTTTCTCCTGTCATGTGTCGTGAGCATCCAGAGTCCAGGTACCATGATTGGTGTCCTGACCTTGCTGCTAAGAACATCTGCAACAGGAACTATTTTGTTTTTAGGTACCCAGATCTTCTTGGGTCCTTTGGGGTTAGTTGGTTTGTAGGTTTGTCTAAACTTCTGTTTTGCAACATAATGTTTATTCTGACTTGCCTTTGGTTTAAACACATAAGTACTCTTCTCAGAGCTTGTGTGTTTAATGTCATTCAAGTGACCAAATTTGAATTGAGAATACAGAGGTGTCTTCCTGATGAAAAGTTTGTCAACAGGTTTTGGATTGCTTCCAGATGAAGACTCATATCCAATGCCTCTTCTGTTGTTTCCACTAACACCATAGATCATGGAAGCCATCTTGCTTCTGTCTATGTTCTTAGTGAGAAATCTCTGAAAACTAGAGTCATATTTTTCTAAAATATTTTCACATGACTTAGTCTCAGATTCATATTCTTGTTGAGTTCTTTCAAAGTCATTTTTGATTTTCAAATTTATTTCTTTTTGCTCAACAAGTTCTGTTTTCAGAATATCAATCTCAGATTCAAGATTGCTTTTCAGCTTCTTGTATTTGAGTTTGATGTTGTTATAACTTTTAAGAACTTCTGTTAAAACTTTAATGAGTTCTTCTTTGGTAAGTTTAGCCATTACCTCTTCTGCATCATCATCAGATTCAGATTCTGATTCATATCCTGAGGTACCTTCCTCTTGATCCTCTGTCCTGGCCATCAGTGCAACGTTTGCACATTCTTCTTCTGATTCAGAAGATGATTCACACTCATCTGAGTCATCCCATGTTGCCATCAGAACCTTCTTCTTTTTGTTGAACTTCTTCTTAGGTTTTTCTTTCAGAAGTTTGGGGCAGTCATTCTTGTAGTGCCCAGGTTCTTTGCACTCATAGCACACAACTTCTTTCTTAGCAGATCTTCTGTGACTAGAAGATTCCTTTCTGTTGTCAGATCTTCTGAAGTTATTGAACTTCTTTCCCTTGTGCTTCCAGAGTTTGTTAATCCTTCTGGACAGCATGGATAACTCATCTTCTTCTTCAGAAGAAGACTCTTCAGAGCTTTCTTGAATGACCTGCAAAGCTTTAGCAGTTTTGTTAGATTTTAATGCTACAGATTTACCTTTATCTTTCTTCTGAGGTTCATCTTCCTCAAGCTCAATCTCATGGCTCCTCAGTGAGCTGATGAGTTCTTCTAGAGAGATTTTGTTCAGATCTTTGGCCATCTTCAGGGCAGTCACCATTGGTCTCCATCTGATGGGCAGACTTCTGATGATTTTCTTTACATGATCTGACGTGGAATATCCCTTGTCCAGAACTTTCAGCCCAGCAGTGAGTATCTGGAATCTGGAGAACATGGCTTTAATAGATTCAGAGTCTTCCATTTTGAAAGCCTCATACTTCTGGATCAGAGCCAGAGCTTTTGTCTCCTTAACTTGAGAATTTCCCTCATGTGTCATTTTTAGTGATTCAAACATATCAAAAGCTGTCTCCCTGTTTGTGATTTTCTCATACTCTGTATGTGAAATAGCATTCAGTAATATGGTTCTGGCTTTATGGTGATTTCTGAAGTCTTTCTTCTGAGAATCTGTCATAGATTTTCTGTCAATCTTTTTGCCATCCCCATCTGTGGGATGTACATATCCATCTATGACAAGATCCCATAGATCAGCATCATATCCTAGGAAAAAACTCTCAATTCTGTCTTTCCAGTAATCAAAATTTTCTCCATCAAACATTGGAGGTTTGGTGATGATCCTATCCCTCTCTTCATATTTATTGTTAATATTTGACATTGAATTATCAGCCATGATAACAAATAAATATATTTATCAAAGTATATCTCTCTGGATCTTTACTGACACTGTTAAGTGATAGCACACTCAGAACCGGAGCTCTGATGCCAACTGAAGGTGAGATAATACTTAGAAGGGGGGGTTGAATAAGTATGGAAAATTAAGACTTGAAAATAATCACACAATTATTTTTATCCTGGTTCGTTTAACAACTACTCCAGTCCACCCTTCCTAGAGTGATTTGCCTTTCTCAACAAGGACTTAATCCACTATTAAATCAAACTGATTACAATAGTATCACCTAAGAACAACAGTTCTTAGTCTTCTCAAGAGCTACTGATTCCAACTGAATCCTCTTAAGGAATATCCTTTACAATCAATGTAAATTAAATACAAGAGTTTTAATGCTTCTAAAAAGCTTTTATCACAACAGTGATTTTTCTCTTAAGTTTAAGTACAATGAGATTCTATGAAGAATAAGAATGAGAGCTTTTAGAATATTATGATTTCTTTTCAGCAAGTGTGTAACTGAAGAAAGTAGTGAAGTTCCCTTTTTATAGGCAGCTGAACCATGCAAGCTGAACGTTGAAAAGAGAGTCCCAAAAGGTCTGAGCCTTTTTGTCTTCACATCAACTGACCTTTCCTAGAAGTAGATGGCACAGAGAAATCCTTTTTGTCTATGTAAATGTGTCTAGCACAAATAAGGAAAGAGACGTTGAATAGCTCCAACGGATATATTCTTGAAAATTACTTCTTCAGTTTCAGCAAGTTCTTCAGAGTCTGAATGGATCAGAGTCTTCTAATGAGATTCAGAACTATGCTGTATCAGAGTCTTCTGCATCGTGTGTGCTTCTAGTGTGTTGATCATCAGAGCATTTTGACACAGAACTTCAATACTTGGCAACGTAGGTACTTTCAGAAACTTCTGTAGACTAATGCTTTGAGAAACTCTTCAATTAATATTCTTCTATTCTTCAGATGCTTCAGCTTCAGATGCTTTTGATTATCTTCAGATGCTTCTGACTCAGAATGTTCTGGAGCTTCTTTCTTCAGATCCTTCTGGAGACAACGCTCAGGATCTTCTGTAAGGAGCAAACAGATTCTTCTGTAAGGTGCATCTGGCGCTTCAGAGTCAGAATAACTTCTTGTATTCAAGGCAGATTTGCTTCTAGAGAGTTAATATAATTTCAATCTGCAGTAAAACTCTCAAACAAATTTTAGAGTATATAATTCTTAAATATAAATTTCCTAACAGTTATCATCAAAACAAAGAGTAATTATTAAGAACCAATTTGTGTTCTAACAGTTCACACCTCAAGGACTTTATATCAATATCAAACATTCATCTGGTCAAGTGAGTCCATCAGTCCATGACATGGAAAAAGCTGCAGAGAGTAGATATGAAGAAGGTTATCATACTGGTCTCGATGAGCAAGAAGGGTAGCTCAACTGTGATGCAAGAGAGAAAAGCCCAGTTCCTCAATACTGGCAATTTCCATATTGTTTTTACGCATTTGTAGTTTCTTTTCTGTTATAATGCTACTTGCTTTTAGACATTGTTTCTTATTAATGGTATTGTTAATGTGATAATTATGCATGTTTTTGATCAAATCCATTCGTATTCACTCACATTTTCTCACTTATTGCAAAAAATCACAAATTTTTTTTTCACTCCACTTCCTTTATCGCACTGCTGTTTAGCAAAGATTTGAGGGAGGATGACGAAAGCTAAATACCGATAATTGCTAATAGTATGCTTTTGGATAAAGTCCTGCTGATGATGTACAGGCATTGTTTCAACCCCTCATACACTGGAGAGATAAGGTGTTAGTCCCTAGTTAACCACTTCGAGCCTAGGAGTAGGAGTTTCCTTCGGATTTCTAAACCCTTACACTTAACCTGGGGCATGGGTAGTATTCAGTTAACTGGATTACGCACTGGAATCACGAGACAAAATCCAAAAGAGATGACGGTTGTTTGTCAATGACCAATGACTTGGCAGTCACAAGCCTTTCAAAAAAAAATCAAAAGCCTGCTAAGTTGAACACCTCAAAAGGGGACTTAGGCAAAAATCAAGGCAATCTCGATGGACTTGAAGAATAGAACCAGTCCATGCAAAAGTTAGGGATCAAAAGAAAAATCAAAAGAGGTCTTCAAATCCTTAACAAAAACAGAATAAGATTCAGTGGCTACCCAAATCAAGGGGCACTGACATCCATCAAAGAGCAAAATAAGGTGACTGCCATTTCAGGCAAACTTTGAACCATCAAGTTTACACCGTCACGCAGGTGCAAAACTAACTGAATGTAGGAATGGAGTTCATCACGAAGAAGGGGTGGGTACAAATCAAACTTTGAGCCTTATATCCTTTGTTTCTATAACCGTGAACCAGATCGCGTTACAACCCTCAAAAGACCTAATTGAGGCGGGGTTTATTCTGAAAGCATACTACAGCAAGGTTGAGTAAACTGACTCCTACATATTTTCTAATCTTCTGTATTGGTGTCATATGCTTGCTATATCTTTCGCACCAATTAAATTAGCATTATGTTTGGAATAACAGTCCACTCGTCACACATTCTCACATCATTCCCAATTTTCATAACTTGCATGAATGTCGCATTAAAGTTACCATTTTTGAATGAACAATTTTAATTGCAAATTAGTAATTGGCATAATGGAAATTCCAACAAAGTTCAATCAAAGAGGAACTTGATCACTCATTTGTGTTGACCTGAATTAAGACTTTCTCCTAACCCTACGAATCTGGGGCAAGTCCTTCTGAGGTTTAAACCGGGGCAGACCACTGTAAGGTTCAGACACTGGGGCAAATGGGTTCAAGCCATATCCTAGTATAATCACCGCCAAAGTTCTCATCCCAGAAGAAGTCCTTCAAATACCTGGCAGACTGGGGCAAACTGGTTGAACTTGGGGCAAACTAGCTGATGGTTGAGGTCAACAAGCGTCAAAGGCCTTGAGGCAGAGCAAAAGCACGACTAATACGCATTGGTTAAGTCGCGACGCTCACGCAATCCATATGCATTAGTTAAGTTTCTACGCTCACGCAATCCATATGCATTGGTTAAAATCGCTACGCTCACACGATTAACACACATTGGTTAAGTCGCTACAGTCAACATGCTTTGGATCATTCACTACGCTCAATGTTCGTAAGTCATCATGACATATCAGCTAGAAGCAAGGTTCTTACAAGAACAAGTATACCATTTCTGCAAAGGATCCAACTTGGGACACCAAGAGTATCCACATCTATCTTCTGGTTGTAGCACCGCCAGAAACTGTGTGTCGGGAAGTCAAATCCTTTTACCAATGAAATTCCGATCTCGCTTGGCACACCCCACATAAAGTCCAACCTTTTATTGGCAACCACAAAAAGCCACTCCAATTGGCACCTTAAATTCATCCTAAAAGTCCAGTCTTCGTTGGCAACCACTAAGAGTCCACCCCCGTTGGCATCCTCAATAACCAAAGTCCAAACCATTTGGCAACTACCAAATCCAATCCCTGGTGATGTCCTCGACAGGATTTCATCCCCAGCATACCTGGTCGCTGCATTATCATAAGCACGACATACAGCCTCATATCGTAATTAACATATCATTTGCATTCGCATCATGCACTTCCTAGAAGTTGCATCTTAGTTTCATGCTTAGGCATCATAAAACATTGCATTGCATAGCAATATAGCAGGATCCAGGATCAGTTCACAAGCATCTTGGTCAGTCCTCCAGTGAAGTTGGCAGTATGACTCTGAAAAGAGTTAAGATCCCACGATTTCAGGGAATTCAACTCCCCAGCAAGTCATTCTCCAACCATTCAGTTGATGATGATAATCCCCAGCAACTATTGCTCTGGTGGCTCCCCAAGCAGAGGTTATCTTAGAGAGTTTGTTGAAGATTTTTCCCTGCAAAGTTTGGACGACGTTGTTCCTCTAATAGGGAATTTAGCTCAACTAGTCCTCAGCAAAATTATCACTCGAGATACTGCTTTGGTATCATCGAAGAGCCTTAATGGATAAGGTACTGCTTCGACCACCCGAAGAATCTCAAGTTTTGCTCGAGATACTACTTTGGTATCATCGAAGAGCCTTAATGGATAAGGTACTGCTTCGACCACCCGAAGAATCTCAAGTTTTGCTCGAGATACTGCTTTGGTATCAATGAAGAGCCTTAATGGATAAGGTACTGCTTCGACCACCCGAAGAATCTCAAGTTTTGTTCGAGATACTACTTTGGTATCATCGAAGAGCCTTAATGGATAAGGTACTGCTTCGACCACCCGAAGAATCTCAAGTTTTGTTCGAGATACTGCTTTGGTATCATCGGAGAGCCTTAATGGATAAGGTACTGCTTCGACCACCAGAAGAATCTCAAGTTTTGTTCGAGATACTGCTTTGGTATCATCGAAGAGCCTTAATGGATAAGGTACTGCTTCGACCACCCGAAGAATCTCAAGTTTTGCTTGAGATACTGCTTTGGTATCATCGAAGAGCCTTAATGGATAAGGTACTGCTTCGACCACCCGAAGAATCTCAAGTTTTGTTCGAGATACTACTTTGGTATCATCGAAGAGCCTTAATGGATAACGTACTGCTTCGACCACCCGAAGAATCTCATGTTTTGTTCGAGATACTGCTTTGGTATCATCGAAGAGCCTTAATGGATAAGGTACTGCTTCGACCACCCGAAGAATCTCAAGTTTTGTTCGAGATACTACTTTGGTATCATCGAAGAGCCTTAATGGATAACGTACTGCTTCGACCACCCGAAGAATCTCAAGTTTTGTTTGAGATACTGCTTTGGTATCATCGAAGAGCCTTAATGGATAAGGTACTGCTTCGACCACCCGAAGAATCTCAAGTTTTGTTCGAGGTACTGCTTTGGTATCATCGGAGAGCCTTAATGGATAAGGTGCTGCTTCGACCACCCGAAGAATCTCAAGTTTTGTTCGAGATACTGCTTTGGTATCACCGGAGAGCCTTAATGGATAACGTACTGCTTCGACCACCCGAAGAATCTCAAGTTTTGTTCGAGACACTGCTTTGGTATCATCGAAGAGTCTTATTGGATAAGATGCTGCTCCGGTCACCCGAAGAATCTCATGTGTTTAGAGATACCGCTTTGGTGTCATCGAAGAATCTTAATTGATAAGATGCTGCTTCGACCACCCAAAGAGGGTTGTTTATACCACTCTGGTATCGCGAAGGACCTTAACAAATGAGCGACTGCGTCGACCACCCAGAGAATACCATGTTATCTTGTTCATCTTTCTCATCCTGCTACCCCGTTCTAGTATCCCACTGCAGTTTACTTGCTTGTCGAACAAATTTTGGGGTCTTCTTATATCTAATTGACTTCCACCTTAAAATGAACGCCATGCGGCAGTTCATTTGCTCAGGTTTGAGGCAATTAGATTGGGGAATCTGTCATACCCCAAATTTGTCCTACTTCGGTATTTAATGAATGTCTTACTGCCACATGACTTTTGGCCATGATTCTCTAAGATTTCATTTATAAAGACTTTGTGTGTACTCATTGTAGTAATAATCCCTGGCAATTTATGCTGAATTCTTGTGGGAGGAGCGCGCCTCCAGCCCCTTGTACTCAAACTCATGTGTGTCCTCGTTCTCACGATCAGACAGACATGATATAGTCATAAGAAATTTAAACCTGGTTTCAACTTTGTTACAAACTTCTCTAAGGTTGTTTAAGCATCGCTACAAGTTGCTTGTTATGATATGCAAGTTATTCAAAAATACTTCACATGATGCTTCTCAACACGGTCGACTTAGCCTCCGATTTTGTTTGAATTGATTGCAAGCGTCAAGCTATGTTTGGATTCTAAATCAGTTTGTGACAAACTTAGATTTAGCTCGCCGATTTCAAATCATAATTGAATTAAAAAAATCAGTTTATGACAAACTTAGATTTAGACTGTAAACTTCAAGTCATGTGAAGATTTTATGCAAGACATAATTTGAGTTTGTGTCAAGCTACAATGAGAGGGCCAAGACATAATCAGGACGTGATCGAAACATGTGCTGAATTTGAGTCATGCATAATTAAAGTTAAGATCATTTTTCAAGTCACAAGAAAGATTACGATGTTCATATACTGCGAAACACTTGGGGTTTGATACAAAACTGGTCCCGTACGTATAGACATACTTCTTTTCGAAATACAATTAACAAGCTATAAGGATCAAATTAGTAAGTCGCCAATGGAGTTGTTTCTGTAAAGCATTAAACCTATACTATTTAAAAGGAGAAGCTATGGCCCATTCATGTGAGGCCCATTGCCTAAGGAAAATATATAAACAATTGTTATCAAAATAAGGAGAGTACATGATCATGAAGGGATTATGCACCGCTCCACCAGCATTGCAGTACCGGCCAACACAAGGTACATATGCAAGTTATTAATAAAAACATGTGCAAGTAATACCAAGACCAAAGCCTATTTTACATTTGCATCCATTTTCACTCTCTTATTCATTTTCCCTTCTCTACAAAATTGATTAAATCTTCCACAAAACTGAAAAAACAGAGACACACATTCATCACTCATCGAGTTTTGGCAAGGCACCATGTGGGTAGTGTAGGGAACCCAAATAATTCAACTCGCCCACGCAAGGAAAAGAGATTGACATATGTGTTGAATGATTCTGATGACACAACATTGTGCAGGCATAAATTGCTTGGCTGTACTTAAGTCTGAATCATCTGATGAGTCTGATTTTCTTTCCACCAGAAGTCGTGATGGCAAACTAAGAAGGTGGGCACAATCTATGGATGCAGCGACATGCTCTGCGACCTTTGAATCTCACTTGGATTGGGAAAATGTACTAGGACGCTCTGCCAAACTCACTAAGGAAAATGTATCAGGATATTCAGACTCTATGTTAAGGCTTTGGAATCTCGGTCAGCAACGGTGTGTGCATTCTTATGCCGTTCATACAGATTCTGTTTGGGCTCCTCCTTGAACAACTCAGCTACAAAAAAAAACATTAAAAATCAGAGTATTGACTCTCTTGACATCCAAAACAGATTCAAATACTTTGACCATTTTGTAATTCCATCAAAACCTTCGTGTATCGATTTCCTATGGTGACACCTGAAATGATTGTGAATGCAAAATCGAAATGGCAACATCACATATAGGACTCACAAAAAGGATTTATTATTCAAAAGGATGATGATGTTGGTAAAGAGGCTTACAATCTGCCCTTGCTTCCCTTAGCAAATGGCAGTTTTTGCATCATTTTTGGAAGCATCAAAAGGAAATTCATACTCCATTTGTGATGAATTAGAGTACAAGCTGCTGCAACCTGTTTCGGACAGAGTAATTGATCGCAGTGTTCCTTCCAACATATTGAGCAGGCTCTCTGGTGTTGCAATGTCTTCAAATACCAACCTTGCTCCTTTCAGTATTCAATATTTTGTTCAGTTATTCCCTGCATTTATGCCAAGCTGACTCCATGTTGCAGTTTCCCCTCCATCAAACATCATCAAGAGTCTCCAAATGCGGCATTACCGAGAAGATGTCCAAGCCGATTCACAACCTTACCTTCAACCGCCTTCAAGATTCCCACTCCTATATCCTATAACTGAAACCTGCATCAGTTCAAAATGACTGAGTTATGGGAGAACAAACACGATAAGAGGTGCCATAAATGATTCAATAACTACCTCTCCCAAAATTATGCTTGCCTCATGTGTTGAAACATAAGAATTGAAGAAGTCCACAATACTGTGATCACATGAGCCCAGAATTCTCAGCAGATGCCAGATGGTTCACTAAAATGTTGATGCTTCTATTCAGCTACATGCTCCAAACTCCTTCTAGGGTATCCTTAGAAGCCTAGCCGCCTTTCATAATCAAGTTCACATTGATGTCCATTGTGCAAGTTAAAGCTCCTGGAGCTTGAGACCTTCGAATAACAAGCAGCACACAAGGAAAAGCTGGCGCGAGTTCGTTATTGGTCTTTCCCCTCGTCGTATCAAACCATTGTAGTGCCAAGTCCCCCACGAGCGCATACATGAATAAAAGGTGGTTAGTACAATATACAAGCCATAATCAGTTCACAATGCAAAAAAAAAAAAACAATGAGATCCCTCGTTTCAACAGAGCAGCCATGGTGAAGGGTCCTGGTCTCTACACCGACATCGGCAAGAAAACCCGAGATCTGTTGTGCAAGGATTATCACAATGACAAGAAGTTCACTATCAAACACTTACTCACCTATTGGAGTTGCTATCACATCCTCAGGAACAAAAAGTGTTATTGGAACTAATGCTCTTGCTTTGGTGATGATCTTTCTTTTGATAACCAAACTTGGGGTACTTACAAAATCTAAAGCTGCTGTTGAACTTTGTCAAAGATGACTTGGTTGGGTCATTGACTCTAAATGAAAAAAGGTGATCATTGGTTAGTATAAGAAGGCCAACAACAATATACCATTTACTCCAAAAGCAACACACAAAAAGAGAGAAGTGCATTAGGAGATATAACAAGAGTTATGTGCTTCTGTCAAGAAGTTAATAATAAGAACAGGCCACAACAGTAAGGGATGCGCAATGAGACGCTTAAGATTGAATCCCGGATTTACCTGCCAAGCTCTGCAAGGTGCCTTCCGCCACTGCCAATGGCTCAAGCTACAAACTTCATGAGGCTTCACGCTGGTTAAGCAATCCTCATACGGAAGGATGATTAATATAATCTACAAAGATATTCAAATTAAGGCTATTAGCACACCACAACTATTCCTTACAAACTCAAATGCATAAAGAACTTGCAAAACACCAAACCACCACTCTAACCTCATTCATTATTTCTCCACAACTTTTCAACTCAATATCATGGCATCTAACAAGAAGATCAAGATCGGTATCAAACAGATTTGGAAGAATTGGTCGTTTGTTCGCAAGAGTTGCTCTTCATAGAAACGATGTTGAACTCGTTGCCATCAACAATCCTTTCATCACTACTGATTACATGACATATATGTTCAAGTGGACTTTGTTCATGGCCAATGGAAGCATTTTGAATTTAAGGATAAAGACTCTAGAACCCTTCTTTTCGGTGAGAAGGAAGTTGTTTTTTCGGAACTAGGAACCATGAGGAGATCCCATGGGGTGAAGTTGGAGCTAACTTTGTTGTTGAGTCTACCAGTGTTTTCACTAACAAGGATAAAGCTGCTGCTCGTCTGACGGGTGGTGCCAAGAAAGTTGTCATTTATGTCCCTGCAAAAATCATTTCAAACGATAAGATGTCTCACAATACAATAACTATGATAAAAAACAGTCTGCATAATAAGTCATGAGGGAAGAAGTAAGAGCAAAAATTCAAGAATCATGTTGAGTCAGCCAAAAACCATACATCAGCAACAACAATAGCAGTAAAAATGGTACATTTTACGTGTGGTAAAAATTCAGTGAAAAATCAGATTTTGCAAAAACACTACAGACAAAAACAAAGAATGAGTCACTACCCCTGGTCCCCACAAAATTCTTGGGCAAAACCTCTCTAACGGCATTGCAGGTCTGCAGCTCACCACCTCACACACTTGAGAGCATATTCCTCCCAAAAATCCCTAAGTTCACACGCACCAAAACCCTAAAAGCCTCCTATAAATAGAACCAATCATTAGCTCAAAAAGAGGAAGAAAAAAAGCCTAACGATACTCTGCCAAAATACAATCCCAACCTATCCAAGAGCTCAGATTCTCAGAAAGCTTATTATAGTTTTACATTGAAACTCTAAGATAGTGAGCTCGACCAAAACCCCACATTCAAGGTGTAAACATTTTGCAGCAAAATCACAGCCAGAACACGAAAAAAAAAGCATATAGCAATAACACAAAGGAGTGGAACACAGTGAAAACATCACACGAACCTCTTTGAGGAATCGACTTGGTCAAAAAGCTCGCCGGAACTTTAAACTCAGGTAAGGCCTTTTCCATATCTTCTTTATTTGATGTTTCTGACCATGACATGCTTCGAAGCGTAGAACTACTCTTAAGTTCCTCCCTGTTCGTTTGAATCTAAAATTAGGGTTGAGAATCTTCATGTAGTTAACCCTCACGCATTTCTAAATCTTGTGTGAGGGATTTGAGGTTTTTTTTTCGTTTTGTTCATAAGTGGTCGTAGTAGCAGGGATTTGGTTTAATGGGTTGTTGGTCTCATGTCTCTCTTGAGAAGGAAATGAAGAAGAAAGGGCGTTATAAGCTGAGAGAGAGGCGAAAATGAATAGGACCGATGGGATTTAAAAACTTATTTTGAAAATATGGTTTCATTTGGCATTGATTAAGTTTTTGTCTATTTGTTATAAGTACTGACTCTTTAATATAATTGATAGAATTAAGGGTGTTTCAAAACATAGCAAGATTAATGTTGACCCTCCCGTTACCCGAGGCCAGTAACCGTTGGTTTTATGGATGCTATTTAAAATTGGAATTAATGTGTGGCAGTAGCTATTTCTATTACTAGGCATGTGTAGGGTCAGTACCAGTTAGGGTAGAGAAATCTTTTCTTTTTGTGTTATTGGGCCTAATAAGTCTGTTAAGAAGTAGGTTAGGATTATCATAATCTTATCCCTAAGTTTTTCTCAACCATTTAATTAATTTTTGTTAATTAAAATACTTAAGTGATTATTTGTTAGATTCAATTATAATTATTACAATTCAATTCATTTTATAACACTTAAATAACATTTATTTACTTAGATCTTTACTAATTCTTTAATTTTTCTATATAAGACACTTCAAACTATTTTATTACGAAAGTAGTGGACTTTCGGGGTCTAGCATCCCTTGAGTCCTTGAACAACCGCTCTCGAGGCGCATGCCCTTGAGTTGTGGTTGTTCTGTCTTTTGGTTTCCAAAACTTGTTTTTTATTCAATTTAATTAAAGTTTCTGAAAAGATATTTCAAAAATAATTTTTATTAATTAGATATTCCAAATATTCATTTTTTTTAAAAATAAAATACATTTTAAAATTATTACCAAATTGATATTTTAAATATTAAACTTTTCGAAGATTATACTTTATCTAAAACTTTTTTAAGATATTAAACTTTCTTTTAAAAACAATTAAATATGACTAGCTTTTCTCAAAATCTTTTTATAAGCAATTGATTAATTAATTTTATATATGAAAATTAAACTATTTTTTCTTAATCAAATTTTAAAAAAATTGAATTCTTGGATCTCGCCTTCCTTGGATTTTTAAGCGATCGCTCTCGAGGTGCACACCTTGAATTGTGATCCTTTTGATCTTACATTTCTAGAATACCTAGCGCGCCTAGTTCGAGTACGCTAATCCATTCAAATTATTATTTATTTTTAAATTAAATCACAAAAGAATCGAGTTCTTGGAGTCGCGCATTCCTCGAATTCGAGAATGACTAATATTGAGGCGTACGCCTTGAATGGTGTGTCGTTCGAACTTTCGTTTCTAAAATACCTCCTTTAATTATTTGGACAAGTATTTACTGTCCAACAAACATATTTCATAATTAATGGAATAAAAAAGACGTCGTTGGGATCTAGCATTTCAACGATATCCCGACTAATCAGTTACGAGGCTGACGTCTCGCTTATCGAATAGTCGTCATTCCTCCTAAATTTTCAACCCGTCTTAACTCGTTCCTCATCCTTGTGCGATCGAGTCTAAACCCTAGTATGTTTGTAAACCGTGCGTTAAATTCAAACTATTTTCTTAATTAAACTACGAAAGAATTGAGTTCTTGGAGTCTTGCACTCCTTGAATTCTTGAGTAACCACTCTTAGGGCGTACGCTTTAGGTTGTGGTTCGCTCGACCTTTCGTCTATAAAATATATGCCCTAACTATTTGGACAAATATCGTCATTGTCCATTCAAATACAATTTCATAATTAATTGAATGAAAAAGGTGTTGTTGGGATCTAGCATTCTAATAATATCCCGATTAATTGATTGCGAGGTCGACGTCTCGTTTATCGAGTAGTCGTCATTCTCCCTTAAAATATTCAATCCAACTCTCTTCTCTCGCCCTCGTGCGATTTAAACTTTCTCAAACATATTCTGTAATTATTCGAATGAAAAAGGTATCGTTGGAATCTAGCATTCCAATAATACCCCGATTAATTGATTGCGAGGCTGAAGGCTCGTTTATCGAATAGTCGTCATTCTCCATCAAATAACCTAACCAAACTCCTCTTTCTCGCCCCCGCGCGATCGAAACCCTAAATACATGTTCAGTCATTCCAACTCTTTTCTCACCCAGTGCGATTGAATCTTTCTTAAACACTAATTCCTCGCCCTCGTGCGATTTCCAACTCAAATAACTTTCCCAAAGAACATTGTTTAGACCTTTCTTCCGCGCATAACAAACTAGTGCTTCAGCCTCCCCTAGCGAGCAGACAAGCCAACGTTTAGCAGTTAGAATGCGACCTAAACACTTGTTCGTTTACCAAACCTTTTACCGTAGTTAGCCGAACTACGGATGCTCTGATTCTTCATTCCCTCTTGAATGTAAGATACATAGGCACAAGATTGCGATGATCTTGGCGAGCACAATTCCCACCTTTACCCGTAGTCCCACGAACTACGAATGCTCTGATTTTCCACTTCTTACAAGTGAAGATACGTAGGCACAAGGGCCCCAATCCTTGGCGAGCACCCTATCTTAAAACCACCCATTCCCCCCTATAGGAGAAACCTTAGAAGAAAACTAACAAGCGTAACTAACTTTACTCTCGAATCGATCAAGAGGTTCCCGTTGAGTACAACGGACGTAGAGGGTGCTAATACCTTCCCTCTGCGTAACCGACTCCCGAACCTAGAATATTGGTTGCGATGACCATGTTCTTATCTCCTTAAAGGTTTTATCGATATTTTCCTATTCCATCCCTGGAATGAATAAAGTTCGGTGGCGACTCTGTTTCGAACAGTATTTTCCGCGTCCATCGCGAGGATCGTATTTTTCGAGGTACGACAGGTGTGTGGACGAGAAAGAGGCTAAGCTGCTCATGGAAGAGATCCATGAAGGTACATTTGGTACGCATGCTGGTGGACATGCAATGACGAGAAAACTGTTACGGGCAGGTTACTATTGGCTAACGATGGAAACAGATTGTTTCAAGTTTGCGAAGCGGTGCCATAAATGTCAAATTTATGCAGACAAAATTCATGTGCCTCCGAGCCCTTTGAATGTCATGTCATCACCGTGGCCTTTCTCGATGTGGGGAATTGATATGATCGGCAAGATTGAGCCCACGACATCAAACGGACACCGGTTCATTTTGGTCGCTATTGATTACTTCACTAAATGGGTGGAAGCAGCGTCATATGCTAATGTCACCAAACAAGTGGTAGCCAGATTCATCAAAAGAGATATTATCTGCAGATATGGAATCCCAAAGCGGATTATCACCGACAACGATTCAAACTGGAATAACAAGATGATGAAAGAGCTGTGTCAGAATTTCAAGATCGAGCATCACAACTCTTCTCCTTATCGGCCCAAGATGAATGGCGCTGTCGAAGCGGCCAATAAGAACATAAAGAAGATTGTTCAGAAGATGGTTGTGACTTACAAGGACTGGCATGAGATGTTGCCTTTTCGCTTTTCACGGTTATCGTACGACGGTACGCACATCAACCGGGGCAACTCCTTTTTCATTGGTGTATGGCATGGAGGCAGTGTTACCATTGAAGGTTGAGATTCCTTCTTTGAGGGTTTTACGCGATGTCCAACTTGATGAGGCAGAATGGGTAAAAGATAGACTGAACCAGCTCAGTTTAATGGATGAGAAGAGACTGTCTTCTCTCGCATATAGTCGGTTGTATCAGAGTCGGATGAAGAAAGCTTACGATAAGAAAGTATGCCCTCGAAGCTTTCAGACGGGCGATCTTGTGTTGAAAAAGTTTCTCCCACCACAATCGGATCACAGGGGAAAATGGACTCCCAACTACGAGGGTCCATATGTCGTCAGAAAGGTTTTCTCTGGAGGAACCTTGTTGTTATCCACCATGGATGGTGAGGACTTTACGTCTCCTGTGAATTCGGACGCAGTTAAAAAATACTTTGCTTAAAGTGACCTGCTGGACAGAAAAAAGAGAGTCCATGCAAAAATGGGGCATCCCGGCGAACCATAAAAAAAGAATAAAAGGTTCGGGCAAAAGTTAGGGATAAAATTGAAAAGATGTACACCCGCGAAGTTGAAAACCTGAAAAGGGCAGCTTCGGCAAAAAAGGGTATCCCGGTGAATTGAAAACCCGCAAAAGGCGATTCACGCAAAAGTTAGGGATTGAGAAAAGCAAATGACTGCGGTCCGAGTTTGATACTGCATTGCTTAAGTGGTTTGGGAGTACCTGAGGGTCGTATATCCGAAACAATCTCTTCCGAAGATCGAGTACTGGGAAAGCGCCAGAATCGGGCGAGTCATAGGAGAATCAGCTCATGGTGTTTGTCTGTACCATGTGGCCGACATGTATATCAAATTTATTTTGTATCTTTCTTTGTGCTTCTTGTGCATATGTTGTATTCTGCTTGTGCGTAACTTCCTCTTTTCAGGAGTTACATCCAGTGTACAAAGCTTTGCCTATTTACAGGCCATTCAATAAAGCATGTTATTCAGTACTTGATGCTTGTTCTTTACTGTTTTGTTTGTGAAAAACGCCGATGTTTTTGATGAACTTGCACTTGCATAAACTCGCTAGCCCTTGCCAATAATTGCTAAAACTTCGAATTGACTGAATGAATGTCACAGATATTAACTCGGATAGATTTTGTTGTGTAGATTTGTTTTGTCTCATTTGTGTTTTGCAGGGTCCTTACCTTTGAAGCAAATGGTCAGGAATTGCATTCCCCAGCCAAAGTCTCTTGACGTAGGGCCTGACTTCAGTTGATGTCGTTCCTTAGCAAGTCGTATCTTATCCCCAGAGAGTGGAGACGACGCTTATTCCTACCAGAGGTGGAATTGTCCTCCCCGAGAGAGTATCACCAGGAGTGTCGCCTGAAGAGTATCCTCATGGAAGTTGTCCATAGGATATCCCCGGCAGGTCAAAATCAATATCCCCTGCAGAGGATGCCTCCCCAGAGGATGGTTATTCTCTTTCCCCGCAGGTCGTCATCCTTTCGTCAGGATGATTATCCTCAGCTGAGTTTGTAGCTCTTAATTTGTAGACTGTGTCCCGACAATGTAAGTTCTTCCCCTAGGAGGGTCGCATCTTTCCCCAGCAGGGTTTGTGTTTTCTTCCCAAGTGTCTGACCTCCCCCCGGCAGAGTTGGATGTTGTTTCCGACATTTATTTTTCCAAAATACTTTGTGATACCCGTTTATCCCCAGCGGAGTTGGTTTTGTTCTCAGCCATTTCATACCAGAGTGTTTCTCAGCAGTTTAAGCCTGCATTAGCATTTGCATATATCGTCATATTTGCATCTACCCACACGCGTAGCATTTCCATGTCAAATGGAGCATTACGCCATTGTCAAACATACACATTTTGAAACATAATCCAGGTTGGTTAACCTTTTGTTTTCGAGTGTTGTTTCCCTGCAGGTGGAGGGAGCTCTTGCTCAGATTAATTACCAGATAAGCAAGGTCTCGGCTGGAGACCTGTAATGATAATGTTCGTTTTGTCATTATTCCCCACAGAGTTGCTTGGTTAAGTTTCTCTTACCCCTCCAGCGGAGTATTTTCTTCAAAATTGTTGCTATGACAGTATCAAAAGATTTCGTGAATCAATTTTTGGAAGTTGCCGCCTATGTCGAAGTAGGTGTCTGGCAGTTTGGGTTCAGAAAATTCCCAGTAGAGTCTTTCTCAGATTTGCTGCCATGTCCGCGCTAAAAGTTTGAAGATTGGACCAATATTTTGTTACCCATTTGATTGATGGAGTTAGCTACTGCAAAGATAGGTAGAGAAGCTGTATTCAGAGTATTTTCCTGTATCGGACGGAGTTATTTTCCCGTAGTGATGACAGAGTTATTTTCCCGTAGTGATGACGAAGTTATTTTCCTATATCGGGCAGAGTTATTTTCCCATAGTGATGACGGAGTTATTTTCCTGTATTTGGCAGAGTATTTTCTTGTATCGGACAGAGTTATTTTCCTGTATCGGACAGAGTTATTTTCCTGTAGTGATGACGGAGTTATTTTTCTATATCGGACAGTTATTTTCCCGTAGTGATGACGGAGTTATTTTCCTGTATTTGGCAGAGCACTTTCCTGTATTGGACATAGTTATTGCCCGTAGTGGTGACATAGTTATTTTCCTGTATCATTGGCAGAGTTATTTCTTATTTGTTGATAAAACTATTTCCTCAGTAGAAATCGCCAAAGTTATTCCCTGTGTTGTTGGCAGAGTTATTTCCCCAGTAAGAGCGTCAGAAAAGATTGTTACCTGTAATGGACAGAGATCGCGCCTGTGTTGACAGAGATTGTTACCTGTGATTGACAGTGATTTTCACTTATGTTGATAGGGATTGCTACTCGTGTGGGCGAAGTTATTATCCGTAATCGATGGATTATCCCCAGTGGAGTTGTTACCTGTGACTGACTGAGATCGTTATTCCAATTAGAGACGGAATTGTACCCATGTGGATGGAGTCCTTCCTCGTGTTGACGAAGTTTAGTCCCGTTGTGGATGGAATTGTTTCTTGTAAAGTTAATTCGATGCCTGTGGCGTCACACAGGGAGTTAAGGCTGAAATCAAAAGTTTTATTAGAAGATTGATCAGTTGTTGCCGTAACAACTGGGTTCAGCACAACGGATGTTGTCCACCAAGCAGTTTTTGCAGTTCGTGTCTGTGGTTGGAAAATTTCCGGGTTTCTTGGTATTCAACCGTCTTTTACCTCGATTGCTTGAAGGCCAATCGCTCTTCACCCAGTCGGGTCCAATCCGTTTGAATAGGGGCAGCTGTTGCACCCCAAAATTTGCTCAACATCTTTTACCTGGTTTATGTTTCATTGCATTATCATTTTGCATAGTTCTATCATTTGTATATCATGGCATATCATTCATCCAACAGGAGATCAAGTGTGATTATTATCAAGAGAAGCCTAGCAAGAAATCTTATCCAAGCTTGAGAAGTCATCCAAGTCATCAGGAGGTGGTGGGAGGTCTTGATCAGCTGAGGACCATCAATGGGATGTGAAGCATGAGGTGTGAATATAAGATGTGTATAGAGCTCATGGAGTTCCTAGAGAGCCATGTTGGAGCTAAATCAAGCCATTTTGTCAAATGCAAGAGCCACAGTTGAGGTGCAAGCAATTAGGGTTTCATCTGGATCAACCCTGGGTTAATTGTGCAATTGAAAAGCATTCAAGCCTACTTTGAGGTCATGGAATTCATGGAATGACGATATAAGACATTTGTGGTGTTGTTCCAAGATCAAATCAAGAAGAGTCAAGAATGTGGGAAGTTGCTAAATTAGGGTTTCAGTGCAAATTACCCTGTTTAATGCCTAACTTCAAGACCACATAAGTCAATATACAAGTTTCAAATGGATTTTTGGCCAACATGAAACTTGTAGAGCATATCAATTCCTTTAATTTGAGTACTAGAAGTCCTCAAGGGGATTTATAGAACTCAAGTTATGGTCCAGACAAGTTACAAGTCCTCAGATGCTTCTGAAATTTGTCTGTGAAAATCATCTGACTTCAAGGCTATGTTTGACCTAGAAGGAGGTTTCACTTGAACTTTTGGTCAACATGAAAGTTGTTCCTCATGATATTAGCTTTCTAAATTGTACTAGAAGTCATCCATATAATTTGTAGAACTCAAGTTATGAGGTTTACAAGTCAGGGGTATTTTGGGAAAGTGAGATTATAGGTCATTTTCAAGCATGTGCCAAAATCTCCAACTTGAAAGCTTCAAATAGAAAATTGTTCAAGATGAAAGTTGCTTAAAATGATGTTTTGAGTGCAACCAAGTAGTCATGAAAGTTTGGTTTGGCTCATATTGAAAAGTCATTTGAAATGGTTTGAAAATGAAGAAATTTCAAATTTGGAAAGGAGGGAAAATGGGATTTTAAGTTAGATGACCAAAACCAAGCAAATGAGTACATTTTCTGATTGGAAATTTCATTTTGAACACTTTTACACTTTTACATTTTTGATTTGATGCATAATTCCATGACTTTCAATGTTGTTACTTCATGAACAAGTCACATATGCAAAATCATACACAAGGCAATTCAGGCCAATTTCTCCATCCAAACTCATTCTAAATGGCATGTGCAAGGTGTTAGAAACTTCTAGAACCAGTGCCAAGCTTGCAATACACGACTGTCATAGTGAACTTTGAAGGAAAAATCAGAAAATGCAAATCACTGTTTTGGGCTTCAACTTGGATCCAAAGGCCCATGAAACTCTTCTATATATTCATTAGAGTGAGTTCAGATCAATTTTGAGCTTCATTTCGCGCTAGAGCAAGCAAGAGCAATTGAAATTTCACAGCTGCAACTTGAAATCGGATTCTGAGTTTGGAGCCAATTCAAGCAAAATTGAGGTGTGCAATCTCTTTCTGGTAGATCATTGAAAGTTTCTGGAGCATTTGGAAGCAAATCACGAGCTCTAAGCACCTCTGTCAACAGATCTAGAGCAGGTTAGTAAATCTCCATATTTTACATGATTTAGCATGATTCATTTAGTTTTGAACTTGCTTTTAGAATCGGGAAGAGATGTAGATCGTTTCTGGATAGGAATTTGGACAATTAGAGACAATGTAGGATCATGTATGAATTCTGTTGAGGCACGATTTGGCTTGATCTTGAAGAATTGACATGAATTGGATAGATGATGATGACCTAGGAAGCATGAGGAACAGTTCTGTGTATTTAGTTTAAGATTTGATGATGATCAGAATTGAGGTGCATTTGGAGTTTGCCTTCGAATTTTAAAACCTAGCCAGATCTAGAGGATTTTGAGTGGAGATTTGGATTGTACATGAAAAACTGAGTTGATTTGGTATTTTGTTTGTCATTTTTGGTTGCCTGAAACTGGACTCTCGCCGGAGAAGACAACTAGAGTCTTTTCCGGCCACCACCAACCACCATCCCTGATCTCCACTCTGATGACCTGAAATTTGGAGAAGATGACTTCATCACCATTGGATCATTGCTTGACTCTTGACTACAGCCAAGATCCAACGCACACGACTTAAAGTTTGTTTTGAATTTCTGATGCCAAAACGCAGCGTATCACTTAATGCACTGGCAAGCTGTGGCGCGTCCAGATTTTTGACTGGTCTCCTGATCCATTGGCTCTTGTTTATTTCTGTTTTTAATTCATTTTTATTTCATTTTGTTTTATTTTAATTGCATTGTTATTCCAAAAATCATATAAATTCCAATTTTGATCATAAAATTATTTTAAAAATATCCTCATGATCCTTATGGAATTTATGATTTTCTGGGATTAACAAAATACAATTTCATGCATTTTTCAATTTTTATTTGATTTTTCACATTTTATTTTGTTCTTTATTTTTGCATAATTGGCTATCTATTTTGTTGAATTTAGTTCTTCCAATTGGTTTTGAGTTTGGCTTTGATTATTTAGTATGTGTTAGGGTAGACATGCATGTTCCCTTAGAATTTTTGGTGGATTTTTAGAACAATATTAGGATCTGTTTTAGGTATTGAGATTAGGACCCTCCCAAACTTGTGGATTCCCTTGACCTATCTCAATGTAGGAATGGTTTAGATAACTTAGAAGTTGATTTAGGCTTCAATATTTTTCCACTAGGTTGTTTAAACATTCATGTTCCCCTAGGAATTTTATTAGATTTTTGCAACTTCATTTTCTATTTTAGTTGTATTTTTCAAGTGACTTGTGTTTATGAATTCCTCTCTTGAGTGCTTTGGTTTATTTGGCTTGGCTGGTTGTCTTGAAGTTGGTTTGAGCTTAAGTTCTTTTTTGTTGGAGCTTCTGGATTCATTGAGGATGCTTGAGATTGAGGATTGGAGCTTGGTGTTGAAGGTTTTCCTCTTGTGGAGCTTTTGTTTAAGAGCTTAGAGAATTAGGGTTTTAGGAAGTGCCTTAGACCTAGTTTTGATTCTTTCTTCAAACATAGAGTGCATTGTTTGCCTCTATTCTATCCAATGACACAAAGTCCTTCTTGGGAAGCTCCATCTCTCCTTAGGAGGGATGAGTGGTATGCCCAAGTGAGTAGAACTTTGAGGATACCTTTTATTTGCAATGTTGAGTTCTTAGTGATTTCCTTTGGTTGTCATTAAGTTCTTTAACATTATAGCTTGATCTTTATGATCAATCCTCCTCTTGGAGTGTGCTTGTTGGAACTTGAAGATTGGTGAAGCTTGAAGATAGAAGCTTGCTTGAAGATGAAGTCTTTGCTGTCAACTTTAATGCCTATCCTTCTTTGCTGTTTAGAGCTGCTGTTGCTGTTTGTTGTAGGGGTTTGGTACTGCTGCTTGGGTTGCCTCCTCTGTGTCTGTTGTTTTTTCTCTGTGGTGTCTGTTTACTTGTGTTGATTACCTCTAGGTTTGAGGTGGAGCTTGTCTCCTCTTGCCTATTGTTTTCTCCCTTGCCTCTCTTACTGTTGCATTGCATGCATTTTACTATTTACTATAATTGCTGGATGTCTTTTGCTGTTTATCCCCTAGGATCTCTGATTTCCTCTATGCAAGAGGAAATTATGACAGACATTAGGTTTGTAAACCATGCATGATAACATTAGGCTAGTTTCCCTTTCAACCATAGGTTTTTTAGAGCGTCTTTCTCTTCTCATCTCAAAACAATTCAAAAACACAGTAATAAGGATAACGCGTGTTGTGCGCTACGAGCCTTAAGCTATTTGAGAAAAGGTTGCTGGAGGGTCACTCTTCAGTAATCTGGCTGCTTAGTATGGTATCCTTAGGGTGACATGCGACATAGTCACTCTCAGATCACAAGTCTTTAGTGCAGTACAAGTTGCCGACAGACTAAAAAACATTTCTTTCGTAAAAAAACTCAAACAAACATTCAAACTCTGCTTTTGTCCACTTGGACCTTTAATCAGGAAAACCCTTTCTTAAGGAGATAAAAAACGGTCAGACAAGCTTGTGTCTTCCGTAGCCCGAACTACGTTTGCTCTGATCTTTCATGCCGTATGGAAGTACGTAGGCATAGGATGCGATATCCTAGCGAGCAACCTTCCCCTCCTTTCCCATAGGTAGGCGAACTACGTTGACTCTGATTTCTCGTTCCAGACGGGAATACATAGGCATAAAGTGCGATACTTTGCCGAGTCATTCTCTTTTCTTTTTTAACCTAGACCTGTAGAGTAGATAGAATAACACACCCTTAGATAGAAAACAAGCGTGGATCCCGTCGAGTACGACGGACGTGAGGGGTGCTAATACCTTCCCCTTGCGTAACCGACTCCCGAATCTAGGATTTGGTTACGATGACCATTCCTTTCCCTCTTTGCGTTAGGTTTACTCTGAGCGTTTTCTTTCCCTCTTGTGGGATAAATAACGCACAGTGGCGACTCTTCTGTCATAGCCGGCGCCGATTTTCGCATTTAGCGACACTTCGGTACTTGAAAATTTCAAACCATCATAACTCCCAACCTCTCTCTGACGAGATTTATGGAGCTTCGGTACTTGAAAATTTCAAACCATCATAACTAGTGAAGTTTGATGGGAAAATCAACCCCCAAAAGCACATCGTTGTCACTAACACTCAATGGTGATCATAGACGCCTCCGACTATTTAAAGTGCAAGTTGTTATCCAGCATTTATTAAAAAAAATTATATAATTTAATTAATACTTGTTAGAAGATGTAATTCAGTATTTTAGTCGATAAGATGTATTCGACGTAGTTCTATTCGACAGAGTCGGGTACAACATGTAAATGTCGAAGTTTATAAGCATGTATTCGACATAGTCTAATATTGCATTAGTAAATTGTATTTTGGTTGCCTATATATAAAAGTGACGATGTAACTCAAAACACTACAATTTTTACTTTAATAAAATTCCATTTTCAAATTATATTCATTCTCTCTCTCTCTCTCTCTCTCTCTCTCTCTCTCTCTCTCTCTCTCTCTCTCTCTCTCTCTCTCTCTCTCTCTCTCTCTCTTCTTCTTCTTCTTCTTCTTCTTCTTCTTCTTCTTCTTCTTTATTCTTCTTAAAAACCTTAATTGTTCCAATAAATTAGTATGAATGAGCCCAATTGTGATTCATAGAGAATATGTAATGGAAAATGGTAACACATCAACATAATTTCCAACGAATCTACCTGTTTTCAAAGGAAAGAATGGTGGATGGCGCAATTGAAGGTCATCTTCAAATTTCAAGATGTGGCTCAAAACGTGAGTGATGGAGTACCTGCATTGGAAGCGAACGCAAATGTTGTTCAAAGGTTGCGCACAGGGAACAAAAGGAGAAAGATGAAAAAGCTTTTTTCTTGATGCACCAGTGTGTGAATCCAAATGTGTTCGATAATATTATTGAAGAAGAATCGTCCAAAGGAGCGTGAGACAAGTTGAAGAACTTGTACGACGGAGATGAAAAATTGAATAGGGTTAAGTTGTAGACATTAAGAAAGAATTTTGAGATCACAGATGAAAGAAGATGAATTGGTTGCTGATTACTTCTTAAGATTAGTGTTACTCATGAACCAGATGAAAATGTATGGTGAATCGATCACTAATTTGCAAAAGATTGAGAAAGTGTTGAGATTTATGTGTTTACTGATCTTTTTAGTAAACAATCACGAGTTTAGTTAACTTAAAAGATTAACTCAAAAAATTTCAAAGACAATTTGTGTAAAGAAAATATACAATGAAAAATGTGTGATCTGTATTCAAAACTCTTGGGAAATAAATCAACTGAATGTCGACAATAAACTTTGGATAAAGATAAAAAGCGATAAAAAAAAGTAAATGGAAGTAATTGTAATTGGTTGAAATAAAAAGTATTTGCATCAAATTTAAAGGGTAAACGCAGACTCACATTTGTCACAAACTATTTCGCTCGATGACTTGGGTGTTCTAGTTCTATAGTGAATTTGCGACCCTTAATTCAAGGCCTGAGTCTGCTATATATACTAGTTTTAAAATAATTGTTGACAATAGCCGCTGGTTACATGTTCGACATGTGTTTTACTAGGTGGGGCTGCTTTGCTATAACTTGCTTCCACGCGTCTTCAATGAAAAACTATTGAAAACCAAACAAATATGGTGATAATTGCGTTGATAATCGTTATGAACACTTTAACTGTCCTTGGTGAGAACTGAGACATCTCCACATCACCATCTTTGGACTTTGAAAATATCTAAAGTCTTTAACATTTAATAAATGTCGACTTCGACATCGTGTCAAAGGGTTTCCATGTGACTCTTTTAAGATTCTGAACATGTTTGGAGGATAGAGTGATCCTAATCTTATGGATTTATTCATGAGACTCCTCCAAACCATTCTTGACCTCAACTCCACCTATAGTTTGGTCGAACCACTAGGTTGACATAATCAACATATCGAAGCTTTTGGTTTAAGCTTTGCCACTTAGTAATTTTAACGTAGCCATTATCATTCTCTGTTGACTTTTCAACAGTTAGAAATATTAGACTAACAAATGCTCCCTAAAAATGCCACTTTAGATCACATGAAAGAAAGGTGGCGTTTTTTGTAACTTCTAGAGACTATTTACAAAAGATTGTACACGTCATGGCCATCACGACCACTTTTTATCAAACTGTCACTTCACGAACATGCGTGCAGCCCCTCATTGTTGTTCCAATTTATCAAGACAATTGTGTCCACACAATCAAACACTATTTAAAAAAACATTTAATTAGAAATTCTTTAAGAAATTCAAATGCCAAGTGTCTGTTTTTTTAATTTCACTTGTCTCACTTCGCTGGGGGAAACTGAAACATTCCTCCATTACAAAAGTCCCTACGTTTTTTTTTCTTTACATTTTTTCACCTTTCTTCTTCATCAAAGCCTTAACTTCTCAAACTCCCATACAATTTTCATCTTCAATCTTATTAATCTTCAAAAGAAAAAATGGCTTATTCTTCTATACCAAGGCTTCCAATCCCACTTGCTTTTAAAATTAATGTTCCCATCATGTTGGTAGACACAATTATATTCTTGAGCCACACATGGAAAAGGAGAAAGCAATTATTTGGGCTTCTCAGGCACTCGTCCCTTTCTCCATTTTTGGTACTATTCATGCATTCTTAGGTTCTTTCTCTACTTCTTTTGAGAAACCTGAACGTCTGAGTAAGTTTTTTTCCTTGTTACCGTAGTCACGGGCCCAAAATCTATAAAGATAAAGCTTACGAGTTAGGGTTCATAAGTGCACCTAGACGTGTTTTGCCATCTTTTCATTCCCCCAGCAATAAGATCTATATTGAATGGTTAGACAAGGTAAAGGAAAAGAAAGAACAGTTTTGGAAGGATTAAGAAATTTATGACTTAATTCAGTTGTCGAGCATTAGCCTTAAGTGATATTCCAGCATGCTCACCGCATCTCTCATTTTTGGGGAAGGTTGTACTAATACTTTCCACCCGCGTTGTAGAATGGTAGCCCCCACCTTGTTCAATATAGCTACCATAACGAGACTTTGACCTACTGGCGAAACCTTCGACCCTTCTTTGCTAACTAGTTGTTTACCGTCGAAATTGGTAAACAAGCGCTAGTCTTCCAAATTCTATATTTTTGGTTACTCGCAGGATCGACTAGATTGATCCTAGGACATGTGCTTTTGTTTTCTTCAAGTTTTATCACTTATGAGCATTTTGAAAATGTTTATTTCATTGAAAGTAATATTAAAGTTTGTAAATAAATGCAGAAATCTAAATAGCAATGTGAATAACTTCAAAGTAAATTTACAATGAATGTAAACAATGAAATCGCAAATGATTTGACATAAAAAGTGTAAATAGTGATCACACGTATATTTCACTCTGGGACTCGTTTCTCAACAACACATATACTTTGAGTAATATTTGAATTTTTGTACAAAATGTAACACCCGAATCCTAATCACTAAGATCTCTATTTATAATAAATGGAAGATAACAGTAACAAACAATCTCTTCTCCAGAAGATGACACGTTCTTGATTGCATTAACTTTGCTACTTACAACTTTCCACGTGTCTTCTCAAAATTGGATAAGGCTAAAAAACGGTTATTAGCCTTATTTTGAACTACGCTCGTTGAATGTAACTCCAAACGAACATCTTCGTCGAACTTAAATCTGAACCCAAAAATATTTCTAAGTCCTAGACCAAAATCTCCCTATATGTAAAAGGTCTTCTTCGACTATGCCTTCACAGGCTTTTCGTAGAAACCAATATATTATTTTCTAGCATATCTCCTTTAGCTCTACTGGCTTATTTCAAATGCTCCAAAGCGTCAAAATTCCAGCTCAAAAATTGCCCCCTAAAAATTTCGTTTTCGACTATATGGAGAAAAAGGAATTTTTTGAAACATTTTGACGCAACAACACTTTTACTGCTATCCAATCATAGTCATCATTGTCGCTACTGCGAAAATCGGCGCCGGCTGAACAGAAGAGTCGCCACCGTGCGTTATTTATCCCAACGGAGGGAAAGGAAACGCTCGAGGTAAACCTACTGCAAAACGGGGAAAGGAATGGTCATCGCAACCAAAACCTGGATTCGGGAGTCGGTTACGCAAGGGGAAGGTATTAGCACCCCTCACGTATGTCATACTCGACGGGATCCACGCTTGTTTTCGGGTATGGATTGTTATTTCTATCTACTCTACAAGTCAGGGGTTAAAGGAAAAGAAAAACGACTCGGCAAAGTATCGCACTTTATGCCTACGTATTCCCGTCTGGAACGAGAAATCAAAGTCAACGTAGTTCGCCTACCTACGGGAAGGGAGGGGAAGGTTGCTCGCTAGGATATCGCATCCTATGCCTACGTACTTTCATACAGCATAAAAGATCAGAGCAAACGTAGTTCGGGCCACGTACGACACCAGTCTGTCTTGATTGTTTTTATTCCTTCTGAAAAGGGTTTTTCTGCTTAACAGTCCAAGCGGACAAAAATGACGTTTTGATGAGTTCACATTCTTTTACGGAAGAAGTGTCTTTTATTGTTGTTTGAAATCTTATTGTGTTTTTCTGTTTGTTTTGAGAAAGAAGAGACAGAACTCTAACCTACGGTTGAAAAGGGAATCAAACTAACCTAATGTTATCATGCATGGGTTAAGACCTAATGTCTATCATGCTCCTCTCTTGCACAGAGAGAAATAGAGATCCTAAGGGAATAGACAGAAACAGAAGCAATAGCATATATACAATAAAGCAGTAAAATGCATGAATGCAACAATACAAGCGAGGCAAGGGAGTCCCACTCAACCTCGAACCTAGAAAACAACAGGCAAAAGTGAACAAGGTTCACTTTCAACCTAACAGGTTAAACAGCAAGCAATACAGTCAGGGAAATTCACACAATACATCAAAAATTAAACAGCTAAAAATAAACAGCAAAAGCAGCTCTGCATCAACATCTGTCTTCAAGTCATCTTCAAAACATCTACAAGCTTCAAGCAAGCATCAGTCTTCATCTTCATAGCCTTCAAGCAAGGTCTCTATCTTCAATCTTTCAGTGGCTTTTCTTCAAGTCTCACTCTCCAAGATGAGCATCAATCAACAAAATGAGATGGATGTTAAACAGTCAATTGCCTACCAAGGGTGGCTCACTGACTGTTAACATGATACTGACAGTTTTCCCTCAAAAGTTCTATCTTTTAAATACATTCACTAATCCTTCCTTTGGAAGGAGGTGGATATTTAAAAGAGACTTTGAATCATAGAGAAAGAATGGAGGCAAACAAGACCTTCCATGTTTGTGAATCAAGTTGCTATTCTAGGGCTCTGCCTAACTCCTAGATCCTTCACTCCTCAACAGCTGCCAGCAAGAGATACTCTTCATCAACTCTGGAAATTGGTCTTTATTCTTTAATCTTCAATGGGCTTCATCAGCACAGTCTTCAGCTCAAACCCCAAACCCCAAGCAGGCCCAATACCCCACACAGTCAAATAATAACCCTAGAGAGGGCACACCACACAATCAAGCAAGTACAAGCAATATACTAATAGTAATAGTAGAATAGGGGAAGCCTAATATTTTCTAAGGGATCTATTATCTACCCATAATACCCCTATAGTCCCATACCCCAAAATTCAAACTACAACTCCTAAAAGAAATGATTTATTACACCTATGTTATATCTAAACCCTAGTTTTGATTCCTCTAATCACACCTAAACAAACCATCTAAAATTAAATCCTAAAATCATGAATTAAATCTCATATGAAAATTAAAGTCTTAAATGAAGTACTCTAAAAAGAATGGGTCCAAAATATACAAGGGTCTAGCTAAACTAAAATCAACAAGATCAAGTATTAAACTAAACATCATTTAAACCTATTTAAAAGAAAAATATACTAAAAATGCAAAAATAAAATAAAATGCTAATTTTATTATATGACAATTTTTTTAACAGAAATATGAAAAAGATGCAAAAACAACCATTTAAAAATATGAAATTTCCAATTTGTTATGATTTTTCAAAGAATTAACAAAAATAAAAGAAATTAAAATGATTATAAAAGAGTTAGGGGTGCAATTAGTAAGGATTTCAGTTAAAAAATGGGCAATGGGCCCAGACTGGGGGTGCGCATAGCAAGGCGCGTCTGGGCCCAGCTAATCAGAAAAAACACAAAAGGAAAAATAACCAAAAACGGTGCAAATAGCAGTTATATTAGTTCATTTCATGTTGGGCCTTGAAGGTGGTGGTACGAATAGCAATGGATCCCTAAGCCCAAGCTGGGACTTTAAGTGAAACGGTGCGTTTCATGCTGCCTGAGTTCCCTCGCGTTCATCTTTGAATCTTGGCCCTTGGATGCGTGCTTCAGTCAAAGTCTTGTGGATGATCCAACGGTTGTCATGTTTCTTCTCCAAATAACCTAGGGTTTCCACCATTATTGAGCCCTGAGCAAGCTTGCACGGACCAGGTTTCACCATCATCATACACCTTCGTTTCTCCATGAAACTCGTATCCGTAAAAAGCAAAAATGCTCTAGATCTTCTCCTCTACACAACCATGGTTTCAGTTTTCTCTAAAACTCACTCTAGAGCCAAACCCGATAGGTAGAAGACCTTGGTTCCAACACTTTACACTGAGATCAACCTTGATGATTCTTGCTAACTCTTACATTAATGCGTTCTACATGCTATGCTGATCATTCTAATCTATCTAGCTAAGATTAACATGCCCTAACCTAAGTGTTCTAAGGCTCAACAGTTTTGGTGCTCCAATGGTGAACTCCATGAAATGCCCTCAAATTCATCAGAATCATTCATCTACCTATTCCTAACAATTCTAACCTAAAGATTCTACAACATGCTAACTATTTCTAGCCAATTCGATAGAAAAACTAACCTGGTGTAATCTTGAAAACAGATGGATGATCTCTTGGATTCACAGCTTGCAGTGCTTTGGACTTGATCAACAGACTTGATTCTTGGTTCTGTATGCAACAACACTTGCTTAAACACCTTGGATTGCCATAACCACTTCCTTTTGCAATTTGGATGATACACTTGGTAGCACACGAATTCTACTTCAATTCAGCCAGATCTTGATGGAAACTTGCTCTATGATGAATATAGATGATGATAGGATCAAGAATTTTGGAAAATGATGAAGATTTGATAGAGTTTGGAATGAATTTGCAAGATTGAAGAATGGGATGCAACTATGAGTTTCAACCAAAATGAATCACCAACCAATGATTGGATCCACCCTACTCAATATATAGAGGCTCATGGAACCCTCTAGAACTTGTTAGAACTTTCTTGCACTCAAATCCCTTGTGAATTTGGATATGTCACTTCTTTTGTAAGCCAACTAGTATAACTTCCAAACTTTGAACTAAAATCAAAAATCTAATTTTGCCAATCATCTCAAAACATTCTTTCCAATCAAAATGACCTATAATTTCATCCCATTTGGACATGGTATGAAAAATCTCATTTTTAGGTCACTTTTATTCATTAAATTCATCTTTTAATTGACCAAATTTGGAAACTTGAGCTATGAGCAATTACAAACTTTCATGATCACTTTTCTAGACTCAAAATGTCATTTGGAGCAAGTTTGATGTTATGAAGTTTTTCATTTGAAGCTTCCTTGTATGAGTTTTGGGCATAGGCTTGAAATGACCTGTAATTCTCAAATGACCAAAATACCCTTTGCTTGCCAAGGCCATAAGTAGAGTTCCACAAATCAGATGAAGGAATACCATACCTTTATAGAAATCTAAGACAATGAGGAACAACTCTCATGTTGACCAGAAATCCATTTGAAAGCTCCTTGAGGGGTAAAAGTTGCTTGGAAGACAAGTAACTTTCACAGACAAAATTTCAGATGCCTCAGATGACCTGTAACTTGCAAGGACCATAACTTGAGTTCTATAAATCTCCTTGATGTCTTCCACCACTCAAATTAAATTTCTTGAGATCCTCTACAAGTTTCATGTTGGCCAAGGATCCATTTGAAGCTTTCATTTTGAATTATCTTGCTAGGAAGTTTGACCTAAATCAGGGGATTTTACACAGAAACCCTAATTTAGAAACTCCTCTTCTTCTTGATTTCTCTTGATTTCTCCTTGGCACAACACCACATCCATATATACATGTCAAATTATGAACCCCGCATCTCTCAAATAGACCTTGATGCCTTTCAATCAATCATTTGACCTAGGGTTGACCTAGGGTTGACCCAGATGAAACCCTAGTTAACTGTCTTCAACTGCAACTCTTGTGATCACATCAATGACTTGTCTCACTTTCAAAATGACTCTCCATGTCTTCCATGATGTCTATATACCCTCCATGACCTCAATTCACAGCTCACAACTTCTTTGATGGTCTTCACATACACTCAAGATAGGAGAGAGATCCACTGCTTGATCCACTGACTTCTTAGATTTCAATTTCTTTCTGAAGACTTGGATGAGATTGAATTTGACTAATAACCTCTTGATAGGCTCATAGAGATGAGAATAGTACTTGGCCCCTTGTTGGATGACTTGCTATGCTATGCTATGCAGATGAACTAATTATGTACATGACCTAATATGCAAATGACAATGCAATTGAAACATAAACCAAGTGAAGTAGGTTGAGCAAATTTTAGGGTGCAACAGCTGCCCCTATTCAAGCGACTTGGACCCGATTGGGTGAAACGCCCGGAGCCTTCAGACATTCGAGGTGCAAGACGGTTGAATATTAAGAACCCGGAAATTTGCCAACCGCAGAAATAAACTGCACCACGGTTTGGGGAACGACATCCACCAACTGAATCTGGTTGTTACGGCAACAACTGCTCTGACGCCTGTTGATTATGATTTCAACTTCAACCACCTATGTAACTCCACAGGTACTGAGCACTTTTCGCAAAACCTCCGTCCACAACTGGACTAACCTTATCAACCCAAGAAGAGCGACAAATTCGTCAACACGAAGAGAGATTTTGTTGTCACAGGAGTAACCTCGTCCACCTCTGGACCCAAATTTCGTCAAACCACGACTACACAAATCTGTCCACGTCAGGACTCACATCTCAACAACACAGGAATAGAACTTTGTCCACGTTAGGACGCCTGTTTCGTCAGCACGAAGAAATCTCAACTAAAACGTGTCCACGTCAGGACTCCACCTGCCGTCAACACGAAAAAAATCTCGGCGACTTCGCTGGGGATGATTCGTCTGCATTTCATTAGCACAAGGGGATCCTATCAACATAGGAATGAATTGTCCACGTCAGGAATAAACTTTTCCACGTTAGGAATAACCTTTCCACGTTAGGAATACATCGTCCACGTTAGGAATAACCTTTCCACGTTAGGAATAAACTTTTCCACGTTAGGAATAACCTTTCCACGTTAGGAATAAACTGTTCCACGTTAGGAGTAACCCGTCCACGTTAGGAATAACCTTTTCCACGTTAGGAATAACCTTTCCACGTTAGGAATAACCTTTCCACGTTAGGAATAAAACCTTTCCACGTTAGGAATACACTTTTCCACGTTAGGAATACACTTTTCCACGTTAGGAATACATCGTCCATGTTAGGACTACATCTTCGTCTTGATTTGTCGACGTCAGGACTCCCGTCTTCGATCCGCTGAGGAAATAAACTTGTCCACGTCAGGACTCACGTCTCGCCAACACGAAGAGAGATAAATTTGTCCACGTCAGGACTCGCGCATCTTGACAACACGAAGAACTATAAACTTGTCCACGTCAGGACACACATTCCATCAATACCGAGAAATCGAATCTGTCCACGTTAGGACTAGCACATCTCGTCAACCCGAGGAACTAAATCTGTCCATGTTAGGACACCCATTTCTCTAACACGAAGAAATCCCGTCAATATAGGAATAAATTGTCCACGTCAGGACTCATATTTCGTCAACGCGAGGAACTCCTATCAATATAGGCAATAAAATTTTGACGACTCCGGGGAAATACTCCTGTCAACCAGTAAGAAAATACATCCGTCTGTTCCTACGGAAAGATACTCTGAATACAGTTTCTCTGCTTATCTCCACAGTAACTAACTCCAGTGGTCCCAACCCACAAACCTTTTAGCACTGACGCGACAGCGTCTTTGAGGCGGACTTTACTGGGGATATTTGGAAACCAAACTACCGGACGCCTGTTCTGATAACCGGCGGCAGCCTCTGAAATTCTGATTCATGAAACCCTTTGATGCTGACGTAACAACAAATTTGAAGAAAATACTCCGCTGGCCGGACTAGAGAACTTCAACAAGCAACTTTGGCGGGGAAAACAAGGGAAATTTACACAAATAACTCTGCTCGGGGGCAAAGAGAAACTTAACCTAATAACTCTGTGGGGAAAATAGTAAGATGAACCGTATCACCACACGTCTCACGGCGAGGCCTCGAATGTCTGGTCATAGATCTAAGCTAGAACTCCATACTCCTGTTGAGAAAATACACCTGAAAGCAAAAGGTTAACCAACCCGATTTATGTTTCAAAAATGCGTATGTTTGACAATGGCGTAATGCTCCGTACGGCATGGAAATGCTACGCGTTTTTTATTTGGTGGATGCAAGTATGACACTATATGCCGATGCAAATGCAGACTCGAACTGCTGGGATACAAAAACCGCTTCAGCAAAATAAATGCTGAAGACAATGCCAACTCCGCTGGGGGTAACCAGGTGCCACAGAATTATTCCAGCAAAATAAATGCTGGAAGAGTGAAGCCCGCTTCGCTGAGGGATAATTGAATGCGCCAATCAGGATTGAACTTCTGCTGGGGAGTGAACGGGTATCACACGGTATTCCGACAAAATAAATGCCAGGATGCACCACCAATTCTGCCGGGGAGAGTTTTCCTTCGAGTTCCACTGGGAGGAAAGACAACACTTGCTGGAAAGAGAAATCCGCTGGAGACGAAACGATTCTCTTGGGGAAAATCAACTGACTCCGCTGGGGGAGAGTAAATGACCCTACTGGGAAGGGTAGACTGTCTAAGCACAGCTCACGAGTTGGAAATGTTAATCTTCGGAGGCTAAACTACTCTGCTTGAGATAGGGGAATCCTTCTGGGGGACACCACACTGTCTGAATACAGCCTACAATCTAGGGATCGCCACACTCTGCTGAGGATAAACGACTTTGCTGGAGAATGTCCTTTGGATAAGCTACGACTAGCTGGGGAATTTGATCCTTCTTTAGTGAGGAACAGTGTTATCTCAGAGGCGCGACCTGCATGGGGATCGAGTCTTTCGTTACGCTTCTGGTCAATATTGCAATCTTTTGATCGTCCACTTCATACTGCTACGAACCCTGAAACACCACAAACAAGACAAGACAAGTCTACGCAACCAAATCTATTCAGGTTAGCGTTAGTGACATTATTTTCAGTTAATTCAAAGTTTTAGCAATTATTGGCAAGGGCCAGCGACGTTATACACACGCTAGTTTCATTAAACCTAGGCGTTTATCATGTACAAAACAGTAAAGAACCAGCATCAAATACTGAATAACATGTTTTATTGATAGGGCCCCTAAATGGGCAGAGTTTCGTACACGGGATGTAACTCCTGAAAAGAGGAAGCTACGCAGAACAAATATACAAGTATGCACAAGCAGCATAAATATAATGACAAATCAAATTTGTACACATGTCGGCAACGGGGTGCAGACGAACATCACGAGCTGATCCTCCTATGACTCGCCCGACTCTAATGCTTTCCCGGTATCCACACTTCCGAAGAGATTGTATCTGATAATCGACCCTTCAGGTATATTCTCCCGCACAAATGCTCACTACAGTATCAAATTCGGACCGCAGTCATTTGCTTTTCAAATCCCTAACTTTTGCGTGAACCGCCATTTACGGGTTTTCAGTTCACCGGGATACCCTTTTTTGCCGAAGCCGCCCAGTGTAGGTTTTCAACTTCGCGGGTGTACATTTTTTTTCAATTTTATCCCTAACTTTTGCCCGAACCTTTCATTCTGTTTTTGGTTCGCCAGGATGCCCCATTTTTGCCTGGACTCTCTTTTTTCTGTCCAGCGGGTCAATTTCAAGCAAAGTATTTTTTAACTGCGTCCGAATTCACAGGTGACGTAAAGTCTTCACTGTCCATGGTGGACAACAATAAAGCCCCTCCTGAAAAGACTTTTCTGGCAACGTAAGGCCCTTCATAGTTGGGGGTCCACTTGCCCCTGTGATCTGCCTGCGGCGGGAGAATCCTTTTCAACACAAGGTCGCCCGTCTGAAAGCTCCGAGGACGTATCTTCTTATCATATGCTTTCTTCATTCGGCTCTGGTATAAACGACCGTATGCTAGAGAAGCTAGCCTCTTCTCATCCATTAAACTCAGCTGATTCAACCTGTCTTTCACCCATTCTGCCTCGTCTAGTTGGACGTCTCGTAACACTCTCAGGGAAGGAATCTCAACTTCCAGTGGTAGCATTGCTTCCATTCCATACACCAACGAGAACGGGGTTGCCCCGGTTGATGTGCGTACCGTCGTACGATAACCGTGCAAAGCAAAAGGTAGCATCTCATACCAGTCCTTATAGGTCACCACCATCTTCTGGACAATCTTCTTTATATTCTTATTGGCCGCTTCAACAGCGTCATTCATCTTGGGTCGGTAAGGGGAGGAGTTGTGATGCTCAATCTTAAAATTCTGACAGAGCTCCTTCATCATTTTGTTATTCAGGTTTGAACCGTTGTCGGTGATTATCCACTCGGGGATTCCATATCTGCAAATGATATCTCTCTTGATGAATCTGGCTACCACCTGCTTAGTCACGTTTGCGTAAGATGCCGCCTCCACCCATTTGGTGAAATAATCGATTTCTACCAGAATGAACCGGTGTCCATTAGAAGCCGTCGGCTCGATGTTTCCAATCATATCGATTCCCCACATCGAGAATGGCCATGGTGATGACATCACATTCAGAGGACTCGGAGGCACATGGATCTTATCTGCATAGATTTGGCACTTGTGGCACTTCCTCGCAAACTTGAAACAATCAGTTTCCATAGTTAGCCAAAAATAACCTGCCCGCAGCAGCTTCCTCGTCATAGCATGCCCACCAGCATGCGTACCAAATGTACCTTCATGTATTTCCTCCATGAGCAGCTTCGCCTCTTTCTCATCTACACAACGTAGTAGCACCAAGTCGTGATTTCGTCTGTACAGGACACCATCTGGACTCAAATAGAAATTACCCGCCAATCTCCTGAGAGTCCTCTGATCTTGACTGGATGCCCCAGCCGGATACTCTTTGTTCTTCAGGAAATTAAGGATATCAAAATACCACGGTTTATCGTCAGATGCTTCGTCAATGGCAAACACGAAGGCAGGTCTGTCAAGCCGAGAGATGACAATTTTGGGAGCCTCATTCCAGAAGTTGACTTTGTACATGGAAGACAAAGTGGCCAGGGCGTCAGCCATCTGATTCTCTGCTCGCGGTACATGATACAATTCAACCTTGTCAAAGAAAGGCAACAATCTCCTTGCGTAATTCATGTATGGTATCAAATTGGGCTGACGTGTCTCCCATTCCCCTTTTATCTGATTCACCACCAGAGCTGAGTCTCCGTATACGTCCAGATTTTTGACTTCGTATTCGACTTTATTATTGGTAACTGGAAAAGTCAATCGAGCGGTAAACGGGATGTGCTACCCGTGTGGAGTGGTGATGATTGCCCCTATTCCGCTACCATAGGCGTTTACAGCTCCGTCAAAGATCAACTTCCATTTGGAGCCCAATTCTGGTCCTTCGTCTGGCGACGGCTCTTCACAATCTTTCATCTTTAGGTACATGATATCCTCGTTAGGAAAATCAAACCTCATCGATTGGTAATCCTCAATAGGCTTCTTTGCTAAGTATTCCGACAATACACTCCCCTTTATAGCCTTCTGCGAGACATACTGGATGTCGTATTCGGTCAAAACCATCTGCCAACGGGCAATTCTCCCCGATAATGCCTGCTTTTCGAATACATATTTGATAGGATCCATCTTCGAGATGAGCATGGTTGTATGATTCAGCATGTATTGCCTCAAACGCTTGGCGGCCCAGGCCAGCGCGCAACAAGTTTTTTCGAGCATTGAATATCGAGATTCGCATTCAGTAAACTTCTTACTCAAGTAATATATTGCATGCTCTTTTCTTCCAGTCTCGTCGTGTTGACCGAGAACACAACCCATACTTCCCTCAAGAACTGTCAAATACATAATCAAGGGTCTCCCTGCCACTAGGGGTATCAAAATAGGAGGCTCCTGCAAATACTGCTTTATTTTATCGAACGCCTTTTGGCAATTTTCATTCCATGTTACAGCTTGGTCTTTTTTCAACAGCTTGAATAATGGTTCACACGTAGCCGTTAGGTGAGATATGAACCGGGCGATGTAGTTCAACCTCCCTAAAAACCCGCGTACCTCTTTCTCTGTTTTAGGCGTCGACATCTCTTGTATTGCTTTTATTTTTGCAGGATCAACCTCTATTCCTCTTTCGCTCACGATAAACCCCAGCAGTTTACCCGATCTCACCCCGAAGGTGCACTTGTTAGGGTTCAGTCTCAGCCTGAACTTCCTAAGCCTTTTGAATAACTTCAGCAGATTCACCAAATGCTCTTCCTCCGTCTGGGATTTGGCGATCATATCATCGACATAAACTTCGATCTCCTTATGCATCATATCACGGAAAAGAGTCGTCATTGCACGCTGATACGTTGCCCCAACATTCTTCAGTCCGAAGGGCATCACTTTATAACAAAATGTTCCCCAAGGTGTTATGAAAGTAGTCTTCTCCATGTCTTTTGGCGCCATTTTAATCTGATTATAGCCCGAGAAGCCATCCATGAAGGAGAATACGGAGAATTGAGCAGTGTTGTCGACTAGCACATCGATGTGAGGAAGCGGAAAATCATCTTTCGGGATCGCTTTATTCAAATCTCGGTAATCTACGCACATTCTCACTTTACCGTCCTTCTTTGGCACTGGTACAATGTTAGCGACCCATGAGGGATATTTTGTCACAGCCAGGAAACCAGCATCCCACTGCTTTTGAACCTCCTCCTTAATTTTCACTGTCATATCGGGTCTAGTTCTGCGAAGCTTCTGCTTAACCGGCGGGCATTCTTCTTTCAACGGCAGACGATGCACAACCATATATGTATCAAGCCCAGGCATGTCTTCATACGACCAAGCGAACACATCACTATACTCTCTGAGCATCTCAACCAGTCTTCGCTTGACATCGCTCTGCAGCGCGGCTCCTATACGGATGTTCTTTTCAACCCCTTCCGACCCCAGGTTAATAATTTCGATGACCTCCTCGTGAGGCAGAATGACTCGTTCTTCTTGCTTCACCAACCAAGACAATTCTTCGGGAACGTCGCCATCTTCAACATTCTCTTCTTCGGCCTGAAATACCGGGTGCTCAAAGTCGAGACGAGTCATAGGCGGTTCAATGATGTCATCTGAAAATGTTATCCTGCAAAAGGAATGGTTAAATGCTTCAAAATGCGTATAAAGCGAATAACCACGTTGCCATTTTATTGTAAAATACAAAACAGGAAAAACAGAGATCGCAATATTTGTACATGAAAAAACGCCTTTTATTTAATGATTAAACAACACAATGTTCATAACAGCACAACCCTAAGCAAAATCATGATGCCCCTGGTAAGACACCAGATTGTTCAACAATTAAGAAAACAAAGTATTACTGTTTGAGGGTCACAGGAACAATCTCCTGAATAGACCAATTGCATAATCCTTGTCCTGGCACGCTCGGCTGAATCCAGGCGTCCATGTCGCAGTCGCTGTCTCCTTCTTCGGAATCTGAAACAGCGTTGATGGCCTCGTAACACACTCCCCTAGCGGTGATAGTTATCGGTCCTCTGAAACGGGGTGCCCCCACAGCAGGTGTTGATGACGACGGTTGATATCCCAGCCCAAATCGGTCCATTTTCACGGGAATATCCAGCATCTTGCCCCAACCCTTTGTCTCACCAGTCTCTACTAGAGCTTGAGCTTCCTTATATGACGAGACGGCTACCTCTGACGCTTTACTCGTCCCGGGACCCTTGTCTTTGATGCGCAACCCTTCAAAGGCTTGACAGGGTGTTTCATGAATCTCGCCGTCGACTTCTACATACTTGAATGATGACAGATGGCTGACCAGTATATCTTCTTCTCCACAGACTGTGACCACACTGTCCCCTACCATGTATTTCAACTTTTGATGCAAGGTAGATGTGACTGCCCCAGCCCCATGGATCCAGGGTCGTCCGAGAAGGAAGCTGTATGCTGGCTGGATGTCCATAATATAAAATTCAGTCGCGAAAACCTCCGGCCCCACCTGTAGAGGTAATGTTATGGATCCAAAAACTGTTCTTCGTGTACCATCGAATGCCCTGACCACCAAGTCGCTAGGCGTACACAGGATTCCTATGACATCTAGTTTCATCATCGCCTTCTTGGGCAGCACGTTCAAGGACGATCCGGTGTCTACCAGTACATGAGACATGACTGATCCTCTACACTCAACTGAGACGTGCAACGCCATGTTATGCTCTCTCCCCTTCGGGGTTAAATCAAAGTCTGTAAAGCCCAAGCTATGGCCTGCATTCACATGCGCCAACACCCCCTCTAGCTGATTCACGGAAACATCTTGGGGTACGAAGGACGTATCCAGAACTTTCAGCAATGCATTTCTGTGAGCTTCAGAACACAATAGCAACGACAATATAGATATCTTTGACGACGTCTGTTGAAGGTGCTCAACAATCTTATAATCACTTTTACGAATAAGGCGCATGAACTCTTCCACATCTTTTGATGACGCTTCTTTGTCGTTCCCCTGCACCGGGACATTCTCATTCATCTTTCCTTTTCCCTTCGCCAGTCGTTCAGCCTCTACCTCATGCGATATGAAGATTCTCCCACTTCTCGTCATACCTCCGGCACCGACGACGTTGTCTACAACCTCAACTGGCTGCTTGCTAACATCAATTTTCACCCCATCACAGTACACTTCCAACCCATAAGTCCAGGGGACTGCCTTAGTGCTCTCATAAGGGATTGGTCCTGCCTTGGTGATAGTGATCAGCGGTCGCTTGGCCGGCGCTGTTATAGTTATTGTTTTTCGGGGAATCGTCACAGTAGCTACATCACTTTTCTTGTCTGCGGAGACCTCTGCAGGTTCTTCAACTGCCTTCGGTCGAATTGTAATGTGCCTCCATCTATTAAAGCCTGAATACCCTTCTTTAAGTCAGCACACCCCCCAGCTTGGGTCCAACACTCTAAACAGTACTCGTCGCAACCTGGATACACACCACCTTGCAATAATCTGCTCTTTATCTCGCACAACGGTGTCTTTAGGTCGTCAACATTCATAATCAAGTTCAAACCCTCCTCGGTTAAAATGGCGTTTGCCCCATGGTTGGGCATGGGCTTTTGCACTATGTTCGGACCCGCCTGTCCAAAATTGATAGCCTTGCTATCCAATAGATCCTGCACCACATGCTTGAATGCGTGGCAACCCTCTACATCGTGGCCAGGAGCCCCGGAGTGGAATTCACAGTGCCTGCTTGCATCGTAACCGTACGGAGGAGTGCCTGTTATTGGCGCCAGAGTTCTCTTCTCCACCAAGTTCAAACCCAGTAACGTCTGTAGCAATTCTGCATACGTTGAAGGAGGCTTTTCAAACACCCTCCTTGGTTTGCCCCCCTGGACTCTGCGCTGGGCAGGCTGTGCCCCCTGTTGTAGCTGTTGTTGTTGTTGTTGTTGTTGAAATGGTTGTTGCTGAAATGGAATAGTAACACTTGCCACCTACTGCGGCTGATTGTACTGGTTTCGAACTCTGCCCCGGCCTCGGCCTCGGCCCCCAAACACTGCGCTTGCATCATCTTGACGGCGCCCACCGAAAGCCCTTCTGTTACTGCCAGCTGAGGAGGATTCCTCAGCTTGGAATTTTCCCTGTTTAATGTTGCTTTCAATCTTCTCTCCCATCAGGATTAAGTCTGAGAAACTGCCCAAAGAAGTATGAAACAACTTGTCATAAAACATGCCCGTGAATGTTCCTATGAACATATCATTCATTTCTTTGTCCTCCAAAGGGGGATGAACTCGGGCAGCCATGTCGTGCCATCTCTGCGCATACTCTTTGAAGCTCTCGCCCTTCTTCTGGGACAACCCCTGCAATTGGACCCGATTGGGTGCCAAGTCACTGTTGTACTTATAGTGAGCCACAAATGCTTCAGCCAGCTGCTTCCACGTCTTAATCTGAGTTGGTTCCAATCCCATATACCACTCGAGGGAAGGACCAGACAAGCTATCTTGAAAGAAATGCATTAGCATCCTCTCATCGTTTGAATACGCCGACATCCTTCTGTAGTATGACCGCACGTGCACTTTTGGACAGGTGTCCCCCTTATATTTGTCGAATGTGGGAGCTTTGAATTTGATTGGCACCCTCAGGCCAGGCACCAGACCCATTGTTGTCATATCTAAGCCAACAGCGCTTTGATTCACGACCCCCTTCATCTGCTCCTCGAGCATCCTGATTCTCTGAGAGTCATCCATAGGACCTTCGAAACCTCCACCGGAGAAAGCATCCTCTTGCTGATCTTCTTGCCAATTACCGTTCCCAGTTCCGTATCCATCGTATCCGTTGTTACGGCCAACTCTAGTCTGATTCATTATCGGGCCTCGCCCCCTGTTACCGTACCCTGGAGCGACTCCAGCAGGTCCAAAAGCCATTAACCCATTGCCATTTCCATTTCCGAATCCGCCATAACCCTGATTAGTCATACCATATCCGTCCTGTCCGAAGCCTTGAGCGTTGAAGCCGTACTTCCCAGCATGATCAAACCCCTGGTCATTGAAGCCAAATCCATTATTACCGAAGCCATTGCCTCCCATATTATCACCCAGGTTGACATCTCCGAGCCCAACGTTGTTGACGACAATCTCGTTACCAATTCCAACGTTACCATTCCCGGTAGCAGCGTCGTTGTTCACATTGCCAGCAGGTATGTTTACTACAGGTGGAGCCACTGGTGTGGGGGTACCATCCCCGTGAATAGTGTCGACTCGCACATACTGATGATCCTCGTTTCTGTGCCCAGCATTTCTTACCAACAGAGGCTGCACCAAAGCTTGCAAATTCTCCTGGCCTTTCGCAATGGTCTCCATTGTCTGCATGAAGAGCGCCAGCTTCTCACGCATGTCTTGCATTTCATTCTGCATCTGATCCATAATTCTTTGGCAGTTGGTACGAGTGGCGTATCGGTTCGGGTGCTGACCTTCAATCCTGAAAAAGACCTGGTACAGTGCAGGAAATGAGATACAGTTCAATAATCACCTGTAATGCAATATGAATGGGAATGCAATGCAATATGTGTCTGTGCATTAGGGAATGTCATTCCCCGATTCTAGTGCGAATGTGCTAGTGCGGTGACAGTGCTAGCAATACGAAGATCGAAGTCGAACCATAGAAAACACCTCATATATTGCAGAGAAATCCATTAAGCCCAGAATACAATATCACTGAGTGTACAATAAGAAGGCATGACCTCAACCAACAATCCTGGTGATGGTCAGCGCTATGCAAATAAAGCATACACATTAATACATGAAACGATCAAGTACTCCCATATGCCTGGTACTCTTCTAGTAACTTCTTAGTCTCTGGATGACTTGGTCGGGTAAGCAGACCCTCAACAAGTAGATCTCTCCGCTTGAGAACACGTCGCAAATCACCAGCAGATTCTTCCCATGCCCCTTCTCCAAAGCGATCCTCGAGCTTCCGCTTCTGAGACACAGCTTCTTTCTTGCCTTCGATGGCCTTGTTCAATGCATTCTGGAGACTATATCTTGCCATCACCTCCTCTTCATACCTCTTAGTGCTAGCCTTCAACTGCTCTTCGAGTTCAGAAATTTGCTGCTTCAACTTATCTTCCCTCTTTTTGTTGTTGGTTAGCGTAGCATTCCACGTCTTGTTACAAGAAGAGATTTCCCGGTGAGCGGCATCGAGTGCTTTCTTTTTGGATTCCAACATGTCATGAGAGCTTCTGAACTCTTTCCCCAGGCGTTCACGCTTCTTCTTCTCTTCAGTCAATTCAGCACCTAGCCTGTTTACTAACTCGATCTGCTGTTGGAAAGCATGCATAGCCTTGTTTTTCTCACTACGCATCTGAGCCAGTTCCTGTTCTAACCCTTCATTGATCTTCAGCAAAGCTTATTTTTCTTTAACAACTTGCTCGTAGGCCTCCATAGTAACAGTGGTTGGTTCTTCCACCGGAATATGAATAGGGACTGGTGCAGCTGGAAATGGCATCAGCAACTGTCTTTCTCTCTCTTGGATCCAAACTTTGTAGGGTGCATAAGCCTGACAATCGTTCTTCCCTAACAGTGGCTTCCCTCTTCTGTTGATACGCATCCAGGCATGCTGAAGCTTGGCTAGTAACTCTCCATTCAAATCACCGGTGAAGTACAGAGATTCCTGTACTTCCTCCTCCTGAGGTGGGTTCTTCAACGCGTATCCAAACTGGCGAACAAACAGAGATGGGTTGTAATTAATGCAACCTTTTCTTCCTATCAAAGGAACATTAGGGTACCCAGAGCAACTGAAAATAAGCTCAGACCCCAACATGTCTCGGTCAAACCACTCAATGTCTTCAGAAGATAGTCTTATCAGGCGCCCTGGCCAATCAGCTGTAGTTGCACTATCTACGAAAGGTCCCTTCAGGGGGAGATGGCTCTTAAACCACATGTTCAACAGCGGCGCACAACAGTAAACAGTCTTTCCCCTTCTGTTTTCATTTTTGTAGTGCAATGAATGATAGAGATCTCCAATCAAAGTGGGTACCGGGTTTCCAGCAGCAAACAGATGGAAAGCGTCCAAGTCCACAAAATTGGGTAAGTTGGGAAACAGCACTATTCCGTAGATGCATAGAGCCAAGATAGCATTAAAGACTATCCAGCATCCACCCTTGGCGTACTCTTGAGCTTTGCCAACCAGAAAATCAAGGGAGAAACCTGGAACCCCAAGCCAAGAAGTCACTAATAGTTCAGCAGCGTTCATGTGCAAGGCCTTAGCTAAGTCCTCCAACTTGGGCTCAGCGGCAGAGTGAATAAAGAGAACCTTATTCTGTACTGGCAGCTCAGTAAACTCTACATACTCTTCAATGGTAGGCCCCAGAATAAAGTCAGCAAACGTGAAACATCTCAATGCAGGGTCATAGAATTGCATCAAGGTGTACAGCCCATTCATCTCAACAGCAGTTGGCTTGCAGACCAGTCTCAACAATCTTCCATGACTCATCCTGAAACTTCTCCTAACCTCCTCATCAGCAAGGGACATCAGACCAAGTAAGGGAGTAATGTCAGGTGTAGGTAACTTATACGCAACTGTCTTTCTCAACCCAGCCATGATCAATAAGCAGAAGTCCGGGCACTAGAATCAGGGAATATGCAAATGCACCTGCAGCACAGACACACGTTAATGGGATGCAATGATAATGGTTATGCAAGCAATGCAATGCAACAGGGACCAAATGCCATGGCTGAGAAGCCTGAACCATATCAAAAGTATCAGATAGACCCCCCAAAATTCCTCAAACCCTGGTCTTGGACAGACCCAATACAAAGCTCCAACACTGGTCTCTGATAGACCTCATATCATAACTCTGGCTAGTCTCTGACAGACCCCATATCATAACTCCAACTGGTCTCTGATAGACCTCTCAACTATCCATAAATACCCAGAATCTCAGATTAAGAAATAAACCGGTATCTGAAGGTCTAGTTACCTGCATAGCCCCAAACCCCTCTCACAGGTAGGTGTCCTAGTAACTGACAATGGTGTGGCATCCTATGCGGTCATCGGCGTCACAGACTTTCAGGGTTGATGATACGATTCCCAGAAGGAGTGGCATCATCAAATCCTGAAGAGGCCTCACTTAGCCAACTTCCAAATGATCGGTTCCCGGAGTCGACAATTCAGCTAACCAACAACCCCTTCGACCCAAAGGGTAGAAAAAACAGTCAACCAGAAGAACCTCGTCCGAGTGTAGATTTTGTGAGACACTAATGCAAGCAAAGCCGGCACGCGCCCACTACTTTCTACTCTAATTCTAAGTGCACTCAAGCCCAGGTCCGACTTATCTCTCAATCATAGAACACCCGTCACACCCCAATACAACAATAATAACAATAATATAATGCTGAAAGTAAATGACAGAAATATAAATCCATACAAAATCCTCGACGGGAAAACAAGCACTAGGATTGACTCACTTAAGGGACGTTGGATCCCAAATGCATAAGGAGTTATCGCAGTTCTTAGCAGCCAGGGGACGTTGGATCCCCAGCAGAGTCGCCAGCTGTCGCTACTGCGAAAATCGGCGCCGGCTGAACAGAAGAGTCGCCACCGTGCGTTATTTATCCCAACGGAGGGAAAGGAAACGCTCGAGGTAAACCTACCGCAAAACGGGGAAAGGAATGGTCATCGCAACCAAAACCTGGATTCGGGAGTCGGTTACGCAAGGGGAAGGTATTAGCACCCCTCACGTCTGTCATACTCGACGGGATCCACGCTTGTTTTCGGGTATGGATTGTTATTTCTATCTACTCTACAGGTCAGGGGTTAAAGGAAAAGAAAAACGACTCGGCAAAGTATCACACTTTATGCCTACGTATTCCCGTCTGGAACGAGAAATCAGAGTCAACGTAGTTCGCCTACCTACGGGAAGGGAGGGGAAGGTTGCTCGCTAGGATATCGCATCCTATGCCTACGTACTTTCATACAACATAAAAGATCAGAGCAAACGTAGTTCGGGCCACGTACGACACCAGTCTGTCTTGATTGTTTTTATTCCTTCTGAAAAGGGTTTTTCTGCTTAACAGTCCAAGCGGACAAAAATGACGTTTTGATGAGTTCACATTCTTTTACGGAAGAAGTGTCTTTTATTGTTGTTTGAAATCTTATTGTGTTTTTCTGTTTGTTTTGAGAAAGAAGAGACAGAACTCTAACCTACGGTTGAAAAGGGAATCAAACTAACCTAATGTTATCATGCATGGGTTAAGACCTAATGTCTATCATGCTCCTCTCTTGCACAGAGAGAAACAGAGATCCTAAGGGAATAGACGGAAACAGAAGCAATAACATATATACAATAAAGCAGTAAAATGCATGAATGCAACAATACAAGCGAGGCAAGGGAGTCCCACTCAACCTCAAACCTAGAAAACAACAGGAAAAAGTGAACAAGGTTCACTTTCAACCTAACAGGTTAAACAGCAAGCAATACAGTCAGGGAAATTCACACAATACATCAAAAATTAAACAGCTAAAAATAAACAGCAAAAGCAGCTCTGCATCAACATCTGTCTTCAAGTCATCTTCAAAACATCTACAAGCTTCAAGCAAGCATCAGTCTTCATCTTCATAGCCTTCAAGCAAGGTCTCTATCTTCAATCTTTCAGTGGCTTTTCTTCAAGTCTCACTCTCCAAGATGAGCATCAATCAACAAAATGAGATGGATGTTAAACAGTCAATTGCCTACCAAGGGTGGCTCACTGACTGTTAACATGATACTGACAGTTTTCCCTCAAAAGTTCTATCTTTTAAATACATTCACTAATCCTTCCAAAGTAAGGAGGTGGATATTTAAAAGAGACTTTGAATCATAGAGAAAGAATGGAGGCAAACAAGACCTTCCATGTTTGTGAATCAAGTTGCTATTCTAGGGCTCTGCCTAACTCCTAGATCCTTCACTCCTCAACAGCTGCCAACAAGAGATATTCTTCATCAACTCTGGAAATTGGTCTTCATTCTTTAATCTTCAATGGGCTTCATCAGCACAGTCTTCAGCTCAAACCCCAAACCCCAAGCAGGCCCAATACCCCATACAGTCAAATAATAACCCTAGAGAGGGCACACCACACAATCAAGCAAGTACAAGCAATATACTAATAGTAATAGTAGAATAGGGGAAGCCTAATATTTTCTAAGGGATCTATTATTTACCCATAATACCCCTATAGTCCCATACCCCAAAATTCAAACTACAACTCCTAAAAGAAATGATTTATTACACCTATGTTATATCTAAACCCTAGTTTTGATTCCTCTAATCACACCTAAACAAACCATCTAAAATTAAATCCTAAAATCATGAATTAAATCTCATATGAAAATTAAAGTCTTAAATGAAGTACTCTAAAAAGAATGGGTCCAAAATATACAAGGGTCTAGCTAAACTAAAATCAACAAGATCAAGTATTAAACTAAACATCATTTAAACCTATTTAAAAGAAAAATATACTAAAAATGCAAAAATAAAATAAAATGCTAATTTTATTATATGACAATTTTTTTAACAGAAATATGAAAAAGATGCAAAAACAACCATTTAAAAATATGAAATTTCCAATTTGTTATGATTTTTCAAAGAATTAACAAAAATAAAAGAAATTAAAATGATTATAAAAGAGTTAGGGGTGCAATTAGTAAGGATTTCAGTTAAAAAATGGGCAATGGGCCCAGACTGGGGGTGCGCATAGCAAGGCGCGTCTGGGCCCAGCTAATCAGAAAAAACACAAAAGGAAAAATAACCAAAAACGGTGCAAATAGCAGTTATATTAGTTCATTTCATGTTGGGCCTTGAAGGTGGTGGTACGAATAGCAATGGATCCCTAAGCCCAAGCTGGGACTTTAAGTGAAACGGTGCGTTTCATGCTGCCTGAGTTCCCTCGCGTTCATCTTTGAATCTTGGCCCTTGGATGCGTGCTTCAGTCAAAGTCTTGTGGATGATCCAACGGTTGTCATGTTTCTTCTCCAAATAACCTAGGGTTTCCACCATTATTGAGCCCTGAGCAAGCTTGCACGAACCAGGTTTCACCATCATCATACACCTTCGTTTCTCCATGAAACTCGTATCCGTAAAAAGCAAAAATGCTCTAGATCTTCTCCTCTACACAACCATGGTTTCAGTTTTCTCTAAAACTCACTCTAGAGCCAAACCCGATAGGTAGAAGACCTTGGTTCCAACACTTTACACTGAGATCAACCTTGATGATTCTTGCTAACTCTTACATTAATGTGTTCTACATGCTATGCTGATCATTCTAATCTATCTAGCTAAGATTAACATGCCCTAACCTAAGTGTTCTAAGGCTCAACAGTTTTGGTGCTCCAATGGTGAACTCCATGAAATGCCCTCAAATTCATCAGAATCATTCATCTACCTATTCCTAACAATTCTAACCTAAAGATTCTACAACATGCTAACTATTTCTAGCCAATTCGATAGAAAAACTAACCTGGTGTAATCTTGAAAACAGATGGATGATCTCTTGGATTCACAGCTTGCAGTGCTTTGGACTTGATCAACAGACTTGATTCTTGGTTCTGTATGCAACAACACTTGCTTAAACACCTTGGATTGCCATAACCACTTCCTTTTGCAATTTGGATGATACACTTGGTAGCACACGAATTCTACTTCAATTCAGCCAGATCTTGATGGAAACTTGCTCTATGATGAATATAGATGATGATAGGATCAAGAATTTTGGAAAATGATGAAGATTTGATAGAGTTTGGAATGAATTTGCAAGATTGAAGAATGGGATGCAACTATGAGTTTCAACCAAAATGAATCACCAACCAATGATTGGATCCACCCTACTCAATATATAGAGGCTCATGGAACCCTCTAGAACTTGTTAGAACTTTCTTGCACTCAAATCCCTTGTGAATTTGGATATGTCACTTCTTTTGTAAGCCAACTAGTATAACTTCCAAACTTTGAACTAAACTCAAAAATCCAATTTTGCCAATCATCTCAAAACATTCTTTCCAATCAAAATGACCTATAATTTCATCCCATTTGGACATGGTATGAAAAATCTCATTTTTAGGTCACTTTTATTCATTAAATTCATCTTTTAATTGACCAAATTTGGAAACTTGAGCTATGAGCAATTACAAACTTTCATGATCACTTTTCTAGACTCAAAATGTCATTTGGAGCAAGTTTGATGTTGTGAAGTTTTTCATTTGAAGCTTCCTTGTATGAGTTTTGGGCATAGGCTTGAAATGACCTGTAATTCTCAAATAACCAAAATACCCTTTGCTTGCCAAGGCCATAAGTAGAGTTCCACAAATTAGATGAAGGAATACCATACCTTTATAGAAATCTAAGACAATTAGGAACAACTCTCATGTTGACCAGAAATCCATTTGAAAGCTCCTTGAGGGGTAAAAGTTGCTTGGAAGACAAGTAACTTTCACAGACAAAATTTCAGATGCCTCAAATGACCTGTAACTTGCAAGGACCATAACTTGAGTTCTATAAATCTCCTTGATGTCTTACACCACTAAAATTAAATTTCTTGAGATCCTCTACAAGTTTCATGTTGGCCAAGGATCCATTTGAAGCTTGCATTTTGAATTATCTTGCTAGGAAGTTTGACCTAAATCAGGGGATTTTACACAGAAACCCTAATTTAGAAACTCCTCTTCTTCTTGATTTCTCTTGATTTCTCCTTGGCACAACACCACATCCATATATAAATGTCAAATTATGAACCCCACATCTCTCAAATAGACCTTGATGCCTTTCAATCAATCATTTGACCTAGGGTTGACCTAGGGTTGACCCAGATGAAACCCTAGTTGACTGTCTTCAACTGCAACTCTTGTGATCACATCAATGACTTGTCTCACTTTCAAAATGACTCTCCATGTCTTCCATGATGTCTATATACCCTCCATGACCTCAATTCACAGCTCACAACTTCTTTGATGGTCTTCACATACACTCAAGATAGGAGAGAGATCCACTGCTTGATCCACTGACTTCTTAGATTTCAATTTCTTTCTGATGACTTGGATGAGATTGAATTTGACCAATAACCTCTTGATAGGCTCATAGAGATGAGAATAGTACTTGGCCCCTTGTTGGATGACTTGCTATGCTATGCTATGCAGATGAACTAATTATGTACATGACCTAATATGCAAATGACAATGCAATTGAAACATAAACCAAGTGAAGTAGGTTGAGCAAATTTTAGATATTGCTGCAATCACTGGTCTTCAACCAACTAGATACACCTTCGATCCAAACTACATGATCGAGGACATCATAGGCTTTGATGGAAATCGAGCTACCTTTAACCACTACATCTCATATTACCACAACAAGGATACCAAAGAGGTTTTTAACGAAGAGCACATTGTCTTCCTCTCACTCTGGCTATCTTGATATGTATTCTGCTCGAAATCTCTGCAAGTGGTGAAGAAATTCTTGACCATGGAAAACCAATTACATGCTGGACACAATCTCTGCATCACCCAGATGGTTTTAGGTTATCTCTATGAGTCTTTAGGAGAAGGTGTCGAAATCCTCAAGAAAATTCAACTAGGGTCGAACCTATTACTGGCTGGCCCATATTGATTGCTTCAATTGTGGATCAATGCTGCCTATGAATTTTTGTTGCCAACCCACAACACAATAAATGAAGAGGATGAAAAAATCAAAAATAGAAGGGTCGAAGGAACACGCCCCTGTCCAAGTGACTCCTAATGATGAAAGGCTGAATTTGCAGAAAATTTTTATTGGGTATGTAATGATGTACGCCAAGCGCTACAACTTCACTTCTTATATGGCTCCCTTTTCCAATAGGACTTACGGTCCAGAGCGGTTTACAAGGAAATTCACTTCTCCTTCGAAAGATCAAGAAGCGAAATCATTGGCCATATGGGAAGCATTTCTCACACCAAAGTTAATTGCAACAAAGCTCAAACCTTCAAAAAGGCAGATAATTCTTCTCAGCTACCAATCCAATCTTGTCTCTCAACAGTTTGGTCTCAACAAAGTTATGCCCAAGCCATTCTTCCCTCAAAAAAGTGTCGTTGTTCTCTACAATATGTACCATACTTAAATCGAATTTAACGGGGAGATGTCTCATTAAGTTGGCACTACACAACTCATTCCCATTCCATTTAAACCATCATACTACTGCACTTAAGAATATGAAACTTGGTGGAGAAGTTATTACTCCACAAAGATGTTTGACGTTCCTGCTTTTACTCAGCACCTAACTACTGATTTTGCTTTTGTACTGGGAAAATCTAAGAAAGGCATTTCGACTCACATCAAAGAAATCCAAGCATTCCTGAACTACTTTGAGACGGCCTACAGACTTGATGATCTTAGTCGAACCATCCACGAGGCAGCAGTAACTTTGAGAGAGAAATTTACATAGAAACTCCCTAATTTAAAAATACCTTTGTACATTAAACACAAACACATGTATGAGTTAGTTTTTAATTTGCACCCACCAAGATTCCCTCGACTACCAACTGCTGATTTCGGCATGGCTTTTAGCCCTCTGTTTCCCAATTGGTTTGTCTGTTGGGACTTCGTGAAAATTCTTCGAAAAGAATTTCAAAAGCTTGCCCAACAGGTGGTTCCGCTAAGCACACTCTAGATAGTTTTAAAGGTCATCTTCATATTGAAATAGAGCATGTTCGCATACTTTGTCCTATATATGAGGGTGTGGAATAGGAGTGTTTTTTGATTTATTTTCTCTCCTAACAATTCCGTGACACCCTTTTTACTTGGGACAACTGTTTTGACTTATTCCTTTTTTTAGTCGTCGAAAGAAAACAACAGATAAAGGGTCCAGCGAAGAAAGTTGTCAGCACGGCCAAGGACGAAGCCAAGAAGAAGAAACCACCAAAACAATGACAAAGGTATACTTCGTGTGTTATTATTTTGTTTGATGTATTATCTTTGTATGCTAATGCTTGTGTTATTTTAAGGTAAGTCGAAAACCACCTCCAACTCCAAATAAACGAAAGGCCAACGATCCCCAGGCTCAAACAGTTGAGTCAGATGATGATGATCTCTCACCAGACACTTCTAAACCTGCCAAGAAGAAGAAAAAGGTGAAGACCTCCGACGCCACTTCTTAGCCGAAACCAACATCATTAAGATCAAACTTTTGTACCTCAAAAAATGAGCACGACCTCGCGAAGCGCAATTGCACACTCGGAGAATGGACTTAATAGGGTCGCCACCGATCTTTATTTATTCCCATTGAGAGAAAGGGAAAATATCAATTAAAACCTCTAAAAGAAAGGACAAGGATATGGTCATTGCAACCAATATCTGAGTTTGGAAGTCGATTACACAAGGGGAAGGTATTAACACCCCCTCGCGTCTATTGTACTCAACAGAAACCATTTAGTTATGATTGAATGGGTGTTGCTTAAAGTTAGTTTCTAATCTTCTAACTATTTGGGATTGAAAAGAGAGAGAATAGGAATGAATATTTTTGGATTTTATTAAAGAGAAAGGAGACCTAAGGATTTTTATTACTAGGGGGCTCAACAAGACTTCACAATCTCGTGCCTAGGCATCCTCATAGTTTAATGAGGAACTCATAGCTTTCGTAGTTTGGGGATTACGGTGAAAAAGGGAAAAGGTTGGGAAAAAAAGAAAAGGTAACTCACCAAGGATTAGGGTCGTTGTGCCTACGTATTCTCATTAATAAATGAGAAATCAGAACATCCATAGTTCTGGAACTACGAAGGATCTGAGTTTCTCTTTGCACTATGAGGATACGTAAGCACGAGATTGCAAGGTCTTGTAGAGCCCCCTAGTAATAAAAATCTTTAAGTATGCTTTCTCTTTAATAAAATCCAAAAATATTCATTCCTATTCTCTCTCTTTTCAATCCCAAATAAGTAGAAGACTAAAAAATAACATTAAGCTAACACAAATTCAATCTTAATTAAATAGTTCCAGTCGAGTACAATGGATATGAGGGGGGATAATAACTTCCCCTTGCGTAACCGACTCCGAAACCCAGATATTGGTTGCTATGACCATTTCCTTGTCCTTTGGTTTAGAGGTTTTATTCGATATTTTCCCTTTCCCTCTATGGGAATAAATAAAGATCATTGTTGACTCTGTTAAGTCCATCCTACGGGTGTGCGATTGTGCTTCGCAAGGTCGTGCTCATTTTTCGAGGTATAGAAGATGGGGACTCTGTTGAGGACTAAAGATGATGTTGTTGAACACATCTCTTCCACATTGGTAAATTGTATCAAGTTGAATGATCCTTGGAGTAAGGATGAGGAGCTACTTAGGGATTCTTCAAGTAAGTTGCCCCCATATTAGATGACTGTTGTAGATGAGCTAATCGTTTCTTCAGCTTGACTGATTCTTGAAATGACCCCTTTATTGTGCTCTTGGAAAGCTTTCCTCAGTATGAGTCTTGAAAAATATTTTTGATAAACCAACTCTGAGAAGGACTTGCACTGAACAACAAATCTTGAACTGATTCTCAACAGGATCTGGAAGGAACTTGCCCATGATAGGGTCGCCGAAACAAGTTTCTCAACAGTTTGAAAATTCCTTGAGAGCAAAGCCAGTTTGCAAACAAAAAGTATTCGTTCAAACATGGTAAACTTAATGCAAAGAAATGAAACTTTTGAAATCAATGTCATTTTCGGAATGATGCAAAATATATGAGTCACTAGTCAGAACGTGGTGGTTCAAGACGTTTAAAAGTGAAAGGTAAAGCGAAGGTATGATACCAAAATAGATGATTTGAAAAGATATTTTGGGTCAGTTTACAGAACCTTGCTGTAATATGCTTTTAAAATAACCTTACTTCAATTAGGTCTTTTCAGGGTTGTAACATGGCCTGGTTCACGGTTTATGAAACAAAGGATGAAGGCTCAAAATTTATTTATACCCACCCAATCTTCATGATGATCTTCGGTTCTACACTTAAATTAACTAAAATTATACGCTCAGGTTCTAAGAGGTTGAAAATGTACTGATGATAATGATGATGATGGTTCAAAAGTCAAGGGACCCTTGAGATGGAAGTCATTGCTTCCTTGCAACATTCAATTATTTTCTATCATTGAGGATTTTCATGGTTAGGATTTAAATATTTCCTCTTTTTGTTATCCCTAGATTTTGCTTGAATTTTTTCTTTTGAAGCTTACAGTCAGCGGGATGCCCCAGTGTTGCCTAAGTCTTCTTCATAGGTTTTGACTTAGCGGACCTTTTCTTTTGATTTTTTATAGAAAGAAAGTGACTTCCTGGCTTAATTATTACGGTGAACCCGCGTTGGCTTCCGGCTTAAAATACATCTTCGACACTTGCTGGTTGTGTGTGAAGGAAAACTTGTGAATGCAACCTTTATTGAAACGTGTCCTGCATGAAGTTCTTGTATTTGAATGCACAACCAAGTTAACTGAGAACTTCCCATCCCAAGGTTAAGATTGCAGGTTTTTTGTAAAGAAAGAAACTCTAACTTCTAGGCTCGAAGGGGTTGACAAGGGAATAACTTCCTTATTTCTCTAGTGTTTGGGAATTGAAACAATGTCTTACATCGTCAACAAAGTTTGATTAAAAGCGTACCAACATCAGTTATGGGTATTATGTTTTCGTCATCCTCCCTCAAAATTTTTGCATAAACAGATATTTTGGTAAAAGAAAGTGAACATGAGATATATTTTGTTTTTTTGAAAGAGAAAAACATAAAGATGCAACTAACAGATGAATTGAATCAAATTATTGCAATGCTCATTTCATTAATAATGGAAGTACAAACAAAATTTGAAAGCAAACAGTTAATACAATTAAAGGAAAATGCAAACAGAAAGAAACATGGCCTAGTGACTAATTAATGACAAGGATGAGTTGTCCTGTCTGAAACACTGGCTTTAGGAGAATAGTTTGAAGTTTACCGAAGCTTCACTTCTCATGCCCTGGCAGAGGATTGTTCTTGACATTAGGATTGGTGTTATAAAAGGTGGATATCTTGTCTTTGATCAGCTCTTGTACTCTAGCCATCAACGTATAACAACCTTCCAAGTTATGGTCTGCACCACCTTGATGGAATTCACAATGAAGATCAGCCACGTAGCTGACTGGAAGAGGATTTGGAGGAGGAGGTAGAGTCCTAGTGGTAATCAAACCTATTTGAACCAGACCATGATACAATTCAGTGTATGTCATGGGAATAGGATCAATTTTTATCCTATTACGGTTCTGGTTTTGTCCAACAACCGGATGTTGAGAAACTTGAGTTGGTCAAGCAGTTATCACAGGAGTAACAACAACATAAGTTTGGTTAGAATACTGAGGTTTATGACGAGGTCTTCTATCCTCAGTCAAGACAGCATTGGTTTGGCATTCTCTATATTTCTGAAAATTCTTATAGGGTTTCTTCGTACCATTAGAAGATTCAACAATTTTAGACACTTTACCATTCTTAATACCTTCTTCAAGTCTTTGGCCGATGGTCACCAAATCTGTGAAGCTGGAGGAGACACTACCAATCATCATTTTGTAATATAAGGGAGACAAGGTGTCCATGAACATTCCTGTGAGTTCCTTTTCTGCTAGAGGAGGTTCAACTTGAGAAGCTAGCTCTCTCCAACATTGAGCATACTCCTTGAAAGTTTTTTCTCATTCTGAGACATATTATGAAGTTGATGATGGTCATGAGTTATGTCAAGATTGTACTTGTATTGCTTTATAAAGGCATTGGCAAGATCCTAGAAACACTGGACACTGTTTTGTTCAAGGTTTATGTACCACTTGAGTGAAGCTCTACTCAGACTGTCTTGAAAGCAATAGATAAGCAACTTCTGATTGTTGGTGTAAGCAACCATCTTTCTAAAGTACATAGCCAGATGAGCCCTTGGACAAGAATGACCTTTGTATTTCAAAAACACGAGAATCTTGAATTTGGCAGGCATGACAAGGTTGGAAACAAGGCACATGTTTTCTGCATTAACACTGAAGAAATCATTACCCTCCACAACTCTTAGTCTCTTATCTGTAGTCTGAAACTGTTCACGGACAACCTCAATTTCAATAATACCCTCACAGTTTTCTCCTTGAGCACTAGCAGCATTATAATCAAGGAGAGGATTCTCAAAGGAAGCTCGGGCAGTCTAGGCAATAGCATGAACCACAGATCTAGGCCCGGAGAAGACAGGAGCTTGAAACACTGGTTTGGTAGTTTGACCAATCATATAAGTAGTGGCAATAGGTGGAGACTAGTTATAGAGTAAACCAAACTCTGGCCATGTAGAAGGTGGCATCTGGACAGGCTGAGGATCAGTAACAACACCTGAGACCTCCTGGATAAACGTTCTTTGAGGTTGCTCCCCTTTGGAAAACAAGATTTGGAGCATCTCAATAAGTTTAGACATGCCTGACTTCAGATCAACAATCTCCATTCTGATCTCTGCATTGTGATGTTCTTGCTCTGATATTCTACGTCTGAAGTTAGCTCTGGTCATGTATTTGTGATGAGGAATCAGCTTGACAACTGACAGATGACGCTGGAAGGTAGAGACAGATGGAATGAGTTGCTGGTCAAACTGGATGTATGTATGAATCATGCAAAGGATGTAAATGATATGCATTGTCATGTAATGTCGGATGTATGAAGAAAATGTAATGTAGGCATGGTTAGAATTTGGGATAACATGAATAAATCTGAACAACCTATTAGGTATGCTTCTTAATGGATAATTCTAGATCTTCTACCCATAAATCACTCACAAGATAGCTTCTATATTTCTTGATAAGGTTTCAGAGTCACGGACCTTAGTAGTATCAACGTCATGCAATAGGCTAGCCGCTTTATGACAAGAGTGATGAAAAAGTCTCTTCTGATCAGGGTTTTCATATTGGATGGAACAAGGGGATATCCTTGAAGTCCAATATTACGCAACCACCAATATAGCACTGGTTCTAAATGGGGGACCTAGAGTCATAGACCCTTCATGAATCAGCATTATACAACATGTTAGCTGTTTTTATAACGAGATCTACAAACAAGTATACTCTAGAGGAGCCTTCATGTTAGTTGCCACAAGGAGCTTTCCCTTGAAGTCTAACACTAATAACTACCAAAACTAAACTTATGTTTCTTCTCTACTTTTTCCAAAACTCGGGTGTAGAGCTTTATTCATAGTATCAACATCCCATAGCCCAGACATGATATATATAGAGACAAATAAATGCCATAAAGCAAAGATAAACATATAATCAAAGAAGAATAAGAAACAAACAAAGATAACACGCATATAACACTTAAATAAACTCGGATTGACTCACATATCCTCATCTTCCCAGCAGAGCTGCCATCTATCGTACCTCGAAAAATTAGCACAACCTTGCGGGTGTGCAACTGCACTTTGCGAGGTCGTGCTCATTTTTTGAGGTACGTCACAAACTAAAGAAGCCTATTACTCCAAAGGTGATTGATGTTGACTCTGAACCTGCTGTCAAGGATAGTCTTAAATGGATCGAGAGTGATAACACCAGCTCTGGTGTAGGTGATCTTAAGGTAATAGAATCTCACCTCATTTTCCTTAGCCATTCCTCCTCTTCCCTTTTTTTTCTTCGAATTATCGTAACTCAATTTCTTTTGCAGGGTGGCGCAGAAGACACTAAAAAATCGAGCATTAAACACTCTATCCTTAGGAGCACCAACACTCTTTCATACCATCCCACTTCCAACAAAAATTCGAACAAGGTATCTACGGGCGAAGTGAACAAACCTGCTGAAGAACGACAAGAGGTCTCGCGTCCAAAGAATAAAACCCAAAACTCTCAAACCATTGACTCCAATTGTGAAGATAACGAAGAGGAAGAGTATTACACCATAGAAGTCTAGGAAACCGTGCACTTCCAAAATACATAGGAGAATGTTCAGGATAAAACAAACGATTCTTTGCCAAAAATCCTCAACCAAGGCGAAGAGGAAGACCAAGACGAAGATCAACCCATGTTTGACTAATCTAACAACCCTTAGGATAAAGAGGAAGATGATGATGCAAACCCAAGTGACATGCCTAAGACCAACCAAACCTTTGGTACTGCCAAAGATTTTAAAGCCCCTTCAACTGGTATAACTTCTTATTTCTCCCTGGAAGAATTGGAAATCTTAAAGAAGAGTAAACTAGAAAACTCCTGAAGGCGATCATGAGCGCAAGAGGTAGCTTGACTAAAAAATGCTCTAGTTCCTCGATCATTTCTGGTGGTCAATCTACAAATAAGCCTGCTGACGAAGTGCTAAAAAAGATCAAGGAGAAAGCTTTCAATGTTGACTTGCTCCAAGTTCTAGAAGACAGTTCTTATGCCTCTGTTAGGATCAAGGATCTCTTGAAACAAATCAACATTCTAACCATTCCTCTATAAATTACATATATCATTATGGAGTTTGGGATACTTATTGATCATGCCACCACAGACCTCAACCACAGAAGAGAAGTTTCGAACAAGATCCGAAATAAAATGGATACCCAAATAGTTGAATGAGATGTTACTACCAATTCCACCAACAAGGTTGCAGAATTGGAAAAGATCTTTGAACAAAGTCAAGAAGAATTTGAGACTTGCACTAGCAACATCACTACCCGGGAACAATAAATCAAAGAGCTGCAAGCTAAGATCCAAAAGGCCAAAGAACTCCAAGAGGAGATTCAAAAGCCTAACCGCAAAGAGCTCGAAAATGAAATCTAGGTAGGGGTAGATCATGTCGAACGGGCGCAAGATTTGGGAAACGAAATTGATACTCTCAACTCCAATAAGCCTGTGATCGACTGTCGTCTGTCACTTTTGAAAACGAAGTATGAACGTATGAAGCCTACTCTCCCTTTTTAGTTATCTTGCTTATTCATGGTGTAACTATTTGAAATTTATTTTGACCTTAGAATTTGTAATGTAATGATTTTATCAATTTTAGCACTTTTAATCTAGTTACCATTTTGGCTTCGATCTTGCATGCGAACTACTCTGTTAATATTTTAACCTCTTGAAGTGCAGGCTTATATTTTTTCAAATATTTCCCATTTAATCTTAGGATTCTTCTATCCTCATCTAACTCTTTGATCTAATATGCACCATTAAAAAAATTGAACAATTTGGAATGAACCTTCCCATTTTGGGGACCATTTACCCAATGTCATATGTCTTTGATCCATAGGTAGAATTACTTTCCATACTAAGTCTTCATTCAAAAATGATTTGACTTTGACCTTTTTATTATATGCTTTCTCTACCCTTTATTTCCGCCTCTTAGTAACTCTAAGGAATTCAGCCTTTCTTCGTCCAAGTCTACTAGCTTATCCAACATCATCTTCCATTAGAATTCATATGGGATTTCATTTTGTCTTTGAATTCTAGTTGATTGGAGATAAATTTTGACTGGTAACACTTCATCGTGCCCGTAGGTCAATCGGAAAGGCGTAAAATTTGTAGCCTCTTTAGGGGAGGTTCGGCAGGCCCACAAAATTTGGTTCAATGTCTTGTGCCAATTTCTTGGCTTTTTCCCCCACATGCTTTTTTATTAATCTGATTACCAATTTATTCGCTGCTTCAACTTGACTGTTTGCCTGGGCATAATAAGGTGTATATGTTAACAGTTTGAACCCTGCTTCTTTAGTAAAGTCATGGACCTTTCGACTAGTAAATACTAGCCCTTGATCAGTTGTGATGCTCTCTGGGATCCCAAATCTATAAATTATGTGCCTTTGGATAAACTCAACAACTGCTTCTTGATCAACATTTATCAAAGGTATGGCCTCGATCCATTTAGTAAAGTAATCAATGCCCACTAGGATGTACTTATGAGCTTTAGAAGATGTTGGTCGAATCTCACCAACCAGACCCAACGCCTAACCCTTGAAGGGTCAAGGCTTCATAATAGAGTGCAGTTCGCTTACAGGGACATATTGTACAGCTGCATGCATCTGGGCACTCTTGGCACCCTTTGGCGAACTCGATGCAATCTTTCAGCATAGTAGGCCAATACATCCCTTGTCAAAATAAAAGCTATTTCATCTTATGGCCTACTTCCCGCATGCCTCACTATGGACATTTGATAGGGCTAAGTACGCCTCAGCCTCACTAAGGCATTTGAGTAAAACTTCATCAGGAGCCTTTTTAAACAAGTCATTTCCCTTAAGAGTATAACTTAAAGAACAATACCTGACTTTCCGCTCCACAGATGTTGTTGGATTCTCTAAGTAATCTACTATTGGTTTTCTCCAATCTGCATTTATCAGGTCGTCGATGGCCAATATCTCGAAGTTCTCTTCATCTACATAACCTAACTTTGTTGTTTCCAAATCTGTTAGAGACAATCTAGTCACCATCACTTTCCCTCAAACTTTGATCGCATCTTCTAATTTTTCTTTCAAAAGTTTCTACCCATAAGCAAATTGAGCCAAGTCATTGGCCTCTTGGTTCCTAAGTTGAGGAATATGTCTAATATTCACCATTTTGAACTTTCGTAATAGTTGATTTTCTATTACAAAGTACATTATTAGATTTTCTTTGACACATTTATATTCCTTCATCATCTGTTTTACAACCAATTCAGAATCACCAATTACTCTGACTCTAGTTGCCCCCAATCCCAACATAATTTCAAGAACGGCTATCAAAGCCTCGCATTCATCCTCATTTTTTGGGCAAGGACCTTCTATCATATACTTGAATCTTGCTGGAATTTTATTAGGAGAGATCATCAATATTTCAATACTCGTTCCATCTTTGGGACTAGAACCATCGAAAAATAATTTTCAAGGCTCAAGCTCTAGATAGTTTTGGGAATTTTCGACTATGGAGTGGTCGACTATAAAGTCCGCGACCACTTGTACCTTAATGGCCTTTAAAGGTATATAAGTTAGGGAGTATTCGAATAAGGAAAATGCCCATTTTCCAATTCGATTGTGCAGGATTGGCTTAGATAGAATATGCTTAATAATATCAAAATAAGACGAGACATACACATCAACAGGCTTTATATGATGTTTTAACTTGGTACAAGAAAAATACAGACACATACACAGTTTTTGAATCATACTATATCTAGTTTCTACATCATTGAGGAGTCGACTAAGATAATAAATGGCTCTTTCGACACCATTTTCATCCTCTTGAGCAAGCATGCTCCCTATAGTTACATCAGGCGCATAAATGTACATCTCATACTCTCACTTCTACAAGGAGGTGACAAGATTAGAGGACGAACAAGATAATCTTTGATTTTGTTGAAAGCTTCTACTGCGCCTATTGTCATCCCTAAATTTGTCCTGCCCTTTTTCAAAATATTTTCGCATTTTTGATTCTATTTTCAATTTTGTATTACCTGCTTAGTTTCATGTCATTTAGACACGTGTCCACTCACAACTGGACGTTTTCCTTTTTTTAATCATTTTTGGCCAATTAGAGCGTGACATGTGGCCTAAAGTTGTTTTTGTGAATTTTAATTCTGTCATGTTTTTCTATTTCTTTGTACATATATTGTTTGTTGATAGAAATTAGAATTTAAATTAGATTAGAAATTAAATTAGAAATAGACTTTAGATTTTTAATTAATTAGATTTTAGATTTTAAAATTAGATTTATTTAGAGAATTAGTTTAGAATTTTTATTAGGATAAATTAAATTAGAATTAGAATTTTAATTTAGAATTAGGATAGTTTTTCAATTATTAAACAACAAATTAATTAGTAATAATTTTTTAAAGAAAAATGGATTGGAAAAGCAAGACAGACCCATTTTTTCAGCCCAGGGAGAGGATCACACGGTATAAGAAGAGGGGAGGAATTGATTGTAGGAGAAACCCTAGGAGACTACTATTCATTATCTCTAAGAAGCCAAACACCGCCACCCTCTCACACATCAAACCCTAACGTCATCTTCCCCTTTCAACTAAAACTGTCCGCCTTCCCTATTCACTACCATCACCACTGAGCTTATTACCACCATTTTCAAACCAAACCTTTACTTTCTCAAAAAAATAAGATCTTCCCCTCCCAAATCGAAACCCTTCTCCTTCAAATGTCCCACCTTCACCGTGAAATCACCACCACCTTCTTCTTTATCCGCCATTAAAACGGTGCCGCTAACCTCAAGAAAACCCCCATCACCATTTTCGATTTAACCTCCACCATAAACCCTCGTCGAAAATATCATTTTACCGTCACTCAACAAACCCAAACAACCAAACCAGATCTTTGTTTCTCAAACTTCACAAACCTTTCACGTTCCAACTCTGTCCATAGAAATCCATCACGTCCAAATAATTTTCAGAAAAAATGGAAAAGGAAATAGGGGAGAAGGTAGTATAAATGTCAAAGGGGCATTCCTTTGCAAAGCTGATGTCGCTAGCCATGAAATCTGACCACCCGGATCTTTGCAGATGACACTCTCCCTCTTACAGATGTAGAATCCGAGAGGAGCACAACTCATATCCGTGATTTTCATTTTTCACCGCATTTTTTTATTTATGTATCAGCTGTTAATTTCTATGCAGGTTGCGATATTGCCGAGTTTCGATTACGCGACAACAAGCTCTTCCAACACGAAGTTGCAAGCGACAATATTGCAGCTGATATTTGGTTCCAGCGGCAACGTTTCACCCACGTTTTCAGTTAAATCTTGTATTTGCAGTAGCTTGTGGCATTTCGAGTCGAGTCGTGCACGAGCTTTGTTTCAGAAACACCAACAACACGGTTTCGATTCACGCCATCATCGCCAGATTCGTCATTCCGCAACAACTCAGTTTCTCCTCTTCATAACAGCAACTCAGCCGCGACACCACCTCTTCAACAACGACAAACTAAAGCTGCAGCAAATTGTTTTCTTCCACTACAACGGCTCGCATTGCGGTAACGATATCGAGTTTGCGTATATTCATTACATGGCTATTTGCAGTTCTAATTTGAAATTAACTTGAACTGACGAGTTTGAATTAGTTGCATACAGTGTTGATGAAATTTTTTTATGAACATATAATATCATCTGTTTTATATGGTTTGGTTGTCGATTCTGCTGCGAATATCCGGATTGCTTTGGTTATGCTAAAAAGTTATTAAAGAAAAAGTTAGTTTGATATTGATTATTGTTTTTTGACTTTGTTATTGTATTTTGTTAATAAATTTTAATTAACCTAATTATTTGAGTTAATCGGATAATTTAGATAATTAATTTTGATTAACATGATTAATTAATTAATTGAATTCCAATCATTTAACCCTTTTAATCAATTTTAATTAATTTAATTATTTAATCACATTAGTTGTTAATCGAATAATTTTAATAAATAAATTAGATTAAACTAATTAAGTGGTTCAATATTTTTTTTCTCATTTTTAGCTTTGATAAATGAAGTGGGCCAAGACCAAAAGATTCCTAAACTCAAGTAAATGCTTTTTGTACGCACTTACGTTTGTGTTATTCCTCCCCATTCGACAGATGTATCCCCTCCCCAACAAATGTAATAATTTTCATCGCTTTTTCCTTACTTATGCTTTAATGCCTCAAAACAATTTTCAAAATAATCCTCGATTCATCGAGCCATTTTCCACCCTTGTAAGTCGAGTGCTTTCAAAGCCTCGCCGTTAATTTTTGATCACCATACACAACATTTAAAGCTTAATCCTGGGCTTCCTTACAGTGACACCTATTTGATCAATTATTTCTACTTGGTCACTTAGAAGACTAGCACACTTTGCTAGTGCACACGTTTAAAACTCAGTTCAAACCTCGACTCACCTCGAGTACTTTTATAAAAAAACTTAAATTCTTGAAGTCTAGCACTTCTTGGGTTTTTGGACGATCATTATTGAGGCGTACGCCTTAAATAATGTATCGTTCGATTTTTTTTTTAAATACACTATTTTTTGGACAAAGAAATATCATCGAAATCTAGCATTTCGTGTGACATTTACGGTGTTCATCCAAATATTTTTCAAATGAAAAAGGTGTCGTCGAGATCTAGCATCTCGATAATACCCCGATTAATTGGTTGTGGGACTGACGTCTTATTTACCAGATAATCGTCATTTCTCAAAATTTTAAAATCCAATTTCGTATTCTCACCTCTTACACACAAATTATTTTTATACCTCATTTCACTTCAAATTATTTTCTCAACATTTTCTCGATTAAAACTTCGAAAGAAGGAGGTTCTTGGAATCTAGCATTCCTTGGATCTTCGAGTGAATAATTCTTAAGGCACGCCCTTGAGTTGTTATTCATTCAATCTTTCGACTTTTCAAACATTTTTGAACGCTCTCCTAAGTCGAGTGCTCGTCCACATTCGCAACCCATATTTCGCTCACACATTCACAATTTCTCGTGGTTTCGATATTAGGGGCACCCTTAGGGACTAATATCGTTTCTCACAATCTAACCCTTGACACGTCGTCAAGTCGGTTCCGTCTTCAATAAAATCCTCGACTCGTCGTCGAGCCATTTTCAAACCAACCTCCTTTTGCCTCGCATTCCATTTTCGATTCAATCTATTTACAAACGTTTTTCTCAAACTTATGAAATAAGGATATTCTTGGAGTCTAGCATTCTTTGAATATTCGAATGAGTAACTCTCAAGGCACACCCTTGAGTTGTTATTAGTTTATTCTTTTGATTTCAAAACATCCAATCCTTTATCTTCAACCCATTCAACCCAATTTCCGAAAGAATTGAGATCTTGGAATCACGCATTCCTTAAATTCTTGAGTGACAAGCTCTTGAGGCATGCCCTTGGGTTGTTTGTCAGTCACTCTTTCGTCCTCCAAACCCATTTCAAACCTCGTCTTTTCGTAGTTGTTACCACGAACTACAGATGCTCTGATTCTTCATTCATTTATGAATGTAAGATACGTAGGCACAAGATTGTGATGATCTTGGCGAGCACACTTCTACCTTCAACCCATCTTCCGTTCCCCCTCATCCTTTCCCATGGTCGAACTCGACGCTCTGATTTCTCATTCTCGTCCGAATGAGCATACATAGGCACAAGGGGGTGCTAATACCTTCCCCTTGCGTAACCGACTCCTAAGCCCGGAACATGGTTGCGACAACCCTGTTCCTATCCTTTCGTTTTAAGAGGTTTTCTCAATATTTTCCTCTCCTGTTTATTAGGGATAAATAAAATTCGGTGGCGACTCTGTCGAACCGCATTTTCGCGCCTTTCGTGCGAGGGTCGTTTCTTCGAAATGTTACCGTGATTTTTCAAGGTGCGACACCTATCCTAATTCAAAACCTTCCTTCTTCAGTCGAAGTAGAGGAGAAAATTCTTGAGACTTACCATTTAGGTTTGAGATGAACCTCATTAGGAAGTTGTTCTTTCCCAGCAAAGATTACAGCTCCTTCTTTGTTGATGGTGCTTTCACCTTCATAATTGCCTTGGTCTTATTCTGATTGATTTCGATCCTTTTTATGTGGACCACAAAGCCTAAAAAATCCCCAGCCTGCACACAGAATGCACGTTTGAGAGGATTCATATTCAAAACATGCTTCATCATCCTTTCGAATGATTGTCGAAGATAATCTATGTGATTTTTTCCTGACACCGACTTGACAATTATATCATCAACATAAATTTGCATAAATGTTTCAATAAAATCATGAAAAATGGAGTTCGTTGCTCTTTGGTAGGTTGCCCCATCATTTTTCAAACCAAAAGGCATCACCACCCATTCATAGGTGCCTAAGGCTCCAAGACATCGAAATGCCATTTTCGGCACATCTTCCTCAACAATAAATATTTGATTGTATCCAGAGTATCCGTCGAGCATACTAAGATACTCATATCTTGTGGTGGAATCGACAAGAATTTCTACCACGTGCATTGGATATTCGTCCTTTAGGGTCGCAGCATTTAGATCTCTGAAGTCAATGCATACCCTTAAAGTACCATTATTTTTAATGACGAGAACTATATTATCAATCCATTTGACATACCTTGTTGTGCTGATAAACTTACACTTGAGGATCCTTTCAAATTCTTGCTTGATCTTGGCCAAGATTTCTGGTGCAAATCACCTTGGAGTCTGTTTAGTTGGCTTCCTTTCAGGCTTGATAGGTAACTTAAGTTCTACTAATTCTCTACTCAATTTGATAGGCTTGATAGGCATCTCATCATAATCCCAAGCAAAAAACTCTTTGTACTCCTTCAGAAGTTGGATCACTTTGATTTTGAGTTATGGGCCAAGGTTGGTGCTTATATACGTTGGTTTTTGATTGTTCCTTCCCCCAAGTCGACTTCCTCTTGGGGATCACGCGCTAGCATTTTTAGGTTGGGTGCCAGCGGGTCCCTTTCGAATCCCAAAGGCTCATCATCATAGATGGCATCGAGCCTCTAGCTTCGCGCCTCGTCTTAAATCTTATCGGGTGATCCTGGTTCGAAATCTATCCCAGGCCCTTCGAGGTGTACATTAGTTTCGTTGGCTTCGATAGCCATATACTTAACTCCGACCTCTAAGTCCGCCTTTAGTCTATTTTCGGCTATATAAGCCGAAATATTTTCAAATATCTTAGACTCAGATGTAGCCACCGTCTTCGTCTCCCCAACCAGTTGGCTATAGGCCTGATATCCTTTTGAATTAAAGGTCTTCCCCCACGACCACTATATCCCATTGAAAACGATAGGTTGGATGTAGATGAAGAGAGTAAAATGTTGTATCAGTAGGCGCAAATGTAAAACTAGCCGAAATGCATGGAGCCATGTTCCCCATATTTTTATCGAAATGGCGTTTATCCACATGATTAACCTCAACCATAAAATAATTTTGATCTGCTTCAATATTTTCCACTATACCATCATTCATCCATAAAGAGATTCTTTGGTGGAGTGAAGAGGGTAATGCCCCGATGTCGTGTATCAATTCACGGCCCAAAATCAAGTTGTAATTAGCCTTTGATTCAATAACCATAAACATGGTTGGCCTAGTGATAGTACCAATTGTTAAATCTACTTGGATTACTCTCAAGGTGTGGCCAATTTGTCCTTCGTGATTCGACAATAGCATGTTATGAGGTTTGAGACCTATGTTGAATTTTCCAATTTTTGTTAACATAAAGTGTGGCATCAGGTTTACCACCGTACCACCATCTACCAAAATTTTGTTGATTTCTACATTCTCCACCTTTCCCCTGATGAAAATGGGTTCTAGATGATTCTTCATTGCTTTATCAAGTCTTTCAAAGAAATCATTATGTTCTTCGACACAAATGTTGTTCATTATATATTAACATATTAGCCTATGTTTGGCCATTTCTGCCTCAGTAGCTTCCTCAAACTCTTCGACCTTCGTGACCTAGTCATATTCTACCGGCAGCACAAAGACCATGTTACAGTTGATGTCTAAAGAGGGCTCTGACCCTGTTTCGAAGTTATCTGTTATCATATCATCATCCGTCGTTGGTCATTGCGATTTGCCTTAAGACTCTTCCTTTCGAGTAGGAAAAAGATTTCTCCCTACTGTATTTTTCTCTTCTCCTTTATCCTTCTTTGGAGGTTAGTTGCTGTTAGACGCTATCATCGCTTTCTCATTGGCTTGTCTTTCTACTTTCCTCCTTCTTTGTTGCCTTCGCCACTAAGACCTTGACATGGGATTCTTGCCCTTATAATTCTCAGATCCATAAGCTTGTTGTCTTGACACTTGGAACTCCCTTCAATAGGCTATTGAGAAGCCTCGATCTACTTCAAAACTCCGCCACCTCTATTGGCCTAGCTCTCTCTTTTCAGCGAGTTTCACCCATCTTGCTCTAGGAGGGTCATCTGTTGGTTTAAAAGTAAATGGTATGTTATTCTGAAGGCTTGGACCTCCTTTTTTATGCCTTCGAGGGACTCCCCTTTTGTCGAAGGTGTAGTGATTATGGGTATTTTTCCATTTCTTCTGCGACTAGCCACTCGAACTCTCTCTATGTTATTCGCAACCTTTTTGTCGAAGACAGAGCTGCACCTAGGGCAAAACATCACTTCAGACTTCTTTCGTTGGCAGCGGTGGAGGAACTTCACTAATTTTTCTTCATTCCTTGGGTAAGCCACCCTCACTTGCTCTTCGTTTCATTGGATGTTTTCCTCGTCAACCTCCACCTCAGTCTCTTCGCTTACCTTGACCATGTTAACTTTCAAATTGGTGCCATCATTGATCTTCAACTTTTGTAATTTGATTCTAAGGCCTTCACTAGCCTCAGTTATGTTGGTTTCCTGATTGAAACCCTCAGTGGTTTCGATCATAGTGGTATTCTTTCATGACCTTCAAACACTTCGACCATGTTGACAATGGTAGGCTCAGTGTAATGGGCATCCTCCACATGCAGAGGGTCTGAATCTATCTTCATATGGGACTTATCTTTGTCCCCAAACTTCAATCTTTCATCCTTAATTGCATTCTACACCAGATCCCTGAAAAGAAAACACTGTGAGGTTTTGTGGCCCAAAAAATTGTGATATTTGCAAAATCCTCTTTTCTTTCATTGTTCTAATGGAGGTATTTTAGCGCCATGAGGCAATATCATTTGGCCATCTTTGACTAGTAATTCAAAAATTTTGTCACATTTGGTAACGTCGAAAGTATGTGCTTTCTTAAAGAATTTGTCGTTCTTTTCCAGTTCGACAAGATTTTTCCCATTCGAAGGCGTAAGAACCTTGCATGAATTTGGTGGCCCTTGTTTTAATCCAGCCATGTCGATTTCACTTTCATCGTAACTTGAAGGGTCACTATATGTTTCTTGATCATCTTCATCTAGTTCGGCATATGCTACCCTTTCTCTCCCATTATTCTTACTTGCTCTGGCTTTTTCAGCCTTCAGGCACTCTACCTATCGAACTCTGTCAGCCAACTGGGCCATATCCCTCAAGTATTAGGTATCTAATTTCTTTCTGATGGAATAATCTAAACCACCAATAGCCATTTCGACTAACTCGTGCTCAGGCACTTGTGTGAAATAACTTGCCTTTAACAAACAGAATCTATTGAGATAATCACCTATTGGCTCAGTAAATTTGCGCTTAATACTAGCCAATTCCTTCAACTAATCTTCGAATGCCCCATGTTAAATTTTTCATAGAATAATCTTTCTAGACGAGTCCAGTCATAAATCGAATTCGCTAGGAGTGTAGTGAACCATATAAAGGCATTCATAGTGAGAGAACTAGGGAAGTATTTTATTCTCAAATTTTCATTGTTCATCATGTCCCCTGCCTCAGTTAAATACCTTCCCACATGTTCAACGATAGACTCACTAATGTTTCCAGAAACTTTCATGAATTTTGGGAACTACCATCCCTTAGACATTTCGATCTACAAAATCTACTCAAACAACGGGGAGATATAGTTTGGCCTATGGAGGCCAATGTTTACCCCATTTCGTGCCATAATCCTTTCGACCATGGAAGCCAAGTTTTTATCCCATTCCATATCATCGCATCAAACTCGATGTATGACTTCGTCTGCGTCTTGATTACTGTTAACCATTACCACCCTTGGTTCCCGCTCCCTTGGCATTGGTTGTTCGACCCTGGAAGGTTCGACTCTGACTCCCTGATTTTCGACATCTGCACGAGGTTCATTTTTTTAGGCTTGGTTAATGGTAGGATCCTCCTCAAGGATTGCTCCTTGGTTTTCTACCACCCATTCCCTTCGAAGTTATCGAGGTGCTTGCAGAACCCCAAAGAAATCTGTAATTCTCGTCAACTGCGCTGCCATCTGTTGGTTTGTTTGGGTGGTGTTTTGAATCAGGGGGTTGAATATTGTGCCCATCTGTTGGACAAGCATATGGACCATGTCATAGTTACTTTCATCCATTTGTTGCCTTAAGACTGCTGCAGAGTTTGTAGTAAAATTGGGCATTTGTTGGGCAGAAAATCCCACCCCTGAGGGTTGGTTGATTTGACCCATATTATTAACAACCGATCTAGACTCTTGCAAAGGAGAAAACATGTTTACCACAGGGTCAGCGAATGTTGACATCACATTGTATGAATTTTCCATCATCGAAGTTGGCATGCCATATGGATGTTTACGACCATTCAAAGGCATTGTAAATCCAGACACATATATTCTGAATGTACTAGTTCCCACTAGAGTAAGGATCATCGGTTGACCCTGCATCCTCACAGGAGATAAAATTGGTCCACTATGAGTTCTCAACGGTATGGCCATCATACTCGTCATGGATGGAATTACTTCGGACATAGATATTGTCGCAGTCTCCCCCGTCGAAAGAGGGGATTGTTCTTCATTGTTATTTGGATGATTCACCATCCTTCTTACATATCTCCTTCTTGGTATTACTTCGTTATTAATGGTTATTTTACCACTTCTTAATATCATGCAACGAAGGTAGAGAAACCACGAATGAAGAACTTTTAAATATTTTCAAATTTTAGGCAAAAGCATTGGTCTCACTGGGTGTGCCAATTTGTTTACCGTCGAAATTGGTAAGCAAATGCTAGTCTTCCAAATTCTATTTTTTTGTTACTCGTAGGACCAACTATATTGATCTTAGGACATGTGCTTTTGTTTTGTTCAAGTTTTATTGCTTATGGACATTTTGACAATGTTTCTTTCATTGAAACGAATATTAAAGTTTGTAAAGAAATGCATAAATATAAATAGCAATGTAAATAACTTCAAATTAAATTTACAATGAATGTAAACAATGAAATTGTAAATGGTTTGACATAAAAAGTGTAAAAAATGGTGATCACACGTACATTTCACTCAGAGACTTGTTTCTCAATAACACAGATATTTTGAGTAGTATTTGAGTTTTTGTACAAAATGTAACACTCGAATCCTAATTACTGAGATCCATATTTATAATAAATCGAAAATAACGGTAACAAAAGGTCTCTTCTTCAAAAGATGATACATTCTCGATTTCATGGACTTCGCTGCCTACAACTTTCCACGTGTCTTCTCAAGAAACAAATAAGGCTAAAAAACAATTATTCGCCTTATTTTGAACTACGCTCGTCGAACATAACTCCAAACAAACATCTTTGTCGAACCTAAATCTGAACCCAATAATATTTTTATGTCCTAGACCAAAATCTCCCTATATGTAAAGGGTATTCTTCGACTATGCCTTCACAAGCTTTTCGTCGAAATCAATATATTCTTTTCTAGAATATCTCTTTTATCTCTACTGGCTTGTTTCAAATACTCACAAGCATCGAAATTATAGCTAACACTAGCACAATAACAGACTTTGATTTCAACCGTGCAAGTTATAAGAGTTTTGTCAAAGATTTCCATACTGACTCTGAAGAGATTTCTGACCAATAGCATATTACTTTCTTAACCTTCTGATTATCTTGCTATGTATTTGGGTCTATCTCATTGTAAGTAGCCAAGAAATTTATAACTTTGGTTGCCCAAATTCATGAAGGGCAAAAAGTTAATCTCAACAAGTTAATTTTAGGTTGTCTCTATGACGTTCTTGGGCTTGTTGCTTCTGATTTTTAAGTTCATCAACGATCCAAATTACAAATTCCTAATCCCTGGCCCCATGTGGCTTCTCTAACTATCGATTAATTCCACATTTTAATCTTTTCTAAAGTTCAAACTTTTTCTCAAGAAACTCTTCTAACTGTTTCTTCAGTTCACTCAGCTCTGAAGCAGACATCATATAAGGAGCCAACGCCATAGGAATAGTACCAGGTATTTCACCTTAGCGCTCAGACGGTAAATCAATGATGTCATATGGAAACACTTTTGGAAAATCGCACTCCACAAGTATTTCACTAGTCGCAGCTTTGCTTTCAGCCTTCATAGAAGCTAATATCATAAACACCTTAGCATCATTCTTTGTGAATTCTTCCACTTGCTTAGCAAACACAATCAACTCGTCACTTGCATCAAATTATGGAAATGATACTGAATTGTTGAAACAATTGATATGAACATGGTTGAACTCCAACCAGTTCATTCCAAGGATAACATCAAGTTGATTCAACGGTAGACAGGCTAAGTGCATCCCAAAACTCTTACCATAAATAATCAACAGATAGTTCAAACACACCCACGAAATAGTCATTGAACCATTAGTTGGGGTATCAATAACCATACTCCCAACCATAGGAGACAACTTTAAATCTAACCTCCTAGCACAATAAAGAGAAATAAAAGAATATGTTGCACTTATGTCAATAATAGCAATCATCGGAATACTATTAATAAAACACGTACCTTAAATCAATCTCTTTAAGCTAGTAGTTTATGGCCCATTCAAAGAAAAAACTTTCCCTCCAGACTGAACCTTCTTGAGTTTCTGGAAATGAGTACTAATGTGACCTGGTTCCCCATAGTTGAAGCAAGTTAGACTATTACTCTTATAATCGTTAATAAGATGCCTAGTCTTTCCACACTTGAAACATCTCTTCTTATAACTCTTGCCGTCATTGGTATGATGGCCCGTGACACTATACTTAAAGCACTTGATAGTAGCGGGAGTCTTTCCCCCACTTGGCCTTTTCTCATCTAAAGGCTTATGCTTCTCTTTGTCAACTGGATCATTATACAGTTTTCCATGATACAGTTTCTTCCCTTTCTTCTCACTAATACTCTTATAGTGAGTAGAATAGGCTTTGTTATCCTTGTCATTTATCCTACACTTATTCACCAGCTTAGGAAATTAGTGAATCTCATGGTACCCAATACCTTACTCGATCTCGAGATGCAATCCTCTCTCAAACTTGATAGACTTCAACTTTTTAGCATCCATACCATTGTAGTGTGTATAAAACTTCATCGGCTCTTCAAACTTAGCACTATACTCAACAACCATCATATTTCTATACTTTAGCTTGAGGAAATTGATTTTCGCATTACTGCATACGTTTCTTGGAAAATACTCCTCCAATCCAGCCCTAAGCACAACCTAAGTAATCTCAGTACCAACAACCTATAATATCTAACACGCATTAACCCACCAGTCTTTTGCCTCTTCTGACAAATATGAGTATTGTTAGATGCCAAATTTCACTTATTTCATCTATCAAAAGTTGGCATTTTTCACTCATTTTCGTCAATTAAGTGTAGAAAACCACTCTTGTTTTGTTTGGTTTGCAATATAGTGTGAAAAGCTCTTGGTACCTTTGATTTGTGTGTTATTATGCAAGAATTAGGCACAAAACAAGTGAAGAGTAAGACACAAGAAATGGGCAAGGAAACCAAGACGATATGCAAACCACCAAAATGCTGTTATGCTCACTAGGCGAAATCAGAGCTGCTGGAAGAAGCTGGAATCTGTCATGTTCTCCTGGCGAAGCTCAACGAGTGCCAACGAAGGTTCGCCAGGTGAGTGTTGGCGAGCCAGAGTGAGTAATTCAAATTAAACTCCCAGACCAAAAGGGCATGAAGTTCGCCTGGCGAATGGGTCCAGGGAAGCTTCGCTACCATTCGCCTGGCGAAGGAGCTGGAGAAGGATCTTTGGATATTCTAGTAGCAAACCAACATAAATTTCGCCTGGCGAGTGAAGCCAGTGAAGGTTCGCCTGGCGAATGATTCCTTCGCCTGGCGAAGGCGCGATAACTCAGAAGGGCGGTTTGCTTGCTGGAGGCACTTTGAAGTGCCAGGTTTCATTTGATTCACCTGGCGAAGGCCCTTGTTCGCCTGGAGAATGAGGGAAACATAACATCTTTTGTTCTTTATTTAAGTGTTTTTTAGGTCATAAATATATCTATCTTTTTCATAACTTGTAATTTTTTTTCTAGACATCAGAACTTATTTTCTCTTCATCTATTTTAGAGAGAGAAGTACAAACCCTAAGAGGGAGGAGGTAAGATCTTCGATCTCTTGTTGGGGTTTGGATGTAATCTTTTGATACCTTATGTATTTCATCTAATTTATGTTTGTGAACTAGTTTGGATTTTCTATTGATTGATTATCTTTGATTATGTATTTGTGGATCTTGACAAAACCTTTTCACATCTTTGATCTCAGATCTTCTTCTATAAATGAACAAACTTTTGACATAGTTTTGAAGTTGATATTCATTGTATCTTCTATGGTGTTGTGTTGATTAAGTAGCATGGGTAGGATCAATATAATATTGTGTGGGTATGTGATAATAGTGATGAAGAACGATGTTCACCGACATTTGGCGTATTAGATGAATACATGTAAAAAGGGTTAAGTGTGTGTACGTATTTTGATCATCATGTTTTATGCGAAACAATTGTTTATCCGATATGGGTGTTATCTTTGTTTACCTGTTTATCTTTGATTTGAATCGTGGTAGAGATACGCTTTTCGGATCTGGAACTAGGAAAATCACCTGTTAGGTCCTAAATTCTAGAGATAGATTTAGGTTTAGCATTTACGTGAGTATCAGATCTTAATGCTCTGTGTTGTGTTTTTGTTGGGTGAGAGATCACCAATGAGACAACACGGTTGTTCTCTCGACGCCGCATTAGAGATAAGCTTTGTCGTGAGTGATACGTGATGATATTAGACGAATGATTGTGTTGTGTTTAATTTGATCAGAAGAATGCATGTGTTATCAATTGATGAAATCCAATCCCAACAAGGCTCCGTTTATATTGCAGTCTTTATTTTATAATTTCTGTTTTTATTTATGGTTCTTTGAACCTTGTAAACCAAAACTTTTGAACAATAAGTTTAGAAATGTAGGAATCGTTGTACGGCGTTCATATCGCACTAATCCCTGTGGAGACGACAAAACTGGGTACTTAATATTTTTTGCTTGCTGCTTTACCGCACCAACAAGTATCAAACTGCACCTTCTAAACTTCATTATAAGACATCACTAAAAAAATCTTCTCAATCTCTCTGAGCCATGTCTGTGTACCCTCTGGATCATATCTGCCCTTGAAAGTAAGCAGACTGTTTCTCTGAAACTTCCCCAATCCATGAAATTCATTACTAGCCTGATTTTGCTGACCAGACAGCGCCTGAGATTACTTCTAAAGTATCATCAATCACTAGGTCATTTCTTCCTCTAGCCATATCTCTGCCCGCTTACAAAAAGCTATTAGAAGAAACATGCATCTACAATGTTCATACACATGTCGCATACTAGGGAATAAACAACATGATAAAAACCTAGCCGAATGGACTGATCTGCTTTGATTCCACTAATGTAACACCCAAACCCCCAAAATTTATATAAAAAAGGTTCATTCGATAATTTAAGGTGTCACCAACGACCAACAAAAAAACTCATAAAAAACGTGACAACATGCAGCAGAAAAATCATTTTGTAAAAACCTCATTTTAAACTTCATAAAATAAAGTATTAAACCTTAAAATGTAAAATTTAACATTAACTCAAAACACAATAAATGTCGTGTTCCCCATGTTACCAAATCAGAGCATTAAAACCACTAAATTACGATATAGTGATAAATAAAATGAAGAATAACTCCGACAAGCCACCTTCCACGCACAACTACAACTTTACTTTTGAGTGTCTGCAAGATGTCCATGGTGGACAACATTAAGCAAAAGAGGTGAGAAATAAACTTCGATAAAAATGGTGTAAAGAATGGAAAGGTAGAGAAACATACAACATATCGCACATTGACTGACTACACATCCAACATCACCATAATCTCACACTCATTCACAACAATATGCAATTATGTAATACGACTCATGACACAACGTGACACTATGCATGTGGTACCAACTTAACATTTGGTTCGCTCAAGAACTGGGTCCCCCTTTTTGAACCCATGAACCCTCTCTTTTAAGCTCCAAGCCCCCATTCTGAGCTTGGGACAAGCCACTAGTCTCCTTTTCTGAACTAGCGAACATACATCTTTCAACTACGTGAAACAATGATGCATATCCATACAAATCAATGCAACAACAATAATAATATTTACGGTCCTCCTTCTAACCATAAACAGCATGCATTGATACACAATAGTAATCCCCCCTTCTAAATTACTATCCACCAATAATAATGCTCACTATTAGTACATAATTAATCCCCATATAATCATGTATTTCATAATAATAAGAATCGTATTCACATCATATAGCATCACCAAACAGAAGAACCACATTGAATACACATCCACACGACACTAAATCATACTAAATCATCTTCACATTAATTCATCATTAATTCATTCGTTTGCATGAATTAACCCTTTGCTCGTTATCGCCAACTATTGCATAACAAGTTAAATTATTAATTTTCAATAATTCCAGTACACATATAGCCTATTATTACATCACTAAGGGATAACCATACACGTTATCTTTCCAATGCTTTAAACCGCACCCCATTTCGATTTACAAAACTAATGTTATAGCAAAAACAATCGGATAAAATAATATGCTTCAACTCAGTAATTTTTCAAAAAACATCTAGCATCAATCAATTAACATCTGGATGCAATCAATTGACATTAATCCCTATTACATCATGCCTTTCCAAATTTTCACGTTTTTTCTAAGAACAATCGATTAATTCAGGGATCTAATCAATTGACATAGTTTAATTTATAATTTTTTTCTAAATTTTCACGCATACAATTGATTGACACGGGATGTCAATCGATTGACATCACCCCAAATTCCAAAAATCCCAGCTTTTCACACGTTAAACTCACCTTCCTCATTCCCTATCCCTATACATCAAACCAAATATCCTTATAACATTTAAATACATCATACAATGAATTGAATAACATATAACAATCTCATCACAATCAAACATGTTTTAGTGCGCAGATTAAATCTTGAATCATAACAATTGGACACACAATTTATTCATCACTTTCATCATATTCATGTTTTTGTTCGAAGTTTCGAAATTCCAACAATGGAATAGAATCACATACTCATAAACAAAATAATCTAATTCAGTCATGAAAATTTGATAATCACACATTCAATCATCAATTTTCAGATCGACACATAACAACAACGATTCATAAAAATTGCACAAATCCTTAAAGAAAGTAACTGTTACTTTTCCCTACCCATTCATTCCAAACACCCATATATAAGCCTTTTCTATCCCCTTAACTCAAATTCCTAGCTAAATTCTAAATTAGGTTGATGGTTTATTCTTCCCTCTTCAAGCCCTAGCCTCATTTTTTCTTCAAAAACTTTATTTCATGTACTGATTCCTCAAAAGTCTCACTAACTCTTTTTATCTCTAAACTTAGGTCCAACTTATCTCATAATTTTCACCAATTCCCTTATTTCTCTAATTTTCTACTTTTCACCCCCAAAAACCTCTTTTCTTATTTATATTAATTAATTAATTAAAAACAAATATCAATTTTAATTATTTTTGATTAATTTAATTATTCTATCCACAAAAGCTCTCACTACACCCCACCATACACCACATATACATATAATTCAAATATTTCTAATTAAATGCACACCACATACTAATTAGTTAAAGAAAATAATAATAATAATCTGATTAGATTAATTAATCAAATTTCAGGGTGTTACACAAACAACCCATATTTCACTGTTCGTTACAAGCGTCATTGTTCCCTCTCCACTGAGTAATCTTATTTGTACATTTTTAAGCCATGAACTCTCATGGAATGTCACTCTGCCACCGATTTCATCACTTTTACCAAAGTTACGTTCATCTTGTGCGAGAAACTAACATTGAAAGTTAGATTCTATACAAAGGCAAGTAAACAACAACGAAAAACTAGGGTTACAAGAGGTTCTCAACCGACTATCACCAAAGAAGTTACTATTTCGGCTGATGATCACAATGAGTTCCTTCATTTTAAAGCAACCAATAAACCATCATCTTCTACTGTCATTGCTCAGTCTAGTAATCCTGTAGCCTTTGTCTCTACATCCTCCTCCCTTGGTCATTGAGTCCTTGGTTCTGGTTCCTCTGATCATATAACTGGTAATAAATTTCTTTTATCTCACTTGTCTGATTCTATTTTTTTTTGTCTTTTATCATTGTGGAAGATGAATCTAAAATCAAAGTTCAAGGCCTTGGTCAGGCACACCCACTTCCAAACTTGTCTTTAGATTCTTTTCTTTATATTCCTGATTTTCCATTCAATCTAATATCTATTAAAATCTCATTGTTTAAGATTGACGTACATAACAAAAGATTGGAACAAGGAATTTGTCTAGAGGATTATATCATCTATCACCATCGGCAGGCAGTGGCATGTGTTTTTGCTGCTTTTCAAAGCCTTACACATTAACATTTGGGTCGCTCTATCCTTAATAAAGTGTGTCTTTTAGTTCCTAGTTTTTTTAAAGCTTTTGTCATTTGAGTATCAGTCTTGTCAATAAGGAAAACATACTCATCACACTTATTGTTAACGAGTAAATAAAATTGTTACGTCACCTTTTTCTTTAGTTCATTATGATATTTGAGGTCCTAGTCGTTTCAAATCAACTTTAGGATATTATTGATTTGTAAAATTCATCGATGATATTTCACGATGTACTTTATTATTTTTGACGAAAAACCATTCATATGTCTTCCATATATTCCAAGAATTTTATGCCGAAATTAAAAACCTGTTTGACACTTCCATTAAAATTTTACGCACTGATAAAGCTCGTGAATATATGTCACCCTAGTTTCAATACTTTTTAACATCACATGGGATTATTCATCAATCATCACGCACTCTCACACCTTAATAAATTAGAGTCGTTGAATGGAAGAATCATCATTTAGTTGAAATTACACAAATTCTTTTACTTCACCATAATGTCCATTCTCATTTTTTGGGTGATGTTCTTCTCACAACTTTTCACCTTATGGATTGAATGCCCGCATTGTTTCTTCAAGATCAAATTCCTTACTCTATCTTGAGCCAACAATATGACCTTTATCTCAGTTCAGGTAAAGAAATTTTTTATCCAGATATCTCAAATGTATTTTTCTAGGTTGCTCACGTATACACTTAGGATATCGTTGTTTTTGTCCCCAACCTCAATGATACATTATTTCCTCCGATGTCACATTCTTTGAAACCTCACCATTTTTCTCTACCTCTAAGTTACCTGATGAGAATGGTACTTTAAATATTTGAGATATCCCTTTCATCATCCACACACACCTTGCAGCCCTTACAACTACATTTTAGGTCTACCAGCGACAAAAACCTCGTCCATCGCAGGTAAGAGATGATATTGATCTACCAACACTATCTCCTATTCCAACTGCTCCACCACTTACGTCACCTGAAACCTAACCTTCCAATAGCATTATGAAAAGGTATTTGGTCTCATCATCCTAATCCTTAATATGCATATGTTTTTAATTATGACCCTCTTCTTACTTCCTATGTATCTTTTGTGTCTGCTATGGATTCTATGTTTATTCCTAAGTCTACAAGTGAAGCTATGATTGATCCCAATTAACATTAGATAATAGTGAAAGAAATGGATGCATTTCATTTAAATAACACTTAGGACATTGTTACTTTATCTCCAAACAAAACTACAGTGGGATGTCGATGGGTTTATACAATGAATGTTGGACCAAATAGTCAGATCGACCGTTTCAAAGCCCGTTTGGTAGCCAAAGGATACACACAAATATTTGGTATTGATTATGGTGACACTTTTTCTCCGATGGTCAATATTAGTTCAATTTGACTCTTTCTTGCAACGACTACCATTCATCTTGGTCGCTTCATCATTTGGACATTAAAAATGCATTTTACATAGAGAACTGGAGGAGGAAGTTTATATAGATCAACATCTAGGTTTTACTATTCTTGGAAATTCTAAACTTGATTGTCAACTTCTTCATTCTCTTTATGGGATGAAACAGTTCCCACATGCTTGGTTTGGTAACTTCAGCTTGGCCTTGATATGGTTTGGTATGACTAGATGTGAAATAGATTACTCTGTTTTCTTCCTTCATTTCTCCATCGAACGACACATCTTTCTTGTGGTCTATGTTGATGACATTGTTATAACTAGAGATGATACATAGGGTATTCAGAGTCTCAAAAATCTTCTTTTTAAAAATTTCAGACAGAAGACTTAGGTACATTCAAATACTTCTTAGGCATTGAAGTTGCCCAATCCTTATCAAGCATTATAATCTACCAACCCAAGTATATATTAGACATCCTCAATGAAACATGTATGCTTGATTTTCATCCTATTGATACTTCTATGGACTCCAATGTCAAGCTTCTTTCGGGTAAGGGGGAGCCATTGAAATAACCGAAAAGATATCGACGACTTGTGGGTAGACTCGACTATCTTACAGTCACCGTACCAGATATTACATTTTCGGTAAGCATTATGAAACAATTTTTGAATGTTCCTTGTGATAGTCATTGAGATGCAGTCATTAGAGATATAAAGAATGCACTAAAAAGTGGACTATTATCTATAACTATATATAAAGGGGATACACCTTTTTGGTGTGGCCTATTTTTGTTCCACAATTACCCTTCATTAATGTTTACTTCCATATTTTTATTCCATATTTACCCTTTGCCTTAATGCTTAATTTTTCAATTGATTTTATTTAATAATAATACTAAATAATAACTGTTACAAATAACTTCCCACTATTTCCATAGTCCTTCCTATCATTAACGTTCATACTAACTCCTCTATGCAAAGTGAGTCTCTCTCCAAGCCATTTACAAACTATTTCCCTCAATTTGTCAAGTTATTTGCAAATTAATCATATCCCTCTCTCCCTTTCTTTGTCAAACCGTGCATTCCTCTATTAGGATCAAGACTCTCAACAAACTCATTCTGATATTATTTTTTCCAGGTATTTTTAAAAAAATATAATTGAATGAATTTATTAAATATTCATCACATCTTTGTTATAGGCACTTATTGATATATATTTGTTATAGGCACTTGTGGTGGTTGTTCGGAACAAGAAACGTGCCTGCCAGTTTCACATATAAATTGTTCTTAAAAGTGAAAGGTGAGTATGTACTTTATTTTGTTATCTTGCTTTTCTGTTTAACTGTTTTACAAGTCATGTTTTGCAAATGGATATAGGCGAATGGATTATACAAGGGAATAAGAAGTTGGTTGGGGGGCATATAGATGTTCCAGAGATCTCATTTGGGGAACTGGATGACTTATTAATGCATAATATAGTTCCATATAGCCTTCATGTAATGTCCTCTTAAAGTTTGTAACATTCAGGGAGGTTACAAATAGAGAGTTTTAAGATGTGGTTATACTAATTGTGTATGATAGATCACTATCTAATTGTTAATTCTTAATTCTTAATTATCCAAAAAAAATTATAAACAACTTCATGTTTATACGGTTTCACTGCTAATTGTTAGTTCATAGTTATCATTATCATTTAACATAAATCATAATTATAGTCCAATAAGTTTTAAGTCTATTAACAAAAAAAGGCATATATGTTTTAAATCAAAATCCAGTGTAAATCAAATTAACTCCAAGTTTCTGTAAAAAAAAGTTAGTCATAACACATCCAATAAAGCGAATGAAAGCGAGTGGAATGAACATCGGTTACAAAACATAAATCAAAATTTAACATAAAACAAAAACTAATTGAATGAAGGAGAGAAGTTGTAAGTACGGTTACTGAGTTTTGGATTTTATTATTTTGTTTTGTTTGTAATTGCAATGCCACATGTTGGGCTTTCATTAGCTTTTATTTTGTTTTGAAAAAGTAAAAAAAAAATTATTTAATTGAAATTCTTTTTTATAAATAAAATATAAAAAATATATGTATGTGGAACGTTCCCCAAATTTACTTTTTCTGTTTCCATTTTGTAACTTTTTATTATTTTTTTATAGTTATTATTGATAATAAATTAAAATTACTAATCAAATATTCATTATTGAATCAATTAAGAATAGTTTTTTTTTCTTCTTTCTTCATCAAATCAATACTTAATATTTTTGGTTCTAAAATAATTAGAATTAATTGATATACTTAATATATTTAAGGTTTAATTAAAATGATAATTGAATCAATAAAAATATATTTGGTTGAAAAAGTCATAAAATCATCTTAATTATCAATTGAATTAGTTAAGTTTTTTAATTTAATGTTTTATCACACTTTTAGAAAAATGGGGTGGCTCCCCACGTTTTTCCTTTTTTTTCTTCTTCTACTTTTTTTAATGCGTATAAAAATATAAATGATATTTTTTTTAAATAATTTTTTTCAAAAATATATTATGTGGAAGTTAATAATAAAAAATTACGTAGAAGTTAAAAATAATAAATTATGTGAAAGTTAATAATAAGAAGTTATTAAGTAAATTATACAATAAAATAAGGGTAAAAATGGTAGAAAAATAAGTCACACTAAAACAAAGTATTTCCTGTATATATTGTATAGAAACCAATTTTAAATATTGAACTGAATAGTTTATTTACTTTCTTTTAAATGGCACATTTGTAACAAGGTTAAAGCTTGTGAGGGGGCCTTTGAAGATCCAAAAATATGTTACAATATCTTGATATCATTTTGAAATATCTCATAGGATTTGTTTCATCTTGGAGTATCTTAGACAATTTCTTGATATTAGTTACCGTGTTTCTTTACTATTATCATTATTTGATTCTCTATTTGATTTAGATTTGAACTCTTAGCAAAATAAATAATGGTTAGTTAGCATTTAGTTTTTTGGTCTCAAATTCCATTAATCAGTCATATCAAACAATATTCATGATTAAAAGTCATATTTGTTGGACTGTGGCTAAACTTGAGATTTATGGGCTTTTCACTAATTTTTGAACCTTATCTTTATTGATAATGGAACTGAAAATTTTCTTGAACCTAAATGCAAAATAAGATTATATGAAGTGCAATCATTCTATGTTTAGAGAACCAATATATAACAAAATCTTAATGCAAAAAATAATTTGGAATTTGAAAATTTTGATCCATGTAATAGATTTCTTATAATGGATTGATTATATCTATTCAAATATTTTCACTTACCAAAACTAGGTTTGTAAGTGTAAGAACGTTAATGAAAAAGATAGAGAACACACAAAGAATTACGTTGGTTAAGCCAGCTAACATAAATCTTTGACTTGAAAACTGTGGCTTTCATCAAGTTTTTAAGATATTTTTTGAGATAATTCACTATTCAAAGTTTCATATGAGTTACTATAACACTATCTTTTCTCATTATTTTTTTAATAATATATCTTTTATCTATAACTTAAATTAACTCAGTTTTTTATATAATTTTTGTTTTTGTAGTAGTAGTTTTTCATATAATTAAGTTACACTAATTTCATATCTTACCCCATTTTATATTTTAATGTTTAGTTAATATGCAATCTTTTTATCTATTTGTCCAACATAATTTATATTTCTTTTTATTGATTGCCCATATCTTCTTCGTCTTTTTTATATTTTAGTTTTGATTTATATTTTTAACATATGTTTTACAAATAATACTTTTTGGTGTAAACTTCTTTTTTCCAAAAACAAATATATTTATTTTAAATCCCATCTATATTTACCAATATTTTTCAACATAATTAGTGAAATTATGTTGCTTATAAATTGCCTATGTGTTTGGCATTACATTAACAAAATGGAAAATAATACCCGTCAGATATCAAGTCAACAACTAAGGGTGAGAAGGGCCGAAAATGAGAGGAAGAGGAGACAAAATATGAACCTCGAACAAAGAGAAAATTATTTATCGATACGGCGTGACAATTATAGTCGGCGAAAAGACAAAGATAAACAAGCTCCAACATCTCGCACTATGAACAGTCAGAGAAGAGTTCCATTTCAAAATTTTACAAATATGAGATCTCCAATATCACACTTTCAAGGAACTCATGACAATGAAGCCGGCCCAAGTAGAATTACACATGTTAATGATGTTGCACTTGGTTGGTGATGATCAATATATATATTATAATCGTACTTTGTATAATATTGTTTATTTGTCATCTCTCATTTTATGTATTTAAACCCGTAGATCATAATGTCACATCACTTAACCAACGTATCAACAATAGTCACTCTGCTACAGGTATACAAGATATTGTTCTACATATATGAGCAATAAGGGTAATACTGAAAACTCATATGAAAACAGAAACTAAGTTTAATTCTCTTTGGATACTGGGTAGATAGCTAGGAAGCAAAGACTGTTAAACTATTTTTTTCCTTCAATATTACCCTTAAAATATACACACGTTTATTTTCCTATGCTGTGCACATTAAGAAAAGCGGACAGACGGGCACGGGAGTGCCCGTCTGAACGCTAGTATGAAGATAAAAGTGATGCTAAAATCATTTGTTATTCACATGCAGACTGAGTTCTATCACCGTCGGATAACAAATCCACGTCTGGATATTGCGTTCTTATTGGAGGTAATATAATCTCATAGAGAAGTAAGAAACAAAATACAATTGTACTATCTAATGTTAAAGCTGAATATCATGTCATGACAGCAACCTCAAAAGAGCTTGCATGACTTAAAAATTTACTCTTAAAACTTAGGTTAGAAGATCTTCATGCCACAAAATTCATATGAAACAATCAAACGACACTCTACATTACATCTAATCCAATTTTTCATAAACAAACCAAACACATATAAATAGGCTGTCGATATATTTCTTCATTTTAATAATTCTTTTGATTATTTTTTATTTATTATAACTTTTAATCCATTGTTGTGTATACACTATAATTTGTACAACCGACTTTTGAATTGTCAACCAATCGAAATCTATCACACGTTTATTAGTAAACTTTAGCTTTCATCGCTGTCATCATAAAATACCTCTGATATAAGTATTTTTCATTATTTTGTTACCAAATATGATAGTCCCTAATTTTATTTTGTTATATTTCCTATATATGTAAAAATTAGACTACCTGTTTGACAACTTGTGATTACTTAAAATATTTTAAAATATTTTTTTAATTATAATTAATTTACTATAGTGGATGTTTGCATACTGTATTGTTAGTCTTTTTCATTGCAACCACCTGCCAAAAGACAAAATGTAAAATTAAATATTTTTAATATAATAAAAATATATATTTTTTAAATTAATATATTTTAGATGTTTTAGGTTGTAAATCTGTTAAATTATTATAATTCATTTTATTTTAGTTGATAATAAAATTATCTCATCTAAATACTCTTTTTATTATTTAAAAAATTATAATTAAAAAACAATATAAAAAAATAGATATCAAGTCTCTTACTATATTAAAAAAAAAATCAAAAATTTATTATTTATACATGTGATTTTTAAATTAATACATTAAATAAATATATTATTATATTTTAAATAGGTGTTATTATTTAATTAATTGATATATAATATAATTTTAAAAATATTTATAAATAAAAAATTATTAAGTAAAATCATATATAGAAATAAATAAAAAAGTGAAGCCCTAGGTAATAACCTTGGTGGTCTAGACCTGGCCCTGCATTTCAACAATTGGCGAAAACAAGTGATTTGTAATTTTTCGCATTTGTTAAAATTTATTATGTTGCGCTTTCGAAAGAGATAAGAACTTTATTTCATTGATCTATAATTTTTAATTAATATTTATAATTATATATACAATATATAAAAGAGAATACTTTATTTTAGTGTGATTTATTTTTCTATCATTTTCGTCCCTACTTTATTATGTAATTATTTAATAACTTCTTATTATTAACTTTTACATAATTTTTTATTATTAATTTTTATATATTATATTTTTTAAAAATTTTATTTAAAAAAAATACTGTTTATATTTTTATTAAAAAAATAAATGTCTGGACGCTAATTATCTATAAAGAGAATACATATTTTTGAGCTGGTCTAGTTTTATTTTAAAAATATTATTTTTTTAATAAATAATAAATGTAACTAAAAAAATTGTCTGGTTGTTAACTTGCACTGGTTACCAATTATAATCCACTATAAAGTGAACTTGAAACGTGATGGGCGAATATTCTTGATTGCATCGTTTTTACAGTATGAACAATCAAAAAAAAAAAAACTTCTTTTTATCTTGGCTTGGATAGTAAAATTCCATGTCAAGCATTCATTTCAGTTCATATTTACATATTTATTGATTTTTCTCTATTAACATCTTTTTTCTTTTGTATTTTATTTAATATAATTTACAGAAACATTATTGAAAAATGATGATGAATCCTGTTTAATTTTTGACATAAGACAGTGTGAATTCTACCACCAGAAAATATTTGGTTGCATCAAATCAATTAAGTAATTTTGAATTATGATAATTTATTTTTTAAATTTCATATTAAAAATATATATCATTACCGGTGAAATACATGTGCATTAGCACGAGTATGATACGCACATATTTTTAAAATATTAGAATAATTAAAAGAAAGAAAAACAATATTGAATTATCAAAAGAATTTATTATTTTTAAAATGAAAATAATTTTTTATTTAGATTTGGATTATAAATTTTTTTTTCTTATATATTAAAATAGATGGATTAATTGTATAATATTGTGTTTGTAAATATTATATTTATTGTGATAATAAATTTAAAAATATTTCGATTAATTGTTTGCATTAAAAATATATTTAATATTCAATGTTTAATTTAGAAAAGTTTATCATTAGAAAGCAGAAACACAACGGCAACAAATATTATAGATAATAAAAATCTAATAAGAAATTAAGGATGTAAAGAGGAAAAAACAAAAATTTTAGATGATAAAAAGCATAAACATAAAAAGGCAATAAAAAAAGTAAGCTATAAAGATGAAATATCTAAATAGTGTTAAAAAGTCTCAAGTTTTCAAAATGATTGTGAGGTATCATTGGTTTAATTAAGGTTATATTATGAAGTGAAGTCAAAAGAGGAAGTGCATTGAAACAAATTTTTTAATCTAGTTTCCAAAAGTTCTCTCTAACCATTACAATTTGATCTCAAAAATGTCAATGGACAAATTGTTTTTTTCACTTGGGAGGTTATTGAGATTTATGATTATGGTATTGTGCATGTCCATCTCAGACCGGTCCTTCACATTTTCTTATCTTTCTTATGTTTTCTGTTGTTTTTGCAGATCTATTTCTGAGATAGAGAACGAAACAACATGGAGAAGACGGAGGTTGGATTTGGCTTATCTTGAGTATGAGGAGATGCGCAATAGTGAAAATGATGTCCATTAAAAACCCGTAATAGCCAAAGCTGGGCCTTATTCAACTGCTGTAGATTCTGCCACTTGTGAAGAAGTCAAAGATCCTAAGAGAAAAGGAGTTGTTCATGATGAAGACGTAGGAGATGTTGAACACGTAACTCTTAAGATCAACATGCATGCAGACAAGGAACTTGAAGGACCGTCGTAAGAGTTTGATGGCAAGAAACGCAAAAGGTTTTTCATAGGTGACAATCTCACATCTCAATATCTTCAGACGGTGAGAGGTAATTCGTCATATGTTATTATGTAGTAAGATAGTGTAGGTTTTTGTTGGGAAAATTTTATTTCGTATGTAAGGGCATATCATGATCATTTTAACACTTCGTTATTGGCCATACATGGATGTTAAATGACGTTGTAGCGGTGTATTATGATTGCAGTAATGGTAAACTAAGTTTAGAGCATGAGTCCCGTGAAACGCAAATGGGAATCCGCCCAAGGTACTTTGTTTGGGAGAAGCAAATCAAATGTGGGAAGATCGCCCAAAAATTATTCTTGTAAGTTTGATAGTATCAATTTACATTGATGTTATGTTGTTTTTAATCTGGTGTGTGCGCGCGCGTACAACAAGTCTCACAACATGTGATTAAGCGTGTTTGTTAACAAGACCTAGGCGGATAGAGCTGGTCGACTCAGACACGAGAGATAAGTATGATTGTGAACTCCACAATGCGGAAAGGAAATATTGTGTAGAAAAGTTCATTGGGCATTGTTGGTACGAGTTCGCTAAGAATAGAAGTCTTAAAAGAGGAGATAAGGTGGGATTCAGCCTTCCCTATCCTACAACGACACTATTGATTGCGTACGTGTTAAACCGTTAAACGTTGGTATGAGGTATTGGGAAGCTGAATGGTGAACCTATGATGTATGTGCAGCTAGTTGAAAGAAGCTTGTTGAATGTTTAATGTGTTTTGTGTGGATTATGATGTATGTTTTGAAGTATAATTGTAATTTGATGTATCTGTTGGATATGTAGTATGAACCCCTTTTGGCAAAGTTTTAAGATTATTGTAATATGGATTATGGCAATGGTGTGGATGTGTTTCTGGGAACATAATGTAGTATTCATCCCGCATATTCCATTTTAAAGAAATATTTTCAAACTACATAGAGATATAGCTGTAATGTAATTTAATTGAATTTTCTGCCTTGTTCCATTAGTAATACATTATTCTGGTTGGATAAAGTCTTCTGGTATAGTTTGTATGAAGATGTTATGTTAGAGTAAACATAAAATGTTTTTTACAATTTGGTAATTTATTTTAGGGTGCTACTGTTGGAACAAAATTATGTCTAGTTCCATTATGATGTGGATTTTGTATTGTAGTAGAATTTGTAGTACCGAAAAAATAAGTTACAATCATATGGTGTAATAAAGATGTGGTATGTAACACAAAAAGATATATTAGTAACAGATGTTACACTATGATCCAGGAAACGAAAACGAAATCTTAGTATAAAATCTTATGGTTGGTGAAGGTCGGATAGAAGCAGTATGTGTGGTCACGTCGCCTTTTTGGTTAGTAGTAACAAAGTTATTTTCGGTTTGTTCAGGTGTGGAAGTCTTAAAAGATGGAAAATGTAAAACCACTACATAATATATTAAATTGTGGCTGACATAGTTATGCTATAAACATGGGAAAGTTAAATATTTTATTATGTACACACTACCGCAACGCGGAAAACAACCGACGGAAAAACAGAATTGTCACCGAACATTATTTATTTCGACGGGAGAAAGGAAATGATCGAAGAAACCTTAAAAAGGAAAAGGAACATGGTCTCGCAATTAAAACCTGGGTTCGGGAGTCGATTACGCGAGAGGAAGTTATTAGAATCCCCTCGCGTCCGTTGTACTCAATGGGATCCACTCTTGTTGTTCTAATCAAAGGGTATGTTTATCTAAAGACTATTTGCTAAGGTAAAACAAAAACGAAAAGGGAAAAAGGAAAAAACAAAAAGGAGACTCGATAGGACTTCACTGTCCTATGCCTACGTATTTCCTCATGCAATGGAAAAGTTAGAGTCAATATAGTTCAGAGGACTGCGGGTGAAAAGGGGGAAGGGTGCTCGCCAAGACTTCGTCGTCTTATGCCTACGTATCTTCATTCAGACGAGAATGAAGAAGTCAGAATGTTTGTAGTTCATGGGACTACGGGTGATTAAGTGTCTTTTATGAGTGATGCTAAGTTCGCATTCCAGCTGTTAGGGTCGAGGCCTATTTATGGTAGAACGGAAATAACATGCCCTTTCTGAAAAGGTTTGAAGGAAAATCCCGAAGTACAAAATGATTTGAATTTGTTCAAAGATTTTAAAGAAATGGATTAACTTTGTTTGAGATGCATATTGCACTAAAGTTTATAACATAGGGGCGAGTACTTTGCAAGATCTCCCCCAAACGGAACGTATGCTAAACACTCTAGAAGAAGTAAGGAGAGACTCCTACTCATAATTTCTCATGTACTTAAGGCTCATGGCATACAATACTCATCGTATTTTTTAAATGTCTTGATTTTATTTGAGAGGGAAGGAAGAGACTCAAAGGGCAAAGAAAAATCTAAGGGAACTCACCTAGATGTTATCATGCCAAATGGTCATATAGTTGAGGATGAGGAAGGGAAGTCTACCTAATGTTATCATATAAGATATGAACCTAAGGTTGAGGTTAAAAGGGAGATAACTTAATGTTGTCATGTAAAGGATTGAGAGCCTAATGTCAATCCTACTCCAAGCTTAATCAGAAATTAAGTTGGACTAGGAGCCTTAAGGGAGCATGTGAACAAACACAAGCAAACATTACACAACTCAATCATAAACAACACCAAAAAGTTCAAGACTCAAAGAAAAAGAAAGGAGATGAAGAGAAGAAAGATGCCAAAGCAAAACAAGGTAAAGAGATTCAACAATCAATTCACAAGTGTCAAACATCAAAATCAACATCAAGACATGCTTATCATATGAATCAAAGCATCAAAGATGGATAAGGCGAACAATTAACACACATACTCCAATCATCACAAATCATTCTCAAAGGATTCATACTTTAAAGTTGAAGAAGATAGGTAATGAAAATCATAGAGATGCACAAGCAAACATGTCATAAATTCATAATCAACATCATTGATCAACATGCAAAGACAAAGGGGATCAAGCAAGGTAGGACTCAAAGAAGGTCAGAATCTACACATGTCATGATCAACACATTTCAAAGATTAGGAAAGAAGCACAAAAGCACCTATCATGATATTCATCAAAGACTGAACACTTGTCCACACATATCTCATGAAAACAAACCAACAATGATTCAAACAATGAAATTAGGGTACGGAATCCATAAGAGGCAGTAGTACAACCATGAACATCGATTCAAAATCAAGCTCAAAATATCAAGAAAGAAACACCACGTGTCATGTTCAAAGCATGCATCAACAACTAAGTAAATATCATTCAACATCAACCTCAAAAGGAACAAATAGTCATGAGAAGTAAAAGGAGACATATGATCATGCAATGGGCATCAATACGTGAAGGTCAGAAGCTTAAACAAGCTAATTAAGTCACACAAGAGTCATGAACATAAAGGGACCACTCAAGAGACTAGGTCAAAGACAAACAAGTATCACGCTCAACACATCACCAAATTGAAGCCTAAATAAAAAATATTTAAATGACAAAACAAATATGGATCTAAGGCTCTAACTCATGACAAAACAATCAAGATCAAGTATAAAAGATATCCCAAAAAGAATTGCATAAATGCTCCTCAAATTAAATCAACAAGTTCAAGTATGTCATTAATCGAGCATATATCGAGGGTAAATTAAAACCAATTAAGAAACATTTTAAATACATCATCAAGTCACCAAAACAATACTCAAATACTCACCAATCAAGTATCAAAGTATGGCCAAAGGATTGGATCAAGAAGACAAGCACAAAGCATCAAAACATAAACCCAAGTTCAAGGACAAAAGTGTAAAACCACCTCACAAAATTAATTCAAATAAAATAATAAAAATATTTGAAAAATAAAATAAAATAATGTCAAAAAATTCTAAATACATAAAAATGATTAGAACATATTTTTATCAATTTTTAATATGAAAGAAACAATTAAAAGGAAATTAAAATGAAAGAAGAAATAAAATAGAATAAAAGAAAACAAGGGGGTGTGAAACCAAATATCCAGAATGAACTAAAAATAGTTGTATTGCACGTTGTGGGCTAGGATTCAGAGGTGTGAAAAGTAAACATTACTAAGCTTATTCCACCTCAAAACAAAGGTTCAGAGAAAAAACAAAAAAATGAGTATGCGCGGACTTCACTAATCCTGGTCAGCTCTACATGCCGTCATGTATGCAACATGTTGGCAAGTCAACAGGTCAACAAAAAAATAACTCAAACGCCGGAGCTGGCTGAAAACTCCGCCAAAACTCAAAAAAGAAGACACCAATCCACACGATTTTTCATGTTGATCTCAAATATAACATTATTTTTCATTTTATAACACTCTAACATGGCTAAAAATGAGCAAGAAATTTTGATACATAAATTGAAAGTTCACTAAATCAAGACAAGCATGATCCAAACATTGCCTATAATGGTGTATGTCACACCTCGAAAAATCATTGAAATATGACCTTCGCGCGAAAGGCGCAGAAATGCGGTTCGACAGAGTCGCCATCGAACTTTATTTATCCCAAAAGAGGGAAAGGAAAATATCGAGAAAACCTTTAAGGAAGATAAGAACATGGTCGTCACAACCACGTTTTGGGTTAGGGAGTCGGTTACGCAAGAGGAAGGTATTAACACCCCTCGCGTCCGTTGTACTCAACGGGAACCTCTTAATTCAAATTGTGACCAATGTTAGCTAAGCTTAATTGTTTTCTTCTCAATGATAAATGCGAAACGATAAGATAAAAGGAAATGATGCTAAGGGAAATGAGTGGTTTTAAGATAGGGTGATCGCTAAGGATTGAGGCCCTTGTGCCTACATATGCTCATTCGGACGAGAATAAGAAATTAGAGTCCTCGTAGTTCGAATACGGGAAAGGATATAGGGGAATGAAAGATGGATAGAATTATGATGTAAATGGTGGAAAAAGATGAAAGTGTGCTCGTCAAAATCATTGCAATCGTGTGCCTACGTATCTTACACTCAAATGAATGAAGAATCAGAGCGCCTGTAGTTCATGGAGACGACCATGAAAGAAACGGGGTTAACGCGTTGAAGTTTGGTTTGGATGATGATTACTCGAAACTTAAGAAAGGCTCATCAGGCCCAAGTAATCGAGAGAATGAGTCAAAGGCATGACTCTCTCTCTCTCTCTCTCTCTCTCTCTCTCTCTCTTTTTCATCTTAAAAAAAGGCTGTGTTTGAAAAGTATTTTGAACGACGAGTGGCTGGAAGATAGTTTGAAGGTTGTCGAGTTGGAAGTGTTTTAGAGGCGTCAATTATTCACACACGAGTAAGAGAACTCGCATCCAAACAACTGAAGAGAGATCAAAGGCTCAATCCCCCTCTTTTTCACCTTGAAAAGAGTTTCGATAATTGTTAATTGTTTTAAAGTTTGATTGTGAAAATCTGTTTGACGTTGGATCAAGGGTTTGATTGTATTTGCGTGCAAAGAAGTTTAAAAGAGGTTGATATGAAAATGGTTCGACGACGAATCGAGGGTTTGGTTGAAAAGATGTGAGAATCGATCCTAGTCCTTAGGGGTGCTCCTAGTAACGAAACCACGATGAAATATGAGAGTGTTTGAATTAGGTTGACGGCGATGCTTAGAGCAATCAACTTACGGAGGGTGTTTTGAAAATGGTTTGACGATGAATCGATAATTAGTTTGAAAATGGTTATTTTATGCTAGTCCCTAGGGGTGCTCATAGTGAATAAAATACAATCAAAGCAATACGAATGCGTAAATTGGAATTGGAGAGGGGTACATGTAAGTTACACGTGACTGTACGAAATAAAAGGGTTCATTATCAGGTAGCCCAAGAAGAAGTTGTGTGTGTGAGGTGTCCTAAACTAAGCCTAGAGCAAGAGTCAGACAAAAGCTCCAAGTTAGCGTTTCTGTACACAGTCCAAGTTCCGTTGCTCGAAAAAGTAACCACAGTCCACCAATTTAGGCTTTTAGGGTTTCGATAATTATTAATATGTTTTCAAATGATGTGAACAATATATGAAGAAGATGATTATGATATGAACATGATATGAATAATATAATCAAGAATAATATCAACAATAATATAATCAAGATAATATTAACAATAGTATATGAACAATAATATAATAATATCAAGATATATTGACGGAAAAGTAAATCAAGAATATATTGAACATAAATTAAAGTTAGTGGCTAATTGTTATTTTATGAATCAGGTAAACTTTAGCGCTATACCGTTGTAGCACGATCTATGACGAAGATCATACTATGGGAGGTCGCGAAAGTTGATATTTTTGCTAAAACACGATGGAGAAATGATATTGAGAATCATTCTCCGAAAAAATTGTGCCACACAAAAAGAAAAGGTGACGGTCTCGTCTTAATCACAAACTTGTGTCGATTAATCGAGGGTAACCTATCGCGATCCCAAAGTATAGAAAATGATCTCACCGATCATTCACTACAGATTTGAAATCATGAAGGTTAAACAACCCCAATCAACAAACATTATGAATAGAAAGACTTCATGGACCAAGCATGAAAATAAGAGAATACAATCGAAGTGAAAATCAAGGCAAATATGAAAAGTAAAAAGAAATAAAGTGATAACCAAAATATAATCAAGAAAGATTTAAAAAATCAAATAATATTTAACAAAATATTTAGTAAAGTATTTAACAAAATCATTAACAAGTAATTAAAGAAAAACTTAATATTAAAACACTAAAAAATCTAACAAATTAAACTCAAAACCATAACGGGGAAGGAGGGTGCTGGAAAATTTGAAGGTGTGAATCATATGGGTCTAGCCCATCTACAAGTCAAAAATAAAAAGACTAAAACAGAGGGGGGTGCAGCAAGTCAATGGGAATACACAAATAGGTGGAATCATCATGGGCCATGAGCCCACTCATCCACCCTTCATAATCAAAACACGGTAAAAGAAAAAAAAAAACAATGAATCATTATAGGTAAATTTTATCTCATACACCTACAATTATACCCATACCTCTATATTAACATTTTTTGGACCAAAATACCCTCATATAAAAATTTATAATTTTTTTCATTTGTTCACCGGAAGACTTTTTGCAAGTCTTCCGGTTCATATTTTTTTCTTTTGTTCACCGGAAGACTTTTTGGAAGTCTTCCGATTCATGTTTTTTTTTTATTTTTAATATTGTCAATTATAATTTTTTATATTTACTATCCTATCATATAATTTATTAAAAATTAAAATTAACATTTATATAATATTGTCAAATATTATAATATTTTTAATCATTTTAACGTTGGTTTTTTTAATTCTATTCATGAATTCAAATCAAAAGTAGAATATATAATATACAATTATAGTTCTTAGTCATTTAATTTTATTTAATCCAATATCAAAGAATTATTTTAAGTTTCTGGATTCAGACATATATTAATCATTCTTTAAATTATCAGTATTTGAAAACTATATATTTAAGGAAAAAATATGAATTCATTGAACAAGCAAAAAATGAATTGATGTCCAATAATAAATTTTTTAATATAAAATAAATGATGGAGAAAAAAACAAACACATAATGTCAATAATTTATTTTAAAATTTAATAGTTCAGATTCATTCTTATTTTATATATATATATATATATATATATATATATATATATATATATATATATATATATATATATATATATATATATATATATATATATATATATATATATATATATATATATATATATATATATATATATATATATTAATAATTACAATAATAAAAAACTTAATAATATTGATAATAATAATAATAATAATATAGTCCCAACAAGCAAATAGTGAAAAAGGATATGATCTATTCGTGTTTTACTCACTTGTCTCAACTATTTTATTAATAATACTTTTATTTTAATTTAAATTATCAGTATACGAAAACTATATATTTAAGGCAAAAATATGAATTTATTGAGCAAGAAAAAATTAAATTGATGTTCAATAATGAATTTTTAATATAAAATAAAAGATGAATGGGAAAGAGAAAAATGACACATAATGTCAATAATTTATTTTAAAATTTAAAAATTAAAAAAAAAAACATGAACCGGAAGACTTCCAAAAAGTCTTCCGACAAACAAACGAAAAAAATATGACCCGGAAGACTTGTAAAAAGTCTTCCGGTGAACAAACGAAAAAAAATGTGAACCGGAAGGCTTCCAAAAAGTCTTCCGGTGAACAAAAGAAAAAATATGAACCGGAAGACTTGCAAAAAGTCTTCCGGTGAACAAATAAAAAAAATTATAAATTTTTATACGAGGGTATTTTGGTCCAAAAAATTTTATGTAGGAGTATGGGTATAATTGTAGGGGTATGGGGTAAAATTTCCTCATTATAGGCCTTACAGCCCATTCATCATGAAGGAAAACGGGTGGAAAAACAAAAGTATGTGGGCCATAAAGCCTGAGAAAAAACATCATCAGCCTTTTAAGAAATCAAATGAACCAAGGTCAAAAAAATATTAAAAAAAACTTTTAAGGAAAAAATCAAGAAGAAGAACAAGTCGAAACATTACGTAAGGCGGTCTCTGAAAAACAAATCTAAAAAACATCAACAATACCCACACAATCCAACCTTCTTTCGTGTGAATCACGTGAATCACTCCGTCTCCTTCTCTTTTTTAAAATTTTGATTCAAGTTTGTCCGATTCAGGTTCGAACTCGTTTCGCTTTCACTCTCTATTCGTCTCTTTCTTCTCCCCTTTTGAAGTTATTTCTCAGATTTATGGTTGTTTCATGATCTCTCTATGGTGTAGTGTTGTTGTTGTTAGTTTTATGGATTGGGTTGTTTGAGATTGAAGGTTGAAGGAAGGTTTGGGGAGAGATTTTGACAGCAATTCATCATCTCTTGGGGCTTCATTTGAGAGTGAACGAAAGGTTTATTTTATAAACAAAAGTGAGAGTAGAAATGGAAGAATGAGAGGAATCATTATTTGTTGTGTTGCCATTTTGATTTCGTTTATGCTATTTCTTTTGTGTCGTTGAAGGGCTGCAGATACGTACGTAATCGAAAAGTTTGGCAGAGTGGGACACGTAGGGGTGTGCAAAATAACCAATAACCATAAACCAAATTACTATCCAAATTAATCCAAATTTTAAAATCCAAACCAAATTTATATTTTAAATTTGGTGGCCCATTTATCAAATTAAAAAAAAAACGGTAACCATTTGTTTCAAACCGGTTTGAGATTTGGTAACCATTTTTCAATGAATAGTTTGAAAAAATCAAGATCAACACAAATTTCAAAGACCTTAATCCTCACAATCCAAATTTTATAGAAACCGGTTTTTTTAAAAGAGAAGATATAATTTCTTATAATACAATTATAAAGTATTAATTAAGCGATTTTAAATTTCTATAAATTAATTATAGACCAAATCATAACTTAACATTTTAAAAAAAACAACAACAAATAAACGTTATCATGACAAATTAAGATAAATTCTTTTAAAAAAAAGAATGTTCTCCCCTTAAATTTATTTATTTTATTTTTTAATACTTACAAAATCATTTTTAGAATTTATAGTATTAGTGAAATCACAAATATAGATTGACAAAAAAAGAAATCATAAATATAGAGATTCAGTAATAGTGAAATCATAAATTTTAATTGTATATTGTTATAATTTTAGAAATCATTAATAATTTTAATTAGTGTTTATTTTATAATATCCATTAATTAGTGTTTGAATTTTGTAATTGATCCATCGTTTAAAAGAGATCATATTATTTGAAGCAGATAGGAAAATGATGCTAATGGAGTCTCTTTGGAGGGTCTCGCAAATAGGGGTAATGCACAGAAGAAAATGTTGGAAAATTTCACTATTACTGAATCTCTATATTTATGATTTCTTTTTTTTTGTCAATCTATATTTGTGATTTCACTAATACTATAAATTCTAAAAATGATTTTGTAAGTATTAAAAAATAAAATAAATAAATTTAAGGGGAGAACATTCTTTTTTTAAAAGAATTTATCTTAATTTGTCATGATAACGTTTATCTGTTGTTTTTTTTTTAAATGGTAAGTTATAATTTGGTCTATAATTAATTTATAGAAATTTAAAATCTCTTAATTAATACTTTATAATTGTATTATAAGAAATCCTCAAAAACCTTAATCCTCACCGTTTTTTTAAAAAAATTGGTTTTAAAATTGGTTTTTTTTATAAACCAATTTAAAACTGATTTCTTTAAAGAAAATAAAAAAACTGGTTTTGAGAGAAACCGGTTTAAAACTGGTTTTTAAAAAAACTGATTTTTTCTTTAAAAACTGGTTTGAAACCAAACCGATCCACTTGTAAACCGATTTTAAAAAAATAAACCGGTTTTATATAAATGGTTTTAAGATCCAAACCAAACCATATATGTAGTTTGGTTTGGTTTGGTTTATAATCCATGCACACCCCTAGGGACACGGTTTGTATCGTGCGGTATATTGTTGTATCAGCTTGGTATCTTGTGTGAAAAGTATGGTGTAGGCTGGAATTTATGATTTTGGTTGTGATGCTTGGTAATGTATTACTGTTTTTGGTTCGCAGGGTTGTGGTATGCTGTTACATGAATCATGGCAATGTGTGTGGTTGGTACGTGATATTCGTTGGATGTATGGTGTGGTTCTTGTGTGGAGCTGGCTTGCGTGATGAGTGTGTGTCGTAAGTAGCTAATTTTTTATGTTGTGACATTGCAGGAAGTTGTGCTAAAGATTTGTAAAAACAATGGGCTTATTTTCAATTTTTACGATCCAATGTATTTTTGTAAAGTTTTTGTATAAGACATGGAATAAGAATGTAGGTTTTGCTATGGCCTTTAAACTTGGTAAAAAATAATGGGCTTTGATTTTGAAATTGGTGTTTTCCTTGTACACTTTGTCTTAATTTCTTAAATTTCTTTAGCCAAACTTGAACAATGGATTCATTAAATGGCACACGGGCTTCTTGTAGAAACTTTATAAAACAAAATGTGAATGATAATTGGCCTTTATTTGTAAACTTGAACTAATTCTTGCATACTCCATATGTATTCTCACACCATGCTTAATCATGTGAACTCCTTGACTCTTGATTTAAAATGACAATCAAAATTGAAATTGCAACAAGAATCGTTCTTCAACATTCTTGAATTCTTTCACTTAAAATGACTAGAACTCGAATTCATCCAATAATCAATCTCTGGACTTTTCCATCTGGATCCTGATAAACCAAAGCCTCACTATGAAGTTATTTAAGCAAGAAAGCACCTTGAAATCAGAGGATTACGATCTGAGATATGAACTTCAGTATACTGCACAAAAACCCTAATTTAAAGATGAACTGGGTTCTGATGATTCTCAATCATGAAGCACAATGAACTTGATACAACCTTAATAACTTGACCCCCCCCCCCCACAGATAACCTAAATTGAAGCTGAAACCTTGATTGGAACCTCAAGCACCTCACTTGAATCATGCACACCTTAGTCTCAATCAGGACACAAACCTTTCTGCTTGACCAACATTCAAATGAAATTCAACACACATTCCTGGCTTAATTTCCTCAAATGACTCTTGGACTTAGGCAAAATGGAAGCAATATATTTTTTATTTTTTGAATAATATTAGTGGATTGGTGCACAAATGAAAATTATGTACGAGTATGACAAATTTGGGGTATGATAATGTAGGACTTCAGATGAAACAACAATGAGCCTAAAACAGTTATGGATCTAGCATAAGTGAGTGGGAACGTTTTAGAGGTACCTAGTGGAGTAATGTTCATTGCACCTTGTTTCTTGCTCTAAAAGCGTCAGCAGACAATCCTCTACACTTCAATAATGATGAAAAGATTAGGAGATGAAATGAACTTAAAGAAATGAAGCAACTCATTTTTTTAATCCTTGAGAGAGTGTGAGAAGTTTCAGATCTGATCTTGATGGAAATGGAGTTGTGTGCGTGGTTATGGCTTTTGGAGGCTTTATATATGAGGTTTAGTGTAGGGTTAAATCTTAAACAAAGTTGAAAAGTTTGTTGTGAGTTTGTTTGCAAAATGGAGAGGGGGAGAGAGTAACACGGGTTTAGCATTATAGTAGTGGTCTTGTTGTGGTTTTTACTGAGAAAAAGGAGTGAATAGGAGCATGAAATGAGTGTTGTAAAACTGGAACGTGAGGAGAATGAAGTGAGGCAAGTTTGTTGTGATTCCAACTTGTCCAAATATGGCAAAAATTTGAAACTAGGGTGCATGGAATGCATGTGCTTAGTTTGGTCATTTAGGGCAAGAGAGTGATGATGATACATGTGGAATGGAAAAAGAGAGTACATGTTGCAAGCAACAATAAGGAATGTGTCAAAAAAAACAAAGTGAAATGCCTTGGAAACATGTTCATGTAGCCATCTTTGAATAAATACACCTTGGTGAATTTGGCTCCTCTTGATGAGAACTTGGTACCAAATGAAAGTGGGAAGAATGAAGAAAAAATTTCATGTTGGAAAAAAATTGAGATGAGGCTTGGAAGGTTGTGAAAAAGGCCATGGAAGTTGGTTCCAAAAATCTACCTAAAAACACTTAGCAAAATTTCACTAAGTTATCAACTTTGTCAACTTGGACATTGTATCTTTGGAGCATCATATCTTGAGGAGCACTTGTTCATTTGATGAAATATTTGCATGCATGGAAAGCTCGAATAATGAAGAACAACTCTCATGTTAAAGGAAATTTGAATTGAAGCTTGGAACTATGAGGAAAATGGACTTGAAGTTGGCTTCAAGAAGCTGACCCAATACTTACTAAATTTGCCAACTTGAGGACCATGAATTTGAGGCATCATAACTTGAGCTCTAGAGGTCCAAATGGAGAGTTCTTAGTATCATAAGAAATATTGAAGAATGCTTAACAACTTTTATGTTGGAGGAAATGTTAGGTGAAGCTTGAATCATTAATAAAAATGGACTTGAAAACATGAACTTTTGGCTGAATTTCCATACTTAGAAAAATTCTAAGTGTTGAAACTAAAATTCCACATTTTTCCCAACTTTACCTCTTCATAACTCTTAATTCATGCATCTTTTTAACTTGATTCCTTCTACAAACTTGTAGTACATGATGCTAACTTCAATTTGATACTTGTTTTGCACCATTTGGCTCAAGGATGAGAGAGATGCGAGTCTTGCAAGATGGCTAAAAATATGATTTTCCATAGTGAAATTTAAGAAAAACCCTAATTTAGCAACTTCTCCTGATTTTATGATTCCTCTTGACTTGCCTTGATAAAACCTCATTATGACATGGATAATGACTTGAAATGCCCAAATGTGACCCAAGAAGTCAAGAGTTTACTTTTGTGGGGCACTAGTTGACTTTTTTATTAGATGAATCCAATGCCTCCTCTATCCACTTCAGAAACTCTTGAAATGATTTGTGATGAATCAAAAGACATGTATGGAACTCTTGAGATGTATATTGAACCATAAAACCTAGTATTGCTCAAGAAAAAGTATCATAAGTGGCCTTTTCCCAAAAGCCCTAGCTCAGAGCCACTAGGAGTTTAATTAGATGAATCCTTTGAAATCAATGAAACTCCAATCCTTAAATGATTGAGTGAACTTGTTGAGATACTTAGATGAATATGAAGACCTTGTAGCTTGATAATACCATGATGTTGAGAATATCTCCTTTCTCATTGCCTTGAAATCCAATTCCTCCTCTTAAGGAAAACTAAAATACATTGATCCCATGTCTAGAACCAATGTAAGGTATGAAATGATGATGTAAAATGAATGAATCAGAAGCCAATTAAGGTAAGAAAAGGAAGGGAAAATTTTGGGGTGCAACAACTTCCCCTATTCAATCAACTTGGACCAGAAGGTATGAAAGACAATGACATTCAGACATTCCTTTGATCAGAACTAGTCCATTTGAATCTTGATCAGAACTAGTCTGGATGTATGCTTTCATAGTTGATGACTTGATGTAGACAAAATCTTTTGAATCAATGTCTTCAGAATTGTTGATGCAACTTGTTCAAAAGATGCAGAGACATTCCTTGTAACAAAGTCTGCTTGCTTCAAATGATTCTAGTCTTCAGAGCTAAGCTGATCTTTGTATTCCTTGTAAGGTTAGGTTCAACATCTAGAAGACTTGAGTTGACTTTTCAGAGTTTGAAGGCCTGGTGTTGATCATTCAGATGCATAACAGATTTTCTCCCCTTTAATGGTTTTTCAGAGTGATTAACTTGATTTACATCAAGGTTAATGTCTTTTAATCCTACACACTTGAAACCATTAGTAAATCCTATTGTTCTTTCAATACTTTGTTATCATCAAAACCTTTTAAGGGAATGAACAAATTTTGTTATAACAGGCATTAACCGGTTGCCAAAAGGATGTAACCGATTATAGCTTCGAAATTTTAAGTTCTGCAGAAATGTGAAGTGTAGAACAACCCGCCGTAGAAGCCCGAAATGAGGAAAATGTTAGAAGATAAACAAGGTAAAATAGGTTTGCCTCAAAGACTCAAAGATTTGAGTTATTCCGAGACAACAAAATCAATGATGATGGTGATTTCATCCATTTTGCACTTATGGACGAATCTGAACTCGTTAACACGAAAGAGGCTTTAAATGATCCAAAGTGGATTCGTGTTATGAAAGAGGACCTGGAATCCATTGAGAAGTACTATACTTGGGAGTTGGTTGATCTACCAAATGGAAAGAAGCCAATTGGTGTGAAATGAGTATTCCAAGTGAAGGCAAATCCCAAGGGTGAGATAATCAAACATAAGGTTCAATTGGTGGTTAAGGGATTTTTGCAAAGAGAGACTTTGAATAGGTATTTGCGTTGGTTGCTAGGATTGAAACCATTAGGTATGTTGTTGATATTACTAATAACCACAATTAACCCATTTACCAAATGGACATCAAATTTACCTTTTTGAACGAACCGCTTGAAAAGGAGGTATATGTAGGACATCCCTCTGGTGTTTTTTGTGAGAAACCAAGAGTTGTAGTTATACAAGTTGAAGAAAGCATTATATAGTTTGAAGCAAGCTCCAAGAGCTTGGAATAAAACAAATGGTTGTTTCTTAAAGGAGGTTGGCTTCAAGAAATTTGTGTCCTAGCGTGAAGTGTATGTGAAGATGAACGTAAGTGAAGGAGTGATTATCCTTTGTCTATATGTAGACGAATTATTGATTACAGGCAACAACAGAAAGTGTATTTCAAAGTTCAAGAGTGAATTTTTGAAAGAGTTTGAGATGACCAACTTTGGTCTCATGACATATTTCCTTTGTATTTAGTTCCACAAGTCCAAAAGGGGGCTGCTTATGCACCAAAGATATGATTTTGAGATATTGAAGAAGTATACCATTACTCTAGTTGAACCAAGGTTGCAGTTGTCTAAGAACGAGGATGAGCAAGATGTTGATCCAACTCAATATAGGAGATTGATCGGATCCTTGTGTTACTTGTGTAATACACGACCAAACTTGGTGTTTAGTGTCAGTATTGTGAATAGATTCATGAGGAGACCGAAGGTGTCTCACTTGTCAACAATAAAGTGAATCCTAAGATATTTTAAAGGTTATGTTAGCTGCAAAATTCTCTTTCCCGCGGCAGATACGGACAAACAATTTAATTTTCTCGGTTTTACCGATTATAATTGGTGGGGAGATAAAGATGATCGAAAGTCTATAGTTGGATACATATTTATGTTCAGTGCAACACCAATCTATAGTGTTCGAAGAAGGAACCGGTAGTTGCACTCTCATCTTGTGAGTTCGAATACATTATCACTTTGTTATGTGCATGCCAATCCGTGTGGCTTATGAATATAATGGAGGAGCTGAGCAACAGTGAGGGTGAGGCTGTTACACTCCTAGTTGACAACGTTTCTGCGATTAATCTTGCTAAGAATCCAATTTCACATGGGAGGAGCAAGCATATTGAGATGAGGTTTCAATACTTAAGGCAACTTGTTAGTGAAAGAAAGTTATGATTGGAATATTGTAGAAGTAAAGACCAAGTTGTTGATTTGTTGACTAAGGGACTCATAAATGATGTGTTCAAGAGGTTAAATATGAATATGGGAATGAAAAACTTGAAGTACTTGAATTAAGGTGGTGTGTTGAAAGTTATGTTGATGATTCAAGTGTTGTAACTAGTTAACACGAGAGTGTAACCGGTTACAACAAAGTCTGTAGAATTTTGAAGTAGAAAAAAATGAAATTTTCGAAGGCATAACCGGTTAACCTATGGCATTAATCGGTTACCACTGAATAAGATTTAATTCATTGTCAATTATAATCGGTTAATCAAATAGTGTAACTAGTTACGAGTCCAAATTTGATACTTCTCTATTATTATTTTTGTTTGTTTTCTATTATTTTTATATTTTTTGGTTTTGGATTTCAATTCTAATGCAACCAGTTACGGATGTTTATGCGAGGATGCATCATATCTAGATATATATTTTGAATAAGCATGACATATGAAAAAATAAAATTAACATTATTCGCTCTATTCGTGGGCTAAGATCTATACGCACATATATAACTTATTTAGTTTCCAGATTAAAAGATTGTTGATTTCTTTATTTAGGTATTCATGGTACTATAAGATTAAAGCTCCGTCAAATTTGATTATAGACTATTTAAAATATATAGTTTTTATCACTTGAGTTGATAGAATGTGCTTCTGACCAATATTTTAGGTGTGCAGGTTTGATTGTGATATATAATTATCATATTGAGTACATCGATGTTTGGAAAACTCACATACTACGATTTTAAATAAGAAAAATGTTATTTCTATGTCCTTTTCTATATTTAATATTTACACCGTATGTATTGTTTATTATATTTATACGGTAAATAATGTTTTTTATTAAAATAATATATTTTTTTTAAATATTATTTTTTTAAAAAAATATTTATTTTTAAAATTTATTTTATAACACAAATATAAGATTGCAAATTAACCAACTTCATATTTGCATTAACCACAAAAATCTACATTATTAATCAATTATTTTACCTATAATTTATTAATCACTTTCACTACTTCATTAACCAATAAAATACATATTATTAACCATGTTATGAGAAATTTGTTCAAGTATTTGTGAACAGTAAATGAAGTGTATGGTGTAGAAATGTTTTGTTATGGTTTTCTACAAAGCACCGGTGACGGTTTGAAAAAAGATAGAGAGCATATATATATATATATATATATATATATATATATATATATATATATATATATATATATATATATATATATATATATATATATATATATATATATTTGATAGTATAGTGAGGGTTATATATTTTTATTATTGTTAGTATAAGAATAAAATATTTACTTAAAATTAAGTATAAGGGTATTGATGTTTTTTTTATATATAAATTGTGATGATTAATATTGAGACGAATCACATAGACTATGTGAGATAAAAATGGTACTCGAGTAATATTTCATTTGCAATATAGATGGCTATGAGAGGCAAGGACACTTGAGGAGAAAAGGTGGATAATTGTTTCATTTTTGTAATTTTTGTCATATGTATCATATAGAGATAGTTGAGGAATTAACTTGTATCCCTGAAAAAATTTGAAACAAGTTTTTTTACAAATGTTTTTTTAGACATATATCAGAATTTTAATATACACTAAAATTTTGATAGTATATTTAAAATTTTTGATATATCAAAATCTTTGAAATTTACGTGAACTTAAAAATGTAATTGGAAATTTTAAATATTTTATTTTATATCAAAATTTTTAACTAATATGAAATTTATAGTTCATATTCAATCATTTTTTTAACTATCGAAAATTTCATAATTTTCGATACTGTATTTAGAATTTCAAAATTTTTGATAGTGTATCAAAAATTTTGGTAGTGTAAAAAAAGTTCTTTTGAATTTTTTTTTTTTAAAATGCTGGTAATTTCTTATCAAAATTTTTAAAATTTTCAGTAAAAAAATTCTGATAAACACGATAAATTTTAAATAAAAACAAATAAATTTAAAAAAGAAAGACGATCTTCATAAAAAAATATAATAGTAAAAGTGTTCAAAATGAAATGTGTCAATTATAAGTGAAGAGGTAACAAATTAAATGTTCATAAATATAATATGAATTGGATGACAACGTCCTAGTAGAGTTAGTTAATCTGACTTTGGGGTCATCATGCTTCAGAAAATAGTAAATAGTGTAAAAAAATAAAGAATAAAAATAAAAATGACTAAATAAAAAATAAACTAATTGAAAACTATTAGAAAAAAATAGAAACAAAAAGAGAATGAAGAAAGAAAACAAAACAAAACTGTAAAAAGAAGAAAAAAACAGTAAAGAGGAAGAGTGATAAAAAAGAAAGAAAAGAAGAAAAAAAAGTAAAAGTGTATTTTTTGATATGTTTGATGATGAGAAGATGATTTGAAGGAAGAAAGATAAAAGAAGTAGATAGAAAGCGTGACATGACGTTAATTTTGGGCGAAGGGGGATGGAAAAATATGTGGAGTAGTATCAAAGCTATTTTTAGAGGGTTTGAAATAGTCTCAGGTTTGAGTGTTAATTTTTTTTAAAAATAAATTAATTGGCGTCAATGTTAGTAATTATTTCTTGGATATTGCCTCTAATTTTCTGACTTGTAAAGTTAAGAATTCTTGTTTTAAGTTCTTGGGTATTCTAATTGGATCAAATTCAAGAATGATCAAAACTTGGAATTACATCATTGAGTTATTTGAGTCTAAATTGCTACTTGAAAATGAAGGTTTCTTTTGTTTGCAGACTGGGTTACGCTTATCAATTTGGTTTTTAACATCCTTCAGATATTTCTTTTTTCTTTCTACAAAGCTTCGGTGTGTGGAAAAATATTGATAAGATTAGGCAACAATTTCTTTGGGGCGATTCGAACTTGAAGAGAAAGATTCATTGGGTGAGATGGAAGGTGTGTAAAAGTAAGGAAGTGGGAGGGCTCAGAATAAAGAGTATGGAAGAATCCAATTTAACTCTTATTTCTAAATGAAAATGGAGGATTTTGGGAGAAAACTTAGCTTTATGGAAGAGAGTTTTAAAAGCTAGGTACGGAGGCGTTGAGGCTCAAATTCTGTCGGATGAAAGATGTAGTTTAAAGTGTTCAACGTCAACTTGGTGGAAAGATTTATGTTTGGTTGGTGAATTGTCTTCAAAGAAATGGTTATGTTTTGCAGATTATGTTTCTTTCAAACTAAGGGACGGCCAATTGATTCTGTTTTGGAGGGCGAGTTGGGTTAGATGTCTTCCCTTAGAAAGGATGTTCCATGTTCTATTCTATAATAGCAACTGTAAAATTTTGAATGTATCGAAAATGGGAAGTAGGATAAATGAAAGCTAGAGATGAAACGATTTTAGTACTGATAGAGATGGAACGATTTCATTACTGATAGAGAGGTGCAGAATTGCACTTTGGTTAATTTCCAAGGCATGCAACAGCTGATTGCAGACATTTGTCCTAGGGCAGATTTTAAAGATGATGTGGGCTGGAGTGGTGTTAGCAACAACACATTTTCTGTTAGAGAGGCCTATCAAATTATGGTGGATGATAGCTTATTTGATAGCTTGGAATTAGAGCAGCTTAGAGCGTTCAAGCTACTATGGATGATGAAAATTTCGGCGAAAATCAAAACTTTTGGATGACGTATTTTTCTAAACAAGTTGGCTTCAAAAGATCAGTTGCGGAAAAGAGGATTATGTTTAGCAGATGGAGATTCGGAATGTGTTTTTTGCAATCAAAATTCTGAAGATTTAAATCATTTATTTTTCAATTATCTTTTTCTCTAAAGGTTTGGGATATGTTGGGAGTTTGGACTGGCTATTTAGTACCTTTTAATGGTGCTTCTTGGAAGCACTTTGTTGCATGGAGTAATTGCAATAACATCCGTCGAAAAAAGGTCCATTTGGGAGTTGTTTGATTAGCGGTTCTTTGGATCTTGTGGAAGTGTAAAAACGATCGGATTTTCAATAACGGAAAGTGTAATTTTTTATTTTTTATTTATCAAACGGGAAGTGTAATTTAAACAAAATGATTTGGAACATTAAGTTTTTGGTTTGGAAGTGGACATGCATAGGAGATATTTCTTACCCCAGGTTGAATTTCTTTGATTTTTGTATGGCGTGATTAGGTTGCTTAGAATTGGTTAGAAATTTCTTATTATGTAGTTCTTGTTGTAATGGATAAAAATACCCCTTATACTCTATTTTAATGTATCTTTGCTTTTAGAAAGAAAAAAAGTGTGACATGAGTGTAGGAAGGAAAGAAAAATGTGTAAGATAATAATAATTGTATTAAGGTTTTTTTTAATTGTTAAAATGTCCAAAATAAGCCTCCCAGCATTTTAAAAATAATGTTAAAATTGGAAACCGTAGAAAAAATTGCTTTTGTTTCTAATTTTTTTTCCTGTTCAGGCCACGATGTTTGCTCATATCGTTTAGGCATAAACGCATTTTAATATGCATGGCAACGGGGTGGGGCGGGGGCGGGTTTAGCTAGTCCCGCACCCGCCTCTCTGTTACAGACCCACCCTCGCCTCCAAATTCGGTCGGGGTGAAAATTTACCACTCAGATCCGTCCATGATAGAAACAAGTTTGTCTGCACCCGAAAAAAAATAATTTCTTTTAAATAGTAATAAAATTTAATAATTTTATTAAAAACTTGTCCATTTTAATAATAAACTTGTTTCTAAAGATGAGAGTTTGAGTGAATGGTGAGAAATGACTAATGAGAATTTTTAATTACTTCTCCAAAAGTGAATAAATGTGTAATAAAATAATTTAAATATAGATATTAAAGTAAATATCATAAGACCGGGTGGGGCGGGAGTGAATGTGAGGCGAATAGTAGCATCCCCCACCCCCACACCTGCACCCGCAATTACAAATCGGATTTTCTTCGCACCTGCACCCAATCAAATCGAATTTCCTCCGTTAATTTCGAACCGGGTCCCGGCGGACCCTGACGAGCTCAGATTTTCTTACCATACCTTTATTTTAGGTTGATGATACGTCATTCCATACTGATATATTGGTCGCCTCGACAAAGTCTAACAATAGAGATTTTCTTATAAACTTCTATTAAAAATACAAATAATACTAACGAGCTACCGAAAAAACATACATTAGTTCCTTTATAAAGTCAAAAATATAAGAAAGAAAACTATAATTAAATAGAAGATTGAGAAGAAGCATTTCTCAAGGTAAATAAAAAAAGTAAGGTTCATATTTCTCAAATGATTACAAAATTGACAGAGAATCTAGACAGTAAACAAAAAGAGGAATAACAATGTAAAATTCATCCTAATGTTGCTTATTATTAGAATATTAATAGTAATTCATATTTATTTAGTTGTACTATTTTCCTTAGCCCCTAAGTTTGTTAGAGGGTATTTTAGTATTTTATCTTATTCTAGTAACCCTAGTTTTAGCTTATAAATAGGGTGACAATCATTGTAACTTTTATCATGTTTTTATAGCCGTCATTCTTAATAGAATATTTCCTTTGTTCATCATTTATTCACCTTTGCACCAACAATTGGTATCTAGAGCTCCGGTTCGGATTCATTGGGAAACACGGGAAACACGAGTGAACGTGAGGTCTTGTGTTTTTGATTTTGATTCTTAGATTCGTGTTGAATCTTGAACAAAATCTGATCAGAATTTTAATTCTGTGGGTTGGGAAACACTGTGTGAGAAATCTGAGTGTATTGTGCAAGGTGAAGATGAACGGAAACGGCAACATGAACACTAAGCTTCCAGTATTTGACGGTAAAAACTGGAATCGTTGGATGATCCAAATGCGTGTACTGTTTGGTGCTCAAGATGTTTTAGATCTTGTCACTGATGGTTATGTTCCAGTAGCAGCAGATGCAACGGATGAACAGAAAAACGCGCAGAAGGAAGTAAGGAAGAAGGATCAAAAAGCATTATTCTTTATTCATCAATGTGTTGATGTAAATGTGTTTGAGAAGATTGCAGATTCAACGACAACAAAGGCTGCGTGGGACACACTGGTTAGATGTTATGGTGGTGACGCATCAGTGAAGAAGGTGAAGCTTCAGTCCTTGAGAAAGCAATATGAGAATCTCAACATGAAGAATAATGAGAAAGTTTCTGAATACATCTCCAGAGTGATTCTGATCACTAATGAGATGAAGGCGTGTGGAGAAACTCTTTCTGAAGAAACAATCATGGAGAAGGTATTGAGATCCCTTACCTCTCAATTTGATTACATTGTGGTAGCAATAGAACATTCCAAAGATCTGAGTACCATGAGAATTGAAGAGTTGCAGAGCAGTTTAGAAGCGCAAGAGTTGCGTTTGACTGAGAGAACTTCTGAAAGGGAAGTAGAGCAGCAGGCTCTGAAAGAAACTTCTGATAGGAGGTATCAGAAGCAGTCAGAAGCCAGGAGAAGATCTGATGGTGGTCATAAGTCAGAAAGCTCAACCTCTGATAGACAAAAAAAATGCTCAGAAGGGAAAAGAGAAGTATGACAAGAAGAAGATCCAATGTTACTGTTGTAATAAGTTTGGTCACTTTGCTAGAGATTGTTGGTCAAACAAGGAGAGAAAATCAGAAGAATCAAATATAGCCAAAAGTTTTGATGACGAATCTGTGCTATTGATGGCTTCTGAATCTGATAATATGGATCTGATAGACTGGTGGTATATGGACACTGGCTGTTCAAATCATCTTACTGGAAACAAGAAATGGCTGGTTGACTTTGACTCTGAAAAGAGAACAAAGATCAGATGTGCTGATGACAAATATCTTAATGCAGAAGGTATGGGAAATGTCAGAGTGATTCTGAACAATGGGAAAACAGCATTGATTCAGAACGTGTGGTATGTACCTGGCATCAGAAGCAATCTGATGAGTGTGTGACAATTAATTGAGAAAGGTTTTTCAGTTACCATGAAGGATAATCTTCTGAAGTTGTATGACTGCAATCAGAAGTTGATTATGGAGTCAGAACAAGGAAGGAATAGAACATTCAAGGTGAATGTCAGAACTGCAGACTCAGAATGTCTTAGTGCAACAAGTGCTGAGAAGGAGAGTGAGCTGTGGCACAGAAGATTTGGTCATTTGAATTTCAGAAGCCTAAAACATCTGAATTCAAAGAAGCTGGTACATGGAATTCCTGCAATTAAGAAGCCTGAGAAGTCATGCAAAGTTTGCATGGAAGGAAAACAACCACGTTTGCCATTTGCGTCAGAAGTTGCTCTAAGAGCAAAACATGCCTTAGGAGTTGTACATTCTGATGTGTGTGGTCCATTTCCAGTAGCATCAATTGGAGGGAATAAATACTTTGTGTTATTTGTTGATGAATTCACAAGAATGACATGGGTATCCCTTATTAAGTTCAAACACGAGGTGTTTGATGAATTCAAGAAATTCAGAATGAAGGCTGAGAATCAGAGTGGTCAGAAGTTGAAGATTCTTAGAACTGATGGTGGAGGTGAGTATAACTCCAAAGAGTTCCAGAAGTTCTGTGAGGAGAATGGAATTGAGCATGAGGTTACTGCTCCTTATACCCCTCAACACAATGGTCTTGCTGAAAGAAGAAACCGCACTTTGCTTGATATGGTGAGAAGCATGCTAAAGGAGAAGAAGCTTCCTCAGAAGCTCTGGGGAGAAGCTGTTGCCACTGCAACGTATGTACTCAACAGATGTCCTACGAAGAAGTTGAAGGAAATAGTTCCTATGCAGAAGTGGACTGGAGACAAGCAAAGTGTTAGTCATCTGAAGGTGTTTGGTTCTGTTTGCTATAAACATGTTCCAGAAGCCAGAAGACAGAAGCTGGATGATAGAAGCAAAGTGATGATTCTGATAGGGTACCACAGTACAGGTGCATACAAGCTCTATTGTCCAGAAACCAATAAAATTGAATTCAGAAGAGATGTGATTGTGAAGGAATCAGAAGTTTGGAATTGGGATAAGTCTCAATCTGATTCTGATGTTAGAACTACTGAAGAAAGGTCAGAGTTAAGAATTTCTGAAGTTGGAGTAAATTCTGACATTGATTCTGACTCTGATAGTGATTCTGACTCTGGAGAAGACTCAGAAGATGAAGGTGACTATGATGATCCAGACTCTGATGGCAATTCAGACTCTGAAGATGGCCAAGGCTCTGGAGGAAGTCAAGCCTCTGAAGCTAGAAATTCTGAAGTTCAAGACTCTGGAAATATGCCAGATCCTGAAGTTGGTCAAAGCTCTGGAGAAAGTCAATCATCTGAAGCTCAAGACTCTGAACAAGTTCAGAGACCACAAAGAATCAGAAGCGTTCCCAGAAGATTTGCAGAATTTGACATGCTGCAAGACACTGAAGTAGACTCTGAAGGAGAAGTTATTCAGTGTGCCATGTTAGTAGACTCTGAACCTATAAGTACAGAGGAGGCTCTTAAGCAGAAGCTCTGGATGAAGGCCATGAAAGAAGAACTTGATGCTATAGAGAGAAACAAGACTTGGAAGCTGACACAACTTCCAAAAGACAAGAAAGCCATCAGCGTCAGATGGGTTTTCAAGCAAAAGTTAAAGCCAGATGGTTCAATTGGCAAACATAAAGCAAGGTTGGTAGCCAAAGGATTCCTACAGAAACCTGGGCTGGATTATTCTGAAGTGTTTGCACCTGTAGCAAGACATGAAACAATCAGAATGGTGATTGCAATAGCTGCTAACAGGAATTGGCCTCTGATGCATTTAGATGTAAAATCTGCATTTCTGAACGGTCCATTAGAAGAAGAAGTTTACGTGTCACAACCTCCTGGATTTGTGAAAAAGAATCAGGAAGGGATGGTGTACAAATTATACAAAGCTCTATATGGATTGAAACAAGCGCCCAGAGCTTGGAATCAGAAGATTGATTCATTTTTCAAGAAGCAAGGCTTTCAGAAATGTGAGATGGAGTACGGTGTCTATGTTCAGCATACTTCTGAAGGCAATATGACTCTGATATGTTTATATGTTGATGATATACTACTGACTGGAAGTTCTGAACAGGAGATAGCCAAGTTCAAGAAAGTTCTGATGAATGAATTTGAAATGACTGATCTAGGAAAAATGACATACTTTCTAGGGATGGAGTTCAGATATTCTGAGAAAGGTATCATTTTGCATCAGCTCAAGTATGAATTAGAACTTCTGAAGAGATTTGATCTGAAGAATTATAAGATGGCTGTCACACCTTCTGATACAAATCAGAAACTGGATTCAGACTCTGAAGGAAAGGATGTGGACGCTACAACCTTCAAACAGTTGGTTGGTTCTCTGAGGTATCTGTGCAATACCAGACCTGATATTCGCTACTCAGTTGGGATGGTTAGTAGGTTCATGAGTAAACCTAAGTGGTCCCATTACCAAGCTGCTGTCAGGATTCTGAGGTATATCAAAGGAACTCTGAAGTATGGAGTGTTATTTCCCTCTGGAGGAAATAATGAGTCAGAACTTCTGAGTTATTCAGACTCTGATTGGTGTGGAGACAGAGTTGACAGAAGAAGTACATCTGGGTACTTGTTCAAATTTCTGGGAGGTTCCATTTCTTGGTGTTCCAAGAAGCAACCTGTTGTGGCGTTGTCAACCTGTGAAGCTGAATACATTGCAGGTGCTGTTACTGCATGCCAAGCTGTGTGGATTCTGAGTCTGTTGCAGGATCTGAAGATTAAAGTAGACAAACCTCTGAAGTTGATGATTGACAACAAGTCTGCAATCAATCTTGCCAGAAACCCAGTGTTGCATGGGAGAAGCAAGCATATTGAGACCAAGTATCATTTTCTGAGACATCAAGTTCAAAGTGGAGTGTTAGAAGTTGTACACTGCAGTACTCAGAAGCAGTTGGCAGATGTTCTGACGAAAGCTATCAAGACTGATCAATTTCTCAGACTAAGGGATGGAATTGGTGTTACAAGTTTTGATGGAATATGAATTAAGGGATGGTATTAGAATATTAATAGTAATTCATATTTATTTAGTTGTACTATTTTCCTTAGCCCCTAAGTTTGTTAGAGGGTATTTTAGTATTTTATCTTATTCTAGTAACCCTAGTTTTAGCTTATAAATAGGGTGACAATCATTGTAACTTTTATCATGTTTTTGTAGCCGTCATTCTTAATAGAATATTTCCTTTGTTCATCATTTATTCACCTTTGCACCAACACTTATGATGGGGAGATTATGATGAATTAGATTGGTAAACATGTTGTAGACATTAAGCATAAAATATAAAATGACGTGAAATAAAATGCAATAATAATTAAATATTTGCATATTACACCTAACACATGTAAAAACCTTTTTGAGAAGTGATCTCACAATGGCAGAGAAGAAAAACATGTCAAAAATTTTTTTGGTCACATAATACTTTCTCAAAGGATAAATAACTTTTGTAATTTATTGAGCTCTTTATTTAATTTTATTTAACTTTCTTTTCTGAGTCGGGCTTAAGTCTTCTAATTTATGCTTTTTCATTTTTAAAAAAAATAAACTTTAACTTATAAAAAAGCAGAATGATAATTTTTAATGTAAGAATTACATTTAAACTATAAAATACCAAATCTTAATCTTAAGTAGATTTAATTTTTTAGACAAAATAAAATATATTATAAATATAATTTGTTTTTTCTATAAAAAAAAATTAACATACTTTTTATTGATATAGGTATTGATATGCAGAATGAGACATGTTCCTACTTGAATTGGACCATTAGGATATTGAACTATAGGAAAAGTGATCCAGTCCAATGAATAATCATTATGGACAATGAGATCGAAAATAGTCAAGGAATGTGATTAAGAAGCAAGGTGCATAAAACGTTAAAAACATATTAATTTCTACCCTAAGAGTACATTCAATACTCTTGTGTGATTAAAAAAATTGTCGATAGATTACATGACGAGTAATGTGATGATACATGCCTCAAAGAAGAATGTTCTAAATAGAAAATTTTAGAATATGCATGTAAGAGGAGTAAAGGAGAAGGTTCTAAATAGAAAATTCTAGAATATGCATATTGTCGCTACGCAAAAAATGACACAGAGTCGCCATCGAATTTTATTTATTCTAAGAGGAAAGGGAAAATAACAATAAAACCCTCCAAAGGTGAAAAATACTCTCGCAACCAAATTATGGGTTCAGAAGTCGGTTATGTGAGGGGAAGGTGTTAGCACCCCCTCACATCCATCGTACTCGATGAGAACCATCTAAGTTGTCTAAGCTTGAATGAGTGTTCTAATCTAAAATTCTACTTGCTAAAGGGAAAGAGGGTTGGTTCTTTATTAGGGTGCTCGCCAATGATTGGGGCCCTTGTACCTACATATTTTCAATGAGAATGAGAAATCATAGCGTCCTTAGTTTGTGGGACTACAGTGAAAAATGGAAAAGTTAGCTCACCAAGGATCAGGGTTCTTTTGCCTACGTATCTTCACTTGAGCGAAGTGAAGAATCAGAGTGTTTGTAGTTCATCGGACTACGATAAAAAATGGAAAAGGTGGCTCGCTAAGGATCAGAGTCCTTGTGCCTACGTATCTTCACTTGAACGAAGTGAAGAATCAGAGTGTTTGTAGTTTGTGGGACTACAGTTTGTTGGTATTTTTTATTGACGATGCTAACGTTCACGTTCTAGCAGTTAGGTGTATTGTCGCTCACTCGTGGAGTCTTATGCATTACCTGTATTGCGGTAGAACAGAAATATCATTCCCTTTCTGAAAATGGTTTTGAAGGGAAAATCCTGAAGGACAAAATGATATGCATTAGTTGAAGCGTTTTTGTTAGATTTTGAAAATATTTTGAGATGCGTGTTGTACTAAAGTCTATGGATAAAGGTGAATATTTCGAACTATCAAGTCGAGCGTCTTGTGTTCAAAATATTCGGAGTGAGTATAGGAAAGGTCAATTCTCATTACTTCTCCACCACATACTAAACGCATCGTGTTTATTAAGTGTTTTTGAATTTTTGATACAAGAAAAGATTTGGATGCAAAAGAAAGAAAAAACTAGGAGAATTGGATCCTAAATGTTATCATGCAAGGTGGTCCTAAGATTGAGGATAAGGGAGAATCTACTTTAATGTGATCATGCAAGATGGACCTAAAGTTGAGGATGAGGAAATCCTAATTAGGGATGGCAAACAAACCCGGGCCCGCCCACACCCGCCCGGGCCCGCCCCGAAATTAACGGGGGAAATCCGATTTAATTGGGTGCGGGTGCGGGTGAAACCCGGTTCTTAACTACGGGTGCGGGTGCGGGTGCGGGTGAAACCCGGTTCTTAACTACGGGTGCGGGTGCGGGTAGACACTAAGACCCGCCCGCACCCGCCCCCGCCCCGCCCCAAATAATATATTTTATTTTGATTTCCTTATTTTATTTATTTTAATATTTATTTATTAATTATACTTTTAATTAAGTTATTAATATTCTTATTGCAATTAAAATAATAAAATTAATCAAGTTAATATTCATTTATTAATTAAAATTTTAATTAAATAATTAATTAATTTATTAAAATAATCAATTTTTTAATTAAATTACTAATTTTTTATTATAATTAAAAAAATAATATTTTTTTGCGGGTGGGGGCGGGGCGGGTGCGGGTGCACCCGTTTTCTACTGGGGCGGGTCTGGGTGGTAAATTTTCACCCCCGATTGGATTTGGGGGCGGGGGAGTGTCTGTTACATGGATGCGGGTGCGGGTGCGGGTATAGTTAAACCCACCCCGACCCGCCCCGTTGCCATCCCTAATCCTAATCTAATGTTGTCATACTTGGATTAAGAACCTAATATCTATCCTACCTCAATCTTAATCAGAAATCAAGTTGAACTAGGATATCCTAAGAGAATATGTGAGGCAACAAACAAATAAATAATCGAGGCACAATTCAAAAGTCAAAATAAATTAACTGGAGAAAACAAACCTAACACATAGAAACAACCACTCACAAAAGAAAATCAAATGAAACGAGAAAAATATGACATAATAAAAGATGCATGAATTAGATGAATGATGAGCACAAGATATGAACAAGAAAATAGTCAGAACAAAATCGAACTTGCAAGATCAAACAAAAAGAAATCTAAGTTGCAATCTCACAAAATTAAAAGTCAAATTGACTAATAGAAAATAAAATCTGAATATTTACATTGAAATTATTAATGAATAAGAAAAATATTTTGAGTTTCAATATTTAATTGAAAATAAATAAATAAATTGATCTAGAAAGAACAAAGTATAAACAAAACAACATTTAGAAAATAAATTCAAATACTAATTAATAAAATAATATTAAGTAACAACTAACAAAAATATTATGTAATAATTAATAATAAATAATAATTAACAAAAGAAAAAATAATTAACAAGAAACAAGAGGGGTGCAAAAGTGATTGATGGTGTAGAAAATAATTCAAATGGGCTTGAGAGAAGTTGTCTGACCTAGGTTCTACTCGGGCTGGGTTCCACCCGACCCATACCCGGTTTTCCTTTTGATGAGATTAAACCTAATGAAACAATAAGAAGAAGAAAAAGTGGCTGATGAAACGAAAACACATCCTCACAAAAAAAGAATGACTTTCCTCTTCTGCTTTCCAAACACGATCAAACTTACCACACTCATCTGGTGATGATGAAGCGGTTCTGTTTTTGTTTTCCGGTCGAATGTTCACAATGATTGTCGATTGTTGTTAGTGACTAGATGGAAGTCGCACATGGTTTAGAGTGCGTAGGGGGAAGTTTCGATGCAAAGGTAAGAGTGGCTGAGAACTGTAGAAGAGCAAAAAAAGTTTTGAAGTTGTTGGGTTTTTAGAGAAATCACAAGTTTTCAAGAAAGGTTGTGTCTATGAGTTATGGTTAAACGAATATATGGTGGTGTAGCTTCACAAATTGCACGGTATGTAATGGTTTTTGAAGGAAGCAGAAAGGGTTTTGAAGGTGAGGTGAGTTTTCTGTGTGTATGTGTGTTTTGAAGAAAAAAAACCGTATTGATTTTTCTCCCCCTTAAAAGAATCACTAAACTTGTTTATTAAGTCTTGTATTTGTCCTGTTGTTGTGTGATGACTTTTTCACTGCAGATTTTATTGGTTGGTGTTGTGGATATCGCAGGTTTGCAGGTTCTTGGAGTGTTGTGTTTGTTTTGGTTTGATGTGGTGGTATAGCAAAATGTGCAGGTTTTGGTGTGTTCATGATGCTGCAGTTGTTTTGTCTTGGTGTATTCATGGCTTGGAGTATTTTTTTTTGAATTTTTGTTATAATCATGTGGGCCTAAAAAGAAACATGGGAATGGGCTTAATAATTGATAATTGTACTAAGTTTTTTTTTGGAGTTTTATGGATAATTAGAAAGAAATAGATTTTTGAAAAATTGGTTAAATAATAATAAATAAATGAAGATGAATGGATCTTAAAGAAATAGCTAAAAAGGATTTTTCTAAAAAAGAAGAGTTTATGAATTAAATCGAATTTTAGATTTGAAATAGAGTTGGAATATGGATAATGATGGATAATAAAAAAATGGATTAATGGATACGGAATAAAATGAAATATGGATAGGAAATGAAAATTAAAAAGGAACATTGAAAATGGAATTGGTTTACAATTATGAACGGAAGTGGAAATTAAAAAGGAACATCGAAAATTGAAAAATAACAAAGTGGATAAAAATGGGAACGGGTATGGATAATGGTAATGCACATCCACACTTGAACAACACCTAAAACCTCGACAATTGAACCTGAATGTCACTAATCTTAAATGACATCATAACCTTGAATCCATATTAAAATGATCTTGATTGGACAACAAACCTGATGAATTCTTATATCAATGATTAGAACCTGAACTGCACAATCAGTACTTGCAAACAACTTGAAATGTACCAACTGCCTTGACCTTTGATGGCTCTTCAACTTGACTTCACTAGATGAACTTGAATTGGCACAAAAACCCTAATTTGATGATCTTCAGATATAAAGCACCGATCTATTCCAAATCCAACTTGAGAATGAAACACTCTCCTCTTTCTTAACCAATATTAATTTACATCCAATTGAACTGAAACAAAATTACACACATGCTTGACCTGCTAACCTCAAATGAATCTCAACCGAGCGACACCTGCCCATCTCAAATACAAAGGAGTAAGAAACCCTAATATTCCCGCCTTGAGCGCATACTGATGAAACAATGACTTACGAAGTTGATCAGAACCAAAACCCTGATCCAAAAATCTTCTTAGTTAATCCACTGAAACCCTAAACATATGATACCCTTAAGGAGACTCAGAGAAGATGACATCGTGTTTTGATAAACCTCTGATAAAAAGATGCTCATGATTATGAAAGTTCAACACCTTGTTTCAAATTTGAGTATATTAACCAAACAAAATCACTTATGAATGATAGGAATCCAAAATCAACAAAAAAACCTTTAATCCCGTGTCTTAAGAGCCCGATGAAATGCATGTTATACTATATAAATGATGTAAAGCGAAAATAAAGTCAGATGAATGCAATTTCAAAAGTTCCTGGTCAAAATTTGGGGCATGACAACTTCCCCTATTTAATCTTCTTGGACCTGAAGGTATGAATAACAACGACTTTTCAGATATTCAAGGTAGAAGAGGATTAAATACAAGAATACCTTGAATTTTGACCGATTGGAGAAAAAATGGGAAAGATGCAGTGATATGCTTGAAATGCAGATGGATGGTATGCTCTGATATGCTTGATATGCAATGTTACGAATGCATGAAAGACTCTCTGGTTCTCTAGTGAAAAGGTTAAACAATAGTAACTGGTAATAGGGTAACGGGGTAATGGTAACAATGAAAAGTAAGATAGAAGAAAAGGTAAGACCAACAAGTCTATGGATAGGAAGTAATGATCAACGGATCTTTAAATCAAAGTATGATGAAATGAGATCAACGGATCTACGAACATGGAATAAGATCAACGAACCTACAACTTACAAAATGAATATAAGCAATATCAACGGATATGTGACTCAACGGAAGATCAACGGATCTATGGAAAGGAAGCAGGATCAATGAATCTAACACCCAAAAGGTAAAAAAAAAGTAATATCAATGGGTACACGACTCCAAAGAAAAGATCGACGGGTCTGTGGAAAGAAAGTATGTTCAACGGATCTACAACCCAAAAACTGGAGAGAAACAACATCAACGGATTTGTAACTCAAAAGAAAAGATCAATGAATCTCTAGAAAGGAAGTAGGATCAACGGATCTATAACCCAAAAGGTGGTGAGAAGCAACATCAATAGATTTGCAGCTCAAAGGAAGATCAACAGATCTATGAACAGGGAATAAGATCAATGGATCTACAACCTAGAAAATGAAAAGAAACAATATCAACGAATTTGCAACTCAGAGAAAGATCAACGAATCTATGAAAAAGAAGTAGGATCGACAGATCTAAAACCCAAGGAATAAGATTAACGGATCTATGAAAAGGAAGTAGGATCAACAGATCTACAAATTAAAGGAAGAGAGAAGTAGTATAAACGGATATACGACTCAAAATCTGGGGAATAGGAAGTAAGATCAACGGATCTACAACCCAAGAAAAACATTCCACTGGGTAAGCAATGTGTGAACAAAGGGTAAGATCGACGGATGATTTAAGACCCTGTGGATTGATAGAAAGTAAGATCATTATCAAAGGGTTTATGGGAAAGAAAATTTACTAAGGAGTGTCATCGTCAAAGAGTTGACGACAGAGAACTGTACTAAAGAGTGACCTCATCAAAGGGTTAATGGAAGGAAAAACTTCACAAAAGAGTGACATCGTCAAAGGGTTGATGGAAAGAAAACTCGTCATCGTTAAAGGGTTGATAGAAAAGAACAATTGTCATCATCAAATGGGTGACAAAAATATAACCGAACTAAGAAGTCACATCATCGAAGGGTTGACGGGAAGAAAAATTGTCATCGTCAAAGGGTTGACGGTAAAGTAAACTCGCCATCGTCAAAGATTTGATGGAAAAGAATAAATTTCATCATCAAAGGGTTGACGAAAAGATAAATGAACTAAAGAGTCACATAATCAAAGAGTTTATGGAAAGAAAACAGTCATCGTCAAAGGGTTAACGGAAAAGAACAACTCAGGTAGGAATCTCATAAAAGGGTTAATGGGAAAGGATTTGTCTCCATCAAAGGGTTGACAGAAAGGAATGCGTTTGGAATGTCGTCATCAAAGGGTTGATGGCAAAAGACTTATCGAGGGTAAGATTGATGTATGATCTACGAACTTGAGTGTGAGATGCTAAGCTTTTTCATAGGTCCATCTACTAGGGGTTGATTGAAATATCTGCTGGGGGAATGAAGGAGGTGCCAAGTATGATTAGACTTTGCTGGGAAGGACAGGTTAAACCTGATGGTGATTGATTTTTAGATTGGTCTTTTTTTTTAAGGTGATATTTTTTTAGGTGCCAATGTGGCTTGGGTTTTGAGTTTATGAAGATGCCAACAAAGTGGACTTTTGGTGGTTGCCAATGTGGATTGGGCTTTTGGTTGAAGTACCCATAGAAATTGGACTTTGAATTTTCTCGTTTGGTTTTACAAGGCTACATGCTATGTTATGCTAGACAAATGATATGTATGAGCGAAGCGACATGACTAATGCATGGTAATGATTAATGTAATGGCTTGATGAGCACAATATATGAACAAGAAAATAGTCAAAACAAAATCAAACTTGCAAGATCGAATAGAAAGGAATCTAAGTTGCAAACTCACAAAATTAAAAGTCAAATTGACTAACAGAAAATGAAATCTAAATGATTGAAAATAAACTCTAAATACTTACATTGAAATTATTAATGAATAAGAAAAATATTTTGAGTTTTAATATTTAATTGAAAACAAATAAATTAATTAATCTAGAAAGAACAAAGTCTAAACAAAACAACATTTAGAAAAGAAATTCAAATACTCATTAATAAAATAATATTAAGTAACAACTAACAAAAATATTAAGTAATAATTAACAAATTATTTAATGAGATAATTAACAAAGGACAAAATAATTAACAAGAAACAAGAGGGGTGTAAAAGTGATTGATGGTGTAGAAAATAATTCAAATGGGCTTGAGAGAAGGTGTCTGACCCAGGTTGGGTTCCACCCGACCCAGACCCGATTTTCCCTTTGATGGGATTAAACCTAATGAAGCAATAAGAAGAAGAAAAAAAGGCTGATGAAACAAAAATACATTCTCACAAGAAATGAATGGCTTTTCTCTTCTGCTTTCCAAACACGATCAAACTTACCACACTCATGTTATTTTTCAAACCGCGTCTCACTCCACTTTCTCGCAAACATACTCTTTTGAGTCTCTCGTCTCATGGTCTCTCTCAGCGGATGGCTTTCCTTTGATTTCTCTCACTCTTTCTTTCATTCTGCTCGTGAATTCCTTTATGTTTCTCCTCTGTTCTTCTCGCGGCGGTTTGTGTGTGGTTCAATTGTTGTTTTGAGATTTGTGGTTGTCAAATGGTGATGATGAAGTGGTTCTTTTTTTTTGTTTTCCAGTCAAATGTTCACAATGATTTTTGGTAGTTGTTAGTGGCTAGGTGGAAGTCGTACATGGTTTAAAGTGGGTAAGGGGAGGTTTTGGTGCAAAGGCAAGGGTGGATGAGAATTGTAGAAGAGCAAAAAAAGTTTTGAAGTTGTTGGTTTTTTAGAGGAATCGCAGGTTTTCAAGAGAAGTTGTGTCCATGAGTTAGAGTTAAACGAATATATGGTGGTTGAGCTTCACAAATTGAATGATTTGTAATGGTTTTTGAAGGAAGCTGAAGGGGTTTTGAAGGTAAGGTGAGTTTTCTCTGTGTGAATTTTTTTTTGGACAAAAAGTCGTATTAATTTTTTCTCCCCTTTAAAATAATCACCAAACTTGTTTATTAAGTCTTGTATTTGTCCTATTGTTGTGTGATGTCTTTTTCACTGCAGGTTTTATTGGTTGGTGTTGTGGATGTCGCAGGGCTGCAGGTTCTTGGAGTGTTGTGTTTGTTTTGGTTTGATGTGGTATAGCAGAATGGGCAAGTTTTGGTGTGTTCATGATGCTGCAGTTGTTTTGTCTTGGTGTGTTCATGACTTGGAGTATTTTTTTTAATTTTTGTTGTAATCATGTGGGCCTAAAAAGAAACATGGAAATGGGCTTAATAATTGATAATTAGTTTTTTTTTTTGAGTTTTATGGATAATTAGCAAGAAATAGAATATTGAAAAATTGGTTAAATAATAATATAAAAAAATGAAGATGAATGAATCTAAAAGAAATGGATAAAAAAAAGATTTTTCTAAAAACAAAGAGTTTATGAATTAAATGGAATTTTGGATATGAAATGGAGTTGGAATATGGATAATGATGGATAATTTAAAAAAAAATGGATTAATGGATATGAAATAAAATGAAATATGGACAGAAATGGATTATGAATGGATTTTTAAATTAGTTTGGAGTTATGAACGGAAATAGCAATTAAAAAGGAACATCGAAAATAGATAAATAACATAGTTGATAAAAATGGGAACGGGTATGGGTAATGGTAATGCACCTCCACACTTGAACAACACCTAAAACCTTGACAATTGAACTTGAATGCCACTAATCCTGAATGACATTATAACCTTGAATCTATCTTAAAATGATCTTGATTGAACAACAAACCTGACGAATCCTTAAATCAATGACGAGAACCTGAACCGCACATTCAGTACTTGCAAACAACTTGAAATGTACCAACTGCTTTGACCTTTGATGGCTCTTCAACTTGACTTCACCATATGAACATGAATTCGCATAAAAACCCTAATTTGATGATCTTCAGATATAAAGCCCTAATCTATTCCAAATCCAAATTGAGGATGAAACACTCTCCTCTTTTTTAACCAATATTAAGTTACATCCAATTGAATTGAAACAAAATTACACACACGCTTGACCTATGATCCACTGTTACGCATAGATCAAAAACGAGTAATTTTGAAAAATACTAAAGCGACAATGACTCGTGTCGTATCACAAAGATTCTTGAATTGAATTAACCAACGAAGTAACAGTTTAAGGGAGTTTTAAGTTTCAATTAAAAGAAAAATTGTGCATATAAGTGATTAAAATAAGTGGTTATAAAAATAAGCTAAAACAGATAAACCTACTGATTCGGATTCCGACTTATCATCGGCTATTATAACACCAATCCCTAAGCGGCTTCGATCCTAATCGATTATGATATTAATCAATTAAGCGCATATCAAAATCAAACGAATTAAGTTCCTATTTACCAAATTAAGCAAACAGTTAAGAGTATGACGAGTTAACGAATTAAACAAACGATAACACGCAATTAAATTTAGGAACATGCATACAATCGAATTTAATCAACTATATCCTCTGAACACAATCGAATTAAGCAAAAAATTGCAATCAAATTAAGCAAATGACTTCATAGAAAAGGATTGAAAGGAATTAGATTTAAATTGGTATTATAATAACCTCTAAGCGATGAAACTGTACACAATAGGATTTGCCCGTGGGAATTAGTTATCCCTTACAATGGTAAAAAGCAAAATAAACTCATGAAAAGAGAAGGTAATGAATAGTAGAGTGGCTGCTACTAGGTATAGGAAAACATAACAAAATCTAGTTCTAACCCAACTGGATCGAAAAACATAAAAAACCCGGTCCAAAACTAAGTATTCCTAAAGGCGGAATTTAGGTTCTAAATTTAACGAATTATTCGAGCTTGCTACACGCAGAGTCAGCTTTTGTATAAAAAATAAAATTTGTAGCTCTTTGTCTCAGCTTTCCAACATCGGGTAAAACTCGTAAATCCGATTCTCGTAGCTCCAATTCTGATTCGAACAGTGGACATGTATCAAATAACCGCTAAAGACTTAATTATAAAAATATAATAAAACAGTAAAATAAACAAAACAAACTAAGAAAATGCCTAAATACAAAAATAAGAGAATGTGCATTAAAATGCACTGATCAAGTTCCCCCACACTTGAACTTTTGCACTCTGAGTAAAATAGTATCAAGGCTACAAACTCAGTCTAGGCTACAAACTCTTCTTCGGTCAAGATTGCATCGATAGGTACTATTTTTGCATACTAAAGATATACTAAGAACACAAATCCGCAATTGTGCGGTCATAAACCTCCCTCCTATACAAACCAAACTGAATCATGTTATTATGCTTAAGCCTAACTTACTCATCCTCTTTTTTGCTCTCTTTCATTCTAATGAAATCACATTAAGCCCAGTATCTATTCGCACATATGGTAAATAAGCTTGTTAGTGACTATGATCCATATCTTGTCAACAATTCAAAGTTAACCACTTTAGTAATTATAATATTTTCTTTTTCTTTTTTTGAAGGTTTCACAACCGTTAGCCTAAGTGACCGGGAGACTTAAGGAGTTAAAAAGGTACCAATCTTATGAATTATTCCCAAATCTTCATAATCTAACCTCAAATTAATCTATAGCCTGAAAATATCAAAAGATACGTTGTGTTTTAAAGTAAAAAAATATTATTTTTTTATTTTTTTTATTTAAGAACAAAACCAAAACAAAATAAAGAAAAAAAAAATAAAGAAATGGTTCCTTCCCCCACACTTAAAATATGCATTGTCCTCAATTAAAGGACATAAATATAAAATAAGAGTGAGAGAAAGGAAAGAACACATCCGAGGAGTCAAGGCGGATAATTGATCACATAAGTAACCTTTTCCAAAGAGAGCTCTTCTACAGTCTCTTCTTCCAAAGTGGGTATCTCATACAATAGATTTGGGTAGCATTCATTAAACTTGAAATTATTATTAGTGTGTTGGCCTTTTATTCCAGGATCAAAGAAGAATCTTCGATAAGTAAAAGTGTCACATTGGCTCGTGAATATGATCTATTTTTTCACAATATTAAGAATTAGAGGATTAAAGGGTTGCCTCACTGCTTTTCTTCCATCTTCCATCAAGGTCTTTCTAATTCCCTTCTTATGTCTCTTCAAAACCTGCAAAAGTTTATTATCTTGATTAAAATCAAGGTTAGAAGAAATTATAACAGGTAACTTTTCATTCCTCTTTAAATAGGCATATTTTAGATTGTCCAGAAGTGGTTTAAGCTCTAAAGAAGGAGGTTGTTCAATGGAAGGCATGGTTGGGGCAGCCGGGATATCAAGAGTTTCAGCTGCATAAACGACATCATGAAAAGCATCATCCTGCAAGGCAGCATTATCTCAGCACAAACAGAGCAAACGTTAGTGTTAGTACATAAATCGCAAGAGTAAGTATCATCATAATTTAATAAAGATGGATAAACAAATAACAACTCAAGATAAGTATCATCAACTAAATCAGACAGTAACTCTTTTGGATTCACTACTGTTTGGGCGGGTAGTTGGTTTAATTCTTGAGCTTGCTGCATGGCATTCACTATAGTGGCGAGATGTCTAATATGTGCTTGCAAAGTCTGAATACTGGAATATGTTCGTTGCTGAAACTAAAGATCATTTATAGCCATTTACTTGACAATGTCCTCTAGTGAAAGTTCAGAAGGTGTAGAACACACAATTTGGAATTGCTTCATATACTTTATTCGGATCCTCACCTGCAAATCCATTAAACCTTGGCAACAAGTGTATTAAACCAGATTTCAATTTAAAAGGAACATTAACATCAGTATATTTAATACTTAAACCATTATAATGAAAATCAGGAGCAACAAGCTCTCTTAAAATTCTTTGTTCTGCCATGTTATCAAAAAGGAAAAAATTAACAAAGAATTAGAAATCACAAAACAAATTCAGCAATGCAGCAACAATTTAGAAAAAATCAACAATGTCCCTATTAAGAAAAAAAATGAAAAAATAGAAAAGAAAATAAAATAAAATCTAAAAATTATAAAAATATAACTAAAAATCAAATCAAATCAGAATAAGTTCCTACAAAAAATTCCGGATTTTTTTGAAAATATAAAAATAGAAAATAAATAAAGTAAAATAGAAAAATAATGAATTTGCGATTTTCATGGTCAAAATCATTTAGAATTTTTTTTCTAAATGAGTATTGTTCATCAATTTGTTTCTGATTTTCTAAAAAAAATTCAGAGCAAATCGAGACAATAGCTTCCAAACTCACCTGATAGGTTGAAACGCTTACCACTGCACTAAAACCCTGAAAATTAACATGCAAAAACAAAAAACGAAAAACGAAAAAAAATAAAAGGCTCTAGCATTAAAATTCTAAAATTGGATAAAATCAACAAGAATCCCCGACAACGGCGCCAATTTGGTCCACTGTCGTGCACAGATTAACGAGTATTTTTTGAAAAGTAGTAAAGCGACAACGACTTGAGTCGTATCACAAGGATTATTGAATTGAATTAACCAAAGAAGTAATGGTTTATGGGAGTTTTAAGTTTCAATTAAAAGAAAACTTGTGCATATAAGTGATTATAAAAATAAGCTAAAACAGATAATCCTATTGATTCGGATTTCGACTTATTATCGACTAATATAGCATCAATTCTTAAGCGGCTTCGATCCTATTCGATTATGATATTAATAAGACAAGCACTTATCAAAATCAAACAAATTTTGTTCCTTATTACTTAATTAAGCAAACGGTTAAGAAGATGACGAGTTAACAAATTAAGAAAACGATAACACGCAATTAAATTTAGGAACATGCATACAATCGAATTTAATCAATTATATCCTATGAACATAATTGAATTAAGCAAACAATTGTAATAAAATTAAACAAATGACTTCATAGAAAAGGATTGAAAGGAATCGAATTTAAATTGGTATTATAAAACGTTAAAGCGAAGGAACCGTACATAGTATGATTTGCCCGTGGGAATTAGTTCTCCATTACAATTGTAAAAAGCAAAATAAAATCGTGACAAGAGAAGGTAATGACCAGTAAAGCGGCTGCTACTAGGTATAAGGAAGCATAACAAAATCTGGTTCTAACCCAACTAGGTCGACAAACATAAAAAAACCCGGATTAAAACTAAGTATTCCTAAAGGCAGAATTCGGGTCCTAACTTCAACAAATTATTCGAGCCTGCTACACTCTGAGTCAGATTATGCATAAAACATAAATTTTTTAGCTCTTTGTATTAGCTTTCCAACGCCTTGTAGAACGCGTAAATCTGATTCTCGTAGCTCCAATTATTATTCGAACAGTAGACAGGTATCAAATAACTGCTAAAGCTGAAAATAAGCTGCGAAAATAGATAAATGGCAAACAAAGACTTAATTATAAAAATATAATAAAATAATAAAATAAATAAAACAAACTAAGGAAATTCCTAAGTATAAAAATAAGAGAATGTATTTTAAAATGTACTGATCAAATTCCTTCACACTTGAACTTTTGCACTCCGAACAAAATAGTATCAAGACTCATGAAAAACAATAGCATCCAGAAACTCATTCTAGGCTACAAACTCTTCTTCGGTCAAGATTGTATCGATAGGTACTAATTTTGCATACTAAGGATATCCTAAGAACACAAATCTGCAATTGTGCGGTCATAAACCTCCCTCCTATACAAACCAATCTGAATCATGTTATTATGCTTAAGCCTAACTTACTCATCTTCCTTTTTGCTCTCTTTCATTCTAATGCAATCACATTAAGTCTGTTATCTATTCACACACATGGTAATAGGCTTGTTAGTGACTATGATCAATATATTATCAACAATTCAAAGTTAACCACTTTAGCAACAACAATATTCTTTTTCTTCTTTTTTTGAAGGTTTCACAACTGTTAGCCTAAGTGACCGGGTGAGGGTCACCTAACTTAAAAGGCGGATTCCTATTTAGACTTTTTATTAAGCACAAGATAATTCACTTTTTGCATCAGATTAATTACTTAGCGTGTGATTTCTAGATGGTGCTGACAGCTAGATAAACTACTTAAGAGTTATTGAAGGATGATAACTCAAGGTTATGTCATAACAAGTATTTAAATTGATTTCCATATTCGGGAGACTTAAGGTGTTAAAACGGTATCGATCTTATGAATTTTTTCCTAAATCTCCATAATCTAACCTCAAATTAATCTATAGTCTAAAAATTTCAAAAGATGCATTGTGTTTCAAAGTAAAAAAAATATTATTTTTTTATTTTTTATTTAAGAACAAAACCAAAACAAAACAAAGAAAACAAAATAAAGAAATGGTTTCCTCCCCCACACTTAAAACATGCATTGTCCTCAACGAAAGGACATAAATATAAAATAAGAGTAAGAGAAAGAAAAGAACACACCCGAGCAGTCAAGGCGGATAAGTGATCGCGTAAACAGCCTTTCCCAAAAAGAGCTCTTCTATAGTCTCTTCTTCCAAAGTGGGGATCCCATACAATAGCTTTGGGTAGCATTCATTTGAAATTATTATTAGTGCATTTGCCTTTTATTTCAGGATCAAAGAAGAATCTTCGATAAGTAAAAATGTCACATTGGCACGTGAATATGATCTCTTTTTTCACAACATTAAGAATTAGAGGATTAAAGGGTTGTCTCACTGCTTTTATTCCATCTTCCATCGGGGTCTATCTAATTCCCTTCTTATGTTTTTTCAAAATCTGTAAAAGTTTATTATCTTGATCAAAATCAAGGTTAGAAGAAATTATAACAGGTAACTTTTCATTCCTCTCTAAATAGGCATATTTTAGATTGTCCAGAAGTGGTTTAAGCTCTAAGCAAGGAGGTTGTTCAATGGAAGGCATGGTCGGGGAACCCGGGATATCAAGAGTTTCAACTGCATAAACGAAATCGTGAAAAGCATCCCCATGCAAGGCAATATTAATCTCAACACAAACAGAGCAAACGTTAGTGTCAGTACATAAATTGCAAGAGTAAGTATCATCATAATCTAATAAAAATGGAAAATCAGATAACAACTCAAGATAAGTATCATCAACTAAATCAAACATTAACTCTTTTGGATTCACTACTGTTTGGGCAGGTAGTTGGTTTGATTCTTGAGCTTTCTGCATGACATTCACTATAGTGGCAAGTTGTCCAATCTGCGCTTGCAAAGCCTGAATACTGGAATATGTTCATTGCTGAAACTGAAGATCATTTATAGCCTTTTTCTTGACAAGGTCTTCTAGTGAAGGTTCGAAAGGTGTAGAATACACAATTTGGAATTCCTTCATATGCTTATTCGGATCCTCACCTGTAACTCCATTAAACCTTGGCAACAAGTGTATTAAATCAGATTTCAATTCAAAAGGAACATCAACATCAGTATATTCAATATTTAAACCATTATAATGAAAATCAGGAGCAGCAAGCTCTCTTTATGTTCTTTGTTCAGCCTTGTTATCAAAAGGGAAAAAAATTAACAAAGAATTAGAAATCACAAAACAAATTCAGCAATGCAGCAACAATTTAGAAAAAACAAACAATGTCCCTATTAAGAAAAAAAATGAAAAAATAGAAAAGCAAATAAAATAAAATCTAAAAAAAATATAACTAAAAATCAAATCAAATCAGAATAAATTTCTACAAAAAATGTCGGATTTTTTTGAAAATATAAAAATAAAAAATAAATCAAATAAAATAGAAAAAGAAGGAATTTGCGATTTTCAGGTTCAAAATCATTTCTAAATGAGTACTGTTCGTCGATTTGTTTATGATTTTCTAAAGAAAAATATTCGGAGCAAATCATGACAATAACTTCCAAACTCACCTGATAGGCTGAAACGCTTACCACTGCACTGCAACCCTGAAAATTAATATGCAAAATTAAAAAACAAAAAAAATAAAAAACTCTAACAAAACTCTAAAATTCAAATTTTAAAATTGGCTAAAATCAACAAGAATCCCCGGCAACGGCGCCAATTTGATCGACTGTCCCGTACAGATCAAAAATGTGTATTTTTTGAAAAGTAGTAAAGCGAAAATGACTCGAGTCGTATCACAAGAATTCTTGAATTGAATTAACCAATGAAGTAACGATTTATAGAAGTCTTAAGTTTCAATTAAAATAAAAATTGTGCATATAGTGATTAAAATAAGTGACTATAAAAATAAGCTAAAACAGATAATCCTACTGATTCGAATTTCGACTTATCATCAGCTAACATAACATCAATCCCTAAGCGGCTTCGGTCCTATTTTACTATGATATTAATCAGACAAACGCTTATAAAAATCAAACGAATTATGTTCCTATTTACTTAATTAAGCAAACGGTTAAGAATATGACGAGTTAACAAATTAAGCAATCGATAACACACAACTAAATTTAGAAACATGCATACAATTGAATTCAATCAATTATATCCTATGAACACAATGGAATTAAGCAAGAAATTGCAATCAAATTAAGCAAATGACTTCATAGAAAAATATTGAAAGGAATCGAATTTAAATTGGTATTATAATAACATCAAAGCGATGGAACCGCACACAGCAGGATTTTCCCGTCCGAATTAGTTCTCCCTTACAATTGTAAAAAGCAAAATAAAATCGTGAAAAGATAAGGTAACAAACAATAGAGTGGCTTCTACTAGATACAGGGAAGCAAAACAAAATCTGGTTCTAACCCAACTGGGTCAAAAAACATAAAAAAACCCGGCCCAAAACTAAGTATTCCTAAAGGCAGAATTCGGGTCCTAACTTCAACAAATTATTCGAGCCTACTACAATCCTTGTTAGCTTCTGTTTAAAACATAAACGTTGTAGCTCTTTGTCTCAGCTTTCCAACGCTTAGTAGAACGCGTAAACCCGATTCTCTTAGCTCCAGCTATGATTCGAACATTGGACTGGTATCAAATAACCGCTAAAGCTGAAAATAAGCTGTAAAAATAGATTAATGGCAAACAAAGACTTAATTATAAAAATATAATAAAACAGTAAAATAAACAAAATAAATTAAGGAAATTCCTAAGTACAAAAATAAGAGAATGTGCATTAAAATGCACTGATCAAATTCCCCCACACTTGAACTTTTGCACTCCGAGCAAAATAGTATCAAGACTCATGAAAAACAATAGCATCCAGAAACTCATTCTAGGCTACAACTCTTCTTCAGTCAAGAATGTATCGATATGTACTAATTTTTCATACTAAGGATATCATAAGAACACAAATTCGCAATTGTGCGGTCATAAACCTCCCTCCTATACAAACCAATCTAAATGACGTTATTATGCTTAAGCACAACTTACTCATCCTCCTTTTTACTCTCTTTCATTCTAATGCAATCACATTAAGCTCGTCATCTATTCACACACATGGTAAATAAGTTTGTTAGTGACTATGATCCATATCTTGTCAACAATTCAAAGTTAACCATATTAGCAACAATAATATTTTTTTTCTTTTTTTGAAGGTTTCACAACCGTTAGCCTAAGTGACCGGGTGAGGGTCACCTAACTTAAAAGGCGGATTCCTATTCAGAATTTTTATTAAGCACAAGATAATTCACTTATTTGCATAAGCTTAATTACTTAGCGTGTGATTTCTAAATGGTGTTGACTGCTAGATAAACTACTTAAGAGCTATTGAAGGATGAGAACTCAAGGTTATGCCATAACAAGTCTTTAAATTGATTTCCATATTCGTAAGACTTAAGGAGTTAAAACGGTACCGATCTTATGAATTTTTCCCAAATCTCAATAATCTAACCTTAAATTAATCTATAGCCTGAAAATTTCAAAAGATTCATTCTGTTTCCAATTAAAAAAATATTATTTTTTTATTCTTTTATTTAAGAACAAAACCAAAACAAAACAAAGAAAACAAAATAAAGAAATGGTTCCCTCCCCCACACTTAAAACATGCATTGTCCTCAATGAAAGGACATAAATATAAAATAAGAGTGAGAGAAAGGAAAGAACACACCCGAGGAGTCAAGGCGGATAAGTGATCCATTAAGAAGCCTTTCTCAAAGAGAGCTCTTCTGCAGTCTCTTCTTCCAAAGTGGGGATCTCATACAGTAGCTTTAGGTAGCATTCATTAAACTTGAAATTATTATTAGTACGTTTGCCTTTTATTCCATGATCAAAGAAGAATCTTCGATAAGTAAGAGTGTCACATTGGCACGTGAATATGATCTCTTTTTTCACAACATTACGAATTAGAGGATTAAAGGGTTGTCTCATTGCTTTTCTTCCATCTTCCATCGAGGTCCATCCATTTTCCTTCTTATGTTTCTTCAAAACCTGCAAAAGTTTATTATCTTGATCAAAATCAAGGTTAGAAAAAATTATAACATATAACTTTTCATTCCTCTCTAAATAGACACATTTTAGATTGTCTAAAAGTGGTTTAAGCTCTAAGGAAGGAGGTAGTTCAATGGAAGGCATGGTCGGGGCAGCTGGAAAATCAAGAGTTTCAGCTGCATAAACGACATCATGAAAAGCATCACCCTGCAAGGCGACATTAATCTCAGCACAAACAGAACAAGCATTAGTGTCATTACATAAATCGCAAGCGTAAGTATCATCATAATCTAATAAAGATGGAAAATCAGATAACAACTCAAGATAAGTATCATCAACTAAATTAGACAGTAACTCTTTTGGATTCACTACTGTTTGGGCGGGTAGTTGGTTTGATTCTAGAGCTTGCTGTATGGCATTCACTATAGCAGCAAGCTGTCCAATCTGTGCTTGCAAAGCCTGAATAATGGAATCAGTTAGTTGTTGAAACTGAAGATCATTTATAGCCATTTTCTTGACAAGGTCCTCTAGTGAAGGTTCGGAAGGTGTAGAACACACAATTTGGAATTCCTTCATATGCTTACTCAGATTCTCACCTGCAAGTCCGTTAAACCTAGGCAACAAGTGTATTAAACTAGATTTCAATTCAAAAGGAACATCAACATCAGTATATTCAATACTTAAACCATTATAATGAAAATCAGGAGCAACAAGCTCTCTTAATGTTCTTTGTTCAACCATGTTATCAAAGGGGAAAAATTAACAAAGAATTAAAAATCACAAAACTAATTCAGCAATGTAGGAACAACTTGGAAATGACCAACAATGTCCCTATTAAGAAAAAAAATTAAAAAATAGAAAAGCAAATAAAATAAAATCTAAAAATTATAAAAATATAACTAAAAATTAAATCAAATCAGAATAAATCTCTCAAAAAATTTTAGATTTTTTTGAAAATATCAAAATAGAAAATAAATCAAATAAAATAGAAAAAGAAGGAATTTGCAATATTCAGGGTCAAAATAATTTAGAATTCTATTCTCAATGAGTATTGTTCGTCGATTTGTTTCTGATTTTCTGGAAAAAAATTTGGAGCAAATCGAGACAATAGCTTCCAAACTCACCTGATAGGCTGAAACGCTTACCACTGCACTGCAACCCTGAAAATCAATATGCAAAAACAAAAAACAAAAAAACAAGAAACTCTAAAATTAAAATTTTAAAATTGGCTAAAATCAACAAGAATCTCCAGCAACGGCGCCAATTTGATCCACTATCGGGTATTTTTTGAAAAGTAGTAAAGCCACAATGACTCGAGTCGTATCACAAGGATTCTTGAATTGAATAAACCAACGAAGTAACGGTTTATGGGAGTTTTAAGTTTCAATTAAAATAAAAATTGTGCATATAAGTGATTAAAATAAGTGATTATAAAAATAAGCTAAAACGGAAAATCCTACTGATTCGAATTCCGACTTATCATCGACTATTATAACACGAATCTCTAAGCGGCTTCGATCCTGTTCTATTATGATATTAATCAGACAAGCGCTTATCAAAATCAAATGAATTATGTTCCTGTTTACCGAATTAAGCAAACGGTTAAGAATATGACGAGTTAACGAATTAAGCAAACGATAACACACAATTAAATTTAGGAACATGCATACAATCAAATTTAATCAATTTTATCCTATGAAAACAATCGAATTAAGCAAAAAATTGCAATCAAATTAAGCAAATGAATTCATAGAAAATGATTGAAAGGAATCGAATTTAAATTGGTATTATAATATTCTCAAAGCGATGGAACCGTACATAACAGGATTTGCCCGTGGGAATTAGTTCTCCATTACAATTATAAAAAGCAAAATAAAATCGTGAAAAGAGAAGGTAATGAACAGTAGAGCGGCTGCTACTAGGTATAGTGAAGCATAACAAAATTTGGTTCTAACTCAGCTGGGTCGAAAAACATAAAAAACCCGACCCAAAACTAAGTATTCCTAAAGACAGAATTCAGGTCCTAACTTCAATGAATTATTCGAGTCTGCTACACTCCGAGTCAGCTTCTAAATAAAACATAAAAGTTGTATCTCTTTGTCTCAACTTTCCAATGCCTGGTAGAACGCGTAAATCCAATTCTCGTAGCCCCAATTATGATTCGAACAGTGGACAGGTATCAAATAACCGGTAAAGCTGAAAATAAGCTGCGAAAATAGATTAATGGCCAACAAAGACTTAATTATTAAAACATAATAAAACAGTAAAATAAATAAAACAAACTAAGAAAATACCTAAGTAAAAACATAAGAGAATGTGCATTAAAATGCACTGATCAACCTGCTAACCTCAAATGAATCTCAATTGAGCGCCACCTGTCCATCTCAAACACAAAGGAGTAAGAAAGCCTAATCTTCATGCCTTGAGCACATACTGATGAAACAATGGCTTAGAAAGTTGATAAGAACCAAAACCCTAAACTAAAAATCTTCCCAGTTAATCCACGATGAAACCCTAAACATTTGATACTCTTGACGAGACTCAGAGAAGATGACATCGTGCTTTGATAAACCTCTGATAAAAAGATGCTCATGATGATGAAAGTTCAACACCTTATTTTAAATTTAAGTACAATAACAAAATAAAATCACTTCTGAATGATAGGAATCCAAAATCAACAGAAAACCTTTGATTTCATGTCATAAGAGCCCGATGAAATGCATGTTATGCTATATAGATGATGCAAAGCGAAAATAAAATCAGATGAATGCAAGTTCAAAAATGGCAGATCAAAATTTAGGGTATGACACATATAAGAGGAGTAAAATATTGTAATCAAGACACACACTCTTTAAAAATTGAAAAACTGTATTCCTTGTCTTATTCAATTACTTAATTAGATATTAGAGTATTTATAGGTACTATCTCTCTCATTCTCTCAGCCCTAAGAACAACTCTAAGGCATAAACACTACTAAAAACTATCATTCTATTGAAGTTAAATCTATCATCAATATCGTATGGTCTAGGTTGAATTAAGACAAGGATACTTATAAAGATAATCCAAATTATGGCCAGAAAATAAATTTAGGTGGAGTTAGGTTTCGCTCTAAGTTTTTTTTTAATAATTAAAAGTGATTTTTATGACAAAAATTTCAAATAATAAAAATTATTTAAATTCATTTTTTATAATTTAAAAGATTAATTTTAACATCCAATAACATAAATATACATAGTTAAAATCACATAATTCTTCAAAAATCTATTTTAAAAATGATTTTATGAAAAATTATTCAAACTACAAATTTAAATAATTTTTATATTTTCAATATCAAAAAAAATTGTAGCAAAATAAAATATCTAAAATAATATTTTTAATGTTTTAGTTGAAGTTTTATTTTTTAGGAAAATTTCTTTGTACAAAATTTTCAAATAAAAAATTATATTACTATTAAAATAATTTTAAGAAAAACTAAAACAAATGGACTAAAAAATATGATAGAGAGTTTGGTATGGGCCTTTTGGGGACAATCTACATAGCACACCCCAATTATGTAACACTCCCATGTATAAATCTATTAAAATTTGCATGATTTTGAATGAAATCTCAATTTTATACCCACTGATTTCTTTACCTTGAAGAAGAAAAAAAATCATAACTGTCTTAATTGAATAACACATAATTTTTTTTTATTAATTTTACTTTTAAAATTTTTTAAAATCTCAATCCACTACACTTCCTTAATTAGTACTATTTCCATCTCATATTATAAGTCACTTTAAGATTGTAGACTATTTTTTTAAACACGTGGAACAATTTAATTTTTTAAAACTAAGTGTGAAAAATATTTAAAATAACCTTTTATTTTAAATGTGGAATAGATTTTTTAATGCATATTAATTTTTTTTAGTTATTACCGTTTTTCAGTTGAATCTTCTACCGTCGACAAATTGCCACATTCACAGTCAGGTATTTTATAAAAAATTAAATTAAATTTTATTTTATATTAATAACTTTATATCATAATCGTTTGATCTTATATTTTATAGTTGTTTATGACTTCTGAATTTTTCATTTGTTATAGAAATCTGGAATGGAATTTTACCAGAAATTTTAAAATGATGATTTCTTTTTATAAAAAGAATGAATTTTTAAATATGTGGAAACAATTTTCTCAAATGGTAAAAAAAAAGTCATTTGAGATTATTGCATTTTTATGGGAGGTGTGAATTAAAATATGAATTCCTTCCAAAGTAGTATATTGTGCTAAAGGTGAGCAATTCTATTTATCTTTTTCTAGATCTTCTAAATAATGTGGGCTACGTGTATTTTTCATTTGCATTTGGTTACCAAGTTCATTTTTAAACTAAGTCCATAATTGATTTTTGCTATTGAGATAATTTTTGAATGTATTTTCTTTTCATAAAAAATATGATTGAATGGATATCACTGTTAATTTATATGATCAGAAATTACAATAATTGAGATAAATGAAATTGTTTTAAAATAATGCACCAATTATAATAATTTAATTTAAACACAAAATTTAAAATGAATTTGATTAATTAAATAATTAATTTAATATTAAAAGCTTATACAATCATCATCACCAGAATGAAGATTCAGATGATTAGATATATCATAAATCTTGAAATTTTGTTCTTTTCAGGACAAATGTTGGACACATTGTTTGGGACAATGTGTACAACATACTTATATCAGATTAATAGAATGCAGTAAATAAATCATAAAGCAATAAAATACACAAAGTATTGTTAACCCAATTCGTGCAACGTCACCTATGTCTAAGGAGCTTCTAACACAAGACAAAAAATTCACTCTCAATAGTATTAGTATAAATAGTCTTAGATAAACAACTCTTGTTCAATGTCTCTCTTCTTAATATTACTGATATCTTTTTATTTAGGACTCCCCCTAAATATGAGAACCTCTCTCACAATCTCTCAATCACTTCCCTTGTGATCAATACATAAACCCGAATTAAAGATTGTTGAAATACAACTCAACTAAAAAAACAACCTCAATGTCTTAGGTTTGAAACATAGGTGCTATAAAGGTGCACAAATAACAACCAGTACAAAGACTTAAGGAACAAACCCAAACACACTAGATCTTTAATACTCGCACACCTTTCTTTATTAGGAATAAGCTCTTTATATAACAGTCCATCTGTTGGGCCTGGACATCTGATTTAAAACAAACAAATTTGATTTGATGTAGATTTAGTTTAGATGCAGATTTGATTTGCTTAATTATTAATTTCCACTAAGAGATTTGATCTCATTTAGTTTAATTTGATTTTGGACAATCTTTTTAGCCAATCTTCTTTAATAAACATAATCACGCAAAGATTTTTTTCACATAATTTGTCTTACAAAATGATGTCATACGTTGCATCTTATGCTGGAATATCTTGCCCCACATGATACCTTTTCAATGTTTTGATCTTGTTGCACACATTATTTGACCTAATGCAACCAATCAAAAGAACAACAATCTTCCCCTTTGACAATTTTTGACTAAAACAACTTAAAATCTACAAGATGTGTATTGAGTAAATCTTCAATACAAAACACTAATGTGCACAAACGTAGCACACCACATCAGAGCACACACAACAACATAAATAACCCACATATCAAATAACATGCAAGGTGGTTTCTACACCTCAAGAGATGATCTCAAATTAAACACTAAATAGGAGCTCACTTCATTCCACACAAACAAACACACAAGCATACGTGCATGCACACAACATATCCCCCCCCCCCCCCCCCCCCTTTGCCACAATTTGGAAAAGGTTTGAAAATGAAAATTAGAGAAATACTAAAAAGCATTGCCAGAAATGAATACCAAATATGGATTGCCATAGTGCATAAACACATCAAAGTAGCAACAGACACACAAAGTTATAGAGTCATTATTGAAACAATAACAAAAAAGAAATAATACGTCAATGTACAAAGGACCAAATAAAATAAAACTGAAACTAATACCAGGAATCAAACAAAACATCAACTTTACTGTCCAAACCAACCACCTGACAATAGCTAGCTAACCCAATCTTCATCAGCATCTGTGTTAGAATCACTTGTTCGAACATGCTTTTTGTTCTCAACAGCTTTTCCTTCTACCTTTCTTTTATTTGTCACAGACTTCCTTTTTGAAGTTCTTTCATTCCTAGACACAAATGGTTCACCAGATAGTACATCGTCTTGTTTGTCAATCTTGCTGCTTGACTAAGGAACCATATATTTCTTTGTTGTTTCTTTCTCCCCTAACTTGTCTCCAAACATTTTGACCTCATTAGCATTAGTAACAGATTCAGCAGTCATAGCTTCTTCAGATGTTTGACTCATATTTGAAAGAAATTGAAGAACTTGAGAGAAAAGTGAATGAGCAATTTTGTGAGAACAATAGAGAAAGAGAGAGATGTAGATTATTCTTGGTAGTAAAAATGGAGTACTTTTTAGGAGATTTTGAAATACGAATAATTAGCCTTGTTTCACGTGTTGGAACAAAATTGGTTAATACCATATCCCTTGAGTTTTGATGATAACAAAGTATTTAAAGAACAATTAGGTTTTCTAACATCTGTTCAAGTTTATAGGAATATAATCATTAAGAACAAATGAAGAGATGCTTGAGGAATATGAATCTGAAGATCAGACTCTGGATTTGAAGATCACTTCTGAAGACTCTGGCTCTGGTGATGATCTAGATTCTAAATACGTAGGAGCGAGATTCAACGTCTTGTCAATCACTATGATATAAAAATTCAAAAATATCTTTTTATTGTTGAGAACTACATAGTTTTAAATTCATCATGGCACCAGAGGATAAGTAGGAGCGAGATTCAACGTCTCGTTAAACACTAATAAAAAATTCAAAAATTTCTTTTTTCTTGCTAAGAACTATGTAATTTTGAATTCCTCATCGCACCTGAGGATATGTAGGAGTATGACTCACCCTCTTGTCAAGCACCCTAATAAAAAACTTATGTTTAGGCTTTTTCTTTTTTTAAACTTTTAATAATTAAAAAAAACAAATAAACAAAAGCTAACACTCTATTAGCAAAATTAACTAAATGGTTCACATTGAGTATAACAAATGTGAGGGCTATTAATATCTTCTTCATATATAATCGACTCCCGAATCTAAATTTAATTGCAACAATCATTTTTATTTTCCTTTAAGAGTTTTATCGATATTTTCTTTTTTAAAAAATAAATAAATTTTAAAGACAACTCTATTATTATGTCGAATATGCGAACGTCTACGGATTTTTTTGGGCCATTTCTAGAGGCTACTGTAAAAGTTAAAATATAGAGCCAATTTAGTTGAAGAAATCAACGACAAGTATATAATGGTTGTGGAAAATCGTGCCGGAATCAATATTTTTTTCAACAATTTGATGATCATAGGTTAAATCCTTTTTTCTTTTTTTTCTAAATTAATATCATTATCTATATTATTATTTTCTGCTCGTGTTGGGACACGAATTTTTAACTAATTACTCTACAAAAACAATTGTTATAAACTTCTTCTTTTGCATAATGATGGGTTATTTATGTGTAAACAAAATCTTGAAAGAAATAAGAATGAAATACAACAAAGATATCTCCTAATTTCAACAAACTTAATTAACGACACTTAGAAATTAAATCAATACATTTGAAAATTCAATTGTATACAAATGTATGCTAGCATATATAATACATTGAGGAAAAATCTAAGTCTTACAAAATTAAATAAAACTAAAATGAAAACTAAATTATAAATATTACATATTTATTTTATAAACTAGTTTTATAACGATAAATTAGACCAAAAATATAAAAGTTAATATGACATTATAGTTTTTTTTTTTAATTTTGAATAATCAACTTAGCTTCATGTAAATATGTAATGTTTTTTTTTTTTTCCTAACCTAGTTTTATAATAATAAATTAGACTTAAAAGCTAATATAACATTACAATTTATTTATTTTGAGTCACCCACTTAGTTTCATATATATATATATATATATATATATATATATATATATATATATATATATATATATATATATATATATATATATATATATATATATATATATATATATATATATATATATATATATATATATATATATATATATATATATATATATATATATATATATATATATATATATATATATATAATTGATTTTTTTCCTAAACTATTTTTATAATAATAAATTAATCTAAAATAAAAAATTAATATGACATTACAATTTATTTAGTTCAAGTCAAACTTATTTTTATATAAATTATTAATTTATAAATATCAAAATTTTATTCACATTAATACATATATTTAAATAAATATTACCGTCAATTATTAAACTCTAAATGAATAATTTATACTTATTTAACTCAAATAACATTTACTATTTTGAGTCACACACCTTAATTTCATGATAATATTTAAAAGGGCCAATAGCATTTTTGCCTATATCATTTAGGCAATTTCTCACTTTCTCAAAAAAAAAATCGTGAAACAAACCTTGCTACTTGAAAATTCTATCGCTTAACCTTGAAAAAAAATGACTTAGCAAAAACGTCTAATGCAATTATTGAACTTTTTTTTTAATTCCAACTAAATTGAAATGGACTCACTTATTTTTATTTTGAGTTATTTATATTTTTATAAATATTAAATTTTTTTATTTTAATCTTGTTAAAATTATTAAAGATATATAAAATCAACAAAAAAATTTCTCCAACAAAGATTAAAACCCAAGACTTGGCTTGGCTGTGATGGGTACGGGCTCTTACCACTAGGACATTATGTTATTGTTTAATTATTTTTTCAATTATATATATATATATATATATATATATATATATATATATATATATATATATATATATATATATATATATATATATATATATATATATATATATATATATATATATATATATATATATATATATATATATATATATATATATATATATATATATATATATATATATATATATATATATATATATATATATATATATATATATATATATATATATATATATATATATATATATATATATATATATATATATATATATATATATATGCTGTTACTGCTTTTTTTTTTGTTCTCATTCCGAAGTGCGATAATCTTCAAGAGTTGAATATGTAGGTCCATTTGTTTGGCTAGTTGTTTTCAGAAGATCTTATCGAAAATTCTTGCAGGAAGATTGAAACTTGTCATTGAAGGCATTTCTTCGGCGAAGCAAACAACCTTTGTGCCTAAGAGAAGCATTTTCGATGGGGTTTTAACGAAGTAATTGATGTTACAAAGTGATTTAAGAAGAATTATTTATTGATAAAAATTGATTTTGAAAGGGCATACGACTATGTGAATTAGGGTTTTTTTGCAGTATCTTTTGAATCGTATGAATTTTGGCCATAAGTAAAGGAGTTGGATGGATGCTTTAATCTTCGAAGGTTCAAGTTTTCTGTTGGTTAATGGTGGAACAATGCGAGAATTCATGTTTAGTAAGGGGCCGAGACAAGGTGATTCCTTATCACCTTTTATTTTCGTCATGGTTATGGAAGGCTTAAACGGTATCATGAAAAGGGGGGTTTCAGAGGGATTGTTTAGTGGCTTCAAGGTGGCAGAAGGCGTTTCCTGCTCTATTCGACTGTTCTGGTTGGAAAGTTTACAGTATTGCTGGAATGAGATATTGGACAGAGGGGTTGTGGAAGTTGGATCTTTACCTTAGGGATCAAGTTGTTATTGGTGATTTGGATTAGATGTTGGATGATCTTATGGATATTTTGGCATTGAGACAGCCTTCGCTTTTAACTCGAGACTCATTCCAATGGTTTTTGGATGCCTTTCTGCGGTATACAAGGCCTTCTTGCTATGTTGTGATGTATAATTTTCATTCGATTGAGGTGGATGTGGATTTGGGGGCAACCCTTGACATTATCTGAAAAACTATGGTTCCGTCTAAATATCTTCCTTTTAGTTGGAGGATTTTGATAGACAAATTACTGACAAAAGAAAACTTGATCCTTAGAGGTATTTCTAATTTACTCGAATCTTTGTGTGTTTTTTGCAATGATAATGACGAAACCTTTCTTCACCTCTTCTTCTAATGCCCAATTGTTAAATCTGTTTGGAGGATAGTTGGGGATTGGCTTAATTGTGCTTTTGGAGGTGATGGACTTCATAAGGTGTCGTTAATTTCCTCTTGGGGGATGTTGTGGAAAATTTTTGGTATTAAGAAGACATGGATGTTTTGGGTTGCTATTTGCTGGATCATTTGATTAGGAAGAAAAAAAATTATTTTTGAAATATTGTAGTTTAGTGTGGACTGTAACGCCCATTTTAATTATTCGAGTTTTTCGATGTATTTATTTTTGGCATGCTTGCGTGGAATTTGTTTGAGAAATTAAGATCCATAATATTAGAAAAATATGATTAATAATAATGATAGTATGATGATTAATAGTGTTGTTACTATTATTATTAATATTATTGTTATTATTATTGTATTTAAAAATATTATTGGAATTAATTTTGGAATAAAAGAAAATAAGATTATTAATTTTGGAATTAAAAAGAGGATTATTTGGGATGAAGGGCATGTTTGGCATTTGGAGAAGAGAGAAAGAGAAGGAAACACGCTTGAAAAGGAGAAACACGAGAGCACGGTGTAGAAGAGGAACGAGGTCTGAAGCAAGAGCAAGAGGAAGTTTGGCTGTGGGAATTTTGTGTGGATTCTTGAAGTTTTCCATCATCAGAATCGCAATTGAGGTAGGGGGGGAATCAGTTAAATTTCGGTAAATGCATGAATAATAGGTAGAAGGGGATTTCCCTTAACCCCACTAGGTTGTGATGAATGTTGTTGATTTGTGTTGTGATTTCTGAATGTTTATAATGTGTAGAAATTATTGCATGTGCTGTTTTGGTTGATTTGGGGGTTTCCGGGTAGTTCGAAGTTATGCCGGAACTGAGTAATTGTGTAGAGATAACAATTAATCGGGTTAAATCGAGGATAGATGTTGTAGTTAGGTTGTGGAACAGTGGTCTGGTATGACGGGGTTTGGCTTGGAATTGAATCGGCTGAGTTTGGAGCGTGTTGCTGACTCTGAGTTGTGGCTTTATTTTTCTGAGAACGCAGGTATTCGCTGGGCAAATGAGGGGGCGAGCCTTCGCTGGGCAAACTGGACAACGAATGCTGCCAGTAGCCTCCGTTTGGATTCGCCAGGCGAATGGTCAGTGAGTGTTCGCTGCGGGCCTTCGCCAGGCGAACGTGTCAGCGAGCTCGACAGCAGTTTGTGTTTTACTGCTGTTCCGTGTGGATTTCCTTTGTGGTTTTTGACCCTTGTTGGTCATGGTTGATGATGAGCTTATTAGTGAGCTGTGGTGAATGTATGTATGGTGTCGGAACATGATTCCGTGATATCTGTGTGCTTATGATATTAGAATTGGTGTATGTTATGATGTATGGAAAAGTATTTTCCGAAGGATATCAAGAGTGCTAAAGAGGTTGAATTTCTAGAGTTGAAGCAGGGCAATATGTCGGTGGCCGAGTATGCGGCTAGATTTGAAGAGTTGGCACAGTATTGTCCCCATTACAATACTGAAGAGGCCATGACTTCTAAGTGTCTGAAGTTTGAGAATGGGTTGCGACCGGAGATCAAGATGGGAATATCTTGTCAGAAGATCAGGAGTTATCCTGAGTTGGTGAGTAGGAGCCGAGTTTATGATAATGACAACCGAGCAAGGATTGCACACTATAAGGCGGTAAATGACCGTAAGGGTAAGCAAAGATTCGGTGGTACACCTTACAGCGTGCCGACCGATAAGGGAAAGCAGAAGACTGTGGCTGATAAGAAGTTCATAGAGAGGAAAACATCGATGGATTTGAAATGTTATCGGTGTGGTGTTGTGGGGCATCGTATTAGCAATTGTCCTCATGAAGCGAAGAAGTGCTTTAAGTGTGGGAAGTCGGGCCATGTGATGGCGGATTGCAGGACTAATATACCTACTTGCTATAACTGCGGTGAGACAGGTCATATTAGTACTCATTATGAGAAACCGAGGAGGGCTCAAGCGCCTCAGGTCAGCGGTAAAGTGTTTGCTGTAGTGGGGACTCAGTCGGCGGACGAGGAGCGTTCGATCAAAGGTACTTGTTTTATAAATAATGTTCCTTTGACTGCTATGATTGATACGGGTGCAACCACTTGTTTATCTCTGTTGATTGTATGAAGAGGTTAGGTTTGGTACCGTCTACTCTTGAGCGGCTGATGACTATTGAAACTCCCTCGATTGGTTCAGTGACTAGTTCGTTAGTGTGTTTGAAGTGTCCACTGACTATTTTTGGCTGAGATTTCAGAGTGGATCTGATTTGTTTACCACTTGGCAGTTTGGATGTTATTATGGGTATGAACTGGTTGGAGTTCAACCGAGTCTACATCGATTGTTATCGGAAGGTGTTGTTGTTCTGACTCCAGAAGAGGAAGCTTTGGCAGATTCCTTATCTAGTAAGGAATTGAGAACTTTGTTGGAAGATGACGCTAAGGTGTTTGCTTTATTTGCATCGTTGTCGGTTGACAACAAGGCGTTGTTGGATGAGTTAGCCGTGGTGAATGAGTTTCCGGAGGTGTTCCCTGATGATATTACAGAGTTGCCTCCGAAGAGAGAAATTGAGTTTGGCATTGACCTTGTTCCTGGTACGAGGCCTATTTCTATGACGCCGTACAGGATTTCGGCAATGGAATTGGCCGAGTTGAAGTCTCAGATTGAATAGTTGTTGGATAGAAAGTTTATCAGGCCAAGTGTGTCGCCGTGGGGAGCTCCAGTGTTGTTAGTGAAGAAGAAGGATGGTAGCATGCGGTTGTGTATCGATTACCGTCAGTTGAATAAAGTGACCATCAAGAACAAATATCCTCTTCCAAGGATTGATGATTTGATGGATCAGTTGGTGGGAGCTCGTGTGTTTAGTAAGATTGACTTGAGGTCGGGTTATCATCAGATCTGAGTGAGAGAATGTGATATTCAGAAGATGGTGTTTAGGACTCGTTATGGACATTACGAGTATGCAGTAATGCCTTTCGGAGTGTCTAATGTGCCGGGAGTGTTCATGGAGTATATGAACCATATCTTCCATTCTTATTTGGATCAATTTATTTTCGTGTTCATTAATGATATACTGATTTATTCTAAGTCTGAGGAAGAGCATGCAGAACATTTGAGGATTGCTTTGCAAGTGTTAAAGGATAACAAGTTGTTTGCTAAGTTATCGAAGTGTGAGTTCTGGTTGAAAACGGTGAGTTTCTTGGGGCATGTTATTTCTGGTGATGGTGTTTCGGTAGACCCATCGAAGGTGAGTGCGGTGTTACAGTGGGAACCGCCGAAGACGGTAACTGAGGTTAGAGGCTTTTTGGGTTTGGCAGGGTATTACCGAAGATTTATTGAAGGATTTTCTAGATTGGCGTTACCATTGACTCAGTTGACGAGGAAAGACCAAGTGTTTGTGTGGGATGCTGCTTGTGAAGAGAGTTTTGAAGAGCTGAAAAAGAGATTGACTTCAGCGCCGGTGTTGGTGTTAAGAATTCGAGTGAGCCTTTTGTGGTATATTGTGATGCGTCTAAGATGGGATTAGGCAGAGTTCTTATGCAGAATGGGAAGGTGGTAGCTTATGCTTTGCGGAAATTGAGGGTACATGAGCAGAATTATCCTACTCATGACCTTGAATTGGCTGCAATGGTTTTTTGTGCTGAAGATCTGGAGACACTATTTGTACGGTTCAAGGTTTGAGGTGTTCAGTGATCACAAGAGCTTGAGGTATCTGTTTGATCAGAAAGAATTGAATATGAGGCAGAGAAGGTGGTTGGAATTCCTGAAAGATTATGATTTTAGTTTGAGTTATCACCCAGGAAAAGCGAATGTTGTTGTGGATGCCTTGAGCAGGAAAGCGATTCATATGTCAGCTTTGATGGTGAAAGAGATGGAGCTTATTGAGCAGTTCCGGGATTTGAGCATGGTTTGTGAGTTTACGACAGATGGTGTGATGTTGGGTAAATTGCAAGTGAAGAATGATTTCTTGGATATGATTAGAGAACACCAGAAGTTGGATGTGAAACTTGTGGATTTGATGCGAGGAGCTGAAGGTGACTCCGGTAGTGATTTCAAGTTGGATGATGCTGGTGTGTTGAGGTTTCGGGGCAGAACTTGTGTGCCGGATAATGACGAGCTTAAGAAGTCAATTTTGGACGAAGGACATCGTAGTAGCCTGAGTATTCATCCAGGAGCTACGAAGATGTATCAGGATTTGAAAAAGTTATTTTGGTGGTCAGGAATGAAAAGAGATATCGCTCGTTTTGTTTATGCTTGTTTGATATGTCAGAAATCAAAAGTGAAGCATCAGAGACCTGCTGGGATGATGCAATCGTTAGAGATTCCGGTTTGAAAATGGGATTGTATCGCCATGGATTTTGTTACAGGATTGCCGAATACGGCGAGAGGATTTGATGCGATTTGGGTAATTGTAGATCGGCTTACGAAGTCTGCATATTTTGTGCCGATTAGTATCAGTTTTCTGTTGGAAAAGCTGGCAGAGATCTATATTCGGGTGATCGTGAAGCTGCATGGTGTGCCATTGAGTATTGTGCCAGATAGAGATCCGAGGTTCACTTCAGAATTTTGGAAGAGTTTGCAAGAAGCTTTGGGTACCAAGTTGAAGCTGAGTTCAGCCTATCATCCGCAGACGGATGGACAATCAGAGAGGACTATTCAGACGTTAGAGGATTTGTTACGGGCTTGTGTTTTGGAGAAAGGTGGTACGTGGGATACTCATTTGCCATTGGTAGAGTTCACGTACAACAACAGTTACCATTCCAGTATCAGAATGGCACCGTTTGAGGCTCTTTATGGTCGGAGGTGCAGGACTCCTCTGTGTTGGTACGAGTCAGGTGAGAATGTTGTTTTGGGGCCAGAGTTGGTGCAGCAGACTACTGAGACAGTACAGATGATCCGTGAGAAGATGAAAGCATCGCAGGATAGGCAGAAGAGTTATTATGATAACCGAAGGAAAGAATTGGAATTCAGTGAAGGTGATCATGTATTTTTTAGAGTTAATCCTGTGACTGGTGTAGGACGTGCATTGAAGTCCAAGAAGTTGGATCCGAAGTTTATCAGGCCGTATCAGATTTTGTAGAGGATTGGTGATGTGGCTTATAGGGTGGCGTTGCCGCCGGAGCTTTCGAACTTGCATGACGTGTTTCATGTGTCGCAACTTCGGCAGTATGTACCAGGTCCGTCTCATGTGATTCAGAGAGATGAAGTTCAAGTTAGAGAGAATCTAACTGTGGAGACGATGCCGTTGAGAATCGAGGATCGCAAGATGAAGCGACTCAGAGGGAAAGAGATACCTTTAGTGAGAGTGGCTTGGGGAGGTGCTGCAGGAGGCAGTGTAACCTTGGAATTGGAAAGCAGGATGCAGGAAGCGTATCCAGAAATATTTCCATCAGGTATTTTCGAGGACGAAAATAATTAAAGTAGGGGAGAGTTGTAACACCCATTTTAATTATTCAAGTTTTTTGATGTATTTATTTTCGGCATGCTTGCATGGAATTTGTTTGAGAAATTAAGATCCATAATATTAGAAAAATATGATTAATAATAATGATAGTATGATGATTAATAGTGTTGTTACTATTATTATTAATATTATTGTTATTATTATTGTATTTAAAAATATTATTGGAATTAATTTTGGAATAAAAGAAAATAAGATTATTAGTTTTGGAATTAAAAAGAGGATTATTTAGGATGAAGGGCATGTTTGGCATTTGGAGAAGAGAGAAAGAGAAGGAAACACGCTTGAAAGGAGAAATACGAGAGCACAGTGTAGAAGAGGAACGAGGTCTGAAGCAAGAGCAAGAGGAAGCTTGGCTGTGGGAATTTTGTGTGGATTCTTGAAGTTCTCCATCATCAGAAGCGCAATATAGGTAAAGGGGGGGGGGGGGGGGGGGGTAATCGGTTAAATTTTGGTAAATGCATGAATAATAGGTAGAAGGGGATTTCCCTTAACCCCACTAGGTTGTGATGAATGTTTTTGATTTGTGTTGTGATTTCTGAATGTTGATAGTGTGTATAAATTATTGCATGTGCTGTTTTGGTTGATTTGGGGGTTTCCGGGTAGTTCGAAGTTATGTCGAAAATGAGTAATTGTGTAGAGCTAATAATTAATCGGGTTAAATCGAGGATAGATGTTGTAGTTAGGTTGTGGAACAGTGGTCTGGTATGATGGGGTTTGGCTTGGAATAGAATCGGGTGAGTTCGGAGCGTGTTGCTGACTATGAGCTATGACTTTATTTTTCTGAGAACGCAGGTATTTGCTGGGCGAATGAGGGGGCAAGGCTTCGACGGGCGAACTGGGCAGCGAATGCTTCCAGTAGCCTCTGTTTGGATTCGCCAGGGGCTTTGCCAAGCGAATGGTCGGCGAGTGTTCGCCGCGGGGCTTCGCCAGGCGAACGTGCCAGCGAGCTCGACAACAGTTTGTGTTTTACTGCTGTTCCGTGTGGATTTCCTTTGTGGTTTTGGACCCTTGTTGGTCATGGTTGGTGATGAGCTTATTAGTGAGCTGTGGTGAGTGTATGTATTTTGTCGGAACATGATTCCGTGATATCCGTGTGATTATGATATTAGAATTGGTGTATGTTATGATGTATGACTATGGTGATGGGTGAGACATATTTGATATATGATAAATTGTGATCAGTAGGATCGTGTGCACCTTGTGTGCTTATGTTTGTGTGTTGTATGGCGATGGATCAATAGGATCGTATGCACCTTGTGTGCTTGATGTGTATGTGATATATGATGAAATGGATCAGTAGGATCGTGTGCACCGTGAGTGCTTGTGTTGTTGTGCATGGTGTCTGCATAGCATGTGGACGGGATGGAATCATGGCTCAGATGGGGCGTATGTGATTCATCCGTGCTCCAAATGGGGAGTGTGGACGGGATTTGAATCGTTGCTCAGATGGAGTGTATGTGATTCACCCCTGCTCCAAATAGGGAGCGTGGACGGGAGTTGAATCGTTGCTCAGATGAAGTGTATGCGATTCACCCGTGCTCCAAATGGGGAGCGTGGACTCAGATGGAGTGTATGTGATCTATCCTGAGATTTGATTATATGGGCTCAGGAGGAGCGTGGTAGGGATAGATCGTTGCTCAGATGGAGTGTATGCGATCTATCCTGAGTTGAGTCGGTACCGCACATCATTGTTTCGAGTTGCATGTCTTTCATTGTGATGTGTCCTGTGTTGGCATGGGACAGTAGGTCCGGATTTGATGTATATGAAATGATGTTTATATGTTTCTGCCTTTTATTTCATGTACATTGTTACCGTTATGTTTTGATTGTGATTTCTCACCCATCGTTGTTGTTGTCGTGGTTTGTGCTTCTTCGAAAGTACAGACAACTCAGGTGCTTAGCTAGCTTGGATTGTGGCGAGTCGTAGGGATGCTCTGATACATAACACCGGGGCTTTTGGGAGTGTTTTGTTTATTTGATGTTTTGTGTTCCCCTGTGGCGTATCTTATTGTGTTGAGAATTGAAGATGATATTTTGCGTACTTTGGACAGATGGCCGACTTGATATATGATGATGACGTGTATATATATATATATATATATATATATATATATATATATATATATATATATATATATATATATATATATATATATATATATATATAAATGTTTATGACAAATATCTTTTTCCGCTGCAATTTTGTTGAAAATCATTTTTAAGAAATGTTTTGTGGAATTTTGGTGAAAATGTGACATTCCGTTTTAGGTGTGGAAACTCTGATAATTGTTTATTTAATTATTTTATTTTATTTTGGGGAACGGGGTGTTACAAGTTGGTATCAGAGCAGGTCGGTCCGTCCGACCAGTGTTGTAATTGAGTTTGTCTGTAGGATAGAGTTCGGTTGTTTTCCGTTAACCTGTTGTTGTGGTTGTTGAGCAGTATGGCGGGGAGGAATGATGTTGCGTTGGCTGCAGCTATGCAAGCAATGACACAGGTGGTGGCCAATCAGAATCTAGCCGTGGGCGTACAGTTCAGAGACTTGGCGCAGTTCTAGAGTAACAAGCCACCAAAGTTTGAAGGTGGGATTTTGGATCTGGAAGCTGCACAGAAGTGGCTGAAGGCGATAGAGAAGATCTTCAGAACCATGGGGTGCAGTGATAAGCAGAGGGTGAGGTTCGGTACTCACATGTTGGAGGGTGAAACCGAGGCTTGGTGGGACAACTGTCGCCAGAGGTTGGAGGCTTTGGGAACCCCGATCACTTGGAAGGTGGTTCGAACGGGTTTTCTGGAAAAGTATTTTCCAGAGGATATCAGGAGTGCTAAAGAGGTTAAATTTCTAGAGCTGAAGCAGGGCAATATGTCGGTGGCCGAGTATGCGGCTAGATTTGAAGAGTTGGCACAGTATTGTCCCCATTACAATACTGAAGAGGCCATGACTTCTAAGTGTCTGGAGTTTGAGAATGGGTTGCGACCGGAGATCAAGATGGGAACAGCTTGTCAGAAGATCAGGAGTTATCCTGATTTGGTGAGTAGGAGCCGAATTTATGATAATGACAACCGAGTAAGGATTGCACACTATAAGGCGGTGAATGACCATAAGGGTAAGCAAAGATTCGGTGGTACACCTTACAGCGTGCCGACCGATAAGGGAAAGCAGAAGGCTGTGGCTGATAAGAAGTTCATAGAGAGGAAAACATCGATGGATTTGAAATGTTATCGGTGTGGTGTTGTGGGGCATCGTGTTAGCAATTGTCCTCATGAAGCGAAGAAGTGCTTTAAGTGTGGGAAGTCGGGCCATGTGATGGCGGATTGCAGGACTAATATGCCTACTTGCTATAACTGCGGTGAGACAGGTCATATTAGTACTCATTGTGAGAAACCGAGGAGGGCTCAAGCGCCTCAGGTCAGCGGTAAAGTGTTTGCTGTGGTGGGGACTCAGTCGGCGGACGAGGAGCGTTCAATCAAAGGTACTTGTTTTATCAATAATGTTCCTTTGACTGCTATGATTGATACGGGTGCAACCACTCGTTTATCTCTGTTGATTGTGTGAAGAGGTTAGGTTTGGTACCGTCTACTCTTGAGCGGCGGATGACTATTGAAACTCCCTCGATTGGTTCAATGACTAGTTTGTTAGTGTGTTTGAAGTGTCCACTGACTATTTTTGGCCGAGATTTCAGAGTGGATCTGATTTGTTTACCACTTGGCAGTTTGGATGTTATTCTGGGTATGAACTGGTTGGAGTTCAACCGAGTCTACATCGATTGTTATCGGAAGGTGTTGTTGTTTCTGGCTCCAGAAGAGGAAGCTTTGGCGGATTCCTTATCTAGTAAGGAATTGAGAACTTTATTGGAAGATGACGCTAAGGTGTTTGCTTTATTTGCATCGTTGTTGGTTGACAACAAGGCGTTGTTGGATGAGTTAGCCGTGGTGAATGAGTTTCTGGAGGTGTTCCCTGATGATATTACAGAGTTGCCTCCGAAGAGAGAAATTGAGTTTGGCATTAACCTTGTTCCTGGTACGAGGCCTATTTCTATGGCGCCGTATAGGATTTCGGCAACGGAATTGGCCGAGTTGAAGTCTCAGATTGGAGATTTGTTGGATAGAAAGTTTATCAGGCCAAGTGTGTCGCCGTGGGGAGCTCCAGTGTTGTTAGTGAAGAAGAAGGATGGTAGCATGTGGTTGTGCATCGATTACCATCAGTTGAATAAAGTGACCATCAAGAACAAATATCCTCTTCTAAGGATTGATGATTTGATGGATCAGTTGGTGGGAGCTCGTGTGTTTAGTAAAATTGACTTGAGGTCGGGTTATCATCAGATCAGAGTGAGAGAATGTGATATTCAGAAGACGGTGTTTAGGACTCGATATGGACATTACGAGTATGCAGTAATGCCTTTCGGAGTGTCTAATGCGTCGGGAGTGTTCATGGAGTATATGAACCATATCTTTCATTCTTATTTGGATCAGTTTATTTTCGTGTTCATTAATGATATACTGATTTATTCTAAGTCTGAGGAAGAGCATGCAGAACATTTGAGGATTGCTTTGCAAGTGTTAAAGGATAATAAGTTGTTTGCTAAGTTATTGAAGTGTGAGTTTTGGTTGAAAACGGTGAGTTTCTTGGGGCATGTTATTTCTGGTGATGGTGTTTCGGTAGACCCATCGAAGGTGAGTGCGGTGTTACAGTGGGAACCACCGAAGACGGTAACTGAGGTTAGAAGCTTTTTGGGTTTGGCAGGGTATTACCGAAGATTTATTGAAGGATTTTCTAGATTGGCGTTACCATTGACTCAGTTGACGAGGAAAGACCAAGTGTTTGTGTGGGATGCTACATGTGAAGAGAGTTGATCGCGACTTTCTATGTCTAATACAACCGAACTGCAAGTGCACAGTCTATCGCGTAGTAATAATAGATATCGATCCCACAGGGACTCGTAATCAAACTAGTGTTCTCGGGAGTTACTATGTTTAGCTAGGTAGAATATGTTTAAGGGAATAAGATTGTCACTAAAAGGGAACTAAGAATGCTACTTAGATTATAAATGATTGAATCGATATGCAGTAATTGTGTTCTTCAGGGATTTGACAAGTTACCGGTGTATGAAATAATTTTCAAAGTTTATTTAAGCAGAAAATGGTGATTTGAAGACTCTCGCCTCACGATGGTTATTGATGCTAATCATAATTCTAAGGGCCAAACGTACACTTTCGTATCCCATTCGGGGTTAAAATTATTTTTTGGAAATCTCTAAGTTCTAATTCATTTTAAAGTGCTTTCGCTGTTATTAAAATGAATGACTAGTGTTTACTATCTGACCTTACCGCAGCTTTCGCTTGTTGGTTCGTATCTTAATTAATTTCCCACTTTCGTGGCAAAACTACTTTTAAATAAGTTCTCGCTTTCGCGACGAAGTTTATTCAGTAAATTAATTTTAAACACTCAGACCATAAATTACTTTTGAAAAGAAAGTTTTTCAACCAGTTGTTATCAAATCCCATTCGAATTATTACCACATATCGATTACTCAAGTTTAGCTAGACATGGATTTGGGATAGATAAAACATAAATAAAAACAATAAATAATAATTTGCATTATAATAAAACTGGAAATACGATTGAAATGAGAAACCTGTAAATATTCCAATTGGCCTTTGGGCAGATCCTCCACAGATGTTGGCAGGATTCTGGTCTTTATGCCAATTTGATCGTACAATTAAAATTAGAAATTACAGAAGAATGAAAGGAATGCAGAAAAAGTAAAGAGAAACAAATAAGAATATTGAACTGGAAAGTATGCTCTGGAAATAAATTTGGCAGCACTTCGTTGTATGAAATGCGGCTCCTCTTTCTGAGGTCCCCTTCTTCCCCTTTTATAGAAGTGGAATTCTAACGGTTATCATTGAAGATGGTGGACTTTGAGGCAGATAAATCAGGGAGTAGTGGTCCACTCTGTGGGAATTGGAACTGCTTCTGTTACGTGAAATTGAAGTGGGGTGTTTTTGCCTGCATGACGGTCGTCACAAGGTGTGACGGTCGTCACCCGTGTGACGCTCGTCATGGAGCTGTGACGGTCCTCACATCAGCAAAAACATCCTTCTGCGCTTTTCATGATGTTTTCACTCTTTTTTCGTCCATATTTCATCTGAGATTGCTTCTTTTCTTCATGTTGCCTTGTTTAGACGTGATCGTTGAATACCTGCAAAACATCAGACAAATAACACGGAAATAACCCGAAATCGGATTGAAAACGGTTAAACTTTAGTTGAATTATGCATCAAAATATATATACGATTTCGTGTTATCAAACTCCCCTAAGCTTGAATCTTTGCTTGTCCTCAAGTAAAACATGAAAAGGTCGGCAAGCACGAGGCAGCTTCTTCGTTCGCAGAGTTGGGAAAAACCGGGATTCTTGGTAGGAACAAGACGAGTATCATGACGACACTGGACTACAAGTCTACGGAGGTCTCCTTTTTATGCAAATCGGTCCCAGTCATGCTACTGTAGCTTGGTGTCAAGGTTCTCGCGGCAAGTTCACCCTGTTTGTTCTAGCGCAATCACATTAAGCCCGTTGTCCGTACACTTTCATGGCAAGTCGACCTGTTAGTGAATATGATCTCATTTCTGTTTTTGATCTTCTTCATTGATCATAAGCTTATGTCATTGATTTTTCAATGAGTTTTCGTGCCGTTGGGCTAAATGCTCGGGTGAGGAGCACCTAACTTAGAAGGAAACGTGTCTTATGTTTTTGGGCTATCTAGCTTTCTTTTCATGATTTTTCATCTTTTTGGAGATCATACACTTATTTGCATCGGTCACTCGCTTAGAAGTGTTTTAGGATGGTGCTGACTGCTAGTATAAACTACTTGGGGCTGAGTTTGCGTAGACACTTGAGACTTTGGTACGCGTAGGTAGTGAAACCGACTCGCATAAACCGGAGATCTAAGGTGTCAGGACGGTACTTGTTTTGTTAGAACTGTCGTTTCCTCGGAGTTTCAAAACTTGTTTTGAACTCGGGTGCATTCTCGTGGTGCTTTTGCTTTTGAGGAACGAACGAAAATTTTTGTTTACGTTGAATAATGTAGGGATGTTTGCGTAACGGAAAAAGTATATATAAACGAGCTTTATTTGCTAAAAATAGAAAATGTTTAAATAGAAATTACAAAATTCAAAGTACAGTGGAATGGAAATAACAATGGAATGGAAATAAAGGCTCCACTCCCACACTATCTCAATCAGTGTCCCCACTGATTTTGAAGCATGCGAGAGGGAGATACAACTGAAATGAAAGTACAAATAAACTGGAAATATAGTAAACAAATAAGGAAGGATGGATGACTAATCACGTCCGCTGCCTCGGTCACGTCCACGCTGGCGTCCTCTGGCTCTGGCAAGGGCTACTCGGTCCTCATAACTCATAGCTCCTGTGTGGTAGACGGTGTCCCGGAGTCCTTCGACCTGCAAAGTCAGATTCGCCAGGTTCTCAGTAATGGTAGCTTGGCCGGTTTGAAGTTGTTGCATTTGAGTCCGGTGCCAAGCTTCGAACTGGTCTGCTCGCTGATTCTGCTGCTGCAGCATAGCGAGTATCTGAGCCTGCTAGTCCAGAGAGCGGCGGAGGTCCTCTTCTGTGTAGTCGGGCACTGGATGATGACGGCGGCGGCGAGAGGATGTACCTTCGGGAGGAGGAGGCTGCGATGCCTCCGGTTGCTCGGACCTGTCCAACTCAGCTTGGATTTCATCGTCAGAACCTTGGGTGTGGTCCTGAGTAGGAACAATGGCAGCAGGAGGGGCAGTGAGGTCAAATAACCAGTTGGTACGATCCTCTGGGTGTGTCCGGGTGCGGGACGGAAGGATGATGCTTCAGACGGTCTTGCCACGCACTACCGGATGATACTTGCCGTCAGCTTTGGAGCGGATAAGGTGGGAGGCTCTGCAGTGGTCGGTGTCAAGGAACACCGAGGGGATGGAATGGAGGTGCTGGAGGCGGTCGCCAAGGTTCAGCCCAAGTGCAATAGCAGTGACAATCCCGCCAAAGTAAAATGGCTTCGAGCCACAGTTGCAGTTGGCCTGAATGTGAGCCAGCAGGAACGGAGCGGTGTTGACAGGCTCATTGTTGAAGATGCAATAGAGGAAGAAGAGCTCTTTCGAGTTCACCTTATGGTTGCTGTCTCTGGCGAAAATTGTGTTGCTCAATGCTCGGTGAAAGTACCTGATGGTCGGGTTATGGATATGTGTGGCATGCAGAGAGTCCCAACCATCGGCATTGATGCCGGTCAACTGGTACCACAGCGCGAAAGCTTCGTGCTGGAACTGATCAGTGATGTGGCGGTGAGCATTGTCGCCTCGAGGTAGCTGTAAGATTATGGCGATCTGGTTCTGGTTCACCTGGTAGTTTGTGCCGAACATCCGGAAGCATGCGGCACCTGAGTGTTGGCTAAGGTTGTCGCTGGATGTGACGTAAGTAAACGAACTCAAGAACTCGAGAGTGAGTTGTTCGTATGTTGGCAGGGGATTGGTGCAGAGATTCCAGATGCATGCTCTTTGAAGCATCCAAGTTACGCCTTCAAGGAGTCCGAGCTCCGTAAGCGACGAAATGTGTGGATAATGAGTCGGCTGGAGCGACCTTTGATGGAATGCGATGTAGTTTGCCCGCTGTCTGTCGCCTAAGTCACCTTCGCTGAAGACAATGTTACTGATATCCGGGGTTTCTGCATTTCTCGCCATTGTTGGAAGATTGAGAGGGTTCTGAAGATTGGGGTTTTTCTGCAAAGTGGGAAGAATTGACAGAAGTGTGGTTGGAAGTTGAGATTGGAGTTGAAATATATGGTGCAATGTGGGGAGAACGAAAATTTGTAGTGGGGTAGGAGTTCTGATGATTGGAAGTTGAAATGAGGGTAGTGGGAGAGAAAACGCAACCCTGTTATATCAGATAGCAGTTTTGGGTTCGTGACGGTCGTCACGTATGTGTGACGGTCGTCACCCGCGTGACGCTCGTCAGGGTCCTGTGACGGTCGTCACAGCAGCAAAATCTGCAGAACGCAGAATTTTGCTCTGAGGGCGTTCTTGCAGTGACTTTTAGGCTTAGTATTGATACGGCAATGTAATATAGCAGCCGCCAAACAAAGAGTAACATAAAAACAGAATAATTGAATAAAGACTATAATTGAAATAACATGAAATTGAAATGATTGTATGTAGTACATAAAGAAATTAACAATGCGAAAATTTCAAATGATTAAACGAAACTAAACTAAACCAAACTAAACTGAATCTACTGCTAAAAACTAGTATCTAGTCTTTTCGTGTCTTCAACTCATCGAATTTCCGTGCGTAGTAGTCGAGTTGGTCGCGGACTAAATCCATGAAGCCTACCAGTTCGCTGTGTATGCCTGCGATGTCAGCTTTTACAGTAGTCAGAGCTGCATCAACGTTGTCCAATCGGAGTAGAACAGTATCCATTTTGTCGGTGGTCTCCTCAGGGACAGGCTCAGGATAGGTGTTGTAGTGCGGAGGAGTCATAGGGTCTACTTCGGCTTCGGATACAGCATCCTCATAGTACATATAGTCGTGTGCCTCAGAGATGTGGTCACTGTCATACATATAGTTCTATGGTGTTGACTGTGGTGAAGGAGGTCCCATAGGCTCATCCAATTCATAGAGCCAGTTGTCCTTGTTGTGGATACTTGTCATCAGATGATTAGGCAGTATGAATAGCGGTACTGGTTTTTCGTTAATGAGGTACTCATACGGTCCCGGTCCCATAGTTCCTAAAATGCGCCTGTTAAAGCAGAATTGTATATTCATGGGTCGGATGGTGCCAAAACGAGTGCTTGCATTTAAGTGGAATCTAAGGCCAAGCTCGTGGGCAATCATTGTGACGAGGCCTCCTATAAGAATAGGTGTCTGTGGTTCCTGCGTGAGGCGTTTGAAAGATCTCATCATGAAAGGCACTGCATTTACTGTACGTCCCTGAGAAGCACAGAACATGATGAATAACTCCTCTTTAGATACTGTAGTAATATTTTCTTCTTTCCCAAACAAGGCGTGAGCTAGTATCTTATGGACGTATCTGAAAGCTGGGTTATGAATATGACTATTGTACATTCTGTCTGGTTCAGGGTGATAATCGCCTGTGATTCTACCCCAGAATTGATCGAGTTGAAAATCAATATCGTCATCTTCTGCACTGATGAACACATGCGGTCCGCTAGGAAATCCTAGGAGGTTAGCTAGTGACATCCGGCTATGAGTTTGGTCCATTCCAAATATTCGGAAGGTAATCAGCTCTCTGTTGGATCCAAAACCATAGTTGGGTATGTATCTGAAAGAACTAAGGAATTCATAGGTAAGATCCTTATAGGTAGCAAAACGTGTTTTCAGAGCAGTGTTCTCCCAACCCAGTTGATTGAACAGGTATTGAATGCTATCTGTGATTCCTAGTTTATCCATGGTAGCCTTATCATAATACAGCGTTAAGGCGAATTCTCTTTCGGTTAGTGCTGCAAATCTTGCCTTTTGAGCTAGTCCTCGAAAGTGAACCTTTGTGAAGTCGTACTCAGCCATACTCGCAGGTAATTCGGAGAAAACAGAAGGAATGTTTTGAAGACTTTAAAAAATCCTGAAAAGTTTAAAACAAGAGTTTGAAGTCAGGATTTTTAAAAACGAAAAGCGGTAGAAACAAAAGACAAAAGAGAAAAATAAAATAAAAATAAAAATATGAAAACAAACGAAAGTAGAAAGTAGTAGTAATTATAAGTTTAGAATTTTTGTTGGATTTTCAAAGTAAAATTTTAAAGAAAAATGAAATACAATAACAAGGGAAATTGGGTTGCCTCCCAGTAAGTGTTGTTTTTAACGTCTAAAGCCTGACGATAGCTTGGTGAGAAGCTATTCGGGTGTTTGAGCTGGAAGCTCAAGCAATGCTATACTGCTGACTTGAGGGCTGGTTTCGTTCTTATTATAATGTTTTAGACGTTGCCCGTTTACGATAAACGGTGCATTCGTCTTATCGGTAATTTCAACAGCTCCACTCTGAAGTACTTTAGTCACTTCATAAGGTCCAGACCACCTAGATTTTAGTTTACCTGGGAAGAGTTTTAATCTTGAATTAAATAGCAATACGATGTCTCCCACACTGAATTGTTTCCTGACTGAACGTTTATCATGCCACTTTTTAGTTCGTTTTTTGTAGATACGGACATTTTCGTAAGCGTCTAATCGAAGTTCTTCCAACTCGTGTAAGTTCAAGATTCACTTTTCTCATGCCTCGGTGTAGTTGAAATTGAGTGTCTTAATGGCCCAGAAGGCCTTATGCTCTAATTCTACAGGGAGATGGCAGGATTTACCGTAAACTAATTTGTAGGGTGTAGTACCTATTGGTGTCTTAAAAGCGGTCCTATAAGCCCATAAAACTTCTTGTAGCTTTGACGACCAATCTTTCCTTGAGGTAGAGACAGTCTTTTCCAATATCTGTTTTATTTCTCTGTTCGAGACCTCTACTTGTCCGCTAGTTTGCGGATGATAAGGTGTAGCTACTCGGTGTCGGACTCCATATTTAGAGAGAAGTTTATCGAATATTCGCGATATGAAGTGAGATCCGCCGTCACTAATGACGAGTCTGGGTACACCGAATCTAGGAAATATTGTGTTTTTGAAGAGTTTGATTACTACTCGTGCGTCGTTTGTTGGAGTAGCTATGGCTTCTATCCATTTAGACACGTAGTCTACAGCGACGAGTATGTAGTTATTACCAAAAGAAGATGGGAATGGTCCCATGAAATATATTCCCCAGACGTCGAAGATTTCTACCTCTAAGATTCCTTTCTGAGGCATTTCATCGCGTCGTGAGATGTTGCCAGTTCGTTGGCATCGATCGCACTTTTGCACAGCGATGTGAATGTCTTTCCAGAGGTTAGGCCAGAATAAGCCGGCTTGAAGAATCTTAGCGCACGTCTTGGATGTACTAGCATGACCACCGTATGGTGTTGAATGGCATTGGGAAATGATATTTTCTATTTCTTCCTCTGGGATACAGCGACGGTATATGTTGTCGGCCCCTCTCTTGAAGAGTAGAGGTTCGTCCCAATAATAGTGTTTCAGATCGTGGAAGAATTTCTTCTTTTACTGATAAGTGAGATCCGGTGGAAGCACGCCCGCAGCGAGGTAATTAACGATGTCAGCATACCAAGGTAATGTGACTTGGGCATAGACGGCTTCTACGGCTTTTTCGAATTCTGGATCTTCCGAGATTGAGTTGGGTATGTCACTTTCTAATTTGGCTATCAGACGTTCATACGGGAAATCGTCATTTATCGGTACTGGTTCATGTTTGATGCCTTCTATTCGGGATAAGTGATCTGCAACAACGTTCTCGGTTCCTTTCTTATCTTTGATTTCTAAGTCAAACTCTTGTAATAACAGGATCCATCTCAATAGTCTTGGTTTGGCATCCTTTTTGCTTATTAGGTACCTTATGGCAGCGTGGTCTGTGTATATGATAATTTTTGCTCCTACTAAGTAAGAACGGAATTTGTCAAGCGCGAATATAACTGCTAGAAGTTCCTTTTCTGTGGTAGCGTAGTTCATTTGGGCAGGATCTAAGGTTCTACTGGCATAGTAGATGGCATGGAGTTTCTTGTTCTTCCTTTGTCCTAGAACTGCGCCTACGGCATAATCACTCGCATCGCACATGATTTCGAACGGTAGTCGCCAATCGGATGGTTGCATGATTGGTGCGGTGATAAGGGCTGATTTTAATGTTTCGAATGCTTTTAAACAGTCGTCGTCGAAGACGAACTCAGCATCTTTCATCAACAGGCCGATCATAGGTTTTGTGATTTTCGAAAAATCTTTTATAAATCTTCTGTAGAAACCGGCATGTCCTAGAAAACTCTGTATTTCTCGTACGGATTTTGGAGGTTGGAGATCTTTTATAATCTCTATTTTAGCTTTGTCTACCTCAATTCCTTTATCTGATATGACATGTCCTAGAACTATTCCTTGTCGGACCATAAAATGGCATTTTTCCCAATTTAGGACGAGGTTTACTTTTACACAACGTTCTAATACCATTTCTAAGTTTTGTAGGCATCCTTCGAAACTTTGTCCACATACCGAGAAATCGTCCATAATTACTTCCATGATGTTGTCTATGAAATCTACAAAGATTGCCATCATGCATCTTTGGAAGGTTGCTGGAGCATTACAGAGTCCAAACGGTATTCGGCGGTAAGCAAAAGTACCATAAGAACAGGTGAATGTAGTCTTTTCTTGGTCATCAGGATGGATGAGAATTTGGAAAAATCCTGAGTAACCATCTAGATAGCAGAAATATGAATGTTTGGCTAATCTTTCCAACATTTGGTCTATGAAGGGTAACGGGAAGTGATCTTTGCGTGTAGCCTTGTTAAGCTTTCTATAATCAATGCACATCATGCTTCTAGTCACGACTCTTTTTGTTATTGATTCGCCTTTTTCGTTTTTAACTACTGTGACTCCTTCTTTCTTCGGTACGACATGAACTGGGCTGACCCATTCACTATCGGAGATCGGATAGATGATTCCTGCATCTAGCAATTTCTTTACTTCATCTCTGACTACAGTGCTCAGGATGGGGTTCAGTCTTCTCTGATGCTCTCGAGAGGTTTTAGAGTCTTCCTCTATTGTAATTCGATGCATACAGATCGAAGGGCTTATACCTTTTAGATCACTTATGTTATAGCCTAACGCGGTGGGGGTACTTCTTTAGGACTTCTAATAGCTTTTCGGTTTCTGGTTGTCCTAAGTCGGCGTTGACTATCACTGGTCTTTTTAGTTCATCGTCTAGAAATTCATATCTAAGGTTTTTGGGTAGTGTTTTAAGTTCTAAAGATGGGTTCTTCGGACCTGGCATATGGTTTGGGGTCAGTGCTAAGCTTTCACTTAGGCTGTCGTCTTTATACGGTTTACGCCAATCATCGTCTTCAGAAATATCGGGTATTTGAATCTTTATTATTTCAAAATACGTGGTCTCTTCATTTTCAAGTTCTCTTATGCATTCGTCAATTTCGTCTACTAAATAGGAGGTATCGTCTATGGCTGGTGCTTGTAAGAACTTGGTGAGAATGAACTCTATCTTTTCTTCTCCTACTTCGAATGTTAGCCTTCCTTTCTTCACGTCTATAATAGCTCCGGCTGTAGCTAGGAATGGTCTTCCTAGGATAATTGGGGTAACAGTGTCCTCCTTGATGTCCATGATTATAAAGTCGGTTGGAATGTAGAATTGTCCTATGCGTACTGGAACGTTTTCCAGTATTCCGACAGGGTATTTTACTGATCGGTCAGCTAATTGTACGGACATTTTGGTTGGTCTGAGGTCTCCCATATTCAGCTTTTTGCATATAGATAAAGGCATAACACTGATATTGGCTCCTAAATCGCATAGAGCTTTGTCTATTATGAACTTTCCTATGACGCAGGGTATGGAGAAACTACTTGGGTCTTTTAATTTAGGAGGCATGCGGTTTTGAATAATGGCGCTACACTCTGCGGTAAGTGTAACTGTTTCATTATCCTCGATCTTTCTCTTATTCGACAGGATTTCTTTGAGAAATTTAGCGTATGACGGCATTTGAGTTATCGCTTCTGTAAAAGGAATAGTAATATTCAGCTGTTTAAGGAGCTCTACAAATTTCTTAAACTGTCCTGAAGTTTTGGAGTTTATTAGTCTTTGAGGATAAGGAATAGGTGGTTTATATGGCGCTGGAGGTGCTTGAGTTTTTTCACTTGCGGTATCCTCCTTCTCGTTGTCTTCCTTCTTCTCTAACTCGGATTCCTTTTCTGCCTGTTCAGTTGGTTTTTGTTGCATGGCTGAGTTTTCGGTCCTCGGATCGATCGGTTCGTCCAATTATTTTCCGCTTCTTAGTATTACAACATTTGCTTGGCCTTTTGGATTCTGTTCGGGTTGTCCAAGAAATGTGCCAGCAGGTGCGGCAGCAGAGACTTGTTGTTGAGCCACTTGTGATATCTGTGTTTCTAACATTTTGTTGTGGGTGGCTAAAGCGTCTACTTTTCCGGTCAACTGTTTAATTTGCTCGCTAGTGTGTATGTTTTGATTCAGGAATTCTTTGTTTGTTTGAGCTTGAGTAGCTATGAATTTTTCCATCATCAACTCGAGGTTTGATTTCCTAGGTGCATTCTGAGCGGCAGATGATTTCTGATATCCTGGTGGAGCGGTAGGCATTTGTGTTGCGGTGGAAATAGGATCACAAACTATTAATGAGTTTGAATCGCAATTCAATTCACAACCTCTCTTTGATTTATCCGAAGGAAAAGGTCAAAAAGGGAAAACCTATTTTGCATCGTAAACACAATGCGGGGAAAGATCTAGGGTTCGGGGGTTGGTTAAGATTAGGGAAGGTATTAGCACCCTAAACTTCTGTAGTACTCTACAGGAACCTTTTTTTCAGATGTTTACTATTTTGCTTTATTCGTTTGCTTAAGGTATATGTACAAAGGGATTAAAAGTGAGAAAGGAGACCTAAGGGGGTTAATTCTAAGTTTACTCGACAAGACATCGCATCTTGTGCCTACTGTTGCACCCCAAAATTTGACCAACCGGGTCTCGTATTTGGCTCGATGTTTCGACGCATAATCGCATTCGCATCTGCATATTGCATACAGTGCATTTCTCATTTGTTTTGATTTTATCAGGGATCACAGCTCTCGTCTCGTGTTTCGGGTGTTTTTAATCAGTTCAGATAGGTAGAATCGTTTTTTGGGATATTTCAGTGCCCGTTTATTTTTACCGGCTATTTTTGTGCGCTCTCGCGGTGTTATGTGTCGTTCGTGAATTGTTGTGTTTTTTCTGGATTTTATAGCATTTATAGAATATTAATAGGTTTTCTAGAATATTAAATAAATAGTTTTTCTTTTTTTAGATATAATGTTTTAGAATAATAGTTTTTTGTTAATAGAAATTAAATGTTTTTAATTTTAGATATAGAATAGTTTTTTTCTCTTAATATAGAATATAGAGTTTTCATTTTCTTTAATAGATTTTATCATAGAATAATATAGATTTTTGTTATTAATAATAGATTTTTCTTTTATTTTCTTTTATAGAATTTAAATAGGTAATATAGTTTTATTAGAGATTTATTAGAATTTTATTAGTTAGGAGTTAATTAGAATTTTTTAGAATTAATTGAGTTTAGTTAATTAGATTTTAATCTTGTTTTTTCAGTTTTTTGTGAAGTTTTTATGATGATTTTCGTACTGGGCCCGTTTTCATTCAGCTAAGCCCATTTTCACAATTCAGTCTCAGTCCATCAAGGTCATTTTTGTCCAGATTCTTTCAGTTTTTTCCAGCACTTGCCAGAAGGACCTAGAAGCCTCCAGAACGTGCCAGAATTCTTAGAGCTATAAAGTCAAAGCAGCACACGTGTACGCGGGAGAGAGGATCCACGTTCTTCAATCTCACACAGCCACATTTCACACTCAGAAAAGAGGGCTGGCCCCACTTTTCCACTCCACCAGACGCCACCTCACCATTCAGCATCACCTCTCTCTCTGCCACGCATGGGGACACGCGTCCCACATGCATCCCTCCTCACCACTACTCCACCACGCGTCATCCCCATAACCCTCGCCTGAAGCACCCCACCGGCCGGCATGCATGGCCGGCGGCCACCGCCCCCTCACCGGAAAACCCCAAAATTCCAGATTACGGCCAACAACCTTCATCTTCCTCCTCAAACCTCCATCTTCATCACTTCACAAACCCAGAAAAAACCCTCAAACCTTCAATAATCTTTCTCCAGATTCCGATCAACCTACATTGCCACCATGAACACCACCGGAGAAACCCCAGAAAACTCCAGATTCCGTCCAACTTCCTTCTCCTCCAATCTTCATCTCCAGAAGAACTTTCTCAAGCAATTATCATCAGAGCAAGAAAACCTCAAGAACGATTAGCTTCACCTTCATGTTCATCGCGATCACCAGAAACTCAGTTCGTCCAGAATCTTCAACAGCTTCATCAGCGAACAATCCAAGAACTCATCCAACAATCTTCGTGTTTTTCCAGATCTTCCATCAATACCATCAACAAATGAAGTTTCAAACACCGATCAAACGTTCATCAAGAAGCATCATCTTCGTCAATATCAAGAACGTCCTCCAGATCATCTTCGAGGCTTCTTCAGTTCATTGATTTCCAGAAACGCTCCACATGAACTCACGAGGCCAACACAGCGCGCGGATCTTCGTCAACCCTCATGCGAAGAATTCCAAGCATTTGAGCCTTTTTTTTTAGGAAGTTGATGTTTGTCTGAGGAGGGTGAATCAAGAAGGTGGTGTTTAGGAGAATGACGAGGGAAGATCAAAGGGAAATTAAGGTTTGGGATAAAGGATGGAAGGAGAGTGAGGATGATGTTGAGGGACGTTGAACGGAGAGCTTAGAGACGGAGGGTTTACGGCGGCGGCGCCACGAGCAAGAGGGAAGAAGAAGTTAGAGCATTAGGGTTTCTGCAGAATGAGAGTGACGAGAGGAAGGAGAAGGGTTCGCAGCTGGATTGGGCCAGGCCCAATTCCATTTTTTGATCAACACACCCCTCTGTTTTTTTTGGATTCTGGGCTTGGGCCTTAGTGATGTTAGTTCCTGCTGATACACTCCCAGTGCAGCATCACACCCCCCCGTGTTTGTTGAAGGAACCTGGGCTGGGCCCAATTCACCTTTGTTTTTTTATTTTTTTTTTCTTGTATAATCCCCTTGTACCAGTTACACCCCCCTCCCCTTTTCTTGTATTTTTTATTTTTTATTTTTATTCTTTTAAAGATTTTGAAAAGAAATAGAGAAAAATAGAAAAATATATTTGAAAAAGTAGAAAAAGAAAAGAAAAGAAATGTTAAGAAAAGAATTTGAAAAAAGAAGAAAAAAGAGAAGATATTGAAAAGAAGAAAAGAGGAGAAAATATTCAATAGAAAAATATATAAAAAAATAGTAAAAGAAAAAGAGAAAAAAGGATATTTGAAAAAATATGAAAAAATAGCGAAAAATATGGAGGAAAATATTTGAAAAATATTGAAGAAAAATACATAGAAAAAAGAAGAAAATAGTTGGAAAAAAGCAAAAAATATTAGATGTAATATTTTTTAGGATTTATTTTCTTTTTAGGATAGTTTAGAAGCCCACTTGTTAGGGGGCTATTTTTCATTCGATTTTTCAGGATAGGATAGGATAGCGTTTCCTAGGAGATTTATTTCAGTATCCATTCATTGTAATCATTTTTCAGAGATTAATAAAACGAGATTTGAGCTGTGGTCCCGAAGTAGCCGAACTACAGCTGCTCTGATTCCTCGTACCAGACGAGGATATGTAGGCATAGGATGCAATATCCTAGCGAGCACACTAACGACTAACCTGTTGTTCTCTCGCGGCTGTGCGATCGAGACTCTCCCGCTAACGATTAATTGATACCCTTTTTTTTCTCTCTTGCCCAAGTGCATTTGAGACCAAGCCATAGTTTTGCCCATAGGTTCCCGACCCTGTGAAACCAGTTGTTTTTCTCACTGCTGTGTGAGACTGTTTGTTTAGCCGTAGTTAGTCTGAACTACGTAAAGCTCTGATCTTCCATGCAGTGTGGAAGTACATAGGCACAAGACGCGAAGTCTTGGCGAGCCAATTTTCCCTGTAGTCCCGAACTACGTTGACTCTGACTTTCTCTCTTGAGAATACGTAGGCATAGAGTGCGACGCTCTATCGAGTCATTTCCCTTCCGTTTAGATTTAGCAGCCGTAGATAGATTGTTTTGCATCCAGTAGACAACCCAAGCAAGCGTGGATCCCGTCGAGTACGACGGACGTGGGGGGTGCTAATACCTTCCCCTTACGTAACCGACTCCCGAACCCAGGTTTTGGTTGCGATGACCATACCTTTCCCCCGTTTTTTGCGAGGTTTACTTCGAGCGTTTCCTTTCCCGCTCTGAGGGATAAATAACGCACGGTGGCGACTCTTCTGTCAGCCAGCGCCGATTTTCGCAGTAGCGCCAGCTGGCGACTCTGCTGGGGACTGCGATAGTTCCCCATGCATGTGGGATCCAACGTCCCCTGAGAGAGAGTCAATCCTAGCGCTTGTTTGCTTGTCTACTTGGGGATTTATTTATCGATATTATCTGTTGCTGTTGGGGTGTTACGGGTATTCTATGATTGAGATAAGCCGGACCTGGGCTTGAGTATGAGTATGCACCTAGATATAGTTGCGGAGAAGTAGTAGACGAACCTGTCTGCTGAGCAGGCACAGTTCCCTACGAAAATCTGCACTCGGACGAGGTTCTCGCAGAGGTGCTCCTTTCCGGTCCTGAGGATCTGAGGGGAGTCCAAACGTGAGGATTGTCGACTCTGGGAACCGATCATTTGGAAGTTAGCTAAGTGAGGCCTCTTCATGAGATGACGATGCCACTCCTTCTGGGAATCGTATCATTCCTCATGAAAGTCTGTGACGCTGACGACCGCATAGGATGCCGTACCTTGTCAGATATAGGTCCACACCTGTGAGTGGGGGTTTTTTTGTGTGCAGGAAACTTGACTTCCAACCTACCCGTTATTCTGGACTTCTCTTCAGAGCAACCGTACTCCGTCAGCAGTGCAGCAGTATTTAGATTGTGTGGGGGCTGTGATCCCGTGTTTGTTGCATTGCATTGCATTTGCATAGGAATCTTCGCATCATATGGCATACCATTCGCCAGCTAGTCGGAGCTCTTATTCAGCCATTATTTTGATTCTGAAGGTGAATATTGAAGACGACCAAGGGGTTGAAGCAGATTTGAAGCAGATTTGAGCAGAATCGAGCATCGAAGTCAGCTGAAGACCATTGGTAGCTATGTCAGAGAGCAGCTTCCAGTTTGCTGATACCTTGTCAGGTTTCACCGTGACGTCCAATCCTCTGTATGGATCTCCGCACGACGAAGACTTTCCGCAAGTAAACAACCTTACTGCAACTCAGCTTGTGCAGCCCTCAGTCGAAGACCAAGGTCTGTGTGAGCAGTTTGTTGTCCGAGGTAAACGTTCTCCTTCTGTTGATGTCTCAGACTATCAGGGTTTTGCCTTCCCTGTGCCAAAGCCCCGAAGAGAGGTCTCGACGACAAAGAATGAAGACCCATTAGCTCCCGTGTATGCTGAAAGGTTTCGTGCATTAGAGGAGAGATTCAAAGCCTTGAAAGGTAAAGACGCTGTTACTCCTAGTGCTGCAGATATGTGTCTGGTTCCTGGCCTAGTGTTACCTCCGAAGTTCAGAATGCCGAGGTTTGAAAGGTACAAAGGAGATAGTTGCCCGAAGCAACATTTGGTGATGTTCTGCCGAAGAATGACTTCATTTGTGCACAACGACAAGCTGATGATTCATTGCTTTCAAGATAGTCTGACTAGGGCACCTCTGAGTTGGTATATGCAGTTAGAGCATGATCAGATCCGATCATGGATGGACTTAGCCAATGCCTTTCTGAAGCAGTATGACTATAATCTTGATGAAGCTCCTATTCGCATGCAGCTGCAGGAATTGTCTCAAGGGAACAATGAATCTTTCAGAAAGTATGTTCAGAGATGGAGAGAATTTGCTGGTAGAGTGCAACCACCGCTCCTAGACCAAGAGCTGAAAGGCATGTTCGTAGACTCCTTGCAGAGCCCGTACTTCGAAAGAAAGCTTGGAACCGCACCAAATTTCTCTGAGTTGGTAAGGACGGGAGAGCGCATCGAATATGGTGTAAAGACTGGAAGAATCCCGTATGTTTTCAAAGGTCAGGCCAGTGAAACTGAATCTCTCTATAGCAATCAATCTGAAGATGAAGCTATGATCAATGCGGTCCTGACAGATGTTGGATATCCTCAAGTCGAATCGGTGAAATCTGATGGTTCTCCGTCTTCTCAGCGGTCAGTATCTTCTGTGTCTCGTTATTCTGGACAGACAGTCGTGCCTGGGGCACCCCATCGGGAACCTTATGTCGCTTCCATTGCAGAGCAGTGAACTCGTGGTCGAGGTTATCAGAATTAGCGTCAGAATCAGAACCGACCTCGTAACAACTTGGAACGAAGGAACGCTCCTTTCCATCCAGTGCCTATGCCATATAGCCAGCTGCTACCATCTTTGATCCAGAAGTCTTTGGTGGAACCAAAAGCTCTTAAGCCAGTTCCAGAACCTTACCCTCCTGGGTATAATCCCCACGTTCAGTGTGGTTATCATGGTGGCTCACCGGGGCATTCGACGGAAGATTGTAAAGCATTTCAGGCGAAGGTACAGCAGTTGATTGATCAGGATCGCATTTCCTTTCGAGAAGGGTTTCTGTTTGTTCATCCCAACCGCTCAGCTGGCTAAGCTCGTAGATTCGGAAGGTATTTCCCAGCAAAGAAGCCAGTGGTTCAGGCAGGCAGGCGCCTCAGCATTGGCAGTCCTCAGACCTTTATACCATCATTTGCATTTGTAGTTTCTTTTTCTGTTAGTTACTACCTGCTTTAAACATTGTATGTTTTGAATGGTGATAATAATAAAGTGACTATGCATTTTTCTGAATTAATCATGTCGCTGTCACTCATTTACTGCATTGCACTGACCCTTGCATTTATTTCACTCCACTTTATCGTTGTGACTAGCAAAGTTAGGAGGGAGGATGATGAAACTGAAACTCATAACCGATGATCGTATGCTTTCAGATAAGACCTTACCGATGACGTACAAGGCATTGTTTCAATTCCCCAAACACTGGAGATATAAGGAGTTAGTCCCTTGTTAACCACTTCGAGCCAAGAAGTAGAAGTTTCTTTCGGACTTTTAAACCCTTGCATCTTAACCCGGGGCAGGGTAGTTGTCAGTTAGCTTGACCGAGCATTCAAGTCTTACAGAAGGGTGTTGTCTTTCGAGGACCAATCAATTTATACCTTTCAAAAGGTCAAATCTCACCAATCAGGAGTGAGACAGTTACAATCCTTTCGGAGCAATCAAGACAACCAGTGTCACACGACTTTGTTCCAAAAGAAAGAAAGAAAGCCCGCTAAGTAAAAAGAAAGAAAAGCTGAGAAAGCTAATACTTAGGCAAAAATTAGGGCATCCCGCTGGACTTCAAAAGAAATCGAAAAAATTGAAAAGAACTCAAAATGAGTCAGTCCAGGCAAAAGTTAGGGAATCAAAAGAATGAAAAAGAGGGAATAAAAAGAAAATTTTTCCCCAGCAAATCACAAAGTCGTGTACACAGACACCGAAAGCGAAGAAGGAGTAACTATCACTCTAGAAGAAAAGCTTTATGAGTTCCTTAATTGTGGTCCTTACCATTCAGCATACCTCTCGAAGAGGCGAGTGCTCGTGCCAGGTTAACTGAACCTTAGGATCGGAGATCATCACGTAGAAGGGGTGGGTACAAATCAAAATTTGAGCCAAACATCCTTTGTTTCACGAACCGTGAACCCGACCACGATACAACCCTTAAAAGACCTAATTGAGGTAGGGTTAGTCTGAAGCGCATTACGATAAGGTTGAGTAACCTGACTCCTTCTTGACTTGCTAGTCACATCCTTGTCGTATTTTCACTGACCATGTAAGCACTACGTTTGAACTCCGGTTCATGCGTCACTCACAATCATGCATGTAAATGAGTGACAGCTCAAAAATTTTCAAAATCTGCATAACCATTGCATTAAGATTACCATTCGTAAGCAGACGATTCTAATTGCAGGTTAGTAGTCGGCATGAAAGAAATTCCACCGGGGAGTAATCGAACAGGACTGAGTAATTCAGGAGTCTGAACCATGATGGCGTATGTTGTGAAGACCCAATGAATCGGGGGCATTGACTTCCAGTAAATTCAATACCAGTTAGTCTGAGGACAAGCCCCGAAGCTTCAGTTGAGCAGGGGCAGTTTGTTTGAGAAGCAGTTGATCAGAAGTGAGTCTTCTTGAGAGCCAATCAGGGGCAATCATCCAGAGCGTTGAGATTTGAAAGCAGATACTTCCAGTGGATAATCAGATCGGGTTAAGTCGCTAGAACGCTCATTCAGGGGCAAGTCATCGCAGAGGATGTTGAAACCAACTGGGTTGATACGAGGATTAATGGAGATTGAATTCTGTTGTCGTATAGATACCGGGGCAAATATTCTCGAAGTCTTCTCGTAGCAAGCCGTTCAGAGCAGATACTCCCAAGAATTATACTGGGGCAAGTTGTGCAAGCCAATCTTTTTATCCCCAGCTGAGTGTACTGGGGCAAGTTGTTCAAACCAGCCTGTTTATCCCCAGCCGGAGTTGAGTATCGGGGAATCATGTTAATACCCTTATCAAAAACCGGAACCTTTCAAATAAAAGGCCGTGTTGTCGTCGGATCATTATCCTGCAGTATAAATCTGTTGCATGTCAGTAACCAGTCATTTCCAAAGTCCAGTTCTCGCCTGGCAAACCGGTAACCAGTTCTCGTCTGGCCCACCCTTCAGTAAGCATCAGTTCCCGTCTGATGCAGTTTATTGTAAGCATCAGTTCTCGTCTGGTGCAGTTTATTGTAACCAGTTCTCGTTTGGTCACCGTTTCTTCAAGAGTTGTATCAGTTCTCTCCTGGTACATGTCATCGCATAACCAGTTCTCGCCTGGTCATCGTGTGTTTTAACCCAAGTGTTATACCAGTTCTCGCCTGGTGTACGTTAGCTTTCAGCCAGTTCTCGCCTGGTTGTCTTTTTCTCAGTCTGTTATCCAGTCAGCCCCGTCTGATGTTCAAAAACACAAAAATCAGTTTTCCTAATCTATTTTCCTATCAGTTCTCGCCTGGTAGTCTACCTTTGAATGCTAGTTCTCGTCTAGTATTTTCCATATCTTCCACTGTGTACATAGTCCATGGTTATCCTAAACCAGAAAGAAAAAAAAAACCTAAAGGTATCTGACACAGTAGTTCCCAATGACTCGCAAGTTGTCATGTTCCCCGATACGAAGCTCGACGGATGCCAGTGCTCCGAGTAATGTTTGAATTCCTTGTGGATGCTGTTAAATCAGAATTGCTACTCTTCAGCAGATGAAAGTTGCTTATTATCCCCGGAAGAGTCGAGATTGTATTTTACACCGTATCAGAGTAGGATCAGGAGTATCTTCAGCAGATTAAGATCGACATCCTTGATAGTAGGGGCATTTCCAGCAGTGTGCCGCGCGCAATCAACCTCAGTTTGGGTCAATCCCCGCAGAGTACAATCAGTTGTCAATGGTTTGAAGAAAGCATCCCCAAGCAGAGTTCTTTCCTTCCCCAGTGAAGACGCCAAGCAGGGTTGCCTTTTCATTTCTCCAGCAGAACGGTTATCCCCCAGCGGATTTGGTTTCCTGTTTCCAGCATTTATTTTGCTGAGACGATTCTGTGACTTCAGTTCATCCCCAGCAGAGTTGACGTCTACCTTCGGCATTTATTTTTGCCAAGTGGTTTTCAGACCTGGTGTTCTCTGGCAGCTCGAGCCTGCATTAGCATTTGCATATATAGTCATTGCATCTATCAAACATATAATATTTCCATGCCGTCTGGGCATCGCATTTTCAAACAGAACGCATATCATTTACATGTCATATAGGGCATTGCATCATTATCAAGCATACGCATGTCGAAACATAGACCAGGTGGGTTACCTATTGGATTTCGAATTTGTTCACCTGCAGAGTTGTGTGGTTAAGCTTCTCGTCTTCCCCATCGGAGTGATTTTTCATTTGGTTGTTACATCAGCATCGGAAAAAAACAACAACAACAACAAAGATTGACATATCAGACTTCTGAAGCTGCCGCCTTCGTCAGAATAGGTGCCAAGCAGTTCCATTCAGAATTCCCCCAGGAGAATTGTCCTCAAGTTCGCAGTGAACTGTGAGTTGACCAGATTTGATCCCATGAGAGAGATGGGAATCAAGGTGTTTGCTTTGCGAAGCATTGTTTCAATACTTGTGGCGTCACACAGGTGTTGAAAAGGAGAAGAAAATGTTATCAGAAAATTGACCAGTTGTTGCCGTGACAACCAAACTTCAGTTATTGGAAGCTATTCCTCAAGCAGCTTTGCAGTATATTCTTGCGGTTGGCAAATTTCAGGGTTCCATTTGTATTCAACCGTCATCCACCTTGAATGTTTGAAGGCTGAGCGCTCTTCACCCATTCAGGTCGAAGTCGCTTGAATAGGGGCAGCTGTTGCACCCCAAAATTTGACCAACCGGGTCTCGTATTTGGCTCGATGTTTCGACGCATAATCGCATTCGCATCTGCATATTGCATACAGTGCATTTCTCATTTGTTTTGATTTTATCAGGGATCACAGCTCTCGTCTCGTGTTTCGGGTGTTTTTAATCAGTTCAGATAGGTAGAATCGTTTTTTGGGATATTTCAGTGCCCGTTTATTTTTACCGGCTATTTTTGTGCACTCTCGCGGTGTTATGTGTCGTTCGGGAATTGTTGTGTTTTTTCTGGATTTTATAGCATTTATAGAATATTAATAGGTTTTCTAGAATATTAAATAAATAGTTTTTCTTTTTTTAGATATAATGTTTTAGAATAATAGTTTTTTGTTAATAGAAATTAAATGTTTTTAATTTTAGATATAGAATAGTTTTTTTCTCTTAATATAGAATATAGAGTTTTCATTTTCTTTAATAGATTTTATCATAGAATAATATAGATTTTTGTTATTAATAATAGATTTTTCTTTTATTTTCTTTTATAGAATTTAAATAGGTAATATAGTTTTATTAGAGATTTATTAGAATTTTATTAGTTAGGAGTTAATTAGAATTTTTTAGAATTAATTGAGTTTAATTAATTAGATTTTAATCTTGTTTTTTCAGTTTTTTGTGAAGTTTTTATGATGATTTTCGTACTGGGCCCGTTTTCATTCAGCTAAGCCCATTTTCACAATTCAGTCTCAGTCCATCAAGGTTATTTTTGTCCAGATTCTTTCAGTTTTTTCCAGCACTTGCCAGAAGGACCTAGAAGCCTCCAGAACGTGCCAGAATTCTTAGAGCTATAAAGTCAAAGCAGCACACGTGTACGCGGGAGAGAGGATCCACGTTCTTCAATCTCACACAGCCACATTTCACACTCAGAAAAGAGGGCTGGCCCCACTTTTCCACTCCACCAGACGCCACCTCACCATTCAGCATCACCTCTCTCTCTGCCACGCATGGGGACACACGTCCCACATGCATCCCTCCTCACCACTACTCCACCACGCGTCATCCCCATAACCCTCGCCTGAAGCACCCCACCGGCCGGCATGCATGGCCGGCGGCCACCGCCCCCTCACCGGAAAACCCCAAAATTCCAGATTCCGGCCAACAACCTTCATCTTCCTCCTCAAACCTCCATCTTCATCACTTCACAAACCCAGAAAAAACCCTCAAACCTTCAATAATCTTTCTCCAGATTCCGATCAACCTACATTGCCACCATGAACACCACCGGAGAAACCCCAGAAAACTCTAGATTCCGTCCAACTTCCTTCTCCTCCAATCTTCATCTCCAGAAGAACTTTCTCAAGCAATTATCATCAGAGCAAGAAAACCTCAAGAACGATTAGCTTCACCTTCATGTTCATCGCGATCACCAGAAACTCAGTTCGTCCAGAATCTTCAACAGCTTCATCAGCGAACAATCCAAGAACTCATCCAACAATCTTCGTGTTTTTCCAGATCTTCCATCAATACCATCAACAAATGAAGTTTCAAACACCGATCAAACGTTCATCAAGAAGCATCATCTTCGTCAATATCAAGAACGTCCTCCAGATCATCTTCGAGGCTTCTTCAGTTCATTGATTTCCAGAAACGCTCCACATGAACTCACGAGGCCAACACAGCGCGCGGATCTTCGTCAACCCTCATGCGAAGAATTCCAAGCATTTGAGCCTTTTTTTAGGAAGTTGATATTTGTCTGAGGAGGGTGAATCAAGAAGGTGGTGTTTAGGAGAATGACGAGGGAAGATCAAAGGGAAATTAAGGTTTGGGATAAAGGATGGAAGGAGAGTGAGGATGATGTTGAGGGACGTTGAACGGAGAGCTTAGAGACGGAGGGTTTACGGCGGCGGCGCCACGAGCAAGAGGGAAGAAGAAGTTAGAGCATTAGGGTTTCTGCAGAATGAGAGTGACGAGAGGAAGGAGAAGGGTTCGCAGCTGGATTGGGCCAGGCCCAATTCCATTTTTTGATCAACACACCCCTCTGGTTTTTTTGGATTCTGGGCTTGGGCCTTAGTGATGTTAGTTCCTGCTGATACACTCCCAGTGCAGCATCACACCCCCCCGTGTTTGTTGAAGGAACCTGGGCTGGGCCCAATTCACCTTTGTTTTTTTATTTTGTTTTTCTTGTATAATCCCCTTGTACCAGTTACACCCCCTCCCCTTTTCTTGTATTTTTTATTTTTTATTTTTATTCTTTTAAAGATTTTGAAAAGAAATAGAGAAAAATAGAAAAATATATTTGAAAAAATAGAAAAAGAAAAGAAAAGAAATGTTAAGAAAAGAATTTGAAAAAAGAAGAAAAAAGAGAAGATATTGAAAAGAAGAAAAGAGGAGAAAATATTCAATAGAAAAATATATAAAAAAAATAGTAAAAGAAAAAGAGAAAAAAAGGATATTTGAAAAAATATGAAAAAATAGCGAAAAATATGGAGGAAAATATTTGAAAAATATTGTAGAAAAATACATAGAAAAAAGAAGAAAATAGTTGGAAAAAAGCAAAAAATATTAGATGTAATATTTTTTAGGATTTATTTTCTTTTTAGGATAGTTTAGAAGCCCACTTGTTAGGGGGCTATTTTTCATTCGATTTTTCAGGATAGGATAGGATAGCGTTTCCTAGGAGATTTATTTCAGTATCCATTCATTGTAATCATTTTTCAGAGATTAATAAAACGAGATTTGAGCTGTGGTCCCGAAGTAGCCGAACTACAGCTGCTCTGATTCCTCGTACCAGACGAGGATATGTAGGCATAGGATGCGATATCCTAGCGAGCACACTAACGACTAACCTGTTGTTCTCTCGCGGCTGTGCGATCGAGACTCTCCCGCTAACGATTAATTGATACCCTTTTTTTTCTCTCTTGCCCAAATGCATTTGAGACCAAGCCATAGTTTTGCCCATAGGTTCCCGACCCTGTGAAACCAGTTGTTTTTCTCACTGCTGTGTGAGACTGTTTGTTTAGCCGTAGTTAGTCTGAACTACGTAAAGCTCTGATCTTCCATGCAGTGTGGAAGTACGTAGGCACAAGACGCGAAGTCTTGGCGAGCCAATTTTCCCTGTAGTCCCGAACTACGTTGACTCTGACTTTCTCTCTTGAGAATACGTAGGCATAGAGTGCGACGCTCTATCGAGTCATTTCCCTTCCGTTTAGATTTAGCAGCCGTAGATAGATTGTTTTGCATCCAGTAGACAACCCAAGCAAGCGTGGATCCCGTCGAGTACGACGGACGTGAGGGGTGCTAATACCTTCCCCTTGCGTAACCGACTCCCGAACCCAGGTTTTGGTTGCGATGACCATACCTTTCCCCCGTTTTTTGCGAGGTTTACTTCGAGCGTTTCCTTTCCCGCTCTGAGGGATAAATAACGCACGGTGGCGACTCTTCTGTCAGCCGGCGCCGATTTTCGCAGTAGCGACACCTACGTATCCTTACAGGAGTGGAATCAGAGTAATCGTAGTTCCCCTCAAAAAGGAGGCTAAAGACTTCTTGACTGTGGTCAAGGTCTCAAGGGGAATAAACATGTCTTAAGGACACGCTTACACGGAGTGTAGAAACTCCAAATCTCTACGTTGAAATGTTAAGTGAATTAGGGTTAAATTAGGTTAGGTTAAGTTAGGGATTCCGCGGCGGGAAACCCTAAAATGAGCGCGGCGGCTCTTTGACCTAATGCTAGGGGTAAAATGGTAATTTTTCCTGCGGCGAGGCATTTATGAAAATTAGGGTTTGTAAGAGTTGTAAGGGTTTGAAGTTGAGGATTATTGGCGCGGCGACCAAAAGCTAGACCTAACCTTCGGATGTGTGTAGTGTGACAGGGGTATTGATGAATGTGTGTAGTGTGACAGGGGTATTGATGGTGAAGACAAAACATTCAACGGCGAGGGAGGTACATGCATTTTATCAGCGTAAATTTGGCACTTATGGCATTTCCTGGCGTATTGGATGCAGTCAGCTTCCATAGTCAACCAATAATATCCAGCCCTTAGCATCTTCTTAGACATAGCATAACCATTGGCATGAGTGCCGAAAGTCCCCTCGTGAATTTCCTGCAGTAACATGTCCACTTCCCGTTTATCAACACATCTGAGTAAAACCATGTCGTAATTTCTTTTGTATAACACACCATTACTGATGAAGAATTTAGAAGTCAGCCTTCTCAATGTTTTCTTGTCCAGACCAGTAGCACCATCGGGATACTCTTGCTTGGCTAGATAGTTCCTGATGTCATGAAACCACGACTTTTCATCCACCTCATCCTCTTCAACCGCTTGACAATAAGCGGGCTCAACTTTGCGTTCAATATGAATAAGAGGTGCTTCATTAACGAATTTAACCTTCCACATGGATGCTAACATGGCTAAAGCATCCGCAACGTGGTTCTCCGATCTAGGAACATGCTCGAACTCTATCTCGTCGAAATACTTGATCAGCTCGACAATGTAGTCCTTATAAGGGATTAACTTCTCATTCTTCGTTTCCCATTTGCCTTGTACCTGGTAAATAACTAAGGCTGAGTCACCACTTACTTTAAGAAGTTTGATTCGGAGGTGAATTGCTGCGTCGAGGCCAAGAATACATGCTTCATACTCCGCGATGTTATTAGTACACTCAAAGTCTAACCTGGCTGTAAATGGAGTGAATCCACCCTTTGGGTTCATCAGAACGGCGCCTATACCATGCCCATTGAAATTCGAGGAACCATCAAACATCATCCTCCACCAAAGACCGGGTTCTGGACCTTCGCTCGGATCTGGCTCTTCACAATCCCTCTTGATCAACAAAATATCCTCATCCGAAAAGTCAAACTTAAGAGGTTCATAATCTTCAACTGGCTGATCTGTAAGATAATCCGATAAAATACTACCCTTAATTGCCTTCTGGGGTACATACTGGATGTCATATTCGGATAACAACATGTGCCAACGGGCTAGCCTCCCGGTTTGAGCAGGTTTTTCAAGAATATACTTGATCGGATCCATTTTAGAAATCAACAAAGTGGTATGACAGACCATATATTGTCGAAGGCGCCTAGCGGCCCATGCCAACGCACAACAAGTTTTCTCCAATGGCGAGTATCTGTTTTCACAATCGGTAAACTTCTTGCTCAGATAATAAATCGCATGTTCCTTTCTTCCAGTCTCATCATGTTGCCCCAGCACACAACCCATAGACTTCTCAAGAACAGTAAGGTACATAAACAACGGTCTTCCAGGTACGGGAGGAATCAGAATAGGGGGATCTTGCAAATAATTCTTAATTTTCTCGAAAGCTTTCTGACAATCAGGGTTCCACTCAATCGTCTGCCCCTTACAAAGCAATTTGAATATCGGCTCACAAGTAGCGGTCATGTTGGAGATAAACCTGGAAATGTAATTTAAACGCCCCAGAAAACCTCTAACTTGTGTCTCGGTTTGCGGAGCTGGCATATCTTGAATGGCTCGGACTTTGTCAGGATCTACCTCAATCCCTCGTTGACTAACAATAAAACCAAGCAATTTTCCAGATCTGACACCGAAGGTACACTTAGCAGGATTCAACTTCAACTGATATTTCCTGAGTCATTCAAACAACTTCACCAAATGGTCTAGATGTTCCTCTTCACTCTGAGATTTGGCTATCATATCGTCCACATACACCTCGATCTCCTTGTGCATCATATCATGAAAAAGAGTGGTCATAGCGCGTTGGTAAGTTGCCCCTGCGTTCTTTAAACCGAAGGGCATGACTTTGTAGCAGAAGGTTCCCCAAGGAGTAATGAAAGTAGTCTTCTCTCGATCATCGGGATCCATTTTGATCTGATTATAGCCAGAGAAACCATCCATAAATGAGAATAACGCGAAACTGGCTGTATTGTCTATGAGTGTATCAATATGTGGCAAAGGGAAGTCATCTTTCGGACTTGCTTTATTCAGATCCCTGTAATCCACACACATCCTAACTTTACCATCTTTCTTGGGCACTGGCACAATGTTGGCAACCCAATCTGGATATTTTGCAACTGCCAAGAAACCTGCATCTAACTGTTTTCTAACCTCATCTCGAATTTTCAAAGTCATGTCGGGTCTCGTTCTTCGAAGCTTTTGTTTGATAGGTGGACAATCCGGCTTAAGAGGCAGCTTGTGAACAACAATATCCGTGTCTAGACCAGGCATATCTTGATACGACCATGCAAACACATCAATATATTCTTTTAACAACTCAATTAGCCTCTGCTTAACCTCTGTCCCAAGCATTGCACCAATCTTGACCTCTTTCTTGTTTTCATCTGTACTAAGATTAATTAAGTCCACCTGCTCCTTATGCGGTTGAAGCTCTGTGTACTCGTACTCAATCAATCTTGTCAGTTCAGCGGGTACTTCAAAATCTTCTTCACCCTCGTCTTCAGCTTGATTGATGGGTGCATCCCAGTTAGGAGTGTCAATAAAGTCATTGGATCCAACAAGGTTTACGATGTCTCTGCATGATGGAAGGCTTACTTAATTAAAATGCTCAAAGATATGTAAGATAAGAAATGAAATGCTATTTTTTTGTTTTATTTTTGAAAAAGGTTGCCAACTTCATTTTTTAAAGGGGAAAACGAAAAACGCAAATGAACCAAAATGGATTTGAACAAAATGCCTTTATTAATATCCTTTTAAAAATGAAAGGTGGCCCAACAAAAACGACCCTGTAGCCTTGGGCGGAGCTACGGACTTTTTATTTGAAAACATAAGTGAAAACGCTAAAAAAATACTTTGACAATGGAAAAATAACAGGGATCTCTACGGCCTCCCAGTTGTTCAAAGCTGCATCACCCTTAAACACCAGGTCGCTCAAATCTTCATTTTCCTCACAGTCACTGACGGCATTGACTTGGAAACCTCCGCTGATAAATACCTCTTGGATAACCTTCGGGCGCCCTTCGACAGTTGAGGCAGCTCCATTCTGAGTTGGTTTGTAACCCAACCCAAAGCGATCAGTCTTGGTCTTGACATCAATTACCTCTCCCCAACCTTCCGGAATACCCCTGTCAATTGTTGATTTGGTACTCTTCAGAGATGCAAAAGATGGATTACCCTGGCCCACTGTCTCTTCGACTTCTAACAGAACAACATTGGCAATCTCGAGTGCTTGAAAGGAGATTTCTAAAGCATTCTCATCGGCCTCGATGTAACGGAAAGAAGACAGGTTACTGACCATCAGATCCTCCTCACCGTGTATAATAACCAACTTCCCATCGATCACGAACTTCATCTTTTGATGCAACGTGGAGGTTACTGCCCCAGCGGCATGAATCCACGGCCTTCCAAGTAAACAGCTGTAATTGGGATTAATGTCCATGACTTGAAACGTGATATTAAAAACTTGCGGACCAATCAGGATAGGAAGCTCAACCTCCCCCATTACCGACCGGCGAGAACCATCGAAAGCCTTGACGATCAGAGGAGTAGGTTTCAACGCAGTCTCTTTGAAAACCAACTTATCAAGAACCCTCTTAGGTAGAACATTCAAAGAAGAGCCGGTGTCCACTAGCACTCTCGCTAAATTATCCTCCTGACATTTCACTGATATATGTAAAGCACGATTATGATTCGGACCCTCCTTTGGTAACTCTTCGTTGCTGAAACTAAGGGTATTACATGCGGTCAAATTGGCAATCACACTATCAAACCGACTGGTGCTGATATCTTGATCCACATGTGCTTGAGTCAAAACTTTCTGCAAGGCCATCCTATGAGCGGGTGAACTCATCAACAGAGATAAAATCGAAATCTTGGAAGGAGTTTGATGAAGTTGATCGACAACTTTATAGTCACTTTTCTTGATGATCCTCAAAAACTCAGCATCTTCATCATTCGTAACGGCTCCCTTTCCTTTGTCTTTGGCAGGCACTGGGATATTAGTGGTTTCCTTAGGTGGAACCTCATTGATACGGGGAGTATACACACGGCCACTGCGAGTCATCCTGCTTGCCTCTGCGATATTAGTCACAGTGTCCTTAACCTCTTCATTTGGAATAACCTTCCCAGACTCCTTGTCAATCATCGTCACGTCATATTTCCAAGGCACAGCTTTAGGATCACTGAAAGGAAACGGACTTGGTCTTCGAATAACTATAGGCTTAGGCTGATTCACCTCAGGGATAGACGACTTTGGTATATCGAACACGGGATTGGCAGAACCTGCCCCTGACAGATTAAACACTGGTACCTTACCCTTTGTTTCATGCTGATGGAAGACAGGCTCAATCACAGAGACTTCATCCTTCTTGGCTTGGCTTGTCACTTGTAAAACACCCTCGTCAATCAACCTCTGAACATCATTCTGAACCAACACACAACCCTTAACACTGGCTTCACAACTTACGCATGCAACGTGGGAAGTATCTACCAGACCAGCTTCGAACAGTTTCGAATGGAATATCTTAAGAGGAGTCTTAATCTGAACAACATCAAGGACATAACCTTCCTCAGAATCGGCACTGATGCCGTTAACACTTTCATGGTTGGGAAAAGGGTTCTTCTTAACATTCAGTTGAGGATCTTCAAATGACAAAATCTTCTTTTCCAATAAATCCCTGACAAGATTTTTGAGAGCATAACAGTTCTCCAGATCGTGACCAGGCGCACCCTCATGAAATAAACAATGAGCAGCGGCGTTGTAATTGGCGGGTAAAGGATTAGGAGGCGGACCCAAAGCTCGAGTGGTAATTAGACCTTGCTTGACTAATGAGGGATACAGCTCGGTGAAAGTCATCGGAATCGGCGGACAAGGTTTATACGTTCTCTTGTTCGGAACATTCTGGAGAGGGGCTGGATTCCTTGGCTGTTGAGGAGCAGGAGCGTTGGGCGCCTGTTGGTAGTTGACAGGAGGCGGATAAACAGGAGGTTGTTGCATAGGTTGATACATAGGAACCTGTTGATTGAAAGAAGGTGCAACAGCTGCCACATAGGGTTGTTGAGCGTACTGGATTGGGTACCCTTGAGGTTGAGCATAACCTTGCGGATATTGATAAAATTGGTCTCTTCGTCTGCCAGAGGATATGGCATTAGTCTCACCTTCTTTCTTCTTCTGGGAGCTATACAGAGGTTTCTTCGGCTGATCCTTTGAAACACCATGATTACTTGTCATTTTACCGCTTTTCATACCCAATTCAATCTTGACACCCACAACAACGATGTCAGAGAAATTTGAAGTCACACTACCCACCATCCTCTCGTAAAATTCTGGACGGACTGTGTCGACAAACCAATCAGCTAACTCTTTCACGGTCAAAGGAGGTTCTACCTGCGAAGCAATCTCTCTCCACCTTTGAGCGTACTCTTTGAATGACTCAGAACTCTTTTGTGACATACTCAACAACTGTCTTCTGTCAGGAGCCAAATCCATATTGTACTTGTAGTGCTTGATGAAAGCGTCAGATAAATCTTGGAAACTCTTAACGCGAGACTGGTCCAAAGTTAAATACCACTTGGAAGAAGCACCCTTCAAACTATCTTGGAAGCAATGAATCATCAGTTTGTCATTCTCAACATGGGCAGCCATTTTGCGATAATACATGATCAGATGGCTCTTAGGACAAGTGGCACCTTCATAGCGATCGAAGTTCGGAGTTTTGAACTTCGGGGGAATAACCAAACCTGAGACCAAACAGACGTCCCTTGCAGCAGTCCCAAAAATTTGATCGCCCTCTACCTTTTTCAATCTCTGGGCGATAGTGTCTACTTCCTCACGAAGCTTGTCATGTTTCTCATAACCTTCAACATTCTCATCAAGATTATCAAAGACTGTCTCATTGAAATACGGTTGCGCACGGGTGTGTACAACAGGTGGTGCAAAGATAGGGGCCCCCCTAGAAACTTCAGAAAATAAAGGAAAGGCTTGCTGAACAGGCTGATTAATCGGAACAGTGGCTTGAGGAGGCACAAAACCGGGAGCAAGACCATAAGGGGGGTCCCTTGCTACGGTCACACTCGGTGGAGGGTCCACAGTAACGCCGGTAATCTCGGAAACAACAGTGGGCTGGGTATCCATCTTAGCATTCATGACATGTAACAATTCCATCATACGCCCCATACCCCCTCGCAGGTCTTCAAGTTCATTGCTAAGGCGATCAATCTCTTTTGCCTGATCCTCCATTCTTTTCCGAGTTTGAGCTCTGGTGTTGTACTGGTGCCGAGAACTCAGGGTGACGAAACTGGAAGGCGAGAGAACCGAACATGAGAAAACGGAAGACACATGCAATGTAAGAAAGCATATGATGCTATGATGCAAATGCGAATGAAGATTTCATGGAATTCAAACATTTACGAATGTCGTGGGGTACCAAAAAATTTTTCCTTGTTTTTTTCATTTTTACTTTATCCCGCGATGTAAATGATGCTTGAATTCCATGAAATACAATGAAATGGGATGCTTTATGGATGCCATGCACATGAATACACAAAACCCTAGGTTAAAAGTTATGAGTGGAGTTAAGGTCTACCCATCCCCAAAAGGAGTGTACTATAGGTTAGTTGTACCTGCAGAACAAGGTTCTAAAAAGTGCCCAAAGTCATCAGCCCATCTTTCGGATATTATCAACCTTCCGACTGACTCGGGGGTTAATAATATTCTCAAGAGAACCTCTTTTGAGTGTAGTATCGTGTAGCAACCGTTGTAGGATTACTCCCACATAGCTCCCGCACTACGTCCTAAATAAGGCCAAGGTGGTGTAAAGGTACTACGGTCCTCAATATCACAGACTCCAATCGACCATGGAAAAAGTTTTCAACGATTACTCGTTCAACCGAACCATTTTCGAAAGGGTCTCAACTGAGCGGTGATTCTCGAATCAGCTTGGTCGGGGTTCACTCCCTATAAGCCTCATCGAATATATCCCCATCCTATAATAATGTCACTAGTCCGGGCGTAGGACTTATCTCACAGCACAAGGAACTGTCCCAAACCAGAGCACAAATATATACATGCAAAATAACAAAACAAGTAGCAATAAATATAAACAAATTAGGGATGACCCTCAAAAATTAAGAAGAGTCCCCAGTGAAGTCGCCATTTTCTGTTGCGGTGGAAATAGGATCACAAACTATTAATGAGTTTGAATCGCAATTCAATTCACAACCGCTCTTTGATTTATCCGAAGGAAAAGGTCAAAAAGGGAAAACCTATTTTGCATCGTAAACACAATGCGGGGAAAGATCTAGGGTTCGGGGGTTGGTTAAGATTAGGGAAGGTATTAGCACCCTAAACTTCTGTAGTACTCTACAGGAACCTTTTGTTCAGATGTTTACTATTTTTCTTTATTCGTTTGCTTAAGGTATATGTACAAAGGGATTAAAAGTGAGAAAGGAGACCTAAGGGGGTTAATTCTAAGTTTACTCGACAAGACATCGCATCTTGTGCCTACGTATCCTTACGGGAGTGGAATCAGAGTAATCGTAGTTCCCCTCAAAAGGGAGGCTAAAGACTTCTTGACTGTGGTCAAGGTCTCAAGGGGAATAAACATGTCTTAAGGACACGCTTACGCGGAGTGTAGAAACTCCAAATCTCTACGTTGAAATGTTAAGTGAATTAGGGTTAAATTAGGTTAGGTTAAGTTAGGGATTCCGCGGCGGGAAACCCTAAAATGAGCGTGGCGGCTCTTTGACCTAATGCTAGGGGTAAAATGGTAATTTTTCCTGCGGCGAGGCATTTATGAAAATTAGGGTTTGTAAGAGTTGTAAGGGTTTGAAGTTGAGGACTATTGGCGCGGCGACCAAAAGCTAGACCTAACCTTCGGATGTGTGTAGTGTGACAGGGGTATTGATGAATGTGTGAGATAGGGCTGGAAATGAGTCGAGTCGAGTCGAACTCACCTCAGCTCGGCTCGACTCGTTAAGAATTGTTCGAATTCGAGTTCGAGTTCGAGTTCGACACGAACTTTTTTTTAAGCTCAAACTCGACTCGTTATAAGTTCACGAACAATTCGGTTCGACTCGTTAGGTTCATCTCATTAGGTTCATCTCACGTGGTTCACGAACTTAAAAACTATTTTTTTAAATATATATATTTTTTAGTATATTTGACATTTTAAATAAATATATATTTTTTAAATAAAATATTAAAATAAAATAAAAGTTATCATATTGAAATTTAACTTTATCTTCGAAATCTACTAATTCAAAACCTACACAACTTTAAAGAGATACATTTGAGAGTTTAATTCAAAAACTACTAAATTTAAGATTAAATTTGTCTAAGATTTAAAGTAAACATTTAAACATAATCTTAAAGACAGTATAATTCTTTTCATATGTAATCGAGTTGACTCATGAACCTAACGAGTCGAACTATGTATAGTTCAAGTTCAGCTCATTTAGTTAACGAACTTAATTTTTCGCTCATACTCAACTCATTTGGTTCATGAACCTAGTTCAACGATTTAATTGTCGAGTCGAATTCCGAACTATCTTCGAGTTGGTTTGGTTCATTGCCAGCCCTAATTGAATTATGCAAACAGAGAATCATGACAGAAATTAAAACCATACATGCAAAAATTTAAAGGCAGAAATTAAAACGCGATTATTAGGACTCGCGAGGTTACAGCCGAGAAGCGGTTACAATAATAATAAAACTTAAATAAAACACCACACAATAGTAGCGAACAGGAGCTGCAAATGATGAACACCGTTAGTAAACAAAGTTAGACAGTGATTGGACGAGTCAGGGGAAAAAATGCACTATTGAAGATTTTTGTTGTTTTGAAAGAGATGTTAAATGAATCTATAAAAAAGAAAGAGTAGTGTTAATTAGAAAAATATTTTAAATTTAATCTAAAAAAGGTTTTAACTTAGATATTTCAAAAAAGGATTTTCAAGTTATTTATTAAAAAAAGTTTTTATCATATGAAAAGAGGTTTGTTAATTTTATTACAAAAAGGTTTTTAAAGTTATTTGTTAAATTTATTTTTTAAAAACAATTTCAATATTTATACAAAAAAAGTTTTTAATTATAAATAAAATGGTTTTTTAAAAAACAACTTTTTTAAAAAAAACAAAAATAAAAGGTTAAAAAAACAGTTTTAAAAAAAATAAAGGAAGGGTTGGGCCGGTAGTCACCTCCAGACCCAACCCGGTTAATGAATAACAAGGGCTAAAATATACTTTAGGGTTTCAGAACCCTCTTGCCCTTTCACGGCGCCGTTGTGCTTTCTCTCGTCTTGTCGCTCGTCTTCCTCTCTCGCGGCCATGTTTCACCCTTTTGTTTCCGTAGCGCCTTCTCCTCTCATAATATGCTGAAAACGAAACAAAAGAAACTCAATACATATCCGTGCGATGACTTACGTTTTGAGACAGATCGTTGGTGGAAACGGCCGATGATGAGCTCTCTGAGGCTGGGAGGTTTGATTGCCCGGCGTTCGTAATGAACGGCGACGGCGATCTTCTCCGTTCGGTGTGTATCAGTATATTTCGATGACTTTGGGTGTTTCTCTGAACGATGATGACGATGATCTTTCGTCTGAGTTCGCGGCCGTCCTTTGATCCGTTTAGGGTTTCCGCGATTTGTTCTTCTTCGCCCCTTTGTTGTATTCTCCGTCTAGGGTTTTGAACCTTAGCCTTTTTCTCTTTCGCGGCCACCACGTTTCAATGAGGTGATGTTGTTCTTATATACTCTCTTTTTGGGCTTTGGATCTTTGAGCTTTAATTTTCAAAGCTGGCATGCTGATGATTTGGATTTGATTGACAATCTGATATTACTAAACTTGATTTGATTTTATTTTGTGGTAATTCTGATTCGGTTTGATTGGATTTTGCAGATGTGGATTTGATTGGGATTTTTTTGATATGATTCTGGGCTCGTGATTTATGAACTTGGTGATTTGACTCGTTTTGATTCACCTGATACCGATTTAATTTTCCCTGATTTGGAATTGATATCAATATCAAAATCGCTTTCTGTTATTTTTCTGATATAGTTTGCCTTGCACCTTCAGGTTGGATACGAATTCAATATTGGATATCCATGGATTTGGTTTGCTTTCCAGATGATGATTGGATTCATTCTGATACGGATTCTGTTTTCATTTTTCTGATAAGATTTGATTTCCAGCTGATACGGATTAAATCTCTTTCCTGGATATTGGTTTTTTTGCTGATATGGATTCTTTTCCTGATGCAGTTTGGATTAGCTTTTCCTCTTCTTCTTTCAGAAAGGGCTGGTACTACGGCTTTGGTCGAGTCAAACGATGCCGAGAAGAGGGTATACGGCGATGACGACAGCTTGTCTGAGCCGTTTCGGAGAAGACACTACGATCCTATGTTGTTGCTCGTGTTGCGAGCAGGATAACATCTGGTTGTTGGTTTTCAGATTGATTGTTTTCGTGATACTATGTTGGGCCATGATGTTGATGAACTGAGCCTTGAGCTTCTGTGCCTCGATTTTCCTACGCGACCCTGGGATTACTGTGACTGATATGAGCTGGTTCTGCTGTTTGAACTTGTTCCAGATTGAACTGTTTTTTTACTGCTTTCTTCTGGTATGATCTTGCGCATTCACTTGCTCCTTTTGGTGATTTCATTTTTGATGCCCTGTTTGGTTATTGATTTTTCGATGTGCCTTGCATATTTGGGACCCAATCTGAACTGACATATTAATGGGATCATGTGAGCTTATCTGCTTATTTTGGTATGGCCTGTGGCTCTTTGAACTTCGAACTGGGCTTGATATTGCTGAACCACACCTAGTTTCTGTTTTTTCTGGCTTGACTTAGTTCTTTTCTTGTGGGGTTGAACTTGCCCTTTGTATTGAACTCATTCTCCTATTTTTGAAATGAGCCGTAGCTCCTTGTTTTTGGACATGAATTAAATTTAATTCACCTTCTGTTCTTACTATTTTTTTGAGCTGTTTTGGCTGTAAGTGAATTAATTTACCATTAGCCTGTGATGAACTTTGCTGATGCTATTCGATTCTTGCGTTTCAGGGCTGGGATTTTTGGACTTGTGATTTTCTGATGACATTGGGCCGTGATATTTCCAAACTGAGCCCACCTGATGGCTGTCTTTGATTGCTACTTTGAATTTCCAATTACCTTTGACTGTTTTATTTATGCAGCGTATGAGCGGTTTTGGCTTTGAGTTCTGTTACCAGTTTTGTACTGATGTGGTTGTGGGATTTCAGGTGTTGGAAAAACTTTGAGCACAAAGTGATTTAGACCTGCCGGCATCCGGGTCTGAATCCGGATTGACTATGTTGCCTTACTCTCGTATCAGTTTGGAAATCCAATTGTGGCAAGAGCGAATTAGTCCCGCTTCTTTTATCACTTCTATCTCTCGGATGTCCCGCATGATAAGAACAGATGTTATCTGATCTGACGCCAACGGCTCGGATCGGTAACGGGGGTAGGACGCAGCTTCGGTTGTGCCACTCCCGGCACTCGATGATGACGCTGTTCTGAGAGTGTCAAACAACCTCTAACATTTTTTCTATTCTGTTTGTTCTGTTTTGTTTCTCTTTGACGTGCAGGTTGATCGGAGAAGCATTGAAGTAATGCCCAGTAGATGAGCATCATGAAGACACCAATGGATGTTTAGGACTTAGGATTTTTAGGATAGATGTAATATCTGTAACTGTAACCTTACAGCAATTCAAATGTAAAATGATTCAACTCCTTTTGTACAATGACATTCTTATGAAATAAAAATTCCCAAAGGTTTCCATTTATCCATGATCATTCAACTTTGAATCTGTTTATGTTTACTTCTAGTTATAAATTGCAAACATTTGTGAATAAATCCACAAATATTTAAATTCATTATTCTAGTCATAAATCATAACTATTCGCGAATGATATTCTTGTTCATGCACGTGTCTCATTTGTAGTCCTAATCTCATCACTTGATTAAATTCCATTGCATTGCAACTTAAATGCTAACCAACGATTTTATAACCAAACACGGATGTGCGTCGTGATCCCAACAGATTCAGTATCAATGATAACCTTGCCCGTAATTGAATTCTACTGACCAAATACTGTGAGCAACAATCCAATAATACCCAATTAAACTGTGCCTTATTAACAGAAACGGAAGTGCTCTGGAAATAAACCATGCGCGATGAAATGGATCTTAAATCCAGTTGTGCCCGACAATTTCCGATACCGAACACATGGAATTGGCGCCTTGATATAATCAAACCCGGTGATAGATAAATGCTTCAGAAATAATGTCTCGAGTGTCTCAAAGCTTAGTAACAGCCCGCTTTCAAAGAATTAGCGGAATCCACGTAAAATGACCAAAATACCCCTGGAACCAATCCTGCAAAACAAACACCTCCCTGACTTGATAGCGGTTAGCAAATGCACAGACGAGATGCTATGCGAAATGACTGACTAAATATAAGGGTAAAATTTGGGGTATTACAATTTGCAATGCATTTTCGCTTTTGTAAGAAAAGTTTGGATGATTTCGCCAACCTGGATTATAGGTATTTGCGTAGGGATTTCCTTGAGCATAATTTACCTGGTCTGGTGGGATTCCGGCTAGCAATGGGCATTCGGGTGCATTATGAGTGGTGCTTCCGCATAACTCGCAATTTGGAGTTACTGCAGCGACGGTTGCAGTGGGGTTAACGGTCAGACTATCAATTTTCTGTGCTAGAGCATCTACTTTAGCGTTGAACTTTTCAAGGCTGCTGATCTCGTACATCCCACCTTTCGCTGTGGTTTTCTCTGTTGGAGTGCGTTCACCTCCCCATTGGCAATGGTTTTGTGACATGTTTTCGATTAATTGATAGGCTTCATCGTATGGCTTATCCATAAGTGCACTGCCCGCGGCAGCGTCTATTGTCAATCTAGTATTGTATAGAAGCCCATTATAGAAAGTATGGATTGTCACCCAGTCTTCTAGATCGTGGTGAGGACATGTTCTCATCATATCTTTGAATCGTTCCCATGCTTCGTAAAGAGATTCAGTATCTTTCTGTCGAAATCCGTTGATTTGAGCTCTAAGCATAGCAGTTTTGCTTGGCGGAAAATATCTCGCTAAGAAGACGTTCTTCAATTGCTCCCACGTCGTAACGGAGTTGGATGGTAACGATTGCAACCATGTCCACGCTCTGTCTCTAAGAGAGAATGGGAAAAGACGAAGTCTTATCGCATCTGGAGTTACTCCATTTGCTTTCACTGTGTCTGCGTATTGTACAAACTTCGTTAGATGTTCGTTCGGATCCTCAGTTGCGTTTCCTGAGAATTGGTTTTGTTGTACAGCTGACAACAATGACGGTTTTAGCTCAAAATCATTTCGGGTAATAGCTGGGGCAGCAATGCTACTTCTAGGCTCCATCTGAGAGGGTGTAGCGTATGCCTTCAACGGTTTGTTTGGAGGTCCTTCAGCCATCGTTGGTTCTTCTTCGGATTTGGGAATGGGAGTGAGAGGTTCGGGAATGTTATGTTTGAGTTGTTTTAGTTGGTACTCAATGATTCGACTTCTTAAATGTAAGAAGCGCTCTAGTTTTGCGACTGAAGGTTTTACGATATCGCCTTGCGGGTGATTACTTGGCATACAATCGACAGAACTAGTAAAGGAAAAATGAAAATAATTAACCTAGTCTATACGGCGTAACAGAAGGTTGCACTATTGACTAAACGGGTCCCCGGCAACGGCGCCAAAATCTTGATCGCGACTTTCTATGTCTAATACAACCGAACTGCAAGTGCACAGTCTATCGCGTAGTAATAATAGATATCGATCCCAAAGGGACTCGTAATCAAACTAGTGTTCTCGGGAGTTACTATGTTTAGCTAGGTAGAATATGTTTAAGGGAATAAGATTGTCACTAAAAGGGAACTAAGAATGCTACTTAGATTATAAATGATTGAATCGATATGCAGTAATTGTGTTCTTTAGGGATTTGACAAGTTACCGGTGTATGAAATAATTTTCAAAGTTTATTTAAGCAGAAAATGGTGATTTGAAGACTCTCGCCTCACGATGGTTATTGACGCTAATCATAATTCTAAGGGCCAAACGTACACTTTCGTATCCCATTCGGGGTTAAAATTATTTTTTGGAAATCTCTAAGTTCTAATTCATTTTAAAGTGCTTTCGCTGTTATTAAAATGAATGACTAGTGTTTACTATCTGACCTTACCGCAACTTTCGCTTGTTGGTTCGTATCTTAATTAATTTCCCACTTTCGTGGCAAAACTACTTTTAAATAAGTTCTCGCTTTCGCGACGAAGTTTATTCAGTAAATTAATTTTAAACACTCAGACCATAAATTACTTTTGAAAAGAAAGTTTTTCAACCAGTTGTTATCAAATCCCATTCGAATTATTACCACATATCGATTACTCAAGTTTAGCTAGACATGGATTTGGGAAAGATAAAACATAAATAAAAACAATAAATAATAATTTGCATTATAATAAAACTGGAAATACGATTGAAATGAGAAACCTGTAAATATTCCAATTGGCCTTTGGGCAGATCCTCCACAGATGTTGGCAGGATTCTGGTCTTTATGCCAATTTGATCGTACAATTAAAAGTAGAAATTACAGAAGAATGAAAGGAATGCAGAAAAAGTAAAGAGAAACAAATAAGAATATTAAACTGGAAAGTATGCTCTGGAAATAAATTTGGCAGCACTTCATTGTATGAAATGCGGCTCCTCTTTCTGAGGTCCCCTTCTTCCCCTTTTATAGAAGTGGAATTCTAACGGTTATCATTGAAGATGGTGGACTTTGAGGCAGATAAATCAGGGAGTAGTGGTCCACTCTGTGGGAATTGGAACTGCTTCCGTTACGTGAAATTGAAGTGGGGCGTTTTTGCCTGCATGACGGTCGTCACAAGGTGTGACGGTCGTCACCCGTGTGACGCTCGTCATGGAGCTGTGACGGTCGTCACATCAGCAAAAACAGCCTTCTACGCTTTTCATGATGTTTTCACTCTTTTTTCGTCCATATTTCATCTAAGATTGCTTCTTTTCTTCATGTAGCCTTGTTTAGACGTGATCGTTGAATACCTGCAAAACATCAGACAAATAACACGGAAATAACCCGAAATCGGATCGAAAACGGTTAAACTTTAGTTGAATTATGCATCAAAATATATATACGATTTCGTGTTATCAAGAGTTTTGAAGAGCTGAAAAAGAGATTGACTTCAGCGCCGGTGTTGGTGTTACCGAATCCGAGTGAGCCTTTTGTGGTGTATTGTGATGCATCTAAGATGGGATTAGGCAGAGTTCTTATGCAGAATGGGAAGGTGGTAGCTTATGCTTTGCGGCAATTGAGGGTACATGAGCAGAATTATCCTACTCATGACCTTGAATTGGCTATGATGGTTTTTGTGCTGAAGATCTTGAGACACTATTTGTACGGTTCAAGGTTTGAGGTGTTCAGTGATCACAAGAGCTTGAGGTATTTGTTTGATAAGAAAGAATTGAATATGAGGCAGAGAAGGTGGTTGGAATTCCTGAAAGATTATGATTTTAGTTTGAGTTATCACCCAGGAAAAGCGAATGTTGTTGCGGATGCCTTGAGCAGGAAAGTGATTCATATGTCAGCTTTGATGGTGAAAGAGATGGAGCTTATTGAGCAGTTCCGGGATTTGAGCATGGTTTGTGAGTTTACGGCAAATGGTGTGATGTTGGGTAAATTGCAAGTGAAGAATGATTTCTTGGATATGATTAGAGAACACCAAAAGTTGGATGTGAAACTTGTGGATTTGATGCGAGGAGCTGAAGGTGACTCCGGTAGTGATTTCAAGTTGGATGATGCTGGTGTGTTGAGGTTTCGTGTGTGCCGGATAATGACGAGCTTAAGAAGTCAATTTTGGACGAAGGACATCGTAGTATCCTAGGTATTCATCCAGGAGCTACGAAGATGTATCAGGATTTGAAAAAGTTATTTTGGTGGCCAGGAATGAAAAGAGATATCGCTCGTTTTGTTTATGCTTGTTTGATATGTCAGAAATCGAAAGTGGAGCATCAGAGACCTGCTGGGATGATGCAATCGTTAGAGATTCCGGTTTGGAAATGGGATTGTATCGCCATGGATTTTGTTACAGGATTGCCGAATACGGCGAGAGGATTTGATACGATTTGGGTAATTTTAGATCAGCTTACGAAGTCTGCACATTTTGTGTCGATTAGTATCAGTTTTCCATTGGAAAAGCTGGCAGAGATCTATACTCGGGTGATCGTGAAGCTGCATGGTGTGCTGTTGAGTATTGTGTCGGATAGAGATCTTAGGTTCACTTCAGAATTTTGGAAGAGTTTGCAAGAAGCTTTGGGTACCAAGTTGAAGCTGAGTTCAGCCTATCATCCGCAGACGGATGGACAGTCAGAGAGGACTATTCAGACGTTAGAGGATTTGTTACGGGCTTGTGTTCTGGAGAAAGGTGGTACGTGAGATACTCATTTGCCATTGGTAGAGTTCACGTACAACAACAGTTACCATTCCAGTATCGGAATGGCACCGTTTGAGGCTCTTTATGGTCGGAGGTGCAGGACTCCTCTGTGTTAGTACGAGTCAGGTGAGAATATTATTTTGGGGCCAGAGTTGGTGCATCAGACTACTGAGACAATACAGATGATCCGTGAGAAGATGAAAGCATCGCAGGATAGGCAGAAGAGTTATTATGATAACCGAAGGAAAGAATTGGAATTCAGTGAAGGTGATCATGTATTTTTGAGGGTTAATCCTGTGACTGGTGTAGGACGTGCATTGAAGTCCAAGAAGTTGGATCCGAAGTTTATCGGGCTGTATCAGATTTTGCAGAGGATTGGTGATGTGGCTTATAGGGTGGCGTTGCCGCCAGAGCTTTTGAACTTGCATGACGTGTTTCATGTGTCGCAACTTTGGAAGTATGTACCAGGTCCGTCTCATGTGATTCAGAGAAATGAAGTTCAAGTTAGAGAGAATCTAACTGTGGAGACGATGCAGTTGAGAATCGAGGATCGCAAGATGAAGCGACTCAGAGGGAAAGAGATACCTTTAGTGAGAGTGGCTTGGGGAGGTGCTGCAGGAGGCAGTGTAACCTGAGAATTGGAAAGCAGGATGCGGGAAGCGTATCCAGAAATGTTTCCATCAGGTTTTTTCGAAGATGAAAATAATTAAAGTGGGGGAGAGTTGTAACGCTCATTTTAATTATTCGAGTTTTTCGATGTATTTATTTTCGGCATGCTTGCGTGGAATTTGTTTGAGAAATTAAGATCCATAATATTAAAAAAATATGATTAATAATAATGATAGTATGATGATTAATAGTGTTGTTACTATTATTATTAATATTATTGTATTTAAAAATATTATTGGAATTAACCTTGGAATAAAAGAAAATAAGATTATTAGTTTTGGAATTAAAAAGAGGATTATTTGGGATGAAGGGCATGTTTGGCATTTGGAGAAGAGAGAAAGAGAAGGAAACACGCTTGAAAAGGAGAAACACGAGAGCACGGTGTAGAAGAGGTACGAGGTCTGAAGCAAGAGCAAGAGGAAGCTTGGCTGTGGGAATTTTGTGTGGATTCTTGAAGTTCTCCATCATCAGAATCGCATTTGAGGTAAGGGGGGGGGGGAATCGGTTAAATTTCGGTAAATGCATGAATAATAGGTAGAAGGGGATTTCCATTAACCCCACTAGGTTGTGATGAATGTTGTTGATTTGTGTTGTGATATCTGAATGTTGATAATGTGTAGAAATTATTGCATGTGCTATTTTGGTTGATTTAGGGGTTTCCGGGTAGTTCAAAGTTATGCCAGAACTGAGTAATTGTGTAGAGCTAATAATTAATCGGGTTAAATCGAGGATAGATGTTGTAGTTAGGTTGTGGAACAGTGGTCTGGTATAATGGGGTTTGACTTGGAATAGAATCGGCTGAGCTCGGAGCGTGTTGCCGACTATGAGTTGTGACTTTATTTTTCTGAGAACGCAGGTATTCGCTGGGCGAATGAGGGGGCGAGCCTTCGCCAGGCTTCACCGGGCGAACTGGGCAGCGAATGCTGCCAGTAGCCTCTGTTTGGATTCTCCAAGCGAATGGTTAGCGAGTGTTTGCTGCGGGGCTTCGCCAGGCGAACGTGCCAGCGAGCTCGACAACAGTTTGTGTTTTACTGCTGTTCCGTGTGGATTTTCATTGTGGTTTTGGACCCTTGTTGGTCATGGTTGATGATGAGCTTATTAGTTAGCTGTGGTGAGTGTATGTATGGTGTCGGAACATGATTCCGTGATATCCGTGTGATTATGATATTAGAATTGGTGTATGTTATGATGTATGACTGTGGTGATGGGTGAGACATATTTGATATATGATAAATTGTGATCAGTAGGATCGTGTGCACCTTGTGTGCTTATGTTTGTGTGTTGTATGGCGATGGATCAGTAAGATCGTATGCACCTTGTATGTTTGATGTGTATGTGATATATGATGAAATGGATCAGTAGGATCGTGTGCACCGTGAGTGCTTGTGTTGTTGTGCATGATGTATGCATAGCATGTGGACGGGATGGAATCATGGCTCAGATGGGGCGTATGTGATTCACCCGTGCTCCAAATGGGGAGCGTGGACGGGAGTTGAATCGTTGCTCAGATGGAGCGTATGCGATTCACCCGTGCTCTAAATGAGGAGCGTGGACGGGAGTTGAATCGTTGCTCAGATGGAGTGTATGCGATTCACCCGTGCTACAAATGGGGAGCGTGGACGGGAGTTGAATCGTTTCTCAGATGGAGTGTATGTGATCTATCCTGAGATTTGATTATATGGGCTTAAGAGGAGCGTGGTAGGGATAGATTGTTGCTCAGATGGAGTGTATGCGATCTATCCTGAGTTGAGTCGGTACCGCATATCATTGTGTCGAGTTGCATGTGTTGCATTGTGATGTGTGTTGTGTTGGCATGGGACAATAGGTCCGGATTTGATGTATGTGAAATGATGTTTATATGTTTCTGCCTTTTATTTCATGTACATTGTTACCGTTATATTTTGATCGTGATTTCTCACCCCTCGTTGTTGTTGTTGTGGTCTGTGCTTCTTCCGAAGTACAGACAACTCAGGTGCTTAGCTAGCTTGGATTGTGGCGAGTCGTAGGGATGATCTGATACGTAACACCGGGGCTTTTGGGAGTGTTTTGTTTATTTGATATTTTGTGTGCCCCTGTGGCGTATCTTATTGTGTTGAGATTTGAAGATGATATTTTACGTACTTTGGGAAGATGGCCGACTTGATGTATATGATGATGACGTGTGTGTGTGTGTGTGTATATATATATATATATATATATATATATATATATATATATATATATATATATATATATATATATATATATATATATATATATATATATATATATATATATATATATATATATATATATATATATATATATATATATATATATATATATATGACAAATATCTTTTTCCGCTGCAATTTTGTTGAAAATCATTTTTAAGAAATGTTTTGTGGAATTTTAGTGAAAATGTGACATCCCGTTTTAGGTGTGGAAACTCTGATAATTGTTTATTTAATTGTTTTATTTTATTTTGGAGAACAGGGTGTTACATGGACGAAGCTATTCTTTCCATCAAACTTTTGACTTAGAATTGATTAGTTATAGGTTGTATTTATGTCCGAAATTATAGCTTGTACGATTAGTTTACTATTTCCTACCTTTGTAGGTAATAAAATTTTGCCTTGTTTATAAAGGTTAGAATACCCCTTTACTCTCTTTTAGTAATTTATCGATTGCTTATTAAAAAAATATATAAAAATGTAAAATCTTAAAAGAAAATAAAAATAAGAATGATATCTCCTAATTTCAACAAACTAAATTAATGACACTTACAATTTAAATCAATAAATTTGAAAATTCAATTATATATAAATGTATGCTAGCATGCATGATACATTGAGGAGAAATCTAAATCTTACAAAGAAAATAAAAATAAAATGAGAAATAAATTTATAGATATTACACATTTATTTTATAAACTAGTTTTATAATGATAAATTAGACTTAAATATAAAAGTTAATATGACATTATAGTATTATCTTTTTTAAATTTTGAATAGCCCACTTAGTTTTATGTAAATATGTAAAATTAATTTTTTTTTCCTAACCTAGTTTTACAATAATAAATTAGACTTAAAAGCTAATATAATATTACAATTTATTTATTTGTGTCACCCACTTAGTTTCATGTAAATATATATAATGGATTTTTTCCTAACCTATTTTTTATAATAATAATAATTTAATCTAAAATAAAAAAAAGTAATATGACATTACAATTTATTTAGTTCAAGTCAAACTGTTTTTTTCTATAAATTATTAATTTATAAATATAAAAAATTTATTCATATTAATACATACATTTTGAGTCAACACACCTTAATTTCATGATAATATTTAAAAGGGATAATAATAATTTTTCCCTATAAAAAAATTGTGAATAGTAAGATTTTGTCGCTTAATATTTGGCAAAAACTCTTATATGACACTAACCTAGCACTATTTTTTAAATTCCAACTAAGTTAAGGGGATTTACTTATTTTTATTTCTATATAATATTAATTTTTTTATTTTAATTTTGTTAAAATTATGAAAGATATATAAAGTCAACTAAAATTTTTCTCTAAGAAGGATTCAAACTCAAGATTTGGTGGTGATGGGTGCTCGCTCTTACCACTAGGACATCAAACTATTGTTTAATCATTTTACAAAATTAATAATATATTAACAGAATATATTAAAGTAAATATATATATATATATATATATATATATATATATATATATATATATATATATATATATATATATATATATATATATATATATATATATATATATATATATATATATATATATATATATATATATATATATATATATATATATATATATATATATATATATATATATATATATATATATATATATATATATATATATATATATATATATATATATATATATATATATATATATATATATATATATATATATAACTGAAATTATGTTAAATTGATAAACTGAAATTATTTAATATAAATTATTAAATTAATAAACTGAAATTGTTAAATAGAAATTATTTTGACAATTTATTAAATTTAGTTTATTATTAATAATAAACTAAAACTATTAAATAAAAAATATTTAATAAACTGAAATTAATAAACTAAAATTATTAAACTGAAACTATTAAATCAAAATTATTTATTAAACTGAAATTAATAAACCAAAATTATTAAATAGAAAATAATAATTTATTAATAATTGATTAATTTTATTTTATTATTAAATAAATTCAGTTTATTGAAGAGAAAGAGGAATATGTATTGATAATGTAAAATGTTTTTACATTGTAAATCAATAAGAGAAGTGCATTCCTTCACATCACATTTTTATTTTTAAAATACTAATATGATATAAAAAATTTAAATTTTTTTATTGATTATATGTGTAATGTTCTTTTATATTGTCTCTGCATTATCTTTAATGATTGCATTTTATTAATTTAAAATAGTTTCAATTTATTACATAATTATGTGATATATGTTTAAAGGGTAATGCTAACTTATGTTTCAAGGGTACAAGTTAAAAAATCTATAAATAAAAAATTTGTATTAGAAAAAGTAGTAAAAGAATTAATTACAAGTTTTTTATAAAATTAATACACAATTTTAAAAAAAAATATTTTTATATTTAGTTCTTAACTTGTGCCCTTAGCATTATCCATGTTTAAATGAAAAATTTTAACAAAAATATTAAGTTTGTCCTAGTGGTACAGGAGTTCAACTCTCATTGAATGCAACATTTTAAATTATTCATCTTTTAAAGTTTTAAAAGTAAAAAAAAAATCTAAAATAATGTTGTGGAATGAAAAATTGAAAACTAATAATTACACGTCAGCATTTACTCCCCATAGCATTTATCCCCTATCCCTACAAATTAAAAATTTGGACCAAAGTACCCCTATATAAATACCTATATTTTTAAAATTTTTACTTTTTCCTTATTTCATTTCAAAGATAGCCAAAGAGAAATTTCATTTTCATTTTAACACCGAAAAATCCAACCAGAAGACTTTCAGTTCTTTCGCTTTCAATACTGAGAACTTAAGAGTAAGTTATTCAATTTGTATTTTTGGAAAATTTGCACTCCGGATAACTTGGGTTATAGTTATTCGGTTCTTATATATTTTACTCTAGATAAATAGTCATTAGGTAATCCAGTTTTGTAATGTTTTCGTAGAACTTAGTTCTCACTTTTCTAGTTTGTGTTTTTTGACTTTTTTTATTTTTATTTATTTTTAATGGCTCGCATTAGAGGCCAGGACGGGAGTATTTATCGATGATATGGTGAAGGACATCAAACTCAATAGCCGACGGATCGAGAGGAAGATCAGATAGCTGCAACTGACCTTCGTCAACTTCATCCAGAGTTCTTCGGAGGGCCGTCCGATACATCTCTTCTGGTGAGGTATCAAGACCACATTGCTCACCATTTTTTGTTCGGCGAAGTAAGTTAATTTATAACATTTTATGTTGAATCAAATTTAATGTTGATTATTTATATTTTATAACATATATTATGAATTATTTCCAGGAGAGAGTTCCGAAGAAAGAATTGAAGATTGTTGCACATGGAAGAAAATTGATCGGATTGGTTATGCACAACCTCCCACCGGTGATAGAGAGATGGTTGTCTGATTATGGTATATCCTTTCTACAGAGAATCAGTTTGTCGAGGATAGATCAAAATTTAGTATCAGCATTTATGGAGAGATGACATCCAGAAAGTTCGTCCTTTCACATGTCATTTGACGAGATGACCATTACTTTAGATGATGTTTCTTGTCTACTTCATTTATCGTGTAGAGGATTTCTGTAACCCTAAAGAAGGTTTCAATGATTATGATGATACTACTCATGCTATTGATTTGTTGGGTGTTTCGTTAGAGGAGGCAACTGAAGAGGTTCATAGTTGTAGAGGTCCTTATTATAGGATGGATTGGTTGAAGCTGATATTTACGCGTCAACAAGCTGAGAGTAGATTTGACTGTACAGCTAGAGATTGGTAGGTTGCACCATTTTTACCGACAAGATCCTTACTCTTATAGAGGCAAAGTATTTATCACTATTTCAAGACTTTCCTGGATGTGGTAGATACTATTAAGGGGCAGTTGCAATTGTCACATTTTACAAATATCTAGAAGATGCTTCCTTTTACAGTTGCAAATAGCTTGAGGAATATGCCTCTCTGCTACAGGCACAAATATTAGCTTATTATAATACTTTTCATTGATAAGATTCAATTTGTGTAAAAGTATTGGATTCATGAGTATTTTCCAACTGTTGGCAAAAGAGGATTTTCTAAGATTGCTTCTATCGTTAGGTCCGCTTCCTAGGGCTATGAAATGAATGTACAAGCAAGGCGCACAGAAGGTTGATGAGCTCATACATGTGTTGGATGGATTGACACCTACTGATGTCATTTGGTGCCCTTTTGAGGAACATAGACAACACCGATCATTTGATGATATATGCTTGTATAAGGGTGGCATGGAATGGTATGGCACGGTTGTTCTATACTTATCTAATAGATGTTTGTGTCAGTTCGGATAGAGGCACTACATACCATCTCCCCCTCCTTATGTTGACACACTTGATATGGATTTTGAGTGGATTGCATATCATGCGAGCGTGATGGATGTGCTCCGTCATCCCACTTTTGCTACCAACTCATATGATGCGGTGGCTGATTACTTAGATTGGTATTACAGGGTGTCACATCCTCATTTGGTACTACCACATCAGGGTGAGGTCAGATAGGCCCTGGTTCCTGTCTATGATGAAGGATCGTCAGATCCGAGGTTATTATATATTTCACACGAGCTTCTTCGTTATTTACATCGTCACAATGCAGAAGAGGATGACGAGGATTTTGCTGAGATCTTTCAAGCACTACGTGTAGCTCAGGGTGGAACGGTACTTCAGGGCGGACCAATGCCTAATGCTGGTGAGGACGATGATGGTTGATGTATTATTTATTATTCAGACTTATGTAGTATTATTCAAATTTATGTACTATTTTCAGAGTTATGTAATATTTTTCATAATTATATTTTTTTATACTTCTTTACTATTTCTAAGAATTCTGCAATATAATCGAAAACATACCATAAAGTCAATATAACATGAATTCAATTGTCAATACAAACCAAAATATAACAATCACATTACAATCATAATTTGACATATTTCAACACTACAGGCGTAAGGTGTTACCACTGTTGTAACCGTCCAACAAATCCTATCATCCAAGAAGTTACATCTAGTGTGCGATACTTCTTCCAATCCAATGTAATATGTTGCAACGAAAATCCTTCATTCATGTTTACATGTTTAGAAAATTAATAAGTAAGACATAAATGGAAGATAAGTAATTAGCACAACGAACATGAATATTTACCTGAACCCAATGATCTTGGTTTACAAAAAAAATGTAGTAAATGGACACATTAGGTGAATGTGACGTCGTCATAGGAAAGAAATTCAAACTAGGATAACCCAATGAGACAAGAATGACGTTATACCGATTTTATATCTCATAACCCATTTCTGGTAATGTCATCCATTTCTCTAGTGGATGAGGACCTAAAGATGATATCATCAAGGATTCTCTCCCTTTTGATAAGCGACATCCAAATAATTTCTCATATAGTCTGCTTCTGGAACCTCTAATTTCATTATCCAAATCACGACAAACCATTTACCAACCATCCTTACCATATCCAAGCAATGATGTAATGACTTTAAACCCACAATTTCCATCACTCTTAACATTAACAATGTCATCAATAAATGGTATGATATGATTTATAAATTGTATAATGTACTTATTAGATGGTTTTTTCTTTGAGGTTTGGGATAGCAGTGAACATGACCTCTTTGAACATTTTTTAGAACTGCTATGTGTTTGATTAACATACTCATGATATGAAGGATCACGATAAACATCATACCCAACAAGTTTCTTCCCTTTTATCTTCACTCCTCCTTTGATTTTTATTTTTTCAGGTAGGGGACACATCCTTGTTGTAGTGGGTAATCAATTTCACACACCCTTCTTTTTAGTGCTCTTTTCCTACAACATCTAATGACCTGAACCTTTTCTACAGTGCATCAATTTCATTGGTCATGTCCACCTCTGATCCATCCTTTGTATCTACTTCTTGATCACCTTCCATGTTGAGCTTCCTCTAATGGATATGAATAACATTAATTGGTATTGGTTCACCACTCAATGAGTATCTCTCTAACTCACAAATACAAGGTAACCCATATACTTTTATACGAGTACATTCACACATTTGGGTGTTTGTACCACCATGTCAACCCTCAACCGCTCTTCAACAATGTGTCTCAAAGCAACTCTTGATACTCATCCACGCAAATTCCCATAAAATGGACTAGTGTGTGCATGCTTAAGTTCATAAAAACTTTTCAGAAATGAAGCTTTAATATTTCCCAATTGCACCTTGATATTGCCATTCTTAGCCTCCCAACATTTTCACATATCACATAAACTGTTCTCCAACATCTGCTTTAGTTTCCAATGCGCAGATTTAACCCTTAAAAAAATCATTATCCTTAATATTAAGATAAAAAAAACTATGATTAAAATCAAATAACATACCTATTAGTCGTGGTGTTACCCAAATACAACACTTTATTGATCCAAGCTTCAACAAATCTATGTCAGTGAGGCGTCAACCATGTGTCTTTCACATAATTAAAAAAATGGTCTAAAATCCACCTGGTGTGCTCAAGTTGTTGCAATTGTTGATGATACTCCACCTCATCATTAGCCCTTACAAGTTCATACCATAACTTCTCTATCGCCTCTCGCATATCATTCACAACATACTCCTTGCACTTCACTTTCACATTTTTGTTGATGTGAAATCGAAAAGCAAATTAATTATCCTTGGAAATACTGTTTCAATTGCTTTCACAAAAAAATATCTCTATCCGTTAAAATCACTTGTGACCATAATCCTTTCTTAGTGAACAACTGTTTCAACTTATCCAATACCCAACAAAAATTCTCTGTTTCCACCTATATCACAACCAAATATAACTTTGTCACTTCTTTCTCTCTTGACAGTTTTGGTGTCCGAACGAGTTATTATAACAATAACTCTATTCCTGATTCCAACCCCCCTAATCCACCTATTCGCCTTTTTCTCGTGTATCAAATTTTTCTGTATGTTGAGAATATCTCAATCGTATCTACACATGTCTATTTTTTTTATCACATATCATTAAAGGAATATTCATACCTGCTAAACATAAGTTTGACAAAAATTAATAAAATTAAAAAAAAAAAAGTGTTTCGAATCTCTTATAATTAAGAAATCCGGTTACTAAAAAAACAACGAAACTCTTAGTTATAAGTTATCCAAAACTTAAAAAACACAAACCGGAAAACACATGTTAAAGTTATATAGATTAATAATGCGAACCGAATAACTAATCAACAAGTTATCTGGTATGGTAATTTTAAAAATCGGAGAGCATTAGTTTAAATTTTTCGATTTGAATAAAAAACATACTGGATTTGTTTACATCAAGTTATTCAGTTAGCGTTGAAAGGTTCACAACAATAACTTTTGAATGACATGCTGAATAGTAAAAAGTAAAAAAATAAAAATGAGATTAAGAAAGATAAATTTCAAATATTTGTAAAATGTTGGAGTAAAAGAATAAGTATGGAGATATAGGATAAAATTTTCATATTAGTATTAATAAAGAAAATGGTCAATCACATTTTAAAAATACTATTAATCTCATTAGTTTTTTTTCTTAACCACATCCTACGTGTTTCTTTTTTCTGGATTTCTTTTATAAGTGTCCATATCTTAATTCTGAAATAAATTATACTTTCATAAAATGATTTGTGTACCCACACTTATTCATAAAAATGTTATAATTCTTTCTTAATTTTCACTGAATTCAAACAACAACGCATTTGTCATTGCTCATTTTAACATTATATTCAATGTTATGTTTACACCAAAAATATTCACTACATTGATGTACTGCTTATTAATACCGTGAACAATGAAGAACAATATATGAACAGTGTAGAACAGTACATAAACAATGTTATATGAACAGTACATGCATATATGAACAATAACGTGAACAATGTTTACATACAGTATATTAACATTGACCTTTTAATAATGAATAAAGTTGATTAATAAAATGTAAAAAATTAATTAATAAAGTGACGAAGTTGTTTAATACACGTTCAAATATTAAAAATAATTTTTAGTAGTAAATCAAAGTTGATTAATAAAAAATAAAAATTTGGTTAATAAATTTATAGAGTTGGTTAATAAATATCAAGATATTAAAAATAATTTTAAACAGTCAACAAAATTAGTTAATATAATATAAAATATTAGTTAATAAAATTATAAAATTGATTAATTATTTTTTAATAAAAAATATTATTATAAACCTCAGGCTTTTATAAAAAAAATAAAAAAATAATTGAGTCAATTGTGTAATACAATTTAATACAATCATATACTTTTATTTGGGCTTTGATTAAGACTTTGCATAGAGAAAACTAACCTAGGCAGGCTTATCATTTCAATTATAATTGAGTCAATTTTTTAGAGAGTTAATTCTAATATAAAAGTAAATAACTAATTTGACATATCTATTTGACTTGCTAACTATCTTTGATTCATCTGTACATCATGTTACATATCATGGTAAGTGAGCATCTCTTAATAGTTGAGAGGATGGAAAAAAAAATACTACCTAAACAGCCAATTTAATGATTAGTAACACAATTCTTTGTAACACTTCATACTAAAATATGCATGCACACGCTTGCATGTGTGGTAATTACCATATCTACTTTTGGTTATAAAAAAAAATTATTTGGCAATTTATTTTATATATATATATATATATATATATATATATATATATATATATATATATATATATATATATATATATATATATATAATCCTTTGAAGGTGATGCATGTGATCTCAGCATTAATTAGTCAAAAAGCACCGAATATGTAGTGATATTACTAGCATACATGGTAGATGTTAGCTAAATGGTGGATGGTAATTTAAAACTAGACCGAGAGCATATTACTTATCTAATAAATATATTTAAGGACCTACAAACCCTAAACATGATAAAGGAAAGAGGAAGAAAAAGGAAATTAATTAAGACTTGAATACAAATAATATTTGGATCATTTTCATGGTTGGGACTTAGTGGCTTAATTTATGGTGGAATTTTCTATTTAGAAATTTGTCATCTTTCATAAAGAAGTAAGTGATGAACAATGTCATCAAAATTTGACTTAAAAACAGCTATTAGTGAAAGCAACTATTAACATGAATTTTCTCTCACATTCTTCATATGGCTAAACAAAACCAAATGGCTAATATAACCCTGATTGCCTTTGTTAAGCTCTATACTTGATGAGTCACTAATCACTTCTTTGTTTTTTGTTCAAGTGTATCTTTCGGATATGAAAGTGATGTGTAATTTTATAATTTTATTGGATTGAATTTTACGAGCATTAATTATAGGATAGAAGACACTGGGATACCATTTTCTCTTTAAGTGAAACTTTTGTCAACCAAATCACACCATACTAAAGAATTATAAAAAGTTAAAGATGATATATTTTTTTTTGTGTGTGGACACACATTCTAGGTACTTTCAAGATAAAAAATTAATTCCTTGAAATAAGAATATTTAAAGGGGTTGATTATTCTTCCTCTTAATAGTAAGATATAATTTCAGATGTTTTTTTTTAGTTTGAAAATGTTAGTGATAAATTACTTAGTCAGGAAAGAATGAGAGTGTCACAAAGAATTTGGAGAATGAAAAATAAATTGTAATATGTAATTTAACTATATAAATATATTTATATATAAGTAATTATTTGTATCTCAAATAATTAACCTAACAAACTAAACTTGTATAAGATACCTTTTTATAATCTAAGTAGTTAATCTCAAACTAATTATAATCAATTTGAACTATTCGTAATTTTTTCTCTAAATCAGAAATGTATCGATCTTCACTCCTTGGTGAAAACGCCGACCACTTGTGCTTCACTCGAGCAATGTCTTACCTCAAGTTCATCTTGATTTACCTTTTCCTCAGGAAGTGAAATATAGCTTTAATGTGCTTACTTCTTTCATGCAGAACTGAATTTCTTGCAAGATTAATGGTTGACTTATTGTCGATCTGCATCACCAGTGGTCTGTTTACTCTGACCTTCATCCCATCCAGATTGCTTGATAGTCATCATAGGATCATGCTATATACTAAGTCTCAGATGATGATAATGCCACCACAAGTTGCTTTTTCTAGCACCATGACATTGGGGCACCAAATACTTGAAAGAAATAGTCAGTTGTGCTTCTTCTATCATCGTTATATCCACACCAATCAACATCTAAATAGTAATTGATCACAACTTCTTTTCCTTCAAAATCCTATAGAAACAGGATTCCAAAAATTAGTGGAATTTTCATGTGTGTTGACAATTCGACTAGCTCTTACGTAATGTTTCTTTCAATGGCTTGTAACTCTTCGACCATAGATGTCATCCATTGTTATCTTTAAGGCCTCACTATAGTTGATTAGTTCAACACTTGCAAGTAAATAAAAATGAACCAAGTATCCATCTGGTGTGACTTCATCATCACCAACCACTACACAGTCTTGAAGTCTTGCTAGGATAACTCTGGTTCTTTGAGGTCTTTGCTTTGTGCCTGCCACACCCTCATGATTTTCTCCTTTGATAGTTATAACTCCGGTAACTACTAGGAGGTCATTAATTGGAACCTCATCATGATCATTACTTTCTTCATCAAAGGTAAAAACTCATTAATGGTTTGTTGGTTGCATCATTTGAGTCCCAGTTCCAAGCAGAGTTCTCATCAATAACAATGTCTCGACTCACTAAAATATTACCATTTATTGGATTAAATAGCCTGTATGCTGAAGTCTTATGATATCTTACCAGAATCATATGTTCACTCTTACCATCAAGCTTTCTTCTCCTTGCATCAGGAACATGCTTGTAGCAGATAGAGCCAAACACCTTCATATGACTCACTGATGTTATTTTGCCACTACACACTTCTCCAAGAACCTTGTTTTTCAGTATCTTGGTAGGGAACTTGTTCAATATATAGACAGTAGTGGTGACTGCTTCACCTCATAGGAATTTTGGCAGGTTCTTTTGCTTCAACATGCATCTAGCCATATCCAATATGGTCATACATCTTCTTTTTGCTATTCCATTATGTTGAAGTGTGTAGGGAGCAGTTACCTCATGATAATACCATATTTCACAAATATTTCCTCAAATAACTTGGATTTGTATTCACCACCTTCATCTGTCTTTAGAACCGCGATCTTCTTTTCACTCTGGTTTTCGAAAAGTATTTTGAATCTCTTAAAGATTGAAAATAATTCATCTTTGCGCTTAATCACATAGATCCAAAGTTTTCAATTATACTCATCAACAAATGAGATAAAGTATTTGTTTCCATCAATGGTATGATCCTAAAAAAGGCCACACACATCTGAATATACTACTTCTAGTATGCAAAAGGACCTCATTGGCACAATTTGGATTGCTTCCCTAACAAAAAACCTTCACGGAGCTTCTGAGGCATGATAAGACTTGGTATATCAGTTACGATATCTTGATTAATCAGTTTATTTAGTGACCCAAAATTAAAATGGACAAACCTCAAGTGTCACAACTAACTATGCTTATGGTCAACAACCGCGTTCAAGCATTGTACCTCAGTCGAATAAATCATGGTCTTAAATGTTCTATTCTTCAACAACAGATATTTTGAGACCAAATTATTCTGAGCGTCGAATAAGTCGAAAGCTCCATTTTTCATAACCACCGAGAAACTTTTTTCGACCAGTTGTCCAACCCCTAGCAAATTGCAATTCATTCCAGGTACATAAAGTACATATTCGATCATGGTATTTTCTCCATTTCTCCTTAGACTAACTATATTTTCTACACCTTCTGCTTGTAATGAAAAACTATCTACAAGCCCGACCTTGCACTTCTTTGACTCATCAAAATCTGCTAACCAAACTTTTCTACCATTCATGTGGTTCGAGTAGCATATGTCGAGGAATCAAATCTTGGAGTCGTCATGCTCATCTAAAATTGCAGTCATAAACATCATAGTTTTATAATCATCTGAACCTTCATGTGAAAAGTTTTCTCATTAGACATTCTTTTCTTTTGAAGAACATTTGCTGCCTTTCTTATATCAGCACATCTTGGCCAAATAACCCCACTTTTCACAGTTGTAACACTTCACGTTCTTCTTCTCAAGTTTTTCTTTATGATTCAAGGTTCCTTCTCCTCTTTTGGAGGATTCAGAAGTCCTCTCATCATTCTTTTGCTTGTGAGAATGCAGGTAAGAACCCTTCTTGCTTAGGGACTTTTCACCTTTCCCTGTAAACCTAGAACCTTCATGTTTCTTCCATGATTAAACCTAGAAATTGAAGGTGTGGGAAATACACAAGAAAGGGGGGGTTTGAATTGGGTATTTACTCTCTTAAAATTTTTTCTTATTTTCCTCCTGTTACTTTCCTTCTTCTTCACTTGTTGCTTCTAGAGATTGCATTACGGAAGCATAAATAATAAAGCACAACACAAGTAAAGAACACATGATATATCCTGGTTCACTTGAGCAACTCTCAAGCTAATCCAGTCCACCCTTCCAAGGTGATTTTGCCTCTCTCAAGAAAGGACTTAATCCATTATAACCAAACTGATTACAGTTGCACAAGCTAACTGCAAGTGACTAACAAATGAACAATGACACGTTCAGGGATCCAACTGGATATAACATTCATTGACACAAATGACTACTGTCACTTGTCATCTCAAGTATCTTCATCTTCACAAGATCACTTGAGGAACCACTTAATTCTAAAATGAATTTGTGTTGCCGGAGATTACATGAGTGCTTCTTAACAAGAAGATTACTCATAATTAAGTACCTAGCAAGTATTGAGCAACAACTCCTTGCTTTCTAATATAGAAACTAAAGGTGAGATAATACTTAGAAGGGGGGGTTGAATAAGTATGAAAGATTAAAACTTAGAATTAAAACTCAAGTATTTTTATCCTGGTTCGTTGAACTCGACTACTCCAGTCCACTCTTTCTAGAGTGATTTGCCTTTCTCAATCAAGGACTTAATCCACTATTAAATCAAACAGATTACAATAGTAACACCTAAGAACAACTGTTCTTAGTCTTCTCAAGAGCTACTGATCCCAACTGGATCCTCTTAAGGAAATCTTTTACAATCAATGTAAAACTAATACAAGAGTAAGAATGCTTCTAAAAAGCTATTATCACAACTGTGATATTTCTCTTAAGTTTAAGAACAATGAAATAAATTGTAGAATGAATATAAAAGTATGAGAGCTTGAATGTTTTTGTTTCTTTTTAATGCCAACGTCAACTGAAGAATTTGGTGGAGTCTTGCTTTTATAGGCAGCTGATCCAAGGTGAGCTGCACGTTGAGAAGAGTGTCCAAAAGGTTTGAGTCTTTTTGTCTTCACATCAAGTGACCTTTCCTAGAAGAAGAAAGCACAGAAAAATTCTTTTTGTCTGTGTTCTTGTGTCTAGCATAAATAAGGAAAGAGACGTTTGATTTACTCCAACGGATATAATCTTTGAATATTTCTTCTTCAGTTTTCAGCAAATTCATTAGAGTCTAATTGGGTCAGAGTCTTCTAATGATGATCAGAGTTTTGCTGAATCAGAGTCTTCTGCAGCAGGTGTGCTTTCAGCGTGTTTAAGATCAGAGCATATTTGAGACAGAACTTCAGTACTGGCAGCTTTAGTACTTTCAGAGTCTTCTGTAGAAACTATGCTTTGAAAAGCTCTTCATAAAATATTCTTCTTCACTTCAGATGCTTCTTACTAGCTTCAGATTCTTCTGAGCTTCTGCTTCAGATCCTTCTGGAACTTCTGCTTCAGAATCTTCTGGAGGCTACGCTCAGAATCTTCTGTTGGCAGCAATAAGAATCTTCTAATGTATGCATCTGGCGCTACAGAGTCTAGCTAATTTCTTGTGTTTAATTCTGATTTGCTTATGGAGTGTTAATTTCTTTACTATCTGCAGTAAAAACTCTCAAGCAAATTTTAGAGTATATAATTCTTAAATACAAAATTTCATAATAGTTATTATCAAAACATAGAGATATTATTAAGAACCAATTTGTGTTCTAACAATCTCCCCCTTTTTGATGATGACAAAAACATCAGAAATTTTGTTTAATTGAGAATATTAAAATTATAACTCCCCCTGAGATGATGAATCTCCCCCTGAGTTAAATACAGATAAGGAATAGAAACTTCCCTTTTGTCTTGAGTAATTTTTAGAGTTAGATCTTGATTGTTCTTTTAACATTTGAAAGTCAGAGTGTCTTGCAGATTTAAGATTCAGAGTTTGATAATAGTCAAATGATATGAGAGACTCAGAGTATCTTTTATAGAGTGTACTTATCAAATGTTCTGAAATACTTCAAATTAAATGTTAGATAGAATAGATATGTCTGAAGTTTCATTCTAGTGAAGTTAAATTAAACAGTTCAGATCTATATTTTCTCCCCCTTTTTTGTCATAAGCAAAAAGTAAAAACTTTAAAGAGACAAATAAAAGGAAACAGTAAATGAGAGAATTTAGTGGAGAAAACTTTGATTCATTCAATGAGGTCATATCAATAATACATGCATCAGAAGATATATCAAGAAGTACATAAGCAAACATCAGATGCAAAAACATCAAAATGAAAAAAAATAAAAATCTAAGAGTGTTTTGACAAAAGCATCTTCAATAGATCTGTGATCTCAGAGGAGGACTACTCTTGCTTTGACATCCACTTTGCCATAGTCTCATTCTTCTGATCTTGCTTTGACATCCACTTTGTCATGTCTTCAGATTTCTTATCCTGTTTTGTCATCCAAGACTTGATCTCTGATTGACCAGCTTCCAGAGCAGCAATTTTATCCTCAAAATCTGGATGTTCTTTCTTTGACTCAGATGAAGAGGGATGATTATGTTTTGGAGCTTGAACAGAGTCAATTTCCATGGGAGTCTCAGAACTTGGAGCAGTAGAGCCAGAAGGATGTTCTATCAGAGTCATGGCCATAGGATTGTCTGCAGATGCAGATGTAGATGCAGTATTCTCTTCTGATGATGGAGGAGCATCTGTAAGAAGTAGTGGTCCAGATCTCTTGACAGTCCATAACAACTTTCTTGCAGCTTCAGCAAAGCTGAGCTTCGCATCATCAGAACATATGTTCTTTAGATTTGATGCTACAGTGTTGAATCTGCTGATGAATCCATTCCAGATGACATCAGATTCTTGGGCATCCATTGTGGCTGAACACTTCTTATGTACAGTACCTAAATACAATTGTATTTCTTGCAAAAAGGATTGAAATAAATGATTAACATTAAGTCTAGGCTTGGGATGTAACAGAGTCTCTAGTGTTATTGGTTTTGGTTGGGGAGTGGGTGGAAAAATGGATTTATTAATGGAAATCAGAGGAGGAGGGTAGTAGGGGGAAAATGGAATCTCAGATGATTTTTCTGGTTTTGACCTTTTTAGAGCATTTGTTAAACATGGTTTGGCATTTGGATTATTAGAAACAACATAAAAGTGTTGATCAGTGTAAGGTTGGAAAGCAGATTTTGCAGGTTTATTAAAAGCAACAGATTTATCAGATGATACAGGTTTAGCTGAAGTAGCAGCTTTGGCAGATTTAGCAGAATAAGGTATTATTGCTAATGAACCTGCATCTGACATGGATTGAATATATGTGACAAGCACAGATGGAAGGGTTATTGTGAGTTTGGGTTTCAGAGGGGTGATAGGGTCAGATGGTTCAACTCTGTCATAAAAATCTTTGAGTTTGAAACCATATGCCAGATTGTGAAATAAGGATGAAACTTGTGCACAAGAGATAAATGATCTTGGGTTAGATGTTTGGTTAGGATTCGGGATCAGGATTTCAGATGCTGGATTAGGTGTGGGAGTAGGATCTGGAATTGAAGCTTTAGAAGGTATAGTGGGTTCTGGTTGGTTTACCTCAGAGTCTCTATGAGATGGAGAGATTAGGAAATCTGGGTGAATGTCAGATTTTGAGGAGTTTGATGAGGTGGTTGGTGTGCAGGAGGTAGAAGACACTTGAAACACAGTTTTTAGTGGTGTGACATCAAGAACTTCTGTCTCAGGAATGTTGGGTTCAGAAGGATTGGTTGATTCTGAAGGAATTTCAGAAGGTTTTGATGAGGGTGGATCAGATGAAATTTTTATTGGTTCAGATGATTTGGATGATGGATTATCTGATGGTGGTTGTTTCTGAGGTTCAGATGATTTTTGTGGTTGTTAATGTGCAGAGTCCTTTTCTTGTATAGGTTCAGAGTGTTTTTCTGTTTGTTTTTCTTGTGGGTGCTTTTGTTGTTCAGATGGCTTTTGTTTAAATGGTTTAGAGGGTTTTTGTTGAGTAGATGGTTTTGTTGTTTGTTGTTGTTCTGTGGGTTGTTTTTATGATGGTTGTTTCTGTGGTATAGATTGTTTGATTTGAATTTTTGGTTGAGTTGATTGTGGTACAGAGACTTTTGGAGTTTGAATTGTTTTTGTTGTTATTGGTGTTGGAACAGATGATTTTTCTGGTGAAATGGAAATTGGATTAGAAGATTTTTGTGGTGATGGGGTAGAAACATGGGGTGGAGCAGTAACAAATATATTTTGTGTAGAGGGTGGTTTTGGAATAGACTTAATATTAGAATCATTTATAACAATAGATTTTACAGAAGATACAGAAGTTTTAGTACCTTTGATCTTTATTCTTTTGGTTTGTACATAGGGAGTGGTGCCAGATTCTTTCCTCTTTAACAGCTTCTGAGGATTCTCAGCAATCTTGATCTTCTTCTGAACAGGTGCAGCGTCTGCTTCTGGCTGAGTCCTCTTTCTTTGTGGTTGTTGTTCTTCTTCTTCTACAACAGGCAGTGGTTGTCTTGCTAGCTGTATAATGTTTGCAGGAACATGCTTTCCTTCTTTCTTGCACTCATCAATATACATTACAACAATGTGCCTTGGTTCTTCAGCATAGAACAAAGGGTAATCATCTATAGGAGTTCTCTTCTTACTCAGTTCAAAAATATTTAGCTTCTTGGGAGCTGTTGTGAGTTCATCCACTATTTTAAGTCTCTGAAGACTTTTGGCATTCGGAGGCTTTCCCAAGATGAATTCCAATTCCTCTGTAACTCCAGCAGCGTACAGAGCTGTAACTAGTCCATTTTCAGTTAAAAGATCAGAGATTAACCTTCCAAAAGGAATCCAGGTTCTGATCTTCTGTCCTTTTTCCTTCACATACTCTCTAGAGGCATTTATATGATTCCAAAGATGCATAAAGAGAATATATGGAAGATCTACCTTGGTGCTCTGACTAAGGCAGTACATAAAATAAAGCTGTTCATTATTGACATAGTCTGGAGAGTTTGTTGACTTCCTATAATGAATGCATCCCATGAAGATCTTGGCCCAGATCTTGTAGTCAGGCTTCAGATCCTTGAACTTGTTAGAAGCTTGACCAGCAGTCATCACTTCTTCATACACTTCATCCATATCCACACGCCCAACTGGCAAGTGTGAAACTCCATCTGTTTCCTCATAGCCAATAAGTTTTTTGATCAGATCTTCTGTTATGATAATCTCTTTGCCCAGAACAGAGGATAAGATAAACTTAGGGTAAACTGAGGCGTGGATCCAGATCTCTTTCACAAGAAGGGGGTAAACTGGTCCAAACAGTCTATCAAAATATTTCACCCATCCTTGAGCACCTATGATTGAACGAAACTCAAAACCATTCTCTGCAAGTGAATCAAATTCCACCATTGATTCACACAGAACTTCCAGCTTTTCAACAGGGGTTAACAATGTTCTTTTTGGTGAAGAGTAAGGAGTAACACCCATGTTAGCAGAGGTAACTGCAACCATTGAAGATTGAAACTGTGCAGCAGTTGATGATGAAGTTGCCATTGAAGATGGTTTTGTCACACGCTTAGGGTTTTTATGCAGAGAGAAGAGAAGATGAAAATGCATAAAATTTCTGAGATGTGAAAAGTGTGAATGTGAAGAGAGGAGATGTATTTATACTAAAACAAGTAGGCATACAAACAGTCAGAATTTTGCACGTTTGAATCAGGCATTAAATGAAAAGAATAAAAATCATTTCAAGCATTTATTGCTTCTGACAAATTGGGGGGAAAATCAAGATTTTCACTATTCAAACTTCACCTCAAACGTCTCTTCAGTGGTGTACACGCCACCTTTGCAGAATTGGAGTGACACGTGTTTGCTTGCATGTGTTCTGAATTCTCTTGAGAAATGAAACGTTAACCAACGTTCAGATCCTCTAAGGATTGTTAGTTCAGAGTTTCACAAAACAAGTTAATAAAATAAATAAGCAATCAGAAGAAATACTTCAGAGCATTAGGCATTTTTGCATCTGTAAAAATTTCCTTCTGACAAATATCATTCTGGACAAAAATCCATACCAATATTTTTCAGAATAAATTTGAATCTATCTTCACCAAGGGGTTTTGTAAAAATATCTGCCCATTGATGTTCTGTATCAACAAAGGCTAAATTTATGATTCCCTTCTGAACATAGTCTCTGATGAAATGATGCTTAATTTCTATATGTTTTGCCTTAGAGTGTAAAATGGGGTTTTTAGACAAACATATAGCAGAAGTATTATCATAGAAGATAGAAATGTTACTTTCAAATATTTGATAATCTTCTAGCTGACTTTTCATCCAGAGCATCTGCGTGCTACATCCAGCAGTAGCAATATATTCTGCCTCTGTGGTTGAAAGTGCAATTGTGGGTTGCTTCTTGCTGTACCAAGAGATAAGAGTTCTTCCTAGAAATTGACAACTTCCAGAAGTACTTTTTCTTTCCACTCTGTCTCCAGCGTAGCCAGCATCACAGAGTCCAACTAATTTGAGCTTATCAGATTTTCTGTAACACAAACCCACATTAGAAGTACCTTTCAGATACCTTAGAATCCTCTTGACAGCTGTCAAGTGTGATTCTCTAGGATCTGATTGGAATCTAGCACACAAGCATACACTGAACAATATGTCAGGTCTAGAAGCAGTTAAATAAAGAAGAGATCCAATCATACCTTTGTAGAGCTTCTGGTCTACTTTCTTACTTACCTCTTCCTTGCCAAGTGAGCTAGTTGGATGCACGGGAGTCTTTGCCAGCTTACTATCAGTCATGTTAAATTTCTTCAGAAGTTCTTTAACATATTTGGTCTGATGTATGTAAGTGCACTCTGGAGTTTGATTGACTTGGATTCCTAGAAAGAATCTGAGTTCTCCCATCATGCTCATTTCAAATTCTGCCTGCATACATGTAGCAAACTCCTTTCCCAGCATAGTATTGGTAGATCCAAATATTATATCATCCACATAAATTTGACAAATTAGAAGATCTTTCTTAATTGATTTACAAAAGAGTGTTGTGTCCACTTTGCCTCTGATGAAATTTTTCTCCAGAAGAAAATTGCTCAATCTCTCATACCAAGCTCTGGGAGCTTGTTTTAAACCATATAGAGATTTCTTTAGTTTGAAAACATGATCTGGAAATTTTTCATTTTCAAAACCAGGAGGTTGGTGGACATAAACTTCTTCTTCTATAATACCATTAAGAAAGGCACTTTTAACATCCATCTGATACAGAGTGATGTTATTTTGTGCAGCAAATGAAATAAGAAGGCGTATAGATTCTAACCTTGCCATTGGAGCATAAGTTTCAGTGTAATCAATACCTTCTTGTTGACTGTACCCTTGAGCAACAAGCCTTGCCTTATTTCTTTCAACTTCTCCTTTCTCATTCAGCTTATTTTTGAAGACCCATTTTGTTCCAATTATATTGAATCCTTATAGTCTTTGAACTAGATCCCATACATCATTTCTGGTGAATTGATTTAGCTCTTCTTGCATGGCAATAATCCAATCATTGTCTTGCAGAGCTTCATCTACAAAAGATGGTTCAATTTCTGACACCAGTCAAAATAATGATGCTTCAGATGATCTTAGAAAGGATCTTGTTCTGATGGGATCATCCTTCTTTCCAATAATGACATTCTCTAGATGAGAAGCTTTAATCCTGGATGATGATCCTCTAACAGTTGATTCTTCAGAAATGTTTAGATTGTTCATCTGAGAAGTTAAAGGAATAGCATCTGGCGTTTCTTCTGGTTCCTTCACTAGAACTTTGTCTGCTACTGGGACTTCAGAGTCAGTGAAGACTACTTCTCTATCTGCAGAATTTTCAACCTGCTTTGGCTTTTCAGAGCCAAGCTTATCATCAAATCTGACATGAATAGATTCTTCCACAATCTGTGTCTCAGTGTTGTATACTCTGTAGCCTTTAGAGCGTTTAGAATATCCAAGCATGAAACACTTATGTGCTTTGGAATCAAACTTGTTCAGATTTTCCTATAGCAAATACATCCAAAAGGATGAAAATATGAAATGTTGGGCTTTCTGTTCTTCCACAGTTCATATGGAGTCTTTTTCAGAAGAGGTCTTACAGACACTCTGTTCTGAATGTAACAGGTTGTGTTGATTGCTTCTGCCCAAAAGTGTTTTGCCAGATTTGTCTCATTGATCATGGTTCTGGCCATTTCTTGCAGAGTTCTGTTTTTCCTCTCTACAACCCCATTTTGTTGTGGAGTTCTAGGACAGGAAAAATCATGAGCAATGCCATTTTCATTAAAAAAATTTCAAAATATTTATTTTCAAATTCACCACCATGATCACTTCTGACTTTTATAATTTTGAAATCTTTTTCATTCTGGACTTGCTTGCAGAAGTCAAAGAACACAGAATGTGACTCATCCTTGTGTTTTAAGAACTTTACCCATGTCCATCTACTATAGTCATCAACAATGACTAATCCATACTTCTTGCCTATGATGGATGCAGTTTTCACTGGTCCAAACAGATCAATATGAAGTAATTCTAGTGGTCTGGAAGTAGAAACAACTTTTTTTGATTTAAAAGATGATTTTGAAAACTTCTCTTTTTGGCATGCTTCACAAAGAGCATCTGAAGTGAACTTCAGATTAGGGAGTCCTCTGACAAGATTAAGTTTATTAATCTGAGATATACGTCTCATATTAATATGGCCAAATCTTCTGTGCCAGACCCATTGCTCTTCATTAACAGACAAGAGGCATTTAACATTTTGAACTTTAAGTTCTGAAAGATTTATTTTATAAATGTTATTTTTCCTCTTACCACTAAATAGGATAGAGCCATCCTTTTGACTAATAGCTTTACAATATTTTTGATTAAAGGTAATATCATAACCATTGTCACTTAATTGACTTATGGACAATAAGTTATGCTTTAACCCTTCAACAAGTAAAACATTAGTAATAGAGGGAAGTTTACCATTTCCAATAGTTCCAGATCCAATGATCTTGCCCTTCTGGTTCCCTCCAAACTTCACATCACCTCCAGATCTAAGTTCCAGGCTTTGGAACATAGACTTTTCTCCTGTCATGTGTCGTGAGCATCCAGAGTCCAGGTACCATGATTGGCGTCCTGACCTTGCTGCTAAGAACATCTGCAACAGGAATTATTTTACTTTTAGGTACCCAGATCTTCTTGGGTCCTTTAGGGTTAGTTGGTTTGTAGGTTTGTCTAAACTTCTGTTTTTCAACATAATGTTTATTCTGACTTGCCTTGGGTTTAAACACATAAGTATTCTTCTCAGAGCTTGTGTGTTTAATGTCATTTAAGTGACCAAACTTAAATTGAGAGTACAGAGGTGTCTTCTTGATGAAGAGTTTGTGAACAGATTTTGGATTACTTCCAGAGGAAGATTCATATCCAATACCTCTTCTGTTGTTCCCACTAACACTATAGATCATAGAAGCCATCTTGCTTCTGTCTATGCTCTTAGTAAGGAATCTCTGAAAGCTAGAGTCATATTTTTCTAAAATGTTTTCACATGACTTAGCTTCAGATTCAGATTCTTGTTGAGTTATTTCAAAGTCATTTTTGATTTTCAGATTAATTTCTTTTTGCTCAACAAGTTCTGTCTTCAGAAGATCAATCTCAGATTCAAGACTGCTTTTCAGCTTCTTGTATTTAAGTTTGATATTGTTATAGCTTTTCATAACTTCTGATAAAACTTTGACAAGTTCTTCTTTAGTAAGTTTAGCCATTACCTCTTCAGCATCATCGTCAGATTCAGAATCAGATTCAGATCCTGAAGTTCCTTCTTCCTGATCTTCTATGCTGGCCATCAGTGCAACATTAGCACATTCTTCTTTTGATTCAGAAGATGATTCAGATTCATCTGAGTCATCCCATGTTGCCATCAGAACCTTCTTCTTTTTGTTAAACTTCTTCTTGGGTTTTTCTCCTTGAAGTTTGGGGCAATCATTCTTGTAATGCCCAGGTTCTTTGCACTCATAGCATACAACTTCTTTCTTGCCATATCTTCTGTGCCCAGAAGATTCCTTTCTATGATTAGATTTTCTAAAGTTGTTGAACTTCTTTTCCTTGTGCTTCCAGAGTCTGTTGATCCTTCTGGACAGCATGGATAACTCATCTTCTTCTTCAGAAGAAGATCCTTCAGAGCTTTCTTCAATAACCTGCAAAGCTTTAGCAGATTTATTAGATTTTAAAGCAATAGATTTACCTTTCTCTTTCTTCTGAGGTTCATCTTCCTCAAGCTCAATTTCATGGCTCCTTAGTGAGCTGATGAGTTCTTCTAAAGAGATCTTGTTCAGATCTTTAGCCATCTTCAAGGCAGTCACCATTGGTCTCCATCTGGTAGGTAGACTTCTGATGATTTTCTTTACATGATCTGATGTGGAGTATCCCTTGTCCAGAACCTTTAGACCAGCTGTGAGGATCTGAAATCTGGAGAATATAGCTTCAACAGATTCAGAGTCTTCCATCTTGAAGGCTTCATACTTCTGGATCAGAGCCCGAGCCTCTGTCTCCTTGACTTGAGAGTTTCCCTCATGAGTCATCTTTAAGGATTCAAACATGTCAAATGTAGTTTCCCTGTTTGTAATTTTTTCATACTCAGTATGAGATATTGCATTCAACAATATTGTTCTGGCCTTGTGATAATTTCTAAAATCTTTCTTCTGAGCATCTGTCATAGATTTTCTGTCTATCTTCTTGCCATTCCCATCTGTGGGATGAACATATCCATCTATGACCAGATCCCATAAATCAGCATCATATCCAAGGAAAAAACTTTCAATTCTGTCTTTCCAATAATCAAATTTCTCCCCATCAAACATAAGGGGTTTGGTGCTGATTCTGTCCCTTTCTTCATATTTGTTGTTGATGTTAGATGTTGTATTATCAGCCATAGTAACAACTAAATATATATCAAAGTATTTCTCTCTGGATCTTTACTGTTACTGTTAAGTGGTAGCACACACAGAACCGGAGCTCTGATGCCAACTAAAGGTGAGATAATACTTAGAAGGGGGGGTTGAATAAGTATGAAAGATTAAAACTTAGAATTAAAACTCAAGTATTTTTATCCTGGTTCGTTGAACTCAACTACTCCAGTCCACTCTTTCTAGAGTGATTTGCCTTTCTTAATCAAGGACTTAATCCACTATTAAATCAAACAGATTACAATAGTAACACCTAAGAACAACTGTTCTTAGTCTTCTCAAGAGCTACTGATCCCAACTGGATCCTCTTAAGGAAATCTTTTACAATCAATGTAAAACTAATACAAGAGTAAGAATGCTTCTAAAAAGCTATTATCACAACTGTGATATTTCTCTTAAGTTTAAGAACAATGAAATAAATTCTAGAATGAATATAAAAGCATGAGAGCTTGAATGTTTTTGTTTCTTTTTAATGCCAACGTCAACTGAAGAATTTGGTGGAGTCTTGCTTTTATAGGCAGCTGATCCAAGGTGAGCTGCACGTTGAGAAGAGTGTCCAAAAGGTATGAGCCTTTTTGTCTTCACATCAAGTGACCTTTCCTAGAAGAAGAAAGCACAGAAAAATCCTTTTTGTCTGTGTTCTTGTGTCTAGCATAAATAAGGAAAGAGACGTTTGATTTACTCCAACGGATATAATCTTTGAATATTTCTTCTTCAGTTTTCAGCAAATTCATTAGAGTCTAATTGGGTCAGAGTCTTCTAATGATGATCAGAGTCTTGCTGAATCAGAGTCTTCTGCAGCAGGTGTGCTTTCAGCGTGTTTAAGATCGGAGCATATTTGAGACAGAACTTCAGTACTGGCAGCTTTAGTACTTTCAGAGTCTTCTGTAGAAACTATGCTTTGAAAAGCTCTTCATACAATATTCTTCTTCACTTCAGATGCTTCTGACTAGCTTCAGATTCTTCTGAGCTTCTGCTTCAGATCCTTCTGGAACTTCTGCTTCAGAATCTTCTGGAGGCTACGCTCAGAATCTTCTGTTGGCAGCAATTAGAATCTTCTAATGTATGCATCTGGCGCTACAGAGTCTAGCTAATTTCTTGTGTTTAATTCTGATTTGCTTATGGAGTGTTAATTTCTTTACTATCTGCAGTAAAAACTCTCAAGCAAATTTTAGAGTATATAATTCTTAAATACAAAATTTCATAATAGTTATCATCAAAACATAGAGATATTATTAAGAACCAATCTGTGTTCTAACAGAAACTAATCTAAAGATAAATCTCTAAGAGATTATAAGAACAGTAGTTTCCATATTGCTTTGATTTCTAGCTTATTGCATCTTTAATGCATATTTGCTCAGCTAGCTTTCTAACATGTTCTCCAACAATCTAACGACATGCTAACAACAAGCTAAAATTTGAACGTCTCAAATGTTCTTCTTTTATATTACTTCCAAAGGAGTCGTTGTGAGGATAAATATGTCCAAACAGTATTCCAACGGTCATATCTCAACGGGTAGATAAGCACGTGTTGGGTAGCTTTCTTTGTCCTTTTCTTCCAACGTTAATATTTCATATAACAGCTTGGACATATCAGCTTCTGGCTTGTTCTTCTGATGATGTATCTGATGAGTAGTTCCGCAACTACTTTGGTATGAAAGCTTCAACATCAGAGTTGTTTAAGCACATGTTTATCAGATCTAATAGCAGCAGCTTATCTGATGAGTAATACACCTCTGTCTGAGTGAATCTTCTTCTGACACAATCTTCAACTTCAAAATCCAGTCTTCAGCATTCCAAGATCTAAGTTTCCTCTGAAACGGTCTTGAGAATCTTCGTGACTGATTCTTCAGAAATCATGTCTTCAGAATCTTCAGAGTCTTGATCTTCAGAACACGTCTTCAGAGTCTTTCTGCACTTGGTCTTCATAGCCTTCAGCCTTCAGAACTTCAAGTCATCATAGTCTTCAAAGTAGTTCTTCAGAGAACTCACTCTTTAGAGACGCTTGTTAGCTTCCAGATCAGATGCACTTCTCAAAGCAGAATCCACAGGAGCATTGCAACTGCAATATCCAGCGTCCTTGGATCTCTTTGATCGTGATCAGATGCATAAGCAAACTAGCTTCTCCCATAAGCGCTTTATGATACGTCACACATAGTAACTCTCATATTGTATTAGCTGCACACGTTGATGTTGTTTGTTTGATCTTATATATAATTATCATGATCTGCACATAACAAACATTAGAATATAAAATGGTTCTTTCACAAATACTTAATTGTTATCATCAAAACATAGAGATAATCCTGTAGAGACAAATCTTGCTCTTACAATCTCCCCCTTTTTGATGATGACAAAAATATGTATTTTGATAGAACATTTTATACAGGGTAATCACCAAGCATTAACATATTCAGAGTTTCAAGCAACAACTCCCCCTGAATGTGTTAACCTTAAAAATTCTTTTTATGCTTGTTTAGAGACTTTCTCTGATCCCAAGACTCACAAAATAGAAATATTTAAAAAACAAAAAACAAATAGAAGATAAGGAATACTTCACTACGATATAAGAGAGCATAAGTCTTTAGCATCTGGACTAGTTCAGCAGAACTTCCATCTTCAGATCTTTAGAACTTGTTTTCTCTAAACATCGTATTAGAGCCGTATATCTTCAGAGCCTTATAAAGCATTTGCATATTTTTCTTCAAATGATAAGTTCCCCCTGAGTTTCAGACTGGGTGAAAATCAAATATTCTGACTTGTGAACCTTTCTGGGTGAACTCCCCCTGGCTACAATAGGTCAGATATTTAGATCTTCAGAACTCCCCCTGAATCTGATACTAGTTCTTGATTATGAGTCTGAGACCAATTCTTGCTTCAGATTTCATTCATTTGACCTGTCTTTAGAATGCCTAGTGAACTTGTTCAGAGTTCCTCGGTAAAACATTAAACATACAGTTAGTAATAAACACAGTTTATATCAGAATTGATGTTTTGCATTCTCTTTAGGTTATATCAAAATCATTTCTCTTTCTCCCCCTTTTTGACATCATCAAAAAGGTGAGTTTTTCATTAAAAAACAAGATTTGAATTTCTTCTATTTCTCCCTGTTTTATATTCTATTTCGCATTAACAAAGATTTAAATAAGTAGAGTCAAGAAATAAAACCTGATGGCCTCATTCTTATAGGTTGTCATCTTTTCCAGAATTTGTTGAAGCATGTATTGAATATAGTTGTTGAAAAGCAACTGAAGGGTGTGAGAAGATTCTCTTCAGCACAACTTTCTCTGATAACTTATTGATTTCCTTCATGGCTTTCTGATACCAACTCAAGGTGAGAAAAAAATTCTTTTCAGCTCAGCTTTCTCTGACAACTTGTTGATCTTCTTGAATCTCACTAACTTCACGTTCTCAACGTATAAAAGTAGTTTTAGAAGAAGAACCAACTACAACAACTTGCTTATCCTTCTCAGCATCTTCTGCTTCTTGTACCACTCTGACAATTCTTGTTCTGGAATCTTCCTTTGCTAGAATCCTTACTTCTTCAGCAGCTCTCAGCAAGAAGTTTGAAGTTTCTTAATCTTTCTAGCTTTGTCTTCTCTTTCCTTGACCAACTAAACTTCAGCTTCTATTGACTTGACACGTGTCCAGATTCAAATTTTAACCACTTCTGAAAAACATCCCAGAAGGTCTCAATCTCCAAAGGATGAAGGTTCAAAGGTTATAATAATTTCAGAAGTATGAGGGAGTTTTGCATCTGATGGATCAGTAGAGGAATCAGATGATGTTTCATGTTTAGAGGGATTTGCATCATCTGGTTGCATCGTCTGATACCACTTGAGGAGGTGTAGACGTTGATACCAACAGAAGGTGTAGTAATTGATGAAACCATATTCCCTTTTAACAGATCATATGCAGATGATGAGAGGAGCTGTCAGAGACAAAACTTTCACTTTTCAAAAAGCTCATATACCAATTGAAATTTTGAGATCTTCAGGGTTATTCTTTTTATGACATTATACCAATTGAAGATAATGACATTGGCAACTACTCTTCTTTTGATCAGCATCTTTTCAAAGGAAACAGATAAGGAAATTAATTCTTCATCAGATCCTCTGACGATGTTCCATTTTTCTTCTAATCAGATTCATTCCCTCCCAGAGTTCTGCAGTAGTGCTCGCATGATTATTTGAACAAACTATTCATCCAAAGGAGCACTTCAGATCAGAGTCAAAACTTTCTTCCAGAGTTGTTGACTTGATTCTCGGATCCTCTATAGATGCAATGTTGAGTTGAACTCCCAGAGTCTTCTGAATCTTCTGAAACTTAGCTTTACACTCCATGATTAGAGTCTTCTGTAGCTTCCCATTCTGACTTTCTCTTTGATCTTTCTGTTTTTTTTTCAACATCAAAACACTATACTTCAGAAGTGTCAGAGTTTGATTTGACAGAACTACTTCTTATTGAATCTTCTATCCATATCTTCAGATAAACTAAATCTTCAGCTTTGCTTAGATCTTTAGACAACCATCTTTGACACCAAGTGAAGGTAATAACGTTTTGATTCCAACTGAAGGTGTGAGAAAATATGTTCTGATTCTTCAGTCTTAAACATATGATATACTTCAGCTGACTCTTCATCCAGAGCGTCTGATATTTCAACTGGCAGCAGCAGTATATTTTGCTTTTGTAGTAGACAGTGCTATTCATATGTACTTTTGCATTTAACTCTGTCTTCAGCAAAATCAGCATCACAGAACCTACTAAATTAAACTCATTTGATTTTTTGAAACACAGAGCCTCGTTAGTAGTACCTTTCAGATACCTCAGAATTCTCTTAACAACTGTTAAGTGAGATTCTCTAGGATCTGATTGGAATCATGCACATAAATATACTCTAAAAAGAATGTTAGGCTTAGAAACAGTAAAATACAGAAGAGAACAAATCATACCTCTGTATTGCTTCTGATCTACATTTTTACTAACCTCTTCTTTTCCCAGAGTGTACGTTGCATGCATGAGAATCTTAACTGTTTACTCTCTGACAGATTAATCTTCTTTCTGCTACAGTCTTCATCTGAATCAACCTGACTTCTTCAGAAACATATCTTTCTTCTGATGTTTGTTTCATCTAGATCAAGTTTCCAGATTCTTCCTTTGGTCTTCATCTTCTGATAATCTAGATTCTTCCGATACCAATTATCATGCCTCCAGATGACTTGTTTCCAGATGAACTGTTTCTAGATGATTTGCTAGTTTCTCAGTTTAAACATAAGCATCAAAATAAATGTTCTAAGGAAACTTTCTGACAACTTCCATCATAATAATTATACGTTGAAGAGGCGCACTTGATCATTACAAACTATCATCAAACCAAGATGTATTTCCAACATCAATTTGAATGACAGTCTTGTTCTTATCAATCAGCATCAGATCATCTGATGGTTACTTCTTCTACTAATCCACCTTTGGTTTCTGATTCCAAGCTTGCTATCAAATCAAACATGACTTGACTTCTAGCGTCAGTGCTTCACTCTAGAGTACTTGATAACTGATTGAAGTACTAGAGCGTTAGATACATCTTTCCACTAGATAATTTTTCAAGTTCATACATCCACTTAATCTTATGAGATCAGAGGATAGTGAACATCAACGAATACCATCATGTATCACAAGCTTAAAAAAAAATCTTATCTTCCTTTTCTTCAGAAACCTTCAAAACTCATTCTTTAACTTCTGGAGAGGTTTCTGAATCTTCTGCTCTATCTTCTGGAGAGTTTCTCTACAACAAACTTTCTAACCATAACTGTTAGAGTTATGTTAGTTAGTTCTTCTAATCATTGACATTCAGTCTTTGCCCAGAGGAGCTTCATCAACAGACGTTAGCATAAACAAAGACATCAAACCCAGAAGATCTTCATCAACAGAAGATATCAAGCCCATAAGAATTTCTTCAGAGGGTTGGAGATTGATATGGTTCAGATACATAATTCATTTATTTCCAGAATGGATTCTTCAAACTGAGACGTTGCAACTCTGCTTTTCATTTGTTGAGAATGATCACAGAACCCAGAAACAACATCTGATGTAGAATCTTCTAAAAATCACTTCTAATATGATATAGAAACAATACCAGCATATGAAGTAAAATCTTCTAAACTTATATTCAGAGCTGATCTCATACCCTTTGGTTCCATTCTGTAGAGTCTCTATCAACAGATCATCCATCTGATTTCTGAGAGACATCTTCAGAGCACAAATATTCTGATCTTCAGATTAGAGCAACTAACAACCATCAGGTTTCATCTTCTGATATGTTTCCTAGAATTAAATGCAGATCCAGTCTTGATACAATTATCATCAAACTTAGATGCATCAGATGACACAGTCTAAATGACAATTATGATCTTACAATGCTTGATCTAACTTGCAGAGTTAGTTCATCAAGAGGTGACCGTACATTTTCTTCTGAAAAAGATGTCTTCTGACTTATTCATTCTGAATAACACCAGTGACTTAAATCCTTTTACAAACATATTGAATTTCTGATATTAACAACTGATAACATTAAACCAATTACAGTTTGTTCAACTGAGACAACTTCTCAAGTTAACAGAACTTAATTTTCCATGCTACTTTTATAAACATCTCAAAGTTCATCTTTCATTAGATCCCAGATGAGTTAATAACTTCCTTACAAGAACCATCTACAGATTTCTTTGAAACTTTTCAAAGAAAATAGCTTTCAGATGCATTGTATCAGAAGTATCATTTCTTCAAGATTTAAACTTTCTCTAATCTTACTTCTATTCTGTAGACTTCATTATGAAACTCTTATGAATCAAAAACATTAGCCAACAATATTTCTTTATTTACTAAAGATAATTCCCAATGAGCTTTTCATGAGAAATTCAAGAGTGGACTAATTCGTTTCTTGAAAACATCTCATACTCACATAGAAATAATCCTCAGCAAACAAGATTTCTTGCTTTCTGATGATTTGATCTTTGAGTTGATGCGTTGTACCTCCAAACGCATTTTAAGAAGAGCATTCAACATAAAACTTCTTATTTGATGAATCTCTCTTGTCAATTGATTCTTCAATCTTCTTTCAAGCTTAAATGGAAAAGATTTTGTTGTTGAAAACCTTACAAACTTCAAACTTCATATGAATTATTGACTTGCTCAAAATAACCCATTTGATTACAATTTCAGTACACATCTTCATCAAAAACTGATATTTGAATGAAATTGTAAGAGAAGTGAAAAACCACCAGGAGTATTTCTTCACACAACTTTAAGATCTTTTTCTGACATTGTTAGGTGTTTGATATCCATCAATAATAGAACCAGGCTCTGATACCAACTGAAGGTGTGAGAAATACACAAGAAAGGGGGGGGGGGTTGAATTGGGTATTTACTCTCTTAAAACTTTTTCTTATTTTCCTCTTGTTACTTTCCTTCTTCTTCATTTGTTGCTTCTAGAGATTGCATTGCGGAAGCATAAATAATAAAGCACAACACAAGTAAAGAACACATGATATATCCTGGTTCACTTGAGCAACTCTCGAGCTAATCCAGTCCACCCTTCCAAGGTGCTTTCGCCTCTCTCAAGAAAGGACTTAATCCACTATAACCAAACTGATTACAGTTGCACAAGCTAACTGCAAGTGACTAACAAATGAACAATGACACGTTCAGGGATCCAACTGGATATAACGTTCATTGACACAAATGACTACTGTCACTTGTCATCTCAAGTATTCTGATCTTTACAAGATCACTTGAGGAACCACTTAATTCTAAAATGAATTTGTGTTGTCGGAGATTACATGAGTGCTTCTTAACAAGCGGATTACTCCTAATTAAGTACCTAGCAAGTATTGAGCAATAACTCCTTGCTTTCTAATATAGAAACTAATCTAAAGATCAATCTCTAACAGATTATAAGAACAGTAGTTTCCATATTGCTTTGATTTCTAGCTTATTGCATCTTTAATGCATATTTGCTCAGCTGGATTTCTAACATATTCTCCAACAATCTAACGACATGCTAACAACATGCTAACATTTGAATGTCTCAAATGTTCTTCTTTTATATTGCTTCCAAAGGAGTCGTTGGGAGGACAAAGATGTGCAAACAGTATTCCAACGGTCATATCTCAACGGGTAGATAAGCATGTGTTGGGTAGCTTTCTTTGTCCTTTTCTTCCAACGTTAATATTTCATATAACAGCTTAGACAGATCAGCTTCTGGCTTGTTCTTCTGATGATGTATCTGATGAGTAGTTCAACAACTACTTTGGTATGAAAGCTTCAGCATCAGAGTTGTTTAAGCACATGTTTATCAGATTTAATAACGGCAGCTTATCTGATGAGTAATACGCCTTTGTTTGGGTGAATCTTCTTCTGACACAATCTTCAACTTCAGAATCCAGTCTTCAGCATTCCAAGATCTAAGTTTCCTCTGAAACGGTCTTGAGAATCTTCGTGACTGATTCTTCAGAAATCATGTCTTCAGAATCTTGATCTTCAGAACACGTCTTCAGAGTCTTTCTGCACTTGGTCTTCATAGCCTTCAGCCTTCAGAACTTCAAGTCATCATAGTCTTCAAAGTAGTCCTTCAGAGAACTCACTCTTTAGAGACGCTTGTTAGCTTCCAGATCAGATGCACTTCTCAAAGCAGAATCCACAGGAGCATTGCAACTGCAATATCCAGCGTTCTTGGATCTCTCTGATCGTGATCAGATGCATAAGCAAACTAGCTTCTCCCATAAGCGCTTTATGATACGTCACACATAGTAACTCTCATATTGTATTAGTTGCACACGTTGATGTTGTTTGTTTGATCTTATATATAATTATCATGATCTGCACATAACAAACATTAGAACATAAAATGGTTCTTTCATAAATACTTAATTGTTATCATCAAAACATAGAGATAATCCTGTAGAGACAAATCTTGCTCTTATAGCAATCACTAGGAAGTCTACTTCAAAAGGTGTGAAGGGTGTCAAAACCCCCCCATTCTTGAACGACAATAAGATGCAAGTAAAAATAAGGAGCGAATAAACCACTTAAATTAGACATGTTGGCATTTTCCGTTTCCGAACAGGGCTCCAAGATTACATCATCTTCATGCCCTGTACTTGAGAACCTAGTATTCTGATGGAACCTAGAGATATTGCCTGAGTTAAAATATAAGGATACAATATCTTGAACATGGACGCAATTGGCATTCTTCCTTTCCATCAATTTTTGATGAAAGAGGAAGAGGATAAAATGTTGCAATACCTGAATCCCTAAAAAATTGATGAGTCGAGTAAGCTTGAGGTTCTATATGTCCTCCTGGGCTTGCCTAACACACCTATGATCATGGCCTAACGAGCCTTGCTTTGCAACATTTTGCTTTGGATTGGTCTTTGTGTCCTGAATTGTGGTTTTCTAGTCCTTTTTACATGTTTTTAGTTGATACATGCTAGGAAAGGCTAAACACGTGTGTTATCACTTTTCATAAACAAATTAAAGTTTTTTTTTTATATTGATTGCTTATAAAATAATTTAATAAGTGACTACTTATTCTACTTAAATATTTTACTTATCAACTCTCACCAACTTATCTTTTTGTTTGTCCTCAAACAAAATTATTTCAAATGGTTCAGAAATCTTTGAATGCATGTTTTACTAAAAGGTTGATTGACTCAATCAATAATTTTTAAATTTTTTTATGGTATGATATTCTTCCAAATGCAAGTTCTTGTCATGACTATCCATAAACCATAGCATAAAGATGAATCATTTGCTTGACCAAAGTAAGAAATAACTAAATTGAAGACTACTTTAAAGAAAATTGTAAAATATGGTTGGGTTGCCTCGTAAAAACCGTTTGTTTAATGTCAGTAGCTCGACGATTGTCAATATAGCGTAATACCAATTACCTTATATCATACCTCACGATCTTTGATTCTTACTCTTACTTCACGTTTATCAATGTCAACGAGCATCCTCGAATTTTTCATGAATGGATTTTCTAAGGTGAAAGGCATATTTGGGTCTGCTTTGATGTCTAGCATCACAAAATTCATAGGAAATGAGAACTTATCAATCTATATCAGTACATCTTTGAGAGTTCCTGTAGCACCCCAAAATTTTTCCTTTTTTTTTTTAACCGTAACTAGCTTATGTTTCGTTCATTTGCATTATCATTGTGCATATCATAACATTGACTCTTGAGGCATGAGATCAAGTTGTTTCTATGGCCCAAATTTTTTTATTGTAAGTTTTTAATCAGTAAGCATCAGAAGCTTCAACATTTATTTTGTTCAGCGATCGGGTACCAGATTATATTGTTCAGCAGGATATTTTGAGCACAGGAGACAAATCACGACTTATTTCAGATATTATACAGGTGCAATATCAAAAGACAAGTTTCAGAGGCCAAACTATGCTCAGAACAAGTGGTTATAGGTGATTCTCCAAGTTTCCCTCCTTCTGACTCCAAATTTGAAAATTTGAATGTGGTAATCGATTACCACAATCTGGGTAGTCGATTACCACAAGCGAAATTTGTTCAAATTGTTCATTTTTCAGCACTACAGCATTTAGATGACATTTTGGTCATGTTATTTCCATGTGTATCAGTAGAAGGATCTAAAATTGGTGCAAATTTGATTCATTTTCACAAATTAACTTCATTTCCTCCAATTTTCAAAAAATTTCCATTCCTAATTCCACTCCTAATTTCCATTCCTCATACTAACCCACACTTCAAACCACATTTAGCTCTAAACCTAAACCATACTTAAACTAATTCACTCCAAACCTCTCATAACTCTCACTCATTTTCTGAATTTTGTACACATTTCATTTCAATTATCTCAACTTTTCTCTCATTCCAAAACCCTCACAAAAGCTCCATAGCTAAAAGCTTCACAAATTGTACATTGCAATTTGTGAATTCTTGAGCTAAACCTTCATTGCATTATCATTCTTGGTTCAATTTTAGTTGTGTAGTTCATTTAGATTTTGGATCAAGTTGTTGGAATCACTTTTGGAAGAACTTTTGCTTATTTATGGATTATTGCTTGGATCTTCAAGTTGTCTTGCTAAAGCTTCATAGATCCTTGGATTTCTTGCTTGGATCTGTTAATTGCAGCTTATCAACACTCACCAAAGCAAATCTCAACTTTATAAGTTGGTAAATTCTAGATCTAGCTTTGATTTTGCTTAATCTTGCATTTTACAATGTAGATCCTTGGCTTTTTGGTGATATTTGATCCATTGCTTGCCTTGATCTTTGATCTTGTTGTTCGATTGATGCAATTGGTGTTTGATTATTATGATCTGATATAATTTTTATGCATAATTGATTGCTTATTCATTTGGATGACTGGATAAGTTATTTGCTGCTGAAAGTGCTTTTTGGAAGTTGAAATTTTGCCACTGTCTCAGTGGTAATCGATTACAATAATATGGGTAATCAATTACCCTGCCCATTTTACAGGTGTTTTTGACATTTTCAAGTAAGTAACCTATTACCCACATATTGGTAATCGATTACCACTGAGACATAATGCATTTTTCTTGCATTTTCAAGCCTGTTTGGGTTCCTTTTCATCCTTAAACCTTATGGATTGATATGATGCATATATGTGGACTGTTTTTGACGAATTTCATCATTCTTGATAGCATGTTTGAGTTTCTTCAACATGCGACTTTTGGTTTTCTATTGATGAATGTTTATGATCGTTGTGTTGCATTCTTGGTGTGATGTTCATGTTTCATATTCGTTGCATAATGTTGATTGTTATTGTTAGAGCATGTTCATGATTGATCCTTACCATGTCATATGCCTTTGTTGAATTGTGGATACATAATCATGTGTTGTTCTTAGATGACTTGATCACATGTCAATTATGCTTAATGTTGGTTGTCTTGGTTTGGATTGTTATGCATGTTCGTTTAAGATGATTTCTTGCTTGATGTGTTGTTTCATTGTTGATGTAGACATACTGCCCAAGCCTTTCACACCTGCTATTCTGGATTTTAGCATGCTGTTAATTATGCATACATTCTGCCTGCCGCTTTTTACACATGTTATATGTTGAAATATGAGTTGTTAAATGCTGTTGTGCTTACATGAGGGTTTTTATTGTTGTTATGAAGCTAAAACATTGTCGTAGCTGTTGTTTTTGGTTTGTTTTTCTTGCTTCATTTTATTCTTGCATGCTCCATTAAGGCCTCCTAGTCCAACTTAATTTTTGATTAAGCTTGGAGTAGGTTAGACATTAGGAGTTAATCCATGATGTCGCTACCGCGAAAATAAGGTGCCGGCAAAATAGAAGAGTCGCCACCTTTCGTTATTTATCCCTCAGAACAGGAAAGGAAACGATCGGAAAAAACCTGACGAAAAGGTATAAGACAAGGTCATCGCAACCAATGTCTGGATTCGGGAGTCGGTTACGCAAGGGGAAGGTATTAGCACCACTCACGTCCATCGTACTCGATGGGATCCATGCTTATTGTGTTTATCTGACGGGTTGATTTTATCTATCTACTCTAAAAGTCTGGTCTGAAAAGAAAATGACTCGGCAGAACACAACAGTTTTATGCCTACGTATTCCCGTCTGGAACGAGAAATCAGAGTCAACGTAGTTCGCCCAACTATGGGTTACGGGGGAAGGTTGCTCGCCGAGATATCGCATCTCGTGCCTACGTACTTTCACACGGCGTGAAAGATCAGAGCAAACGTAGTTTGGGCTAACAAGACCACAGGTTTGTCTTTTTTATCCGAGTAGGGTTAACAGACGGTTCCAGCAGTTGGTGTATGCAGCTCGCTCGTTGGAGACTTAGGCGTTTACCATTTGCGTTATGTTGCGGTGAGAATCGTGATATCAAGCTATTGATTAACTTGAATCTTTAATTCTTAAATTACAACCTAACTTTAATTTATCCAAAGGAAAGGTCTAAAGAAAGAAAGAACCTTTTGCGCGATGTAACAACAAAGCTAAGAGATTTGGGGATCGGGGGTTGGTTATGCCTAGGGTAGGTATTCCACATCCTAAACATCTGTAGTACTCTACATTAACCTTTTGTTTGTTTGCATGCTAAGTTTGATGAATGTTTGCTAAGGGTTGGGATTGGGTAAAGGCATAGGTTAAGACCTAAAGATAGTTTCTAAGTTTGCTCGCAAAGACGTCGCGTCCTCTGCCTATGTATCCTAACTAGGATAGAATCAGAGCAATCGTAGTTCACCTCACTAGGGATGAAGAACACTTGATTATGATCAAGGTTCAAAGGGGAATAAACATAACAATGCTTTTGTAGAGTTTAAGAAAACTCTCTAGATATATATTGAACACTCAAGAAAGAGGAGCAAGTAATCATTACTATGATTCTTACCTAGAGTTTACAAACTCTATCCTAGGGTTCTAGTTGAAGAACACTCCTAGTAAAGGTGGATATTCTAGACTTAAAGCAAAGTCTAAAGCTTAAAGGTTCTAACTTAACTAAGCTAGGGTTAGGATGACTTCACAAAGTCAAGGGGAAGAAGTAATGAGCTATCCAATAACACAAGGGTTAAGGGAGAGACTTTTCCTTTGGAAGGAGAGAGAGAGAGAGAGAGAGACAACTTGGATGAGAACTAAAAAGTTCCATCACTTGGGGAAAGAAATACTTAACAAAGCAAAATGAATAAAGCAAGATGAATAAGATTACAATCAAGTAAGCATGCATATTACAATAAGCAGATACTTCAAATAACACCAATGGTTACAACCGGTAATCAAATATCTTAACAAAGATGGAAATATAGTCTTAACAAAGATTGATGGCATATCTTAACAAAGATTGAAACATGATGAAGGTAACAACCATATAAACAAATCACAATTTGAAAGTAAACATGTTATAGGTTCAAGGTATAACAAATGTAACAACAAAATGTATTGATGATAATCAAACACAACCAAATTATTTTAACCTCATAATTTAGGAGGAAAAAACATAGGATTATAGTGACAACCAAAGGAGAGTACCCTAGCATGTTAAATAACATGGGATGCAAGAAATCTCACAAGAAGATCAAACACATTTGAAAGGAAATCATCAACAAGTAAGATAACGATCTCAATAAAGGGACAAAATTCCACATAGGCAAAAGGCATCAGCACTAAGAACAACATGTAAAAAATTTTCACCACATGAAAATAGACATTAAAACAAATATGTCGCAAAAAGAATGGACCAAAAAGGATGAAAAATGAGAGAGTTGTGATTTTTGAAAGCTTGGATAAATTAAATGTACAAAACATATTTAACATGCAAATATAAAAAAGAAAATGCAAGGGGTGGGAGTTGAACCCATGCCCCTCAGCTCACACATGGCACGCAAGAAAAAAATAAAAGGAAGCCCCTCAGCTCACACATGGCACGCAAGAAAAAAAATAAAAGGAAGCAAAAAGGGTTGATCCTCCTCAGGGATCGAACCCTGGTTTAGGCATTGATAGGCATGGTTATGAGTAAGTTGCTTACCACTGGGGTGGCTATACATCCGTTGATGTAGCCACCCCCATAAACATATAAGGCGTGCTTTGTGAATTTTCTGGGCAAATGAAGGAGCAAGAACAAGGCATATAAACTGATTTGCGTTTTGATGCTAACTTACTCAAATCTTAATGGATTTCAGTGAAGTTTAGGTCAAAATTGAGTGGAATTTAATAAGGAATACAGTGGTGGTGTTGAAATTGTGAGATAAGGCCTCTAATTAAAAACACGATAGGAGATTCATATATGTCATTTTGGTTGCATTTTGAAAGTTACAAACAGCTGTGGGTTTATATACATGTAAGAGGCACTGTACACACATCATACATATCACAACAGAAGTGTAGAGTACTTAAAGCTCAAACAAAAATCAACATTTATGGATTTGGCATATGAATTGCAAGGTTTAAACATAAAAACTGCTGCCACTGTGAAGACAGAATGAGAAGGTGAGATGCATATCATGATTGTCCCAAACAACACATAGGAAATGCAATGAGGAGTAAATGATAACAATTACCAAACCAAACTGATATACCAAAACAAGACTGCTATGCCCTATTAACTGAAATTAAAGAAAAACTTGCAAGTTAGCAGGCTAGATCAGGATACAAACATGATTGAATTGGGCAGACCCTCCTAACATACTCAAAACATCAAATGAAATGTGTCCACACTTCAAAATTGCTCACATATATCATGAAATTGGAAATTAGGTGTCAACTGCTCAAGTATTCATAAATTGGCAACAAAAGGATCAAAAATGATTTGGAACAGTCTGAGATGCAAGGGATGCTACACACAAACTTCAAATAAGATAACAAATGAGTATTGCACTTAAGGTTGTCATGAAATGCATACAACAAGAATATGACCATCAAAATGCAATTTCAAACATGAGGAAGCTAGGCTGTTATGACAGAGAAAAGAGGCAAACAGAAGTGATTGAATCATGAACACACAAGTCTCATATGTTATAAGAGGTCCAATGCTATATGAATTAACTTAAAACTAAACAAGCCACAAAAAGTGAAGTGTGTGCCCAAGTGATTTTGCAAAACTGTTAGCAGCAGATGGCATAAATATGGTTCAGTGGTGAAATGACCACATGTTAACAAACAGTACACATACACACCACAAATGTAGATAGGAATGAGTTACAACTCTGAAATTACACATATTACAAGCAATCAAGATTTTGGTATGTGGTCATGGTATAGTTAGCTCAAAGTTGCAATTTGATGATGAAATGAGAGAGCAAGCAATTATTGTTTAAACCAAACATCAACACACATTAGAAATAAGTATATAAGTGAGTTACAACTCCAAACATAGGCATATGGCAAGCAAATAAGAAACTTGTATGCTCATGGTGGTTTTGACTTGGAATGGAGCAGTTTGAGAGTGAAATAGGAGAATAAGTACACATTGATCAATTTAATCATCCACACATCCTAGAATCATGAATCTAGGTGAGTTACAACTCAAAATAATAAGTAATACAAACAGGACAGCAAAAATGGTATGTTGTGGTAGATTTTAGCATAAAAATGCAATTGAAAGTGGAATTTGAGGAATTGTGAAATCAGGCATGAATAGACCAAATAAATCAATTATACACCTCATAAATATGATAAGGAAAGTGTTTTAACTTCAAGAAAGAGCATATATCCATTAGAATGAAAATTGGTGTACTGTGGTAAAAGTTGAAAAATCTGCCTTGGCAAGATTTGTGGCAGCAGGTGACTTTTTAAGGTAGTGAGTTTTAAGCCAAGATAACAACATACACTCATCATAAACATGTCAAGGAAAATGATCATTCATTGAAATCAAGTTCATACAGTTGGAGCAGAATCATGATATGCTATTTGAAATGTGAAACATTTTTGAAATTGATATGATGTAGTAGCAAGTATGTTTCATGACAGTTGGGGCATTTTGGTAGCATACACAAATTGCAAATGGATAGGACAATGATAAAATGCACCTAAATTATGTAGATGTGGATTGAAACAGAAAGTGATGTGTTGATCTCATGATATCTTGAAAAAAACAACAGTTGAGGCATGACAAGTCAATTTGAATATTTAAGAAGTTTTTGAGCACATAGGCACCACACACACCCTCAAAATAAGCAAACAAAAGAGTCCATAATTTTAAAACCAAGCAAAAAACTGACCCAAACAGAAATGATATGTAAAATCTCATTTGACAACAAAAAATACAAGATTTCAAGACAGCCCTAAAAGAAAAATTCATATCTTTCACATCTCCACCAAGACATACATCATGAATCAAGATCAAACACTAACCAAAGACTTGAGGCATAAGAAATAACAAGCATAACCACTCAACACCCACTTCATAGCAATGATAGGAAAGAAAGATATGAAAATAGCATAATATGAAAACAAGGGCCACATTGATTCAAACATGATCAAGGGAAAGGGGAGAATCTATGAGCAACTTACAAGTTGAGTCAAACATCACTAATGAGCTAGGTCTAACAAGCCTAGGGCAAGCATATCATTATTTCAAAGTTGGATCCTAAATCTACCACATGGCCAAAACCTTCACAAACAAGTTAAGCAATAGTGTCTAAGCATGAATTTATAACACAACTACCACATATCATTTGCAAATGTCAATATATTAATGAAAGCAAGTATCATTACTATGAAAACTAGAGTTCTTGACAAAGAACCACAATAGGGCAGCCAATGTATATTTTCACAAAAATCACCACAAAATGAAAATACATGATAATGTATGACTAGTAGAGAGTTGGAATGTCACATACCTCTTGTAGAAAAGCCTTGAGCAAGCTAAAAAGCTTAGAAACCCAGAGATCCTCCTTCCTTTGCAAAGAGACAAAGCTTGCTTCCTCTTGAAGCAACAAACCAACTTTCAAGACAGTTGGAGTTATGTGATTTCCAGATGGTTTTTTATGGCTTAGACACTTGAGATATGATGTATAGGAGGTGTTAGGAGTGTTAGAATGGTAAGAAGTGCTTTGAGTGAGGATTTGGCTTTCAAAGTGGAAGAAAGTCAAACTATTAAGGTGTGAAAGTTGACTTTTGTGAAAATGATATTTTTGAGAGGTTTGAATGTATGGACATCTTATACACCATAATTAGGGATTGTGTGGATGATTTTTAGAGGTTTAGAAGTGGTAGAACTGATCTTGAGCAGAGTTTTGCTCAAGACAGCTTTTTGGTGAAAAATGGAGATTTTGGAATTTTGAGATTCTTAAGGAATGCGAAGGAAATGAGAGCTATTGTTTCTCTGGTTTTTTGAGATTGCTCTGGTGTGTCTAACCTCATGGAAGAGGCCTCTATTTATATCCAAAACAAGAGTGAGGGCAGCCTTGGTCTTTTACCACTTTTGGAGGGATTTTCATGAGATTTTTCAAATGAATCTTGCAAAATCTTCTCATGTCAGCTCCATGGTTCAAAGGAGATCATAAAAATCAAGTGGAGATGGACATGAAGTGACTAAGATGAGCTATGAAGGTAGGGTGAGCCATCTGCACAGTTTTAGTCATGAAAAGTTTCTCTCTCCTTCTTACATTTGAATATTATATTGCACAAGTTGCAACTTGCCTCTCTCTCTCTCTCTCTCTTCTCTCTCTCTCTCTCTCTCTCTCTCTCTCTCTCTCTCTCTCTCTCTCTCTCTCTCTCTCTCTCTCTCCAAACCTTACATTTTCTGCATTTCCTTTTCTCTAAACATCTGAATATTATGTTGAATCATGATCCAAGGGCTGAGGAGATCTCAAGTTGTGAAAAACTGATTTTTGGGAAGTGTTGGAGTATGGTCTCAAGTGTTGACAGCCCCAACTTCCATAGTGTATAACTTCTTGCTCACATATGATATTGAGGATTTCTACCATAATTTGGAAAGCCCTTAAGTAGATCTATAACTTTCATGTTTTGGTAATTTCCAAATTCTTGATGGAACTAGGTTGAAAAACCCTTCCAAATTGCTGGAAAAACCACTTAAAAAGGCTAAATAACTTAGAGTTTTTCTAAGTTATTTCCTTTCTTAAAATGAATCTTGTCATAACTCCAATTCTATGCATTTTTTGATCATGGACCACTTTGAGGCTTTTGTAGGATTTGTCAAGAGCTTTCCAATGAGCTTTGAACCACTCCAATTGGATGTGTGGTTAAGGAGTTATGGTCTTGCCCCTTTCGAAACCCTAATTCCCGATTTTTGCAATTACTTCTTAACCCTTGATCCAATGGTCATGAAATTTTATGGGGAGGTGTAATATGATATAAGGAACATTTTTTATTCACATCTTGAAGTCAAATTCCTTATTGTTGAAAAGTTAACTTTTCAGTCAACTGTTCGATCGATCGGTGACTACCGAGTCGACTGTCAGTGATCCGGACATTCTGAGGACTTGGAACTCTTTGGATGGACTTTACTAAGACATAGGAGCTTAATGGACATTGATCCCACCATTAAAACACTCTTTAAACCAAAATTCAAACTACAGTTGACTTTTTCTCGTCGAAAACCCTAATCGGGCATCTTAAATTGCACTGTTCTCAATTCCCGGGTGACCACCTCAAATTGAATTCATACTTGATTCAATGTTGTATATTTTATGATGTGGAGAATTATTTGAAGTTGAATCAATCCAAAACATGGATTGATCAGACCACCGAAATCTCGATTTTGACGGTACGGAAACCCTAATTCATCTGCATCTTGACAAAGACAAACTGGAAATGGGTTAAGGTTAGTTAATCAAATGAATATGATCCTACAATGATGATGAGGGTCTAAGGGGTCAAAATTTGGGGTGCAACAGATGCCCCTATTTAAATATCTTCACTAGATGGCAATGAGAGATGAAAATCCTCATAGAATCGTAGTGAAAGGTATTTAAATATAGCAAACCAGAAATTTTGTCCCTTAGATCCGATGGTATGCAAAAGGACAAATGCAAATATGCCATGAATCTAAATGATGTTACATGATGCTTGAATGCAAGACAGATGCAGACGCACGAGCAAATATAAAAGAACGGCAATACAACGAGTAACCACTCACGAGGAAACCAACACACTGGGGAAGATTCCAAGACTAAGTAAGCAAGGTAGTTCAGACATGACTAAAGATTATTGTTCAAGGAAATCTTTCACACAGGGGACACAAATTCCACCAGGGACGACACATCTTCATTGGGGAAAGGAGATACGAATCTCACTGGGGATAACCAGACGAGGGAGCCTATCGGGGAATATGACAATTCTTCACTCGAGAAACAAAAGAAAGAAATGCAAACCACACTGGGGAAAACTTTGCTGGGGAACAAATACACTGGGGAAGTACAACTTCACCAGAGGAAAAGACGGAATGAAGACACGAATCTCACTGGGGATAACCAAGTGAGAAATTTCCTACAACGAAGAGTTCAAACGGGATCTTCAGGAAAAGGGTTAGAAACAAGACCGGACGCGTCGGGGAAACTAGTATCCACTAGTTTTCCGAGACTCGACTGGAAAAGCAAAAGCTTCAACTGGGGAGACTGGTGACGACCTGAATAACAAATAGCTTCAAACAGTGCTAGTTTCCACTAGACTTACTGGGGAGGATGGTTACGAACAAATCAACAACGGTTTCCAAAAAGTGCTAAATACCACTAGACTTCCTGGGAATATGGTGACAACCAAATCGAAGTTCCAATTACTATTGGGAATTCCAAACAATATTGTTAAAACAACAGGACTCTGGCTGGGGAAGTTGGTAACAATCAACTTTTGGCACTAATAACGATTAGTTTTCAAGCAATGCCAGTAACTACTGGACTTAGAGGGGACTGGTGATAACCAAATCAGGATATACCAATAACAATTTGTTCTGGATAATGCTAGTAACCACTAGACTTAACTGGAGAAATTGGTAACGACCGAGTCCAAGGAGACCAATGACCATTGGATTCTCAAATAGTTTGGTAACGACCAGACCAATGTGATGATAACAATCTGATTTAAGCGATGCCAATAATCATTGGACTTAGGCTAATTGGTGACGGCCCACTCAGGTTTACCAATAATGATTGGTTTTGGATATATGCTAGTAAACACTAGACTTTCCAAATGATGCTAGTGACCACTAGACTTAGAAAGATTGGTAATAACCAAGCGAAACAGGTACCAATAACAATTGGATTTGAAGGCGATGTCAATAATTATTGGACTTTAGGGAATTTTGGTGACGACCAACTCCAGTACCAATGACCATTGGTTTTAAGAGGCAAATACTAGTGACCACTAGATTTTTTTTAGCAAAGATTGGTGAAAACCGAATCAAAAGAACTCAAATAACGATTGGTTGGCTTTATAATAGAATCAGTGACGACTGGGTTTGGAAAATTGTTGGTGGCGACCAAATCAAGGTACCGAACATAATTAGTCCTGAACATGTGCTAGCGACTACTAGTCTTCAAAGATTATTGGTGACGACCAAATCAAAGATGAATATTGGTAACAACCACCCATTTGTGTAAATTGGATATTGCTAGTCACCACTAGCTTCCCAGAGAAGATAAGGAAACCCCAGGATGTCAACTTTGAAGCGAACTTTGTTGTAAAGGAACCAAGATGAAGGTAACGACCAAAGGATCTCAAAAGCAACAGCCAGACAAGAAAAAACCAAAACCAAAATGCAAACAAATGCGTATGCTGGTATGATGATGTATGTAAAATGCAGACCGACCCGCAGGAACAAAGGACAACAAAACAAGGAAAACATAGAGAGAACTCGTCATGCTGAGTTTTAAAATGCCTCAAGTCAGGTGACACTTTCCTCTTCGGCGTAGATAACGATCTTTCCCAATAATATCCTCGTAATTCTGCAGAGAAGAAGTCTTGGCTTAAGAGCCAGAATCGCTATCGGGCGCATCTAGCTTGGTCAAAGGTAACAACAAACTTCCACAACTTTGAGAACTGTGTAATGTTATCAGATTACCTCTAGAACTTTTCAATCATTTTGTTCAACTCGTGTTTTTTCTTTTTAAAACAAAACTTAAGTTTTTCAAAACACTTTGCTTTTCGACAAATCTTTATTAACAAATAAGTGAAATTGCATAATAAAAACAGAGGATCATAACGATGATTGGGCCAAAATATGATTTTATTGATAGACAAGAACTTTACAAAAGGCAAAGCCTTGGGAATTTTATAAATTTGAAAAATGGGAAACAGAAAAGGTTATAGAATCCCATAATAATCCGGTCCTTTTAACTGTCAGTTCACTTGTTTCGCTGCTTCTGACAAGAATGACACGCGTTGATCTTTCTTCTGATATCTGGCACAAGACTTTGCCTCGGTATTGGTCAGCTTTCGATTCTTAGACTTCTGTTTTGTTGAAGCACCAGAATCTCCTTTCCAGGTATTTTGCTTCAGGCATAGTATTTTCTCGCTGCATCTGAGTTGATGGGATATTTGAGTTGTTCGCCATCCATAGTTTCAAGAATTAAAGATCCTCAAGAGAAGACAGTTTTTACAACGAAAGGCCCGTCGTAGTTGGGCATCCACTTGCCGCGCATATCCTTTTGAGTTGGTAGGATTTTTCTAAGCACAAGCTCTCCTTCCCTATACTCTTTGGGACAGACCTTTTTGTTGAACGCTCTGATCATCCTCTATTGATAGATTTGACTGTGACACATGACCGTCATTCTTTTCTCATCAATGAGGTTCAATGAGTCGAACCTTTCTCTTATCCACTCGTCTTCATCAAGCTTTGCTTCTGTCAAGATCTTTAAAGAAGGTATTTTGACTTCGATGGGTAGAACAACGTCCATCCCATATACTAAGGAAAAGGGAGTTTCCCCTGTCGAAGTTCGCACTGATGTTCGATATCCGTGCAAAGCAAATGGCAACATCTCGTGCCAGTCCTTGTAGGTTATGACCATCTTCTGCACTATTTTCCTGATATTTTTGTGTGCGGCCTCAACTACGCCATTCATCTTGGGTCTGTAAGGAGACGAATTGTGATGTTTGATCTTGAAATCGTCATAGAGTTCCTTCATCATTTTGTTGTTTAAATTCGACCCATTGTCAGTAATGATCTGGTTAGGAATACCGTATCGACAAATGATTTCATTTTTGATGAAGCGAGCCACCACTTGCTTTGTCACGTTTGCATACGACACTGCTTCCACCCATTTGGTGAAGTAATCAATTGCGACAAGGATGAAGCGATAGCCGTTGGAAGCTTTTGGCTCTATTGCCCCAATCATATCTATGCCCCACATTGCAAAAGGCCATGGTGATGTCATCACATTGAGAGGATGCGGAGGGACGTGCACTTTGTTGGCATAGACTTGACATTTGTGGCACTTTCGAGCGAAGAGGATGCAGTCTGTTTCTAAAGTTAACCAAAAGTAGCCTGCTCTTAAGATTTTCTTAGCCATAGCGTGGCCGTTGGCATGGGTGCCGAACGTTCCCTCGTGTACTTCAGTCATTATGAGATTCGCCTCATTTCCATCGACACATCGAAGTAGAACCATGTCGTGATTTCTTTTGTACAAGGTACCATTGCTGATGAAGAATTTAGATGACAATATTCATATTGCTCTTTTGTCAATTGTGGACGCGTCAGCGGGATACTCTTGATTTTGAAGAAAGTTCTTGATATCATGGAACCACGGTTTCTTATCAGTTTCTTCATCTATCATCATGACATATGCGGGTACTGTCCTTCTTTCAATGTGGATCAGAGGCGCCTCGTTAACAAACTGGACCTTCCACATTGATGCCATCATGGCCAGTGCATCGGCAATGTGATTTTCTGCTCGCGGTACATGCTTGAAGGTAATTTCATCAAAATATTCAGCCATCTCCAAGATATGAGTTTTGTAAGGGATCAACTTTTCATCCCTGGTTTCCCATTCTCCTTTGAGTTGGTAGATCACTAAAGCAGAATCACCAATCACTTCCAAGATTTTGATGCGAAGATCGATAGCAGCTTCCAACCATAAGATGCAAGATTCATACTCAGCTATGTTGTTCGTACACGAGAAACAAAGTCGGGCTGTGACGGCAGTGTACCCTCCAGTGGGATTTTTCAGAACAGCTCCGACACCATGTCCATTCTTGTTTGATGCTCCATCGAACATCATTTCCCAGCGGGATCCAGGCTCGGGACCTTCTTCCGGACCAGGCTCTGGCTTTGTACGTTGAATATACATCACGTCTTCATCAGGAAAATCAAACTTGAGTGGTTGATAATCCTCCATGGGGTGCTCTGCGAGGTGTTCTGACAAGACACTTCCTTTGATAGATTTTTGAGCAACATATTGAATGTCGTACTCTAATAAGAGCATATGCCATCTGGCTAATCTTCCTGTTTGAGCTGGCTTTTCAAAGATGTACTTGATGGGGTCCATCTTAGAAATCAACATTGTGGTGTGACATATCATGTACTGTCTCAAACGCTTGGCGGCCCATGCTAAGGCACAACAGGCTTTTTCCAAGGGAGAGTAACGACTCTCGCAATCGGTGAACTTCTTGCTCAGATAGTAGATTGCGTGTTCCTTCTTTCCTGACTCATCAGTCTGACCTAAGACACATCCCATTGAATCTCCTAGTACGATCATATACATGAACAAAGGTCTTCCAGGTACCGGAGGAATCAACACCAAAGGCTCTTGTAAGTACTGTTTGATTTTCTCAAATGCGGCCTGGCAGTTTTCATTCCATACCACTGTTTGATCTTTTCGTAACAACTTGAAGATCGGCGTACAAGTAGGAGTTAGATTGGAGATGAATTTGGAGATGTAGTTCAGACGTCCTAGGAAGCCTCTGACTTGTTTCTCAGTTTTAGGCGCAGGCATCTCCTGGATTGCTTTAACTTTGTCGGGGTCTACTTCAATTCCTTGTTGACTAACGGTGAAACCAAGTAACTTGCCTGAGCAAACTCCGAAGGTGCATTTTGCTGGATTTAACCTCAATTGGTACTTTTGAAGTCTCTCAAATAACTTCAAAAGATGATTCAAGTGGTCTTCTTTACTTTGAGATTTTGCGATCATATCATCTACGTATACTTCGATTTCTTTGTGCATCATATCATGGAAGAGTGTAACCATGGCTCTCTGATACGTTGCCCCTGTGTTCTTCAAACCGAAAGGCACGACCTTATAACAATAGGTGCCCCAGGGTGTGATGAAGGTTGTCTTCTCCATGTCAGTTGGATCCATTTTTATCTGATTATAACTAGAAAATCCGTCCATGAATGAGAATACTGCAAAGCTGGCCGTATTATCTACCAAAGTGTCAACATGTGGTAGAGGGAAGTCGTCCTTCGGACTTGCTTTATTTAAATCCCTGTAATCGATGCACATCCTGACCTGCGAAGCTTTTGTTTGACCGGAGGACACTCTGGCTTCAAGGGGAGTTTGTGCATAACAATGTCAGTATCCAACCCTGGCATGTCTTGGTAAGACCAAGCAAATATGTCGACATAGTCTTTGAGGATCGCTATCAGCTTGCTTCTGATCTCTGGCCTCAGTGATGCCCCAATCTTGACTTCTCTTTTTTCCTCTTCTGACCCCAAGTTGATGGCTTCAGTCTGCTCTTTGTATGGCTGGAGATAAACATCTTCGTACTCAGCCATTCTCTTCAATTCTTCTGGGACCTCTAACTCTTCATCATTCTCTTCTTCAACTTGAAAGACAGATGAACCACTAGTAGAAGGAGCCGAAGGATCATAGGATTCTATGGTGGATGGAGGTATTCTGCATGTTTTATTTTGGTAACAATTAGACACACACACAAAGACATGCAGATGAAGGGATGTTTTTATTTTTTTCCAGAAAGACTGCCATTTTTCTTTTAAGAAAGAGTGAAAATGATGCGCAAAATAAAAAAACAAGAGTTTTAACAAAAACACTTTTTCATTAAGGATTTTCAAATTTTCAAAGTGGACCAATACAAAATAATTCATAGGCCTTGGGCAAGACCATGAATTTTTAAAGAAAAACAGAAAGCTAAAAAGCAGAGTAAATTACTCTAAAGGTAAAAATATGGGAATTTTCACAGTCTCCCAGTTGCGCAAAGCTGTTCCTCCCCTAGTTATTAGATGATCCAGATTACCATCCTCATCTTCAGCAATAATGGCGTTGACTTGCATGCCGCCACTGGTGAATATCTCATTCAAAGACTTCTTCTTCATGGTACTTTCCTCTGGCTCGCCTTCTAGAGTTGGTTTGTAACCCAACCCTTGTCGATCGTTTTTGGCTCGAGCGTTGACTTCGATGATCTCCCCCCATCCCAATGGGGCTCCAGTTTTCAGTGCCACCTTGATACTTTGAACAGAGGTGAATGATGGCCCACAAATTATGTCTGATTCATCAACAAGAACAACGTGAGCTATTTCTAGTGCTTGGAAGGCTGTCTCAAGGGAATCCTCATCAGCCTCAATATACCGGAATGAGGACAAATTGCTGACCATTAAGTCCTCTTCTCCATGAACAATGACCAACTGGTCATCCACGACAAACTTCATTTTCTGGTGGAGAGTAGAAGTAACAGCGCCAGCTGCGTGAATCCATGGTCTTCCCAATAAACAACTGTAGACAGGATTAATGTCCATCACCTGGAAGGTGACTTCAAAGGTTTATGGTCCAATCAGGATAGGAAGATCAAATTCTCCTATCACGGCTCTCCTGGATCCATCAAATGCCTTCACTATGAGAGAAGTTGGCCTCATGGTAGCACCTTGATACGCCAGCTTGGCCAATGTCCTTTTTGGAATTACGTTGAGTGTCGATCCTGTGTTAACAAGAACTCTGGACAGTGTGTCTTCCTCGCATTTGATCGACACGTGTAGAGCACGATTGTGCTTACATTTCTCCGCTGTCAGATCATTGTCGTCGAAACTCAGCGTGTTGCAGGCAGTGATATTTGCTACAATGGAGTCAAATTGCCCCACTGTAATATATTTGGTAACATGGGCTTGTGTCAAAATTTTGAGCAAAGCCTGGCGATGAGCCGGAGAGCTTAAGAGTAAAGCCATGGCCGAGATTTTAGATGGTGTTTGATTTAGTTGGTCCACCACCCTGTAATCACTTCTTCTGATGATTCTCAAGAACTCTTCTTCATCATTTTTGGCACTTCCTTTTTCTTTAACTAAAGGCTCTTTAGTGACGACTGCCTCTGGAGTGGGCTTCTGGGGAACAACAGCGTTTGGAGCAGAAGTTGCTGGCGAAGGAGCCACATTGTATGTCCGAGGTTGGTAGATGCGACCACTCCGGGTCATTTTGCTTCCACCGGCAATGTTAGCTACACTTACTGGTTTCTTTTCTTTAAAGATCCCTTCGCACCATGAGTAGTCTTGCTTTGGTGTCACGGCTCTTGGGTGAGGTTTGGATTCCCCCCTTGGTTCAAACCTGGCTTGTCCCCTCCCGAATTTCGGGGGTGCGTCATCGCGGAATACCGGTCGAACGCTCTTGTATTTGTTGTTGATGTTATCATTCCTGAACACAACTTTTTTGTTGGGCTCTTCTGGCATGTTAAACACAGGTTCGATGACTGCCACATCTTCCCTTTTTTTCCTGTGAGCGATTTCTATCATCCCTTGTTCAATCATTGCCCGAATGTCTTTTTTCACAGCGTCACAACCCTCAGGATTCAACATGCATTCTTTCCAGTCTTCGTGAGATGTCTTAAGCGATCATGCCTGAGCAAGGCATTTGTGTAGGTCTGCCAATGGCACCTTGATCTCACCAATAGTTGTGACTTTCTTGTCTTCTGATCCTTCACCTTCTTCAGTGATGGCATTGACTCCACCTTGATTCGGCAGAGGGTTGTTTTTCACGTTTGGTTGATTATCTTCAAAGGATAGAATTCTTTTTTCAATTAATTCACGAACCAGATGCTGAAGGGCGAAGCAACCTTCGAGATCGTGGCCTGGAGCATTCTCATGAAATAGGTAGCGAGCATTTGCATTGTAATAGAATGGGAGTGGATTAGGTGGAGCACCTAATTTTCTTGTTTTGACCAGCCCTCTTTCTATTAACATGGGAAACAGATCGGTGTAGCTCATCGGAATAGGCTGTATTTTTGGCCTATTTGCTTGATAATTCGCCCTCGGAGCCCTGTTCTGCAGCTGTTGACCTTGCGGTTGCTGGTATTGTTGTTGATTGTTGGGGTGATATTGATGTTGGTTGCCAGACTGATACTGGTGCTGATTACTGGATGCCCCAGGCTGGGGACCATGCTGTGATGAAGGTTGAAAAACCGGAGTCACCGCTGCCATATACGATGATGGATGGTACTGCTGGCGATGGCTTCTGAGGTTTTGTGCTTTCTTTCCATACGTGATCGCACTCACCTCTCCCTCTTTCTTTTTGTGAAAATTGCTGATCGGTTTCTTTGTTGTACTAGCGCTTGAGTTAGTATTTGGAGTGGTCACTTTTCCACTCTTTAAACCTGCTTCAACTTTGACCCCAACTGCCACAATATCAGAGAAATTAGTTGTAACACTGCTGATCAGTCGTTCATAGAATTCCGACCGAACTGTATCCACGAACCAGTTTGCCAACTCCTTTTCAGTAAGGGGAGGCTCTACTTGTGCTGCAGTTCCGCGCCATCTTTGCGCATACTCCTTAAAGGTCTCAGTGCTTTTCTGCGTCATGCTGAGAAGCTGACGACGGTCGGGAGATAAGTCCATGTTGTACTTGTACTGTTGAATAAAAGCATCTGAAAGGTCTTGGAAACTGTGGATCTTTGCCTGATCTAAGCTGAGATACCATTTAGCCGAAGCCCTTTTTAGACTGTCTTGGAAACAGTGTACCAACAGCTTATCATTTTCGATATGCGGAGCCATCCGCCTACAGTACATGATTAGGTGTACTTTGGGATAGGTAGTACCCTCATATTTATCGAATAATGGCATTTTGAATTTCTGAGGAAATACCAAACCAGACACCAGACACAGGTCCTTGGCATCAGACCCAAAGACATGGCTTCCTTCAATGGCCCTCATCCTCTTGGCCATAATGTCCATCTCTACCCTTAATTTTTCATGTTTTTCATCTTCGGCTTCAGAACCGTCAGGTATGTCAAATATTGGCTGTTGATTGGCGAAAACAGGTCGCACTGTAGTGGGTCCATCCGCCTGAGTGAAAATAGGATTCCTGATTATTGAGTCAAACAGTGGATTGAGACTCGAAGATTGCATATTGCTGAATGGTGGCACAAAATTCCGAGACATGCCGTAGGGAAATTCTGCAGTGGTAATCGGAGCTACTGTGACGTTGGCTGCCGCTGTGGCGACTTCGGAGATTACCGTAGATTGTGTGTCCATTTTTGCCTTGATTATATTGAGAACTTCCATAATCTGGATGACGTCACCCTTGATTCCTTCAATATCGTTATCCATCTGATCGAACCTCTGGTCATTATCTGCCATCTTCTTTTGAGCTTTGGATCGTGTGTTGTATTTGTGAGTATTCAGCGTGACTCCTTCTCTCTTTCTCTGAACAAGAACAAAGGATGAGCTACGGAACCCAAATGCAAGACCCATGCAAAATGAAATGCGAATGCAGATGCATAAACCATTCAAGGAAAAACAATTTTTTTGTTTACAAACAAAAAAGTTAGAACGACATGTAACGACATGCTCAAAAAGCGTTTTTTCATTGATAGCTGGAAATCTATTACAATAGAAGGACCTTGCTAAAAAGAAAGACCTTTCTTACAAGAAATGAAAGAAAATGCAACATTAGGATTTCAATCCTTTTAGGGAAAGCAGGGAAATGGTGAAACAAAAATCAATCTAACAAGATGATCCTTCTCCTTCTTGGACTTCAACATGAACTTGGTCCTGGCGGATAATTTCCCACAGGTCTTCGTTCTCTCGCTGCGCTTTGATTAAAGCGTATTTCAGCTCTTCCCTAGTTGTGGGGACCTCGGGTTCCATAGTCATCTCATAATCATGAATATAGAACATGGTTAAGGCAATTTATTTTGACCACAACAAGTACCCCTTGGAAGTTAAACAGCTTGCATTCTCCAATGGAGTTATACCCACGAGGTGAGGATCTCTTTGAGCGTATTGAGCACGGGCTTCTAGTTCAGGGTTGTGACCAGTTTCGCAGAAGCAAGGTCTCAACAGTTCCGGTCCGGGCTCTGGGCCTGTGGGATACCCATATTGACGTTGGGCGAGAACAGGATTGTAGGTAATAACCCCCATTGTCCCAATGAGAGGCACATTGGGGAACTCTTCATAACTAGGGATCATGACTAGATCGCCAAGGCTGGTATCATACCATGTGATGTCATAGTGCCTAAGATTAATGAGTTTAGAAATCCATGCGCTTTTGGTGGGAAGCCTCCAAAGGATATGGGTCCTAGGAAGATGAGAAGTAAACCAACGGTCAAGTAGTGTGAGGCAGCATGAGAACTGCCCGAGATCGTGTAAGATGAAGCGGTGGATGACTATATAAGTATCAACTAGTATCTCATTCACCGGGTATTTGATGATGAAGAGATGGATCGCCTCTTCACTGATGAAGTTATAACAGCTTGGGAAAAGATACAGCCCATATATTAGAAATGCCAGAATTGCTTCAAAGATGCCCAAATTTCTATTTTCATAATGAAACTCGGCCATCTCCATTAAAGGTCCTGCCTCCATTCCGTACCATCCACCTTTTGCTCTCATTGGTGGTAAATCCTCTAGCTTGATATGAAGGGCTTTATCCAAATCCCTTTTCTTTGGTTTTCCATAAGGAAGTTTGAAGGTCCACGGAATCTTCAAATAATCAGTATACTCCTTGATGGCTGGGAGTAGCTGAAAGTCTGGAAATACAAAGCAATGGTAGGTTGTAGAGTAAAACTCAACCAAAGCTTGCAGCATGGGCTCGTTGACCGGAGCACTTATAAGTGGTAGTAGGTCTCCATATTTGGCAATGAAAGCAGCGGGGTTTCTAACAAGTCTCGTCAACATCCTTAGACGGCCCAATCTCAGATCCGGAAACGGAAGCATGTCTCTTCTCACCATGTTGTTGTCTGCAAAAAGAAAAATTTGAATTTCCTTGAATGGTTAGAAGAAATGCAAATGCAAATACAAATGGTGTCATGGAACTCAGACATTTACGAACATCGGAAGTCGCCATTTCATTGATTAACAAAATGGATTACAAAATATTTTTTCCTCTTACAAGAGTTTTAAGCATAAACAACAGCTAAATGAATCCTATCAAGGTTCCCCTAGCAGCCTTAAGTTGAGCTTCTCAATCTTTCTTTCCATCTGAGTATTCTCAAAGATGAGTCCATCCATAATTATCTTCCACGGATTAGACTGAGGTTCATAAGGTTCTTCTAGTGCTTTCCTCTTCTTACAAGAGAGGATTTCTTCGTCTTTCAACTGGAGTTGTCTCTGGAGCTCCGCATTTTCTTCGATGACTACTTGATACTTGTGTTTCCAAGCTTCTTCAGTTTGTTGTGCTTTGACTAGAGCAATTTTCAACTTTTCTTCTTCAGACATGAAGACCAATGGGCGTTCTTCCTTCAAGGCCATAGGCTCTTGCTTAGGATAAGGCATCCTTAGTGTGATGACTCTTTTTCGAACCCATTGTAGGTAAGGGTCCAAAGAGACATAGTTGAGTCTTCCAAGATCCTTTTTTCCTTTCTTATGTAGATGCTTCCAAGCCTCTAGAATCTTTCCTTTTAGTTCTTTATTATCTTCCTCTTCTTTGAAGAAAATGTTTTCCACTTGAACACCATTGGGTTTGTCCTTTAGAGGGTATTCCAATTGTCGGCGAGCGAGTATTAGATTATAGTTGATTCCTCCATTAGCACTGAGAAGAGGTACATTGCCAAAATCCTCACAATTGTTGATGATCATTATCCCATCATAGTCACGACTATACCAATCAATATCAGAGTGGGTAAGAGCCATGATCTTTTGTGACCACCATCCTTTCCTTGGATCCCAAAAAGCGTTGGCTTTGGGTAAGTGTGAGGTGAACCATTTGTATAACAATGGAGCACAACAAGTAATCATTCCTCCATTGTGTAAGTTCCTCAGATGAACGGAATGGTATGTGTCTGCTAACAAGGTAGGCACAGGATTCTTCTTCAAGAAAATTTTAATGGCTTTGAGGTCCACAAAATTCTCAAAACTCGGGAACAAGAAGATACCATAGATGAGTAAGGCAAGGATAGCCTCGAATGCGTCCATTCTTAAATGATCCGCATAATACTGAGCTGTCTCAATCAAGAACTCTGCTTTTAGCCCAAAAACTCCTCCTTTTGTAATCAGATTCTTTTTAATATCAACCACTCCCAAACGTGTAGCCTTGGCAATATCTTGTTCTTTAGGGTCCTTCTCCACAATTGGGAAAGGAGAATCTTCAAGAATGGGCAATCCAACCAACTGAGAATACTCTTCTAGTGTGGGCACTAGCTGATAATCAGGGAATGTGAAACAGTGGTAGAGCGGATCATAAAACTGGAGAAGAGTAGAAAGGAGTCCACTATCCATTTTTATCTTCAAGAGTAGCAACAGCTTCCCATACCGGCTTTGAAATCCCTCTGGATCTGTCACTAAGGTGCTTAACCTTTTCAAGTCATCTAGGTTAAAACCCTTGTAAGTGTACTTCAAAGTTTTCTTTCTTTCACTGTTCATGACGACCTCTGATGTTTACAAACAATAAAGTCTAAGTTCCATGAAACCATATGATGATATGATGATATGATGGTATGAATGCAAAATGCACAAACACAGGCAAATGCATATGCACAAAACACAAGCTTAGGTTTAAGGACAAGCATGAGTCCAAGGTCTACCCACCCTCAAGGTTCGTACTATGGATTAATTTGTACCTGCCAAACGGGTTCTACAAAGTTCCCAGAGTCATCAACCCATCTTTCAGATATTATCAATTTCCCAAATCACTTGGTAATCGATAATATTCTCAAGAAAATCTCGTCTGAGTGTAGTATCGCGTATCATCTATTTCGAAAATAGTTCCTTATAGCCATCGCACTACGTCCTAATAAGGCCAAAGTGGGGTAAAATGTAATCTAAAAGTCCACAGTGTCATGGGCTTCTTCGTTGAAAGTAGCATTGTTTTCATGAATACTCGATCAACAATACTAAACTTTCAAGAGGGCCTACACTGAGCGGTGGTTTCTCAAGTTAGCTTGGTCGCGAATCAACTCCCTATAAGCCTCCTTGAATATACCACCATCCTATCATAATTTCACTCAAGTCCGGGTATAGGACCATCTCACCATTCAAAGCACCCAATACCCAACACACAAACAAATATATTGACAAATATACATGTTAAGCAAATATTTACAAATATAGCATGCAATTAAACAAAATAGGCTAAACCCTCTAGTTAAGTAAATTTGTCCCCAGCGAAGTCGTCATTTCTGTTGCGGTGAGAATCATGATATCAAGCTATTGATTAACTTGAATCTTTAATTCTTAAATTACAACCGAACTTTAATTTATCCAAAGGAAAGGTCTAAATAAAGAAAGAACCTTTTGCGCGATGTAACAACAACGCTAAGAGATTCAGGGATCGGGGGTTGGTTATGCCTAGGGTAGGTATTCCACATCCTAAACATCTGTAGTACTCTACAGGAACCTTTTGTTTATTTGCATGCTAAGTTTGATGAATGTTTGTTAAGGTTTGGGATTGGGTAAAGGCATAGGTTAAGACCTAAAGATAGTTTCTAAGTTTTCTCGCAAAGACGTCGCGTCCTCTGCCTACGTATCCTAACTAGGATAGAATCAGAGCAATCGTAGTTCACCTCACTAGGGATGAAGAACACTTGATTATGATCAAGGTTCAAAGGGGAACAAACATAACAATGCTTGTGTAGAGTTTAAGAAAACTCTCTAGATCTATATTGAACACTCAAGAAAGGGGAGCAAGTAATCATTACTATGATTCTTACCTAGAGTTTACAAACTCTATCCTAGGGTTCTAGTTGAAGAACACTCCTAGTAAAGGTGGGTATTCTAGACTTAAAGCAAAGTCTAAAGCTTAAAGGTTCTAACTTAACTAAGCTAGGGTTAGGATGACTTTACAAAGTCAAGGGGAAGAAGTAATGAGCTATCCAACAACACAAGGGTTAAGGGAGAGACTTTTCCTTTGGAAGGAGAGAGAGAGAGAGAGAGAGAGAGAGAGAGAGAGAGAGAGAGAGAGAGAGAGAGAGAGAGAGAGAGAGAGAGAGACAACTTGGATGAGAACTAAAAAGTTCCATCACTTGGGGAAAGAAATACTTAACAAAGCAAAATGAATAAAGCAAGATGAATAAGATTACAATCAAGTAAGCATGCATATTACAATAAGCAGATACTTCAAATAACACCAATGGTTACAACCGGTAATCAAATATCTTAACAAAGATGGAAACATAGTCTTAACAAAGATTGAGGGCATATCTTAACAAAGATTGAAACATGATGAAGGTAACAACCATATAAACAAATCACAATTTGAAAGTAAACATGTTATAGGTTCAAGGTATAACAAATGTAACAACAAAATGTATTGATGATAATCAAACACAACCAAATTATTTTAACCTCATAATTTAGGAGGAAAAAACATAGGATTATGGTGACAACCAAAGGAGAGTACCCTAGCATGTTAACTAACATGGGATGCAAGAAATCTCACAAGAAGATCAAACACATTTGAAAGGAAATCATCAACAAGTAAGATAACGATCTCAATAAAGGGACAAATTTCCACATAGGAAAAAGGCATCACCACTAATAACAACATGTAATATTTTTTCACCACATGAAAATAGACATTAAAACAAATATGTCGTAAAAAGAATGGACCAAAAAGGATGAAAAATGAGAGAGTTATGATTTTTGAAAGCTTGGATGAATTAAATGTACAAAACATATTTAACAAGCAAATATAAAAAAGAAAATGCAAGGGGTGGGAGTTGAACCCACGCCCTTCAGCTCACACATGGCGCGCAAGAAAAAAATAAAAGGAAGCAAAAAGGGTTGATCCTCCTCAGGGATCGAACCCATGTCTAGGCATTGAAAGGCATGGTTATGGGTAAGTTGCTTACCACTGGGGTGGCTATACATCTGTTGATGTAGCCACCCCCATAAACATATAAGGCGTGCTTTGTGAATTTTCTGGGCAAATGAAGGAGCAAGAACAAGGCATATAAACTGATTTGCGTTTTGATGCTAACTTACTCAAATCTTAATGGATTTCAGTGAAATTTAGGTCAAAATTGAGTGGAATTTAATAAAGAAGGCAGTGGTGGTGTTGAAATTGTGAGATAAGGCCTCTAATTAAAAACACGATAGGAGATGCATATTTTTCATTTTGGTTGCATTTTGAAAGTTACAAACAGCTATGGGTTTATATACATGGAAGAGGCACTGCACACACATCATACATATCACAGCAGAAGTGTAGAGTACTTAAAGCTCAAACCAAAATCAACATTTACGGATTTGGCATATGAATTGCAAGGTTTAAACATAAAAACTGCTGCCACTGTCAAGACAGAATGAGAAGGTGAGATGCATATCATGATTGTCCCAAACAACACATAGGAAATCAATAAGGAGTAAGTGATAACAATTACCAAACCAAACTTATATACCAAAACAAGACTGCTATGCCCTATTAACTTAAATTAAAGAAAAACTTGCAAGTTAGCAGGCTAGATCAGGATACAAACATGATTGAATTGGGCAGACCCTCCTAACATACTCAAAACATCAAATGAAATGTGTCCACACTTCAGAATTGCTCACATATATCATGAAATTGGAAATTAGGTGTCAACTTCTCAAGTATTCATAAATTGGCAACAAAAGGATCAAAAATGATTTGGAACAGTCTGAGATGCAAGGGATGCTACACACAAACTTCAAATAAGATAACAAATGAGTATTGCACTTAAGGTTGTCATGAAATGCATACATCAAGAATATGACCATCAAAATGCAATTTCAAACATGAGGAAGCCAGGCTGTTATGACAGAGAAAAGAGGCAGACAGAAGTGATTGAATCATGAACACACAAGTCTCATATGTTATAAGAGGTCCAATGCTATATGAATTAACTTAAAACTAAACAAGCCACAAAAAGTGAAGTGTGTGCCCAAGTGATTTTGCAAAACTGTTAGCAGCAGATGGCATAAATATGGTTCAGTGGTGAAATGACCTCATGTTAACAAACAGTACACATACACACCACAAATGTAGATAGGAATGAGTTACAACTCTGAAATTACACATATTGCAAGCAATCAAGGTTTTGGTATGTGGTCATGGTATAGTTAGCTCAAAGTTGCAATTTGATGATGAAATGAGAGAGCAAGCAATTATTGTTTAAACCAAACATCAACACACATTAGAAATAAGTATATAAGTGAGTTACAACTCCAAACATAGGCATATGGCAAGCAAATAAGAAACTTGTATGCTCATGGTGGTTTTGACTTGGAATGGAGCAGTTTGAGAGTGAAATAGGAGAATAAGTACACATTGATCAATTTAATCATCCACACATCCTAGAATCATGAATTTAGGTGAGTTACAACTCAAAACAATAAGTAATACAAATAGGATAGCAAAAATGGTATGTTGTGGTAGATTTTAGCATAAAAATGCAATTGAAAGTGGAATTTGAGGAATTGTGAAATCAGGCATGAATAGACCAAATAAATCAAGTATACACCTCATAAATATGATAAGGAAAGTGTTTTAACTTCAAGAAAGAGCATATATCCATTAGAATGAAAATTGGTGTACTGTGGTAAAAGTTGAAAAATCTGCCTTGGCAAGATTTGTGGCAGCAGGTGATTTTTTAAGGTAGTGAGTTTTAAGCCAAGATAACAACATACACTCATCATAAACATGCCAAGGAAAATGATCATTCATTGAAATCAAGTTCATACAGTTGGAGCAGAATCATGATATGCTGTTTGAAATGTGAAACAGTTTTGAAATTGATATGATGTAGTAGCAAGTATGTTTCATGACAGTTGGGGCATTTTGGTAGCATACACAAATTGCAAATGGATATGACAATGATAAAATGCACCTAAATTATGTAGATGTGGATTGAAACAGAAAGTGATGTGTTGATCTCATGATATCTTGAAAAAAAACAACAGTTGAGGCATGACAAGTCAATTTGAATATTTAAGAAGTTTTTGAGCACATAGGCACCACACACACCCTCAAAATAAGCAAACAAAAGAGTCCATAATTTTAAAACCAAGCAAAAAACTGACCCAAACAGAAATGATATGTAAAATCTCATTTGACAACAAAAAATACAAGATTTCAAGACAGCCCTAAAAGAAAAATTCATATCTTTCACATCTCCACCAAGACATACATCATGAATCAAGATCAAACACTAACCAAAGACTTGAGGCATAAGAAATAGCAAGCATAACCACTCAACACCCACTTCATAGCAATGATAGGAAAGAAAGATATGAAAATAGAATAATGTGAAAACAAGGGCCACATTGATTCAAACATGATCAAGGGAAAGGGGAGAATCTATGAGCAACTTACAAGTTGAGTCAAACATCACTAATGAGCTAGGTCTAACAAGCCTAGGGCAAGCATATCATTATTTCAAAGTTGGATCCTAAATCTACCACATGGCCAAAACCTTCACAAACAAGTTAAGCAATAGTATCTAAGCATGAACTTATAACACAATAACCACATATCATTTGCAAATGTCAATATATTAATGAAAGCAAGTATCATTACTATGAAAACTAGAGTTCTTGACAAAGAACCACAATAGGGCAGCCAATGCATATTTTCACAAAAATCACCACAAAATGAAAATACATGATAATGTATGACTAGTAGAGAGTTGGAATGTCACATACCTCTTGTAGAAAAGCCTTGAGCAAGCTAAAAAGCTTAGAAACCCAGAGATCCTCCTTCCTTTGCAAAGAGACAAAGCTTGCTTCCTCTGGAAGCAACAAACCAACTTTCAAGACAGTTGGAGTTATGTGATTTCCAGCTGGTTTTTTTATGGCTTAGACACTTGAGATATGATGTATAGGAGGTGTTAGGAGTGTTAGAATGGTAATAATTGCTTTGAGTGAGGATTTGGCTTTCAAAGTGGAAGAAAGTCAAACTATTAAGGTGTGAAAGTTGACTTTTGTGAAAATGATATTTTTGATAGGTTTGAATGTATGGAGACCTTCTACACCATATTTAGGGATTGTGTGGATGATTTTGATAGGTTTAGAAGTGGTACAACTGATCTTGAGCAGAGTTTTGCTCAAGACAGCTTTTTGGTGAAAAATGGAGATTTTAGAATTTTGAGATTCTTAAGGAATGAGAAGGAAATGAGAGCTATTGTTTCTCTGGTTTTTGAGATTTCTCTAGTGTGTCTAACCTCATGGAAGAGGCCTCTATTTATAGCAAAAACAAGAGTGAGGGCAGCCTTGGTCTTTTACCACTTTTGGAGGGATTTTCATGAGATTTTTCAAATGAATCTTGCAAAATCTTCTCATGTCAGCTCCATGGTTCAAAGGAGATCAGAAAAATCAAGTGGAGATGGACATGAAGTGACTGAGATGAGCTATGAAGGTAGGGTGAGCCAGTTGCACAATTTTAGTCATGAAAAGTTTCTTTCTCCTTCTTACATTTGAATATTATATTGCACAAGTTGCAACTTGCCTCTCTCTCTCTCTCTTTCTCTCTCTCTCTCTCTCTCTCTCTCTCCAAACCTTACATTTTCTGTATTTCCTTTTCTCTACACATCTGAATATTATGTTGAATCATGATACAAGGGCTGAGGAGATCTCGAGTTGTGAAAAACTGATTTTTGGGAAGTGTTGGAGTATGGTCTCAAGTGTTGACAACCCCAACTTCCATAGTGTATAACTTCCTGCTCACACATGATATTGAGGAGTTCTACCACAATTTGGAAATCCCTTAAGTAGATGTGTCAAGAGGCTTGTGTAGGATTTGTCAAGAGCTTTTCAATGAGCTTTGAACCACTCCAATTGGATGTGTGGTTAAGGAGTTATGGTCTTGTCCCTTTCGAAACCCTAATTCCCGATTTTTGCAATTACTTCTTAACCCTTGATCCAATGGTCATGAAATTTTATGGGGAGGTGTAATATGATATAAGGAACATTTTTGATTTACATCTTAAAGTCAAATTCCTTATTGTTGAAAAGTTGACTTTTCGGTCAACCGTTCGATCGATCGGTGACTACCGAGTCGACTATCGGTGATCCGGATATTCCGAGGACTTGGAACTCTTTGGATGGACTTTACTAAGCCATAGGAGCTTAATGGACCTTGATCCCACCATTGAAACACTCTTTAAACCAAAATTCAAACTACAGTTGACTTTTTCTCGTCGAAAACCCTAATCGGGCATCTTAAATTGCACTGTTCTCAATTCCCGGGTGACCACCTCAAATTGAATTCATACTTGATTCAATGTTGTATATTTGATGATTTGGAGACTTATTTGAAGTTGAATCAATCCAAAACATGGATTGATCAGACCACCGAAATCTCGATTTTAACGGTACGGGAACCCTAATTCATCTGCATCTTGACAAAGATAAATTGGAAATGGGTTAAGGATAGTTAATCAAATGAATATGATCCTACAATGATGATGAGGGTCTAAGGGGTCAAAATTTGGGGTGCAACACGGTAGAACCGGGAGTTAACAAAACTCTCCTTATGAAAAGGGTTTCCAGGGATTAAAGGTCCAAGAGGACGAAAAGATGTTTGATCTTTGTTTTCTGCTTTTTAGAAGAAGTGTTTTTTCATGGATGTTTGCAACTAATATCGCACTAGAGACTATGACCTGAGAGTGAATGCGTCGCATGTCACCAAAAGGGTACCATACTAAACATCCAAACTGTTGGAAAGAAACTCTCCAACAATCCTTTCTTAAGTAGCTTAAGGCTCGTAACGTACGACATCAATTAACCTTTATTATTGTATTTTGGTTTGTTTGAAGATGAGAAGAGAAAAGACGCACTAAAGGGGAACTAATTCAATCCTAAAGTTGTCATGCAAAGTTGATCCTATGGTTGAGGTTAGGAGAGAACTACCGAATGTTATCATGCATGGTTAGAACCCTAATGTCTGTCGTAACTTCTCTTGAACAAGAGAAGTCAAAGTTCCTAGGGGAACATGGCAAAGGAAAACAATAGCAACATAAATGACAGAAAAGAAATTACTGTAAGTAAAATGCATGCTATGCAACAAACAAGCAGAAGGAGTCAAACTCAACTTCTAGAAAAAGTAAGCACAAAGGCTACACACAACACAGGCAAGGGAGACAACACTCAACCTTAAACCAGCAAGCAAAGCCAAACAATAACAGTCAAGCAGAGGGAGACAACCTCAACCTCTAATTGTCGCTACTGCGAAAATCGGCGCCGGCTATGACAGAAGAGTCGCCACCGTGCGTTATTTATCCCAAAGGAGGGAAAGGAAACGCTCGAAGTAAACCTACCGCAAAGACGGGAAAGGAATGGCCGTCGCAACCAAATCCTGGATTCGGGAGTCGATTACGCAAGGGGAAGGTATTAGCACCCCTCACGTCCGTCGTACTCGACGGGATCCACGCTTGTTTTCTATCTAAGGGTGTGTTGTTCTATCTATTCTACAGGTCTGGGTTAAAAAAGAAAAGAAAATGACTCGGCAAAGTATCGCACTTTATGCCTATGTATTCCCGTCTGAAACGAGAAATCAGAGTCAACGTAGTTCGCCTAACTACGGAAAGGAGGGGAAGGTTGCTCGCTAGGATGCGGCATCCTATGCCTACGTACTTTCATACAGCATGAAAGATCAGAGCAAACGTAGTTCGGGCCACGGAAGACACAGATTTGTCTGACTGTTTTAGATCCTTCTGAAAAGGTTTTTCTTGATTAGGAGTCCAAGCGGACAAAAATGACATTTTGATGTTTGTTTTGAATCTTTTACGAAAGAAGTGTTTTTTAGTGTGTTTGCAATCTCTGACGCACTAGAGACTATGATTTGAGAGTGACTACGTCGTATGTCGCCCTAAGTGTAACACACTAAGCAGTCAGATTACTGAAGAGTGACCCTCCAGCAACCTTTTCTCAAGTAGCTTAAGGCTCGTACCGTACGACATCGATTATCCTTATTACTGTGTTTTGAATTGTGTTGAGATAGAAGAGAAAGAAGCTCTAAAAGCCTAGGGTTTGAAAGGGGAATAAAAACTAACCTAAAGTTGTCATGCATGGATAATAATCCTAATGTCTGTCATATTTCTCTCTTGCACAGAGGGAAACAGAGATCCTAGGGGATAAATGAAAGAGAAACAAATATATACAGTAAACAGTAAACATGCATGCAATGCATCAATACAAGCGAGGCAAGGGAGTCCCACTCAACCTCGAACTTGGGAAAACGACAGGCAAAGTGAACAGTATTCACTTCAAACCTTTGGGGCAAGCTGTAAAAGCCAACAATCAATACAGAAAAAGAAATAAAACCCAACACCAGCTTCGACAGCAACACCAGCTCCTACAGCTACAGCTCAAACAGCAACAACTCTGACAGCTACAGTTGATTAACAGCAAAAAAGGTTGACAGTAACAACTTCCAGCAAGATCCTATCTTCACTCTTCAATGATCCCCAAGCTTTAGATAAGCTCCTGTCTCCAAAAATCTCCAAGCTCTAGCCAGCACTGAAGTCCAACAAATAGACAGCTTAAAACAGCAGCAAAACCCTAGCTCCAACAGATAACCAACTTTGACAGGCACAAGCTTCATCTTTACCAATATCCACTGGACTTCATCTTCCATAGGTTTCCATCTTCCATACAATCACTCCAGAAGAGAATCACTTATGAAGTTGAAATGTTAAGAGGCTTAGTGACAACCCAAGGAAATCACTAAGGTATTAACATAGCAAGTGAAAGGTATCCTCAAGGTTCTACCCAACCAAAGCATGCTCTACATCCCTCCTAAGGAGAGATGTAACTTCTTTGGGGGACCTTGTGTCATGGTATGGAATAGAGGCACAAGAAGCTCTCTATGTTTGACAGAAAAATAAGACTACTCTAATGCTCTCCCTATATATCCTAACTCCTAAGCCTCTGACAAGCCCTCTAACAACAGAGAAGTCTTCAACTCCAAGCTTCTTCAAACCATCCAAGGCCACTTCACTTTGATCTTCAAGTCCTCCAAGCAAAGCCCAAGCCAAAAGCACTCCAAAATAGCCCCACACAAGCATAACCAAATCCAACATCCAAAGGAGAAACCCCATAATCATCACACAAGTTGCAAAAATCAGATAAAATGCTAAAGCTTATCAGAAAATCCTAGGTAAATTTCTAAGGGAACCTAACTCTATACCCAATACCCCATAGGAATCCCAAGGCCTAAATTAACCAATTAGTCCTCAAATCATGCACAAAACTACAACTATCTGTCTTGAAACCCTAATTCTAACACCTCCCCTATTCACCTCTCAAGCTAACCTAAATTTTATTCACAAAAATGTGATAAAATTTCTAAGGGTAGATGCTTCCCTAACCTAACTAATCCAACAAGAATCAACTCAAAATTATACACCAATTAGTCACAATAAAATCAACAAAATCATGCATCAACCAAATTCAAAATAAAAGCAATTAAACTATAAAAAATGCAATTAAATTCTAAAATGCATGAATCAGTTATTTCTTAATCCTATAAAATTCTAGACTCTCTAAGGAGTCAGGGAAAAAAAATTGGCCTAAAAATGTTTATTTTCCTATTTTTTATGATTTATTTTCTAACTATATGCAAAACATGAAAATAGAAGAAATTAAAGACAATTAATAACAGTGCGTGACAAATAGCAATTGGATTCAGTTGTTTCTCCAGACTGGGCCAACCAGGGGGTGCGCATATCAATATGACCTAAGCCCAAACCAAACTTAAAACAAATCAGAAAATCAATTGGAAAATAGGAAAAACGATGTGTCAAATAGCAAGCAATTCATGTGGTATTTTCAATTGGGCCTTGGAATGGGGTGTGATTAGCAAAACCTGCCTTAAGCCCAAAACAAAAAATAAATGAAACGGGGCGTTTAGCTTGTATTCAGATTCTTCACAAAATCAAACGCGATCTGAGCCATTGGATGAGGGTTTGGGTCAAAGTCCACTGAAGATCCTAGGGTTAGAAAGTTGTCTTCCTCATTTGAAAGTTGGAGGGAAGAATAACCAGACGGTGGCCGGAGGTGGCGCCACCGTCGTCCCCAAACACCAACTCTCTAGATCCTCACCAAAACTTAACCCTAAATGCATCAATCCACTCGTTTCTTCACCATGAAATCAACCATATCAGCCATTTTCATTGAACGTATCTCCATCTCAAAACACGAAGAAAAATTCAGAGCGAGCTCAAAAACCAAACATCACCAATCCTAAAATTGAAGTGCCTAACATCATCACCACCTAACACTGAGCAATTTCCACCATTCCACTAAGCTTAACACATCAAGAACTGCAAGAAATGGTCCTCAACAGAAAATTGGTTCCACCTAAAATTGTCTCTAAACACTGAATTTTCCTACCAGAAACGACCTAGCCATGATCTACATTACATCTAACCATTCAAAACCTAACAATTCTCTCTATATCAAGCTACACGATGAGATTTACATACCTGTGAAATTTGAATGAACAGAGTGATGAATTCTCCAAGACACACTCCAAAACCTTCCAGATATGATCAATGATGCTTGATAAAGCTTCTGTATGCAATGGATTGTGTTGAATCTCTCTGAATCACCAAATACGATTTTGAGTTGCAAGCTTCAAACTCAAGTTGCAATCTCTTGATTCTTCAACAATCTTGGCCAGAAATCTTCATGAATTCTCTCAACAACTCAAGATAAAGACACTGAGTGCAAAAGTTTGGATTGAAATGGATCAAAATGATGTAACCGATTCTGTTTTGCAATGAGCAAATTCAAAATTCTATCTCTTCAATCTCTCTCAATCATCACAAACTAATTCCTTGAATCCATCACAAACCTTATATAGAACTTGTAGGAATGCTCTAGAAACTTCAAGAATGATCTATGTGAGAAATTCAATATCTCTTGCATTTGAAATTACCATGATAAGTTCATACATGGCAGCTGGGTTTTAGCTTGCTTCAATACCTTGATTCTGATCCAAATTCTCTCCAAATGATATTTTGAATGGATTGGTAAGGGTTAAGGCCTTGGTTATGCTCTAAAGAATGGTTTTGCATATGTTACTTATGATGTAAGAAAGCCATTTCCAAAGCAACTCATAAAACCATGGCTCATCTCAAAATTGTGGAATTGCCAATGTGATTAAAATCTAATTTCCATTCAAAATGACTACCCACATGCCATGTGTATGCCTCATATCTCAAAAATCCCAATTTCCCTCCTTTGAATCATTTGAAAAAACCTTCTTTTTAGGCCATTTTGGATCACTTTGTGAAGCAAGCCATTTAAATCACCCATGACTTCTTATTTGACCTAAAAACATCATTTTAAGCACATCTCATGTTGAACATTTTTTCATTTGAGGAGTGGAAGATAAAGATTTTGACCTATGTTGAAAAATGACCTATAATCCAACTTTCCCAAATTACCCCTGGATTGCCAAGATCATAACTTGAGCTACACAAATCTTCTTGAGGGATTCTAGTACTCTATGGAAAGCTAAGATCAAGATCTACAACTATTATGTTGGCCAAGAATCCATTTTAAAACTCCTTGATGGGCAAAGGTTGCTTGGAAGTCAAGTGACTTTCACAGATAAATTTCAATGTCCTCTGGGGACCCATAACTTGCAAAAACCATAACCTGAGTTATACAAATCTCCTTGAAGACTTATAGTACTAAAATTAAAGCTATTGAGAAGCCCTAAAAGTTTCATGTTGGCCAAGACTCCATTTGAAACTTGCATCTTGACGTATGTAGCTTGGAAGTCTAGTGCTATGCAGGGGATTTTACCCTAAGAACCCTGTCTCAAACCCCTCCAACCACTCTTGATTCTCTTGAACTTGATTTTGACTCATCCATACACATGCTATAACATCTTAACCCATGACTTCCCTGACTTAGAGCTAGGTCTTGATGCCCCTTTCCTTGCTCTCCTTGACCTAGGGTTACCCAGATGAAACCCTACTTGTACACACCTCAACTGTGGTTCTTGACCTTGATACCATGACTTGTCTAAGTTTCAATATGGCTCTCTAGGCCTCCCATGGGATCCATACACACCTCAAATTCATGATTCCATGCTTCATACCCCATTGATGACCCTCAATACACTTCAAGTTAGGAGAGAAATCCACTTGTTGACACTCAAATCTCCTCAAAGCTTCAACCCATTCCTTGATGACTTGGATGTTCTTCAGCTTGAATAAGGCCCCTTGATGTGCTTCCTTGGATAAGAATGGCACTTGATCCCCTGTTAGATGACTTGCTATGTCATGATATGCAAATGTTTGGACCATGTACATGATGTGACTATGCAGATGATAATGCAATTGAAACATAAACCAGGTGAAATAGGTCAAGCAAATTTTAGGGTGCAACAACTGCCCCTATTCATACGGCTTGGACCCGACTGGGTGAAGAGCGAACGGCTTTCAAACAATCGAGGTACGAGACGGTTGAATACCAAGAACCCGAAAATTTGCCAACCGCAGAAATAAACTGCACAAACTGCTTGGAAAACAACATCCGCTGACTGAATCCGGTTGTTACGACAAAAAACTGATCAATTATATGATATCAAATCCTGATTTTAATGTCAACCGCCTGCGTATCGCCACAGGCTTTGAACTCCCTCTTATCGAAACATCCCGCCTTTCGTCCACGTTACAACTCCTCCGTCTGTTAATACGGAGAAAACAACTTAGCGATCATGTTGGGGATCATTTTCATCAACCCGAAAGAGATTCTATTTGCGCGGGGATAGAACTTTGTCCATGTTAGGACGCTATATTCTGTCAACACAGAAAAATCCCAACGACTTCGCTGGGGAAACATTTCTGTTTAATTACAGGAGACTCTACTTGTCTCTGCATTAGCTAACTTTGTTGGGCCCACCCCACAAACGACTTGGAGGAGGACTATACTGGGGATAGTAACACGAGGAAATCACGGCGACTTCCTTGGGGAAAATACTTTTGTCAAATATCGGAACACAACTCACGTACTCTGTCTATCACGGGAGAATCATCTATCTGGATACCGGAAAGTTCATCCGCCTGCTTCATATGGGAAACTCCATCTGCCTGATTCATACAGGAAAAGGTTCATCCGCCTGCTTCATATGGGAAAACACATCTGCCTGATTCCTATAGGAAAATTCATATAACACATCTGCCTGGTTCATACAGGAAAGTTCATAACACATCTGCCTGGTTCATACAGGAAAGTTCATCCGCCTGTTTCATACAGGAAAACAATATAACACATCTGCCTGGTTCATACAGGAAAGTTCATCCGCCTGTTTCATACGGGAAAAGCATATAACACATCTGCCTGGTTCATACAGGAAAGTTCATAACACATCTTCCTGGTTCATACAGGAAAGTTCATCCGCCTGTTTCATACGGGAAAACAATATAACACATCTTCCTGGTTCATACAGGAAAGTTCATAACACATCTGCCTGGTTCATACAGGAAAGTTCATCCGCCTGTTTCATACGGGAAAACAATATAACACATCTGCCTGGTTCATACAGGAAAGTTCATCCGCCTGTTTCATACGGGAAAAGCATATAACACATCTGCCTGGTTCATACAGGAAAGTTCATAAGACATCTGCCTGGTTCATACAGGAAAGTTCATCCGCCTGTTTCATACGGGAAAACAATATAACACATCTGCCTGGTTCATACAGGAAAGTTCATCCGCCTGTTTCATACGGGAAAAGCATATAACACATCTGCCTGGTTCATACAGGAAAGTTCATAACACATCTGTCTGGTTCATACAGGAAAGTTCATCCGCCTGTTTCATACGGGAAAAGCATATAACACATCTGCCTGGTTCATACAGGAAAGTTCATCCGCCTATTTCATACGGGAAAAGCATATAACACATTTGCCTGGTTCATACAGGAAAGTTCATAACACATCTGCCTAGTTCATACAGGAAAGTTCATCCACCTGTTTCATACGGGAAAACAATATAGCACATCTGCCTGGTTCATACAGGAAAGTTCATCCGCCTGCTTCATACGGGAAAACAATATAACACATCTGCCTGATTCATACAGGAAAGTTCATCCGCCTGCTTCATACGGGAAAACATAACACATCTGCCTGGTTCATACAGGAAAGTTCATCCGCCTGCTTCATACGGGAAAAGCATATAACACATCTGCCTGGTTCATACAGGAAAGTTCATAACACATCTGCCTGGTTCATACAGGAAAGTTCATCCGCCTGTTTCATACGGGAAAACAATATAGCACATCTTCCTGGTTCATACAGGAAAGTTCATCCGCCTGCTTCATACGGGAAAACAATATAGCACATCTGCCTGGTTCATACAGGAAAGTTCATCCGCCTGCTTCATACGGGAAAACAATATAACACATCTGCCTGGTTCATACAGGAAAGTTCATCCGCCTGTTTCATACGGGAAAAGCATATAACACATCTGCCTGGTTCATACAGGAAAGTTCATCCGCCTGTTTCATACGGGAAAAGCATATAACACATCTGCCTGGTTCATACAGGAAAGTTCATAACACATCTGCCTGGTTCATACAGGAAAGTTCATCCGCCTGTTTCATACGGGAAAAAAATATAGCGCATCTACCTGGTTCATACAGGAAAGTTCATCCGCCTGCTTCATACGGGAAAACAATATAACACATCTACCTGGTTCATACAGGAAAGTTCATCCGCCTGCTTCATACAGGAAAACATAACACATCTTCCTGGTTCATACAGGAAAGTTCATCCGCCTGCTTCATACGGGAAAACATAACACATCTGCCTGGTTCATACAGGAAAGTTCATCCGCCTGCTTCATACGGGAAAACATAACACATCTGCCTGGTTCATACAGGAAAGTTCATCCGCCTGTTTCATACGGGAAAACAATATCTTGGATATAGCTTCCTTGCTTATTCTTGGTAGTAGCTTACTCCACCGGGGATATTCTAGAAATAACTGCCCGACACCCGTTTCGACAACAAGTGACCTCTTCTGAAATTTTGATTCATGACACCCTGAAATGCTGCCGCGACAGCAAACCTGAAGAAAAACACTCTGCTGGTCGGATAAGAGAAACTTCAGCCAGTAACTCTGTGGGGAATGATAACCAGAACTGCATCATCATATGTCTCACGGCGAGACCTCGATCGTCTGGTAATAGATCTGAACTGTAACTTCATACTCCTGCTGAGAAACACACCTGAAAACAAAAGGTTAACCAACCTGATTTATGTTTCAAAATGCGTATGTTTGGCAATGGCGTAATGCTCTATACAGCATGGAAATGCTACGCGTTTGTGGGTAGATGCAAACATGATAATGTATGCAAATGCAAATGCAGGTTCAGGCTGCTGGGGAAGCTCTGATACGCTTGCTTCAACACGGTCGTTGAGGACAAATACCACCCTGTTGGGGATGAACGGGTATCGCAGAGTATTCTGGAAAAATAAATGCCGGAAATACAACCAACTCTGCCGGGGAGAAATTACACATCGATTTCCACTGGGAGGAAAGAACAATGCCTGCTGGGAAGATTAACTCAGCTGGGGGGAGAAGCAACCCTTCTGGGGGACAACTGTCTGGGTATAGTTTACACACTCGGAGCTACCACTCCGCTGGGGATAATCATCCTGACGAAAGCATGACGACCTGTGGGGAGAAAGAAAACCATCCTCGTTGGGGATAATCCTTCTGAACCTACTATGACTTGGTTACATGCCGCGGAAATCCTCCCAGCTGGGGATTGAGCGTGCACATACTCGGCTCTCTGGGGAATATAACCTTTGCAGAGGATACTGATCTTGTCTTGCTGGGGGTATCCTATGGACAACTTCCATGAGGATACTTTTCTGGGGGAAAATAATCCTTCCTTCGGTAAGGGATAACATCGTCTCAACCTCTGTAGATGAGGTGCGACCTGCATGGGGATTGACATCAGTCATCGTCGAGTCTTTCATCAAGAGCCTCTGGTTGGGGGCCACAATTTTCTGATCATCCGCTCTAAGGGCTAGAACCCTGCAAAACACAAACGAGACAAAACAAATCTATACAACCAAATCTATCCAAGTTAGTGTCCATGACATTCCTTCAGTCAATTCGAAGTTTTAGCAATTATTGGCAAGGGCCAACAAGATTATGCAAGTGCAAGTTTATCAAAAACATCGGCGTTTTCCATATACAAAACAGTAAAGCACAAACATCAAATACTGAATAACATGTTTTATTGATTGAGCCTGTAAATAGGCGAAGCTTTGTACATCAGATGCAACTCTTGAAAAGAGGAAGTTACACACACATACATATATGCACAAAAAGTATAAAAATACAAAACAATATTTGTGTACATGTCGGCAACATGGTGGAGACAAACATCATGAGCTGATCCTCCTATGACTCGCCTGACTCTGGCGCTTTCCCGGTATTCAATTTTCAGAAGAGATTGTGTTGGATAAACGAACCCTCAGGTACTCCCAAACCACTAAGCACTGCTGTATCAGATCCGAACCGCAATCATTTTCTTTTTCAATCCCTAACTTTTGCGTGAATCGCCCTTTGCGGGTTTTCAATTCACCGGGATACCCTTTTTTGACGAAGTCGCCCTTTGCAGGTTTTCGACTTCGCGGGTGTACATCTTTTCAATTTTATCCCTAACTTTTGCCCGAACCTTTTTATTCATTTTTTACGGTTCGCCAGGATACCCCATTTTTGCTTGGACTCTCTTTTTACTGTCCAGCGGGTCACTTTCAAGCAAAGTATTTTTTAACTGCGTCCGAATTCACAGGAGACGTAAAGTCTTCACCATCTATGGTAGATAGTAGCAAGGCTCCTCCAGAGAAGACTTTTCTGACAACGTAGGGACCTTCGTAATTAGGGGTCCACTTACCCCTGTGATCTGTTTGTGGCGGGAGAATCCTCTTCAGCACAAGATCGCCCGTCTGAAAGCTTCGCGGACATATCTTTTTATCGTACGCTTTCTTCATCCGACTCTGATATAACTGACCGTATGCTAAAGAAGCTAGTCTCTTCTCATCCATTAAACTGAGCTGATTTAGTCTATCTTTAACCCATTCTGCCTCGTCAAGTTGGACATCTCGTAAAACCCTCAAGGAAGGAATCTCAACCTCCAACGGTAACACTGCCTCCATTCCGTATACCAATGAGAAAGGGGTTGCCCCGGTTGATGTGCGCACCATCGTACGATAACCGTGCAACGCGAAAGGTAGCATCTCGTGCCAGTCCTTATACGTCACAACCATCTTCTGGACAATCTTCTTTATGTTCTTATTGGCCGCTTCAACAGCGCCATTCATCTTGGGTCGGTAAGGAGAAGAGTTGTGATGTTCAGTCTTAAAATTCTGGCACAGCTCTTTCATCATCTTGTTATTAAAATTCGAATCGTTGTCGGTGATAATCCGCTCAGGGATTCCATATCTGCAGATAATATCTCGTTTGATAAATCTGGCGACCACTTGTTTGGTGACATTGGCATATGATGCTGCTTCCACCCATTTGGTGAAGTAATCAATTGCCACCAAGATGAACCGGTGTCCGTTGGATGTCGTAGGCTCAATCTTTCCAATCATATCAATTCCCCACATCAAGAACGACCACGGTGATGACATCACATTCAGAGGACTTAGGGGTACATGGACCTTATCCGCATAAATTTGGCATTTATGACACCTCTTTGCAAACTTGAAACAGTCTGTTTCCATAGTTAGCCAGTAATAACCTGCCCGCAACAGTTTTCTCGTCATAGCATGCCCACCAGCATGTGTACCAAATGTACCCTCATGTATTTCTTCCATGAGTAACTTCGCCTCTTTCTCGTCTACACAGCGTAGCAACACCAAGTCGTGATTTCTTTTGTATAGCACACCGTCAGGATTCAAATAGAAATTGCCAGCCAATCTCCTGAGAGTCTTCTGATCTCGACTGGATGCCCCAGCCGGATACTCCTTGTTCTTCAGGAAATTTTGGATGTCAAAGTACCAGGGTTGACCATCGGGAGCCTCATCAATGGCAAATATGAATGCAGGCCTATCAAGCCGAGAGATAACAATCCGGGGAGCCTCGTTCCAGAAGTTAACCTTATACATGGAAGACAATGTCGCCAGAGCGTCAGCCATTTGATTTTCGGCTCGCGGTACGTGATGCAATTCTACCTTGTCGAATAAAGGTAATAATCTCCTTGCATAATTCATGTATGGTATCAAATTGGGTTGACGTGTCTCCCATTCTCCTTTTATCTGATTCACCACTAGAGCTGAGTCTCCGTATACATCCAGATGTTTGATTCGCAAATCAATGGCCTCTTCAAGACCCATGATGCAAGCCTCATACTCAGCTTCGTTATTGGTAACCGGAAAGGTCAATCGAGTAGTAAATGGGATATGCGACCCATGGGGAGTGGTAATGATTGCCCCTATTCCGCTACCATAAGAATTCACAGCTCCACCAAATATTAACTGCCACTTGGAACCCAACTCTGGTCCTTCGTCCGGCAACGGTTCTTCACAATCTTTCATCTTCAGGTACATGATATCCTCGTCAGGAAAATCAAACCTCATCGATTGGTAGTCCTCAACAGGCTGCTCCGCAAGGTACTCAGACAGAACGCTACCTTTAATAGCCTTTTGCGAGACATATTGGATATCATATTCGGTCAAGACCATCTGCCAACGGGAAATTCTTCCGGAGAGTGCTTGCTTTTCAAACACATATTTGATTGGATCCATCTTTGAAATTAGCAAGGTTGTATGATTCAGCATGTATTGCCTCAAACGTTTGGCGGCCCAGGCTAGCGCGCAACATGTCTTCTCGAGCATCGAGTATCTGGACACACAGTCGGTAAACTTCTTACTCAAATAGTAGATCGCATGCTCTTTACGTCCTGTCTCGTCGTGTTGACCGAGAACACAACCCATACTTTCCTCAAGAACCGTCAAATACATAATCAAAGGTCTCCCGGCCACTAGGGGTATCAAAACAGGAGGTTCCTGCAAGTATTCTTTTATCTTGTCGAACGCCTTTTGACAATTTTCGTTCCAGGTCAACACCTGGTCCTTTTTCAACAACTTGAATAACGGCTCGCACGTCGCAGTTAAGTGAGATATGAACCGGGAAATATAGTTCAACCTCCCTAAAAACCCACACACTTCTTTTTCTGTTTTAGGCGTCGGCATTTCTTGTATTGCTTTTATTTTCGCAGGATCAACCTCTATTCCTCTTTCGCTCACAATAAACCCCAGCAGTTTACCCGATCTTACCCCGAAGGTGCACTTATTAGGGTTCAGTCTCAACCTGAACTTCCTAAGCCTCTTGAACAGCTTCAGCAGATTAACCAAATGCTCCTCTTCCGTCTGGGATTTGGCAATCATATCGTCAACATAAACCTCAATCTCTTTATGCATCATGTCATGAAAGAGAGTCGTCATGGCACGTTGATATGTTGCCCCAACGTTCTTCAGTCCGAAGGGCATCACTTTGTAGCAAAATTTTCCCCAGGGAGTAATAAAGGTAGTCTTCTCCATGTCTTCTGGTGCCATTTTGATTTGATTATAGCCCGAGAAGCCATCCATGAAGGAAAATACGGAGAACTGAGCAGTGTCATCAACCAGCACATCAATGTGAGGAAGTGGAAAGTCGTCTTTCGGGCTCGCTTTGTTCAAATCACGGTAGTCCACACACATTCGCACCTTACCGTCTTTCTTTGGCACTGGCACAATATTAGCGACCCATGAGGGATATTTGGTAACAGCTAGGAAACCAGCATCCCACTGTTTTTGAACTTCCTCCTTGATCTTCACAGCCATGTCCGGTCTAGTTCTTCGTAGTTTCTGCTTAATAGGCGGACATTCCTCTCGCAGTAGCAGACGGTGAACAACCATATCCGTATCCAACCCAGGCATATCCTCATACGACCAAGTAAATATATCACTGTACTCCTTGAGCATCTCAATCAACCTTTGCTTGACGTCGCTCTGCAGCGTGACCCCTATACGGATGTTTCTCACGACCTCTTCCGACCCCAAATTGATAATCTCAATGACTTCCTCATGAGGCAGAATGATTCTTTCTTCTTGTTTCAATAACCAGGTCAACTCTTCTGGCACGTCGCCATCCTCAACAATCTCTTCCTCAGCTTGAAATACCGGGTGCTCAAAGTCAAAGTGAGTCATAGGCGGTTCATAGATGTCATCTGAAATAGTAATCCTGCAAAGGAAATGGTTAAATGCTTCAAAACACAGACAAAGCAAATAACCACATTGCCATTTTATTGTTAAAAAACAAAAACAGGAAAAACAGGGATCACAATATTTGTATATGAAAAATGCCTTTATTTCATGATTAACCAATGTAATGTACATAACCAAATGGCCCTAAGCAAAATCACTATGCCCCGGGTAGGACACATGATTATTCAACAATTAAGAAAACAAATCATTACTGTTTAGTTTTCACAGGAACAGTTTCCCGGATAGACCAATTGCAGAGACTTTGTCCTGGCACGCTTGACTTGATCCACACGTCCATATCACAATCGCTATCTCTGTCTTCAGCATCGGAAACAGCATTGACAGTCTCATGGCATACTCCATTCAGTGTAATTATTATCGACCCTCTGAACTTGGGCGCTCCTGAAGAATATGCTGACGACGAAGGATGATATCCAAGCCCGAACTTGTCATTCTTCACGGGAATCTCCAATACCTGCCCCCAGCCTTTAGTTTTGCCTGCTTGCACTAGAGCCTGAGCCTCTTTGTAAGATGACACGGCCACATCTGATGCTTTACTGGGCACTGTAGCTTTGTCTTTAATTCGCAATCCCTCGAATGCTTGACACGGTGTCTCGTGTATTTCTCCGTCGACCTCCACATATTTGAACGAAGACAAATGGCTAACCAGAATATCTTCCTCTCCACAAACAGTGACGACACTATCCCCAACCATATACTTCAGCTTTTGGTGTAACGTGGATGTGACTGCCCCGGCAGCATGGATCCATGGGCGCCCAAGAAGACAACTATACACTGGCTGGATGTCCATTATGTAGAATTCAGTTTCAAATATTTTAGGCCCCACTTGCAACGGTAATGTTATTGATCCGAAAACTGACCTCCTTGTTCCATCGAACGCTCTCACCACTAAATCACTGGGCGTGCAGATAATCCCCCTGATATCCAGTTTCATCATTGCTTTCTTCGGTAGCACATTTAGGGAAGATCCAGTGTCTACTAAAACATGGGACATGACCGTGCCCCGGCATTCTACTGACACATGTAATGCCATATTGTGCTCTCGCCCTCTCGGAGTCAAATCAAAGTCTGTGAAGCCCAAACTGTGCCCCGCCTTGACATGCGCCATCACCCCTTCCAACTGATTAACCGAAACGTCTTGAGGAACGAAAGACGTGTCTAGAATCTTCAGCAAAGTTTTTCTATGGGCCTCGGAACATAACAACAATGATAGGATGGAAATTTTTGACGGCGTTTGCTGGAGATGCTCCACAATTTTGTAATCACTTTTACGAATGAGCCTCATAAACTCCTCCACATCCTTAAGTGACGTTTCCTTTTCGTTCGACTGAGAAGGACCACCCTCAGTTACCTTGGCTTTACCCTTGGCTAATCTTTCTGCCTCTACCTCGGGTGACGTGAAGATTCTTCCGCTTCTGGTCATACCCTCTGTTCCGACAACATTATCTACAACCCCAGCTGGTTGTCCATTGACTTCAATTCTCTCACCGTCATAATATACCTCCAACCCGTAAGTCCACGACACTGCTTTAGTACTCTCAAAAGGAACCGGTCCTACTTTGGTAATTGTGATCGTCGGCCGTCTGGCGGGCGCCGTTATCGTTATTGTTTTCCTCGGTATCGTCACCGTCGCAACATCATTCTGCTCATCACACAACGCCTCTACAGGCTCTTCAACCGCGGTTCTATCAAATTGCAATGTACCTTCATCCATCATAGCCTGAGTGCCACGCTTCAATTCATTACAACCCTCTGGCTGGGTCCAACAATCCAAGCAAACCTCATGACATCCCGGGAATACACCCCCTTTTAACAACGTACTTTTAATCTCACCCAACGGTGTCTTCAGCTCATTGACATCCATCACTAGATTCAGATTTTCTTCTGTCAAGATGGCATTTGCCCCATGATTGGGCATAGGCTGTTGTACGATATTTGGACCCACCTGTCCAAAGTTGATAGCTTTGCTATCCAACAAATCCTGAACTTTGTGTTTAAATCCCTGACAAGCTTCTATATCATGCCCGGGTGCCCCGGAATGAAATTCGCAATGCTTACTAGCATCATACCCGTAAGGAAGTACCGACCCCGTAGGCGGTGCCAAAGTCCTCTTTTCAACCAAGTTCAACCCTAGCAGGGTCTGGATGAGTTCTGCATATGTGGAAGGAGGTGCGTCGAACACTCTTTTCGGTCTCGCATTTTGTACCCTTCTCTGACCGGGATTCTGTCCTTGCGGTTGCTGTGGTTGTTGTTGTTGTTGCTGAGGCTGCCCTTGCTGAGGAAAAGGGATAGTGACACTAGGTATATGTTGCGGCTGAACATACTGATTTCTTCCTCTGCCCCTGCCCCTGCCACCAAACACGGCACTAGTATCACCCTGTCGTCTACCACCAAATGCTTTTCTGGCACCCCCTGCTGAAGTAGACTCACCTGCTTGGAACCTTCTAACTTTAATCCCGTTCTCAATCATCTCCCCCAGAAGAATCAAATCTGAGAAACTGCTCAATGACACACTAAACAATTTTTCGTAGAACACCCCCGTAAATGTCCCAATGAACATGTCATTCATCTCCCTTTCAATTAAAGGAGGATGCACCCTTGCTGCCATATCGCGCCACCTTTGCGCATACTCCTTAAAGCTTTCACCGCTTTTTTTGTGACAAACCCTGCAATTGGACCCGGTTTGGCGCCAGATCGCTGTTGTATTTGTAATGTGTCATGAAAGCATCAGCCAATTGCTTCCAGGTTTTGATCTGGGTGGGCTCCAGCCCCATATACTATTCAAGTGAAGGCCCTGACAAGCTATCCTGAAAGAAATGCATGAGCATCCTTTCATCATCTGAATACGCGGACATCCTTCTGTAATAAGAGCGGACATGGATCTTAGGGCAGGTGTCCCCCTTGTATTTGTCAAAAGCGGGAGCCTTGAATTTCAACGGCACCCTCAACCCTGGTACCAAGCCCATTGTAGTCATATCCAACCCGGTGGCGTTCTGATTCACTACCCCTTTCATCTGTTCTTCAAGCAATCTGATCCTCTACACAGGATCAACAGGTCCTTCAAATCCCATGCCTCTTCCAGAAAAGGCGTCCTCCTGGCGGTCTTCACCCCAATTCACATTTTCATTTCCATATCCGTCGTAACCAGTGTTGCGACCAAACCCTTGCCGATTGATCATGGGACCTCGTCCCCCATTACCGAAACCCTGGTTGATCTTAACAGGTCCAAACCCGGTGTTGACAGGAATCACCCCCGCACCATTCATATTACCAAATCCACCATACCCCTGATTAGCGTTACCAAAACCGTCGTAACCGAAACCCTGAGCGTTGAAGCCGAATTTCCCGTCCTGATTGACGTAATCAAATCCTTGATCATTGTAGCCGAAACCATTGTTGCCAAAACCATTACCGCCATTTTTATTACCACCGCCTTGGTTGGCGTCCTCAAATCCAACATTGTTAACAACAGTCTCGTTTCCATTCCCTGTGTTGCCATTGCTAGCGCCAGCGCCATCGTTTACAACCACAACCGGTGGGGTCAATACAGGTGGAACCACAAGCGTAGGGGGCCCATCATCCGGAATAGTTTCAACATGCGCAGAATTATGGTCATTGTTGCCATTCCCATTAGCCCGCGTCAGCAGCGGCTGTACCAAAGTCTGGAGGCTCTCCTGGCCCTTAGCAATGTTCTACATTGCTTGCATGAACAGATTCAGCTTCTCGCGGATTTCCTGCATCTCCACTTGGACTTGATCCATGATTCTCTTGCAATTGTTTCGGGTTGAGTAGCGGTGGACTATTTGTTCGTCAATCTTGGAAAACCTGGGAGATGCAGGAAATAAGATACAGATTCCACGATTAACTGGTAATGCAATATGAATGTGTATGCAAATGCAATGCGTAAATATGCTACATGTTATATCCCCCCCCCCCCCCGATTCTAGTTTCGGAGAGAAGGCCATCACGACAATGGAGTCCCCATCAAGCAAGCAAGGAATCAGAAAACCTTCATATATAAACAAATTCCAAGAGGCTGAGTACAAGAGTACAACTGAGTACAACTGAATAGACCTCGGCCAATAAGCCTGGCGATGGTCAAAATATAAGTACCAACACAAAAGCAAGGCAAAGGTAACTCAGGCCAAGTGGCGTTTTCTGACGTCCTCCAATATCCCCAATGTCTCTAAACGACCCAGTCTGGAGATTAGTTCTTGTATCAGTAAGGCATGCCGCTCGGCAGTGGATCTCAGCTTTTTGGCGTCGTCCTGGCAGGTTCCTTCGCCAGAATACTCGTCGAGTATGCATCTCTTGGAGCCGGCCTTCACTCCACAACCTCTCAGCTTCTCGTCAAGGTTACTTACTTTAAGCTCAGCAGTGCTCCTAAGTGATGTCTCTTCAGCAATCTTTGCGTCCTGGGGTCTAACCTGCGCCTCCAGCGTGACAATCTGCAGCTTCAGTTCATCTTCACGCTCCTTCCGCTTGGTAAGTGTGGCATTCCACAATGTTTCCCACTTGCTGAGGCGGGAATAAGCTTTGTTCAAAAGTTCCTTATTGGAAGCAAGCACCTTGCTAACACCGTTCAAGGCTATTCCCACTTTTTCTTTCTTGTTGGTCTCTTTCGTCAACTCTGAACCCAACTTATTAATCAATTCGGTTTGTTCCTTCACCGTGAAGGTAGCTTCATTCTTCTCATGACGCAACTGGAAGATCTCCTTCTCTAACTCATCATTGGATTTCTTCAATTCTTCGTTTTCAGCCAACAATTTGTCATACTTTTCAATCTCTACCGAAGTAGAAGCCTCAATCACTGGAAGATATAGAGGTTCCACAGCAGGATATGGCATCAAGGAAACACTAGCTCTCTTGCGGATCCAAGCCAAATAAGGACCATAAGCTTTATTGTTGCTCTTACCAAGCAACACTTTCCCCCTCCTATGGATGTTAGCCCATGCATGTCTCAATCTGACCAAAACAGCCCCGTCTAATAAGCCCGTGAGATACAGAGATTCCTGTATCTCCTTCTCAATAGGAGCGTCCCTCAAAGCATAACCAAACTGTCTTACCAGCAGAGAAGGGTTATAGTTAATACAGCCTTTCCGTCCAATCAAGGGGACATTCGGAAAGCCACTACAACTATATATAATATCGGTGCCAAGCATACTTCGATCAAACCAAATGATGTTCTCAGCAGACAACCCCATCAACTGGGAAGACCAATCCAAACTATCAACAACATCAACAAAAGGTCCTGTCTTCGGAAGATGCCCCTGGAACCATCTGTACAAAATAGGAAGACAGCAGGAAACATTCTTGCCACGATGTTTCTCATTCTTATAGTGAATAGAATGATAAACATCGCCCAAGAGAGTAGGAACTGGATTCTTCGAGGCAAGAATCAAGAAGGCATCTGAGTCGACAAAATCTGGCACATTAGGAAACAAGACTATCCCATAGATGCAGACAGCTAGAATGGCACTGAAGGCAACCCAACATCCACTCTTCGCGCACTGTGTAGCCTTCTCAACCAGGACAGATAAGTGAAAACCATAAGCTCCGTTCAGCTTGACCAATCCTCCAGGAAACTCAGAAGCGTCTAAATTGACAATCTCAGCAAGTGTAACCAAGTCAGGCTCAACATCAACATGTATGAAGGGCATCTGATCTAACACGGGAACTCCCAACATAGCATAATACTTCTCCAAAGTGGGTGCCAGAATATAGTCGGGAAATAAGAAACACCTCAGCTGCGGCTCATAAAACTGCATCAAAGTATACACCCCAGTCGTCTCAAACGCAGAAGGGCTGTACAACAAACTAAGCAATCTCCCATAGGATACTCTGAACTCAGACCTTACTCTCTCATCTGCTAGGGCAACCAATCCCAGCAGGGAACTGATCTCTGGTGAATGCAACCGATAAGCAACCTTCCTCTTCATGGACTCCATGTCTGGCCAGAAGATACCCTAGAATCAGAGGGGAATAATCACACCTGCAACATAAATACACGTTTAATGAAATGCAAACATGAAAATGCACATGCATATGCAAACAGGAGATCAAGTGCAATGCTGATGAACTGCGTTGCGTTGTACTGAAGCCTGGGAACCATCAAATCTTCATCTCAACCAAACCCCCCACTCAAATGAACCCTGTAACCATGTCTCACTGACAGAAATAAACCAGGTATTCTGAGGTCAAAGGTTTCCTGCAAACAAACCTACCTACCCCTCACAAGTATGTACTTAACTCGCAGACGAGGTACGGCATCCTATGCAGGTTCAACGTCACAGACTTTCAAGAGCGATGATACGGTACCCAGAAGGTGTGGCATCATCATCCCTTGAAGCGGCCTCACTTAGTCGAATCCCAATTGATAGGTCCCCAGAGTCGACAATCCTCGGGTCAGACAACTTGTTAAGCCCTAAGGGCCAGGCAAGAAGCATTAAAGAGAATCTCGTCCGAGCGCAGATTTCGCGGCTAGCTGGTGCGAGCTAAGCAAGCAGGCTAACCACTACTCTTTATTTCTAAGTCTATGTGCAAACTCAAGCCCAGGTCCGACTTATCTCTCAATCTAACCCTCTTCCCAGCACCACAACAATAATATAATACTGAAAGTAAAGGCGGAAAGGTAAATACATACAACACCCCAGACGGGAAAACAAGCGCTAGGATTGACTCGCATAGGGAACCGGAGTCCCCAGCAGAGTCGCCAGCTGTCGCTACTGCGAAAATCGGCGCCGGCTATGACAGAAGAGTCGCCACCGTGCGTTATTTATCCCAAAGTAGGGAAAGGAAATGCTTGAAGTAAACCTACCGCAAAGACGGGAAAGGAATGGTCGTCGCAACCAAATCCTGGATTCGGGAGTCGATTACGCAAGGGGAAGGTATTAGCACCCCTCACGTCCGTGGTACTCGACGGGATCCACGCTTGTTTTCTATCTAAGGGTGTGTTGTTCTATCTACTCTACAGGTCTGGGTTAAAAAAGAAAAGAAAATGACTCGGCAAAGTATCGCACTTTATGCCTACGTATTCCCGTCTGAAATGAGAAATCAGAGTCAACGTAGTTCGCCTAACTACGGAAAGGAGGGGAAGGTTGCTCGCTAGGATGCGGCATCCTATGCCTACGTACTTTCATACAGCATGAAAGATCAGAGCAAACGTAGTTCGGGCCACGGAAGCCACAGATTTGTCTGACTGTTTTAGATCCTTCTGAAAAGGTTTTTCTTGATTAGGAGTCCAAGCGGACAAAAATGACATTTTGATGTTTGTTTTGAATCTTTTACGAAAGAAGTGTTTTTTAGTGTGTTTGCAATCTCTGACGCACTAGAGACTATGATTTGAGAGTGACTACGTCGTATGTCGCCCTAAGGGTAACACACTAAGCAGTCAGATTACTGAAGAGTGACCCTCCAGCAACCTTTTCTCAAGTAGCTTAAGGCTCGTACTGTACGACATCGATTATCCTTATTACTGTGTTTTGAATTGTGTTGAGATAGAAGAGAAAGAAGCTCTAAAAGCCTAGGGTTTGAAAGGGGAATAAAAACTAACCTAAAGTTGTCATGCATGGATAAGAATCCTAGTGTCTGTCATATTTCTCTCTTGCACAGAGGGAAACAGAGATCCTAGGGGATAAACGGAAGAGAAACAGATATATACAGTAAACAGTAAACATGCATGCAATGCATCAATACAAGCGAGGCAAGGGAGTCCCACTCAACCTCGAACCTGGGAAAACGACAGGCAAAGTGAACAGTATTCACTTCAAACCTTTGGGGCGAGCTGTACAAGCCAACAATCAATACAGAAAAAGAAATAAAACCCAACACCAGCTCCGACAGCAACACCAGCTCCTACAGCTACAGCTCAAACAGCAACAGCTCTAACAGCTACAGTTGATTAACAGCAAAAAAGGTTGACAGTAACAACTTCCAGCAAGATCCTATCTTCACTCTTCAATGATCCCCAAGCTTTAGATAAGCTCCTGTCTCCAAAAATCTCCAAGCTCTAGCCAGCACTGAACCCCAACAAATAGACAGCTTCAAACAGCAGCAAAACCCTAGCTCCAACAGATAACCAGCTTTGACAGGCACAAGTTTCATCTTTACCAATCTCCACTGGACTTCATCTTCCATAGGTTTCCATCTTCCATACAATCACTCCAGAAGAGAATCACTTATGAAGTTAAAATGTTAAGAGGCTTAGTGACAACCCAAGGAAATCACTAAGGTATTAACATAGCAAGTGAAAGGTATCCTCAAGGTTCTACCCAACCAAAGCATGCTCTACATCCCTCCTAAGGAGAGATGGAACTTCTTTGGGGGACCTTGTGTCATGGGATGGAATGGAGGCACAAGAAGCTCTCTATGTTTGACAGAAAAACAAGACTACTCTAATGTTCTCCCTATATATCCTAACTCCTAAGCCTCTGACAAGCCCTCTAACAACAGAGAAGTCTTCAAATCCAAGCTTCTTCAAACCATCCAAGGTAACTTCACTTTGATATTCAAGTCCTCCAAGCAAAGCCCAAGCCAAAAGCACTCCAAAATAGCCCCACACAAGCATAACCAAATCCAACATCCAAAGGAGAAACCCCATAATCATCACACAAGTTGCAAAAATCAGATAAAATGCTAAAGCTTATTAGAAAATCCTAGGTAAATTTCTAAGGGAACCTAACTCTATACCCAATACCCCATAGGAATCCTAAGGCCTAAATCAACCAATTAGTCCTCAAATTATGCACAAAACTACAACTATCTGTCTTGAAACCCTAATTCTAACACCTCCCATATTCACCTCTCAAGCTAACCTAAATTTTATTCACAAAAATGTGATAATCTTTCTAAGGGTACATGCTTCCCTAACCTAACTAATCCAACAAGAATCAACTCAAAAATTATACACCAATTAGTCACAATAAAATCAACAAAATCATGCATCAACCAAATTCAAAATAAAAGCAATTAAACTATAAAAAATGCAATTAAATTCTAAAATGCATGAATCAGTTATTTCTTAATCCTATAAAATTCTAGACTCTCTAAGGAGTCAGGGGAAAAAAACTTGTCCTTAAAATGTTTATTTTCCTATTTTTTATGATTTATTTTCTAACTATATGCAAAACATGAAAATAAAAGAAATTAAAGAAAATTAATAACAGTGCGTGACAAATAGCAATTGGATTCAGTTGTTTCTCCAGACTGGGCCAGCCAGGGGGTGCGCATATCAATATGACCTAAGCCCAAACCAAACTTAAAACAAATCAGAAAATCAATTGGAAAATAGGAAAAACGTTGTGTCAAATAGCAAGAAATTCATGTGGTATTTTCAATTGGGCTTTGGAATGGGGTGTGATTAGCAAAACCTGCCTTAAGCCCAAAACAAAAAATAAATGAAACGGGGCGTTTAGCTTGTATTCAGATTCTTCACAAAATCAAACGCGATCTGAGCCATTGGATGAGGGTTTGGGTCAAAGTCCACTGAAGATCCTAGGGTTAGAAAGTTGTCTTCCTCATTTGAAAGTTGGAGGGAAGAATAACCAGACGGTGGCCGGAGGTGGCGCCACCGTCGTCCCTAAACACCAACTCTCTAGATCCTCACCAAAACTTAACCCTAAATACATCAATCCACTCGTTTCTTCACCATGAACTCAACCATATCATCCATTTTCATTGAACGTATCTCCATCTCAAAACACGAAGAAAAATTCAGAGCGAGCTCAAAAACCAAACATCACCAATCCTAAAATTGAAGTGCCTAACATCATCACCGCCTAACACTGAGCAATTTCCACCATTCCACTAAGCTTAACACATCAAGAACTGCAAGAAATGGTCCTCAACAGAAAATTGGTTCCACCTAAAATTGTCTCTAAACACTGAATTTTCCTACCAGAAACGACCTAGCCATGATCTACATTACATCTAACCATTCAAAACCTAATAATTCTCTCTATATCAAGCTACACGATGAGATTTACATACCTGTGAAATTTGAATGAACAGAGTGATGAATTCTTCAAGACACACTCCAAAACCTTCCAGATATGATCAATGATGCTTGATAAAGCTTCTGTATGCAATGGATTGTGTTGAATCTCTCTGAATCACTAAATACGATTTTGAGTTGCAAGCCTCAAACTCAAGTTGCAATCTCTTGATTCTTTAACAATCTTGGCCAAAAATCTTCATGAATTCTCTCAACAACTCAAGATAAAGACACTGAGTGCAAAAGTTTGGATTGAAATGGATCAAAATGATGTAACCGATTCTGTTTTGCAAGGAGCAAATTCAGAATTCTATCTCTTCAATCTCTCTCAATCTTCACCAACCAATGCCTTGAATCCATCACAAACCTTATATAGAACTTGTAGGAATGCTCTAGAAACTTCAGGAATGATCTATGTGAGAAATTCAATATCTCTTGCATTTGAAATTACCATGATAAGTTCATACATGGCAGCTGGGTTTTAGCTTGCTTTAATACCTTGATTCTGATCCAAATTCTCTCCAAATGGTATTTTGAATGGATTGGTAAGGGTTAAGGCCTTGGTTATGCTCTAAAGAATGGTTTTGCATATGTTACTTATGATGTAAGAAAGCCATTTCCAAAGAAACTCATAAAACCATGGCTCATCTCAAAATTGTGGAATTGCCAATGTGATTAAAATCCAATTTCCATTCAAAATGACTACCCACATGCCATGTGTATGCCTCATATCTCAAAAATCCCAATTTCCCTCCTTTGAATCATTTGAAAAAACCTTCTTTTTAGGCCATTTTGGATCACTTTGTGAAGCAAGCCATTTCAATCACCCATGACTTCTTATTTGACCTAAAAACATCATTTTAAGCACATCTCATGTTGAACATTTTTTCATTTGAGGAGTGGAAGATAGAGATTTTGACCTATGTTGAAAAATGACCTATAATCCAACTTTCCTAAATTACCCCTGGATTGCCAAGATCATAACTTGAGCTCCACAAATTTTCTTGAGGGCTTCTAGTAATCTATGGAAATCTAAGATCAAGATCTACAACTCTTATGTTGGCCAAGAATCCATTTGAAAACTCCTTGATGGGCAAAAGTTGCTTGGAAGTCAAGTGACTTTCACAGATAAATTTCAATGTCCTCTGGGGACCCATAACTTGCAAGAACCATAACTTGAGTTATACAAATCTACTTGAAGACTTCTAGTACTCAAATTAAATCTATTGAGAATCCCTACAAGTTTCATGTTGGCCAAGACTCCATTTGAAACTTGAATCTTTACTTATGTAGCTTGGAAGTCTAGTGCTATGCAGGGGATTTTACCCTAGGAACCCTGTCTCAAACCCCTCCAACCACTCTTGATTCTCTTGAAATTGATCTTGACTCATCCATACACATGCTCTAACATCTCAACCTATGACTTCCCTGACTTAGAGCTAGGTCTTGATGCCCCTTTCCTTGCTCTCCTTGACCTAGGGTTACCCAGATGAAACCCTACTTGTACACACCTCAACTGTGGTTCTTGACCTTGATACCATGACTTGTCTAAGTTTCAATATGGCTCTCTAGGCCTCCCATGGGACCCATAAATACCTAAAATTCATGATTCCATGCTTCATACCCCATTGATGACCCTCAATACACTTCAAGTTAGGAGAGAAATCCACTTGTTGACACTCAAATCTCCTTAAAGCTTCAACCCATTCCTTGATGACTTGGATGTTCTTTAGCTTGAATAAGGCCCCTTGATGTGCTTCCTTGGATAAGAATGGCACTTGATCCCCTGTTAGATGACTTTCTATGTCATGATATGCAAATGTTTGGACCATGCACATGATGTGACTATGCAGATGATAATGCAATTGAAACATAAACCAGGTGAAATAAGTTGAGCAAATTTTAGGGTGCAACACTAATGCAGACAAGCAAGGGGAGGAAAGTTCACACTTTAGGATGTTCTTAGGCCTAGAATCATCTACATGAGCCCTAGTCTAATGCAACACACCAAGCAGTCACACAAGTACAACAAAGCAATCAGAAAATACAGCAAATACAACAGCAGACAAGCAGCAAAACAATCCTACAACAAGGCAGCCTAACAGCAAAACAAATCTAACAGTCTGCAATCAACTTCAAGTCCAAGCCATCTTCAAGAGAAGTTAATGAAAGCTCCATATTCAAACTTCAACAAGCTCCAAAAAAAGGGAAGAGAGTCAACATCAAGATCAATGCATGATGATAGGAAGCATGGTGGAAACCAAGGGAATCAACCATGGCACTCAACCATACATCTGAGATAGGCATCCTCAAAGGTTCTACCTGTTGTGGTATGCCACACATCCTTCCAAAGAAGGGATGAGGCTTCTACATAGGGACCTTGAATCATAGGATGTAATGGAATGTACACAAAGCAAGCCATGTTTGGGAAAGAAGAAAACAACTTCTAAGGCTCTACAAAACCCTAATTCTTACAAGCTACAAGAAAGCCACCAAAAGGAGGCCAAAACACCAAATCAAGCTCCACAATCAAGTAAACAGAAGCCTCTATATGTCTAAAGCACTACCCAAAAGGAATGGGAAATTTATCTTATGCTATGGGTCACCATTGAGGTCATTCTAAAGGAGAAGTTATGTTAGAAGCACATTAAAACTAGCCTAAGTTTTAAATCTATTTAAAATACCAAAACTACTTCTAAAATCCTATAAACTTTTCTAAGGGAATCTACATGTGTTAGGTATCTATAGTAGAAAAACCAGGGGTTGACTCTAAAGGTAAAGCCACTAAAGAATTCCTAAATCACCAAGTGTCAAATGGGAACCCTAAAATGGAAGGTCATGGGAACCTAATCTAAAACAAGTCCTAAAGTTATCTAAAAATCATAAAATAATTCCTAAGGGATCATGCATGTCTATACTAACAGCCATCCAAAAATCTCACTCAAATTCTACACCAATTGGCCATACAAAAATCAACAAGAAAATGAAGAATTATGCCAAAATTAAGGAATTAAAGAAAATGCAAAAAATAAAATTAAATTGAAAATTTCTTGAAAATGAAATCTAAAAGCACCAGAAAATCAGAAATAAAATCCAGAGCATGCACATATTTTTATTATATTTTTCTGATCAAAATTGGATTTAATATGAATTTAAAAAGAAGCAAGCAATTAAAATAAAAAGAAAATGAATTAAAGAAAATAAAATGCCAGAATTAAATCAGGGGCGTTGGATCTGTGACTTTGTATTCACATCTGAGGAACCACGTGCTGCCAGCGCATTAATGATGCGCAGCATTTTCGCTGGTCAAGGTCCACATCTGAAGTTAAATCGTGTGCGTTGGATCTGGAGACTTTGTCAAAAATTTCCACGAATCCAAGGGTGGGAAGTTCATCTTCCTCGTTTGAATTTCAGATGGAGGGAGAAACACTCAGGTGAACCAGACGGTGGTCCGGTGGCTGAGCCACCGTCTTCTCCGGCGAAGCATCAGTTACAGGTCAACAAAACCAACCAAACCTTACATCAATCTTCTCAGTTTTTCATGCTGATCTCAAATCTCAACTCCAATTATCCTAATTCCTCATGAATTTTAAAACCCGATCACAAACAGAAAATGCATCAAGTTCCTAATCCTCACCAATCTCACAATTAAGGTTATGGATCTCTTCCTCATTCTTCATAGATCATCATGAACTATATAGATCAAGCTAACACCTCAAAATCAGGCCAATTCGAATCCAAACAGAAATCATGTTGCATCTTGGATCATCTCTAAACTTCCCAATTTCTATCCTAAAACCACCTAGGCATCTTCCTAAATCTTAACCACATATCAAATCATGCTATATCATCCTAGAATCCGTGCAATTTTGAAGGATACATACCTGGTTTGTAGCTTCGAATTGAGGCACTTCCACTGTGATTCTCACTCCAAGATGATCCAGAATCGTTCCTTGATGAAGGATAATGCTATTGGAAATCTCAATTTACTCTGAAAAGCTCTCAAACTCCAAACACGATCTTCAGTTTTGATCTTAAAATTCCAATTCCAATCTCTGGCTCCAGCTTCAAATGATCACCAACCTTACACTGAACCTTCTTATGAACTTATATAGAAGTGATTTTGATGATTTAGAGGCCCAATGGAGGCCCAAACAGTGAGATCCAATTTCCACTTTTCCTTCAAAATTTCAACTATGGTGTACACGAATCTGAGCCAATTCCTTCTCCAAGAAGCTTCATCTGTAACGCTTATGGACTGTGGAGAGTGTACGGACAGGATTAAACCCTTGTTTGTATCATATGGCCAAGATTGGATGTGTTTCTTCATCATGAAGCAATAAGTTGAAACACCATGAATTATGCTTCAAAATGACTTTCTAATATTTCCATTGTGTTCAAAATGATATTTCTGATCAAAATGAGTACTCATTTGCATTGTCTTGAGCACATGTGAATTAATTTGGATTTTTCAACTTAAAGGCCTTTAAAAATGCCCTTTACCAATTCCTTTCAAACCAAGTCTCACCCTAAGCCAAATCAATACATCCTTGATACATGGTTGACCTAAAAATTCCATTTTGAGCAAGTTTTGTGTTGGACAAAACTTCATTTGAAGTGAGCAAGATAGTGAAAATGACCTATAATGCCAAATGACCTATAATCTTACTTTCCCAAAATACCCTTGACTTGTAAACCTCATAACTTGAATTCTACAAATAATATGGAAGAATTATAGTACAATTTGGAAAGCTAAGATCAAGACCTACAACTTTCATGTTAGCCAAAAGTTGAGGAGAAACACCCTTCTAGGTCAAAAGTTCATTGGAAGTTGGTTGACTTTTGCAGACAAATTTCACATTCATCTGATGACATGTAACTTGTCTGGATCATAACTTGAGTTCTATAAATCCAATGGTATATTCTAGTACTCAAATTAAATCTAAGAGCATGCTCTACAAGTTTCAGCTTGGCCAAAAGTTGAGATGAAACTTGTATCTTGAGGTAAGTGGTCTTGAAGTTAGGCACTAAATAGGGGATTTTACCCTGAGAACCCTAGTTTAGCAGCTCCTCACACTTTGAATTCTTCTTGAATTGATCTGGGAATATCACCTCATGAATTTCAACACCACTTTCCATGATCACAAAGACTTAGAAATAGGTTTTGATCCTCTTCAACTGCACAGTTGACTCAAGGTTACTCAGATGAAAACCCTAATTGCAACACCTTCAACTATGGCTCTTCACACTTGGCATAATGATTTGACTGAGCTCCACCATGACCCTCAAGGAACTCCATGAGCTATATCCACACTCTATCCATGATCAAGGCTCCACAACTCACTGATGGTCCTCAATTGTTCCTCAGGTTAGGAGATGAACCACATACAAACAACCAAACTTCTCAAGAACCCAACCCTCTTCCTGATGACCTTGGTGACTTATCAAGCTTGAATAAGACCCCTAGATAGGCTCCTCTTGATATAAACCACACTTGATCCCCTGCTAAATGAACAATGACATGCTATGCAAATGCTAGACCAATGATATGCTAATGCAATGAAACAAAAGCCAAGTAAGAAAAAAAGTTAGGCAAATTTTGGGGTGCAACACATGCATGATAACATTAGGCTAGTCCCTTCTTAACCTCAACCTTAGGACCATTTTGTATGACAATGTTAGGGCCGAGTTTCCCCTTAGACCTTCCGTGCGTCTTTCTCTTCTCTCTCAAAACAACATCGAAACACATAATAAATATGATGAATATTGTGCGCCACGAGCCCTAAATATATGGGAAATGATGAGTGAGGAGTCTCTCCTTGCTTCGTCTAGAGTGTTTAGCGTACGTCCCGTCTAGGGGCGATCATGTGATGCATTCACTCCTGTATCATAGACTTTAGTGCAATTTGAATCTCAAACCAAATCAATTCACTTCTCTAAGACTCACAAAAAAATTCAAATCATTTTCATCCTTCAGGGTCGTGTGTCAAACCGTTTCAGAAAGAGTACGTTATTTTTTCATTCTACCGCAAACAGGCATCGACCCTAACTACTAAAATGGGAACCTAACGTCACTCATAAAAAACACGTATCGACTCATACGCCGAATTACGGATGCTCTAATTTCTCATACCAGATGAGGATATGTAGGCACAAGACAACGAAGTCTTGGCGAGCACCCTTCCCCCTTTCACCCGTAGTTTCCCGAACTATGTTGACTTTGACTTTCCCATTGCACGAGGGAATACGTAGGCATAGGACGACGAAGTCCTATCGAGTCTCCTTTTTTTCTTTTTCCTTTCTTGTTTCTGTTTAGCATTAGGCTTTAGATAACACACCCTTTGATTAGACAACAAGCATGGATCCCATTGAGTACAACGGACACGAGGGGATGCTAATACCTTCCTCTCGCGTAATTGACTCTCGAACCTAGGATTTGGTTGCAATGACCATGTCTTCTCCCTTTCTTTGGGGTTTTATTCGATCATTTTCTTTCTCTTGTTGGGATAAATAACTTTCGGTGGTGACTCTTCTGTTTTTTTCGTCAGGTGTTTTTCGCAGTTGCGACAGTCCCACTGGTGTCCTACATGTTTTTTCTTCCAATTGCAATTTTTATGCAGTTGGCTCTATTTGTAGATACCTAATACTTTCCACCATCGATAACAATATTATATTCACAATTACACCTAAATCAATAAGTGCATTCCCAACCTTAATGTTACATGGAAACAAGGAATACAACTACATTAGGATCAACTTCTTTCCTTGGTAGATCTTGCTAATCATCTTTGCAGGCTTCACCATACACTTCTACTTCTTCTGGGTCTTCCGCTTCTTCTCCTTTGGCTTAGACAACAATTCTTTCATCCACAAGAACAACATTATAGTGATCATTTGGATTTTTCTTTATATTTTTACTGAAGGTGTTACTTAAAAGATCTGATAACTAATTAGTTAATCGGCCCACTTGTGTTTCAAGGTTTTTAGTGAAGGCTTCTGTATTTTTATGTTGGCTATAGACACCTGCATAAATTGATTGAGTGCATCCTCCACCTTTATTGTTTTTTCTTGTTGTGAAGGTGCTTGTGATTAATGCTGAAAAGGTTGTCTATTGGATGAACCAACCTTAAGTCTCCATCCTTGATTAAAATTGCTGCTATATGGGATGTTGTTATTCTGATATTGCCCAAGCTTTTGGTTCCAGACATAGTTTACTTCCTCACTAGTAGGGGAAAAATCAGGTTGAGTGGTCTCTGCTATAGAGTTCACTAATGTAATATGCCTTTTTTGAGGTACTTCATGCATCTCTTTTGGTTGTTGTGGCATCTTTAACTATTGTTTTCTCAGTTCATCCATTATATGGGTCAACAACTTGTTTCTAAGAAAGAATAGCACCACTAGTATTTAGTTTTATGAAGGAAGAATTTGTTTAAGAACTTCTCTTCCAACAAGTTCCAATTTATCATCGTCGTTGTGGGTTGATCTAGATACCACTCTCTTGCTTTTCTATTTAGAGAGTATGGAAATATTGTTAGGAATATCGCTTCTTTAGAGCTCTAAACGTACCAACATTTTTGTAGAACTTAGTGAGGTGTGTATACACATTTTCATGACCTAAACATGAAAAATAGTTACCATACAATATTTGTAATAATCCTTTCATTTCACTTTGTCTTACATTCATTTTCTGTCTAGCTAAGTGAGCTAAACGTCTAGGATTATTATGGCATGACATGCCACCAAATTTGTTTTTCTTGTTGTTGTCGACTTCAGCCATGGTTCTTTGTTTTGAGACATAAACTCTTCTAGATATGGCCTCTTGGATATTTGTTTCCTTTTCTTGTTCTTGTTGATATTTTTGTGTTTGGTCTTTCGATTTTAGGATCAAATAACAATTATTCTATAGGAACTTTTCCTCACATAAACTAGTAACAATATAACTACTTCTAAATGTTAATAGGTTAGTGATTATAAACAAAATATATAACTATGAACATATATGAAAGAATATAACAAATATTTAAAATAATAAAAACTATGCGATCTCTTTAAAAACTAACATCAGTCCCCGACAACAGAGCCATTTTGTTACAAACACAAAAGTAAGTTTTATAATTATCGTATCCAAAAAGACAGATGATTTCAAATACAATTCAACCATTTTTAAGATGTTAAGTAGAGAAGGCTTTTATAATTTTTTTGATGCGTGAAAGTAAATGACACAAAATAAATGACATAAAGTAAAATGGAGATTTTAGTCTAAATAGTAAGAAATTTTGCAAGGGGTAAATTTCGTCATTACATATTTATCGTGTGTCACCATAGATCAGTAATATTCTTCATTACTAAGCTATTAATATTACCATATGTTACTCTCATTCGTGTCTCCTTTCAGTCTAAATTTGGTGAGATTAATATATTACCTAATAGTTGATATATCAGTCTATTAATCAACATAAAGCATTACGTTCCAGCAGTTATAAAGCAACAACGCTCCACACTGATCCCACTACTATACGTGCATATATTGAATCTAATCTTATTTCTAGACATTAGTATCCAACAGATGGTAATATTTGATCTAGTAATGATAAGCCCCTTTCAAATGTCAAGTCATACCTTAAAAATAATTTTAGGTAGAAAATCTAAAACAAACTTTAAGATTAAAGAGTCATCAATATTAAAGATTGAGTAGACTTACATAAAACGCCATTACTTATTTAATACATGAAATAATGACTACATATAACCCATAACAAAGATATTTTTAGTTAAGCTTACTCGTCGTAGTTGTGTCGATAATCCTGCAAAGTCGAGCTTGGAAATTTATTTGCCTTGTTACTTGAGCAAAACTTCTTCCTTTAGACTCCCTCTCTTTTTTTGTCGTTATAGACCAAAGTGAACCTATTTCAATTATGTACTACCTCACTACACCAAAACTCCTTATGCACTAAACTTCTAGGAGCGCCACCCTTGCACTTAGTGAATACAATTTTGCTTCACTATGAAGTACTTTAGCCTTGGGGTGCCATGTGTCCTCCTAGGCTCGCCTAGCGCGCCTGTGATCATGGCTTAGCAATCCTTGCTTTGTAGGGTTTTTCTCTGCCTTGGTCTTTGTGTCATGAATTATGATTTTCTAGTCTTTTTTGTCCGTTCTTAGTTGATTCATGCTAGAAAAGTCTAAACAGGTGTTCTATCACTTTTCCTAGACAAATAGAGGGTTTTATATTGATTTCTTGTAAAATAAGTTAATAAGTGCCTACATATTTTAGTAAATTTAGAACTTATCATGTTACAACAACCCGAACTTGAACTATTACTTGTCCTCAAGAACATATTTACAAACTAAAATTTTTAACATAAAAATAGTATTCTTACCCAACCAATGATTATCACACATTTTAGGTTCATATGTCACTTTTGTTCTATTTCTTTTTTCAATTCATACAAGTCCAACAGATTATTTCAACTTTCAGATATACTCAACTTATCTCTCTTTCTCACATTTTTTATAAAATAAAATAATATGGTAATCATTCAACCAACATACAATAGTTATTTTACCACAAGCTTGGAATTTTTTAAAATAATTAGTTAAAGTCAGAATTCGGATACACACTTTTTAATGCCTTTTCGGATTATAATGAGACTTATGTCAATGTGAGATATTTTTGGATAGTAGGCTTAAAATTTGGAGTTAAGTATCTGTCATTTTCCCTTGTTTTACTTGTTTCAAAACCAAACTTAACATAATACGAATTACCAATTCAAGAATACTAGATAATACTTTTTCTTGGTTCTTTTTTTTTCTTTCCGAAGAAGTCATTTTAACTTCTTTATTTTTATTTTTTTCTAATCATGTTCTCTAGTACCCAACCCCAAACTTAAAATTTTACTAGTTCTTACAAAAACTCTAAAGTTAACCATTTTTATTAATAAAAAAAAATTCTACCTATCACCAAAGAGGATAGAAAGATTAATCTTTCAAATAAATTGGGTGTTAATATTAGTATGTCACTGAACTAAAGGAATAAGGTTTAAAGAAGTTTAATAATAGATAAATATATTATAAGATGGCTGGAAAAAAACTTAGAGTTTCAGAAAAAAAAAAAAAAGTCTAAGTGCGTATAACAAATCAAAACAATAAATTACTTAGAAATATCACAAGTTCTAGAAAATACGCAATTACATGGATACTATAAATAAAAAAGAAAACATAAAATTTAAAATATTTGGTCTCAAATCTTACTTATTTAGGTCTCTAAAAGTTGAATATACATCAATTAGATATCATTCATCAATTGGTTTATAAAATAATTATATGAACAATTGTATTTGAAGAAAAATTACACAAATTAATAATTTTTGACCATTTTACAACTCATCATTCATCTCACATTCTTGAATGGTTAAAATCCCTCCAATGTTTCTAATTTTCGTTCAACTTTCTTTCATACTTGTTGCATAAACAAATATGAAAGAAAGTTGAATGAAAACTACAAGCATCAGAGAGATTTTAACCATTAAAAAATATGAGATGAATGATGAGTTGTAAAATGGTTGAAAATTATCAATTAGTGTAATTTTTTTCAAATATAATTGTTCATATAATTATTTTATAAATCAGTTTGAAAAGTTATATGTTCCGTTAGGACTAAATGATAGAAGCAATTCACATTAGATATAATAAATTCAAACTTGTTTTACCCGTTGGTAGGACTGACAATGAACCGAACCAAACTTGAACATAGTTCAGAACTCGATTCGATAATTAAATCGTTAACTAGGTTTATGAACCAAATAGGCTGAATATAACCAACAAATTAAGTCGGTAAACTAAATGAGCTAAACTTGAACTCTACATAATTCGACTCATTAAGTTCATGGATCAACTCGATTATATATAAGAAGAATTATATTGCCTCTAAGAGTATGTTTAAATATTTATTCCAAATCTTAACCCTATATTTTCTTTTAATCTAACAATTTTGATTAATCATTTATATTTTCAAGTGAGCAAAATATTTATAAAAATAATTATATAAATCAAATTAACATCATATAAATAATATTTTTTAAGAAAATAATTTTAAAATCTACATACATCTTCTAATTTAAAAAATAACTACTAAATTTTATGAAATTTTAAAAAAATTAAATATATCTTATAAATTTTTTAATTAAAAAAAATTCTAAATATCTTTTAAGAGAATCAACATCATATGAAAAATATCTTTAAGTTAAAAAAATCATATATCTTCTAGTTTGTTTTGAACTACCTTTTATGAAAATATTAATTTAAAATGTCAAATATATATATATATATATATATATATATATATATATATATATATATATATATATATATATATATATATATATATATATATATATATATATATATATATATATATATATATATATATATATATATATATATATATATATATATATATAAATTTTAAGTTTAAAAATCAAGCGAATTTAAGTTTAAAAAAAATTTGTGTCGAATTCGAACTAAGTTTACTGAACCAATTTTTAACAAGTCGAGTTGAGTTGAGGCGAGTTTGACTCTACTCGACTCATTTTCAGCCCTGCTCGTCAGTTATTTTTCAAAACTAAGGGGGATAAATTTTTTCGCAATTAAAATTTCTGAATCTCAATGGGGATCAAATCCATGACCATTTTCACTTTACCCTTTGGTTATTCAAAAATTGAGGGATAAAGTGATAACTTTTTATGTAGTCATTTGTTAGTTTGCCTGTGTAACTGAGGTAACTTCTACTTTGCACCCGATGTAAGATGTGTTTTTTTTTGTAGTAGTAGTGCATGAGTTGGAATCTTCCGTTCTTCATTTGGTACTCGCTCTTAAATACAATTTAAAGTATAAATTATAAAATATAAATAATAATTAAAATTAACGTTATTCAAATGAGTAAAAAAAATTACTTACCTATCCGTACAATAAATGTCGAACAACGTGTTATTCATATCATAATAGAAGAGATGTGTCATACAATTCTCCTAAAAACTGATGTGAAGTTTTTGCAAGTCCACGTTTGTGTTCTCTATATACATCCATCACCGGTTGATCTTGTAATGCTTCTCGTCCTATGCCTCCACTTATAAAAATATAATTTTAGATAAAATTTAAATAAAAAATACCACCAAATAAGTCTAACTTAAAACCTCAAATGAAAAACTAATTAATTTTCTCCACATTATTATACTAAAGACGTTCAGTCAAGTAAAATTGACAATTGAATGTCTTCTTTATAAGACTTCTGGTCTTTATTTTTCTATTATTATAAGGATCAGATAAATTAGGTTTAAGTTGTATGATGAACATCATTTAAAAAATATTGATAAGACAACTTACTTATAAGACTTTCAGAAAATTATACCAATTTCAAATAAATCATTCGCTTTCTCTCAACAAAAATCATAAGATCAGACAATTTCAAAAACAAAATGAAGAAAATAAATATAATTTTTAAATTTATACTATAGGAGTGAGGGAATAATTGTAAGGGTAGAGTAAATTTTTTTACTAACCCTCTAAAATTATCTCAAGAATTCCTTCCATGGTACAACGCTTCGGCACGTGTGACTTTTACTTGGTTGCCAATCATATTCATGAAGTAAAAATAAAATTTAATTTAAAGTGATAAGATGCAAATGCTTGTTAATTCTAATATGTTTTGGGAGTGGTAATCTAGGTAGATATAAATTCGACAAAGATATGATAAGGAAATTAAATATGAAATATCACCCGAAGATAAGCATAATTTTTTTGGAAATCATATTTTAAAATAGATAATATTTTTTTTATATGAAAAATAGATAAATTTATATTTATGTATGTATATCTTATGCGTGTGTGAAAGAATCACTTTGCGGATTTATATCTCAAACCACTTGCGGAAAAAGATCTACCTCAACTTTAATTTTGATCTTTAGAGATAAGTCAAAAAGAGATTAATTATCTTTGATTTTGTGATTAAATTTCATCCACGCACATGATGTTTTTAACCATTAGATCTTAGAATATAAATTAACTAAACAATATTGCATTATTTACAAGTAGGTTTGGCTTTGCATCGGAAAATCAAAATGAGAAAAACGGTCAACATGTGATAATACGAACCTTGTTGAACAAGTTTCACATGGTAAAGTACAAATGACCACCATAACAAGTTTCAACTTTACGCCAGAGTTAGGTCCCTAGGAACCTTAATGAAAAGATAATTAATAAAAGAGAAATCGAAACCTAAGGCGCAAACAACAAATATAATAATTCAATAATTGTTTATACGTTTCGACCAAATCTACTTACCTCAAGTATATCATTATTATAAATTATATATATTTTACAAAGGAAGAAATGACGGAGTAGAATTTTGATGTAGTAAAATAGATTTCTAATACAACGACGCACGAATGAATTTGTAAATTTAGTATTTCAATGTCCAAATTATAAGAGAACGTCGAATAATGTGAGTTATGGTTCAGATAATAATCTAGGTATCATTTAGGATGCCTTGTAAGCAATTGACAGTTATAGACGTCCATTACTTTTCAGCGTGGAACGCATGAAGTCGTTTGATGACACATAACATAGACAACAATCCATCATGTAGATCTAGTAGGCAGCAGTCCATGATCTAGATCTAAGGGATTCAATGTTTTAGTCAAGTGATTTTTAACTAATGATTAAGTTTTTTCCTTTTAGACATGTGGCCCGTCTAAAATAGTATATATAATACTACAATCTAAATTGCAAATATAATACTCTAGGTGTCATTTAGGATGCCTTATAAGCAATAGGCAATTATAGATGTCCTTTTTTTTTTTCGGCGCGAAATGCATGAGGATTTTTAATGACATATACGTAGTCAGCAGTCTATCATGTAGATCTAGTAGGCAGCAACCACGATCTAGATCTAGTGTAGGACTTTAAAGCAGTGTTACAATATAGTTTTAATGGTTTAGTCGAGTGACATTTAACTAACGACTGAGTTTTTTTTTATTTTAGACATGTGACCGGTCTAAAATCTAAATTGCACATAACATCATAAATCCATGAAGACATTAAAAAAATAATGATAAATTTACTAACTTCCATATTATTTTCTCTAATCAAATCAAATTATAGTCAAGATGCAATATATTGTGCCACGCAGTAACTTCTAATCTAAATCCATGAAGTACTTTCTCAAAAGTTCTATTATTTTTTCTTTTTTTTTTCAAATTTGGATATAGTTAGTAAAAGAACATTGGTATGGTAGAGAATGAGGTATACAAGATGCCAAACTTATGGTTACAATTTGAGAAGGATGGATAACGCCGCAAGCCAACTGTATGAAAAGGTCTCAATCACATGCGAAAGGGTCATGCAATTAAGACCCTTTTTAAAATAAAATCAGTTACAACGGATTGAGGAGAAAATTAGGCATTATTTTTTGGCGAAGCCTTTGTCTTATACAGTTGATTAATATCAAAACAAACTATTGGAAGAAAATGGTAAAGATAATGTTTTAGCAAGAAAGTTTGTAAATACATGATATTCAAAATAGTAAAGTAACGTGTTAAAGGCACCTTGCAATTAATAGAGGGGTGACCACCTTATAAATATTTTTCCGGGGGCACTAAGGGAAGGAAATGTTAATTAAAATATGGTAAAATATGGTTTTAGTTTTAATAACTACTGCAATTTTTCTTCGTGTAATTTCTGCTCAAGAATTTCATCAAAATTAGATGAATTTTGAATTAAATTTTGATGAATAAAAATTAATCTTTTTAATTGATTATTCTTCTTATTCTTTATTCTTCACTCGAATGAATCAACCGATCTTGATTGTAAGATAATTTGACAGCATAATAATTATTAAAGAAGAAAAGAAAACTGAATTCTGGATAGAAAGATTAGGATTTAGAAAAAAAAAAGTAGAAGAAGAATGATTGTGAATTATGCATAAATTTGTTTTGCTTATTATTCACACACATTACAATAATAAGGTTCCTCTTTTTTATAGGTTGAGGTTGCTTGTACACCAAGCAAACCCTAATTAACCTAACTAACTTAACTAACACAAACAAATAAGGTTAAGTCACAATTCTGTCGAGACACACTTCGACATTTCGATAATACTAAGTTTGACATTTTGACACACAGTATTTCGATACTTCCTTACTTTTGTCGTGCAACATGCTTCAACACAAGAAATTACAATTTAACACACCGCATAATTCACTGTGTGTAAGCTATCTACATTCATCATAGATCTTAATTTATTAAATACTTCGACCTATACTCCTTTCGTCATGATATTTGCAATTTGATTCTCAGTTCTATAGTGTTCGAAGTTCAACTTTGCTTTTGTCACTTGCTCTCGAAGATAAGGGAACCTCATTTCGATGTGCTTGCTTCATCCATGTGCTATCGGATCTTCTTCAGATTGATATCAAACATGTTGTCGATGTTCTTGGTAATCGCCCAATGATTCTTCCCTATAATATCTTCGACCAAAGTCACCATCAATGTTGCTTGATATGCACAGAGAAGCAATTATGCATTATGCTTCGCACGATGATAATGTTATTACTAGTTATTTTCTTGAACTTCAAGCAACTAGTTCACCACCTAGCATAAATACTTAGCCAGTTGTAAATTTTCTATCTTCAGCAATACTACACCAACTTGAGTCGCTGTAACCCACTAGTTTTCATTCTTTTTCTTCATCAGTTGCAGGAAACAAAATGCCATAGTCGAGAATTCCTTTCAGATACTTTACTATCCTCTTTGTCTCTATTATTGTGATGTTTTTTGCTTCTACATATATCTACTCACCATACCTTCACTGTATGCTAGATCAGGCCTTATGTGACAAAGGAATCAAAGTGATCCAATGAGTTTTCTGTACTGCGTCAGATCAACATCATCTTCATATGTGTTTTTCGACAGTTGCAATTTGGGCTTCTAACACCCCAAATTTATTGGAATATTTATTTTATTTATTTAAATATGAATATTCGTATTTTTGGTGATTTTCGGTGGTTGGTATGAAGTATTGAGAATTATGGATTTTGAGTTATTTATTTAAATAATAGTATATAATATGAATATATTGGTATTATTATTAATTTAAATAAATATAAGCGAATTAAGGGGAAAATGGACATTTGAGGAGGAGTTAGTGAGGGTGAAATTGGAAAGCCCATTTTAAGGCCCAAAGTTAGGTTTAACAAAAAGGAATTTTGAGGGAATTAGGATTCATTCTTGTTAGACCGTGAAAAGAGAAGAAATAGAGGCCAGAGCTCTAAGGGAAGAGGATTGAGGCAAAGCTTTGCAAGGTTTCCAAGAATCAAGGAGAAAGGCTTAAAGTCGGCAATTAAGGTATAAGGAGTATTGCCTTCATTGTTTTCAGTATGTGATTCAATGTGTTTAAAGTCGATTTAAGGGTTTAGGGATTTTGAGTATTGAATTGTTGTTGCCTTTCTGGTGAGTTTAATGAGTTTGAGAGATTTGAACTGATGGCCTGATAGGTTGAGGCTGATTGGGAGTAAGGGAAATTAGGCCTTCGTGGCCAGAATCTATTGTTGAGGTTTTAACTGTATAGGGTAATTGATTGTCAGAACTTTAATGACTGTGGGGTATTTATAAGAAATTATGGGAATTAGAGGCGTAAATATGATACGGGATTGACCTAATAAGTCGTAAATTATGTGCCTTTATCGTCGTAATACCTTAGGAATGATTGAGGGATGTTTTTGGGGCATTGGGGAAGGAAATCGTATGGACTTTTGGGCTGGTTTTGCTACTGGTGCGTAGCAGCGATTTGCTGTAATCGCGAGTTCGCACGGCGAACATTCGTCCCAGACTCGGACGACAAACGTAGCAGAGTTTCGCGAATTATGTTCTGGTTCAGTGATGTCTTGATATTTTGATGATGTGATTTTCTTGATGAACTACCATGAGTGTAACTGTGATTCCTATGTGATTAAATGAATGTATGGTGAATTACTATGAGTATAGTTGTTATTCTTATGTGATTAATACATGATCGTATGATGAATTACCATGAGTATAACTGTGATTCCTATGTGATTAAATGAATGTATGATGAATTACCATGAGTATAATTGTGATTCCTATGTGATTAATACATGATTGCATGATGAATCCCCATGTGGAACTGTGATGATTTGTGACGTTAATTCCATGAGTTTTGATGATTCTATGATGACGTGATTCTTATGATTATTTTGATGAATGATGATTCACCTAATGAGATTTATTATGAGGATGATATTGACATGTGCATCATGCATTCCGGACTTCGGTCTAGGACCTTGATTCTTGTGGCTTCAGTCCCATTGTGCGGATGTGAGGTATTTTGTTGTGCTCCGGTTCTCGTATAGAATCGATCCTACTGCTATGGATCTATGGAAGGTTGATGGCCCAGTGTCCATCGAATTTTGTTGATTGGTATCACATGCATAAGTCTTGTTGCATTTGCATTTATGTGACAATTTGGTGTAATTTATGATGTTATGGCTTTCTGATGTTTCCTTGGTGATTATGATGATGTTGAATACAAAAATGACGTTATGTTATATATTGATTCCTATATTGATTATTATGAATCGTTTTACTCACCCTGCCTGTTTGATTGTTGCCTCCACGTGGGTAACGTGCAGATGACTAGGTTTAGTTATGGATGTCGTCGAGGACTTTTTGGAGTTTTTGACATTTTGGTTGACTTAGAGGGTCTTACTCTAACAGTGTAACATCGGGTTGGGGTTTTTGAGTTAAACCATGTTTTATTGATCTTTGTTATTTGATTATATTGTTGTGCAAGAAAAACTTTGGATTTGTCCTTTTGAGTTCCGCTGCCATTTGAGCAATTTTTGAGTAATTTTGGAAAAACCTGTTGTTACGGAGCATTGACTTTGAGTTGAATTATTGAGAAATGTACGCCCTTTGAGGTGATTTTTATTGTGTTTAAAATATTACTCTGATAAATGTGATTGATTTGCCAATATATTTTGGGGTAGAAAAAGGTGTTACGAGGATCATCTAGAATCGAAGTTGGGTTGCAATCTTGGATCTCAAATCTTCTGAGTATTTCTCCTGGATATCTTCTTTGGTGCATCATCAAGCCTCTACTACTCTTGTAGAATTCGATGCCAATGAAGTATGAGAGATTTTCCAAGTCTGACATTTCAAACTCCTTAATTCATGTTTGAAGTCTTTGATCTCCTTCTTGCAACTTCTTGTTATCAACAGGTCATCGATATAGAGACATTGTATAAGCAATTCACTATTGCTTTTTCTTACATATACTTCATGCTCAATTGTGCACTTCATAAATTCCTTTTTCCTTATAAATATATCTATCTTCTTATTCCAAGCTCTTGGAACTTGCTTAAGTCCGTAAAAGGCTTTATGCATCCTGTATACCTTGCTTTCTTTGCCTTGTTTCATAAACCCAAATGGTTGTGCAACATAAACTTCTTCATCTAAGGGGTCATCCAGGAACGCAAATTTCACATCCATCTGACATATGTGTCAATTGTTCATGTTTGCTATACCAACAACCAACCTTATTGTTTCTATTTTAGCAACATGTGCAAAAACTTTGTCGAATCGATTCTTTCTTTCTCAAGAAATCCTTTCGCCACAAGTCTTGACTTGTATCGAGTTCCTTCTCCTTTAGGATTCAACTTCACCTTGTATATCCACTTCACGTTGATTGCCTTCTTGTCTTGATGCAATTTGACAAGTGACCAAGTATTGTTGACATCGATGGACATCAGTTTCTCATCCATTGCTTTCATCCACTTTGAATCCTTCAATGCCTCAGCTGCATTGACTAGTTCGACATCTGCATAGAAAGCATAGTGTACCAACTCACCTTCATCATCGACCATGTCATTTGATCTAATCACACATTCTTGTAACCTTGCAGGCATGTGTCTTGTTCTTTGAGGTCTACTTGTGCTTGCTTGACCTCTGAATTCTTCTTGTCCAACTTATCTTTCGACTTCATTTACTGGTTTTCACATAAGATTCTTGTTGAAACCTTCTTTACATTTTAAATCCAATCTCATTCTTTAAGCTCATCTATGACCACGTCCCTACTGATCGTTACTTTCTTATTCATTAGATCAAATAACGTGTAACCTTTAGTCGAATGATATCATATTAGGACCATCTAACTCGACTTGTCATCAAGTTTTTTTCTTAACTGATATGGCACATGTCTATGTGCAATAGATCCAAATATCTTCAGATGACTTAAGCTAAACTTGACACTAGACCAACATTCTTCTGCTGTAATTCCTTCCTGCCTCTTCGTCGAACATTTATTCAGTATGTATGTTGCAGTCGACACAACTTATCCCCATAATTCTTTGGATAGACGCTTGACTTTCAACATACTTCTCACCATATTCATGATTATTCTATTCTTCCTTTCAGTAGTTCCATTTTGTTGTGGAGTATAGGGTGGCCCCACCTCATGCAAAATCTCTTCTTTTTTTTCACATAATGTGTCAAAGTCTTTCGACGCATATTCTCCACCACCATCAGTCCTCAGAATCTTGAGCTATCGACCAATTTGTCTTTCAACCATAGATTTAAACTTGGAAAATACCTCGATCACTTCATTTTTCTTATTGATTAGGTAAGTCCATAGTTTTCAACTGAAATCATTTGTAAATGTGACAAAATATATGTTATCTCCAATTGAATCCACGTGGATAAGTCCACACACATCATAATATATAACTTCAAACATTGCCTTCAACTTTTTTCTTGCATCTTTGCTAAAGTTGTTCATGTGCTGCTTTGCCTGCATGCATTCCTCACACACTTCATTTGGAATGTCGATATCTGGTAACCCTGGAACCATATTTCTTATCTTCAGATCTCTGATGTCTTCAAAGTTTAGATTACCAAGTCTATAATGTCATATCCATTCATCTCTGCTAGCTGCAGTTGCAAGGAACTTGTGCTCCATCTCATTAAGTTCAGTCATGAAGGTTCTATTTTGAGATATGAGAGCTTTCAATATTAACTTTCCTCCTGAGTCGAGAACTCTCATCATCTTGTCTTCAATCGGCACTTTGTAGTTCTTTTTGACCAATTGCCATATGCTGAGCAAATTACTTTTCATGCCTAGTATGTACAATACGTTGGAAATTACTTACCTTTTTCCATCTTTCCTCATAATCATAACATCACCAATACCTTCCGCTGCTAGAGTATTGTCATTTACAAATTTTACCATGTTATTCATTGAGGGTTCTATGTTGACAAACTAATATTTCCTACCAGTCATGTGTGATGAGCATCCTGAGTCCAAGTACCATTGGTCCTGGAATCTTTCTTCATCTTTTTTTGTGACCATCAACAACATCTCTTATTCTTCTTGCTTTACAAACTATGCATCATTTTCTTGATTCTTTTGTTTTTCAAGACAATCACTAAAGTAGTGGCCATACTTCTGAAAATTGAAATACTCAATGTAACTTTTTTTAGGTTTTCAAGCATCACATCTTCCTCTACCTGCAGAACCACCTCTTTGTTTGCTTTGGTATGTTGAATTTATCTTATTCGACCAACCTCTTTCTTACTGACTTTGACCAATCAAATTATTGTAGCCTCCTCTACTTTTGTGGTCGAACCACTTCCCTTTGCCTTTCTTTTATCTTGTTGATTGCATCTGTAAAGACACATCACTCTTTGACTTGCTTCCAGCTCTTTCAGTCATTCTCTGTTCATGAGATTCAAGTGTCCCTTAAAGCACTTTCTTTGTCAATGTTGACAAGTCTTTTGACTCTTCTATGGCTACTACCACGTGGTCAAACTTTGGATCCAATGACCTTAAGATCTTTGCAACAACTGATCTTGATGTCAACACTTATCCACATACTTTAATTTGATTCACCTGTTTTGTGACCCTAGTGAAAAAAATATGTTATTCTTTCATTGTCTTCCATCTGAATAAACTCATACATTCTTTTGTGAGTTTGTTGTAAGAGCACAGATTGTGTCTTAGTAATATCTCTATGTTTTGATGATAACATTAATGATAATTTGTATACAAGAATTATACTCTCTAAATTTGTTCTAAACTGTTTTCTACAGGCACAAAAGATTTTAATCTTAAAGAGCAAATTTGATGTGAACAATAAATTCTGAATGGCTCAAGAGCATCTGAAGATTAGAAGAATCTGAAGTATAAGAGCTTAGTCATCAAGATTCTGAAGATACAACACGCTGCATATATTATCAAGAATCTGAATGAAAGAAGACTCTGAGTGAAGAGACTCTGAATGAGAGAAGACTCTGATCTGAGTGAAGACTCTGATCTAAGAGCATGTTACGCTTCAAGCACACAGCTGCACCAGACTCTGATTCAGCAACATCTGAAGAACATCTTAGGCTCTGAAGTTTCCAGAAGATTCTGAAGACTCAAGACTCTGATGGTGATTGTTGATCTGAACTATCTGAAGAATTATTTGAAGAAGAATTTTGAATATATTCGTTGGAATATCTCAACAACTCTTTCCTTATTTGGGATAGACAAAAATCTCTGCAAGAATATTATTCCTCTGATACATTCCATATATGGTATATTCACAGCTCAGCAGACAATTACTACACCCACTATTTGTGCGCCGTCTCTCTGCTGCAATAGTACAAAGGACAGTACTATTTGATATTGGAAATATCTTCTCCAACGGTAAAATATTCTCTCCAATATTCTAGTGGCTATATAAAGGATATCATAGCACTTTCTTCAGTGACGAACTGTGACGAAATCATTGCAAGAACACTCTCACGCGAAAAACTCTCAAGCTCTCATATTCTTTGCTGTTCATACATTGTTCTAAACTTAGAGAAATAACACAGTTGTGTTTATAGCTTTCATAGAAGCAATTTATTACTCTTACATTGTATTACATTAATTTGTAAAGGAAGTTTTCCTTAAGAGGATCTAGGTTAGATCAGTAGCTCTTGAGAAGACTAAGAACAGTTGTTCTTAGGTGTTGTTTTCCTTAAGAGGATCTAGGTTAGATCAGTAGCTCTTGAGAAGACTAAGAACAGTTGTTCTTAGGTGTTGCTATTTGTAATCAGTTGATTTGAATAGTGGATTAAGTCCTTGTTGAGAAAGGCAAATCACTCTTGAAAAGGGTGGACTGGAGTAGTTGAGTTCAACGAACCAGGATAAAAATACTTGAGTTTTTATCTTTGATTATTTTCTGTCATACTTATTCAACCCCCCTTCTAAGTATTTTCTCACCTTCAGTTGGCATCAGAGCTCCGGTTCTGAGTGTGCATTCACTTAACCGTGACAGATAAAGATCCAGTGAGAAGAATACTCTGTTATTCATTTGGTTGCTAATATGGGTGATATTCCTACATCAAGCAACAAATATGAAGAAGACAGAATCAGCACCAAACCTCCAATGTTTGATGGAGAAAAATTTGATTATTGGAAAGATAGACTTGAAAGTTTTTTCTTGGGGTATGATGCTGATCTCTGGGATTTAGTCATTGATGGATATGAACATCCTACTAAGGATGGCAAAAAGATTGATAGAAAATCAATGACTGAGGAGCAGAAGAAAGAATTCAAGAATCATCACAAAGCCAGAACCATACTTCTTAATGCAATCTCTCATACAAAGTATGAGAAGATTACCAACAGAGACACTGCTCATGATATGTTTGAGTCTCTCAAAATGACTCATGAGGGAAACTCTCAGGTGAAAGAAACAAAGGCTCTGGCGCTGATACAGAAGTATGAAGCGTTCAAGATGGAAGAATCTGAGAACATTGAGACTATGTTTTCCAGATTTCAGATTCTAACAGCTGGGTTGAAAGTTCTGGACAAGGGCTACTCAACATCTGATCATGTCAAGAAGATCATCAGAAGTCTTCCTACCAGATGGAGACCTATGGTGACTGCATTGAAGCTGGCCAAGGATCTGAACAAAATCTCATTAGAAGAACTCATCAGTTCTTTGAGAAGTCATGAGATTGAGCTGGAGGAAGATGAACCCCAGAAGAAAGATAAAGGTAAATCCTTAGCTTTTAAATCTAACAAATCTGTTAAAGCTTTGCAGGTAAATGAAGAAAGCTCTGAGGAATCTTCTTCTGAAGAAGAAGATGAACTATCCATGCTGTCCAGAAGGATCAACAAACTCTGGAAGCACAAAGGGAAGAAGTTCAACAACTTCAGAAGATCTGATCAAAAGAGAGAATCTTCTGGACACAGAAGATCTGGCAAGAAAGAGGCCACTTGCTATGAATGTAAAGAACCTGGACACTTCAAGAGTGAATGTCCCAAACTTCAAAAGGAAAAACCCAAAAGGAAGTTTGATAAAAAGAAAAAGGTTCTGATGGCTACATGGGATGACTCAGATGAATCTGAATCATCTTCTGAATCTGAGGAAGAATGTGCAAATGTTGCGCTGATGGCCAACACAAATGATCAAGATGAAGGAACGTCATCATCTGAATCTGAGTCAGAATCAGACTCTGACTCTGAAGAGGTATTTTCTGAACTCTCCAGAGCTGAACTTGTTGAAAGTTTATCTGACATGTTGGAAAGCTACAGCAAGATTAAACTCAAATACAAGAAGCTGAAAAGCAATCTTGAATCTGAGATTGATCTTCTGAGAACAGAACTTGTTGAGCAGAAAGAAATAAATTTAAAACTCAAAAATGATTTAGAAACAACTCAACAAGAATCTGATACTGAAACAGAGTCAAGTGAAAATATTTTAGAAAAATATGACTCCAGTTTTAAAAGATTCCTCACTAAAAGCATAGACAGAAGCAAAATGGCTTCTATGATCTATGGTGTTAGTGGGAACAACAGAAGAGGCATTGGATGTGAATCTTCCTCTGGAAGCAATCCAAAATCTGTTGATAAACTCTTCATCAAGAAGACTCCTCTGTATTCTCATTTTAAGTTTGGTCATCTGAATGATATTAAACATACAAGCTCTGAAAAGAGTACTTATGTGTTTAAGCCAAGGGCTAGCCAGAATAAACACTATGTTGAAAAACAGAAGTTTAGGCAAAACCACAGAACATCTAACCCCAAAGGACCCAAGAAGATCTGGGTACCTAAAAGTAAAATAATACCTGTTGCAGATGTTCTTAGCAGCAAAATCCAGACACCAATCATGGTACCTGGACTCTGGATGCTCACGACATATGACGGGCGAAAGGTCTATGTTCCAAAGCCTGGAACTTAGATCTGGAGGGGACGTGAAATTTGGAGGGAACCAGAAGGGCAAGATCATTGGCTCTGGTACAATAGGTAATGGTAACCTACCCTCTATTTCTAATGTTCTGTTAGTTGAAGGATTGAAACATAATCTATTGTCCATAAGTCAATTAAGTGACAATGGTTATGATATCATCTTTAATCAAAAATGTTGCAAAGCTGTATGTCAAAAGAATGGTTCAATCCTATTCAGTGGAAAGAGGAAAAACAACATTTACAAAATTAACCTTTCAGAACTTAAAGTTCAAAATGTAAAATGCCTTTTATCTGTGAATGATGAGCAATGGATCTGGCATAGAAGATTGGGACATATTAATATGAGACGTATATCTCAGATTAATAAACTCAATCTGGTCAGAGGACTCCCTAATCTGAAGTTCAATTCAGATGCTCTGTGTGGCGCATGTCAAAAGGGTAAATTTTCAAAATCTCATTTTAAACCAAAAAATGTTGTTTCCACTTCTAGACCATTGGAATTACTTCATATTGATCTGTTTGGACCAGTGAAAACTGCATCCATCAGAGGCAAGAAGTATGGGTTAGTCATTGTAGATGACTACAGCAGATGGACATGGGTAAAGTTTCTAAAACACAAGGATGAGTCTCATTCTGTGTTCATTGACTTCTGCAATCAAGTCCAGACTGAAAAAGAATGCAAAATTATTAAAGTCAGAAGTGATCATGGTGGTGAATTTGAAAACAAATATTTTGAAAAATATTTTTCTGAAAAAGGAATTGCACATGATTTCTCCTGTCCTAGAACTCCACAACAAAATGGAGTTGTAGAGAGGAAAAATAGAACATTGCAAGAAATGGCCAGAACCATGATCAACGAGACAAATCTGGCAAAATTCTTTTGGGCAGAAGCAATAAATACAGCATGTTATATTCAGAACAGAGTGTCTGTAAGACCTCTTCTGGAAAAGACTCCCTATGAATTGTGGAGAAACAGAAAGCCCAACATTGCTTATTTTCATCCATTTGGATGTATTTGTTATATGCTTAACACTAAAGATCATCTGAACAAGTTTGATTCCAAAGCACAGAAGTGTTTCATGCTTGGTTATTCTGAACGCTCTAAAGGCTACAGAGTATTCAATACTGAAACACAGATTGTGGAAGAATCTATTCATGTTAGATTTGATGATAAGCTTGGCTCTGAAAAGCCAAAGCAAGTTGAAAGTTCTGCAGATAAAGAAGTTATTCTCACAGACTCTGAAGGCTCAGAGGCAGACAAGACTGAAGACAAAGACTCTGAAGCAAACCCAGATGCTACGCCTCTAACTTCCCAACTTAACAATCTGCATATTTCTGAAAGACCAACAGTCAGAGGATCTTCTTCCAGAATGAAAGCTTCTCATCCAGAGGATGTGATAATTGGAAAGAAAGATGATCCAATAAGGACAAGAGCATTTCTCAGAACTTCTGAATCTTCCTTCTGTGGCTTAGTGTCAATTATAGAACCAACATCTGTTGATGAGGCTCTGGAAGATAATGAATGGATTTTAGCTATGCAAGAGGAGCTGAATCAATTCACAAGGAATGAAGTCTGGGATCTGGTTCCAAGACCTAAAGGTTTCAATGTCATTGGAACAAAATGGGTTTTCAGAAATAAACTTAATGAAAAAGGAGAAGTTGAAAGGAACAAAGCAAGACTGGTTGCTCAAGGCTACAGTCAACAAGAAGGCATAGACTACACAGAAACATATGCTCCTGTTGCAAGGTTAGAGTCTATACGCTTGCTTATTTCATTTGCTGCACAACATAACATCACTCTTTATCAGATGGATGTTAAAAGTGCTTTTCTTAATGGAATTATAGAAGAGGAAGTGTATGTCCACCAACCTCCTGGTTTTGAAAATGAAAATTTTCCAGATCATGTTTACAAACTGAAAAAATCTCTTTATGGACTAAAACAAGCTCCCAGAGCTTGGTATGAGAGGTTGAGTAATTTTCTTCTGAAGAAAAATTTCATCAGAGGAAAAGTGGATACCACACTATTTTGTAAAACCATTAAGAAAGATTTGTTGATTTGTCAAATTTATGTAGATGATATTATTTTTGGATCAACAAATATTATGCTTGGAAAGGAGTTTGCTAAATGTATGCAGGCAGAATTTGAGATGAGCATGATGGGAGAATTGAGATTCTTTCTGGGAATCCAAGTAAATCAGACTCCAGAGTGCACCTACATACATCAGACCAAGTATGTTAAAGAGCTTCTGAAGAAGTTTAACATGCTGGATAGCAAAATGGCAAAGACTCCAATGCATCCTACAAGCACTCTAGGTAAGGAAGAGGTAAGTAAGAAGGTAGATCAGAAACTCTACAGAGGTATGATAGGATCTCTTCTTTATTTGACTGCTTCTAGACCAGACATTCTGTTTAGTGTTTGTTTATGTGCTAGATTCCAATCAGATCCTAGAGAATCACACTTAACTGCTGTTAAGAGGATTCTAAGGTATCTGAAAGGTACTGCTAATGTTGGTTTGTGTTACAGAAGATCTGACGAATATTCACTAGTTGGATTCTGTGATGCTGACTATGCTGGAGATAGAGTTGAGCGCAAAAGTACTTCTGGAAGCTGTCAGTTTCTTGGAAGTCATCTGATCTCGTGGTACAGCAAGAAGCAACCAACAATTGCACTATCAACCACAGAGGCAGAATACATTGCTGCTGCTGGATGTTCCACTCAGATGCTCTGGATGAAGAGTCAACTAGAAGATTATCAAATCTATGAGAGTAATCTTTCTATCTTCTGTGATAATACTTCTGCTATATGTTTATCCAAAAATCCAATTTTACACTCTAAGGCCAAACATATAGAGATTAAACATCATTTCATCAGAGACTATGTTCAGAAGGGTGTAATAAATTTAGCCTTTGTTGATACAGATCATCAATGGGCAGATATTTTCACAAAACCCCTTGCTGAAGATAGGTTTAAGTTTATTCTGAAAAATATTTGTATGGATTTTTGTCCAGAGTAATATTTCTCAGAGTCAACTTCTCAGATGCTAAGTGTTTAACACTCTGAAGTATTTCATCTGTCTTGCTTGTTTAATTTATCTGTGAATTATTTTTTTTGTGTGAAACTCTGAACTGACCATCTCAGAGGATCTGAAAGTTGAAAACGTTTCATTTCTTAAGAGTTATAGAATCACATGCAAGCAAACACGTGTCACTCAGAATCTGAAAAGATGGAGTACACCTACTGATTATGACGTTTAAGGTATTGCTTTGAAAATCTCAATCTGTCTTGATTTTCCCCCAAATGTCATATCATAATTAAAAATGATTACTTTTCATTTAATGCAAACGTGCGTATGTGTCCTATGTGTGTCTGTTGTGTTTCCCATGCTTGCTTTATTTGTCTATATAAACCACTCTCATAACACATTCACACTTTTCACATTCTCAAACACATATGCGCTTTTGTTTGTTGTTCTCTCTCTTTGCAAACCCTAAAAGAACTCAGAAACCTTCATCTTCTTCATCATCGTCAACAATGGCATCTACTTCAAACGCTGTTACTACCAAAAATGCTACCACTGTCGAAGAACCAGTACGCACTCTCCTAACTGCTGTTGATTCACTAGAAGTACTGTGTGAAAGTTTCGTGGACTTAGAAGATCTTGCTGAAAATGGGTTTGATCTGATTTCTTCAATCAAAGCACAAGGCTGGGACGGTTACTTTGACAGGCTTATGGGTCCTGTGTATCCAAAGTTAGTGAAGGAATTCTGGATCCATGCATATGCTACTCCAAAGTTCATTCACTCCTCTGTGCTGGGAAAAAAGATAGTTATCACTGAAAACCTGATAAGGAAACTCATAGGTTTTAAGGCAACTGATGGAGTAACCTCTCTGTCTTCTGCGCGTGAAGACCTGAAAGATGTATGTCAAGAAATCTGTACTACTGGTGAACCTTGTAAGAAGGTTAAGTTCTTGAAACCCACTTACAAGATATGGGCTAAGATTTTCATGAACACCATCTTTCACAGACCCTCTTCAAACTCTTCTGATTATGTTAATGCTGAACAACTTTACTTCATGTATTGTTTACACCAAAACATTCAGATTGATCTTCCATATTTGTTGTTTAATCATCTGGTGTCTCACGTCAAGGAAACAAGGGAAACAGCCAGAGATAAATCTGGAAAAGTCAGAACATGGATCCCTATGGGAAGGCTGATTTCAGATATTCTGATAGAAAACCAACTTGTGGCGCATCTGCAAGAGGCTGGGTTGACAGAAGATCTGACTTATATCATTGGCTCTGAAATAAACGGTTTAACTTTGAGAAGGATGAAATTGGTTGATGATTTATCTGAGAAACCAAGGAAAACTAACTCTGAAGAAGTTAGGGGAAGAAGGATTCCTGTTAAGGATTTTCCTTTATTCACCTCAGATGAACCTAGAGAAATTATTGCTGAGTATGTTGCTCGCTGCCTAAGAGATGGTGTTGAGATTCCTGCCAATCTTTTGCAGAAGGAAGGCCAAGTTCTTCCTGATTTGACAAGGGAAAGAAGACGTAAGAGAAAAGTTGATAGTGAAGGTCATCAGAAGAAAAGGAAGCATTCAGATGCTGAAAAGAAGAAGAAAAGGAAGAAGCTGAAGAAGGTTCAACCAAATCCTCCTGCAGCAACTTTTGAAGAAATTAGAGATACTCTGAAACAGGTATTTAACACTGATTCTAATCCTGTTCATCATTCTGATACCCCCACACCCTCTGACTCCCCACTTAGATTTAGAAGATCCAGACCTTCTAAAACTTTTATCTCTAAACCATCTTCTGTCCCCCCTCATACACCACAATCCAAGCAACCAACAAACATACAAACAGAAATTCCACAACAAACTCAACAAACAACACCACAACCACAAAACACTATCCCAGAATATACCATTCCAGAGGATGTTCACCCTGAACACTCTGACCAACCTGAATATCTCATTGATCCTGATGAGATATTAGATGTCACACCTTTAAACCAGTCTGTCAATTTATCTTCAACTTCTGAAAAATCTAACCACTCTGATGCATCATCTGATGATGAATCATCTGGTTACATTAATGAATGCTTGAATGATCTCAAACAACCTCGTTCTGAGAGCGTTTGGAAACAGCTGTTTAAATCTCCATCTTCTGAACATCCACCTTCTCCACAAAATTCCCCAACTCAAACTCTCACTCCACAACCTCTTGAAATCCAAAACACTCCACAACCAACAAAAACCCAACCAATTCCCTCAATACCTCAACCACAATATTCTGACCAACAAACATCTGAACCACCAACCAACCAACCAACATCTGAACCACAAATCAATCCTCAACCTTCTGAACCACAAACATCTGAACATCCATCTTCACAACCTCAACCTTTTGAACAAACACCACAAACACAACTAACCCAACCAAGAAAACCCAGAATCCCTGATGAAGCAGAATTGGGATCACGTGTTTATACTCTGTTAAGAGATTTTGATAAGGATAATGTCTCAGACTTTGCTGACATTATGGATGTTTGCATGACTACTATGGACAAAGAGGCTGCTGACGCTGTTTGGAAGAAATATCTTTACAGACTGAATAGGGAGGCCTTGAAAATCAGGACTCAATGTCTTAGATTGTCAAAAGTAAGGTTTGCTGCTTATCAAAAACGGATTAAGAGAAACACTCCTCCTATTCTTCTTCTAGAAGCTCCTCCACCTCCAGAAATTCCTGCACCTGATGTTACTCAGCCTGTTTCAGAATCTACTGTTTCAGAATCTACAGATCTTCAGAAGGATGTCAAAGAACTTAAGGATTTTATGGTTGATCAAAAGAAAACAAATGAAGAAATGAAAACTTGGATGGCTAAGCAAGATGAAAATTCAGAAAGGATTACAGCACTGCTGCAACTCATTGCTTCTCAACAAGCCTCATCTGCTAAACCTACTTGATGTTTTGCACAAGTTTTTCATGTTTTGCTTTGTTTTGATTTTCTTCTGATATGTTTTATATGCTTTTATCTGAATCTGGATGTTCTCTTGACTTAATGACAATGATCTTTTTGCTTATCTGGATATGTGTTTCTTCTGCATCTTTACTGTCTTTTAAAATTCTTTTTGATTATGACAAAAAGGGGGAGAAACAAAATAGAATCTGATTGTTCAAATCTATAAGCAATTATCTGAACTAAGTCAGACATGTTACTAACATTCTTTGAATTTAAGTGTCCCAGATATTATTAAAAAATCTGACAAATTTCATTGAAGTTTTTCCTGAGATCTATCTTTCAGAACCTGATCAAAAATAGCTAAATCTGAGTAGACCAGACTCTGATATCTAACCTTGAGTACTATGATCTAAAAGATAACTCAAGACAGGAAATGGCAAGATAAACAACCAGGTGTTCTGAAGTTGTTCATCTGGCATCAAGCTTTAATATGGCATCAAGCTTTGACTCTAGAAGTCAAACATATGTCAACCAGGCTTCAATCAGGCTCTGGATCTGAAATGTACTCAACCAGAAAGGGAAGTATCTAATTCCATTAGAGTATTCATTTCAGGGGGAGATTGTAAATCTCAGGGGGAGTAATTTTAATTCATATTTTTATTGAACAAATTTCTCATGTTTTGTCATCATCAAAAAGGGGGAGATTGTAAGAGCACAGATTGTGTCTTAGTAATATCTCTATGTTTTGATGATAACATTAATGATAATTTGTATACAAGAATTATACTCTCTAAATTTGTTCTAAACTGTTTTCTACAGGCACAAAAGATTTTAATCTTAAAGAGCAAATTTGATGTGAACAATAAATTCTGAATGGCTCAAGAGCATCTGAAGATTAGAAGAATCTGAAGTATAAGAGCTTAGTCATCAAGATTCTGAAGATACAACACGCTGCATATATTATCAAGAATCTGAATGAAAGAAGACTCTGAGTGAAGAGACTCTGAATGAGAGAAGACTCTGATCTGAGTGAAGACTCTGATCTAAGAGCATGTTACGCTTCAAGCACACAGCTGCACCAGACTCTGATTCAGCAACATCTGAAGAACATCTTAGGCTCTGAAGTTTCCAGAAGATTCTGAAGACTCAAGACTCTGATGTTGATTGTTGATCTGAACTATCTGAAGAATTATTTGAAGAAGAATTTTGAATATATTCGTTGGAATATCTCAACAACTCTTTCCTTATTTGGGATAGACAAAAATCTCTGCAAGAATATTATTCCTCTGATACATTCCATATATGGTATATTCACAGCTCAGCAGACAATTACTACACCCACTATTTGTGTGCCGTCTCTCTGCTGCAATAGTACAAAGGACAGTACTATTTGATATTGGAAATATCTTCTCCAACGGTAAAATATTCTCTCCAATATTCTAGTGGCTATATAAAGGATATCATAGCACTTTCTTCAGTGACGAACTGTGACGAAATCATTGCAAGAACACTCTCACGCGAAAAACTCTCAAGCTCTCATATTCTTTGCTGTTCATACATTGTTCTAAACTTAGAGAAATAACACAGTTGTGTTTATAGCTTTCATAGAAGCAATTTATTACTCTTACATTGTATTACATTAATTTGTAAAGGAAGTTTTCCTTAAGAGGATCTAGGTTAGATCAGTAGCTCTTGAGAAGACTAAGAACAGTTGTTCTTAGGTGTTGTTTTCCTTAAGAGGATCTAGGTTAGATCAGTAGCTCTTGAGAAGACTAAGAACAGTTGTTCTTAGGTGTTGCTATTTGTAATCAGTTGATTTGAATAGTGGATTAAGTCCTTGTTGAGAAAGGCAAATCACTCTTGAAAAGGGTGGACTGGAGTAGTTGAGTTCAACGAACCAGGATAAAAATACTTGAGTTTTTATCTTTGATTATTTTCTGTCATACTTATTCAACCCCCCTTCTAAGTATTTTCTCACCTTCATTTGTAACCTCACCTCCTTCATTTTTTCCTGCGCCTCCAAACGATTTCTCCAAGATTTCCCGTGCTTCTTTTGATGATTTTACATCACTGGCCTTTTTGATATTATCGGATCAACACATTAATGAATTATAAAGAGATCTTTATAGTCTTTCTTCTATGATTCTTTGTGTGCAGCCTTTTTTTCATCTGCCGTGTTTTTTTACAAGCAGTGTTACTCCTTCCTTCACAATATCCCAAAGATTTTAACAAAAAAAAAGCAACCTTCATCTGTTTAAACCAGTTCTCATAATTTTGACCATTTATAATTGGGAAACTCACTAAAAAATGTATGTTTGGATGATTCATCACCATCGTATTTTGCTTCCTACGAATTGCTCAACCAGTGATTTAGATACCATATGTTGAAAATTTGCCTAATTCCTGCTAGAGAATTTCACCAAAACTAGATAAATTCCAAACCAAATCTTGATGAACAAGAATCAATCTTTCTAATTTATTATCCATCTTATTCTTCACTCTTCACTCGAGTGAACTAACCAACCTTTGTTGCAAGATAATTCTGATGCACAATGATTATTCAAGAAGAAAAAATTTGAATTTAGGGAAGAAATAAAGATTAGGGTTTAGAGAAAAATCGAAGAAGAAGGATTGTGAATTCTACAGAGAAAACTTGTGCTTTTTATTTTGCAATCTGCTTATTCACATGCATAGCAATAATAGGGTCCATCCCTATTTATAGGTTGAGGTTGTTTTCACACCAAGCAAACTTTGACTAACCAAACTAATTTAGCTAACACAAACAAATAAAGGTACGTTACAATTTTGTCGAGACACACTTTGACATTTCGACAACACTAAGTTCAACATTTTCATACATAACATTTTGACGCTTCCTTACTTTTGTCGAGCAACATGCTTCAACACAAGAAATTACAATTCAAAATTTTTTGTTTTTGAATTTTTAAAACTTTTGAGTAATAGTTTTTTAGCTTTTTCATATTCAATTTTTTCATTCCAATATTAATTTATATTGTTAAGTTTCACTGATGAAATATGTTGGCCATCAACATATGGACTCTCTTTTTTCACTGAGATGATAGTTTCTCGAGTGAGTACCATGTCAACCGTTCAAATTAATTTGATAGCCGACTATAATTTACGCATTGTCACACGCCTTCAGTTATCAATTGCTTCTTGTATTTAAAGAGAAAATGCATCATTTTTTAGATATTCAAATCTTCTCACATTAAACACGATTTTCACTCATAGTGATTTGAGTGTTAAACTACTAACCATTCCGGTCAGCTCCACCTCTACCGCATCGAAAGCTTAAAACGATCGTAAAAGCATTGCATCCTATTTTTTTTGTTAAACTCTAGTTCTATCATGGAATAAAATCTGAAATCATAATTAATAATTTTGCATCCTTATTTACAAAGGTTGACGATATCTACTTATTTAAGACTATATTTGATAAAAATAATTGATAGTTAGTAGTTGATGAGTCAAAACTTATAGTTTATAGTTAATAAATGATAATTTATAATTGAAGACTGATAATTTATAATTTAAGACTGATAGCTGACAAGTTATTTGAGTGTTGGACAAATTAACATTTACATGAAAAATGACATAATAGGCATTCTTAAATTAAAAAAATTAAATATCTTATTATTTTATTATATTATATTAAGAAATTATTTTTTATTCGATAAAAATACGTATTAATAAACACATCCAAAACAATCCAAATACATTAAATATTTATATATAAAATTTATTTTATATATATATATATATATATATATATATATATATATATATATATATATATATATATATATATATATATATATATATATATATATATATATATATATATATATATATATATATATATATATATATATATATATATATATATATATATATATATATATATATATATATATATATATATATATATATATATATATTACTATTTTTCATGCTTATTAAATATGTTGTATGAGCCCCACTAGGATTTCTTTTTAAGCATCCTCCTTATGTGGTTGAATAATATCCATGTGGATGTCTTATCTCTTAATATAGCTGTAATTATTTAGGTGATTGCAAGATATAACCATATAATTTAAGCATAAAATTAAATATGGGGATGGTACCTAATGACATAAATCTAGTATCAATTCCAATGTCAATTCCAATAAATTCTTTGCAAGGTAGATAAATTTATTGCTATGTACAGACAATGGTTGTAGAGATCCGTGACTACCTAAGTATATAACTAGCTAGGAGAATGAATACCCTGGCAAATTATATGACAAAAAAAGTGTTAGGTCAATAAATTTATAGAAAAATGAAAATGTTCATCTAGGTATCAAGGAAAGGGATTAGTCTTGTGTGTGGACACTACTAAAAATATATTATTTTAAAACTAATTTTTAGATGAATTATAAAAAAAATTATATAGTTTCAGGATTTTAAATGAAAAAGTTAATTTACAGAGATTTCAAAAGAAATACATTTTATTTTAAAAACATTCGTTACAAACTATATAAACTATATAATATGGTTGAGTCTTAATGTTCTATGTAAAAAGTAGGAGTTAGCATCAAATTTTTTAAAAATATTTTATTTAATCTGTAAGTTAATTGTAAAATATTTGTATAGAAGTCTATTTTTCCGTAACTTAATTAGTAAAAAGTGTGAGATTATATGTTGTATATCGATTTACAAGTTTTTTAAAGATGGTCCTAATAATATGTAATAAATGTTATAAAATAAATTTAAATTAAGTAAATTGAGGTTAGAATTGCGAACAAATCACTTTTTTTATAGTTTTTCAAACACTCTCAAATTGTCTTAGAGTTTCTACGTAGAAATATATGGGATAATTCAGCCTATAGTCGAGTTTGCAGAAGACCGATGAAAACTCGAATGTAGAGAAAATGAAATTTTCAGAATTTTGTGTGAAGAGGATAATATTTTCTCATATTTTTATGAATCTGTAATGCTTAATTTATTCATAAGGTTGTGACCTTGACGAAACACACACTTTCAGCAATACTTTTTCAAAATGTTGCATTGTTTCGTCTACAACAACACTTTTCATCGTTGCACTGTTTCGCCTACAACAACACTTTTACCAAATGTTGCATTGTTTCGTCTACATCAAGAGTTTTCAAAGGTTGCACTATTTCACATTCTACATTATTTTTGATGATAACAAACTCATTAACTTTGTATTTTGATAATGATTCAAAGTCTCTCCCTAAGATGTCGGTCTTCCCCTTAATTTGCGAATCTTTTCTTTATTACCAGGAAACACATAACCTTCTGGTTTCCCCATGCAAATATCCTCATCGAGATCTCTGTTTAGGAATGTCATTTTGATATCCATTTGATGAACTATAAGGTAATGCGAAAAAAACTAATGCAAACAATACTCTAATTATCCCCGTCCTTGCTACTAGTGCATATGTATCGAAATAATCAACACCTTCCTTTTTTCTTAAAACTCTTGGTTACTAATCAATACATATATATGTTTAGTGTACCATCATTATGATACTTTCTTATAAAATGCATTTTCATCCAATGTGTCGTGATCTTTTAGTTAGATTGACAATTCTCGAGTGTGGTTTGACATTATTGAATCCATTTCATCTTGGATAACATTCTTTTAAAACAAGGAGTCTCTTGAATCCACTACTTCCTTGAATACACCAACAACTATAGTGGACTTTGAATCAAACTAATTCAAAGGACCTTTCTCCAACAAATAGAAAGTATATCATTTTTTATTTGCAAATACTTGTATAAAGTACACGCACTTTATTTACAAATTAAGTCATCACACACTTGTTGATCAATTATAATACTTGAACAAATTTGAATATATAAAGTTGTTATTGAATCATTTTCAATAGACAATTGATCTTCTCTTTCAATTTAAAATTCAATAATATATGAACTTTAAGTGCTAAAAAACATTATGAAACTTTTATGAATGATTATTAAGTTACGCACAATGTTTCAACATTTTTGAAAAAGAATGATCACTTAGAAAATTATTTGAATTGATATGAAAAATTAATGAAAGAGGTCATTTAAAAACTAATGTATTTTGCCTTAAATACATTCTAAGAAACTTCTAGGAATTGATGCAAAAGTTTGAGATATTTCTATTAAGGTTTGCAATAGTTTAGAATGACAATGGTTCATGAAAAGACATAATTTTGAATTCTGTTCAGGACTTGCTAAGTCGTTTAAACGGAAACCTGACTTAATAAGTGCAGGACGAATTTTGAATTTCTAACAATTTCTTAAATTTTAAACAACAACAGATTTTTTTAAGTCGGTTAACCAGATCTTACATAAAAAGTGCAACGGACCTGACATAAAAAGTGTTGACAACTTTTTAAAAATAAGTTTTTTATACTTTTTGTTCTTCTTACTCTTGAATTTATTCTTCTTTTGAAGTGTATGACATTTTTTTTTAACATGTCCCATTTCTCCGCATTCGAAGCAAGTAACCTTCCTTCTTGGTACTTTTTTTGTACTCATTTCTTTTGTCCATTCCTTTTCTCAAGAATTTTTGAGTTCTTGATTAGAGCATCATCTATAAAAACACGATTTGCGGAAGCCACGATAGCCATTATTTAAAATACTATAAGATTGTTAGAAAATTAGTTTAAATCGAATGGACCTAGGCTAGAATCGCGAGTGAATCACTTTCCTTATAGTATTTCAAGCACTCTCAAATTGTCTTAGAGTTTCTACGCAGGAATATCCAGGATAATTCAGCCTATACTCGAGGTTGTACAAGACCGATAAAAACTCGAATGTAAGAAAGATGAAATTCGGAATTTTGTGTGAAGAGGATAGGCTTTTCTTATATTTTTCTGAATCTAAAATGCTTAATTTATAGGCCAAAGTGGTTTTGTTTCATAAGGTTGCAACACTTGATGAAACACACACTTTCAGCAAGACTTTTCCAAAATGTTGCATTGTTTCGTCTGCAACAACACTTTTCAAACGTTGCACTGTTTCGTCTACAACAACACTTTTACCAAATGTTGCATTGTTTCTCCTACAACAACAACTTTCAAAGGTTGCACTATTTCACATTCTACAACACTTCAGGAAGTGTTTCCTTTTTCTAAATTCAAACCTACTACAATAATTCACTAGTGTTGTCTATTTCTGAATTAAACCAACTACAACACTTCACAAGTGTTGCCTATTTCTAAATTCAAAAATTAATCTTCACTTTAATATTCTCTCTTCATTTTAGAACACACTTAAGATTATTAATTCTTAATAATTTACAACAACAAATATTTATCGTATGCATTTTAGATAAAAAAAATACATTTAAATTTTAAAATTCGCCTAAAAATCTATCCCATATATCTTTTGTATAGATTTGATCTGAAATACATTTTTTTTTCTAAAAATATACTCATTATAAATTATAAAATTTGTTCTAAAACATGTACTAAAATCCTGGAAAAAATTCTATCGAATTCAAATAAATTTTGAAATACTAGTGTGATATGTTTCTTTCATTTTGTGATATGTTTTTTCATCTTCGACAAATGGAAGGTTAATACGTTATATTTGTTCTTTCCTGTACTATTTTCAATAGTATAGAAATTAAGAGTAGAACTCTAAACTAATTTCTATGAGTTGATAACCCATAAACTCATATTCTTTAAACTCATATCAGAATTCAATCAAAGAATGAAAGTGGAAACGTATATGAGTTTTCTATTAAAATCGTTGGAGGTTTGCGGATATGTAATATTCTGATTTAGAGTTCCTTAGAGTTTCTTGAATCTCTTCTGACGGGGATGAAGAGAGAATCATAATAAGCCGTGTTTTTTCAATTGCCCTACAAATGGGGACCATAACCCATATAAATAATCGTATGGTTTTTTTCTTAGTTTTCAATACTCTAATTTGACCCCTCATCAAATTAGATATTGACTTAAGGTATCTACGCAATAACCTTTCATGACATATATGCCCTTAGCCACAGACTTGACATGAACAAGATCACTATAGTTTCTACTAATTAAATAATGGTCCTAATACATGTAATATTATATTTGTGACCCAAAGTTCTAACAATTTATCACCAGTCACATATTTAACTTTACTCACGTGTTTGACTTTATGAGCTCAAAATGTTCTATTATATACTTCAAGCGTATCCAAATTATCTCGTCCATTAGTCATACTGGTATGTAGAATCAAAGTGATTTTCATTATATTAATCATAACTTAAACCCATCAGTGAGTACCAATAGCAATCCATCAAACCAAAACATGTTATGTAGAATACATTCAATAGAAGTAAAATAATAAAGGCCAATCCACTTTTACTACAGAAGAAAAAAAAAGAGAGAAGCAAGGTAATATTTCAAGTTATGGCATCTGTAAAACTGCAGCAGTAAGGATAGAGAATTATTCACCCTATAATTCACCCTCCCACAAGTATGTCATTTGTCCTATAAATCATCACCATTGTTTCATTCAAAAGGATAGAGAATTCTCAGCAAGAAAATCATTTTGCAAAACCTTTTCCCTAACCCTCACACATAGCTCTCTCTTAAAACCTAATAAAAAATTCACATTGAAACTCTGATAAAAGTTGAGCTACTACCTTCATCCCAGCAACAACACAGACATACCAAAAAAGAAGAAGGAGAAGTAACAAAAAACACGCAAAGAGGCTTACTGTTGTGGATTTGTCACCTTGATAACCTTCAAGTTGGTAACATCTCTTATCAGTTTGATATTGTTGCAAATTTTTTTTGTGCTTCAATCCTCTTTGTGACCTTGCTTGTGTTTATATGTAAAACTGAATTGAGTAGCTAAAAGTTTAAGTTTCTATTTTATTTTTTTAGATTTAATTTCGTAACTGTTGTAAAGGTTTGTTTAGTTGGTTGGGATTTGTGGTTTAAGTTGAGATTTATGAGGTTAGGGTTTTGAAAAATAAAGTTTCAATCGGGTTGCTTTTAGGAGGCATTAAGGAAAACTGAGGGTGGATCGAAGAGAGGATGAAAAAATAAAGGGGGTAAGTGTTGAAAGTTTCTTGGTTTGGGAGGTTTTTGGCGAGGTCTCACTGGAGAAGAAGGCAGAGACCACCGCCGGTAGCCAACGGTGGCTCCTTCTCCGGGGAAGTTTAAATAGAGAGAGAGGAGGGCATCCAAGCCTCTGAAACAAAGAGAGAGACTGAAGGGGATCAAATGAATCCTCTGCCTCTTGTGTATATTTCCTATATTATCCCTTTCCTTGGTTGTTGTGTGGTCGACACACGTTACTTGGTGCATCGTTGGCAGCCCCTGCTACTGCCACACGTGCATTTACTGTTGAGTCAACATGGGATCCTACATGGATCCCCCACCATAGTCCCATGTGCCTGCACAACCACCACCATCAAATCACCTCTATTTCCTATGGCCAGCGTATCATACGACCTAGAATGAGTTAGAACTTTGAGTATGTCTCCTTAGACTTGTTCTTATGGGCCTCGATCGAGTTTGATTTCAACACCCCTCTTTTCTAATACACATTATTGTTTAGATTGTGCTGAATCTATTTTGTTTTCTTGGACTTATTTTATTTATTTATTCATGACATGATTAATACTAATTGTATTCTTATTAATTAATTAAATAGATTTATTTAATGAAGTTAATTAGATAATAAAAATTGGTTTCATTAATTAATTAATATGATTAAAGAGATACATTTAATTAGTTAATTAAATTAAAGTTGGTCAATTATTTATTTCTTGCTTGAATACTTTTTTTACCATGATTATTTTCTCTACATGATCATGCACATATTTTATTCTTATTCATTTAAATAATAAGTTTTGATTATAAGATATGCTTGCTAATTTTTGTTTAAGATGTTAAACAAACGATTCTTGTAAAGACTTTAATCTTAAGTATTTTTTTCCGATAATTCAAAACCCCTTGGTCCAATGCCAAGTGGGAATTTTCAAAACCTTGGTCCAATGCCAAGTGGATTTTTAAACTCGATGCACTTCAAATCATTTTTCACAATCCATTCAAACGCAATTTAAATGCATGATCCAATGTCAAGCCCTTTTTTTGTAATCAATTTAAACTTTTCAAACTCATTTTCGCAATAACTTGGTTGGAAAAGGAAGGGTGGTGTAGACCTTCTCTTTCCCTGAATGTTTGGACAATGTTGTAGGGCTATATATCAAAATATTTGTCCTCCACTTTAAAACACTTTAATTATTAGAATTGAGTTTGGGTCTCCTATAGAAGAAAAAGGAAGGGTGGTGTAGACCTTTTCCTTCCCGATTATTTGTGCACTGGTGTAGGGATCCCTGCGTGAATAATCGTCTTCCGTTAATGAACCATGATTTAATTCACCATATAATCTTTCATAATATTAAAGAAGAAAAAGGAAGGATAGTGTAGACTTTCTCCTTTCCTGATTATTTGAACATTGTTGTAGAGCTTCATGTTTGGATAATTGTCTTCCACTTAAGAAATGTCTAACACATCAAATCTACCTTTTCTTGCCCGCGTGCGGTCAAAACCTGTCGAACCTAATTACTCACCCCCACACGATCCATAACTAAAACTTTTTTCAAAAGAGAATTGTTTAGTCTATTCTAATGCGAATACAAACTAGATGCTTAAGCCTCCACCGAGAGTAGAAAAGCCAATGTTTAACCGTTAGAATGCGATTTAAACACTTGTTCATTAAAACATATTAACCAACAAACCTTAGCACCCATAATCACGTAGCCTTGAATTCTCTATTGCACCTGGAGATACGTAGGATCAAGACCCACAATCTTGTCAAGCCCATTAATAAAAAAAACTTTTTGCGGTTTCCTTTCCTTTTTCTTTTTAATCTCTTTTATAATTCGAAGAAAAGAATTAGCATAAGTTAACATTCAATCGCAAATTTAAATAAGAGGTTTCCGTTGAGTACAACAAATGTAAGGGGTGCTAATACCTTCTCCTTACATAATCGACTCCCGAACCCGAATATGGTTACGACGACCATTATTCTGTTTTTAAGGGTTTTATCGGTATTTTTCCTTTCATTCATTGGAATAAATAAAGTTTAGTGGAGACTTTGTTCAAACTATTTTTTCGCGACCATCACGAAGGATCGTATTTTTCGAGGTACGACACATTGATCAACATATTTTTTGTTGTTGTTTGTAATAGTAATTGTACTAAACTACTAATAGTGAAATTCCTTTCTTGGTTTGTAGACTTAACCAAGAGTCTCTTCATGAGTTTTATGAAGATTTTAAGGGTTTTGAAAGCCATTGAAGACATTTATCTTCCTTGATTTTTATGCTCTCTCCATATAAACTCATGGTATTTGTTATATTCACTATGAGTAGCTAGATTCCTTTAATTAGGTATTTTTAGAAAAAAACATGTTTGTACTTGTTGGATCATATGGTGGTTTATTATTAATCAAATTATTTTATGTGAATGTTATTATTTATTTGTCCTTGTGTGCATTAACTTTTATGTATTGACAAATGCATGAATCGATATTAGATGAGTAGGGATTTTAGACTATTAGTCTATTGATAGAATATATGACAGGTATTCAACTTTGTAATTAACTAGGTATAGGTAATTAGAAGTTGTAACTTTTGAATTAACGAGCTTAGAACCCCTAATTTAACCCTGAATTAGCCTGAGGAATTAGTGTGAAAATTAGTGAATTATACACTAAGGAGTTGAGTGTAGTGGGTGTGTTAATTTGCCGTAATATTTTAACACATTATAAATTTGATTAATGCATAATTCGTCAACAAGTATGAGTAATGGAATCGAAATAAGATCTAATCTCCTTTAGTCATTGAATTTTATTCCAAGAATTTTCTCGTTTTATTTTTGAACTAAATCATTCTTGAAAACCCCTCATTGTTATTTACTTCATTCTCACATAGTTACCTTGTTAAAGTTCGCAATCCCTGTGGAGAAATTTTTATTTATTACTTCGACGATAGTAGTACGCTTGTTAAAATTGTCTATCAGTATTCGCTACCCATGTATGGATACCACACACACATGTACTTTTTGACAAATGTTGTAATGCCCATTGTGGGAATCTGGTAAAACTAACCTGACTTTCACCTTCTTTCACAATTGCCATATTCACTGTCACCCCCACTATTGTACCCACACATTCTCAGTCATGGTTAATAGGAGGGCAACTTCCTCTATGCTGGAAGACACAGGGGAAAGAAGTGATGCCAATGCCATGGCGGAGATGTGCAACGCCTTGGAAGAACTATACCCTTATAATCAAACTCTAGAGGACAACATCCTCAATATTCGACAGCGCCAGCAAGACACTCATCCCTCGGAGGACATGGAAATACTAGATCCATAACCACTTTTAGAAAAAATATGGGAAGTGCATGTCCCTAAAGTTTCAAGCCTCCATATTTTTCGAAGTTTGATGGGCACAATGACTCTCATGAGGACGTCGCCTCCATTAATACACATATGGCCATCATCGGAGTACTTGACACCTTGAAGTGAAATTTTCTATCAGGAACCTTTGAGGATACAACCATGCGATGGGATATGGGTCTGCCTCATGCATCCATCGCGATTTTTCAAGAACTGGTGAAGAAACTTGAAGCCAGTTTGATGCAAGCCGCCATAGGAAAATGTCCATCACCATCTTATTCAATATACGACATGGTCTCGTAGAATCATTGGGAGACTATCTCGCACACTTCAATGAAGCTACCATAAGGGTCATTCCCTCAAACCAAAAAATGTTTGTGGGGGTGTTCTAGAACGGTCTCAAGGTGGGGACACTTCAATGAGTCTCTTGCCCAACAGTCGTCACTGTCATTAGAGGAAGTGGTCAACATGGCATAATGTTACATAAAAGGCGAGGAGATCAATATTGAGAAGAAGGTGTGAGACATCAAAGAATGTGTTCCTATCGCTGAAGGTTAGCACCACCATAGAAAGAGTAACTACACCTCTCCCATTAAGGACAAAGCTACATTCACGAGAGTAGGAAAGACGATGTATATGATCACACCCTTGAATACTCTCTGTAAATAGATTTGGCGTGAGGTCCTTCACCTACACTGCATCTCTACGCCTTCAGCTCCTAAAACAGATGTGATAGGTTCTGAACCATGAAGATGGTGCAAGTTCCATAGAGTTAAAGGACACTACATTGAAGATTATTACTAACTCAAGAAAGAGAACGAGAGATTGATCTAGGAAAGTGGGCTCAGGAATAAAGCCACCATGAGAAGCTTGAAAAGGTGATGAGACTCCCCCTCAAGCTAGCGAGGAGATCAAAGATTAAAATCCCACAATGAATGCCCTTTGGCGCCATTTTCTCTAGTGCCATTTGTTTGTTTTTCCGTTTGACACGCATGTGTGAGTGGCCTTCTATTGATCTCCACGTGTCCTTGGAAATTTGGAGAAGACAAAAAAATAATTACTTTGGTTTAAAATTTGAATCTGCCTTTAGTTAAACCCCTTCGACCAGCCAAACTTAAGGTATAATTAAACTTAAAATTTTACTAAGTCCCAAAACTAAACTCCTCGTCGTCGAAATGTTTTTGTTTCTTGTTTGCAAGTCTTTGGTCGAAAGACATCTTGATCTTATCTTATGTTTAGAGAAATTCCAAGTTTCTCTTTTGAAATTTCTTAGCTACCAATAAATTAAACTATTCTCAAATAAAAACGATAAAACAACAAAATTGAAAATTACATTACATAAAAAGAAATTATACGAATAAGAACAAAAATTACATTAAAATTTATTTGCAAAATATAAATTGAATCAAATTTATCCAACACAATTTAATATCTCGATTTTTCTCATCGAAGAATAAATAAATTCCTTCTTCCAATTCAAATATCTGTTTATATAATTGTAACTGAATAATCCAAAAGAATTAATGAAAGAATTTTACAAGTACAAAATAATGATGTGAGTACACTGGAATAACTTATGTATTCTATATAAATGGGGCCTCTGCAGTGCAGCAGAAGTGGATTCTTGTGTATGTTGTTTGGGTACTGTCAAGGTTTCTTTTTTTTACATTAAGTTACATTTTGGGATAATATAGACACAAAAAGAAAATAAGAAAACAAATAATTTATAATTTGTATATTATATTGGAAATGTGAGGTACTTCTAGTGTATATAATGAAAAAAAAAGTACTACTAGTATAGTGACTCTTAACACATGAGCCAAGTAACAACAGTCAACAGCTAATAAAAGGCAGAAAACAATTAAAATTAATGTATAGTTACAAAAATACAAACATATTCATATAATCAAATTCATATAATTAAATCTTGCTTCAACTCTTACCTAACTTTTTGTTGGATATGTGGAATTAATTAAAATGAGTCATTAGTCTTTTACTCTAATGAAAAAAAATAAAGTGGACCAAAATACAAAGTGTGTTTAATTCGCCCATAATCTTTCCTTTTATATAGGACTAGCATTACGAGCACTTTTGTCCTCTTTAAGTTCATCGGTTTAAATTCATTAAAAAATGGAGTAGGTTTTTTTTTTTAAAGCAATTGAATTGATGAAAAATATAAGAAGTATTTAACACATTACAACATTAAAAGAAAAATCAACTAGAAAAAATTCTCAACCAACATAAAATCTACTTAATGCTCCAAACAAAGACTTTAATGGTCCAATAAATATCATCTATATTACAAACACCATTGTTAAAAATAAAGTTGTTTCTGACCCTACAAAGACACCAAATAATAGTCAACCAAATATATCTAAATTTAAAGTTACCATCTTAGTTGATACCCAAACCACACCACTTTGACAAAAAAATTGCAATAACTTCCAGCATAACCGCTGCCACATCAGCACTAGTCCCCCACCCTATCCCAAACATCCACGACAATAGGACATTCGAAGAAAGTGTGTTGCAGGTCTTCTTCCAAAACAAGACAGAAAACACACTTGCTATCTAGGTTGTTGATTCCTCTCTTCGATAGTTGGTCCTTCATAGTGAGTCTATTCCAAAACAGTCTCCAACCAAAATTTAAAACTCTTGTCATAGCTTTGATCTTTCATAGGGATCCAAACACTTTGGTCTGATTAAACAACAACCTGTCTTGCTCTCTATAATCCAACATAAGCTGATAAACAATCCTCACATTATAAATAAGAGAGTTCTCAACCTTCCATCGAATACCATCATTCATCCCTAAAGTAGGCGAAGACTAATGTAACAAATTTTGCAAATCCTGAAACCTAGCCGATGCAACCTCCTCGACCGGCTAAGGGATACCTAAGTCTCTCCAAACCCACCTCTTATCGATCCAAGATCTCAAAGAATACACTGAGGCATCTTTCTTGCTGCTGCTGTGAAACATATCTTCGAATAGCTCAGAAATAGGGGAAGGATAGAGCCACGATCCAGACCAAAATGGAGTATACTTGCCTTCTCCTAGTTCATGACAGACTGTACATGCAAAACAAAAGCCTAAGTTAGAAGTAAAAGTTCCACTCTTGATCAGGTCCTTCCACCAAGATGAAGACGAGACCCTCGAATTAGGCTTGTCAAACATAACTTGATTCTCAATGAAACAATATCTCTCTTTGAGAACATCCTTTATTAACGACTTGGTGTCCCTTAAAATCCTCCATTTCCATTTAGACATGAGAGCAAGGTTTAATTCCTTCATACTTTTTATGCCAAAACCCCCTTATCCTTCGACCTACACACCCGATCCCATTTCACCCAATGAATTTTCTCCTTGACCTCCGAACCTCCCCAAAGGAAACGATTTTTTATTTTATCAAAAGCCTTCAAGACAGTCGCTGAGGCTTTATAAAAAGATAACCAGAATATTGGCAGACTAGTCATCACTGAGTTGATTAGAGTGATCCTTCTCGCCATAGAAAAAGATCTACCTCTCCAAAGAGCAACTTTGATTTAAATTTGTCGATGATCGAACTCCAAGCTTTGATCTTTCTAGGATTGATCCCAATAGGAATTCCCAAGAAACTAAAGGATGTCTTCTCAATCTTGCAAGATAAAAAAGTAGATGCTGACATAAGAAAATGGCAACTCATGTTAACACCAATGAGCCAACTCTTATTGAAATTCACCCTCAACCCTGAAATAAGTTCGAATCCCCTAAGAATCGCTTTAGTGCTCCATAGATTCTTCCACCCCCTCCAATAATTAAGGTGTTGTCTATAAACTGTATGATTTCCACTGAATTTCCTTCTCCAACACTAAACCCCTTGAAGTCACCCAATGTTGCAACCTTTTTCATCAAGAAAGTTAGACCTTCAGTAACAATGACGAAAAGAAAGGGAGATAGTTGATCTCCCTATCTTAACCCTCTTTCCATTTCAAATTCCTTGGTAGAACTACTATTAACCAAAATTGATAAATGACAGTTGAATATGCACGCCTTCATCCACGTCCTCCCAAGACCCGTCTTGATCATCAAGAAACGAAGAAAGTTCCAGTTGACACAATCATACGCCTTTTTAAAATCAACTTAAAACAAAAAACAATCCTTCTTATCTCTGGTGGCTTTGTCTATAATTTCATTTGCGATTACAACTCCATCCAACAATTGTCTACCCGGAACAAAAGTTAACTGACAAGGAGATATAAGATTACCAATAACCCTTTTCAACCTCACCTCCAGCAGTTTCGCCAAAATCTTATACAAACTCCCTACCAAACATATAGGTCTATATTCTCCTAGGTTTAATGTATGGTTTACTTTAGGGATAAGAGTGTGAAAAGAGGAAGTTACCACTTTAGGGAGATATGTGCGTTTTGAAATTTTCTAACGAATATAACAATATCCTCATTCAAGATCATCCAACACTTCTTAATAAACACAAAATTGAATCCATTCGGTCCTGGGCTTTTAGAACCATCATAACTCTAAACTGCTGCTTTGATTTCATCTTCAGCAAAATAAGACTCTAGAAATTTAATGTCAACCCCAGATAACATGTTGAAAGAGGTGCCACCCAACAAGGGTCTATTGGAATCTGGTTCATCAAACTTTTCTTTGAAATAACTTATAACTTCCTCTTTAACACCCTACCACGGGATTCACCAAACCATGCTCAGTTTTCACCATACCACTGAACTTCCTTCTAACTATACCCTTAATTCGGTTGTGGTAAAATTTCGAGTTCATATCACCTTCTCGATTCCATTTCACCCTCGCTTTCTGTAATAACATATTATCCTTTATGAAGAGATTTCTCCAAAATGACCTGCAAGCTAAGGATCTATTTTCTACAAGCTCTTTTACCCTTTTATCATCTGCAGTAGCCAGTTGAAAATTTGCCTCGTTTGAAGCCTCCACTCCTTCTTTTATTTTGAGATCGAACCACCTAAAAAAAATATTTGCTTCATCTCTTAATTCTGTCTTTCAACACTTTGAATTTCTCTTTGATAATATAGTCACTCCTTCCTAAGATAGCAATCTTCTTCCACTCCTTATCTACAAACTTAAGGAAATCAGGGTTATCAAACTAACAATCATTTGATTTAAAAGGTTTATGACCCCAGTTGATAGAGCGTATCTTCAACCAAATCAGACAATGATCCGATATATCCCTCTTACCAATCAACTGACTAACCACACCCCATTTATGAACAATAAAGTCATCCACTAAAAACCTATCTAACCTACTCATATATTTACCATCTCCACTAAACAGGCTAAAAAGATTATCTGCAAGTGCCATATTGATTAAACTCAATTCAAAGATGAACTCTTTGAAATCCCTCAGTTTTGAACTCCCGTTGGCTAAACTATGACCCTTCATTTTTGATAAATTCAAAGTCGCGTTGAAATTGCCTTCCAAAATCTAAAATCCATCAGTCAACTTCCTCTTAATGTTGATCAATTAACTCCATATTTTCCTCTTAGCACTGATTCCACGCACAGAGTAGACATTAACTGCATAATAAGTTTTGTTTTTCGTAGGATGTTTCGGAGGATTCGAGCTAAAATCTTACATGTTTTATTTATTTACGGACTAGCGAATTGATGCAAAATGACTTGTCAAACAAATAAAAGACATATTTTTTTAATTAAAACTAAAGTTTAAATATTTAAAATTTTAATAATAAATGAAGATATATTAGTAAAGATAATTTATAGAATTTTTTATGTTGGCAACTTCAATTTATATTTTAGATATCTTGCTTCTCTTTCTTTAGTGACGAGAGCATGTAGCAGCAAAATTTTCATAATAGAAAATTACACATAATTAAAGAGAATTTTTTTATAGCACCCTATGTATTTCTACTGCACCATATAATTTTTCACAAATCTATCATGTTTTAGAAGATATATCTCCGGACACACCCAAATATAAGTTAGCGTTAAAATATTATGGAGATACATCTTTGGATTATTTTGGAGCATAAGTCGCGCCAGACTTTTCTCCTTCCTCATTTCACAATTTCTCAAACTCAACTCAACCTCTCTCAATACACTACTCTACACCAAGTCAAATTTCTGCAAACAAGGGTCAAGAGAACTCAAGGGAACATCAATCTTCATATGTAACATCATCCAACTTCATCAAAAACATTAATTTCAAGTAAACTTTTCAAGTTTTTGATAAATGTTTAAATTTTAGTGTAAATGAGTATAAATCGATGATTAGGGTTAGAAAAAAGTAGAAATCACATCTAACATAGTTTAGACATAGTGTATAAGTTGTTTGTTGGCAAAAAATGGTGATCAAAACAAATTTTTTTGGCCTTGCATATGGTACATTATGCCATTGACGCAACTTCTGAGTTGCAGAAAATTTTGGAGATGCGTCGCGAGAATTGTTCAGCATTTCATGTTCTGCAAGAAATTCCATAGATTCATCTCCAAAATTTTTAAACGTTTTCGTTTCCTGGTGATTCCGGAGATGCCTCTCTGGAATTCCATGTAGTATTTTTTTTGGATTTTCTTGCTTGCGTGTTATTTGCGTGCACTAATGGTATGCCTTACTTTAACTTACAAGCCTAATGACTGAGAGGCAAGACAAACTAAGGCATGGCAGGGTTGCTCAGCACGCATCTGTTCGGCAGGAGCAGAGCCAGTAGGTTCTAGAGGCTCTAGGTTCCTCTAGTCAGGCAAAGTCATCTACTTCTAGGGCTTGTGCTTCACCTCAGGCCATTCCACTTTCTTTTTCCCTAGGAGACGAGAGTCACTATCTGATGCATCACTTCCCTCATCCTCCTGCAGGCGTCAGGATTCACCAGTCCCACCTCCTACGGATGATGCTGCTAATTCAATACCACCTCCTACTTATGATGTTGTTGATCCAATGCCACCTCCAAAGGGTGAGGCTGTTGTAGATGTCGAGCCAATGGCTTTTTGAGGAGGTCCAATTGATTTGTGCTTATTTCCTATGTATCCAAATCATACTGCTAGACATATATGGGACAAAAAGGTAGCATTAGTTTGATTCTTGATTTATTTTTTATGTTAATTTTAATTTTTGACATTGATTATTTATGAAAAATTTTATGAGCGTGATCCCCAGAAGTTTCTTAACCACGAGAGGAAGATTGTTGTGTTACCTCGGGAAAATGAGGATTGGTTTTAATCGGTCTTGTCCTTATTCAGATTGAAGGACTTGTGCATGACCGATTACACTACGGTAAACCACAGGATGCTTAATGCATTCGTGGAGAGATGGTACTCGGAGACCTCTTCGTTTCATCTCCCACATGGTGAGATGTCTATCACACTAAACAATGTCTCATATTTTCTACATGTTCCAATCAGGGGGAGGTTCCTAGACTATGGGAGGATTACCAAATAGGAGACACTCGAGATGATGGTAGAGTATCTTGGGGCAGATCCATGGGAGGCAATGGAGGAGTTGGATAAGAATAGGGGTGCTCATGCAAGATTTGAATTCCTGAAGAAGTTATATTAGGCTAAGATCCTAAGTGCACAGGCGGATGATGGTGATGTTGAGCATGTGGCGCTCCACAGATTGCATGCATTGAGAACGCACATGTTTTATTTGGTTGGCACTGTGATTTTTATGGACTAGAGTTCCACTAATATAAAGTCATCTACCTATGGTACTTCGTGGATTTCGAGCAGATCCACGAGTACAAATGAGGGACGACTTGTTTGGTCTACCTGTATTCGAAGCTGAAAGAGGGTTGTATGAGGAAGATGAAGCAGGTCACAGGAAGCGTGACACTACTGACAGTAATAATTATTTGTATTTAAATTTATTTTAATCATTTTCATTTTATCTATTCAAAACCATCACCGATGATTCATGTGTTCCAAAATTTTTATTTCAGGCTTGGATCTTCCAGCACTTCCCCCGTATCTTTGGTTGTGTGATTGTTCCTGAGAACACTGAGGATATGCCGCATCCTACTAATTTTATTCTACTTAGAAGTAACTAGAGACGATCAAGCCTTTTAGAGTCTATCTTGACCGTTTGGTTGTTGAAAACATGCATTTCAACAACTATGTTTATCACCATGAGACGTGATCATTTGATGAGATAGTGTTATACTCTGGATGTTTGGCCCACGGATCGCGTCTCACTGCTCCTCATCTATCTGAGCGCTTCATACAATAGTTTGTGTCACACCCTAATTTTTGACCTTAAGATCCCACCTCCTTGTTTCTTTCTCTCTTTCTCGTATGTTATCTTTTTTGCTTTTGTGTGTGTGTTTATTATAGCTAACTAGTTGGTGTAGGAGCGATAATGACGAGTGTAGACCCTTACAGTCAAGTACTTCAGGGCGTAAGCGTTTGAGGCCTATTATGACTCTCATTGGTTGGCTACATCACAGTTGTGTCATTATTTTCAAAGAGAAAACAAGGATGTTCTTAAGGGTGGTTTATGATCAATTTGTGTTGAGATGTTAAGAACCGAGTCTTGGTAAGGAACACTTTTAAGGAATTCACGAACCTTGATCTTCACAAAATCTAAATGCTCAAACTTCTGGCTATACTGAGATTCGCCTAAGTTGCCCTTCACTCATGAGTTTCATTTACAAAGAGTTCGTTTTATTATGATTAAGATTGATTCACGTCAAAAATTTCATCATATGAAAGGAGTATCTACTTGCCATTATTGATTAAGTTGAAGAGCTTGTGTTAAGGTTACCATTACCGACTTTCCTATTTTTGGACCATACAGCTTACGGTTTGGCAATATCTCAGACCTTTTTGACAAAATGATTGAAATATTAACTAACAATTTATGGCTGCATAAAATTACTATGGCGCATTACTCTATATTACTCTATTACACGTCACCAATTTGCGTGGCTAATTATTAGATCACTGTGTGAGCATTATTATTGCAACGACAGAGAATTCAACGGATGGGCATTTGGGTTCCTAGTCCACCGTATAATTTCTATCCACGCTTTGACGGTAGGGATGTAAAGGACTGAATTAGTATGAGGATGATTACGAGGTCATAATTTGCAAGATGTTCAATACGAAGGAACTCATGAGATTCAATCAAGCGTCCGTATCTTTTTCATGTTAATTCAATACAGTGTTCATACGCTTACTACATAGACAAATAATGACACATCTTGATATGCCTCCTTTCATTGACTTATGTTTTTCCTAGAGAGTAAGAAAACACTAATGTTATTCAAATAACTGGGTGTAAAGGACTATCGAACAATTTATTAAGGCCTGTTGAAGTTTAAAATATATTGAAAGCTCAACCGAGACTTCTCCACACCGGCATTCATCAGAACCTCCCAAAACTAAATTCTCCATAGCAGCAGTGCGTTTGGACTCAAGTGACAGCCTCAACCCTTAATTTACCTGCGTAATACCCAAAAGAACAAGGGTCAGTACCTCAGCCAACCAGGAAATCGAACTGCACCCATTGTATTACATGCAGCAGAGGCAAGAACTTTGCGAAGAGGTAAGTAAGTCAAGCAAAGCATAACGGCGGCTTCACATGGAATCAATGCATCCTCCGGCGTATCGAAAACTTGAGACAGCAAGAAAAGGAATGAAGCTATGAACAACCAAGTTATAGTGAGTAGGGATGTATATCTAATAACCGCAGTAATGGCATACCGAATTCCCGAGGTCAATGATGTCCAATTCAAAAGAAAACGCAGCTCATACCATAGAGCGTGTTGGGGTTGATACAGAACCGTAGTCCATTGTTGCACCCCAAAATTTGACCAACTTCTCTTTACCTAGCTTGTGTTTCATTTCATTCACATTAGCATTATCATTTGCATTTCATTGACATGTATGCAGGAGATCAAGAGGTATGAGTACCAATAAAGAGCTACACAAGACTATGAAGCTATCCAAGAAGGTTATTCAAGTGTTCAAGGGTAGATATCTTTGTCAGAGAAGTTAGAAGATCCCCAGAAAGAGTGGTTGAAACCAAGGTTGTGTGCCTCCTAACTTGAGAGTTGTGGGAAGCCATCAGATGATTCTGAAGCCAAGAATGTGGACTTAAAACCTTGAGAGAGCTTATGATATGTCTTGAAAGCCATCATGAAGCCTAGACAGGTCATTGTGCAAGATTAAGAAACCCAGCCATGAGTGGTGTAATTAGGGTTTGACTGGGTCAACCCTAGGTTAACTGATGATTTGAGCAAGGTTGAGACCTAATTCAAAGGCCATGTGATCATGTATTGATGCATTGAGATGCTATAAGGATGATTCCAAGGTCAACTCATCATGATTGAAGAGTTTGAGAAGTTTCAAGCTAGGGTTTCTAAGGCTTGACAGTGTAAAATCCCCTAGTTTGACCCTTATCTTCAAGGCAGTTTAGCTCAAGATGTGATTGTCATCTCATCTTACCCCCAACATGAATATTGTAGAGCTTGTTCTTAGCTTTAATTTGAGTACTAGAAGTCCTTGATAGGATTTGTAGAGCTCAAGTTATGACTTTGACAAGTTACAGGTCATCTGAGGTATGTGAATCTGGGGCCTTGAAAGTTACCCAACTTGCATCAAACTTTTTCCCAAGAAGGTTGATTCCTATGAACTTTTGGTCAACATTAATGTTGTTCCTTATCTTCTTGGATTTCTAGAGAGTACTAGAAGTACTTGATATGATTTGTAGAACTCAAGTTATGGCTTTGACAAGTCAAGGGCATTTTGGTCATTTGGAGATTACAGGTCATTTCAAGTATAAAGCCATAACTCCTATTTCCAAGCTTCAGATGGAAAAATCTTATACATCAAACTTGTTCAAAATGATGTTTTAAGGCTATTAAGGAGGTCATGAGATGATGGAAAGGCTTGTAGCTCAAAGTTGCAAAAATGACCTAAAATAAGGGCATAAGTTAAATAAATCAAAGTTGGAAATTGATATTTTCAACCTACACATCAAAACCATGGCATGTAACATATCATTTTGACTCTAGAAAACATTTTAAGAACATTGGTTTAGCCACATTTTTTATTTGAGATTCAATTTATGGACTTGCTTTGAAAAGTGATTACTTGCATATTAAGCAACATTTACAAAACTCAAAATCAAGGCATGAACAAGGCTTTTTGCAAGCTAAACACCTCTAATATCTCACTTGGGGAGATTTTCGGATGAGAACAAGCTGCTGCACTAAGGGAAACAGAATTGGGGTGAGTATGGCATGAGATGAGATTTTGGATGACATGAGAAACTCAACTTCTCCTTGGATGATTCCAGAAGGATCTAGAGAGGTCCAACATGTTCTATATATTGATTAGAAGGGGTTTGGATGAAAGGTTGGTGAGAATTGATTGAGAGACGAGGTTTTGCAATTGCACTTTGTTCATTGCAAGTTGGAATCGATTTCTGCATTCTACACCACTTTGATCATTTCTTTTGTTCCTAACAACTTTCTTGGATGTGTGTGAGTGTTTCCATAGCAAATCCCAAGCAAATCCATGGTTGAATCGTGTATGAGCAACTGATTTTCATCACCTGCAAGTCATCATCGAATTTGGAGTTCCAGGCATTTTCCATCAAGATTATTGCATACAGAAGCAAGAACGTGATACACTGAATGATTTTGGAAGGTTTGAGAGCTTGAAGTGGAGGTTTCGTGCATCTGTTCATCCAAGATTTTCAGGTTGGTACCTTTCTTCCTCTAGCATGAATTAGGTAGAATCATGTTGAATTAAGCTGTTAGAAGCATTGTAGAATGGTGTAGGATGGATTTCAGATAGCTAATTGGAGATTTAGAGACGAAATAGGGGAATTACCATTTTCGGTTGAGGATTAGATATGATGAATCTTGAGGATTTAGGCTGAATAAAGTGTATGGTTGAATTCGTGGCAAGATTTGGGATGAGTTTCATGTTTTGACTGTTTGCAATGGAGGCCTGTAGAGAGAACTAGGGTTGAGGATGGTGACCGGAGCACCACCGGTGGTGGCCGGAGCTGGGCGCGAAGCTCAGATGTTCAAAAGGTAGGAGATGATCAGAACACCCTTGGATCTTGGTTTGACCTTTGACTGGGAGCCCATCCAACGACCACGTTTTAAACTTTATTTGTGAAGGATCTGAAGAAATGAAACGCACCGTTTCATTTATTCAGCGTTTTGGGCTTAATGAATTAAGTGATATTCACACCCCCTGATGGCCCAACCCATTGTTTAAACTGTGTTTTGTTGCTATCCACACCGTGCGTTTATTCTTTTAATTGGATTTTCTTTTATTTTTTCATTTTATACATGGTTCTTTAAAAATTCATAATAAATTGAAAATTAATCCAATTAACCCCATTCTTTTTGCATTTTACTCATGATTGAGTCTAGTATTTTTTAGAGAAAAAAAATTTTCATTTCATGTATTTTCTGATTTAATGGGAATTTTACATTTTAATTGATATTAAAATGGTTATGTTTGATGCATAATTTTGTGGAATTTTGTGTGATCACTTGGTGATGATTTTGATCCTAATTCTTTGTGTGTGATTAGGTTAGACATGTATGCTCCCATAGCATTTTTCTCACATTTTTGTGATGAAAATAGGTGTGCTTTCTAGATTGATATTTAGGTGCTTCCTTTTAGGGTTTAGGTTTGATACCTTGTAATGTAGAATTTAGTTCTAGGTCTAATTTGATGGTTTGATCTTTGAAATTAATGTGGTAGAGTCATGATTGACCTAGGTTCCCATAGTAATTTTTGTAGGATTTTACAATTGGTTTTAGTATTTTAGTCAGGACTAACTTTAGTACTAGGTTTTAGGTGATCCTAACTTACTAATTCAACTAGTTTAACTTCCTTAGTCCTCTTAGATTAGGGTTTTTGTTTGATTTTCCTTTGGTTGAGATTGAAGACAAGTTGAAGACAAAGTGAGGATGCTTGAAGTTGCTTGGAGCATGGGATTTGTCTGTGCCTGAAGGTGTCTGATGAAAGATTAGGAGATAGGAGACATAGGGAGAGCCTTATAGTTAGAATGATTTCTTTCACAAATGTGGAAAGCATCTTGTGCTTCCATTCCTCCCAATGACTAAAAGTCCTTCTCAGATATTCACATCCCTCCTTTGGAAGGATGAGTGGCTTTATCTGGGAAGTAGAACTTTGAGGGAACCAGTCTCTCATAATGATGAACCCTTACAGGCTTCCTTTGGTTGTCAGTAAGCTGTTTATCATTTCCCCTCATCCTGTTAAATCAATTGTCTTCTGGTTTGAGTATCTTGAAAGATGTTGGGCTTGAGTTTGAAGATGAGGACTTCATTGAAGAGTGTGGGAGAGGAGGATTCCTTGAGCATTGCCATTGTAGCTGAAGCTTGAAGAGCAAGAAGAACAGGTTGATACTTGAAGACCCAATGGAGATTGAATGAAGAGCTGAGGCTTGAGAAAGAATTGAAGGATGAAGTTGACACTTCTAAATGATTAGATACTACTCTGAGAAGCTGAGGCTTGTAGATGAAGAAGACCAAGTTGATACTGGTGAAGCAAAGAGAGCTGAAGCTTGAGAACTAAGTTGATACTTGTGAAGAGGATTCAATTGAGATTGAGTGTAGAGCTGAGGCTTGAGGAATGAAAGATGAGTTGATACTTACATTGAAGCATGGAGAGCCTGAAGGAATCAAGTTGACCCTTGCAGTTAAGAGTGAAGCCTGAAGGTAGAATTGACTGAAAAGCTGAAGCTTGGAGAAGATAAGTTGAAACTTATGTTGATGGATTGAACCCTGGAGAAACAAGTTGATACTTGTCCTAGGAGATGATAGCCTTGAGAGGTGGTTGAAGTCTGAAGACTGGGTTGCTGTCAGAAGAGCTGAAGCTTGGAATTAAAAGAGAGGGGTTGATCTGCTTTCTTGTCTGTTTTCTTTTCTGTGCTGATGTGCCTTGTTTGACTTGCTTGATGCATTAGAATAAGTTCATGACTAGACTGACTTTAAGCTAGGAGCATGATTGCACTAGAGGTTGAGTTGCTCCCTCTGCTTGTATTGTTACTGTATGGCTTTGCTTGCGGGTATTCGGTAGAGCCCAACTCCCTTGCCCATGTGGTTTATTTTGCTTGATAGCATTCCATTTTATTCTGTATGATTACAGTCTCTTATATTTTGCTTGATAGCATGTTTCCTCTGTATGATTACTGTTATTCATTCTGGCTTGAAGTTGAGATGAGCTTGTGGAGGCTGCTGCCCCACACACATTTCCTCCCTCACTTGCATTGCATGCATTTTACAGTCGTTTACTGTTTACTGTTAAGCTGATGCTTTATCTGTTTCTGTTTATCATTGACATGATCCCTTAGGACTCTCATTTCCTTTGATAAGGAAATGATGATAGAACTTTAGGTTGAAATCTATGCATGATAACTTCTAGGAGTTCCCTGTTTCAAACCTCAACTATAGGATGAATCTTTGGCATGACAACAGTAGAACTTGATAGTCTCCCTTTAGTTGAGCCTGTTCTCTTCTCATCTCAAAACAGCTTAAGATACAATAATCATGAATGATTTCTTTCGTACGTTACGAGCCTTAAGTTATCTGAGAAAGGATTGTTGGAGAGTTTCTTTCCAACAGTCTGGATGTTTAGTATGGTACCCTTTGGGTGACATGCGACGCATTCACTCTCAGGTCATAGTCTTTAGTGCGATTGAAATTGCAAACACAATAAAAAACACTTCTTCCGTAAAAGACAGAAAACAAACTTCAAACCTTTTTGCCCCGTGGGCCCATAATTCAAAGGAAGCTTTCTGAAGAAAAGAGTGTCGTTAAACTTCAGCGCCAACGCAAACAGGCTTTGTCCCTAACTGCTGGAACTGTTGTTTAACCCTACTCGATAAAACAGATGAATATGAATCCACGTAATCCGTATTATCCCGAACTACGTAAGCTCTGATCTCTCATACCTGTTGAGAGTACATAGGCACAATACTGATGTATTGGCGAGCCACCTTCCCCGTAACCCGTAGTAGGTCGAACTACGTTGACTCTGATTTCTCATTCTCTAATGAGAATACGTAGGCATAAAGCGCGACGCTTTGCCGAGTCATTTTCCTTTCTGTTTAAGCCAGCCTTGATAGGTAGATAGATAAACCAACTCGTCCAGTAAACACAACAAGCGTGGATCCCATCGAGTACGATGGACGTGAGGGGTGCTAATACCTTCCCCTTGCGTAACCGACTCCCGAACCCAGACAATGGTTGCGATGACCTTGTCTTATACCTATTCGTCAGGTTTTTCCGATCGTTTCCTTTCCCGTTCTGAGGGATAAATAACGAAAGGTGGCGAATCTTCTGTTTTGCCGGCACCTTATTTTCGCGGAAGCGACAGCTGGTGACTCTGCTGGGGACTTGATAGTTTCCTGGGATCCAACGTCCCGTATGCGAGTCAGTTTGGGGATCCGACGTCCCCTGCGAGAGTCAATCCTAGCGCTTGTATGATTACTTGTTGGGTTGTGTTTATTTATCGCATTTTATTTCCTGCACTTTATTTTCAGTATGATATGATTATCTGTGCTGTTGTGGGAGGGGCATTCTGATGAGTGAGAAGCCAACCCAGGCTTGAGTGAACATAGCATTAGTTGTGGAAATTAGTGGGCGCGTGCTTGCTTGGCAGGCACTAATGTCTCATGAAATCCATGCTCAGACGAGGTTCTCTCGGTTGGCTTCTTTTTCAACCCTTTGGGTTGAGGGGGATGTTGGTTTGGAGGATTGTCGACTCAGGGGACCGATCATTTGGGATTCAGCCGAGTGAGGCCGCTTCATGAGCTGGTGATGCCACACCTTCTAGGTATCGTATCACCCCTCTTGAATGTCTGTGACGCTGATGACCACATAGGATGCCGAACTTGCGTCAGTTTAGGTCCATACCTGTGAGCAGGGTTGGGTTTATTGCAGGAAGCTTTGACCTTCAGACTACCTGGTTTTCTTGATAGTGGATCAGTTTTGTTGGGATCTGAGGATCCCATCTGCAGATATATGATTGTTCTTGACAGAGCAGGTTTTTGATTGGGATCAGAGGATCTTATCATCAGATGTGTATTTGTTCTTGACAGAGCAGATTTATGACTGGGGTCTGAGGATCTCATCAGCAGATAGATGTTTAGAGTTTTGGTCCTGTATCGGAGGACCTTGTCTTCAGATATATGTGTGTTCTTGACAGAGCAGGTTTATGATTGGGGTCTGAGGATCTCATCAGCAGATCTATGGTTGTTCTTGACAGAGCAGAGTTAGGGTCCTGTATCAGAGGTCCTTATTATCAGATGGTTGTTCTTGATAGAGCAGAGTTTTGGTCCTGTATCAGAGGTTCTTATTATCAGATGTTTGTTCTTGACAAAGCAGAGTTTTGGTCCTGTATCAGAGGTCCTTATTATCAGATGTCTGTTCTTGACAGAGCAGGTTTATGGTCTTATGTGTGTGTTCTTGACAGAGCAGATTTGTGGTCCGATACTAGGGTTTTCTTCTTATCAGATATAGTGGTTGTTCTTGACAGAGCAACATTGTGGTTTTGTTGATACAGAATCTCCACAGCACAGTTGCCTTGATCTCCTGCTGCATGATTGCATTTTACATTGCTTTGCATACTCATTTGCATTTCATTAACGTGTGTCTGTGTTGCAGGTACCGTTTCCCCCGATTCAGGATTTCTTGCCTCCTATTGTATTGTTATGCGTTCTCTGAGGAAGACCGTGGCTTACAAGCTCCCTGCCCCTGATGTGGTTCAGCTGACTGGTTTGATTGCTTTAGCAGATGATTCTATGAGAGATGAGTTCAGAAAATCTTACGGCAAATTGCTTAGTTTGGTTCGTAAACCTTCTGCGTTCGAGTTGAATGGGTTGCACGCTCTGTTGCAATTCTACGATCCTCCGTTGAGATGCTTTACTTTCCAGGATTTTGTTCTCGCGCCCACACTAGAGGAATATGCTGATTTGTTAGGTGTGCCTATCAAGAGGCAGATGCCTTTTGTTCATATGGATGCTGAGCCTGATCTGGCTAGTCTAGCTCCGTCACTTCATCTGGATGCCTCCGAGTTGGTATTGTCTAGTTGGAACAAGGTTCCTGGTTTCTCCTTGCAGTTCTTAGTGGGAAAGGCTCAGCAGTGCGCCAAAGACGGATGTTGGGTCGTGTTCAACGCCATTCTCGCTCTGTGCATATATGGCATCATTCTGTTCCCTAATATGCCCGACTTCGTGGACTTCGACGCCTTCCGCATCTTTGCTTCAGGGAATCCAGTCCCTACCTTGATAGGAGATGTCTACCATTCCATCCACTACAAAAACGAGAACAGAAGGGGCAAGAATGTCTCGTGCTGTGTGCCCCTGCTTTATAAATGGCTTGATAGTCATCTGCCCAAGAGGGGTCCCTTTGTTTCGTCTGCATCCACAACTGAGTGGTCCGAGCGTTTGATGAGTCTATCAGCGGAGGATATTGACTGGTTTGACAGAGATAGGTTGGTGTTGCACCCCAAAATTTGCTCAACCTTGAGTTTATGTTCCATTGCATAGCATGTCATAGTTCTAACATAGTTCTAGCATCTGCATATCATAGCATTAACATTTAACAGGGTATCCAGAGTGAGATATAAAAGAGGAGAGCCTAATTAGAAGATCATACAAGCTAGAGAAGCCACCAAGGCCATCAGTCAAAGATTTGGGTGCTTAAAGAGTTGCATTGGTTGTACAAGGTTTATCTCCAAGTGTGAGGGGTTTTGTGAAGAGTCTCAGGGGTCTATGAAGCCTTGATCAAGGGTATGAGATGTGAATAGAGCTTATTGAGTCCCTAGAGAGCCAAGAAGGAGCTTAAGCAAGCCATAGAATCAAGTTCAAGAGTTCTGATTGAAGTGCGTGCAATTAGGGTTTTGTCTGAGTAATCCTAGCTCAAGGAGAGTGTTTGAGAGGCATCAAATCCTAGCTCTAGATCATTCTAGCCATGAAATGATATGTTGAAGCATATGTGGTGTTGTTCCAAGAGAAAATCAAAAGAATCAAGAAGGATTGAGGGTGACAAGACAGGGTTCCTAGGGTAAAATCCCCTGTTTTTCACTGAACTTCCAAGCCTTCCAAGTCAAGATGTGAGCTTCAAGTGACTTGGATCTCCACATGAATGTTGTAGAGGAGTTTCATAACTTTAATTTGAGTACTAGAAGTCCTCAAGGGGATTTATAGAACTCAAGTTATAGCCCAAACAAGTTAGGGGTCCTCAGAGGCATCTGAAATTTAACTGTGAAAGTCACTTGACTTCCAAGCAACTTTTAAGCTAGAAGGAGTTTTCAAATGGATTCTTGGCAAACATGAGAGATGTTCCTTATCTTCTTAGCTTTCCAAAAAGTTATAGAAGTCCTCATTTGGATTTGTGGAGCTCAAGTTATGAGTTGTACAAGCCAGGGGTATTTTGGGAAAGTGAGATTATAGGTCCTTTTTGAGCATAGGTCAAAATCTCCATGTTCCACTCTTCAGATGAAAAAGCGTTCAGCACGGAATGTGCTTAAAATTATGTTTTTAGGTCAAATAAGTCATCATGGAAGATTGATCGGCTTATTTCAAAAAGTCACTTAAAATGGCCTAAAAAAGGGGAATAAGTCAAATAAAGTGGTGAAAAAAAATTAAATTTTGGGTTAGAGGTCACAAACATGTCAAGTGAATACTCATTTTGAGTAGAAATTGCATTCTAAAGACAATGGCATTGGCACATTTTTGAATTGAGCAATAATTTCATGACTTGCTTTGTAAAAGTGGTTACTTGAAATGTAAGTCACTAATCCAAACCACTTAACAAGGCATTTGGAAGGCTATTTTGGTTAGAAACTTCCAAGGGAAGATACATGAACAATCTAGAAAGTTCCAAGGGAGGATACATGAACAATCTAGAAACTTCCAAGGGAAATGGATTTTATTATTTTGGGCTTGGGTTTCATTTCTAGAATCTTCCAAACATCTCTATAAATGTTTAGAAACTCATTTGAAGCAAGGTTGGTGATTGATTGGAGTTGGATTGGAAGAGAGCATATCAATTTTCAAGAGAGAAAATCAAGTGGTGATTCTTCATTCAAGGCGATTTCGGTTCAATTCGAAGATTGTAGCACTTTCCTCGCATATTGTTGAACGAATTTGAAGCTTTCGGAAGCACGAAAAGAGCCGAAGATACTCCGTTTCGAAGCTCTGATCAAGGTATGTAAACCTTCACTTTACCATGGATTTAGGATGAGATAATTATAAATTCTTATGCGGTTAGGATCGTGAACACCTATGGATGATTTTAGGATTGTTAATTCGGAGATTTTCTTCATTCCCTTTTTCTTTTTCTTTTTCTGTTTTGAGGCCTGTTTGCTTTTATTGCGTCAAAAATAGTAAAAATGATCAAGAAATTATGAAATTTTTTTCTGCAGATCTTGATTGTCTTAAGAAATTTTAGGCGCTGAGTTTGCATTTTTTGGATTTTTTTGATTTAGTTATGATTTTTCTTTCGTGCTAATATCCATTGGTGTACATAACTGTTCATCTGTTTTGTTTAATTTTGTTCTCTTTGATGCTTCATGATTTTGAGCTGATTTTTGGATATGTTTTAGATGATATGCATAGGTTTCCCCAGAAATTTTATCGGAATTTCTAGACGACTCTAAGTTTAGTTTTGAATCCGCTTTTTAGAGCTATCCCCATCTGAATGTTCCCTGGACACTTTATAGGTTTTCCTTTAGAAAGTGATCTTAACTTCCGAATTTGGTTTTAATTTTTTTACCATAGGTTGCTAACATCTTCAGGAGATTGTAGAATTTTTATTAGATTTTTGTGGATTGTTTTCCCATTTCTTTTGCATTTTACATTCTGATGAGTATTTTGCATGATTTAATTGATGTTTGCTTTGCATATTTGATACCGCTGTTTTGTAGAATTTTATTCTCTCAATTGGTGATGATTCTTCCTTAGATCTTTTGGTATATTGTAGCTAACACTCGCATGTTCCCTTAGGAATTTTTGTAGATTTTTTAGATGTAATTTGGTTCTGTTTTAGGGTTGTTGATTAGGACCTTCCCAATTGATGGTTAACCTTGACCCCTTGCATGTTAGGATTTGTTTAGACCCCTTAAAAGTTGATATAGGGTTTGATCTTCGATCTTGATAATATAGATATTAATATACTTTAGGGTTTCCCTTAGATAATGTGATAAAACTTTAGAGTAAAAATGGTAGTAAATAAATGTTGAAATAGATATGGTGTAATAAAAAAAACCTTAGAATATTTTAGGGTAAGCTTAGTATATTTTTAGGATTTAACACTAGTTTGTACATAAAATTATAGGATAGAATTTAATCCAAAAACACTTAGTTGTAGTGTATAATGTAGTTGGGGCATGTAGCATTTGGTTTAGGTTATAGGGGAATATATGGGCTATAGGGTAGATAAATAGGTCCCCTTAGAATAAATCCTAGAATTTTAAATACTATTTTACTATTTTGTATATTTTGCAAATTGTGTTATTGTTTGGTGTTCCCATTTGGGGTTTTTGTTTGTCTGCTTGGGCTTTTGGGCTTTTATTTGGGGTATGGGGCTTGGCTTGGGCTTGTGGAAGCATGAAGAATCAATGGAGAAGATTTAGTACAAAGATCAAGGTTGATGCATGAGGATTGCTTGAGCTAGATGCTGATTGAAGACTTAGGAGAAATAGGAGAAAATAGGCAGAGCCTTAGAATAGACCAAATTCTTTCATAAACATGGATAGCTTCCTTTGCTTCCATTCTTCTCTATGACATAAAGTCCCTCTATGGTATTCACCTCTCTCCTTAGGAGGGATAAGTGGCCTTACCTTAGAGGTAGAACTTTGAGAGAACCACTCTGTTACAATGTCAACTATCCATAGACTTCCTTTGGTCGTCAATGAATTGTTTGACATTCAATTTCTTCTGATAAAATCAATTCTTTGCTGGAGTGCTTGCCTTGAAGAAAGAAGCCATTGAAGATAGAGGTGAAGATCAAAGATTTACAAAGATGAAGATTGTTCATATCAAAGCTGTGCAACTGTTAAAGCTAGGATTTACTGTTGTCTGGAGCTATCTGCTGTTTGATGCTGTCAACTGGTTAAGATTATGTGCTTGCTTGAGCTTGGGGATTTCTTGGAGATAGAAGCTTGTTGTGGCTTGGGTACCATTGGAGTTTGATTTAGGAAGTTCAACTGTCAGAGTTTGCTGTTTTTTTTAAGCTGGTGTTGCTGTCAGGGCTGGTGTGGGATTTTATTTTGTTGTATTGTTGTTAATTTTCCCCATAGGGTTAAAGTGAAGTTTTTTCACTTTGCCTATTGTTTTCTCAGGTTCGAGGTTGAGCGGGACTCCCTTGCCTCGCTTGTACTATTGCATTCATGCATTTTACTGCTTTACTGTATATATGTTGTTGCTTTTCCGTTTACCCCCTTAGGATCTCTGTTTCTCTCTGCGCAAGAGAGGAATATGATAGACATTAGGCTTTCATCCATGCCTGACAACATTAGGGTAGTTTTGATTCCTTTTTCAACCATAGGCTTTTTAGAGCTCCTTTCCCTTCTCATCTCAGAATAATTCAAAAACACAGTAATAAGGTTAATCGATGTCACACGTTACGAGCCTTAAGCTATTTGAGAAAAGGTTGTTGGATGGTCACTCTTCAGTAATCTGATTGCTTAGTGTGTTACCCTTAGGGTGACATACGACGTAGTCACTCTCAAGTCATAGTCTCTAGTGCGTCAGAGATTGCAAACACACTAAAAAACACTTCTTGCATAAAAGACTGAAACCAATCAAAGTGTCATTTTTGTCCGCTTGGACGCGTAATCAGGAGAAAACCTTTTTCAGAAGGATAAAAAACAATTAAGACAGACTTGTGTTGTACGTGGCCCGAACTACGTTTGCTCTGATCTTTCATGTTGTATGAAAGTACGTAGGCATAGGATGCGATATCCTAGCGAGCAACCTTCCCCTCCTTTCCCGTAGGTAGGCGAACTACGTTGACTCTGATTTCTCGTTCCAGACGGGAATACGTAGGCATAAAGTGTGATACTTTGCCGAGTCATTTTATTTTCTTTTAACCCCAGACCTGTAGAATAGATAGAATAACAATCCGTACCAGAAAACAAGTGTGGATCTCGTCGAGTACGACGGACGTGAGGGGTGCTAATACCTTCCCCTTGCGTAACCGACTCCCGAATCCAGGATTTGGTTACGATGACCATTCCTTTCCCGTCTTTGCGGTAGGTTTACTTCGAGCGTTTCCTTTCCCTCCTTTGGGATAAATAACGCACGACGACGACTCTTCTGTTCAGCCGGCGCCGATTTTCGCAGTAGCGACAATTGGGTACCAAGATTATCTTCAGCTGCAGCGGGTTTCCGAACGTGCCTTTGATAGGCAGGAAGGGCTGTATAAACTACAATCCATCTTTGCTGGTCCGGCAGTTCGCGTATGCTTTGAGAGCTCCGCCGAAGGATGAAGAGGTGCAGGAATCTCTGTACCTCACCGGTCTTCTAGAGGGGGATTTGCTATCTAAGCTTCAGCGCGCTTGGAATGGCATCAGTAAGAAGGGAAAACCATTGCTGGGGAGAAGCAATAGCCAAGCCTACCCTCCGTATGTGACTTGGATCAGAGCCAGAGCAGATGCTATAGGGATGCCGTTTCTTCCTGCCAAGCCAGAAAGCCCTCCAATGATTGAAGAGCCTACTACCGTACCCATTCAGCAGCATAATCAGGTGTTAGCTGAGCGAGATGAATTGAAGAGGGCAAATGAAGAACTGGAGAAAGAACTGGTTCAACTCAGGAGCGAGAGAAACGAAGCCATTTATTCCTTCAAGAGGCAAACAGAGCTGGTGAACCAGCTGGGGACAGATTTGACTAAGCAGATAGCTGAGCGTGAACGCATGGGTCGAGACTTCAAAGCTGTCAACGATGTACTGGCTACGAAGAAGCAGGACTTGGACGAAGCGTATCGGAGGATATCCAAGTTCAAACAGCACTGGAAGGCCTCCCTAGCCAACAGGAAAGAGCGGGAGGATAAGCTGATGCAACAGATTTCCAAGCTGAAAGCCCAGGTGAAGGCTAGTGAGAAGAGGTTTGATGAAGAAACCGCTCGCAGATACGCCGCCGAAGGCCAGCTCAACAGAGCTCTCGCTAACCTGAAGGAGCGCAAACTGACGTTTGAATCCAAAAAGCGGAAGTTAGAAGATTGTTTCGGCGAAGGAGCATGGGAAGATTCGGTCGAAGGTCTTCAATACACCATTATGCAGAGGGAGCTACTCGTCGAAGGGTTACTCACTCGGCCTGATCATCCAGAAATGAAGGGGTTGTTAGGAGAGTTTAGCGCCCATGGCCGTGCTTGACTATTTGTATTCCTTTTGTTTGATCATCGTTGTATGCTGACCATCACCAGGCTTGTTGGTTGAGGTCATGCTATTGATTCTGCTTGTACTCACTGACGTTGTGTACTGCCTTGATGGGATTTCTTCGTATATATGAAATGTTATTTCTATGACTGGACTCGGACTTCTTATTATCAGCACTGGCACTCAGGCACTAGGATCGGGGGGATACCTCCCTAACGCACAGACACACGTTTGCATTTGCATGAAGCATTTGCATAACGAGCACTTTGTTGTTTTTCCTAACCCTTTTGTGTTTTCAGGTTATTTCAGGTCATTCCAGGATTGATCAGAGACCTATCCACCGCTATCCGACTAGAGCAAATCAAACCAGAATCATGGAGCAAGTGCAAACTGATGTTCAGGAACTCCGCGAAAGAATGGATCGCTTCATGGAGCTCATGCAAGCGGTCGCCAATACCCAGGATCAGCTCAGAACCTTGGTTCAGCCTCTGATTTCAAGGGTCGATAGCAATGGGGTACTCCATGGTGGGACCGTGCCTACTCCTCCACTAGTTGAAACTCCACAGAATGGCGTCCCCGTGACCGGGGGGAATGGCAGTGTCAACGGCAATGTGATAGCTAACATGGGACTCAACGGCAATACGACGGGCGTCGGTAATGGGAATCTTGAAGCTAATGACAATGCTGGACTGGGCAACGGCAATGCAGGTGTTGGGAATCTGTTTGGGCCTCAATCGTGGTTAGAAGATCGTCAGGACAATGTGTTCTCTCAGAGAGGTGCTGAAGGGGAGCTGACTGCTGAAGCACGACTAAGGTTCAAGGCACTCGAGGATAAGATGAGAAATATCGAGAACCAGAACACCCTGGGCGTTGATATGTCCAAGTTGGGACTAATTGCTGATTTCAAGGTGCATCCCAAGTTCAAGGTACCTGATTTTGAAAAGTACAAGGGCACCACTTGCCCTCGCGTCCACCTGAGATCATATTACAGGAAAATGTCAGCTCATTCTGAGGACGAGAAGTTGCTGATGCACTTCTTTCAAGAAAGTCTGTCCGGACCATCCCTTGAATGGTACATGAGTCTGGAACCTACCAGTGTGCGCACGTGGAAGGACCTTGCTGAAGCATTCGTGCACCACTACCAATACAATAGCGACTTGGCCCCGAACCGAGTCCAACTGCAGAATCTGTCGCAAAGGAACAACGAAGGGTTTAAGGAATACGCCTAGCGGTGGCGTGAGTTGGCAGCCAGGGTTCATCCGCCGATGGTTGAACGTGAGCTTGTGCAGATGTTCGTAGCCACCCTCCCAGGGGTTTACTATGAGAAATTGGTCAGCGGTATGTCTGGAACCTTCTCAGATCTCATTGTCACAGGTGAGCACATCGAAAATGGGATCAAACTGGGGAAATTCAAGGTGAGTCATCCTCAGCTGGAGGAGGCGGAAAGAAACCTTATGGTGGCAAAAGACGGGAAGGAGAAACGAGCGCCGTGTCCAACGCTCGAAGGAAGGGTAAAGGCCCTCACCAACAGGTGGCCAACATAACTATCCCGGCAGTTCAACAGCCACAGCAGCAGCAGCAACAGAATCAACAAGGGTACAGAAAGTATCAGAATCGGGCACCTCTGTCGAGCCGTCACCTCGAGACACCGCCCATGTCGTACGCGCAACTATTGCAGACTTTGCTTCAGCTACAGTTGATCCAGAAAAGAACCTTGGCTCCCTTGACAGGGGCACCTCCGCCAGGTTATGACGCGAATGCAACTTGTGAGTTTCACTCAGGGGCACCAGGCCACACAATAGAGAATTGCAAAGCCTTCAAGCACAAGGTGCAGGACATGGTGGACACTAAGATCATCAACTTCTCCGATAATGTGCCAAATGTCACGAAGAACCCTATGCCGAATCATAGGGGAGGTGGAGTAAACGCCATTATTGAAGACGAGGGTTTGGATTTGTTGACTGACGTCAGAGATCTGAAGACGCCGCTTAGCTTAGTTAAAGCTAAGTTGATGAAAAGGGGTTTCTTTCCAGGTTGCGGAGAGCTGTGTATGGGCTGTGCGGAAAATCCTGATGGATGTGAACAGCTGATAGAGGGAATTCAAAGTCTGATGACTGAAGGGATCCTGCAGTTTAGCCGGAGGGCCGAATGTGGATCGGGAGAGGTAATGCTGAAGCAAGATGATGAGGTTGCCACCATCACCATCCCTCGCCAGACGATAACTATTTATGCACCCAGACCGTCCACGATTACCATTACCAAAGCTGGGCCGATACCGTTCGAAAGCACCAATGCTATCCCATGGCATTATGGGGCTGAAGTCTACTGCAACAGACAGAAGTTGGAGCTAGAACCGTTTGGGTCGTCTGTGGAGAACCTTGCGGGAATCAGTGGTATTACTCGCAGCAGAAGAGTATTTGCACCACCTGAGGTCGTGGCGGACAGAGCTGATGCAACTGATAAAGGTAAAAGTAAAGTCGTCGAAGAGATCCCTCGTGGGGTAGAAAAAGACTTACTTATTAAAGACGTCGAGGAATTTATGAGGTTGATTAAAAAGAGCGACTACAAGATTGTGGATCACCTCCATCAGACACCCTCGAAGATTTCCATCCTGAATTTGTTGCTGTGTTCTGAAGCACACCGCAACGCGCTGCTGAAGGTGTTGAACACCGCATATGTACCGCAGGAAATATCGGTAAACCAGCTAGAAGAGGTCGTAGCCCACGTGAATGCTGGAAATGGGTTAGGATTCACTGACCTAGAGCTGACGCCGAAAGGGAGGAATCACAAGAGCGCCCTGCACATCTCGATAGAGTGTAGGGGAACGATTATGTCACATGTGCTGGTAGACACAGGGTCGTCGCTCAATGTTCTTCCGAAGAAGGCATTGATGAAGTTGGATACTCGTGGAGCGATTTGCACACCCAGTGATCTGGTCGTGAAAGCATTCGATGGAACCAAACGCCATGTTTTCGGGGAGGTGACCCTGCCAATCCAAGTCGGGCCGGAAACGTTCGACGCGGTCTTTTACATTATGGACATCATGCCTGCCTACAACTGTCTCTTGGGCCGACCGTGGATCCATGCTGCTGGAGCCGTGACCTCCACGTTGCACCAGAAACTCAAGTATGCTGTCGGAGGTAGCATCGTGACCGTTTGTGGCGAGGAAGACATAATGGTGAGCCATTTGTCGTCCTTCAAGTATGTTGATATGGATGGGGAAATCCACGAAACCCTATGCCAAGCGTTCGAAGCTGTTAAAGTCAAGGACGTAGCTCCTGTAGTCACTGAAAAGCCAGAGATGACTCTCTCTTCCTTCAAGGAAGCCCGGGCCGTTGTTCAAGCCGGATCTACCCCAGGCTGGGGGCGAATTTTGGAGATACCTAACAAGCAAGACAAGTTTGGGTTGGGATATTCTCATGGAGCTGAAGCTTCTTCTTTTAGCAGTGCGTCGCGAGGTAAAGGGCCGATCCAGTTTACCAGTGGCGGGGTGATATTTGAAAGCGTCAACGCGGTGTCTGAAGACAGCGGAGATAGCGACTGTGACCTAGACTCTTGGATCCAGCCAAGCAAGCCAGGCGAGGTCCTCAACAACTGGTCCGTCAAGGATATCATCCAGATGACAAGCGAAGAGTAATGATTTACTTTTTCCAATCATTGTACAACCCTATGTTCTACCCGGGGCATAGTGGTTTTATTGTCAGGGCCTCGTTTGATTATGTACATGCATTTTATCAATAAATCAAAAGGCGTTTTTCTTCGTATTCAAATATTGTGATCTCTGTTATTCCTGTTTTATATTTGTTTTGAAAAACAATAAAATGGCAATGAGGTTTGTGCTAACCTGCATATCCTTGTTTTAAGCTTAACCCTTGTTATTGCAGGATCCACATAGCAGATGACATCGACTATAGACCTCCTACGACTCACTTCGACTTCGATTGCCCGATCTATCAAGCCGAAGAAGAGATTGATGAAGACGAAGACCTTCCTGAAGAGTTGGCCCGCTTGTTGAAACAAGAGGAGAAAGTTATCCTGCCTCATGAAGAGGAGATCGAGATTGTGAATCTGGGTTCTGAAGAACTCGTCAGGAACGTCAGGATAGGGGCTGCATTGCAGAGTGATGTCAAGCGAAGACTGGTCGAGATGCTAAGAGAGTATAGTGACGTCTTTGCTTGGTCATACGAAGATATGCCCGGACTTGACACTGACATCGTGGTCCACCACTTGCCGTTGCGAGAAGATTGTCCTCCCGTCAAGCAGAAGCTTAGGAGGATGAGACCAGATATGGCTGTTAAGATCAAAGAAGAAGTGCAAAAGCAGCTTGATGCTGGCTTCTTGGCGGTCACTACTTACCCTCTGTGGGTCGCCAACATAGTACCTGTACCGAAGAAGGACGGTAAGGTACGCATGTGCGTCGATTATCGGGATTTGAATAGGGCGAGCCCTAAAGATGATTTCCCGCTGCCTCATATTGATGTATTGGTCGACAATACAGCTCAGTTCTCCGTGTTTTCGTTCATGGATGGCTTCTCCGGTTACAATCAGATCAAGATGGCGCCGGAGGACATGGAGAAAACTACGTTTATCACTCCCTGGGGAACATTCTGCTACAAGGTAATGCCTTTCGGTCTGAAGAACGCAGGGGCCACTTACCAACGAGCAATGGTTACTTTGTTTCATGACATGATTCATCATGAGATTGAAGTCTATGTTGATGACATGATTGCGAAGTCCCAAATGGAGGAGGGGCATCTGGTCAATTTGCTGAAGCTCTTTGAGAGGCTTAGGAAGTTCAGGTTGAGGCTGAATCCTAACAAGTGTACTTTCGGAGTACGGTCTGGAAAGTTACTGGGGTTTATCGTGAGTGAAAGAGGCATCGAGGTTGATCCTGCGAAGATTAAAGCGATACAAGAAATGCCAGTGCCAAAAACAGAAAAAGAAGTTCGTGGGTTCCTGGGCAGAATAAACTACATTGCAAGGTTTATCTCTCAGCTCACGGCCACGTGTGAACCGATATTCAAACTACTAAAGAAAGATCAGGCGATTATCTGGAACGAGGATTGCCAGAAGGCATTTGACAAGATAAAACAGTATCTGCAGGAACCTCCAATCTTGATACCCCCAGTGGCTGGACGACCTCTAATCATGTACTTGACAGTTCTTGAGAATAGTATGGGGTGTGTTCTCGGTCAACACGACGAGACAGGCAGAAAGGAGCATGCCATTTACTACGTGAGTAAAAAGTTCACAGATTGTGAATCTCGTTACTCGATGTTGGAGAAAACGTGTTGTGCACTAGCCTGGGCTGCCAAACGCTTACGGCACTACATGCTCAATCACACCACCATGCTAATTTCGAAGATGGATCCGATCAAGTACGTCTTCGAGAAGCAAGCGCTTTCGGGCAGGATTGTCAGATGGCAAATGGTGTTGACGGAATATGACATTCAGTATATTTCCCAGAAGGCCATCAAGGGAAGCGTGTTGTCTGATTACCTTGCCGAACAGCCGATCGAGGATTACCAGCCGATGAAATTTGAATTCCCTGATGAGGATATCATGTTTCTCAAAGCGAAGGATTACGATGAACCGTTGCCCGACGAGGGTCCAGATAGGAAATCCCAGTGGAAATTGATATTTGACGGGGTGGTTATCTCTTATGGAAGTGGAATTGGGGTGATCATCACGACTCCCCACGGATCCCATATCCCGTTCACTGCAAGACTGACGTTTCCGGTCACCAATAATGAAGCGGAGTATAAAGCATGCATCATGGGTCTAGAAGAGGCAATTGATTTGAGAATCAAGAACCTAGACGTATATGGTGACTCGGCACTTGTGATTAACCAGATTAAAGGAGAGTGGGAGACTCGCCAATCGAATTTGGTGTCGTACATGAACTATGCCAAAAGGCTGCTTCCATTCTTTGATCGAGTGGAACTCCATCATGTACCCAGAGCAGAAAATCAGATGGCTGATGCCTTAGCCACGTTGGCTTCGATGTATAAAGTCAATTTTTGGAATGAAGCTCCAAGAATTGTCCTTTCTTGTCTTGATAGACCTGCATTCGTTTTTGCGATCGAGGAAGCCGCCGACGGCAAGCCATGGTTCCATGATATCCAGAACTTCCTTATGACTAAGAAGTATCCCGCGGGAGCTTCAACCCAGGATAAGAAGACTCTGAGGAGGCTGTCTGGAAATTTCTATCTCAATCCTGATGGAGTGTTGTATAAAAGAAACCACGATCTCGTGCTACTCAGATGTGTAGATGAGAAAGAAGCGAGTATGCTCATGGAAGAAGTCCATGAAGGCACATTTGGTACGCACGCCGGAGGGCATGCTATGACGAGAAAGATCCTGAGAGCAGGATACCAAGGTTGTCAAACTCGCGAGTCTACTCAGACTCGTTTAGGGTTTATAGACTCGACTCGCAAACTCGACTCGTAAACTCGTACGAGTTTATGGAAAATTAAAAATGATATTCAAAAACCTATAATTTACACATATATGACACACTCCTGTATTCTTAAACTTATAAATGCCTCGTATATGACACAAATGAAATAACACTACTATTTGATTTTATTTTTATTTTTATTTTTCAACTTTAAATTCTACAGGACATAAACCAAATTATTCACCTCTTTTTGATGCAACTTATTTCTTCTCTTTTTATGAACCTAAAAAGTAAATAATAATTCAACTCAATGTTTCTAAAAATATTAAAATCAAGTCTATAAACAAACAAATAATAATTCATTTTCATTTCAAAGGAATTCCAATAATGTTCACAACTAGAAGAGCTATAAGTTAAGCTTAGAACACAAATTATAAACTTCCTTAATTCTAGAGTCATATCTCCATAGAAATTTCACTCTTCAGTAGATAACATATTCTTCCTAAACTATTTTCTGCCATAAATCATAAACTTTGTAAACTATTTTGTCACATGCAAATTGATACATGTGCATTGGGATCATTAGACCTGATTGGACAATGGTACATCGCTTTTACACAAGATATCATACATGAGAAGCATCAAATTGAATCGTATAAGAAAAAACTTACAAAATAAAGGATTAACTTACGTCCATGAACACGAACAAAGCAAGAGACAAAATAAACTCACGTTGTTGATGAAGGGAGGAAGAAGCTTTGTTGAAACAAGATACTAAGAGGGAGACTTTCTAGTTATCGTACAAGAAAAAAAATAAGGATGTTTTTTTAAATAAAATAAAATCTTTTGGGTAATTTAGGACTTTTTTGTTTTTAAAAAAAATTCAAAAAAAAAAACTTATTGACTCGTAAACTAGTTATAGACTCGCGATTCTAAACGAGTTTGTGCGAGTCTACCCGAGTTTACTCGAGTCTATCAAAAAAGATTCTATGCATGAGTCTACTCGTTTATGTTTCCTAGACTCGTAAACTCGTACGAGTTTACGAGTCTACCCGCGAGTTTGACAACCATGCAGGATACTACTGGTTGACGATGGAATCGGATTGCTTTAAATTCGCGAAGAGGTGTCATAAATGCCAAATTTATGCTGATAAAGTTCATGTGCCGCCGTGCCCGTTAAATGTCATGTCCTTCCCGTGGTCGTTCTCCATGTGGGGCATCGACATGATAGGCAAGATCGAGCCCACTGCATCTAACGGTCATCGCTTCATTCTAGTAGCTATCGACTACTTCACCAAGTGGGTGGAAGCAGCCTCGTATGCTAATGTGACCAAGCAGGTGGTGGCTAAATTCATAAAGAGGGACATCATCTGTCGTTACAGAATTCCCGAGCGGATCATTACTGATAATGGTTCGAATCTGAATAACAAGATGATGACGGAGCTGTGCCAGAGTTTCAAGATTGAACACCACAACTCATCTCCTTACCGGCCGAAGATGAATGGCGCCGTTGAAGCGGCCAATAAGAACATAAAGAAGATTGTTCAGAAGATGGTTGTGACCTATAAATATTGGCACGAGATGCTGCCGTTTGCACTGCACGGTTATCGTACAATGGTACGTACATCAACCGGGGCAACTCCTTTCTCCTTAGTGTACGGTATGGAGGTTGTCTTACCGTTAGAAGTGGAGATCCCTTCTTTGCGAGTTTTGGTTGACGTGAAACTCGATGAGGCAGAATGGGTTAAGAACCGACTGAACCAACTCAGCCTGATGGACGAGAAGAGGTTAGCATCGATTGCGTATGGTCGTTTATACCAAAGCCGAATGAAGAAAGCTTATGATAAGAAGGTGCGTCCTAGAAGCTTTCAGACGGGTGATCTCGTCCTGAAGAAGATTCTTCCTCCACACTCCGATCACCGGGGCAAGTGGACTCCCAATTACGAAGGTCCGTACGTCGTCAGCAAGGTCTTCTCGGGAGGAGCTTTGTTGTTATCCACGATGGATGGTGAAGATTTTGCATCCCCGGTGAACGCGGACGCAGTTAAAAAATACTTTGCTTAAAAATGACCCGATGGAAAGAAAAAGAATATCCAGGCAAAAATGGGGCATCCCGGCGAACCATAAAAAAGGAAAAAGGTTCGGGCAAAAATTACGGATATAAATTGAAAAGAATGTACACCCGCAAAGTCGAAAACCTGGAAGGGCGACTTTGGCAAAAAAGGGGATCCCGGTGAATCAAAAACCCAGAAGGGCGATTCAGGCAAAAGTTCGGGATTTGAAAAAAGCAAATGACTGCGTTCCGCGTGTGGACTTTCATTATTTAGTGGTTTGGAAGACCTGAGGGCCGTTTATCTGAATCAATCTTTTCTGAAGCTGAAGCGTCGGAGAAGTATCGAAGTCGAGTGGGTCATAGAGGGATCAACTCATGGTGCTCGTCTACACCTCGTTGCCGACATTTGTATATACTGATGTATATTTATGTTTTATTTTTGCGCAGCTTCCTCATTCCAGGAGCTTGCATCTGTTGTAAAACATTTTTACCCATTCAGGGGTTCGTTATCAATAAAATGTATACTATTCAGCAATTCTGTTTGTCTGTTTAGCATTTATCTGTTTTGTTTGCGAAAAAGAACGCCGATGTTTTTGACAAAATGCACATACATAAACTTACTGGCCTAGGCCACTGATTGTTGAAACAATGAATTACTTAAACATTGTCTCAAGATGATAACCTTGATAGGTCCCTTTGAGAAGGGCATCTTGTCTGTTTTTTTGTGTTGTTGTAGGTGTAGCATGTACCAGGTAGTGCGCCGTATGCGTCCTCAAGCAGGATAATTCCTCCTTCTCCAGCAAAGTTCAGCAGCCTCTCCCCGCAGAGTCCGAACATGGAATCGTAAGCATTGATATGTTTTCCCCAAGCAGAGAAGATTCTCTCCCCGGTCAGATGCATCCCGAAGGAATGTCGTCTCCCCAGCTGAGTCATACGCTGAAGTATGCAGCAATTGATAGTCCCAGACTGAAGTCTCCAGCGGGATTGAAATTCCCCACAGAGTTGTACTCTCCCCGGTAAGCAGGATGATTTCTTCTTCTCCAGCCGAGCTTGCAGATCCCCAAGAGAGCCGAGTCCTTGGAAAGCAGTTCGGGCCATGATTGGTTCTCCCCAGTAGAATGTTGAACAGCTGATGTTGTATTTCCCCGCCGGAGCCGTTTTCTCCAGGAAGGTTGGTCGTGAAGGCCGTGCAGTTTATTTCCGCGATTGACATCGCTTTCCTCAGCAGGTCTGGGTTCTCGTAGAGCTTCATCCCCTTGCAGCAGTCGACTGAAGTTTGCTTCCCCGTGCGGAGTCTGATTGAGATTGGCTTGACCTTTTCTCCGTGGCAGGATGATTCCTTCCTCCACCAGAGTGGTTCTCTCTCCTTGACAGGAGGATTCTCCCTTCGGCATTTATTTTGCTGACGGGATCGTAGCATTTTGCATGATTGCATAGCATTTATCATAAACGCGTAGTATTTCCACCGTGTGGAGCATCGCGCCATTGTCAAAGCATATACATATGAAACATGAGCTAGGTCGTTACCGTTCTTGTTTTGCAGGTGTTCCTCCGCGGAATAGTTTGATCGAGGTGATTCTTGAATTCCCCAGCAAAGTCGTTGCCCAAGATGATTCTTGAATTTTTCCCAGCAAAGCCGTTTGGTTAAGATGATTCTTAAAATCCCCAGTGAAGTCGAAAGAGTTGGCTGCTCGAGTTGATGCTCAGAGTCCCCGGCAGAGCGTTTGCTCAGGATGATTCCTGAAGTCTCCAGCAGAGCTATGGGTTCAGGATGATTCTTGAAGTCCCCGGCAGAGTTATTTGACCAAGATGATCCTTGATTTCCTCAGCAGAGATGATCCACCCAAAATGATTTATGGATCCCCGAAGCAGAGTTACTTGATAGTTCTCCAGAATCCCCAACGGAGGTGCGTCATCCCCAGCAGGTTTCTGAACAGCGAAGTTGAAACTTCCCCTTGAAGACTTGATGATTGAAGTCCAACCGTATTGACGAAGCAGTTCCCTCAGCTGATGCGGAGTGCCTGACGGCAGAAGTTTGGATATCCCCAATTGGTTCATGATTGACCGAGAATTCTATTCCCGACTTACTGATGAAGTCCGGCTGATGCCCAAAGATTTCTTTGAATGCCCGACAGCATGATTAACTTGACTATTGACCTGATGAGCCCCAAGGAATCTTGATGCCTGACGGCATGATCGACCGTGTATCACCGGTTACCGTGTGACCAATTCCCCAGCTAGTTGCCGTGCAGCTAGTATTTCAGTTTTCGAAGATTTGTTCCCATCAGAGTACCGTGTACTTGTGCAGTTGGCAAATTTCCGGGTTTGTCGGTATTCAACCGTCTCGCACCTTGATTGGTTGAGAGCCATTCGCTTCTCACCCAGTCAGGTTCAAGCCGTTTGAATAGGGGCAGCTGTTGCACCCCAAAATTTGACCAACTTCTCTTTACCTAGCTTGTGTTTCATTTCATTCACATTAGCATTATCATTTGTATTTCATTGACATGTATGCAGGAGATCAAGAGGTATGAGTACCAATCAAGAGCTACACAAGACTATGAAGCTAGCCAAGAAGGTTATTCAAGTGTTCAAGGGTAGATATCTTTGTCAGAGAAGTTAGAAGATCCTCAGAAAGAGTGGTTGAAACCAAGGTTGTGTGCCTCCTAACTTGAGAGTTGTGGGAAGCCATCAGATGATTCTGAAGCCAAGAATGTGGACTTAAAGCCTTGAGAGAGCTTATGAGATGTCTTGAAAGCCATCATGAAGCCTAGACAGGTCATTGTGCAAGATTAAGAAGACCCAGCCATGAGTGGTGTAATTAGAGTTTGACTGGGTCAACCCTAGGTCAACTGATGATTTGAGCAAGGTTGAGACCTAATTCAAAGGCCATGTGATCATGTATTGATGCATTGAGATGCTATAAGGATGATTCCAAGGTCAACTCATCATGATTGAAGAGTTTGAGAAGTTTCAAGCTAGGGTTTCTAAGGCTTGACAGTGTAAAATCCCCTAGTTTGACCCTTATCTTCAAGGCAGTTTAGCTCATGATGTGATTGTCATCTCATATTACCCCCAACATGAATATTGTAGAGCTTGTTCTTAGCTTTAATTTGAGTACTAGAAGTCCTTGATAGGACTTGTAGAGCTCAAGTTATGCCTTTGACAAGTTACAGGTCATCTGAGGTATGTGAATTTGGGGCCTTGAAAGTTACCCAACTTGCATCAAACTTTTTCCCAAGAAGGATGATTCCTATTAACTTTTGGTCAACATGAATGTTGTTCCTTATCTTCTTATATTTCTAGAGAGTACTAGAAGTCCTTGATAGGATTTGTAGAACTCAAGTTATGGCTTTGACAAGTCAAGGGCATTTTGGTCATTTGGAGATTACAGGTCATTTCAAGTATAAAGCCATAACTCCTATTTCCAAGCTTCAGATGGAAAAATCTTCAACATCAAACTTGTTCAAAATGATGTTTTAAGGCTAGTAAGGATGTCATGAGATGATGGAAAGGCTTGTAGCTCAAAGTTGCAAAAATGACCTAAAATAAGGGCATAAGTTAAATAAATCAAAGTTGGAAATTGATATTTTCAACCTACACATCCAAACCATGGCATGTAACATATCATTTTGACTCTAGAAAACATTTTAAGAACATTGGTTTAGCCATATTTTTTATTTGAGATTCAATTTATGGACTTGCTTTGAAAAGTGATTACTTGCATATTAAGCAACATTTGCAAAACTCAAAATCAAGGCATGAGCAAGGCTTTTTGCAAGCTAAACACCTCTAATATCTCACTTAGGGAGATTTTGGGATGAGAACAAGTTGCTGCACCAAGGGAAACAGAATTGGGGTGAGTATGGCATGAGATGAGATTTTGGATGACATGAGAAACTCAACTTCTCCTTGGATGATTCCAGAAGGATCTAGAGAGGTCCAACATGTTCTATATATTGATTAGAAGGGGTTTGGATGAAAGGTTGGTGAGAATTGATTGAGAGACGAGGTTTTGCAATTGCACTTTGTTCATTGCAAGTTGGAATCGATTTCTGCATTCTACACCACTTTGATCATTTCTTTTGATCCTAACAACTTTCTTGGATGTGTGTGAGTGTTTCCATAGCAAATCCCAAGCAAATCCATGGCTGAATCGTGTATGAGCAACTGATTTTCAGCACCTGCAAGTCATCATCGAATTTGGAGTTCCAGGCATTTTCCATCAAGATTATTGCATACATAAGCAAGAACATGATACACTGAATGATTTTGGAAGGTTTGAGAGCTTGAAGTGGAGGTTTCGTGCATCTGTTCATCCAAGATTTTCAGGTTGGTACCTTTCTTCCTCTAGCATGAATTAGGTAGAATCATGTTGAATTAAGGTGTTAGAAGCATTGTAGAATGGTGTAGGATGGATTTCAGATAGCTAATTGGAGATTTAGAGACGAAATAGGGGAATTACCATTTTCGATTGAGGATTAGATATGATGAATCTTGAGGATTTAGGCTGAATAAAGTGTATGGTTGAATTCGTGGCAAGATTTGGGATGAGTTTCATGTTTTGACCGTTTACAATGGAGGCCTGTAGAGAGAACTAGGGTTGAGGATGGTGACCGGAGCACCACCGGTGGTGGCCGGAGCTGGGCGCGAAGCTCAGATGTTCAAAAGGTAGGAGATGATCAGAACACCCTTGGATCTTGGTTTGACCTTTAACTGGGAGCCCATCCAGCGGCCACGTTTTAAACTTTATTTGTGAAGGATCTGAAGAAATGAAACGCACCGTTTCATTTATTCAACGTTTTGGGCTTAATGAATTAAGTGATATTCACACCCCCCTGATGGCCCAACCCATTGTTTAAACTGTGTTTTGTTGCTATCCACACCGTGCGTTTATTCTTTTAATTGGATTTTCTTTTATTTTTTCATTTTATACATGGTTCTTTAAAAATTCATAATAAATTGAAAATTAATCCAATTAACCCCATTCTTTTTGCATTTTACTCATGATTGAGTCTAGTATTGTTTAGAGAAAAAATATTTTCATTTCATGTATTTTCTGATTTAATGGGAATTTTACATTTTAATTGATATTAAAATGGTTATGTTTGATGCATAATTTTGTGGAATTTTGTGTGATCACTTGGTGATGATTTTGATCCTAATTCTTTGTGTGTGATTAGGTTAGACATGTATGCTCCCATAGCATTTTTCTCACATTTTTGTGATGAAAATAGGTGTGCTTTCTAGATTGATATTTAGGTGCTTCCTTTTAGGGTTTAGGTTTGATACCTTGTAATGTAGAATTTAGTTCTAGGTCTAATTTGATGGTTTGATCTTTGAAATTAATGTGGTAGAGTCATGATTGACCTAGGTTCCCATAGTAATTTTTGTAGGATTTTACAATTGGTTTTAGTATTTTAGTCAGGACTAACTTTAGTACTAGGTTTTAGGTGATCCTAACTTACTAATTCAACTAGTTTAACTTCCTTAGTCCCCTTAGATTAGGGTTTTTGTTTGATTTGCCTTTGGTTGAGATTGAAGACAAGTTAAAGACAAAGTGAGGATGCTTGAAGTTGCTTGAAGTTGCTTGGAGCATGGGATTTGTCTGTGCCTGAAGGTGTCTGATGAAAGATTAGGAGATAGGAGACATAGGGAGAGCCTTATAGTTAGAATGATTTATTTCACAAATGTGGAAAGCATCTTGTGCTTCCATTCCTCCCAATGACTAAAAGTCCTTCTCAGATATTCACATCCCTCCTTTGGAAGGATGAGTGGCTTTATCTGGGAAGTAGAACTTTGAGGGAACCAGTCTCTCATAATGATGAACACTTACAGGCTTCCTTTGGTTGTCAGTAAGCTGTTTATCATTTCCCCTCATCCTGTTAAATCAATTGTCTTCTGGTTTGAGTATCTTGAAAGATGTTGGGCTTGAGTTTGAAGATGAGGACTTCATTGAAGAGTGTGGGAGAGGAGGATTCCTTGAGCATTGCCATTGTAGCTGAAGCTTGAAGAGCAAGAAGAACAGGTTGATACTTGAAGACCCAATGGAGATTGAATGAAGAGCTGAGGCTTGAGAAAGAATTGAAGGACGAAGTTGACACTTCTAAATGATTAAATACTACTCTGAGAAGCTGAGGCTTGTAGATGAATAAGACCAAGTTGATACTGGTGAAGCAAAGAGAGCTGAAGCTTGAGAACTAAGTTGATACTTGTGAAGAGGATTCAATTGAGATTGAGTGTAGAGTTGAGGCTTGAGGAATGAAAGATGAGTTGATACTTACATTGAAGCATGGAGAGCCTGAAGGAATCAAGTTGACCCTTGCAGTTAAGAGTGAAGCCTGAAGGTAGAATTGACTGAAAAGCTGAAGCTTGGAGAAGATAAGTTGAAACTTATGTTGATGGATTGAACCCTGGAGAAACAAGTTGATACTTGTCCTAGGAGATGATAGCCTTGAGAGGTGGTTGAAGTTTGAAGATTGGGTTGCTGTCAGAAGAGCTGAAGCTTGGAATTAAAAGAGAGGGGTTGATCTGCTTTCTTGTCTGTTTTCTTTTCTGTGCTGATGTGCCTTGTTTGACTTGCTTGATGCATTAGAATAAGTTCATGACTAGACTGACTTTAAGCTAGGAGCATGATTGCACTAGAGGTTGAGTTGCTCCCTCTGCTTGTATTGTTACTGTATGGCTTTGCTTGCGGGTATTCGGTAGAGCCCAACTCCCTTGCCCATGTGGTTTATTTTGCTTGATAGCATTCCATTTTATTCTGTATGATTACAGTCTCTTATATTTTGCTTGATAGCATGTTTCCTCTGTATGATTACTGTTATTCATTCTGGCTTGAGGTTGAGATGAGCTTGTGGAGGCTGCTGCCCCAGACACATTTCCTCCCTCACTTGCATTGCATGCATTTTACAGTCGTTTACTGTTTACTGTTAAGCTGATGCTTTATCTGTTTCTGTTTATCATTGACATGATCCCTTAGGACTCTCATTTCCTTTGATAAGGAAATGATGATAGAAATTTAGGTTGAAATCTATGCATGATAACTTCTAGGAGTTCCCTGTTTCAAACCTCAACTATAGGATGAATCCTTGGCATGACAACAGTAGGACTTGATAGTCTCCCTTTAGTTGAGCCTGTTCTCTTCTCATCTCAAAACAGCTTAAGATACAGTAATCATGAATGATTTCTTTCGTACGTTACGAGCCTTAAGTTATCTGAGAAAGGATTGTTGGAGAGTTTCTTTCCAACAGTCTGGATGTTTAGTATGGTACCCTTTGGGTGACATGCGACGCATTCACTCTCAGGTCATAGTCTTTAGTGCGATTGAAATTGCAAACACAATAAAAAACACTTCTTCCGTAAAAGACAGAAAACAAACTTCAAACCTTTTTGCCCCGTGGGCCCATAATTCAAAGGAAGCTTTCTGAAGAAAAGAGTGTCGTTAAACTTCAACGCCAACGCAAACAGGCTTTGTCCCTAACTGCTGGAACTGTTGTTTAACCCTACTCGATAAAACAGATGAATCTGAATCCCCGTAATCCATATTATCCTGAACTACGTAAGCTCTGATCTCTCATGCCTGTTGAGAGTACGTAGGCACAATACTGATGTATTGGCGAGCCACCTTCCCCGTAACCCGTAGTAGGTCGAACTACGTTGACTCTGATTTCTCATTCTCTGATGAGAATACATAGGCATAAAGCGCGACGCTTTGCCGAGTCATTTTCCTTTCTGTTTAAGCCAGCCTTGATAGGTAGATAGATAAACCAACTCGTCCAGTAAACACAACAAGCATGGATCCCATCGAGTATGATGGACGTGAGGGGTACTAATACCTTCCCCTTGCGTAACCGACTCCCGAACCCAAACAATGGTTGCGATGACCTTGTCTTATACCTATTCGTCAGGTTTTTCCAATCGTTTCCTTTCCCGTTCTGAGGGATAAATAACGAAAGGTGGCGACTCTTCTGTTTTGCCGGCACCTTATTTTCGCGGAAGCGACATCCATCTTTTGAAGTCCAATTTTTTACAGCTTCAACCGACGGTGATTTGGAAGGAAAACTCACCCGAACTCACATCTTTTTCCGCCCCCAGAATTCCTGCAAACATTTATCATTGTTTTAGAGTCAATGATCAATAGAAGATGAAGGAAGAAATAATTTAAAAAGAGGAAAAGCAATTATAATCAAGCATAAATGGCAGGACCAACACAATCCGACGTAGCCAATTCAAATGGAGATAAATTATCAAAGGACAATCAGTGAGAGGGCATTAAATCAAGGACATTCATCGTATGATCAAAGCATTCAAGGAATTAACATGAAATAGAAAGTATCGAAGGCAGCGAATTAAGTTTTCAATTTCTTTCCAAAACCGGGAAAACATGTTTCGAACACCATTAACCAATTTCCAAAACTGGATTTCAGAATCAGTGTTCAAGGGCCTATAAAGGGATTCGCGAAAATAAACGTTCAGACGCCCATCAGAACCAAACTCAGAGATCAACACAAATTCAAGTGAAATCCCACAAGCCCCAAAATCGAAACCCTAAGAAGAAACTTATCTTTTTGCCATCGGCGCCGCCTTCCGCCTTCAGCCTTTAGCCATCGCCGGAAACCTTCGCTGGAAATCACCGCTATCTAAACCGTCGTCTTCGTTGTCGCCATCGCCAGATATCGCCGCCGCCGGAAATCGCCATCGCCGTCAAAACTTGAAAAAAGCCCTTAACCGTGAGTTTTTCTTTTTGTTTTTGTTGCTAACATTTTAACATTTTCGTTTGATGTATGTAGGGGAAAGAGTTATAGGATGAAAGAGCAAGCAAGAAGAGAGAAGAGCGGAAGATGGAGGGAGTAGGAGAGATGAATGGACAGAGAAGATGAAGGAGAGAAGGAATTGAAGAGGGAGAAAGACAAGAGAAGAACGGCGGAAGGGGGAAACAATTGGGGATTCTAGAGTTTCTAATTTTTGTTCTTTGTACTGTTGTAATCCGATGCACACACACCCACGCGGTTACCATAGACCCCCACAAACATCACCACTCATCCACCATTTGATTTCATCACGCGGCCCACATTGAACCCTCACGGTAAACCCTCGTATGCCCTACCACACACAACCGCACGCCCCATTAACCTCTAATTAACCCATTAAACCCTTTAGTCTGCTAATTAATCTAACCTAATTAAGTCACTAACCGTTTTAATTAACCAACTATTTAATTTAATCTTTTTTTAATTAATCAATTAGTTAATTAATCATATTCCATCAACTTAATAACTTTTATTTCATAATAATATAATTTATTCAATAAAAAGAAAAATCTATCTCTTAAAAAAAACATATTTAATAAGAATCTTTTTCCTAATAATTTGTATTATTCACCAAAATCTATTTTCTAAATAACTTGAATTTTAATAACAATAACCTTTTTATAAATAATAACTAGAAAACTATTTTATCTAAAAGAAACCTATTTCATAACTTTTAAATTAACTTGTATTTATTTTTATAATTAATAAAAAAATTTAACAAATCATTTATCATCTTAAACTTTTTCTATAAAAAAAAATCTAATTAATTTGTAACCCTTTTAAATTCACTAAAAATATAATTCAATCTACTTTCACCAAAATAATATAATTTAGCCTAAAATCAATCTCTCGCACAACTTAATCAGCGTGCACGTTCCCGTTCCGATCAATTCACATATTCACTTTCACTCACTTGTATGTTTTAGCGCTTTCATGCGTTTGTATGTTTTACTTCATCACCAATTTACTTTTATCGTATTTATTTTTATCGCATTGCATAAACGTCCAAAGGAAGAATCTGCGCATAACGTGAAACTTGTGCATATGCATTTCATTTGCATCATAATCCCCATTTGATCCTTGATCCCATTCAAGTTGATCTCTTAAGTTTAGATCCTACCCCATAAGGAGGACCTTTGTCTTTTATTTTTCACAACATAGACAAACAATTCAACAATTCAATTCAACTATTCAACGCATTAGAGAATAAGATGTTAGTCATCTTGACAGTCGAGATATAAATCTCCTTCCCCATAACAATACAGTAAATATGTAGGGACTTTTCCGCTTGAGAGAGATAGTGGCGTACTCGTCGATTAAATTCCGAGTGCTAGAGCCCTTGTCTCAAGACGATGCAAAGACCATTTTCCTACAAAGTTGTGGTGGCTAAGCCAAGTATTCTCCCTCGAGATGACGACTCAATTTTCTCCTAGAACCAATCAACCACCCTTATCCCTTAGGAACTTTGACCACAGTCAAAGAACTCCTCATACCCTTTAGGGGAACTACAATTACTCTGATTCCATTCCCGTCAGAATATGTAGGCACAAGATGCGAAGTCTTGGCGAGTATACTTAGAAATAAACCATTAGGTCTTTCACCCTTAAGCAGATAACCCTTAGCAATAAACACGTAAAACAAGAGGTTTCTGTAGAGTACTATAGAAACTTAGGATGCTAGCACCTTCCCTAAGTTTAACCAACCCCCGAACCTTTAACTCTCTAGCTTTTACATTTGCATTGCATTGTGGGTAATTCGATCTTTTACCCTTCCTTTGGACAAATAAAAGACCGGTGGTGAACTAACGAATTAAGATTCAAATTAATTAATAATTTGATATCCAATTCTCACCGCGACAGTTCGGCTACACTCAGACCATTCCCAGACACCCTGTTGTCTCTGCTCCTCCTGCCTTGACACACAGACAAATAAAGGAGATGCTTAATGATTATGAAAGTCATCTCGTACTGGAGGAGAAACGGGCTACCATAGCTGAGAGTGATTGAAGCTACGTCGAAAGGTGCATCAAATGGTTCTTCAGGGTGTCACATTCGTACATGGTGCGTGTTGCTCTAGGAGATCATTCGAGACCAGTCCATTAGGAGATACTAAACGAGGAACAGGTTTAGCTAGATCATATTGATGTGTCTTTCCTAGGTATCGACATATAATGGAGATTGTGTGGGAAAACATTGATGAGGGTATGGTATACGGCGAGTCCAAGATGCCATCATTACGGAGGTGTAAAAGCACATTTAGATCTCAAGGTTTTGATGATGTTAACAAAGACTCAAGCTCATTCCATGATTGCAAGTAAAAAGTCAAATCTTTCAAATTTGATCAAGATACTTACACTATATACCCGTGGGGGTATATGTACTAAGAAGCTGCTTGCACTATATACCCGTGGGGGTATATACACTAAAGATAAAACCAGAAGCATATCATCTATGGAATGTTGTCAAGCAAATCAAGCATCATGTGCAAATGTTCATTCAAGTTTCAAGATTTAGACTCAAGCTTCGGTATATCAATATTCACTCCTTCAATTGATATACAAGTGTTCAAATATTTTAACATGATAACATATTGCATTTGCATGGTTTTAAAATCATTTGAATTGGTATAACACTTTTTAACTCAAGTATTTTTCTGAGTTTTGACAGTGTTAACCGATTAACCATATGGGTTAATCGGTTAACGACCTTAATTTTTGAATTCTTTGGGCCAACATTCAAGTGTTAACCGATTAACCTATATGGTTAACCGATTAACACTGAACGAATTTTGAAAAACTGTTTCTGTTAGAATTCAAATTGTGGTTGAATGTTATACCTTTTCATCTTTTGATTCATAATCAATTATACCTTTTTGAAATGGTGTTTTGCTCATATAAATTCTGAAAATTTCAAATTGAAAACAACCTCCAATAATTTTCAAAATATTCATTGAATCAAATTCACTACTTTTCAAATATTTTCAAAAAGTCTTCATATTGTTCATACATTTCATATCCAGAATTTTTGAACACTTGTATTGATATTGAAGAGTGGATTTTGATCAAAAGGAGAAGATCAATCATTAGATTGATATTATCATTGTATCACTTTCAAATTACAAAAATACAAAGTTATTTCTATTGTGACTTGTGATCCAGGATTGTTGGACACAAGGGTTAGTGTTTGCAAGAGGATTGTTCTTGCACACTAGTTGTGGATTAGTTGTTAGATTGTAGGCCTCACTGGTTGATGGTGTGATAGGTTGTACTTTCTAAAACTATAGTGAAAACTCTCTTTCATGTGGAAAGGGGAGTGGAGTACCTTCGGATTGTGATGGGAACCACTATAAATCTCCGTGTTCATTTTTCTTTCTGCTTTTTACTGCTTTCATCACCAAGAACTTAAAGAAGAAAAATTAAAGAATATCGAAAAACCGGAACAAGTTTCTTAAGCCTAATTCACCCCCTCTTAGGCATACTCTGAACTTTCAATTGGCATCAGAGCAGGTTAAGGTAACGTGTTCCTAAAGATTCAGTATGGCTTCCGCTAGCACCAACCCGGTTTTCAAAGACGGTGGAAGTAATAATAAACCAGCACTGTTTTCTGGAGAATATTTCGATTTCTGGAAAATCAGAATGAAGGCGCATCTTGAAGCCCAAGGAGAAGGTATATGGGAAGCAATCGAAGAAGGACCACACAATCCAGTAAATGTGGTCAATGGCGTTGGAACCGCAAAGTTGAAAAGCACGTATGATGAAAATGATAAGAAAAATATTCTTGATGAGAAGAAAGCAATCAACATACTCCAAAGTGCTCTCAGTATGGACAAATTCTTCCGTGTATCACAGTGTAGATCGACAAAAGAGATTTGGGACACCTTGATAGAAACGCATAAAAGAACCGCTGAAGTAAAAAGATCAAGACTCAACACTTTAAGTCAAGAATATGAGATGTTCCGTATGCAGCCCGGTGAATATATTGTTGCCTTACGAAAAAGATTCGTTCATCTAACAAATCATTTGATTGCTCTCGGAAAGACCTTCACCAATGATGATCTCAACCTGAAAGTCCTAAGATCCTTGACAAGAGAATGACAACCAAAGGTGACCGCTATTTCGGAAAAAAGAGTCTCTCAATGATGACATCTGCATCCTTATTTGGCAAACTTCAAGAGTACGAATTGGAACTTGGAAGACTCGATAAGCACGGAAGTCAAGAAAAGAAGTCCAAAGGAATTGCCTTGAAGATTGACACAAAGGATGACAAAGACAACGAGACTTCCAAAGATGAAAATTGCATGCTTCTTGTAAAGAAGCTTGGTAAGTTTTTAATAATAATAAAAATTCCTCTTTTCCTAAAAAGAATAGACATTTTAGGAAAAAGGATGCATCCACATCGAACCAAGAAGTCACATGCTACGAATGTGGGAAATAAGGTCACATAAAGCCAGATTGCCCGAAACTTGCAAAGAAAGGAGGATTTAAAAAATAAAAACGCTTATGTTGCTTGGGACGATAACGAGATAAGTTCATCATCGGAGTCAGAAAGCGATGAATGTGCAAATATGGCTCTTATGGCGTCACATCATTCTGATGAAGAAATTGATGAGGTTAGTAACGATTTTTCTATTTATGATAATGATGCACAAGAAGTCATAGATGAACTTCTAAAAGAATGCAAGACTTTGTGTAAAAGCCTCTCATCCCAAAAGAAAAGAATTTCATTTTTAGAAGAACAAAATACTGCTTTTATAAAAAATATTGAAAATGAAAAACAAAAATTGGTGGATGAAAAACATAGTCTTGTATGCAAAAATTGTGAATCCTTATCTTTTCAAATTGTTCAACTTAAAAGAGTTTTAGAAAGATACGAAAAAGGTCAAATTGGCTTGGAGGAAATTCTTAGGCACCAAAGATATTCTAATGATAAAAGTGGATTAGGATATTCTAAGTTTTCCAAACCAAGCACAAAAGAAACCATTTTTGTGAAAGCAAGTGAACAAGTTGTTAAAGAAAAGGCAAACAATTCTAAAATTATGCATCAAAGTCATAAAAATAAAAGAATTGTGAAGAAAAAGAATTATGTTCCTAGATATAGAAGTCATTTTCAACCTACTTGTTTTTATTATGGAATCAAAGGCCATACACCTAATGCTTGCTATGTGCGCAACATTGGTGTTGCTAAAGGGCATTATGTTTGGGTTGAAAAGGGTACTAACTATCAAGGACCCAAAGCAATTTGGGTACCTAACAATACTTGATTTTGTGTTGTAGGTATGCTTGAAAACAACTTCTAATCAATGGTATCTTGATAGCGGTTGTTCTAAGCATATGACGGGAGACATAAACAAATTTTCAAGTCTATCATTAAAGGCCAAAGGATACGTTACTTACGGTGATGATAATAAAGGAAAAATTCTTGGAGTTGGAGCCATTGGTGGACCTCCATGTACAATCATCGAAGACGTTCTTTATGTGGAAGGCCTTAAACACAACCTACTTAGCATAAGTCAATTGTGTGACAAAGGGTTCCGAATCAACTTCACAAAGGATGAATGTTTGATAGAACATGAAGTCACCCATGACATCTTGCTAAAAGGTAAAAGATTTAATAATATTTTTATGATCTCTTTTGATGACTCTTACTTGAAGGTAAAATGTCTTATGGCGAACAACAACGAGGCGTGACTTTGGCATAAAAGATTTGCTCACATTCACATGGAGCATTTAAACAAGTTGAATAAAGCATGATCTAGTTGTTGGTCTTCCGAAGATAAAATCCATCAAGGATAAGTTATGCGATGCATGTCAAAAGGGGAAACAGACCAAGACAACTTTCAAATCCAAGCAAGTGGTTTCTACATCAAGACCACTTCAATTGTTGGACATGGATCTTTTTGGTCCATCGAGAACGAAAAGCTTTGGAGGTAGTATTTATGCTTTAGTTATTGTTGATGATTTCTCTCGATACACATGGACATTGTTTTTAGTGCAGAAAAATGATGCTTTCAAAGCATTCAAGTATGCGAAGCAAATTCAAAACGAGAAGTCATTCACCATAGCCTCCATAAGAAGCGACCATGGTGGAGAATTCCAAAATTCAGATTTTGAAGATTTCTGCGAAGAGCATGGAATTTCTCATAATTTTTCCGCACCAAGGACTCCTCAACAGAACGGCGTCGTAGAACGGAAGAATAGGTCACTGTTGGAGCTTGCTAGAACAATGCTTAGTGACTCGAATCTTCCTAAATATTTCTGGGCAGAGGCGGTTAGCACGATGTGTTTCGTAAGCAACCGTGTCAATATTCGACCAATTCTAAAAAAGACTCCGTATGAGCTGTTCAAGGGTAGGAAACCAAACATAGCATTTTTCCACATATTCGGATGCAAATGTTTTGTTCTCAACAACAATAAGGACAATCTCGGTAAGTTTGATGAGAAGTTCGACGAAGGTATATTTCTTAGTTACTCTCTTTCTAGTAGAGCTTTTAGAATTTTTAATAAAAGAACTCTTACTATTGAAGAATCCTTTCATGTTTCTTTTGATGAGACTAACCCCTCGAAAGAGGATAATATTATTGTGGATGATGATGATGATATAGTAGGTTCTTCTCAACAACAAGAAGAGACTTCAAAGAATCAAACAATACCACAAGAAGATGTTACTCAAATCATCGAAGAACATCAAGATCTTCCGAAGGAATGGAGAAAGCATAGAGATCACCCGATAGATAAAGTTATTGGTGATATTAGCCAAGGCGTTGCAACTCGACTTAATCTTAAGGATGCTTGTCTCAACATGGCTTTTGTGTCTCAAATTGAACCAACCAATATTGATGAAGCCTTAGGCGACGACCAATGGATTGTAGCGATGCAAGAAGAACTCAACCAATTCGAAAGGAATCAAGTTTGGAGTCTCGTACCAAGATCGGACAACATGCACATGATAGGAACGAGATGGGTGTTTAAGAAAAAACTTGACGAGAATGGGATCATAGTTCGTAACAAAGCAAGATTTGTCGCACAAGGCTACAACCAGGAGGAAGGAATTAATTTTGATGAAACGTTCGCTCCGGTAGCAAGGTTAGAAGGAATTAGATTATTACTTGCTTACGCTTGTTCTATGAATTTTCAGTTGTTCCAGATGGATGTCAAAAGCGCTTTCCTGAATGGATACATCAATGAAGAAGTCTACGTCAAACAACCTCTGGGTTTTGAAGACTTCAAGAATCCCTCGTATGTTTACAAACTGAAAAAGGCACTCTACAGACTGAAACAAGCACCAAGAGCATGGTATAACCGCCTTAGCAATTTCTTATGTGAAAAGGGATTTACAAAAGGAAAGGTTGACAAGACGCTGTTCATAAAGAAGATCAAGGGTAACACCTTATTGGTTCAAGTCTATGTCGACAACATTATCTTCGGATCAACAAACAAAGAGCTTTGCAAAGAACTTTCACTTATGATGCAAGGAGAATTCGAGATGTCCATGATGGGAAAATTAAACTATTTTCTTGGACCACAAATCAAGCAAACAAAGGATGGCATTTTCCTCAACCAATCCAAGTATTGCAAGGAATTGTTGAAGAAATTCGATATGGAAAGTTGCAAGGTGATGTCCACTCCTATGGGATCCGGAACGTACGTTGATCAAGATGAATCCGGTACTCCAATTGATATTACAAAATATCGAGGTATGATCGGTTCATTATTATATTTGACGGCAAGTCGTCCTGATATTATGTTTAGCATTTGTTTGTGTGCACGCTTTCAAGCAAGTCCAAAGGAATCACATCTCACCTCCGTGAAGAGAATCATAAAGTATCTCAAAGGGACAATGAACGTCGGATTATGGTATCCAAAAGGTAGTACTTGTTCTTTAATTGGTTATTCTGACGCTGATTATGCAGGATGTAAGACCGATAGAAAAATCACGAGTGGTACGTGTCACATTCTCGGGAACGCACTAGTGTCATGGGCCTGCAAGAAGCAAGCGTGTGTGGCACTCAGTACAGCCGAAGCGGAATATATTGCAGCAGGAAGTTGTTGTGCACAAATTCTATGGCTCAAGCAACAACTCCTCGATTACGGTGTAGATCTCGGTTGCATTCCTCTTCGATGTGATAATACAAGTGCCATCAATATTACAAAGAACCCAGTCATGCATTCAAGGACAAAGCATATAGATATCCGGCATCACTTCCTTCGGGATCACGTACTAAATGAAGATGTAGATGTTACTTTCGTCGATACGCACAATCAACTCGCCGACATCTTTACCAAACCATTGGCGAAAAAACCATTCTTCAGAATTCGACTAGAACTTGGGATTCTCGATGAAGGTGATATTTGATCTTTTCTCTGGTTTATGTATACATAATATATGTTTAAGCTTTTAAGTTGTTAATTTCTTTTGTAACCGTACAATATTTGCTGCATTTTCTATGTGCTGCATTTTTTATTTCGATCTATTATGTCGTGCTTGATTATATGTTGTCATGTATGCCGATATTGTTGTTGTTTGGTTTGAAAGCTCCTTCCTTTTTGCTAATGACAAAGGGGGAGAAGAGCTTGGCTGTCTAATATCTCTTTGTGCAGAATTTTTTGCCTCTGTTTAGATAGGGGGAGTTGCTAGACATAGGGGGAGAAGCAAGCCAAGAATGGAACCAAACATCGTCAAGAATGTCGCACAGACTCAGTTGTTTGTCATCATAAAAAAGGGGGAGAATGTAGAAGCACATTTCAATCTCAAGGTTTTGATGATGTCAACAAAGACTCAAGCTCATTCCACAATTGCAAGCAAAAACTCAAAGCTTTCAAATTTGATCAAGATACTTACACTATATACCTGTGGGGGTATATGTACTAAGAAGCTGCTTGCACTATATACCCGTGGGGGTATATACACTGAAGATAAAACCAGAAGCATATCATCTATGGAATGTTGTCAAGCAAATCAAGCATCATGTGCAAATGTTCATTCAAGTTTCAAGATTTGGACTCAAGCTTCGGTATATCAATATTCACTCCTTCAATTGATATACAAGTGTTCAAATATTTTAACATGATAACATATTGCACTTGCATGGATTTAAGATCATTTGAATTGGTATGACACTTTTTAACTTAAGTATTTTTCTGAGTTTTAACAGTGTTAACTGATTAACCGTATGGGTTAATCGGTTAACGACCTTAATTTTTGAATTCTTTGGGCCAACATTCAAGTGTTAACCGATTAACCTATATGGTTAACCGATTAACACTGAACGAATTTTGAAAAACTGTTTCTGTTAGAATTCAAATTGTGGTTGAATGTTATACCTTTTCATCTTTTGATTCATACTCAATTATACCTTTTTGAAATGGTGTTTTGCTCATATAAATTCTGAAAATTTCAAATTGAAAACAACCTCCAATAATTTTCAAAATATTCATTGAATCAAATTCACTACTTTTCAAATATTTTCAAAAAGTGTTCATATTGTTCATACATTTCATATCCAGAATTTTTGAACACTTGTATTGGTATTGAAGAGTGGATTTTGATCAAAAGGAGAAGATCAATCATTAGATTGATATTATCATTGTATCACTTTCAAATTACAAAAATACAAAGTTATTTCTATTGTGACTTGTGATCCAGGATTGTTGGACACAAGGGTTAGTGTTTGCAAGAGGATTGTTCTAGCACACTAGTTGTGGATTAGTTGTTAGATTGTAGGCCTCACTGGTTGATGGTGTGATAGGTTGTTCTTTCTAAAACTATAGTGAAAACTCTCTTTCATGTTGAAAGGGGAGTGGAGTATCTTCGGATTGTAAAGGGAACCACTATAAATCTCCGTGTTCATTTTTCTTTCTGCTTTTACTGCTTTCATCACCAAGAACTTAAAGAAGAAAAATTCAAGAATATCGAAAAACTGGAAAAAGTTTCTTAAGCCTAATTCACCCCCCCTCTTAGGCATACTCTGAATTTTCAGGAGGCACGAGGGACATTGTTGTACTGGTGACATCACTGGAGGACATGGGGATTGATGACGGAGGAGTAGACGAGCAGAGTAGGTAGAAGAGAGATTGTCAGACACACACAGTAGTAGTCTCTTATTATATTATTATAGTACTATAGTTTGTACTTTATTTAGACATATATTGCTATTTTATTTTTGTATCGCATTTTGGTCCATATGGAATTATGTATGTCTATTTTTTATTTATAATTTCGATTGTGTGTTATACTTCATTTGAATACAAATAAACAACATACAACATGAAATACTTGTTCTGATACATTTCTGAGATGTATCTCTAAAATAGTCACGGAGATGCATCTTTGATACAATTCAAACGACAATGGCTTCTGAGTGGGATGAATTGAATGTTTTAAATTTTTTCGGAGATGCATCTCCAAAATATTTCAATGTTTATTCAAAAATTGATGCATCCATAGACGCATCTCCAAAAACAAGGAGCATTTAAATAATTTCGTGTGGTGGTTAAAATGCATTTAGAGTGCATTAAAAATTCTCTAATTAAAATTAGACGCAAGTAAGGAATACACACACACACACACGCACATACGCACGCACCCACACACACACATGCACACGCGCGCGCGCGCGCACACACACACACACACACACACACACACACACACACACACACATATATATATATATATATATATATATATATATATATATATATATATATATATATATATATATATATATATATATATATATATATATATATATATATATATATATATATATATATATATATATATATATATATATATATATATATATATATATATATATATATATATATATATATATATATATATATATATATATATATATATATAAGTATGGATCCACTTACTCCAAGAGTACATTTTTATAACTTACTCCATAATCATAGCCTTTAAATTAGATTTAATCGAATGATTATAAGTAAAAATGCTAACTTAACCACTAGATTAGATACAATTTAAAGGCTATGATGTAGAGTAAGTTAAAAAAACTTACTCTTGAAGTAACTTGATTTCCTATATATATATATATATATATATATATATATATATATATATATATATATATATATATATATATATATATATATATATATATATATATATATATATATATATATATATATATATATATATATATATATATATATATATATATATATATATATATATATATATATATATATATATATATATATATATATATATATATATATATATATATATATATATATATATATATATATATATAAAATCTTATGAAAGTAATTTAACAGAGTCAAAATAATTAATATAACATTATAGTTAGGGTCTTGCTAACGAGTGTCACAAGACACTTTTTAAGCATTCTAAATAAAGAAAATATTATATAGAAAAGTTAACCATTTCAACTTCTGAAGCATTAATTACGCACATTTCCAAAATAACTTGCTATTTTAAAATTTTAAAGAGCTCCCCTAGAATACTCGTTAGCGTTTTTTTTAATAACTAATATGACGAATAGTAGAAATGTCATGATTATACAAATCTTTCAACATTAAATGAATTCTAAAATAAATTTAATATCATTGAACAAATCTCAAAATAAAATACAATTTTTAGAAATAAATCCAACAACAAAATCTACATAGTTGTTTTTTATTAAACTTGCGGGCCGCTCCCCCCGACTTTGGCCTATATTTTCAACGATTTAAACGAGACGAGGTAATTAGGGGAATCAAGTTAAAACTTTCAACTCAATCCAACTGAAATAACGAGCTAATTGCACGAATCCGACCAATTTTGTCACTCCTACTTTTACAATTGTATTACTTTTAAAAGTTAGGTGGCAATATCCCATCCTACAACTATTCAAGGAAAATAGTATTACCTTTTGCATTATTCATCACTTTTAAAGTTAATCATGGTCATAACAAATTATTAGCTCTTGTTTGACATGGAATATTGGGGTTGGTCAAAAACATACATGTTTAAGAAGTTTTACGTCACTTAGTTTTGTAAATAAATATGGAGTCTAAGGCTATATAAAAGATTCAAGTTCTTTGTTACAAGATGTACCAATCAAAAGCATTTTCAGGTTGTATTTGACTTTTTATATTTTCTCTTATACTCTTCTGTTAGAGTATTGCGAGGGGTAGTTAAATATTTGTTTTGGATAGTGTGGTATTTTGGGGACTTGGAGTGGTTAAGGATAGTTTATGTGTTATAACAATTTTCGTATAGTGTTATTCTTTGGTTGTCATTTGACAAAGGTCGTGGTTTTTTCTCTAGTTTTGGAGTTTTCACGTTAAATTCTTGTATTGTTATTATGTTCCTCTTTTTATCTATGCATTTATTTTTCCTAATATTTGGTATCAAGAGCCTTGATTTGGCGGGATAAAATTTTTTTTGTATGCTATATGGTCGCAGGTTTGTCTGATCTTCCACATCAGAAAAGAAATTTATACTCTGTGTTGGTTGGGAAAAATTATTTTGTTGCAGGAAAGGTTTTTGGCTACAATGTCAATTTTTTTATGTGTAGTGAAGATTGACTAAGAGAAATTTGATGGAAGAATCAATTTTGGCTTGTGAAGAAATCAATTCAAAGATGTTTTGATACAATTATTATTACATAAGGCGTTGAAAGGAAACATTTTCAACATGGACAATGAGAAGTGGGATAAACTAGATTTTAGAGTTTCGAGTATAATCTGCATGTCTTTGGCTAAGAATATTCTTGTTAATGCTCTTAGTACATCTTCATCCAAATAACATTGGGATAAACTTAAAGGACTATATCAAAGAAAGGGTATATCGAATCAATTGTTGTTAAAAGAGTTGTTTGAAATTCATATGGCTTCTAATAAAGTTACCGGGGCATGAATTTCATTGAAATATACTTCTTCTTGTTGATTTTACTCTTTTACAACAAGCCTTGATTATTTATTAAAATAGTGCCATTTGTATCAAATTTGTTGTGAAAAAACCCATTCAGTTCCAATAACTAAATTAGTCATAAGTCAGAGAACAATTTATCATACATTCTTTCCCTCAAATTGATTTAACTCTTATTGCATAAAAAGAGATCAACGTTCATCAATGAAAACTTCATTGATGTCTTTTGGCTCAATTTTGGAAACAAAATCCATAAAGTTTATACATGGTTCAGGGAGCGTAGAGTGGTTACCCCCTTAGAATGTATCCTACTACGTTCTAGATTGGATGATCTCTTGTTGTTATCTATATCTTAGGTAGAACTGGATGATTTTCTTTACTTGTTTCTTTAAATTTATCGTTATTTTTTATCTTTAGTTTGGTTTTGTTGTGCATCTTGTTGCGAATTATGACAAAATTCACTATCAATTTGTGAGGCAAAGAACAATAACAACCAAAATAAATGGTCTTCATCCATAATAATCCATACACAGATAATATAACAGAATAAGGCAAGAAAAAACCGAAGGTTTGTTTATCCAATTCGATCAAACGATCTACTCTAGAGGAGAAAACAGCTCTCTAATTCACTATACTTAGAAAGTTGTTACAAAAGATTACATATGAGTTACAAGAAAGTAGCCTTTGCCTTCAAGTTCCCAAGAACAACCCTGGAGGCACCCAAGAACAACCTTATTTTCTACCCAAGTGTTTCCCTACCTCTCTAACTCTCAATATATGAATCACTCAAACCCAAGGTGTAATCCAAGATTTTCTTTGTGCATAGTGTTGCAACTACGAAAAACACCCGGCGGAAACACAGAAGAGTCTCCATCGAACGTTATTTATTCTAAAGAGAGGGAAAGGAAACGATCGAAGAAAATCTGAAGAACAGGAAAAGACAAGGTCATCGCAACCAAATCTTAGGTTCGAGAGTCGGTTACGCAAGGGGAAGGTATTAGCACCCCACACGTCCATTGTACTCAATGGGATTCATGCTTGTTTTCTAATCAAAGGGTGTGTTTATCTATAAGCTAAAGCTAAACGAAAACGAGAATAAAAGAAAAAGAAAGAGTCAATCAGAAAGTTAGAGTCAACGTAGTTTGGAAAACTATGCCTACTTATTCCCTCATGTAATGGGAAAGTCAGAGTCAACGTAGTTTGAAAAACTACGGGTGATGGGGGAAGGTTGCTTGCCAAGACATTGTCGTCTTGTGCCTACGTATCCTCATCTGGTATGACAAATCAGAGCACACGTAGTTCAGGTGAACGAAACCACAGGTTGGTTAAGTGTTTTTTATGAGTGATGACTCGACTTTGTATCACATTTTTCGATTCATTTCGTACATCTTTATTCGTTATTTTATCGAGTCATTGTTATTTTAGTTGTTGATTACTTACGTTTTTTTTTCGTTTTTACTTGACAGCTGGTAAATCAGCAACATAGAAGAAAAAGATCGAAAAACGAGCTAAACGATGGAGAAAAGCCCCTCAAAAAGCAACATTCTGGCCTCCTCGGGATAATGGCCCTCGCCATTACTTGAGGAAGGCGGTCGCCATTGAAGAAAATGAGGGAATCCCAATTTGAAGCTAACGGCGGTCACCATTAAGCATACGTTGGTCACCGTTTGCTGCGGAAGCAGTTTTTCAGAATAGTTGGGCAGTTCTTAGGCGGTTTTCAACTCCTATTATTTAGAAACCTCCCCTCCTCTATAAATAGAGGTTGGTAGGTTAGAGCTAAGTATCCAAGAACCTGTGCGGAAGTGCTCTCGAAATTCTGCCAAACCTCTCTTCCATATTCACTAACCAAAGCAGTAATCTGTCATACCGAGTGATTACTGCCCGTTGTACTTCTACTTGCCTGTAATCTCTGTTTGCACACTTGGATCAATATTGTAATACGTTTGAAGTTTTTTCATTTCAATTTATTTTAGGTTATCTATAACTCTATTTTTACTGCATTACTTTACTTTCGTATTAATCGCAATTATGTATGTTCTAGTTTACAGCATGATAAATGTCTTAGGTTTAGAGATGAACATGTCTAAGTAGTGTAGTCGGAGTCCGTAGTTTAAGTACCGTCACCCGATGGGACTCCGTAGGAACCATCGGTGTTCAACTTAGTTATTTTAAGATTCCAGTTCTGGTGTCTAACCAGAATTTAGCTAGTCTTGTCGTGAGAGCGAGAGGCTGGTTAATAGTGTTTTGTTATGAGAGTGAGAAACACACCAAGGCATGCCCGACAGAGCGAGAGTTTGAGGTGATCGTCGGATAGTAGACACCGAGCACTGAGTCTGAATGTAGAGAGAGCGCTTCAGGTTTCATTAGGCCTTTCTAGTTTTCAAAGCGTGCCTTTTAACTACCGAGCGAGCGAGATCAAAATCTTGAGGTCATCAGGTGTGGTTGGGTCAACAACGCGAGAGTGTGAGATCGAATCTTTAAACCAGTTTTTCCTACAAAATAGCTTCGAGTACTTTGTTAACACCCGGGATCTAAGGAGTCCCTTAGGAGCACGTGGATCATTCTTCAGACCAATTTCTTTATTTCTTCAAATTCCGTTTTAATTAAGTCTTTTTACCGCAAAAACCAAGCCTTAGCTTTACACCGCAAAAATTGATCACTCTAGGTTGATTATTAGTCCTTGTAGGTTCAAAAATCTTTTAAAACTATGCGATAGACTGTATACTTGTAGTATTAATCCGACAAATATGCAAAGTCACAATCAAGTTTTTGGCGCCGTTGTCGGGGACTAATTTAGTCAATATTGTGATAATTCAGTTGCACAGTATAGAATAAGGCAACTTTTTATTTTATTTTCCATTTTGATTAGCCGATTGTATGCCAGACACTCGCTTGCGAGGCGAAGAGTTGGAACAACCAATCGAAAAAATCGAACGTTACGTACTTCTGAGACGCAGAATCAATGATTTCCTTCATAAACATAATATCCCAAAATCCATTATTCCTTATTCAGATTTGAAAATCGAATCGGAACCATCCCAAAACATGGCCGAAGGACCGAGAGACCGTCCTCTAAAGTATTATGCTGTTCCATCACAGGAAGAGCCACACAACAACATTGCTGCCCCAGCTATTAACTGTAATGATTTCGAGATGAAACCTTCGCTAATTTCAACATTTCAACAAAACCAATTCTCAGGTAATGCTATGGATGACCCGAACCTTCATTTGTCAATATTTGTGCAATATGCTGACACTGTAAAAGTCAATGGAGTCAGTCAAGAAGCAATAAGACTAAGACTTTTTCCGTTCTCATTGAGGGATAGAGCTAGAGCTTGGCTCCAGTCTCTACCATCCCATTCAGTGATGACATGGGATGAGTTGAAGAAAGTCTTTTTATCTAGATATTTCACACCAAGCAAGACAGCTATGTTGCACGCTCAGATCAACAGATTTAAGCAAAAAGACAACAAATTCTTATTCTATGCTTGGGAGAGATACAAGGAAATGTTGAGAATATGCCCACACCATGGACTTGAAGAATGGATGTAATACATACCTTTCATGGCGAGCTGTTGTACAACACCAAAATGAACTTATGTGCAGCCGCAGGAGGTGCACTAATGGATAAACCGTATGCATAAGCTTATGAGCTCATAGAGACTATGGCTTAAAACCATTTCCAATGAGGAGGTGAATGCACTGGTATAGAGAGACCAATTCCGAAAGGAGGAATGCACGAGGTCAACGATATAGACCGAGTCAATGCTAAAGTAGACGCCCTTGCTCAAAAGATCGAAAGTTTAGCAATAGCACCACCAGCAGCTACCATAGCTATGGTGACTCCGAATTGTGAAATTTATGGAATCCCCGGGCATACAAACGCTGAATGTCAAGTGTTGGCTGGTACTCCAACCGACCAAGTGAATTACACTCAAGGAAACCCATATTCAAACACCTACAATCTAGGCTGGAGAAATCACCCAAACTTTTCATATAAGAATAACAATGCTTTACATCCACCAAACTCAACATCTGCTGTTCCACCTGGATTTCAGAAAGGAGCAGAATTCGCTCCACCACAACCACCTAGGAAGTCAAATATGGAAATCTTGATGGAGAACTTTATAAATGCTCAATCCCAGCAAAACAGAGACTTGGCAAATCAAAACGCTCACACAAGCGAGTTGGTGAAACAATTGTCGAGCAAGCTTGATGTTGTGGCTACTCATAACAAAATATTGGAAACTCAAATAACTCAAGTAGCCCAACAATAATCAGCTATAGCAGCCCCAGTTGAAGCATTTCCTGGCCAGCCGCAACCAAATCCAAAAGGTCATGCTAACGCTATTACTTTGCGAAGCAGAACAGAATACGGTGGACCCGTCAATCCAAGAATCCAAAATTCAGCCATGCAGCGAAATGTGCAAAAGGAAACCGAGAAGGGAGAAAAATCAAATAAGGAGAAGGAAGATAAGAGCGGAGAGGCCGCAGAGAAGGAAACACCTTATGTACCTCTCCCGCCTTACAAACCATCTATACCTTATCCTCAAAGACTAGCTAAATCCAAATCGAAGGACAATTCAAGAAATTTGTAGAGCTACTAAAGCAATTGAATGTAACTATACCATTCACAGAAGCTATTACGCAAATGCCCACATATGCTAAATTTCTCAAAGAGATCCTGTCGAATAAGAAAAATCTAGAAGACAACGAAATCTTTATGCTCACTACCGAGTGTAGCGCTATACTTCAAAATAACATGCCTCCTAAGCTAAAAGATCCTGGTAGCATTTCCATACCTTGCGTAATCGGAAAGTCTGTCATAGATAAAGCATTACGTGATCTAGGAGCCAGTGTTAGTCTAATGCCCTTATCCACATGTAAGAAATTTGATTTAGGAGAACTTAGGCCGACGAAAATGTCTCTGCAGATGGTAGACCGCTCGGTTAAGTATCCAGTAGGTAATGCTAGAAAGTGTGCCAGTTCGCATAGGTCAGTTCTAAATACTGACGAATTTCGTGATAATGGACATTAGAGAAAATTCTAATATACCAATCATCTTAGGTAGACCGTTCTTAGCAACAACTGGAGCCATAATAGATGTGAAAAAAGGAAAATTAACCTTCGAGGTAGGGGAAGAAAAAATTGAGTTCATCTTAGCCCAATTTCTGAAAGCCCCTGTTTTAGACGATACATGCTGCTCTCTAGACATTATCGACGAATGCATGAAAGAAATGGAGAAGGAACCAACAAGATACACAGAAGTACTTAAGATTCCAGCCCCTCCAATATTCGAGGACGATAACTGGTGTGAGCCATATGAAGATGATAGTCTAAGACAATGCCTAGCACTCACACTCGATCCAATGCCATGCCCTAAGAAATCATCTGTAGAACTTAAAACATTACCCAAGGAGTTGAGATATGAATTCTTAGATACTGAACTTGAAAAACACATGATAGTTAATGCCAATTTGGGACAATTAGAAACATAAATACTATTGGAAGTCTTAAGGAGATATCCCTCAGCTTTTGGATACAACATTTCCGATCTAAAAGTAGGAGATGTAGTCAAGAAAGAAGTGCAAAAACTATTGGAAGCAGGAATCATATACCCGATAGCTGACAGTAACTGGGTAAGCCCAGTACATGTCGTACCGAAGAAGGGTGGTGTTACGGTTGTAACTAACAAAAAGGGCGAGTCCGTAGCAAAACGAACTCAAACTGGATGGAGGATGTGTATATATTATAGGAAGCTGAATAAAGGTACTAGAAAAGATCATTTTCCTTTACCCTTCATAGACCAGATGCTTGAACGGCTAGCAAAACATTCGCATTTCTGTTACTTAGACGGGTACTCAGGATTCTTTCAAAAATCCATCCATCCTGATGATCAGGAAAAGACTACATTTACTTGCCCCTATGGCACATATGCATATCAATGAATGTCGTTCAGACTGTGTAATGCTCCTGCAACATTTCAGAGATGCATGATGTCGATCTTTGCAGATTCCATATATGACATGATGGAAGTATTCATGGACGATTTATCTGTGTGTGGGGGAAGTTTCAAACATTGTCTGTCAAACCTTGAAATGGTACTTGAACGATGCGTTAAGGTAAACCTTGTGTTGAATTGGGAGAAATGTCATTTCATGGTACGACAAGGCATAGTCCTTGGACATGTAGTATCCGATAGAGGTATTGAAGTAGACAAAGCAAACATAGAAGTCATAGAAAATCTTCGACCTCCTAAAATAGTCATAGAAATACGAATCTTTTTAGGACACGCAGGTTTTTATCGACGATTTATCAAAGACTTCTCTAAGATCACAAAGCCTCTGACTGGACTAGTAATGAAAGAATTCGAATTCATATCCGATGAAGAATGCTTGAGAGCATTTAAACATCTGAAGAGTGCTCTTATTACCGCATCCATCATGCAACCACTTGATTGGAGTCTACCGTTTGAAATAATGTGTGATGCTAACGATTATGCTGTGGGCGTTGTCTTAGGACAAAGAAAGGACAAAAATCTTCATGCTATTTACTACGCAAGTAGAACCCTGAACAACACGCAGATGAATTATGCAACCACAGAAAAGGAACTCCTGGCCATTGTTTTTGCCTTAGATAAATTCCGTTTCTATCTAGTAGGAGCAAAAATCATTATCTATACCGATCATGTTGCGATTAGGTACCTTTTGATTAAGAAGGATGCCAAACTAAGACTCTTGAGATGGATCTTGCTTTTGCAAGAATTCGATTTAGAAATTAAGGATAAGAAGGGAACAGAGAATGTGGTAGCAGATCATCTCTCTAGGATTGAGGGTCTAGGACCCGAAGAAGTTCCTATAGATGATGCATTCCCTTACGACAGACTAGTAGCCCAATTGGAAAGCGAAGGCGACACAATAGAACATTCCTTGTTATTTAATGATGCAGGAACTTATGAAGTAGTAGAAGCAATCTATACCAAAACCACATTGCCATGGTATGTTGACTTTATCAACTACCTAGCAGCCAAAGTGCTCCCACCAGATCTAACATACCAACAAAGGAAGAAGTTCTTTCATGACCTCAAACACTAATATTGGGATGAACCCACACTATTTAAAAGAGGCGCTGATGGAATATTTCGTCGATGTGTCCCTGAATCAGAAGTAGCGGATGTCATATCCCACTGCTATGCCACATCGTATGGAGGACATGCCAGTATGTCAAAAACATGCGCAAAGATATTACAATCTGGCCTCTTTTGACCAAACCTCTGGAAGGACGTCCACATCGCTATTATAAACTGCGACCGGGGATCTTAGAAGTTGAAGTCTTTGATGTATGAGGAATTAATTTCATGGGACCTTTTCCATCTTCCTTTGGAAACAAATACATACTTGTTGCAGTCGATTACGTATCCAAGTGGATCGAGGCGATAACCTCTCCTACTAATGATGCACGAGTGGTGGTCAAACTTTTCAAAAACATAATCTTTCCCAGATTCGGTGTACCAAGAATTCTCATTAGTGATGGTGGTTCCCATTTCATTTCAACTGTCTTCGGGAAACTATTGCTTAAATACGAAGTAAGACACAGAGTAGCGACACCCTACCACCCTCAAACAAGTGGACAAGTGGAGGTATCAAATAGGGAGATCAAGCAAATTTTAGAAAAAACAATTGTGATCTCTAGGAAAGATTGGTCTATAAAACTTCACGAAGCTCTGTAGGCTTACATAACAGCTTACAAGACCCCTATAGGAACCACACCATACAAAATGGTTATGAAAAATCATGCCATCTACCCGTGGAACTTGAGCACAAAGCTTATTGGGCCACTAAGACCTTGAATATGAACTACAAGGGAAATGGTGAGAAAAGAATTTTGGATATCCATGAACTAGAGGAACTAAGACTAGACGCATATGAAAATGCCCGGATATACAAAGAAAGAGCCAAGAAATGGCATGATAAGAGGATAGCGAAGAAGGAGTTTAATGAAGGAAATATAGTTTCTTCTATTTTGGAAAATTTTGCCCAAGGTAATCGATTACCCATATGTGGTAACCGGTTACCACATTCAAAAATGCCTAAGTGGGCGCCAAATGGAGGGAATATTGTATAATCACCTGCTGCCACCTGTTCTAAGCTTCGTTAAGCCTCTGAAACTTGCCCTTGGATATTATAACTATGAGAATGCTTGAGATAGCCTGTGCACCGTCTCCTGAGTTGAAAATAACTTGCTGAATAAAATAAAATCGACTGCTCGATGGCTAGGCAAAATATATGTTGGAGCCTCTGATGGTCGCTGTTTAAATTCTTGCGATAAAAGGGAACCTTGAGCCACAGAAACACGTTGATCCCATGTCTCGAGATCTAATGATATGATATGCAGAAATGCAAAAATGTAGAGAAACAAAAGCCAGTAAACCAAGAAACGATGAGGCAAATTTTAGGGTGTTATAGTTGTCCCTATTCAAACAACTTGGACTTGAAGGGATGAAAAGCATAAGCTTTCAGACATTCAAGGTAAAAGATGATTGAATACCAAAAGAACCCAAAAATTTGCAACATGTGGGGAAAGAAGAAAAGGCCAAATGGACAATAGTTCGGAACTGGACTTTATAAAGACGGATCAGACGAGGACTGACTACCAGCCGATAACTGGATTTGAATTAGACAGGTCAGACGAGAAATGATAGCCAAACGGGAACTGGGTTCTGAAAAAACAGGTCATACGGGAAATGACTACCAAACGAGAACTGGGTTCTGAAAAAACAGGTCATACGGGAACTGACTACCAGACGAGAACTAGGTTCTGAAAAAACAGGTCAGACGGGAATTGACTATTAAACGAGAACTGGGTTCTAAAAAATAGGTCAGACAGGAACTGACTACCAGACGAGAACTGGGTTCTAAAAACCAGGGTCTGACGGGAACTGACTACTAGACGAGAACTGGGTTCTAAAAAACGCGTCAGACGGGAACTGACTACCAGACGAGAACTAGGTTCTGAAAAAACAAGTCAGACAAGAACTGACTACCAGACGAGAACTGGGTTCTAAAAAATGGGTCAAACGGGAACTGACTACCAGACGAGAACTAGGTTCTGAAAAATGGGTCATACGGGAACTGACTACAAGACAAGAACTGGGTACTGAAAAAAATGGGCCAGACGGGAACTGACTACCAGACGAGAACTATGCTTACCAAATGGTTGGTCAGGGACTAAAAAGTGGTTGGTTAGAAACCAGATGTTGTAAAGAGCACATATCAAAGGCGGGCGTACAACAAAGAGACGATCGCGAGTCAGGAAAGGTCGACCAGAAGTAGAATCCATGGACCTACGATCCAAAGATAGGATAACTCTGCTGGGGATATGAGGATACGCAATCCAAGAATTACAATTTTACCGAAACGGTTGGGCTTTGGATGTAAATCACCAGGCGAGAACCGGTTGAAAATGGTATATTACCAGGCGAGAACTGGTAGAAAAAGGTTAAGTTGTCAGTCGAGAATTGACTTCTTGTTTTTGTGTCGAACATGAACTAATTTTGTGGTTTTCTAGACGAGAACTGGACTTTGAAACATTCTTTTTTACTAGACATGAACTAGTGTTAAAGACAGGCCAAAGATATATGACCAGACGAGAACTGATTTAAAAGCGATTTGCCAGCCAGGAACTGGTTTTTAAAGGTAAACTACCAGACAAGAACTGGTGCACGAAGATTAACTTGTCACAAAAGAACTGACATCTTTCTTGGTTTGTCAGACGAGCACTAACTTTGAAAGAAAGGGTAACCATACAGAAATTGGTGTAAAAATTGCCTACTAGACGAGAAGTGGTATCTTGATATGATTTTCCAGACGGGAACTGGTTGTAGAAAGAAAGCCAACCACCAGACAAGAACTGGAGTTGAAATTGTAGGCTAAAGAAAAGGTGAACGAATGGGTATTGGTTTTTTGAAAGTTGATGTTTACTAGGTGTTAGTGCGGTAAAGCAGCAAGCAAAAAATATTAAGTACCCAGTTTTGTCGTCTCCACAGGGATTAGTGCAATATAAACGCCCTTCAACGGCCTCTACGTTTCTAAGCTTAATTTCAAAAGGTTTAGTTTAAAAGCTTCAAAGAACCATCGATAAAAATAGAAAATATAAAATAAAGACTAAAATATAAATGAAGCCTTGTTGAGATTGGATTTCATCAATTGATAACATATGCATTCTTCTGATCAAATTAAACACAACGCAATCATTCGTCTAATATCATCACGTATCACTCACGACAAAGCTTATCTCTAACGTGGTGTCGAGAGAAAAACCGTGTTGTCTCATTGGTGATCTCTCACCCAACAAAAACACAACACAGAGCATTAAGATCTGATACTCACGCAAACGCTAAGCCTAAATCTATCTCTAGCGTTTAGGACCTAACCGGTAATCATCCTAGATCCAGATCCGAAAAGTATATCTCTATCACGATTCAAATCAAAGATTAACAGGTAAACAAGAATGAAACCCATATCAGATAAACAATTGTTTTGCATAAAACACAATGATCAAAATACATACACACACTTAACCCTTTTTACATGTAGTCATCTAATCCGCCAAATGGTTGTGAACATCATTCTTCATCACTATTATCACATACCCACATACTATCATGTTGATCCTACCCATGCTACCCATGCTACTTAATCAACACAACACCATAAAAGATAACATGAATATCAACTTCAAAACCATGTCAAAAGTTTGTTCATTGGTAGAAGAAAATTTGAGATCAAAGATGTGAAAAGGTTTTGTCAAGACCCACAAATACATAATCAAAGATATTCAATCAATAGAGAATCCAAAATAAGTTCACAAACATATATTAGATGAAATACATAAGGTATCAAAAGATTACAATCTAAACCCCAACAAGAGATCAAAGATCTTACCTCCTCCCCCTTAGGGTTTTGTGTTTCTCTCTCTAGAAGAAATGAAGAAAAATAAGTTCTGATGTCTAGAATGGAAAAAATACAAGTTATGACCTAAAAAAGCAAGAAAAACACTTAAATACACATTCAGGATCTATCATGTTCGCCAAGCGAACAACTAGCGAACCTAGCGAACTTTTGGTACTTTTGGCACTGTCCAATTCTGGGCTCGTTCGCTACCTGCTCGCCTAGCGAGCAAGCTAGCGAGTTATTCGCTACCTGTTCTCTAACTTCTCGCCTAGTGAGCATGAAAGCATTTTGCCACTGGAAGTGTTCGCTGGAGACTCGGTGCGCCTTCGCCTAGCGAGTGCTCGCTACTCCCTCGCTGCATCTTCACCTAGCGAGCTTGCTGTTTGTTTGCTTGCTTTCTTGGTTCCTTTGCCCATTTCTTGTGTCTTACTTTTCACTTGTTTTGTGCCTTCCTGCACAATAGCACACAAATAAAAGGTACCAAGAGATTTTCACACTATATTGCAAACCAAACAAAACAAGAGTGGTTTTCAACACTTTCATGATAAAAATGAGTGAAAAATGCCAACATTAGATAGATCAAATAACTGAAATTTAGCATCTAACACTAGGTGAGAACTGGACTTGAATGTCGTCTACCAGACGATAACTAGTATTTCATCAAGGGTTGTCAGATGGGGACTGGGCTTCAGATGAATGGTTGGCCAGACGAGAACTGGACTCTGAAATGGTTTTCTAGACGGAAACTGGACCTTGAAATGATTTTCCAGATGGGAACTAGACCTTGAACGGTTGAGTGATGTTGGGTTACAAGGTCCTCCGATGTCAGGTTCAGGTTGTGGGGTGAAGCCTCGAGATAGAATGCAATGTTTTATGCTTGAGGATGATTTATGTAATGATTATGCAGGTTTCCAAGAACGGAAGGCAGGTCTCTGCCAAAGCTTCTCGTTCGAAGGTAAAAGGGTACTTGATAGGGTAATAACATGAATCCCCGACACTCGTCTTGAACTCAACATTGACAAAACTTGCTTGAATAGCTTCGAGTAGCTCTGAAAATATGGAGAGGAAATGTTCCTTCATCCCGACTCTTGCCCCAGCCTGTGGGATCTCTGTAAAACTCTTCCTCAAAAGGAGACTTGGAATATCTTTACCCTGATGGTTTAAGATGAACTAACCCAAGCATCCTGAACCTCGAAGAGGTATTTAGATTAACCTTCTTCTGGAAAGGATAACTTATAGCTCTTGGGGTGGCCTGCCCCAGCCTTGAAGTGATTTTGCTCCTGATTGGCTGATCTGCAAAGAAGTGCCTCAGACTAACTGACCTTCGAGAGATTTATCGAATCTCAACCTGATTGCCCCATATTAACTGAATCTTGGAATGGTTGACCCCCCCATGGTGTGATTTTTTGACATGACTTACCCGTGCTCAATGGAGTACTCAGACGTTTCACATCTTATCTTGATCAATCCTTCCATTACAAAAACTCTCCTGATGTCAAGTGCTTGCTTGCAAGTAAAATAAATCGTTTTAAAAATGATAACTTTAATGCAATGCATATGACAGTTTTGAAATCCATGTCTGAGAAAGGGTTTGTACCTTCATCTGGAAAATGAGTCATAACGAGCTTGTTACTAATGACTTTCCCAATCGTCTGCAGTTGCGTAATAACATTTGCGACATCTGTGGTGCGCTTCCTGATTTTATTCTGCACTCTCTTCGAGATTGCACGTTTCCTAAAGCATTTTGGTCTCAAGTAGTCAGCCATGCTGTTAATGAATATTTTTTCTCTTGCTAGCTGTTTGACTGGATTGATGCTAATCTATCTCAGAATCTGTCACAGGCGGTGGATAATTGGTCTGTTCTGTAGGTGTTTGGCTATCATCGCTTATGGTATTGGAGGAATAAAATTCTCCAAGAACCGCGATATGTTTTACCTACTAATCCGGTGTATGGAATGAACAAGGATGTTTTAATTTATAGCTCTTGCAGAGGTTACTTCATCAGAATGCAGTCTATTTATATGGCACAGAAGATCACCTTCTGGTGCCCTCGTCTGTTGGAAGGGTTGTGGTTTCGTTGCCAAGTGTGGTGGAATTTGTAATAGTACTCTTGCTGAATTTTAGGGTGTGCTTACCATATTAGATCTTGCATGGATGAGAGGCTTTAAAACGCTTCTGGTCCAAATTGATAACTCTAATGTTATCTGAAATTCTGGTATGCAGATCTCATGTGTTCCAAGAACATTGATCTCTGCTCAACAAGGACGAGGACAGACCATAACCAATTTAAATTTCTTTAAATTGTACCAATGTCATGACCAACGTCATGACGTCTATTGTAATATCTGCAGGCTGACATACTATTTATCTAAACATTTAAATTGTGCAGACTTGTAAATGCTGAAAGATAAATAACACAAAAAATAGTTTACCCATTTCGGTGCAACCTCACCTACATCTAGGGGCTACCAAGCCAGAAAGGAAATCCACTATTAGCAGAATCAATTCAGAATCAAACAACCCAGTTTGCAACTCCTCACTTAATCTCTACCCAATGGAATTTTTGCCTAGAGACCACTAGACAAGAGTATACCCAATCAATCCCCCTCAATCATCGCAGTGATATACAATTCACAATTACAAAACATTTATGGAGATACACTCCAAATACTCACCTTGATCTTGCTTCACATCTTTGATCAAGTGAGACACACTCTTGCTTAAAAGCTTTGAGTGATACAATGAACACAACAGTTCATACACAATAACCAAAGCAATTATACAGCATACAATTGCTTAGCACACAAGGGATCCTAAGACTCCTAGACACACGTGAAGAGAAAACCTCTTCACTCACAAAAATGTCTACCACAATGCATCAAACGATACAAAGGGTGACTTACACACAAGGGACTCTCAAACCCTAGACCTTTATTTTACACTCTGGTTTTTCTTGATGTGAGTGCTTAATTTTCCCTTGCTTCTGCGCCTCCTTTTATAGCACTGCAGACTGGGCTTGGCCTGGTCACAAGTAACAAACATTAGGTTTAACAAAGTAAACCTAATTTCCACAATTTAAGATGCTCTCAAATTAGGCCGTTGGCGTTTCATGATACCCTCAGCACTGCCTAGGATCTCTTCTGAGATACCTAGGGGACCCTAATAAGTCTCCTGAAATCTAGCTTGAGCTATCTCACGCTTTACACCAGAAAACCAACATGCCTGCTGTGCAAGTCAGCTACCTGATGTCATACGCTTGATGTTATGACACTCAGCATGACTTCCACTCTTCTGCAGATTCTTCTTTACACCAGTCTTGGCTTCACCCAATCTTCTGCAGAATAACAGTAGAAACAAATATATTAAAGTTTTCCTAAAAGGTCTCTAAGATCCTTTTATGAATACCACTACAATCTGTACTTGCTCCTAGTAAATCTGCTTGACATACTTACTAATGAGGTATATCCATTATGGTCTCATCAATACAAACCAACTTTGTCAAGAGATATACACTAGCAACTCCTTCTGATGTCATACAACGATGTCCAAACATTGGCAATGACATCCTGCTTAAAATAGATGACATCAGTACTGTAATCAGCTCCTGCTATACTAGACAGCGATGTCATGTCATTGGTAATGACATCAGTGCAAGATCATGTTTTACCAAAATTTAGCCAATCATAGAACCATGGATAATTCATAGACTCATGATACTAACAATCTCCCCCTTTGGCACATTTTGGCTAAAACACCCAAATAAATAATCTTCTGCACCAACCAGCCTTGCAACTATCATGCTCCCCCTTAATAGTTGTAATTAGCAAGGAACTACAATACACTACTCTTTCTTTAGAGTAGCAACAGATAACATCACTTTACTCCCCCTTGGTTTAGTCAAAAATTGACAAAAATTGGAGTAAGTGTATCTATATCAACCAGAGCCAAACTCACCCACTAAATAAGAAGCATCATGCTTCAATGCAAGATTCAGTTGTTCTCCAGTTATCTCACAATCTCCCAAGAGATTCAAAGGCTGCTTGATCCAACCAATATGAAGACTACACCACTGCAGCAACACCACAGCTCCTTGAGAATTCATATATGCCTTACCATTTCCACAGAAATCCTCTTGCAGATCTCAGAAGGGAATAACAACAGCAGCTTCATAGATCACTACATTCCCTAAACTCTCATGCACCTTCCTCAGAGACACAATGTTCAAACACCCTGTCTGACATCACGAAAATTATTCTTAAGCACCTTAAGAAATAATTCATTCATCCAACATCTTGCTTTATCAGTCAGACTGTAAGCACCAAGGCATGGACTACCTCTCCTCTTATCCAGATCCTCCATCATGATGAGAAACAATCCTCCACGGTAAGAACTCCACATAGATTTATCCTCTGAACATAGTCATTGGATCTTGAGTTCTTGCCTTGTCTGAAGCTGCACCTTCGGAAGTTATACTTTTGACATCACCAATTAAAGGATAATCAATTAACTACTTGCCACAAGTAACAATTGATTTAAAATCCCCAATTTGAGACACAAAAATTCTGCAGAACACAAGCTTGCCTGACAGTCACACCCCTTGCATACAGCTCCATATTAGCACATGTACACAGCTCCCTGTGTCATGCATACTCAGTACTCCCCCTGAAAGAGAGAATTCAAACATATGAAGACTTTCTTCAACATCTTCATACTGCAACTTTACATTCCTACAAACCATACTGGAACAAATAGCAGAAGAATTGCAGAATAACTATCTGGAAGATCCCCAAGATGTTAGGGTAAAGGTCCTTCCATCTGCACAGGATCAGAGGTGATGATCTCTTGATCTTTATCTTCACTAGACACACTTGGATAGAGGCCTACAAACTTGACTGGATCCATGGACATCCTAAGGACAGAACCAAAAGGAAGGCACTTGTCATGTTCACCATGAGCTTGGAGCAGTAACCCAATGTCAAAACATCTTTTCTGACATTCTATCTTCATAAAATCCCAAACTGTTTGAAACCACAAACAATCTTGGTACATAACTGCACTTATGCAGCAACACATCCTAAATAGAAGTATAGCTCCCCATATCAAGGGTAACCAGTGCACATGAATGGAATACATAAGACGCATCTTCATGTCTTCAAAAACTCATTCTCTGTTCAACACACATGTTGAACGCATTCACCATAAGCAAATAGTACACCCATCAACCAAAAGCTTTCCCCCCTATCTTTCACAAAAGATGATCCAAGATCATTATATCCCAAGACCAACTCCCTGCTCATACAGTGAGAGGGTGTCAAACTGCTCCACTTCATTCCAGAGCCTAAGATGGATCTCCCATACTATAAGACATTATTTACCTCATCATTCTCCCGTATGATGGGTTAGAACACTTCTGAGTCGCCTAGTGACTTGATCACTTCCATATGCCACATCAGGATGCAATCAACCAATGATCCACTTCAGTCTTGTATAATGTCTTCACATCATCCTCCAAGACAATCCTTTTACCTCATCATTCTCCCGTATGACAAGATAGAGTACTTCTTAGTCAAGATGTGAATCACAAGTTCCACAACAGATCTTCACAAACCAAATGGTTCATACAATCCCATGGTTCTTTATGTGCCCATACTGGACTTACTACTGCCTAGTAATCCAACTGAAGATCTTCAGAGAACACAGCTCCATCAGCTTGATCAAATACATCTCCAAAAGAAGGTAATCTTTTATACACAACTTAGGGCTTCTACCATCATATCCAATATATGAAAAGAACCAGATCCTCCTTTGGTCTTCAACCAAGTACCCTTCCGCCTAAGAGTAATTAGTTCCCGGCATGAACAGTCCCAAAACCTTCTGTGGTCTTCAAATGACTACCCTTCTGCACAAGAATAGTTTTCTAAAGGCACACTGCTTAAATAACCAAATGCCACTGTTTGGTTATTCATCATCTTTCAGAGCTCTAGAAAATCTGCTACTCCACCAGGCCACTTTGATCTTCAAGTCACAAATTCTACTTGCTCCAAAGCAAGGCATCTACTCCTTCACACAGCTCCCGCAAACTGCATGAGATGAAGCATTAATTCCATTCATAGTTGAGAAGATCAACTCATCTTTTATCAATGAATGCCTTGAAGTTATTGCTTGATGTCATTACATCGGATACGACGTCTTGCTGGAGAGTTCAGGCTTTCATTCTGCCACTTGGAAGATCCTCATCACTCTATCAGAACAAGAGTACATAGACTTGATATCAAGTTGGAGTAGACAACCTCTATTCTGCTTTGTTGTATCTTGAAGTGCATTTGCTTTAGGAACTCTTCTTTAGAGAAACCAATCATGTCAAAGCTTGATTCTTCAGAGAGGAAGAAAAAAATATTTACACAAGAAATCCCGCTTTCCATAAGTAGAGACTTCTTCAGAAAATCAGAGATAACTGCCACTTATCCTTGACCTCCAAGATGAGCAAGGTTACATGCTCCTATGCACTTAGATCAGAATTAAACTGACCCAAACAGTGCAATCACAACACCATATTCTAGACAAGTTTCTTGCCAGGAAACTTTCTAGATAAATATCATATGCTTCTAGTAGAGACTAGAACACACCTGCTGCACTCCAATAAGCTGATTCAAGAGAACTGTCTTCATCTCCACTTCCATCAGCACTACATTCTAGTCTTAGTTTCTTGCCATGAAACTTACTAGAATAAATTCAGATCCTACCACACATGTGTATGGTACCTGTGATTCACTCCTTGAATCAACAAAATTCTGCACAATCTCTGCTGATGGAATGTCTCAACATCTAGTTGAACATCAGATCCTTGAAGTAGATAGAGCAATTCTGGGGCCTGATGCTTGAGCAAACAACTGATGAGACAAATTGATCATCAACTAAGGATAATTCATTAAATATTTGAGAATATCTCAAATAGCAATAAATCTTAAATCCTTGTAATAGATCCTTCTTTGAACTTTATGGATAATCAATTAAATACGTCTGTAGTCCACAAATAGCAATTGATCTTAAATCCACACAACTTCAGGAATACCAAGGTTGAAACATCAAGGCTGACACCCTTGACTCAACCTGCCTATGACTTCCTCTATTGAAAGATCCTTTGCAATTCATGAATGATGAAAATAAATCACCTCCCACTATCCTTTCTAAAACAACCTTTTTAAGACACAGCAGAACAACCCAAGCACATAGCTACAAACACCATCTGTCAACCATCCACACAACTGCCATAACCATGCATCAAACTGGATATAGACCAATCTTCCCTCAGGGCTACCAGAGTTCTTTCATCAGAAAAATATGCAGCGGAGCCACCAAAAGAACATCTTTAACATGCCCTAAATAAGATGTCAGAATATCTTATAGGTCATCATACAGAAGTAGCCACTCCTCCTTTGGCAAAACCTTCAGCAGATCATAGAAGCTCCTATATCAGAGGGCACAGCAGCAGATACACAAAATCCTTAAACTCCACAAGCAACAACTCAAACATTTAGCAAGATCATCAAATCAGCTGCCACTTCTCCTTGTTCAAACCACCAGAAAGTATCTCCCAAGATCTCATCCAGAACAGACATGATGCCTGCTCTGATACCAATTGAAATTCTGGTATGAAGATCCCATGTGTTCCAAGAACATTGATCTCTGCTTAACAAGGACGAGGATAGACCATGACCAATTTAAATTTCTTTAAATTGTACCAATGTCATGACCAACGTCATGACGTCTGTTGTAACATCTGCAGGCTGACATACTATTTATCTAAACATTTAAATTGTGCAAAATTGTAAATGTTGAAAGATAAATAACACAAAGAATTGTTTACCCAGTTCAGTGCAACCTCACCTACATCTAAGGGCTACCAAGACAGGAAGGAAATCCACTATTACAAGAATCAATTCAGAGTCAAAAAACCCAGTTTGCAACTCCTCACTTAATCTCTACCCAATGCAATTTCTGCCAAGAGACCACTAGACAAGAGTATACCCACTCACTCCCCCTCAACCACCACAGTGATATACAATTCACAATTACAAAACAATTATGGAGATACACTCCAAACACTCACCTTGATCTTGCTTCACAACTTTGATCAAGTGAGACAAACTCTTGCATAAAAGCTTTGAGTGACACAATGAACACAACAGTTCATACACAATAACCAAAGCAATTATACTGCATACAATTGCTTAGCACACAAGGAATCCTAAGACTCCTAGACACACGTGAAGAGCAAACCTCTTCACTCACAAATATATATACCACAATGCATCAAACGATACAAAGGGTGACTTACACACAAGGGACTCTTAAACCCTAGACCTTTATTTTACACTCTGGTTTTTCTTGATGTGAGTGCTTGATTTTCCCTTGCTTCTGCACCTCCTTTTATAGCACTGCAGATTGGGCTTGGCCTGGTCACAAGTAAAAAACATTAGGTTTAATAAAGTAAACCTAATTTCCACAATTCAAGGTGCTGTCAAATTAGATCATTGGCGTTTCATGATACGCTCAGCACTGCCTAGGATCTCGCCTGAGATACCTAGGGAACCCTAATAAGTCTCTTGAAATCTAGCTTGAGCTATCTCATGCTTTACACCAGAAAACAAACATGCCTGCTGTGCACGTCAGCTACCTGATGTCATACGCTTGATGTTATGACACTCAGCATGACTTCCACTCTTCTGCAGATTCTTCTTTACACCAGTCCTAGCTTCATCCAATCTTCTGCAGAATAACAGTAGAAACAAGTATATTAAAGTTTTCCTAAAAGGTCTCCAAGATCCTTTTATGAATACCACTACAATCTGTACTTGTTCCTAATAAATCTCCTTGACATACTTACTGATGAGGTATATCCATCATGGTATCATCAATACAAACCAACTTTGTCAAAAGATATACACTAGCAGCTCCTTCTGATGTCATACAGCGATGTCTAGACATTGGCAATGGCATCCTGCTTAAAACACATGACAGCAGTACTGTCATCAGCTCCTGCTGTACCAGACAGCGATGTCATGACATTGGTAATGACATCAAGGCAAGATCATGTTTTACCAAAATTTAGCCAATCATAGAATCATGGATAATTCATAGACTCGTGGTACTAACAATCTCCCTCTTTGGCAAATTTTGGCTAAAACACCCAAACAAATAATCTTCTGCACCAACCAGCCTTACAACTATCATGCTCCCCCTTAATAGTTGTAATTAGCAAGGAACTACAATACACTACTCTTTCCTTAGAGTAGCAACATATAATATCACTTTACTCCCCCTTGGTTTAGTCAAAAATTGACAAAAATTGAAGTAAGTGTACCTAAATCAACCAGAGCCAAACTCACCCACTAAATCAAAAGCATCATGTTTCAATGCAAGATTCAGTTGTTCTCCAGTTATCTCACAATCTCCCAAGAGATTCACAGGTTGCTTCATCCAACCAATATGAAGACTACACCACTGCAGCAACACCACATCTCCTTGAGAATTCATATATGCCTTACCATTTCCACATAAATCCTCTTGCATATCTCAGAAGGGAACAACAATAGCAGCTTCATAGATCACTACAATCCCTAAACTCTCATGCAGCTTCCTCAGAGACACAATGTTTAGACACCCTGTCTGACATTACAAAAATTATTCTTAAGCACCTTAAGAAATAATTCTTTCATCCAACATCTTGCTTTATAAGTCAGACTGTAAGCACCAAGGCATATACTACCTCTTCTCTTATCCAAATCCTTCATCATGATGAGAAACAATCCTCTACAGTAAGAACTCCACATAGATTTATCCTCTGAACATAGTCATTGGATCTTGAGTTCTTGCCTTGTCTGAAGCTACACCTTCAGAAGTTATACTTTTGACATCACCAATTAAAGGATAATCAATTAACTACTTGCCATAAGTAACAATTGATTTTAAATCCCCAATTCGAGACACAAAAATTCTGCAGAACACAAGCTTGTCTGAGAGTCACACCCCTTGCATACAGCTCCATATTAGCACATGTACACAACTCCTCCTGTCATGCATACTCAGTACTACCCCTGAAAGAGAGAATCCAAACATATGAAGACTTTCTTCAACATCTTCATACTGCAGCTTTACATTCCTACAATCCATACTGGAACAGATAGCAGAAGAGTTGCAGAATAACTATCTGGAAGATCTCCAAGGTGTCAGGGTAAAGGTCCTTCCATCTGCACAGGATCAGAGGTGATGATGTCTTGATCTTTATCTTCACTAGACACACTTGGATAGAGGCCTACAAACTTGACTGGATCCATGACATCCTAAGGACAGAACCAAAAGGAAGGCACTTGTCATGTTCACCATGAGCTTGGAGCAGTAACCCAATGTCAAAACAACTTGTCTAACATTCTATCTTCATAAAATCCCAAACTGTTTGAAACCACAAACAATCTTGGTACATAACTGCACTTTTGCAGCAACACATCCTAGATAGAAGTATAGCTCCCCATATCAAGGGTAACCAGTGCACATGAATGGAAAACATAAGACGCGTCTTCATGTCTTCAAGAAATCATTCTCTGTTCAACACACATGTTAAACGCATTCACCATAAGCAAATAGTACACCCATCAACCAAAAGCTCCCCCCTATCTTTCACAAAAGATGATCCAAGATCATTATATCTCAAGACCAACTCCCTGCTCATACAGTGAGAGGGTATCAAACTGCTCCACTTCATTCCAGAGCCTAAGATGGATCTCCCACACTCCAAGACATTATATACCTCATCATTCTCCTGCATGATGGGTTAGAACACTTCTGAGTCGCCTAGTGACTTGATCACTTCCATATGCCACATCAGGATGCAATCAGCCAATGATCCACTCCAGTCTTGTATAATTTCTTCACATCATCCTCCAAGACAGTCCTTTTACCTCATCATTCTCCCGTATGACAAGATAGAGTACTTCTTAGTCAAGATGTGAATCACAAGTTCCACAACAGATCTTCACAAACCAAATGGTTCATACAATCCCATGGTTCTTTATGTGCCCATACTGGACTTACTACTGCCTAGTAATCCAACTGAAGATCTTCAGAGAACACAACTCCACCAGCTAGATCAAATACATCTCTAAAAGATGGTAATCTTCTATACACAGCTTAGGGCTTCTACCACAAGCTCCAATATATGAACAAAAATAGATCCTCCTTTGGTCTTCAACCAACTACCCTTCTGCATAAGAGTAATTAGTTCCAAGCATGAACAGCCCCAGAACCTTTTGTGGTCTTCAAATGACTACCCTTCTGCAAAAGAATAGTTTTTTAAAGGTACACTGCTTAAATAACCAAATGCCATTGTTTGGTTATTCAGCATCTTTCAGAGCTCTAGAGAATCTGCTACTCCACCAGGCCACTTTGATATTCAAGTCACAAATTCTACTTGCTCCAAAGCAAGGCATCTACTCCTTTACACAGCTCCCGCAAACTGCATGAGATGAAGCATTAATTCCACTCATACATGAGAAGATCAACTCATATTTCATCAATGAAGGCCTTGAAGTTACTGCTTGATGTCACTACATCGGATACGACATCATGCTGGAGAGTTCAGGCTTTTATTCTGCCACTTGGAAGATCCTCATCACTCTATCAGAACAAGAGTACATAGACTTATATCAAGTTGGAGTAGACAACCTCTATTCTGCTTTGTTGTACCTTGAAGTGCATTTGCTTTAGGAACTCTTCTTTAGAGAAACCAATCATGTCAAAGCTTGATTCTTCAGAGAGGAAGAAAAAAATCTTTACACAAGGAATCCCACTTTCCTTAAGTAGAAACTTCTTCAAAAAAATCAGAGATAATTTCCACTTATCCTTTACCTCCAAGATGAGCAAGTTTACATGCTCCTATGCACTTAGATCAGAATTAAACTGACCCAAACAGTGCAATCACAACACCATATTCTAGACAAGTTTCTTGCCAGGAAACTTTCTAGATAAATATGAGATGCTTCTAGTAGAGACTAGAACACACCTGCTGCACTCCAATAAGCTGATTCAAGAGAACTGTCTTCATATCCACTTCCATCAGCACTACATTCTAGTCTTAGTTTCTTGCCATGAAACTTACTATAATAAAGTCAGATCCTACCACACATGCGTATGGTACCTGTGATTCACTCCTTGAATCAACATAATTCTGCACAATCTCTGCTGATGGAATGTCTCAACATCTAGTTGAACATCAGATCCTTGAAGTAGACAGAGCAGTTTTGGGGCCTGATGCTTGAGCAAATAACTGATGAGACAACTTGATCATCAACTAAGGATAATTCATTAAATATTTGAGAATATCTCAAATAGCAATGAATCTTAAATCTTTGTAATAGATCCTTCTCTGAACTTTATGGATAATCAATTAAATACGTGTGTAGTCCACAAATAGCAATTGATCTTAAATCCACACAACTTCAGGAATACCAAGGCTGACACCCTTGACTCAACCTGCCTATGACTTCCTCTGTTGAAAGATCCTTTGCAGTTCATGAGTGGTGAAAATAAATCACCTCCCACTATCCTTTCTAAAACAGCCTTTGTAATACATAGCAGAACAACCCAAGCACATAGCTACAAACACCATTTGTCAACCATCCATACAACTGCCACAACCATGCATCAAACTGCATATAGGCCAATCTTCTCTCAGGGCTACCAGAGTCCTTTCATCAGAAAACCTAGGGGACCCTAATAAGTCTTCTGAAATCTATCTTGAGCTATCTCACGCTTTACACCAGAAAACCAACATGCCTGCTGTGCACGTCAGCTACCTGATGTCATACGCTTGATGTTATGACACTCAGCATGACTTCCACTCTTCTGCAGATTCTTCTTTACACCAGTCCTGGCTTCACCCAATCTTCTGCAGAATAACAGTAGAAACAAGTATATTAAAGTTTTCCTAAAATGTCTCCAAGATCCTTTTATGAATACCACTACAATTTGTACTTGTTCCTAATAAATCTCCTTGACATACTTACTGATGAGGTATATCCATCATGGTCTCATTAATACAAACTAACTTTGTGAAGAGATATACACTAGCAGCTCCTTCTGATGTCATACAGCGATGTCTAGACATTGGCAATGACATCCTGCTTAAAACACATGACAGCAGTACTGTCATCAGCTCCTGATGTACCAGACAGTGATGTCATGACATTGGTAATGACATCAGTGCAAGATCATGTTTTACCAAAATTTAGCCAATCATAGACTCATGGTACTAACATTATCTATGCTCTCTTTAGCAATTCGGTGCATCAACACCAAGGAGCTTCTCCGACAAGTCATATTCTCCAGCGGTTTCACTTGTTCGAAGATGTTCAATTCAAGCACATTTTTAGAAAGGCTAATTTGTGTGCCGACTATTTTGCTAAGTTGTCTATGAATAGTAATGGTGATTGTGTTTGGTTAGATTCTTGTCCGGTAGGATTAAGAAATGTCTTTAATTTAAATTGATTTATTGTATCTGTTAAGCATGTAGCCACTACTACATAAATGATTTTTAGCAGTGCATGAAAAGACAGCGCTTTTTGAAAAAGCGCTGCTAAAGAGTCAGGAAAAAAAAGAAAAAAAAAAGTAAACTTTAGACAGCGCTTTTAGAAAATTGCTGCTAAAGGTGGTGGTTATTGTTAACAATAGAAAGCGCTTTATAAAAAGCACTGCTACAAGTAGGCCCTATGAAAGCGCTTTTAGAAAGCGCTGTTATAGGGTCACCTACGAGAGCACTTTCAGAAAGCGCTGCTAAAGGGGTCATTCTAAGAAAGCGCTTTTACAAAAGCGTTGCTATAGGTCCTACCTTAGCAGACCTTAGAGAGCACTTTTATAAAGCGGTGCTAAAGGCTATGCAAAAGCGCTGTTGTAGGATTAAGTGGCATAAATTAAAAAAAAAAACCAGAAAATTCATAAACAGAAACAGTCATGGTTTTTGGCATTCTTACGCTCGCAACCCATAAAAAAATAACCCAGCAAATGCCTACGTCCATTACTTCTGGCCGACCACCTCCGTCCGTCGCCGTCTTCCATTTCTTTCCTCGCCGTCTTCCATTTTCGCCTCCGTCCGTCCGTTTTGACGGTCTGTCTTCGTCCTCCACCCATTCTGTACGAAATATATAGGTTTGCTTCGAACCAATCTCGCAATGTTGTTATTTGTTTCATAATGTTAGCTTTCTATGCACATCAATGGTGAAAAATGGTTGTTAACATTTTCACAGTTTCTTATTACATTTTATTTCTATATAGCAGTTGTAAAGCTGTTTTGCATATTCCATCTCAGTTTCTTATTACATTTTATTTCTATATCAGACTTCGACTTTCATTCACACTACATTGTTACATTTTGTTTCAGTTTTGACTAATACAAGTGTTAAGTAGTTTGTTTCGGTTTTGATACAAGATTAACATTTTGTTTAGGTTTGATATTGTTTCCACTATTTTGATACAACTTTGGACATCTTGTATTTGCTGCTTTTATTTTGATGCAAGTTGAGCATATAGTTTTTTGCTTTGATTCAGTGTTGAATATGTCCAATGCCATGCCATGTAGAAATTTGTTAAAGAGTTAACAAAGTTAGAAATTCTAGTAAAGTTAGTTGTTAGGATGCAATTAAATTGAATTAGAGGTTAGTGAAGTATTAGTTGTGAAAATGGAATGTTGTTGTTGTTAGTGTTGTTGTTGATGTTAAAATGGAATGTTGTTGTTGATGTTAAAATGGAATGTTGTTGTTAGTGTTGTTATTGATGGAAAAAAATAATGTTAATGTTGTTGTTGTTAGTGTTGATTCTAATGATATTGTTGTTGATATTATTGATGGAAACAAATGAATTAATTTCGTATATATGTTAATGTTATTGTTGTTGATGAAAACTTGAATTAAAGTAAATGAATTAAAGTAAATGAATTATTGTTGTTGATGTTATTGATGTTATTGTTGTTGATGAAAGTAAATGAATTATTTATGTCTGTTAATTTTGATCGTTTCCAAGAATTATTTAATGTTGATGATGTTATTAATTTTGTATATTATAGGAGTTACCTGTGTAGAGCAAGATTGTGATCGTTTCTAAGAATTCTACTGTGTAGTTCTAGAAGTTAGTGATTTCTCTACAGGTGCTACAGGTATTCGTTGCTTTTGTTTAGCTTTCTTAGTTTAGTTTAGCCTACTTAATTAGTATGGATAAAAATGGATGTCTTCTAATCGGTTGTCAAAAGAGTACGAGAATGGGGTATCAAAATTCATTATGTTTGCTATTGAACACGCCAAAGACCCCAGTAGGATCACATGTCCATGCTTAGGTTGCTGTTATGGGCGTCAGATTGACGCAGTTCAAATGGAACCTCATTTAATGAGACATGGAATTGATCGAAGTTATATATATTGGACATTACATGGTGAGATAAGTAACAAGAATGTCGAACCGGGGGATAATACGACTGATAACACGAAATCATATAGATATTTTCATGCATAATTCAACTAAAGTCTAACCGTTTTCGATCCGATTTCAGGTTATTTCCGTGTATTTGTCTGATGTTTTGCAGGTATTCAACGATCACGTCTAAACAAGGCAACATGAAGAAAAGAAGCAATCTCAGATGAAATATGGACGAAAAAAGAGTGAAAACACAATGAAAAGCGCAGCAAGCTGTTTTTGCTGATGTGACGACCGTCACAGCTTCATGACGACCGTCACACCTTGTGACGACCGTCATGCAGGCAAAAACGCCCCACTCAGATTACACGTCAAAGAATCAGTTCCAATTCCCACAGAGTGGACCACTACTCCCTAAATTATCTGCCTCAAGGTCCATCATCTTCAGAGATAACCGTTGGGACTCCACTTCTATAAAAAAGGAAGCAGGGGACTTCAGAAAGGGTGCTGCATTCATACCACGAAGTGCTGTCGAATTTACTTTCCAGAGCATTATTTTCCAGTTTTATTCTCATTTGTTTCTCTTTACCTTTCCTTATTCCCATTTCCGCTCTTCTGTAATTTCTGTTGTACTGTACGATCAAATTGGCACTAAAGACCAGAATCCTGCCAACATCTGTGGAGGATCTGCCCAAAGGCCAATTGGCATATTTACAGGTTTTCATTTTGATCGACTTCAGTTTTATTATAATGCAAATTATTATTTATTATTCTTATTTATATTTTACCTTTCCCAAATCCATGTCTAGCTAAACTTAGGTAATCGATATGTAGTAATAATTCGAATGGGATTTGATAACCACTGGTTGGAAAACTTTCTTTTCACAAAAGTAATCTATGGTCTGAGTGTTTAAAATTGATTCACGGAATAAACTTCGTCGCGAAAGCGAGAACTTATTTAAAAGTAGTTTTGCCACGAAAGTGGGAAATTAATTAAGATACGAACCAACAAGCGAAAGCTGCGGTAAGGTCAGATAGTAAACACTAGGCATTTGTTTTAATAACAGCGAAAGCACTTTAAAATGAATTAGAACTTAGAGATTTCCAAAAAATAATTTTAACCCTGAACGGGATCCGAAAGTGTACGTTTGGCCCTTAGGATTATGATTAGCGTCAATAACCATCGTGAGGCGAGAGTTTTCAAATCTCCATTTTCTGCTTGAATAAACTTTGAAAATTATTTCATACACCATAACTTATCAAATCCCTGAAGAACACAATTACTACGTATCGATTTAATTAATTATAATCTAAATAGTAATCTTAGTTCCCTCTTAGTGACAATCTTATTCCCTTAAACATATTCTACCTAGCTAAACATAATAACTCCCGAGAACACTAGTTTGATTACAAGTCCTTGTGGGATCGATATCTATTATTACTACGCGATAGACTGTGCACTTGCAGTTAGTTGTATTAGACATAGAAAGTCGCGATCAAGTTTTTGGCGCCGTTGCCGGGGACCCGTTTAGTCAATAGTGTAACCTTCTGTTACGCCGTATAGACTAGGTTAACAATTTTCATTTTTCCTTTACTAGTTCTGTCGATTGTATGCCAAGAAATCGCCCGCAAAGCGATATCGTAAAACCTTCAGTCGTAGAACTAGAACGCTTCTTACATTTAAGAAGTAGAATCATTGAGTACCAACTCAAACAACTCAAACATAACACTCCCGAACCTCTCACTCCCATTCCCAAATCAGAAGAAGAAGAACCAGAGATGGCTGAAGGACCTCCGAACAAACCGCTGAAGGAATACGCTACACCATCTCAAATGGAGCCTAGAAGTAGCATTGCTGCCCCAACTATAACCCGAAATGATTTTGAGCTGAAACCGTCATTGCTGTCGGCTGTACAACAAAACCAATTCTCAAGAAACGCAACTGAGGATCCGAACGAACATCTAACGAAGTTTGTACAATACGCAGACACAGTGAAAGCAAATGGAGTAACTCCAGACGCGATAAGACTTCGTCTTTTCCCATTCTCTCTTAGAGACAGAGCATGGACATGGTTACAATCGTTACCATCCAACTCCGTTACGACGTGGGAGCAATTGAAGAATGTCTTCTTAGCGAGATATTTTCCGCCAAGCAAAACTGCTATGCTTAGAGCTCAAATCAACGAATTTCGACAGAAAGATACTGAATCTCTTTACGAAGCATGGGAACGATTCAAAGATATGATGAGAACATGTCCTCACCACGGTCTAGAAGACTGGGTGACAATCCATACCTTCTATAATGGGCTTCTATACAATACTAGATTGACAATAGACGCTGCCGCGGGCGGTGCACTTATGGATAAGCCATACGATGAAGCCTATCAATTAATAGAAAACATGTCACAAAACCATTTCCAATGGGGAGGTGAACGCACTCCAACTGAGAAAACCACATCGAAAGGTGGGATGTACGAAATCAGCAGCCTTGAAAAGTTCAATGCTAAAGTAGATGCTCTAGCACAGAAAATCGATAGTCTGACCGTTAACCCCACTGCAACTGTCGCTGCAGTAACTCCAAATTGCGAGTTATGCGGAAGCACCACTCATAATGCACCCGAATGCCCATTGCTAGCCGGAATCCCGCCAGACCAGGTAAATTATGCTCAAGGAAATCCCTACGCAAATACCTACAACCCAGGTTGGCGAAATCATCCAAACTTTTCTTACAAAAGCGAAAATGCATTGCAAATGCCTACTGCTCCGCCAGGATATCAGAAACCAGCTGCTCAGAATGCACCTAGGAAATCTAACCTCGAATTGATGATGGAAAAGTTCATAGCAACTCAAGCTCAAACAAACAAAGAATTCCTGAATCAAAACATACACACTAGCGAGTAAATTAAACAGTTGACAGGAAAAGTAGACGCTCTAGCCACCCACAACAAAATGTTAGAAACACAGATATCACAAGTGGCTCAACAACAAGCCTCTGCTGCCGCACCTGCCGACACATTTCCTGGACAACCCGAACAGAATCCAAAAGGCCAAGAAAATGCTGTAATACTAAGAAGTGGAAAAGAATTGGACGAACCGATCGATCCGAGGACCGAAAACTCAGCCATGCAACAAAAACCAACTGAACAAGCAGAAAAGGAATCCGAGTTAGAGAAGAAGGAGGACAACGAGAAGGAGGATACCGCAAGTGAAAAAACTCAAGCACCTCCAGTGCCATATAAACCACCTATCCCTTATCCGCAAAGACTAATAAACTCCAAAACTTCAGGACAGTTTAAGAAATTTGTAGAGCTCCTTAAACAGTTGAATATTACTATTCCTTTTACAGAAGCGATAACTCAAATGCCGTCATACGCTAAATTTCTCAAAGAAATCCTCTCGAATAAGAGAAAGATCGAGGATAACGAAACAGTTACACTTACTGCAGAGTGTAGCGCTATTATTCAAAACCGCATGCCTCCTAAATTAAAAGACCCAGGTAGTTTCTCCATACCCTGCATCATAGGAAAGTTCGTAATAGACAAAGCTCTATGCGATTTAGGAGCCAGTATCAGTGTTATGCCCTTATCTATATGCAAAAAGCTGAATATGAGAGACCTCAGACCAACCAAAATATCCGTACAATTAGCTGACAGATCAGTGAAATACCCAGTCGGAATACTGGAAAACGTTCCAGTACGCATAGGACAATTCTACATTCCAACCGACTTCATAATCATGGACATCAAGGAGGACACTGTACCCCCAATTATCCTAGGAAGACCATTCCTAGCTACAGCCGGAGCGATTATAGACGTGAAGAAAGGAAGGCTAACATTCGAAGTAGGAGAAGAAAAGATAGAGTTCATTCTCACCAAGTTCTTACAAGCACCAGCAATAGACGACACCTGCTATTTAGTAGACGAAATCGACGAATGCATAAGAGAACTTGAAAATAAAGAGACCACATATTCAGAAATAATAAAGATTCAAATACCCGATATTTTTGAAGACGATAATTGGCGTAAACCGTACAAAGACGACAGCCTAAGCGAAAGCTTAGCACTGACCCCAAACCATATGCCAGGTCCGAAGAACCCGTCTTTAGAACTCAAAACACTACCCAAAAACCTTAGATATGAATTTCTAGACGATGAACTAAAAAGACCAGTGATAGTCAACGCCGACTTAGGACAACCAGAAACCGAAAAGTTATTAGAAGTCCTAAAGAAGTACCCCACCGCGTTAGGCTATAACATAAGCGATCTAAAAGGTATAAGCCCTTCAATCTGTATGCATCGAATTACAATAGAGGAAGACTCTAAAACCTCTCGAGAGCATCAGAGAAGACTGAACCCCATCCTGAGCACTGTAGTCAGAGATGAAGTAAAGAAATTGCTAGATGCAGGAATCATCTATCCGATCTCCGATAGTGAATGGGTTAGCCCAGTTCACGTCGTACCAAAGAAAGGAGGAGTCACAGTAGTTAAAAACGAAAAAGGCGAATCAATAACAAAAAGAGTCGTGACTGGAAGCAGGATGTGCATTGACTATAGAAAGCTTAACAAGGCTACGCGCAAAGATCACTTCCCGCTACCCTTCATAGACCAAATGTTGGAAAGACTAGCCAAACATTCATATTTCTGCTATCTAGATGGTTACTCAGGATTCTTCCAAATTCCCATCCATCCTGATGACCAAGAAAAGACTACATTCACCTGTCCTTATGGTACTTTTGCTTACCGCCGAATGTCGTTCGGACTCTGTAACGCTCCAGCAACCTTCCAAAGATGCATGATGGCAATCTTTGCAGATTTCATAGACGACATTATGGAAGTGTTTATGGACGATTTCTCGGTATGTGGACAAAGTTTCGAAGGATGCCTGCAAAACTTAGAAATGGTACTAGAACGTTGTGTAAAAGTAAACCTCGTCCTAAATTGGGAGAAATGCCATTTTATGGTCCGACAAGGAATAGTTCTAGGACATGTCATATCAGATAGAGGGATTGAGGTAGACAAAGCTAAAATAGAGATTATAAAAGATCTCCAACCTCCAAAATCCGTACGAGAAATACGGAGTTTTCTAGGACATGCCGGTTTCTACAGAAGATTTATAAAAGATTTTTCGAAAATCACAAAACCTCTGACCGGCCTGTTGATGAAAGATGCTGAGTTCGTCTTCGACGACGACTGTTTAAAAGCATTTGAAACATTTAAATCAGCCCTTATCACCGCACCAATCATGCAACCACCCGATTGGAGACTACCGTTTGAAATTATGTGCGACGCGAGTGATTACGCTGTAGGCGCAGTTCTAGGACAAAGGAAGGACAAGAAACTCCATGCTATCTACTATGCCAGTAGAACCTTAGATCCTGCCCAAATGAACTACGCTACCACAGAAAAGGAACTTCTAGCAGTTATATTTGCGCTTGATAAATTTCGTTCTTACTTAGTAGGAGCAAAAATTATCATATAGACAGACCACGCTGCCATAAGGTACCTAATAAGCAAAAAGGATGCCAAACCAAGACTATTGAGATGGATCCTGTTATTACAAGAGTTTGACTTAGAAATCAAAGATAAGAAAGGAACCGAGAACGTTGTTGCGGATCACTTATCCCGAATAGAAGGCATCAAACATGAACCAGTACCGATAAATGACGATTTCCCGTACGAACGTCTGATAGCCAAATTAGAAAGTGACACACCCAATTCAATCTCGGAAGATCCAGAATTCGAAAAAGCCGTAGAAGCCGTCTATGCCCAAGTCACGTTACCTTGGTATGCTGACATCGTTAATTACCTCGCTGCGGGCGTGCTTCCACCGGGTCTTACTTATCAGCAAAAGAAGAAATTCTTCCACGATCTAAAACACTATTATTGGGACGAACCTCTACTCTTCAAGAGAGGGGCCGACAACATATATCGTCGCTGTGTCCCAGAGGAAGAAATAGAAAATATCATTTCCCAATGCCACTCAGCACCATACGGTGGTCATGCTAGTACATCCAAGACGTGCGCTAAGATTCTCCAAGCCGGCTTATTCTGGCCTAATCTCTGGAAAGACGTTCACATCACTGTGCAAAAGTGCGATCGATGCCAACGAACTGGCAACATCTCACGACGCGATGAAATGCCTTAGAAAGGAATCTTAGAGGTAGAAATCTTCGACGTCTGGGGAATAGATTTCATGGGACCATTCCCACCCTCTTTTGGTAATAACTACATACTCGTCGCTGTCGATTACGTGTCTAAATGGATAGAAGCCATAGCTGCTCCAACAAACGACGCACAAGTAGTAATCAAACTCTTCAAAAACACAATCTTTCCTAGATTCGGTGTACCGAGACTCGTCATTAGTGACGGAGGATCTCACTTCATATCACGAATATTCGATAAACTTCTCTCTAGATATGGAGTCCGGCACCGAGTAGCTACGCCTTATCATCCGCAAACTAGCGGACAAGTAGAGGTCTCGAACAGAGAAATAAAACAGATCTTGGAAAAGACCGTCGCTACCTCAAGAAAAGATTGGTCGTCAAAGCTACAAGAGGCTTTATGGGCTTATAGGACCGCATTTAAGACACCAATAGGTACTACCTCCTATAAATTAGTTTACGGTAAATCCTGCCATCTCCCTGTAGAGTTAGAGCATAAGGCCTTCTGGGCCATTAAGACACTCAACTTCAACTACACCGAGGCAGGAGAAAAGCGAATCTTGAACTTACACGAGTTGGAAGAACTTCGATTAGACGCTTACGAAAATGCCCGTATCTACAAAGAACGAACTAAAAAGTGGCATGATAAACGTTCAATCAGGAAACAATTCAGTGTGGGAGACATCGTATTGCTCTTTAATTCACGATTAAAACTCTTCCCAGGTAAACTAAAATCTAGGTGGTCTGGACCCTATGAAGTGACTAAAGTACTTCAGAGTGGAGCTGTTGAAATTACCGATAAGACAAATGCACCATTTATCGTAAACGGGCAACGTCTAAAACATTACAATAAGAACGACAACAATCCTCAAGTAAGCAATATAACATTGCTTGAGCTTCCAGCTCAGACACCCGAATAGCTTCTCACCAAGCTATCGTCAGGCTTTAGACGTTAAAAACAGCGCTTACTGGGAGGCAACCCAAATTTCCCTCGTTATTGCATTTCATTTTTCCTAAAAATTCTACTTTGAAAAATCCAACAAAAATTCTAAAATTACTACTACTTTCTACTTTCGTTCATTTTCGTACTTTTATTCTTATTTTATTTTCTCTCTTTTGTCTTTTGTTTCTACCGCTTTTCGTTTCTAAAAATCCTGACTTCAATTTCTTGTTTCAAACTTTTCAGGATTTTTAAAGTCTTCAAAACATTCCTTCTGTTTTCTCCGAATTACCTGCGAATATGGCCGAGTACGACTTCACAAAGGTTCACTTTCGAGGACTCGCTCAAAAGGCAAGATTTGCAGCACTGACCGAAAGAGAATTCGCCTTAACGCTGTATTATGATAAGGCTACTATGGATAAACTAGGGATCACAGATAGCATTCAATACCTGTTCAATCAACTGGGTTGGGAGAACACTGCTCTAAAAACACGTTTCGCTACCTACAAGGATCTTACCTATGAATTCCTTAGTTCTTTCAGATACACACCCAACTATGGCTTTGGATCCAACAAAGAGTTGATTACCTTCCGATTGTTTGGAATGGACCAAACCCATAGCCGGATGTCACTAGCTAACCTCCTAGGATTCCCTAGCGGACCGCATGTGTTCATCAGTGCAGAAGATGACGATATTGATTTTGAACTCGATCAATTCTGGGGTAGAATCACAGGCGACTATCACCCTGAACCAGACAGAATGCACAATGATGACATACACAACCCAGCCTTCAGATACTTCCATAAGACACTAGCTCACACCTTGTTTGGAAAAGAAGAAAATATTACTGCAGTATCTAAGGAGGAGTTATTCATCATGTTCTGTGCTTCTCAGGGACGGACAGTAAATACAGTGCCTTTCATGATGAGATCTTTCAAACGCCTCACGCTGGAACCTCAGACACCTATTTTTATAGGAGGACTAGTAACAATGATTGCCCACGAGCTTGGCCTTAGATTCCACTTAAATGCCAGCACTCGTTTTGGCACCATCCGACCCATGAACATACAATTCTGCTTTAACAGGCGCATTTTAGGAACTATGGGACCTGGACCGTATGAGTACCTTATTAACGAAAAACCAGTACAGCTATTCACACTGCCTGATCATCTGATGACAAGCATCCACAACAAGGATAACTGGCTCTACGAATTGGATGAGCCTATGGGACCTCCTTCACCACAGTCAACACCACAGAACTATATGTATGACAGTGACCACATCTCTGAGGCATACGACTATATGTACTATGAGGACGCTGCATCTGAAACTGAAGTAGACCCTACGACTCCTCCACACTACAATACTTATCCTGAGCCTATCCCTGAGGAGACCACCGACAAAATGGATACCGTGTTACTCAGATTGGACGACGTTGATAAAGCTCTGACTAATGTAAAAGCTGATATCGCAGGCATGCACAGCGAACTGGTAGGCTTCATGGATCTAGTCTGCGACCAACTCGACTACTATTCACAGAAATTCGATGAGTTGAAGGCACGAAAAGATTAGTTATTAGTTCTTAGTAGTAGTTTCAGTTTAGTTTAGTCTAGTTTAGTTTCATTTAATCATTTGGATATTTCATATTGTTAGTTTTCTTTATGTACTACATACAATTGTTTCAATTTTATGTTATTTCAATTCTAGTTTTTATTTAACTATTCTGTTTTCGCATTATTTGTTGTTTGTTGGCTGTTATATTACATCACCGTATCAATACTAAGCCTTAAAGTCACTACGAGTACGCCCTCAGAGCAAAATTCTGCGTTCTGCAGATTTTGCTGCTGTGACGACCGTCACAACCACATGACGAGCGTCACGCGGGTGACGACCGTCACACCTATGTGACGACCGTCACGCAGTCAGAAACTGATATCTGATAAAACAGGGTTCGTGTTCTCTTCCACTCCCCCCATTATCACTTTCAATCATCCTAACTCCTACCCACTACAAATTTTCGTCCTCCCCACATTGAACTATAAACTTCAACTCCAAATTCAACCTCCAAACCACCGTTCTGTCATTTTTCCCTCTCTGCAGAAAAACCCCAAACCTCAGAAACCTCTCCATCTTCCAACAATGGCAAGGACTGCAGAAACCCCAGATGTCAGCAACATTACCTTCAGTGAAGGAGACTTAGGCGAAAGACAACGAGCAAACTACATTGCATTTCATCAGAGGTCGCTCCAGCCGACTCATTATCCGCACCTTCCATCGCTTACGGAGCTCAGACTCCTTGAAGGTGTAACCTGGATGCTTCAAAGAGCAGGCATCTGGAACCTCTGCACCAACCCACAGCCAACATACGAACAACTCACTCTTGAGTTCTTGAGTTCGTTCACTTACGTCACAAGCAGCGGGGAACTTAACCAGCATTCAGGTGCCGCTTGCTTCCGGATGTTTGGCGTCAACTACCAGATGCACCAAAACCAGATTGCCGGAATTCTACAGCTACCTCGCGGCGACGACGCTCATCGCCGCATCACCGATCTGTTCCAGCACGAAGCCTTCGCGCTGTGGTATCAGTTGACCGACCTCAATGCCGATGGTTGGGACTCCCTGCACGCCACTCATATCCATAACCCAACCATCAGGTACTTTCACAGAGCGTTGAGTAACACTATCTTCTCCAGAGACAGCAACCACAAAGTGAACTCCAAGGAGCTCTTCTTTCTTCATTGCGTCTTCAACAATGAACCTGTCAACGCTGCCCCGTTTCTACTGGCCCATATTCAGGCCAACTGCAACCGTGGCTCGAAGCCATTCTACTTTGGCGGGATTGTCACGGCTATTGCACTTGGGCTGAACCTTGGCGACCGCCTCCAGCACCTCCATTCCATCCCCTCGGTGTTCCTTGACACCGACCACTGCAGAGCCTCTCATCTCATCCGCTCCCGACCTGACGGCAAATACCATCCGGTTGTGCGTGGCAAGACCGTCCGAAGCATCATCCTTCCGTCCCGCACCCGCATCCATCCAGAGGACCGTACCAACTGGTTGTTCGACCTCACTGCCCCTCCTGCTGCCGCTGTTCCCACTCAGGACCACACTCACGGTTCCGACGATGAAATCCAAGCTGAGTTGGACAGGTCCGAGCAGCCAGAGGCATCGCAACCTCCCCCTCCCGTAGGTACATCTTCTCACCGCCGCCGCCGCCATCATCCCGTGCCAGACTACACAGAAGAGGACCTCCGCCGCTCCCTAGACCAGCAGGCACAGATTCTCACGATGCTGCAGCAGCAGAATCAGCGAGCTGACCAGTTCGAAGCTTGGCACCGGACTCAAATGCAACAACTTCACACCGGCCAAGCTACGATCACTGAGAGCCTAGCGAATCTGACCTTGCAGGTCGAAGGACTCCGAGACACCGTCTACCACACCGGAGCTATGAGCTATGAAGACAGAGTAGCCCTTGCCAGAGCCAGAGGACGCCAGCGCGGACGTGACAGAGGCCGAGACTAGATTTTCATTTTTTCCTTTATTGTTTACTATATTTCAGTTATTTGTATTTTCATTTTCAGTTGTATCTCCCTCTCGCATGCTTCAAGAATCAGTGAGGACACTGATCGAGATAGTGTGGGAGCGGAGCCCTATTTCCATTCCACTGTACTCTGAATTTCCTTTATTTCCTTTATTTCCATTTCACTGCACTTTGAATTTTCGTAATTTCTATTTTAACACTTTCTATTTCTAGCAAATAAAGCTCGTCTATATATTTTTCACGTCACGCAAACAATCCCCACATTATTCAACGTAAACAAAAACTTTCATTTGTTCCTCAAAAGCAAAAGCATCACGAGAATGCACCTGAGTTCAAAACAAGTTTTGAAACTCCGAGGAAACGACAGTTCTAACAAAACCAGTATCGTTCAGACACCTTAGATCTCTAGTTTATGCGAGTCGGTTTCACCACCTACGTGTACCAAAGTCTCAAGTGTCTACGCAAACCCAATCCCAAGTAGTTTATACTAGCAGTCAGCACCATCCTAAAATCACTTCTAAGCGAGCGACCGATGCAAATAAGTGTATGATCTCCAAAAAGATGAAAAATCATGAAAAGAGAGCTAAAAAGCCCAAGAATATAAGATACGTTTCCTTCTAAGTTAGGTGCTCCTCACCCGAGCATTTAGCCCAATGGCACGAAAAACTCATTGAAAATCAATGACATAAACTTATGATCAATGAAGAAGATCAAAAACAGAAATGAGATCATATTCACTAACAGGTCGACTTGCCATGAAAGTGTACGGACAACGGGCTTAATGTGATTGCGCTAGAACAAACAGGGTGAACTTGCCGCGAGAACCTTGACACCAAGCTACAGTAGCATGACTGAGACCGATTTGCATAAAAAGGAGACCTCCAAGGACTTGTAGTCCAGTGTCGTCATGATACTCGTCTTGTTCCTACCAAGAATCCCGGATTTTCCAAACTCTGCGAACGAAGAAGCTGCCTCGTGCCTGCCGACTTTTCCATGTTTTACTTGAGGACAAGCAAAGATTCAAGCTTAGGGGAGTTTGATAACACGAAATCATATAGATATTTTCATGCATAATTCAACTAAAGTCTAACCGTTTTCGATCCGATTTCGGGTTATTTCCGTGTATTTGTCTGATGTTTTGCAGGTATTCAACGATCACGTCTAAACAAGGCAACATGAAGAAAAGAAGCAATCTCAGATGAAATATGGACGAAAAAGGAGTGAAAACACAATGAAAAGCGCAGCAAGCTGTTTTTGCTGATGTGACGACCGTCACAGCTTCATGACGACCGTCACACGGGTGACGACCGTCACACCTTGTGACGACCGTCATGTAGGCAAAAACGCCCCACTCAGATTACACGTCAAAGAATCAGTTCCAATTCCCACAGAGTGGACCACTACTCCCTAAATTATTTGCCTCAAGGTCCATCATCTTCAGAGATAACCGTTGGGACTCCACTTCTATAAAAAGGGAAGCAGGGGACTTCAGAAAGGGTGTTGCATTCATACCATGAAGTGCTGCCGAATTTACTTTCCAGAGCATTATTTTCCAGTTTTATTCTCATTTGTTTCTCTTTACCTTTCCTTATTCCCATTTCCGCTCTTCTGTAATTTCTGTTGTACTGTACGATCAAATTGGCACTAAAGACCAGAATCCTGCCAACATCTGTGGAGGATCTGCCCAAAGGCCAATTGGCATATTTACAGGTTTTCATTTTGATCGACTTCAGTTTTATTATAATGCAAATTATTATTTATTATTCTTATTTATATTTTACCTTTCCCAAATCCATGTCTAGCTAAACTTAGGTAATCGATATGTAGTAATAATTCGAATGGGATTTGATAACCACTGGTTGGAAAACTTTCTTTTCACAAAAGTAATTGTTGCGGTGGAAATAGGATCACAAACTATTAATGAGTTTGAATCACAATTCAGTTCACAACCGCTCTTTGATTTATCCGAAGGAAAAGGTCAAAAGAGGGAAAACCTATTTTTGCATCGTAAACACAATGCGGGGAAAGATCTAGGGTTCGGGGGTTGGTTAAATTTAGGGAAGGTATTAGCACCCTAAACTTCTGTAGTACTCTACAGGAACCTTTTGTTCAATGCTTACTACTTGCTTTATTTATTTGCTTAAGGTATATGTACAAAGGATTAAAAGTGAGAAAAGAGACCTAAGGGGTTAATTCTAAGTTTACTCGGCAAGACATCGCATCTTGTGCCTACGTATCCTTACGGGAGTGGAATCAGAGTAATCGTAGTTCCCCTCAAAAGGGAGGTTAGAGACTTCTTGACTGTGGTCAAGGTCTCAAGGGGAATAAACGCATCTTAAGGACACGCTTACATGGAGTGTAGAAACTCCAAATCTCTACGTTGAATTGTTAAGTTGTAATTAGGGTTAAATTAGGGATTCCACGGCGGGAAACCCTAAAATGAGCGCGGCGGCTCTTTGACCTAATGCTAGGGGTAATTTTGTAATTTTTGCCTGCGGCGAGACATTTGTGAAAATTTAGGGTTTGTGAGGTTGTAAGGGTTTGAAGTTGAGGACTATTGGCGCGGCGGCCAAACGGCTAGACCTAATTCCTTCGGAGGAGTGAAATTATTGGTAAAGACGCGATAAACATACAATGGCAGAACATAAAGTGCGGAAAGATAAATGCGACAACTGTCTCGCAAAATTACATCCCATAAGCAGTTACAAATATGATAATTGAATATTTAAACTGAAAATAAAATCAATTGAACTTAGTCAGCTGCAGAAAACCAAAACAAACCGTGATTGTTATTATACGGGGTTAGACAAAAAATTAGACGGGAATGTTAGGAATTTAAGTAGAAAATTATAATTAACGAAACAAGAAAAAAAGTTAGAAATTTGGATCTTAAAAATGAGGATGTTAGCGAAAAATTAATAAACAATGAAAATTAATATGCAAAGAAGATGGCGATAATATACAAGTGATAATGGAATATGAAATAGCAACGATGATGTCAGATTATGTACAAATATAAAAATAAATACAAAAATAAATAAATAAATATTAGTGAACAGGTTCATGGATAATCAAGAATACTGTTAGGAATGAAGGATGAAAATTGGAATTGACAATAATTAGAAGTTAAGTGATGAACGTTTTGAGACGATGAGAATTTAGGTAATAAGAAAAGAGTTAGAATGGAATTAGGTTTTTTTTTGTGAGATTTGAAAAAGTTAGAGTTTTTAATGTGATTAAGAAAAAGAAAATAGATTAAAAGTTAGAATTAAAAGTTAGCAAAAAATTAGAACTTCGAAATTTGGTTCTTAAAAAAAAAGGTTAGAAAATAAAAATAAAAGTTTGAAAATAAAAGAGAAAAGGTTAGAATTTTAATAAAAAAAGAGTTAGTATTAAAAGTTAAAAAGTGAGTTAGAACTTTGAATTTTAAAAAAAGTTTCTTGAAATTTTAACATAAAAGTTATGAATTTTTATATTAAAAAAAAAGAAATATTAACTAAGAACAGTTAGAGTTTTAATTTAAAAAGAGTTAGAATGTTAGAATTTTAATTAAGAAAAAATGGTAGAAATTTTGAAAAAAGATATAAAAAAGATTAGAAATTAAAAAAAAGAAGAGTTAGTTACTTTTGATGAAGACTGTAAGAGTTTTTGATGTTTGTCGATCCCCCGTTTTGTTGCTCCTGAGGGTCCTTTTATACTTGAATTTTTTAAATCTTTTTCAATCTCAGATTTGATTTGAATATCTCAATCTTTTTCAATCTCTGATTTGATTTGAATGAATTTTTATGATGATTTCAGATTTGATTCAATGATGGTGATGTTGATATTTAGATCTGATTTTCTTATGATGATGATATGATCTGATTGATTTGATTTTGCTCCATCTGTGATTTATTGTGATTGGATTTGATAAAAAAAAGTGTTGGGATTTAAATTTAAAAATGTTAGCAAAGAAAGTTAGAGTTTCAAGTTAAATAAAAATTAGAGTTTTAAGTTTAAAAAAAATGAGTTAGAATTTTAAAATAAAAAACATTTGAATGTTGATTTAAAAAAGTGTTAGAATTATTTTAAAAACTGTTAGAATTTAATTTTAAAAGGAATTTAGATCTTAATTTTAAAAAAGGATGGTGTCAAAAAAGATTTAGATTTATTTAAAAAAAAGGATAGATTTAATTTATAAAAAAAAGGTTAGATTTAATTTTTAAAAAAGGTTAGATTTAATTTTTAAAATAGTTAGAAAAAAAGATTTAATTTTAAAAAGAAGTTAGAGAAAAAAAAGATTTAATTTTAAAAAGAAGTTAGAAAAAAAGATTTAACTTTAAAAAAGTTAGAAAAAAGATTTAACTTTAAAAAGGAGTTAGAAAAAAGATTTAGATTTAAAAAAAAAGTTAGAATAAAAGATTTAGCTTTAAAAAAGTTAGAAAAAAAGATTTAGCTTTAAAAAGAAGTTAGATTTTTATTTTAAAAAAAAAGTATTAGAATTTGATTAAAAAATGTGTTAGAAATTAATTTAAAAAAGGTTATAAAAAAAATTTACTCTTAAAGAAAAGAAAAAAAAGAGTTAAATTTTAATTTAAATCCTAAAAGTTAGTAAGAAGAGCTTAAAATAAATAAACTAAATAGAAAAAAAAAGTTAATAAAAAAACATTAGTAAAGTTATAAAAAAAAAATTAATTAAATTATTATTAGTTAAAAAAACAAGATTTAAAAAAAAGGTTAATTTATTAGGTTAATAAGAATTTAAAATAAAAATAAAAAAGAAAGGGTAAAATTTGGGGTATTACAGTTGCCCCTATTTAAATAACTACACCAGATGATTTGAGTGGCGGAGACTCGAGGAATCATGGTGGAGGGATTTAAATATAGATAACCGAAAATTTTGCCCTTATATGTGGCGATATGCAATGTTATAGACAAAACGAGAACAGACTAATGCAGACGATGCCATGAATATGATATGATGCGTATGCTGGAATGATGAATGCGAAAATGTTGACGAATACGACGACACAGGGTCAGACGCTACGAGAAGAACATACTGGGGAAAACGACGCGCTGGGACACAGTACAACACTGGGGAATTCCAAAAATGATGGTCAACTGGTGCGAACACGACCAATTGTCATTTTTAGAACGGGAACGAGATTCTCAAATGGAGATGGCACCTAAGGGACGGCCTCCACTGGGGAATCTAAAAGTAAAACTGGATCATGTACGACTGCAAGATCGATCACAGAATGCTGGAGCATTGAGCAAAGAATAACATCCAAGCTTCTGTAAACTATCTCTCGTGACAGGATCAAACGGACTTTTCGGGAATCCGTAGCAAATATACAGGGTAAAGACCGGCTGTATGCCAAAATAAATGGACTTTAGGAATAAGGTTCTTAAACGGAGATGGCACCTATGAGATGACCTCCACTTGGGAATGTCTAATAATAACTGGATCTACACGGCTTGCAAGATCGATTACAGAATGCTGGAGCATTGAGCAAAGAATAACATCCAAGCTTCTATAAACTATCCTTCGTGATGGGATCGAATGGACTTTTCGGGAACCCGTAGCAAATATACAGGGTAAAGACCGGCTGTATGCCAAAATAAATGGACTTTGAGTGGTTAGAACAAGATCCTAAATGGAGATGGCACCTATGAGACGGCCTCCACCAGGGAATGTCTAATAATAAAACAGGATCTACACGGTTGCAAGATCGATTACAGAACTCTGGAGCATTGAGCAAAGAATAACATCCAAGCTTCTATAAACTATCCTTCGTGATGGGATCGAACGGACTTTTCGGAAATCCGTAGCAAATACAGAGTAAGGACCGGCTGTATGCCAAAATAAATGGACTTTAATGGGAAATGCCCTGATAAGCTTCTCGAGGGAGAACCGTCACTTATCGTTGGAAGGGACTTATGCAAAAATGAATAAGCACTCAAATAAAGAGGCTGCTGCTTATCTGATAAATAAATCTTCTCGCATTTAAGGTCGGCGCCTGGAATACGACTCTGATTCTTCTCTTATTGAAGGATAAATAAACTTCTTCATGCTTCAAGATCGTGCTCTCCTGAACATGAAAAGGGTAAACTGAACTTCCTCATACTTCAGAATCGCGCTCTCCTGAATATGATTCGGCTCTTTCGGGTAAATGAAATTCTTCATACTTCAGAATCGTGCTCTCCTGAATATGAAAAGGGTGAACTGAACTTCCTCATACTTCAGAATCGTGCTCTCCTGAATATGATTCAGCTCTTTCTTGTAAATGAAATTCTTCATACTTCAGAATCGTGCTCTCCTGAATATGAAAAGGGCTAACTGAACTTCCTCATACTTCAGAATCGTGCTCTCCTGAATATGATTCCGCTCTTTCTTGTAAATGAAATTCTTCATACTTCAGAATCGTGCTCTCCTGAATATGAAAAGGGCTAACTGAACTTCCTCATACTTCAGAATCGTGCTCTCCTGAATATGATTCGGCTCTTTCTTTGTAAATGAAATTCTTCATACTTCAGAATCGTGCTCTCCTGAATATGAAAAGGGCTAACTGAACTTCCTCATACTTCAGAATCGTGCTCTCCTGAATATGATTCGGCTCCTTCTTTTACTAAAGGGTAAATGAACTTCTTCATAATTCAGAATCGTGCTCTCCTGAATATGATTCCGCTCAAACCTCCCTGTACTTCAAGATCGTGCTCTCCTGAATACGATTTGGTTCAAACCTCCCATACTTCCAGACGACAGGTAAATGGAAGCCCAACTGCTCCATGGAGATGGCCATTTGCTGCGACTCATAACGAAGATAGGATCGGTTTCTTAGGTGAGAAATGTTGTATACCAATGTTGTAAGATGTAAAGTGTTGTACCGATGTTGTAACATGTAGGATTGTAAAGTGTTGTACTGATGGATTTTCCAGGCGTGAACTAGCGTGCATCTGTAAAGGATCGTAGTTGATTTTCTTGAAAGATAGTGCAAAATAAATGCACGTCCGGGTACAGTGATAAACTTCTCGGGCGAGAACAGTCGAACATCTGTCATGGTATGGTGAAAATCTTTAGATGGTGCAAAATAAATGCACATCCGGTTGGGCTTGACTACCGACATGACTGAGATTCAATCTAGGATCGAGCTAGAAAGAAGACTGGTAATCAAGACTCCATCGAGGGAATGATCTCGAAGGGTAAATATCTTATCCTGGTAAGGAAAGATAGCTGAAGTAACCGTCATCCACGAGGATCGAGCTCCGTGGGGAAACTGGAAACACATATGTATTTTATGCTTAGGGCTGACAATTTATTTGGAGAGAATGGACAAACCCCAGTTACTAGGTGGTAACGACCAATGATGGTGAAACACAATGAACCTGTGAATGCTAATGCATATGTTAATGCATATGTTAATGTGAATGTATGTTAATGTCTATGTATGTTAATGTTTATGTATGCAAGATGTTATGAAATGAGTATGTAATGAGTATGTAATGAATATGTAATGAATATGTGATGAATATGTAATGAATATGTAATGAAATAGGCATGTGATGCTTATGCCCTTGCGTATGCTGACGAAACAGACTAGAGACGGGACGAGAGATGAAATAAACATCTCGACGGAAATACCTTGCGTTCTCTGCAACCAATACGTCAATCATGGGTAAGAAAGATCAATGGTAGAACCAAATCTGGTTTTAAAGTTCTGAATTCTCTGAGGAGAAGGTAATCTGCTTGGGTGTACAGTATCACGTCTTCACATGGGGAGAAGAAAACCTGAGGGACACTTTTGAGTTACCCAAGAAAAAGTTGTCAGCTTATAGTCTCGCCGGGGACTGTGATGAGGCAATAGTTCAGGAGCCTGTTGCAACACTGAGGCTTACTGGGGTATGAAGGCCGCTGTGAGTAAAATCCCTCGGGTGTACGAAAAAAATTGTGAAATCCCATGGTTTTGATCTTGAAGGATCTTGTAGTAGTCGCCATTTGTTTCATTTAAAACATGGTGCCCCAAGATACTTGCGTGGTGAGGTATGGTCATCTCAAGAGGATTTTATAGAGAACATGGAGTCTGGTTGCCCCACTGTTTTCAAACTCTTTGAGATATTGGTCAGGTCTGGCACAGATTAAGCGTGTTACGACGAAATCTTTGAGAAATAGCTCTTAAGAACGTCAGCCTCGCATTGGTAAGCGAATGGGGAAACTGCCTGCCCCTGTTTAGCAGGATCTTCAAGTTCCACGGGTTATGTCCATATAAATCTCTAAGATATCAAGCAAAGTCATCATGCCTGAAATGTCTATCCTGAGCTTGTCAATGCACATATATTTGTCTTGAATTTTTGTTTTGAAAAAAGGATATCGCAATAACTTGTGACCGAAATCACTAGTCAGGATATAAGTTTTAATTATAATGCCCACATGAATTTTTTCCTGAGCATAGCTCGTAGGAGTCAGGAAACGTGATCTTGTCGAGTATGCTTTCAACCGAAGTCCTACTTCAATTAGGTCTTTTAAAGGTTGCATCGTGGCTCGGTTCACGGTTTAAGAAACAAAGGATAAAGGCTCAAAGTTATATTTGTACCCACCCATTCTTCGTGATGTTCTCCAATCCTAATTCAGTTAACCGGATACGAACGCTCATATCTCAAGCGGATTTGCTATGGTCGAGAACTTATCAAGGCTTTGGACATGGCAGTCACTCACCTATTTCTTTTGGAAATTGGTCACACGACCTTGTTCTTTATAGGGGTTCTACAAACTACTGGTTTGTTGTTCTTATTCCCTAACTTTTGCCTGGACAGCGTCTATTGATTTGACTTTGGAGTCCAGCGGGATGCCCCAGTTTTGCCTAAGTCTCCTTCATAGGTTTTGACTTAGCGGGCTTTTATTATTTTTTTGAATATTCTTTTATGCACAAGTCGTGTAAATCTTTCGAAAGGCTCGTGACTGCCCCACTCTTTAGGTAACCGAGGGATAGCCATTGTATTGGACTTCTTAAGATGCTAAGGATAAATTCTCGAAGGTTTGCTCTTCCTTTTTAAGAGTCTAAGCGCTCGATCGGTTTAACTGAAACCTACCCTGCCCCAGGTTAGGATGAAGGTTATTAAAAAGAAAGAAAAACTCCTACTTCAAGGCTCAAAGGGTTGACTAGGGATTAACATCCTTATATCTCCAGTGTTTGGGATTTGAAACAATGCCTTACATCATCAGCGGGTTTCAATCGAAAGCATACGACAAGAAATCTGACGTTTTGGGTTCGTCATCCTCCCCCTAATTCTCCATCAGAACAAGAGATCGGGTAAAGTTGGCATTATGATTTATGAAAACGTTTTTTGAATGAGTGAAACGAATCGATTTATTCAAGACAAACATATGCGTTGCATTAATTAATCAAAGATAAACAAGTTCGTACATGCTAGATATGCTTAATCAAAGAGAAATGCATATAAATAAACAAATGAACTGTCGGAAAAATCCTTCTAAATGTTTATGAAATCTTGCATGCAAGAGTAACAGTTTCCTTTGGCGGAGCCTCAACGGAAAGGACGTCTGGCTTATGATCACTGTGAGTCATCATGGTTTGCCCCAGTTACGCTGGTCACATCTTCAACAGTTTTCAGTCGTTGCTTCAAAATAACTTTCCCAGATTCTTTGTTGATCCTGGTCATGTCATCTTGAGGGTTACTGAAATGAAGCGGGCTAGGCCTTTGAATAATTACTGGATTCGACTAATTTGCCACAGGAGTAGCATGTTTTGCAGAATTCGAACCCGACAAGTGAGGGACCCCGAGAGGAGTCTCGATCTTCGGCTGAGCATTGCTAAAAGACAACTTCTTCGCTTCTAGCAAATCTCTGACAACTTTCTTAAGAGCATAACAATTCTCTAGATCATGGTCGGGCGCACCCTCATGAAATAAACAATGAGCGGTAGCGTTGTAACTTGCAGGTAATGGATTAGGTGGAGGACCCAAAGCACGGGTGGTAATCAGACCTTGTTGTACCAAATGGGGGTATAACTCAGTGAAAGTCATCGGAATTGGAGGACAAGGCTTATACTGACTCTTACGGGGATAAGGAACTTGATCCTGTGATTGCTGGTGAACAGGAGCGTTGGGCACTCGCTGACTGTCGACAGGAACTTGCATAGGCGAATAACCGGAAGGTTGTTGATAAACTGGTGCCTGATATACCGGAGCTGACTGTACAGGCTGGCATGTAGGAAACTGCTGATCGAAAGGAGGTGCAACAGTAGCTACATAGGGTTGTTGAACATATAGAAACGGATAACCTTGAACATAACTCTGCTGATATTGTAAAGGTTGAGGAGTAGCCTTTTTGCGGTTCCTTGAGCGTGTAGGTCCTTTACCATGGTCGGAGTTAGGAGTTTTGCACTTTGGAGGGGTAGCTCGTCGAACTGGTCGAGCACTGGGAGGCACCAAACCGGATTGAAGATCGTGAGGAGGTACATTCTCGACAGTAACAGCTGGTTGAGGTTCCATAACGGTATTAGTCTTAGAAACAACAGTAGACTGAGCACCCACCTTCACACTAAGAGCTCGTAACATCTCCAAAATCTGCCCTACACTTCCTCGAAGATCTTCGAATTCATGGCCGACACGGTTGATCTCTTGGTTTTGATCTTCCATTCTTTTGAAGGGTCGTATTGATGCAGAGAACTCAGGGTGACAAAACTGGAGGGTGAGAGAACCGAGTATGAGAAATCGGGAGACACATGCAATGCAAAAGTATGATGCTAAAAAATGTGAAATGCGAATGAAGATTTCATGGAATTCAAACGTTTACGAATGTCGTGGGGTACCAAGGAAATCTTTTTCTTGTTTTTTCATTTTATTTTTTTTTATTTATGGTATCCCGCGATATCCATAAATGATATTTGAACTCCATGAAATACAATGCAATGAGATGCTTTATGGATGAAATGTATGAAAACACACAAAGTCCTAGGTTAAAGGAACGTGAGCGGAGTCAAGGTCTACCCATCCCAAAAGGAGTGTACTATAGGTTAGTTGTACCTGCCGAACAAGGTTCTACAAAGTGCCCAAAGTCATCAGCCCATCTTTCGGATATTATCAACCTTCCGACTGACTCGGGGGTGAATAATATTCTCAAGAGAACCTCTTTTGAGTGTAGTATCGCGTAGCAGCCGTTGTAGGATTACTCCCACATAGCTCCCGCACTACGTCCTAAATAAGGCCAAGGTGGTGTTAAGGTACTACGGTCCCCAATATCACAGACTCCAATCGACCATGGAAAAAGTTTTTACGATTACTCGTTCAACCGAACCATTTTCGAAAAGGTCTCAACTGAGCGGTGATTCTCGAATCAGCTTGGTCGGGATTCACCCCCTACAAGCCTCATCGAATATATCCCCATCCTATAATAATGTCACTAGTCCGGGCGTAGGACTTATCTCACAACACAAGGAACCATCCCAAAATCAGAGTACAATATATACATGTAAATGAATAGTAAAGCAAATAGTAATAAACATGAACAAATTAGGGGTAACCCTCAAAAGTTATTATTAGACATTCCCCAGTGAAGTCGCCATTTTCTGTTGCGGTGGAAATAGGATCACAAACTATTAATGAGTTTGAATCACAATTCAGTTCACAACCGCTCTTTGATTTATCCGAAGGAAAAGGTCAAAAGAGGGAAAACCTATTTTTGCATCGTAAACACAATGCGGGGAAAGATCTAGGGTTCGGGGGTTGGTTAAATTTAGGGAAGGTATTAGCACCCTAAACTTCTGTAGTACTCTACAGGAACCTTTTGTTCAATGCTTACTACTTGCTTTATTTATTTGCTTAAGGTATATGTACAAAGGATTAAAAGTGAGAAAAGAGACCTAAGGGGTTAATTCTAAGTTTACTCGGCAAGACATCGCATCTTGTGCCTACGTATCCTTACGGGAGTGGAATCAGAGTAATCGTAGTTCCCCTCAAAAGGGAGGTTAGAGACTTCTTGACTGTGGTCAAGGTCTCAAGGGGAATAAACGCATCTTAAGGACACGCTTACATGGAGTGTAGAAACTCCAAATCTCTACGTTGAATTGTTAAGTTGTAATTAGGGTTAAATTAGGGATTCCACGACGGGAAACCCTAAAATGAGCGCGGCGGCTCTTTGACCTAATTCTAGGGGTAATTTTGTAATTTTTGCCTGCGGCGAGACATTTGTGAAAATTTAGGGTTTGTGAGGTTGTAAGGGTTTGAAGTTGAGGACTATTGGCGCGGCGGCCAAACGGCTAGACCTAATTCCTTCGGAGGAGTGAAATTATTGGTAAAGACGCGATAAACATACAATGGCAGAACATAAAGTGCGGAAAGATAAATGCGACAACTGTCTCGCAAAATTACATCCCATAAGCAGTTACAAATATGATAATTGAATATTTAAACTGAAAATAAAATCAATTGAACTTAGTCAGCTGCAGAAAACCAAAACAAACCGTGATTGTTATTATACGGGGTTAGACAAAAAATTAGACGGGAATGTTAGGAATTTAAGTAGAAAATTATAATTAACGAAACAAGAAAAAAAGTTAGAAATTTGGATCTTAAAAATGAGGATGTTAGCGAAAAATTAATAAACAATGAAAATTAATATGCAAAGAAGATGGCGATAATATACAAGTGATAATGGAATATGAAATAGCAACGATGATGTCAGATTATGTACAAATATAAAAATAAATACAAAAATAAATAAATAAATATTAGTGAACAGATTCATGGATAATCAAGAATACTGTTAGGAATGAAGGATGAAAATTGGAATTGACAATAATTAGAAGTTAAGTGATGAACGTTTTGAGACGATGAGAATTTAGGTAATAAGAAAAGAGTTAGAATGGAATTAGGTTTTTTTTTGTGAGATTTGAAAAAGTTAGAGTTTTTAATGTGATTAAGAAAAAGAAAATAGATTAAAAGTTAGAATTAAAAGTTAGCAAAAAATTAGAACTTCGAAATTTGGTTCTTAAAAAAAAAGGTTAGAAAATAAAAATAAAAGTTTGAAAATAAAAGAGAAAAGGTTAGAATTTTAATAAAAAAAGAGTTAGTATTAAAAGTTAAAAAGTGAGTTAGAACTTTGAATTTTAAAAAAAGTTTCTTGAAATTTTAACATAAAAGTTATGAATTTTTATATTAAAAAAAAAGAAATATTAACTAAGAACAGTTAGAGTTTTAATTTAAAAAGAGTTAGAATGTTAGAATTTTAATTAAGAAAAAATGGTAGAAATTTTGAAAAAAGATATAAAAAAGATTAGAAATTAAAAAAAAGAAGAGTTAGTTACTTTTGATGAAGACTGTAAGAGTTTTTGATGTTTGTCGATCCCCCGTTTTGTTGCTCCTGAGGGTCCTTTTATACTTGAATTTTTTAAATCTTTTTCAATCTCAGATTTGATTTGAATATCTCAATCTTTTTCAATCTCTGATTTGATTTGAATGAATTTTTATGATGATTTCAGATTTGATTCAATGATGGTGATGTTGATATTTAGATCTGATTTTCTTATGATGATGATATGATCTGATTGATTTGATTTTGCTCCATCTGTGATTTATTGTGATTGGATTTGATAAAAAAAAGTGTTGGGATTTAAATTTAAAAATGTTAGCAAAGAAAGTTAGAGTTTCAAGTTAAATAAAAATTAGAGTTTTAAGTTTAAAAAAAATGAGTTAGAATTTTAAAATAAAAAACATTTGAATGTTGATTTAAAAAAGTGTTAGAATTATTTTAAAAACTGTTAGAATTTAATTTTAAAAGGAATTTAGATCTTAATTTTAAAAAAGGATGGTGTCAAAAAAGATTTAGATTTATTTAAAAAAAAGGATAGATTTAATTTATAAAAAAAAGGTTAGATTTAATTTTTAAAAAAGGTTAGATTTAATTTTTAAAATAGTTAGAAAAAAAGATTTAATTTTAAAAAGAAGTTAGAGAAAAAAAAGATTTAATTTTAAAAAGAAGTTAGAAAAAAAGATTTAACTTTAAAAAAGTTAGAAAAAAGATTTAACTTTAAAAAGGAGTTAGAAAAAAGATTTAGATTTAAAAAAAAAAGTTAGAATAAAAGATTTAGCTTTAAAAAAGTTAGAAAAAAAGATTTAGCTTTAAAAAGAAGTTAGATTTTTATTTTAAAAAAAAGTATTAGAATTTGATTAAAAAATGTGTTAGAAATTAATTTAAAAAAGGTTATAAAAAAAATTTACTCTTAAAGAAAAGAAAAAAAAGAGTTAAATTTTAATTTAAATCCTAAAAGTTAGTAAGAAGAGCTTAAAATAAATAAACTAAATAGAAAAAAAAAGTTAATAAAAAAACATTAGTAAAGTTATAAAAAAAAAATTAATTAAATTATTATTAGTTAAAAAAACAAGATTTAAAAAAAAGGTTAATTTATTAGGTTAATAAGAATTTAAAATAAAAATAAAAAAGAAAGGGTAAAATTTGGGGTATTACAGTAATCTATGGTCTGAGTGTTTAAAATTGATTCACGGAATAAACTTCGTCGCGAAAGCGAGAACTTATTTAAAATTAGTTTTGCCACGAAAGTGGGAAATTAATTAAGATACGAACCAACAAGCGAAAGCTGCGGTAAGGTCAGATAGTAAACACTAGGCATTTGTTTTAATAACAGCGAAAGCACTTTAAAATGAATTAGAACTTAGAGATTTCCAAAAAATAATTTTAACCCCGAACGGGATACGAAAGTGTACGTTTGGCCCTTAGGATTATGATTAGCGTCAATAACCATCGTGAGGCGAGAGTTTTCAAATCTCCATTTTCTGCTTGAATAAACTTTGAAAATTATTTCATACACCATAACTTATCAAATCCCTGAAGAACACAATTACTACGTATCGATTTAATTAATTATAATCTAAATAGTAATCTTAGTTCCCTCTTAGTGACAATCTTATTCCCTTAAACATATTCTACCTAGCTAAACATAGTAACTCCCGAGAACACTAGTTTGATTACGAGTCCCTGTGGGATCGATATCTATTATTACTACGCGATAGACTGTGCACTTGCAGTTAGTTGTATTAGACATAGAAAGTCGCGATTAACGACCTATGCTTCAAAGGACAATGACAAGGATACATATGATTGTGATCGAGTCGAAGAGATTGCAGAAGCACTTGAAGAAGATCTTCAGGATTGTCCCAAGATGTTTGAGAGGTTGGTAAGCGATGCAGAGAAACCATTGTATAAAGGTTGTACTACTTTCACAAGATTTTCTGCGGTATTAAAGTTGTACAACTTAAAGGCGGGTAATGGATGGTCAGATAAAAGTTTTACAGAGTTGTTAGCCCTAGTACAAGAGATGCTTCCGGAGGATAATGTTCTTCCCAATCGAACTTATGAAGCTAAAAAAATTATGCTCTATTGGCATGAGATATGATAAGATACATGCTTGTCCAAATGATTGCATTTTGTTTTGAAATGAATATGCATCATTAAACGAGTGTCCTAAATGCGGTTAATCTCGGTATAAGAAAAAGTTATCACCAGCAAAAGTCTTATGGTATTTTCCTATAATTCCGAGATTTAGACGCATGTTTCATAGTGAAACAGATGCAAAACACTTAACTTGGCATGCAGATGATAGAATTATAGATGGGAAGTATCGACATCCGGCAGATTCACCACAGTGGATGAAAATTGATAATGAGTATCCTGATTTTGGAGAAGAAGCTAGAAACCTTCGATTGGCATTATCGACTGATGGAATGAATCCGCATGGTCTACAAAGTATCTCACATTCCACATGCCCTGTAATTATTATGATTTATAACCTACCTCCATAGCTATGTATGAAGCGTAAGTACATGATGTTATCTATGTTAATTTCTGGCCCTAAACAACCAGGGAATGACATAGACGTATACTTGACACCTTTAATCGAAGACCTAAAGAGTTTGTGGGAGAACGGTGTGGAGGTTTATGATGGATATAGGAAAGAAAGTTTCAATTTGAGGGCGATGTTGTTTGGCACAATTAATTATTTTCCAGCATACAGAAATCTATCGGGGTATAGCATTAAAGGTCAATGTGCGTGTCCTATCTGTGAAGAAAACACAGATTGGACGCGATTGGAATTTGGTCAGAAGAATGTCTTTCTTGGTCATCGTAGATTCTTAAATTCTAATCATCACTATCGTGGGTGGAGAAAAGCATTCAATGGAAATTCAGAACAAGGTAGAGCTCCACCTACATTGACCGGCGAACAAATTTTTGAAAAGGTAAAAGATGTGAGTACTAAGTTTGACAAGCCTTTTGCTCATATGCTTGTCACGCGTGGGTGGAAGAAGAGGTCAATTTTGTTTGAGTTGTCGTATTGGAAGTCGTTGTATGTAAGACATTTTCTTGATGTTATGCATATTGAAAAAAATGTATTTGAAAGTGTTATTGGTACGTTACTCAATATACAAGGAAAGTCTAAAGATGGCCTTAAAGCAAGAAAGGACTTGGTAGCAATGGGAATAAAAAATGAATTAGGACCCTTGAAGAAAGGAAATCGAACATATCTACCACTTGCTGCTTATACTTTATCTAGAAAAAAGAAAAAGATATTGTGTAAGTTTCTGAGTGAAGTTAAAGTTCCAGAAGGATATTCTTCAGATATTAGAAGACTTGTTTCTATAAAAGACCTCAAGTTAAAGAGTTTAAAGACACATGATTGCCATGTTATAATGGAACAATTTCTACCAATAGGTATACGTTCTATTTTGCCAGAAAAAGTGAGAAGGGCAATAACTAAATTGTATTTTTTATCTTCAGGTCAATTTATAGTAAGGTGATCGATCCTGCGATCTTACCAACATTGCAAAAAGAAATAGTTATTACTTTGTGTGAGCTTGAAATGTATTTTCCTCCATCATTTTTTGATATAATGGTACATCTAGTTGTTCATCTTGTGAAAGAAACACAATTGTGTGGACCAACTTATATGAGATGGATGTACCCTGTTGAACGTTATATGAAAATATTGAAAGGGTATGTGAAAAACCGAAGTCGACCAGAGGGTTATATTGTTGAACGATATATTGTTGAAGAAGCGATTGAGTTTTGTACTGAATATTTATCCAATGTTCAATCCATTGGCCTCCCAAAATCTCATGTTGTTGAAAAAATAGTAGGAAAACAGTTAATTGGAAATAAAGTTGTGACAGTTTCAAGGGATGAACGGGAGCAAGTGCATTTGTATGTTCTGCACAATGACATTGAGGTTGAGCCGTATGTTGAAATGCACAAGGACGTTCTCCGAGGTTTAAATCTGAATAGAAATGAAAATTGGATAGTACATGAGCATAATCAAAGTTTTATAACATGGTTCAAGGATCATATTTTTTCAAAGTTTTATTCTGATCCCGCTTCAATAACAGAAAGGTTGAGATGTTTAGCATATGGTCCAAGTTTGCATGTGTTTTCTTATAGCGCATACGCAATTAATGGATACACATTTTATACCAAAGAACAAGATGATAAAAGTACAATGCAAAATAGTGGTGTCACCGTGCTTGCCGAAACAATGCATATTTCAAGTGTGAAGGACTTAAACCCTAAATATGTGAATTTGTCGTATTTTGGGGTTATCGAGCGCATTTGGGTGTTTGATTATGAGAAGTTTCAGATTCCTATCTTTGGATGCAAGTGGGTTGAAAATAATAGTGGCATACGAATGGATAACTCATGATTTTTGCAAGTGGATCTTAATAAGGTGGGGTACAAAGATGAGATATATGAAGACTATGGTTGATACGTAAGTGGTGAGATATACTGTTCTGAATAATTATCTTTATTTATTATGTGAGATTGTTCTAAATATTCGTTTATATTATCTTAGAGCTATACAAATATTTTGATCGCAAAGAAAAGAAATAGTGCCAAAAAGGAAGGCTAACAACATTAGCTGGATCAGAGTGCAGGTATATTTTCACATTTTTTATTGTTATAGTGATTCTACTTGATAAAACTATTTAAACTATATATCCTAATAAATGATCGTTTGTTTTTTCCATTTACAGTGTCCTCGTCAGCGCAATGGGATTGATTGCGGATATTTTGTCTTGCGCTTTATGAAGGAAATTATTCACTCGGGTCAAATAGATATTCCAATCATGGTATGGATCAATTCATAAGTTATATGATTTATTTTAATAATCAACCGATATTTCATCTGAGTAATTAGTTTTAAAACTAAATCGTGCATGTTCTGTTATATTATGTAGTACTTTGATGAATTCAAGTGTGGTACTTACTCGAAAGCAGGATTGGAAGAAATTAAGGAGGAATGGTGTCAATACATTCTTGAGTTGAGAATTGTATAAGATATTTGTAAAGTTATCGGTTTTGTAATTATATGTAAATTGATTGTATTTGTGAAGTTGTTCTGAGGATCGACTTGTGTTGAATTATATATAAGCAGGTTTATGTGAATTACAATGATTATGGCCAAAGTGTTGAATTACAATGTATATATAAGGCCGAAGTGTTGAATTACAATGTATATATAAGGCCAAAGTGTTGAATTAAAGGCCTGAATTATAAGCAGGTGAATGTAATTGTTATAAGCAGGTTTATCGAAAAAAATATTTAAAAAACGATAATTTAAAAAAAAAAATTTAAAAACGTGAAGAATAAACAACGCTTTTAAGTAAAAGCGCTGCTAGGGGGAGGGGCATAGAGAGTGCTCAAAAAAACGCTGCTATAGGGGGAGGAGGGAGAATAGGCAGCGCTTTTGAAAAGCGCTGCTAAAAAGGGGGGGGGGAGGGGAATAGGCAGCGCTTTTCAAAAGCGCTGCTAAAGGGGGGGGGGGGGGGGGGGGGGAGGAATAGACAGCGGTTCTGAAAAGCGCTGTTGTATGGGGGGAATAGGCAGCGCTTTTCAAAAGCGCTGTTAAAGGGGGGAAAAGCGCTGCTAAAAGTGCGGCTAAAGGGGACCTATAGCAACATTTTTTCCATTAAAAAAACGTTGTCTTTACCTTTAGTAGCGCCACTTTAGACAGCGCTTTTAAGCGGTGCTAAAGGTAAAAAAAACGCTGCTAAAGGTCTTATTTGACATAGTGAACATATTTTTTCATGTAACATATTTTTTCTTAATCGGGCCTTTGATCGTCCTTGTATACTTTAAAAAAACATAAAATTTATATAATATATAAGGTTTCAAGTTTCTCCTTTCAAAACACACATTAAGACATTTATGTACCTCAAAGCTCTAATTAATTTCAAATTTGAAGAAGAAAAAAAAGCTATACATCACCTTGTGTATATTCTTTCTTCTTGTTCTATAATATTTGTCATTCAATTTCACCTTTATATTTTATTTTTAATTTTAAAGTTTTCTATATATGTTAATCTTAATATATATAAATCCAAAATTTTCATAGTGCCATCATGATAGCAACTCCCGACAAAATCCTTAATTTTATTGCTTATTAATTTAACCCTACATTAATAATATTTTATATAAAAATCATCTTATTTGTTGGTTAATATTCATAATTAATTTAAATATTTAAATTAAATAAATAAGTATTCTGTGATTATGTATTTTTAATAACAAATCAACTTATTAGTTGATCATTTTTTTATACCGATTTGAATTTTATTTATAAATTATTAAAGTAAACATTCATAAACATAGAAATTTCTTGGTTTCTAAATATTAAAAACCAGTATTATATTATTAATTTTTTTAATAACAATTAATCTTATTAATTGGTCAATTTTTATAATTAACTCGAATTTATAAATTTTTAAAATCATAAAATTCTAATGTATAATTTGAAGATATTTTACTATTTATTTTTTGAAATATTTATTCAATTCTAAATTTCTTTCAAATGTAATTCTCAAATAATTTTGTTTACAAAAAAATTTCAAATAAGTTTGTTATTAAATTTTTATTGTTTATATTATAATTTATATGTTTGTGATTAAAAAAGAGTTATATTAATATATTAATGTGATTTATATGGTGGATCCTTTTTACAAAGGAAGAAAAATGTAAAGCGTAAGAGTACCAGTGCAAATAAGTTTGTCATTAAATTTTAATAATTTATACACAATTGATATGTTAATGTGATCTATATTATGGACCGTTTTAAAAAGAATAGAAATATAAAGGGAAAGAAGAAGATAGCATTAATACTAAGTTGGAGTTACATTATTGAAAAGTAAAAATAAATAGAATTAAGTGAAAGAGTGAAATTATTTTAAAATTAAAGTTATTGGAAATATGAGAATAAATATAGTTAAAATAAATTAGGGCCAGAAAATGTAAGAAATTGTTTAAAATTAATTGTTTGATTAAATAAATTTAATTATAAATTAAACAATATATTAAGATAAACATTTTTAAATGCTATTTATGACATACTAATTTGATAATTATCTATTTTATTAAAAGAAATTGCATTTCAATGATAATATTTTTAAAGTTGCAATATTTAATTATGACTGTTTTTATTTGATTCAGATTTAATAATGATATACTATGTTATTTAAGGTATAACTTACTCAATATTATATTTTCATTTTAATTCATATTAATGGTTGTAATTTTTATCGGCTTATTATGATATTTAAGAAAGATTGAAAGACTCGCCAACTTTAATCTGTTTATATATTTATTTTGTATCACTAAAATTCTATTCTCTTTATATTTTATTTTTCATTTTTATAATCTTTTATTTTTGAAAATATTATTTGTATTTTTGAAGATATATTTAAGAATTTTATTAAAAGATTTATTCTTATTATCTTCAATGTCATAATTTTGAATTACCCTTTTAAAATCAATTATGTTGTAGAAATAGTTTAATGATTCTAATATTATATATGAACAACGTTATTATAAATCTTCTTTAATGAGGTATGCATGGTCTTTCATTTATCTTGAGACTGATCTGGCGGAAAGGAATATTTTTCTGGTGAGAATGCTATAGCGGCACTAGTTGAATCTGCTCTCGTGTATGAGGCTCTTTGAAGTTGTTGCGGTTGAAGCTGAGTCTACTGGACTGATTGCTGCTGAAACCGAATTCGCCTCTAGACCTATCTGAGTGGAGGCCGCTCGCTTTGGTCTCTTGTTTGATAGTTGCACGTGTTAAAAATCCGGTACATTCTATTTTGTTTCTCATCCCAGCCTTCCGCGACACTTCAGATTTACTTATTTTGTTAGATCTCGATTTCTCCGCTATGATCTTCTCAATAGTTCATATAGGAGTTATAGCCGTTTCATTCATAGCCGTTGTTATGATGTTCCTTATTCAAATAGCCTTTTTATGAATTTTAATGTATACATTATAAATATAATAGTTTTATAGTTTTCTTATGTCGAAAAGTTTATCATATATGTTGTTGTTTAAGGTAATATTTCAAAATCTTGCATTATGAAAATGTATTTGAAGAATTATAATTTAGTAGGAACTGAACATAATCGTTGCTGAAAGTGATAAACTTTTGAAGTATTTTAATTTAGAATTAGGAATTGAATATAACTGTGCTATTAGAATATCTAGTAATTCGGTTGTTTGTGGTAGTAAATGATTTTTTTTTATGTTAATGCTACAAAAAGTTTTAGGTTAGTATTTTTTATTACAATTTCACATGTGGGTTAACAACATTATTTTCCGATTATTTCTGATAATGATCCAATTCTTAAGCTTCATCAGCATCATGCTCTTCCACGTGTTAGGATTGAAAATATTAATAATATTATAATAATTCAAATGCCATTTGAATATTTAATATATTTTTATGATTATATAAATTTAGATGTTTGAAATGATATCTTAATTTTATATATTTTGTAATTATTTTATCTTAATAATATTTTAATTACTATAATTTTTGTTACTATAGTTTAGATTAGATGTTTATATACTTTGTATTTCTTTTATCTTAATAAATATATAACTATTTAAAGTAGAATAATAATAATTTACTTATTTCTTTATATAATTTATGATAATTCAGATAAAATATTTTTTTATTAATTTTGAATTAATATAAAGAATAGACATTTATAAATAGGAATAGATATATTTTTATTTAAATATTTTAAATTAGATTGGATGAATGATTTAAAAAGTAATATAAAGAAAACAAATAAAAAAGACGATACAATTTATATATTTAAGGTGATTGGCTAAAAAACACTCTAAATTTATAAGATAAAATTTATAATTTTTTACGAATAAAGATCTAAATAATTTGTCTATATAACCATAGTATAAACAATTAAATGACGAAGAGAAATTTTAGCTTCATCCAACTCACTCTTCTTTGAAGTCCCTCATATTACATTTCTTCATGCACTCTTCAATCAAGCGGACGAACACAAAATTCTTAAACCTGAATCTCCACGAGTATGAAAGTTAAATATATTTAAAGAAAAATAATTGTAAGAGATGAGTTTAATTTTTTTTATTTTTGTAATATATTAATGATTATCAATATTAGTAAAAAAAAATTTATATCTCAAGATTATCATTAACTCCTTGTGATAAAAGAATTTCTTTCAAATTACAATAACGCTAATTTTTTTTAGTTGTTTTGTGAGATGTTAGATCGAATTCTAGTATGGTCGAAGGGTAGCTTCTAGTTCGACAGAAATTAAACATGAGGTTGAAGTATGTTCGCATGTTGCTGTCAGAGTAATGCGTGTTATAGTCGAAGTTTTTTCTAACATGCATTAATCAATATTGCTAGGGTTGTTAGCATGTTGAATTAGGTCTTACTTGTAAGCTCAATTGTTTAAGTTAGCTTGTACCCTAAGTTAGCTTGTAATGAATAATTGTTGAAAAATTCATTAGGTTAGTGTGTTATTTTTCTTATAAATAGGATGCTAGTTTCTCAATCTTGTCATAAGGAAAAATAGGAAGATAAAATTCTAATTTCAAGAGAGAGAGAAGTTATTTTGTTATTTTTGTATACTTGTAATCTTGTTCTAAGAGTAAGGAAAAAATAGCAGTTTATAACCAATCCTTGTTGTTCCTTGTTGTTTTACCTTGTTATCTTTATTAACCCTAATTCTTGTGTGTTTCTTGATAATAAAAAAACCGTTTATATTTTGTTTAAAGACATCTGATTCACAACAAATTGGTGCGATGAGCATGGAGAAGATGCCTTCAACAAAGTATGAGATTGAAAAGTTCACCGGAGTGAATGACTTCGATTTGTGGCACTTGAAGATGAAAGCCCTACTGGTTCAGCAGGGTTGTTTGGAAGCGTTGAAGGGAGAGACAGTCATGGACGTTGTGTTAACGACAACAGAAAAGACGGGCATGATTGAGAAAGCCCACAGCGCAATATTGTTGAGCTTTGGTGATAAGGTTCTTCAACATGTATCAAAGGAGACTACAACATCGAGATTATGGATGAAACTTGAAAGCTTGTACATGACCAAATCTCTGGTGAGTCGACTCTACCTGAAGCAAGCTTTGTATTCATTCAAGATGAGTGAAGACAAAGTGTTGGCTGAGTAGTTGGATATGTTCAACAAGTTGATTCTTGATCTTGAAAATATTGATGTGAAGATCGATGATGAAGATCAAATATTGTTGTTGTTGTGTGATTTGCCTAGAACACATGCTCACTTCAAAGAAACTCTCTTGTATAGAAGGGAGTCCCTGACCTTTGAAGAAGTTCAATCAGCCTTGTATTCTAAGGACTTGGACGAACGAAAGGAACATAAACCTTCGACAGTGGGTGAAGGTTTGGCCGTTAAGGGAAAATTCTTGTGAAAGGATGGTAAGTTCGACAAGAAGAAAGGTAAAAGTCAACAGAAATATTATAGTAGCAAAACATTCGGTATTCGATGTTATCACTGTAAGAAAGAGGGTCACACAAGAAAGGTGTGCCCTGAATGCCTGAAAGATCATGGAGGTAATGGCAATGCATCCATTGTTCAAGATGACTTAGACTCATCTAAAATTCTTGTGGTTTCAAGTGGCGACTCGAGAAAAGAGTGGATTATGGATTCAGGTTGCACTTGGCACATGACTCTAAATAGAGAATTGTTTTCGGAGCTATGTGATCAAGATGGTGGATCTGTGCTGCTGGGAAACAACAAATCTTGCAAAATTGCAGGTATTGGATCTGTGAGATTCAAGCTCCCTGATGAGTCAATAAGGTTATTGATTGAAGTCAAGTATGTACCTGACTTGAAGAGAAATTTGATTTCTGTTAGTGAATTCGACAGAAAGGGATATGTTTTACAAGGAGAGAAAAGTATCCTAAGAGTCATGAAGGGGTCGAAGGAAGTCTTGAGAGGCGTGAAGAAACAAGGCTTGTATACCCTTGAGACTGAGGTTGTAAGTGGTTCGACAAATGTTGCATCCACGAAACCCTGTCTCGAAGACAGAATTATGGCACACGAGATTGGACCATGTCAGCGAAAGAGGCCGGGTCAAATTGGGGAATCTTCTAGGAGGTGACAAAGTCGAAAAGTTGGAGTTTTATGAATCTTGTGTATTTGGTAAATCCTGTAGGGCGAAGTTTAACAAAGGCAAACAAAGAACACATGGATCCCTGAATTACATTCATGCTAATCTTTGGGGGCCTGCAAGGAATCTTTCACACTCAGGTGCAAGGTATTTTCTATCCATCGTTTATGACTATTCTAGAAAGCTATGGGTATTTATTCAGAAGACGAATGATGAAACTTTTGAGAATTTCAAAAGTTGGAAGATTTTGGTCGAAACTCAAACTGACAGAAAGGTTAAGAGGTTGAGAACCGACAATGGCCTTGAACTCTGCAAGGAAGCGTTCAAAAGTTATTGTGTTGAGTATGGGATTGCAAGACATAAGACTGTAGCAGGTACTCCTAAAAAATGGCTTAGTTGAGAGATTCAGTCGAACAATCCTTGAAAGGGTTAGATGCATGTTGGTTAGTGCTAGATTGAAGAAGGTGTTTTGGACGGAGGCTGTTTTGACATCAGCTTACCTGATAAATAGATGTCCCTCGACTGCCTCGGGAATGAAGACACTTGAAGAAGTTTGGTCGGGACATCCACCTAGTCTCGAAAGACTGAGAGTATTTGGTTGTATGGCCTATGCTCATATTAGGCAAGATAAGGTCGAACCTAGAGCTCTAAAATGCATGTTCATGGGATACCCTAAAGGAGTTAAAACTTATAGGCTATGGTGCCTAGAGCCAGGTTACAGGAGGTGTGTCACCAGTAGAGATGTAGTTTTTAATGAAGCAGAGATGGCTTTCAAAAAAACTGATGATGCTGACAAAGAGCTGGAACATGGAGAGATTCCTGTTGAGGTGGAACATGTTGATGTTGAATTGCGTATCCCAGATGAAGTCGAAGAAGGTGCAGAAGATGTTGTCGAAGATGAGGAGACTAATAATGACTACCTGCTAGCAAGAGACAGGTCGAAGAGATTCATCAAGCCACCTCAGAGACTTGAGTATTCAAATCTTATAACTTATGTCTTAATCTCTGCAAGTGAGGTTCTAGATGAAGAACCTAGAGACTATAAGGAAGTTATGAGGAGTCGAAAGAAGACCGAATGGTTGAAGGCCATGGATGATGAGATGAAATCTCTTCATGATAGCAACACCTGGGAACTAATCAAGAAACATTCTGGAGCTAGGTTAGTCAGCTGTAAATGGATTTTCAAAGTTAAGGAAGGAATCGAAGGAGTGGCGTCGAAGAGATACAAGGAAAGATTGGTTGTTAGGGGGTTCACTCAGAAAGAAGGTGTCGACTTCAATGATGTGTTCTCTCATGTTGTGAAGCACAAATTCATTCGACTTGTTACTTGCCATAGTGGCACAGTGCGACCTTGAACTGGAACAAATGGATTTGAAGATTGCGTTCTTGTATGGTGGTTTAGATTAAACAATCCTTATGAGGCAACCTAAAGGGTATGTCAAAAAAGGGAAGGAAGATTATGTGTGCAGGTTAAATAGATCCTTAAATGCACTGAGACAATCTCCTCGATAGTGGAATAGGAGATTTGATAAGTTCATGGCACGCATAAGTTTCATCAAAAGTCAGTTCAACCATTGTGTTTACTTCAGATTTCGATCGGGTAATTCATTTTTTATTTTGTTTCTCTATGTGGATGATATTCTAATAGCAAGCAACAATGTCGAAGATGTAATGAGAATAGTTTAAGCTGCCATCTTTTCGATAGCTATTTCCCATACTGCTTTCTGAGAAGCCTGTTGCTACTGTTGATATTGAGGTTGATTCTGATCTTTCCAGGAGAAGTTAGGATGATTCTCCCACCCTGGATTATATGTCTGAGAATAGGGGTTATTCTGCTTCAGAAACTTTATCTCTTCAATTTGTTGAGCAGTCGCAACACAATGCACAGTAAAATGGGGCCCACTACAAATCTCACAACTCACAGCTTGGATAGGTTGATCTTGAGCCACATGTTGAGTACTTACCTTCATTGCTTTAAGCCTTGTTTCTACTTCAGCTTTGATTTGATCTTCCATTTTCACAACTTGAGTAGCCATCTTTAAATCAATTGTTCCTTCAAGTTTGCTCACACTATGGTCATACAGTTCCAAATGCTCATTTTCAGCAATGGCTTCAATGATCTTCTTAATACCAGTGGTTGTTGTAAAGTTTGATGAGCCACCAGCTGCTGTATCAATTAGTTTCCTAGTCTTCATCTTGAGACCATTCACAAACATTTGGATTTGTTCAGCTTGATCCAGGTTATGAGTAATACATGCAACTAATAATCGTTTGAACCTTTTATACATATCACCAATGATTCTCCCTTCTTCTGTGTAAAATTCATGATATCATATATGTTACGAATATACACAGAGGCGAGAAAATACTCATTAAGAAATGCCTTCTCCATCTCTTCCCAAATAGTAATACTTCCTGCGAGTAATGAGTAAAACCATTCTTCAGCATCTTCAGATATAGTGAACGAAAACATTCTCAATTCCTTTGCTTCATCAGTGTGCCCCTCTATCTTGAAAGTAGTGCTCATAGTTAGAAATCTTTGTAGATGTTTATTGGCATCTTCATTAACCTTTCTGGTGAAAGGTTTCCTCTCAAGTTGATTGATAGTGCTCAGATGCAACTAGAAATTTTCCATATTCACCGGGTTGTTTACAATTGTTAACCTATCAGCCGGTGCATTAGCCCCACCGTAATCACCAAGTAGTCTCTCTGCCGGTGGAACTTCACCCATAGTCTAAGTATCTGAGTCTGAACCTACCAGTCTTTCTTGTCTACGCCTCGCATGTAGAGTTCTTTCTATTTCTACATTAAAAGAAAAATTAGCTGAGGATTCTCCTCGCATAAAAATGTTAGACGCAGATTAGTAATAGTAGAATGCAAATAATAAAAATAATAAAATAAAAAACTGAAAATTAAATTTTGGTCGCAGAGCAACAAAATTTCAATTGAATTACAATAAACTTATATTTCGGCAGTCCCCGAAAACGGCGCCAAAAACTTGATCTGGAAAATAGCAAGTGTACTATTTTGCCAGTGTAGTAATAATGGGGATTTCCCCGAATATCGATCTCGAGGATTGCATAGGAAAGACAAGTCTAAAATAATTCATTTGAACAAAAGCATTTGGGGTTTTAAAATGGTTTGGTTGAATTATAAAAATATTTGCAAGTAAAAGAGAGAAATTTGACTAAGTGGTTTTAAAATATATGAGTAACATGCTAGGGAAGGTGTATGATCTGACTCAGTAACAACCTTGAATTAACACTGCAATAACTTATTGTAACTAACTAATTACCGATTCTTTAGAATGTTTACTCTTAAGTCCTTAGTAAGAAAACATTTAATCGTCTACCCTAATTCCTATGTCCATAGAGAATTATAAGTGAGATTAAGCAATCAATTATCAAGAATTATTCCAGTTCCTATAGGGTGTCCCTAGTCCTAGGTGATATCTACTATAGGATGATCAAAAGCAAAGCCTTAACAACGGTAGTCCAGCCTAATCATTAATCGTAAATCAAACCATGTTGGTTCGACAGTGCAAGCATTAAGAACAGCTAGAGATCAAATCAGTTATTAAACAAAGGAAATGTCATTGCAATAATAAAATCAGAGTCATTACAGATTCATATAAGGGACACCCCCTATTATTAGGGGGTTTATCTACTCATAATATTCAAATAAAATACAAAAAAAAAACTAGACATTACAAGATAACAGGTTTCTTTGACCTTCAATGGCTTCCGCTCATGAAAACCCTAAGTTTCCTAATCACCTTGATCTCTCTAATCCTGATAGTGCAATTCTTCTCTGGCCGAAACGATTTTCCTTTTTTCCTTCTCAAAATATGTCTTAAATACTCCCAGGTCCAACACAATAATATGAAAATATCCAAAATACCCATATGGATCACAAAGGCCCAAAAAATCAGAAAATTAGAAAATGAAGCGCATCAGCCAACACGGGCTGTGTCAGCTGACACGAGCGACCGTGTTGGCTCCCTGGATATCTGCTAAAAAGAATTTCCTGCTCCAGACATGCTGACACGGGCCGTGTTAGGTGACACGAGCACCCGTGTCATCCCCCTGTCTAATACACAATCTTCACTCTCTTGGTACCATCCTGGCACGGGTTGTGTCAGATGACACGGGTGGCCATGTCAGGCCCCTGTTTAACTTCTAAAACTCTTATGCATTCCTAATGAGTTAGAAGAACATAGGATGTTCTGTTATGAAAATGCTGAACTCTATAAGGAAAAGGCCAAAATATGGCATGATAGGAAATTCCAGAAAAAGGAATTAGTGGAAGGTCAAAGAGTTTTGCTCTTTAACTCTAGACTGAAATTATTCCCTGGAAAACTAAAGTCAAGATGGTCAGGACCCTTCAAGTTAGTGACAATTATCCTCATGGAGCTGTGGAGTTGTTCAATGAAAAAAAATGGTGAAAAATTCAAGGTTAATGGCCAAATGATTAAAACCTATTTTGGTGACCCTTCAAGTAGCACAAGTGGAACCATTCATTTTATTAATTAAGGATTTTTGTGTTGGTCAGTCTATAAGACCTTAAAATAGCGCAACTGGGAGGCAGCCCAGGTTAATGAATTTTTATTTAGTTTGTACAGTTGAGTAGTTTTTGATGGCAGCAACAAGCATTTGGAGTCACGACAGTTGGAACAGTAACAAATGAGAAAAGGACAAAGTGACATTCAAGGCAAATATTCCTAAGTCCAGAGAATTAAATAAAATGTTGAGCTAGCATTTTTTATTTTATTCTCTTGGACGGGAATTGAAGAGTTTTGAATTATGGAGAGAGAAATTGAATGGGTGGACTGCACGCGTCTAGAGCTTTGTGCTAGACAGATCATGATGACTAGTCTGACACGTCAGACTGGTGGGACGTAGCAGCACGCCAACCCTCTTTCATGCTAAAAATTCAAATTTTTGTCTTTTCTCACCCGTTACATCAACCAGACCTTTCAGTTTCTTGCCATAATTTTCACAAAAAGATAATTCTCACTTTTCTCTTTCCAAACAATTTTCATTTCACGATCATGCTATCTCACCTTCTCTCTCTCTCTCTCTCTCTCTCTCTCTCTCTCTCTCTCTCTCTCTCTCTCAAATTCCTAAACAACATCTTTCTTATCAGTTTCTCTTTACCTCCATCCAAACTCTAATCACTATTCCTCCCTCACCCCAAACACAATGGAAGTACCAACCGGAAGACATGTCAAAATGGCAGCAAGGAAGAATGCTACACAATACGTAGTGTATTCTGACAAGGAACAAGAAGGGCATGAGAATTTTATCAATAGTGAAGTTTCTCACCGCTTCATGGAATATTTCAGTAAAATGGGTTTTCACGCTGAAAGAGGTTTTATCTTCGACAACCAAGAAGAATACCTAGGACTTGTTGGGGATTTAGGAACAACCATAAAAAATCTGGGGTGGATGAAGTTATACCGCCAGCTAGGCCCATATAACATCTCTCTTGTCAAGGAGTTCTATTCTAACCTAACTGATCCTGGGCACAAAAGGATCGAAGTGGTTGTGGAGGCACAAAAGTGATATACAATGAGGCCACTATAAACCTTGCTATGAATATAAAGGAAACAAGTGATGAGTATCAAGAGTTAATGTTGAAGTTGGACGAGGAGGATTTTGATGTGATTATGCAATTATTGTGCACCCCAGGAACTAGGTGGGTGGAATCTAGCTCTAAAAAGGTTGTGAGGAGGATGAATCTTTTGCCTAAAGTAAAAGTGCGGTATCAGTCTGTGAAACATTCATTGAACCCCGCTGCTCAGAATGAAACGGTGAGCAGGGTAAGACTTGTTTTGCTTCACTGTATCACAACACTGAGCAAGATCAACATAGGAAAGGTCATTATGCAGGACATCCAGGCTTGTTCAAGAAAGAAAGAATGAATGTTGTACTTCCCATGTATGATCACTATGTTGTGTTGAAGGCATGAAGTACCAGAACTTGACATTGATGAAATTGGGCAGCCTCAAGCTGCGTTGGATAAAGCTTTGATCCAAACACTTATGAAGCCAAGAGGAAGGAAGAGGCTAGCTGAGGTACGACAGGTGTCGAAAGAAGCTGCTGAAAGCATGAGAGAGAGGAGATGGTATGGGACGTCATTATGCAAATGCAGAAAGACCAAAGGGACTATTTCAAGTTTCAAAAAGACAAGTTCAAGTGGCAGGAAAAATTTGTTGCTTTGCAATTCCCGTCTAGTTTGTTGGATCCACCAGTTTTCCCTAATCACATATTGGGAGAACTAGAAGAAAACAAGGAGGAGAAGAAACCAGTCTCTGAAGAGAAGAAGGTGAAAAAGAAGGAGAAGTCAAAGAAAAAGAAAGAGAAGAAAAGAGAAAAGATTTTGAAGAAGAAAAATAAAGAGGTAGTTGTTGGGGCAAGTGGAGACATGTCTGTTCAGGACAACCCAGTTCAGCCCAAAAAGAAAAAGAGTGGGAAAGCTGAGAAAGCTGGAGTTAAGCCCCCAAGGGACACTCGTAGCTCTCCAAGGAAGAAAAATTTAAGGCAAGAGTGGAAGAAGAAAGAAAACCCTGATGTCAAGACCCCAGAAAACAATCCTCTAAAGGACTTTGATTTAAATCAAACTGATCCAAAATTGAGCCCAGTTAAAAAGGATGATATCCTAGAAGAATTGATTGAAGAAGCTGACAAGTATAGCAATGAGATGAATCAAAATCAAGGTAGAAAAGTTGATGACAACAAGGAAGAGGAAGAATTGAAGGAAAATGAAGATTAGCTTGTGGGTGATAGTTTACCCAAGTATTATTCGACCACTGAAGAATCCTCCTCTGGATCCTTGAAGGCAGAAGAGCAAAAGATTGAAAAAAAAGTTGAAGGCGAGGAAGCTGATAGATAGTCAAGAAAGGGAGAAGCAGTAACAGTCACTACTATGACCACTCCCGTTGTGACCCTAGTCAAAAAGATAGCTGCAAAAAGTAAGGAAAAGATTGTGCAAGAGTAGGTACTTATCCCAAGAAAAAATGAGTTGAATAAGAAAAAAAATATTGTTGTGAAAGAACTTGTGCCAGAAGAAGCTGTCATGCCTGAAGTCTTCCAGGAACAAGCCAAGGAGCCTGAGGAACCAAAGGTTGCGAAGAAGGAAGCCAAGAAGAAGAAGGGAGGAGACATTCAGCCTGCACGCAAAAGCACCATGCTTAGGGCCTAATGGGTATCATTCATAGGCAAGCCTAGTCTTGCCTTCCCTTGACACTTGACAATGAGGACACTGTCCTTACTTTATGTTTAGGGGAGAGGCAGATAAAAGCTTAACCTTCTCTCTTTCTTTTCTCTATTTTCTAGTTCAATCTATTTCTGCTTATGTTAGGATGACAATTTGCTGGGATGTTTGTTGTGTTATTTTGCTTGGATATTTTGTTAGGTATTTTGAAGTTCGTGTTTTTGGCCAAAGTTTGATGTCTGGATAATTAACTCAGCTGGTTTATGCTAAAACTTCTATTTGCGTAGTTTATTCTTATTTATATTCAATTTCAATTTGCATGAGTAGTTTTTAGGATAGCTGAGAGTTAAGTAAAGAACAACCAAGGATCAGAAAAATATTCTTTTTGTGCTTAGAATAAAAAACTGGATGATGAGTCTGCCTGTGAATCTGTGGAAACAAAGCCAAGTTGTTACCTAGGGTGTTGTTGCAAAAGAAAACTAATAACCTCTGTCTTGCCTGCGCTAGTCTGCTGAATTGGTAAAAAAATTAGAAACTTATTTGTTGGAAATTGTGAAGCAAGTAGAAACCTTAAGGAACTACTCTGGAAGGATGAATTGATTCTAATAAAGATTTAGACTCTTTACACAAAAAAGAGCACACCCCAATCGTTGCTAATAAAAACACACAAAATTGTGCAAAAAGGTGACAAAGACCACTCTTGATGAGAAGTTCATGTGCCCGAAACTGGAGGAACATCTAGCATCTTCATCACAATAACCAGTTGAGATCCCGTTGAGTGAAAAGGTGGAGTGTTGAGCTAAAAGAAAGAGAAAAAAAATTGGAAAGGTGTAATCTAGAGTGTGAAAGTCAAAATTCAATAGAAGAGTCAGAACATAATTCTACCTCAAAACCCAAGAGGAAGAAAACTTAAGTCACAAGAGTACTCAAATTGGAATCATAAAGAAAAATTAGCTCATTCTTCTGAAGAGTAGTGGCGTGACAGTAGGTGTCTAATCACTTTGGTAATAACATCTTTGGGCTAAAAACAGGCTGAGTTGCGCCAATTATTTCCCTACCCAGGCTATTCATCTAGTAAATGACTGAGCCCTTTCACTAATATGATCCTACTTTGTTCTTAAAAATCTCTTGTCGATCACTGTCGCATCACCTAAGGACAAGTGATTGTTCAATTTTGGGGGAGTGATAATGCTATTTTAGTGTGTCATGATGACTCATTTTCTCTTATGATTTTAGTTAGGTTTAATTAGGATTTATCTATATTTTCTTGTTTTAGTATGTTTTTACCCTAAGTGCACTAGGTGCACCTTTTATTGTTTTTCATGTGTTTTTGTTTTAAAGATAATATGATAAAGGCAAGTTGAGGCATGACACCTCAAGACACAGTCTGGAGTAGAATGAAGATAAATGGAAGGAAGATTTTAAGTCTTGCTAGCTGCAAATTCACGAAGAGCTTGGAAGGATTATTATCACTATGGCACACGTGGCAAGGATTCGTGTCAAGAAAGAGCTAGAGCATAAAGATAAGATCAAAGAAGCTTGAGGACAAAAGGTAGTACAGTGGAGACCACGCCTCCAAAAGTGCATCCTGCACCCAAACACCCGTCGTCTACTCTACGCCACTACCTGTTGTAGTAGCCTGCCAAAGACACCTTGTCTCCCAATGCTGTATGTACTAGATAACTTGTTCACAAAGGGAAAATGGACAACTGGAATTTTTAGTGATTTGATATGGGTTGAACCTTATTCTTATCAAGATCCCATGATCCAAGACCCATCAACTTCCACACTCATACACAAAGTCTATAAAAGCAAGACTTGTCCATCAGAGCAATGGAGAGACCACGAGCTAGAACTTACACACACTTAGAATTATTACTTTATTTCACTTGGATGGTTAGGAAGAATTAGAGAGTTTTTCATCTTCTTATCTAATCCTGTATTTATTGTTTAGAGTTGTCGTGATTGACAAGGTTTGTTGTTGTTTACCCAATGCAAAAGATCTTCAAAGTATTACTAGGTTGTCATTTATTTTACATAATTTTTCTCAGAATATGTCATCTCGTAGCTTCATTCCAGTAGTTTATACTCAGCTCATTATGAGCTAAACTCGTATTTGATGAGCAAAGTGAAGTTAATATAAAGTTGTTTTTATGTTGAAATGATGTGTTGAATAATGTCTTGTTTTGTTATATGTTTTTATTCTATACACCGGCTTCTTAGAATGATCAACTTAGAAAAAGGTACAGGCATGTTGTTGAGAGAGATCCAACAACATGTGGATTTCATAACAAAAGTGGTTAATAAAGTAGGATACAGATATTGACTTAATTCAACTTGCTTAGAGATAAAAAGTTGAGACCATAAATATTTTCAGAATTAAAACAAGACGTATTTTAGGGTTATAAGTGAGGCTTAGAGATTTGTTCCCTTGTCCTAGTTATGCATGCTTTGATGTTATAGAGATACACCACTAGATCACGTTCTGACCTTTTGAGGCACGACACTTCACATCATGGATACATTTTAGCAATAATATATTAATGGATCTTAGCTCATCAATCATTACCTCTGATATCTTATCCTATCTTATTTAGTATTTTAATTTGTTGTGTGAAATTATTGCTACTATTATTATTAGTATTTTTTTACCTTGCTCATACTAGTTTTAAACAATAGTTGAATACTTTAAAGTTCAAAGCTACATCAATACCACTCCTTGTGAGCAAGATCTCTTATTTCATTACTTGATGCAATCAAACATACATGTATACTTGCATGTGACACAATTGCTTTAAAATAAACATCATAAAGTAAACACGTAGAAAGCAGACGACACCCATTACCACATATTGACATGTTGGTAGACAACATTGCCAAATTTAAAGTATTCTCCTTCATGGATGGATTCTCCGGATATAATCAAATCAAAATGGCACCTAAAGACATGGAAAAGACCTCATTCATTACACCTTAGGGAACATTCTTCTACAAAGTTATGTCTTTTGGTCTAAAGAATGCATGTGCAGCCTACCAAAGGGCCATGATTACTCTTTTTCACGACATGATGCACAAAGAAATTGAAATATATGTCGATGATATGATTGCTAAGTTCAGAACTGAAGAAGAACATGTGGAGTATCTGTTAAGGTTATTCCAACGTTTAAGGAAATACAAACTCTACTTGAATCCTAACAAATGTACCTTCGGTGTTTGTTCAGGGAAGCTCTTAGGTTTCATTGTCAGCCAAAAGGAAATCAAAGTTGATCCTGATAAAGTCAAAGCCATTCAGAAAATGCCAGCACCCAAAACCGAGAAGCAAGTCAGAGGATTTTTGGGTCGATTAAATTACATCTCCAGATTCATCTCTCATATGACCGCTACTTAGGGGGAATTTTTAAACTTCTTCGAAAAGATCAAAGTTGTATATGGATAGAAGATTTCCAAAAGGCCTTTGACAACATTAAAGAATATCTGCTTGAGCCTCTTATCCTGATCCCTCCAGTGGAAGGAAGACATTTGATCATATACTTAACAGTATTGGATGATTCCATGGGCTGTATGCTTGGCCAACAAGATGAAACTAAGAAAAAAGAGCACGCCATTTATTAAATAAGAAAGAAATTCACGGACTGTGAATCTCGCTACACCGTGCTTGAAAAAACTTGTTGTGCCTTGGCTTAGGTTGCTAAGCGTCTTCGCCAATACATGATTTGTCATACTAGTTGGTTGATTTTCAAAATGGACCTGATCAAGTATATCTTTGAAAAACCCGCTTTAACTAGAAGGATTATCTGCTGGAAAATGCTGCTATCAGAATATGATATTGAATACCAAGCTCAAAAAGCTGTCAAAGGGGCATTCTAGCTGATCATTTGGCTGACCAACCAATCGATGACTATGGGTTTATCAAATTTGACTTCTCAGATGAAGATGTAATGTATCTAAAGATGAAATAATGCGATGAGCCTTTGCCAAATGAAGGGCCAAAGCCTGGATCCCAATGGGGATTAATATTCGATGGAGCAGTCAATGCTTATGGAAATATAATTGGGGCAGTAATTATTACACCTCAAGGTACCCATACTCCTTTAACTGCAAGGTTGATATTCAAATGTACAAATAATGAAGCTGAATATGAAGCTTGCATCATGGAACTTGAAGAAGCCATTGATTTAAGGATCAAAACTCTTGACGTATATCAGAGCACCTCATGCCTTGATTCTTGATCCTTTAGCTTCATAGGCGAATGATGAAGCGAATGGAAGAGAGAAAATGGCTTGGAAAAGCTTTTAAAAGTTAAAACAAAATCTCACAAATAGAGGTTTGAGTGTGAACTGAGCAGAGTGTTTTTGGCTCTCAAAAGCTTTAGAAATGAATGGAATATGTTGCTCTATTTATATGGAGTGTAATATTGATCTCATATGTGCCAAATGATACTCAATTCATGTAATTCCATGTGCAACCGAAGGTGAGAAATGTATGACTTGGAGAGCATCAAAATTCCACTTAAACTTGCGTTTTATGAGTCATTTTGCTTCTGGGAACTTCACTAATCATGTTTAGGTGAATAAATCATGGTAATTTAACTTGTAATCAATTTTTGGTTGATTTAAAGTTCCGACAAAAAATGGAAATGCAGTTCCAAGTATCCAACTTCAAACCATCATGAAATCTTGTACACACCACCTTTATGGCTCATTCCTTTTGCAATTAGTTCACATCATAACAAAGAGTAAAATGTGACAAGAAAGTATATTAATTTGGACATCTGAGCAAAAAATTTTAACCATGTGAAGTTGGCACAAAAATCTTGCAAACCAAACTTCAAAAATTCGAAGTCCAAATGGCTGAAAATGACCTATAATATATGTATGAATTCCATGGCCTTCCAAGCACAATTTGACTTTGACCATTGAAGAAAACTTTTAGAGAGTACCACAAATGATATTATGCAAAAATAATGTGCTCCATATGTTGAATATTGAAGAAGTTGTGATTCTTGAAATTTTAAGAAAAAGTAACTTGAAAATAGGCAAAATTTCACTAAGTCCACAAATGACCTATAATGTCTCCAGACTTTTGATGATCCTCCAAGTATAATTGGCTCTTGTAACGTAAAGAGAGGTTGAAGAGTATGTTGAGAAGATTCCTATGCAAAAAGAATCATTCAAAAATGTTGAAAATTAAAGGAGTTGTGATCTTTGGAACTTTGATATGAAAAGTTGACTTTTTAGGTCAAACCTCCTTTAATGATCTTCTAAACTTGGACTTTCCTTGCATTTCAAAGCACATGGATTATCATATGAACTCAAAATAATGTGTCTTTTAATGTCCCTTGATTAAATTTACCAAAGCTTAAGGTAAATTGTTGGTGAAGGCATGAAAATAAATAGATAAACCATTGACTTTTCTTGAGACACAAGTTACTAGGCCTTCTGATATCTTTATCAAAATGAGATTGAATGATATTTGAAGCTTTTTAATTTGATATTAGAAGCCATGGTTTAATGAGATAGCTCTTGAGAATCAATGGTTGACCATAATTTAACCTTGAAGGAGAAAAACCCTAAATGAATCATGTTTGGTGTTCTTGGTATAATAACCTACATTGCAAAGAAACAAAAGGATACAAGACATATTTTTTAATATTTTGATTAGTAATTAGTGAAACATAAAGCATATAAGCATAAGGAAAAAGATACACAAAGAGGTGCTTGATGATCTCTGCAAAAGCAAACCCAAAGGTGAGAGGTTAAGAAAGCAACCAAGCTTGTGATCTTGTTTGTATGCAAAAATTCAAAAAAGAGGATGGGATCTTAGGGTTAAAAATTAAGGTATAAAAAATACTCAAAGGTTAAACATGTTACACATTGGATCAAGATCTTCTGGTGTATCTATATTCAATGTCTCTTGTACTATGGAGCAAAAGCAACGAATCTTGATCAAGTTACCTCCTCAAAACTAGTTTCTACAAAGGCTATATATATCGTTGAAGGTTAAAGCTAAATCTTTAACAAGGATTATCTAGAAAAAGGCGTAACAAGATCAACATGAAAGGTTGAGTTGCACCTAAGAGGGGGGTGAATTAGGTTCTATGAAATTTTCTGGTTTTTAGAGACTGATTTATTACTTTCTTAAGATATGATGATGGTATGAAAGTGGTAAAGTGCAGAAAGTAAAGAACACCAAGAAATATCCTGGTTCTCTTCACACTCTGAAGTAAAGAACACATAGAAACAAGTCTTCAAATATCTGAAGAGTATCCTTCTGGAACTTTAACTTCACTCAGAAACTTACACATTATCTTTTTCTCCTTTCTAGATAGAGTATAAGCAGCAGGTGGTAGATATGTGCGGTTTCCTTTCTTCAAGGGTCCTAATTCATTCCTTATTCCCATTGCTACCAAGTTCTTTCTTGATTTAAGGCCATCCTTAGACTTTCCTTGTATATTGAGTAACGTACCAATAACACTTTCAAATACATTTTTTTCAATATGCATAACATCAAGAAAATGTCTTACATACAAGGACTTCCAATACGGCAACTCAAACAAAATTGACCTCTTCTTCCACCCACGCGTGACAAGCGTATGAGCAAAAGGCTTGCCAAACTTAGTACTCACATCTTTCACCTTTTCAAAAATTTATTCGCCGGTCAATGTAGGTGGAGCTTTACGTTGTTCTGAATCTCCATTGAATGCTTTTCTTCACCCACGGTAGTGATGACTAGAATTTAAGAATCTACGATGACCAAGAAAGACATTCTTCTGACCAAATTCCAACCGCGTCCAATCTGTGTTTTCTTCACAGATAGGACACGCACATTGACCTTTAATGCTATACCCCGATAGATTTCTGTATGCTGGGAAATCATTAATTGTGCCAAACACCATCGCCCTCAAATTGAAACTTTCTTTCCTATATCCATCATAAACCTCCACACCGTTCTCCCACAAACTCTTTAAGTCTTCGATTAGAGGTGTCAGGTATACGTCTATGTCATTCCCTGGTTGTTTAGGGCCAGAAATTAACATAGATAACATCATGTACTTACGCTTCATACATAGCCATGGAGGTAGGTTATAAATCATAATAATTACAGGCCAGGTGGAATGTGAGATGCTCTGCAGACCATGCGGATTCATTCCATCAGTCGATAATGCCAAGCGAAGGTTTCTAGCTTCTTCTCCAAAATCAGGATAATCATTATCAATTTTCATCCACTGTGGTGAATCTGCCGGATGTCGATACTTCCCATCTACAACTCTATCATTTGCATGCCAAGTCAGGTTTTTTGCATCTGTTTCACTACGAAACATGCGTCTGAATCTCGAAATTATAGGAAAATACCATAATACTTTTGCTGGTGACAACTTTTTCTTATACCGAGATACACCGCATTTAGGACACTCGTTTAATGATACATATTCATTTCGAAACAAAATGCAATCATTTGGACAAGCATGTATCTTATCATAGCTCATGCCAATAGAGCATAACATTTTTTTAGCTTCATAGGTTCGATTGGGAAGAACATTATCCTCCGGAAGCATCTCTTGAAGTAGGGCTAACAACTCTGTGAAACTTTTATCCGACCATCCATTACCCGCCTTTAAATTGTACAACTTTAATACCGCGGACAATCTTGTGAAAGTAGTGCAACCTTTATACAACGGTTTCTCTGCATCGCTTACCAACCTCTCAAACATCTTGGGACAATCTTGAAGATCTTCTTCAAGTGCTTCTGCAATCTCTTCGACTCGATCACAATCATATGTATCTCTGCCATTGTCCTTTGAAGCACATGTCGTATTATTCCGGGGTTCAACATTCTCGTTACTTATCTCACTATGTAATGTCCAACAGGTGTAACTTCGATCAATTCCATGTCTCATTAAATGAGATTCCAACTGAACGGCGTCAACTCGACGCCCATAACAGCATCCTAAGCAAGGACATGTGATCCTACTGGGGTCTTTGGCGTGTTCAACAGCAAACTTAACGAACTTCGATACCCCATTCTCGTACTCTTTTGACAATCGATTACCAGACATCCATTTTTTATCCATACTAATTGAGTAATCTGCACTAAACTATAAAAGTTAAACAAAACAGAGAATACCTGTAAGGAAATCACTAACTTCTAAGAATGCTACGCAATAGGATGCTTGGAAACGATCACAACTTTGCTCTTCACAGGTAACCCCTATAGCAGACAAAATATAAATTTTATTAAATCATACTAAACATATTAAAAATACTAGATATTAAAAATCATATTACTAATAACATATTAAAACCATAATAACATATCATATAATCATTGATATCCTTAAACCAAAATGACACCCTTACTAAATATTGAGAAATCCTAACAAAACATATAAAACCATAATAACATATCATATAATCATTGAGAAATTCATACTAACATATCAACATATAAGTATATATAGTATTACTAATAAAATAAGTATATATAGTATTACTAATAAAATAAAGGTACCTATCATAACTAATAAAAGTGTATATAGAATGACATAAATTAAATAGAAACAGTGTTAGAAATAGAAAAACGGAAGCATTAAAAAAACCGGCGACATGTATAAACTTTAAAAATGAAAGCTTAAAACTTGGAAAAATGAAATCTTAAAACTTATATATATAAAAAAAAAAAGTGAAAGCTTCAAATTTAACAAAACAGTAAACATATACATTAATTTAAAACTGAGAGTTTATTATATATTATAAAACTAAAAAAAAACAAAATTATAAGTTAATAGTATTCTCATGTTATTACTCACCCAAAACAAGACAACGGTACTCATAAAAAATGCTACCAAAAATACCAAAAGAAAAACAGTGACAACAAACACATAGAAGCAGCAGTTATATTGATATGTCAAAAGAAAAAATTCGCAGCATAACAGCATATTGGCGATGTCAAAATCCATGAATTTACTTACTCTTAACACGTTAAAACAGAAATGACAGTAGCAGTAAAAATCAATTCTCAGTAGCAACCATACATACTATTTAACACAAATAACTAAATAAAAATTGTACACTATCTTCACTTTTTTGATTCTATTCATCTCTCACTATCGTAGTGTATTGGTTCTATTCACCTTGTTTCTAATTGTACTCTTGTTCTGAATTTATCACATTGAATCAAAATATATAAAAACAACAAACAGTTCCCAGGGTAATTCATTAGTTTCAATCCAAACTCTTGTTTGTCAATCTAAAACATACAAAATATCCGTAACAATGACAGAGAGACTTAACATGTAGATTAAAATACAAAATATATAACATGCAACAGAGAGACTTAACATGTAGATATCCACACAACAAGATGACAGAAAATGACTTAACTTGATTGCATTCAAATAATAAAAACATATTCAGTTTGTCTTAAAGATTACGGCAACAATGGTGAAAATATACGTAAAAAAGAAAACTAGAGTAAAATTTCAAATACCGTAACAATGGCGGAAATGCAATGCAGACGAGCAGAGGGACGGTGAACGGCTGCAAATGCAACAGACGAGGGCGACGGCGACGGTTGGACGGACGGCGACGGTTGGACGGCAACGGTGGTTTATAGGGCAACACTCTTTGTTCGCCAGAGAGAAAGAAAGAAAGCAACGTAATATGACTGTTCTGTTTCTCATAAAAATTCTGGTGGGTATTTTAAATTAATTCTAATAAACCTATAGCAGCGCTTTTTTATAGCTTTAGCAGTGCTTTAAAAAGCGCTCTCAAAGACCTTCTAATGTAACCCATATAGCAGCGCTTTATGGAAAAAGCGCTCTCGTAGACCATACCTACAGCAGCGCTTTTTGGAAGCGCTGCCTTAGGGCCCCCCTTTAGCAGCGCTTTTAAAAAGCGCTGTCTTTGGGCTGTCTTAGATCCCCCATTTGGCAGCACTTTTTAGAAGCGCTGCCTTAGGAGCCACCCTTTAGCAACGCTTTTTAAAAAGTGTTGTCTTTGGGCTGTCTTAGACCCCCCTTTTAGCAGCGCTTTTTATAAGCGATGTCTTAGGACCCCAATTTAGCAGCGCTTTCTGAGAAAGCGCTGTCTTTGGTTATCAATTTTTTTCTTTTTTTTTTATTCCTCTTTAGCAGCGCTTTTTCTAAAAGCGCTGTCTTTGTATGCGCTGCTAAATGTCATTTATGGCGTAGTGACTCCGGTCCCCTTTCAACACGAAACAGATTTCACTATAGTTAGGATCAGTGTAAAATTCTTTCTAACCTATAGGTAGACCAAAGGCTCTTAAACACCTTTAAGATCTAAAACACTAGGTGCAGTGCAGGAAGAACAGTCCTTTTCAATGCACACACTTGCTTTCACCAATACTGAACAACAAGGGGAAATAATACAATCTGATTTTGTAATGATTTTGCAACAATGTTTATCAATGTTGTAGATTGATCTTGTTTTTCAATGAGAGTTTCCACAAGTATCTAAGACTTATTGCTCAAGAATTTTCTTTCAAAGGATATGAAAATTATGCAGAAAATTCTTTGCAAAAGTTATTTTACTTAGATGTGGAAAGATGAAATTGTGATAGAGATTTTGAAAGAGAATTGAAAGAGATGTGTTTTTGAATTTGAAAGATTTGGGTATTTATATTACACAAAAACCTCTTGAAAAAATCATACAAATCTCCAGAAAAAATTGATGAACAATTGCCATGTTTCAAAGGAAACATTTTATGGAAGATTGGTTGAAGAGATGCAATTTTTCAGAATGATTTTTCAAAAAAGTTCAGTGAGCAATCGATTGCACATATAGACCAATCGATTTCACCATCACAAAACCACTTGAAAATTCAAATTTTCAAAAGAGCAATCGGTTGCACCAAAAGGATCAATCGATTGCACACTAAAACAGAAGCGAAAAGAAGAGAGATTTTCAAGCATGCAATCGATTGCACCAAGGCACCAATCGATTGCTTACTGAAACAGAAGCAAAAAAGATTTAAATTTTTAATCATGCAATCGATTGCAAATCTTCTAACCTTGCAAGTTCTACCAACAACCGATTCTTTCTTTCTACGACACCATTTTGTTGTGGAGTTCTTGGTGTGGAGAAGTTGTTTGAGATTCCATTTTCTTCGCAAAATTCTTCAAATAAAGCATTCTGGAATTCTCCACCATGGTCACTTCTAATGGAGACAATTGAGAGTGACTTCTCATTCTGAATTTATTTTGCATACTTCTTGAATGCCTTGAAAGCTTCACTTTTCTGCACTAAGAAGAAAGTCCATGTATATCTAGAGATGTCATCAACAATTACTAATGCATAAACATTACCTCAAAAACTTTTTGTTCTTGATGGTCCGAATAGATCCATGTGTAACAATTGTAGTGGCCTTGTTGTGGACACCGCATTCTTGGATATGAAAGTTGATTTGGTCCATTTCCCTTTTTGGCATGCGCCACACAATCTATCTTTGATGAATTTTATCTTTGGGAGACCAACTACTAAGTCATGTTTGATCAATTTGTTCAAATGCTCCATATGAATGTGAGAAAATATTTTGTGCCATAACCAAGAGTAGTTGTTGTTCGCCATAAGACACTTAACCTTCAAAGACATGTTATCAAGTCAAATCATGAAAATATTGTTAATTCTATTACCTTTTAACATTACCTCATGAGTGACTTCGTTTTCTATCAAACATTCATCTTTAGTGAAGTTGATTTTGAAACCTTTATCACAAAGTTGGCTAATGCTAAGTAGGTTATGCTTTAGGCCTTCTACATAGAGGACATCTTCTATGGTTGTAAAAGGTGGTGCACCAATGTTGCCTATGCCAAGGATATTTCCTTTGTTTTTATCACCATAGGTTACAAATCCTTTGGCCTTAAGCGTTAGATGTGAAAATTTTGTAATGTCACCCGTCATATGCCTTGAACACCCACTATCAAGATACCACTGATATGAAGAGGTCTTCAAGCATACCTATAAAACAAGATTAAGTTTCATTAGGTACCCAAATTGCCTTGGGTCCTTCATAGTTAGTGCCTTTCTTGACCTACACATAATGCCCTTTTGCAACACTGAAGTTTCTTACATAACAGGCATTAGGTGTATGGACTTTGATACCATAATAAAAATAGGTGGGCTCACAATTACTTTTGTATCTAGGAGGATAAGACTTTTTCTTACTAGATACTTTCTTCTTGGGGTATTGATGAACCACTTTAGGCTTGACCACTTTCTCTTTAAGACTTTGTTCACTAGCTTTAACAAAGATGGTTTTGTTGGAACTTGGTTTAGAAAATTTTGAGTAATCAAGTCCACTTTTATCATTTGAGAATCTTTGTTGACTAAGAACATCCTCTAGTCCAATCTGTCCTTTTTCATACCTCTCAAGGACTCTTTTTAATTGGACAATTTGAATGAAAGTGACTCACACTTTGTGCATACAAAATTCTATTTTTGATCACTAATTAATTTCTGTTTTTCATCTTTGAAATTATTTTCCATTGTCTTAACCTTTTTCTCTAAAATTGAGATTTGGTTCTTTTGTGATGAAATAGTTTTGTACAGAATTTTGCATTCACCCAAAATTTCATCAATTTCCCCTTGAGCATCATTATCATAAATTGAAAAATTATTACTAACCTTGTCGTCTTCATCATCAGAATGATGTGAGGCCATTAGTGCTAGATTTGCACTTTGATTACTATCTGAATCTGATGAGGAACTTATCTCGTTATCCTCCCATGCTAGGTACGCCTTATTCTTCTTGAACCCCTTTTTGCTTTTATAAGCCTCATTCTTGGAGGGTTTAGGACAGTTTGGTTTGATGTGTCCTTGTTTTCCATATTCATAACATTTGACATCTTGTGTGGATGTTGACGCCTCCTTCCTTTTCATATAGTCAGAATTTCCAATATTATTTTTAGAACCAAAATATTTTCCTAACCTTTTTATGAGAAGCATGAAGTTTTCGTCTTCAATTTGATCGTCTGCTTTTTCTACTTCTTTGGAATCAACCTTTAATGCGATGCTTTTAGAATTCTTTTCTTGGTTCTCATATTTTTCCAATCGCCCAAGTTCCGTCTCATATTCTTGGAGTTTTCCAAACAGTGTAGCGGATGTCATCGTGGATAGACTTTTCTTTTCAGAAATTGTTGTCACCTTGGGCTGCCATTCTCTGGATAAAGATCTAAGCACTTTAAGATTCAATTCATCGTTAGTTAATATCTTATCTAGTGCTATGAGATGATTTGTCAAGTGCACGAATCTTTTCTGCAAATCAAGAATTGATTCTCCTAGCTGCATTCTGAATAACTCGTATTCCTGAATCAATGTGTTTAATCTTGATCTCTTAACTTCAGTGGTTCCCTCATGGGTTTCCACTAAAGTATCCTAGATTTCCTTTGTTATTGTACATGTTAAGACGCAAAAGAATTCATCCATACTTAGTGCACTTTGCAGAAGATTGATTGCCTTTTTGTCATAGAGAACCTTTTTCTTATCATCGTCATCCCATGAAGCTTTGGGCTTTGTCGATCCAACACCATTAACGACCGTTGTAGGAACAAATGGGCCATTTTGGATAGCATCCCATATTTCATCTCCTTGTGCTTCTAAGTGAGCCTTCATGCGAATTTTCTAGAAATCAAAATATTCACCACATAATAGTGGAGGCTTGTTGCTACTCCCACCGTCTTTGAATACACCTCTGTTGTTTGCGGAAGCCATACTTAATCGATTAGGAACAGGTTACCTAAACCTGCTCTGATGCCAATTGAAATTCTGAGTTGCACCTAAGAGGGGGGGTGAATTAGGTTCTTTGAAATTTTTTGGTTTTTAGAGACTGATTTATTACTTTCTTAAGATATGATGATGGTATGAAAGTGGTAAAGTGCAGAAAGTAAAGAACACCAAGAAATATCCTGGTTCCCCTCACACTCCGAAGGTACTCCGGTCCCCTTTCAACACGAAACAGATTTCACTATAGTTAGGATTAGTGTAAAATTCTTTCTAACCTATAGGTAGACCAAAGGCTCTTAAACACCTTTAAGATCTAAAACACTAGGTGCAGGAAGACCAATCCTTTTCAATGCACACACTTGCTTTCACCAATACTGAACAACAAAGGGAAATAATACAATCTCATTTTGTAATGAGTTTGCAACAATGTATGCAATGTTTATCAATGTTGTAGATTGATCTTCTCTATCAATGAGAGTTTCCACAAGTATCTAAGACTTATTGCTCAAGAATTTTCTTTCAAAGGATATGAAAATTATGCATAAAATTCTTCGAAAAAGTGATTTTACTTAGATGTGGAAAGATGAAATTGTGATAGAGATTTTGAAAGAGAATTGAAAGAGATGTGTTTTTGAAATTGAAAGATTTGGGTATTTATATTACACAAACACCTCTTGAAAAAATCATGCAAATCTTCAGAAAAATTGATGAACAATTGCCATGTTTCAAAGGAAACATTTCATGGAAGATTGGTTGAAGAGATGCAATTTTTCAGAATGATTTTTCAAAAACGTTCAGTGAGCAATCGATTGCACATATAGACCAATCGATTTTACCATCACAAAAACACTTGAAAATTCAAATTTTCAAAAGAGCATTTGATTGCACTAAAAGGATCAATCGATTGCACACTAAAACAGAAGCGAAAAGAAGAGAGTTTTAGGCATGCAATCGATTGCTTACTGAAACAAAAGTAAAAATGATTTAAAATTTTGATCATGCAATTGATTGCTCTAAGAGTGCAATCGATTGCACTTACAAAAACTGAGAAAAATTCTGTTTTAAAAAGCTTGTGTTATTGTGAAAAGTAATGTAAAAGATTTTTTAATGTTTTGAGCAATCGGGACTTAAACACTTGATGAGAGTTCTCATTATACCTTCTGAGGGAAATGTTCTTCATGTCAAGTCTTTGTCCTGCTTCTTGATGTCTTGAAATGGTTGATCATCTTTGCCTTTTTTGTCAAGTGATTTGTCTTCATCAAAACATAAGTTGATCTCTGAGAATCTTGATTTCACACAACAATTATCAACACCATTGTATATGCAGATTTTTTATTGTATGTTGTAATGGTAGAAGCCTTAAGATTTCTTACACATTGAATATCTTAGAAATCTTAAGTGTTTTAGGTATTTGTTATGGTGATTTCTCATACGTCTAATACTTGTATCAAGTACACATTGTTCTCTATTCTGATGAACTTGTTTAGTAGTTTAGATCAAAGTCTCTTGCTATGTGCTTGAGCAAAAGTCTTAAGTCATTGGGACTTAAACAAGGATGTCTCGAGCCAAGATGCTTGAGACATGTAAGTCTCTTGCTATGTGCTTGACCAATGCAAGTCTTAATCAACTAGGTTGATTGAGCAGATGTCTTATATCATTAGGATACAAGCAAGGAAGTCTCGAGCAGAGATGCTTGAGCCATGTAAGTCTCTTGCTATGTGTTTGAGCTGTGAAAGACTTAATCAAGTGGATTGATTGAGCAAGAATTCTTGGGTCAGTGTGGCTTGAGAAGGTTAGCTCAATACATGAAATTAGGAGCAGTAAGTCTTGAATATGAGGGGTTCAAGTAAGGAGGCTCGTTTCATGGGACTTGGAGCAGAAGTCTTAGTTAGTGTAGCTTGAGCAAGTTGGCTCGGTACATGAAATTGGGAGCAGTAAGTCTTGAATATGAAGGGTTTAAGTAAAGAGGCTCGTTTCCTAGGACTTGGAGCAGAAGGCTCAGCCAGAATGGCTTGGAGCAGAAGTCTTAGGCTGATGACCTAGTCAAGGAAGTCTTGGTTTTGTGGAACCTAAGCAAGAAGTCCCGAGTGAGGAGCTTGAGAAATAAGTCTTGGACGTTGGGTCTGAGAAAATGTAAAAGTCTTATGCAGAATGCATAAGCGATTGTAATCATGATTTGATTATAGTGAAAATGTCTTGTGAAGCAAGGGGACTAGACTACTCTCAATTTAGGAGAAACTAGTATAATCTTTGTGTCTTCTGCTATTATTTATTTGCTTCTGTTAACATTCTGCTACTAAGAATTAACTAGAATTTGAACACCAATTTAGATTTTAAACTCTGATCAAATGCAAACTAAGAAATTGGAAAACACAATTCAACCCCCCTTCTTTGTACTTTTCTCACCTTCAGGGTTTGGTTATGCAATGGGAAGGTATTAACAAACCTCACATCTGATGTACTCAACGGGAACCACGTACTTATATGTTACTAAAAAAGGTTATTATTGTTTGTTGATTGATTTTAAATTAAAAGATATTTGGCATATTCGAGTGGAAAACTTCAATTACTATCCACAAGTATGAGGAAGTGAGCATTTGCATCATCTTGATATGGAGAATCTTTACTTGGATTTTATCAACAAGTACATCTCAACATTCAAGTGGAAAATTTCGTTCATTTCTCAACATCTTGTAGAGGTATAGTGGTTTGCATCACTGCAAGAATTAAACCAATATCTAATCTTTGTGAAAATAGGTTCTTAAAGAAAACGGTGCACAAAGGCACAAAAAGAGTTTGATGATGTTAGTGTTTTTTAGAATTTTGAAATGTGTTTAAATGTGCTTATATGTTTTAGCATTTATTGAGAAAAGATTTTATGGGTCTCTTGACAAAGTCAAGGTTTATTAAGAAAGAGGAGAAGTTTGAAAAACCAGAAGACTTTGAAATATGAAGATTTTGAAAATTTAAGAATGGGAGGAGATGAAAGAGACTATCCTAAAGCATAAAATAAATAGTCTCATTTTCAGGTGGCCCAAGAGAAAGCCTTCGTGTGTGCAAGTGAACTAACTAGACAAAGCAAGCATTTTACAAGAGTCAAAACCAGCATTCAGTTCCCTTTGGATTAAGGCCATAAGATAAGCAATTGAGCATGTGAACATAAGAGGATCCAAAAAAATAAAGTCACAGGGAAACAGATAAAGCATCCAAGCTTGATTCAAGGCCACAATTATTAGATGAACTCAAGGTCTCAGGCATGTGTAAGGCATCAGATAAACTTCGTAGTTTCAGACAAGAAGTTTCCAAGCATGGGAAACCCTAATTCTATGTCTATAGGTCCAAAACTCCTCAATGCACATGATAGTAACCATAGTCCAAGTTTAGATGTTTATTAGGGTTTTGATCATTTTATCATGTTTTTATATTTTTTAAAAAGATGAAGAAATAAAGATCAAAGAATAAAGAAAATGACATGAAATAAATGTGGAATGATAAAAAGCGGTGAAGTAAATAGCGGAAATGAAAGGACAAGAATTCAATTGCGGAAATGTAAAGGAAAGAATATTAATGTTAGAGGTTAGGAGTTAATTGTTAGTGGTTGACGATCAAGTGATCAGTTTATCGATTCGGGACCAATTTAGCGCTATGTTAAACAATCATAGCACAATCTATATGAAGATCGAATTGTGTGAGGTTGGTCATTAACAATATTTGTGTGAAACCATGCTAGAGAAATGATATGTAAATCATTCTCCTAAAGTCATGCCACACAAAAAGAAAAAGAGAACGGTCTCATTCAACCATATGTTTGAAATAATGAATATTCAGCATCTTTGAAAATCATCATTTTATGATATTTAGATTTTCATCAACCAAAGTGAAAAAAGAAAAAGGAAAATCAAGATGAAATTAAAATATTAAAAAAATTAAATCACAAAGTTAAAAAAAAATAGAAATTAAAAGATAAAAACAATTATTCGAAATAAACTTTTTATAAAAAAACTAAAGAAGAAAAAAAGTGAAGTAGAGAGAGGGAGGTGTGTGTGGCTCCTTGGAGTGTGGGATTGGAATAGGATGGGCTTAAGCCCAAAAGCACAAGAATCAGAACAGTGAGGTGCAATAGACAAAATCCTAGCCTCATGTTACAACTAATGTGTTCTTCTTCTTTTTCTCTTCTCAAGCATGCCGCCAGTAAAATATCATTTCGTCGCCGCACCAGCACGCCACACGACGATGGTTGCGGCGACTCAAACCACACCTCAATCACATCTTCAAACTTTCATGTCGTCGGTAAAATATCATTTTGTCGCCTCACGGTGGAGGTTGAGGCGGCTCAAACCACACCTCAATATTGAGGTGTGGTTTGAGCCGCCTCAACCTCCGCCGTGAGGCGTACCGGCGCGGCGACAAAATGATAGTTTACCGGCGGGATGCTTGAGAAGGGAAAAAGAAGAAGAATGAATTAGTTGTAATATGAGGCTGAGATTTTGTCTTTTGAACCTCACTGTTCTGATTCTTTCATGTGTATTTGGTCTTAAGCCCGTCCAATTCCAATCCACACACTCCAAGGAGCCACATGTGAGGGCAAAGCTTCATATACTATACATGCTTGTTTCGATGATGTCAAAACGCAACCAAATGGAAGAATCGATACTTGGAATTATCACCATAAGGCATAAGCATACCTTATATCTTATGTCTCATTTTCTTGCCTGTTGTGTCGTCAAATTAGTGTTACTCGAGTCAAACATCATTGGTGTATTATATGTTGCATTTAGAAGAGTCAAAAACATAAAAATAAGCATTTTTGCAAAATACAGGTCTTTGAGTCGACCATTCATCTGCTCCGGTCGACTCATAGAAGGTGTCTCTGAATTGCATTTTCCACGGGTTGGCGCACGTCGACCTACCGATCGACGCATACTGTTATCATTTCTATTTGTCAAAAGTGGAAGGCTTTGCGTCGACGCATAGTCCTGTTTCGGTCGATGCATAAATGTTTGTTTTACAGAATCTGTTTTCACATGTTAAGCTCTGCTCAATCGCTGCCTTCTGCATAGGTCGATCGTTTGCTGTTTGCTGCATAATTTTTGGTCTGTCTATCATTTTTAAAAGTGGTTTTATCAGTTATTTTTGGTCTGATATAAATAGAAAGTTGCTCATCTCATTTCACAATAATTGAATCAATTGAAAAACTAGAAAAGTGAAAGAGGTGCCATTAGTTCTCATCATCTTCATCTTCTACATTTCATACCACAACAATCACACACAATAATCTTTGTTGTGCATTGTAGTTTGTTTGAAGTGATAACGTCTGAAGCCGTTGATTGGGAATCCGGTTCGGGTTGAGATTTTGGCAGGTTTTTCTTGAATAAAACCTTTAGGGTTTTATCCTCCAAGATTCTCTGAATTTGGGGGGCGGGGGGGGGGGGGGGGGTTGGTACGAATATTCTCAACATTTATTCAGCTGAGCAAAGGTGATCGAGGAGCGGTGGGTTTCGTCGATTTAGTAGCGGGAATCGGTGAATTGTGAAGGAGAAGTTCGGGTTCGATTAGCAAGTGTTTCAGATCACTCGGGCTGGGGTTTGAAGACGTAAGGTTGTTCAAACAAGGAGCTGTAATCGGAGGTTCATCCACAAGCAATCGAAGGACTTGATTTGACTTGAATCAAGGGATAAGAAGAGAAAGCATCTTCAACAACAAGGGATTTTGGTTGTGCATTTGCTATTCTATTCTTGTATAAACGATTCAACAACAGGTTACATCTATATTATACAAGCTCAATTCTATTATTAGAATTAAGGGCAGATGTACCCCGAAGCGAGGACGGCGGGGGAACTGCCTCAACAAATCCTTGTGTTTTTTACATTACGCTTTTACATTTGCTTAATATTTCCGAGATTTTCGTACAAACAATTATATCGAATTTAGGACTGTTTTGAGTAAGTGCTGAATTAATTTTGACTCTAGTACAATAGTTTATTGTACAAGGAAACTAGAGCTACTTACTCAAAGCCGAACTCACTTGGAGTGCTCCGCACGCTAAGTGTTTGATAAATTGTCTGAACCAAGATTTTGTGTGTTGTCCATTTATTTTGTTGGCATTTTAAGGCATTGGAACTAGTCATACCAAGTAGTGATCTAAATCAAATTGGTAGTGTGACTAATGTGGTGATTCTAATTTCTCATTATGAATTTCCAAAGGCTAGACGCATACCCGGTCTTCTAGTAACAGTTCGTTATAGACGGTAATTTTTTCACGGCCGCTTCCGCAAATTAAACAAATTTTTAAAAAACCATTTTATTGGTAGCGCCGACTAATTTTTTAAATAAAGGATCTATTCAACCTCCCTTCTAGATCTGTGCTATCGTCTAACAAGTGGTATCAGGAGCACCAGTTCACTTAGTGCTTCAAGTATAACTTTGTAGAAAATGGCTAACGAACCTAAAGGGGCCTATAATAGAGCTCATGTTTTTAATTGAGAAAATTAAAGTTACTGGAAAGACTGTATGCGGGTATACATTAATTCCATAGATAGAAAAATGTGGAATGTTATTCTTAACGATCCAATTGAAATAACTATGACCGATGAGAATAATATGATTGTGCTTAAGCCCGAAGCACAATGGACTGATGATGATGAGAAGAAATATAATTACGATTGGAAAGCCAAAAATATTTTGATCTCCTCATTAGGAGTTGATGAATATTATAGGGTTTGTCATTGTTTAACGGCAAAAGCTATGTGGTGGGACTCATTGTAAGTTGCCCATGACAGAACCAATGATGTTAAGCTAGCGAGAATCAATACGCTAACACAAGAGTTCGATCTCTTTTACATGGAGCAAGGGGAAACCATTGCAGACATGCAAAAGAGATTCACTCATCTTATTAATAGATTGCACTCACTAGGTAGGCCAATTGGCAATGATGTTGCTACTAACAAAATTTTGAGATGTCTTAACAGGGAATGCCAACCGAAGGTAACCACCATCAAAGAAGCTAACGACCTCACAATTTTGGATCTCACGACATTGTTTGGAAAGCTACAAGAGCATGAACAAGTGCTTCTAAGCCCAGAGCAACATGAAAAGAAGGAAAGGAAGGATAAAATAAAAATTACTGAAAAGAAGTCAATTTCTCTCAAGACTTCTTCCTCAAAGTCTCAATCTAAGGAGCATAGTGATTACACTTCGAGTGACGATAAAGAGGATGACAAGAGTGAGGACATGGGACTGTTTATAAAGCGTTACAACCGCTACGTTAAAAAGACATGCATCCAACACTCCAAGAAGAATCTTGTCAACTTCCGGAAACAATCTAGGTACTCTAGAAATGATGACACTAAGGGAAACAAAACAAGAGGATCATGTTATACTTGCGAAAAGACCGGACACTACAAACCGAATTGTCCCTTAAACAAAAAGGGCAAAGAAAAGGAAACAAATAGATCACATAAGAAGCAATCAAAGCCAAGGAGAGCGTATATAGCTTGGGAAAGCGATAGCAATTCCTCCGAGGATGAAAGCTCAAGTGATGAAGATGAATCCGTAAATATTTTTCTTTTCGCTCAACAAAAGAACAAGAAGAAACAGGTACAACGTCTTGAGACCACCGAGAGAAGATGGGTTCTCGATAGTGGTTGCTCAAGACACATGACAGGTGACATATCTCTCTTCATCGACTTCGTGGAAAAGAAGAAGGGGTATGTAACCTATGGAGATAACAATCGAGGTGCAATACTTGGAAAAGGTAGTGTAGGTAACCCTTCTTCCACTACTATATCTGATGTATTGTTTGTCGAGGGTCTTAAACATAATCTCATTAGCATTAGCCAATTATGCGACAAAGGATACAATGTATCGTTTTCAAAAGAGTGTTGCAAAATTATGCATAATGATGAAATGAAGAGTGTGTTTAATGGCCTAAGAGTAAACAATGTCTATATGCTAGACTTGAATGAAGTATCTTTGACAAGTTCCAAATGTCTCATGACAATGAGTGATGACTCATGGTTATGGCATAGACATTTAGCACATGTCAACTTTGAATTGCTTAACAAGATAGTTTCCAAAGGTCTAGTCCTAGGTCTGCCCAAAATAAAGTTCACCAAGGATTACCTTTGTGATGCTTTCCAAATGGGAAGGCAAATGAGGATCTCTTTTAAATCCAAAAATATCATTTCAACTACAAGACCTCTCAAGCTTCTCCATATGGATTTATTCGGGCCATCTAGAATTAAAATCCTATGTGGTAACTATTACGGTTTTGTAATAGTTGACGGCTTTTCTAGATTCTATCAGACTATCTTCTTGGCTAGCAAGAGCGATACGTTCGCCGCCTTTGAAGGATTTTCTAAGCTTTCCCAAAATAAATTAAACACAAACATTGTCTGAATTAGGAGCTGAAATTTTGGTATGCAGATCTCATATGTCCTAAGAGATGCAAAGAACATTGATCTCTGCTGAAACAGAACAAGGACAGACCATGACCAATTTAAATTCCTTTAAGAATTACCAATGTCATAACCAATGTCATGACGTTTGTTGTAACATCAGCAGACAGACAGACTATTTATCTAACCATTTAAATTGTGCAGAATTGTAAATGCTGAAAGATAAATAACACAATGAATTGTTTACCCAGTTTGGTGCAACCTCACCTACATCTGGGGGCTACCAAGTCAGGAAGGAAATCTACTATTAGCATAATCAATTCAAAGCTAAACTCCCCCGTTTATAACTCCTTACTTAATCTCTACCCAATGTAATTTCTGAGAATACACTAGACAAGAGACCCCTCTCACTCCCCCTCAATCACAGTAGTCATACACAATTCAATACAAAAAGAAAGACTTTAGAAGACACTCTTCAAAGTCATAATACTTGATCTTGCTTCACAGCTTCAATCAAGAACACAACACTCTTGCTTAAAAGCTTAGAGTGACACACAACTCAACAATACTAACCAATGCAATTATACAACACACAATTGCTTGGCTTACAAGTATTCCTAAGACACAATACACACGTGAAGAACAACTGATGCAGTCAGACTTCTTCACTCACAAATAATATCCTACATATGTCTACCATAATGCATCAAAAGATACAAAGGGTGACTTACAAGGTCACACACAAAAGAATCTCAAAACCCTAGACCTTAATTCTACACTCAAGTTTTTCTTGTTGTGAGTGCTTGATTTCCTTTGCTTCTGCGCCTCCTTAAATCAAAATGCAGACTGGGCTTGGGCTGGTCAATAGTAACAAACATTAGGTTTAACCAAGTTAAACCACGTTCCATAATTAAAGGTGCTGTCAAATTAGGTCACAGCTACTTCATGTTATGCCCAACCCTGACTAGAATCTAGCTTGAGATATATCAGGTAAAATATCAGAAAAATAAAACCTGCGTGCCCTAATGTCATACACTTGATGTCATAACATCCAGCATGACATCCAACTTAACTTGCTCTTAGCTATCCAAACTTACCCTGCAGTATACTCCCGCAGAACCTTCTTCATAACAGTAGAAACAAATACATTATAGTTTCCTAAAAAGTCTCAAAGATCCTTTTTATGAACACCAATTAAATCTGCATTTTGTTCCTAATAAATCTCTTTGGCCTGCACATACTGATGAGGTATATCCAACCAAAATACTTTTGTCAAGTAATAGCATCTCCTACTGTACCAAACAGCGATGTCATGACATTGGTGATGACATCCTGTCTAAAACACATGACAGCAGTACTGTCATCAACTCCTATTGTACCAGATAGTGATGTCATGACATTGATAATGACATCCTGATTAAAACACATGACAACAGTATTGTCATAACAATAGATGTCGATGTTATGACATCTTGCTTAACATTAATGCATAATTATATTTTACCAAAATTTAGCCAATCATAGAACCATGGACAATCATAGAGTCATGGAACTAACAATCTCCCCCTTTGACAAATTTTGGCTAAAACAACCAATCAAACATCAGGTCAGCAGCAATAGTTTTCTCAAAACAAACATCCAACTTCAAACACTATCAAGCTCCCCCTTAATAGTTGCATTCAGCAAGTAACAACACTGCTCCTCAAGCTCCCCCTTAACAGTTGCATTCAGCAAGTAATAACACTGCTCCTCAAGCTCCCTCTTAACAGTTGCATTCAGCAAGTAACAACATTGCTCCTCAAGCTCCCCCTTAGCAATTGCATTCAGCAAGTAACAACACTGCTCTTTCCATAGCAGTAGCAATAACAACACTTTACTCCCCCTTGGTTTAGTCAAAAATTGACAAAATTGGAGTAAATGTATACCCTCATATGCACACATATAAACCAATACCATCATACACCATACTTCATCATGATGAGAAACAACCTCCACAGTATCAACTCCACCTGGATTTTACCCCATTGTCATTGAGTCTTGAGTTCTTGCCTTGTGTGAAGTTGCACCTTCAGAAGTGACACTTTTGACATTACCAATTAAAGGATAATTAATTAAATACTTGCCAAGTAGCAATTTATTTTAAATTCCCAATTTGAGACACACAAATATTCTATAGAGAAATTCTCCCAGACAAAAGCCAATGTTGTTTCCTAGGTTATACAAGAAGCAAGCACATACCAGACCCATAGTTACATTGTCAAGGTAGAGGGGTACACCAGACAGCACAATGTCAAGACATCGTGTCTGACATTGCAACCTCGTTAGTGGTTCAAGAACACCAGCTTGCTTGAGAATCAGCAAACATTGTACACAGCTCCATATCAGCACAATGTCAACCCAAATAATGCAGCTACACATCAGACAGGTACACATCTCCCCCTGTCATGTATAATCAACACTCCCCTTAAAAGAGAGAACTCAAACACATGAAGAATAACTTCAACATCTTCATATTCACACACAGGAAACACATGCAACTCTGCATCTCTTTTTTCACAACCCACACCTGACCAAATAGTAGAAGTAGTTGCAGGATAGATAAAACTATCTGTAAGATTACTCAGATTCGGATTTGAAGGGCTAGAAAAATCTCTAAGATGACAGGGTGAAAGTCCTTCCTTATGCACAAAATCAGAACTAATGATGTCTTGATCTTCATCTTCACCATCCATACAAAACACTTAGATAGAGGCCCAAAAATCTGATTTGATCCATTGATACCCAATGACAGAACCAAAAAGAATACACTGTCAGGTTCACCATAATGTCACAACATCTTGTCTGACATTCCATCCTCATAGAGGCATACAATCACAAACGGCTTGAGACCACAAACAATCTTGAAACTGTACTATTGCAACAATAGATCCTAGAAGTATAACTCCCCATATCAAGGATAACTAGTGCTCTTTTTCCAGAAGCACGTGAATGGAAAACATAAGACTCATCTTCATATCTTCAAGAGCTCACTCTTTGTTCAACACACCTGCTAAACGCATTCACTTATTGCTTGAACCACAAGCCACTAGTACACCCATCAGACAGAAGCTCTCCCCCTATCTTTTATAGAAGATGCTCCAAGATCACCACAGTATCTCAAGACCAACGTCATGCTCATACAGTGAGAAGGTACCAAACTGTTCCACTTCTTACTAGAGTTACCACTTCTCCACAAGACTTCTGGCCAGAGTCAGAGAACAAAATAGACACCCCATAATCCAAAACATTCTTTCCTCATCATTCTCCCATATGATAAGTTAGAACACTTTCGGTTTAACTGGTGAATATTCACTTTCATATAACCCATCATAATCCAGACTTTCATGCAATCAACCAATGATCCACTCCAGTCTTGTACAATACCTTCACATCATACTCCAAGACAGTCCTTTTACCTCATCATTCTCCCGTATGAAAAGATAGAGTACTTCTTAGTCAAGATGTGAGTTATAAGTTCCATAGCAGATCTTCAAGTCCTTCTCCAAGGAAAAACAAACCAGATGATACATACAACATCCAATGGTTCTTTATATGCCTACACCTGGACTTACTACTTCCTAGTAATCCAACTGAAGATCTTCAGAGAGCACAGCTCCACTAGTTTGATCAATTACATCTCCAAAAGAGGGTAATCTTCCATACACAACTTATGGTTTCTACCACAAGCTCCAATATATGAATAGAATCAAAACCTTCTTTGGTCTTCAAACACCTACCCTTCTGCACAAGAGTAATATTCTTTAAGCACCCTTCTTTAAATAACCAAATGCCACAGTTTGATTACTCAGCTGCTTCCAGATCTCTAGAAACTCTTCTGATTCACCAAGAAAACTTAATCTTCATATCCTTTATGTTCCATAGCAAGGCAACTTGGATACACCAAGACTTGGACCTGTAACATCTACTTCTTCTCACAACTCTCGCAAACTGAAGTTTCTGCTCGATGTTACAACATCTGATCAAATATCCTGTTGGAGAGTTTAGGCTTCCATTCCGCCACTTAGAATAACCTTCTGTATATAACAGACAAGGAGTTCCATGTTCTTATAGACTTGAGTATACAACCTTCACTCTGCTATATAGTACCACACCAAATGCCTTTGCTCCAGAAAACTCCTCTTTAGAAAAACCAAACACGCTAAAGATTGATTTTTCAGAGAAGATTAGTCACAAGAGATCTTTATAGAAGGAATCCTGCTTTCCTTAAGTAAAGACTTCTTCAGAGAGTCAGAGATAATTGCCACTTATCCTTGACCTCCACGATGAGCAAGGTCACATGCTCCTATGTACTTAGATCAGAAATAAACTGACCCAAGCAGTGCTATCACCAGCACCATATTCTAGACAAGTTTCTTGCCAGGAAACTTTCTAGATAAATATCAGAAGCTTCTACTAGAATACACCTGCTGCACTCCAATAATCTAATCCAATAAAAATGTCTTCATCTTCACTTCCATCAGCACTACATTCTAGTCTTAGTTTTTTGCCAGGAAACTTACTAGAATAAGGTCAGATCCTACCACACATGTGTATGGTAACTAGATCATAAGCTATATCTCCTTCAACAGACTTCTGTACAATCTCTGATGATGGAATGTCTCAACATCTGGTTGAACATCAGATCCTTGAAGTAGAGAAAGCAAATCAGGGGCCTGATGCTTATGCAACAACTGATGAGACACCTTGATCATCAACTAAGGATAATCCATTAAATATTTGAGAATATCTCAAATAGAAATGAATCTTAAATCCTTATAATAAATCCTTCTCTGAACTTCAGCAATCTTGAACTTTGTGGATAACTAATTAAATACGTGTGTAGTCCACAAATAGCAATTGATCTTAAATCCACACAACTTCAGGAATACCAAGGTTGAAACATCAAGGCTGACACCCTTGACTCAACCTTCCTATGACTTCCTCCTGCTAATAGAGCTCTTGCAAATCATGAATGGTGAAAATAAATCACCTTCCATTATACCATCTATCAGCATCAGAGATCTTCAGAAATCCATGAGAACCAAATTATCTCCCTGAAAGAGCTCTTCAAATTGACTTCAGGGTACATATATCAACACACCACTGAACAGCCCAAGCACACAAGCAACAACCCAGGCACACAAGCAGCATAGCTACAACATTCAGCAACCTGCCACAGCCATACATCAACCTGTATATAAGCCAATCTTCTCCCAGGGCTACCAGAGTTCTTTCATCAGAAAAATATGCAGCGGAACCACCAAAAGAACATCTTCAACATTCCCTAAACAAGATGTCAGAACATTCAACAGGTCATTAGAGCTCTTATATCAGAGGGCACAACAGCAGATACACAGAATCCTTCATAAGCTCCTCATTTGGCAAAATCAACAAATCAGTTGCAGCTTCTTATTGTTTAAACCACCAGAAAGTATCTACCAAGATCTCATCCAGAACAGACAAGATGCCTGCTTTGATACCAATTGAAATTCTGGTATGTAGATCTCATATATCCTAAAAGATGCAAAGAACATTGATCTCTGCTGAAACAGAACAAGGACAGACCATGACCAATTTAAATTCCTTTAAGAATTACCAATGTCATGACCAATGTCATGATGTCTGTTGTAACATCAGCAGACAGACATACTATTTATCTGACCATTTAAATTGTGCAAAATTGTAAATGCTGAAAGATAAATAACACAATGAACTGTTTACCCAGTTCGGTGCAACCTCACCTACATCTGGGGGCTACCAATCCAGGAAGGAAATCCACTATTAGCAGAATCAATTCAGAGCTAAACTCCCCCGTTTACAACTCCTCACTTAATCTCTACCCAATGCAATTTCTGCCTAGAATCCACTAGACAAGAGACCCCTCTCACTCCCCCTCAATCACAGTAGTGATAAATAATTCAATACAAAAAGAAAGACTTTAGAAGACACTCTTCAAAGTCACAATACTTGATCTTGCTTCATAGCTTCAATCAAGAACACAACACTCTTGCTTAAAAGCTTAGAGTGACACACAACTCAATAATACTAACCAATGCAATCATACAGCACACAATTGCTTGGCTCACAAGTATTCCTAAGATACAATACACACATGAAGAACAACTGATGCAGTCAGACTTCTTCACTCACAAATAACAGCCTACATATGTCTACTACAATGCATCAAAAGATACAAATGGTGACTTACAAGGTCACACATAAAAGACACTCAAAACCCTAGACCTTAATTCTACACTCAAGTTTTCTTTGTTGTGGGTGCTTGATTTCATTTGCTTCTGCGCCTCCTTAAATAGAAATGCAGACTGGGCTTGGGCTGGTCAATAGTAACAAACATTAGGTTTAACCAAGTTAAACCACTTTCCATAATTCAAGGTGTTGTCAAATTAGGTCACAGCTCCTTCATGTTATGCTCAGCCCTCTCTAGAATCTCGCCTGAGATAACTAAGGAGCCATAACAGGTTTTATGAAATCTAGCCTGAGATATATCAGGTAAAATACCAAAAAACTAAAACCTGCGCGCCCTGATGTCATACGCTTGATGTCATAACATCCAGCATGACATCCATCTTAACTTGCTCTTAGCTATCCAAACTTACCCTGCAGTATACTCCTGCAAAACCTTCTTCATAACAGTAGAAACAAATATATTATAGTTTCCTAAAAAGTCTCAAAGATCCTTTTTATGAACACGAATTAAATATGAATTTTGTTCCTAATAAATCTCTTTGGCCTACACATACTGATGAGGTATATCCAACCAAAATACTTCTGTCAAGTGATAGCAGCTCCTGCTGTACCAGACAGCGATGTCATGACATCCTGACTAAAACACATGACAGCAGTACTGTCATCAGCTCTTGCTGTACCAGGCAGTGATGTCATGACATTGGTAATGACATCCTGATTAAAACACATGACAGCAGTATTGTCATAATAGTAGATGTGGATGTTATGACATCTCGCTTAACATTAGTGCAGAATCATGTTTTACCAAAATTTATCCAATCATAGAACCATGGACAATCATAGAGTCATGGAACTAACAGGAGCGATCATGGAAGTGAGTTTGAAAACTATTTGTTTGAGGAATATTGCGGTATAGACAGAATTGATCACAACTTCTCCGCTCCACGTACACCTCAACAAAATGGGGTTGTGGAGCGCAAAAATTGTATTTTAGAATAGTTAGGGAGAACAATGATCAATGAAATTGCATTCCCTAAATATTTTTGGGCCCATGCCATAAATACGGCATGTTATATTTTGAATAGGGTGCTCATCCATCCCATTCTAAACAAAACACCGTATGAACTTTTAAAAGGGTGCAAGTCGAATGTATCTCACCTATATGTCTTTGGTTGTAAATGTTTTGTGTTGAATAATGGAAAGGAAAACATAGGTAAATTTGATTCCAAGGCCGGCGAAGGTATCTTCCTCGGATACTCTCAATCTATTAAAGCTTATAGAATTTATAATAAGAGATTACTTACCATTGAAGAGTATGTACACGTAACATTTGATGAATCTTATCCGAGAGATGTCGGAAAAGGTATTGTTCATGGTGCAGTGTATCTTCGAAAGACATACTCAATAGTGCCGAGCCGGGAATTGATCAACCCGGCGTAGTCAAAATTGAGGAGGAGAAAGATGACCGCCGTGAGGAAACTGAAGAAATTCATCCGTCTACAAAAGATGATCTCCCTCCAGCTTGGAAGTCTTCCAAAGACCATCCAATCGACAATATCCTCGGTGATATATTAAAGGGAGTTACGACTCGGTCTAAGATAAGTAATTTTTGTTATCACTTAGCTTTCATTTCACAAATGGAACCTAAAAACCCTAAAGAAGCCATACTCGATGAGCACTGGTTTTTATCTATGCAAGAGGAACTTAATCAGTTCAACAGAAATGAGGTTTGGGACCTTGTCCCTCCTCCGCGAGGTCATTGAGTAATCGGTACCCGATGGGTGTTTAGGAATAAGTTGGACGAAAACGGGGTAATAACCCGTAATAAGGTGTGTTTAGTCGCGCAAGGGTATAACCAAGAGGAAGGCATTGACTGTGAGGAAACTTATGCGCCAGTTTCCCGACTCGAGGCTATACGCCTTTTACTTGCCTTCACTTGTGCGAAAATTTTTAAGCTATTTCAAATGGATGTAAAAAGTGCATTCCTTAACGGTTATATTAGTGAAGAAGTTTATGTTCCCAACCTCCGGGTTTTGAGTCTCATGAATATCCCGATCACGTATACAAGTCAAAATGTGCCTTGTATGGACTCAAACAAGCTCCTAGGGCTTGGTATGAGCGCCTAAGGAAGTTTCTACTTGATCAAGGGTATTCAAGAGGCAAGGTCGACACAACCCTCTTCATTAAGCGTCAAGGAAAAAACTTAATTTTGGTGCAAATTTATGTGGATAACATTATATTCGGATCAACTAACATGAATCCCGTAAGAGAGTTTTCTAACCTAACGCAGGGTGAATTCGAGATGAGTATGATGGGGGAGCTCACATATTTTCTCGGGTTACAAATCAAGCAGCTTGAGGAAGGAACTTTTGTAAGTCAAACAAAATACTGTCTTGAGCTTCTCAAGAGGTTTGACATGGCAAATTCCAAAGCTATTGACACACCAATGTCGACTTGTGCAAATCTCTGTAGAGATGAAAATGGTAAGGATGTAGAGGTAAAAAGATATCGAGGTATGATCGGCTCTCTTCTTTATCTTACCGCCTTTAGGCCCAATATTATGTTTAGTGTTTGCATGTGCGCTAGATATCAATCTTCTCCTAAGGAATCCCATCTTAAAGCGGTTAAGCGCATACTTTGATACCTTTCGGGTACTCCGAAGTATGGACTATGGTATTCCAAAGGAAACGATTATTCCTTAGTTGGATTCTCCGATTTCAATTTTTCCGAGTGCAAATTGGATAGGAAAAGTACCAGTGGTACTTGTCACTTATCTTTAAACTCTTTGGTCAGTTGGCATAGTAAGAAACAGGTTTCTGTTGCTTTGTCAACTACCAAAGTAGAATACGTTACCGCCGGCAGTTATTGCGCTCAATTCTTACGGCTTAAGCAACAATTGTTAGATTTTAATCTCAAACTTAAGTATATTCTGATCTTTTGTGACAATACAAGTGCCATTAATCTCACCAAGAATCCTGTGTTGCATTCACGCACTAAGCATATCGAAATATGACACCACTTCCTTAGGGATCATGTGGAGAAAGGCGATGTGGTTTTTGAACACGTTGATACTAAAAATCAACTAGCGGATATTTTCACAAAACCTCTTACTACTGAGCCTTTCTTTCATATCCGACCGGAATTAGGTATTCTCGATATTTCGGATCGTGTTTAGTAACATTTCTTGCACATCTTTTATATATCTATGTTTACATCTATTTTGATTATCGGATATCTAACCAATTGAAGATGTTGAAAGTACATGTGTGTGTTCATCTAGCCACATTTGGAATGAAGGTGATATCTTTCCTCAACTCTACCTCTCTATTCTCATGTTCACAAAATGCATCAAATTGTGTGTTATATGTGTCACATATGTCATAATATATGTATCTTGTCTATTTGAATGCTTGAAGTTTGTTGTGGCTGGTTTTTATGTATCCTTGTTGCTTATATGATCATAAATATGAAAATATACTTGTTTTGCCTGCATGAGTCGACCTAAAACAGGGTCCGGTCGACTCACAAAAGTGTCACCAAAATTGAAATTTGTTCGGGTATGATCAAGTAGACCTACCGGTCGACGCATACCTGTTGAGTTTTTGAATGTGTGATTTCCAACACAGTATTCGTCGACGCATACCAACAGCGGTCGACGCATCGCGCGAAATCAGTCAAATTTTTTTAAAAACCGTTCAAAATTCCACTTTTCAATTGTCTTTATGACTCATTCAATGTGTATCATTGCATCTGCATTGTAACTTGACACTACATCACACCTATACTCTATCACTCTCTTCTTCCCAAAACCTAAATAGCTCTTACAAAAAGGGTAAAAGTCTCAAACCTCTCAACACATTCAAGAATCTTCTCCAATCTTTGCAAATCATCATCAACCTATTTTTATCTTCATCTCTTTGACATCAATAACCATGGTTGCAAGAAGAGTGACAGGTAAACAATCTACAAGGGCCTCCTCATCTGCATCCCTTCTGGTTTCCACCGTATTGTTAGTTCCTCCGGAATTTACCGAAAGCTTCACCAAAAATTTTAGCAAAAGATTTGTGGTTAAGCAACACGCTTATTATCGTCTCTCGACGGAGTGCATGCACATTCCTCACATAGTAAGTCTTCTTTATTTTCAAGGGGTAAACGACTTTTTGGAGTGTAATGAAAAGTATAATGAATACCTTGTACGCATTTTCTACACATGTCTTCATGGCAAGTTTCCGGGTTCTCAATTTCACACTAAGGTTGGCAACACAAAGGTTAGTGTCACTACAGATGTCTAGCAAAAGTAATTTAATATGTCTCTTGATTCGGACAAGCCTCTCTTTGAGGTCACTGACACTCACACAGTGGAAGGCTATGAGTTCAAGACAGCTTTGAACTCTATGTTGAAAAAGTCGTATGTTGCTCATATTGTGGCAAGCGACTTATTTTCGAAGACCATCACCATAGGAAAATTGAAACCACAGGATAGGATATTGCAATGGATAGTGGTGCGCATTCTGCGGCCTAAGAAAGGTGGTTTTTCTCGCGTTGATCAGGGTAAAGTTCACTTGATGTACATTTTGAGAAACAAGATTAAAATTAATTGGCCTTACTACATTGCAAGTAGGATTTACGCTCTAAGGGACTCAGGTCGTGGTACAACTCTCTCTTATGGGTCAGTTATTCAAGAGATCCTAACGAGCGCTAAAGGTGCACTTCTGGAGTTTCCATATAAATTGCTCACTTCGGATCAAGAGTTTTGCCAGAAAACTCTTACCATAATGGGTTATATCTGGCTTCATGATGAACAACAGTACAAATTCGTTATTAAAGCCACTACCTCTCGGTTAGATGATTCCGATGAGAGTGATGAGGAAAGCGAAGAGGATGAAGAAGAAGACGAACAAGAGGAGCAAGATGATCGACAACCAATAGAAACTGCCGATCAAATAAATAAGGATTGGGTTGCACACACACCTTCCACAGATTCTAGTAATGATCAAGGTTGGGGCCAATGGCAACATACCAAGAGGACAATATTGTGTGACTATTATCATCCCCCACAATACTCGAAGTATCAAGACAAATTGTAGTGGGGTCATGAGCAATCTCAAAATTGGGGTTATGAGGAACCTCCCGAGTGGGGTTATGAAGCTCAACCATACTTTGCAAACCCTCTGCAACAACATTTTTTAGAATTTCTAGATATTATGAGGGACATGCAATTAGAGCAACATGCCTTCATGACTGCTCAGGATGAGCGTCTCGCCCAACTTCAAAGTCAATTCGAGACACAAACTGAAAGATTCAACACTTTCTCCTTGAATTTCAATGAATGGTTAGATGCTCTAGTTGAATCATCTGAAAGTCGTCGCCGAGTCATCTCAAACAGCCTCAATACCTTGAACAGTGTTGTTTTGGAATTTATCGACATGGTGGATCTGTATCGTGGAAGAGGGCAACACTTCAGGGGAAGGAGACATTGAAGCCTATGCATTTAGCATACTTGCATTTCATTGTTTTATGGTGTCTTGTTCTTTTGCGTTGTATTAAATACTTTCTCATTGTGACAATGACTTGCATTTTAAATTTATATGTCATTCCTTAGCAACAATTGTTATGTGTTTTATTTTTATATGGTGGTATTTTATCTATTGGTTTCTTGATCGTTGACGTTATCATGTGTGGATAATTGTTAATGTTGTTTTTACCTGTTGTACATATTTTCATTTGAGCATTTTTTTCTTAATCGATCTCTCTTTCTTTTTGATGTTGTCAAAGGGGGAGAAGAGTGTGCCAAGATAATAGTAAAACTATGAAGACGTCGCAAATGAAGGCATTAAGCAAGGGGGAGGATAATGTCGCACATCACACAAATGCCGCACATCACATTTGCTTGCATGTTGTGTCGTCAAAGTAGCGTTATTCGAGTCAAACATCATTGGTGTATTATATGTTGCATCTAGAAGAGTCAAAAACATAAAACAGGCATTTTTGCAAAATGCAGGTCTTTGAGTCGACGCATACTGTTATCATTTCTATTTGTCAAAAATTGAAGGCTTTGCATCGACGCATAGTCCTGTTTCGGTCGATGCATAGATGTTTATTTTACATAATCTATTTTCACATGTTAAGCTCTGGTCGACCGCTGCCTTCTGCATAGGTCGACCGTTCACTGTTTGCTGCATAATTTTTGGTTGTCTATCATTTTGAAAAGTGGTTTTATCAGTTATTTTTGGTCTGATATAAATAGAAAGTTTCTCATCTCATTTCACAACAATTGAATCAATTGAAAAACAAGAAAAGTGAAAGAGGTGCCATTAGTTCTCATCATCTTCATCTTCTACATTTCATACCACAACAATCACACACAACAATCTTTGATGTGCATTATGGTTTGTTTGAAGTGATAACGTCCAAAGCCGTTGATTGGGAATCCGGTTCGGGTTGAGATTTTGGCAAGTTTTTCTTGAATAAAACCTTTAGGGTTTTGTCCTCCAAGATTCTCTGAATTTGGGGGTTTTTGGTAAAAATATTCTCAACATATATTCAGCTGAGCGAAGGTGATCGAGGAGCGGTGGGTTTCGTCGATCTAGTAGCAGGAATCGGTGAATTGTGAAGGAGAAGTTCGGGTTCGATTAGCAAGTGTTTGAGATCAGTCGGGCTGGGGTTTGAAGACGTAAGGTTGTTCAAACAAGGAGCTGTAATCGGAGGTTCATCCACAAGCAATTGAAGGACTTAATTCGACTTGAATCAAGGGATAAGAAGAGAAAGCATCTTCAACAACAAGGGATTTTGGTTGTGCATTTGCTATTCTATTCTTGTATAAACTATTCTTGTATAAACTATTCTATTGTTAGAATTAAGGGCAGATGTACCCCGAAGCGAGGACGGCGGGGGAACTGCCTCAACAAATCCTTGTGTCTTTTACATTACGCTTTTACATTTGCTTAATATTTTCGAGATTTTCGTACAAACAATTATATCGAATTTAGGACTATTTTGAGTAAGTGAGAAATTAATTTTGACTCTAGTACATTATTTTATTGTACAAGGAAACTAGAGCTGCTTACTCAAAGCCGAACTCACTTGGAATGCTCCGCTCGCCATGTTTTTAATAAATTGTCTGAATCAAAATTCTTGTGTGCTGTCCATTTATTTTGTTGACATTTTAAGACATTGGAACTAGTCATACCAAGTAGTGATCCAAATCAAATTGGTAGTGTGACTAGCGTGGTGATTCTCATTTCTCATCATCAATTTCCAAAGGCTAGACGCATATCCGATCTTCTAGTAACGGTTCGTTATAGATGGTAATTTTTCCAAGGCCGCTTCCGCAAATTAAACAAATTTTTAAAAAACCATTTTATTGGTAGTGCCGGCTTATTTTTTAAATAAGGGATCTATTCAACCCCCCCCCCCCCCCCCCTTCTAGATCCGTGCCATAGTCTAACACCACACACACCTCCCTCTCAACTTCACTTTTTTCCCTTTATTTTTCTTTTATTTTAATTATTTTTCTTCTTTAGTTTTTTTTTTGAATTTTATTTCTAATAATTGTTTTTATCTTTTGATTTCTTTTTTATTTTTTTTACTTTTTGGTTTCATTTTCTTAATATTTTTATTTCATCTTGATTTTTCTTTTTCTTTTCTCATTTTGGTTGACGAAAATTTAAGGATCATAGAATGATGATTTTCAAAGATATTGATTCTTCATTATTTCAAACATTTGGTTGAATGATCATTTAGATCATTCTCTACACTTTGGGATAGTAATAAGTTTCCTTTGATTAATCATCAAAAATTTTGATTAAGATGCGGTCGTTTTCTTTTTATTTTTGTGTGGCATGACTTTAGTAGAATGATTTACATATCATTTCTCTAACATGTTTTAACACAAGTGTTGTTATTGACCGGCCTCCCATAGTACAATCTTCATATAGATCGTGCTACAATAGTTTAACATATCGCTAAATTGGTCCCGAATCGATAAACCGATCACTTGATCGTCAACCACTAACAACTAATTCATAACTTCTAACGTATATCTTCTTGCCTTTACATTTCCACAATTTAATTCTTGTCCTTTAATTTCCGCTAATTACTTTACAGCTCTTTACCATTCTGTATTTATTTCATGTCATTTTCTTTCTTCTTTGATCTTTATTTCTTCATCTTGTTAAAAAAATATAAAAACATGATAAAATGATCAAAAACCCAAAAAAAACATCTAATCTCAGACTATGGTTACTAACATGTGCATTAAAGAGTTTTGGACCTATGGACATAGAATTAGGGTTTCCCATGCTTGGAGTATTCTTGTCTAAAACTTGAAAGTTTATTTGATGCCTTGTACTTACCTAAGACCTTGAGTTCATCTGATACATGTGGCCTTGAATTAAGCTTGGATGCTTTATCTGTTTCCCTGTAACTTTATTTTTCTAGATCCTCTTGTGTTCATTTGCTCAATTTCTTATCTTGTCGCCTTAATCTAAATGGAATAGAATGTTGGTTTTGACTCTTGTCAAATGCTTGATTTGCCTTGTTAGTTCACTTGCACACACAAAGACTTTCTTTTGGGCTACCTAACAATGAGACCATTTATTTTATGCTTTAGGATAGTCTCTTCATCTCCTCCCATTCTTAAATTTTCAAAATCTTCTCCCTATTTCAAAGTCTTCCATTTTTCAAACATCACCTCTTTCTTAATAAACATTGACTTTGTCAAGTGATCCATAAAATCTTTTCTCAATAAATTCTAAAACATCTAAGCATATTAAAACACATTTCAAAATTCTAAAAAACACTAACATCATCAAACTCTTTTTATGCCTTTCTGCACCGTTTTCTTTAAGAGATTATTTTCACAAAAATTGGATATTGGTTTAATTCTTGTAGTGATGCAAACCACTATACTTCTACAAGATGTTCAGAAATGAATGACATTTTTCACTTGAATATTGAGATGTACTTGTTGATGAAATCCAACAAAAGGTTCTCTATATCAAGATGATGCAAATACTAATTTCCTCATACTTGTGGGTAGTAAGTCAAGTTTTCCACTCGAATATGCCAAATATGTTTTCACTTAAAATCAATCAACAAACAACAATAATCTTTTTTAGCAACAGATAAGCAAGTGGTTCCCGTTATATATAATGGATGTTAGGGGTGCTAATACCTTTCCCTTGTATAACCAACCCCCGTATCCCGATCTCTCTCTCTCTCTCTCTCTCTCTCTCTCTCTCTCTCTCTCTCTCTCTCTCTCTCTCTCTCTCTCTCTCTCTCTCTCTCTTTAGCTTTTTGTGGATTTTACTCGATCTTTTCCCATTTCCTTTGGAAACAATAAAGTTCGACAACGACTCTTGATTTTCTGAGTTAAGTTAATCAATAGTTTAATCTCAAAATTTTCCCATTGCGACATCTAGATGATGGTAACTACCAACTCATAGCCGAAGGTAGTGAAACAAATTGATAAGATAATACCGATTCATGGACGATGGTAAACTACTAACTCAAAGACGAAGGAAGAAAAACAAATGATAAGATAATACCGACTCATAGATGACGGTAAACTACCAACTCATAGCCGAAGTTAGTGAAACATGATAATAATACCAACTCATAGATGATAGTAAACTACCAACTCATGGCTGAAGGTAGAGAACAAGATAAAAATACCGACTCATAGATGACGGTCAACTACCAACTCAAAGCCGAAGGTAGAGAACAAAATGACAATACCGACTCATAGATGATGGTAAACTACCAACTCATAGACAAAGGTAAAGAAAAGATAAAAGGATAATAGCAACTCATAAAGGACAATAAACTACCAACTCATAGCCGAAGGTAGGGAGTAAAAGATAAGACTATACTGACTCACAGATGATGGTAAACTACCAACAAGTTATCTATGTTAGGAAACAAGACTAGGCCATAGATGAGTAAAGAAAGAACGACTTTAAAAGTAACCATACTCCTAGCACCAATAAAATTAGTAGCTTTCTCTATTAGGAACTTGGCATACAAACCCTGAATACCTCCCTTAGTCACAAGATGAGCTTCAATCTCTCCTTTTCTCAAATGTATAGACTCTGCAATAACATGAGATTTGGGAATCTCCTTTAGACCATTCAACGGTATCCGATCTAACACGGGCAAATCGGTGAGATAAGAATACTCCTCCAAAGTGGGCGCAAGCTGATAATTAGGAAGAGTGAAACACCTATACTGGGATAATCACACACAGCATCGTGCGCCATCGCTTGCACGATAGAGGTGAAAAGGTTGCATCGCCCGCGCAATGTCTTCATAATGCATGCGATGGTTGCTTTTTCTAATGCGTTCTGACCCATTCTGAAAACTTTAAAAGGAGATTTTTTGCTCTTTTACAAGGATTTTACAGCATCAAATGGTGATTTTGAGAGCATCGAAAGTCATTGAAGGTCAATCCTTCAAGGAAATTCATATATTATTCTTCTTTATTTAATTGGTATTGTAATTTTCACTATGAGTAGATAAAACTCTTCTAGATTAGGTTGTGTTATGATGAACCTTATTCAATCTTGTCGGTATTAAATGGCAGTTTGACTTTGTATGAACCCTTTGAATTATAATATTATTCAGCTGTTTCTTATGTTTAATGCTTATTATTTGAGATATTCTATTAATCTGTTGTTAGACACATAGAGATTCCTGACCCGTAGCCTGTGTGTTCGACCTAGGGCAACTATTCTACTTAAGTCTATTGAATAGGAATATGAGACCTCGATTAGTGGCACAGGGAATTAACAGTCTCTACATCGCCTAACACTGCTTATGTTGGCGGACTAAGGATAGAAAGCTTTGAGTAGTTGTTAATGATTTATTTCGTGGGGGACTGGCTATAACGATTTTGTTAGTTCTTTATAAGGTTATAAGGATAAGATCATTTATATAAGGTATCTTACATTAACAAGAGGGGATAAGGGGATTCTAAAACATAAATTGGTCGCCTTCGTGACATAGTTTTCTCATTTATTACTTTTTGCACTTAAAACTTGCAAAAAACCCCTCTTTACTATTTTATTTAATATTGCACAAATCATTTTTCTATTCAAACACAGTCCTTGTGGGTTCGATCTTTTTATTACTGCGACATTATCTGTACACCTTCTGAGAAGTCATCAGGATGTTTGGATGTATCGCTTCTATTTCTTGCCTAAATGCTTTATTTATCTATTTATAAAGGATAAGGTTTGTATAATAAGAAAGGATTAGTTAAAGTTAGTGGACTTGCCAAGACTTTGCAAGCATATGCCTACATATTCTCATCAAGTGATGAGAAAATCAGAGTCATCATAATTTGTAGTTTTTTGGTTGGTTAATTTTATGGAAGGATGTAAGCTCACCTTCGAGCGATAAACATATGTTTGTAACTTGCTCACATAATGGAGGCTTAAGCTTTTTTCTTATTTGTATTTAAGGGACGGGATAATTCCTTTTTTTTGAAATAAAAAAGTCTTGGTTTTCATTAAGTTAGATGAAAAAATGTTTGATTGGGTAGCTATTTTTATTCTTTTTTGGTTTTTTTATTAATTGAGAAAATAAATTTGATTAAAGCAAAAGACATATTTTTGTCATTTTGTATTTTCTTACCGTTGGAATTAAATCACATTAAACTAAAATAATTAAACATAATAACTAAACAAAAATCAAATTAAACAAATATAAAATAAAACACATGGACTAGAGGGTACTAATTGAAAATAAGGTAGCGTAGAACATAAAAGGAAATCAAAAGGGGCCCAAATCCCGACTTCTACTAAATCCTATTCTAAATTTCATATTTAAATAAATAAATAATAATAAAGGACATAAAAATTTATTCTAAAAATTGACTAAATTAAAAAGAGGTTTTATTGACTCAAAGTAATTTTTTGTTTTAAAGAATTTTGATTAATTAAAATAAATAAATAAAACAAAATAAACAAAGGTATGACTCTAGACTAAAAATATGAAAACAAATGAAGATTTATTAAGGGTAAATCAACAAAAAACTCAATAGAAAAAAGAGAAATTCTAGCAAAGTCGAACACATAATTGATTCACACTCAAACAAGAATACTTCTAACCTATATCAAACACAATATGTATACACATGATTAGAGATATGATAAAATAGTACCAACCTAGTGTGTCGTGACCATAATAAGCTTCTTTCTCCCTTGTTTTCTTTGTTTCTTGTGTTCTTCCCTTTTCTTCTTCGGTGCGAGTTTTCAGTTTGGACGAATACTGGAAGCTTAGGATTTAGTTGTCGTTGTTCTTCACTATGGAGAGCAACAACTTTTGGGACTGGATTTGTTAATTATGGATGATCTCTTTGTGTAGAAACTTTGGGCTATTAATAGATGAATTTTAGGTCAAAAAATTATGTCTGATTCATTTATTTTCGGCAAGATTTGTATATTAGAATTTGATTATGTCTTGGTGAGCAAGTTTATGAATCTAGATGGATTTGTTACTTTTTTCAATCTTCTATATCAATTTGTGCAAGACTTGATTTTGGAGATTATTTGTTGTTTTAGGATTTTTGACTATTTTATGCATAAAAGTAATGATTAAAATAAAAAATAAAATTTTTAAAAAAATTCCTATAAATAAAAAATATATATTTAAATGCTAAAAATTAAGTCAACATTTGACTTTTTGACCTTTTTTTTAATAAGAACAAAAAAAAAATGCAAAAAAAAAGGAGTATAATGGTGTTCGGACCCACGACCTTGTACTTGAACTCCTTAAATCTCCACTTTACTATCAAATGGGTTATCTCATTCATTTATGATAAAATGCGATTAAAACCGATATGATAATACAAGCCAAAAAAAGGTATATTTATCTCAAGCTTTTTTAACATCTCTAAGAACTACTCAAAATTATTTTCATGTTGATCTTTCTTCTTTACTCTATGGGGATATGAGAGTCTGATGATAGGTCTTGGCTCTTTTTGTTTTTTCTTCTCAACCACTTTTGGTGTAGCAACTTCTTTAGGGCTTTTCTGATGGTCTTTAATTTCCATATCTACCTCTAAGAGATGGTCTTCTTCAACTGATTTCTCTTCGAGACTCTCATTTTTCTTTCCACTTCTTGTCATTATAACACTCACATTATTATATTCTCTTGGATTTGTCATTGTTGCACTAGGATGGGTACCTTGTGCTTGAAACAGACCATCTATTGTGCTATTTGACCCATTTAAACTTCAAGGTTCTTAATAGAAGATGTAATGTTCCTTTGGTTATTTCTTGTTTCTTCTTGGAACTAAGAATTTTGAGAAGCCATTTTTTCAATAGTTATTTTTTGATCCACCTTCTTTGGAGTTTGTTGTTGATACTGTTGTGGAAATTGATTATGGTAGTTTTGCTGAGGTTGGTACTATTGTTGATTTTGATAGTGCACAGGACCTTACTTTTGAACATTCCCTTGATGATCTTTCCAAGAGAAGTTTGAATAATTCTTCCAACCTGGATTATAAGTATTAGAATATGGGTTGTTCTCTTTCAGATAATTCACTTCTTTAATTTGTTGCCCATGTGCCACGCAGTACATAGCAAAGAAAGAACCACCACAAATTTCACAACTAACTACTTGGACTAGTTCAACATTAGCCACCTGTTCAGTACTTATATTCATTGCCTTAAGTTTTCTTTCAACTTCAGCCGCAACTTGTTCTTCAATGTTTATACTCTTAGTAGCTAGTTTCAATTTGATCACTCCTTTGGGCTTTTTTTTACACCTATCTTACAGCTCTAAGTGTTCATTAGTAGGAATGACATCTATTATCTTCTTGATACTAGTGGTTGTTGAAAAGTTGGATGAGCCATCAATAGCTGTATCAATCATTTGTTTAGTCTTCAACCTGAGCATATTGATAAATATTTGCATCTGTTAAGTTTGATCAAGATTGTGAGTAGAACAAGCCAAAAATAACCTCTTGAATCTTTTATATGAATCACCCAGTGATTTTCCCTCTTTTTGTTTAAAATTTTGAGGATGTGGTATCTTTTTGTGAGGAAGACTGAAGCAGGAAAATAATCATTTAGAAAAAAATGTCCATCTCTTCCCAAGTAGTGATACTTATAGTAGGAAGTGAGTAAAACCATTCTTCATCGTATTCAACTAAAGTAAACTAAAAAAATCTCAACTTTTTACTTTCTTTGGTGATCCCCTCTATCTTCAAAGTAATACTCATAGAAACCTTTGCAGATGTTTATTTACATCTTCATTAATTTTTCCTGTGAAAGGTCTCTTCTCAACTTGACGGATAACAGTTGGATACAACATAAAGTTCAGAACATTCATCGGTTCGTTAACTATGGTTAAACGACCTCCTGAAGGGTTTTCTCTTCCATGATTCCTAAGAAGTCTTTCTACTTGATTTTCAGCCATAATCGGTGGTTCTATTTCTCTGTCTGATTTTGTATTTTAATGGTCAGAGTTGACTTCCTCCTGAACTTCCAGCCTTACTTGCCTAGCCTGTCTCAGCCGAGCGTGTAAAGTTATTTCTGGTTCTGCATCAAAAAGAAAATCAACTGAGGGTTCTCCTCGCATACAAATATAAGAAAAGTATCAGCAATAACATAATTAAAGTATTAAGAAAACAAAAACTAAAAAAAAAATTTAGTTGCAAAGCAACAAAATTTTAACTAAAATAAAACTTAAACTTTATAATCTTTGGCAGTCCCCGACAACGGCGCCAAATACATGATCGGTAAGTTAGCAAGTGTACTAATCTGCTGGTATAGTAATAATGGTAAATCCCCAAAGTATTGATCTAAAAGACTGTGTGACGATGTAGAGTTTGTGTTTTAATTTAGTTAAGCAAAAGATTTTTGGGTTTTAAATCGGTGTTTTTAATAAATAAAATAAATTAACAAGTAAAAGTAAATGGGGAAGTTTAACAAATTAAAGTAATTTGAGTGAACATGATAGGGAAGGTGTATGATTGGATCCGTTAACAATTCGAACCTGACCTTGCAACAACTTATTTTAAAATATTGATTACTGGTTCTTAAGGGTGTTTACTCCTAAGTCCTTAGTGAGTAAACCTTTAAAAATTAAAATTGACTCATGTGTCCTTAGTGAATTATAGATGAATTTAAGCATTTATGTATCAAGAATAATCTGGTTTCCACAGGGTATCCCTAATCCTAGGTGATTTTTTGTTAGAACCTGCATTTGAACTTCCTCTTTCGTTCAATGATGCTTTCAAAGAAAACACGACTTTCATGCAAAACGTATTAATTTAAAGTCGATTCATATAGACGGCGTCACTATTCTGTTGCAGAACCATAAAGTGGAGAGGATTCAGAAACTACGACAAATCAAAGCTTCCTAAGAGATTCAGTGGTGCAACACCATGGATCAATAGTTACGATCGCGGTATTTCTCAAATTGGAGACGTTAATCTTGAACTGACGTTACCAATCACTGTCGATCTTGAATTGGTGTTGCTAATCTACGATACGAAGGATAACAAGGGGTTACCTGCATGGTTAGCACTCCAACATCCAAGTCAATTTAGGGATCAAAATAATCATAATGAAAGTGGATATTAGAGATGGTGTACCTATTAAACCCTTTAAGAAGGTATTTATACCTTAGGCTCAATGGAGCGGATTGGATAAGTGGGTCTTGTGTTATTGTGCCTTTAGATGGAAGAGAACAATAATTATAGAACTATTATTCAATTTTAATTATGTCTTACTTTAATATTTTTAGTATTTAACTATATCAAAATGCATAATTTATTCAAAAGAAAAGTTATATAAAGTAAAAGAGATATGAACAATGTTCATTTTAGATTTTATCATAAATGTGAGAATATTTTCGATTATATATTAAAAATGTATATAAATACTAATATTGGATTAAACATATGTATATTTTTTGTGATATTCTAGTGTGTGTGTGTGTGTGTGTGTGTGTGTGTGTGTGTGTATGTTTTGGAGGATTTTTTTTTGGGTTCAGGGTAGGGTTGGACGGGTTAACAATGTTGCATCTTCAGTTTGTTGATGATACCGCTCTTTTGTGTGAGGAAACTATGGATAATTTATGGATTAAGGATATTCTTAGGACTTTTTATTTTTGTTTGGGTCTTAAGGTTAATTTCTCTAAGAGAATTATCTTTGGTGTTAATATTGGGAGGGGGATTTTTGGAGTTCGTTGAGAGCTTCTTGTACTACAAAGTAGGGTTTCTCCCTTTAAAGTATTTAGCGATTTTAGTAAGACAAATTTAGTATGGGAATGTGATTGAGAACCCCTAATCAAGTTGGTCACTAATATATTATCTTCTTTTAAAAATAGGTTTTTTAGTCTTTGAGGTACAGTTGTTCTTTTGAACTCAGTTTTGGACTATATTTTAAATAAAAATTCCTCTCTTTTACGATGATGCATGTTTCAGTTTGGAAGAAGCGTGTTGGGTTGCAATAATGATGTCTTTAAATCTAAAGGTAGTTTCAAGGTTGTGTGGGCTAAGTGAGTGTATGTTTGTAAAGCCAAAAAGTTAGGAGGCTTAGGTGTTAAGGATCTGAGGCATGTTAACTTAGCTCTTCTTAGTATTTTGAGCTGGAAGATTTTGGTGGATCAAACATTTTTGTGGAGGGTTACCATTTCTTATAGGAACGGTTCCTCGGTGGTTAGGTCCTCGCTAAAAGGGTGGAAATGGGAATAAGTATGGTTTCTCATTCTTGGAGAGATGTCACTCTTCTCTGATCTAACGTAAGGAATTCACTAACTAGTTCACCTCTTTTATCTGTAAAGTGGTTAGGAATAGGGTCACAAACTCATTTTTGCATGATGTCTGGGTTGGGTCGATCTCTAAATAGAAGTCCCTGGAGGTGGGAATAATGGAGGCTTGGGAGGGAGGAGTTTGGGTTTAGGAGATTAGATGGAGACATAAACTACTTATTTGGGAAGAAGACCTATTAAGAGTCTTAATCACTTTTATGAAGAGGTGGTTAAATTGGATAGGGATGATGCTTGGGTTTGGACACCATATCCTTTCGCTGGATTTAAAGTGAAGTTGGCATATGATCGTCTCACTTCTTCCATCGTAGGGGGAGAGATTTTAACGCATAAAGTTTTCCATGAGTTAATTAGGATTTGGAATATTTGGATGTCTTCCAAAAAGGTTGTTTTGCTCAATATAGGGTAGCTACTAGGCGTTATCTTAGCAGGCGTGATATCATTGAGGTGAATTGTTATGTGTGGAATGATGTGATTCTTAGTCCGATAGACTTGGTTGATCATTAAGTTGTTTTCTATGATATTATACCCTCTATTTGGCATATGGTTTTTAAGTGGGTGGGTAGGCCAATGCCTATATAATAATCGGTGTTAGGGATGTTCGAGGTGTTTCATGGTTTAGGCAGAGGTACGAGATTGACCTTAGGCTTAGCTACGATTTAACTTGTTATGATATGAGCTATTTGGAATATACGTAATAAAATTATTTGTTTACCGGGAGATCTTGTCTGTTATTAACAAAGTGGCTAAGATTATTTGTGTATCTTAGATATGGATTGACATGCATTCGCCTAGTTATGACCTATCTATTCTAAAATGGGAGCAATAATCGCTCTTGTGCTCAGGCTTATATGGGTGTGTTGTCTGATCGGCTACCTCTCTGCATTTTGTTTGTACTCTCTTTATCCTACCTCAACATGCTTTTGAGGGGGTTCTTTGCATTGTTCTTTCTCTTTTAAAGTGGTCACTATTGCGGAAAACATATACAATAACAGTTGGAAAAGGGATAACATCACGAGTCACCTGCCATTGTTACGTAAAGTGTGGTTGTATATGTGCAACTTACAATCACGGTCTTACGACCGTTGAAGAAAACCTGAAGGTGCGCTATATACGATCACGGTTTCTTTAACTAACTGTGGTTGTATATACCTTTAGGAAAATAACATTTTATAACAGTTATTATAAATAACGGTTGTTGAAAGTACCCAAGGTTTATTATATAATATGTAGATTGTTTGTTCTTTAACAAACCTCACAACAACATACATCCATTCAAATTGATGAAGAAGTATATAATCTAAAAATTAAACTATTCTTGAAAACTAGCTTACACAAACCACTGTTTTCTAAATTGCATGTATCTCATCGGTCATTTCCCGCTCTTTAACATATAGAATGTGGTTCAATAGTCTAAGTCCTTCATCACATCAATTCCTTCTATTCTAGTTTAATTTGAATAATATCAATATTTTTTTGTTATTCAAATTAAACTATAAGAGAAGATATGGATGTGTTGAAAGAATTGGGTCATTGAACCACATCCTATATGTTAAAGAACGGGAGATGAACGATGAGACAAAGGCAATTCGGAAAACATTGATTGATATAAGTTGGTTTTCAAATACAACTTAATTTTCAGATTATAAGTTTCTATGTCAATTTAAATGAAATATATTTTCAGTGAAGGGTTAGTGAAACAAACAATCTACATATCATATAATAAACTTAGCTTCATACAATAACACAAGATATTATGTAATATTTTGAGAATTTTAAAGAACAAAACATTGCTAAGTTATGAGAAGCTTCTTTCTTGTGACTTAGCAATGTTTTATTCTTTAAATTATTAAAACATTAATCAACAACAACATACAACAATATTTATCAACAACACAACAACATATAACAAAATAAGGTTCAAGGACAACAATAGTAACATACAACAACTACAACAACAACAACAACAACAACAACAACATACAATAGTATACAACAACATACAACAACATACAACAACATAAGATATTATGTAATGTTTAAAGAACGCACCTTTTTAAAACTAATCATGGATCTGAAACAAATTATGATTTTCATCTAGTTTATGAAGCTATGAAGAAGAAGTACAAGGTGAATGAAGCTAACACGATAACTTCATATTCCTTGCATTTTTCTTCATAGCTACACAAACCATATGTTTCATAGCCAAAGTATACGCTTTGTTAAGGTGGTGAAAACGAATCTGAAAAAAAATGAGAACATTCACCAAATAAAAAAATGAGAACTCATTTTTAACAAGAAATGTAAACGAAATTGAAGCATAAGTTTAATGGACGAATCTTAAGGTTTAAGAAAGTTTAAAGAGTGATATGGATGTTAGGGTTATGTTATGAGAGAGAAGAGTGAAATATGTTAGGGTTTTCGTTTGAGAGAAACGATTGTTATGTACTGAAAGATAGATACTAATTTCGCTTATATAGTAAAAAATATCACATTTCATCACAATTAGAAAGAAAAACCGTGATATAATATATCTCTTTTCATCACGGTTAGAGAGAAAATCATGGTTAAATCTCTCACAATTTATTTATTTATTTATGAACCCAATTGTTAGAGAGGTATTAATTATTGTTATATTTATTTTTCATTACTGTTGCAATTGTTGTTTTTTAATTTTGTTGGCTTGTACTATTTTTTTTGTAAAACAATAATATATAGTGATATAAATGAAAGAGTATATATAACAATAATAAATATTTTCGTTAAGAGAGTCAAGAGGGCAGAGTACATAAATTATTTCATTACATATTGCCAATGTCAGAACAATAACCCCTAGCAGCAAAGGAATCTTCATAATCTATGACTCTCTCCTCACTACCCTCGTCAAAATCATAGTAACAAATCTTCCCAGACATCTTTTTCTTCTTCTTCAGCTTCTTATTTTTCTTTTTCTTGACCTTTCTAATCCTAAGCGTATCCCATGTTGCTATATGTAGTTAAGAAGAATAGTTTTGAAGAAGTGGAAATTCATGATATGAAATTGTGCCTTTATAAAAGAGGTTGAAGATGAAAGATATGATGATTTAATGCTTGAAATGAATATTTTCAATGATTGATATTCTTCAATGACATTGTGACCATCTTAAAAACTGAAGAAAATTTTCAATCATCATTATAGTTGGAAAGAGCGTCTGGAAATTCATGATATGAAATTGTGCCTTTATAAAAAAGGTTGAAGATGAAAAATATGATGATTTAATGCTTGAAATGATTATTTTCAATGGTTGATATTATTCAATGACATTGTGACCATCTTAAAAACTGAAGAAAATTTTCAATCATCATTATAGTTGGAAAGACTGTTTCTCTCTTTAGAGAAGTGCAAAGGTTGTACAGATAATCTTACAACGGTTAATTATTAAATCTGTGTTTAAATAATATTCAATTTTTTATTTGTTTATGAATTTAAGTGACACACGTTTTTTGTAATAGGAAAAAAATGGAAAAAATGTAGATGTCAGGATTCAAACCATGTACCACTCACTCTATCACCACGATTGTGTCTATCAATCATGATAAAATGAATTTCAAAAAAATAAGGCGCATTCAATTTTATATATTGCAACGGTGGATGGAATGACCATAGTAATATAATGTTATCGAATGTATATTTTGTAGTAGTGGGTTTTTGCTTTAATTAAGTTATGGGTTTTGTTGGTTGACTTTTGTAGCTTTAACTTCTCTTTGTATTGTTTTGTTAGGTTTGGATACTCCGGGAACCCTTTGTCGTTTGTGTAATATTTCATTTTCTGATATTTTTATATAAAAAGCCATACAACCTTCTATCATTTTAATAAGATATAGTTTCATTTTTAAATATATTGAATAATCAATGTATCTAGTCTATATATAGTTGAGATATATTAATTATCTCATAAATCTAAAAAGTAAATTTGCTCTCATAATAAAGATCACGAAGTAATTTTGAAAGGAAAATGATTTTGACAAAAAAACACTTTTCTTTTCTAACTATTACATTGCTTTAAAAAAAATTTCTTTTGCCGAGACTTCTAAGGAAGTCAACTTCAAAAGCGTTTTATAAGGCTAAAAAGGAGCTTTTAAAAATTTTATGTGACATAATGACAATTAATCTAAAATTTGATTGAGAGCTAACTTAAGTATGACTATTATTTTAATAAGAACTCGGCTTGTTAGAAAAGAAATAGTTAAATATTGTCCAAGACATAGTTTATGTTCTCTGCTTCTATCATGAAAAGAACTTGTTTCACCTGCAGTTTCAGTGTCCTGTGGTGATATCGATTTGGCATAACGTATGCTCCTGGATTGGTATCTATGTACCCAATGAAGATAACAACACTTTACACTTCTTGAAATTAGTCCACCAACTGCAAGGTAAGGCATCCAAAAATAAAAAATGGTTGGTCTGGTTCGCAAACACATGGAGTATATGGAACAAGAGAAATGCAATCTTGTTCAAAGATGAAGTAGGTGATATGGATGAACTAGTTTTCAACATCAAGATGGTGTCTTGGTTATGGCTTGCAATAGGTTCAAAATGTAGGATTAAATGTAACTTCTATGAATGACATAAATGCCCAATAAATTTTCTTAAAGTTAGTTAATCTTTTTTTTTGTCAAGTAGTTTAGTGGTTGAAATTCACTCTTTAATGTGAACAAGTGGAATGTCACGGGTTCGACCCAAACCTCTACATCTGATGTCCTTGCACAACTACTAACTAAGTTGACTTAATAGGATAAGCTAGCTAATCTTTCTATGTATTAGATTATATAACTTTTGTGTATTTGGATTTTTAGTATCCCTAATACTCGTGTTAATATGCATTTACTGATTAAAAAAATATGGTCGATAATTATTTAATTCAAAATTAAAATTAAAATTAATTAGAATAATTTATCCTTTACTGAAATCTATTTATCACATGATCATAACTAATTAATTTTTTTTTGGTAATAGTACATATTTTTATAAATAAACAAATTGATAAATATCTCATTAAGTCATTTCGATTAATAGCTTTGAAAGAATAATTAAGAACTATTTAATTGCAATAATGTGTGTTAATCTCTCATTTATTTATTATTCCTTCCGGTTTTTTAATATAAGTCGTTTTTTACTTTTCACACGTATTAAAAAATGTAATATTTATAGCATGAAAAAGAGAAATTATAAATGGTTTTACAAAATTATCCTTTATTAATGATATTAAAAACACAAATTTACATAATTGAAAGGAGAGAGAATAATAAATGTTTAAGAGTATAATAGAAAAAATAACATTAATTATTCATTGGTATTATAAAACGACTTATATTGTGGTACAATTTTATTCCAAAACGACTTATAATAAAAAAACAGAGGTAGTATTATTAAGGGGTGTTATCCTAAGCATTAAATTAATATTTTTTATTTTATTTTAAAATGAACGCCATTTAAGATTTTCGCTAAAAATGCTATCTTAAGCATTACATTAATACCTTTTCTATTTTAAAATGAAAGCCATTTAACATTTTTGCATAGTTTAAGTAATGTAATAATGTTGTAATAGGATAAAATTAGAGTTTGTCCTAACTCATTCCTACAAAACGTATAAAATTGGCTTGTAAGGTGAATGTATCTGATCTTACCGGTCAGAAAAGGATCAGCAGCCAACAACACGTCATGAGTTCCCAATTCATCAGTGGTGGAGAAGAGGAGGGGGTGTACCTGCAAAGTACTCCGATGTCAAAGTAAGAGAAAGAGTAGAAAGAGCAAGTACAGAGAAAATGTGTAGAGAATAGAATATCTGACCTCTAGTGAAAGAGGGTATTTATAATATGCCCCCGGCGCAGGGCCAATGGTTATTTTTCATTGGGTTGGATTGCTACGGCCAATACGAGTAACTTCCAAGGCTTACATGGCGTAAGGAAGACCAGCACATGGTCTTCGCCCTGGGTCAACTGCCTCGTGATCTTCGGAAGGTGGGCAATTTCCTGATGACGTGTGCCCGTGTGGGGGGCACGTGGGGGAGGCATGTGAGAGCTCTCCGTATGCATTGATGGATTGGACCTTCATTGGGCCCTCCCCGATGAGGAGATGGGTTGGGCCATGCCCGACGGTGGGCCAGCCTCTGGCCCAATCTAGAACTGAAGCCCCTCAAGTCGTTTCTTCGAAGTAGATGAGTAATGACTTAGAAGTTAGTTCAAATGTCGAGGACCTATTTTAAGGAATGTTGTGCGTGTCCGAAGCATTGAACTCGGGGACAAAGTGTGTGGCTAGGTGAAGGAACTGGTCGACCGGACAGGAGCTAGAGGGAAGGCCTGTCCATCAGATGTAGTCTTGGCTCTTTTCCTACTTCCCTAGGGATATGTCCCCGGCATGTGATGCAGACGATGATGTGACGAAAGCGGAAGGGAATGGGAAACTCTGGTCTCGAGCAGGAGATGGAGTTGAAAGGACATGTGTTGTATCTTCTAGGGTCATGTGTCAAGAGTAATCAATGCCTAGGGAGGCTACGAGTAGGGTTGCTTGAGTGCTTAGTGATGCCTCGCTTCCCGTGCTACGGTTATAAATAGTGGGGAAGTCTGCTTCATTTGCATGCTCCCCTTTATTTCACTCAGGAATTCTTCCAAGTCTCTCAAAGCTCTCTCTGCTCTCCGAAGAACGTTCGCCGTCGTAGCCTCCGCCAGCTTTCCTTCGTCGTCCAGAATCTTCATCCCGCAAGTAAGTCTCTGGCCTTTTCTTCAGATTTTTTTGACTTTTCTGACAATTTGTGCATTTTCCGGCGGTTTCTCCAGAGAGCTCATGAAGTTCTCGAGGAACGCATGAAGTTTCTGGAGACTTTCATGAAGTTTCCAGTGAACTCATGAAGTTTCCGGAGCTCCTATGAAGTTTTCGATGAAGACGCCGGGAAGTTCATGAGGATTTTGGAAAACTCCATGAAGTTTCCGATGGAAGCCTCGGGGACCTATGATGGAGGACTCGAGGAGCCTTGTTCCCCTTAAATGTGTGAACATTGCGAGGAAGCCTATTGTCGAAGAGGCTCCCTGCGTTCGATTGGAGAGATCTTACACACTAAGGAACCTTTCCGTCGAGAAGGGAGGCTCATTGTCCCACGTCGAGGAGAGTCTCTTCATAGACAAGCTTTTATGTCGAGGAGGGAGGCTCACTACTCTGCTTCGAAGAGAGTTTTTCAAGCGGCTCCTCATCTCTCTTTTCTCCTTTTCACTTGATTTGCGTTGGAAGGGTGGATTTGATCTTAGATGTCGGATTCATCGTTTTCCTCTGCTTTTCAGATAAAATGGCTCAAGGATTGAGGGTGTTATTGTGATCGATTAGGAATCCGAGTCTGATACTCCCGTTGAGCAAGTTGAGGTCGAGCGACCTTGCATGCCCGAAGATTGGACGGGGCAGGAACTGTAACACCTCAAATTTATTGGAATATTTATTTAATTTATTTAATTATGAATATTCACGTTTTTGGTGATTTTTGGTGGTTGGTATGAAATATTGAGAATTATGGATTTTGGGTTATTTATTTAAATAATAGTATATAACATGAAAATATTGGTATTATTGTTAATTTAAATAAATATAAGTGAATTAAAGACAAAATGAACATTTGAGGAGGAGTTAGTGATGGTGAAGTTGGAAAGCCCAATTTTAAGGCTCAAAGTTAGATTTAACAAAAAGGAATTTTGAGGGATTTAGGATTCATTCTTGTTAGACCGTGAAAAGGGAAGAAATAGAGGTCAGAGCTCTGAGAAAGAAGATTGAGGCAAAAGCTTCGCGAGGTTTCAAATAACCAAGGAAAAAGGCTTGGAGTCGACAATTAAGGTATGTGGGAGTATTTCCTTCATTGTTTTCAATATATGATTTAATGTGTTTAAAGTTGATTTAAGGGTTTTGGGATTTTGAATATTGAATTGTTGTTGCCTTTCTTATGAGTTTAAGGGGTTTGAGGGATTTGAACTGATGTTCTGATAGGTTTGAGGCTGATTCGAGAGTAAGAGAAATTAGGCCTTCGTGGCCAAATCTGCTGTTGAGGTTGTTTAACCGTATAGGGTAAGTGATTGAGAGAAATTTAATGACTGTGGGATATTGTTGAAACCCAAATTTTGACCCCTTAGATCTTCATCATAATTCTAGGATCATTTTCATGTGATTATCTAACCTTAACCTATTTCAAGTTTGTCTTTGTTAAGATACAGGTAAATTAGGGTTCTGTACAGTCAGGAATCAAAGTCTCGGCGGTTTAATCAGTCAACGTATTGGATTGATTCTCCATGAAAAAAGTTTCCACATCATCAAATATACTCCATTGGGTCAAGCATGAATCCAATTTGAGGTTGTCACCCAAAGATTAAGAACAATGCAGTACGGGATCCCCGATTAGGGTTTTTGATCCGGAAAAGTAAACTATAGTTCTACTTTTGATTTAAAAGTTGTTCCAATGATGTAATTATGGTCCATGAAGCTCATATGGCTTAGTTAATTCCACTCAAGAAGTTTCAAGGCCTCAGAAGACCCAGAGCATGAACAGTCGACTCGGTAGTCATCGATCGATTGTTCGGTTGACCGAAAAGTCAACTCCTTGACCATAAGGAATTTGACCTCAAAGCGTGAAACAAAAATGTTCCTAATGTTATATTACACCTATACATGAAGTTTCATGACCATTGGATCAAGGATTGAGGAGTAATCGAGAAATCGGGAAATTAGGATTTTGAAAGGGGCAAAACCATAACTCCCTAACCACACATCCAATTGATTTGGTTCAAAGCTTGTTGGAAAGGTCTTGACAATTCCTACAAAAGTCTCAAAGTGGTCCATGGGCATAAAATGAGTATATTGGGAGTTATGATCAAAATCAATACAAGAGGGGAAAACACTTTAAAAAATTTCTAAGTTTCTGGCCTTTTTAGGCATGTTTTCAGCCAACTTTGAGGGAACTTTTGACCTAGTTCCACTAGGAATTTGAAATTTTCAAAAACATAAAAGTTGTAGAGCTCCATGAGGGCTTTCCAAAAAGTGCTAGAACTCTTCCATAGCCCTTGTGAGATGAGATTTTCGAATGGAGCAAGTTGGGTCTAAACACTAGTTTGTCAACTTTTCAAAATTCAACATAAATTTGACTTCCAACCATATGGTTCATTTCCAACCATGAAGGAATGTCTGGTGTGGTGTGTTAAGTTTATCCTTGAACCAGATGTGGAGAGAATAAAGGAAAAACTAAAAATCTAACCATAATCCCTTTATTTATTATAAAGTACATGTGTAAGAGGCATTGGGTTTGCTGCTGCCATGGCTTGCCTCAGCATCTCTATTTTGACAGCACAACCAGCTTAAGGACATCTGGTAATGAGGGTATTAACTGGTGGAGTTAATCTCAAACCAGCAGACATGGAATCACTTCTGAAATATTAAGGTTTCCCACCAAAATGCAAGCTTGCAACTCCAAAAGACAGTTCTTCCCCAACCTTCCTTGGCCTATAAAAAGGGGTTCATTCCACTCTTCAAATCACACCAGAGCACTCTAAACCTCATAGAAAACACAGCTCTCATCCTCTTTCCCTCTTTTCTTGAAAGTAAAGAAATCCTCATAAACCACTGAAAGCTGCCTTGTGCTAACTTCATACCAGCATCCTTTCTAATCATTCAACCACCATAAAAATCATCCATACAACCTCAAAATCATTATTAGAAGGTGTTCCAACCATTAGTTTCACCAAAAACATCACAAAACCAAAAGTCAACTTCTCACACCCTTTGGTTTGACTTTTATGCATAATATGGAGGAACTCGCTGCCTAGATCAGTTTGAACCACTTGGACACTTTGAACACCCTTCATTTATGTTATATTAATTGTCTAAAACCTAAAAAAGCAACTGAAACCTCATTTGCTAGATTTGTCCCAAAAGATCACTTGTCGCTCCAAAAGGAAGAAAACTCAAGGCTTGCTTCAAAGGTGGGATATCCAGCAGCTAGCTTACTTTGGAAAGTCTACAAGAGGTATGTGATTCCATACCCCCTCAATGATATGCATCGTATGTGGAATTTGATCTATATTTGCTTGATGAGTTGTAACTCATGAAAGAATGTGATTGATCTTGTTGTTGCCATGTGAAGTTTGCATATATTTTGTCATGTTTGCTATCATGGATTAGTTATTCTCATTTGAAGTAGGCTTGAATGTATTTTAACATTGTCATGTTTGAACTTACAACTATGTTATCCAAAACTGTTTTGAAGTTTGAGTTTATCAACTCATGGCTATTGCTGTTAGAACTTGTCCCTTATGCTAGGTGTTAGTTTTAGATAGATAACTGATATTAAGGCAATATGGATATGTTGCCATTTTGGTAGGTTTTGCTGTTGAAACAGTTGGTATGTCATGATATTGCTATGTTGAGTTTGAACTATGCTGTCAAGAATTTTTGCCATATTAACAATTGCACAGAGGTGACTGTTCTACCATGTATGAATGGAACAGTTGTGGTTTAGATTTGGTTGTCACCTTGATTTTCTACTTGCTGTTGAAACAGATGATGAGGTTTAGGGTTGACATTGTTATGTCAAGTTTATGTTTTGTTGTTGTCCACCAAAACTGTTTTGAGTTGGAATTTGTCAACTTGTGATGACTTGCTTGGAGTTATTAACTTTTTGTTTAAACATACACTAGTTTGACTTGGCATTGTAATGTCAGAATGTGGTACTGCTTAAGTTCTAGTTTAGTATCCTCAGTTTGTGACTTTAGGCTTTGAGTTTTAGCTTGATAGTTGTGTTGGACTTTGACAATGTGTAGGTGGTGACTTTGTTGTGAATAATTGATCTTAGTTTGGTTGGTGTTAAGCTCATTGACCATTATTGACATGTTGGTGCTTTAGGTAGGGGATTTTGAGTCTAGGTTGAGAAATTCAGGCGTAGTCATAACAGATGGGGTGATTAACCATTATTCTGCTAGTATGCTCTGGTGAGAAGGGGTTCTTGCTGTAGTCATAACAGATGGGGGTTTAAGTTTCATTGAGGTTACCTTAGTACTTATTTCACTGACCAAGTTTTGTTAAAGAGTAGACCAACTTATTTTCCCATCAGAACCTTACTAAATTCTATGTCTTATGTTTGATGTAGAAGAAGACAATGTCTGGGTCTGTTCATGTTGACATCTTTGTTTGTGGAATTCTAGCAGTGGATAACTGTCAGTGTATTGTAAATCTGCCATAATTCTGTTTGTTAGCATCATAAGCCAGGGATTTATTTGTTCATATCCACTAATCGTGTTTGCTTTTGAAAGACATTTCCCTGTGTTTGCTGTCCAATTTTTCCTTAAAGGTTTGTCAACCTATATCTTCATCAGGATTTCAGTGTATTTAGGATCCATGTTTGATAAGTTTGTAAGCTGCTTGTTTGTTTAAAATATGAGATTTCTACATTTGTTTTAGTTGGTGTTGAGGCCATTGGTGAATATGTTGTTACATTAGTCTACTGCCAATTTCTGTCTTGAGGTTTGTCAACCTCTATTCCCATCAGGATTTCAGTTGGTTTCATGTCTGGGTGTTGAACCCTTAATGTCGGATGATAGAGCATGATGTTTAGGTCTGCTCAGTTCAATGTTTGGGTTGTCACCACTTGTTATGAACATGCCTATGTTGGTGTTTTAAAACATATGTGTCTTGTTTTGTGCTTTGTTATGACTTGTGAGTCATGTTTGATTTCCTGTCATGAGCTGCTTGTTAGCACCATAGGTCTTTGTTTTGGTTATTCATGTCAAGACTTGTCATGATACAATGCAGCAAGCCAACTGCTATGGCTTGACAGCCCCTCAAACTTCAAGTGTTTGCTGGCAGTATTGTTTTAGAAGTTCATAAGTGATTGATCCAACTTGCATTAAACTCTTGACAGTTTGAGTTTGTGTTGGTTAAGGTTATGGCCTTGCTATTTTGAGTTATGTTCATGAAAACTTCACCCTTTGCAACTCACCATACCATTTTTTGCTCTGTTTTTTTCTGAACAAAAATTTCTGTTGAGACACATTCAATATCACATTTGAAACTTGCATGAATCTTTCTTTAAACCAGATTGCATTAGTATTGATCCTTGTTCTTCAAAATGCATTTCCAAAACTCATCTTGCATGTTCTATGGAGTTGTTTTATGTGTGCATCTTTTGAGAAAATTAATGATACCATCTTATTCCTCTTCAAATTTCAAGTGGTTTAGACTCAAATTTTGTGAGATTTGGTTGTGTTTTGGTCGAGTTTGAATGAAACCGTTTTGACACAAACATGCCTTGCTTTGTGGTCTTGCCTAGCCCAGAATATTTGACTTAAAGGGTCTTATATTATTGGGGTGGCTTGATACACCAGATGTATCGCCACCCCAGTGGTTGTAACCTTGCCTTTAAAGAACTTTGCCATGTACCAGCGTGCGAGCTCGACCCTCAGTGAGGGCATTTTTGCTTCTGTTTTCATGTTTTTTTTCAAGTTTATGATATTTTCACTTCTCTTTCCATTATGGTTCACACGCTTGAAGTGGTTGGTTTGGTATAATTTTGAGCCTATGACCCCAAGGTCTTGGGTTCAAGCCTTGGGGGAGGCATTTCTTATTTTTTAATAATTGGATTTTTTTTATTTATTTAATTGTCATTAAATTTCAAAATTCATAACTCCTTCATTTTTAATCATTTTTTAGTGATTCTTTTTTCTAAATTCTTGTATTAGTAAATACTTCCATATAATGCTTAAATAATTCTAAAATTTTAATTTTAGAAACACTTTGCATTATGGGGAATTTGCGATCCGTTTTAGGGTTCTAACCCTCCTATCTTTCAATCTTCATTTCAAAACTTTGGATATCATTTTCATTAAGTTTATTTTTGAAGTTTGGTTTGAACTTGGTTTATTAACTCCTTTGTATGCTTGAGTTTGAAATTCAATCCTTGCTGGTAAGCATTTGTGTTTAATCATCATTAAAACTTGAAAGTTTTCCCCCATTGAAGTTTTGAACTTCTCACTTACATTTGTTGTGACATTGTTTGTTTAGGCCTGATGTTTGTAAGTATACATGACATCTTGTAAGCCCTAGGAAACCTCATCTTTATCAAGATACATCTTTATCTTTGTTAAGATCCCCTTCCATCTTTGTTAAGAAGTACCCCCGTCTTTCTTAAGATATGCTTTGGTTTTTACCTTTCGTTAAGTCTTGAAAGAACTTATCCCCTCATTGATATTGTAATATTTTGATACTTGCTTTGGTTGTGACCATCTATCTTGATTGAAATCATTGATACTGTAATATCTTAATGCTTGCTTTGTTTGTGACCATCTATCTTGATTGAAATCATTGATATTGTAATATCTTAATGCTTGCTTTGGTTGTGACCATTTATCTTGATTGAAATCATTACTTGCTTATTGTTCATTCTTGGTTGTAACCATACCTCTTATATTCATCATATTTGAATGATTAATGTTTTGTTAAGCTATTTTCCCAAGTGATGGAACTCTTTAGTTCTCATCCAAGTTGTCTCATCTTTTCCTTCCAAAGGAAAGTCTCTCTATTGACCCTTGGGTCATAGATAGCTCATTAACCTCATAGGTCTGGATAGAACCTTCCCTTTCCCCTTCTTTTGGTCTGGATAGAACCAATTAGACTTAAACTCATAGTTCGGGATAGAACCTTCTTCCCTCTTTGGGTCTGGAAAGAACCAATTGATCCCCGTTCTTCGGTTTTGTCCCAAAATACGGTCGCTCTGGTTTCTCATTGGATAATGAGAATACGTAGGCACAAGATGCGATATCTTGACGAGCAGTCTTCCTTTTGGTCTGGATAGAACCAATCAACCTTCCTTTTGGTCTGGATAGAACCAATCAACCTTCCTTTTGGTCTGGATAGAACCAATCAACCCACCTTTTGGTCTGGATAGAACCAATTGGTCTTACAACATAGAATTAAGTAGAGTTTGGTCAACTCTATGTAAGAATCATGGAAATGATTACTTACTCCCCTTTCTTGAGTGTTCAATATAGATCTAGAGAGTTTGGGTAAACCCTACACAAGCATTGTAATATTTGTTCCTCTTTGAACCTTGATCATAACCAAGTGTTCTTCATCCTTAGTGAGGTGAACTACGATTGCTCTGATTCTATCCTAGTAAGGATACGTAGGCAGAAGATGTGATATCTTTGCGAGAAAACTTAGAAACTATCCTTAGGTATTTACCTACACCTACACCTTTTACCCAATCTAAATCCATAGCAAACATTTAGCAAGTATTAGCATGCAAACAAACAAAAGGTTCCTGTAGAATACTACAGATGTTTAGGATGTGAAATACCTGCCCTAGGCATAACCAACCCTCGATCCCCGAATCTCTTAACGTTGTTGTTACACCGCGCAAAAGGGTTTTTCTTTCTTTAACCTTTCCTTTGGATAAATCAAAGTCCGGTTGTAAATTTAAGGATTAAGATTCAAGTTAATCAATAGCTTGGTATCACGATTCTCACTGCAACAGGTATTTGTAAGAAGTTATGGGAATTGGAGGCGTAAATATGATACGGGATTGGCCTAATAAGTCGTAGATTTTGTGCCTTTATCGTCGTAATACCTTAGGAATGATTTAGGGATGTTTTTGGGGCATTGGGGGAAGGAAATCTTATGGAACTTTCGACTAGTTTTGCTACGAGTGCGTAACAGTGATTTGTTATAATCACGAGTTCGCACAGCGAACATTCGCCCCAGACTCGCACGACGACTTGCTAGCAAACGTAACAGAGTTTCGCGAATGATGCTCTGGTTCAGTGATGTCTTAATGTTTGATTCTGTGAATATCCTGATGAGTTACCATGAGTATAACTGTGGTTCCTATGTGATTAAATGAATGTATGATGAATTACTATGAGTATAACTATGATTTCTATGTGATTAAATGAATGTATGGTGAATTACTATGAGTATAGTTGTGATTCCTATGTGATTAATACATGACCGTATGATGAGTACCCTTGAGTATAATTGTGATTCTAATGATATTAATACATAATTACATGATGAATCCCCATGAGGGACTGTGATGATTTGTGATGTTGATTCCATGAGGTTTTGATGATTCTATGATGACATGATTATTATGATGATTTTGATGAATGATGATGCACCTAATGAGTTTATTATGAGGATGATGTTGATATGGGCATCATGCATTCATATGCATTTCGGACTTTGGTCTAGGACCTTGATTCTTGTGGCTTCAGCCCCATTGTGCGGATGTGAGGTATTTTGTTGTGCTCCGGTTCTCGTGTAGAATCAATCCTACTATTATGGATCTATGGAGGGCTGATGGCCCAATGTCCATCGAATTTTGTTGATTAGTATCACATGCATGAGTCTTGTTGCATTTGCATTCATGTCCTTTGGACGATATGCGACGCATTCGCTCCTAGGTCATAGTCTTTAGTGCAATGTGAATCACAAACCGAATTAATTCACTTCACTAAAAAACACAAACAAAAACATCAAACCTTTTTTCCTTCGGGATTAATCGGAAAATATTTTTTTTTTCCAGAAAAGAGTGTTGTTAAGTTTCGGTTCTACCACAAACAGACTTTGTACCTAACTGCTGGAACGGATGTTTAACCCTACTCGGTTAAAACACTTAATCAACCGGCGGTTTCGTGTTATCCCGAACTACGTTTGCTCTGATCTCTCATACCTGTTGAGAGTACGTAGGCACGAGACAGTGATGTCTCGGCGAGCAACCTTCCCCCTTTTCCCCTGTAGTTAGCCGAACTACGTTGACTCTGACTTTCCCATTGCACGAGGGAATACGTAGGCACAGAGCAGCGATGCTCTGCAGAGTTTCTTTTCTTTTTTCTTTTTGTCCTGAAGCCTGTAGCGTAGATAGTTTAAACACACCCTTTAGATATATAACAAGCGTGGATCCAGTCGAGTACGACGAACGTGAGGGGTGCTAATACCTTCCCCTTGCGTAACCGACTCCCGAATTTAGGACTTGGTTGCGATGACCTCGTCTTTTCCTTTTTCGTTAGGTTTTTTAGATCATTTCCTTTCCCTCTCTTTGGGATAAATAACGAAAGGTGGCGGCTCTTCTGTCATTGCCGACACCTTTTTTCGCAGTTGCGACAACGTGGCGTAGGGAAGACCAGCACGTGGTCTTCGCCCTGGGTCGATTGCCCCGTGATCTTCGGAAGCTGGACAATTGATTGATGACATGTCCCCGTATGGGGGCACGTGGAGACCGTGGGGGAGACGTGTGAGAGCTCCCCGTATGCGTTGATAGATTGGACCTTTATTGGGCCCTTCCCAATGAGAAGTTGAGTTGGACCGTGCCCAAAGTGGGTCTATCTCTAGCCCAGTCCAGAACAGTATCACTTTATATAAATCTTTTATGAATTTTATTTTTAACTAAAGTGAGACTTGAGTTTTTTTCAATATAATAAAATAATACACTTTTATTAAATTAATCTTATAAAAATATTGAAAGTAATATATATAGTGATATATAAACGATACAATTAAAAAAAGTAATTATTATTTTTATATTAAAAAGTAAAAATAACATTTATATAAAAATAAATTTTATTTACTAAAATGGTTATTATTTTAAAACGGAGAGAGGACATCCAAACAAATAGGTAATTAGAAAAAATAACAAAAAGGTAATAAGACCATATTGATTAAGGGAAATCTTGGACGAATATATCGATTGGACAATTTAAAAATGTATGGTATCAAGTCAATCATCATCATGTTTGAACTTTTTGTTTAAGGAATGAATATAAATATTTGCTTCTTTTACTTTCTGAGAAAACCATAATATACTTTGATCCTAAAAGTTAATTATTAGTTATTGAAAAATTAGAGTTCTAAAGAAAGATAGAAAGAAAAAGGGACTAATCTTAGTCTTACTAAGCCATGCCTCTTCCCATAAACGTATTTATTCAAAGAATGATATGTGACTGCAACTTGTAACAGAAAAATTGGATGACTTTACGGTTAATCAGCAGCCAAACCAATCCACATGCATGTATCAATTCTTAAAAGTCTTATTTTACAAAATCTCAAAAAACATTGTTTAAACATCAAATGTGATAGTTGTAAAATAAAGGTGTTACTGGTTTTAATAATAGCTCTTTTTCAATTTATTTTAAAATGAAGGTTGACTTTTATTACATATAGATATAATTATAATATAATTTAAGAAGAGAAAAGAGGAGTTGATAGATGATTGACTTGTGATCCAGAAGCATAATAGTATAACCGATTGTTGGTGTGAATAAGCATGGATTCTTTGAGATAATTACACAAACAGAATATGTACTTGGTGGTGTAATGGTACTAGTGAACCATAGTGGCTAACAAGTTATTCATGATTCCAGTATTTTTTTAAAAACCGCAACAAACTGGTATCGGCTTATATTAATATATTAATTTGATATCGTTATCAGGATCTAAAAATGTTTTTTTGGTGGGAGAAAAAAAAATAAAAAATAAAAATAATAATAATAATAATAATAATAATAATAATAATAATAATAATAATAATAATAATAATAATAATAATAATAATAATAATAATAATAATAATAATTAAGATGACAAAGAGATAACTCAAATTGAAATTGCTAGTTAAATTAAATGTACAATTTAGTTAGAGTTTAATTATTTGTGATAGAAAAACAAAATAAGTTGTATATTTATAAATCAACAACTTCAAAATAATAATAATAATAATAATAATAATAATAATAATAATAATAATAATAATAATAATAATAATAATAATAATAATAATAATTGAGTTAATAATTGAAGAATAGAAAATATATATTATTATATATCTAAAAAAATAAAGATAGCTCGATGTTTGCTATTTAAATATACTTATATTTAATTATGGTTTATTTTTATTTTCTAGCTACCGAATATATATTTGTCTGTTCAATAATCATATATAATTTATTTCTCATGTCATTGTACATTTTTTTTGTTTATATATATCATTGTACTTTTATTTTACACAAATGAAATAATTTAATATTTTTAGTGGGGACAATACTGAATTTTTAATTGAAGTAAATATTAAAAAAAAAAATCTAATAATAAAATATAACAAGTTGATATAATATGTTTGTGGGGGCAACTGCCCCCAATTTGTTACACGTGAATCCGTCCCTCATCGTTATTGTTAAGTCATCAATTTTTTGGGCTCATCTTTAGAAAGTATTTTTTATATTTAAATTATTTTCACTCAAATGTAAGTTTATCCACAATTCTCTCCTCAAAAGAAAGTTCTTTCACTCACGTACATTTGTATTATCGTTGACACTTTTTCAACGAGACATACCTCCTACCTACCACAATGTGAGGAGGATGTTCGATATAAAAAAGTCGGTCATTCACTCGAACCAATGACTCTGATACCACTGTTATATATCAATGTGAGGAGAATTTTTTTAAATTTGAGTTTTTATTATAAACCACACATTTTGTAAAAGACACGCTACATATTTATCAAAAATCTTAAGATAATAAATGAGACTTTCTTCTCACACTTAATTCTCAATACTTCAAAGTCACAGTTGTAAATCTTAAGATAATAAAGGAGACTTTCTTCTCACACTTAATTCTCAATACTTCAAAGTCACAGTTGTTTTTTCTTAACAGTTATTATCATTTTTACGTTAAAGAATAAATTATGGTCAATTCACATTGCGGCGATCGCAATCGGTGTCTAAACATTTGTATATATCGAAATTACAAAAATATTTACACGACTATACCCATTTTTTTAAAATCATACATGATTTATATCGGTTTTAATAAGTCCTATCATCTATTCATTATGGCTAACTCATATGAATTGCAACCTAATCCAAATGAATCACGAATAGTCCATTTAACATTCATGATTATAAACTCTAAAAATTATATCAATGTTATGTTGTCACACATCTAAAACAAATTTAATTTTCTCAAATCAATGGAATATAACACATCACCTATATAATGACATTGTTAAAACGACTGTCGACAAATCGGTCTAAAGAAAACCTAAACTTTGGAGGGGGGAAAAGTTGATGTTATGTGTCACATTATCCCTTAAACTGTATGACTTTAGCTATAGAAAAACAAGTGTGTAATACATTAAGATTGATATGGATTATTATGAAAATTGAACGATTACTTAGGTGACAACTAGGGTTTGTTTTATCATGGACTATATAGTAAAGGATTCCCAATGGGACCCAATGGTCGCTCATGGAATCAGCACATGGAGCCCACTTATGATAGTGTATGCATCTACCTCATTGAAGATTTTTGCAGCCTCCATAGGTTTTGATTGGACCATGAGTCATTGTAAGATATGGCTTTTTTTTGTTTTTATACTTTCTTTGCATGTGTCGCCATGTACATCGCCTTCACCACCCCGCCCCACTTTTCATCAAACTAATTACTATATACTAATTTCAAATTATATCAACTTTTTCAACAAAAATAAATGTTAATATCCATTGCTTCTAATATCTAAAAGGCTAATGTCTTGCTCACATATATAGTGACATCATTTTATATATATATATATATATATATATATATATATATATATATATATATATATATATATATATATATATATATATATATATATATATATATATATATATATATATATATATATATATATATATATATATATATATATATATATATATATATATATATATATATATATATATATATATATATATATATATATATATATATATATATATATATATATATATATATATATATATATATATATATATATATATATATATAAGATAAACAAATCTATTAGTGTTTTCTATAGCTCAACTTCCATTAGTACTAATAAAATTGAACTTGGACTTGTTTTACCCGGTAGAGTAAGGAGTATCGGAATTAGTATAAGTGGAATATATTCTTTTATTAGTAAATATATAGAGATTAACTTATAGATGAAAAGGAAAAGCAATAAATATTTTCCACTTGTCAAAAGCGATATTGTATATGTCTTAAATTATTTTTATTTATATTGTAATTTAGTGCCTAAAATTTATCTTTTAAAATGAACAAATGAAATTTTGTAGGTTCGAATTTGATTTTGTATATTTGATTGCCTTACACAAAAACCAATTAAACGGGTTAACAGATTTTTTTTATTCATTGTTTTTGTTTCTCATAAAAATATTATGTTACATTTATAATTTCATCATTTGTAAATTTATAAGCTAATTTTTTTTATAGTTTATATTACCTTTTATTTAGGGGAGAGTTTTTATTGATCTAAATGTTAATTTTATATGCTTTATAAAGAGATATATAGATTTAGTTATCCATTTATTTGTTCCATGAATATTTGTCTTAAGTGTTCGATATAGTATTATTGTCAAATGTATTGGGTCATTATTTGATTTATTCTTTTTTTTTTTAGGCTCATCACTACGGCAGAATTGACTTTTAGCAGCGCATACAAAGACAACGCATTTAGGAAAAGCGCTGCTAAAGAGGCATTAAAAAAAAGAAAAAAATTACTTACCAAAGATAGCGCTTTTTGAAAAGCGCTGCTAAAGGGAAGACCAAAGACATCGCTTAAAGGGGGGACCTAAGACAACGCTTCTAAAAAGCGCTGCTAAAGGGGGGGGGGGGGGTCTAAGACAGCCCTATGAAAGCGCTTTCCTAAAGCGTTGTTGTAGGTCTAGTCTACGAGAGCGCTTTTTCCAGAAAGCGCTGCTATATGTGTTAAATAAGAAGATCTTTGAGAGCGCTTTTTAAAGCGCTGCTAAAGCCATTAAAAAGCGCTGTTATAGGTTTAGTTAGAATTAATTTAAAATACCCACCAGACTTTTTATAAGAAACAGAACAGTCATATCGTATTTCTTTCTTTCTTTTTCTCTAGCGAACAAAGAACGTTGCCCTATAAACCCACCGTCGTCGTCCAACCGTCGCCCTCCTCTGTTGCATTTCGCCGCCGTTCACCGTCCGTTTTCGATATCCTCTGCTCGTCTGCATTGCATTTCCGCCATTGTTACGGTATTTGAAGTTTTACTCTGGTTTTCTTTTTTACTTATATTTTCACCATTGTTGCTGTAATCTTTAAGACAAACTGAATATGTTTTTATTATTTGAATGCAATCAAGTTAAGTCATTTTCTCTATAATCTTTAAGACAAAATGAATATGTTTTTATTATTTGTATGGATATCTACATGTTAAGCCTCTCTGTTGCATGTTATATATTTTGTATTTTAATCTACATGTTAAGTCTCTATGTCATTGTTACGGATATTTTGTATGTTTTAGATTGACAAACAAGAGTTTATATTTTTTAAGAGAGTTTATATTTTGTATGTTTTAAGAGAGTTTTTATAAACAGAGAGTTTTTTAAGAGAGTTTATAAGAGAGTTTTTTAAGAGAGTTTGTATGTCTTAACAGAGAGTTTATATGTTAAGTCTCTCTGTTGAATATGTTTTTAAGAGAGTTTATATTTTTTAAGAGAGTTTATATTTTATATGTTTTAGATTGACAAACAAGAGTTTATATTTTGCATGTTCAATATAGTTTGGAAATTCCTATTTTTTAAGAGAGTAGCCAACATGAATATGGTTTTATATGATATGGTTTTATATGTTATTATGGTTTTATATGTTGATGGTTTTATATGTTGATATGTTAGTATGGATTTCTCAATGTTTATATGATATGTTATTATGGTTTTATATGTTTAGTTAGGATTTCTCAATGTTTAGTAAGGGTGTCATTTTGGTTTAAGGATTATCTAGTATTTTTAATATGATTTGTTTTGGTGGATTATCTAGTATTTTTGTTTTGGTTAATTATTAATATAATTTTAATAAAATTTATATTTTGTCTGCTATAGGGGTTACCTGTGAAGAGCAAGGTTGTGATTATTTCCAAGCATCATACTGTGTAGCATTCTTAGAAGTTAGTGATTTCTTTATAGGTATTCTCTGTTTTGTTTAACTTTCATAGTTTAGTGTAGATTACTTAATTAGTATGGATAAAAATTGGATGTCTGCTAATCGATTGTCAAAAGAGTACAAGAATGGGGTATCGAAGTTCGTTAAGTTTGCTGTTGAACACGCCAAAGACCTCAGTAGGATCACATGTCCTTGCTTAGGATGTTGTTATGGGCGTCGAGTTGACGCCGTTCAGTTGGAATCTCATTTAATGAGACATGGAATTGATTGAAGTTACACATGTTGGACATTACATGGTGAGATAAGTAACGAGAATGTTGAACCCCTCAATAATACGACATGTGCTTCAAAGGACAATGGCAGGGATACATATGATTGTGATCGAGTCGAAGAGATTGCAGAAGCACTTGAAGAAGATCTTCAAGATTGTCCCAAGATGTTTGAGAGGTTGGTAAGCGATGCAGAGAAACCGTTGTATAAAGGTTGCACTACTTTCACAAGATTGTACGTGGTATTAAAGTTGTACAATTTAAAGGCGGGTTATGGATGGTCGGATAAAAGTTTCACAGAGTTGTTAGCCCTACTTCAAGAGATGCTTCCGGAGGATAATGTTCTTCCCAATCGAACCTATGAAGCTAAAAAAATGTTATGCTCTATTGGCATGAGCTATGATAAGATACATGCTTGTCCAAATGATTGCATTTTGTTTCAAAATGAATATGCATCATTAAACGAGTGTCCTAAATACGGTGTATCTCGGTATAAGAAAAAATTGTCACCAGCAAAAGTATTATGGTATTTTCCTATAATTCTGAGATTCAGACGCATGTTTCGTAGTGAAACAGATGCAAAACACCTGACTTGGCATGCAAATGATAGAATTGTAGATGGGAAGTATCGACATCCGGCAGATTCACCACAGTGGATGAAAATTGATAATGATTATCCTGATTTTGGAGAAGAAGCTAGAAACCTTCGCTTGGAATTATCGACTGATGGAATGAATCTGCATGGTCTGCAGAGTATCTCACATTCCACCTGGCCTGTAATTATTATGATATATAACCTACCTCCATGGCTATGTATGAAGCGTAAGTACATGATGTTATCTATGTTAATTTCTGGCCCTAAACAACCAGGGAATGACATAGACGTATACCTGACACCTTTAATCGAATACTTAAAGAGTTTGTGGGAGAACGGTGTGGAGGTTTATGATGGATATAGGAAAGAAAGTTTCAATTTGAGGGCGATGTTGTTTGGCACAATTAATGATTTCCCAGCATACGGAAATCTATTGGGGTATAGCATTAAAGGTTAATGTGCGTGTCCTATCTGTGAAGAAAACACAGATTGGACGCGGTTGGAATTTGGTCAGAAGAATGTCTTTCTTGGTCATCGTAGATTCTTAAATTCTAGTCATCACTACCGTGGGTGGAGAAAAGCATTCAATGGAAATTCAGAACAACGTAAAGGTCCACCTACATTGATCAGCGAACAAATTTTTGAAAAGGTGAAAGATGTGAGTACTAAGTTTGGCAAGCCTTTTGCTCATACGCTTGTCACGCGTGGGTGGAAGAAGAGGTCAATTTTGTTTAAGTTGCCGTATTGGAAGTCGTTGTATGTAAGACATTTTCTTGATGTTATGCATATTGAAAAAAATGTATTTGAAAGTGTTATTGGTACGTTACTCAATATACAAGGAAAGTCTAAGGATGACCTTAAAGCAAGAAAGGACTTGGTAGCAATGGGAATAAGAAATGAATTAGGACCCTTGAAGAAAGGAAATCGTACATATCTACCACCTGCTGCTTATACTTTACCTAGAAAGGAGAAAAAGATATTGTGTAAGTTTCTGAGTGAAGTTAAAGTTCCAGAAGGATACTCTTCAGATATTAGAAGACTTGTTTCTATGAAAGACCTCAAGTTAAAGAGTTTAAAGACACATGATTGTCATGTTATAATGGAACACTTTCTACCAATAGGTATACGTTCTATTTTGCCAGAAAAAGTGAGAGGCGCAATAACTAAATTGTGTTTTTTCTTTAGGTCAATCTGTAGTAAGGTGATAGATCCTGCGATCTTACCAACATTGCAAAGAGATACATGTCGGAAAGGCGCGCTCCAGAGGGTAAAGCTACTAGTGACAAAGATAGTATCGGTTGTCCGCAGAAGCTTCCAGAGGTAATTGTATATATTACATTGAAATTAATTTAGCACATTTTACTTAATTGACACATTAACTGATCATTATTTGTTTAGGGCATTTCACTTTGCCGGCTATATTTATCGTCACCGACTCATCGAATGGTTGGCAAGGGAAAGGTGCATAACTTTCTGGGAGACTTACTTCACCATAAACCGCTCCCTTCTGGATTTTTGAAAGTATCTATTGATATTGCGTTAGAGGGGGGTGCGTTGTTGCCTATACCAGATGATATTTCAGGCGCAACAGTGGTGGGAGACGCAATAGGAGCGTATGTGGCATGGCCAACAAATCTCATTTGCATAGATGATGAGGTAGGTTGAACCTTTTAATACTCAAATGTTTTATGATCCATACATGAAAGTTATTCTTACATTTACATTTTCTTATTTACATGATGATCTTAGACTCCTGTAAAATCCAATTCAAAAGATGATAGAATTATTGTGCGGGATACCGATTCAGCTGCATCAAAGAAATAGGTACTACTACAGTTACATGATTATCTTGTTATACATTAATTACTGAACTTATATATGACTTTTAGGTTCATGATCAGCAGTCGCAACAAGTCAGCAAGGGTAAGATGCCTGAAACTTCCAAGGTGCCCAGAAAAGCATTTGTTCCTCGATTTAGGATGTGCCTTGAAACATATGTGGGAACATCAGATGTGCCTGAGGGTGGAATCCGTCAAATACCTATGGATGGAGGTATTTTCGGTTTTGAATATCCCGAAACAATTGCTAAGGAGGATTTTGACCAGGTTTTCAACCATTCTGAATTGGGCGTCGGTGTTATGCATTCATACATCAGGTACTTCGATCCATTTTAATTAAATAATTGAACATTTTAAAATTTGCTCGTTTAACTGAATATTCTAATGTTGATTATGTTTTTTTAGGTTCTTGTATGACAAGTTGTTGGTCCCGAATGATTTGACTTCAGTATTCGCATTCTTATCTGCTGGCTGTGTCAACTCACGGGCAATAGACCAGACACCAGATGCAGTTAAAGAGTACACACTGCAGAGATTTATGGGCGCGACTACGAAGAAGTTGTTCTTGTTGCCATATAATACTGGCCATGGGTTAGATTTTATTCTAAATTCATTTATTATAATTGTTCGATTTTTTCCTTTCTATATAACATTTCAGTCTAAATTGTTGTCTTATTTTATAGTGGACATTGGTTGTTGGTCGCGATTAATCCGAGGAAAGAAATAGTGTATTATATAGATTCATTGGATGGCGATACAACAAAATATGAAAATCTGAGGAACACGGTTGATACGTAAGTGATGAGATATACTGTTCTGAATAATTATATATCTTTATTTATTATGTGACATTGTTCTAAATATGCGTTTATATTATGTTAGAGTTATACAAATATTCAGAGCACAAAGAGATGCAACGGTGTCAAAAAACAAGGCTAACAACATCAACTGAATCAGAGTGGAGGTATATTTTCCCATGTTTGACTGTTATAGTGGTTCTACTTGATAAAACTATTTAAACTATATATCCTGATAAATGTTCGTTTGTTTTTTCCATTTACAGTGTCCTCGTCAGTGCAATGGGATTGACTGCGGATATTTTGTATTGCGCTTTATGAAGAAAATTATTCTTTCTGGTCAAATTGAGATTCCAATCATGGTATGGATCAATTCATTATATAAGTTATATGATTCATTTTGATAATTATCCGATACTTCATCTGAGTAATTAGTTTTAAAATTAAATCTTGCATGTTCTGTTATATTATGTAGTATTTTGATGAATTCAAGTGCGCTACTTACACGAAAGCAAGATTGGAAGAAATTAAAGAGGAATGATGTCAATTTATTCTTGAGTTGAGAATTGTATAAAGTTATCAGATTGGAAGAATTGTAATTATATGTAAATTGAATGTATTTGTGATGTTGTAATTCTGAGGATCGGATTTTGTTGTAACATATTTAAGCAGGTTTATGTGTATTAAAATGATTATGGACAAAGTGATGAGTTACAATGTATACTTAAAGGCCAAAGTTTTGAATTGTATATATAAGGCCAAAGTTTTGAATTGTATATTTAAAGCCAAAGTTTTGAATTGTATATTTAAGGCCAAAGTGTTGAAATAAAGCCCTGAATTATAAGCATGTTTGTGTAATATAAGCAAGTTGTTGGTAAATATACAAAACAGAGTGAATATTTAAAAAACAAAATTTTAAAATCTGGGACATTAGACAACGCTTTTACAAAAAAACGTTGCTAAAGGTTACAAATATAGCGCAACAAAAGCGCTGCTATAGGTTTGGAAGGGGGGGGTCTAAGACAGCGCTTTGTGAAAGCGCTGCTAAAGGGGGGGGGATGGTTGGGGGGAATATGCAGCGCTTATAAAAGCGCTGCTAAAGGGCTAAAAAAGCGCTGCTAAAAATGCTGCTGAAGGGAGCCTTTAGCAGTGCTTTTTCCATAAAAAAAAGCGCTTCATTTACCTTTAGCAGTGCCACTTTTGGCAGCGCTTTTAAGCGCTGCTAAAGGCCAAAAAAAGCGTTGCTAAAGGTCTTTTTTGGCATAGTGCATTATTTTTCTTTCTCTTTATGGTTTGTTTTTCTATTACTTTTTTGTGATTGACCAACTGAAATTTTTTGATAAGGTAGCTCGTTCCTAATTGTATAAAGGTTATGCTCCTTATCCCTTTTGTACATAAAATATAGAAACTTTATATTGAGTAATGAATTGTTTCCACTGTGTTTCTCATCTTAACATGGTATCAGGAGCAAATTTACTCTGGTAGTCATCTCTCATCTTCTTCCTTCCTCCTTTTTTGCAGAGTGATATCTTTCGCATCTCCAATATCCAAGAAGATCTATATCGATTCCGACAGGGTACTTTCATTGTCTTTAATTACTTTACTCAGCTCAAAATTTACTGGGATGAACTAGAATTGTATAGACCAATTCCCTCTTTTTCTTGCGCAATTCCATGTTCATATGGTGCTATTACGTCTATTAAATCCTACAATGCGCAAAACTATGTGATTCATTTTCCGAAAGGGCTCACTGAAAAATTCACATCTTCCAAGTCTCAAATTATGATGATGTAGCCATGACCAGATATTGGTTGGGCTTTCTCTTTTGTGATTCAACAAAAACGAGAAATGACTTATTCTTCACCCATACTAGTTTGATCTTGACATAGTGGCATTTATCTCTATTTCACAGCTCAAATCCACACCCTCCAATGGTGGCAACAAAACTTGGAATCCTAATTTCAAGGGCAAGCCCATTTATTCAAGGCCTAATCGTGTGTGTACTCATTGTGGTCTAACCAATCACACGATGGAGACCTACTTTGTGAAACATGGATATCCACCTGGGTTCAAGAACAAACCTAAACCCATTTCATCTACAAATAATGTTTCAGATCACCTCATGGAGCTACTTCAACAATTAAGAACCCAACCTACTCCTATAACCAACTTCATTACTAGTACACCTATGGTCATGAATATGCATTCTTCCCCTCAAAATGGTAAGACCTCTATCTTTTGAATCCTTGACATAGGAGCCAGTGATCACATCACTTCCACCCTTAAATCTTTTTTATCATATCACACCATTAATCTGATTTCTGTAACTTTACCTAATTGTTGTCAAATAACTACCTGCATATCTTGTAGTGTTGTTCTTTCTCCGTCCCCTATCATACACAATGTCTAATTCATACCAACCTTTAATGTTAATCTTGTCTCAGTAGCCAAACTTACCACTGAACTTAATTGTCACCTGTCCTTTTGTGTTAATGCTTACCATATCATGCAGAATGCTTCCAAGAGAATGATTGGCTTAGCTAACCTTCAAAGAGGATTATACATTTTATAAATCTCCTAGCTATACAGCACTTTGTAATGTTGCTAAAACTAATTCTTATGAACTTTGACATTCAAGGTTAAGTCACATATATGATATATGTTTAAGAGCTATTTATAAACTTTTTCCTTTTATATCTTGTAAGCCAAATTTGGCGCCTTGTGATTCTATTCATAAAGCAACGCAAAAGAAATTGTATTTTCCTTTTAGTTATATTCATACTAATGCTCCTTTTGAATTACTTCATGCTGATTTGTGGGACCCTTATTCATCTGTCTCTATTCTAGGCCAAAAATATTTTTTAACATTAGTTGATGATTTCACTATATATACATGGGTTATCTTTCTTAAAACCAAAGATCAAACCAAAACTAACATCATTAATTACATAGCCTACATTGAGAACCAACTCAAAACAACCCTCAAGTGCTTAAGATCTGATAATGGCACTGAATTTCTCACCCTTACACCCTTTCTTTCAACCAAAGGTATCCTTCATCACAAATATTGCTCTAAAACTCCACAACAAAATGGTGTAGTGGAAAGAAAACACCAACACATTCTAAATGTAGCTAGGTCTCTCTATTTCCATTCTAACACCCCTTTGTCTAAATGGAATTTTTGTGTTCAACATGTCACTCACATTATTAACAGACTACCTACACTTTTGCTCAAATAAAAAAGTCCTCACGAACTCCTTTTCAACACACCTCCCTCCTATATTCATTTAAAGGTGTTTGATTGTTTATGTTATGCAACCTCCTTGCAAGCACATAGAACAAAATTTGATTCTAGGGCAGAAAGTCTGTGTTTATAGGATACCAAGAAGGAACCAGAGGGTTTGTTTTATATGAATTGTCCATGTATAATATTTTCTATCTAGAAATGTTATTTTCTATGAGTTTTCCTTCCCTTTAAGTGCCTTGCTAAGTCTGAACCTATACCCCATAATCTCTCTCCTCTTATCCCTCCCCTAGATGACATTGTACCTCCCTTTACTACAACAGACCCATCTATCTCTGCCCCCAATATTGAAGAGCCTACAACCTTTTCTAATGACCTGTCACTGTCTTCACCTAATCTCCCTGACACATCACCTACAACTTTTGCCCCTGGCCCCTCTCAACATGATATGCCCTTATATGTTGTACCATTCCCTGCCCAACCTGCACTCACCCAGTTCTTACCTACTAAACAATCCACCATAATTTTTCACCCTTTGTCCTATCTAGCAGATTACCACTTTCTCCGATTCTCTACAACCTTACCACCTAATTTCTTTCCTTCATTCTTCTTTCCATTGGTTTTAAGTTCTCTGAGGCTAATCATTCACTACACCAAATGCATTTCCACTAGTTTCACTGTTTTACTAGTTTATGTTGATGGCGTTGTTTTAACTAGCAATTCTTTGCCCGATATTAACTATGTCAAACAAGCCTTAGACGCAAAATTTTGAATTAAGGAATTGGGACAACTAAGATACTTCTTAGGTTTTAAGATTTCCAAAATAAATGTAGGTATCTTTTTTAATTGGAGACATCATATACCCTTGAACTTCTTCAAGACACTGCCTTTCTTGCTTTTAAACCTTTTACCCCTCCCCCCGTGCTTTTGACCCCTCCAATAAGCTTTCTACCTTAGAAAGTACTCATATTACTGATCCCAAAACCTATCGTAGCCTCATAGGTAGATTAATTTACTTGACTAACAACAGGCTTGACATCTCATATGTTGTTCAACATCTTATCCAATTATTTCCAAGCCTTTCCTACCCCATTTTCATGCTGCCATTCGCCTTTTGAGATACCTCAAATCATCTCCTTCCACTGGCATCTTTTTTCTGCCCATAGTGCCTTTAAAATTCATGCCTTTGTTGATTTTGACTGGGCAATATTCCCTGACACAAGGAAATTAGTTACATGATTTTGTGTCTTGCTAGGTTCATCTTTAATATGTTGGAAATCAAATAAGCAAAACATTGTTTCGAGATCCTCTATTGAAGAAAATTACAAATCCTTGGCTTCACTTACATGTGAATTATACTGGTTACAACATTTATTCAAAGATCTCAACATCCAATTCTCAACACCTGCTTCTGTTAATTGTGATAACCAATCAATAATCTACTTGGTTCACAATTCCACCTTTGATGAAAGAACAAAGCATATTGAGTTTGACTTCCATATGATACACAAGAAAATTAACTCCAAGCTCATTCATCCTCTTCATATTTTCAGCAGCCAACAATTGGCAAATATGCTCACCAAGCCACTGCATCAGCCTGCCTTGGTCTCCATTATGTCCAAGTTGGGACTTTGTGTCATACACAGTCCAACTTGAGGGGGTGTCAAATGTATTGGGCCATTATTGGATTTATTCTCTTTTTCTTTTCTAAGTCGATTAGTTTCCTTTCCATTTATAATTTGTTTTTCTGTTGCTTTTTTGTGATTGGTCACCTGTATATTCCTGATAAGGTAGCTCTTGCCTAGGTGTATATAAAGGCTATGCTCCTTATCCCTTGTACATACAATATAGAAACTTCGTATTGAGTAATAAATTGTTTCCACCGCATTTCTCATCTTAACAATTATAGTATTTGTAAGCGTTCAAGAAGAGAAATGGTGTTGGTTCAATCCATCATGATTCTTTGATAGACTTTGCCTCTTTGAATATGATAAAAGAGTTAGGTTTAGATTGACTATGATATAGTATCCGATAGTTTAATCTGTTTAAAAACTTATAATAATGTTATCTTTATTAAAAAAATATTACGGTAATCTCTACTTTACATAAATTTATTCTGCTTTAAACCCAAAAATATTAACGAGGTAATGAGATGATGCTCAAATCAAAAGATGAGTTTTTGAAGCATAAACTAAATTATGGTTAAAATTATATTTTTTTACCTCCCATATGACACATTATATAAAAAAAGTGGTTAAAGTATTTCATGTTTTACAGCTTAAAATGCAGAAAACTATTAGATAATATCTAACGGTGATTAGAGATCCGTGACATGAATAAGGTAAAAAAGAAAAACTATATAGCATGTCCTTCATTTTAGCAGAATTATCCTGGACTGATGATTAATATTTTCCTATCGAGTCTTTAACATGTCCGTAGCACAAATACTATCAAAGATGCTGGCTTTTGCTTTTGTCACTGGTATGATCATATGATTTTAATTAAAATTATATTTTCATCATAGTGACTTTTTTTGTCATCATCCTAGTGGTTCTAGGACGTAGTTTGAATCACTTAAGCATGCAGTTGAATGTTTGATTCACATCTCGTGCTTATGGAGACTAATTAATTATAAAATACACAATTTTAAATACATTTTAAGTCATTGAAAGGAATATATAGTCTTTACAACTGTGCATGTATACCTTCCCAAAACACAACAATACAAAATACATTTTGTTGAAAATATCATACAAAACAAAAAACAAAAGTCTGACTAAAATATATTTTTTTGACATGGAAAAATTGTATTAAACTTTTTTACATTATCATTAAACTCTAGAAAAATAAAAATGACTCTAAGCTAACATGGTGATGTCCTATCTTCTTTTATTACTGTACTTTAACTTATATAATCAGTAATCACTTCTTAATTAACTAAATAAAATAATTAATTAATTAATAAAAAGGTACAAAAGTGAGATAAGTTTCCTTTTAATTTTTGTCGCATATATTTTTCTTACTCTTCAAATGTAAAAACAGCCAAATCCCATTTATTCTTTTTTGTCTCTACTTACCTATGCATATACAAAACAATGAAAGATAAGTTCAAAAATGAATAAATAATATAATTAATATAGATGACTAATAATCATGCATTATTCCAACCATTCCCATTGATTAAATTTTAAAGTGGGATTATAATATGGGTCCCACCAATTAATCAAGGTTAATTAATTTTTTTTTGTTGGACCAAAAATCTTATCATCTCTCCATTCTCCACTGCCACAACCTCACACTTATCCTTCCATTGACTCCTTTATTATCTTTTCACAAACCATAATTAAAATCACAATCAAGTGAAAATAAATATAAAATTTTAAATCAATAAAAAATTTAAAAAAATATAAAAATAAAAAAAGAAATCTCACTTTCATTCATGGTCCCACCCACGTGTCAACCCTTCTATGATTTGGAATCCCACGTGTCAACCTCTCAACGGCCTGAATTCCAGTTAACGTCATCATCAGGTACCCACTTCCTCCCCATGCACCCTCAGCCACGTCATTCTTCACATAACGAAAAGACAAATATACCCCTAAAATAACAACACGTTGCGTGTGTAATAACCGTTATCATGAACCTTCACGTAGGTGATTCTTGCCACTCCCTTACCGTACCAATATAAAACAAGGTTCACTCTTTGTGGGGTAACAAAAACTACGAACCTATTTTCGTTTGTTACTATCATAATAACATGTTCTTCTTCTTCTTTGAAAAAAACCATAGCCACAACCATTCAGAAAATTCTCAGTGAAAAAGAAGGAAGAAACTCTGCAGTCATGGAAAGCACCGATTCTTCGACGGGTTCGCAGCAGCCGAATCTCCCGCCGGGATTCCGGTTCCACCCTACTGATGAAGAGCTTGTTGTTCATTATCTCAAGAAAAAAGCAGCTTCTGCTCCTTTGCCTGTAGCCATCATAGCTGAAGTTGATCTCTACAAATTTGATCCATGGGAGCTACCAGGTAGATTGAAAGATTATCTATTTTCAATCTTTACGTTCAAATTCAAAATGGGTTTATCTTGTTTTTGTAATCTTTCTTCCTCTATCTGAGCGACTACAGTTTGGCATATATGTTGTCTTTCTTTTTTATTTATGAGAAAATTTGCACAAGATCTTTACAAATTTGTTTGGTGTTTTTGCAGCTAAGGCAACGTTTGGGGAGCAAGAGTGGTATTTCTTTAGTCCAAGGGACAGGAAGTATCCGAATGGCGCGAGGCCGAACAGGGCAGCAACATCTGGTTATTGGAAGGCAACTGGTACTGATAAGCCGGTTTTAACTTCTGGAGGAACACAAAAAGTTGGTGTGAAGAAAGCTTTGGTTTTCTATGGCGGAAAACCACCAAGAGGAATCAAAACCAATTGGATCATGCATGAGTATAGGCTTGCTGATAATAAGCCTAATAATAGGCCTCCTGGCTGTGACTTGGGCAACAAGAAAAACTCTCTTAGGGTAACCTAAACTAATCCAACTCTTTTCTTTCTACACAGTTGTTTCAGCGACAAATTAAATAAATTTTCGCTGAATCAACTGTTTAATTTTTTGGTTGAGGATCTGCTTAACTATATTGTTTTTTATTTTATTTATAGCTTGATGATTGGGTTTTGTGTCGGATCTACAAGAAGAGCAACACGCATCGATCACCGGTGGAACACGATAGGGATGATTCAATGGACGACATGATAGGAGGAGTACATCCGTCGATCAACGTGGGTCAAATGAACGCCGCATCAAGATTCCATCATTTTTCAAAGATGTCATCAAGTAGTTACAACAATACATTGTTGGAGAATGATCAAAATCTATTAGAAGGAATGATGATGAACAACAATTTAGGAGGAGGTTCAAATTCCAAGGGAGGAGGAGAGTTATCTTTTGTACCAACCATGACAACATCTTCCAATGCTACTAATTCACCTTCCAAAAGAACACTTTCTTCTCTTTACAATTGGAATGATCATGAAGATGTTGCAGCTCAAGTTGGTACTTCATCCTCAAACAAAAGGTTCAATTTAGAAAGTGTTGTGAGAAATGATCATCAAGAGAATGGAACAGTTGCTAATTCTTTTGCTTCTCTTCTTAATAATCTCCCTCAAACACCATCATTACATCAACAACAACAACAGCAACAAACAATGTTGGGATCAATACCATATCAAATTCAAGGCATGAATTGGTATGGATAATTAATTAAGGTACTACCAACTTAGATGAATGAGTCAAGATTAATCTTCATCAACAACATGGTTAATTAGTACCTTAAACTTTTACACTACTCTCTCGAATTTCGCGCCGACTAGATTGTAAAGAAGGTATTGAGATTTTGGTTGTTAATTAGGAAATTGGAAGAATCAAGTTAGAAAAGTTTCTTCTTCAGCCATTGGAAGCAGTTGCAGCTAGCATGCAGGTGAGGCCATGGATATTTTTAGTTAAATTTTAATATAGCTTTATACATATATATAGATATAGTTTATAGATATAGTTATTTGCTTGCTTTTATTTTTAATGGTATGAAAATAAATAATAAAAAAAAATGTTGGTAGCTCTTTCATGTACAAATTGTTTAAAAGGGAGGGAAAAAGATTCAGAGAGAGAATTAGTAGTTATATTTTATATGTTTTTATTGATTATATATACATTGATTTAGGATACATTGTATATATAGATCATATACTTGTAGAACAAGAACTACTGAATGATGATGCAAGAATTTATTAAATTGGAAATGATTTTTATAAATTAATTTGTTCTTCATTGATTTTAATTATGAATAAATTATAAAAAATAAAAAAGAATTTAGTTAGTTTGTTAAAGTGTAATGATATATAGAATCAATTCTCTGTCACGTTTCTGCATGTAATTTATAGCTAGAAGGTTATTAGTCTTAGTCATGTCTTATTCCTTTTTCCAGAATCATTCTTATTGAATCTAAATTAATTAGTTGGTATAAGTGTATCAATTAATTAATCAACACATATAAAGTATATGAAATATTTAATTTGTTTGTTATGAGATTATTTTCTGATTTTGATACACCTATCCAGTTTACAAAATTCATGATTTTGATGCACTAGCTTACCATAGATTAATCAAGGATTAATGGTTTGTGATAATGTTATTAAAGATTTATTATAGCTAGTGATGACATGATTCCATGATTATCAATGGCTAGTTTTTCATTGCTATCAATTTTTGTTTCCAGATTTTTCTACCTTCTAAAAATGATATTGGCTCGTACACCATCAAATCTCATGATAACTTACCCTTTTTATATTATTTATTTTCAGAACTATATACAAAACATTTATTTTCAACATATATTTCATTTTCTCTTTATCTTCACAAATTCTGACACTTTCATCTTACCTAATCATAATCAAATTTTCTACATGACATATTTATTGTCAGAAAATATCCTGAGCAACAACTAGATAGTCCTAGAAAGAAAATCATTAAAACTTTCAACTTCAATTACTATTCATCATACAAGATCAAGATAGCATAATAGGACCACTAAAAAGTCATAATAGGAAAATGAATTTTTTTAGTAAAAAATTAATCTCCTTGAAAAAAAATTTGACCATCTGACGGTTATTACTAATTGACAAATTTATAATTTAAATCGCCGGATCTTATTTATCTGATATTAACTTGTCAGTTGCGTAAACGTGAAGTTCAAGTCATTACAAACAAAAATATGTCACCTAATACATATGTTTAGATTGAATGATCTTGACATAACCATGATGTGCATGACATTATAATTTTTTTAAGAAAAAACTTATTCTTATTGTAGTGTACGTGATTTTCTTTAGACTCATTATCAATTCAAATATGAACATAATTAATATTAAAGGATAAAGATTCAAACTGATGAACAAACAATTTCACATCATTGTTTTTGGATAGATGCATCTTTATTTTCTTGACAACTCAGAAAATTATTTTTCTTTCAAACCTAGCTCTCTTCATGTAAGCTGGAAATAGTCAATAATTGACCACATGACTATGAGAAGAAGAAAATTATACACTCAAGAAGAGTTTGGTCAGAAAATAAATTAATAATTAAGTTGAATATATACATAAAATATTCTCTTTATCTTTATACTTTATAGATTTGTGCCCACACTGACTTTGATTTAATCACAAAAGGGTATAAAGGTTTTCTTGAGCATGGCTGTCATTTTCTTTATTTCGTGGGATTGATAATATATATATATATATATATATATATATATATATATATATATATATATATATATATATATATATATATATATATATATATATATATATATATATATATATATATATATATATATATATATTTATAATCTAAAAAAATATAAATTGTTTATTATTAAAATGAAATAATTTATAATTTTGTATATAGAAATAGACAAGAAAAGTCGACTTCAATAGGAGCTAGGTTTCTTTTGTGGATTGAGAGTGAGGGAGAAAAGAAAAGGGACCATTTCTTGCTAGCATGTAAAGGAATCATTATCCTAATAACCACACAAATATTAATACCTTTTTTAATTGCATTTTCCATTCTAGGGCAAGAATACAAATCAACTTTATAAAATTTAGCATGATTTGTGCTTAGTTTTGGAATAGATATCATATGCATCGATGAATTGCACTATTATTGATATTGGTATCTCTGAGTTGTGCATCATGCGTTCACACTAGCATAAATGTATTTTAGTCTTATTAATTAATTACTATGCAAATTTTCAACAAATCATAAAATAATTAAAGAAAGAGAAGGAGAAAAAATACCTCCAACTCATAACCTGTTTACGCCTATAGTTTTCTTAATATAAAGTTATTTACATCTAAATGAGAATAAGCCCTTTATTTAGATATGTATTAGGGAATCATTGTCAAAAAAAAATTAATGGTTAGTCTGAATAGGGTTGAAATATAAACAAAAAATTACTATAAAAAAAGAGATCAATCCATACAGCGCAAGATTAAAAAACTAATTAATATGATATTTTGTATGATTAAATAATAAATTAATATGTTCTAGTTTGACTTTGATAATATTTTATTTGAGTATATGTGTTATGATAACATCAAATGATGATATATAAAATTAATATAAAATTTAACAACTTTCAAATGATTATATATCACTTTTTCAACAAAAAAAAATGCAACCTACTATATAATTAAATTAAGGATTACATCAATAATGATTTTAATCAGATCACATCAAATTAAATAGCTCTTTTTTTTTCTTGCTTGCTATTAAATTAAATTGTACATGACAAAAAATTCAAGGATTCACAAGAATATACATATAGGCATATAAAATTTGTCTTTATCACAAAGACCAATATTTATATCAATATTTAAGTATAAAACAAAAGAAAAGTGGAGGGAAAGTTTTGAGTGGTGGAGTGGTTTTGATAATGAGGAAAAAGATGTATATGATTTTTGACTTGTTGCATTTAAGTTGATAGCAAGTACAGTGGCCTTAAACGGTGTGCTACTTTTCAATCTTCATGGATGGAATAGAATTTGCTGAAAAGATAAAAGACCATGCAGATGATAATATATATATATATATATATATATATATATATATATATATATATATATATATATATATATATATATATATTCAAAATTGGTATTGTGTCCCACCACCATAGAGCATGTAGGTCATAAGTCCTCCACTCTATTATAAAAACACTGTTTATGTTAGGTTTCACCTGGCTTTGGTAACATGTAGCATGGTATCAGTAGAGAGAAAAAAGAGGGGAGAAATAAATAAACTAGAAAGTAAGATAATTTGAATCTACTTTGGGAAATGTATAATAGAGTGTCAATAATTATTATTAAAAGAAATTATTTTAAAAGAAATTGATAGAACAAGGTGAAGTCAGGTTGTCCTCAAATGAAAATGTATTTGATTCAATAATTTTGTTTAGTGTATATTTTGTTTCTTTAAATAATATTTTTCATAGTTTAATACTAATAATTAAGCACAAAATCTTGTTAAAAAGAACTAAGCTCAATGTGGACTAATTATAAGAACTAAGATCAAGATTCATCAAGTGTGTGTATATGCATGCATACGTGCACATGCAACCAAGAACATTAGTGACTTTGAGGATTCAACAACAACTTGCATTAGATTCAAGCTCGATGATAATTAAAGTGTGTAATGGCTTCTCATTCAAATGTAGACTTTCTTACAAATATTCATATCTAGAATGGAAATAATTATGACAATGCAAGAAAAAATGTTATGTTTAGATATTTAGCTGTATGAGATTTAGTGCAAAATGGTGTCAATTTCATTAGTGATTGTGCAAATAATATTCAAAATGTTACATACAAGAAAATAAAGAATAATGATTTCAAGATCCTGCTCATCAATGCCTTGATGCAGATGTTTTCCCAAAAATTAGAAAATTTAAATTTTTAAAGAAAACGTGTTATACTTTAGAGAAGGTATATGTCGGAACAAAAAAGTTAAAAAAATGATGTTACAAACTAAAAAGAGACGATAAGAGTTGCTACCATTGAAAATAAAGAAAACCTTTGTGATTTCTTCAAAATAATTGGAAAATTGGCAAATCAAATGAAGAAATGTGGAGACAAAGTGTCAAATTAATTTAAGGTTGCACTACTGCAAATAATATATTATATAATAAAACTTTCACTTCAATCAATTATTTGGATATTTAGATGTATGGAATCTAGTGCAAAATGATGTCAATCTCATTAGTGATAGTGCAACTAATATTCAAAAGGTTACACCAAAGAAATAAGGAATAAAGATTTCAAGGTTCAACTCATAAGCCCTCGATGCGTTGATGTAGATAATTTTGCGAAAGTTAGAGAATTTAAACCTTCAAAGGTAGTGTGATATATTTTAGAGAAGGCATATATTAGAATAGAAAAGTGAAAAAGATGAGGTTACAAACTAAAAAGAGACTATATGAATTGCTACAATGGAAAATAAAGAAAGTTTGTGATTTCTTCAAAATAATTGAAAAATTGGCAAATCCAATGAAGACATACGGAGACAAGGTTTCAAAATAATTTATAGTTGCCCTAATATAAATAATACATTATATGATAAAGTTTCACTTTGATCAACTAATAATCGAGGTATATGGCTTGGGATATATATATATATATAACTCATTGAAGCTTTGTCATCATGTTTCTGGTATGTAACTCACTTTATCTAGTGTTAGTTTGAGAAAATAGTGTCACTAACCACTGAGATGTTGATATAAATGTTGTTTTTCTTGAATAATTTTAGTTTGAGAACATGGTGTCACTAAACACTGAAATGTTGATAAAAATGTTGTTTTTCATTAATAGTGTTAGTTTGATTAAATGGTGTTACGTACTAACCTAAAATGTTCATTGGAATGTTGTTTTTCTTGAAATGTTGGTTTTGTTGAATAGTGTTAGTTTGAGAATATGTTGAATGTGTATTCTTAGGAAGTGTACCATGAGTATATTTTTGTTCATATGCATAAGTACCTTATTAGAAATTTGTTGATTTGAGTAGTATAGTTCTTGGTTTACACAAAGATGAGCAATTCGACCACCAAGGTGACTAACAGTCCACGAAAGTGGTGTGTTCGCTTCCTGGTTAATTTTTGTCTAAGAATTGGTAAGGTTTATGGTGAACATATTGATAGTTTTAGAGGTTATGTGTCAGTACAAGGTATAAGCAAAGTCATCATTTTGACAAATAATTGGTGTTAATTTTATGGTGAATTGAAAGATCAATTATGAACCGATATTAGGGTATTTTTTAAAAACTTGATGATTTGTTCTACAAGTATAGGTGAGAATTTATTTATTTATTGTTTAATATTAATATCAACTCTATTATGTAAACATAGAAAGTGTTTACTGTTCCAGAGGATGATATGCTGAAAAAGAAATGGATTGGTTATGTTGGTGAGCAATGGAGGGATGAGTAGTAATTGACGCATTTGAAGTTGCATGTGTCAAATAGTTCTAATTGGGGGAGAATTTAAAATCGATACACAATTAAACAAAGACAAACAAAGTAAAGCAAAACAAAACAAAATAATAAACTAAAAAGAAGATAATACAAATAAAGGGAAATACCCCCCCCCCCCCCCCCCTCTCAAACTTAAATTGGACATTATCATCAATGCCTCAGTAAAAATTAAATGAGGGTAAAAGAATGCTCACAAACTTTTGTGTTGGAGGAAGTAGAAACTTATTTAACTTTGTAGCTCCACTTTCGTGATTTACCCAACTCCTAATTAAAATTTGTTGACACATATTGTTATTCTATGTGATTGGATGTATTAGGTAAAATAACATATGTACAAGATGTATTTTTCTAGAGGTAAGATGTGGAACACAATGTTCTAGCATGTGTTTCAGCTTCTGGCATCAGTCTGTTAGCTAGATTTCATGAAGAAATCTGAGTGTGGTTGTGTTTGGTTCTAAGAATATTTGTTTAGTCATATTTTATGCTAAAAGGCTTGACACTAGACCGATTTGGATGTAAGTAAGATGTTCAGCACATGTTGTGTGACATCTTAGCTTAAGGATTATGTTTTGATTGTCTTCATAGTTCTTTCATGGTGTTAATTTCTTTAGAAGATGCAGAAGTTTGTTAATTTGGAAAAGATTTTATTAAATCATGATTATGGATTATATGATTTAATTAAAAAATTTGGATTTGATTCAATCAAAGAATATTTAATTGGATTTACTTTGAAGGAAGATCTTTTCAATCCAAGGTTTAATCTACAAAGAAGATTTATATGAAGAGAGTTATTTTGGATGTTCTAGTGCAACATGTGGAACACGACGTTTCAGCATGTGTGTAGTGCAACATCTGACCCTTGTCAGTAGGCCATGATGGATATTGTTAGGTGCAAAACTTCTGATTATTTTCAATCAAATATGTTGCTATTTTTTAGCAATGAATTTATGTGGATTTGTTTGTTAAAGATTGGTTGAGATCAATTCATTTTAAATGGAGATTTAAATTTGAATTTGAATCATAAAAAATCATATCTTTTAGATATATTTTTAGAAAAACAAATCACAATCAAATCTTCTATATTTCTGGATGTGATCTTATTCAAGGAAAAAGCCCAGAGTTAGCATTGCTATATAAGGAGACTCAAACCTAGATTTTGAGGTGTGCATGTTTTGAAGACTCTTTGTGTTAGGGTTTCTATTTGTGAGTCTTTTTTTGAGTTATTGTTGTGCATCACACGCCTCATAGAGTTTGGTTTGTTAGTTGAGTTGTAGAGCTTTGTTCTAAGACACTAATTCTATAAGCTTGACAACAAAGTGGTTGTGTTACTTGTACATGATGCTATTGCTTCAGTCACATGACTTAGGGTTGGTTCTTTTTAGTTGAGTTGTAATTCAATATTCTTTAAATTTGTTTATTAAAGTGTGTCACTTAGGATTAGTGATTAAAATAAAGTAAGAGGGATTCTCATATTTAGAGGGAGACCTAAATAGAAAGTCACTATGATTAGGAACAGACATTGAACATCATAGGGTTGATGTTCCTATAAGACTTATTATAATAATTCAAGATAGTGGATTTCCTTTCTTGGGTAGAGTGGCTCCCAAACGTCGGTGTGGTTTCACTGAACTAGGTTAACAATTCTTTTGTGATATTTATTATTTTTAGCTTCATCATCACGTATAAGTTAATATGTCATAACTTGGTTGTGTAACTGATTTTTACTTTCTGGTATACAATGTCCCAGACATCATGTCTGGCATCTATCCCCCATAATATGTTATCGGTCATAAACCAATTGTACACGTTGTCCCAAACATCTGGTCCAACATATATCCTCTTGAGAACAAAACTTCAATAGGCATCAAAATAGGCACCCGGTTCTGTTTGGGTAAGTTCCAGGGTTCTTATTCTGACCAAGATGGATAACTTCAATGAAAGAGGAGTCGTTCATAGATCAAAGATTATTTATCCTCCAAAAAATATAGTCAAAGGCAATTATGAAGATGGTATATACCAAGTAGAATGTGATTCTGAAGAAAATATCAGGCTTGTTAAGATCTTTAGTAAAGTCATGAGAAAACTTGACAAGAAATATGAGAGTAATGTTCTTACCAATGTCAAGAACATTCCGCATAAAGAAAATGATGGTAAAATAAAAAATCTCACCTACAAGTGCATAGGGATCCAATTTCTTAAATGCAAAAATTTTGGACTTATTCAAGTTGAATGCTCAAGTTTTCCAAGGAAACAAATAAGAACCTCCAATGTCACTAATGTTGAATAAAATGAATCTAATCAAAGAAACAATATTGTGACTTTCAATGACATGAAAGATGTTATTAATACTAGTGAGCCATCAAATTTTAAGTGTATTATTCTTCTTCAAAAAGCAGATTGTACAATGTCATGTAACATGTCTCAACATCTTATTAAACATGATTACCAGTTCATTAATTTTGTCTCCTTCTTTCTTGTACTATTCTAAGTTGTAAGACAACCACATCATCAACATATATCTCTAATGGAATGAGAAATCCAAAAGGCGTCACTAACAAGTTTGGCATGACGAGCCTAATATTCTTGTTCATATCACTAGTAAAAAAATACGTTCTTAGCAGAGGTTTTTAAGTCAGTTCATCAATAACCCGACTTAAGAAGCCACATGGTGGCAAATTCGTAAATATTTGAAACTTTGTTATGTCGTGTCTATGTTTAACCAACCTATCAAAGATTAAATAAAAAAAATGTAATTTACATTAAATTCCTTAAGTCGGTTCTTTTACCGAAATGACTTAAGAAGTTTATTTATTAAGTCACGTGTCTATTACTTGACCTAAGAGGTTCTTACAAGGCCCCAGTTCGATTCCTACTTAATACATTTTAGTGAAATAAAAAAATTATAGTATAATTTATGTTGATATGAGGAATCAAACAGATGACCTCAGCTTCCCAAAAATATAAATTTACCACCAAGCTAGCTAACAATTATGATATATTTATCGAAAATATATTATATATAATTAAAATAAATTTTAGTTAATGAATTTATTTTTTGACAAATACCAAACCACCACTGAGTGAATTTGTTAGGTTCTACAGTGTGTCTTTCTGCCTTTGCATTTTCAACTCTCACCACAACTATAATTATAAACCCTAAATTGATAATCAATCGAAAATGTATTGATATAGGTTTCTTCACTCTCTCATCACCACTATACATTTTCAGATTTAGGTTTCATCATTCTCTCAATCTTTCACCACAACTTTCGTTTTCTCTCCAATCGCTGCTACAACGTTTCACTTTCTTCGCTGCTGCTACCACTGTCACCATACTCACTCTTTTTTCTCCAGGTTCTCTCTTCTCTCTGTGTTTTGAAATGTTAGGTTTTTAAATTTCAATGAATACATTGTAAAGACTATTTCGTGTTTTCAAATTTGAAGCAGGTACTTGTGGAAAATTTGTTGGAGGTTTTGGTGATACTAGCAAAGGCTTTAAACTCTGCAAATTAGGTATGTTTTCATGATTATACATGTATGGTGGTTCAGTTTCTTTGAATGTTTGATGGAGTATTGATGAAATGTGTTGTGAAATTAAAGATGGAATTGATTTGAATTTTAGATTTATTATTATATTTAAGAAGAGATTTAGTTGCGTAAAAAAGCTTTTTGAGATGAACCTGCAGCTTTTGCTGTTGGATGTTTTTTCATTAGTTGCGTTTTTCTCTTTTGGTCAAATGGTGGTTGTATACTTGACTTTGTGGGTCTTTGATAATGGTTCTAGAAAAGGTAAAGTTAGTAAAAGCTTATTCACATTATTTAAACAAATTTACACTAATAAATATGGGAAATATTGAGTGCAACTTACCACAATATTCAAAGCATAGGATTAGACAGAGTTGAAAATTTTGATTTTGGTGGTTAAAGTCCGAAAGATGTAGTTGTTTAGCTTCAGTCCTAAGTCTCAGACAAGTAGTATGGGATGCTTGGTGGAGTATTTAAGTAGCTTGGCATCTCTCATCTGCCAAGGTGGTGGTGGATGATTGGATGCATGTTACTAAGTCTCAGACAAGTAGTATGGGATGCTTGGTGGAGTATTTAAGTATTTAAGTAGTATGGGATGCCTGTTACTAGCTTGGCATCTTTCATGTTTTCCAGCGACAATGTGGTGGATTATTGGAATTGAAAATGAATAAAGTCCATAAATGAATAACCGAAACAGAACTTGTTCTGCTGAACCTGATTCCTTTTTCTTCTTCTTCATCTGCTTCTGCGGTTGTTGATTATCATTATTCTGTCTTTCACCTTCGGTCTCCTCAAACTTTATACTCTCTCTACTTTCTCTCTCTCAACTTATTTTATTTCCGCCTTTCAAAGTTTCAGCGACGTTTGGCTTCCGCTTTTCACTTTTCCTTTCTTTAGTTCATTCTTTCTCTGCGATTTTCTCAACACCAAACTGAACCTAACTTATTCATTCACCACCTCGCTTTCAGCTTAATCTCGTCATTCATTCTTGTGAGTAAATGTTTACCTTTCTTTATATCATTCATAATCACTTTTTCTGTTATCAATGTTTGTTTTGCTTCTCGAAGTTTCTTCAATAGCTTTATTTTAAATCACTGTAACTACGTGGATTACATTATGTGAGTGTTATTTTTTGTAATGTGCTTTGTATTTTTCCTTTACATGTTATTGATCGTGCTTTTAATAGCTTCTGAATCTTTTTCTTTGCAATGTGCTTAGGCTTTTCACTTCTCACTGATAAACTTCTTAATTAGTTATATATGTTTAATGATATTAGTTTAGATTTTGGAATCAGTACTGTATGGTGTGTTTTTTTAAGTACTTTTATGGAAAAGTTCATTATGATGTTCTTGTTGTCCTTTCTCAAAATTTGTGTATCTAGATTAATCTTGATGCTGAATGACATAATCTAAGAACTCATGGCGTTAATTTATATAATGTAAATTTTTGTTGTTGCAGCTTTTCCTGAAATTAGTTCTTTCCGGTAGAGTTTTAAGTTAAGAGCACATATTATCAGTTTTTGAAGGTATTATGAATATTTGTTTCTTGAAGCTTTTTTCTATCAATAATTTGGTTAATATTTGATTTCTTGATACATGTGTTTTTTTATTTTTTTGAAATTATCGTAAATGTATATGTTTTTTTTTTCTTCCATTTTTTTTGAAGTTATTATGTTATATGCTTGTATGATTCAAATACAGGCTAGTCCATGCAGAAGGGACTGTTTTACTAACTGATTTGTTTCAGTTTTCTAATAACTGAAGCAATTGCTACTAAATATATATTAAGTTATGCTTCCGACTTTTGTTTTTTTTTTGTATTTTTCGGCTCTTTATATGTCATTTATGGAATTTTATTGATAACATTGAGTTAGAACATGTTAGAAGTAGAACCAAGGTCTTTAAAATTGAAATTTTCCGCAAAGTTGGGAAGGGGTAGTGAAATGGTAAACCATGAAATCTTAAGATTATAAATTATATAGTTTAAGTCCTTAAATCACACTTCAAATGCTTGTATAAATTTAAATTTATTCATAAGCATAATCTCAGAAATGTTTCAAAGATCGTAGATTATATGATTTGAAGATTGACTAGCGTGATTCCACCCTATTCCACCAAAAGAGGGTTTTGCGTATACTTTTAATAGCGAGGCATACATAATCACAAAACAATATAAATTTTAAATTTATTCATAAGCATACTCACAGAAGTGTTTCAATGATTGTATATTATACGACTCAAAGAATTACAAGGGTGACTCCCCCTCCCAATAATCATTATTTTTCTAAGAAATGATTTTTTTTTCCAGAAATAGTTATGGATTGTAGTTGGATGAAAGCTAATCGTTTAGGTGCAGAATACGATAAAGGAATGGAAGCATTTTTTCAATATGCTCGTGAAAAACTTCCTACTAATAATAAATTTTATTGTCCATGTGTTAATTGTTTGAATAGAGATCCGCCACTTTTAATAGATGAAATACGAAATCATCTTGTTTGTGAGGGCATTTGCCAAAGTTATACCAATTGGATATGGCACGGTGAACCGTCAAACAATACGTCAAGTGTGTCGGAAAGGGAGGTAGTTGATTTAGATATGCACAATTGGCTAGAGGACATGATCAATGATATTGGACCCGAGTCTTTTTAACATGCTCATATGTACGATACTTTGTGCAGTGACAATGAAGAGTCGTTGTATTCGGGATGCACTAACTTCACACGGTTATATGCGGTGTTGAGATTGTTCAACTTGAAGGCAAGAAATGGATGGACGGATAAAAGTTTTACCGAACTACTTGAGTTGTTGTGTGAAATGCTTCTTGAAGGAAATAGGTTGCCAAATCGTAATTATGAGGCAAAAAAGATATTGTGTCCGACATGTATGGAGTACAAGAAAATACACGCATGCCCTAATGATTGCATATTATACCAAAATGAGTATGAAGAGTTGAAGGAGTGTCCCACATGCGGGCAATCACGTTTCAAAGTGAAAGATGGTGATTTGAATAGTGATGAAAACACAAAGCGTCTTCCTGCAAAGGTGTTGTGGTATCTTCCAATAATTCCAAGGTTCAAAATATCATTCGCTAATTCAAAAGATGAAAAGAATATTATATGGCATGCGATTGAGAGGGAACGTGATGGACAACTTCGTCATCCAGCTGATTCTTTGCAATGGAAGAAAGTTGATGATTTGTATCCGGATTTCGGTAATGAGGCAAGAAACCTTAGGCTTGCACTTGCTACTGATGGAATGAATCCATATGGAAACTTAAGTAGTAATCATAGTTCATGGTCTGTTCTATTAATCATCTACAATTTGTATCCTTCAATGAAACGAAAATATATTATGTTATCCATGATAATTTCGGGCCCAAGGCAGCCAGGAAATGATATAGATGTTTATCTAAGTCCTTTGATTGAGGATTTGAGAATGCTCTAGGAGGAAGGTGTTGATGTGTTTGATGGCTATTCCCACGAGAATTGCAAGATGCGTGCAATGTTATTTTGCATTATCAATGACTTTCTTGCATATGGGAACTTGTGCGGTTATAGTGTTAAAGGACATAAGGCATGTCCTATATGTGAAGATAACACATGCTTCCAACAATTAAAACATGGAAAGAAGATAGTGTACCTTGGGCATCGGAGATTTCTTAAACCTAATCACCTATATCGTAGGTTGAGAAAAGCGTTTATGGAGACCAGGAGAATGGAATTGCTCCAAGAGCATTAACTGAAAAGAAAGTTTATGGACGGGTGAAGGATGTCAACGTTCTATTTGGAAAGAACCAAAAACAAACCACTCATACAAATATATGGAAGAAGAGGTCGGTGTTCTTTGATCTACCTTACTGGTGCAATTTAGATGTTAGACATTGTATTGATGTGATGCATGTGGAGAAAAATGTGTGTGATAGTGTAATCAGAACACTTCTCAACATTCATGGAAAAATAAAGGATAATGCAAATTCTCGTTTAGATATGGTTGAGATGGGTATACGACAACAATTAGCTCCACAATCAGCTGGTAAGAGGACATATTTGCCTCCAGCTTGTCATACTTTGTCAAAAAAATGAGAAGATAAGTTTTTGTGAGTGTCTACGTAGCATAAAAGTACCTCATGGTTACTCTTCAAATATAAAGAGTCTTGTCTCAATGAAAGATTTGAAATTGGTTGGCCTAAAGTCTCATGATTGTCACGTATTGATGCAACAACTACTACTAGTTGCTATTCGTGGCATATTGCCTAAAAAGGTTAGAGTTGTCTTAACTAGGCCTTGCTTATTCTTCAATGCTATTTGTAGCAAAGTCATTGATCCTAACAAATTAGATGAGTTAGAAAATGAAGCTGCTATTATCTTATGCCAACTGGAGATATATTTTCCCCCTTCTTTTTTTGATATCATGGTGCACCTAATTATTCATCTAGTGAGGGAGATTAGATTGTGTGGTCCTGTTTATTTGAGGTGGATGTATCCAGTTGAGCGATACATGAAGATCTTAAAAGGGTATGTGAAGAATCAATATCGTCCTGAAGCATCTATTGTTGAAAGATACATCGCAGAAGAAGCTATTGAGTTTTGCTCAAAATACATGTCTGAAGCAGATGCTATAGGAATTCCTAAGTCTCGTCATGGTGGCAGACGTGGAGGTATTCGAGGTTTAAAACTTAAGAGCATAGGCCGAGTGGAAGTAATTCGAGCACAAATGTATATATTGAATAATATTGATGAAGTCCAACCTTACATTTCTGCTCACAAAAACATTGTCAAGGAAACATTTCCTCGAATGAATGAAAAATGGGTGTTGAATGAGCATAACAAGACTTTTTTAAAGTGGTTTAAAAAAACCATTTTAGCTGATAATACATGTTTTGAAACATTGAAATGTCTAGCAAGGGCGCCTAAATATGATATCATAACTTGGACTGGCTATGATATAAATAATTTTACATTTTATACAAAGACCCAAGATGACACTAGTAGTGTGCAAAATAGTGGGGTTATGGTTGTAGCTAAGTCCATGCACTTCTCTAGTTCAAAAGATAAAAATCCTGTTATGGCATCAATAGCTTACTATGGGGTCATATAAGAGATTTGGGATATCAATTTCGTTACATATAAAGTACATCTATTTAAATGTAAATGGGTTGACACAAAAAATAGTGTTAAGAATGATGAATTTGGTTTTACATTGGTGGACCTTGAAAAAGTAGCCTATATGGATGAACCTTTTATTATGGCATCTCAAGCAAAACAAGTGTTTTATGTCAGGGACCCTTCTAACAAAAAATGGTTAGTGGTTCTCCAAGTTAAAAGCAACCACATACCTAATGATAGTGAGCATGCAACGCTAGATATTTATGAGACTCCTTCTTTTTCTCAACGGGTGCCAACTTTAGTTGAAGATACTATTGGTGATGAGGTGTATGCCACTCGTGAAGATCATCAAGAAGGGATATGGGAAAATATTCAAACAATACACAATTAGTTAAGAAATGGTAAATTTTTATCTAATATGTAGATTTTAAGTATTTTTTATTGTCTCATGTACAATAGTTTTGTCATATAATTTCATATATTTCATATTATTGAGCTTGAATTGTTACTAACCATTATTATGTTTTTTCTCCTCTAAATAGACACATGGGTGATGCATCAGCTCCTTCGCAAAGCGGGTTGAATACTCTATCAACCAAAACAAAAGGAAGAGGTTGCACCAGGATGAAAAAGTTGCAACTTTTGACTGCACGGGATGAGAGAATACCAATTGATTTCAATTCAGATGGACATACTATATGGGAACTTGCAAAAGATTTCAAGTATCATGTTGCTTGCCTCGCTCGAGAGAAAATCAGTATTCTGATTGATGAATGGGATAAGGTTGGTAGTGAAGACAGGAAAGAAATATGGAAAAGACTTGAGGTAATTTTAATTGTATTTGTCACAATTATACATAACTTTAATATTTTGATATGTACTAACTCTTTTATTTGTTGTGTAACATAGCAAATATGGGACATTTCTAAAAATGATGTTGTTGATAAGAAAACGATGATATATGCGGGTGAGCGTTGGAGGGCCTTTAAAAACAGCTTAAAAAGTAGATATTTAAATAATGGAAATAAGAGTGGAATGTCTGCTACTGATGATTACCCTTATATTGATGAAGAAACGTGGAAGGATTTTGTTAAATCGCGAGAGGACCCTTCCTTTCTGGTTAGTTGGATTTATTATTTAGTTCATGAATCAACTAATTTTTAGTTCAACTTAATGAATCAACATGCAATATAATAGGAGAAAAGAAAGAAGGGACAAGTGACTCAGTCTTATAATAAATATCCCCATAGGTTTTCCCAAGGGGGATATGCTTTGCTTGAGAAAAATATGATGTCAGATAAGTTAAAAGAAAGACAAGCAGCAGTTGGAAGGTCAGAGGTTCCACCTCCATCTCCATCACAACGACATGAGAAGTGGAAGAGATCCCGACTAAAACCATCAGGAGAGTATACATCAAAAGACACACGTCTTATTGTAGAAAAAATTGTAAGTAGTGTTACTTTGTTTTGGTATGCATCATTTCAATTCAACATATGCATATTTACTTTTCTAAAATACAAAACTGTAAGGATTCTCACACCCAAAGCAAAAAATACCTCATAGCCATGGTGACAAAACATCATTTTTTACGGTTACAACTCTGCCATTTGGAGAGCATTCAACTCCGTGCCATGCGGAGTTGCATGCATCCTCGTCGGTCCAGTTTCCGACGAGGTCACCGTGGAAATTGATTTGGAGACAGAACTTAGTGAGGGCGTGTGTATCATTTTGTGGTGTACTATGTGTTAATGATGGTGATGTGCAGAGAAATGTTAAGGTTAAGGTTAAGGCCAATGGTAGTGTTATGTTCATGTTATGGTTTTGTGAAGAGAGAGAAGAATGGTTTGTTTATAAGTTTTGAATTTTAAATATGGAGAGTGAAGGGTATGTTTGTGAATTTGAGAGAGGAAGAAAATGTGGGTACTATGACGGTGAGAGAGAGAGAGAGAGAGAGAGAGAGAGAGAGAGAGAGAGAGTTTGTGGGGAATATGATGATTAAAGTTTGCAGCTGACTATGGGATTTGTAAGAGGATGGTGTGTTTTTATGATTGCTGTTTTCTATTAAAATGAGTGACAGTGTTCTACTTTTTGTTATGTTTGGTCTGTTATGCTAAAGAGAGAAAAAAAATGATGTTATGTAGTATGGATTTAGAATTTCCAAAACATAATTATACATAATAGTATGAATAATGTAACAAACCCTGAGTGGAATGCATGTCCTTTTGCTAATTTTTCTTTACGGTTTGTGATTTTCTTAAAAAGAAAAAAACAATTTCACAAGTCTTTTACTTGTAAAATTTGTTTTACTAATAACTCAGAAATATATATATCTACCCTAAAAAAAGTAATATACATCCACATCTATCTCATTGTAATTCCCTTTCATTTGTTCATTTAAAATTTTCTATCAAGATGCTGTCAAACTAAAAATTGTTAAAGTTTATTACGGTGGAAAAAAGATGCAGTATCATAACAGTGTGTTGTTCTATGCGGTGGAAAAAAGAATTAATGCACCGACATATCAGTTTTTACTATTTTTTGAAGTTGAATTGATGATATTTGTAGGATACTCTGGTGTTAGAAGGGACCTTTATCCCACAAGGACGACAAGATATTTTGATAGAAGCCACGGGGCAAGGTAAGCACCCTAGTCGTGTTCGTGCTGTTGGTCAAGGTGTGGGGATTCGACAATTCTTTGGATCCCATTCTCGTAAAAATTTTAGTACCCCGCCTATTATGAATAAGGACCAAATAGAGACCATAAAGGTCGAGCTTACTAAGGATATTATAGAGCAAGTGACGCGGGATATTGTCGCTACTGCGAAAATCGGCGCCGGCTGAACAGAAGAGTCGCCACCGTGCGTTATTTATCCCTCAGAGCGGGAAAGGAAACGCTCGAAGTAAACCTCGCAAAAAACGGGGAAAAGGTATGGTCATCGCAACCATAGCCTGGGTTCGGGAGTCGGTTACGCAAGGGGAAGGTATTAGCACCCCTCACGTCCGTCGTGCTCGACGGGATCCACGCTTGCTTGGGTTGTCTACTGGATGCAAAACAATCTATCTACGGCTGCTAAATCTAAACGGAAGGGAATTGACTCGATAGAGCGTCGCACTCTATACCTACGTATTCTCAAGAGAGAAAGTCAGAGTCAACGTAGTTCGGGACTACAGGGAAAATTGGCTCGCCAAGACCTCGCGTCTTGTGCCTACGTACTTCCACTGGATGGAAGATCAGAGCTTTACGTAGTTCAGACTAACTACGGCTAAACAAACATTCTCACACAGCAGTGAGAAAAATAACTGGCTTCACAGGGTCGGGAACCTATGGTCAAAACTATGGCTGAGTCTCAAATGCACTTGGGCAAGAGAGAAAAAGGGTATCAATTAATCGTCAGCGGGAAAGTCTCGATCGCACAGCCGCGAGAGAACAAAAGTCAGTCGTTAGTGTGCTCGCTAGGATATCGCATCCTATGCCTACATATCTTCGTCTGGTACGAAGAATCAGAGCAGCTGTAGTTCGGCTACTATCGGACCACAGCTCAAATCTCGTTTTATTAATCTCTGAAAAAGGATTACAATGAGTGGATACTGAAATAAATCTCCTAGGAAACGCTATCCTATTCTATCCTGAAAAATCGAATGGAAATAGCCCCCTAACAAATGGGCTTCTAAGCTATCCTAAAAGTCGTAAAATAAAGTCTATGAAAATACCCCTAAAAGAAAATGAACTCTAAAAATATTAAATCGGCACTTTAATATTTTTTCTTTTTTCTTCTTCTCTTTTCAACATATTTTTCTCTATTTTTCCTCACAATATTTCTCTATTTTTTCTCACAATATTTTTCTATTTTTCTTTTCTTATTTTTCTTCATTTTTTCACATGTATTTTCTTTTCTATTTCTTTTAATATTTTTTTTCATATTTTCTTTTTCATTTCTTTTTCTATTATTTTTTTCTTATAATATTTCTTTTCACTTCTTTTTCTTTTCTATTTTCTCAAACATATTTTTTTTCACTTCTTTTCTATTTTTTCAAGTCTTTAAAAGAATAAAAAAAAACAAGAAAAGGGCTGGGGGTGTAACTGTCTACAAGGGGAGTTTAACAAGAAAATAAAAAAACAGCAAATAAACTGGGCCCAGCCCAAGTCTCTCAAAAAACGCAGAAGGGGGTGTAACTGGTAATCTGGGGGGTATGCCAGAAAAATTGGGGCCAAAGCCCAGACCAGCCAAAAAACGTGAGGGAGGTGTGGCTCCAAAAACGTTTGATTGGGCCTGGCCCAATACCCCTTTCTCCTTCCTCTTCTCCCTTCTCAATTTCTGAAAAAAACCCTAGCTTCATCTCTACTTTCTCCGCCGCCGCCGTCACCCCTCTCCATCTCCTCCGTTCACAAACTTCGCCAGAACGAAGAACACCGCCTCACACAAATTAACAAGATCATCCCTATCCTGATCTTTCCACCCTTTCGATTCCATCCTCCTCTAACTCTTAACAGCAACTCAGGTGGATCCTGAGATCTGTTCTCGAGAACGAACGAAGTTGCGATTGAGTGTTGATGGGTCTTGAAGCGATGTAGAGCTGACAAATCTGAGGATGAGTGATGAAGATCTAGAAGAAAGCTATGAAGACCACTCAAGATTGATGCAGATGTTTGGAGCAATTTCTGGGAAGATGATTCTGTTTGATTGAAGTTCTTCTTGGAAGCTTGTTGAACTTCGTCCTAGAGATTGGAAGAAATACGAGGACCTTACGTGTTCTTGTTGGGGGAATTTCTGGAAAAGATGGATGATCGCTTATGAGGATCCTTCTGGTGACGCGTTCTTGGATTGATGATGATTGCTTGAGGATCCTTTGGTGGATCGTTGAATCTTCACGTGCTTCTGAAGAAGCTAGACAAGCAATACCGAATCTGGAGATTTACGGATGAACACATGCATGAATGTTCTTGAGAGTTTGTTGATGATTATTGATGAACTGGAGAGTTGAAGATCGTTGATGGACGACGAACATGATGATGGAGGATGAATGTTGGTTGAAGATTCAAGCCGTTCTGGGGAGATTCGCGGCGGCCGGAAGTAGATCGGAGGTTGTATGAAGGCGCCTGGAGAAGGTGATGAAGAGAGGAAGATGAAGATCATTGATTTTCTGGATTTTGGTGCTCGCCGGTGAGAGGTTGGTTACGGCGGCCGGCGGCCATTGCATGCCGGTCGGTGGGGAGGCTACCGGCGAGCTGCATGCATGAGGGGGAAGAGGGAATGGTGACAAGTGTCACTGGGAACGCGTGCATGAAGCACACGTGGATGAGGGCTGAGATAGTGGAAAAACGTGGCATCTTCTTGTGATGCAGGGTGGGCCATCCCTCCTCCCAACACGTGTCATCTGCTGGTATTTATAAACTGATAACTTCTGGAAGGTTCTGGAATAACCTAGACAACGCTGGAAATTGCTGGATCTTGGTGGAAGCTGATGGATGCAATGGACGAACTGGGCTTGCAACTCTGGGCCCACTACGAAAACTGCTGCCAAAACCCAAAACTGCAATGACTGAAAAAACTGCAACAAAAAACTAAAAAAACAAAATTAAAGCCTAATTATCATCTAATCCTAATTAAACTCAATTAACTATTAATCTAATAATACTCTAAAAATCCTAACTATATTATATTCTAAAAAAGACTATTATCTATTTAACTCTATTATTCTAAAAAATGAATTAACATATTAAAACTATTTAAAAATTATATTAATATTCCAGAAAATCCTATATTATTCTAAAATGAAAAAATGCTATTTGAAAATATCTAAAATGCTTAAAAATCTATTTAAAAGAATTAAAACTATTTAAGATCTATTTAAATTCTAATAATATTCTAAAAATGAATTAAATCTATCAATATTCTATAAAATGCTAAAAAATGATTTAAAGAGAATTAAAAATATCAAAAATTCTATTAAATCCTAAAAAATGACTTAAAAGCTATTTAAAACCTTAAAAAATCCTATAAAATCCAGAAAAAACACCATGATTCCCAGAGGGACAAAATGAGCACCGAACGACACAAAAATAATCGGTAAAAATAAACGGGCACCGAAAAAATCCCAAAAATTGATTCTACTGATCAAAAACACCTGAAACACGAGACGGGAGCTGTGATCCCTGATAAAATCAAAATCAATGCACAATGCAATGTATGCGATATGCAGATGCGAATGCGATTATGCGTCGAGACATCGAGCCAAATGCGAGACCCGGTTGGTCAAATTTTGGGGTGCAACAGCTGCCCCTATTCAAGCGACTTCGACCTGAATGGGTGAAGAGCGCTCAGCCTTCAAACATTCAAGGTAGATGACGGTTGAATACAAATGGAACCCTGAAATTTGCCAACCGCAAGAATATACATCAAAGCTGCTTGAGGAATAGCTTCCACTAAACTGAAGTTTGGTTGTAACGGCAACATCTGGTCAATTTCCTGATACAATTTTCTTCTCCTTTTCAACACCTGTGTGACGCCACAAGTATTGAAATAATGCTTCGTAAAGCAAACACCTTGATTCCCATCTCTCTCATGGGATCAAATCTGGTCAACTCACAGTTCATTGCGAACTTGAGGACAATTCTCCTGGGGAATTCTGAATGGAACTGCCTGGCACCTATTTTGACGAAGGGGGCAGCTTCAGAAGTCTGATATATGTCAATCTTTGTTGTTGTTGTTGTTGTTTTTTTCCGATGCTGACGTAACAACCAAATGAAGAATCACTCCACTAGGGAAGACGAGAAGCTGAACCACACAACTCTGCAGGTGAACAAATTCGAAATCCAATAGGTAACCATCTTGGTCTATGTTTCGACATGCGTATGCTTGAAATGATGCAATGCCCTATATGACATGTAAATGCTATGCGTTTTGTTTGAAAATGCGAGGCCCAGACGGCATGGATATGCTATATGCTTGTATAAATGCTATGACTATATATGCAAATGCTAATGCAGGCTCGAGCTGCCAGAGAACACCAGGTCTGAAAACCACTTGGCAAAATAAATGCCGAAGGAAACGTCAACTCTACTGGGGATGACCTGAAGTCACAGAACCATCTCAGCAAAATAAATGCTGGAAACGAGAAATCAAATCCGCTGGGGATAACTGCCCTGTTGGAGAAGTGGAAGAGGCAACCCTGCTTGACAACTTCACTGGGGAAAGAAAGAGAACTCTGCTCGGGGATGCTTGCTTCAAACCATTGGCAACTGATTGTACTCTGCGGGGATTGACCCAAAACTGAGGTTGATTGCGCGCGGCACACTGCTGGAAATGCTCCTACTATCAAGGATATCAATCTTAATCTGCTGCAGATACTCCTGCTCATACTCGGATACGGGGTAAAAGACAATCTCGACTTTTCCGGGGATAATAAGCAACTTTCATCTGCTGAAGAGTGGCAATTCTGATTTAACAACATCCACAAGGAATTCAAACATTACTCGAAGCGCTGGCATCTGTCGAGCTTCGTATCGGGGAACATGACAACATGCGGGTCATTGGGAAATATCGTGTCAGATCTCTTTAGGTTCTTTTGTGCTTTTCTGGTTTAGAATAAACATGGGTTATGTACACAGTGGAAGTATAAGAAATACTAGACGAGAACTAGCATTCAAAGGTAGACTACCAGGCGAGAACTGATAGGAAAATAGGTTAGGAAAATTGATTTTTGTGTTTTTGAACCAGACGGGCTGACTGGACAACAAGCTGAGGTATAGACAACCAGGCGAGAACTGGCTGAAAGCTAACGTACACCAGGCGAGAACTGGTATAACACTTGGGTTAAAACACACGAGACCTGATTACGCGATGACATGTACCAGGCGAGAACTGATACAACTCTTGAAGAAACGGTGACCAAACGAGAATTGGTTACCAATAAACTGCACCAGGACGGGAACTGCTGCTTACAATAAACTGCACCAGGACGGGAACTGATGCTTACGGAAGGGTGGGCCAGACGAGAACTGGTTACCGATTTGCCATGCGAGAACTGGACTTTGGAAACGACTGGTTACTGACACGCAACAAGTTTAAACTGCAGGATAATGATCCAATGACAACAAGACCTTCTTATTTGAAAGGCTCAGGTTTTTGATAAGGGTATTGACATGATTCCCCGATACTCAACTCTGGCTGGGGATAAACAAACTGGTTTGAATGACTTGCCCCAGTACACTCAGCTGGGGATAAAAGACTGGCTTGCACAACTTGCCCCAGTACAATGCACCTTGCCCCAATCTAACTCTTGGGAATACCTGCTCCAAACAACTTGCTACGAGAAGACTTCGAGAATACTTGCCCCGGCATCTGTACGACGACAGAATTCAATCTCCATTAGACTCTTAACAACCCAGTTGATTTCAACATTCTCTGCGATGACTTGCCCCTGAATGAGCGTTCTAGCGACTTAACCCGATCTGATTATCCACTGGAAGTATCTGCTTTCAAATCTCAGCGCTCTGCATAACTGCCCCTGATTGGCTCTCGAGAAGATTCACTTCTTGATCAACTGCTTCTCAAACAAACTGCCCCTGCTCAACTGGAACTTCGGGACTTGTCCTCAGACTGACTGATATTGAACTTACTGGAAGATAATGCCCCTGATTCACAAGGCTTCACAACATACACCATTCTGGTTCAGACTGCTGGATTACTCAGTCCTATTTGATTACTCCCTGGTGGAATTTCTTTCATGTCAACTACTAACCTGCAATTAGAATTGTCTGTCTACGAATGGTAATCTTAATGCAATGGTTATGCAGATTTTGAAAAAATTTTGAGCTGTCACTCATTTATATGCATATGATTGAGAGTGACGAATGAACCAAGGTTCAAACGCAGTGCTTACGTGGTCAGTGAAAATACAACAAGGATGTGACTAGCAAGTCAAGAAGGAGTCAGGTTACTTAACCTTATCGTAATGCGCTTCAGAATAGCCCTACCTCAATTAGGTCTTTTGAGGGTTGTATCGTGGTCGGGTTCACGGTTCGTGAAACAAAGGATATTTGGCTCAAATTTTGATTTGTTCCCACCCCTTCTACGTGATGATCTCCGATCCTAAGGTTCAGTTATCCTGGCACAAGCGCTCGCCTCTTCGAAAGGTATGTTGAATGGTAAGAACCTACAGTTAAGGAATTCACAATGCTTTTCTGGAGTGACAGCTACTCCTTCTTCGCTTTCGGTGTCTGTGTACACGACTTTGTGATTTGCTGGGGAAAATTTTCTTTTTAATCCCTCTTTTTCATTCTTTTGATTCCCTAATTTTTGCCTGGACTGACTCGTTTTGAGTTTTTTTCGATTTCTTCGATTTCTTTTGAAGTCCAGCGGGATGCCCTAATTTTTGCCTAAGTATTTAGCTTTCCAGCTTTTCTTTCTTTTTACTTAGCGGGCTTTCTTTCTTTCTTTCTTTTGGAACAAAGTCGTGCGACACTGGTTGCCTTGATTGCTCCGAAAGGATTGTAACTGTCTCACTCCTGATTGGTGAGATTTGACCTCTTGAAAGGTATAAACTGATTGGTCCTCGAAAGACAACACTCCTCTGTAAGACTTGAACGCTCGGTCAAGCTAACTGTCAACTACCCTGCCCCGGGTTAAGATGTGAGGGTTTATAAGTCCGAAAAAACTTCTACTTCCTGGCTCGAAGTGGTTGGCAAGGGACTAACTCCTTATGTCTCCAGTGTTTGGGGAATTTGAAACAATGCCTTGTACGTCATCGGTACGGTCTTATCTGAAGGCATACGATCATTGATTATGAGTTTCAGTTTCGTCATCCTCCCTCCTAACTTTGCTAGTCACAGCGAAAAAGTGGAGTGAATAAAAATGCAAGTGTCAGTGCAATGCAGTAAATGAGCGACAGCGACATGATTAATTCAGAAAAATGCATAATCACTTTATTATTACCACCATTCAGAACATACAATGTTTAAAGCAGGTAGTAACTAACAGAAAAGGAAACTACAAATGCAAATGATATAAAAGCTTGAGAACTGCCACTGCTGAGGCGCATGCCTGTCTGAACCACTGGCTTTTGCTGGGGAACACCTTCCGAGTCTACGAGCTTAAACAGCTGAACGGTTGGGATGAACAAACAGAAACCCTTCTCGAAAGGAAATGCGATCCTGATCAATCAACTGCTGTACCTTCGCCTGAAATGCTTTACAATCTTCCGTTGAATGCCCCGGAGAGCCACCATGATAACCACACTGAACGTGGGGATTGTACCCAGGAGGGTACGGTTCTGGAACTGGCTTAAGAGCTTTCGGCTCCACCAAAGACTTCTGGATCAAAGATGGTAGCAGCTGGCTGTACGGCATAGGCACTGGGTGAAAAGGAGCTTTCCTTCGTTCCAAGTTGCTGCGAGGTCTGTTCTGATTCTGACGCTGATTTTGATAACCTCGGCCATGAGTTCGCTGATTTGCAATGGAAGCGACATAAGATTCCTGATAGAGTGCCCCAGGCACGGCTGTCTGTTCAGTATACCAAGCCACGGGAGGTACTGATCTCTGATAAGATGATGAACCAACAAAATTCACTGATTCGCTTCGAGGATATTCAACCCTTGGCATGACTGAGCTGATCACAACTTCTTCTTCACTCTGATAGTCACAAGGGTATTCAGTTTCACCAGCTTGATCATATGAAGTAATCTGAATTTTCCCCATTCTTATGGAGTACTCAAGGCGTTCTCCTAATGCTACCACGTCAGAGAAACTTGCCGGAATTCCGAGCAATCTTTTGAAGTACGGATATTGTAGGGAATCTACAAACATGCTTGCCAGCTCTTGGTCTAACAGCGGGGGACGCACTTTAGCAGCAAATTCTCTCCATCTCTGAGCATACTTCCTGATCGGTTCATTGATCTCTTGAGACAACTCTTGCAAATGCATGCGATAAGGAGCAATGTCTAGGTTGTAATCATACTGCTTCAGAAACGCTCTGGCTAAATCCATCCATGACTGAATCTGATTCCTCTCTAACTGCATATACCACCTCAAAGATGCCCCAGTCAGACTATCTTGAAAGCAATGGATCATCAACTTATCATCTCGCGCAAACGCAGTCATTCTTCGACAGAACATCATCAAATGCAGCTTTGGACAGCTATCTCCCGTGTACTTCTCAAATTTCGGCACTTTGAACTTGTAAGGCAACACCAGGTCAGGAACCAAACACATGCCTACAGCATCCAGGTTGACAGCATCTTTGGCTTTCAAAGCTTTCATTTGCTCTTCCAACACTCGGAGTCTTCTACCATCGTCAAGGGCTCTTGGATCTACCATCCCAGCTGCTGGAATATCTCTTCGGTAATTCATCACAGGGAAAGCAACACCTTGATTGTTGACAGGAGGAGGACGCTCATTCTGGGCAACAAACTGCTCATGTCGATCTTGGTTCTCAACAGAAGGCTGTACAACTTGGTCTGCAGCAACATTGTTCACTTGCGGGGAATCTTCCATGGAATCATACAGAGGGTTGGACGCCATAGTGAACCCTGTCAAGGTGTTAGGAGACTGGAAATTGCCTTCAGACATGGCTACCAATAATCTTCAGCTGACTTCGACACTTGATCCTGCTCAAATCTACTCAACCCCTAGGTAGGTCTTCTGACAATCAACAGCTGCTCAATCCAAACTCCGGGTAATCACCTTCAGGAAACAAAGGCTGGATCAGAACTCTGGCTAGCTGGAGGATGATATGCAATGCAACACTGATATGCATATGATATGCAAAATGCAGCAAACAATGGGACCACAGCCCCCACACAAAATCTGAATACTGCTGCGCTGCGGACGGAGACGTTCTCTGAAAAGAAGACCAGAATAACGGGTAGGTTGAAAGTCAAGTTTCCTGCAAATAAAAACCCCCCCACTCACAGGTATGGACCTATATCTGACAAGGTACGGCATCCTATGCGGTCGTCAGCGTCACAGACTTTCATGAGGAATGATACGATTCCCAGAAGGAGTGGCATCGTCATCTCATGAAGAGGCCTCACTTAGCTAACTTCCAAATGATCGGTTCCCAGAGTCGACAATCCTCACGTCTGGACTCCCCTCAGATCCTCAGGACCGGAAAGGAGCACCTCTGCGAGAACCTCGTCCGAGTGCGAATTTTCGTAGGGAACTGCGCCTGCTCAGCAGACAGGTTCGTCTACTACTTCTCCGCAACTATATCTAGGTGTATACTCATACTCGAGCCCAGGTCCGGCTTATCTCAATCATAGAACACCCGTAACACCCCAACAGCAACAGATAATATCGATAAATAAGCCCAAATAGACAAGCAAACAAACGCTAGGATTGACTCTCTCTTAGGGGACGTTGGATCCCACATGCATGGGGAACTATCGCAGTCCCCAGCAGAGTCGCCAGCTGGTGCTACTGCGAAAATCGGCGCCGGCTGAACAGAAGAGTCGCCACCGTGCGTTATTTATCCCTCAGAGCGGGAAAGGAAACGCTCGAAGTAAACCTCGCAAAAAACGGGGAAAAGGTATGGTCATCGCAACCATAGCCTGGGTTTGGGAGTCGGTTACGCAAGGGGAAGGTATTAGCACCCCTCACGTCCGTCGTGCTCGACGGGATCCACGCTTGCTTGGGTTGTCTACTGGATGCAAAACAATCTATCTACGGCTGCTAAATCTAAACGGAAGGGAATTGACTCGATAGAGCGTCGCACTCTATGCCTACGTATTCTCAAGAGAGAAAGTCAGAGTCAACGTAGTTCGGGACTACAGGGAAAATTGGCTCGCCAAGACCTCGCGTCTTGTGCCTACGTACTTCCACTGGATGGAAGATCAGAGCTTTACGTAGTTCAGACTAACTACGGCTAAACAAACATTCTCACACAGCAGTGAGAAAAATAACTGGCTTCACAGGGTCGGGAACCTATGGTCAAAACTATGGCTGAGTCTCAAATGCACTTGGGCAAGAGAGAAAAAGGGTATCAATTAATCGTCAGCGGGAAAGTCTCGATCGCACAGCCGCGAGAGAACAAAAGTCAGTCGTTAGTGTGCTCGCTAGGATATCTCATCCTATGCCTACATATCTTCGTCTGGTACGAAGAATCAGAGCAGCTGTAGTTCGGCTACTATCGGACCACAGCTCAAATCTCGTTTTATTAATCTCTGAAAAAGGATTACAATGAGTGGATACTGAAATAAATCTCCTAGGAAACGCTATCCTATTCTATCCTGAAAAATCGAATGGAAATAGCCCCCTAACAAATGGGCTTCTAAGCTATCCTAAAAGTCGTAAAATAAAGTCTATGAAAATACCCCTAAAAGAAAATGAACTCTAAAAATATTAAATCGGCACTTTAATATTTTTTCTTTTTTCTTCTTCTCTTTTCAACATATTTTTCTCTATTTTTCCTCACAATATTTCTCTATTTTTTCTCACAATATTTTTCTATTTTTCTTTTCTTATTTTTCTTCATTTTTTCACATGTATTTTCTTTTCTATTTCTTTTAATATTTTTTTTCATATTTTCTTTTTTATTTCTTTTTCTATTATTTTTTTCTTATAATATTTCTTTTCACTTCTTTTTCTTTTCTATTTTCTCAAACATATTTTTTTTCACTTCTTTTCTATTTTTTCAAGTCTTTAAAAGAATAAAAAAAAAACAAGAAAAGGGCTGGGGGTGTAACTGTCTACAAGGGGAGTTTAACAAGAAAATAAAAAAACAGCAAATAAACTGGGCCCAGCCCAAGTCTCTCAAAAAACGCAGAAGGGGGTGTAACTGGTAATCTGGGGGGTATGCCAGAAAAATTGGGGCCAAAGCCCAGACCAGCCAAAAAACGTGAGGGAGGTGTGGCTCCAAAAACGTTTGATTGGGCCTGGCCCAATACCCCTTTCTCCTTCCTCTTCTCCCTTCTCAATTTCTGAAAAAAACCCTAGCTTCATCTCTACTTTCTCCGCCGCCGCCGTCACCCCTCTCCATCTCCTCCGTTCACAAACTTCGCCAGAACGAAGAACACCGCCTCACACAAATTAACAAGATCATCCCAATCCTGATCTTTCCACCCTTTCGATTCCATCCTCCTCTAACTCTTAACAGCAACTCAGGTGGATCCTGAGATCTGTTCTCGAGAACGAACGAATTTGCGATTGAGTGTTGATGGGTCTTGAAGCGATGTAGAGCTGACAAATCTGAGGATGAGTGATGAAGATCTAGAAGAAAGCTATGAAGACCACTCAAGATTGATGCAGATGTTTGGAGCAATTTCTGGGAAGATGATTCTGTTTGATTGAAGTTCTTCTTGGAAGCTTGTTGAACTTCGTCCTAGAGATTGGAAGAAATACGAGGACCTTACGTGTTCTTGTTGGGGGAATTTCTGGAAAAGATGGATGATCGCTTATGAGGATCCTTCTGGTGACGCGTTCTTGGATTGATGATGATTGCTTGAGGATCCTTTGGTGGATCGTTGAATCTTCACGTGCTTCTGAAGAAGCTAGACAAGCAATACCGAATCTGGAGATTTACGGATGAACACATGCATGAATGTTCTTGAGAGTTTGTTGATGATTATTGATGAACTGGAGAGTTGAAGATCGTTGATGGACGACGAACATGATGATGGAGGATGAATGTTGGTTGAAGATTCAAGCCGTTCTGGGGAGATTCGCGGCGGCCGGAAGTAGATCGGAGGTTGTATGAAGGCGCCTGGAGAAGGTGATGAAGAGAGGAAGATGAAGATCATTGATTTTCTGGATTTTGGTGCTCGCCGGTGAGAGGTTGGTTACGGCGGCCGGCGGCCATTGCATGCCGGTCGGTGGGGAGGCTACCGGCGAGCTGCATGCATGAGGGGGAAGAGGGAATGGTGACAAGTGTCACTGGGAACGCGTGCATGAAGCACACGTGGATGAGGGCTGAGATAGTGGAAAAACGTGGCATCTTCTTGTGATGCAGGGTGGGCCATCCCTCCTCCCAACACGTGTCATCTGCTGGTATTTATAAACTGATAACTTCTGGAAGGTTCTGGAATAACCTAGACAACGCTGGAAATTGCTGGATCTTGGTGGAAGCTGATGGATGCAATGGACGAACTGGGCTTGCAACTCTGGGCCCACTACGAAAACTGCTGCCAAAACCCAAAACTGCAATGACTGAAAAAACTGCAACAAAAAACTAAAAAAACAAAATTAAAGCCTAATTATCATCTAATCCTAATTAAACTCAATTAACTATTAATCTAATAATACTCTAAAAATCCTAACTATATTATATTCTAAAAAAGACTATTATCTATTTAACTCTATTATTCTAAAAAATGAATTAACATATTAAAACTATTTAAAAATTATATTAATATTCCAGAAAATCCTATATTATTCTAAAATGAAAAAATGCTATTTGAAAATATCTAAAATGCTTAAAAATCTATTTAAAAGAATTAAAACTATTTAAGATCTATTTAAATTCTAATAATATTCTAAAAATGAATTAAATCTATCAATATTCTATAAAATGCTAAAAAATGATTTAAAGAGAATTAAAAATATCAAAAATTCTATTAAATCCTAAAAAATGACTTAAAAGCTATTTAAAACCTTAAAAAATCCTATAAAATCCAGAAAAAACACCATGATTCCCAGAGGGACAAAATGAGCACCGAACGACACAAAAATAATCGGTAAAAATAAACGGGCACCGAAAAAATCCCAAAAATTGATTCTACTGATCAAAAACACCTGAAACACGAGACGGGAGCTGTGATCCCTGATAAAATCAAAATCAATGCACAATGCAATGTATGCGATATGCAGATGCGAATGCGATTATGCGTCGAGACATCGAGCCAAATGCGAGACCCGGTTGGTCAAATTTTGGGGTGCAACAGATATATCATCTTTGCCAGCTTTTTCTCAAAAATACCCAAATGACCCTGTTTGTTCTCCTAATACCAATTTACAATATGCAAGCACAAAGGGTAGTTGTTCAAGGGTGTCGCATATGCCAAATGATGATCAAGAGGATATTCCTGAAGAATGTGAATTGTATGTTGATGGTAACACTCATTTAGTGACATATGCTAATGTGTATAAGTTGGGGGCTAATATACACAATCAGGTGCTGAATAATGATATGGTGAGAGTGGTTGTTACCAAGGTGATATATGAAAATGCTAAAGTACCAGTGCCCACAGATGAGGTTACAACGGTTGGTGAGGCCTCCAATACTTTCATTCAATGGCCGAAAAGACTTTTGCAACTTACTTCTAATAAGGTATTCATTATATTTATTATTCTAGTTTTACACAATTGAGACCTTTTTAATATGTTGTCTATTATTTTATTATATTTCACAGGTTTGGTCTAAGAAATATGATGTTCCACCAAAAAAGTCAGAACCTATCTGTCAAAAGTTGGTAGTAAAGGCAATGTATATGAATCAAACTTTGAAGTTTAACGGTGAATTCGGTGGGACATATGCCTCTATTGAGCTCCTAAGGGAAGATATTGTAGACTTGTGTATGGGTACAAAAGAATTAGGCATCACTATCTTACAAGTGTGGCTCATGTAAGTATATTTTATTTGTAAATTTAATAATTTATCATTTACTTAATTTCATTTATAATGCAAATAACTTTCAATATGTTATAGATATCTACACCGCCTCTGTATGGAATTGGGCAACAATAATGTTTATGGATTTATTGATCCGGGTTTCACTCATAGTCAAAATGAGTGTGGTAGTGTTCAGTCCTACATACAAAAGAAGATGTGTGATGATATAAAACAATGTTACCTTACTCCTTATTTTAACAAGTAAGAATTTTCTCTTGTTATAGTCAATCATTTATAGTTGATATAAATTTATTTACACATTAAATTGTATTTAGTTCTTGTAGTCATCATTGCCAGTTGTTCATCATTAATCCTAAGAAGTTTGAAGTAGCCTTTCTATGTTCTTTGGGAAAGAAGCCAAATAAAAAAATTTATGACATTATTGAATTGTAAGTCTATACTACATTTGTCAATTGATTCAACTTGTAAGTAAATAGTATAAAAGTGAATTAGTAATATTACTATACTATGATTTTTAGTTTCTTGTTTCTGTTGCAAATTTATCAAATGATTTATGGTTCTAAAACCAATGTAAGTATCTTATTTATTTTGTTAATTATAAATAATTGTAGAGCTTTGGGAGCTTATAATAAGTTACAACGTGTGAGGAAGCAGAAGAAGGTAGAATGGTTTTATCCCACTGTAAGTTGTTTACTTTACATACAAATGAATAATTCCATATATATATTCTATAACAATTTTTGAGTAATATCTATTGACTAGACATTCACATTCGATGATAAATTTTAGAGTCAAAAGTAACAAGTTAGTTATGAGTGCGGCTATTACATCATGGCTTCCATGTTGAACATTATATTTGCTACTGTTGTTGGTTCATGGACACATTTAAGTAATAGAATATTTTTAGCAAGTTGTATCAATTAATTAAAAAAAATATGTTGATATATTAATTTAATATTATGTCAACGTTTATTTATTTAGATATTTCAGGATTCAAAATCCATTACAAAAAGAAGAAGTTAAAAATGTTCAAGAACTTTGTGCAAACATGATATTGGAACATATTGAAGCAAGTGCAGACAATGATATAAATTAGGTGCAATTCTGTGTTGGATGTTGGTTGTTGGCTGTTCAGAAGATGATATGATTTTTTCAGGTCAATCTTTAAGGTTTCTTATTTTGATGATGTTTTGATAAGTACGAACTTGGTGCTTTAGAATTAATATGTATGTGTTTATTTGTGTATTAGTATTATTAATATATGTAATTGTGTTTATAAGTTGCTGGTTTATTTTATTTGATAATTAGGGGTTTTACTGTGATTTGTGTTGTGTGATTATCCAAAAAAAAAACAATAACTTCTTAGGTCAGTTAGTTATATCCGATTTAAGAAAATAAGTTCTTAGGTCAGGTATAAATGGTCCGAGAAATTTCTTAAGGCTAGACTTATTAAGTCGGGTTCTGTCTAACCGACCTAATAATAGTTTGTTAAGTCAGGTATGCAACCGACTTAAGAAGTCAAAACTTCTTATGTCGGTAAGTCTTAGATCGGGCTCGGACCCGACTTAAAAAGTCATTTTTAACCAACTTAAAAAGCTTTTTTCCCACTAGTGTATTACTTATTCCTCCTACAAAGTATTCTCTTGTGAAGGTTGTTCTTTTGAAAGTAGTTGTAATAGATAGTTGATAGGAGAAAGAAATTATGTTACATTGTGTGATAGCCATAAGAGAAAGAAATTTGTTAAGATGAAGATGGTTGCTTTCATTTTATAGAAAAATGGTTAAGATCATGTTGCATACATCATGGAAGACATGTTAGAAACTGAAACTAAGTTATGGCACAAAAGTCCTAGGGATTGTTATAGAGGAATTTATCATATGTGTACTAATCTCAAAATTGAAGAAGGAAATTTTTATGAAGTTTGTCAAGTTGAGAAGCAAACTAAGATGTCATACAAGATGTTTTAACATCTTACTCATGCTTTTGAATTACCACTTATAGAATTTATAAGACTCATGCAAAGTGTTGTCGTTGAAGGGAAGACTGATGGTCGGGCTAGAGGTCATCCCAACATTGAACATCCTACAATGGTTTAGAAGAAGAAGCTAAAGAAGAATAGTGATTATGGCATAATTATTTATTTTGGAATTCCTTTTTATATTTATGAAGTTTTGATCAATAAAAAACATGATATTGTGTTTGGTAAAGCTGATATTAGTGTTCCTCTGAGTCAATTAAACCTTAGTCATATGATGTATATTCCAGATATTGCTCTCCACAATATTCCACATGTTAATAAGTATGATCTAGCTACTAGTGGAAATGTGATTGATGTCCCACTCATGTATGGGTGTATGAGAAATCATCATCTCATTGAAAAGTCTTTTGCTGAGGAAACCCAAGAAACAAAAATGGGAAATTAATATGTTAATCAAAATGTGCCAGATATCCTGTCTGTCATGTTGGCAGAGTCTCAAATTCATAAGGAGAATGATGATGTGACCTCTAAGAATAATTCTGTAAGTGATGATGATTATGTCCATGAAGATGTTGAGGTTGATGCTATTGTAGCCCATGTTGGTTATGTTAACAACCTTAATGAAAAAATAAAATCTACATCAAAAGGAAAGAAGGATCATGCAGAATAAGATGTGGAGAAAAATGTTAAGGCATTGTGTAAAGATGTGGTAAGTAATGATGAAAGCATATTTCTGAGGTGTGTTATCAACAGTAAGGTATATAAATTGTTTACCAATGGCACACAATCTATAGATGATGTTCAAACTAAAATGACTTTCCATGAAGACAAAGATTTTGATCTTATTAGTCTTGATGAGGAGCAAGTTGTTGTTGACGAATTAGGAAACACTATATTATCTGCTGAAGAAGATGAAATTGATTATGATGTTGGAACTTTTGATCTTATTGCCTATCTTTGAGTCATCAAATTGATACCAAGACTGTTATGCATTCTGAAGCTTAAACTTTATCAGATGGATGTGAAGAGTTCCTTCCTCAATAGGTACTTGAATTTGGAAGTGAGTTTGGATGCTACTACTGATATCAACAACATGGAAGGTGTCAAAATAGAAGACAATGAGAATTCAGTGATAGTTCACATTTATGTTGAAGATAGTGTATTGTGTAGAATGTTAGTGAAGATGTTAGATCTTTTTGTTCAACAAATGTAGTCTGATTTTAAGTTGGGGATGGTAGGTGTTGAAAATTATTTTGGGCGGTATTTTATCGTATCCACAGGGATTGCACGTAAGATATATAGATTTTATCCGTTCAATAATTTAACGTTCTAAGTAAATATTTTTCAAAAGATTTCTTGTTTTATAACATAAGTTTGTTGCAAAGCGTAAATTAAGGCAAAGGAGTTTTGTTTTAAGAAAAGCATGTCAAGATTAGATTTTGTTAATCCTGGTCAGAGTGATTCAAACAAGAGAACATATAGGATGCTAGAGCCCTAGCTCCGGCCATCCTCTCCGATAGGCCACCAGAGTTGCAAAGGTGAAACCTCAACAAAATGCTTCATATCTTATACCGTTTTCAAGGATTTTTTATGCTGGTTCCATTTCCAACATTCTTTTCACCATTAGAAGCCTCTAACATCACTAAATCATGCCAAGAAATTTTTTTACTCAAACTGCAATCTCATAAAACAATAAAAAAATGATCCATAAATGTTCTACTCTTATTCAAACATTCAAATACATAAAAAATTCAAAGCTAAAGCACATGGGAAATGAGAGAGAAAGATTGAAGAAGTTTTACCAAACTTGGAGCTTTTGTAAGCATGTTCGTGCACCAACAACCTCTCCAACCTTTACCAACTAATTTACTGAACTTTGTGGATGGTCAATGGAAGAAAGAGAAGCTCAGAAATTTAAAGAGAAAGAGGTTTTGAGAATTCAAATTTTTGAGTTAGAAGAGCTGGTTTTAGATTATGTTTTTGCGTAGAATGGATGCCTCCTCTCTCCTACTAGGGTTTCTTTTTTATATCTGAGGTCCTTGTGTCATTTTTGAGGTAGAGTGTCACAGTCGTTTTTTGTGGCCTAACCACCACCGCTCCTGGTGCTACTTTCTGATTTCTATATTTATCCTATGAAGCTTAAAAGGAAGGGAAAGATATCTTAAACTAACCCTGCGCGCAAGTGTTTCCCCTATAAATGCGAAGAGATATAGAATCAGGGATTGGTTATACAAAGGGAAACTATTAACACCTAGAGTATCTATAATAATCTATAAGAACCTTCATTTACATCTGTTTTAACTTTTTTAATTACTTTCTTGAGTCTTTTTATTGTCAGGTGAGGAAAGTTTCTCCTTTGGAAGGTTGAGGACATGATTTTGTTTTTTAAGGATTTTATATTATTTTTGGAAAGGTATCTAGACCTAAGGTTTTTGATTAGTGTGCTCCCTAAGATTTCACAATCTTATGCCTACATATTCCCGTAAAGAGATTTGGGAAAATCAGAGCATTCATAGTTCCTCGTATTCTATGGGAGGAAAAATGTTTGGTGTCTTGTTCAAAGCCCATGATTGAAGCTAAAAGAGTTTATATCTTGTTTAAAGCCCAAGATTGAAGCTAAAAGAGTATTTGTGTCTTGTTCAAAGCCTAAGATTGAAGCTAATAGAGTTTGTGTCTTGTTCAAAGACCAAGATTAAAGCTAAAAGAGTTTTTAGAGAGAATTTGCTAAAGGGATATATCTTACCTATTCATCACAATTATTAAGGTTTTGGTTATAAGAGAAGTTGCTTTAACTGGGATGTGTGGAATCCAGCAATGCCACATCTTCCTTTATAAGAGAATTTAAATGTCATGAAAGAGGAAGCTTTAACTCAGTGTAGAGCAATGCCACTTGTTCCTTTATGAATCTTTGCATGCTAAGAGAGGGACATTAGCTTGGATATGTTCCAGAAGCTTACCACTTACATTACTTAGATGAAAGAGAACTTTGTCCATGATAAAGGAGGGACTCTAGCTTGGATTTTGAATCAACAAGTGTGTCACATACATCAATTATCTAGAAAAAAGGTTTACTTGTTTGTTTTGAAATGTGATGTATAGAGGAAATATCCTTCTATGGAGAGGACTCAGAGTCCCATCTATGGGGGTGTTGAATTGTGTGCCTTGATCAGAGCCTAAGGTTGAAGCTAAAAAAGGATTAAAACTGACTTAATTAGGGGAATATTATACTTGTCTTGTACAAAGCCCAAGATTAAGGCTGATTGGGAAAAAGCTTTATATGAAGCCTAAGAGAAGGCTGGGGGAATTTAAGTGGAGACTGAATCTTGCTTAGGGAAATTAAATCCAAGAGCAGGATCCAACTGCTTAGAGGAATCAAAAGAGAAACTTACTCCTGCTGGAAATTAGAGGAGAGTTGGATTTATTGAACTTCCATAAAGGCTTTAATTCTTTTGGGGATTTAAGGTGGAAGTCAAACCTTATTGTGGATCAGAGGAGACTCAAAGGATGATCTTGAATGTTTTAGAGGTTTTGACTCTCCTGGGTATTAGTGTAGGGATATGGATGACTATGGTCTATTCTGTGCTTTTAGGAAGCCTGAGGGTCCTTGTATGAAGCCCAAGAGGAGGTTGGGGATGCTTCTAGGAAGCCTGTGGCTCCTTCTACTAAACCTAAGAGGAGGCTAGGGATGTTTCTAGAAAGCCCGTGGGTTCTTGTACTAAGCCCAAAAGGAGGCTTGAGATGCTTCTAGGAAGCATGTGGGTCTTTGTACTAAACCCAAGAGGAGGTTGGGGAATTTAGACTGTCCAAGTCTTAAGGAGAGTACCGGGAAATAATCCTTTCTTTGTTGAACTATTCCAAGATTAAAGGGGTTAAAGAAGAGGTTTCACCCAGAAATAATCCTCTCTTTATTGATGTTTTTCAAGGTTGAATCAATTAAATAAAGCCCAAGAGGATGCTCACTGTATTAGGAAGAAAAATTCATTTATACAGAGGGGAACTAGTTGTTTGAACTAAGTTATACTAATCGACATCCTATGGTAAAATTGGATTTTGGATTTGAAACATTGATGCCTAAAGGATGAGGTTCTTGACTTATAAGGCACTATGTTATGATTCCTCTACAGATGACAGGTGCATTGCATCTTTGATACTTATCTTGTATGGTGACATGGCTTGCATAGTCATCAAAATGACAGAATTGAGTGGTATGCACAATCTGTGTTGGAAAATCAGAATGAGAAATGCCATTTTGCAAGGTTCATAATTTCTTGCTCAAGTTGAATCAATGGATGTTCTTGTACTCTTTGGAAAGCTTGTATATCATACTTCAACTTTGATGTTTACATTTTTTTCTTGATTCATCTTGTATCATAATGAAAAAATGCCTCCAAAGTTGGGCAAAACATGAGGCAGATTCTACCTAAAAATTTCTAAGTATTATAGTTCCAAATCTCATGAAACCCTAACTTTAATGCTTCATATCTCAAAATCTAGGCATTTTTTGGAGTACTTGTGTTTTGTAATCTTGTTGTATATAAGAAGATATATTATTTGAGCTATGTATGGGAGGAAATGGTTGCTTAGATCACAAGTTATGGCCTTGCAAAGTTGGGTAAAAATCAAGTTCCTTCCATGACTTTTTCTCAAGAACCCTAATTTGTGGTCTAAATGAATTTGAATCCTTGTGTTTCTTATGAATCAAGTTCTTTGATTCAATCCAATCTTGTCAATGGATCAATATGATTTATTTGAGGTCCTTGAAACATATCTTGAGGTCTTGGATCATGCCTTACTTCAAAAGTCAACCTAGGGGTTAAAATAGGTCAAAACCCTAATTCCTGATTTTTTATAGATGCAAAACTATGAGGCTATTTTGAACTTATGAGTGGACTCAAGATATTCTTTTGAGCTTCTTGAATCATATATTAAAGTATTGGCTCATGCCCAGATGAAAATTTCTCTTTGGAAGCCTTGGTCAATCAAAACCCTAATTTGGTGATACTGGTGGTCTTGAAGCTTGATTAACTTGGAATGGTGCAATCTTGTGTAAAATTATTGATGGAGAGGATCTTTTTATCCTTCATATATGTTTGAGAGGCTTGAAAATTTGAATATCATATAAATTCTTGATTGACCCCTTGCCTGAATGCTCTGAGAGGGCTCAAAACCCTAATCCTTGGTTAAGGTGAATACTTAACAATCTTTGAGAAGATTGGTGAGGTATGAAAATACATCCATATTATGGTGATGATTTTCACAATAGTGTTAAGTCTTGTGGTCAAAATTAAAGGTATGAAAGATGCCCCTATTTAATCTTCTTGGACCTGGAGGTGTGAATGACGAAGACATTTAGACATTCAAGGTAAAAGAGGATTAAATATCAGAATATCCGAAATTTTGATTGTGGATGTGAATGGTAGTAAATTCTAAATTTTTCTCATCCATCTTCTTTTACTAAGTAATTTTACTTAGAAAAGAGTAAAACTTTCCCTCGATCCTAGTCTTCAACCATGAAACTAGTCTCAATTTCAAATAAACTTCCCCTCGATCCTTATCTTCAGCCATGGAACTGGTCTTTGTTTGAAATGAACTTCCACTCGATCCTGGTCTTCAACCATGGAACTGGTCTTAGTTTGAAATAAACTTTCCCTCGATCCTGGTCTTTAGCAATGGAACTTGTCTCAGTTTGAAATAAACTTCCCCTCGATCTTGGTCTTCAGCCATGGAACTGGTCTAAGTTTCAAATAAACCCCCCTCGATCCTAGTCTTTAGCCATGGAGGTAGTCTCAGTTTCAAATAAAATTCCCCTTGATCCTGGTCCTCAGCCATGGAACTGGTCTTAGTTTCAAATAAACTTCCCATCGATCCTAGTCTTCAACCATGGAACTGGTCTCAGATTCAAATAAACTTCCCCTCGATCCTAGTCTTCAGCCATGAAACTAGTCTCAGTTTCTTCTTATCCAGTTTTTCTCTTTACAAGGAAAGTTTTCTGCGAGGGTCTTCACCAAACTGTTATTCGAGGTTAATCTATGAGATAACCATTTGATGGAGAAATACCTTTCATCATACTTCTATTTGAGCCTTCTTTGGAGAGATGCCATAGGAAGAGTAAAGTTTTGATGTCAGACTTGCTGGGTGTAGCATTTCTCTGAACTATAGAGAGATGCAAAGTCCTCTCTTGGAAATTTCGTTTTCTTGGGGAGATTACACCATTCTTCCCTTCGAGACTTCTCCAGAGAGACCCCAGGTGATGTAATTTAATTTTGAGGTGCTGATGACTTCCTTGGAAGCAGGACAAGCTTCTCGAGGAGAAACTGTTGTTTGTCGATCCACTAGGAATTTATGGGGTAAAATAGTTTCTTTAGAGATTGTCTCTTTGCTTGCTGATTGGTAGAGGTTTCTTGGTGGATTTGATGTCCATGTTGCCATCAAGAGATTTTGTTGAAAAACTTTCACTAGGGATTTTCCTTAATCTGGGAAAGCGAAATATCATATTCAATGATGAAAAGTGAAGTTCCAAAGGTGTATAACCAAATGTCCTCTTGCCTTTCAGAGGTTCAAGTTATCAAAGTGGTCGAGGACCGATTTCAATCCAAGAATGAATTGGAGAAAGATTGTCTAAACAAGAGATTTCCTGATGAGGAAAGAACTCAAATTAGGATTTTATCCTATGCAAGTTTGGAAAGTAAACTTAAGAAAAATCTTCCGCGAGGATCAAACTCAGTGGGGATTTCGGAAAGGCACATTATTTTTCCTAAGGCTGACGACCTTAATGGATAGAGGACGAATAACACTTAGGGGATAAATGATGCAACTTATGCATTTATGAATATGAATATGAATATGAATCAAATATGCATAATGTATGAATGAATGCTTATGCTGACAAAACAGACATGACATACTAACTAGTGATGAACACAACTGGATACTTAGCCACTATGGGGGGATAACAAGTATAGTTGATGATGAGTATCATGAATGGAACAAAGTCCTATTGTTGGGCTTACCTACTTTTTTCGGCAAAAAGATGTGACTCCCGGGGAGTGGAAACTTTCGTTGGTATCTTTGTAGGAAGCATTCTGCTGGAGGAAGGGAATTCCTATTCTTACTCTGATTTTCGGAGGTAAAACTCCACTGGGGATAGAAACCTGATCTTGATTCCAACGTTTATCTGAGGAGATATGAAACTTGACCCTTACTAGGGATGAGGAGTAAAATTTCTAATCTTATCCATTTGAAGTAATGATCCTCCATTCAGGGATGTACTGATCACAAGAAATATTTTGATTCTTCATTTTGAGTTTTGATTGCTTTCAAGGAAGCTATTGATGTTCCTTTTTGTGTTCATTAATCAAAAGGAAATTGCCATCATTTTCATTTTTTTTAAAAGCAGAAGTAAAAATTTCAGAATTTCTCTTTTGAAAACAAAAGGTAAATTCATTTTTGTGTTTCAAGAATGTTAATCAAATAAACATGTCATTTTGCAAAGCAGAATAAATGAGAATTGCAAACAAAAGGCACAAGGGCTCAAGTTTTTATTAATAGAATGGTGATTATCCTAATTTGTGATTCCATGGAGCATTACAAAGTTAAGAAAATGGTAATTTAAAGGGAAAAAGAGCTACATTGAAACATAATGACCACTTATCCTTTTATCAACTTTGAATTCTGGACATTCTTGAGCTCCTGTTGAAGGTGACCTTGATTGAGGATTCCTTGACAGATGACGTTGGTTTTGAGGATCCAATCTTTTTGGGATGCAGTTACTTGCCATAAATCCCTAACTTTTTCCTAGATCGTCTTTTCAGGTTGTCAATCTATTGGGATGATTTTTTCTGTTTATGTCTCGAGTTTTTTCCTGGATCGCCCTTTTGAGTTTTCAATCCACCGAGACACTCTTTTTTCCTAAGTCGCCCTTTCGGGTTTTCAACTTAGCGAGCTATTTTTTTTTGTTTTTAGGCAAAGTATTTCTTGATTGCATCAACATTTGTGGGATAAGTAAACTCTTCTCCATCCATGGTTATGAGTATTAAGGTACCACCTGAGAATGCTTTCTTAACAACATATGGGCCATCATAACTTGGAGTCCATTTGCCCCTAGAGCCAGTGAGAAATGATTGGATCTTTTTGAGCACGAGGTCGTCTTCTCTGAATGCCCAAGGTCGAACCATTTTGTCAAAAGTTGTCTTCATTCTTTGTTGATATAACTGACCATGGCATAAAGCCGTCATTATTTTTTCTTCGACCAGATTCAATTCATCGTGTCTACTTTGACAACATTCGACTTCTGTTAGCTTGGCTTCTATCAATATTCTTATTGATGGGGTCTCAACCTCTATGGGGAGACTTGCTTCCATGCCATATAGTAAAGAGAAAGGGGTTTCTCCAGTTGAAGTACAGACGGATGTGCGATAACCGTGAAGAGAAAATGGCAGTATCTTGTGCCAATCTTTGTAGGTTACAACCATATTTTGAATGATCTTCTTGATATTTTTGTTAGCTACCTCTACCGCTCCGTTCATCTTAGGCCAGTAGGGAGATGAGTTATGGTGTTCAATTTTGAATTCAACACCTAACTCTTTCATAATCTTGTTGTTCAAGTTAGTTCCATTATCAATAATGATCTGTCTTGGAACACCATAAAGGTAGATGATATTGTTTTTTATAAATCGAACAACCACTTGTCTGGTCACATTGGTATATGATGTTGCTTCGACCCATTTGGTGAAGTAATCAATGACTACCAGGATGAACCGATGTCCATTTGAGGCTCTGGGTTTAATCATTCCAATCATATCGATTCCCCATTTATAAAAAGGCCATGGAGAAGAGAGATCTTTGAGATGCGTTGGCGGTACATGAATCTTGTTGGCGTATATCTGACACTTGTGACACTTCCTTATGTATTTGTAACAACCAGATTCCATTGTCAGCCAATCATATACTGCTCTTAAAATTTTTCTTACCATTGTTTGCCCATTGGCATGAGTGTTAAAGGATCCTTCATGATTCTCTTTCATTTGCATGTTTGCTTCGTGTCTGTCCACACATCTTAGCAAAACCATGTCGAAGTTTCTTTTGTAGAGTACATCATTGTTCAGGAAGAAATTTCTAGCCAGTCTTCTGAGAGTCTTCCTATCTTTTCTTGATGCCCTAGGCGGGTACTCCTGTCTTTGAAGGAAGCACTTGATGTCGTGATACCAAGGTTTGTCATCGATGACTGCCTCTATGTGAATATATAAGCAGGCCTATCGAGGCACTTTATGTCAACCTTGGGCACATCGTTCGATCGATTCACATTAATCATAGAGAATAGAGTAGCTAGTGTATCAACCATATGGTTTTCTTCACGGGGTATGTGATGAAGCTCAATCTTGTTGAAGAAAGGTAACAACCTTATTGCGTAGGGAATTAGTCCGAGTTGACGTGTGTCCCACTCTCCTTTGATCTGATTTATAACCAGAGGCGAGTCTCCATACACATCCAAGTTATTTATCCTTAAGTCAATAGCTTCTTCGAAGCCCATGATACAAGCTTCATATTCTGCCTCATTGTTGGTACATTTGAACGCCAATCGGGCAGTGAGAGTAATATGGGTACCTGAGGTGTAATAATTATTTCCCCAATTCCGATTCCATAAGCATTGATAGCCCCGTCGAATATTAATCCCCATTGAGATCCTAGCTCTGGCCCTTCACTTGGTAGCGGTTCATCACAGTCTTTCATTTTTAGGTACATCACATCTTCATCTGATAAGTCAAATTTGATTGATTCCTGATCGTCAATCGGTTGATGAGCCAAATGATTGGCTAGAATACTTCCTTTGATGGCTTTCTGAGCATGATACTTGATGTCGTATTCAGAAAACAACATATGCCAACGGGCAATCCTTCCTGTTAAGTGGGCTTTTCAAAGACGTACTTGATTGGATCCATTTTAGAGATTAACCAAGTAGTGTGACAAATCATGTACTAGAGAAGACGTTTAGCTTCTCAAGCTCGAGCACAACAAGTTTTCTCGAGCATAGTGTATCGAGTTTCACAATCTGTGAATTTCTTGCTTAAGTAATAAATGGCAGACTCTTTTCTTTTGGTTTCATCTTATTGGTCGAGCACACAGCCCATGGAGTCTTCCAAGACTGCTAACTAGATGATCAATGGTTATCCTTCCACTAGAGGGGACAAAATAGGTGGTTTTAACAGATATTCTTTGATGCTATCAAAAGCTTTTGGGCAATCCTCTGTCCATACACAACTTTGGTTCTTTATGAGTAGTTTAATTATCGATGTGCATGTCGTGATCATGAGGAATATGAATCTTGAGATGTAGTTCAGACGTCCCAAAAATCCTCTTACTTGCTTTTTAGTCTTTGGAGGAGGAATTTATCGAATGGCCTTAACCTTGTCAGGACCAACCTCAACTCCTTTTTGGCTGACAATGAATCCTAAAAGCTTTCCTGAACGAACACTGAATGTACATTAGTTGGGATTCAAATGGAGTTTGTATTTTCTCAGACGCTGAAATAACTTTTATATACGTTCCACATGTTCTTCTTCTGTTTTAGATTTGGCAATCATGTCATCGACGTACGCTTCAATTTCTTTGTGCATCATGTCGTGAAACAGAGTTGTCATAGCCCTTTGGTAAGTGGCTCCTACGTTCTTCAGACCGAATGACATTACTTTATAACAAAAGGTGCCCCATGGGGTGATGAATGAAGTTTTCTCCATATCTTTCGGTGCCATTTTGGTTTGGTTATAGCCCGAGAACCCATCCATGAAGGAGAATACTCTGAATTTTGTTGTGCTGTCAACTAGCATATCAATGTGCGATAAAGGGAAGTCATCCTTCAGACTTGCCTTGTTTAAATCTCTGTAGTCCATACACATTTTGACTTTTCTGTCTTTCTTGGGAACTGGCACTATGTTGGCCAACCGTTAAGGATATTCTGAGGTGGCAAGGAAACCTACATCAATCTGTTTATGTACCTCTTCCTTAATTTTGATGGTCATATCTAGATGAGTCCTTATTAATTTTTGTTTGACCAAAGAACACTTTGGCTTCAGTAGCAACCCTGGCATGTCTTGGTAAGACCAAGCAAACACATCTGGAAATTCCTTGAGCAGCTCTATCAAACTCTTTTTGTCAGTTGTACTGAGCAGTGCTCCAATTTTAATTTCTTTTCTCTCCTCTTCTGAACCCAAATTGACCGTTTCCAACAGTTCTTTGTAAGGTTGAATGGATTCTTCCTCATGTTTGAGTAGTCGAGAGATCTCATCTGGAATTTCTTCGGCTTCGAATACCAGGAACTCAAAGTTGGGAGAAGGCATTGGATCATACATTTCAATAGGGTTTAAAACAAAAGATCTACATAGCGTGATGATTCCTTTTTTAGGAAAGACAGAGAGAATGCAAAAGGTGTGTGTAGTGGTATTTTGGAAAATGCTTATTTTTATTTTGGGTTGTTTTAGAATTACCACTTTCTGAGAAAGAAAAAAGTGAAAATAGCAATGAATGCAGGAATTCAGAATGACATTCTGATTTATGATTTGTTGATTCTTGAAATACAAACCCTATAAAACAAAACTCTTTTGCTCTGGGCGAAGCGAAGAGAGACATTTACAGAAAAGCAAGCTCTATAAAACATCCTTTTCACCTGAGCAAAGTGAAAGGTCAAAACAAAGACGAGGCAATTACTGTGATTTATGAACGACATTCGGGACATCAACCGCAACCCAATTGCGACGAACTCTTATATGGATCACAAAGTCCGATATTTTTCTTCCAGGATTGTCTTTAGTAATGACACTGATTTCTGGTGGAGTTGAATCACTAGAGTCTTCTTCCCATGTAAAGTTATCATAAGAAGACTCTTCTATTATATCTTTAACAATACTTTCATTCTCAAAAGGGTATCCCTATCCTTTTGGCCGGATGTCTTGAATTCTGATACGAGAGCTTTTAAGAGCAGTGTACTTCACTAGAAAGTCGTATTTGTCATTTGGTTGTCCTAAAGTATCCCAAGTTTCTGAAGGGATAAATGAATCATCTTCTTCGATGACATTAACTTTAGAAAATGTATAGTTGATGAATTCTTGTCCAACAATTCTTGCAATTCCATCAACATGATGCTTAACATTTTCATAATTTTCCTGGTAAGGATTCCATAATTCTGGGAGAGTAGGTGGATTTCCCTCCAAGTCATTCAGCGGATATGCATTCTCTGGCTGACTCTTATACCCTAGATTTTCCATGTAAGGTTCCTAAATGGGCAAATCAACCATGGGATCATATGAGTTGTAATCAAAGTTGTCTTTCATCAGAGTATCTTCTTCTAATGAGTTGGGAAAAGCACAACAGCCTTCAGGATCATAATCTCTGTAGATCATACTGACATCTGATCTTGGTATATACTTGGGACTTTGTGTCGAAGAGCAAAATGGCATGCATGTTTCTTCATGAGATATATATCCTTCATCGTTGAAATAGGATTTCCATTCTTCATCTGTATAAGAGGAATCATTTTCCTCAATGGTGTGGACTTCTTGAGATATTGGGTGGAGGAAGCCTCCAGTATGGAAGAAATCTTGAATAGGATGAATGCCTTCATTCTTCTCTGTAACCTTGGTAAGTTCTGGAGAAAAACCGAGACATTTTCTTGTCTTGTTATCAACAGGAATTACAACTTGCCCCTATCCTTTTATGTTACTGCTTCTTAATACTTGGAAAGCATCTTTGTACGAGGAAATCGACGTTCCTTCTTCTTGATGATTCTCATTTCTCACAAAGAGTGCTTGAAGTTGAGTTCCAATAACCTCCTATGGTTCTAGATATGATAATGATGATAGGTTGCTCATGGTTAGAGCTTGTTCTCCATATGCTGTGATCAACTTGTCATTCTTGACAAACTTCAGCTTTTTGTGAAGTGTCGAAGTGAAAGCCCCTGCTTCATGTATCCAAGGTCGTCCCAATAAACAACTATACGCTGCTCGGATGTCCATGACTTGGAAGGTGACTTGGAAAGTATGGGGACCAATGGTTAGGGGAAGTTTGACTTCTCCAATAACTATTTTCCTGGATCTGTCAAAAGCTTTGACTATGATCTCACTACCTCTCATGGGGGCGCCTTGAAGAGATAATCGTGCCAGAGTTCATTTTAGCATAACATTCAAGGATGAACCTGTGTCTACAAGTAAGCTGGCTAAAGAATCGTCTTGGAAATTGACCGTGATATTGAGTGCCATGTTATGATTCTTGCCTTCCTTTGGAAGTTCTTCATCACTGAAACCCAAATTGTTGCAGGAAGTGATGTTGGAAATAATGTTGTCAAACTGACTTACTGTCACATCTTGTTTTACATAGGATTGTTCCAAGAATTTCTATAGAGCTTCTTTGTGAGCTTCTGAATTGAGCAGGAGAGATAACACTGATATTCGAGAAGGAGTTTGTAATAGTTGATCCACAATGTTGTATTCACTTTTCTGGATGAGTTTCAACATTTCATCGTTATTTTTCACAGGCTCCGTGCTGCTGGATTGACCAACTTGTTGATTAGGAATTTCAGCTTGAGGTTCCTTTTCTTTTACAAGTTCTCTAACTCCTCTATTGAAAATTCGGCCACTTCGGGTGACTCGACTGATATCAGTAATGTTGACAACAAATGGCAGTGGAATTTCTTTTCCATCTCCTATTATGGTTGCACCATATTTGTACGAAATAGCTTTCTTTGGACGAGTGCACAACCTTGATCGTTTTCGAAGAAATCTTTGCAATCTTGGTAATTGTATTAGGACAAAAAACCTAGTTTGACTTGCTTGGCATGTAATTTTACCAAGCTGGTATTCATTAAATGAATGTCAAAAATCTGAACCATGTTGACCTGATGATCATTCCTTCCATGGTAGTCTTGGATCCATCCTAGATCCATTTGATGCTGGAGGGCTTCTTGTACAAAAGCACATCCTTGATTGTCTTTTGAGCAAATCGAGCAAGCGCTATAGTCGTACAGCGGAAAATTATGGTACTGACTTTGTCTTGAGTGCATTGCAACTAGATTTACATTCATCGCATGGATATCATGATTTTGAACAATGCATGGATATTCATGGGACATATTTACTTCACGAATTCGGTGATCTTGGATCCACCCTAGATCCATCTGCTCTCGAAGAACTGCTTTTACAATGAGGCGCCCTTGATTGTTCTTGGAACAAATGTCGCGTTGATGATAGTTGTGAGATGACACATGGCCATATCTGCTTTGCATGCAATGCATTTTTACCAAATTTGTTCCCAATAGGTGTATGTCGCAAATTTGATAACTGTTGCCTGATCCTTCATTTATCAAGTTCATTGAAGCTTTTTCATGTTGTGGCAACGAGTTTGTTTGGAAATTTGGATTCGTATCTTTGAAAGATAAAACTCCATTTGTGACAAGCCTCTGTACATCATATTTAAAGTTGAGGCAGTTCTCAATGTTATGCCTCTGTCCTCCTTGATGATAAATGCAAGATTGATCAGCTTTGAACCAATAAGGGGGATTATCTAGTACTGAGAGAGGAGTCCTGGTTTGAATGTTCCTCTTTGCCAACAGTACTGGGAATAGTTCTGCATATAACATTAGTATGAGGTCAAACCCTGGTAATCGTGGAGAACAATTGTTGTTATTGTATTGCAGGTGAGCTTGCTGAAGAGGTTGTTACTGCCTTTGCTGATACGATTGTTGATTCGGATGGCTCTAAGCAGCTTGTGATTGATAGGTCAGAGTCGGCGTTGGGTTGATAACAGGAGTTACTGTTTCCACCTGCTGAGGTTGATACCTTCACCTTTTTTTACCCTGAGAGATATGACTAATATCTTGTTCTTTCTTCTTTTGGAAAGCACTCTCGTATTTTTTTGTACTGCTGGATGATTCTACGTCTTTAATTAATTGACCTTCTTAGACTACTTCCTCCAGCGTACCCCCATGTTTACCATCTCGGTAAAGTCACTAGGTGCACTTGCGACCATTCGGTTATAGTAAAATGAGGTCAGCTCAATGTTTTCAAGAATATTTTTGTCATTTCTTTCTCCTCAAGGGGAGGACAAATCTAGGCGGAAATTTCACGCCATCTTTGAGCGTACTCCTTGAAGGTTTCCTTATATTTCTGGGATGTTGCTCTAAGTAGGTTCCTATCGGATGCCATATCCAAATTGTACTTGTATTGCTGAACAAAAGCTACCCAAGATCTTTGAAAGTACTGATCTTTGCACGGCTTAACCCCATGTACCATTTGAGCGCGACATTGGTCAAGCTGTCTTGGAAGTAGTGGATTAGTAGTTACTGGTTTTTTGTCTGGGTAGACATTTTCCGAGCGTACATTATCAGATAACTCTGAGGGAAAGAATTTCCTTTGTATTTTTCAAATTCGGGCACCTTGAATTTGTGCGGTATTTTCACATTAGGGACCAGATAGAGGTCAGCGACATCTTTTCCAAACAAGTCCTGTTCGTGAATGACATACAGTTCTTTTTGTATTTCCAAGAAATGTTCTTGGAAGTCATTCATTATTTTGTATACTTTTTCATGCTTGTTGGAAGTGGTCTGAACAATCTGTTCCTATGGGATAATATGTATCATAGGTTGTGGTATAGACATTACTAGAGTAACTCATGGTGCTTCACTAATCTGAAGTTTATAGCTTTCAGGTATGTGAGTCTCTTTTATTGCCCTTGCATCTTCGTTCACATGAAGTTTGTAACCTTCAGATTTGGAGGCTCTGGCTGTGGCTTCTAGGTCTTCAGTGACTAATGGTATGTATCCTTCAGGTATAACATTGAAAGGCATGCCCCAGGAAAAACCTTTATGCATATTATACTGAGAAAGACTGGTGGGTACCTCAAATATTGGTGCATACACAATTTTTGAGATTACCGTCCCTTGAGTTGGTTGATCCTGAGCTGCTACTAGGGATTCAATCATGTTGTTGAGTCTTTCCATTCCTTCTTTTTGAACAGTGACCTCCTCTCTCAACTCTCTATTCTCTTATTCAAGATCGTCCATTTTCTTCTGGCGATTGGCCTGAGTATTATACGAATGAGACAATTTGACTCTAAAATGCGACACATGTGTGAGACTCTATGACAAAGATGTGTAATGCAAGAATGATGAATGATATGCAGAGAAATGAGAATGATTATTTTTTTGTTTTGTTTTCAAAAGAACTTTTAACAATTATATTGCAAATATCATACAGTGATGGAACTTTTTATTGAGTTCAAAGGAATACAATATCTTACAGGGAAAAGTACATTATTTCACAAAGTTCAGGGAGGAAACTAGGCCTATGAATTCTAGGGAACTCCTGATGAAGGTCCAGATGCTGGTTGATGACTCTTTTTTCTCTTCTTTGATTAGGCTCATTCATCCGTTGTCGGGTTAATGATCCTTTGTCAAGTGAAAGGAGAGAGTATGTTTCCCTGTTCCTCTTGACTTTATATAGCATATTGTTCTAATATCTCAATTTGAGCATCCTTATCTCTTAATAGTTCTTGGATCTTTGTGCATTCCAAGCTAACGATCTGGTACTTGTTCTTTCAAGAGTTCTTCTAGCATTGGACCTTGTTGAAAGCGAGATGAAGTTTTTCTATATCATTCATGAAGTAGAGAATAGACTCTTTCAGGGGAAAAACTTCCTCACGAGGGTAAGGCATCTTCAATTTGGTGGCTCTTAGTTGCACCCATCGAAGATAAGGCTTTGCAGAGACGCAATTTGGCCTTCCCAAAGACTCTCTTCCTTTTCTATGAACATGTTTCCAGGCATGCACAATTTCCTTCTTAAGTGCTCTTTCATTTTCTCCTTCCTTGAAGAAAAGACCTTCCAGATGAATTTTATATGGTATGTCCTTCATCGGGTATCCGAGCTGATGACGAGCTAACATCAGATGATAATTGATCCCTCCTTTGGTACCAATGAGAGGCACATTGAGGAAGCTTCCACATTTGTTAATAATTTTTATTCCTTCATAGACCCGATTGTACCAATCTATATCAGAATGGGTAAGAGACAAAATATTTTGTGACCATCACATACTACTCTTGTGATCCCCAAAAGCAGCAGATTTGGGCAAATGGGAAATAAACCATTTGTAGACTAATGGTACACAACATGTAATCATCCCTCCGCTGTACAAATTCCTTAAATGTATTGAGTGATAAGCATCTGCGAGCATAGTTGGGACTGGATTCCTGATTGAGAATATCTTGAAAGCGTTGATATCGACTAAGTTATCAATGTTGGGAAAAAGGAATAACCCATAGATGAGTATAACAAAGACATCGTCGAAAGCAGTTATAATTCCTATGCTGCCAAAGTATAGGGTTTTTTTCATTAGAAATTTAGCTGGTAAACCCTGAATTCCTCCTTTGGTGGTCATGTGAGCTTTGACATCTGACTCTTCCAAAGAGGTAGCTTTTGCAATGGTTTGATCTTTAAGAATTTCTTCTAGTCTAGAACATGGATATTGATCTATGATATGTAGATCAATTAGATGGGAATACTCTTCTAATGTTGGTGTGAGCTGATAATCTGACAATGTAAAGCAGTGGTATACTAGATCATTGAACTGAATAAATGTAGACAGGATTCCTTCCACCATATTTATTTTCAAAAGAGACAACAACCCTCCGTGCTTAGCCTTGAAAGCCTCCGGATTAGTAATCAACCTTCTCAATTTCCCCAGGTCTTCCAGTTTTGGTATTTTGAAGGTGTACTTGTGTGTTTTTCTTCTACTGAAATCCATAGCACAACCTTTGATGTTTGCAATGATTGTTTTAGTTTTTTTTAGAAAAAGATTTTTTAATTAGGTTATTTTTAGGAATGACTGAAATGCATGAATGCATGAACGCAGCAAACAAAAACATTTGAAAACATGGGTTTAAGGGTTCATCGTCATGAGCATGGAGCCATGGATCTACCCATCCCCAAATATGTACTAGGGTTCAATTTTGTACCTGTAGAACGGGTTCTAACAAGGTTTCCAAAATCACTGACCCCTCTTAAGAATATTACCAACAAACTGACTGGGTCATGAGAACTGTAATATCCCTAGGATGAATCTCAATTGAGTGTAGTATCGCGTATCAACTATTCCTGATAGTCACCGCACTACCAAATGGTCAAGTGGTTAAATGCTTACTAATCCTCAATTTCAAGGGTGCCCAGTAGAAAAAGTAATGTTTTCACGACTTGCTCGTTCAACATCAGTAATTCCAAAAGGGTACCTCCACTGATTCAGTGGACTTTCAAGTTAGCTTGTTCGAAAATCACTCCCTATAAGCCTTCTTGAGTCTGCCACCTCCTATGTTAAAGGTGCTCTCTGACTCACCACATGCATATTAATCGCATTCTCACATAACAGTAATTTAAACAAGTATAACAGATAAGCAGATAGTATAACAACAAATGATATAAAATGAGAAAGCAAATAAACAGTAAAAAAAAGGTAATTCAAGGCTTAACCCTCTTAGGGGATGGGAAAGTCCCCAGTGAAGTCGCCATTTTTCTGTCGCAATTGGTTTTTGTGGCGTGACCACTACCACTCCTGGTGCTACTTTCTGATTTCTATATTTATCCTATGAAGCTGAAAAGGAAGGGTAATATATCTTAAATTAACCCTGCGCACAAGTGTTTTCCCTACAAATGCAAAGAGATTTGGAATCGGGGGTTGGTTATACAAAGGGAAGCTATTAACACCCATAGTATCTATAGTAATCTATAGGAACCTTCATTTACATTTGTTTTACTGTTTGAATTGCTTTCTTTAGTCTATTTGCTGTCAGGTGGAGAAAGTTTCTCCTTTGGGAGGTTGAGGAAATGTTTTTGTTGTTTTAAGATTTTCTATTATTTTTGGAAAGGTATCTAGACCTAAGGTTTTTTATTAGTGTGCTCGCTATGATTTCGCAATCTTATGCTTATGTATTCCCGTAAAGATATTTAGGAAAATCAGAGCGTTCGTAGTTCCTCCTATTCTATGGGAGGAAAAATGTTTGGTGTCTTGTTCAAAGCCCAAGACTGAAGCTAAAAGAGTTTGTGTCTTGTTAAAAGCCCAAGATTGAAGGTAAAAGAGTATTTGCGTCTTGTTCAAAGCCCTTGATTAAAGTTAAAAGAGTTTGTGTCTTGTTCAAAGCCCAAGATAGAAGCTAAAAGAGTTTTTGAGAGAGAATTTGTCATCTCTAAAGGGAGATATCTCACCTATTCATCACAATTATTAAGGTTTTGTTTATAAGGGGAGTTGCTTTAACTGGGATATGTGGAATCCAACAATGCCATATCTTCCTTTATAAGAGAATTGAAATGTCATGAAGGAAGAAGCTTTAACTCAGTGTAAAGCAATGCCAATTGTTCCTTTATGAATCTTTGCATGGTAAGAAAGGAAAATTGATTTGGATGTGTTGTAGAGGCTTACCACTTACATCACTTAGATGAAAAATAACTTTGGCCATGATAAAGGAGGGACTCCAGCTTGGATTTTGAATCAACAAGTGTTCCACTTACATCAATTATTTGGAAAAGGGCTTACTTGTTTGTTTTGAAATGTGATGTATAGAATATCCTCCTACAGATAGGACTCAGAGTCTCATCTGTGAGGGTGTTGAATTTTGTACCATCAAAGCCCAAGGTTGAAGCTAAAAAAGGATTAAAAACAAACTTAATTAGGGGAGTATTATATATGTCTTGCACAAAGCCCAAGATTGAGGCTGACTAGGGAAAATCTTTATATGAAGCCTAAGAGGATGATGAGGGGATTTAAGTGGAGACTGACTCTTGCTTAGGAAAATTAAATACAAGAGCATGATCCAACTGCTTTGAGGAACCAAAAGAGAAACCGACTCCCCTTGGAAATTATAGGAGAGTTGGATTTATTGAACTGCAATAAAGGCTTTGATTCTTTTGGGGATTTGTTAATTGTAACCTGGCCCTTGCTAGGGATTTAAGGTGTAAGTCAAGCCTTGTTGAGGATTAGAGGAGACTCAAAGGATGATCTTGAATGTTTTAAAGGTTTTGACTCTTCCGAGTATTGATGTAGGGATAGGGATGACTAGGCTTTATCTTGTGCTTTTAGAAAGCCTGAGGGTCCTTGTATAAAGCCCAGGAGGAGGTTGGGGATGCTTCTAGGAAGCCTGTGGGTCCTTGTACTAAGCCCAAGAGGAAGTTGAGGATGCTTCTAGGAAGCCTGTGGGTCCTTGTACTAAGCCCAAGAGGAGGTTGGGGATGCTTCTAGGAAGTTTGTGGGTCCTTGTACTAAGCTCAAGAGGAGGCTGAAGAATTTAGACTGTCCAAGTCTTAAGTAGAGTTCAAGAAACGTTTCACCGGGAAATAATCCTTTCTTTGTTGAACAGTTCCAAGTTTAAAGGGGTTAAAGAGGTTTCACCAGGAAATAATCCTCTCTTTATTGAAAATTTTCAAGGTTGAATAAATTGAACAAAGCCCAAGGGGAGACTGACTGTATTAGGAAGAAGAATTCCTTTTTATAGGGGGAAATTAGTTGTTCGAACTAAGTTATACTGATTGAAAAGGATCCTATGATTTGAACTAGTCTAAACTAAGAATGGTTTAAATGCTAAGAGAAACTCAACAAGATACGTACAAGCATATATACAAAGATACGAACAAGTATATAAACAGGTATGAATTAAATTGAAAAAAGTGGTGGGTTTTATACTTTGGATAGAGGCCCAAATGTACTTGATTAAATATATGTTTTCTTTAAGACTGAGTTAGGGTTTTGAGAAATTGAAGAAAGTTTTGACTTTGAAGATGACTTGATCTTTAAGTAAACAAAGGTGTTAGGTCTTACACTCTAGATAGAGGCTTGTGAGTGTTATTTATATCATGTACAAAGCCCAGGATAAATGTGGATAAAAGGTTATTTTATTTACAAAAGGTGTTGGGTCTTACACTCTAATAGAGGCCCATGTGATTGAAAACAAAGTTTATGTATAGAGAGATGAGACTTACATTCCTAGCATAGACCCCGATGATTTTGAAAATAGAGGTATGAGGATTACAACTCAAGGAGAGGCCCATGGAGGTTGTTTGTTATTTAAAACAATGTCTATGTACAAAATCTTGGGGCTTATACTCAAGGAGAGTCCCAGATGATTTATTTGAAAAAAAGTGATCGCACTGCGATACCGAAAGTCGTTGTGGGACTTATACTGTAGTAGTGACCCAAAATGTATTTATGTATATAGGGGGGTTGGGTCTTACACTCTAATAGAGGCCCATAAGTATTTGAAATGAAGTTTTGAAATATTAAATCAAAAGGGAAAGCCTAATTTTATTTTTTGCATTTTTAAAAGGAAAAAACAATTAAAAATGATGAAAAATATCAAATAAATTCAAAAAGCAAGTTATAACCATGGTTAGGGTTTGGAAAATAAGGTTTTATTCACATGATGATTTAAAATTTAGTTGGTTTTGAAAAATTAAGAAAAAGAAATTATTTAAAATGTTTAAAACAAATTAAAATAAAAATCTTTAAAATATTTAAAAATATATCAAATAATTTTTTTTGTAAAATAATATATTTAAATATGTGAAGGATTTATGTTTAAAAAGTTACTTGAAAATGATTAAAATTGAGAGAGAAATTAATTTTTGAAAATAAAATTAAATATTTAAAATATTTAAAAATTCAAAATTTTGAATTCTGGCGCGAAAAACATCATCTTCTTCCTCGCGTCTCCCTTTGTGGCCGTTTTTCAAAACCTCTCATATCTTCCTCATTACGTAATGATTTTGCATGATGTAAACATGAAAGTTGTTTGTTTTTGAACAAGGAATTCAATGGTACCAATGAACTTTATTTCTTTTAAGTGTAGAGTGAGTTATCAAGTGATGAATAAATGAACCCTAATTTTTGCAAGAACACTATGATATCCTATACACGATTGATACATAGCAATTTATTGAGGGAAAACATTCTATATAAGTGCAAAAACATGTTGGTAACTTGAAATATTAAAAATGATGCATGTTTCCTAGAGTTTGGGAAGTTCAGGCTTACTTGTGCAAGAGGAATTTGAATTCTTAGTTGTAGGTGTTATAGATGTGAAATGGTGACCTAGACAGCTTCCCTAGACCTTAAGAAATGTGTTGATGTGCTTGGAATGGTTTTAAACCTTCTGGTTTGGTGGGCTCAAATCCAACTGCAGCTTTCTTGGGATGAGATATGAACCTGATGAATCTGGTATACATATGTTGTTCAAGGGTTTGGATCACTCATATATGATGTATGTGAGGTGTTCGAACCATTGGCCTGAGTTGAATTGCTCCATATTGCAAAATTCGATTCTCACACCTCGTGAACTTGAAAATTTGGAATGATGAGTGAAATGGTGGAAAACAAGTGTTGTTATGTTTTGGTGTGTTTTGATCAACCATAAATGAACTCTATTTAAAGTAGAGGAAGTTTTTTTTTGCAAGGAATAGTGAATGGGGATTGGATCACCCTATTGTCCAATGGATATGGCTAGGTGTTCAAAGTTTCCTCTAGCCATTGACTTGAATTGAACTTGCATGCCTTGAGTCTTCTGATTATTGGATAAGTCTTGACTCATTTGGACTGATACAAATTGATTCAAGCCACCTCAATGCATCCTTTCAACGCCATATGACAAAATTGGATTTTGGATTTGAACTATTGATTTCCGCACGCCTAAAGGATGAGGATCTTGACTTATAAGGCATTATGTTATGATTCCTCTACTGATGACAGATGCATTGCATCTTTGATACTTGTCCTGTATGGTGACATGGCTTGCATGGTCATCAAAATGACAAAATTGAGTAGTATGCACAATCTGTCTTGGAAAATCAGAATGAAAAATTCCATTTTGCAAGGTTCATAACTTCTTGCTCAAGTTGAATCAGTAGATGTTCTTGTACTCTTTGGAAAGCTTGTATATCATACTTCAAATTTGGTGTTTACATTTGTTCTTGATTCATCTTGGATCATAATGAAAAAATGCCTCCGAAGTTGGACAAAACATGAGGCAAATTTTGCCTAAAAATTTCTAAGTGTCAAAGTTCTAAATCTCATGAAACTTTAACTTTAATGCTTCATATCTCAAAGTCTAGGCATTTTTTGAGGGTACTTGTGTTTTGCAATCTTGTTGTATGTAAGAAGATCTATCATTTAAGCTTTGGATGAGAGAAAATGGTTGCTTCGATCACAAGTTATGGCCTTGAAAAGTTGGGTCAAAATGAAGTTCTGGATTGTTCATGATCCAAATCACATATTAACATCATTCTTGACTTGAAGAAACCATGGTTGACCAAAAACATCAAAAGTCAAACTTGATTTTGGGCACAATTGACTTTTTGTATTAGATGAACTTTGAACTTTATGATTCTCTTATGAAATCAAAGCCTTAGCCTATTTTAACATCAAGGATGGCCTCTAAGGGAGTTTTTGAATATCTTGAATCATTTCCCAAGGTTTGAGATCATCTCTTGGTTAAAAGTCAAAGTTATGGTTGGCTTTTTTTCAAGAACCCTAGTTTGTCGTCCAAACGAATTTGAATCCTTGTATTGCTTATGAATCAAGTTCTTTTAATCAATCCAATCTTTTGAATGGATAGATATGATTTATTTGAGGTCCTTGAAACATATCTTGAGGTCTTGGATCATGTCTTATTTCAAAAGTCTACCTAGGGGTTGAATTTGGTCAAAACCCTAATTCCTGATTTTTGATAGATGCAAAACCCTTAGGTTATTTTGAACTTATGAATGGAATCATGAGGTTCTTTTGAGCTTCTTAAAACATATATTAAAGTATTGACTCATGCCCAGATGAAAATTTCTCTTTGGAAGCCTTGGTCGATTAAAACCCTAATTTGGTGATACTAATGGTCTTAAGGCTTGATTAACTTGGAATGGTGCAATCTTGTGTTAAATTATTGATGGGGAGGATCTCTTGATCCTTCATGGATGTTTGAGAGGCTTGAAAAGTTGAAGATCATGTAAATTATTGATTGATCGCTTGCTTGAATTCTCTGAGAGGGCTCAAAACCCTAATCCTTGGTTAAGGGGAATACTCAACAATCTTTTAGAAGATTGGTGAGGTATGAAAATAAATCCATATTATGGTGATGATTTACACTATGGTTTGAAGTCTTGTGGTAAAAATTTAGGGTATGACACATAACTTATCCCAATGTTTCTTGTTTTTGGTCAATGTGTGTAAGAGAGAAAAATTGACCTCTCTCATGGAGGTGGCTCAGGTTAGTTTCAAGGGGACAGGTATTGGGCAGAGTATTTGTTGTTTTGTGATTAGAACCATGTAGTATGGTGAGAAGAAATAGGATGTGTGTAATGCACAAGTTGGTGGTTTCACCATTTCATGATATTGTTACAAAATTCTTTTGGCATGTCATTGGAAGTAAGCTCGAAATGGAAATGTTTGGGTGTCTCAACATGACAGGTTTTGGACACTTGGATTGAGGTCTTGGATGCTGAAAAGGCTTGTATTATTTTGACATAATTTCTGATCATGGCCTAGGAAAACTTGGTGTAGCACCCCTAAATTTTCCCATCCCTTTTCTTATCTTGGCTTGTGTTTCATATCATTTTGAATTGGAATTAGTGCATATCATTGGTTCTAGACAAGGACTCAAGGTATCTTGTGTAACACTCAAAGGAAGTGATTCATCTTCACAAGATCAATCAAGGGTTCATGCTCAACTTTCTGGAAATATCAATTCATAAGGTTCCCTTATCATTAAAACAAGTCTCACAACCATTTGAGTCAAGAATTCAAGCATTGATTCTCTCCTCCTATTTTGTGGACTATTGGACTAGAGTTTTGGTTCAAAAAGTATTTGCGGCTAGTTCTTTGGGCAAGAAATGATTCTAAGGGCTCAATACACATCTTAAGGGTCCTCTACATAGATTATGTGTCATCACAAGCCATCGCAAGAGCTTCAATCAGTGGAAATGATCCTAGGATTTCATCTGGTCAACAAAAGTCAATTGTGGTTCAATGGGGTCAAAATCTTGGATCTCAAGGTCAACCAAGGGTATGCTATGTGTTTTCAAGTTATTTTTCTAAGTGATTGGTTGAATTAGGGTTTTAGTGAAAATTTTTAAGTTATTTCCTCTTGATTGATTGGAACAAGAAAATTCAGGAGGAAACATAAAATCAAGAGATTGGTTGAATTAGGGTTTTAGTGAAATTTTTTTAAGTGTGGAAAACCCTAAATTCTAGCCATTTTGCAACTTCCATAACTTTCTCATCCTTGATCCAATGGAAGCAAACTTGTTATCAAATTAAAGAGGACATCATGAACTACAAATTTTTGAAAGGAAGCAAGTCCAAGAGATCCATAGTTTGAGAGATATGATGGGTTAAACTCGAGAAAATAGAGATTTTGACATTCCAACACTTAGAATTTTTCTATGGAAATTCAGCTTGAAGTACCTACTTTCAAGCCTATCTTACATGATGATGAAAGCTTCAAATGACTTTTCCTTGAACATGAAAGTTATAGTACATCCCCCAAGCTTTATTTTGAGTACTATAAATTCTCCATTGGATGTGTATAACTCAAGTTATGATCTCTCCAATTTAGGATTTCAAGGTTGTCAAGATTAGACAAGTTCTAGGCAGATTTTTGAGGAAACATTCCAAGGCACTTCTCACCAAGTTCTTGATCTCAAATGATTTTTTCTCCAACATGAAAGTTGAGTAACATTCTTCAAGGTTCCTATCCATTACTAGAACTCATCCATTAAATCAAAACTTTCAAAGTTATGTAGTTTCAAAGTTGAGGTTTCAAGGATGTAAAAAGGCTCATGACTTAGAATTTTTCTTAGTCATATTGGACAGTTTTCAAGACATGATCTTTGGGTCATTTTTTCATAATCGTACAAGGCTTGTTTAATCATTCCATCAACATAGAACATGTTCCTTGCACTCCAAGATTTCTTTGGAATACAAGAACTCAACAATTGAGCCAAAATTCATCAAGTTACATTTGTTCAAAGTTGATCATTTGGTTTTAGTTTTATGGTATATCATGTTGATAATTTTGGCCAAAGTCTTGAACTACTCTTTGCAGAACTTATTTGTTCCCAAACCATGTGCACATCTCTCACTCTTGCATGCCAAACATTACTACAAATGAAGCAACATACCTTGTACCATCATGATCCTTCATGTACAAGTTTTGCCAAATAAAGAAAAATGACAAAACTTCTAAAAAAACCAGCACAACAAGGTAAGGTCTCCATTTTGCCACTACTTGGTACTCTCTTTTTGCTCAGATGCACAAGAACACTACCTCATGTGATGCCCAAACTTGTGCCACACTATTTTTCACTCCATTTTCAAGTTTTAAAAACCAACTCACTAAGCTTGTTTTTACCATAATAAAGTTTCTTTAACCTTGCCATAACCTCAGTATATAATCCAAAAAGCCCTAACCAAGAGGGGCATACCTTATTTTTCAGCAGCCAAACCCTAGAACTCTCTCTTTCTCTCGAAAAACTTCAGCTCTTCAAATCACCTATTCTCTCAAGTCTCCTTCCGTTTTGTGTTTGCATTCCTTATTCTCAAGGTCCAAAGAAGCAGAAGGTGGAGTTTGGTGAGATTTTGAGACAAGAGTCAGAAGCATCAGGTGCTTTACTTTGTAACTTTCTCTTTCCTTTTTCTCTCATGATACACGTCCATTTTCCTTGTTGTTTACATGTTTGAACTTCTGGATGGATATAGGTCATGTTCATATGCTTGTTGCCTTGTTTGGTTGATGTTTTAGTTTGAATGTGTGATTTTTGTGGCGCGATTTCTTCATGATACAATGGATTTTAATTGCTTTTGATGCAATATTTGGATTCTACATGAAAAAACAAGTGGAATGATATAAGATTTTGGAAGTTTTGGTGGTGTTTTGGACTAACTCTAATGGTCATCACCAGAGAAGACGACCAGAGCCATAGCTCCGTTGTCTGGTCATTTGTGTTGAGGTGTTAAGTTTGACCTGGGTCTTTGCTTGCATTGATGCCTATGTGTTGCTATTGTATATTAATGAATGGCCACGCGTGCATTTTTTATTTTTGAAACTTGATTAGTAGGTTGGGCTTAGTCATATTTGCTTTCTGAACCCCCTTGTTTTTGGCCCAACGCGCATGTAAGCTAAGATCATGTTCAATATGTTTTTGATTTCTCACCCCCTTAGCATTATTTCACTTCATATTTTTATTTTATTTTATTTTCTTGTTTTGATTTATTTTAAATACTTAAAATCATCAAAAATATGTTTCTGAATCTTTGACATGTTGACATAATTTTCATATTTTTTATTTTATTTTTCAATTTATTTTCCTATTTTTATTTTGAATTAAAATGTGAAGTGGTTTGACATGTTTACCCTTGGAATAAGGTTTGTGCTTCTGAAGCCTTTTGATCATTTTCTTGATCCAATAATTTTACCATGTTTTGAAACTTGAATGTTGATTGTTTGAGGGTTGTTCTAAGGTCTTGATGTGTTGCTTTTGATAATTTCTAATTGCCTTTTGTAAAGCCTCGAGGCATGCTCGATTCCTATGCCATGCTTACCTTGATGAGTTGTTTTGATGATGCATTTATGTGGTTTTTGTTGAAATCTTTTGCACACTTGTTCTTTATGGATATAACATGAGTTAGAGCCTCTTGTTGGATTTTATTAGGTCCTTTTTCTATTTTTGATTGATGTCTAATTGTGGCTTGGTTTTGGATTGTATATGCATGAGGCTTGACCTAGTTTGAAACCATTTTGTCTACTTGTGTTTAAGTGAAGCTTGAGATGATTTGTTGAGGTGATAATATGATGTCTTAACTTGGTTTTAGATTTGGTTTCACTTTCATTTGATTATTTTTCAATTTATGGTTGAATTTCCAAGTTGATGATGTTTTGGCCTTGCTCCTTTGATATTCTTGACCTAATTCTTTGGGGGTGCTTTCTTGTATGATCTAATGGATGCTTGTGAACTCTTGTGTTCTTTAAAGGACATGCTTGAGTGTTTGATTTTCATGATATGATATCCATTATATTATCATGTCTCATCTCTTTCTTCACTTGATCTTTTGTTTTCTTTGAGTGGGTGATGTGAGTGGTTTCTTGAGTACAATTTGAACATGATCCTTCTTGAGTTTGGTTGATGTCTTGGATATGAATATGATGTGATAAATTTTTGTTTGATTCTGACCTTGATGTTATGGTGTGCATTACTTGATCAACTTTCACCTTGTACCTTGCTTAAATACATGTTTTCATTTGAAGGTGATCATGGTTGATGTTTAACTAGTCTTGATGCAAACGTTGAGCTTGATCTTTGAGACTTCTTTTTGTGATTCATGTGTTAATGATGGATTAATATACATGATTTTGTTTCTTCCCTGACTTGGTTTCATACCCTAATCTCACATGTTTGATCATTTGAAGTGTGTTTTGCATGAGCTAGTTGTTCCAATCTTTGAGTAGGGTTTGATATGTGAACACATTCTTGTTACTTTAACATGATGTGGATGTTTACCTTGGGTGATTGAGATCAATGCTTTCTTCTTTACCGCCTTTTCATTTGAGTTGAACTTCCATGAGTGATTACTTGGTGTTGCTTCTTCTCCTTCATCTCTCATTCTTCTTTCTTTTCTTTCTTTTCTTGAGACTTGGTTAAGTCTTTATTTTGTTTTCATTTGTGATTGATTAGAATGGTGTTTACTTGTGCTTGTTCACATGATCCCTTAGTATTCCTAGTCCCACTTAATTTCTGATTAAGGAGAGAGTATGAGAGACATTAGGCTTTCAATCCTTTGCATGATAACAATTAGGATAGTCCCTTCTTGACCTCAACTATAGTCCCTTCCCGAATTTTTGGCCCTAAGATACCACCCGATGCACATGATATGCAATGATATGAAATGCAAGACAAAGAAACTGTGAGGAAGAGATATCACAGGGGAAAAAACTGGACGCGACACACGGGAAACAAAAGGTCAATGAAGAACAGGCTCAACAGAGCGAGACTCCACGGGGAAAGATTATCAACTGACAATCACAAGGTATTTATAAACATGTTATGAAGAACTTGGTGAGAAAATTTACTTGAAGAACCCATTGTCTAGGTCAAAAGTAGTGATTTCAAGAGATATCAGCCGGAGGAGTCTACTGTCGAGACTTGTATATTATTTTGAGAATACTTTTACCAAAGTGTCTACTATTAAACCTTCTAGGGAATCTACTTTCGAGATTCTGCATTGAAGTCTGCTGGAGATATACTTCCGTTGAAGTCTTCTGGAAATCTTCTACAGAGGCTTGCCAGGAAATGAAAAAGAAATACCTTCTGCCGAGGTCTTCTGGAAATCTTCTGCCAAGACTTTGTTGCACCCCAAAATTTGCTCAACATCTTTTACCTGGTTTACGTTTCATTGCATTATCATTTGCATTGTTCTAGCATTTGCATTGCATAGCATTTATTCTCAAGGCAGGGGATCAAGGCATTCAGGTGGCTCCAGGTGCAAATTTCAGTGCCAGAGGCTAAACAACAAATATCAGAGGCTTCAACACTTGTTTTGCCCAGCGATCGAGTGACCGATTTTATTTTATTTTGCAGGGCATTTTTCATGTGAGAAGCAGCATTCAAGTTATGTACAGTGTTCCCATGGTCAAAGCAATCAAGGAAGGCTTTCAGCAGCTAAACAGAGTTCAGAACGGCAAGAAACAGGCAAAGGGGCAGATTTCCCTCCAAAAGGCGCCAAATTCAAATTTTTGAATGTGTTAATCGGTTAACACATAGGGTTAATCGATTAACCATTAGAAAATCAGTCCAGAATTGAATTTTTAGCAGTGTTAATCGGTTAACCTATATGGTTAATCGATTAACCACAACAGGTTTTGCCTTGCACGTGAATTTTTAAGTCCAACCACTTTTGAGGTCCAATTTTGGTCATTTAAATTGCATTTTCACACTTGGGAAGGATCTAGAACACTATCAAATTTCATTTTCCCTCCAAATGACCAAACCTCATTCCATACCACATTTTCCAAGCCATTTTCCAATCCTTGCTTTGGATCCAAACCAAGAGTGTATATATTTGATTCACTCCAAACCTCACAAGAATAATCCTCATAGTTCACTCTCATTTTCAGAATTGCTATCAATTTTCTCTCAATTCTCTCTCAATTTTCCAATCTCAAAAAACCTCACTCAAAGCTCTTCTTCTTGAGATCATTGATTCTTCATTGGAATCATTGATTTCTAAGAGCTAAACCTCCATTAATTCACTCCAACAATTCCATTTCATCATCCAAGTTTCGTGCACAAGCAGATCTGAATTTTGAAGTATTCTTGGAAGTGATTATTTGGATTATTTTGAGTTGTTCTTGGTGGATCTACATTGCTACTACAAGAATTGGTGTGGAACTTGAAGAATTCTGGTTTTCTTTGCTTAGATCTACTCATCTATAGTTGAATCAACAATTACCGGATCAAGTCTCCGATCCGAAGGTTGGAATTCTGATTAACCGATTAACCCCTGGCATTAATCGATTAACACTGTAACAGAGGGTCTGTTTTGCTATTTTGCTTGCTTGTTCGCGTGCCGGTTCGATCCGAATCATCATAGATCTTTGTGTTGCATTAGGATTGAATTATTTTGAATGTTTGTCACTGTTCTTGGCTGTTTAATCATGATCTTGTGTGCATTTTCCACTCGCATGTTTGCATTTGCATGTTGCTTGTTTTCTCTTCTTCTTTCGTAATTCTTCCCTCTTTTTGTTGATTTTTGTTCTAGTGATTACAATAGAGTTAGGAGGAGATCTTTTGCTAGCTGTTAGTAGACATATTCATGTTCCCCTAGGAATTTTATTATATTTTTACAACTTTGTTTTCTATTTTAGTTGTATTTTGCAAGTGGCTTGTGTTTATGATTTCCTCTCTTGAGTGCTTTGGTTTGTTTGGCTTGGTTGGCTGCCTTGGAGTTTGGTTTGAGTTTGAGTTCTTTTTGTTGGAGCTTATGGATTCATTGAAGATGCTTGAGATTGAGAATTGGAGCTTGGAGTTGAAGGTTTTTTCCTCTTGCGGAGCTTTTTAGGAGCTTAGGAAATTAGGGTTTTAGGAAGTGCCTTAAACCTAGTTTTGCTTGTTTCTTCAAACATGGAGTATATTGCTCATCTCCATTCAATCCAGTGACATAAAGTCCTTTTAAAGAAGTCACATATCTCCTTAGGAGGGATGAATGGAATGCTTTAAGAGTAGAACTTTGAGGATGCCAGTCTCTCACAATGTTGAGTTCTCAGTGACTTCCCTTGGTTGTCATTGAGTTTCTCAGCACTTCAACTTGATCTTGTTGAATGATTCTCCCTTGGAGGTGCTTCTTGAAGGTTGGAAAAGGAAAAGATGAGGTAGCTTGTTGAAGCTAGGGTTTTGTTTGCTTGTTGAAGCTAGGAGCTTGTTGAAGTCAGGAGCTTGTTGAAGCTGGTTACTGGTTGGGGTTTGAGCTTGCTTAAGCTGGGAGCTTGTTGAAGCCCGGTGCTTGTTGATGATTGAAAGTTTATTGAAGCTTGAAGATGGGAGTTATTCATGAAGATGAAGGTTGTTGCTGTCAACTTTTTGCTGGTTAATCATTTGTTGCTGCCAGAGCTGCTGTTTGCTGTAGGAGTTTGGTGCTGCTGCTTGGGCTGCCTCCTCTGCTTTGGGGTTTTGTTTTCTGTATTATTTGTTGGCTTTAGTAGCTTGCCCCCTAGGTTTGAGGTGAATGTTGATTCACTTTGCCTGTTGTTTTCCGAGGTTCGAGGTTGAGTGGGACTCCCTTGCCTCGCTTGTATTGCTGCATTGCATGCATTTTACTGTATTTGCTTGCTTTCTTTTCTGTTTATCCCCTAGGATCTCTGATTTCCTCTGTGCAGGAGGGAATTATGACAGACACTAGGATTCTTATCCATGCATGACAACATTAGGTTAGTTTTATTCCCGTTTCAACCCTAGGTTTTTTTTAGAGCTCCTTTCTCTTCTTATCTCAAAACAATTCAAAAATACAGTAATAAGGTTAATCGATGTCGTACGTTACGAGCCTTAAGCTATTTGAGAAAAGGTTGCTGGAGGGTCACTCTTCAGTAATCTGACCGCTTAGTATGGTACCCTTAGGGTGACATGCAACGTAGTCACTCTCTAATGATAGTCTCTAGTGCGTCAGAGATTGCAAACAAACTAAAAAACACTTCTTTCGTAAAAGATTCAAAACAAACATCAAAGTGTCATTTTTGTCCGCTTGGACTCTTAATCAAGAAAAACCCTTTCATAAGGTAATAAAAAACCAGTCAGACAAGCTTGTGTCCTCCGTAGCCCGAACTACGTTTGCTCTGATCTTTCATGCCGTATGAAAGTACGTAGGCATAGGATGGATATCCTAGCGAGCAACCTTTCCCTCCTTTCCCGTAGGTAGGCGAACTACGTTGACTCTGATTTCTCGTTCCAGACGGGAATACGTAGGCATAAAGTGCGATACTTTGCCGAGTCATTTTCTTTTCTTTTTAACCCAGACCTGTAGAGTAGATAGAATAACATACCCTTAGATATAAAACAAGCGTGGATCCTGTCGAGTACGACGATTGTGAGGGGTGCTAATACCTTCCCCTTGCGTAACCGACTCCCGAATCCAGGATTTGGTTGCGATGACCATTCCTTTCCCTCTTTGCATTAGGTTTACTCTGAGCGTTTCCTTTCCCTCTTGTGGGATAAATAACGCACGATGGTGACTCTTCTGTTTAGCCGGTGTCGATTTTCGCAGTAGCGACAACTGGCGACTCTGCTGGGGACTCCAACGGTTTCCTATACGAGTCAATCCTAGCGCTTGTTTTCCCATCTGGGGTGTTGTATGCATTTACCTTTCTGCCTTTACTTTCAGTATTATATTATGGTTGTTGTGCTGGGAAGAGGGTTAGATTGAGAGATAAGCCGGACCTGGGCTTGAGTTTGTACATAGACTTAGAAGTAGAGAGTAGTGGTTAGCCTGCTTGCTTAGCTCACACCAGCTAGCCGCGAAATCTGTGCTCGGACGAGATTCTCTTTGATGCTTCTTGCCTGGCCCTTAGGGCTCGACAAGTTGTCTGACTCGAGGATTGTCGACTCTGGGGACCTATCAATTGGGATTCAGCTAAGTGAGGCCGCTTCAAGAGATGATGGTGCCACACCTTCTGGGTATCGTATCATCGCTCTTGAAAGTCTGTAACGTTGAACCCGCATAGGATGTCGTACCTCGTCTTCGAGTTAAGTACATACCTGTAAGGGGTAGGTAGGTCTGTTTGCAGGAAACCTTTGACCTCAGAGTACCTGGTTTATCTTTGTCAGTGAGATATGGTTACAGGGTTCTTTTGAGTGGTTGGTTTGGTTTGAAGCGAAGATTTGATGATTCTCAGGCTTCAGTACAAAGCAGCACAGTTCATCAGCATTGCACTTGATCCCCTGTTTGCATATGCATGTGCATTTTCATGTTTGCATTTCATTAATGTGTATTTATGTTGCAGGTGCGATCATTCCCCTCTGATTCTAGTGTATCTTCTAGCCAGACATGGAGTCCATGAAAAGGACAGTTGCTTACCGGTTGCATTCGCCAGATATCAGTGCCTTGTTGGGATTAGTTGCTCTAGCAGATGAGAGAGTGAGGGCTGAGTTCAGAGTATCTTATGGGAGATTGCTTAGTTTGTTGTACAGGCCTTCCGCATTTGAGACGACTGGGGTGTATACTTTGATGTAGTTTTATGAGCCTCAGCTGAGATGCTTCCTGTTCCCCGACTATATTCTGGCACCCACTTTGGAGGAGTATTATGCTATGTTGGAGGTTCCCGTGTTAGACCAGATGCCCTTTATACATGTTGATGCTGAGCCTGAGTTGGTTACACTTGCTGAGATTGTCAGTTTAGACGCTTCGGAGTTTCCTGGAGGATTGGTCAAGCTGAACGGAGCCTATGGTTTTCACCTGTCTGTCCTGGTTGAGAAAGCTACACAGTGCGCGAAGAGTGGATGTTGGGTTGCCTTCAGTGCCATTCTAGTTGTCTGCATATATGGGACTGTCTTGTTTCCTAATGTGCCAGATTTTGTTGACTCAGATGCTTTCTTGATTCTTGCCTTGAAGAATCCAGTTCCTACTCTCTTGGGGGATGTTTATCATTCTATTCACTACAAGAATGAGAAACGTCGTGGCAAAAATGTTTCCTGCTGTCTTCCTCTTTTGTACAGGTGGTTCCAGGGACATCTTCCGAAGACGGGGCCTTTTGTTGATGTTGTTGATACTTTGGATTGGTCTTCCCGGTTGATGGGGCTGTCTGCTGAGAACATCATTTGGTTTGATCGAAACATGCTTGGCACCGATATTATATATAGTTGTAGGGGCTTTCCGAATGTCCCTTTGATTGGACGGAAGGGCTGTATCAACTATAACCCTTCTCTGCTGGTGAGACAGTTTGGTTATGCCTTGAGAGATGCTCCTATTGAGGTTGAGATACAGGAATCTCTGTATCTCACGGGCTCACTAGACGAGGCTGTTTTGATCAAGTTGAGACATGCATGGGCTAACATCCATATGAGAGGGAAAGCTTTGCTTGGTAAGAGCAACATCAAAGCTTATGATCCTTATTTGGCTTGGATCCACGAGAGAGCTAGGATTTCCCTGATGCCATATCCTGTTGTGGAACCTCTGTATCTTCCAGTGATTGAGGCACCTACTTCGGTAGAGATTGAGAAGTATAACAAATTGTTGGCTGAAAATATAGAATTGAAGAAAGCCAATGATGAGTTAGAGAAAGAGATCTTCCAGTTGCGTCATGAGAAGAATGAAGCTACCTTCACTGTCAAGGAACAGATTGAGTTGATTAACAGGTTGGGTTTGGATTTGACTGAAGAGACCAACAAGAAGGAAAAAGTGGGAGTAGCCTTGAACGGTGTTAGCAAGGTGCTTGCTTCTAAGAAGGAACTCTTAAACAAAGCTTATTCCCGACTCGACAAGTGGGAAACATTGTGGAATACCATGCTTACCAAGCGGAAGGAGCGTGAAGATGAGCTGAAGCTGCAGATTGCCACGCTAGAGGCGCAGATTAGAGCCCAGGATGCAAAGATTGCTGAAGAGACATCACTTAGGAGCGCTGTTGAGGTTAGAGTAAGAGACCTTGGCGAGAAGCTGAGAGGTTGTAAATTGAAGGCCGGCTCCAAGAGATGCAGACTCGACGAGTGTTTTGGCGAAGGAACCTACAAGGACGACGCCAAAAAGCTGAGATCCGCTGCTGAGCGACATGCATTACTGATACAAGAGCTAATCTCCAGACTAGGTCATTCGGAGACGTTGAGGATATTGGAAGATGTCAGAGCGCGCCATTTGGCCTGAGTTATCTTTGCTTTGCTTTTGTTATCTGTACTTGTATTTTGACCATCGCCAGGCTTGTTGGCTGAGGTCTCTTCAGTTGTATTCAGTTGTACTCTTGTACTCTGCCTCTTGGCATTTGTTTATGAATGAGGGTTTTCTGATTCCTTGCTTGCTTGAGGGGGACTCCATTGTCGTGATGGCCTTTTCTCTGAAGCTAGAATCGGGGGGGGGGGGGGGAATATAACCTGTAGCATATTTATACGTTTGTATCTGCATCCTCATATTGCATGAACGGTATTTTGGAATATGTATCTTATTTCCTGCATCTTAGGTTTTTCAGGATTGACGACCAGAGAGTCCACCGCTATTCAACCAGAAACAACTGCAAGAAGATAATGGATCAAGTTCAGGTCGAGATGCAGGAAATCCGTGAGAAGCTGACTCTGTTCATGCAAGCCATGGAGAGCATGGCCAAGGGCCAGGAGAACCTCCAGACTTTGGTGCAGCCGTTGCTGACGCGGGCAAACGGAAATGGCAATACGGACCACATTTCTGTTGGAACTCCTCGTCGAGAGGATGAGATACCGGCAGTTGTTACTCCACCTGTCGTAATTGTCAACGAAAACACTGGTACTGGTGCAGGTGCTGGCGCTGGTAATGGCAACACTGGAAATGGTGGTGATGGACATGTTGTTAACAACAAAGGCAACACTGTAGATGCCGATCAAGGATTCGTTGACAATGTTGGCTTTGGAAACAATGGGTATGGCAATGTCAATCAGGACGGGAACTTCGGGTTCAACAATCAAGGCTTCGGTAATGATGGTTACGGCAACAATCAGGGGTATGGCTACGGTAATGGTGGATTCGGTAATGTGAACGGCGCTGGAGCATTTCCTTTCAACAATGGTTGTGGACCTGCTGGGATCAATCAAGGGTTCGGCAACCGAGGACAGGGTCCTATGTTCAATCAACAAGGATTTGGACGTAACATGGGTTACGATGGGTATGGCAATGACTGGAATATGGATCAACAGGAGGACGCTTTTTCAGGAAGAGGTATGGGACCTGAAGGCCCTATTGACCCTATTCAGAGGATCAGAATGCTAGAAGAGCAGATGAAAGGTGTGGTTGATCAGAACTCCGCTGGGTTAGATATGACTACTATGGGGTTGGTACCAGGGCTGAGGGTGCCATTGAAATTCAAGGCTCCAACATTCGACAAATACAAAGGGGATACCTGCCCGAAGGTCCATGTACGTTCTTACTATAGAAGGATGTCTGCGTATTTCAATGATGAAAGGATGCTCATGCATTTCTTTCAAGATAGCTTATCGGGACCATAATTGGAATGGTACATGGGACTGGAGCCCACCCAGATTAGGAGCTGGAAGCAGTTGGCTGATGCTTTCGTTATGCATTACAAATATAATAGTGATTTGGCGCCAAATAGAGTTCAGTTGCAAAGTCTGTCGCAGAAAAGTGGTGAAAGTTTCAAAGAGTACGCGCAGCGGTGGCGCGATATGGCAGCTCGGGTGCACCCTCCTTCGGTCGAAAGGGAGATGAATGACATGTTTGTGGGGACATTTACAGGAATGTACTATGACAAGTTGCTCAATGTTTCGATGGGTAGCTTCTCCGATATGATCCTTATGGGAGAAAGGATCGAAAATGGAATTAAAATTGGGAAGATTCAGGCAGGTGAATCTACTTCAGCTGGGGGTGCGAGAAAAGCGTTCGGCGGAAGATGACAAGGTGATGCAAGCACTGTATTCGGTGGCAGAGGCCGGGGCAGAGGTAGAAATCAGTATAGTCAACCTCAACAAATAGCCAGTGTTACTATTCCAATTCCTCAACAACAGCAGCAGCAGCAACCACAACAACAGTAAAGGCAGAATCAGGGTCAGAGAAGGTTTTAGAATGCAAAGCCGAAGAGGGTATTTGATAAGCCTCCATCGACATATGCAGAGCTTCTTCAAACATTGTTGGGGTTGAATTTGGTTGAGAAAAGAACTTTGGAACTGCCTATAGGACCGGTACTTCCTTATGGGTATGACGCTAATAAGCACTGCGAATTCCATTCCGGGGCGCCCGAACATGATGTGGAATCTTGTCATGCTTTCAAGCATAAAGTTCAAGACTTGTTGGACAGTAAAGCCATCAATTTTGGTCAAACTGGGCCTAATATTGTACAACAGCCTATGCCTAATCATGGGGCAAATGCTATCTTGACAGAAGAAAATTTGAACTTGGTGATGGATGTTAACGAATTGAAGACACCATTGAGTGAAGTGAAAAGCAGGTTGCTCAGAGGGGGGGGGGGGGTATTCCCTGGTTGTGATGAATACTGTTTAGAGTGTTGGACGCAGCCTGAGGGTTGTACTGATTTGAAGCAGGGCATTCAGGCCATGATCGACGACGGAACCATGCAATTTGATCGAACTGCGGTTGAGAAGCCTGTGGAGGCATTATGTGATAAGCAGAATGATATTGCAACGGTGACGATCCCGAGAAAGACTATAACGATAACGGCGCCCGCTCAGCGGCCAACTATTACAATCACCAAAGCAGGGCCTGTTCCCTTTGAGAGTACGAAAGCGGTCCCGTGGACATACGGCTTAGAAGCATATTGCAACAGGGAAAAGATTGTGGTGAATAACCAGCCAGCTGGGGCTGTTGATAATGTCGTTGGAACGGGGGGCATGACCCGTAGCGGAAGGATCTTTTCCTCACCTGAAATAGAAGCAGAGAGATTGGCCAAAGGCAAAGCCAAAGTCAATGAAAGCGGGCCTTCTCAGTCGAAAGAAAAGGATACGTCGCTCAAGGACGTAGACGAGTTCATGAGACTGATTCGGAAAAGCGACTACAAAATTGTTGAACATCTACAGCAGACGCCATCGAAGATTTCTATCTTGTCGTTGTTGTTATGTTCCGAGGCCCACCGGAGCGCCTTGCTGAAGATTCTGGATACGTCATTCGTACCCCAAGAAGTTTCTGTAAATCAGTTAGAGGGGGTAATGGCACATGTCAATGCTGGACATAGCCTGGGTTTCACAGATTTTGACCTAACACCCAGGGGTCGAGAGCACAACATGGCCTTGCATATATCGGTGGAATGTCGGGGCATCGTACTGTCGCGTGTATTGGTGGATACTGGATCTTCGTTGAACGTATTGCCAAAGAAAGCCATGATGAAATTGGACATACGGGGAATTATTTGCACGCCTAGCGATTTGGTTGTGAGGGCGTTTGACGGGACGAAAAGATCGGTGTTTGGGTCAATAACATTACCGCTTCAGGTGGGGCCGGAAATTTTCGATACCGAATTCTACATCATGGATATCCACCCAGCTTATAGCTGCCTTCTTGGGCGACCATGGATCCACGCTGCAGGGGCCGTGACGTCCACACTGCACCAGAAGTTGAAGTATATGGTGGGTGATAGTGTTGTTACCGTTTGCGGGGAGGAGGATATTTTGGTCAGTCACCTGTCATCATTCAGATATGTGGAGGTCGACAGAGAAATACACGAGACACCTTGTCAAGCCTTCGAAGGGTTGCGGATTAAAGACAAAGCTCAGGGTCCCAGCAAAATATCAAATGTGGTAGTGTCATCTTACAAAGAGGCTCAGGCTTTAGTGCAGACTGGTGAGACTAAAGGCTGGGGGCAGGTACTGGAGATTCCCGTGAAGAATGACAAGTTTGGGCTAGGGTACCAACCGACATCGTCAGCATCATCTTCAGGAGCGCCCAGGTTCAAGGGACCGGTCACGATTACGCCAAGCGGGGTGTGCTTTGAGACTATCAATGCTATTTCCGATGCTGAGGACGGGGATAGCGACTGCGATATGGACACGTGGATCAAGCCAAGCATGCCAGGACAAAGTCTCTGCAACTGGTTCATCCGGGAAACTGTCCCAGTGACTCTTAAACAATAATGATTTATTTTGTCAATTGTTGAATAATCCTATGTCCTACCCGGGGCATAGTGATTTTACCTTAGGACTACTTGATTATGTGTATTGCACTGTTTTAATCATGAAATAAAGGCGTTTTTCATATTCAAATATTGTGATCCCTGTCTTTCTTGTTTTTTTCTTTAACAATAAATGGCGACGTGGTTATTTGCTTTGTTTGCGTGTTGAAGCATTTAACCATTTCCTTTGCAGGACTAATATTTCAGATGACATCTTCTACGAACCACCAATGACTCGTTTCGACTTCGAGCACCCGGTATTCCAAGCAAAGGAAGAGACTGTTGAGGGTAGCGACTTGCTAGAGGAGCTGACTCGTTTGTTGAAACAGGAAGAGAGAATCATTCTGCCTCATCAGGAGGAAATTGAGATTATCAACTTGGGGTCGGAAGAAGTTGTGAGAAATATCCGTATAGGGGCTGTGCTGCAGAGCAACATCAAGCAAAGGCTGATTGAGATACTGCGAGAGTATAGTGATATATTTGCTTGGTCGTACGAGGATATGCCTGGGTTGGATACGGACATGGTTGTGCACCGTCTGCCGCTGCGAGAGGAATGTCCGCCTGTTAAGAAGAAACTCAGAAGAACCAGACCAGACATGGCGGTGAAAATCAAAGAGGAGGTGCAAAAACAGTGGGATGCTGGTTTCCTAGCCGTTACAACTTATCCGTCATGGGTCGCTAATATAGTACCAGTGCCGAAGAAAGATGGCAAAGTGAGAATGTGTGTAGACTACCGTCATCTAAATAGGGCGAGCCCGAAAGACGACTTTCCACTTCCTCACATTGATGTGCTGGTTGATAACACTGCTCAGTTCTCCGTATTCTCCTTCATGGACGGCTTCTCAGGCTATAATCAGATCAAAATGGCACCGGAAGACATGGAGAAGACTACCTTCATTACTCCCTGGGGAACATTTTGCTACAAAGTGATGCCCTTCGGACTGAAGAACGCTGGGGCAACATATCAACGTGCTATGGCGACTCTCTTTCATGACATGATGCACAAAGAGATCGAGGTTTATGTTGATGATATGATTGCCAAATCCCAGACGGAGGAAGAACATTTGGTTAATCTGCTGAAACTGTTCAAAAGACTTAGGAAGTTCAGGTTGAGACTGAACCCTAACAAGTGCACCTTTGGGGTGAGATCGGGTAAACTGCTGGGGTTTATTGTTAGCGAAAAGGGAATAGAGGTTGATCCTGCTAAGATAAAAGCAATACAAGAAATGCTGACGCCTAAAATAGAAAAAGAAGTGCGTGGGTTTTTAGGGAGGTTGAACTACATCGCTCGGTTCATATCTCACCTAACTGCGACATGCGAGCCGTTATTCAAGTTGTTAAAAAAGGATCAGGTGTTGACCTGGAATGAAAATTGTCAAAAGGCGTTCGACAAGATAAAAGAATACTTGCAGGAACCTCCTGTTTTGATACCCCCAGTGGTCGGAAGACCTTTGATTATGTATTTGACGGTTCTTGAGGAAAGTATGGGTTGTGTTCTCGGTCAACACGACGAGATCGGACGTACAGAGCATGCGATCTACTATTTGAGTAAGAAGTTCACAGACTGTGAGTCCAGATACTCAATGCTCGAGAAAATATGTTGCGCGCTAGCCTGGGCCGCCAAACGTTTGAGGCAATACATGCTGAATCATACAACCATGCTAATTTCAAAGATGGATCCAATCAAATATGTGTTTGAGAAGCAAGCACTCTCCGGGAGAATTTCCCGATGGCAGATGGTGTTAAAAGAATACGATATCCAATATGTCTCGCAAAAGGCTATTAAAGGTAGCGTACTGTCAGAGTACCTTGCAGAGCAGCCGGTTGAGGACTACCAATCGATGAGGTTTGATTTTCCTGACGAGGATATCATATACCTGAAAATGAAGGATTGTGAAGAACCGTTGCCGGACGAAGGACCAGAGTTGGGTTCCAAATGGCAGTTGATATTTGACGGAGCTGTGAATTTCTATGGTAGCGGAATAGGTGCAATAATCACCACTCCTCAGGGGTCGCACATCCCCTTTACTGCCCGATTGACTTTTCCTGTTACCAATAATGAGGCTGAATATGAGGCTTGCATCATAGGTCTGGAAGAAGCCATTGAATTGCGAATCAAGCATCTGGATGTATACGGAGACTCAACTCTAGTGATGAATCAGATTAAAGGAGAATGGGAGACACGTCAGCCCAATTTGATATCATATATGAATTATGCAAGGAAATTGTTGCCTTTCTTTGATAAGGTGGAATTGCATCACATGCCAAGAGCAGAAAATCAAATGGCTGACGCCTTGGCGACATTGTCTTTAATGTATAAAGTTAACTTTTGGAACGAGGCTCCCCGGATTGTTATCTCTCGGCTCGATAGGCCTGCATTTATATTTGCCATTGACGAGGCTCCCGATGGTAAACCCTGGTACTTCGACATCCAGAATTTCCTGAAGAACAAGGAGTATCCGGCTGGGGCATCTAGTCGAGATCAGAAGACCCTCAGGAGATTGGCTGGCAATTTCTATCTGAATCCGGACGGTGTCCTGTACAGAAGAAACCACAACTTGGTGTTGCTACGCTGTGTAGATGAGAAAGAGGCGAAGTTGCTCATGGAAGAGATACATGAGGGTACATTTGGTACGCATGCTGGCGGGCATGCTATGACAAGAAAACTGCTGCGGGCAGGTTATTATTGGCTAACTATGGAAACAGACTGTTTCAAGTTTGCAAAAAAGTGTCATAAATGCCAAATTTATGCGGACAAGATCCATGTGCCTCCAAGTCCTCTGAATGTGATGTCATCGCCGTGGCCTTTCTCGATGTGGGGGATTGATATGATTGGCAAGATTGAGCCTACGCCATCAAACGGACACCGGTTCATTTTGGTGGCAATTGATTACTTCACCAAGTGGGTGGAAGCAGCATCATATGCCAATGTGACCAAACAAGTGGTAGCCAGATTTATCAAACGAGATATTATCTGCAGATATGGAATCTCTGAGCAGATTATCACCGACAACGGTTCAAATTTGAATAATAAAATGATGGAAGAACGTGTCAGAATTTTAAGATTGAGCATCACAACTCTTCTCCTTACCGGCCCAAGATGAATGGCGCTGTTGAGGCGGCCAATAAGAACATAAAGAAGATTGTCCAGAAGATGGTTGTGACGTATAAGGACTGGCACGAGATGCTACCTTTCGCTTTGCACGGTTATCGTACGACGGTACGCACATCAACCGGGGCAACCCCTTTCTCATTGGTATACGGGATGGAGGCAGTGTTACCGTTGAAGGTCGAGATTCCGTCCCTGAGGGTTTTACGCGATGTCCAACTCGACGAGGCAGAATGGGTTAAAGATAGACTGAATCAGCTCAGTTTAATGGATGAGAAGAGAATGGCTTCTTTAGCATACGGTCGGTTATATCAGAGCCGGATGAAGAAAGCTTACGACAAGAAGGTGTGCCCTCGAAGCTTTCAGACGGGCGATCTTGTTTTGAAAAAGATTCTCCCACCACAAACAGATCACATGGGCAAGTGGACTCCCAATTACGAAGGTCCCTACGTTGTCAGAAAAGTCTTCTCTGGAGGAGCCTTGTTACTATCCACCATGGATGGTGAAGACTTTACGTCTCCTGTGAATTCGGACGCAGTTAAAAAATACTTTGCTTGAAAGTGACCCGCTGGATAGTAAAAAGAGAGTCCAGGAAAAAATGGGGCATCCTGGCGAACCATAAAAAATGAATAAAAGGTTCGGGCAAAAGTTAGGGATAAAATTGAAAAGATGCACACCCGCGAAGTCGAAAACCTGAAAAGGGCGACTTCGGAAAAAAAGGGTATCCCGGTGAATTGAAAACCCGCAAAGGGCGGTTCACGCAAAAGTTAGGGATTGAAAAAGCAAATGACTGTGATCTGGATTTGATACAGCATTACTTAGTGGTTTGGGAGTACCTGGGGGGCCGTCTGTCCAAGAACAATCTCTTCCGAAGATCGAGTACCGGGAAAGCGCAGAGCCAGAAGAGTCATAGGAGGATCAGCCCATGGTGTTTGTCTGTACCACGTTGCCGACATGTGTACAAATATTGTTTTGTATTTTATTTATGCTTCTTGTGCATATATGTATGTATGTGTGTGCGTAACTTCCTCTTTTCAGGAGTTGCATCCAGTGTACAAAACTTCGCCTATTCAGAGGCCCATTATCAATAAAACATGTTATTCAGTACTTGATGCTTGTTCTTTACTGTTTTGTTTGTGAAAGACACCGATGTTTTTGATAAACTTGCACTTACATAATCTTGTTGGCCCTCGCCAATAATTGCTAAAACTTTGAATTGACTGAAGTAAGGCCACAGACGCTAACCCGGATAGATCTTGTTGTATAGGCTTGTTTTGTCTCGTTTGTGTTTGCAGGGTTCTTACCTTTGGAGCAAACGGTCAGGAATTGTATTCCCCAGCCAAGATCGCTTGACATAAGACCTGACTCCAGTTGATGTCATTCCTTAGCTAGCCGCAGCTTATCCCCCGAGATTTGAAATGACGTTTATCCCTTCCCGAAAGAGGGAATTATTCTCCCCAGGAGAGTGTCCTCATGGAAAGCCGTCCATAGGATTAATCTCAGCAAGTCAAAATCAACGTCCCCTGCAGAGGTTGCGCTCCTCAGCAAATCGAAGATGTGCACGTTCAATCTCCAGCATGGGAGATTCCCACAATAGTTAACCAGGTTGTTGGTTCGAAAGGTTTATATCCGTGAAGGAGGGTGTTCTTGCTCCCCACAGGTCGTCATGCCATTGACAGGATGTTGATCCTCGGCAGAGTCCGAGGCTTTGAATGTGTAAATTGTGCCCAGACAGTGTACTCTTCCTAGAAGTGTCGTTTCTTTCCCCAGCTGAGTTGGTTCACCAGCAGGGTGGTTTGTTCTTTCCTCCCGGTAAAAATTGGTGTTTAATCTCTCCCCGGCAGAGATGGTTGTGTTTCTGGCGTTTATTTCGCCAGGATATTTTGTGATACTTGTTCTCCCCAGCGGAGTTGGCTTTATCCTCAGCATTCATGTTGTTGAGACATCATTATCAGAATGGCCCCGGCAACTTGAGCCTGCATTTGCATTTGCATATATCGTCATATTTGCATCTACTCAAACGCGTAGCATTTCCATGCCGTACGCAGCATTACGCCATTTTCAAACATACGCATTTTGAAACATAAATCAGGTTGGTTAACCTTTGTGCTGGCAGGTGTGTTTTCTCAGCAGGAGTATGGAGTTCTAGCTCAGATCTATTAACAGGTATTCGAGGTCTCGTCGTGAGACGTGTGATGATACGGTTCATCTTACTATTTTCTCCCCACAGGGTTACTTGGTTAAGTTTCTCTTTGCCTCCGAGCAGAGTTGTTTGCTTAAATTTCTCTTGTTTTCCCGCCAGAGTTGCTTGTTGACGTTTTCTTATCCGGCCAGCAGATTACTTTCTTCTAATTTGTTTACATCAGCATCAAAGGGTTTCATGAATCAAATTTCAGAAGCTGCCGCCGGTTATCGAAACGGGCGTCCGACAATTTGGTTTCCAGATATCCCCCGTGGAGTCCTCCTCAAAGTCGCTGTCACGTCAGTGCTAAAAGGTTTGTGGGTTGGGACCAATGGAGTTAGCTATTGCAGGGATAAGCAGAGAAACTGTATTTAGAGTATCTTCCCGTATGAACAAATGGATGTATTTTCTTACTGGTTGACAAGAGTATTTCCCCGGAGATCATCAAAATCTTATTGCCTATGTTGATAGGAGTTCCTCGTGTTGACGAGATATGAGTCCTGACGTGGACAATTTATTTCTGTATTGACGGGATTTCTTCGTGCTAGTGAAGTGGGAGTCCTAACGTGGACAGTTTAGTCCTAACGTGGACAATGTATTCCTAACGTGGACAGTTTAGCCCTAACGTGGACAATGTATTCCTAACGTGGACCGTTTTTCCTAACATGGACAGTTTATTCCTAATGTGGATAGTTTATTCCTGACATGGAAAATTTATTCCTATGTTGATAGGATCCCCTCGTGCTGACAAAATGCAGACGAGTCATCCCCAACGAAGTCGCCGGGATTTTTCCGTGTTGACGGCAGGTGGAGTCCTGACGTGGACAAGTTTATGATGGGATTTCTTCGTGTTGATGGAACTGGCATCCTAACATGGACAAAGTTCTATTCTTGTGTTGTTGATATTTTTTCGGTCGACGAAATGTGCGTCCTGACGTGGACAGATTTGTACTTATTCGTGATTTGACGAAATTTGGGTCCAGATGTGGGCAAGGTTACTCTTGTGACGACATGATCTCTATTCGTGTTGACGAATTTGTTTCTCTGATTGTATTGACAAGGTTAGTACAGTTGTGGACGGAGGTGTTTTGCAAAATCGTTCAGTACCTGTGGCGTTACATAGGTGGTTGAAGTTGAAATCAGAATTATTATCAGACGTTAGATCAGTTGTTGTCGTAACAACCAGACTCAGATAGGGGATGTCGTTCCCCAAGCAGTTATGCAGTTTATTTTTGCGGTTGGCAAATTTCCAGGTTTCTTGGTATTCAACCGTCTCGTACCTCGATTGTTTGAAGGTCGTTCGCTCTTCACCCAGTCGGGTCCAAGCCGTTTGAATAGGGGCAGCTGTTGCACCCCAAAATTTGCTCAACATTTTTTACCTGGTTTACGTTTCATTGCATTATCATTTACATTGTTCTAGCATTTGCATTGCATAGAATTTATTCTCGAGGCAGGGGATCAAGGCATTCAGGTGGCTTCAGGTGCAAATTTCAGTGCCAGAGGCTAAACAACAAATATCAGAGGCTTCAACACTTGTTTTGCCCAGCGATCGAGCGACCGATTTTATTTTATTTTGCAGGGAATTTTTCATGTCAGAAGCAGCATTCAGGTTATGTACAGTGTTCCCATGGTCAAAGCAATCAAGGAAGGCTTTCAGCAGCTAAACAGAGTTCAGAACGGCAGGAAACAGGCAAAGGGACAGATTTCCCTCCAAAAGGCGCCAAATTCAAATTTTTAAATGTGTTAATCGGTTAACACATAGGGTTTCCAGAATTGAATTTTTAGTAGTGTTAATCGGTTAACCTATATGGTTAATCGATTAACCACAGCAGGTTTTTCCTTGCACGTGAATTTTCAAGTCCAGCCACTTTTGGGGTCCAATTTTGGTCATTTAAATTGCATTTTCACACTTGGGAAGGATCTAGAACACTATCAAATTTCATTTTCCATCCAAATGCCCAAACCTCATTCCATACCACATTTTCCAAGCCATTTTCCAATCCTTGCTTTGGATCCAAACCAAGAGTGTATATATTTGATTCACTCCAAACCTCACAAGAATAATCCTCATAATTCACTCTCATTTTCAGAATTGCTATCAATTTTCTCTCAATTCTCTCTCAATTTTCCAATCTCAAAAAACCTCACTCAAAGATCTTCTTCTTGAGATCATTGATTCTTCATTGGAATCATTGATTTCTAAGAGCTAAACCTCAATTAATTCACTCCATCAATTCCATTTCATCATCCAATTTTCGTGCACAAGCAGATCTGAAATTTGAAGTGTTCTTGGAAGTGATTATTTGGATTATTTTGAGTTGTTCTTGGTGGATCTACATTGCTACTACAAGAATTGGTGTGGATCTTGAAGAATTCTGGTTTTCTTTGCTTAGATCTACTCATCTATAGTTGAATCAACAATTACCGGATCAAGTCTCCGATCCGAAGGTTGGAATTTTGATCCGATTTTGTTTTCGAACTTATTTGCACAATTTGCAAGTGGATCTTTGCATTTGATTGAATATGTTGATTTTGATCCATGATCTTGTTGTGTTATTGTGTTTACATGTTGTTTAAATCAATGTTTGCTGGTTTAAATTCGTGCATGATCAATCACATGATAATTGGAGTGTTTGCTTAAGTGATAAGCTGCTGAAAAGTGATTCTGAACTGCTGTTTTTCACCTCTGGAACAGTGTTAATCGATTAACCTATATGGTTAATCGATTAACCAACTCAAATATTCAAATTTTCAAGCGTTTTTCAATGGTTAACCGATTAACCCCTGGCGTTAATCGATTAACACTGTAACAGAGGGTCTGTTTTGCTGTTTTGCTTGCTTGTTCGCGTGCCGGTTCGATCCGAATCATCATAAATATTTGTGTTGCATTAGGATTGAATTATTTTGGATGTTTGTCACTGTTCTTGGCTGTTTAATCATGATCTTGTGTGCATTTTCCACTCGCATGTTTGCATTTGCATGTTGCTTGTTTTCTCTTCTTCTTTCATAATTCTTCCCTCTTTTTGTTGATTTTTGTTCTAGTGATTAGAATAGAGTTAGGAGGAGATCTTTTGCTGGCTGTTAGTAGACATATTCATGTTCCCCTAGGAATTTTATTAGATTTTTACAACTTTGTTTTACTGTTTTAGTTGTCTTTTGCAAGTGGTTTGTGTTTATGATTTCCTCTCTTGAGTGCTTTGGTTTGTTTGGCTTGGTTGGCTGCCTTGGAGTTTGGTTTGAGTTTGAGTTCTTTTTGTTGGAGCTTATGGATTCATTGAAGATGCTTGAGATTGAGAATTGGAGATTGGAGTTGAAGGTTTTTTCCTCTTTTGGAGCTTTTTAGGAGCTTAGGAAATTAGGGTTTTAGGAAGTGCCTTAAACCTAGTTTTGCTTGTTTCTTCAAACATGGAGTATATTGCTCATCTCCATTCAATCCAATGACATAAAGTCCTTTTAAAGAAGTCACATCTCTCCTTAGGAGGGATGAATGGCATGCTTTAAGAGTAGAACTTTGAGGATGCCAGTCTCTCACAATGTTGAGTTCTCAGTGACTTCCCTTGGTTGTCATTGAGTTTCTCAGCACTTCAACTTGATCTTGTTGAACGATTCTCCCTTGGAGGTGCTTGTTGAAGCTTGGAAAAGGAAAAGATGAGGTAGCTTGTTAAAGCTAGGAGCTTGTTGAAGTCAGGAGCTTGATGAAGCTGGTTACTGGTTGGGGTTTGAGCTTGCTTAGGTTGGGAGCTTGTTGAAGCCCGGTGCTTGTTGAAGATTGAAAGTTTATTGAAGCTTGAAGATGGGATTTATTCATGAAGATGAAGGTTGTTACTGTCAACTTTTTGCTGGTTAATCATTTGTTGCTGCTAGAGCTGCTGTTTGCTGTAGGAGTTTGGTGCTGCTGCTTGGGCTACCTCCTCTGCTTTGGGATTTTGTTTTCTGTATTGTTTGTTGGCTTGTGTAGCTTTCCCCCTAGGTTTGAGGTGAATGTTGATTCACTTTGCCTATTGTTTTCCGAGGTTCGAGGTTGAGTGGCACTCTCTTGCCTCGCTTGTATTGCTGCATTGCATGCATTTTACTGTATTTGCTTGCTTTCTTTTCTGTTTATCCCCTAGGATCTCTGATTTCCTCTGTGCAGGAGGGAATTATGACAGACATTAGGATTCTTATCCATGCATGACAACATTAGGTTAGTTTTATTCCCCTTTCAACCCTAGGTTTTTTTTAGAGCTCCTTTATCTTCTTATCTCAAAACAATTCAAAAATACAGTAATAAGGTTAATCGATGTCGTACGTTACGAGCCTTAAGCTATTTGAGAAAAGGTTGCTGGAGGGTCACTCTTCAGTAATCTGACCGTTTAGTATGGTACCCTTAGGGTGACATGCGACGTAGTCACTCTCTAATCATAGTCTCTAGTGCGTCAGAGATTGCAAACAAACTAAAAAACACTTCTTTCGTAAAAGATTCAAAACAAACATCAAAGTGTCATTTTTGTCCGCTTGGACTCTTAATCAAGAAAAACCCTTTCATAAGGTAATAAAAAACCAGTCAGACAAGCTTGTGTCCTCCGTAGCCCGAACTACGTTTGCTCCGATCTTTCATGCCGTATGAAAGTACGTAGGCATAGGATGCGATATCCTAGCGAGCAACCTTTCCCTCCTTTCCCGTAGGTAGGCGAACTACGTTGACTCTGATTTCTCGTTCCAGACGGGAATACGTAGGCATAAAGTGCGATACTTTGCCGAGTCATTTTCTTTTCTTTTTAACCTAGACATGTAGAGTAGATAGAATAACATACCCTTAGATAGAAAACAAGCGTGGATCCCGTCGAGTACAACGGACGTGAGGGGTGCTAATACCTTCCCCTTGCGTAACCGACTCCTGAATCCAGGATTTGGTTGCGATAACCATTCCTTTCCCTCTTTGCGTTAGGTTTACTCTGAGCGTTTCCTTTCCCTCTTGTGGGATAAATAGCGCACGGTGGCGACTCTTCTGTTTAGCCGGCGCCGATTTCCGCAGTAGCGACAGACTTGCCAGGAAAAGAGATGCCTTTGAATAAATTTTTCAAAAGGATAATAAACCTCTTCAGGCTTCAAGGTTGTATGCCAAGAATGGGTCTCAGTTTCTTCTTTTACTTCGAAAAGGGTAAAGTAAATCTCCCCATGCTTCAAGGTTGTATGCCATGAACGGGTCTTAGTTTCTTCCTGGAATAATGAATACTTATGAGAGTATCTTCACAGAGGATTGAAATTTCACTGGAGATATACGACTTCAACGGGAACCCATAACTTACTGGAAATTAGGAAGCATCATTGGGGAGCTTCAAAAGAAATGCAGGTCGGTTGACTTGCAAAATATGCTTTCTCAAATAAAGAGAAAGATCAACTGAGATGATATTCATCAAACTTATCGGGAGAGATGCCGTTTGATGGAGTTAGACTTATGTAATGGACTCACTGGGGAATAAATCCCTGAGGAGTATCTTTGCTGTAGCTGTAAAATGTGTGAAACCTTTGTAGTGAAAATTCTCAAATAAAGAGAAATATTTGTAAAGTCGTTAACAAAACTTCTCCGACGGATTTCCGAAAAAGTGCCATTTGATGAGTTGATAATCTTGGTAAGTTCACTGGGGATGGATAAACTATCTTGAGGAGACTTCCATTTGTAATCAAAATAGAAAACCTGAAGATATCCAAAAATTGTGATTGTCAGGGACCAAAGTTCAATTCAGGAAGTAACTAAAGAGAAACAGTCAAGAAAGACTCGATCCAACGAGGAATGAACTTAATTGGGGGTTTTAACTAAAGCAACGAGGATCGAACCCTATGGGGAATTAGAAATAATGTGATCTTTCTGCTTAGGACCGACGACTCTACTTGGAAGGAAAAGACGAACCCAGTCACTTGGGAGATAAACACACCCAAAGTGAAAGAACAAGAAAAGCCAAAATGCACATGCCATGCTACCTATCTATATGTTATGCGTATGCTTATGCTGACAAAACAAACGAACATAGGCAACCGGAGATGAAATAAACATCTCGAACCAAACATCCGACCAATCCTCAAAGATAGAAGTAGTATTGTGGATAGATGGAGAACTGAATATGGGATCACAGTCCTGCTTCGAGGCTTCAAAATTTCTCTAACGAATAGTATAATCCACCTGGAGTATAACATATTGATGTAATTTGAAGGATTGTCAAGATAAATCTGGGTTATCCTGTTTGAAGATGAGAAAAAAACTACTAGGAGCGGATCAAACTCATATTTGAAGAAACTTGAAAAACAAATATCTGCTTCACTGGAGAGATTCATACTGGAGTTGTAGACAGAGATACCCGAGCTGAGGTCTCACAGGAAATAAAATAAATATCCACTTCAATGGGGAAACCTGGGTCAACATAGCTGTTGAATATGTCAGAGTCGAAATCTCATGGGGATGAAATAAACATCCATTTCACTGGAAAAGATCGGCGTTGCAAGAGATCCACTGAGGATTAGAATGACATCCATTGCACTAGGAAGGTGAAGTTAAGAAGGTTCGCTGAGGATAAAAAATATTATCCACTTTACTAGGGAAGTGAAGTCAAGAAAATCACTGGAGAGTTCTTGCATTAAGCATGCCGTAACTACCTGAAGTAAAAATTACCGGGGACATGAATGAAGGATGTTGTGAGATTGATGAAATTCTGTATTGACGAACTGCGTAATAGTCACCATTTTGAATAATAAGTGTTGTGAATGGGTAAAATAATTTTCGATTCTCAAATGCCCCAGGGTACGTGCTTTATGAGAAGAATTCATTCCAAAAGCATTTTACAGAAAACTTGGCATCCAAATGCCCCACTGTTTTCAAACTCTTAGAGAGATTTGTTGAATCTCGACTTAACTTCCCCTAATTGAAGGTATTATGTATAACTGAGTCTTCGAAAATAGCTCTTTGGGTGTGGTCATACATGTAAAGAACAAAACACTTGGAAAATAACTTGCCCCCGGCCAGCAGACTCTTCAAGTTTTAACAGACTGAACTTGTCGCTGATGCAAACTGTAATACCCCAAATTTTACCCTCATATTTAGTCGGTCATTTCGCATATCATATCATCTGTGCATTTGCTAACCACTAACAAGTCATGGAGGTATTTGTTTTGCAGGATTGGATCCAAGGGTATTTTGGTCATTTTACGTGAATTCTGCTAATTCCTTGAAGACGGGCTGTTATTAAGTCCCGAGGCATTTGATACACTGTTTCTGAGGCATTTATTTATCACCGGGTTTGATTATATCAAGGCGCCAATTCGATGCGTTCGGTATTGAAATTTGTCGAGCACAACTGGATTTAAGACCTAGTTTATCGCTCGTGGTTTATTCCCAGAGTACTCCCGACGCTGTTAATAAGGCACAGTTTTAATAGGGTATTATTGGATTGTTGCTCACAGTCTTTGGTCGGTGGAATTCAATTACGGGCAAGGTTATCATTGATATTAAATCTGTGGTGATTACAGCGTGCATCCGTGTTTGGTTATAAAATGGTTGGTTAACATTTAAGTTGGAATACAATAGGAATTTAATCAGGTGGTGAGATTATGACTACAAATGAGACACGTGCATGAACAAGAATATCATTCGCGAATAGTTATGATTTACGACTAGAGTAATGAATTTAAATATTTGTGGATTTATTCACAAATGTTTGCAATTTATAACTAGAAGTAAACATAAACAATTTCAAAGTTGAATGATCATGGAAACTTTTGGGAATTTTCATTTCATAAAGAATGTCATGGTACAATAGGAGTTGAATCACTTTACATTCTGGGTTGCTGTAAGATTAAAATACAAATGGTACATCTATCCTAAAATCCTAAATCCTAAAGACTTCTAAGTGTCCTTCGCGGTGTCCCTTGAGCTTCTCCACGAATCCCCGACTCACCTGCATATCAAAAACAGAACACAAACAGAATAGAAAAGAAAGGGTTAGAAATTGTTTTCGACACTCTCAGAACAGTGTCATCATCGAGTGCCGGGAGTGGCACAACCGAAGCTGCGTCTTACCCCCGTTACCAATCCGCGCCGGTGGCGTTAGATCAGGTAACACCTGTTCTTATCATTACGGGACATCCGAGAGATAGAAGTGATAAAAGAAGCGGGACTGATTTGTTTTGCCGCGATTGGATTTCCAAACTGATATGAGAGTAAGGCAACATAGTCAATCTGGATTCAGACCCGGATGCCGGCAGGTCTAAATCACTCTGTGCTCTAAGTTTTTTCCAACACCTGAAATTCCACAACTGCATCAGTACAAGTTGATGACAGAAACTCAGAAACAAGATAATTCATAAGCTGCCATAAGTAAATGGAAATTCAAACTTAAATGCAAACCCAAAACTGCATCAAACTGCATTAATTCTGAGTTCAGGAAAACAGAACACAAGCAGAACGGAAAATATGAAAAACAACTCATAAACGGAACCAAGGTTGAAAGGAGGGACTAATGAGTTGTAAGTATCAACTTCAATCCATGCGCAAGGGCACGAAAACATCCAACAAATCTGTCACACAAAGTTTAGTTCCTACTGACAGAAAGGTATCCAACAAGATCAAAAGAAAAGCAATCACATCAGTTCAGAATGCAAACAGCACAAAACCATAGCAGTAAAAACAGTTCGACCTGGAAAAGAGGATAACAAGTGCAAACAGCAAAACTAGTTCATATCAGTCACCATAATCCCTGGGTCGCGTAGGAAAATCGAGGCACAGAAGATCAGGGCATCAATAATCGATAGCAGCCCAGAACTCGTGTTCTGAACCCAACCAAGCATCGAAACCAACCAATTATCAAAGGCAACAACAGTGTCATAGGCTCAGAATGTCATCATCATCGCCGTATACCATCCTCGGCGACACCAATCCGACCGTATCTGAACTACCAGTTTCTCTCTGAAAGAAGAAGAGGAAAAGAATCCGAGCTGCATCAAAAATCAAACAAATCGAAAACGAGTCAGTTCAGATGAAATCAAACAAATCAGTTCGAGATCAAAAACGAATCAATCAAGCAAATCAGTTCGAGATCAAAGACGAATCAGTTCAGATATCAAAACAGATCAAATGAAATCCAATCAGTATCAGATAAAACCAGGATCGCACCAAAACCCCAATCAAGTCCTAAAAGAGGAAACAAGATCCAATCCGTATCAGAAAACATCCAATTGGAACCCAATCAGTATCTGAAAGAACAAACAAATCCAGATAAAATCAAATCAGACAAAATCATACGAAAGAGTAACGCAAATCCAACATCCAAAAGGCCCAAAAGCGAGTCAGAAGAGAGTTATAAAAAGGGAACAATCTCACCATGGTAAAAACCCTAACGGGTAGCCGCGAGAGAGAGACGAACCACAATCGCAAACCCTAACGGACAAATCGCGAACAAACCCTAGGCGACGCAAGAAGGAGAACGGCCGAGACTCAGAGGAACCGATATCCTCATCATCGTCCTCGTAAGAAGTAGCAACGAAGATCAACAACCGCGAATCACCGAAGGAGAAGATCGCCTTCGCCGTTCAAACGGCGGGCAATCAACTCTAAGCCTCAGTTTCCAAACATCATCGGCCATTCATCGCGGATTGAAAGATTTACGGTTGTAAAACGTAAGCCACCACGTGTTTGTTTTCTCATGATTTTTTATGTTCTATTTCCAGATTAGAAGAAGATGAAGAGAAGACGAAGAGAACACGAAGAAAAATGAGGAGCGCCGCTGAGGGGAACAAAGGCTCCCAAACCCTAATGACCCCCATTCATTTCGTTGGCAGGCCGGGTTGGGTCCGGGTGTGGTTACCGGCCCAACCCATCTTTTTTTGTTAAATTGTTTTTATTTATTTTGTTTTTTTAACACTAACTCCTATTTTTTTATATAAATTAAATGAATTAACATTTTTGAAATAAAAATTAAAAACTTTTTTTTCTAAATATAAAACTAAAACCTTTTTTAAAAGAATAAATAAAAAACTCTTTTTTAAATAAAATCAGAAAACTTTTCTTAAAAATATTAAAAATAAAACTTTTTTTAAAAGAGTAAAACATTTTTTAAATTAAATCTTTTTTGCAAGCTAATATTAAATTTTTAAAGATTTTTTAAATAAAACAATAATAAAAATCTCAAATTTGCATCTTTTTCTTCATTGTCTCGTAATTCATTTGATTGCCGCCTAACTCTGCCCACTAACGTCGTTTGTTCATTTTGTAGCTCATTACGTTTACCATTACTTATTTCATCTTATTTTTCACTCAGAGTTCATTATCATATTGTATATGTTTCTCGGTTGTAACCCCGCGAATCTAATAATCGCGCTTTAAATTTCTGCCTTTAAATTTCTGTTTGTATGGCTTTAACTTCCGTCTTTATTCCCTGTTTGCAATTCAATCATCTCACGCATTTATCAATATTCCAGTCACACTACACACATCCGAAGGTTAGGTCTAACCGTTTGGCCGCCGTGTCAATGGTCCTCAACTTCAAACCCTTACACCTTTTCAACCCTAAATTTTCATACATGTCTCGCTGTGGACAAAATTACCATTTTACCCCTAGCATTCGGTCAAAGAGCCGCCGCACTCATTTTAGGGTTTCCCGCCGTGGAATCCCTAATTTAACCCTAATCACAACTTAACATTTCAACGTAGAAATTTGGAGTTCCTACACTCCACGTAAGCGTGTCCTTAAGATGCGTTTATTCCCCTTGAGACCTTGACCACAGTCAATAAGTCTCTAACCTCCCTTTTGAGGGGAACTACGATTACTCTGATTCCACTCCCGTAAGGATACGTAAGCACAAGATGCGATGTCTTGCCGAGTAAACTTAGAATTAACCCCTTAGGTCTCCTTTCTCACTTTTAATCCCTTTGTACATATACCTTAAGCAAATAAATAAAGCAAATAGTAAACATTTGAACAAAAGGTTCCCGTAGAGTACTACGGAAGTTTAGGGTGCTAATACCTTCCCTAAATTTAATCAACCCCCGAACCCTAGATCTTTCCCCGCATTGTGTTTACGATGCAAAATAGGTTTTCCCTCTTTTGACCTTTTCCTTCGGATAAATCAAAGAGCGGTTGTGAATTGAATTGCGATTCAAACTCATTAATAGTTTGACATCCTATTTCCACCACAACAGAAAATGGCGACTTCACTGGGGACGTTCTAAACTTTTGAGGGTTATCCCTAATTTGTTCATATTTATTATTATTTGCTTTTCTATTCATTTGCATGTATCTATTGTACTCTGATTTGGGACTGTTCCTTGTGTTGTGAGATAAGTCCTACGCCCGGACTAGTGACATTATTATAGGATGGGGATATATTCGATGAGGCTTATAGGGAGTGAGTCCCGACCAAGCTGATTCGAGAATCACCGCTCAGTTGAGACCTTTTCAAAAATGGTTCGGTTGAACGAGTAATCGCGAAAACTTATTCCATGGTCGATTGGAGTCTGTGATATTGGGAACCGTAGTACCTTAACACCACCTCGGCCTTATTTAAGACGTAGTGCGGGAACCATGTGGGAGTAGTCCTACAATGGTTGCTACGCGATACTACACTCAAAAGAGGTTCTCTTGAGAATATTATTAACCCCCGAGTCAATCGGAAGGTTGATAATATCCGAAAGATGGGCTGATGACTTTGGGCACTTTTTAGAACCTTGTTCTGCAGGTACAACTAACCTATAGTACGCTCCTTTTGGGGATGGGTAGACCTTAACTCCGCTCACATTCCTTTAACCTAGGACTTTGTGTGTTTTCATGCATTGCATCCATAAAGCATCATATCACATTAAGATTTCATGGAATTCAAACTCTATTTATGAACATTGCGGGATACCATGGATCACCATAGAAAGCATACTTTGAAATTTACTTTTAAGGGTTTTAATTTGGAAGTCCTAGAGAAGCTAAGGGATTTGGTTCAAGATCAAGAAAAGTTCCAAAACAGATATGGAAGGCTATTGTCTTTGTTGAAGATTCAAGTAAACGAAGGACTTCTTGCGACTTTGCTACAGTTTTATGATCCAGATCATCACTGCTTCACCTTTCCAGATTATCAGCTTTTACCTACCTTAGAAGAGTACTCTCAGTTGATGGAATTGCCTATCTTGGATAAGTCTCCATTCCCTTTCTTGGAAGAAGACCCTAAAGAACAAGATATTGCTAAAGCCATTTGTCTAAGGATATCCGATGTCAAAAACAATAAGATCACCAAAGGGGGGGCCTCCGGTTTTCCCAGGGACTTACTAATTAAGAAAGCCCAATTTTATGCCGATCATAAAGACATGGTTGCCTTTGAGACAATATTTGCTTTGCTCATTTATGGGTTGCTGCTTTTTCCTAGTTTAGAGGGGTTTGTGGACCTTAAGGCAATCAAGACCTTCATGAGGAGAAATCCAGTTCCAACGCTATTGGGTAATACCTATCATTCAGTACATCTCCGAAACTTTCATGGTGGAGGTATGATTACATGTTGTGTGCCATTACTATACAAGTGGTTTATTTCTCACTTACCCAAGTCCGGTCCGTTCTGGAGATCTAATCAAGAACGTTGATCGCAAAAAGTTATGGCTTTAACTCACTCTGATATTGATTGGTATAATCGCATGTACGATGGGATATAAATCATTGATAGTTGTGGAAACTTCAACAATGTGCCTTTGCTCAGTTTCAGTGGAGGAATTAGCTACAATCCAACATTAGCTCGCCGACAGTTGGGATACCCCTTGAAGGAACCGCCTAAAGGTATTCATGTGGAGAAGATCTTTTTCAAAGACGACAAAAAGCTTCAAGATCAGATTCTATCTTCTTGGAATCATCTGCATAGGAAAGACAAAGAAAGTTTGGGCAGACCTAATTGTGTGTCCATGGAACCATACCTTCAATGGGTCCGAGGAAGAGCTATTGAGTTGAAGATGCCCTACTCTCGCCAGGATCCTTCACCTCAAAGAGAGGAACCTGTCCAGTATTTCATGAATGAAGTTGAGACTTTGAAGATCACTTTGAAGAGATCACAACACGAAACAGAAGCATGGAAGAACAAATACCATGTGATGGCCAGCGAGTACGAAGAACTTCAAAAGCAGATTCAGTCGAAGAATGATGAGATACAATCCTACAAGAAGAGAAGGCTCTACGAGTATTTATTTTCCTCCGGATCTCCGTCTGCTCACTGAATTTGTGGAAGATGCTTCTCTAGGATTTTCTAGGCTTTTATTTAGCTGTTTTGGTTGCAAGAATATTATTTGTAATTTGTCTTCAATGAATTAAAAGTTTCTTTGGTATTCCGCAATATTCGTAAATATTTGAATTCCATGAAATCTTCATTTGCATTCACATTTTAGCATCTTACTTTTGCATTGCATGTGTCTCCCGATTTCTCATACGCGGTTTTCTCACCTTCCAGTTTTGTCACCCTAAGTTCTCTGCATCAATACGACCCTTCAAAAGAATGGAAGATCAAAACCAAGAGATCAACCGTGTCAGCCATGAACTCGAAGATCTTCGAGGAAGTGTAGGGCAGATTTTGGAGATGTTACGAGCTCTTAGTGTGAAGGTGGATGCTCAGTCTACTGTTGTTTCTGAGACTACTAATACCGTTATGGAATCTCAACCAGCTGTTACTGTCGAGAATGTACCTCCTCATGGTCTTCAATCCGGTTTGGTGCCTCCTAGTGCTCAACCAGTTCGACGAGCTACCCCTCCAAAGTGCGAAACTCCTAACTCCGACAATGGTAAAGGACCTACATGCTCGAGGAACCGCAAAATGGATACTCCTCAACCTTGGCAACATCAACAGAATTATGTTCAAGGTTATCTGCTCCCATATGTTCAACAACCCTATGTAGCTACTGTTGCACCTCCTTTCGATCAGCAGTTTCCTACATACCAGCCTCTGCAGTCAGCTCCGGTATATCAAGCGCCGGTTCATCAACAACCTTCCGGTTATCCGCCCATGCAAGTTCCTGTCAACCGTCAACGAGTGCCCAACGCTCCTGTTCATCAGCAATCACAGGATCAGGTTCCTTATCCCCGTAAGAGTCAGTATAAGCCTTGTCCTCCAATTCCGATGGCTTTCACTGAGTTATACCCCCATTTGGTACAACAGGGTCTGATTACCACCCGTGCTTTGGGTCCTCCGCCTGCAGGTTACAACGCAGCCGCTCATTGTTTATTTCATGAGGGTGCGCCCGACCATGATCTAGAGAATTGCTATGCTCTTAAGAAAGTTGTCAGAAATTTGCTAGAAGCGAAGAAGTTGTCTTTTAGCGATGCTCAGCCGAAGATCGAAACTCCTCTCGGGGTTCCTCACTTGTCGAGTTCGAATTCTGCAAAGCATGCTACTCCTGTGGCAAATCAGCCGAATCCAGTAATTATTCAAAGGCCTAGCTTGCTTCATTTCAGTAACCCTCAAGATGATATGGCCGGGATCAACAAAAAATCTGGGAAAGTTATTTTGAAGCAACGACTGAAAACTGTTGAAGATGTGACCAGCATAACTGGGGCAAGCCATGACGACTCACATGGATCATAAACCAGACGTCCCCTTCCACTGAGGCTCCGCCGAAGGAAACTGTTGCTCTTGAATGCAAGATTTCATAAACATCAATGAAGGATTTTTCCGACAGTTCATTTGTTTATTTATATGCATTTCTCTTTGATTAAGCATATTTAGCATGTACGAACTTGTTTATCTTTGATTAATTAATGCAACGTATATGTTTGTCTTGAATAAATCCATTCGTTTCACTCATTCAAAAAACGTTTTCGTAAATCATAATGCCAACTTTACCCGATCTCTTGTTCTGATGGAGAATTGGGGGGAGGATGATGAACCACAAAACGTCAGATTTCTTGTCGTATGCTCTCAATTAAAATCTGCTGATGATGTAAGGCGTTGTTTCAAATCCCAAACACTGGAGATATAAGTATGTTAATCCCTCGTTAACCTCTTTGAGCCTTGAAGTAGGAGTTTTTCTTTCTTTTAAGAACCTTCATCCTAACCTGGGGCAGGGTAGGTTTCAGTTAAACCGATCGAGCGCTTAGATCCTCAAAAAGGAAGAGCAAACCTTCGAGAATTTATCCTTAGCATCTTAAGAAGTCCAATACAAGGACTATCCCTCGGTTACCTAAGGAGTGGGGCAGTCACGAGCCTTTCGAAAGAATTACACGACTTATGCATAAAAGAATATTCAAAAAAATAAGAGCCCGCTAAGTCAAAACCTATGAAGGAGACTTAGGCAAAACTGGGGCATCCCGCTGGACTCCAAAGTCAAATCAAAAGACGTGGTCCAGGAAAAAGTTAGGGAATAAGAACAACAAACCAGTAGTTTTTAGAACCCCTATAAAGAACAAGGTCGTGTGACCAATTGCCATTAGAAATAGGTGAGTGACTGCCATGTCCAAAGCCTTGATAAGTTCTCGACTATAGCAAATCCACTTGAGATATGAGCGTTCGTATCCGATTAACTGAATTAGGATTGGAGAACATCACGAAGAAGGGGTGGGTACAGATATAACTTTGAGCCTATATCCTTTGTTTCTTAAACCGTGAACCGAGCCACAATACAACCTTTAAAAGACCTAATTGAAGTAGGACTTCGGTTGAAAGCATACTCGACAAGATCACGTTTCCTGACTCCTACGAGCTATGCTCAGAAAAAATTCATGTTGGCATTATAATTAAAACTTATATCCTGACTAGTGATTTCGGTCACAAGTTATTGCGATATCCTTTTTCAAAACAAAAATTCAAGACAAATATATGTGCGCATTGACAAGCTCTGCATAGGCATTTCCAGCATGACGACTTTGCTTGATATCTTAGAGATCTACATATGAACATAACCCGTGGAACTTGAAGATCCTGCTAAACAGGGGCAGGCAGTTTCCCAGTTTGCTTACCAACGCGAGTCTGACATTCTTGAAGAGCTGTCTCTCAAAGACTTCATCGTGACACGATTAATTTGTGCCAGTTACGTCGAGACCCGACAAATCTCTCAAAGAGTTTGAAAACAGTGGGGCAACCAGACTCCGTGTTCTCTATAAAATCCTCTTGAGATGACCATACTTTACAACACAAATATCCTGGGGCACCGTGTTTTTTGAAGAAACAAATGGCGACTACTATAAGGTCCTTCATGTGGTTTCACAACTTTTCTTCATGCACCCGATGGATTTTACTCACGGCGGCCTTCATCCCCCAGTAAATCTCAGTGTTGCAACAGGCTCCTAAACTATTGCCTCATCACAGTCCCTAGAGAGACTATAAGCTGACAACTTTTTCTTGGGTAACTCGAAAGTGTCCCTCAGGTTTTCTTCTCCCCATGTGAAGACATGATACTGTGCACCCAAGCAGATTACCTCCTCCCCAGAGAATTCAGAACGTTAAAACTAGATTTGGTTCTGCCATTGATCTTTCTCACCCATGATTGACGTATTGGTTGCAGAGAACGCAGGGTATCTCCGTCGAGATGTTTATTTCATATCTCGTCCTGTCTCTAGTCTGTTTCGTCAGCATACGCAGGGGCATAAGCATCACATGCCTATTTCATACACATACTCATTACATACTCATTTCATAACATCTTGCATATTTAACTACATAAACATTAACATACATTCATATTAACATATTCATTAACATACGCGTTAGCATGCACAGGTTCATTGTGTCTCTATCATTGGTCGTTACCGCCGAGTAACTGGGTTCGTCCATTCTCTCCAAATAGATTGTCAGCCCTAAGCATAAAATACATAAGTGTTTCCAGTTTCCCCACAGAGCTCGATCCTCGTGGATGACGGTTACTTCAGCTATCTTTCCTCACTAGGATAAGATATCTACCCTTCGAGATCATTCCCTCGACGGAGTCTTGATTACCAGTCTTCTTTCTAGCTCGATCCTAGATTGAATCTCAGTATTGTCGGTCGTCGAGCCCAACCGGACGTGCATTTATTTTGCACCATCTGAAGATTTTCACCATACCATGACAGATACGCGACTGCTCTCGCCCGAGAAGTTTATCACTGGACCCGGACGTGCATTTATTTTGCACTATCTTTCAACCACAATCCTTTACAGATACACGCCAGTTCACGCCTGGAAAATCTATCAGTACAACACTTTACAATCCTACATGTTACAACATCGGTATACAACATTTCTCACCTAAGAAGCCGATCCTATCTTCGTTATGACTCGCAGCAAATGGCCATCTCCATTGAGAAGTTGGGCTTCCATTTACCTGTCGTCTTGAAGTATGGGGAGGTTTGAACCAAATCGTCTTCAGGAGAGCACGATCTTGAAGTACGGGGAGGTTTGAGCAGAATCATATTCAGGAGAGCACGATCTTGAATTATGAGGATGTTCATTTACCCTTTAGTAAAAGAAGGAGCGGAATCATATTCAGGAGAGCACGATCTTGAAGTATGAACAAGTTCATTTACCCTTTAGTAAAAGAAGAAACCAAATCGTATTTAGGAGAGCACGATCTTGAAGTACGGGGAGGTTTGAGCCGAATCATATTCAGGAGAGCACGATCTTGAAGTATGAAGAAGTTCATTTACCCTTTAGTAAAAGAAGGAGCGGAATCATATTCAGGAGAGCACGATATTGAAGTATGAACAAGTTCATTTACCCTTTAGTAAAAGAAGAAACCAAATCGTATTCAGGAGAGCACGATCTTGAAGTACGGGGAGGTTTGAGCCGAATCATATTCAGGAGAGCACGATCTTGAAGAATGAAGAAGTTCATTTACCCTTTAGGAGCGGAATCATATTCAGGAGAGCACGATCTTGAATTATGAGGATGTTCAATTTACCCTTTTCATATTCAGGAGAGCACGATCTTGAAGTATGAAGAATTTCATTTATCCTTTATGTAAAAGAAAAATCAGAATCGTATTCCAGGCGCCGACCTTAAATATGAGAAGATTTATATATCAGATAAGCAGCAGCCTCTTTATTTGAGTGCTTATCCATTTTGGCATGTAAGTCCCTTCCAACGATAGGTAACAGTTCTCCCTCGAGAAGCTTATCAGGGCAGTTCCCATCAAAGTCCATTTATTTTGGCATACAGTCGGTCTTTACCCTGTATATATGATATGGATTTCTGAAAAGTCCATTCGATCCCATCACGAAGGATAGTTTACAGGAGCTTGGATGTTATTCTTTGCTCAATGCTCCAGCGTTCTGTAATCGATCTTGCAACCGTGTAGATCCAGTTTTATTATTAGACATTCCCTAGTGGAGGTCACCGCATAGGTGCCATCTCCATCTAAGGATCTTATCCCATTAAAGTCCATTTATTTTGGCATACAGCCGGTTTTTACCCTGTATATTTGCTACGGATTCCCGAACAGTCCGTTTATCTTGTCACGAGGGATAGTTTACAGAAGCTTGGATGTTATTCTTTGCTCAATGCTCCAGCATTCTGTGATCGATCTTGCAATCGTACACGATTCAGTTTTACTCTTAGATTTCCCAGTGGAGGCCGTCTCGTAGGTACCATCTCCATTTGAGAATCCCGTTATCGTTCTAAAATGACAATTGGTCGGTTCGCACCAGTTGACCATCATTTTGGAAGTCCCCAGTGTTGTACTGTATCTCAGCGCGTCGTTTTCCCCAGTGTTTTTCTTCTCGTAGCGTCCGTCCCTATGTCGTCGTATTCGTCAGCATTTTCGCATTCGTCATTCCAGCATACGCATCATATCATATTCATGGCATCGGCTGCATTAGTCTGTTCTCGCTTTGTCCATAGCATTGCATATCGTCGCATATAAGGGCAAAATTTTCGATTATCTATATTTAAATCTCTCCACCACGATTCCTCGAGTCTCTGTCACTCAAATCGTCCGGTGTAGCTATTTAAATAGGGGCAACTGTAATACCCCAAATTTTACCCTCATATTTAGTCGGTCATTTCGCATATCATATCATCTGTGCATTTGCTAACCACTAACAAGTCATGGAGGTATTTGTTTTGCAGGATTGGATCCAAGGGTATTTTGGTCATTTTACGCGAATTCTGCTAATTCCTTGAAGACGGGCTGTTATTAAGTCCCGAGGCATTTGATACACTATTTCTGAGGCATTTATTTATCACCGGGTTTGATTATATCAAGGCGCCAATTCGATGCGTTCGGTATTGAAATTTGTCGAGCACAATTGGATTTAAAACCTAGTTTATCGCTCGTGGTTTATTCCCAGAGTACTCCCGACGCTGTTAATAAGGCACAGTTTTAATGGGGTATTATTGGATTGTTGCTCACAGTCTTTGGTCGGTGGAATTCAATTACGGGCAAGGTTATCATTGATATTAAATCTGTGGTGATTACAGCGTGCATCCGTGTTTGGTTATAAAATGGTTGGTTAGCATTTAAGTTGGAATACAATAGGAATTTAATCAGGTGGTGAGATTATGACTACAAATGAGACACGTGCATGAACAAGAATATCATTCGCGAATAGTTATGATTTACGACTAGAGTAATGAATTTAAATATTTGTGGATTTATTCACAAATGTTTGCAATTTATAACTAGAAGTAAACATAAACAATTTCAAAGTTGAATGATCATGGAAACTTTTGGGAATTTTCATTTCATAAAGAATGTCATGGTACAATAGGAGTTGAATCACTTTACATTCTGGGTTGCTGTAAGATTAAAATACAAATGGTACATCTATCCTAAAATCCTAAATCCTAAAGACTTCTAAGTGTCCTTCGCGGTGTCCCTTGAGCTTCTCCATGAATCCCCGACTCACCTGCATATCAAAAACAGAACACAAACAGAATAGAAAAGAAAGGGTTAAAAATTGTTTTCGACACTCTCAGAACAGTGTCATCATCGAGTGCCGGGAGTGGCACAACCGAAGCTGCGTCCTACCCCCGTTACCGATCCGCGCCGGTGGCGTCAGATCAGGTAACACCTGTTCTTATCATTACGGGACATCCGAGAGATAGAAGTGATAAAAGAAGCGGGACTGATTCGTTTTGCCGCGATTGGATTTCCAAACTGATATGAGAGTAAGGCAACATAGTCAATCTGGATTCAGACCCGGATGCCGGCAGGTCTAAATCACTCTGTGCTCTAAGTTTTTTCCAACACCTGAAATTCCACAACTGCATCAGTACAAGTTGATGACAGAAACTCAGAAACAAGATAGTTCATAAGCTGCCATAAGTAAATGGAAATTCAAACTGAAATGCAAACCCAAAACTGCATCAAACTGCATTAATTCTGAGTTCAGGAAAACAGAACACAAGCAGAACGGAAAATATGAAAAACAACTCATAAACGGCACCAAGGTTTAAAGGAGGGACTAATGAGTTGTAAGTATCAACTTCAATCCATGCGCAAGGGCACGAAAACATCCAACAAATCTGTCACACAAAGTTTAGTTCCTACTGACAGAAAGGTATCCAACAAGATCAAAAGAAAAGCAATCACATCAGTTCAGAATGCAAACAGCACAAAACCATAGCAGTAAAAACAGTTCGACCTGGAAAAGAGGATAACAAGTGCAAACAGCAGAACTAGTTCATATCAGTCACCATAATCCCTGGGTCGCGTAGGAAAATCGAGGCACAGAAGATCAGGGCATCAATAATCGATAGCAGCCCAGAACTCGTGTTCTGAACCCAACCAAGCATCGAAACCAACCAATTATCAAAGGCAACAACAGTGTCATAGGCTCAGAATGTCATCATCATCGCCGTATACCATCCTCGGCGACACCAATCCGACAGTATCTGAACTACCAGTTTCTCTCTGAAAGAAGAAGAGGAAAAGAATCCGAGCTGCATCAAAAATCAAACAAATCGAAAACGAGTCAGTTCAGATGAAATCAAACAAATCAGTTCGAGATCAAAAACGAATCAATCAAGCAAATCAGTTCGAGATCAAAGACGAATCAGTTCAGATATCAAAACAGATCAAATGAAATCCAATCAGTATCAGATAAAACCAGGATCGCACCAAAACCCCAATCAAGTCCTAAAAGAGGAAACAAGATCCAATCCGTATCAGAAAACATCCAATTGGAACCTAATCAGTATCTGAAAGAACAAACAAATCCAGATAAAATCAAATCAGACAAAATCATACGAAAGAGTAACGCAAATCCAACATCCAAAAGGCCCAAAAGCGAGTCAGAAGAGAGTTATAAAAAGGGAACAATCTCACCATGGTAAAAACCCTAACGGGTAGCCGCGAGAGAGAGACGAACCACAATCGCAAACCCTAACGGACAAATCGCGAACAAACCCTAGGCGGCGCAAGAAGGAGAACGACCGAGACTCAGAGGAACCGATATCCTCATCATCGTCCTCGTAAGAAGTAGCAACGAAGATCAACAACCGCGAATCACCGAAGGAGAAGATCTCCTTCGCCGTTCAAACGGCGGGCAATCAACTCTAAGCCTCAGTTTCCAAACATCATCGGCCATTCATCGCGGATTGAAAGATTTACGGTTGTAAAATGTAAGCCACCACGTGTTTGTTTTCTCATGATTTTTTATGTTCTATTTCCAGATTAGAAGAAGATGAAGAGAAGACGAAGAGAACACGAAGAAAAATGAGGAGCGCCGCTGAGGGGAACAAAGGCTCCCAAACCCTAATGACCCCCATTCATTTCGTTGGCAGGCCGGGTTGGGTCCGGGTGTGGTTACCGGCCCAACCCATCTTTTTTTGTTAAATTGTTTTTATTTTATTTTTTTTTAACACTAACTCCTATTTTTTTATATAAATTAAATGAATTAACATTTTTGAAATAAAAATTAAAAACTTTTTTTTCTAAATATAAAACTAAAACCTTTTTTAAAAGAATAAATAAAAAACTCTTTTTTAAATAAAATCAGAAAACTTTTCTTAAAAATATTAAAAATAAAACTTTTTTTAAAAGAGTAAAACATTTTTTAAATTAAATCTTTTTTGCAAGCTAATATTACATTTTTTAAGATTTTTTAAATAAAAAAATAATAAAAATCTCAAATTTGCATCTTTTTCTTCATTGTCTCGTAATTCATTTGATTGCCGCCTAACTCTGCCCACTAACGTCGTTTGTTCATTTTGCAGCTCATTACGTTTACCATTACTTATTTCATCTTATTTTTCACTCAGAGTTCATTATCATATTGTATATGTTTCTCGGTTGTAACCCCGCGAATCTAATAATCGCGCTTTAAATTTCTGCCTTTAAATTTCTGTTTGTATGGCTTTAACTTCCGTCTTTATTCCCTGTTTGCAATTCAATCATCTCACGCATTTATCAATATTCCAGTCACACTACACACATCCGAAGGTTAGGTCTAACCGTTTGGCCGTCGTGTCAATGGTCTTCAACTTCAAACCCTTACACCTTTTCAACCCTAAATTTTCATACATGTCTCGCTGTGGACAAAATTACCATTTTACCCCTAGCATTAGGTCAAAGAGCCGCCGCGCTCATTTTAGGGTTTCCCGCCGTGGAATCCCTAATTTAACCCTAATCACAACTTAACATTTCAACGTAGAAATTTGGAGTTCCTACACTCCACGTAAGCGTGTCCTTAAGATGCGTTTATTCCCCTTGAGACCTTGACCACAGTCAATAAGTCTCTAACCTCCCTTTTGAGGGGAACTACGATTACTCTGATTCCACTCCCGTAAGGATACGTAGGCACAAGATGCGATGTCTTGCCGAGTAAACTTAGAATTAACCCCTTAGGTCTCCTTTCTCACTTTTAATCCCTTTGCACATATACCTTAAGCAAATAAATAAAGCAAATAGTAAACATTTGAACAAAAGGTTCCCGTAGAGTACTACGGAAGTTTAGGGTGCTAATACCTTCCCTAAATTTAATCAACCCCCGAACCCTAGATCTTTCCTCGCATTGTGTTTACGATGCAAAATAGGTTTTCCCTCTTTTGACCTTTTCCTTCGGATAAATCAAAGAGCGGTTGTGAATTGAATTGCGATTCAAACTCATTAATAGTTTGACATCCTATTTCCACCGCAACACAAACTTTCTATGATATCAAGCAAAACCAACACGCATAAGAACGTTAATTCTGAAACTGCTAATGCAACACACATGTTTGTCTTGAAGTTTTTTTTTGCAAATAAATATAGCACAATAATTTGTGACAAAATTACGAGTTAGGATGTGAATTAATTTTTATAAAGCCAACATAAATTTGAGCATAACCCACAGGAGTCATGAAACGTTATCTCGTTGGGTATGCTTTCAAAATAGAATCCCGCTTCAATTAGGACTTTTGAGGGTTGTATCAGGGCTTAGTTTACGATTTTTAAAACAAAGGAATAAGGGTCAAAGCTTATTTGTACCTACCCACTCTTTGTGATGCTCAACCTCTCTTTGAAAACTCTATTTGTAAATTGCCCTTTCAACCTCTCTTTGGAGAAGGAAGAAAGAACAGATCCTACAATCAAGGCTTAAAGGGTTAAAGAGGGATTAACTTCCTTATATCTCTGGTGTTTGGGAGGTTTAAAACAATTCCTTACATCATCAGTAAAGTTTTATTCAAAAGCATACAACAAGAGACCTTGCATTTTACTTCGTCATACTCCTTCCAATTCTTTATCAAAGTGAAAAGAATTGGGTACAGTTGGCATTATAAATCATGAAAAAGTATTTTATGAGTGAATACAAATGGATTTCTTCAAGATAAACACTTTTATTGCATTATCATTCAAAATAAGCAAGTTCTTACACGCCAATTATGCTTTTATAATCAAAGAAATAAAATACATATAAGTAAACAAAATAAACAGCTTGGTGATCCCTTCTCTTGATTTCAATGGATAAAGGAATTTCTTAAATCTTCATATTCAGTATAATGGTGTTCCATTTACGACTGGGCTTTCTCCTTTAAAGGTCAACACTTTGTCGTCGATCATCTCTTAAACGTTTTCTTGGAAAACCTTGCACTCTTTAATCGAATGCCATACTACTCCATCATGAAATTCACAGCTGGTGTCTGGATTGAACCAAAGTGGGTGAGACTTCATGGTTATAGTCTTTCTGGGCGTCATCACCGAGTTTCTAGAAAAATAATACCATAGTTGACTGTAAGTCATTAGGATAGGATCAAACTAGTGAGTTTCTTCTCTTGGAATACTCAGAGGTCTCCATTGATTTTGAAACTAATTTCGAACCCGCCGATTCTGATGTTGATCTAGAAAAGTCAACCTTCGCCACATGTATGGAAATCTATGAAGTGGTCGTTGCTTGTGCTGAACAGGCGCTGTATACCGATGTTGAGGATAAGATACTGGAGCTGGTTCTGGCAGGGTTTGAGAGGAATCCCAAATTGTGTTAATATCAACACTTCCTTCCTCCTGGGAATCACTAACTGACCTTTCTTCATTAGCTTGGCTATTCGGGTCATCTCGGATTCTTCCACTTTTGAGGGCGTTCTCAATGTTTACTCTGACCTCCACAATTCTGGAGTATTCTAATGGCACAACACCTACCATCCTGTCATAATAAGAGTCTGACATCATTCTTAGAAACATCTTGGTTAATTCTTTCTCTTGAAGTGGTGGATGAATTTAGGCCTCCAACTCTTTCCACCGTTGTGAGTATTCCCTGAAAGATTCGTTGTCATTCTTTCTCATGCTTGTTAGTTGATTGCTGTTTGGAGCCATATCCATATCAAGGATGCCCTTGTAGCTTCATATACCATATCAAGGATGCCCTTGTAGCTTCATATACCATATCAAGGATGCCCCACATAAACTTTCTTGAAAGCAGTGAATCATCAGCTTGTCGTTATCAACATAAGCAGTCATCTTTCGACAAAACATCATCAAATGGTATCTTGGAGAACTAACACCCTTGTATACTTCAAAGACAGACATCTTGAAATTTGGAGGAATAACCACTCCTGGAACCAGACATAGGTCATGAGCTTTAAGACCAAATGCATTAGCTTCTTTTATCATCTTCAATTGTTTTTCGAGATCACGAAATCCTTTCTCAATTTTTGCAATTCTAGGATCGTCCATCTTTATCTCAGTAGGGGCATTATGAGGATTTGGTATACACCACGGAAACTGAGAGTCTCTTTCATCAACTTGAACAACCAGGTTATCTTGCACAGGCTGAGATTGTGTAGGAATATCCACTTGTTGAATAATGTCATCAGAGGGAAGATCAAATATCAGATTAGTCATCACTCTGAAACCGGTCATGGGATCCATATCCTTTGTTCTATTTTCTATCCTTCAGTAGTTACTTCGAGCTTGGTCAAATGGTCAAGATGTGAACTGACGAGAAAAAGACAGAAGATCAGATGAGCTACTGCAGGGAAAAGACAAATGCACATGCAAATGATAAATGGGGATGCTGTACAAAACGCAGAATGCAGAATGCAGAATGTAGATGAAAGATTTCATGGAAATAAAGTATTTATAAACGCCACAGAATTCCAAAGAAAACTTTTTTTTATAACGGATTACAAGTAAATATTCTTAAAAGAGTCCTGACATAATAGCTAAATAAAAGCTAATAAAGTCCTAAGGAAGTCTTGTATTCTGCTTCTTGATCTGCTCTTCTAACTGGACCTTCTCAAATATAAGCTTGTACACGATCAGCTTCCAAGGAGTAATCTGATTGAGGAAGATAAATCCTCCCGCTCTTTTCTTTTCTTGTCAGAAAGTAAGGAAGAAACCCATTGTCCGCTTGGATCTTTAATAATACCAAAATCTTCTTGTCTTTGAACTTCTTTTAATCTTTGATCTGAGCTCCCAACTTCCTTAGGCCATCCAGTTAAGACTCTTGAAAGAAAATTTCAAAGTATTTTCCATTTGTAATCCATATTGGTCCTGTAATGTTTACAAATAAACTCGGAATTCCATGGAAACCAATGCAATATGATGCTTTATAAATGCAAAGATGCACAAACATAGGCAAGCACACAGATACACAAAGATAAACAAACAGGAAACCTAGGTTTATAAGCCATGAGTATGGAGCATAGAGGTGTACCCATCCCCCAAAAGGTGTGGACTAAAGGTTTGATCGTACCTGTAAAATAAGGGTTCTAAAAGGTTCTCAAAGTCATTAGTCCATCTTTCGGATATTATCAATTTTCCGAATACTCGGTGGTTAACAATATTCTCAAGAGAACCTTTTTTGAGTGTATATAAACTACTTTGGGAATACTCTGTCATAGTCATCGCACTACATCCTAAGAAAGACCAAGTGGGGTTAAAGGTAACTAAAGGTCCCCAGTATCACATGCTCCTAGGTTAAAATAGCAATTGTCTTCACGAATACTCGTTTAACAATACCATTTTCAAGAGGGCCTCAACTGAGCGGTGATTCTCAAGTTAGCTTGGTCGGGAATCACTCCCTATAAGCCTTCTCAAATATATCACCTTCCTATCATAAGTACACTCAAGTCCGGGTGTAGGACATTCCTCACCACACAAGGATATCAACCCAAAGCATAAATATAAAGAAGCAGATAAGCAAATATATATAACAATAAACATACAAATAAAACAGTTAGGGGGAACCCATAAAGAACATAACCTTCCCTAGTGAAGTCGCAATTTCTGTCGCGGTTATTTCATCCGGATTTCTATTGATTCTCCTGATGAATCTGTTTTGGAAATATGTGGTTTCCTTTGATGGCTATCTTGTTTCTTGGCTTTGTTCTAACAGGGTGGTACAAATCAGTAGAGCAAACGACGGTACCATGATTAAAGCAAGTTTAATGAGAGAGGGAGATTCGCAAGTTCTCGCCCGCGGTCGCGTGATGTTGGCTTGGAGAAGTTTGATTTTCTCTGCAGGTCAAGGTTCTGCGCAAGTCTTTACTGCCCGATGTTCTCTACCATTCAATATTCTATCATCTCGTTCATGAACTATGAGCTTATATACTATTACATATTTTAGTATGATGTAGTGAGGCAACTTTTGTAATGGTTAATGACCTGCACCCAATCTTGTATTAAACAAAAGATCACTTTTGTAATACCTTTTGGATTAAGATTGATAATGTTGTTCTGAAATATATATGGCTTCGTGATGTATTTCGGTTTCAAATGTTCCGAGACATATTTAATTGCACATGTAATAGCATAACTAGGATTATAACTAGGGTTCCATTCACTTTAAAAAAATCAAGATGTACTGTAGCTTGGAGTAATACACTTTATGCTTGACAGTAACCTTTTTTGTTTTGATCTTAGACCACTTCTCTACTAGTCTTATTAGCATGTTGTCCTTGTGCTCCTCTTCTAGTTCTTTATTTCTATCCTTCAGTAGTTTTTTCTTTCATTAATCATTTGCCCAAGTTCAATGCACATTTTTTTGTGATAAGATCCAAAGGTTGTAAGAATGAAAAACTTTGTCCAGGTCTGCATCACAATTACTCAAGTTGGCCTCCATTTCAAAGAACCGCAGCCCCTTTTGAACAAATGTAACAAGAGCACATGATTCGTTGAGGTAACGAAATATTAGGAAATTGAGTTCTACGGAAGTGATGGAGCATGTCGAAGTATCTTATTCTTTGAAGCTTGTAATATATTTGCCGTGTGAAAATTTTGTGACCGTACTTGCTTTCATTCCGATTTATTTTACAATGGCGTAGGTGAATTTCTTATCTCATTATAGAATTTATTCATTACTGAAACCAATGTCATAAATCCTTGGAAAGAAGAATTAGAAATGATAAAGGTGGTATTTAGTTGCCATGTAGAAAACTCCACTTAAATTTAGAAAAAGTTGGGTAAGCCAACGCCTCGAAATCACACGAGCTTCAACTTTGTGTTTTAGCATGACATCGCTTTAAATAGTTCTTGATGATACTAAATCTCCTTAGATGTACAATTCTTTGCACTTGTGATTTGGATTTCGAATGCGGAGTTAATGTGGATTCCTTGCATATTCGGAGATGTGGATCTTCAAATTTGGTGTCTTGATTGGGAGATTCAAACTTAAAATAAAGTTTGATGGAATTCAAAACTTAAACCTTGTGACAACATGAATCTCCTTTGCGATCCACACCAGTAATTTTTATTTGTCTTTGACTTACTATCTTTTAGGTTATATCTTTGAATGTGCCTTGATTTACATCGTCGATTAATTCTTAAAAAAAACTTGTCATGTAAACCTCGGTGTTGAACTTGTATGGAGGACATCTTTGAATTCATGAATCCAATCATGGTTGAATTCTGGATCTTGCATATTGAACCCGACTCATGGTCCAATACGCTAAAGCTCAACAAACTCGAATCTGAGGTCACCGCACCATATCTTCAAAAACAAAATCACAATGATACCAAGACAAACATTAAATTCCCATGCTCGACAATAATGGAAAATGAAGCTTGTGAGAAAGCCCTGGGACAAAACCTTGATCCTCGATAAGAAGACGCTAAAAAAACAAAATACTGGAAGTTAATGTACCTACATATCCAAAAAGTAGTCATAAAAGCGCGTACATAAAGACCGCAGGACCTAAATATGTTATGTTGGACGGTGCACAAGGAAGTGGGATCTTAAGGTCAAAAATTAGGGTGTTACAATGGTCGATGGGCAAGAACAGTTAAGAACTTTGGTTCAGCCATCGATAACACGGGTTAATGGAAACAGTTTACACGGAGGGGTTGCTGCAATTCCTCCTCCTATTTAATGGTAGTATTCCTGAAGGCAATGGTATTCCCACAGTTGTTAACCCTCCGAGGCGAAGGCCCTCATGGTGGAGTTTATATAGGAGGTGCTGGAGGTAGTATGTGCGTTGTACACGGGGCTGCTGGTCCCCAGTGGGAAGAAGATAATCAAGACGACGTATTTTCAATGAGGGACATGGATGTTGGTCTTCCTCAGAAGCTGATAAAAGATTCAAGGTAATTGAGGAGAAAATGAAAGTCTACGAGAACCAAAACTATTTGGGACTCGACATGTAAGATTTAAGACTTGTACCAAGGGTCAGAATTCCCCCTAAATTCAAGGTACCAGACTTCGATAAGTACAAAGGGACGACTTGTCCTAAAGTACATCTCCAGGCGCATTTCAGAAATATGTCTTCGTATTCCGACGATGAAAAGTATTGATGCACTTTTTCTAAGACAATTTATCAAGGCCATCTCTATAATGGTATATGGGGTTAGAGAGGACCCACATAAGAAGCTTGAGGGAGTTTGGGGAAGCTTTTGTTCGCCACTATCAATATAATAGTGACTTGGCACCAAACAGGATGCAACTACAGAATCTGTTGCAAAGAAGCAATGAAGGATTTAAGGAGTACTCCCAGAGGTGGCAGGAATTGGAAGCTAGAGTCCAACCTCTGATGATGGAGCGAGAGCTGGTGGATATGTTCATGGCTACATTTCCAGGGACATACTATGAAAAATTAGTTGGTTGTATGTCATGGAGTTCCTCAGATCTGGTTATGGCAGGGGAGAAAGTAGAAAATGGTATCAAGACAAGGAAGATATAGAATGGAGTAGGATCCTCATCCAGAGGAATAAAAAAGGCGTATAATGGAAACCCAAAGAAACAAGAAGGAGATGCCAGTTCAATATCTTCTTACAGAGGTAAAGGTCGAGCGCAACCTCATTATCACCAGCAAGTTACTAGTATATTCGTCCCGGCTGCACCACAAGAACAAGTTAGCGTGCCTCGCCATTACCAAGACATAGAAAGAATGGATAACAAATAGTTCGAGACACCACTAATGCCTTATTCTCAACTATTACAACATTTGCTTCAGTTACAACTTATTTAGAAAAGAACCTTGTCACCTCTCACTAGTGTGCCTCCTCTGGGTTACGATGTAAATGCAAGGTGTGAGTTCCACTCAGGAGCTCCGGGCCATCATATTGACAACTGTAAAGCATTCAAGCATAAAGTCTAGGATTTGCTTGATTCAAACGCGATCAACTTCACTAATGAAGGCCCAAGTTAAATCAAAACCCAATGTCGAATCATGGTTTTGCCAGGACTAATGTTGTGATAGATGGGGAGAGGTTAAATTTGATCATGAATGTTGAGGAGTTGAAGACCCCTTTAAGCTTTGTGAAGGATAAGTTGTTAAAGGGAGGTGTGTTTCCAGGGTGTTCGGTAGATAGTTCAGAGTGTGCTTTGCAGCCTGAGGGTTGTATTTTCTTAAATAATCCTATTCAAAAGTTGATTAATGAAGGTTGTCTGCAGTTTGATAGAGTTGTGGAAGAAGATGTGGATGATAGAATCAGTAATGATGGAAATGAAGTCGCCATGATTTCAATTCCCTACCAGACAATTAATATTCCAGCGCCCACAAGGTCAGCACCGGTTATCATTACCACGCCTGGACCTATACCATACGCGAGCACTAAGGCTATCCCATGGAATTATGGGAAGTGTTCTGTAATAGACAGAAGCAGGAATTGACAGGGTCGTCGTATGGTGATTCTTCAGTTGAAAATATAGTCGGAGCGGGAGGAATTATAAGAAGTGGGAGGGTTTTCTCTCCACCTGAATCCAGTACTTATAAGAATGATAAGGGGAAGGGTAAAATAGTGGTTAAGGAAGATGTTAAACAGCGGGTGGGTAATGATGCTTTTTCAAAGGACGACAAGGAGTTTATGAGACTCATTCACAAAAGTGACTACAAAATTGTGGATCACTTACATCAGACTCTGTCGAAGATTTCCATCTTGTCGTTGTTGTTATGTTCTGAGGCACATCGAAATGTACTATTGAAGATTTTGAATTTGGATTTTGTACCTCAAGAGATTTCGGTGAACTAGTTAGAGGGGGTGGTATCTCATGTCAATGCTGGCAACAGTTTAGGTTTTATAGACCTAGATTTAACTCCCGCCCGAAGGAATCATAACCATGCCTTACACATTTCAATGAAGTGCAGAGGGTCCATATTGTCACATGTCCTGGTTGATACAGGATCATCCCTCAATGTGCTACCCAAGAAGGCATTGATGAAGCTAGACACTCAAGGTTTGATGCGCACGCCCAGTGACTTGGTGGTAAGAGTGTTTGATGGCTTGAAGAGGTCGGTGTTCGGGGAAATCACAATGCTTCTACAGGTTCGGCCTGAGATTTTTGACGCAACACTTTACATTATGGATATCTAGCCAACATACAGTTGTTTACTTGGTCGGCTGTAGATACATGCCGCAGGGGCAGTTACCTCGACGTTCCACCAAAAACTGAAGTATATGACGAAGGGTAAATTTGTTACGGTGTGTGGTGAGGAGGATATTATGGTAAGTCAGCTGTCTTCATTTAAATATGTGGAAGTGGATGGTGAGAACCACGAGACACTCTTCCAGGCTTTTGGAACATTAAAAATCCAGGAGAAGCCTTATGTTGAAGTCAAAAGCCCAGTGGCTTCTATGTCATTGTTTAAAGAAGCTCGTGCTATTGTAGAATCTGGGTCTTCTCAAAGGTGGGACCAGGTGCTTAACGTTCCTGTTAAATAAGACAAGTTCAGTTTGGGGTACAAGGCCTCTGTTCCATCTCAAGACCCTCCGAGGTATATAGGACTTATTCGATTCACCAACAGTGGAGTTATCTTTGACAGGATTCATGCTATTGGGGATGAAGAAGGAGATAGTAACTGTGATATGGATGCTTGGATTCGTCCTTGTGTCTCTGGACATAAGCTATGCAACTGGACTGTGGAGGAAGTCATCCAAGTCACTTATGAAGACTAATTCCCACTTGCTTTTTTATTATGTCTAGTCCTACGTTCTGCCCAAGATGTAGTGACTCATTTTGTATAGGCCTCTTTGGATGTTTTCAAACTTTATCATGAATAAAAGGCGTCGTTATTCGCATTCAAATATTTTGATCCTTGTTTTTCCTTTTTTGTTTTTACATTTTTTATTAAATAGAAAAATGGAAATGTGTTTGTGTTTGTTTGCATATCATAATAAGCATAAAGCATCAATCATGCAGGTTGTACATCCCATATACCATCAATTCTGATTCAGATATGGCTCAGTATGATTTTGACAATCCTATTTATCAAGCTGAAGAAGAGACTAATGAAGATTGTGGCCTACCTGAGGAACTGGCCCAACTTCTAAAGCAAGAGGAAAAGGTCATTTTGCCTCATCAGAAGGATATTGAAGTCATCAATCTGGGTACCGAGGATGAGAAAAAGGAAGTCATAATAAGGGCTGCTTTGGAAGACGATGTCAAGAGAAGATTGGTCGAGATGCTCCATGAGTACATGGATATCTTTGCTTGGCCATACCAAGACATGCCTGGTTTAGATACAGATATAGTAGTGTACTGACTGCCTCTTTGAGAAGAATGTCCATCAGTGAAACAAAAGTTGCAAAGGACAAGGCCTGATATGGCAGTCAAGATCAAGGAAGAAGCTCAAAAGCAGTTGGACGATGGTTTTCTTGCTACCACCAATTACCCTCTGTGGGTAGCTAATATTGTTCCTATGCCTAAGAAAGATGGAAAGGTCAGCATGTGCGTTGATTACCGAGATCTGAATAGAGTGAGCCTGAAAGACGATTTCCCGCTCCCCCACATTGACGTGTTAGTTAATAACACTGCTCAAAAGTTGTTTGAAAGATTAAGGAAATTCAAGCTAAGGTTGAATCCTAACAAATGCACCTTTGGGTGAGATCTGAGAAGCTGCTAGGTTTTATTGTCAGCGAAAGAGGATTTGAGGTGGATCCTGCAAAGATAAAAGCAATTCAAGAAATGCTGAGCCGAGAACAAAGAAAGAGGTTCGTGGTTTCCTTGGGAGATTGAACTATATTTCAAGGTTCATTTCCCACCTTACAACCACTTGTGAGTCTATTTTCAAATTGTTGAGAAAAGATCAGGCAGCCGTTTGGAATGAAAACTGTCAGAAGGATTTTGAGAAAATAAAAGAGTATTTGCAGGAGCCTCCAATATTAATGCCTCCAGTTGCAGGAAAACCTCTGATTATGTATTTAATGGTTCTTGAGAATTTGATGGGTTGTGTACTCGTTCAGCACGACGAGATAGGTAGGAAAGAACTTTTTTTTTACTACTTGAGTAAGAAATTCACTAATTGCGAGTCGAGATACTCAATGCTAGAGAAAACATGTTGCGCACTTGCTTGGGCAGCCAAACGCTTAAGGCAATACATGTTAAACCATACAACCATGTTTATTTCAAAGATGGATCCGATTAAATATGTATTTGAGAAGCAAGCGTTTTCTGGAAGGATCGCAAGATGGCAGATGGTTCTGACAGAATATGACATTCAATATGTTTCTCAAAAAGCCATTATTGTTAGAATATCTTGTTGAACAACCGATTAACGATTATCAGCGAATGAGGTTTGAATTTCCTAACGAAGATATAATGTTTTTGAAGATGAAGGACTGTGATGAGCCTTTTCCTAACAAGGGTCCTGAGGTTGGATCTCAGTGGAAGTTGGTTTTCGATGGTGCTGTTAACTCATACGAAAATGGAGTTGGGGCAATTATTAAAACTACTCATGGATCACATATACTGTTTATCGCCCGATTGACATTTGCTTGCACAAATAATGAAGCTGAATATGAAGCGTGCATTATGGGTTTAGAAGAGGACATTGATATGAGGATCAAGAATCTAGATGTGTATGGTGATTTAGTGCTAGTCGTCAATCAAATCAAAGGAGAGTGGGAAACTCGTCAAGCCAACTTGGTGCCTTACAAGAACTATGCAAGAAGACTGTTTCCTTTCTTCGATAGATTTTTGTTTCATCATGTACCTATGGCTGAAAATCATATGGCAGACGCCTTGGCAACATTATCGTTGATGTATAAAGTAAATTTTTGGAATGAAGCTCCAGTAATTACTATCATGCGTCTTGACAGACCAGCCTTCCTATTTGCAGTTGAAAAGACGTCAGATGGGAAGCCCTGGTATTGTGACATCAATCATTTTCTCAAGACTCAAGAGTATCCATTTGGGGCATCAAGCCAAGATAAAAAGACTTCGAGGAGGCTTGCAAGAAACCTCTACTTGAACAAGGATGATATGTTGTATGAAAGAAACTTTGACATGGTCTTGTTGCAGTGTGTTGATGAACACGAGGCGTGCCTGTTGATGGAGGAGGTTCATGAGGGTTCCTTTGGTACTCATGTCGGTGGGCATGTGATGGCTAAAAAATTTCTAAGAGCTGGATATTATTGGATGACTATGGAGTCTGATTGTTTCAAATATGCTAGAAAATGCCATAAATACCATATTTATGCTGACAAGGTGCATATGCCACCTAACCCTCTGAACATACTGACATCTCCTTGGCCTTTTGCAATGTGGGGAGTCGATATGATTGGAAAGATAGAGTTAACTGCTTCTAATGGGCATCACTTTATTTTAGTTTCCATCGATTACTTTACAAAGTGGGTAGAAGCAGCTTCCTTTGCTAATGTCACCAGGCAAGTGGTTGCTCGTTTTATAAAGAAGAACATCATTACTGATAATGGTTTGAATTTGAATAATAAGATGATGAAGGAGCTGGTCCAGAGCTTCAAAATTGAGCACCACAATTCTTCTCCATACCGTCCGAAGATGAATGGTACTGTGGAGGCAGCAAATAAGAACATCAAGAAGATCGTACAGAAGATGGTGGTGACTTATAAAGATTGGCATGAGATGTTTCCCTTTTCTTTACATGGTTATCGTACTTCTTTGCGTACATCGACTAGGGCAACTCCCTTCTTACTGGTGTATGGTACAGAAGCAGTCCAACCTTTAGAAGTTGAGATCCCTTCTTTGAGAGTTTTGTCTGATGTGAAACTCGAAGAAGCTTAATGGGTTCATGCCAGGTTGAATCAGATAAGTCTCATTGATGAGAAGAGATTGGAAGCCATTGCCCATGGTTGGTTATACCAGAGCAGAATGAAGAAGGCTTTTGATCAGAAGGTTCGCCCTTGGTGCTTCCAAATAGGAGATTTGGTTTTGAAAAGGATCCTTCCTCCTCAAACAGGTCACAAGGACAAATGGGCTCCAAACTATGAAGGTCTGTATGTGGTAAGAAAGGTTTTCTCTGGTAGAGCCTTATTACTATCTACTATGGATGGTGAAGATTTTACCTCCCCTGTGAATGCAGACGTAGTCAAAAAATATTTTGCCTAAAATAGACCCGCTGGATAGAAAAAGAAAGGTCCAGGAAAAACCATAAAAATAAAAGGTTCGGGCACAAATTAGGGATAAAAAAAAGAATAAACCCGCAAAGTTGAAAACCTGAAAAATGCAACTTTGGCAAAAATGGGAACCCCGGTGGATTGAAAACCCGCAAGGGCAATCCAGGAAAAAGTTGGGGATTTAAAAGAAAATGAATGCGGCTTGTGTTTGATTTGTGAACTTATCTTGATGCATGGAGGTCCCGAAGGATAAGAATCAGTCTAATCAGTCTCTTCAGAAAGCAGAGCATTGGTGAAATGTTGAAGACATATTGGTCATAGCTGAATCAACACAAGGTGGTTGTCTGTTTCCACATTGCCGACATTTATATATTTCTTGTTGTACTTTTTGCGTAATGACCTCTTTTCAGGAATTGCATCCAATTGTAAATTGCCTATTTATAGACCATTTCAATCAATAAAGTATTATTCACTCATAGAGTTTTCCATTTCCTAATTTTTACTTTTACTGTTTTGTTTGCAAAAAAGGGCGTCTGATATTTTTTTATAGACTTTACATGTGAAAACATTGGGGCTTTCTGAGTCATATTGAAAACAATGAATTTACTTGAATGATGTCATGGGTGATAATCGAAACAATCATTTTGCATATAGGACATTCTATTTATTTATTGACTGTTTATAGGATGACATGATCTTTTCCCCAGTAAAGTTTATCTCCATGTTGATGAATCTCTAGCAGTATTTACAACACATGGTGAATCATTCCTCCCCAATAGGAGTTCAGGGTTTTGCATTCCCAACCAATTGGATTTATGCTCTCCAACGAGTATTCAAAAGCTGACTACATCAGACAGGGTGTTGATATACAGCCAGGCATCTATCCCGTAGTAGAGATTCTGTATCCCCACAGGGTAATGTTGTCAAATCAGAAGTATCTCACCAGCAATGAGGTGCACTTATCCTCAGCAGGGTAAGATTGAGATTATTCTCCAGCAGTAGAGTAAAGGTGAAGGCTATTACCCGACAAGATCTACATTATTGACTTCTCTCCCCAAGCAGAGATTGATGTTGATTCCCTCAACGAGTAAATCAGCGACGACTGATATCCTCAACAAAGTTTAATGGTCATTGGCATTTTTCAAAGTCAGTTTTTTTGGACGATCTCCCAAGTGATGTTGCTCTCAATTCCCAACAGAGTGGAATTTTCAACGGAGGTTATGTTCAGGAAGGCCTTTTAGTGTGTCTTCCTCAGCAGAGTTTTTTTGCTGATTTTTCTCAATGCTTTCCTTGGTGGTGTTCTTTTGCATATCATTTACGTTGCATCCTCTCAAACACGTAGCATTTCCATTTTGTATTGAGTATTACGCCATATTTAAACATATGCATCTGAAGCATAATCCAAGTTTGATACCTTTGTTGACAGACATCTCTTCAACAGATAATGGCCTAATTCATGGGACTTTTTGGTACTTTACCCCCAGCAAAAATCATTGATGGATGTTTTCATCTTAATTTTACTCCCCGACAGAGTTTGTTTGTTTAAGCTTCTCTTTCCTCCAGTAGAGTATTCTTTTCACGTCGTAAGTCGGTTGATTCTACTTCCTGCCTATCACGGGTGTTGTATTCCATCTTTTGGTTGGTAATCCCCAACTTAGTCGTTTCTTGGATGTTATCCTAACTTTTGGTTGGTAGTTCGTTGTTTCTTGGATGTTATCCCAACTTTTGGTTGGTTGTCTGTTATTTCTTGGATGTTATCCCAACTTTTGGTTGGTAGTCTATTGTTTCTTAGATGTTATCCCAACTTTTGTTTGGTAGTCCTCTATTGTTTCCCCTACGGAGCCGTTATCCCAACTCTTGGTTGGTAGTCTTCGTTGCAGTGAGTTCGCCTTTGTTCGGGGTTCCAGTGATCCTAACTTTTAGGTAGTATCTTTTATCCCAACTTTTGGTTGGTATTTCTTATGATGATCCCGACTTTTGGTTGGTAGTCTTCTTTTTTGTGTATTCACCTTCGGTCGGCGTCTGGGTGATCCTAACTTTTGGTTAGTAGCCTTTTATCCCAACTTTTGGTTGGTATATTATGTCCTTCGGTTATCCTAACTTTTGGCTTGTACCCGCTACCTTTAAGTCCACTTTCGGCAGGCAGTCACTTTATCCTATGTACATCCCCGCAGGTTGCAATTTATGGGTTCCTTTAATATTCGATCACCTTTTACCTTGAATGTTTGAAAGCGGTCGCTCTTCATCCCTTCAGGTCCAAGTTGTTTGAATAGAGGCAGCTGTAGTACCCCAAAATTTTCCCATCCCTGTTCTTATCTTGGCTTATGTTTCATATCATTTTGCATTGGCATTAGTGAATATCATTGGTTCTAGACAAGGGATCAAGGTATGTTGTACAACACTCAAAGGAAGAGCTTCATATTCAAAAGCTCAATCAAGGGTTCATGCTCAACTTTGTAGAAATCTCAATTCATAAGGTTCCCTCATTATCAAGACAAGTCACACAACCATTCGAGTCAAGAATTTAAGCATTGATTACCTCCTCCTATTTTGTGGACTATTGGACTAGGGTTTTGGTTCAAAAGGTATATGTGGATAGTTCTCTGGGCAAGAAATTATTCTAAGGTCTCAATACACATCTTAAGGGTCGTCTACATGGATTATGTGTCATCACAAGCCATCACAAGAGCTCCAATAAGTGGAAATGATCCTAGGATTTCATCTGGTCAACAAAAGTCAAATGTGGTTCAATGAGGTCAAAATCTTGGATCTCAAGGTCAACCAAGATTATTTTATGCGTTTTCAAGTGATTTCATGTGTTTGGAACAAGAAAAGTAAAGAGGAAATATAAAATCAGGAGATTGGTTGAATTAGGGTTTTAGTGAAATTTTTCTAAGTGTGGAAAACCCTAAATTCTAGTCATTTTCAAACTTCCATAACTTTCTCATCCTTGATCCAATGGAAACAAACTTGTTATCAAATTAAAGAGGAAATCATTAACTACAAAATTTATGGAAGGAAGCAAGTCCAAAAGATACATAGTTTGAGAGATATGATGGACTAAAGTTGAGAAAATGGAGTTTTTGACATTCCAACACTTAGAATTTTTCTAAGAATGGAAATTCAGCTTGAAGTACCTACTTTCAAGCCTATCTTACATGATGATGAAAACTTCAAATGAATTTTCCTTGAACATGAAAGTTTTAAAGCATCCTCCAATATTTCTTTTGAGTACTAGAATTTGTCAATTGGATGTGTAGAGCTCAAGTTATGATCTCTCCAAATTAGGGTTTCAAGGTTGTCAAGATTAGACAAGTTCTATGCAGATTTTTGAGGCAACTTTCCAAGGCACGTCTCACTAAGTTCTATCCATTACTAGAAATCATCCATTGGATCAAAACTCTCCAAGTTATGTAGCTTCAAAGTTGAGGTTTCAAGGATGTAAAAAGGCTTATGACTTAGAATTTTTCTAAGTCATATTGGATAGTTTTCAAGACATGATCTTTGGGTCATTTTTTCATAATCATAAAAGGCTTATTTCATCATTCCATCAATGTAGAACTTGTTCCTTGCACTCCAAGCTTTCTTTGGAGCACAAGAACTTACCAATTGAGCCAAAATTCATCAAGTTACATTTGATCAAAGTTGATCATTTAGTTTTAGTTTTATGGTATGTCACGTTGATAATTTTGGCCAAAGTCTTGAACTATTCTTTGCAGCACATATTTATTCCCAAACCATGCACATATCTCTCATTCTTGCTTGACAAACATTGCTACAAATGAAGCAACATCCCTTGTACCATCATGATCCTTTATGTACAAGTTTTTCCAAATAAAGAAAAATGACAAAACTTCCAAAAAAAACCAGCACCACAAGGTAAGGTCTCCATTCTGCCACTACTTGGTACTCTCTTTTTGCTTAGATGCACAAGAACACTGCCTCATGCGATGCCCAAACTCGTGCCACACTATTTTTCACTCCATTTTTTAAGTTTTGAAAACTAACTCAGCAAGCTTGTTTTTACCATAGTAAAATTTCTTTAACCTTGCCATAACCTCAGTATATAATCCAAAAAACCCTAACCAAGAGGGGCATACCTTATTTATCAACAACCAAACCCTAGAACTCTTTCTTTCTCTCAAAAAACTTCAGCTCTTCAAATCTCCTTTTCCCTCAAGTCTCCTTCCATTTTGTGTTTCCATTCCTCATTCTCAAGGTCCAAAGAAGCAGAAGGTGGAGTTTGATGAGATTTTGAGACAAGAATTAGAAGCTTCAGGTGCTTTACTTTGGTAACTTTCTCTTTCCTTTTTCTCTCATGATACACGTCTATTTGACTTGTTGTTTACATGTTTGAACTTTTGGATGGATATAGATCATGTTCATATGCTTGTTGTCTTCTTTGGTTTATGTTTCAGTTTGAATGTGTGATTTTTGTGGCGTGATTTCTTGATGATACAATAGATTTTAATTATTTTGTATGCCATATTTAGATTCTACATGAAAAACAAGTGGAATGATGTAAGATTTTGCAAGTCTTGGTGGTGTTTTGAACCAGTTCTGGTGGCCGTCGCCGGAGAAGACGATTGGAGCCCTAGCTCCGGCATCTGGTCATTTGTGCTGAGGTGTTAAGTTTGACCTGGGTCTTTGCTCGCGTGGATGCCTATGTGTTGCTGATGTGTATTAATGAATGGCCACACGTGCATTTTTTATTTCTGAAACTTGATTAGTGGGTTGGGCTTAGTCATATTTGCTTTCTGAACCCCCTTGTTTTTTGCCCAACGCGCATGTAAACTGAGATCATGTTAAATCTATTTTTGTTTTCTCACCCCCTTGGCATTATTTCTCTTCATATTTTTATTTTATTTTATTTTCTTGTTTTGATTTATTTTAAATACTTAAAACCATTTTTAAAATCCTAAAAAATATGTTTCTGAATCTTTGACATGTTGACATAGTTTTCATATTTTTTATTTTATTTTTAAAATTATTTTCCTATTTTTATTTGAAATGGTTTGACATGTTTACCCTTGGATTAGGGTTTGTGCTTTTGATGCCTTTTGATCACTTTCTTGATCCAATATTGTTACCCTGTTTTGAAACTTGAATTTTGATTGTTTGAGGGTTGTTTTAATGTCATGATGTGTTGCTTTTGATAATTTCTCATTGCCTTTTGTGGAGCCTCGAGGCATGCTCGATTTCTATTTTATGCTTGCGTTTATGAGTTGATTTGATGATGCATTTATGTGATGTTTTTTGAAATGTTTTACACACTTCCTCTTGATGGATATAACATGAGTTAGAGCCTCTTGTTGGATTTTATTATGTCTTTTTCCTATTTTTAATTGATGCCTAATTGTGCCTTGGTTTTGGATTGTATATGCATGAGGCTTGACTTAGTTTGAAACTATTTTGTCTACTTGTGTTTAAGTGAAGTTTGAGATGATTTTTTGATGTGATAATATGATGTCTTATATTGGTTTTAGATTTGGTTTCACTTTCATTTGATTATTTTTCAATTTATGGTTGAATTTCCAAGTTGATGATGTTTTGACCTTGCTCCTTTGATATTATTGACCTAATTCTTTGGGATGCTTTCTTGTATGATCTAATGGATGCTTGTGAACTCTTGTGTGCTTTGAATTACATGCTTGAGTCTTTGATTTTCATGATATGATATCCATTGTATGATCATGTCTCATCTCTTTCTTCACTTGATCTTTTGTTTTTTTTTTGAGTGGGTGATGTGAGTGGATTCTTGAGCCCAATTTGAACATGATCCTTCTTGAGTTTGGTTGATGTCTTGGATATGAATATGATGTGATACATTTGTGTTTGATTCTAACCTTGATGTTATGGTGTGCATTACTTGATCAACTTTTACCTTGTACCTTGCTTGAATACATGTTTTCATTTGAAGGTGATCATGGCTGATGTTTAACTAGTCTTGATGCATACGCTGAGCTTGATATTTGAGACTTCTTTTTGTGATTCATGTGTTAATGATGGATTTATATACATGATTTTTTTTCTTTCCTCACTTGGTTTCATACCCTAATCTCACATGTTTGATCATTTGAAGTGTGTTTTGCATGAGCTAATTGTTGCTATTTGTTTGGACATTTATGAGATGTATGCTTGAGACTCTTGTGCAAATTTTCTAATTTTTGAATCGAGTTGAACATGATATGATGTTGCTACTGCCCTACCTTGTTTCTCTCTCATTTGACTTCAGTTTCCTTTTCTTGATGATTGATAATACTTCTTGTTGGACTTTAAGTCATTTGTTTGTGTATTGGTACTTTGTCTTGCCAATTTATTTTAACTTCCAATATTTGAGTATGGTTTGATATGTGAACATATTCTTGTTACTTTAACATGATGTGGATGTTTACCATGTGTGATTGATATCCATGCTTGCTTGTTTGATGCCTTGCCTTTTGAGTTGAACTTCCAGGAGTGATTACATGGTGTTGCTTCTTCTCCTTCATCTCTCATTTTTCTTTCTTCTCTTTTTTTTACTTGAGACTTGGTTAAGTTTTGACTTTGTTTTCATTTGTGATTGATTAGTATGGTGTTTACTTGTTCTTGTTCACATGATCCCTTAGAATTCCTAGTGTCATTTAATTTCTGATTAAGGAGGGAGTAGGAGAGACATTAGGCTTTCAATCCTTTGCATGATAACAATTAGGATAATATCTTCTTGACCTCAACTATAGGTCTATAATTTGTATGAGAACATTAGGTAGACTTCCCTTTTATCCTAACTTTAGGACCATTTTGTATGATAACATTAGGGTTTTCAGTTCTTTTTAGTGTTTTCTGTTGAGTCTTTCTCTTCTCATATCAAACAATTCTAAGACACTTAAAGAATGATGAACTTTGTGCATCACGAGCTTTAAGTATATGGGAAATGATGAGTGGGGTTTTTCTCCTCACTTGTCTAGAGTGTTTAGTGTATGCCCCTTGGACGATACTGACACATTTGTTCCTTTATCATAGTCTTTAGTGCAATGTGAATCTCCAACAAATCTAATTCACTTCATTAAAAATCACAAACAAAATTCAAACCTTTTTATCCTTCGTGATTTGTTTCAAAACCATTTTCAAAAAAGAGTATGTTACTTTTCTATTCTACCGCAAACAAGTATCAACCCTAATTGTTGGAATGGGAACTTAACGTCACTCATAAAAAACACTTAACCAACCTGTGGTCTAGTTACCTAACTACATTTTCTCTAATTTATCATACCAGATGAGGATACATAGGCACAAGACGGTGATGTCTTGGCAAGCAACCTTCCCCCCATCACCCGTAGTTTCCCGACTTACGTTGACTCTAACTTTCCCATTGCACGAGGGAATATGTAGGCATGGGGCGGCGATGTCCTATCGTGTATTCTTTTTATTTTCCCTCCCCCCATTTAACATTAGCTTTTAGATAACTACACCCTTTGATTAGACAACAAGCATGGATCTTGTTGAGTACAACGGACGTGAGGGGTATTAATGCCTTCCCCTTGCGTAACCGACTCCCGAACCCAAGATTTGGTTGCGATCACCTTGTTTTCTCCTTTATTTTAGGTTTTCTTTGATCGTTTACTTTCCCTCCTTTGTGATAAATAACAATCGGTGGTGACTCTTCTGTTTGTTTCCGCTAGCCCTTTTCGCAGTTGCGACACTTGTAAAGGCGTAAACATGGTTGTAAGGTCTCTTTGGGACATCATAACTCTTTGGTTTTTGACTCAAATGATGAAGTCTTGTGCTTTTTGAAAAGAGGACATGTAGATGAACAACTTTCATGTTTTAAAAGGTTTGATTTGAGGTTCGCATCATGATGAAAATTGGTCTAACAAGTTGGTCTAGGAAAACCTGCGCATGACTTGGGCAACTTTTGTCAAGTGTTGGCACCCATGTTCATCTCACCATATCTTGAGTTGTAGAACTCCAATTGGAGAGATATTTAGATGCTTAGAAAGATGAGATGGAGGAGAACACCTTTGATGTTGTAAAAGTTTGGATTTGAAGCTTGGAACTATCAAAAAGAAGGCTTGCAAGTTGAGCAAAAACATGACTATGAAGTGCCTTGGCAACTAGGGCAAGTTGCCTAACTTGTGCCCAAAATCAACAAACTTTGTGATGCCATAACTTTTCACTCCTTGGTCCAATTAATGACTTCTTTATATGCTTGGAAAGCTTATATAAATAGGAATAACTTTCATGTTGGATGAATTTTGGTTTGAGGTCAGTAAACCCATGAGGCCTTGGTTGGAAGTTCTTGCAAATATGTTGCCTTAGGTTTTGCCCTACTTTGACCTCCACTTGAAAACATTATAACTTGATTTCTAAAAAGGCTCTTGAGCAGTTCTTGGTATCAAAAGAGAGCTAAAGAGATGTTCTACAACTTCCATGTTAATGGCCAAGACAAATTATGCTTGGAACAATCTTGAATTTAGCCTTGAAAAATCACTGCAAATATTGAGTTTTTTTACTTTACCACAAAACCCTAATTCTTCAAATCTCCTGATTTTTTTGTTCTAACTTGATTTTTTATGATATAACCACATGAGATCATAGACTAAGACTTTTAAAGCTTATGGTTGACCATAAAACTCAATAGTTGACTTTTGAATTAGATGAAGTCAATGCCTCCCCTATCTAGTTAGGAAGCTTTTGAATTGGATTTTTTGGGCCAAATGACCTCTTAGGGACCCATAAAATGTATGAGGACTTCCTTGGTTTATTTACCATTCAAATCATAATTAATCAAGGCTTCTTCCTTTTTCTGTAAACCTTAATTCCACAAAACAAACAAAACCACAAAGCCTGATGATTTGGTTAGTGATGCAAAGATGATTGACCTATGATGCTCATGCAAATGTTGATGACATCTAAGGGTAAAATTTGAGGTATGACAATAACCATGTACCTTGCTAACATTTACATGCTTAAATACTATCATCACCATCCAAACTTGAAAGAATCTTCATTGATGAACTAACATCACCATCCTGGAGGTTCTCACATTTCCACACCAAAAAATGGAAACATTAAAATCCACACAAGCATATCAACAATAAACACAAATAAGCATATCAACAATAAAACTTTTAAGAGTTGAACATTCCTAAACTGAAGAATTCAACTCTTAACAACCTAATAAAAGAAAAAATAAAGTAAAGAAAATGCAAGTTGAACATTCGTAATTGAAGAATTCAACTGATAATAATAATAACATTAATGTGTTATGGTGTAAAAATACCAACAAAAGTATTTGTACCCAAAAATGGTACATACTACAACAATATCGAAAATGATCCAACAAGTGGATAAAGTACAACAAAAGATAATACAATAACCATAAATATAACTAGTAATGATCAAATGCAAACAGAAAACTTCACTTTGTAGAACCAAAGAAAGTTTCATAGAATCATGCTCAAAATGTCAATTAAAAAAAACTATTCCTCCTCGGACTCAGTGTCCTCCTCATAACCAAAAGCCTCCTCAGAACCAACCTCATCGTCATCATCACCATCATCAGCCTCCTCATCTCTAGCCTCCTCAACAGCGTCCTCAGGATCACCTACATCTTCCCCCTCTCTAAACTGTGGCTAGGCCTCAGACCATGCAGTATGTGCTAGGAATTGGTCCCTAGACATCATATAGTGCTCCATCGAGGGTTCCCTATACTACATACGTAGTACCTACATAGAATCGTGTAAGTCTATCATTGCACACTGAGTAGTTGTCATCCAATCCCTATTGTAACTGCAGACCTCCCTCTAAAATGGGTCAAAACCCTGGGAGCCTGTAGGTTCTGAACTAGAAGCACCGCCAACATCAGTACCAGCGCTAGATGTTTGTTCTTTCAATCCTTTTGGTTTGCAAAACGTATCCACATATCGATCATCAATTGCAACAGAAGTCATCACCTAACAACGGAAAGGTAGTTTAACCCTCACATGAACACATAATACCACAACCAAACAGGGAAAGGCTAAGGGACAATTCTTCCTTGACGCTGAACCAAGTCCACTTTCCACCACGGCACGTATCTTACTATGATGATTCGAGCCACATCAATCTGCACATTAGTCAATATACTATGGATAAGATGAGCAATAGGGATTGGCACAGTAGAGGTGTGTGACTTTGGCTTTATATTAGTCAACACCAACATAAGTACAAGCTGAGCCAAAGGACGCATGTCCTCACTGTGATACCTTTGAGGAACCCTAGACGGGTTCAATTCAACTGACTTTCCCTCAAGAAACAAATCACGAGAAATAACATATGTATCTCTATGCAATCTCAAATTGTGATTATATACATCTATTTCATTCTCCCCCAAGGATAAAGAATTACCTAAAACAGTGTTAACTGTGTCATGGTCAAACTTTACCTCCCTTCCGCCAACCATAGAAGTCCACGTGAACAGCTCATCATCATTTTGGAGTGCATTGGCGTAGAACTCTCTTACGAGCTCTACGTTGTAACTATCACCAGGTGTTATCAACTTGTCCCATTTTTTGTTTTTAGGATTCCTGCTACCGCCCGGTAGACTCCTTGAGGGTTGAGGTTGAAAGGCTTTTCAGGTAGGATGCTCCTCTTCTTTAGAGTTAGATAACGAGCAGCTTGTTTCGCTCCTCAGAATATGTCGATATCAAATTGAATTGGGGTTGGACGTGATGAACTTCCGACCTTTCGCTTCTCTGACGGAACGGTCTTTGGAGGTGGCATATGCACAATCATCAAACAAAACCAACCACCCAAACACAATTTATATTAGTGAGGAAACAAAACAAAGAGAATCAGAACAAAAATTCAACATCACAAATTTTTTTGAAAATTCTGTCATGTTCGCCCACAAGGCTAGGCGAAACCATGGCGAATACTCACCCCAGGTTCATTGTGCGAACTCATGGCGAACCCTGCGAATTTTCATTCTGCAGGTTCTGCCTACAAGTTCAAAAGCACATAGATTTTTCCACAAACACATTCTATTTTAACTTATTGATAAAACACACATGCACGGTAAAATAAATCACTAAAATAGAACATGCATTGAGTCTTATGTAATCCTCGAAGCAAGTTTTGTTATAGTTCCACAAAAAATAACCCTAACCACATGTTACTAAGAAGAACAATGGAAAGAATAATGAATTAAAACATGTTATGCTGAGAGGATTGGTTTGGAAAACTAGCAAGACTTTGTAAATTCTCCAAGTTATGCGTGTGATTCTTGTGAGAGTGAGAGATACAAGTTTGCGTGAAGTGAAAAGTGAAAAGGTGAAATGGGGTAGGGTTACCCTCACACAATTTTGAGGAGTGGGTATTGGGTCCAAGATTATGTGGCCCGCCCAATATTTCTCTCTTTTTTTAAGTGATGTGGCAGCAGACTTAGAATTGTCTGTCTCGCTCAGTTCTTTGTGCGAACTTCCTAGTGAATGCTTGCTCCAAGTTCGCCGTGCAAACTTCTCAGCGAGAATGACAGTTTTTTGAAAAATATTTCTATGCTCATCACATCCTACCACAATCATTTTAAACTTACCTATTCTATAAAAACATTAATAAAGCAAGAATACTTACAATGTTGGGGTGTCTCCCAACAAGCGCTTTGTTTAACGTCATTTGAGCTCGACGGTCCAATATGACCTCAAGGATCGCAAAAAGGAATTGTGGCGGTATTCTGCTCGACATCACCACCAAGATAAATCTTCAGCCTCTGACAATTTACAATTCAACTCTCATTTGACAAAATGTCTTCAATGACAATCGCCCCATAGTGCTTAATCTCCCTAATCCGGAATGGATCATACCACTTAGATTTAAACTTTTCAGAGAACAATTTTAATCAAGAATTGAAAAGTAGGACCATCTGCCCTATCAAAAAATGTTTGGTTACTATCTTTTTGTCATGGTAAGCTTTCACTCGGTCTTTATACAACTTCTTGGAGTCATACGCTTGGAGGCACAATTCCTTCATTTCATGCAATTGTACCTTTCTTTTTTCTCAGCTTAGAGTTGGATCGAAATTCAAAAATTTTAAGGCCCGGAATTCCTTATGTTCCAACTCTACCGGCAAATGATAATTCTTACCATAGGCCATATTGAAAGGTGTGAGACTAATGGGAACCTTGAAAGCTGTCTGATAAGCCCTGTCGCAACGTGAAAAATGACACAGAGTCGCCACCGAATTTTATTTATCCCAAGAAGGGAAAGGGAAATAACGATAAAGCCTTTAGAAAAAAAGCATGGTCATCGAAACCAAGTTTTAGGCTTCGGGAGTCAGTTATGCAAGGGGAAGGTATTAGCACCCCCTCACATCCATCGTACTTGATGGGAACCTTTTAGGTTGTTTCGCTTGAATGAGTGTTCTAATTTAAAAGTTTGCTTGCTTAAAAGAAAAGAGGGGTTGTTTTTTATTATAATGCTCGCCAAGGATTGTGGCCCTTGTGCCTACGTATCCTCACTTAAAAGAAGTGAAGAGTCAGAGCTCCGTAGTTTGGAGGCTTACGAAATAGTTGTTTGTTGGTTGATTTTATACTTTGAAAAAGGGTTTTCGAATTGTTGCCCTAAGGCGAAAAGAAGTTTGATGATTTGATGTTATTTTTAGGTTTTGATAAGAGATTGTTTTTTATTAAGATCACACTAAAAAAACTTTGGATGGAGATGAATATTTCGAATAACCAAGTCGAGCGCCTTGTATTCAAAACATTCAGAACGAGTGTAAGAGTGTTCCATTCTCATTCCTTCTCCACCACTTTAAAGTTTATGATGTATGGCCCCAATTGTATCTTTATTGTGTTTTAGATTTTTTATGAGAAAAATACCACTTGATGTTTGATTAAGGGTTTTATTGTTTGTAAAAATATTTGAAGTGATGCGAACAAGGTCAATGGCGAACGCACAAGGCGGTCGACTTACAAGGGTGAAAATGACTCGATAAAATCGAGAGTTTATTTTTGAAAAGAGTTTTAAGAACCAAAATTCAAAAATGACCGTAACAACATCCACATACGATGGTCATGTGACCACATCGGTTTAGTCAGCATGAAATAACACAAAAGACAAAAAAAATGGCGAACTCCTTAAAAAAAAATTTTTGGGAAAAAAATAGAAAAACTAAGGGAAGTTTGCTAGGCGAAGGCTGTAGCGAAGCTTCCCAGAAACAGCAAGAAGTTCTCTAGGAGAACTTCCCAGTGAACGTAAACAGAGGCAAAGTTTGCTAGGCGAACCTTGCAGCGAAGCTGCCCAAAAAAAACAAACAGAAGTTCGCAAGGCGAATCCCCAACAAACGAAAACAGGGGCGAAATGGGGAAAAGTTCGCTAGGAGAAGGTGCCAGCAAACATGACAGAAAGAGAACATCAAGAAGTTCGCCTAGCGAACTTCATGCTGTTTTACCCAGAATAAACCTTTTATGGAAACAGAGGGAAAACAGGGCAAAGTTTGCTAGGTGAACTTGTCAGCGAACATGACAGTAAAGATGAGTATACTTCAACTCATCTTACTATGTCAACTAACATATGTTCTTTCTCTTTTCTTTGTTCTTTTACAATATTTTTTTGTTTATATCAAGACCTTATTACAACATATACAACACAAAAATCACATAAGAGTAAAGCATGCAAAAATATGTAAAGAGTAAAGGGTTTGAGAGAAAGGATACCCAAGAGCTACTATCTTCCTTCACCAATGGCTTTTTGTTGGGTATGCTTTGTGGTACACCTCCTTCTTCTGGTTTTTTGTTCCTCTCTTGTTTTCTCAAGGTTTTCTTTTCAAACTCTTTTTTCTGGTTTTTCTCTTACCCTATTTTTCTGATTTTTTTCTCAATGCCTTTTTTCTCTCAACGTCTCTATATGTCAATGTGTAGTGAATGTGTAAATGTCTTTTTTTTCCTACTGTTGTTACTTTTCTTTTATACCCAAAGCATTAGGGTTTGCACATGTCTTTAAACTTCAGAATTTCTACACTTAGAAATGCCCAATGCCACTTTCTTGATGCACCCTTTTCCTCTAGAAATCTTACTTTTCTGCTGCACTTTTGCTGCTGTACCAAAACAATAGTGCTTGCACATGTCTCAAGTTTCAGAATTTCTACATTTGGAAATGTTTATTACCACTTTCTTGGTGCAACCCCATTTCTTTCCATTTTCTAGCATGCTGCTTTTTGTTTTTGCTGCTGCACTTTCCTAGTGTTGTCTCTTTTTGCTACCCTCCTTTTATTCACTTGTTCTTCGGTTGTACTTGTGGTCCATGCCTCTCCTTTTGACAGCAGTTTGAAGTTATGAATTTTGGCATGTAAGTGAGACAACATGATCTAGTTCCTCAAGTTTTATGACATGGTTTATTTGGTTGGGAATTAGTTGGTCATGGGGCTGTTTTGGATCAGTTTAAAAATGCCTTGAAATTCCCCATGAATAAGCATAAATGGTTTTGCTTTTGAAATGCTCTTAATTATTTTCCTTGGATATTTGTGGGTTTAATTGGTTATGAATTATATGTAGCACATGGAGATTTGATGAGGCATGAAGGGTACCATAACATGAAATTAGTTAGAAACTTGAATTAAGACTAGAAATAACTTAATTTTCTAAGCATTGCTTAGAGTTGGAAACTTTGCAACAAACGTGACATTCTTGTAAATGTCATGAAATTTCTTTTTTGTAACATTCTTGAATCTAATCTTGAATTCATGAAATTGGAATTTGGAATGGTGGATTTCCCTTATACCATTATTTGAAATGGATGAAGTCTTGAATTAGGCCTTGCACTTCATTTTCATTAGGAATATTGATCTTGAATATCCTAATATTTTTCAAGTAACTTCTCCTTGAAGGAATCTGCATGAGTAGACTTTCCAAATTGAAACAAACCTTAAATGATGAACCTTTTATTCCATGTAGCCTATGATAAGCAATTTACCTTATGTGAAACGAACCGATCCGATCTTTACCTTGTGAACCCACATGCTCGGTATGTGATAGAAGGATGTATGATATGACGAATGTAGGGTATGAAAGGCTAAAGGTGAAAATGATGGTGTGACAACTGCCTCTATTTAATCCTCTTAGACCTGAATGTCTGGAGGATAAAGATGTTCGGACATTCATGGTAGAAGAGAATTAAATACTAGAGTACCCGGGATTTTCAACTGGAAAGGTGTGGAATGAAAGTAGACAGTCAGCGAGATGGTTTGAAAAGAGGTGTATGTTAGTGAAGAAGGGGTATAAGGGATATGACGATATGCCTGAGATGCAATGCGGAATGAACGTGAGTGCCTTGCCAGCCAGAAGAGGAGGCACCTTGTAATAGGGAATTAGAATTGGCTAAGAGATATTCCTTCTACAAAAGATAGAGAGGACTCAAAAAATATAAAAATGCGAGATATTCCTTCTACAAAGTTAGAGAGGACTCGGAAATAACAATGAGATATTCCTTCAACGAAAGGTAGATAGGACTCAAGAAATTGGTTTTCCTCTTACAAAAAGGCAAGGAGGACTCTTGAGCAAAAGGTTTGGAGGAAATGTTTCCTTTTACATAAGGTAGAGAGGACTCCGAAACAAAAGGTTTGAAGAAAATGTTTCCTTACACAAAAGGTAGAGAGGACTCCAAAACAAAAGGTTTGAAGACATGGTAACTCCTTCTATATCAGGTAGAGGAGACTCCCTTGGGAGAATACAATCGTATTTCCTTCTAAAAAGGCATAAAGGACTCCAGAATAAAAGGTTAGGAGAAGAAGTTCCTTCTATAAAAGGTAGAGAGGACTCTAGAACAAAAGGTTTGGAGAAAAAGTTCCTTCTACAAAAGGTAGAGAGGACTCCAGACCAAAAGGTTTGGGGGAAAAGTTCCTTCTACAAAAGGTAGATAGGAGACTCTCTCAGGAGAGGACGATCGTACTTTCTTCTGTGAAAAGTAGAAAAGACTCCTGAACAAAGGTTAGGAGAAAAAATCCTTCTACAAAAGGTAGAGAGGATGGTTACGAAAGGTAAGTTGACAAGAAACTGTACAAAAGGCACGGTAAGTCTTACTAAAGGTAAGTTGAATCTGTTGTGAAAGGCAAGGTGGAGATGATTTGTGAGAGAGACACGAAAATACTCACAAAGGGTAAGTTGAGGGCATTAACTATCTTCCTGCAAAAGGCAAAGAAAACTTGTATAGGGTATTGGAACATCATTTGACCTCACAGGCACAATGGTAGAGATGACATTCTTTAAGTATGGCGACCATTCAGTTCTTGGCCACACAGGCGTCAAGCATCCAAATTGATCAAAGATACCCAAAACAAATTTTTTTTCGCGTGTAAAAGACAGCGAAGACACGCTTACAAAAGGAAAGCGAAAGAGGAAGATTTTACGCGAAAGGCAATGAAATCCCTTACGAAAGGTAAGGTGAGAAAATATCTCATGCAAAAGGCTTTAAAAGAATTACAAAAGGTAAGTGAATGAGGGGTTAAGTATTGTCACACCCTCATTTTCACCTTTAGCCTTTTATACCCTACATTTTGTCATATCATACATCGCTCTATTGCATATCGAGCATGTGGATTCACAAGGTAAGGATTGGGTCGGTTCTTTGTTTTCCATTCCAAATAAGATAATTTGCCTATCATTGGACTACATGGAAGAAAAGGTACATCATCAAAGATACTCCATTAGGTCAAGTATGAATCCAATTTGAGGTGGTACCCAAAGATTAAGAACAGTGCAGTTCAGGATCCCCGATTAGTGTTTCTGATTACGAAAAGTCAACTGTAGTTTGACTTTTGATTAAAAAGGTGTTCCAATGATGGAATCATGGTCCATAAAGCTCATATGGCTTAATGAAGTCCACTCAAGAAGTTTAAAGACCTCAAGAGATCCAGAACAACAACAGTCGATCCGATAGTTATCGATCGATCGTTTCGTTGACCAAAAAGTCAACTCTTTAACCATAAGGAATTTGACCTCAAGGTGTGAAGCAAAAATGTTCTTAATAAAATATTACACCTATCCATGAAGCTTCATAACCATTGGATCAAGGATTGGGGAGTAATCGAAAAAGTCGAGAATTAGGGTTTTGAAAGGGGCAAAACCATAACTTCCTAACCACACGTCCAATTGAGGTGGTTCAAAGCTTGTTAGAAAGGTCTAGGCAAGTCCTACAAAAGTCTCACAGTGGTCCATGTGCAAAAAATTCATAGATTTGGAGTTATATCCTAAATCATCACAAGAGGGAGTTTTTTGACCTAGTTCCACTTGGAATCTGAAGATCATGAAAACATGAAAGTTGTAAAGCTCCATGAGGGATTTAAAAAAAGTACTAGAACTCCTCCATAGCCCTTGTGAGCTGAGAGTTTCAAGGTGAGAAAGTTGGGCCTGTGCACTAGTTTGTCAACTTGTCAAAATTCAACATAGACTTGGTTTCCAACCATGTGCTTCCTTTCTAACCATGGAATGACCTCTGATGAGATGTATTAGAGTGAAATTTATACTAAATCAGACAAGAATCCAAGCAAATCTCAAGTTCTTGACAACACACATTAGTTTAATGGAAAAATGCAAAAGTTACACAAGGAGAGAGACTATTGGTGGTTGCAGCAGGTGGGGGGTCTTTGCTCACTCAAATGTCACTTCTCACATCCCATTTTCTAGCTATTTTTTAGGGCTAAACTCCTTGCAAGCAAGAAAAGCTTGTTGAACCAAAACTACTACATGGACTTCATGAGATTTTCACTAAAAATCTCTCTCCAAGACCAAGATTCAAATCTTCCCCCAACACCTCTTTTGGCCTATAAATAGCGGCTTTATCCCATTGCATACAACACACCAGAGCCATCCAAAACACAAGTCTCACACAAGTCTCACTCTTTCCCTCTTTGCTTGAAAGTGAAGAAATTCACAAAATCACCAAAAATGGCTACTTTGCAATTTTCACACCAGCATCATTTCCAGCCATGAAACCATCATAAAAACCATATACACAAACCTAAAATCACCATTTGAAGCTATTCCAATAGTTAGCTTCATCAAAAAAACCTTGAATCAAAAAGTCAACCTTCATACCACCATAGTTTGACTTTTATGCACATTTTATGCCAAATTCCTACATAAACCATTTTCCATTATTATGACACTTTGAACACTCTCCCTTTAGGTCATACCAACTATCCATAACCTAAAACAACCACTGGAAATCCCTTTTCTCAAATTGTCCTAAAAAATCACTTGTTGCTTCAAAAGGAAGAAAACTCAAGGCTTGCTCAAAGGAGGAAGGGGGTACTTTGCTCTTGCTGCTAGCTGGCTTTTTGGAGGTCTACAAGAGGTATGTAGCCCTAAATCTCCTCACTATTGTGCATCATGTTTATGTTTTGTTGGTTTGTTAAATGGTTTAAACATTGTTATGTTTAAATTGCAACTGTGCTGTCAAGTATGTGTGAATACCATGTATGGCTGTTTTTGGATGTCATTGAGTTCAATTAAGTGTGTAACTACTTTTGTGAAGACATATTGTTGAACACATGATAAGGGTAGTTTCTAGCATTGTTATGTTGAATCTTTGCTTACTTCCAGTTCATTTTAACATGGAGGGTTTTGTTCCACTTATGTGTAGTTGTTGGTGCGGTAAAGCAGCAAGCAAAAATATTATTTTCGGAAGAATTTCCTCCACGATTTATCGTCTCCACAGGGATTAGTGCGATATGAACGCCATTAACCGATTTTTACATTTCTAAACTTATTGTTCAAAATTTTAGGTTTAAAAGGTTCAAGGAACCATAAATAAAAACAGAAAATATAAAATAAAGACTGAAATATAAACAGAGCCTTGTTGGGATTGGATTTCATCAATTGATAACACATGCATTCTTCTAACCAAATTAAACACAACACAATCATTCGTCTAATATCCTTACATATCACTCACGACAAAGCTTATCTCTAATGCAGCGTCGAGAGAAAAACCGTGTTGTCTCATTGGTGATCTCTCACCCAACAAAAACACAACACAGAGCATTAAGGTCTGATACTCACCCAAATGCTAAGCCTAAATCTATCTTTAGAATTTAGGACCTAACATGTAATCATCCTAGATCCAGATCTGAAGAGTATATCTCTATTACGGTTCAAATCAAAGATAAACAAGAAAGCAAAGATAACACCCATATCAGATAAACAATTGTTTTGCATAAAACACAATGATCAAAGTACGTACACACGCTTAACCCTTTTTACATGTATTCATCTAATCCGCCAAATGGTTATGAACATCATTCTTCATCACTATTATCACATACACACACAATATTATATTGATCTTACCCATGCTACTTAATCAACACAACACCATAGAGGATAAAATGAATATCAACTTCAAAACCATGTCAAAAGTTTGTTCATTGATAGAAGAAGATCTGAGATCAAAGATGTGAAAAGGTTTTGTCAAGACCCACAAATAAGCAATCAAAGATAATCAATCAATAGAGATTCCAAAATAGTTCACAAACATAAATTAGATGAAATACATAAGGTATCAAAAGATTACAATCCAAACCCCAACAAGAGGTCGAAGATATTACCTCCTCCCTCTTAGGGTTTTGTGTTTCTCTCTCTAGAAAATGAAGAGAGATAAGTTCTGATGTTCCAAAATGTTACAAAATGAAGTTATGAAAAGTTATCGAAGTTATGACAAAAAAACAAGAAAAACACTTAAATACACATTCAGGATCTGTCTTGTTTGCCTAGCGAACAGCTAGCGAACCTAGCGACTTTTGGTACTTTTGGCACTGTCCAATTCTAGGCGCGTTCACTAGCATACTCGCCTAGCGAGCAAGCTAGTGAAGCCTTCGCTGGCACGTTTGCTACCTGCTCGCCTAGGGAGCGTGACATCATTTTGGTGGTTTTGCATGTTGTCTTGATTTCCTTGCCCATTTCTTGTGTCTTACTCTTCACTTGTTTTGTGCCTAATTCCTGCACAATAACACACAAATCAAAGGTACTAAGAGATTTTCTCATAATGTTGCAAACTAACCAAAACAAGAGTGGTTTTCAACACTTAATTGACGAAAATGAGTGAAAGATGCCAACATTTGATAGATCAAATAAGTGAAATTTGGCGTCTAATAGTAGCTTGCTGTTAAGTAAGTTTGAGGCCAATGTTTAGGCCTGCTGTTGGAGTTTTGTTTCATACCTGTCAAGCATATTGATGTTTAGAATGGTTAACACCATTGCCTATGACTGTTCCTACAGGCTGAGTTTGTCAACTCAGGCCTGTTGTGTCAAGTATAAGTCTTTGCTTCTGTTTCAAGCAAGCCTGCTTGACTCATGTTGTTGAAAGCATTCCTGTTGAGACATTAGGGCATAGAGGTATGCTCTTGCTATTCCAGTTTTACTGCTGTCAAATATATCCTTAATGATTTGTTTGAGTAAGTGTCATTTGGAGATTGCATTTTGGACTGTTTGAGTTTTCCTTATTTAGGGGATGCTGCCAGACTTGTGTATGAATCTGTCCAATTCATATTGGTATGCCCTGGGCCTGTTGACTCCTTTTTGATAGATTGCTTTATGCCTGGTTTGGTTCTGTTTAGTGTTAGTTTAAAAGTTGGTGAAGTTGTAACTTCATGTTGTGACAAATGTGGGTTTATCAGCATTTAATATAATTTGCATTTAGGTCATGGATTTGTTTGAATTTGTTGAGTTTGTATTGATCTAAGTTGGTGTTGGTCCAACTAATGATCATTTTGTTGAGAGTGCTCAAATCCTGTTGCAACTCATATACACTGCCTTGTACCATTGACTTCTTGCATAATCTCTTGGTAAAATGTTTATCTATGCCATATTTAAGATATGTTGCATTTCTGTTTTAAGCTAATTGACAACTCTCCCAATCTTTGATTTCCTAATGCACCATGCTTTGATCACTTGATCTTCAAAATACATTTCAAGCCTCATTAATTATGTTGCTACACCAAAAAATTTTAAGCCTTGACTGTTACTTTTAGAACTGTAAGTGGAATTCATCAATGAATTCATGCCAAGACTTGAATTGCAAATTTTGATTGAGCACCTGCTGGCTGTCCAAAATTCTGAGGTGGAATTATCAGCTTTTAACTTCAGTTCTGTTTTGAGGATCTTGATATATTTGGTTCATGATATATTTGTTTGAAGTATGGAAACTATGAGCATGGAGACATTCTTTTCCCTAACTTTTTGTCAGTTACAGTTTGATGGACTTGCCATCAAGTTTATTTCATAACTTGTCATTGAAGTTATAGTCAATATCTTTCCTTGAATTGTGTCAACCTCTAAATGCTATTAAATTTTAGTTTAGATTGTTGGAATTGGTGTGTTTGGAGTTCATAACTTGCTGCAAATTGGATTGATGATGTTGTTGTCAGCTCTTTATCTTGAGGTTCTTTAAACCTCTATTGTCATGTAAGGTTGCATTTTGTTACTGTTGCATTGGTATGCATTGAGTGCATGACTGTTGGCATTTTAGATTGAAAATTGTTTGCTACCTTTATGTATTGATTTAACATTGTAATGGTACTGCACAATTAGTTCACTAGGTTGACAGTTGGGTAATCACATTGGGATCTATGACAGAAATTCAATTCTCCTCCTAAATTTATCCATGAGGATTGTGTTTACAACTTGCACAACCCTTTGTTTGATCTTGAAGATTTTGCTTTGATCATCTTGTGTTGTTCATAAGCAACTCATGCTTTTCATGTCAACTCACATACCATTTCCTTTTTCTAAGATCCTTTGACTTAATTTCTTGTTAGAACTCATCCAACATCATATTTGAAACTTGCTCAGGCCATTATTTGCTCTAAATTGCATCTGTTTTGATCCATTGGTTTTCAAATGCATTTCAAGATTTTATTATGCATGTTCAATCGTGTTTTAATTTTTGGGAATTTTCTCAAAATTTGAATGATACCATCATGCTCCTCTTGAAAAATCAAGCAAGTTAGATTAAAATTTCATGAGATTTGGTGGAGATTTGAAAAAGTTATGATAAAATCGTTTTTCATGTTTTTGCCTTGGTCTTGCCTTGAAGCTTGCCCATCCATGCGCTTGTTTCAGTACATATGCACATGGGGTGGCTTGATACAATGGATGTATCGCCACCCCAGTGGTTACTTGCCTTGCCATACGATACCGGGTTTGACCCTCAGTGAGGGCATTTTTTGCCATTTTTGTGATTTTTCATGTTTTTCAATATTTTTAACTTCTCTTTCCATTTAATTCACATGCGTGAAATGGTTGAGTTGGTATTGTTTTAAGACTATGCCCCCAAGGTCTTGGGTTCAAGCCTTGGGTGAGGCATTTCTTACTTTTTAACAATTGGTTTTATTTAATCTAATTTAATTCCATTTAAATTTTCAAAAATCCATAACTCCGTCATTTTTAATCCTTTTTGAGTGATTCTTTTTTCTAAATTCTCATATTAATGTGTATTTTCACATAATGCTCAAAGAATTCTAAAATTATTATTTTAGAAACACTTTGAATTAGGAGGAAATTGCGATTCGTTTTAGGGTTTATCGAGCCATTTTCAACCTTGTAAGATGATTGCCTTGTGCATCACCATCGACCTTGTTCGCGTCACTTCAAATATTTTTACCAACAATAAAACCCTTGATCCAACATCAAGGGGTACTTTTTCTCATAAAAATCCAAAAATACAATAAATATGTGATTAGGTTTATACACAATGGACTTTAAGGTGGTGGAGAAGGAATGAGAATGGAACCCTCCTACACTCGTTCTGAATGTTTTGAATACAAGGCGCTCGACTTGGTTATTTGAAACATTCATCTCTATCCAAAGTATTTTGTGTAATCCTAATCAAGAACAATTTCTCTTAAAAAACCTAAAAATAACATCAACTCATCAAACTTCTTTTCGCCTTAGGGCATCGATCCGAAAACCCTTCTTTCAAGGTATAAAATCAATCAACACACAATCATTTCTCAAGTGGCCGAACTATGGCTGCTCTGATTTCTCATACCTGTTAAGAATATGTAGGCATAGGATTGCAATGATCCTAGCGAGCACTCTTCTTTCATTCCCACCTTTACTCATCCATTCCTCATTACCCAAAAAGGACATGTTATGTCCGTTCTACCGCAAACAGGTAACACATAAGACTCCACGAACGAGCTGCAAAATACCTAACTGCTAGAATGCGCACAATAGCATCGTCTATCCAAACTTCCCATATTTCACTATAGTCTCCGAACTACGGAGCTCTGGTTCTTCACTTCTTTTAAGTGAGGATACGTAGGCACAAGGGCCACAATCCTTGGCGAGCACTATAATAAAAAAACCAACCCCTCTTTATTTTTAAAAAACAAGCAAACTTTTAGATTAAAAGCACCCACTCAAGCGAAACAACCTAGAAGGTTCCCATCGAGTACGATGGATACGAGTGGTGCTAATACCTTCCCCTCGTATAACCGACTCCCGAACCCTAAGACTTGGTTGCAATGACCATGCTCTTTTCCTAAAGGTTTTATCACTATTTCCCTTTCCCTCCTTGGGATAAATAAAATATGGTGGCGACTCTATGTCATTTTTTGCGTAGCGATAAGTATCATGCCAGAATCCGGATAAGACTTTCATAAGAACTCACATCTTCGAGAATGATTGGCTAAGCGCATGTAATGATGCAACATGTATGCAAAAATGTCAGGGATGGAGGTTAGGGGTGATGATTTATGCCAAGAAATTGGGCTTTGGTTTGGGGCATCAATTTTGACTTCCCTACTTCCTTGTGACGAAATTTGGATCATCTTTAGATGGTCTTAATAAACAAGCTGTGTTGATTGGTTAGATTGCCCCTGACTTGGTCAAGTCTCGGTGAACTTTGTGATTTGACGATGATCCGTGTACATGTGCGCCTATTAGAGGTCGTGTTTATTCTTCATACACCTTGATCGAAGAGCAATCTTCTGCTTTCTTTTGTTATTAGTGGCATCCCATAATTCTCAATGCAATATTTATTAAGAATGAAAATTCCACTTTTCGCAAACAAACATAAAAGTAAAAAATGTGAAGCACGAATTGATGAGAAAGATTTTATTGATGATAAAAGTGACCCATAAATGGGTAATTTTACATAAGGATACAATTCCTAAAAGAGGTAATTGCAAAAATATGACAAAAAGTACAGTGGCAATGAGAAAAAAGATCGGATTTCCATTGATTTCTAATTCTGCTATAATCCCTATGGACTTGAAGCTTCTTGTACATTTCCTCTGAGGAAGGTGGTTGGATTGATCTTTCCCATGAGTAGCTTTATTTATTCTGATGATAAGCTCACAGACTCTTCACAGACCGCAGTCTTTTTCTTTTTAAGGTCCCTAACTTTTGCCTAGACCGCCCTTTCGGGTTTTCAGTCTACCGGGATACCCTTTTTTGCTTAAGCTGCCCCTAAGGGTTTCCAACTTATCGGGTATTATTGTTTTTTTTTGTTTTTTTTATTTTAACCGTAACTTTTGCCTGGACTTTTTCTTTTTGTTGTCCACCGGGTTTGCTTTCAAGCGCAGTATTTTTTGACTGCGTCTGCGTTTACAAGGGATGACAGATCTTCACCGTCCATGTTGGATAATATCAAGGCCCCTCTAGAGAAAACCCTTTTCACAACATATAGACCCTCATAGTTAGGTGTCCATTTGCCCCTTGGGTCTGTGTGGATTGGCAGGATCTTTCTCAATACCAAGTCTCCCACTTCGAACTTTCGAGGGAGAACTTTCTTGTCAAACGCCCTTTTCAACCGCTTTTGGTAAAGTTGGCCATGGCAGATGGCTGCCATGCGCTTTTCATCAATGAGATTAAGTTGATCAAATCTCACCTGTACCCATTCTACTTCGTCGAGCTTGACATCGGTCAGAATTCTCAGGGAAGGAATTTCTACCTCAACGGGGAGTACCACATACATGCCGTATACAAGGGAAAATGGAGTTGCCCCCTGTAGAAGTGCGCACGAAAGTGCGGTAGCCATGCAAAGTAAATGGTAGAATTTCGTGCCAATCTTTGTATGTTTTCAGCATTTTCTGAACAATCTTCTTGATGTTTTTGTTCGGTGCCTCAACAGCGCCATTCATCTTCGAGCGATATGGTAATGATTTGTGATGCTCGATCTTGAAATTTTCACACAATTCCTTCATCATCTTGTTATTCAGGTTTGAACCATTGTCAGTAATGATTTTATTTGGAACCCCATAACGACAAATGATTTCTTTCTTGATAAAGCGAATGACCACTTGTTTGGTGACATTGGCATAAGATGCGGCTTCTACCCATTTAGTGAAGTAATCAATGGCCACTAAGATGAAACGATGACCGTTTGAAGCAGTTGGCTCGATGCGTCCTATCACATCTACACCCCACATGGCGAAGGGCCAAGGCGATGTCAAGACATTTAGAGGAACTAGTGGCACATGTATTTTATCTGCATAGATTTGACATGTGTGGCACGTTTGCACGTGATGATAGCAATCAGTTTCCATCTTCATCCAATAATAACCAGCCCTTAAAATCTTCTTAACCATCGTGTGTCCACTGGCATGTGTACCAAAAGAGCCTTCATGGATATCGTTTATGATTCGGTCGACTTAATGTCTATCCACGCATCTGAGCAAGACCGAGTCATAGTTTCTCTTGTAAAGCACATCTCCACTTAAGAAGAACTTGGACGAAAGCCTTCTTAAATACTTCTTGTCTGTGATGGAAACGTTTTCTGGATACTCTTGCTTTTCTAGATACCTTTTGATATCATAGAACCAAGGTTGATCGTTGATTGTTAACTCTGCTTCCAGACAGTGGGCAGGCTCATCAAGATGTTCAATACGGATAACGGGTGTCTCATTTTTCCACTTAACTTTGAACATGGATGACAACGTGGCAAGAGCGTCTGCCAATTGATTGCTTTCTCTGGAAATGTGATTGAAAGTAATCTCATCAAAGTATGGGATTAACTTCAAGACGTGATCCCGATATGGAACTAGTTTGCTGTCACGTGCTTCCCAGTCGCCTCTGACTTGACTGATGACTAATGCGGAATCCCCATACACTTCCAAAATCTTGATTCTGTGATCAATGGCGGCTTCAATTCCGAAGATACATGCTTCATATTCAGCCATATTGTTGGTTCATTCGAAACATAATCTTACGGTGAATGGGATATGAAAACCAGTAGGAGATGTGATGATTGCCCCTATCCCATTGCCTTGAGCATTCGCGGAGCCATCGAACACGAGCGTCCATCGCGATCCTAGTTCGGGTCCGTCGTCTGGGACTATTGCTTCATAGTGTCTGACAAACATGATATCTTTATCAGGGAAGTCAAAATGCATGGGCTGGTAATCCTCCACGGGTTGGTGGGAAAGATATTCAGATAGCACACTCCCTTTGATAGCTTTTTGTGAGACATACTAGATGTCATATTCTATCAGTACCATTTGCCAACGGGCTACTCGTCCTGTGAGAGTAGACTTTTCGAAGATGTACTTAACTGGATCCATCTTTGATATTAACAATGTGGTATGGGTCAACATATATTGCCTTAAGCGTTTGGCAGCCCATCCGAGCGCACAACATGTCTTTTCCAACATTGGGTATCTCGTTTCACAGTTAGTGAACTTTTTTCTTAAGTAGTAGATAGCGTGCTCCTTTCTACCCGTTTCATCATGCTACCCCAACACGCATCCCATAGATCCTTCTAGAACGGTCAAGTACATGATGAGAGGTCTTCCTGGCACGGGAGGCATCAAGACCGGTGGCTCTTGCAGATATTCTTTTATTTTCTCAAATGCTTTTTGGCAATTGTCATTCCACATGACTGCTTGATCTTTGCGAAGCAACTTTAATATTGGCTCACAGGTGGTTGTTAGGTGAGATACGAATCTGGCAATGTAGTTTAATCTCCCTAAGAAACCACGAACCTCCTTCTCTATTCTTGGAGCTGGCATATCTTGGATAGCTTTTACTTTGTCAGGATCGACTTCAATTCCTTTTTGGCTCACGATAAAACCTAGCAATTTACCAGATCCTACCCTAAAGGTACATTTATTCGGATTGAGGCTTAGCCTGAACTTTCTCAGCCTTGTAAAAAACTTTTTCAAGTGGGTAAGATGTTCCTCTTCAGTTTGGGATTTTGCAATCATATCATCAACGTAGACTTCAATCTCTTTATGAATCATATCATGAAAGAGAGTCACCATTGCTCGTTGATATGTCGCACCAACGTTCTTTAGACCAAATGGCATAACCTTATAGAAGAAGGTTCCCCAAGGGGTAACGAAGGTAGTCTTTTCCATATCCTCTGGAGCCATTTTAATCTGGTTGTATCATGAGAAACCATCATGAAAGAGAACACAGAGAATTGAGTTGTATTATCCACTAACACATCAATATGCGGTAGTGGAAAGTCGTCTTTTGGGCTGGCTCTATTTAGGTCTTTGTAGTCGACACGTATCCGCACCTTACCATCTTTTTTAGGCACGGGTACAATGTTGGCGACCCATTGAGGGTATTTCGTTACTGCCAAGAATCTGATGTCAAGTTGTTTTTGCACTTCCTCCTTAATCTTAAGGGCCATGTCGGGTTGAGTTCGTCTCATCTTCTACTTTACAGGCGGATAGTCTTCCTCGAGTGGCAGTTTATGTACTACGATGTCAGAATCCAATCCAGGCATGTCTTGGTAGGAACAAGCAAACACATCTGCGTACGCGTGTAGGAGCTCGATCAGTCTTCTCTTCACACTCTCTTCTAGGTCAGTGTCTATCTTGACTTCTTTCTTATCCTTATTGGTTCCAAGATTGACAACTTCCACTGAATCTTGATGCGGTTGAATGATCTTCGATTCTTGCTTTAATAGTCTAGCTAACTCCTCAGGGAGCTCACAATCCTCATCAGCGTGGTAGATTGGGTTATCGAAGTCATATGGAACCGTAGCAGTATCGTTATCAATGGAATCCGGGGTAGATCTACATGATTGGTGATTTTATGCTTTTATTTTGAGAAGATGGAAAAAAGAAAATGCAAGAAAAACATTGCCATTTATTTATGCAAAACTAAAAAAGAAAGACAGGGAACACAATTGAATGCAAAAGGTTCATTTCATTCATGATAAATATTAAATGAAAACATGGAGGGGGGGGGGGGGGGAAGGGGCTACAAAATATTCCTTATGCCTTGGGCAGAGCATAGGATATGAAAGTAAAACAAGGAAAATTACTCTTCGACAAAGGTGACTTCCGGTATCTCCACGACAGTCCAATTGTTGATTTGTTGATTTGGTGCTCTTGGGTACACCATGCAGACTTCATTCGATGCATCATCTTCAGTCTCCACAAAGGTCACCTGATCATCTATCATATGTCCACCACTAATAAAGGCAAGTGGAGGAATGAACCCTTTGCCCTTGTCAACGGTTGTCTTCTGCTGAACTTTGTGACTGCCAGGATAACCCAAACCAGCTCTGTTCTTGTTGATAGGTAACTCCAACACACTTCCCGAACCTTCAGGGTGACCAGCCTCAATTACAGTCCTTGCGTCCTTCCAAGTAACCATGGGGGATCCATACCTTTCTAACTTCTTTTCCTCTTTTTAGCAGGGATCATTTCCACACTTATCACGTCAAACGCTTGAAAAGGGGTCTCATGAACTTCACCTCCCACTTCAACATAGCAAAATGAGGACATGTGACTTACTAGCATATCCTTTTCTCCCTCAATGACAACAAGCTGATTATTGACCATGAACTTTAGTCTTTGATGAAGAGTGGATGTTACAACACCGACTGCATGAATCCAAGGACGACCTAGCAAACAACTGCATGTTGGGTAGATATCCATCACATAGAATGTAATAATGAAAGTGTGAGGTCCTATTTTGATGGGGAGATCAACTTCCCCTATGACAGTCCTTCTTGCCCCATCAAAAGCGTTCACTATCACTGAACTGGGCTTCATCATCAATCCTTCAATGGTCAGCTTGGCCAAAGAATTATTTGGCAAAACATTTAAAGATGATCCAGTATCTACCAACACCCTTGGCAAAACAACATCAACACATTCGATGGAAATGTGCAGAGCTTTATTATGGTTCTTCCCCTCGGGGGGCAACTCTCCATCATTGAAGCTTAGAATATGTGTGGAGGCAATATTTGACACAACTCTTTTGAATTGCACAACAGATATTTCCTGGGGAACATGAGCAGTCTCTAAAAACTGTATCAATGACTCCTAATGGGCAGGGGAGCACATTAGCAGCGACAACATGGAAATCTTGGAAGGTGTTTGGTTGAGCTGGTCAACCACCTTATAATCACTTTTTCGGATGATTCGTAGGAATTCTTCAACGTCTTCACCAGAATTTCCTTTTTGAGTAGAGGTCTGCCCCTATTCAATCATTACCTGCTTCTCATTTGTATTGTTTGGTGGTGGTATGGGCGCAAACATCCTCCAGCTTCTAGTTATTCCACCTGTTCCAACCATGTTCTCTACAGAGATGTTAGCTTTCATAACATCCTCCTCTACCTTCTGCCCATTAATGTAAACAGTTGGCTCATATTTCTAAGGGACATCCTTGATGCTCTCAAAAGGGAAAGGAGCAGGCGTAGATATCACTAACGGAACGAGCGAAGGCAGAGACAGTGGGATCTCTACTTGATCGTACGGTATCTTTAGTGGTTCACAAGTTTGATTATATGGAGTCTGAACAGGATGCCAATCATAATCACAGGGGATTTGCAAAGGCACATGAGGCTGATCACATAGAATTGTTAGCGGTACAACATCAAACGGGATTTGTAGTGGAGCTTGGACAGGATACCAATCTTCATCACATGGAATTGTCAGAGGCACACGAGATTGATCATATGGAATCGTCAGTGGTACACGGTTTGGACCATATGGATTGTTCAACAGTTCTTCATCATAAGCAAATTCCATCGGATCATAGGGAATATCAATCGGGTCATAAGGAATGTCTAGAGTTGCCACTTCTTCAACATTTGATATCTGTTCTACCAATATGATGCCTTGATCTAACAACTTTTGGATGCCTAAATTCAATTCATGACAGCTTTGGGGATCTTCCAAACAGTGTTGGTAATCCTCGGTACATCTTGGGATAATATTTTTCATTAACAATTGTTCTTTAACAACTGCAAAGGGGGTCTTCATCTTGTCAACTTCTGACACCAAATTCTTCCCTCTTGACTCTTCAATCATGTTTGTAGCATGGTTTGGCATTGGATTATTAGTCACATTAGGAGTGTTTTTGGTGAAATTGGTGGCTTTTGAATCAATGAGATCTTGTACCACGTACTTCAAAGCTTTGCAATTTTCGATATTATGTCCGGGAGCTCCAGAATGAAACTCGCAACAGGCATTTGCATCATAGTCAGGAGGTATGACAGCTGCGGGAGCCTTCATTTCTCTTAATTCTACTAAAGATTCTTTAAGTAAGAATGGAAGCAACCTAGCATAAGTTGTATGAATAGGATCAAACTTTTTCTCAGGTCTTCTTTGCCTTGGTTGACCCTGATAATAGCTTTGACGTTGAGGTGCTTGTTGTTGGTAGGGGACTTGAACAGCCGGTTGGCTTGCAGGTATGGAGAGTGGTTGATTTGGCGTAACAGTGCCCACATGATGATAAGAACCTTGATACGCTTTGGCTTTCCCCTTATCCATCAAGGCAGCACTTGTTTCCCCTTCTTTTTTCCTTGCAAAACTTTGGTGGGGCTTCTTAGATCCACCAGAAACTCCATCAGCATTCTGAATCTTCCCAATCTTTATCATGTTCTCGATCCTCTCACCAGCCATAACTAAATCTGAGAATACAGAGGATGTGCATCCAGCTAAGCGTTCTAGAAAAGGACCTTGAAGAGTCCCCATGAACATATGTCTCAATTTTCTTTCAAGACGAGGAGGCTGGACTCTAGCAGCTAAGTCCCTCCATCTTTGTGCATAGTCTTTGAATGCTTCACCAGATTTCTGGGTCAGGCCTTGGAGTTGTGTGCGATTAGGCGCCATGTCAGAATTGTATTGGTAATGCTTTAGAAATGCCTCAGCTAACTCTTTCCATGTCTTGATATATGTACCTTCCAACTGCATGTACCATTCAAGGGATGCTCCACTGAGGCTGTCTTGAAAGAAATGCATTGGCAGTTTTTCGTCATCAGAATAGGCAACCATTTTCCTACAATAGGATCGGATGTGAGTTCGGGGACAGCTGGTCCCTTTGTATTTTTCAAAGTCGGGGACTTTGAACTTGAGTGGAATCTTAACACCGGGTACCAAACACATATCCGCAACATCTAACCCAAAAGTGCTTGGGCCTTATAGTCCTTTGACTGTCTCTTGTAAGGCAAGTACTTTCTTTTCCAAATCAGTAGTCGGTGCTCCAGAAGCATCTACTGCCAAGTCTTCGTGAGGGTTGTATAAACCTTCGTGATCATCAAAGTGGATTGGAGGGGGAACCACACCACCACCAGGAGTAGGGATTGCGCCTGCGCCAGCAGGAGTAGGGATTATGCCACCAGGAGCAGGGGTTGCACTTGCAAGAGTAGGAATGGCACCACCAGGAGTGGGATTTGAGCCCGCAGTAGTAGGAGTTGGAGGGTTGGTAGCGTTTCTCTCTATAGCTTGTTTCATCTCTTCTTGTTCTCTAGCCATAGCATGGATGAATTCCATTAGTCGGCCCATCTGAGTCTTCATATGGGTCATTTCTTCCCAAAAGGTGGCTTGATTCTGCTCAATCTGATCTATTAGTAATCTTCAATTGCCACGGGTGTAGTAGGGATGTCGGGAAGTCAGCTTGTTTACTGCGAATGGAAGTCAAGTCTTTGTAAGTTTTGGTTTTGTTTTATGGAATGCAAAATGATGTATGAATGTGTATGGAACAATATGTTATGCACAAAGCTCTTAGTAACCTTGTTAGTTATCATAAAGAATATAAACATTTTCCATTGTAATTAATCAGAAGAGACATAATAGAACAAACTTTCATTTCATTAAGGCTCGAAGCCAAGTTCAAATATAAAATATGAGATACACTTCATAAAAAATTACAAATCAACTCTAAAGGTGACTCTTTAGGCTCTACGAACTGCCTCTAAATCTGTAAAGAGGGACATGAGTGTTTTCAGGAGTCATCACTTGATCAGCCACCTTCAATTTTTCAGGGATTTGTTGAAGCACAAAGTTGGAGAATCCGACCAGGTTCACAAATTTGTTCTTCCACTCAACATAGAGAATTTGGATATTGTTGATGATGTCATCTCTTTGAAGTACCGCAGCTTCCGCTTTACGACAACTTTTTTCCCAATAATGGCAACTATTCTGCAGCTCTAGGTATAGCTCATCATAGATTCCATCTTTCAACATCTTGATTTCCTCAATAGCCCTACCCAATTGGTACTCTGCTTGTATGGAATCTCGCTGCGCATTCTCCTTTTCCAATAGTGCATGAGCTAAGTGATCCTTGTAGCCTTTGATAATGCTATTCAACTTGTGAATTTGGGCTTCAAAGTTTTCTCTTTCATCTTTCTTCATCTGGGTGGCTATTCTTACATCATTTTGTAAGTCTTTGACCTTTTGCCACACTTGGTCCAATTTTTCATTTTGGTGATCCAAGTCTGCATTGGCGCTTTTAAGTGCTCCACCAACCCATTCTTTCTTTCCTTTCTCTTCCCTAGCCCTTTTCTTGCTATCCTCGGACTTTTCTTTCAACTCTTTGCTTTTGTCTTCCCAAGCTTCGCTTTTCTACTTAGTCACATTGAGTTGAATTCGGAGCTGTGTGTTCTTATCTTCAAGTTCTTGGACTTTAGCTTTAAGTTTCTCCATTTCTTCGGGTAAGATTGGTTCAGGCTCAGGATTCGGTAGGAAAGCAGATGCATCAAAGACAAAAGGTAATCTGACTTCTTTTGCTCTCTCTTTCACCCATTTAACATAAGGTTCACGAGCAATCATATTCTTCCTCCCATTGTCTGGATTGCTTCTTATGATTTTTGTCCATGCCCTTCTTACCTTTCTTACAGCTGGATCATTTGGATCGGCTGTATTGACAAGAAACGGCACCAAATCTTCCACTCTAGGAGGACCGTCCATGGAGTGTTCAAACTTTCTTTTGAGTAACACCGGATTGTAATTAATGCAACCTCATGTTCCCAAGAGAGGAACATTGGGAAAATCTCCACAAGAAAAGATGATATCTCTAGTTTCCTACTCCCTCTTGTACCACGTGATGGAACTAACGGTGAGTGAAGCGAATCTCTGAGGCCATGAGAGTTTCTCGGAAGCGAAAAGACCTTTTTCAGGCATTTGGGTCCTTATCCACTTATGCAAGAGCGGGGCGCAACAAAGGAACATTCCACCTCCTTTTGTATGTCTTGTATGAAGTGTATGGTAGAAGTCACCTAGGAGGAAAGGCAAGGGGTACTTGGTCAAGAAGATTTCCACGGCTCTTTGGTCCACAAAATTTTCCCCATTCGGAAACATCATAATTCCATAGACCAAGAGTTCCAAAATTGAACCACATATTTCCCATTTCTCTTCTTTGGCGTACTTTCATGCTTGTTCTTCTAAGAATTTCCTCGAGAATCCCCTAGCTCCTTTGGGTGCCTAATTGGCTATCACATCTCCTGTGGGAATCCCTAAGGCATAAGCCACTTTCTTCAAAGTGAATTCTTCTTCAAGCTTCGGAAAAGGATTGCGATTTTTGATGGAGAGGTTCAGAATCTTCTTGAATTTTTCCAAAGTGGGAGCTATCTGAAAATCAGCAAAGGTGAAACAAAGGAGAGAAGTGTCATAGTACTGAGCCAAGGCTGTGAGGGCTTCAAATTCTATCTTCTCTGTCAACAAATCTAAGATTCTCCCATAAGAAGAGTGAAATTTGTTGTGTTTGATGGGGGTGATCTTGGTACTTAGAGCTTTCAGACTGTCAATTGAAGGATCTTTGTATTTGAAAGTGAAAGTACTTTTTCTATTGGTCTTCTTGTTTAATTTCATCGTCCCTAGATTCACATTCATCACGATTGCTTCTGAAAAATGCTTATATCTGCAATAAGAACAAGACACTAAGAGCTTTGTTTTTTAAGTATGTATGTATGAGCGGATGCATAAATGGAATCCAAGCACATGGGTTCATAAGTCGGAGGTATGGATATGGCCGATACTGACTGTTTTATCAACAGGTTCTCACAAGGCATGATCTATGGTTTAATAGGGATCCCAAAGTCATGGATTCATATGACTGTTCATCATACACGACATGAATATGTCGGGTGATGACTCCATCGAATGAACCTCTTTTGGGTGAGGTCCTCGTATCGAACTGCACGAGAAGAACTTCTCGGGGACCCATACTACGAGACACATCGACATTGGGTTCTAGACAAGGATTTCAGAGTCATGGACTTCCTTGACTGTTTGTTACGTATGTCAGTCATTGTCAGGCAACAACTCCATCAAGAAAGTCTCTTCTGAATAAGGTATTCGTATCGACCCACACGAGAAGAACTTCTTCGGGACCCATACTACGTGACCATCAATCTTAGTTGGCAAATGATTTAGGGTTCTAAAAGGTCCTTAGAGTAATGGATTCCCAAGAAAACATTGATCAAACACGTCAAGAGCTTGACGGTTGTCATCATTCTCAAAAGAATCTACTCTAAGCGAGGTTCTCGTATTGACTATCACGAGATGAGAATCTCGGAAGCCCATACTACTCAACCTCTCCTATCTCAATTTTAACACTCTAGACTCGAGTGTAGAGTCTTTCCCTCAAGGTTTGCCAGCAAAGTATCCAATCCATACCAAGACCAATGAAACCAAATAAGGTGAGATACAATTGAATAAATAAAATAAAGCGATAAACAAGCAAATAAAAAGAAAGAACCCAAACCATGCAAAAACGACCTAGGTTAGGCTTGAATCGCTTAGGAAAACTCCCCAGCAAAGTCGCTAGCTGTCGCTACGCGAAAAATGATACAGAGTTGCCATCAGATTTTATTTATCCCAAGGAGGGAAAGGGAAATAACGATAAAACCTTTAGGAAAAGAGCATGGTCATCGCAACCAAGTTTAAGGGTTCGGGAGTCGGTTATGCGAGGGGAAGGTATTAGCACCCCCTCACATCCATCGTACTCGATGGAAACCTTCTAGGTTGTTTCGCTTGAATGGGTGTTCTAATCTAAAAGTTTGCTTGCTTAAAAGAAAAGAGGGGTTGTTTTTTATTATAATGCTCGCCAAGGATTGTGACCCTTGTGCCTACATATCCTCACTTAAAAGAAGTGAAGAGTCAGAGCTTCGTAGTTTGGAGGCTTACGAAATGGTTGTTTGTTGGTTGATTTTATACTTTAAAAAAGGGTTTTCGAATTGTTTCCCTAAGACGAAAAGAAGTTTGATGATTTGATGTTATTTTTAGGTTTTGATAAGAGATTGTTTTTTTATTAAGATCACACTAAAAAAACTTTGGATGGAGATGAATATTTCGAATAACCAAGTCGAGCGCCTTGTATTCAAAACATTCGGAACGAGTGTAAGAGTGTTCCATTCTCATTCCTTCTCCACCACTTTAAAGTTTATGATGTATGACCCCAATTGTATCTTTATTGTGTTTTGGATTTTTTATGAGAAAAATACCACTTGATCTTTGATTAAGGATTTTATTGTTTGTAAACATATTTGAAGTGATGCGAACAAGGTCGATGGCGAATGCACAAGGCGGTCGACTTACAAGGGTGAAAATGACTCGATAAAATCGAGAGTTTATTTTTGAAAAGAGTTTTTAGAACCAAAATTCAAAAATGACCGTAACAACAGTCATATACGATGGTCATACAACCACATCGGTTTAGTCAGCTTGAAACAACACACACAAAAAAAACTGCGAACTCCTTGAATAAATTTTCTTTGGGAAAAAACTAGAAAAACTAAGGGAAGTTCGCTAGGCGAAGGCTGTAGCGAAGCTGCCCAGAAACAACATGAAGTTCACTAGGCGAACTTTCCAGCAAACGCAAACAGAGGCAAAGTTCGCTAGGCGAACCTTGCAGCGAAGCTGCCCAGAAAAAACAAACAGAAGTTCGCTAGGCGAACTCCCCAGTGAACGAAAACAGGGGCGAAAGGGGGAAAAGTTTGTTAGGCGAAGGTGCCAGCAAACATGACAGCAAGAAAACATCAAGAAGTTCGCTAGGCGAACTTCATGCTGTTTTTCCCAGAATAGGCCTTTTTATGGAAACAGAGGGAAAACAGGGTAAAGTTCGTTAGGCGAACTTTCCTGCGAATATGACAGTAAAGATGAGTATACTTCAAATCATCTTACTATGTCAACTAACCTATGTTCTTTCTCTTTTTTTTGTTCTTTTACAATAATTTTTTGGTCATATCAAGACCTTATTACAACATATACAACACGAAAAGCACATAAAGGTAAAACATACAAAAATATGTAAAGAGTAAAGGGTTTGAGAGAAAGGATACCCAAGAGCTACTATATTCCTTCACCAATGTCTTTTTGTTGGGTATGCTTTGTATTTCACCCCCTTCTTCTGGTTTTTTGTTCCTCTATTGTTTTCTCAAGGTTTTCTTTTCAAACTCTTTTTTCTGTTTTTTCTCTTACCCTATTTTTCTGATTTTTTTCAATGTCTTTTTTCTCTCAATGTCTCTCTATGTCAATGTGTAGTGAATGCGTGAATGTCTTTTTTTTCCTACTGCTGTTACTTTTCTTTTATACCCAAAGCATTAGGGTTTGCACATGTCTTTAAACTTCAGAATTTCTACACTTAGAAATGTCCAATTCCACTTTCTTGGTGCACCTTTTTCCTCTAGAAATCTTACTTTTCTACTGCACTTTTGCTGCTGTACCAAAACAATAGAGCTTGCACATGTCTCAAGTTTCAGAATTTCTACATTTGGAAATGCTTATTACCACTTTCTTGGTGCAACCCCATTTCTTTCCATTTCTAGAATGCTGCTTTTTGCTTTTGCTGCTGCACTTTCCTAGTGCTGTCTTTTTTTGTTGCCCTCCTTTTATTCACTTGTTCTTGGGTTGTACTTGTGGTCCATGCCTTTCCTTTTGACAACATTTTGAAGTTCTAAATTTTGGCATGCAAGTGAGACAACCTGATCTAGTTCTTCAAGTTTTTTGACATGGTTTATTTGGTCGGGAATTAGTTGGTCATGGGGCTGTTTTGGATCAATTTAAAAATGCCTTGAAATTGCCCATGAATAAGCATAAATGGTTTTTCTTTTGAAATGCTCTTAATTATTTTCCTTAGATATTTGTGGGTTTAATTGGTTATGAATTATATGTAGCACATGAAGATTTGATGAGGCATGAAGGGTACCATAACATGAAATTAGTTAGAAACTTTAATTAAGACTAGAAATAGCTTAATTTTCTAAGCATTGCTTATACTTGGAAACTTTGCAACAAATGTGACATTCTTGCAAATGTCATGAAATTTCTTTTTTGTAACATTCTTGAATCTAATCTTGAATTCATGAATTTTGAATTTTGAATGGTGGATTTCCCTTATACCATTATTTGAAATGGATGAAGTCTTGAATTAGGCCTTGCACTTAATTTTCATTAGGAGTATTGATCTTGAATATCCAAATATTTTTCAAGTAACTTCTCCTTGAAGGAATCTACATAAGTAGACTTTCCTACTTGAAACAAACCTTAAATGATGAACCTTTTCTTCCATGTAGCCCATGATAAGCAATTTACCTTATGTGGAACGAACCGATCTGATCTTTACCTTGTGAACCCACATGCTCGGTATGTGATAGAACGATGTATGATATGACGAATGTAGGGTATGAAAGGCTAAAGGTGAAAATGAGGGTGTGACAAGCCCACAACGCATCATCGAGCTTGTTTGACCAGTCTTTTCTAGAAGTCAACACCATTTTCTCCAAGATCCTTTTAATTTCTCGATTTGATACCTCCGCTTGTCCATTAGTCTGTGGATGGTATGGTGTTGCAATTTTGTGCGTTACACCATACTGCTCCAAGGCTTTTTCTAGCTGAGTGTTGCAAAAGTGGGATCCTCTGTCACTTATCAACACTCTTGGAGTACCAAATCGAGAAAAAAATTTCTTTAAAAATCTTATCATAGTTTTTCCATCCGCTTTAGCACATGTTATCGCTCCTATCCACTTGGATACATAGTCAACTGCAACCAAAATGTACTCATTGTAAAACGATGATGGAAATGGACCGATAAAGTCTATGCCCCAACAATCAAACACCTCAACTTCCAACATTTTTTGTAACGACATTTCATTCCGTTTTGAAATTCCACCACTTCTTTGACACTTGTCACAACTTTGTGTATGCGCATGGGCATCTTTGAACAAAGAAGGCCAATGAAAGCCCAATTGGAGGACTTTCGTTGTCGTTATCAAACTGTTAAAATGCCCTCCATACGGGGAGTTATGACAATGCCAAAGTATGTTATTGGCCTCATCTTTTGACACACACCTTCTCAAAATGTTATCGACACCAAGCTTAAACAAATATGGTTCATCCCAAACAAAGTACTTGGCGTCACATAAAGATTTATTTTTATGGTTATGAGTTAGACCTTCCGGTATTAATCTGGTGGCCTTGTGATTTGCCATGTCGGCAAACTAAGGTCTAACTTGCACCATATACAAACTTTCATCAGGAAATTCTTCCTTTATCTCTCTTTCATTCTTGGTCACCTCAACATTAACAAGGCGGGATAAGTGATCCGCCTCCAAATTCTCGGATCCCTTTTTGTCGCGAATTTCTAAATCAAACTCTTGTAACAAAAGGACCCAAATAATTATCCTTTATTTTGAATTCGTCTTGGTAAGTGTTGTGATGAGAATCGTGATACCAAGCTATTGATTAACTTGAATCTTTAATTCTTAATTTCACAACCGGACTTTAATTTATCCAAAGGAAAGGTCTAAAGAAAGAAAGAACCTTTTGCGCGATGTAACAACAACGCTAAGAGATTCGGGGATCGGGGGTTGGTTATGCATAGGGTAGGTATTTCACATCCTAAACATCTGTAGTACTCTACAGGAACCTTTTGTTTGTTTGCATGCTAAGTTTGTTAAATGTTTGCTATGGGTTGGGATTGGGTAAAAGGTGAAGGTTAAAACCTAAAGATAGTTTCTAAGTTTGCTCGCAAAGACATCGCGTCCTCTGCCTACGTATCCTTACTAGGATAGAATCAGAGCAATCGTAGTTCACCTCACAAGGGATGAAGAACACTTGATTATGATCAAGGTTCAAAGGGGAACAAACATATCCATGTTTGTGTAGAATTTATCCAAACTCTCTAGATCTACATTGAACACTCAAGAAAAGGGAGTAAGTAATCATTTCCACGATCCTTACATAATGTTAACCAAACTCTACCTATCTCTATGTTGCAAGACCAATTGGTTCTATCCAGACCAAAAGGTGGGAGAAGGGGGAAGGTTGCTCATCGAGATATCGCATCTTGTACCTACGTATTCTCATTATCCAATGAGAAATCAGAGCGGTTGTAGCTTGGGCGCGAACTACAGAATAAAGATCAATTGGTTCTATCCAGACCTAAAGATGAAGAAGGTTCTATCCAAACCTAAGAGTTTAAATACTATTGGTTCTATCCAGACCAAAAGGGGGAGAAGGTTTTACCCAGACCTATGATTGAAATCCTATTGGTTCTATCCAGACCAAAAGGGGGAGAAGGTTCTATCCAGACCTATGATTGAAATCCTATTGGTTCTATCCAGACCAAAAGGGGGAGAAGGTTCTATCCAGACCTATGACTTTATATCCTATTGGTTATATCCAGACCAAAAAGGGGAGAAGGTTCTATCCAGACCTATGAGTTTATATCCTATTGGTTCTATCCAGACAAAAAGGGGGAGAAGGTTCTATCCAGACCTATGAGTTTATATACTATTGGTTCTATCCATACCAAAAGGGAGAAGGTTCTATCCAGACCTATGAGTTTATATCCTATTGGTTCTATCCAGACTAAAAGGGGAGAAGGTTCTATCCAAACCTATGAGTTTATATACTATTGGTTCTATCCATACCATAAAAGGGGGGAAAGTTTTATCCAGACCTATGATTTTTAAATCCTATTGGTTCTATCCAGACCAAAAAGGGGGGAAGGTTCTATCCAGACCTATGATTTTAATCCTATAGGTTCTATCCAGACCAAAAAGGGAGAAGGTTCTATCCAGACCTTTGAGGTTATCCTATTGGTTCTATCCAGTCCAAAAGAGGAAGAAAGTTCTATCCCGACCTATGAGTTTATGAGCTATCTATGACCCAAGGGTCAATAGAGAGACTTTCCTTTGGAAGGGAAAAGAGGAGGCAACTAGGATGAGAACTAAAGAGATCCATCACTTTGGGGAAATAAACTTAACAAAGCATAAACATCCAAACATGATAAGTACAAAGAGATATGGTTACAACCAAGCATGCACAAGCATATTACAATAAGCAAATACTTCAAATAAAATGAATGGTCACAACCAAAACATGGTATAAGGATATCATAATATCAATGATTTCAATCAAATAGATGGTCACAACCAAAACATGCAGGCATATTACAATATTAAGCAAGGATTAGTTCTTACAAAACTTAATGAAAGGTAAAGAATTAAGCATATCTTGACAAAGATGAAGGTAACGACCAATGGAAACAAGTAAAACTTCATGGGGATGGAAATCAGATGAATCTAACATGATGCTCACAAGCAAAAAGTAATTGCAATTACATACCCAAAGGTTGACAAACATAGAACTCACATCACAACAACTAACTTAATAAAAAATAAATCAAAGGTTTGAAAAGATTAGGAGGGTAAAAACCCTAAAGGAAGCATGAACATTTTCAATGCAAAGTTGTTTTCAAAAATGAGATTTTTAGAATATTAATGTACCATATGAAAATATGCACAAATACAAGATAGTTGCAAAAAGAACCAATCAAAAATAACAAAAAATGAAGAATTTATGATTTTTAGAAATTTAATAACAATTAAATAAATAACAAAGGAATTAGTGATAAAAAGATGGGAGAGGCGCCTGGGGGGTGTTGAACCCACCACCCTTTGAATATCAGCCCAAAACTTTGGCCAAATCACCTAGCAGCGCGCGCATGTTATGTCATGGAAGCGAATAACAAAGTATGAAAAAATGGATAATATGAAAATAAGTAAAAGGGTTGATCTCCACAATGGATCGAACCCAGGACATGGTGATTGCAAGGCGCTTGAGAGTGAAGGTTTAACCTCTGGGGTGGCGGTACATCCAAGTATTATGCCACCCCAAATAATTTAAGTACTTAACAAAGCGAAATATTCTGGGCAAAGCAAACATGGCCAAATGCGTGAAGGTTCAAAGCAGCTCAAAACTCCATCGATTTTTACAAACTAAAAGCCTAACTTGTGTGAAATTTAACAAGGATCAAGTTGGCACCATTGGTTTTCTCAAAAAATGTACATATTTTGAAATTCGCATGAACATGCTGTTGTAGCCTTTGAAATGCATTGTGGAAGCTATGAATCAAAACTGATATAAACAAGATCAAAGAAAGCCATACACATGTTTCAAATATGCTACTCATGATTATGTTCAAAGAGAAAATCTCCAATCCATACTGAATCATGAGTGACCATCCAGTTGCAACTTATGGAAGTAGTTTAGAAAAAACTTTGTATCTAACCAAATATTAAAACAACAGTTCATAAAATCATTTGCTTATCAATCCACAATTTGTAAGAGTTACTGAATACACACACACAAATGGTGATAGTTTTTTAAGTTTGAAAATGTAACTTGACATCAGAGGTTAATAAACCTCAAAGTGACTTGGCAACCAACAATCATGAACAAGACACATGTTGATCATCAGTATAGGCTCCAACAGCCCTTAATCATTTCAACAGAAGCAATTCAAATCAACATGTTGACAGTTTATAATGAGTTGATGAACTTAAAAAGGCTCCAAAGCATTTTATAACAATGTTGATGAAGAATTAACAGACATGCTATAACATAACCATGTTAATCTTCAACCAAAACAATACACATCTGCATAATGATACTGAACAGTCAAAGTGAACATGCTGGCAGAGTTCTTATTGCTTCAAACAGTCATTTGATGAATCACTATGCCTTAGCCAAACATAATGTACAAACAAGGAAAACTTGCTTAACACAGAAACAAACAGCAAAGGATGATGCAGCCACAGGCAACAACCAAAAGTAGCTTAGAACCTTGCCTTGACAGTTAGAGTGTAACAAACTCAAACCAGAAATAACTCCTGGCAGGACCAAAACAATCTTCTAAGCATAACCATGTTGACACCCTTAACAGGTTTGCCATGACAAAATCAAAACACACTCCTAATTAGAGGTTGCAACCTTAAGGCAACAGCAAAAACAACATTCAAACACTGAGAAATCAGTAGCAACAAGGCATTTAGCTCCTGGTATTCCAATCAATGGATTCCAATCATAGCTCCAACAAATGAACTCCTCTAAGATCTCAACCAGCCTACACAAACACTGAAAATGGTATTGTTGATCCTCATAGGTTTAGGTATATTTCAACACACCTTGTATGAGTCATTTCAACCTCACTAATGCCAAATAAAAAACCTAGCACAATGCCCTAAGGGCAGTCATGATGCAATCTGACCAATGACCGACCCACTGCAAACTCTATAGAGAGTTACCAAATGCAGAGAAAAAAAAGATCTTAACAAGCCTACTTGAAAATAAACCCAATCATGACAGTTGCAGACTCACATTACAATGTTAAGTTGGATTAAAAGGTTCATTTAGCAGCAACATCTTTGCAAAGAAAACAACAATGCATCCATGACATAAACTGGCAGCAAAACATGAGGAACCAGTTCTGGCAGCAACAGGACCATGACAAAGTTTAAACATCAAAGATTAATACATGTTTCAACAGCATTTATAAGGAAATCCAACAATCATGCCTTAGATGATATAATTCCAACACTGACAGCAACATGATTAACAACTTAATTCAACAATAGCTCACAAACTAGTATGCCACAACAACATTTGCAACAAAACTCTTAGCACAACACCTAAATAAAGACTACAGAAAGTTCATGGACATCACAATGCCAAAATCAAACAAGGTTCATTTCAACATAAGAATCACCAATCCAATGTAAGCAAATATAAGTTGACAAACTCAAAAAAACAGTTTTAAACATGACAATGTCTACAACCAGTTCATTACATACTTCATATAATAGCTACAAATTCATGACAGCAAGTATGTACCAAGCATAAAAACAACAGTTCAAAACATCACAGAAGTAAACTTGGCATTGCACAGTCAAACATCAAACTCAATGCATACTTTCTCATGAGGGTTACCACCTTGACAGTATGTATAAACAAACTTTGATCATGAGGAACAGGTTTTGTCATTAACAAACACACACTTAAAATAACAGTTGAACTTCAAGGACCAAATGCATATGGCACATATGAATTTATGATAATAAATGCAAGCATATCCAATTTTTATGGTCAACAGTTTATGATGCATATATACATGAAAGGAAACAAAAGTTAGAGGTCACTAACCTCTTGTAGACTTCCAAATACCAGCTAGCTGCCCAGAAAGAAAACCAGACATCCCTTTGGAGCAAATTGGTGAAGCTTGCTTCCTTTTGAAGAAATAACCAAATATTGAAGACAGTTTGAATAGCCCAATTCCAGTTATGATTTAAGATGATGAATAGCTATAACATCATAGATATGGTGTATTTTGAGTGTTAAATTGGTAAGAGTGGATACAAGTGGTGGTTTGGTGTGAAAAGTGCTCAAAAGTCAAACTATGGTGGTGTGAAGTTTGACTTTTTGAATTATGGGGTTTTTGGTGAATGTGATGATGGAAAAAACTTTAGAAGGTTATCTTGAGGTTGTGTATATGGTTTTGGTGAGGTTTAGATGGTTGGAAATGGAACTGGTGTGGAATTTGCACAAAGGCAATTTTGGTGATTTTGGAGGGTTTCTTTACTTTCAAGCAAAGAGAGGAAGGAGATAAGAGTTGTGTTTCTCTTGTATGTTTAGAGTGCTCTGGTGTGAGTAGTAACATAGAGTGAGCCTCTATTTATAGGGAAAATGACTTAGGGCAGATTTTGGTTCAAGTGGTTTTCACATGGTGGTTTTGTTGAAAAACTAAACAAATCTATGTGTGCTTACTTTCTGCAGATGGTGCATGCTTCCAAGGGCCCTAAACCTCTCAAACCAGGTACTCTTGAGCTGTAGGGAATAACTATAGAGATAGCAAGGACAGATTTGCCATGCTGCAGCCCCAAATCATCTCTCTCCTCTTGTACCTTTGTACTTTTCCCTTATTAAACAAATGGTTTTCCATGATTCCTTCGGATATGCTTGGATTCCCTTCTGAATTAGTTCACTATGCACTCTTAAATAACATATCAGCTGTCAATCCATGGTTAGAGATGAAGTTCATAGTTGGAAATCAATTCCATGTTAGGTTTTGGTAAGTTAACAAATTAGTGCACATGCCCAACTTTCTCACTTCATAACTCTCAGCTCACAAGGGCTACGGAAGAGTTCTAGTACATTTTGGAAAGCCCTCATGTAGCTCTACAACTTTCATGTTTTCATGAGCTTCATATTCCCAATGGAACTAGGTCAAAAAGCCTCTCAAAGTTGCTGAAAAACATGCCTAAAAAGGCCAATAACTTAGAATATTTCTAAGTTATTTTTCCCTCTTGTAATGAATTTGGTCATAACTCAAAATCTATGCATTTTCTGCTCATGGACCACTGTGTGACTTTTGTAGGACTTGTTAAGAGCTTTCAAATGAGCTTTGAACCAGTTCAATTGGGTGTGTGGTTAGGGAGTTATGGTCTTGCCCATTTCAAAACCCTAATTTCCCGATTTTTTGATTACTCCTCAATCCTTGATCCATTGGTTATGAAACTTCATGGGCCGGTGTAATATGTCATTAGGAACATTTTTTATTCCCACCTTGAGGTTAAATTCCTTATGATTGAAGAGTTGACTTTTCGGTCAACCGAACAATCGATCGATAACTACCGAGTCGACTGTTGATGTTCCGAGTCTTTTGAGGCCTTGAAACTTCTTGAGTGGACTTCACTAAGCCATATGAACTTCATGGACCATGATCCTACCATTGGAACACCATTTAAATCAAAATTCAAACTACAGTTGACTTTTCCTAATCGAAAAGCCTAATCGGGTATCTTGAACTGCACTGCTCTTGATCCTTGGGTGACAACTTCAAATTGGATTCATACTTGATCCAATGGAGTATATCTTATGACGTGGAGACCTATTTCATGGAGAATCAATCCAATACGTTGACTGATTAACCGTCGAAACCTCGATTCTCGGCTGTACAGAACCCTAATTCACCTGTATCTTAACAAAGACAAACTTGAAACAGGTTAAGGTTGGATAATCAAATCGATATGATCTTAAATCAATGATGAAGATCTAAGGGGTCAAAATTTGGGGTGCAACAGTTGCCCCTATTTAAATATTTTCACTAGATGACAATGAGAGATGATAATCCTCATAGAATCGTAGTGAAAGGTATTTAAATATAGCAAACCAAAAATTTTGTCCCTTCAATCGGATGGTATGCAAAAGGACAAATGCGAATATGCCATGAATCTAAATGATGCTTTATGATGTTTGAATGCAAGACAGATGCAGACACACGAGCAAAAATAAAAGAACGGCAAAACGACGAGTAACCACTCACGGGGATCCAACACACCAGGGAAAGATCCAAGGTAAAAACAAACAAGGTAGTTCAAACGTGACTAAAGATGCTGCTCAAGGGGAATCTTTCACACAGGAGACGCAAATTCCACCGGGGAAGACAAATCTTCACTGGGAAAAAGGGAACACACACTCTACTGGGGGAGAAGGCAATTTTCCACCAGGGAAACGAAAGATCAGAGACGCAAACCTCACTAGTGATAACCAAATGAGGAGTTCCCTATAACGAAGAGTTCGAACGGGATCTTCAGGAAAAGACTAGAAACAAGACCAGACGCACTGGGGATGCTAGTATCTACTAGATCTCCGAGACTCGAACGGGGAAAGCAACGAATTTGCTGGGAACATTGGTGACGACCAGAATAACAATAAGTTTCGAGCGCGCTAGTTTCCACTAGACTTACAGGGGGTGATGGTGACGACCAAAGTTACAATTAATTGGGAATTCCAAACGGCATTGGTGAAATACAGAACTTCGGCTGGGGAAGTTGGTAACAACCTACTCACGATATTAATAACAAATGGATTTAGGTAATACCAGTAACCACTGGGCTCTTCAAATGATTTGGTGACGACCAGCTCTTCAAACAGAACGTACAGATATATCCCTCAAAACCTTAGGAACAAAAGTCAAATATCCTTAAAGCATTAGGATACATCAAAGATTTCATGCAAATGCAACATTCGATTCTTTGGAAATTCCTGAGCTTGGGATGGAAACAAACACTTCCACAGGTAAACAACCTGATCTTGGAGGTAAACATATCCAAAGGTGAACAACCTGAGCTTGGAGGAAAACATATCCAAAGGTGAACAACCTGAGCTTGGAGGCAAAACTATCCAAAGGTGAACAACTTGAGTTTGGAGGCAAACATATCCAAAGGTGAAAAACCTGAGCTTGGAGGCAAACATATCCAAAGGTGAACGACCTGAGCTTGGAGGAAAACATATCCAAAGGTGAACAACCTGAGCTTAGAAACAAACATTTCCAAAGGTGAACAACCTGAGCTTGGAGGCAAACATATCCAAAGGTGGACAACCTGAGCTTGGAAACAAACATAGCGTGACTTTACTTGGAATGATACACAACCAAACCGTCAGTACCTGTTATCCATGGATTTTCCCAATGCCAATTACCAACTGGCCTTTCTCGAAATATGATTAGTCACCACCAAATTAACTATACCAGTATCCACTGGATTTTTCAAACAATGTTGGTCATGACCGTGCCTCAACGTCCATAAGATAAGCTTCTCGAATGAGACTGCCACTTATCTAAAAAGATATCAATCATAAGCTTCTCATGGGAGACTGCCACTTATCTGGGGATATGGATAAACTGATAAGCTTCTCTGGAGAGACTGCCACTTATCTGGTAAACGTACTGGAAACAAGCTTCTTGAGGGAGATGGCCACTTGTTGCTAGATATAATGAAACAAGATAAGCTTCTCTACAGAGACTGCCACTTATTGTTGAAGATGAATAGGCTTCTCGCCAGAGATTGCCACTTATTGTTGATGAATAAGCTTCTATACGGAGATTGCCACTTATGGATAAGCTTCTCTACAAAGACTGCCACTTATTGTTGATGAATAAGCTTCTCTACGGAGATTGCCACTTATGGATAAGCTTCTCTATAGAGATTGCCACTTATGGATAAGCTTCTCTATAGAGACTTCCACTTATTGTTGATGAATAAGCTTTTCTACGGAGATTGCCACTTATTGATAAGCTTCTCTATGGAGACTTCCACTTATGGATAAGCTTCTCTACAGAGACTGTCACTTATCGTTGATGAATAAGCTTCTCTACGGAGATTGCCACTTATTGATAAGCTTCTCTATGAATACTGCCACTTATCATTGTAAGGCAACGCAAAATGCTCTTCTTGATAGATAGTGCAAAATAAATGCACGTCCAGGTAGGTTCGGCGACCGACAGGGACCAAAGTTCAATCTAGAACCAAGCTAGAAAGAAATTGTCAAACAAGACTCCAACCATTGAGAAACGAACTCGAATGGGGACACATCTTATCCAATCATGGAAAAAGATAACTGAAGCAACCATCATCCACAAGGATTAAACTCTGTGGGGAATTGAGAAAAGATGGAAGTTTTATGCTTAAGGGCTGACAACTCTATTGGAGAGAGACAACACACCCAATCACTTGGTGAAAAACACCAAAGTGAAACAGGAACAGGTAATAACCAGAGGTAGCAAAAATGCACGGATTCCATGCATATGTCATGCTTATGTTTATGCTGACAAAACAGACAAAACAAAACAGGAGATGAAATAAACATCTCGACACGGATACCCAGCCAACTTCACCAAAATTGGACATAAACGGGGATGATCATAAAGATCAACAGTTCCACTTTAAAGTTACAACCTTCTCTGGGAGAGAGTAATCTACTTAGGACATAACATCATGACTTCACTCGAATTGCCATCATGAGTTTGAATTCTTTGTTGAAGGAAAAATCACCAAGGGAAGTTCCAAGATCAATCGAAGTAACAACTTAATCAGAGTTGGCAAAAGGGTATCATGAGAACAAAACACTTCTGCCCCTCGATAGTATAACAATCCTCTTCAAGTGAGCGACGGCTCTTACGACAAACAATCTTCAACCTTTTCTGCCCCAGATTACATGGTCTGTGGGAAGAAACCATCAAGAGGATTTTATAAAAGAATAGGCATAAAGATGCTTCAATGTCTTCAAACTCTTATAGAGAGAGATTTACAAATCTCGACGTGATTGCCCCAGTTTAACGGTGCTTGCACAACAAAGTCTTGGATTGTGGAAGTAACGACTGGGGAACAAACTTGCCCCTGCTAGCTGTTAACTGCAACAGTGCTACCCCAGACTGAACTATTCTTTGAGAGATTTAACTGATCTTGACCTGGTCGGCTCTGATTAGCTGAACGTTATGACAAATGATTAACAAATCCTTCAGATTAGTTGCCCCAGGCTGAGCTTCCTTTATCAAATCAAATTCCCTAGCTGGAAGCTTTTGTTGGGATTCCTTTGACATTGGATTGTTTTGCACACAATGTTATTCATTAAAAATTGGCAATTTTCAATGTAAAATTCATGCAATCTTTTGAAAACATTTTTTATGAAACACACACGGTGGAGTGATCAAGTGATCAAAATGAAAGCGATCCAATAATTTTACAAATGATGGATAAAGTGATTAACACACACAAACATCAAAGATCATTAGGAGTCAGGTTATCCAACCTTGCTGTAATATGCTTTCAAAACAACCTTACCTCAATTAGGTCTTTTAAGGGTTGTAACATGGCCTGGTTCATGGTTCATGAAACAAGGATAAAGGCTCAAAGTTATTTGTCCCACCCATTCTCCATGATGAACTCCAATCCTACGCTCAGTTAACTCAAACTATACATTCAGGTTCTTTACAGGCTTTAAGAATTGAACTGTGATAGTTGGCGATGGCTTACAAACCTAGGGTAGTCACGACTCCCTTACAGTATTTGATAGCTTTTTGCTATTTGAGGACTTTTAAGAGTGATAACTCTTACAGAATTCCTCTCTTTTGTTATCCCTGACTTTTGTCTGAACTGTTTTGTTCAAATATACAGTCAACGGGATGCCCCATTTTTTCCTAAGTCTCCTTCCTAGGTTTTGACTTAGCGGGCTTTTCAATTTTTTTTCTTCTTCTCTTTTTTTTTGAGAAAGGAGGTGACTACCTAGTTTAATGGCTACGGTGAACCATCATCGTCCTTTAAACTTCGACACTAGCTTGTTGTGTACGAAGGAAAACCTGAGCGCACCACCTTTATATGAAAAGTGTCTTGTATGCACATATCTTCAAGTTAACTGAGAACTACCCGCCCCAGGTTTGAAATTTAAGGTTTCTGTTTTTGTAAAGAAAGAAAACTCCTACTTCTAGGCTCGAAGGGGTTAGCGAGGGATTAGCTTCCTTATTTCTCCAGTGTTTAGGGATTAAAACAATGCCTTACATCATCGACAAAGTTAAATTGAAAGCATATCAACAGCAGTTATGGATATAGTTTTCATCATCCTCCCCAATCTTTGCTTTAAACAACAGTTTAGTAAAGAAAAGAAATTTTTGCATTCTTCATCATCTCATAACAATGAAGAGAAAGAGTGAAATGAATGGACTTAATCAAAAGATGCACAAACATTTCATTAATATTGCCAATTCAAAATGAACAACAGCTTACAAGCAATTCAAATGCAAAGAAAACACAACAAAATGTTGAAACAGTCTACAGCTGCCAGCTTTAGGAAAAAAAACACTATCCTCTGACATCATGAGTCTAGGACCTTCTTCTTTAGTCCACCATATGCAGGGAAGGGGTTGATTCTTCATCAAGCAGAAGGTTAACTTGTACTTGAGGTTTGCATATCTTGAAAGATATGACTCCTGCTTTAATCATTTCTTTCACCCTGCCCTTTAGGATGTAGCATTCCTCAATATTATGACCAGGTGCTCCATGGTGGAAGGCACAGAAAGCATCAGTAGTGAAATAACTCTGGTGGCCCGGAGGGAGAATGGGCAGAATTTCCTTCTGAATCAAACCATTCTGCAGGAGTATGGGGAATAAACGAGCATAAGTTATATGAATAACCTAGGACCCACCAGTTTGCTCATATGGCTGATTGGTAGACAAAGATGAGCCTTTTTGTCGTTGGGATAAGATCAAATCTTTGACAAAGTTTGTCAAACTCTTTTTGGCACGCTTCACCCTTTCTAGCTCGACACTGAGCTTCTGATTCTCCTGCTCTTGGGTATCCATCATATCCCTAACAGCAGTGGCAAATGCCTCTGTGTTATTCTTTAAACGAGAAACTTCTTCTCGGAGTGCTTGATTTTCTTGCTCAAGACGGTCCATCTTTTGAGTGCTAGCCCTTGTATTATACCCTCTCCCTCTTTCTTCTGATATCAACGGAACATAGAATGAACCAGAGGACCAACACAACGAAGTATGATATGCAAAATGCTGATGCAAGTGCAAAAATGCAATTGGTTTTACAAAACTCAGAAGATTGATTAGATCAAACCCTCGTTTCATTAATTGTTGGAAAAGTTACAACTTTTAAAAATACTAGAGATCTACTAAGTTTTACAAAACCAGTTGCGACATGATATGCTTATGGTGATATGATGTGATGATGCACACATAACACCAAGCAAGTATTCACAAATGCACACACAAAGATCTCTTAGGCTCAAGATCAAAGCAAGGAGTCAAAGGTCTAACCATCCCCAAGGATTTGTACAATGAGCTGTTTGTACCTGCTAAACGGGTTCTTAACGAAGTTCCCAGGGTCAACAACCCATCTTTCAGATATTATCAATTTCCCAAATCACTTGGTAATCGATAATATTTTTAAGAGAGTCTCGTCCAAGTGTAGTATCACGTATCAACTATTTCAGAAATACTTCCTTATAGCCATTGCACTACGTCCTAATAAGGCCAAAGTGGGGTAAAATGTAATCTAAAAGTCCACAATGTCACGTGCTCCTTCGTCGAAAGTAGTATTGTTTTCACGAATACTCGTTTAACAAAACTAACTCTCAAGAGGGCCTACATTGAGCGGTGGTTTCTCAAGTTAGCTTGGTCAGGAATCAACTCCCTATAAGCCTTCTTGAATATACCACCATCGTATCATAATTGCACTCAAGTCTGGGTATAGGACCGTCTCACCACTCAAAGTGCCCAATATCCAACATACAAACAAATATATTGACAAATACACATGTTAAGCAAATATTCACGAAAATAGCATACAATCAAACAAAATAGGCTAAACCCTCAAGTTTAAGCATCCCTAGTGAAGTTGTCATTTCTGTTGTAGTGAGAATCGTGATACTAAGCTATTGATTAAATTGAATCTTTAATTTTTAAGTTCACAACCGGACTTTAATTTATCCAAAGGAAAGGTCTAAAGAAAGAAAGAACCTTTTGCGCGATGTAACAACAACCCTAAGAGATTCGGGGATCGGGGGTTGGTTATGCATAGTGTAGGTATTTCACATCCTAAACATCTGTAGTACTCTACAGGAACCCTTTGTTTGTTTGCATGCTAAGTTTGTTAAATGTTTGCTATGGGTTGGGATTGGGTAAAAGGTGAAGGTTAAAACCTAAAGATAGTTTCTAAGTTTGCTCGCAAAGACATCACATCCTCTGCCTACGTATCCTTACTAGGATAGAATCAGAGCAATCGTAGTTCACCTCACAAGGGATGAAGAACACTTGATTATGATCAAGGTTCAAAGGGGAACAAACATATCCATGTTTGTGTAGAATTTATCCAAACTCTCTAGATCTACATTGAACACTTAAGAAAAGGGAGTAAGTAATCATTTCCATGATCCTTACATAATGTTAACCAAACTCTACCTATCTCTATGTTGCAAGACTAATTGGTTCTATCCAGACCAAAAGGTGGGAGAAGAGGGAAGGTTGCTCGTCAAGATATCGCATCTTGTGCCTACGTATTCTCATTATCCAATGAGAAATCAGAGCTATCATAGTTTGGGCGCGAACTACAGAATAAGGATCAATTGGTTCTATCCAGACCTAAAGGTGGAGAAGGTTCTATCCAGATCTAAGAGTTTAAATACAATTGGTTCTATCCAGACCAAAAGGGGGAGAAGGTTTTATCCAGACCTATGATTGAAATCCTATTGGTTCTATCCAGACCAAAAGGGGGAGAAGGTTCTATCCAGACCTATGATTGAAATCCTATTGGTTCTATCCAGACCAAAAGGGGGAGGAGGTTCTATTCAGACCTATGAGTTTATATCCTATTGGTTCTATCCAGACCAAAAAGGGAAGAAGGTTTTATCTGGACCTATGAGTTTATATCCTATTGGTTCTATCCAGACCAAAAGGGGGATAATGTTCTATCCAGACCTATGAGTTTATATACTATTGGTTCTATCCAAACCAAAAAGGGAGAAGGTTCTATCCAGACCTATGAGTTTATATCCCATTGGTTCTATCCATACCAAAAGGGGGAGAGGTTCTATCCAGACCTATGAGTTTATATACTATTGGTTCTATCCAGACCAAAAAGGGGGGAAGGTTTTATCCAGACCTATGATTTTAAATCCTATTGGTTCTATCCATACCAAAAAGGGGGGAAGGTTCTATCCATACCTATGATTTTAATCCTATTGGTTTTATCCAGACCAAAAAGGGAGAAGGTTCTATCCAGACCTATGAGGTTATCCTATTGGTTCTATCCAGACCAAAATAGGAAGAAGGTTCTATCCAGACCTATGAGTTTATGACCTATCTATAACCCAAGGGTCAATAGAGAGACTTTCCTTTGGAAGGGAAAAGAGGAGGCAACTGGGATGAGAACTAAAGAGTTCCATCACTTTGGGGAAGTAAACTTAACATAGCATAAACATCCAAACATGATGAATACAAAGAGATATGGTTACAACCAAGCATGCACAAGCATATTACAATAAGCAAATACTTCAAATAAAATGAATGGTCACAACCAAAACATGGTATAAGGATATCACAATATCAATGATTTCAATCAAATAGATGGTCACAACCAAAACATGCAGGCATATTACAATATCAAGCAAGGATGAGTTCTTACAAGACTTAATGAAAGGTAAAGAATTAAGCATATCTTGACAAAGATGAAGGTAACGACCAATGCAAACAAGTAAAACTTCATGGGGATGGAAATCAGATGAATCTAACATGATTCTCACAAGCAAAAAGTAATTGCAATTACATACCCAAAGGTTGACAAACATAGAACTCCCATCACAACAACTAACTTAAGAAAAATAGATCAAAGGTTTGAAAAGATTAGGAGGGTAAAAACCCTAAAGGAAGCATGAACATTTTCAATGCAAAGTATTTTTCAAAAATGAGATTTTTAGAATATTAATGTGCCATATGAAAATATGCACAAATACAAGATAGTTGCAAAAAGAACCAATCAAAAATAACAAAAATGGAAGAAGTTATGATTTTTAGAAATTTAATAACAATTAAATAAAAAAACAAAGGAATTAGTGATAAAAAAGATGGGAGAGGCGCCTGGTGGGTGTTGAACCCACCACCCTTGGAATATCAGCCCAAAATTTTGGCCAAATCACCTAGCAGTGCGCGCATGTTATGTCATGGAAGCGAATAACAAAGTATGAAAAACATGGATAATATGAAAATAAGTAAAAGGGTTGATCTCCACAATGGATCGAACCCAAGACATGGTGATTGCAAGGCACTTGAGAGTGAAGGTTTAACCACTGGGGTGGCGATACATCCAAGTATTATGCCACCCCAAATAATTTAAGTACTTAACAAAGTGAAATATTCTGGGCAAAGCAAACATGCCCAAATGCGTGAAGGTTCAAACCAGCTCAAAACTCCATCGATTTTTACAAACTAAAAGCCTACATTGTGTGAAATTTAACAAGGATTAAAATGGCATCATTGGTTTTCTCAGAAAATGTACATATTTTGAAATTCGCATGAACATGCAGTTGTAGCCTTTGAAATGCATTGTGGAAGTTATGAATCAAAACTGATATAAACAAGATCAAAGAAAGCCATACACATGTTTCAAATATGCTACTCATGATTATGTTCAAAGAGAAAATCTCCAATCCATACTGAATCATGAAGTGACCATCCAGTTTCAACTTATGGAAGTAGTTTAGAACAAACTTTATATCTAACCAAATATTAAAACAACGGTTCATAACATCATTTACTTATCAATCCATAATTTGTAACAGTTACTGAATACACACACACAAATGGTGATAGTTTTTTAAGTTGGAAAATGAAACTTGACATCAGAGGTTAACAAACCTCAAAGTGACTTGGCAACCAACAATCATGAACAAGACACATGTTGATCATCAGTATAGGCTCCAACAGCCCTGAATCATTTCAACAGAAGCAATTCAAATCAACATGTTGATAGTTTATAATGATTTGGTGAACTTAAAAGGGATCCAAGCATTTTATAACAATGTTGATGAAGAATTAACAGACATGCCATAACATAACCATGTTAATCTTCAACCAAAACAATGCACATCTGCAAAATGATACTGAACTGTCAAAGTGAACATGCTGGCAGAGTTCTTATTGCCTCAAACAGTCATTTGATGAATCAATATGCCTTAGCCATACATAATGTACAAACAAGGCAAACTTGCTTAACACAGAAACAAACAGCAAAGGCTGATGCAGCCACAGGCAAAAACCAAAAGTAGCTTAGAACCTTGCCTTGACAGTTAGAGTTTAACAAACTCAAACCAGAAATAACTCCTGGCAGGACCAAAACAATCTTCTAAGCATAACCATGTTGACACCCTTAATAGGTTTGCCATGACAAAATCAAAACACACTCCTAATGAGAGGTTGCAACCTTAAGGCAACAGCAAAAACAACATTCAAACACTGAGAAATCAGTAGCAATAAGGCATTCAACTCTTGGTATTCCAATCAATGGATTCCAATCATAGCTCCAACAAATAATCTCCTCTAAGATCTCAACCAGCCTACACAAACACTGAAAATGGCATTGTTGATCCTCGTAGGTTTAGGTATATTTCAACACACCTTGTATGAGTCATTTCAACCTCACTAATGCCAAATAAAAACCTAGCACAATGCCCTAAGGGCAGTCATGATGCAATCTGACCAATGACCGACCCACTGCAAACTCTAAAGAGAGTTACCAAATGCAGAGAAAAAAAAGATCTTAACAAGCCTACTTGAAAATAAACCCAATCATGACAGTTGCAGACTCACATTACAATGTTAAGTTGGATTAAAAGGTTCATTTAGCAGCAACATCTTTGCAAAGAAAACAACAATGCATCCATGACATAAACTGGCAGCAAAACATGAGGAACCAGTTCTGGCAGCAACAGGACCATGACAAAGTTTAAACATCAAAGATTAATACATGTTTCAACAGCATTTATAAGGAAATCCAACAATCATGCCTTAGATGATATAATTCCAACACTGACAGCAACATGATTAACAACTTAATTCAACAACAGCTCACAAACTAGTATGCCACAACAACATTTGCAACAAAACTCTTAGCACACCACCTAAATAGAGACTACAGAAAGTTCATAGACATCACAATGCCAAAATCAAACAACGTTCATTTCAACATAAGAATCACCAATCCAATGTAAGCAAATATAAGTTGACAAACTCAAAAAACAGTTTTAAACATGACAATGTCTACAACCAGTTCATTACATACTTCATATAATAGCTACAAATTCATGACAGCAAGTATGTACCAAGCATAAAAACAACAGTTCAAAACATCACAGAAGTAAACTTGGCATTGCACAGTCAAACATCAAACTCAATGCATACTTTCTCATGAGGGTTACCACCTTGACAGTATGTATAAACAAACTTTGATCATGAGGAACATGTTTTCTCATTAACAAACACACACTTAAAATAACAGTTGAACTTCAAGGACCAAATGCATATGGCACATATGAATTTATGACAATAAATGCAAACATATCCAATTTTTATGGTCAACAGTTTGATGATGCATATATACATGAAAGGAAACAAAAGTTAGAGGTCACTAACCTCTTGTAGACTTCCAAATACCAGCTAGCTGCCCAGAAAGAAAACCAGAGATCCCTTTGGAGCAAATTGGTGAAGCTTGCTTCCTTTTGAAGAAATAACCAAATATTGATGACAATTTGAATAGCCTCACTTCCAGTTATTATTTAAGATGATGAATAGCTATAACATCATAGATATGGTGTATTTTGAGTGTTAAATTGGTAAGAGTGGATACAAGTGGTGGTTTGGTGTGAAAAGTGCTCAAAAGTCAAACTATGGTGGTGTGAAGTTTGACTTTTTGACTTATGGGGTTTTTGGTGAATGTGATGATGGAAAAAACATTAGAAGGTTATTTTGAGGTTGTGTATATGGTTTTGGTGAGGTTTAGATGGTTGGAAATGGAACTGGTTGGAATTTGCACAAAGGCAATTTTGGTGATTTTGGAGGGTTTCTTTACATTCAAGCAAAGAGAGGAAGGAGATGAGAGTTGTGTTTCTCTTGTATGTTTAGAGTGCTCTGGTGTGAGAAATAACATAGAGTTAGCCTCTATTTATAGGAAAAATGACTTAGGGCAGATTTTGGTTCAAGTGGTTTTCACATGGTGGTTTTGTTGAAAAACTAAACAAATCTATGTGTGCTTACTTTCTGCAGATGGTGCATGCTTCCAAGGGCCCTAAACCTCTCAAACCAGGTACTCTTGAGCTGTAGGGAATCAATATAGAGATAGCAAGGACAAATTTGCCATGCTACAGCCCCAAATCATCTCTCTCCTCTTGTACCTTTGTACTTTTCCCTTATTAAACAAATGGTTTTCCATGATTCCTTGGGATGTGCTTGGATTCCCTTCTGAATTAGTTCACTATGCACTCTTAAATACCATATCAGCTGTCAATCCATGGTTAGAGATGAAGTTCATAGTTGGAAATCAATTCCATGTTAGGTTTTGGCAAGTTAACAAATTAGTGCACATGCCCAACTTTCTCACTTCATAACTCTCAGCTCACAAGGGCTACTGAAGAGTTATAGTACATTTTGGAAAGCCCTCATATAGCTCTACAACTTTCATGTTTTCATGAGCTTCAGATTCCCAATGGAACTAGGTCAAAAAAGCTCTCAAAGTTGCTGAAAAACATGCCTAAAAAGGCCAATAACTTAGAATTTTTCTAAGTTATTTTTCCCTCTTGTAACGAATTTGGTCATAACTCAAAATCTATGAATTTTCTGCTCATGGACCACTGTGTGACTTTTGTAGGAATTGTTAAGAGCTTTCAAATGAGCTTTGAACCAACTCAATTGGGTGTGTGGTTAGGGAGTTATGGTCTTGCCCCTTTCAAAACCCTAATTTCCCGATTTTTCGATTACTCCTCAATCCTTGATCAATTGGTCATGAAAATTCATGGGAAGGTGTAATATGTCATTAGGAACATTTTTTATTCCCACCTTGAGGTCAAATTCCTTATGATTGAAGAGTTGACTTTTCGGTCAACCGAACGATCGATCGATAACTACTGAGTCGACTGTTGATGTTCCGAGTCTTTTGAGGCCTTGAAACTTCTTGAGTGGACTTCACTAAGCCATATGAACTTCATGGACCATGATCCTACCATTGGAACACCATTTAAATCAAAAGTCAAACTATAGTTGACTTTTCCTAATCGAAAACCCTAATCGGGTATCCTGAACTGCACTGCTCTTGATCCTTGGGTGACAACTTCAAATTGGATTCATACTTGATCCAATGGAGTATATCTTATGATGTGGAGACCTATTTCATGGAGAATCAATCCAATACATTGATTGATTAACCGTCGAAACCTCGATTCTCGGCTGTACGGAACCCTAATTCCCCTGTATCTTAACAAAGACAAACTTGAAACAGGTTAAGGTTAGATAATCAAATGGATATGATCTTAAAACGATGATGAATATCTAAGGGGTCAAAATGTGGGGTGCAACAGTAAGCAAATACATAATCGCCGCATGATCCGTGTAAACCACAACTCTAGACCCAATTAAATATGACCGAAATTTCTCTAATGCATACACTATCGTGAGCAAAATTTTTTTTCTATTGTTGCATAGTTTACTTGAGCTTCATTCAATACTTTGCTTGCATAGTGTATAGCATGAAAAAAATTAGATCTCCATTGACCCAATACCGCATAATGACTCACGTCACACATGAGTTCAAAATCCATTTTTCAATTTTGAGCGATGATTATCGGTGCGGTGGTCAAACTTTATTTTAAAGAATTAAAAGTGGTCATACAAGACTCATCAAATTCAAAAGACTTATCTTTGTTGAGCAAATTGCTCAAAGGCTTTGTGATTTTTGCGAAAACTTTGATGAACCTCCTATAAAATCCCGCACGACCAAGGAAGCTCCCTATACCCTTCACATTCAATGGTGGTGGCAACTTTTCAATAACGTACACCTTGGCTTAATCAACTCCAAGGCCCTTTGAAGAAACTTTGTAGCCAAGCACAATTCCTTAGGTTACCATGAAATTGCATTTTTCCCAAATAAGCACCAAGTTGGTTTCCACACACCTTTCTAATACCACATCCAAGTTTTTCAAACAAAGATCAAATGATGGTCCAAAAGCTGAGAAGCCATCCATAAAATTCCTAATTGACTTTTCAATCAAGTCCGAAAATATTTCTTGCAGACACCGTTGAAAAGTCGTCGATGCATTACGCAACCCAAACGACATCCTCCTATAAGCGAAGATTCTAAAAGGGCAAGTGAAAACAGTTTTCTCATGTTCCTCTGTGTTCACAATAATTTGATTGTAACCCTAATAACCATCTAAAAAATAATATAATTCTTGACCGGAAAGTCTCTTGAGCATTTGATCCATGAACGAAAGAGGGAAATGATCTTTCCTCGTAGCTTGGTTTAGCCTACGGTAATCAATGCACGTTCTCCACCCTGTCACGGTTCTTGTAGGGATCAACTCATTTTTCTCGTTTTGGATAACCATCATCCCTCCTTTCTTCGGTACCACTTACACTGGGCTAACCTAAGGACTATCAGATATCGGGTAAATCATTTTGGCATCCAACATTTTCACCACTTCCTTCTTAACCACCTCTTTCATGGTAGGATTTAAGCGACCTTGAGGTTGAGCAACATGTTTGAAATCGTCTTCCATGAATATCCGATGCATACAATAAGAAGGACTTGTTCCTTTTAAATCGGAAGCAGTCCACCTCGTCGCATCTTGATTCTTTTTCAATACACAAATCAAATTTTCCTCCTTATTTTTGGTTAGCTCTTTGCTTATGATCACTAGTTTATACCCCTCATCATCAAGAAATATATATTTAAGATGAGAGGGCAACAACTTCAATTCAAGCTTGATTTCCTCATTTGTCTCTTTTTTTTAAATTTCCACCCTTTCTTTCAAGGGAGGAATTTCATCAAATTCTTCAAGTTCTTGCAAACACTTTTCGATAATTGTTTTTTTCATTCTCATTGATACTTTGAAGAGCATTTGTAAGAATGTTTTGTAATGGGGTGGGAACTTGTAATTGCCTTTTTACTTCTTTAATCACCTTCTCTATTGCATCGATTCTAAAACAATCGCCTTTGTCTTTTGAATGCTTCATGGCTTCAAATAGATTAAAACAAATCTCCTCATCTTTAACTCTTACTTTCATGAGACTGTTATCCATATCAATGGCCATTCTAGCGGTTTTCATAACAGGTCTTCCAAGAGTCAATGGAGCACCCTCATCTTCTTCCATATTGTTGCGGTGAAATATGGATATAAAGCTATTGATTAACTTGAATCTTAATTCATTTACAACCGGACTTTAATTTATCCATAAAGGAAAGGTTTAAAGAAAGAAAAACCTATAAGAATGCAAAGCAAAAGGCAAGGCCTAAAGCTGAGCAAAGAGAGATCTAAAGGTTCGGGGGTTGGTTATACCTAGGGAAGGTGTTAGCATCCTAAGCATCTGTAGTACTCTACAAGAACCTCTTGTAAATATTTGCGTTTGCTAAAGTTGCTTGCTAAAAGGGAAAAGTGCTAAGGTAAAAATCTAAAGTATAAAGGTATGTACAAGTTTGCTCGCGAAGACATCGCATCTCGTGCCTACGTATCCTGACGGGAGTGGAATCAGAGCAATCGTAGTTCCCCTAGCTAGGGATAAGGAACCCTTGACTGAGGTCAAGGTTCCAAAGGGAAGTAAGCACTCATACTGAAGTGCTTACACGGAGTGCGGCGACTCCTCTTCTAAGTTAAGATGATTAAGGTAGAGAATGTCCACGGCGGGGCGCTAAACATGAGTACGGCGACTCAAATCCGAAGGCTAGGAAAAAGAGAGGTAGACGATGTCCGCGGCGGGACGGTAAACATGAGCGCGGCGGCTCAAGTCCTAAGGCTAGGATAAGGAGAAAAAGTTGACAACAGTTAAAGGTAGAAATATACATTAACACGAGAAATTTGCAAAAAGAAACGCCAACAAATGATTAAAAATGAGAAAGTTATGAACATTTGAAAATGGGAAAGAAAATATGAAATAAATAAACAAGTGATTAAAATAAATGCACTAGGTGGGAGTTGAACCCATCACACTTGGTTCACAAGCAATACAAACTCACCACTAGGCCACAGGGGGCACGTGTGAACAAAGTTTGGAAGAGAAAGAGAAAATAACAAAACATGGGAAAATATTAGAAAAAACCAAAAAGAGTTGACCCTCCTCAGGGATCGAACTCAGGATCAAGCAGTGAAAGGTGATTTAAAGGCGCAGGTTCTACCACTGGGGTGGCTATACATCCGTTGATGAAGCCACCCCTAAAAATATATAAGGGATACTTTCAAACAGGCTAAGCACAAAAACATGAACAAAACTTGGATTTGCATTTTGGCCATAACTTCTCCAATTCTTGATGGATTTTCACAAACTTTTAGCCTAAATTGAGTATTTTTTTAATGAGGAACATCATGGCATGGTTGGTTTTCTGAAATTCCTCCCCTAACTCAAAACCCGATAGTACTTGCATTGTGATGTTTTGAAATGCATTATGACATGAAACTCTTATACCAGTCAGTTTTAACTCCATACAAGGATATACACATGCTTCAAAAATGTTATTGAGTGAGTGTGTGCACAAAATAGATTTGAAGGCAAGCTGAGGTAAAGATTGTCATGTAAGTTGCAAAATTGACAAGTATGAGATAAATTTTAAGATGAGGGTCATACAGCAGTCAGTTTCAAATTGGATTAAATGCACACATATACTGAAGACATGCTAATGAGTGAATTTAATCAAGGATTTTTGGATCAGAGCAGTTTGAAATAAAAATGATGTACAAGATGCCAACTACCATGGAAAATGCATGATGTTGCCCTGTTCAGGTTCTAGGCACATACCAATCAAATGAAGCATACACACTCATCATGTACATGATAATGGATGAAAATGAATTCAAAACAAGGCCCAAAATGGACTGGTGTGAAAAATGGGGCTTCAAGTGTAGGCTTGTGCTTGTGAAATGCATGAGCATGTTCAAATTCTATTCCAAACATTTTCAAATCAATTCAAACATATACACATTTCATACACATGGTATTGAGTGGTTTCAAACACACTTTGCAGTCAAAAGAAATCTGTCATGAAAAATAGTTCACAAACTGCAAGTTGTCATGAATATGAGGTATGATGATGCTCAAACCAGTTCTATGCACATATAGGTTAAAAACAACATACACACAAGTCACATATGTATCAACAAATGATTTTTGAACACATAAACTGGTCTGGAACAGCTAGTGTGAAAAATGATAAATGAGCTGCAACTTTTCTATTTGGAGGCACACATGAAAATGCCCAAAACTGTTTCTAGGCATGTTCAAACCAAACTAATTGCACATACAAGTCGCATATATGGATATAAGTGTATTTAAGCAACAAAATGAGGCAAAACAGTTTGTTATGAGAAAATGATATGCCAATTGCAAAATGGTATTGATGTGTTCATGAAAAATGCCAAATCAATTTCTAGGCAAGATGATGTCAAGTGAACTATATACACATGCCACAAATATATTTCTAGATGATTTCAAACACAAGAAATGTTTTAAAACAAACTGTAAAGGAAAATGGCATATGGACTGCAATGCAAAAATATTTTGAATGATGTTTGATGCAGCAGGGCATTTTCAATGATGAGTGAGCAAACCAGTTGAAATCAGTTTATGCCAAACACATACACACATCACAAACAGGATTTAAATTTTGATCAAACTCACAAAACAGGTATGCTTCAATTATCAAGTTTAACATATTGGATGCATATGCAAAAACAGTGGTAGTAAGATTTTAGGATAAACAACTCAAGATGATCTTTATGATATTGCAATGAATGATATAAGGTTAGATGCTACATACCTGTTGTAGACAATCTTAAGCAAGCAAAATATCCAAGAAACCCAGAGGAACTTCAAGCCACCACCAACCTTTGCACCTTTCTACCCTTTTAAGCCAAAATGCAAATCTTAAGTCAGTTGAAGAAATAAACTTCACCACTTGTTTCCAATGCTTTGGGCAGTTGAGAGATGATATATAAGAGGTGTTAGAGTGATTAAAACACCAAGGAAGTGTATAGAACAAGATTTGGCAGATTTTGTGGCTTTTGGTCAAAGTAACTTGGTATGGAAGTTGACTTTTTGAATGGTGAGGTTTTTGAGTGGTCTAAGGTCTTGGACACCTTCTATATCATATTTAGATATTGTGTGGATGATTGTTGGGGAGTTTGAGTGCAGAGAAATAATTTTGGCAGCAAGTGTACCAAGACAGATTTTGGTGGTTTTTGGTGAAAATGTGGTTTTATGATTTTGAAGCAAAGTGTGCAAGAGAAAAGGCTTGAGCTTTCTCTGGTTTTTTTAGAGTGGATATTGTGTATGAAATGAAGTGGTGAGGGCCTCTATTTATAGGAAAATGAATGGAGGGGGCAGATTTGGAGATTTCCTTCATATGAAGGAAATGTTTTCATTTTGGATCAAATTTCCACAAAGAGTTTTCTTGGAAGATAGGTAAGCTCAATAGTCAAGCAAAATGATGAGTTTGAAAGGGCTAAATGCAGGCTAGAAAGCATAGGTTGATGGCTGGTTCAGATTCTACTTTCCACCTCATGCTTGTCATTGATTTCAAATGCAAGTTGCAAGCCCACTTGCAAACTTGGCAAATTCACTTTCCTCTGCATTTTCATTGTTTTTCCATGCTACAAAGTCTCTACATATCAGATAAAAAATGTTTCAAAAGCTGAGATTGGCCCAATTGATCAAAGGAATGCTTTTTGAAAGTTTGTCAATGTGGGACTCAAGTGTGAAAACACCAACTTGCCAAATCCATAACTCTCAGTTCACAAATGCTATGGAGATGTGCTAGTACTTTTTAAAAAGCACTCAAATAGATCTAAAACATTCATGTTATCATAAGTTTCAAATTATCAAAGGAACTTGGCCAAAAGACCTCTCAAAGTTGCTAAAAAATGAGCTTGAAAGTGAAATTTTTCTAAGTCTTTTTCCCTTCTCAAAATGAATTTTGTCATAACTCCAAATTTATGCATTTTCTGATCATGGACCACTTAGGGACTTTTGTAGGATTTGTCAAGAGCTTTCCAATGAGCTTTGAACCAACTCAATTGGATCTGTGGTTAAGGAGTTATGGTTTAGCCCCTTTCAAAACCCTAATTTCCCGATTTTTCGATTACTTCTTCATCCTTGATCCAATGGTCATGAAAATTGATAGGCAAGTGAAATATGACATAAGGATCATTTTTTATTCACACTTTGAAGTCCAATTCGTTAAATTTGAAGAGTTGACTTTTCGGTCAACCGTACGATCGATCGGTGACTACCGAGTCGCCCGTTGACACTCTGGACCTCCTGAGACTTTGATACTTCTTGAATGAACTTTATTAAGCTATATGAACTTCATGGATCATAATCCCACCATTAAAACACCTTCCAACACCAAAGTCAAACTACAATTGACTTTTATTGGTCAAAAACCCTAATCGGGTACCCTGAAATGCATTGCTCTTGATTATGGGGTAACAACCTCAAATTGGATTCTCCATTGACATCATATGATACCCTTGATCTCGTTTCATGATTAAATTAGCCTAAAACTTTGATTGATCACAAACCCTGAAGCTTCGATTTGACTGTACAAAACCCTGATTCATCTGTAACTTGAAAAAGATAGACTTACACTGGGTTAAGGTTAGATAATTCATGAGTATGCTCCTAAAATGAGAATGAGAATCTAAGGGGTCAAAATTTGGGGTGCAACACATATCAATCACCACAAAATCGATGGGAAACAAGAATTTGTCTACCTTAACCAATACATCTTCCACTACACCGTGAGGACGGGGAGTGGATTTATCGGCTAGTCGCAATGTCATTTGAGTAGCTCTCAATTTCATATGTCCCAACCTTTTCACAATGGAAAATGGTATCAAGTTGTTACTAGAGCCCAAATTGATCAACCCATTGCCAACATAAATATTTCGTATTGTAACCGGCAGTGTGACTCGGCCCGGATCACTTTCTTTCCGCGGAAGAGTTCGTTGAATGATAGCGCTAAAGCTAGCATCAACCATGATAGTTTCTTGATTCGTATACCTTTTCTTTTTGCTGAGAATATCCTTCATGAATTTTGCATATTTTGGCATTTGCTCCAATGCTTCAGAAAATGGAATATTAATTTGCAATTACTTTAAAATATCCATAAATCAAGCATAGTGCCTTGCACTATCTTTCTTTGACGGAGCATGAGGATATGGAAAATTTTGAATCGGAATAATGCTCAATTTTTCCTTCCCCTTCCTAGTCTTTTTCAATTTTTCTTCTCTCATTCTCTTTTCTTCTTCCTCTCTCTTTTTCTTTTCATTTTCAACTAATTCTCCCTCAACATTTTTTTTTACTTCTTTCTCATCAATCTCTTTTTCTTTTTCAACTACTCCTTTTTTTCCACTACTTCCTCACCTGTGTCCATATCAATTCCTCTACCACTTCTTGTAAGAATAGCCTTGCAATGTTTCTTTGGATTTGGTTGAGTGTTAGCGAAAAAGGACGACCCCGATTGTTGATCGGCTAATTGCTTCGCAAGCTGCCCAACTTGGTTTTTAAGATTCTTTATAGTCGCGTAGGTGTTCTTTGATTGGGCATTAACATTTGCATAAGTTGAGTGAGGGTGTCTTCCATTTTTGAATTTCCACTCGGAGCTTGTGGTGGTTGAGTGTAGTTTTAATATTGTTGATAAAGATTCGAAGTTTCGACTTCTTAAGGCCTCCATTGTTGTTGATAACCTTGATTACCTCTTTGTTGGTAACCTTGGTTGCCTTGTAGGTAAGGTGGTCGAGGTTGATGCCCTTGGTTTTGATTTCTCGTATAATTCTCCTCTTCCATAACTGGAGGACAATACCCGGTAGGGTGATCTCCCTTACAAAGTTCACAACTCGCCACTTGTTTTTTGTTGGGAATCTCTTGCATTTCTTTAACTTGTTGTGGAAGCTTTGACATTTGTTGCATCAACAACTCCACTTGTTGCGAAAGTAATTTGTTTTTCCTCAAGAATCGCATCATTTATTCCCAATTCTATCATTCGCGATTTTAGTTGAGGTGTACCATGGTTGTGACTTCCTTGGTAATCATTTAATTCAATCTTATCAATGATGGCTACCGCATCCTCCGCACTCTTTGCCATTAACAATCCACTCGCGGTAGCGTCTAACAAAGTTTTGTGAACAGATTGGAGCACATTTCTAAACATGTTCACTTGTGTTAATTCATCGAAATCGTGGCCTTAGAATTTTTGTAACATGGATTTGAACCTCTTCCAAGCTTCATTGAGAGATTCATTTTTGCCTCGAGCGAATACCACAATTGTCGTCTTTGCTTCCATGAATCGATTGTGTGGAAAAATCGTTCAAGGAACTTTTCTTCCAATACATTCCAGTTTGTCATTACCAAAGTGAATTGATCAAGATACTATTACTTTGCCTTCCCGATTAAGGAATGTAGAAATAATCTCTTGAACAATGATTCTTCGTCAGCTTTCGGCACTCTCGTTGCACTCACAATCTCGTAGAATTTGGTGAGATGTGTGAACGGATCCTCATGATCCATACCAGTAAAAGGATTTTGGTATAGAAGCGCATGAATTCTCGTTTTCATCTCCGAATGCTTACCGTTGTGGGCATTGCGCGCAAACTGAGCAGTGTGCCTCAGACTGTTGACACATGGTGTTGAAGCAGAGGTGGTGGTGGATCTAACATAATTTGCATAACAATTGGTGCAGATGAAGAAGATTCTCCTATCTCTTGTCTTTCTCTAGAAAGATACCGTCTCCTTCTTGTTCTGTTATTGAGTCTACGAGCAGTTCTTTCAATCTCAGGATCAAAAAGAAGTTCTTTTAAAGTTACACTCCCTCGCATAAACAGATTCTGCACACTAGCTAAACAAATTAAAAATCATAGGAGAATTACAGAGGTAAGAGATTCACGATACAAATATCTTAAAATCACTAAACTATTGTAATGATTGCAATATCAAACAAAAATCGTCGGCAACAACGCCATTTTTTTTGAAAGTATTTTGGGGGGTGTTTTATCGTATCCACATGGATTATACGTAAGATATATAGATGTTAGCCGTTCAATAATTTGCTTCATTCCTTGTCTAAACAAACAACAAGCATATCTTTACTCACACGAAACTTCCAGCAACAATACAATTTGCTCCTGCTGATGAAGTTGGATCTATGGCTGAAGGCCCTAATCCACCATGAACCTTGTGTAAAAGAAAGAAAAATAAGAGAAGAAAATGGGAAAATAAAAGGTGGAAAAAAATCTTATTATCGTCAACCTTTGAATTTTAAAAGAAAATATTAATATACCTTGGTCTGCTGCCAAACTTGTTCAACATTGCTATATTTTAATTTCAAAATAACTAGATTTTCCAGATCAAAGTCATTGGGTATAAATTTGAAGGTAGATAGTTGCCAATCAACCCATCTCAATTGTTTGGAAATTAATCCATAATCTCCTTTGAGGTTAACACCTTCAAGTTTTAAAAGCCTCAGTTTTTTCATCTCCTGAAAAGCATTAGTACTGAAGCGAATTCTGCCATTTCTATGCAACTTCAAAATCAATACCTCAACAGTTTTTGTTCCCTGCATGTGAAGTAAAATAGATGAGAAAACAAAGTAAAAAAGCTAAGTAGTACAGACACTTTATATTGAGACTGTTTCGTACCCGACACGATTATATTCAAATTTTTTTCATTGTCCACAGTGTTAGTGTAAAACATTGTCTATCAGTGTAAAATATTATTGTCTCAGCTTATTTTCACTAGGCTAGAAACAACGATAAGATTATAGAGGGTGCTCAAAAGTTCTTACAGTATTATTTGATAAAACATCCAGCACGTCCTTATGAAACCACAATCGACTATGCTTTGTAGGCTCTTTTTCTGAACTTTCACCAACAATCGCTCTTCCCATGTCTCGTAGCAAATGGTGCATTTGAAGGTTATTATTCTTTTCAACTTTTATGAGGATAACTATTCCAATATCAGCATGAAGTCCACTGCCATTAAGTATCTGTGTAACATCAACTCTCAAATAAGTGAGATCTAAGAACTTCGAGAGCAAGTGGTAATAGGCAACAATGAGACATCTAGTTTTGTCAAAATGTCTTCAACAATTTTCTTCACTAGTTTACCTTTCGTGTTGTAGTAATAACAATAATAAGAGTTATAATGACAAAGAATGAACATGAAATTATATAATCAAATAATCAAATGTTATGATGAAAAAACTAGTGATTACAATTTCAAGAGAACAATATACCTTTGAACCGGACGACCGCTGTAAATGGTTGTTGATGAAGTCTCCGGCCAACATGAGCTTTTCAAGATCAATGTTGGTTTTCACACCAATTCCATTCAGCATGTAGACAACATCTTCAGTAGCAACATTTCATGTTGCTCCCTTAGCATATGGAAACCCTCCAAGACCAGCAACTGAGGAATCCAATATACTAATTCCCATCTATATAAATACAAATTAATTATTGATTGCTTCCATTGATTTCCTTAGTAGAATCATCGGCGCATCAATAAAAGATTCGACATATACGAAGAATCGCAAGCAAGTAAAAAGGGAAAGCTATAAGTTGATGACTTACTTGAAGGGAAACAAGAATGTTTGAAAGGGATTGGCCATAAGTGTCATGGAAGTGGACAACAATCTTCTCTATTGGAACAACTGCTATTACAGCCGCCAACATAGGGACAATGGTTCCTGAACACGACAGAATGAACATCGAACAATACACATCATATTCATCGAACCAACGAATTCTAAGATAAATCCATCTGATCACTTACCTGGTGTGCCAACTCCAGTTATGTCACCAAGAGAAATTTCAAAGCAACCCATGTCATATAATTCTTTAGCAACATATGTGACTTTAAAGAGTGGTGTTGGTCCATCCACCGACCATCCAACGACAGATGATATATACCTATCACATTTGAAAATAGATAAACTAATTGGAATGTTGAGAGTATTTTGAAAAGGTAAAAGTCGTACGCTCGCACATGAACTGAGAGTTCTTTAGCAGCACGAGTAACAGCTCGATAACGAGCAAGACTCTCTTCAACACAACAGTTTATGTTTGATTTTGAAAATGATTCAGAAGCTGATGCAAAAACAGCTACTTCTTTTACACCAGCTGCAATAGCAGCTTCAAAACCCTATAAAAGTGACCAATCAGTTTTTTTTTGGTAGAAAAGGTTTTAGTTGGTTTGAACAAGTGAATAAACAAAACTGTTAGAAACATGCATGTAAACCCTATATAAAGATGTCCATACAAAAACTAAACATCATAGAATTGATAGTAACACATCCATACAGAAACTAAACATCATAGAATTGATAGGAATACATCATCACACAAATATGTCGGAACTGTAGAAATTGGAAAGTCTTATAGAGCTGGTTTAATATCTAACAACATTATGGTGATTAATTACCTTGCCAAGAGTGTTTGCCGATAATGGAGCAATGACCATGATATCAGCCCAATTGTGAAGCTCAATGTGAAGCACACTAGCTCAATGTGAAGCACACTATCTCACAATTTATGGAACCGCTCGATTCGGTGGAGTCCGCTCTTCCAAAAACTATTCAAATGGGTGAACACAAATAAGCTACACACCACTCCCCTTCTAGAAACCACAAACTCTCTTTCTCAAGCTACAACATCAAAACAATATCATAATCATTCAGAATAATTAACTATTTGTTTCTCTGAGGCATTTAATCGAACATCTAACATACATATCAATTATAAGAGCAAAAAATATCAATTCTAGTATGCTTAAGAAATACATGTGCTTTCCTTCAAAATAGTGATTCTGAAGCTTTAAAGAGAGACAAATATTTGAAGTTAAAGATGCACAATGTTCTAAAACGATTTAGGATCGAGGATTGCCGACATGTGAGTTTCTGCAACTAATTATGTATAACATCTACATGATTGAACTATGACAGAAGAAGAAATCATAACAACAGAGTTGGCCCAAAAAATTACAACACCACAAGAGTTTGAGATCGAGGATTACCGACATGTGAGTTTCTGCAGTTGTTGTGATTGAATTCGCAGATGATGTTAGATTCGTAGTGACTAGTGATGTTGTTGGCGCTTGTGTCAATATTGTCACCACAGAGTCTGATGTATTGTTGCGTTGTTGATGTAATGTCATAGGCCACGTTACCAGGTCGTCGGGAACGAACTCGGACTACAACGAATATGAGTTGGATTTATGGATGCGTTCATCTATGAGAAACAAACACACAAGAATTCTACAATTAGATATGGCGAATGACGGCGAAGTTGCGGTCGACGAGTTACTGAAATCTGAAGGTTGAAGATGGGTCATGATGAAGATTAGAGGGTTTGTGGCATGGTTCGCTTGAATCGTTTGACGTGGATTCGTCAGTTTCAAGTGGTTTTAAGTGAGGAATAAAATGTGACGATGGTATGTTGTTGTTAAATTGGTGTTAAAATAGAGTGGTGGTAAAAACCCAGTCATGGCAAAATGCATTCAAACGGGGAGGTTGTGAAAGAGGTTATCACAACATTGAGGGTTTAGTAGGACATGATTCTCGCCTTTCTTATCCTCTTCTATTCCTAGTAATATATTATAATAAGAGATCTTAATAAAGAATATTAATAGCGTTTTAAAGAAAGCGCTATGTTATTGAAGTTTAATAATAGTGTTTTTTAATAAAGTGCTATCAAAATCACATTGTCTACACTCTATAATAGCGCCCGACCATAAAGTGCTATTATAGATATGTTTGTTTCCTTTTTAATAACATTTTTTCTAAAAGTGCTATTATAGATATGTTTGTTTCCTTTTTAATAATAGCGTTTTTTTAATAAAGTGCTATCAAAATCACATTGTCTACACTCTATAATAGCGCCCGACCATAAAGTGCTATTATAGATATGTTTGTTTCCTTTTTAATAGCACTTTTTAAAAGCGCTATTAAATTATGTGATACAAAATATCAATTTTGGCGTAGTGACATGAAAAATCCCTAACTTGCTCTCTTCGATTCTCTCTAACCACAAAGGCTGTGAAAATTCTCTTGTACTTTTAAAAAAACCCAAATATTATCTACAATATTCTTGTTTGGACAAAGTTCATATTTCAAAGGGAACTAGGTCAAAAAGCTTCATGAAGTTGGCTGCAAAACTTGACTTACAAGTCAAGAAACAAGAATTTTTTCTAAGTGTGGAAATCCTTCACAACTTGAGGAGCTCATAACTCAAAATCTATGAATTTTTGAACATCGGTCCCCTTTTAGGATTTATCAAGAGCTTTCCAACCAGCTTTGGACCACTCAATTTGGATGTGTGGTTTGAGAGTTATGACCATTCCAAATAAGCTTGTAATTAGGGTTTTTCATAAACCCTAATTTCTTGATTCACAAGTTATCAATCAATTCTTGATTAAATCTTCACCAAACTCACTAGTTAGGCATAACATGATTTTGGAAACCTTGATTGCTCCAATCTGGGGTCAAAACCCTAAAAGTCAAAGAATTGACTTTCCAGACAGACGAATCGAACAGTTAAAATCTTCAGGATCAATCCTTAGTGTTATGGGATCTTTTTTGAACCTTTCATACTTCTTGAGGGGAATTCAATAAGTCATAGAAATATCATGGACCATGGTTCAAGCTTTGGACACCCATTTAGACCAAAAGTCAAACTATAGTTGACTTTTTCAACTAGAAACCCTAATCAGGGTTTTGCACAACACTGCTTCAATTCTCTTGATAACAACTTCAAATTGCACTTGTTCTTGGTAAGATGTGAATCTCTTGATGATGTGAAGACCTGATATGTAGAAGATCAATCCAAAACCTTGACTGATTAGTCCACAAGATTCTTGATTTTAACAGTGTGAAACCTTAATTCATCTGCATCTTTACAAAGACTAACTTGAAAGGCGTTAGGGTTAGATAACATATGCTTGATGAACCTAGAATGATAATGGAATCTAGGGGTCAAAATTTGGGGTATGAAAGTTTCCCCTATTTAAATATCTTTACCAGATAGCAATGAGAGATAACGATCTCCATAGAATCATGGTGAAAGGTATTTAAATATAGTAGACCAAAAATATTTCCCTTAGATACAATGGGTATGCAAAAGGACAAATTTTAATCATGAAATGAGTTATATGAATGAAGCTTTATGATGCTTGAGTGCAAGAAAATGCTGACACACAAGCAAAAGAAAAAGAAGAACAAAACAATAAGTAACCACTCACTGGGAACATAGACACACTAGGGAGAGATCCAAAGCATACCCACCAATATTTCAGACATGAATAATGATGGTACTTCAAGGGGATCCTCCACACAGGGGACAGAGGATAAAAACTCCACCGGGGAATACAAATATCAACTGGGGAAATGCAAATCCAGCCGGAAGATGCATCAAGGAAGACAAGGGTAAGAAGCCACACAGGGGAACAAAATTCAACCGACTCGGACTCCAACTAGGGATTCAAAAGACAAGAGACACGGTCCTTATTAGGGAACAAACCAAATTGGGACTTTCCTTTCAATGAAGAGTTTAAATGGGATCTTCGAGAAAAGACTAGAAACAAGACCAGAATCACTGGAGATGCTAGTGACTACTAGATCTCTAAGACCTGCTGGGGACATCTAGGGATGTTGGTCACAACCAACTATCCCAAAAGTACAGAAAAAGATTTTCCAATAATCATTGGGCTTTCAAAAGGGGTGCGTGACAACCACAACCTATCAATGACCATTGGGTTTCAAACGATGCTTGTAACCACTGGTCTTTCCCGGGGATTGTCGCTACGGGAAAAATGACACAGAGTCGCCACCGGATTTTATTTATCCCAAGGAGGGAAAGGGAAATAACGATAAAACCTCTAGGAAAAGAGCATGGTCATCGCAACCAAGTTTTACAGTTCGGGAGCCGGTTATGTGAGGGGAAGGTATTAGCATCCCCTCACATCCATCGTACTCGATGGGAACCTTCTAAGTTGTTTATATTGAATGGGTGTTTTAATCTAAAAGTTTGCTTGCTAAAGAAAAGAGGGTTTTTTTTATTAGAATGCTCGCCAAGGATTGTGGCCCCTGTGCCTACGTATCCTCACTTAAAAGAAATGAAGAATCAAAGCTCCGTAGTTCGGAGGCTTGTGAAATGATGGTGTGTTGATTGATTTTATACCTTGAAAAAGGGTTTTCGGATTGATGCCCTAAGGCAAAAAGAAGTTTGATGAGTTGATGTTATTTTTAGGTTTTTTGAGAAGAGATTGTTTTTTATTAGGATCACACTAGAGACTTTGGATAGATATGAATGTTTCGAATAACCAAGTTGAGCGCCTTGTATTCAAAATATTCGGAATAAGTGTGGGAGGGGTTCCATTCTCATTCCTTCTCCACCACTTTAAAGCTCATGGCGTGTAACCCAAATTGTATCTTTATTGTTTTTTTGGATTTTTTATGAGAAAAATACCACTTGATGTTGGATCAAGGTTTTTATTATTTTTAAAAATATTTGAAGTGATGCGAACAAGGTTGATGGCGACGCACAAGGCGAACGACTTACAAGGGTGAAAATGGCTCGATAAAATCGAGAGTTTATTTTTGAAAATAGTTTTTGGAACCAAAAGTCAAAAATGTCCATAATAATATCCACATTAAATGGCCATACAACCACATCGGATCTAAAAAACAAGACATGAAATAAAACATCCCTATTCACGTGTGATCATATGTCGAAAAAACGGGAGGAATAGCAAAAAGGGTGAAAAGCAGGGCCCTGACACGGCCGCCCGTGTCCGGAAGTGTCCACAACATGGACTTTGGCGGCAAAATAGGGAGCTGATACGGTCTCCCGTTTCAGCTGACACGGCTCGTGTCAGCACCTCTGGGAGATGCGCGCGATGGAAATTAAAGTAGTGGATTGACACGGCCGCCCGTGTCAGCCCTACTGGATGAAAAAAAACTAAACTATATTCTTTTTTCTTTTCCTTTCTTGTGGTTCTTACAAAAGTTCTTGGTCACTCTTGAGACCTTACCACAATATGTTCAACACAAATATCACTAAACCGAGAAAATAAAGACAATGCAAAGTATGTAAAGAGAGAAAAGTTTAAAAGAAAAGATACCCAAGAGCTTATATTCTCCTTCTAATCACCAATGGCTTGTGTTGGATGTGCTATATGATTCACCTCCTTTTTCTGGTTTTCTATCACTCTCTTGTTCCCTCAATGGTTTTTTCAATATTTCTCAATTCTTCTCAATGTTTCTCAATTTTTCTGGTTTTTTTTATGGTTCTCTTGTGTTTTTTCTAACTCTCTTGATTTATTCTGGTTTTTTCTCCTATCTCTTGCTCCCTGTCTCTTTTTTCTAGTTTATTAAAGTTCTTTTGTGTTTTCTAACTCTCTTGATTTTTTCTGGTTTTTTCCTCTTCTATCTCTTGTTCTCTATCTCCCTCTCTATCTCTCTCTTGTTTGTTGTTGCTCCCTTTCCTTTTAAGCTCAACACATTAGGGTATTCACTTGTTCCAAAACCTCATATTTTCATCGAGAAACGCCTCTTACCACTTTCTTAATGTCACTCTCTTTCTTTCCATTTTCATGTGTGTTGCTATGATGTATTTTTGCTGCTATACTTGCCTAGCCTGTCTTTTTTCTATTGCGCTTTGTATTGCTCTCAACTCTTGAACCCATTTGTTAGCTTGTGCTTGGACTGCCCTTGTGTTCAATGTTACTATCTTTGATAGAATTTTGCAATTCTGATATTTGATGTGTAGATGCATCACCATGAGTTTATTCCTTTGGTTTTGTGACATGAATTGTTTGGTTATGAGGCAAATTGTCACTTCTTGCATGGGACTGTTTTAGATCACATTAAAATTGCCCATGACTAAGCATGCATAGTCTTGAACTTGAAATGTTCCAATGTTAAGGTGAATCTTAAATATTTTCCTTCGATGTTTGTGAGCATAATGAGGAACATGTGGACTTGATGGGGCATGAAGGGTACCATAGCATGAAGTTGATTAGAAACTTGAATTAAGATTAGAAATCGCTTAATTACTTAGAGTTGGAAACTTTGTAACAAATGTAGGATTCTTGCAATGTCATGAAATTTCCCTTTGTAATATTCTTGAATCTAATCTTGAATTCATGAATCTTTTATTTGGAATGATGGGTCTCCCTTATGCCATTGAATTTGAAATGAATGAAGTCTTGAATTATGAACTTATGATCTTGACTTATATCTTGCAAATTCGAATTTCACTTGAACATAGAATTTGAAACAAAGTTGGATGAAGAAATCTTGAATTAGGCCTTGCACTTCATGTCCATTAGGAGTATTGATCTTGAATATCCTAATATTTTTCAAGTAACTTCTCCTTGAAGGAATCTACATGAGTAGACTTTTCAACTTGAACCAAACCTTAGAAGGTGAACCTTTTCTTCAATGTAGCCCATGATAGGCAATTTATCTTATTTGAAATGGAAGACAATGAACCGACCCAATCCTTACCTTGTGAACCCAAATGCTCGATATGCAATAGAAGGATGTATGATATGACGAACGCATGGTATGAAAGGCTAAAGGTGAAAATGAGGGTGTGACAGCTGCCCCTATTTAATCCTCTTGGACCTGAATGTCTAGAGGATAAAGGTGTTCGAACATTCATGGTAGAAGAGAATTAAATACTAGAATACCCAGGATTTTCAATTGGAGAGGTGTGGGATGAAAGTAGACAGTCAGCGAGATGGTTTGAAAAAAGGTGTTTGTTAGTGAAGAAGGTTTATGGGGGATGTGATGATATGCTTGAGATGCAATGCGGAATGAACATGAGTGTTTTGCCAGCCGGAAGAGGTGACACTTTGTAATAGGGAATCATAATTGGCTAGGAGATATTCCTTCTACAAAAGGTAGAGAAGACTCAAGAAATATAGAAATGTGAGATATTCCTTCTACGAAAGGTAGAGAGGACTCTAGAAATTGGTTTTCCTCTTACAAAAGGTAAGGAGGACTCCCGAACAAAAGGTTTGGAGAAAATGTTTCCTTCTACAAAATGTAGAAAGGACTCCAAAACAAAAGGTTTGAAGACATGGTAACTCCTTCTACATCATGTAGAGTAGACTCCCTTGGGAGAATACGATCATATTTCCTTCTGTAAAGGCAGAAAGGACTCTAGAACAAAAAGTTTGGAGATAATTCCTTCTACAAAAGCTAGACAGGAGACTCCCTTAGGAGAGGACGATCGTACTTTCTTCTGGGAAAAGCAGAAAAGACTCCTGAACAAAAGGTTAGGAGAAGAAGTTCCTTCTACAAAAGGTAGAGGGGATACTTATAAAAGGTAAGTTGACAAGAACATGTACAAAAGGCACGGGAGGTCTTACTAAAGGTAAGTTTAATCTGTTTCGAAAGGTAAGGTGGAGATACTTCATGAAAGAGACAAGAAAAGACTCACAAAAGGTAAGTTGAGGGCAATAACCATCTTCCTGCAAATGGCAAGGGGAATTTGCATAGGGTATTAGAACATCATTTGACCTCACAGGCACAACAGCGGAGATGATATTCTTAAAGTATGGCGACCATTCAGTTCTTGGCCACACAGGCATCAAGCGTCCAAATTGCTCGAAGATACCCAAAATAAAGTTTTTGTCGCGTGTAAAAGACAGCGAAGACGCGCTTAAAAAATGAAAGCAAAAGAGAAATATTTCACGCGAAAGGCGATGAAATCCCTTACGAAAGGTAAGGTGAAAAAAATCTCATGTAAAAGGCTTGAAAAGACTTACACAAGGTAAGTGAATGGATAAACACTCCGGAAGGATCCTACCAGGATATCCATAGGAAATCCGCATCTTTGAGAATGACTGGCTAATCACGCATGTATTGAGGCAGCATGTATGCAAAAATGTCGGGGATGTAAGGACATGGAGGTTAGGGTGATAATTTATGCCAAGTGATTGGGCTTTGGTTTGGGACTTCAAGTTTGACTTCCCAACATCCTTGTAACGAAATTTGGATCATCTATAGATGGTTATAACAAGTTGCACTGATTGGTTAACTTGCCTCTGACTTGGTCAAGTCCCGGTGAACTTTATGATCAAACGATGCTTCATGTACATGTGCGTCTATTAGAGATCACGTTTATCCTTCATACACCTTGATCGGAGAGCAACCTTATGCTTTCTTTTGTTATTATTGTCATCCCATAATTCTCAATTCAATATTTAATAAGAATGAAAATTCCACTTCCGCAAACAAACATAAAAAGTAAAAACGTGAAGCACGAATTGATGAAAGAGATTTTATTGATGATAAAGTGACCCATAAATGGGTAATTTTACATAAGGATACAATTCCTAAAAGAGGTAATTGCAAAAATATGACAAAAAGTGCAGTGGCAATGAGAAAAAAAGATCGGATTTCCATTGATTTCCAATTCTGCTATGATCCCTATGGCCTTGAGGTTTCCCGTACGTTTCTTCTGGGGAAGGTGGTTGGATTGATCTTTCCCATGTGTAGCTCTCTTTATTCTGATGATGTGCTCACAGACTCTTCGCAGACTGCAATCATTTTCTTTTTAAGGTCCCTAACTTTTGCCAAGACCGCCCTTTCGGGTTTTCAGTCTACCTGGATACCCTTTTTTGCCTAAGTGGCCCCTAAGGGTTTTCAATTTATCTGGTATTATTGTTTTTTTTCATTTTAACCCAAACTTTTTCCTGGACTTTTTCTTTTTGTTGTCCACCGAGTTTGCTTTCAAGCATAGTATTTTTTGAATGCGTCTGCGTTTATAGGGGATGACAAGTATTCACCATCCATGTTGGATAATATTAAGGCTCCTCCAGAGAAAACCTTCTTCACAACATATGGACCCTCATAGTTAGGTTTCCATTTGCCTCTTGGGTCTGTGTGGATTAGCAGAATCATTCTCAACACCAAGTCTCCCACTTCGAAATCTCGAGGGTGAACTTTCTTATCAAACGCCCTTTTCAACCGCTTTTGGTAAAGTTGGCCATGGCGGATGGCTGCCATGCGCTTTTCATCAATGAGATTAAGTTGATCAAATCTCGCTTGTACCTACTGTGATTCATCGAGCTTGACATCGGTTAGAATTCTCAGGGAAGAAATTTCTACCATAACGGGGAGTACCGCATCCATGCCGTATACAAGAGAAAATGGAGTTGCCCCAGCAGAAGTGCGCACTGAAGTGTGGTAGCCATGCAAAGTAAATGGTAGAATTTCGTGTCAATCTTTATATGTTTTCACCATTTTCTGAACAATCTTCTTGATGTTTTTGTTTGCTGCCTCAACAGCGCCATTCATCTTTGGTTGATATGGTAATGAATTGTGATGCTCGATCTTGAAACTTTCACACAATTCCTTCATCATCTTGTTATTGAGGTTTGAACCATTGTCAGTAATGATTTTATTTAGGACCCCATAACGACAAATGATTTCTTTCTTGATAAAGCGAGTGACCACTTGTTTGGTGACATTGGCATAAGACGCGGCTTCCACCCATTTAATGAAGTAGTCAATGGCCACTAAGATGAAACGATGACCGTTTGAAGCAGTTGGCTTGATGCGTCCAATCACATCTATGCGCCACATGGCTAAGGGCCAAGGCGAGTTCAAGACATTTAGAGGAACTAGTGGCACATGTATCTTATCTGCATAGATTTGACATTTGTGGCATGTTTTCACGTGACGATAGCAATCAGTTTCCATCGACATCCAATAATAACCATCCTTCAAAATATTTTTAACCATCGTGTGTCCACTGGCATGTGTACCAAAAGAGCCTTCATGGATTTTGTTTATGATTCGGTCGGTTTCGTGTCTATCCATGCATCTGAGTAGGACCGAGTCATAGTTTCGCTTGTAAAGCACATCTCCGCTTAAAAAGAATTTGGACGAAATCCTTCTTAAATACTTCTTGTTTGTGATGGAAACGTTTTCTGGATACTCTTGATTTTATAGATACCTTTTGATATCATGGAACCAAGGTTGATCATCGATTATTAATTCTGCTTCCAGACAGTGGGCAGGCTTATCAAGATGTTCAATGCGGATAGCGGGTGCCTCATTTTTCCACGTAACTTTGAACATGGATGACAATGTGGCAAGAGCGTCTGCCAATTGATTGCTTTCTCTAGGAATGTGATTGAAAGTAATCTCATCAAAGTACGGGATTAACTTCAACACGTAATCCCGATATGGAATTAATTTGCTGTCACATGCTTCCCAGTCGCCTCTGACTTGACTGATGACTAATGCGGAATCCCCATACACTTCCAAAATCTTGATTCTGTGATCAATAGCGGCTTCGATTTCGAAGATACATACTTCATATTCAACCATATTGTTGGTGCATTCAAAACATAATCTTACGGTGAATGGGATATGGAAACCAGTAGGGGATGTGATGATTGCCCCTATTCCATTGCCTTTAGCATTTGCGGCGCCATCGAACACGAGCGTCCATCGCGATCCTGGTTCGGGTCTGTCGTCTGGGCTTAATGTTTCATAGTCTCTGACAAACATGATGTCTTCATCAGGGAAGTCAAAAACACATGGGCTAGTAATCCTCCACGGGTTGGTGGGCAAGATATTCAGATAGCACACTCCCTTTAATAACTTTTTGTTAGATGTACTGGATGTCATATTCTGTCAGTACCATTTACCAACGGGCTACTCGTCCTGTGAGAGCAGGCTTTTCGAGGATGTACTCGACTGGATCCATATTTGATATCAACAATGTAGTATGGGTCAACATATATTTCCTTAAGCATTTGGCAGCCCTTGCGAGCGTGCAACATGTCTTTTCCAACATTAAGTATCTTGTTTCACAGTCTGTGAACTTTTTTCTTAAGTAGTAGATAGCGCACTCCTTTCTACCTGTTTCACCATGCTGCCCCAACACGCATCCCATAGATCCTTCCAGAATGGTCAAGTACATGATGTGAGATCTCCCTGGCATGGGAGGCATCAAGATCGGTGGCTTTTGCAGATATTCTTTTATTTTGTCAAATGCTTTTTGGCAATTTTTATTCCACACAATTGCTTGATCTTTGCGAAGCAACTTGAATATTGGCTCACAGGTGGTTGTTAGGTGAGATATGAATCTGGAAATGTAGTTTAATCTCCCTAAGAAACCATGAACCTCCTTCTCTGTTCTTGGAGTTGGGATATCTTGGATAGCTTTTACTTTGTCAAGATCGACTTCAATTCCTTTTTGGCTCACGATGAAACCTAGCAATTTACCAGATCTTACCCCAAAGGTACATTTATTCGGATTGAGCCTTAGCCTGAACTTTCTCAGCCTTGTAAACAACTTTTCCAAGTGGGTGAGATGTTCCTCTTCAGTTTGGGATTTTGCAATCATATCATCGACATAGACTTCAATCTCTTTATGAATCATATCATGAAAGAGAGTCACCATTGCTCGTTGATATGTCGCACCAGCGTTCTTTAGACCAAATGGCATAACCTTATAGCAGAAGGTTCCCCAAGGGGTAATGAAGGTAGTCTTTTCCATATCCTCTGGAGCCATTTTAATTTGATTGTATCCGGAGAAACAAATCCATAAAAGAGAACATAGAGAATTGATTCATATTATTCACTAACACATCGATATGCGGCAGCAGGAAGTCGTCTTTTGGGCTAGCTCTATTTAGATCTCTGTAGTCAACACACATTCACACCTTACCATCTTTTTTAGGCACAGGTACAATGTTGGCGACCCATTGAGGGTATTTCGATACTGCCAAGAATCCGGCATCAAGCTGCTTTTGCACTTCCTCCTTAATCTTAATGGCCATGTCGGGTCGAGTTCGTCTCATCTTCTGCTTTACAGGCGAGAAGACTTCCTTGAGTGGAAATTTATGCACTACGATGTCAGAATCCAATCCAGGCATGTCTTGGTATGACCAAGAAAACACATCTGCATAGGCACGTAAGAGCTTGATCAGTCTTCTCTTCACACTCTCTTCTAAGGCAGCGCCTACCTTGACTTCTTTCTTATCCTCTTCGGTTCTAAGATTGATAACTTTCAATGATTCCTGATGCGATTTAATGATCTTCGATTCTTACTTTAATAGTTTGGCTAACTCCTCGGGAAGCTCACAATCTTTCTCACAATCCTCATCATCGTGGTAGATTGGGTTATCAAAGTCATATAGAACCGTAGCAGTATCGTTATCCTGCATGATTGGTGATTTTATACTTTATTTTGAGAAGATGAAAAAAGGGAAATGAAAATGCAAGAAATCATTTCCATTTATTTATGAAAAAATAAAAAAAGAAAGACAGGGAACACAATTGAATGCAAAAGGTTCATTTCATTCATGATAAATATTAATTGAAAACATGGGGGGCCCTAAAAAATATTCCTTATGCCTTGGGCAGAGCATAGAATTTGAAAGCAAAACAAGGAAAATTACTATTCGACAAAGATGACTTCCGATATCTCCACGACAGTCCAATTGTTGAGTTGGTGATTTGGTGCTCTTAGGTACACCATGCAGACTTCATTCAGTGCATCATCTTCAGCCTCCACGAAAGTTACCTGACCATCTACCATATGTACACCACTAATGATGGAAAGTGGAGGAATGAACCCTTTTCCCTTGTCAACATTTGTCTTCTGCTGAACTTTATGATCGCCAGGGTAACCCAAACCAGCTCTATTTTTGTTGATAGGTAACTCCAACACTCTTCCCGAACCTTCAGGGTGACCGGCCTCAATTACAGTCTTTGTGTCCTTCCAAGTAACCATGGGGGATCCAGACCTTTCTTACTTATTTACCTCCTTCTTAGCAGGGATGATTTCCATATTTATCACCTCAAATGCTTGAAAAGGGGTCTCATGAACTTCACCTCCCACTTCGATATAGCGAAATGAAGACAGATGACTTACTAGTATATCCCCTTCTCCCTCAATGACAACAAGCTGATTATTAACCATGAACTTTAGTCTTTGATGAAGAGTGGATGTTACAGCACCGGCTGCATGAATCCAAGGAAGACCTAGCAAACAATTGTATGCTGGGTAGATATCCATCACATAGAATGTGATAATGAAAGTGTGAGGTCCTATTTTGATGGGGAGATCAACTTCCCCTATCACAGTCCTTCTTGCTCCATCAAAAGCTTTCATTATCAATGAACTGGGCTTCATCATCAATCCTTCGATGGTCAGCTTGGCCAAAGAATTCTTTGGTAAGACATTTAAAGATGATCCAGTATCTACCAATACCCTTGACAAAACAACATCAACTCATTCGATAGAAATGTGCAAATCTTTATTATGATTCTTCCCCTCGAGGGGCAACTCTCCATCATTGAAGCTTAGAATATGCGCGGAAGTAATATTTGACACCACTCCTTCGAATTGCACAACAAATATTTCCTGGAGAACATGAGCAGTCCTTAAAAACTTTATCAATGACTCCTGATGGGCAAGGGAGCACATTAGCAGCGACAACATGGAAATCTTGGAGGGTGTTTGGTTGAGCTGGTCAACCACCTTATAATCACTTTTTTGAATGATTCGTAAAAATTCTTCAACGTCTTCACCAGAATTTCCTTCCTGAGTAGAAGTCTGCCCTTGCTCAATCATTGTTTGCTTCTCATTCGTACTGTTTGGTGGTGGTATGGGTGCAAAAATCCTCCCGCTTCTACTTATTCCACATGTTCCAACCATGTTCTCTACAGAGATGTTAGCTTTCACAACATCCTCCTCCACCTTCTGCCCATTAAAATAAACAGTTGGCTCATACTTCCAAGGGACAGGCTTGGTGCTCTCAAAAGGGAAAGGAGCATGCGTAGATATCACTAACGGAGCGAGTGAAGGCGGAGATAGTGGAATCTCTACATGATCGTACGGTATCTGCAGTGGTTTACGAGCTTGATTATATGAGGTCTGAACAGAATGCCAATCATAATCACAAGGAATTTCCAAAGGCACACGAGGCTGATCACATGGAATTGTTAGTGGAAAAACATCATACGGGAAAAATGATAGAGTCGCCACCGGATTTTATTTATCCCAAGGAGGGATAGGGAAATAACGATAAAACCTTTAGGGAAAAAGCATGGTCATCGCAACCAAGTTTTAGGGTTCGGGAGTCGTTTATGCGAGGGGAAGGGATTAGCACCCCCTCGCATCCATCATACTCGATGGGAACCTTCTAAGTTGTTTAGCTTGAATGGGTGTTTTAATCTAAAAGTTTACTTGCTAAAGAAAAGAGGGGTTGTTTTTTTATTATAGTGCTCGCCAAGGATTGTGGCCCCTGTGCCTACGTATCCTCACTTAAAAGAAATGAAGAATCAAAGCTCCGTAGTTCGGAGGCTTGTGAAATGATGGTGTGTTGATTGATTTTATACCTTGAAAAAGGGTTTTCGGATTGATGCCCTAAGGCAAAAAGAAGTTTGATGAGTTGATGTTATTTTTAGGTTTTTTGAGAAGAGATTGTTTTTTATTAGGATCACACTAGAGACTTTGGATAGAGATGAATGTTTCGAATAACCAAGTCGAGCGCCTTGTATTCAAAATATTCGGAATAAGTGTGGGAGGGATTCCATTCTCATTCCTTCTCCACCACTTTAAAGCTCATGGCGTGTAACCCCAATTGTATCTTTATTGTTTTTTTGGATTTTTTATGAGAAAAATACCACTTGATGTTCGATCAAGGTTTTTATTGCTTGTAAAAATATTTGAATTGATGCCAACAAGGTTGATGGCGACGCACAAGGTGATCGACTTACTAGGGTGAAAATGGCTCGATAAAATCGAGAGTTTATTTTTGAAAATAGTTTTTGGAACAAAAAGTCAAAAATGGCCATAACAATATCCACATATAATGGCCATACAACCACATCAGATTAATCGGCTTGAATAAAAAACAAGACATGAAATAAAACATCCTTATTCACGTGTGAATGGAATATGTCGAAAAAACGGGAGGAATAGCAAAAAAGGTGAAAAATAGGGGCCTGACACGGCTGCCCGTGTCAGCTAACACGGCCCATGTCTGGAAGTGTCCACAGCATGGACTTTGGAGGAAAAACAGGGAGCTGACACGGCCGCCCGTGTCAGCACCCCTGGGAGATGCGCACGATGGAAGTTAAAACAGCGGGTTGACACTGCCCGTGTCAGCCCTGCTAGATGCAAAAAACTAAACTATGTTTTTTTTTGTTTTCCTTTCTTTTGGTTCTTACAAAGGTTCTTGGTCACTCTTGAGACCTTATTACAATATGTTCAACACAAATATCACTTAACAGAGAAAATAAAGGAAATGCAAAGTATGTAAAAAGAGAAAAGTTTGAAAAAAAAGATACCCAAGAGCTTATATTCTCCTTCTAATCACCAATGGCTTGTGTTGGATGTGGTCTATGATTCACCTCCTTGTTTTGGTTTTCTATCACCCTCTTGTTTCCTCAATGGTTTTTTCAATGTTTCTCAATATTTCTCAATTTTTCTGGTTTTTTATGGTTCTCTTGTGTTTTTTCTAACTCTCTTGATTTTTCCTGGTTTTTTCTCCTATCTCTTTTTTCTAGTTTTTTTATAGTTCTTTTGTGTTTTCTAACTCTCTTAATTTTTTCTGGTTTTTTCCTCCTCTATCTCTTGCTCTCTATCTCCCTCTCTATCTCTCTCTTGTTTGTTGTTGCTCCCTTTCCTTTTAAGCTCAACACATTAGGGTTTTCACTTGTTTCAAAACCTCATATTTTCATTGAGAAACGCCTCTTACCACTTTCTTGATGTCACTCTCTTTCTTTCCATTTTCATGTGTGCTGCTATGCTGTATTTTTGCTACTACACTTGCCTAGCCTGTCTTTTTTTCTGCTGCACTTTGTATTGCTCTCAAATCTTGAACCCATTTGTTGGCTTGTGCTTGGACTTCCCTTGTGGTAAATGTTACTACCTTTGACAAAATTTTGCAATTCTGATATTTGATGTGTAGATACATCACCATGAGTTTATTTCTTTGGTTTTGTGACATGATTTGTTTGGTTATGAGGCAAATTGTCACTTCTTGCATGGGACTGTTTTAGATCACATTAAAATTGCCCATGACTAAGCATGCATAGTCTTGATCTTGAAATGTTCCAATGTTAAGTTGAATCTTAAATATTTTCCTTGGATGTTTGTGAGCATAATGAGGAACATGTGGACTTGATGGGGCATGAAGGGTACCATAGCATGAAGTTGATTAGAAACTTGAATTAAGATTAGAAATCACTTAATTACTTAGAGTTGGAAACTTTGTAACAAATGTGACATTCTTGCAATGTCATGAAATTTTCCTTTGTAATATTCTTGAATCTAATCTTGAATTCATGAATCTTTAATTTGGAATGATAGGTCTCCCTTATGCCATTGAATTTGAAATGAATGAAGTCTTGAATTTTGAATTTGTGATCTTGATTTATGTCTTGCAAATTCGAATTCCACTTGAACATAGAATTTGAAACAAAGTTGGATGAAGAAAATCTTGAATTAGGCCTTGCACTTCATGTCCATTAGGAATATTGATCTTGAATATCCTGATATTTTTCAAGTAACTTCTCCTTGAAGGAATCTACATGAGTAGACTTTTCAACTTGAACCAAACCTTAGAGGGTGAACCTTTTCTTTAATGTAGCCCATGATAGGAAATTTATCTTATTTGAAATGGAAGACAACGAACCGACCCAATCCTTACCTTGTGAACCCACATGCTCGATATGCAATAGAAGGATGTATGATATGACGAACACAGTGTGTGAAAGGCTGAAAATGAGGGTGTGATAGGGATTAGTGACAACCAAACTACACACCAATAACAATTGGAATTATCAATTAGTTCCAGTAACCACTGGACTTATAGGGTAAAAAGATGTAGGTTACAACCACATTCCAATAACAATTGGGTTTCAAATAGTGTAAGTAACTACTGGACTTCATGGGGAGATGTTGGTAACGACCAATATCAAAGAACACAATAGAGTTGGAAGAAATTGTCAATAACCATTGGACTTAATAATGCCAGTAACCACTGGACTTCCGAGAGGAGACAGGTAACGACCAAGCACTCAACTATCAATAACAATGGGTTTTCAATTAATGCTAGTAACTACTAGACTTTCTTGGGGATTGGTGAAAACCAAAACAGTGATACCAATAACAATTAGATTTTAAGCAACGCCAGTAACTACTGGACTTCCAAGAGGATATGGTGACAACCAAATCAGTGATACCAATAACGATTGGATTTTAAGCAACGCCAATAACTATTGGACTTCCAAGCAGATATGGTGACGACCAAATCAACGATACCAATAACGATTGGATTTTAAGCAACGCCAGTAACTACTGGACTTTCAGCAGATATGGTGACGACCAAATCAACAATACCAATAACCATTGGATTTGTAAAAAAAAATCCAGTAACTACTGGACTTTCAGCAGATATGGTGATGACCAAATCAACGATATCAATAACGATTGGATTTTTAAAAAAAATTCCAGAAACTAATGGACTTCTGAGAGGAGACAGGTAACGACCAAATACTCCACTATCGATAACAATAGGTTTTCAATTAATGCCAGTAACTACTGGACTTTCTTGGGGATTGGTGACAACCAAAACAGTGATACCAATAACGATTGGATTTAAAGCAATGCCAGTAACTACTGGTCTTTTAGCAGATATTGTGACAACGAAATCAACGATACCAATAACGATTGGATTTTAAAATGCCGCCAGTAGCCACTGGGTCTCAAAAGAGTCGGTTAACAAATGGGACATCGACTGGGAGGATAGATCTAGGTAAACACCGGATCTTAAGAATAAGTTGTAACATTAGTAACGACTAAAATTTGGTAACCACCAATTAGCAGTATCAGTTAGGGATCAACAACCGGCCGATTGCTAATCACAACTAGAATTCCCAGGGAATCCAGAAAGAAATAAAATCTTCACTGGGGACTAAACCAAAACAGATAATTTCCTTACAGCGAAGAGTTCAAACGGGATCTCCAGGAAACAACTGGAGGTGTAGGTGACAAACAAAACATCCTAAGATGCACTAGGAATGCTGGTAACAACCAATCATCCTGAGATTCACTGGGTGAATATTTCTAATAACCATTAGGCTTTTAAACGGATATGGTAACGACCAAAACTGGGAATCCAAATAACAATTAGACTTTAAACAATGCCAATCAAGACATTACTTGACTTTCAAACGGATATGGTAATAACCAAATCGACAATACCAATAAAAATTGGATTTCGAGGGATGCCAGTAACTACTGGACTTTCTGAGGATATAGGTATTTATCACAACAATTCCTAAATCGGATAACCTGATAAAGTTAAGGTAACACCAAAGGGTAAGCTTGTGGCAACAGGTCTGAAGCAAAGGAGTTTGGTAACGACCAAAGGATCTCAAGATGGTATCCAGTAACTACTGGGGAAGGAACACCCGACAGATTCTTGACAAAGAAAACCAATCACTTGGATCACAATGGCCACAACCAGAACAAACCAAAACAAGAGATATGCTAAAAAATGCATATGTTAAAGGTATGATGCAAATGCAATGCCGGACGAATCCACATGAGAAGGAAACAAAAGATAGATAATGATCTATCACACCGGAGGCAAAAAGAATCACACTGAATCCCAACACTGGAGAATGGTCTTAATCCTCTGGAGAGGAAACGATCCCTGTTCTTGCAAACTTGCCAGAGAGAGATCACAACTTCAATACAGCGGACAAAATAACTAATCAGAGATATCGAAACTTCGTAGCGCGACGGCGTGGGGAAAGAAATCTCTATAGACCTCATATTGCTGAAATGATGGTATCAAGGTTTCAACCATTCTGTCCTTATGAGAGGAGTTTAATTTTACACCGTCATGTCACAATCAAAGTTACGACTTTCTTGTTAATTAACTTTCTCCAAAACAATTTTTGTTCCAAAAAAACTTTTGCCTTTAAAAATAATTATTAACGAATAAGTGATGTTTTTTCATAACAAAAAGGTAGGGCGATCAATAGAGCATAAACAAAGATTGGTCCAAATATGATTTCATTCAAAGATGGAGACTTGTAAAAGGCAATGTCCCATGGAACATTTACAATTTAGAAAAATGGCAATATGGGAAAAGGTTACAAAATCCAATGATAATCAAGTCCTAACTAGCTAAGAGTTCGTCTAAATCGCTGCCTCTGATGAAAGTGGAGGAAAGTGAGCCTCTTTGACGACCTTCTGCAGTAGTGACAACTCCTGATGCATTGAAATTCCTTTTCTCCCTAAATTTTGTCTGAATCAACATTTTGAGTTTTCAATTCACCGGGACGCTCATTTTTGTCTAAGCCGCCTTTTCAGGTTTTCGACTTAGCAAGCTTTTCTTTCTTTTTTCCCTAATTTTTTCCTGGATCTTCTTCATAGGTTATGATCCACCAGGATGCCCTTTTTTTCCTAAGTTTCCTTTCCAGGTTTTCAACTTAGGGGGTTTATTTTAGTCATAATATTTTCTTACTGCATCTGAGTTCACAGGATGTTGGAGCTATTCACCGTCCATCGTCGCAAGAATAAGAGAGCCTCCAGAATAAACCTTCTACACAAAAAATGGGCCATCGTAGTTTGGCATCCCCTTTCCATGCATGTCTCGCTGCTGATGACGAGAAAACGCATCGATTATATCGCTAGATTTCATTGACGTTTTATCGCGCATTCACCGTTTTAACGCTCGATTTCTCGAGTTTTTCTTACTATTTTGCAGGTACATCGTTATGTGAGGCCGAATCATGAATTAAGAAGAAAGGAACGAAAGAAACCACAAGAAATGAAGCAAGGCAGAAGCCTGCAAAAAGTCTGCATAATTTGTAACAGCCACGGTCGTTACAAGGGTGTCACGACCGTGACACCCCAATTTGGGCCATCACGACCGTGAGGAAGTAGTCACGACCGTGACACTTAAAATCCTCAAATAACGAACGTGACGACCTTGTCACGCCCGTGACAAGGATAAAACTTGGTTTTGACTCAGACTACGTCAAGCCACCACTGAAGACCACTTCTCCTAGTAATTCTCCTCAAGGCAGCACGTGAAGACGACTTCTCCCATCTTTTGCTGCCACATTCCAACATTTTCTCAACCACTTCAACAAGGCCCAAGAAACAAAAGATCAAGACTCCAGCCCATCAAAGGCTCTATAAATAGTACCAGCTCAGGTGAACTGGGGACAGACTTCATTATCCAAATTTCCTGCGGAAGCTCTGCCAAATTACCTTACGAACCAGAATTTTTATTCCAGCATTATTTTACTTTCTGTCTTGTTTTATTTGTATCCAAACCAACCGTGTAACAATTTCCAACATTAGGGAATTGTTATACTTTTATTTGTTTCCAACCTTCAGCATTCGATTTAATTTTTATTTCCGCCTACTCCAAGCCTTCCGGTCTGTGGAAGAAGGAGTCTATTCAGATATTTGTTAATCAGGTTTTTTCAATTTATTGCACTTTAATTTAATTATAATGTCTATTTATTTTTCTGCCATGAGTAAGTTATTATTTAATTCTGTGTCTGATTCAACCTCGATGAGTAGCTAAATACCTTAGGGCGGTATGTAGTTATAACAAACTTAACCGATAAAATATAACCATAGGCTAAAATAATTAATCACTTAACATTCTGGCTGATACTTTTTAATTAAAATAGACCTTTTCGTTACGAGAGTAAGAAAAGGGTATTAGGTTGGGTCAAGACCACGAGAGTGTGAGATTTAACCAGATAGCTAAAGTTAGGCATTTAAATTAAATACAGCGAGAGCGTTTTAAGATAAATTAGAATTATTTAGTCTCCAAAAATTACCTCTAAACACTTATGGGCTAGCGAGAGCAGGCATAGGGCTTTAGGGATAAGATCTGATACAAGACCACGAGAGTGTGAGTTGAGGGTATTTAAACTAGTAATCTCTACCGAATAGATTAAGTGAACATCTTTATAAGCCTAGGTTAGATTGACCCACCTAAGTTAGTATAATTACATACCGACCGCCTTAGTATTATTTTATTACAAACTTAATTTTAATCCCGCCTTTAATAGTCTTAAAAACCAACAACAATCGTGACAGCCATTCGCCTTAGCTAAACTAGAAGTTCATCTAGCACTAAGTAACAATAGAATCCCTGTGGATCGATAATCTTAAATATTACTTCGATAGGCTGTGCACTTGCAGTAAGATACCGCTAGACGCATAAGTAGACACGTCTTTAGCCCATCAAGTTTTTGGCGCCGTTGCCGGGGATTCCTTAATTTAGTTACTAGTGCATTTAGGTAGCATTGTCTAGACTAAGGTATCAACTATTTAATTTAATCTAATCTCCGAGTGTATGCCAAGTACTCGCTCTAAAAGCGAAGACTTGCAACCTCTAATCCCTGAATCGGAGCGCTTCTTACACGTAAGAAGACGTATATTCGATTTCAAAAATAATTCCAATATTCCAGATCTTCAATTAGATCCGCCTAAACCAGTCATAAAACCAGACGCAGGGATGGCTGAAGAACAAACTCATCCACTCAAGTATTACGCTAATCCTTCGCAAGGTGAACCGCATTCAAGCATTGCAGCGCCGGCTATCAACCGAAATGATTTCGAACTAAAACCATCATGGATATCAGCCGTGCAACAAAATCAATTCGCCGGAAATCCTATCGAGGATCCGAATCTTCATCTTTCGATCTTTGTGCAATATGCAGATACCGTAAAAGCCAATGGAGTTACCCAAGAATCCATTAGACTACGTTTATTTCCTTTTTCGCTTCGAGACAGAGCAAGAGCTTGGCTTCAATCTCTGCCTTCGAACTCAGTAACTACGTGGGTAGAACTTAAGAAAGTTTTCTTGAATAGGTATTTTCCACCTAGCAAGACAGCCATGCTGAGAGCTCAGATCAACGGATTTAAGCAAAGAGAAAGTGAATCATTATTCGAAGCTTGGGAACGCTATAAGGATCTACTTAGACTTTGTCCACATCATGGATTAATAGACTGGATGGTCATCCATACCTTCTATAATGGACTCTTGTACAACACAAGAATGACAATTGACGCTGCCGCGGGTGGTGCATTGATGGACAAAGAATATCGTGATGCCTATGCACTTATCGAAAGTATGGCGCAAAATCATTACCTTTGGGAAAGCGAGAGAGTCGCAACTGAGAAACCAACAAAAGGAGGTATGTACGAAGTAAGTAGTATGGACCAAGTCAATGCGAAATTTGACCAACTAAGCCAAAAGATCGATAACTTGGCCATAACACCTGCAGCCACCGTGGCTGCAGTAACACCTAACTGTGAGTTATGTGGAGTCCCAGGACACGAAGTTTCTGATTGTCAACTATTGGCAGGAACTCCCACTGATCAAGTGAATTATGCTCAAGGAAACCCTTACTCAAACACATACAACCCAGGTTGGAAGAATCATCTTAACTTCTCCTATAAGAATAACAATGCTTATTACGCACCAGGTCAAGCACCAGCTACATCACCAGGATATCAAAAGACTGCTCCTAACATCCCTAGAAAATCGAACCTTGAATTGATGATGGAGAGCTTTATAGCTAGCCAATCTCAGACAAACAAGGACTTCTTAAACCAAAACATTCACACTAGTGAGCAGATTAAACAATTAGTGAGCAAAGTAGATGCATTAGCTACACATAACAAAATGCTTGAAACTCAGATTTCACAAGTAGCTCAACAACAAGCACCTACTGCTGCACCAGCTGGAGTATTCCCTGGACAACCTCAACCTAACCCGAAAGGACATGCTAACGCTGTAATATTAAGAAGTGGCAAGGAACTTGACGGACCTACCGATCCAAGACTTGACAATCCAGCCATGTACCAAAAACCGGATAAACCGACTGAAGTGGTGAATGATCCAGAAGAAAAGGAAGATGAAAGTCGAGAGGTAGTGGAGAAAGAACAACCTTATGTGCCTCCACCACCCTATAAACCACCAATTCCGTACCCTCAAAGATTAATAAGTTCCAAGACGACGGGTCAATTTAAGAAATTTGTCGAACTTCTGAAACAGTTGAATATTACTATTCCGTTTACAGAAGCAATTACCCAAATACCCTCGTATGCCAAGTTTTTAAAAGAAATCTTATCCAATAAGAAAAAGATAGAGGATAACGGAACAGTTACACTTACTGCCGAGTGTAGCGCCATAATTCAGAATAACATGCCTCCTAAGCTAAAAGATCCAGGAAGTTTCTCTATACCCTGTGTAATAGGAAAATTCGTCATTGACAAAGCTCTATGCGATTTAGGAGTCAGTATCAGTGTTATGCCCTTAACTATTTGCAAAAGGCTAGACATGGGAGACCTAAGACCAACTAAAATGTCTGTTCAACTAGCTGATCGCTCTGTTAAATATCCTGTAGGCATACTAGAAAACGTCCCAGTACGTATAGGACAATTCTACATTCCTACTGATTTTATAATCATGGACATCTCTGAAGACTCCACCACACCTATCATACTAGGAAGACCATTCTTAGCTACCGCCGGAGCTATAATAGACGTGAAAAGAGGAAAGCTAACCTTTGAAGTAGGTGAAGAGAAAGTCGAATTTGTTCTAACACAATTCTTACAATCACCAGCTATAGAGGATACATGCTATCTAATGGACGTAATTGACGAATGTGTAAGAGAAATGGAACTGGAGGAGACCACTTATTCTGAAATCATGAAAATTCAAATCCCTCCGATTTTCGAAGATGATAATTGGCGAAAACCGTATCAGGATGATAGTCTAAGTGAAAGTTTAGCACTTACACCGGATCCCATGCCAAGTAAAGATAAACCTACATTAGGATTAAAAACTTTACCTCATAACCTAAGGTACGAATTCTTAGACGTTGAATGTAAAAGACCAGTTATAGTAAATTCCAGTTTAGGAACTATAGAAACAAAGAAACTTTTAGATGTCTTGAAGAAATATCCAACTGCATTAGGATATAACATATCTGATCTCAAAGGAATATGTCCTTCAGTTTGCATGCATCGCATTCTGCTAGAAGAAGATTGCAGAACCTCCAGAGAATCTCAAAGAAGAATTAACCCAACCCTTAGCACGGTAGTAAAGGAAGAAGTCAAGAAATTATTAGATGCCGGGATAATATATCCGATCTCTGATAGTGAATGGGTTAGTCCAATACATGTAGTGCCAAAGAAAGGAGGTATCACTGTGGTGAAAAACGCACAAGGCGAATCGATATCGCAAAGAGTAGTGACGGGATATAGAGTGTGCATAGATTATCGTAAACTAAACAAAGCCACTCGAAAAGATCATTTCCCATTACCTTTCATAGATCAAATGCTGGAACGATTAGCCAAGCATTCTTACTTCTGTTATCTTGATGGTTATTCAGGATTTTTCCAAATCCCTATCCATCCTGATGATCAAGAGAAGACTACATTCACATGTCCTTATGGAACATTTGCTTACAGGCGAATGCCCTTTGGATTATGCAACGCTCCTGCAACCTTTCAAAGATGTATGATGTCAATCTTCGCAGATTTTATAGACAACATCATGGAAGTGTTCATGGACGACTTCTCTGTATGCGGGCAAAGTTTCGAAGGATGTTTATCGAACTTAGAAATGGTGTTAGAAAGATGTGTAAAAGTAAATCTCGTGCTTAACTGGGAGAAATGTCATTTTATGGTCAACGAAGGAATAGTATTAGGTCATGTAATATCAGACAAGGGAATTGAAGTTGATAAAGCTAAGATTGAAGTAATAAAAGATCTTCAACCCCCTAAAACCGTTCGAGAGATACGAAGCTTTTTAGGACACGCCGGTTTTTACCGACGATTCATCAAAGATTTTTCGAAAATCACCAAACCTCTTACTGGTTTATTAATGAAAGACGCTGAGTTCATATTCAATGAAGATTGTCTTAAAGCATTCGAAACTCTAAAAACAGCCCTCATCACCGCACCAATCATGCAACCCCCTGACTGGAGATTACCTTTTGAAATCATGTGCGATGCGAGTGACTACGCTGTAGGCGCAGTTCTGGGCCAGAGAAAGGAAAAGAAACTCCATGCGATTTACTATGCCAGTAGAACCTTGGATTCTGCCCAGATGAACTACGCTACTACAGAAAAAGAATTGCTAGCAGTTGTCTTTGCGCTTGACAAATTCCGCTCTTACCTAGTTGGAGCGAAAATAATCATTTACACAGACCATGCTGCTATCCGATATCTATTAACTAAGAAAGATGCTAAACCAAGACTCTTAAGATGGATTTTACTCTTACAAGAGTTTGATCTAGAAATAAAAGATAAAAAAGGTACTGAAAACGTCGTAGCGGACCATTTATCTAGAATAGAAGGTATTAAACCCGAACAAGTGCCGATTAACGATGATTTTCCGTATGAACAGCTGATAGCACAAATAGGAAGCGACCTAGCGCAGTTAGATATAGATGAACCAGAACCCATGGAAACAATACAGACAACTGTAGGACTGCCATGGTACGCTGACATTGTCAACTACCTCGCCGCAGGAGCTCTTCCACCAGATCTAACCTACCAGCAGAAAAAGAAATTCTTTCATAATCTGAAACATTACTATTGGGATGAACCATTATTGTTCAAAAGAGGACCAGATGGAATCTTTCGCCGATGTATTCCCGAAGAAGAAATAGAAGATGTCATTACTCAATGCCATTCATCTCCTTATGGTGGACATGCAAGCACTTCCAAGACTTGTGCAAAAATCTTGCAAGACGGCTTATACTGGCCTAATCTATGGAAGGATGTCCACATCGTTGTTATAAATTGCGACCGGTGTCAACGCACTGGCAATATTTCAAGAAGAGATGAAATGCCCCAAAAGGGAATTTTGGAAGTAGAAATCTTCGACGTCTGGGGAATAGATTTCATGGGACCATTCCCATCATCTTTCGGTAATAATTACATACTCGTAGCTGTTGATTATGTCTCGAAATGGATTGAAGCCATAGCTTCTCCTACAAACGATACACGAGTAGTAATAAAGCTTTTCAAAAATATAATCTTTCCCAGGTTTGGCGTACCTCGACTCGTCATAAGTGACGGTGGCTCGCACTTCATTTCGAAAATCTTTGACAAATTACTATCTAAGTATGGAGTAAGACACCGTGTGGCTACGCCATATCACCCACAAACAAGTGGACAGGTCGAAGTCTCAAATAGAGAGATTAAACAAATCTTAGAAAAGACTGTCGCCATATCTCGGAAAGATTGGTCATCTAAACTTAATGAAGCTCTATGGGCTTATAGGACCGCTTACAAGACACCCATAGGTACTACACCTTTCAAACTAGTTTATGGAAAATCTTGTCACCTCCCAGTAGAACTGGAACACAAAGCTTATTGGGCGATCAGAACTCTCAATATGAACTATAATGCTGCAGGAGAAAAGCGAATCCTAGACATTAACGAATTAGAAGAATTAAGGTTAGATGCATATGAAAATGCTAAGCTATATAAAGAAAGAACTAAGCGATGGCATGATAAACGCCTATCCAGGAAAGAATTCAGTGTGGGAGACGTCGTACTCCTCTTTAATTCAAGACTTAGGCTCTTCCCTGGAAAATTAAAGTCTAGATGGTCAGGACCCTTTGATATAACTAAAGTATTCCCAAGTGGAGCAATAGAAATTAAGGGTAAGGATAGTGAACCATTCATAGTAAACGGACAACGTCTAAAACACTATCATAAAGTTGAAAATAGAGATTATGCGAATAATCTAAAGCTTTTAGAATTGTCCACTAATTCCCCTGATTAATCTAAACCAAGACATTACGTCAGGCTTTTGACAATAAAAACAGCGCTTAGTGGGAGGCAACCCATTTACTTATTTACTTATTTAAACTATTCTTTTCTTTTAGAACATTTTTAATTATCGCTATTACTATTTGTTTAAATTGTTTTGTCAGTTTTATTTTACATTACAGCATTTCATTTTCTTATTTTTATCTTAAATCACTTTTTACAGATTTTCTAAAGTTTTTTCCACTGATTTGTTTCCCCCGTATTTTCACTGACCATGGCTAACCAACCCATTAACTATATGGAAACCAAATTTAGAGGTAGGAACCAAAGAATGAAGTTCGAAGAGTTATCACAGAGGCAAATGGATTTGACCCTGTACCCACATGATAGGACTATGGAAACCTTAGGTATACATGATAGTGTCATGTACTTGTTCAACCGACTCGGATGGGAGAATGCAATGATCCAACGTAAGTTTGCGACTTACCGCGAGCTCACCTTTGAGTTCCTTAGTTCCCTACTTTACCTACCTGAGCGCGGTTTTGGGTCTAGGAAAGGATTTATTAGTTTCCGCCTATTTGGAATAGAATACGACTTTAACCATAAAGAACTAGCTGACCTGTTAGGATTCCCTAGTGGACCTTTTGCTTTTACTACCACACAGGTAGAATTGATGGATGTGGAGCTAGATTTCTTTTGGGGAACTCTGACCGGAAACTACCACCCTGAACCAAATGACATGAACAATGATGAGATCCATAACCCTGCTCTCCGTTACTTCCACAAATTCCTCGCCCATACCTTCTTTGGAAAAGAAGAAAACATTACCGGAGTCTCTAAAGATGAATTATTTATTATGTCATGTTTCACTACTGGACAGTCTGTTAATGGTGTACCTTTCATGATGCAAACCTTCACCCGCATCCAAGAAGAACCTGAATTACCTATAGTGGTAGGAGGTCTTGTAACCATGATTGCTGATGCCTTAGGACTTAGGTACCAACTGGACAGGTGCACCCGTCTGGGAACCATCCGCCTAATGAATCTTAAATTCTGCTTCAATAGACATATCATAAGGAATTTAGGACGCCCACCTTTTGAGTACCTGATCCGGAACGAAGTAGTCACCCTGTTCACATTGCCCAATCATGCTAAAGTAAGTGTTCATAATAAGGATAACTGGATTTATGAGTTAAACCCACCTGATTATCCAGCCACTCCTGAAACACCTCAGTCTCACAGGATAACAGATGATATAATGACCGCTGTTGAAACTGACCCTGAGACACCTCCTGGATACCATGACACTGACCCAACTGACAAAGTTCATGAAACCCCTGGAGCGAATCACGGAGAGTACGCTAACAACTTACAGAACATCATGCACACTCTCAATGCCTACCAAACTGACATTAATCTATTCAAAGAAGACATTAAGAGTATGCGATTGGACATCATAGGATTGACTGACATGGCCTGCGAACAATTCTATCATTTGGACTCCGCCATCGAAGACCTGAAGAAACGCCTTTGAAACGGCTATCAGTGATTTAGTTTATTATTTTTTCTCATTATTTTTTCTCATTATTTTCGTTTCCAGTTAAATTTATCTTTCGCAACAATTTCATAACATAATTTCCGTTTATGTAATTTCAATTTTTCTTTATGCCATGCACTTTTTATTTCAATTATTTCTTCATTTTTAACAGCTAATATACTCTTTCTACTTTTTCTATATACTGTATGACCATATATTATTTTATGTATACAATCTTAGGTTCGTATACTACTGTGTTGCAAATGATATATAATATGGTGTGTGTTTAATATAAGTGTTACTAAATAAAATAAATTATTATCAATTTATAAATAACGTGAGACAATGTTCTTTTCTGGGAATTATTCAGCACAACAAGCCCTCACGGTCGTCACACCCCACTTACGATCGTGACGTGCTCATTTAGCGTGTCACGACCGTCACGCCCCTGTCACGACCGTGACGACCCCTATTACAGGGATCGTGAGAAACAGAACTGTTTCTCATCGTGTCCCCTCTTCTTCTCCATTCATAACCTACCCAAAACACTACCCACTCATTCCACAACCGCCGTAACCTCTCCACTTCCCCCATTAATCCTCCATTATCATCCACCATTTCATTTAAACTCTCCCGTATTTAACCCGAACCTCAATCTCCCTCATTCTACCATTTTTTCTCACAAAACCTCACAAAATCCTTCCTCCCTCACTCTTCACTCTTGCATGTTATGGATTCCATCATTTTTAGAGAAGGTGAAGCTGGAGTAACCCAGAGAGACCGTTTCATCCGCTTCCAGAACCGCGGTCTGCAACCCACCCGCTACATTGCCACTGACTGTCTGCGAGAACTCGGAATGTTGTCCAGCGTTCAAAGCCTACTGCAAAAGGTCGGTCTGTGGGACCTCTGTCGTCAGCCACAGCCTACTTTCGAACTTCTGACGCTGGAGTTCCTTAGCTCTTACAGTTACATCACCTCTCCCGGTTCTCAGAGTCAGCTTACCGGCATCGTAACATTCAGACTGCACGGCCGGGAGTTCAACCTCACGCAAACCAGGATCGCCGAGCTGTTGGGTTTTGATCACGGCACCGAAGCCCACCGTCGCGTGCCCGACAATTTCAGTGAACAAGCATTCACTCTATGGCACGACCTTACCAACACCCGTGCGACCACCTTCCAGAGCCTCAACGCTACACACATCCACAACCCGGCTATCCGCTACTTTCACCGGGTCATCTGCAACACAATCTTTGCCAGAGAAAGCAACCACAAGCTCAACTCCAAGGAGCTTCTGTTCTTATACTGTGCTCTCCATGACGAGCCAATCAACGCTGCCCCCTTTATGCTTTACCACATCCAGGCCATTGCGCACCGAGGCTCCTCCCCGTTCTTCATAGGCGGCACTGTCACCACCCTCGCCATTCAGTTGGGGCTTGGTGACGCGCTCGCTAATCAGCCTCACCTCGCCGCCGAATTCCTGACCATGAGCTACTGCCGGTCCGCCCACCTGATCGCGCAGCGAGAGGATGGCAGGTACAGCCCTGTTGTCAATGGCACCGTTTTCCACCACATCACTCTGCCGTCCCGCACCCGCATCGACCCATCCAACCGAGCCAACTGGCTCTTTGTTTTACCAGCTGTGGCCGATCACATCCCGGCTCATGATGATCAGGCAGACGCCCCAGTGGACGAGATGCAGGACGCCATGGATGCAGCTGAGCCTGTCCAGGATATCCCCGAGACATCTACCAGGCAGCCCCCTGCTCCCGCAGTCACACTTGAGGAGGTCCTACTTGCGATTCATCAGCAGAACCTGATGAACGCCGCACTGGAGCGACGGCAGAAGGCGCAGTATGATGCTTTACTCGGCACCATTGCTGCCAACCAGGAGGCCACTAATGAGCGATTTGGAGAACTTTTCGGCGAGCTCGAGGCGCTCCGCATCAGCATTACTGCTACCTCCGGCACCGGCTCTGATCCCGACGCGACTCCCTCTAGACGCCGCTCTCGCATCAGAGGCCGAGCCCACGGTCCTCAGCAGCAGTAGTTTACTTTTATGTTGTTTTTCATTTTAGACTTGTACTGTATTTGTGCCACATTTATATCACAACATTGAGGACAATGTCTGATATAGTGTGGGAGAGGTACCTTTCATTTCAGCACTTTTTCATTTCGTTGTACTTTCAATTCCGTTGTATTCCTTTTAGCAAATCAATGAAATGAGCAAATCTGTGCACTATTTTCGTTAATTTCGAGCTTTCCCCGATTATTAAGCTATACCAGAAAAATCTCTAATTACTCGCATTACCCGACTTACCACCGAATGGTTCGTAATTACGAAGCCGGGAACGATTAAACAAGACCAATACAATCTTGACATCTTCGACCCCCTGCTTAAGAAATTCCATCCCGATCACCATTGCGAGTGCACCTTTAGTTTCAGTTCAGAAGTAACCCCCAGTAGTTTATACTAGCAGTCAGCACCGTCTGAACACAAACCACGTGGGGAGCCGATGAATATAAGCGTTTGATGCCTAATCAATAACGATCCTTCGTATCTCGATGCAAAATGAAAAGAAATTGCACCAAAGTACACGGTCGCAGATAAGAAACGAGAAATATGAGAAGTGTAATACCCTAAATTTTACCCTTATATTTAGTCAGTCATGTCGCATATCATCTCATATGTACATTTGCTAATCACTAACAAGTTATGAAGGTTTTTTGTTTTGCAGATTGGGTCTCAGGGGTATTTTGGTCGTTTCACGCAAATTCTGCTAATTTCTTGAAAAAAGGGCTGTTATTACGTTCTGAGGCATTTATTTGCCATTTGGGTCAAGGTGCCAATATGTTTTGTCAGAAATATGATTGGACTCGGGGGCCGTGCTTTGTTTGATTCTGAAACATTTCCAAACAGTTTTGTTTCTTTTTATAAAGTTGGGTTGAAAAGGAAATGGATACTGTTAAGGTTATTTTGAGAAGTGATGTGATCAATGAGGTTTTTAATGTGAATTTGTTTGGATATAATCATATGGCGGGATATCATGTATAAAAGGCCAAGGAGAGGTTAAGTTTTAATAGTTGTGAAGCTTTTATTCATGAATATTCATAAGCTACAAATCAAAGTTGAATTTAAATAATTTATGGATGTTTATTCATGGATATTTAAATTCATAATTGAGAAAATAGAAATGAATATTTACTGGATTTTATTTCATAAACATCTAGAATTACAAGATGAAATGGAAGTAATTTTTGGATTTTTATTCATGATGATCTTTCATTTACAAAAGGATTATACATTTACAATGGGTATCTACTCTAGGTCCTAAAGTCCTAAAAAGAGAAAAAACTACAAGTTTCTTCATTGGTCCTCCCTTGAGTTCTTCACGCAACTCTTGATCACCTGCACATCAAAGCAAAAACAAACCACAGGAAAAGAGGTTAGAAGATTGTTTGACACTCTTAGAACATTATCATCATCGAGTGTCGGGAGGGTACGACTAAAGCCGCATCCTACTCCCGTTACCAATCTGAGCCACCGGCGTCAGATCAGGTAGTTATTGTTCTTATCATAAGGGACATCCGAGAGATAGAGAAAATAAAAGAAGTGGGGCTGATTCGTTTTGCCGCGATTGGATTTCCAGACTGATACGAGAATAAGGCAACATAGGCAAGTTTTGACTCAGACCCGGATGCCGGCAGGTCTGAGTCACCTTGATTTCAAAACTTCCAATATCTGAAAAAACATAAGCATCATCAGAACTCAAAGCATAAAACAAAACTGGGAAGGGGTTCGCGCCAATACAGGTAGGAATAGCCACCAAAGGAAACAAATCTGTACCAAACAGAATGAAAACCAAGTCCACAGCAGAACAAGAGAAACCAAAATATGGTATCAAGCTGCATCAGTTCAAACAGAACAGAGAAATGAGACACAAAACAAGCTACTTCAAAATTACATAGGACAAGGTATCAAAAGTCTCAGCAGCATCAGTAAAGGTAAGGCCCCGACCGAACCAGTAGTCAACACATAAAGCCCTGTTATCAGACAACAATAGCCAACAATAATAATCTGAATGTCAGGCCATCAAACTTGGTTCAAGATCAAAGCAGATAAATTATAATGTTAGCAGCAGCTCTGAGGTCAAACAAGTAAGAAAAGCCCATCAAACCAAATCAGAGCTAAAACTGCATCAAGCAATTAGTGTCTCGACACAAACTATCGATCATCAGAAAAGTACACCAGCGACATCAACATCTGCAAAGCAATATCAAGAGGTTTCAGTATCAGGCATCACGAAAAACATAAGAATGGGGCTACTGCTAAAATGTCACAGAAAAATCTATCTGCTAAGAATCATCAGCAGTTGAAACAACTCAAAGAGAATAAACGATAAACACCACGCGAAGATCCTCAGAAAGCAATCGCAGCATCATCGAAGAATACAAGCGTCGAGGGCTCAGATAAACATCATTGCCGTATACCTTCCTCGGCCATCCCGACTCAACCAAAGTCGTAGCATCAACCCTCTCTGAAAGAAGAAGAGGAAAAGGATCTGAGCTGCATCAAAAAGCAAACCATATCAGAAAAATAGAGAGATTTTGACTTGATAATGAATCCCAAAACAGATCAAAGCAAATCAGTTCAGACTACTAAAATTGAATCAAATCGAAAACGCATCAGCATAGTCCAGATTGAATTCAAGTAGAACAAATGAACTAATCCAGATATCAATCAGATCAAATAAATTCAGAGGTAATCCAAATGATCAAACAAAGCGAAGCTGGAAATGGAAAGTTTCGAGTCAAATGCATCAGGGAATATCTCCATTGGAACCAATCTAAATCAATTTGAGACAATCTGAATCAATCAGACAAGTCAATAAAGCAAGTCAGCCGAAAACGAATCAGTAGAGAGCAATTAAACAAATTAACGAAATCCCAATCGTATCAGAAAGCCCTTATTGGAACTCAATCTGAAAACCAAATGATCAAATCAAATCAAATCCCCATTTGCACTTAACCTGAATCAATCAAACAAATCAGTTCAGATTGCATTCAATCACAAAGTTCTGGAGATAGAAATCTTTGAACCGAATCAGAATAATCATATCAGCTAGGATCGATTAAACCCTAAAAAAGGGGAAACAGAGTTCAATCCGCATCCAATCGTAATCCAATCAATATCTGAGGAAATCACAACAAAATCAAATAATATCAACATAAAATCAAATCTCAGAAGTAACGCAAATCCAAGGCCCAGAAGTTAGTTATAAAAGGAATGTACAACCTGATGAAAAAGGGGGAGCCGTGAGAGAGAGAGGATCATAGAAACCCTAACGGGAGAATCGCGAAAGGGAGAACATCAAAGCGACGAAATCACGTACAAACCCCACGAACGAAATCGCGTAAATCACCAGAGCAACAATCTGACGCCGCGACCTCAGAATTTCTTCATCATTGGCCGCTAATCGCACGCAAGAACAAAACGTAAATCATCCATCTTTTCATAAATCATCTTGCATGTTTATTTTTTTTTTTTGCAGAAAAGTGAGAAACGAAGAAGATTATGGTGAACGGAAGAAGAAAGACGAGAGAGAGATGAGAGAAGAAGAAAACGTGAATGGCGCCGCAAGGGACATTAGGGTTCCCAGAACCCTAATTGTTCTCTAATTAGTCCAACCGGGTTGGGTCCGGGGTGATGACCGGCCCAACCCCTTATGTTTATTTTTTTTTTAATTTTATTTATTTTGTTTTTAAATTATGTTTTTTTTTTGTTTTTAAATTGTTTTATATTTGTTTTAAGAAATTTTTGTGTAAATATTATAAATAAACAAAATCTTTTCATAATAAAATAAAAAAAACCTCTTTTTTAAAATAAAAATTAAAACTTTTTTTATATAAAACTAAAACTTTTATGTAAATATTAAAAATAAATAAAACTCCTTTTTTAAAAAATAAATAAGAAAAACTTTTCTTAAAAATATAAAAAAATAAAACCTTTTAAAAGAGTAAAATATTTTTAAATTAAATCCTTTTTTTTTGCAAGCTAATATTAAAAATTGTAATAATCTCAAATTTGCATCTTTTTCTTTATTGTTTGTAATTAATTTGATTGCCGCTTAACTCTGCCCACTAACATCGTTTGTTCATTTTGCAGCTCATTACGTTTCCCATTATTTATGTCATTTTATTTTCTCACTCAAAGTTCATTATCATATTGTAACTGCTTCTCATATGTAACCTCGCGAATCTAATAATCGCGCTTTAAATTTCTGCCTTTAAACTTCTGTTTGCATGACTTTAACTTCTGTTTTATTCCCTGTTTACAATTCATTTATCTCACACATTTATCAATATTCCAATCACACTACACACATCCGAAGGTTAGGTCTAGCTTTTGGCCGCCGCGCCAATAGTCCTCAATTTCAAACCCTTTCACCTTTTCAAACCCTAATTTTCACAAATGCCTCGCCGCAGGCAAGATTACCATCTTACCCCTAGCATTAGGTCAAAGAGCCGCCGCGCTCATTTTAGGGTTTCCCGCCGCGGAATCCCTAACCTAATTTAACCCTAATTACAACTTAACAATTCAACGTAGAGATTTGGAGTTTCTACACTCCGCGTAAGCGTGCCCTTAAGACATGTTTATTCCCCTTGAGACCTTGACCACAGTCAAGAAGTCTCTAACTTCCCTTTTGAGGGGAACTACGATTACTCTGATTCCACTCCCGTAAGGATACGTAGGCACAGGATGCGATGTCTTACCGAGTAAACTTAGAATTAACCCCTTAGGTCTTTTTTTCTCACTTTTAATTCCTTTGTACATATACCTTAAGCAAATGAATAAAGCAAATAGTAAACATTTGAACAAAAGGTTCCTGTAGAGTACTACAGAAGTTTAGGGTGCTAATACCTTCCCTAAATTTAACCAACCCCCGAACCCTAGATCTTTCCCTGCATTGTGTTTACGATGCAAAATAGGTTTTCCCTCTTTTGACCTTTTCCTTCGGATAAATCAAAGAGCGGTTGTGAATTGAATTGCGATTCAAACTCATTAATAGTTTGTGATCCTATTTCCACCGCAACAGAAAATGGCGACTTCACTGGGGACTAACTTTAACTTTTGAGGGTTATCCCTAACTTGTTCATATTTATTACTATCTGTGATATTATTCATTTGCATGTATATATTTGTGCTTTGATTATGGGACTGTTCCTTGTGCTGTGAGATAGGTCCTAACCCGGATCTAGTGTACCTTAGGTAAATGGCAATAGACCAAGGAAACTGTACGACGTATATCGATACGGTTGATCTGGTGGCCATAGTTAGTGCGACTTCTTGGTTGGTGCTTATATTCCTTAAGTCAAGTTGAGGATAATATTGAGGCTGCCATATGTTGTCAATGCACTAACTGACTTTTAGAACCCTAGTTAACTCATCTTGGCCTTTAGAAAGTAGTGGGGTAACCGGCTTTGGTGCAGACTGAAGTTGGTTGACACTCGATACTACGCTCATTGAGATCTTAAACTTGGAGGGTTTTGGTTGGCAAGTCAGTTGCCTTCTGAACAAACACCCTTGTGAAGGATCAATGATATTGAGATCCCTTAGAACCTGGTTACTTTTGTAGGACAGGATGAACCATCTAACTTCAGGGGAGGGTACTTGCCTTTGAACCTCATGCAAGCCTTTAACCTAGGACTTTGTGTGTTTTCATGCATTGCATCCATAAAGCATCTCATCGCATTGTATTTCATGGAGTTCAAACATCATTTATGGATATCACGGGATACCATAAATAAAAAATATATAAAATGAGAAAACAAGAAAAAGATTTCTTTGGTACCCCACGACATTAGTAAATGTTTTGAATTCCATGAAATCTTCATTTACATTCACATTTTAGCATCATTTACTTTTTTTGCATTGCATGTGTCTCCCGATTTCTCACACTCGGTTCTCTCACCTTCCAGTTCTGTCACCCTGAGTTCTCGGCACCAATACAACACCAGAGCTCAAACTCGGAAAAGAATGGAGGATCAGGCAAAAGAGATTGATCGCCTTAGCAATGAACTTGAAGATCTTCGAGGGGGTATGGGGCGTATGATGGAATTGTTACATGTCATGAATGCTAAGATGGATACCCAGCCCACTGTTGTTTCTGAGATTACCGGCGTTACTGTGGACCCTCCACCAAGTGTGACCGTAACAAGGGACCCACCTTATGGTCTTGCTCCCGGTTTTGTGCCTCCTCAAGCCACTGTCCCGATTAATCAACCTGTTCAGCAAGCCGTGCCTTTGTTTTCTGAAGTTTCTAGGGGGGCTCCTATCTTTGCACCACCTGTTGTACACACCCGTGCGCAACCGTACTCCAATGAGACAGTTTTTGATAATCTTGATGAGAATGTTGAGGGTTATGAGAGACATGATAGGCTTCGTGAGGAAGTGAACACCATCGTCCAGAGATTGAAAAAGGTAGAGGGTGATCAAATTTTTGGGACTGCTGCAAGGGATGTTTGTTTGGTCTCAGGTTTGGTTATTCCCCCGAAGTTCAAAACTCCGAACTTCGATCGTTATGAAGGTGCCACCTGTCCTAAGAGTCATCTGATCATGTATTATCGCAAAATGGCTGCCCATGTTGAGAATGATAAACTGATGATTCATTGCTTCCAAGACAGTTTGAAGGGCGCTTCTTCCAAGTGGTACTTAACTTTGGACCAATCCCGCGTTAGGAGCTTTCAAGATTTATCTGACGCTTTCATCAAACACTACAAGTACAATATGGATCTGGCTCCTGACAGAAGACAGTTGTTGAGTATGTCGCAAAAGAATTCTGAGTCATTCAAAGAGTATGCTCAAAGGTGGAGAGAGACTGCTTCGCAGGTAGAACCTCCTTTGACCGAGAAAGAGTTAGCTGATTGGTTTGTCGACACAGTCCGTCCAGAATTTTACGAGAGAATGGTGGGTAGTGTGACTTCAAATTTCTCCGACATCGTTGCTGTGGGTGTCAAGATTGAATTGGGTATGAAAAGTGGTAAAATGACAAATAATCATGGTACCTCTAAGGATCAGCCGAAGAAACCTCCGTATAGCTCCCAGAAAAAGAAGGAGAGTGAGACTAATGCTATATCCTCTGGTAGACCAAGGGAACGCTTTTATCGGCATCCGCAAGGTTATGCTCAACCTCAAGGGTACCCAGTCCAATATGCTCAACAACCCTATGTGGCAGCCATTACTCCTTCTTTCAATCAACAGGTTCCTATGTATCAACCTATGCAGCAACCTCCTGTTTATCCGCCTCCTGTCAACTACCTACAGGCACCCAACGCTCCTGCTCCTCCACAGCCAAAGAGTCCGGCTCCTCGCCAGAATGTGCCGAACAGAAGAACGTATAAACCTTGTCCGCCGATTCCAATGACTTTTACCGAGTTGTATCCCTCTTTGGTCAAGCAGGGTCTCATCACTACTCGGGCTTTGGGTCCGCCTCCTAATCCTCTACCCGCCAATTACAACGCCGCTGCTCATTGTTTATTTCATGAGGGTGCGCCTGGTCATGATCTGGAGAATTGTTATGCTCTCAAAAATATTGTCAGGGATCTATTGGAAAAGAAGATTTTGTCATTTGAAGATCCTCAACCAAATGTTAAGAAGAACCCTTTTCCTAACCATGAGAGTGTCAATGCTATTAGTGCTGATTCGGAAGAAGGTTATGCCCTTGATGTTGAACAGATTAAGACTCCCCTTAAGATGTTCCATTCGAAACTGTTTGAAGCTGGTTTAGTAGATACTTCCCACGTTGCATGTGTAAGTTGTGAAGCCAGTACTAAGGGTTGTGTGTTGGTTCAGAATGACGTTCAGAGGTTAATTAATGAGGGTGTTTTACAAGTGACAAGCCAAGCCAAGAAGGATGTAGTTGCCGTGGTTGAGCCTGTTTTCCATCAGCCTGAATCAAAGAGTAAGGTACCAGTGTTTAATTTATCAGGGGCAGGCTCCACCAACCTCGTGTTCGATATACCAAGGTCGTATATCCCTGAAGTAAATCAGCCTAAGCCTATAGTTATTCGAAGACCGAGTCCGTTTCCTTTCAGTGATCCTAAAGCTGTGCCTTGGAAATATGACGTGACTATGATTGACAAGGAGTCTGGGAAGATTATTCCAAAGGAAGAGGTTAAGGACACTGTGACCAATATCGCAGAGGTAAGCAGGATGACTCGCAGTGGCCGTGTGTATACTCCCCATTCTAATAAGGATCCACCTAAGGAGACCACTAATATCCCTGTGACTGCCAAAGACAAAGGTAAGGGGGCCGTCACGAATGACGAAGATGCTGAGTTTTTGAGGATCATCAAGAAAAGTGACTATAAGGTTATTGACCAACTTCATCAGACTCCTTCCAAGATCTCAATTCTATCTCTGTTAATGAATTCACCCGCTCATAGGATGGCCTTGCAGAAGGTTTTGACTCAAGCGCATGTGGATCAAGATATTAGCACCAGTCGATTTGATAGTGTGATTGCCAATTTAACCGCTTGTAACACCCTCAGTTTCAGCAATGAAGAGTTACCGAAGGAGGGTCCGAACCATAATCGTGCTTTACATATATCGGTAAAATGTCAAGAGGACAATTTAGCGAGAGTGCTAGTGGACACCGACTCTTCTCTGAATGTTCTACCCAAGAGGATTCTCGATAAGTTGGCCTGTAAAGAGACTGTGTTGAAACCTACTCCTTTGGTTGTCAAGGCTTTCGATGGCTCTCGCCGATCGGTAATGGGGGAGGTTGAGCTTCCCATCCTGATTGGTCCGCAAATTTTTAATATCACATTTCAAGTCATGGATATTAATCCCAATTACAGTTGTTTACTCGGAAGGCCGTGGATTCATGCCGCTGGGGCAGTGACCTCAACGTTACATCAAAGGATGAAATTCGTGATCAATGGAAAGTTGGTTATTATACACGGTGAGGAAGATCTGATGGTCAGTAACCTGTCTTCTTTCCGTTACATCGAGGCCGATGAGAATGCTTTAGACATCTCCTTTCAAGCACTTGAGATCGCCAATGCTGTTCTGCTGGAAGTCGAAGAGACAGTGGGTCAGGGTATTCCATCTTTTGCATCTCTGAAGAGTACCAAATCAACAATTGACAGGGGCATTCCTGAAGGTTGGGGAGAGGTAATTGATGTCAAGACCAAGACTGATCGCTCTGGGTTGGGTTACAAACCAACTCAGAACGGAGCCGCCACAACTGTCGAAGGGCGTCCGAAGGTTATCCAAGAAGTATTTGTCAGCGGAGGTTTCCAAGTCAACGCCATCAGCGAATGTGAGAAAAATGAAGAGCTGAGCAACCTGGTGTTTAAGGGTGATGCAGTTTTGAACAACTGGGAGGCCGTAGAGATCCCTGTTATTTTTCCCTTGTCAAAGTAATTGTTTTTTTAAGTTTCATTTACATTTCCAAATAAAAGTCTGTAGCTCTGCCCAAGGCTATAGGGTCGTTTTGTCAGGCCACCTTTCATTTCTAAAAGGATATTAATAAAAGCAGTTTTGTTCAATTCCGCTTTGGCTCATTTGCGTTTTTCGTTTTCACTTTTAAAAATGAAATTGGCAACCTTTCTTCCAAAAAATAAAAAAAAAAACAGCATTTCATTCTTACATGTCTTCGAGCATTTTAACTAAGTAAGCCTTCCATCATGCAGAGACATCGTAGACCTTGTTGGACCCAATGACCTTACTGACACTCCTGACTGGGATGCACCCATCAATCAAGCTGAAGACGAGGGTGAAGAAGATTTTGAAGTACCCGCGGAACTAACAAGATTGATTGAGTACGAGTACACAGAGCTTCAACCGCATAAAGAGCATGTGGACCTAATTAATCTCGGTACAGATGAGAGCAAGAAAGAGGTCAAGATTGGTGCAACGCTTGGGACGGAGATTAGGCCGAGGTTGATTGAGTTGCTAAAAGAGTTTGTTGATGTGTTTGCGTGGTCGTATCAAGATATGCCGGGCCTAGACACGGATATTGTTGTTCACAAGTTGCCGCTTAAGCCAGATTGTCCACCTATCAAACAAAAGCTTCGAAGAACGAGACCCGACATGGCTTTGAAGATTCGAGATGAGGTCAAAAAGCAGTTGGATGCAGGTTTCTTGGCAGTCGCGAAATATCCAGATTGGGTTGCCAACATTGTGCCAGTACCTAAGAAGGACGGTAAAGTTAGGATGTGTGTAGACTACAGGGATCTGAACAAAGCAAGTCCAAAAGACGACTTCCCACTGCCACATATTGACACACTGGTAGACAATACGGCCAGTTTTGCGTTGTTCTCATTTATGGATGGGTTCTCCGGCTATAATCAGATCAAGATGGATCCCGATGATCGAGAGAAGACTACTTTCATTACTCCTTGGGGAACCTTCTGCTACAAAGTCATGCCCTTCGGTTTAAAGAATGCAGGGGCAACTTACCAACGTGCTATGACCACTCTTTTTCATGATATGATGCACAAAGAAATTGAGGTGTATGTGGACGATATGATAGCCAAATCTCAGAGTGAAGAGGAGCATTTAGACCATTTGGTGAAGCTGTTTGAACGACTCAGGAAATATCAGTTGAAATTGAATCCTGCAAAATGTACCTTCGGTGTCAGATCCGGAAAATTGCTTGGTTTCATTGTTAGCCAGCGAGGGATTGAGGTAGACCCTGACAAAGTCCGAGCCATTCAAGATATGCCGGCTCCGCAAACCGAGACGCAAGTTAGGGGTTTTCTGGGACGTCTGAACTACATTTCCAGGTTTATCTTTAATATGACCGCTACTTGTGAGCCGATATTCAAGTTGCTTTGCAAGGGGCAGACAGTTGAGTGGAACCCTGATTGTCAGAAAGCGTTTGAGACGATTAAGGGTTATTTACAAGATCCCCCTATTCTGATCCCGCCCGTACCTGGAAGACCGTTGTTTATGTACCTTACTGTTCTCGAGAAGTCTATGGGTTGTGTGCTTGGACAACATGATGAGACTGGGAAAAAGGAACATGCAATTTATTACCTGAGCAAGAAGTTTACCGATTGCGAAAACAGATACTCACCATTAGAGAAAACTTGTTGTACATTGGCATGGGCCGCTAAGCGCCTTCGGCAGTATATGGTCTGTCATACCACGTTATTGATTTCTAAAATGGATCCGATCAAGTATATTTTTGAAAAACCTGCTCAAACCGGGAGGCTAGCCCGTTGGCACATGTTGTTATCCGAATATGACATCCAGTATGTACCCCAGAAGGCGATTAAGGGTAGTATCTTATCTGATTACCTTGCAGATCAGCCAGTTGAAGACTATGAACCTCTTAAGCTCGATTTTCCTGATGAGGATATTTTGTTGATTAAAAGAGATTGTGAAGAGCCAGATCCGAGCGAAGGTCCAGAACCAGGTCTTTGGTGGAAGATGATGTTTGATGGTTCCTCGAATTTCAATGGGCATGGTATAGGCGCCGTTTTGATGAACCCAAAGGGTGGATTTACCCCATTTACCGCAAGGTTGGACTTTGAGTGTACTAATAACGTTGCAGAGTATGAAGCGTGTATCCTCGGCCTCGAAGCAGCGATTCACTTCCGAATCAAACTTCTTAAAGTAAGTGGTGACTCAGCCTTGGTCATTTACCAAGTACAGGGCAAATGGGAAACGAAGAATGAGAAGCTGATCCCTTATAAGGACTACATTATTGAGCTGATCAAGTATTTCGACGAGATAGAGTTCGAGCATGTTCCTAGATCCGAGAATCACGTAGCCGATGCTTTAGCCATGTTAGCATCCATGTGGAAAGTTAAATTCGTTAATGAAGCACCTCTTATCCATATTGAGCGCAAAGTTGAACCCGCTTATTGTCAGATGGTCGAAGAAGTTGAGGTGGATGAAAAGCCTTGGTTTCATGATATCAAGAACTACCTCGTCAAGCAGGAGTATCCCGATGGTGCTACTGGTCTGGACAAAAAGACATTGAGAAGGTTGGCGTCCAAATTCTTTATCAGTAACGGTGTGCTATACAAGAGAAATCACGACATGGTCCTGCTCAGATGTGTTGATAAACGGGAAGCGGACATGTTACTACAGGAAATCCATGAGGGGACCTTCGGAACCCATGCCAATGGTTATGCTATGTCCAAGAAGATGTTAAGGGCTGGGTATTACTGGTTAACCATGGAAGCCGACTGCATCCAATACGCTAGGAAATGCCATAAATGCCAAATTTATGCTGATAAAATACACGTACCTCCGTCACCGTTGAATGTTTTGTCTTCACCATGGCCGTTCTCTATGTGGGGCATTGACATGATTGGGGCAATCGAGCCGAAAGCTTCTAATGGACATCGGTTTATCCTTGTTGCCATTGATTATTTCACCAAGTGGGTAGAGGCTGCCTCCTACGCCAACGTGACCAAGCAAGTGGTTGCCCGATTCATCAGGAAAGAGATCATCTGCCGCTATGGGGTCCCAAGCCGGATAATAACTGACAATGGCACCAATCTGAATAATAAGACTATGAAAGAGTTGTGTGACAATTTCAAGATCACTCACCACAATTCTTCTCCGTACCGTCCTAAGATGAATGGGGCCGTTGAAGCTGCGAATAAGAACATCAAGAAGATCCTGCAAAAGATGGTTGTGACTTACAAAGATTGGCATGAGATGTTACCGTTTGCTTTGCATGGATACAGAACCTCAGTGAGAACTTCGACAGGGGCAACACCTTTCTCATTGGTGTATGGAATGGACGCCGTGCTCCCCATCGAAGTAGAGATACCTTCGCTAAGAGTGTTAATGGAGGCTGAACTTGAGGAAGCTGAGTGGGTTCAAGACAGATTGGATTAGTTGAATCTCATTGGTGAGAAGCGCTTGACAGCTATGTGCCATGGGCAATTATATCAGAAACGGATGAAAAGAGCGTTTGATAAGAAGATTCGTATCCGTGAGTTCCATCAAGGAGAGCTCGTACTCAAAAAGATCTTGCCAGTACATAAAGATATGCGTGGAAAGTGGATGCCCAATTACGAAGGCCCGTTTGTTGTAAAGACCGTTTTCTCCGGAGGGTCTCTAATACTTACGACAATGGACGGTGAAGAACTAGCACACCCCGTGAATTCTGATGCAGTCCGAAAATATTATGCCTAAAGACCCGCTAAGTCGAAAACCTGCAAAAGGCGACTTAGGCAAAAGTAAGGGTTAAAAAAAGGGAAATAATAATAAAAAGCTCGCTAAGTCGAAAACCTGCAAAAGGCGACTTAGGCAAAAGTAAGGGTTAAAAAAAAAAGGAAATAATAATAAAAAGCTCGCTAAGCTGAAAACCTGAAAGAGCGGCTTAGGCAAAAAAGAGCGTCCCGGTGGATTGAAAACCCGAAAGGGCGGTCCAGGCAAAAGTTAGGGACAAAGGCATTTCATTGCATCAGAAGACACTGAACACACTTTCCGCATGAGAGCCATGTTTCAGTTCTTTCATCCTTGCCCAAAGCAGGATTCTAGATTAGTCTTAGTTATTAGTGTCAGTAGGTATCATTGGATTCAATGTAACCTTTTCCCATGTTGCCAATTTCAAAATGTAATCATCTGTGGAGCTATGCCTTCAGCAAGCTATCACCCTTTAATAAAAGATACCATCTCGTTACTTACATTCCTTGGTGCATTGCTCTTTATTTTCTATTTGTTATGCAAAATGCGTTTATTCCTGAAATTTGAAAATGAAAGGTGCATTGTAGATTTTTCAAAACTGTTTTTCAAAAAACCAAAACAAAATTGAAATGTAATAAATTACTTTGACTAGTGGAAATTCCGACAGGATCTCTTCATTCCCTGGAAATATCATTATTGCAGAAACACTTTCAAACCATTGCCCAGTGATAGTCCCCAAAGAGACTATAAGCTGACAACCTTTTCTTGGGTAACTCAAAAGTGTCCCTCAGGTTTTCTTCTCCCCATGTGAAGACGTGATACTGTGCACCCAAGAAAATTACCTTCTCCCCAGAAAATTCAGAACCTTAAAACCAGAGTTGGTTCCACCATTGATCCTTCTTACCCATGATTGACGTATTGGTTGCAGAGAACGCAGGGTATCTCCGTCGAGATGTTTATTTCGTCTCTCGTCCTGTCTCTAGTCTGTTTCGTCAGCATACGCAAGGGCATAAGCATCACATGCCTATTTCATTACATATTCATTACATATTCACTACATATTCATTACATACTCATTACATACTCATTTCATAACATCTTGCATAGTTAACATACATAAACATTAACATACATTCATATTAACATATCCATTAACATACGCGATAACATGCACAGGTTCATCGTGTCTCCATCATTAGTCGTTACCACCAAGTAATTGGGGTTTGTCCATTCTCTCCAAATAGATTGTCAGCCCTAAGCATAAAATGCTTACTTGTTTCCTGTTTCCCCACAGAGCTCGATCCTCGTGGATGACGGTTATTTCAGCTATCTTTCCTCGCCAGGATTAGATATTTACCCTTCGAGATCATTCCCTCGATGGAGTTTTGATTACCAGTTTTCTTTCTAGCTCGATCCTAGATTGAATCTCAGTCTTGTCGGTCGTCAATCCCAACCGGACGTGCATTTATTTTGCACTAACTTTCAAGAAAATCAACTACAATCCTTTACAGATACACGCCAGTTCACGCCTGGAAAATATATCAGTACAACACTTTACAATCCTACATGTTACAACCTTTTACACTTTACATTTTACAGCATCGGTACGACATTTCTCACCTAAGAAGTCGATTATATCCCCGTTGTGCCTCGCAGCAAATGGCCATCTCCATGGAGCAGTTGGGCTTCCATTTCCCTGCTATCTTCAGTCATTCAGTTTCATATTCAGGAGAACACGATTCTGAAATATGAATATCTTCAGTCATTCAGTTTCATATTCAGGAGAGCACGATTCTGAAATATGAGTATCTTCAGTCATTCAGTTTCATATTCAGGAGAGCACGATTCTGAAATATGAATATCTTCAGTCATTCAGTTTCATATTCAGGAGAGCACGATTCTGAAATATGAGTATCTTCAGTCATTCAGTTTCATATTCAGGAGAGCACGATTCTGAAATATGAATATCTTCAGTCATTCAGTTTCATATTCAGGAGAGCACGATTCTGAAGTATGAGTAAATTCAGTCAGCCAGTTTCATTCTGAAAGTATGAGGAAATTCAGTTTACCTTTTTTTTATATTCGAGAAAACATTTATCCTTCAGTAAGAGAGGAATCAAAATCGTATTCCAGGCGCCGACCTTAGAATGCGAGAAGACTTATTTATCAGATAAGCAGCAGCCTCTTTATTTGAGTGCTTATCCGTTTTGGCATGTAAGTCCCTTCCAACGATGAGTGACAGTTCTCCCGCGAGAAGCTTATCAGGGCATTTCCCATCAAAGTCCATTTATTTTGGCATACAGCCGGTCTTTACCCTGCATATTTGTTACGGAGTTCCGAAAAGTCTGTTTGATCTTGTCACGAGAGACAGGTTACAAAGGCTTGGATGTTATTCTTTGCTCAATGCTCCAGCATTCTGTAATCGATCTTACAATCGTACGTGATCCAGTTTTATTTTTAGATTCCCCAGTGGAGGCCGTCTCACAGGTACCATCTCCATTCGAGGATCTCGTTCCTTTTCTAAAAAGTGACAATTGGTCATTCGCACCAGTTGACTATCATTTTTTTTTTTTTTTTTTAGAATTCCCCAGTGATGTACTGTGTCTCAGCGCGTCATTTTCCCCAGTGTCGTCATGTTCGTCAGCATTTTCGCATTCATTATTCCAGCATACGCAGCATATCATATTCAGGGCATCATCTGCATTAAGTCGTTCCAGTTTTGTCCATAGCATTGCATATCATCGCATATAAGGGCAAAATTTTCGGTTATTTATATTTAAATCTCTCCACCGCGATTCCTCGAGTCTCTGTCACTCAAATCGTCCGGTGTAGCTATTTAAATAGGGGCAACTGTAATACCCTAAATTTTACCCTTATATTTAGTCAGTCATGTCGCATATCATCTCATATGTACATTTGCTAATCACTAACAAGTTATGAAGGTTTTTTGTTTTGCAGATTGGGTCTCAGGGGTATTTTGGTCGTTTCACGCAAATTCTGCTAATTTCTTGAAAAAAGGGCTGTTATTACGTTCTGAGGCATTTATTTGCCATTTGGGTCAAGGTGCCAATATGTTTTGTCAGAAATATGATTGGACTCGGGGGCCGTGCTTTGTTTGATTCTGAAACATTTCCAAACTGTTTTGTTTCTTTTTATAAAGTTGGGTTGAAAAGGAAATGGATACTGTTAAGGTTATTTTGAGAAGTGATGTGATCAATGAGGTTTTTAATGTGAATTTGTTTGGATATAATCATATGGCGGGATATCATGTATAAAAGGCCAAGGAGAGGTTAAGTTTTAATAGTTGTGAAGCTTTTATTCATGAATATTCATAAGCTACAAATCAAAGTTGAATTTAAATAATTTATGGATGTTTATTCATGGATATTTAAATTCATAATTGAGAAAATAGAAATGAATATTTACTGGATTTTATTTCATAAACATCTAGAATTACAAGATGAAATGGAAGTAATTTTTGGATTTTTATTCATGATGATCTTTCATTTACAAAAGGATTATACATTTACAATGGGTATCTACTCTAGGTCCTAAAGTCCTAAAAAGAGAAAAAACTACAAGTTTCTTCATTGGTCCTCCCTTGAGTTCTTCACGCAACTCTTGATCACCTGCACATCAAAGCAAAAACAAACCACAGGAAAAGAGGTTAGAAGATTGTTTGACACTCTCAGAACATTATCATCATCGAGTGTCGGGAGGGTACGACTAAAGCCGCATCCTACTCCCGTTACCAATCTGAGCCACCGGCGTCAGATCAGGTAGTTATTGTTCTTATCATAAGGGACATCCGAGAGATATAGAAAATAAAAGAAGTGGGGCTGATTCGTTTTGCCGCGATTGGATTTCCAGACTGATACGAGAATAAGGCAACATAGGCAAGTTTTGACTCAGACCCGGATGCCGGCAGGTCTGAGTCACCTTGATTTCAAAACTTCCAATATCTGAAAAAACATAAGCATCATCAGAACTCAAAGCATAAAACAAAACTGGGAAGGGGTTCGCGCCAATACAGGTAGGAATAGCCACCAAAGGAAACAAATCTGTACCAAACAGAATGAAAACCAAGTCCACAGCAGAACAAGAGAAACCAAAATATGGTATCAAGCTGCATCAGTTCAAACAGAACAGAGAAATGAGACACAAAACAAGCTACTTCAAAATTACATAGGACAAGGTATCAAAAGTCTCAGCAGCATCAGTAAAGGTAAGGCCCCGACCGAACCAGTAGTCAACACATAAAGCCCTGTTATCAGACAACAATAGCCAACAATAATAATCTGAATGTCAGGCCATCAAACTTGGTTCAAGATCAAAGCAGATAAATTATAATGTTAGCAGCAGCTCTGAGGTCAAACAAGTAAGAAAAGCCCATCAAACCAAATCAGAGCTAAAACTGCATCAAGCAATTAGTGTCTCGACACAAACTATCGATCATCAGAAAAGTACACCAGCGACATCAACATCTGCAAAGCAATATCAAGAGGTTTCAGTATCAGGCATCACGAAAAACATAAGAATGGGGCTACTGCTAAAATGTCACAGAAAAATCTATCTGCTAAGAATCATCAGCAGTTGAAACAACTCAAAGAGAATAAACGATAAACACCACGCGAAGATCCTCAGAAAGCAATCGCAGCATCATCGAAGAATACAAGCGTCGAGGGCTCAGATAAACATCATTGCCGTATACCTTCCTCGGCCATCCCGACTCAACCAAAGTCGTAGCATCAACCCTCTCTGAAAGAAGAAGAGGAAAAGGATCTGAGCTGCATCAAAAAGCAAACCATATCAGAAAAATAGAGAGATTTTGACTTGATAATGAATCCCAAAACAGATCAAAGCAAATCAGTTCAGACTACTAAAATTGAATCAAATCGAAAACGCATCAGCATAGTCCAGATTGAATTCAAGTAGAACAAATGAACTAATCCAGATATCAATCAGATCAAATAAATTCAGAGGTAATCCAAATGATCAAACAAAGCGAAGCTGGAAATGGAAAGTTTCGAGTCAAATGCATCAGGGAATATCTCCATTGGAACCAATCTAAATCAATTTGAGACAATCTGAATCAATCAGACAAGTCAATAAAGCAAGTCAGCCGAAAACGAATCAGTAGAGAGCAATTAAACAAATTAACGAAATCCCAATCGTATCAGAAAGCCCTTATTGGAACTCAATCTGAAAACCAAATGATCAAATCAAATCAAATCCCCATTTGCACTTAACCTGAATCAATCAAACAAATCAGTTCAGATTGCATTCAATCACAAAGTTCTGGAGATAGAAATCTTTGAACCGAATCAGAATAATCATATCAGCTAGGATCGATTAAACCCTAAAAAAGGGGAAACAGAGTTCAATCCGCATCCAATCGTAATCCAATCAATATCTGAGGAAATCACAACAAAATCAAATAATATCAACATAAAATCAAATCTCAGAAGTAACGCAAATCCAAGGCCCAGAAGTTAGTTATAAAAGGAATGTACAACCTGATGAAAAAGGGGGAGCCGTGAGAGAGAGAGGATCATAGAAACCCTAACGGGAGAATCGCGAAAGGGAGAACATCAAAGCGACGAAATCACGTACAAACCCCACGAACGAAATCGCGTAAATCACCAGAGCAACAATCTGACGCCGCGACCTCAGAATTTCTTCATCATTGGCCGCTAATCGCACGCAAGAACAAAACGTAAATCATCCATCTTTTCATAAATCATCTTGCATGTTTATTTTTTTTTTGCAGAAAAGTGAGAAACGAAGAAGATTATGGTGAACGGAAGAAGAAAGACGAGAGAGAGATGAGAGAAGAAGAAAACGTGAATGGCGCCGCAAGGGACATTAGGGTTCCCAGAACCCTAATTGTTCTCTAATTAGTCCAACCGGGTTGGGTCCGGGGTGATGACCGGCCCAACCCCTTATGTTTATTTTTTTTTTATTTTATTTATTTTGTTTTTAAATTATGTTTTTTTTTTGTTTTTAAATTGTTTTATATTTGTTTTAAGAAATTTTTGTGTAAATATTATAAATAAACAAAATCTTTTCATAATAAAATAAAAAAAACCTCTTTTTTAAAATAAAAATTAAAACTTTTTTTATATAAAACTAAAACTTTTATGTAAATATTAAAAATAAATAAAACTCCTTTTTTAAAAAATAAATAAGAAAAACTTTTCTTAAAAATATAAAAAAATAAAACCTTTTAAAAGAGTAAAATATTTTTAAATTAAATCCTTTTTTTTTGCAAGCTAATATTAAAAATTGTAATAATCTCAAATTTGCATCTTTTTCTTTATTGTTTGTAATTAATTTGATTGCCGCTTAACTCTGCCCACTAACATCGTTTGTTCATTTTGCAGCTCATTACGTTTCCCATTATTTATGTCATTTTATTTTCTCACTCAAAGTTCATTATCATATTGTAACTGCTTCTCATATGTAACCTCGCGAATCTAATAATCGCGCTTTAAATTTCTGCCTTTAAACTTCTGTTTGCATGACTTTAACTTCTGTTTTATTCCCTGTTTACAATTCATTTATCTCACACATTTATCAATATTCCAATCACACTACACACATCCGAAGGTTAGGTCTAGCTTTTGGCCGCCGCGCCAATAGTCCTCAATTTCAAACCCTTTCACCTTTTCAAACCCTAATTTTCACAAATGCCTCGCCGCAGGCAAGATTACCATCTTACCCCTAGCATTAGGTCAAAGAGCCGCCGCGCTCATTTTAGGGTTTCCCGCCGCGGAATCCCTAACCTAATTTAACCCTAATTACAACTTAACAATTCAACGTAGAGATTTGGAGTTTCTACACTCCGCGTAAGCGTGCCCTTAAGACATGTTTATTCCCCTTGAGACCTTGACCACAGTCAAGAAGTCTCTAACTTCCCTTTTGAGGGGAACTACGATTACTCTGATTCCACTCCCGTAAGGATACGTAGGCACAGGATGCGATGTCTTACCGAGTAAACTTAGAATTAACCCCTTAGGTCTTTTTTTCTCACTTTTAATTCCTTTGTACATATACCTTAAGCAAATGAATAAAGCAAATAGTAAACATTTGAACAAAAGGTTCCTGTAGAGTACTACAGAAGTTTAGGGTGCTAATACCTTCCCTAAATTTAACCAACCCCCGAACCCTAGATCTTTCCCTGCATTGTGTTTACGATGCAAAATAGGTTTTCCCTCTTTTGACCTTTTCCTTCGGATAAATCAAAGAGCGGTTGTGAATTGAATTGCGATTCAAACTCATTAATAGTTTGTGATCCTATTTCCACCGCAACAAGAAGGAATCCGTTTCGAGTTGGTTCAGAGGTACTGGTTCTGAACTCGGTAGGGCGTGCTACGGCTCGATCCCCCACAACCTCCGAATCGGATAAAACATGAAGGGTTACCACACTCGTGTACCAGACCCCGTGCTAAAAAAGGATCAAAATCGCTAACCGGCTACTCCACTACGTGCGTGCGAAGGCAAAGGGCTTAATGTGACTGCGCTAGAACGAAGCCGGGCGAAATAAGATCGAAAAACTCTAGGTGAAATCGTAATGTGATCGCCGATTGTTTCGCTTGACGGGAAGTCGACGACATAGCTTGTTGCTTGTGTCATTAGAGTATCGGTAGTGTTCTATCAAAGTACCGGACTATCCGACAAAACGATCCACCGTACGGTTTGTTACGAGTATGCGCGAATAAAATCTTGTCCGCTGATTTTCAACCGACTATTTGCTTGAGGACAAGCAAAGGTTTAAGTTTGGGGAAGTTTGATGACGAGAAAACGCATCGATTATATCGCTAGATTTCATTGACGTTTTATCGCGCATTCACCGTTTTAACGCTCGATTTCTCGAGTTTTTCTTACTATTTTGCAGGTACATCGTTATGTGAGGCCGAATCATGAATTAAGAAGAAAGGAACGAAAGAAACCACAAGAAATGAAGCAAGGCAGAAGCCTGCAAAAAGTCTGCATAATTTGTAACAGCCACGGTCGTTACAAGGGTGTCACGACCGTGACACCCCAATTTGGGCCATCACGACCGTGAGGAAGTAGTCACGACCGTGACACTTAAAATCCTCAAATAACGAACGTGACGACCTTGTCACGCCCGTGACAAGGATAAAACTTGGTTTTGACTCAGACTACGTCAAGCCACCACTGAAGACCACTTCTCCTAGTAATTCTCCTCAAGGCAGCACGTGAAGACGACTTCTCCCATCTTTTGCTGCCACATTCCAACATTTTCTCAACCACTTCAACAAGGCCCAAGAAACAAAAGATCAAGACTCCAGCCCATCAAAGGCTCTATAAATAGTACCAGCTCAGGTGAACTGGGGACAGACTTCATTATCCAAATTTCCTGCGGAAGCTCTGCCAAATTACCTTACGAACCAGAATTTTTATTCCAGCATTATTTTACTTTCTGTCTTGTTTTATTTGTATCCAAACCAACCGTGTAACAATTTCCAACATTAGGGAATTGTTATACTTTTATTTGTTTCCAACCTTCAGCATTCGATTTAATTTTTATTTCCGCCTACTCCAAGCCTTCCGGTCTGTGGAAGAAGGAGTCTATTCAGATATTTGTTAATCAGGTTTTTTCAATTTATTGCACTTTAATTTAATTATAATGTCTATTTATTTTTCTGCCATGAGTAAGTTATTATTTAATTCTGTGTCTGATTCAACCTCGATGAGTAGCTAAATACCTTAGGGCGGTATGTAGTTATAACAAACTTAACCGGTAAAATATAACCATAGGCTAAAATAATTAATCACTTAACATTCTGGCTGATACTTTTTAATTAAAATAGACCTTTTCGTTACGAGAGTAAGAAAAGGGTATTAGGTTGGGTCAAGACCACGAGAGTGTGAGATTTAACCAGATAGCTAAAGTTAGGCATTTAAATTAAATACAGCGAGAGCGCTTTAAGATAAATTAGAATTATTTAGTCTCCAAAAATTACCTCTAAACACTTATGGGCTAGCGAGAGCAGGCATATGGCTTTAGGGATAAGATCTGATACAAGACCACGAGAGTGTGAGTTGAGGGTATTTAAACTAGTAATCTCTACCGAATAGATTAAGTGAACATCTTTATAAGCCTAGGTTAGATTGACCCACCTAAGTTAGTATAATTACATACCGACCGCCTTAGTATTATTTTATTACAAACTTAATTTTAATCCCGCCTTTAATAGTCTTAAAAACCAACAACAATCGTGACAACCATTCGCCTTAGCTAAACTAGAAGTTCATCTAGCACTAAGTAACAATAGAATCCCTGTGGATCGATAATCTTAAATATTACTTCGATAGGCTGTGCACTTGCAGTAAGATACCGCTAGACGCATAAGTAGACACGTCTTTAGCCCATCAGCTGCACTGGTAGAATCTTCCTGAGTACCAACTCACCCTCTTTATATTCTTTAACCTATACTCTTTTGTCGAAAGCTCTTTTAACTCTCTGCTAATATAGCTGACTGTGGCACATTGCCGTCATCCTTTTCTCGTCAATGAGATTTACTGTATCAAACCTTTCTTTCACCCACTTAGCTTCTTCGAGCTCTGCTTCCATTAAGACGCTTAACGAAGGTATCTCAACCTCAATTGGTAGTACTGCATCCATCCTGTAAACCAAGGAGAAAGGGGTTGCCCCTGTTGAAGTGAGAACAAATGTTCGGTATCCGTGTAAAGCAAATGGTAGCATTCCATGCCAATCTTTGTAAGTTACTACCATTTTCTTCACAATCTTTTTAATGTTTTTATTTGCAGCTTCAACAACTCCATTCATCTTGGGCCGGTAAGGAGAAGAGTTGTGATGTCCAATCTTGACACTGTCACAGAGCTCCTTCATTGTTTTATTGTTCAGATTTGTCCTATTATCTGTAATGATCTGGTTAGGGATTCCGTAACGACAGATAATCTCCTTTTTAATGAACCAGGCAACCACCTACTTCGTTACATTCGCATAGGAGGCAGCTTCCACCCATTTAGTGAAATAGTCGATGTCGACTAGGATAAACCGATGACCGTTAGACGCTTTAGGCTCAATTTCCCAAATCATATCAATGCCCCACATTGAGAATGGCCAAGGTGATGACAGTACGTTCAGAGGATGTGGTGGCACGTGCACCATGTCCGTCCGCATAAATCTGGCATTTGTGACATCTTCGGGAAAATAGGATACAGTCGGTCTCCAAAGTCAACCAGTAATAACCATCCCTCAAGATCTTATTTTCCATGGCATGGCCACTTGCATGAGTACTAAAGGCACCTTCATGAATGTCTATCATCAACATGTTTGCTTCTTTACTATCAACACATCTGAGTAAGACCATGTTGTGATTTCTCTTGTACAGAACATTATTTCTAATGAAGAACTTAGATGACAATATTCGCAAAGCTCTCTTATCAAGTTTAGAGGCGTCAGCAGGATATTCTTGACTCTGAAGGTAATTTTTGATGTCATAAAACCAAGGTTTTCCGTCAGACTCTTCTTCAGCCATCATGACATACGCTGATGCAGTCTTCCTTTCAATGCTAATTAAGGGAGCTTCGCTGACAAACTAAACCTTCCACATAGCAGCCATCATATCCAGAGCATCTACTATGTGGTTTTCGGATCTTAGAACGTGTTTGAAAGTGATTTCGTTAAAATACTCGATCATCTCCAAAATATAGTTTTTGTAAGGAATCGATTTTTCATCTCGGGTCTCCCATTCACCTTTGAGCTGATAAATTACCAAGGCAGAGTCGCCAATTACTTCTAGAATCTTAATAAGAAGGTCAACGGAAGCTTCAAGACCCAGGATGCAGGCTTCATACTCAGCTATGTTGTTCGTACATTTGAAGCACAATCTTGTAGTAACAGCAGTGTAGCCATCAGTCAGATTTTCTAGAACAGCACCAACACCATGGTCTTTTTTGTTGGATGCACCGTCGAACATCATTTTCTAGTGGGAACCAGGTTCAGGACCCTCCTCGGGGCCAGGCTCTTCTTTGGCTTTGTAAAGAAGCATGATATCTTCGTCGGGGAAGTCGAATTTGAGTGGATGATAATCTTCAACAGGTTGATCAGCAAGGTAGTCTAACAAGATGCTTCCTTTTATTGACTTCTGAACAACATGTTAGACATTCAACAATGATTCATACAAGATCAATCTTACAAGAAAAACCAAGTACTATGTCAAGAAAGTTCATGAAAACCAAAGAAAACCCTAAAAAGGACCATGTCATTCAAGTGGACCAAAGTGTTTCAAAAATAAAAAAATTTCAATTCTTTGTTCACATATTGAAACTAGGCATACTAAGGAGCATAGTGCAAAAAGAGTGGCATCAAAATGATAAAAATCAAAGAAGTTATGCACATATCAATTTGCAAAGAAAATCATGAAAATTAACTAGGGCTCAAAGGTTAAAACCTTACCAACTCAGCCAACACGCGCATGTCAAAATCAAGTGGAACAAACACAATACATAGTAAAACATCAAAATATCACAAAAAATGAAGCAAAAGTTTGACCCGCAGGATCGAACCTACGACTAGCAAGGCAAGGAGAGTATTGAAACCGCATGGTAAACCACTGGGGTGGTGATACATCCATTGTATCACCCCCACCCATAAATAGATAAGGCAAAACAACATGATCTGAGGCCTCCAAATGCGCCATGGCTGGTCATAAACATAAAAACCTCTGCTTTGCAAGAGCAATCATAAATCTCTCATTTCTTCATGAAATGCAATGATCCAAAAACCAAACTTACTCAGAATTTCATAAGGATCACGATGGTACCATTAGTTTTTGCTAAAAGTGCCTCTAATTCAAAATCCTATAGTAACATGAAAAAGGCACAAAAATTGAATTTTCAGTAGCATAGGCTTATTCAGACATGATAAGCATCAAATGGTGGTTCAAACACATTACACATAACATAACAAACATGTCCATAGTCAATGCACATCAAGGTATTACATGGTTTGCAGAGTTCAAAGTTCAAAGGAACTTACCTCTTGAAGCTACACTTGAAACTCTAAGAAAGCTGCTAACAGAAACAATGTGATGCTTTGGACAACTCCAATACTCCGTTAGAAAGTTGTTAGGATGCTCATAATCAAATAAAGATTGCTGGAGCAGAATCTCCCTTCCTTCTTACAAAAATGTGAAAAATGACCAAATATGAACTTCAATGAAATAAAGTTACAGTTGGAAAACCAGGTTTGGAATAGTTTAAAGGTGATTTATGGAAGGTGTTTGAAGTGTTTGAAGGTTTGGAAACGGTTAGAATGAGGACTTGGCTTTGGAAATGCAGAAAGTCAACGATTTGGTGGTTTGAGAGTTGACTTTTTGTTCTTGCAGGTTTTGGATGGTTGTAATGGTTTGAACACCTCTAACACATGTTTTGTGATGTGTTATAGTAATTTTTTTGGTGTTTTGGTGATTGGAAATGGTTTTGAATGAGTTTATGCAAAGTGGATTTTTCTTCACAAGGAAGCAACTTCTACCACTTGCAAAAAGATGGTGATCAGCAAAATGTTGTGTTACTTATTCAGCTGTGATTTTCCCTTCGTTCTTTGCTCCATTTTTTCCAACATTGCAATTATATCATATCATAAGCATTTTTGTGGTATATTAGGGTCAAAAATTGCGCATGTTTGTATTTAAGTCTCTCTGATCTTGTCGAGACGAAGATTTCAATCTTCACATCTCCGGATCGAAGAAACTTAAATAGGGGCATTTGTCATATCCTAATTTTTTACTCTAAGATCCCACGAATTTTTGCATTGTTTGCATAGCATATCATGTCTTTCATCTCACATAATACCCAATTTATTAGCTGAAATAAACTCGTTGGATTTACAGCCGAATCGGTCAAATCAAAAGTCAACTGTGCGAAAAATCAGTGGATGAAAATTTTTTAAATCGAGCTTGCAAACAGAAGTGATATTAATCTATATTTTGCGTAGTTTAACCTGGCGTGCTCATTTAAATTTTTCGACCATTTTTCGGTCGCATTTTTGGACAGTTTAAGCCATTTTAGCGGGTAAAATTTATTTCAAAAATTGACCAAACGTTGTATTTTTCTGAATCGTATATTTTTTGGTGATCCTTTTGGTGTATTCATTTTATTTTTTCGATCACCTCGATATCGGTCCGAATTATCGTTTGTAACCGATTTTTATTTTTATTTTTTAATTAGATAATCTCTTTTGTTTATCTGATTTTTAAATTTAGTTTTACTTAATAGTTTATTTTTAATTTTTCAATTTATTTATAATTTTTCACTTTAAATGATATTTAATTTTTTTTTTAATTTCACTTTTGACAATACTTAATAATTAAGTTTAAAAAAGTCATTTTGCTATTTAGCCTAATTTATGGAAAAAGGACATCACATAGGCGTAGCTTTCACAGATCTCACTACATACCCCCTCTTTCTTCTTATTAATTAAAAGTAAAACCTACATAAAGTTTGGACTGATGCACCCAGGGGCGGAGCCAGCGCCCGGCCAGGTAGGGCAGGTGCCCAGGCTCGACAAGGAAAAGGGGAAAAATGCTATGAACTCAACCTTCTTCATTTGCAAACCGTATTCAACCTTCTTCGCCACTTTTGTTTAGGTTTGTGGTTCGTGTTTATTTTCTGTTTGTGTCTCGATTCCTATTCTACTTCATTCCAATTTCTTATAGTTATGATTTTGGGTTTATTGTTGTATTTGATTTGGTTGAAGGGTACGATTTGGGATTAGCAATTTTCCTGCCTTGGTAGAAAATTATGAATTCGATGGCGGAGCCAGTGGAATGTAGAAAAATATAGCTTTTAATCTTGCTTACAAGGTGTTGATAGAATGTTTCAACCAATTTTTCGTCTATTTTCGCTTCAAATATTTCACTTCATGATGTTGAATTATTGCTTTTGTTGATGATTGTTGTTGTTGCAGGTTGTGGTTTATGAATCGGTATCAAATTGTTGTTGTTTCCACCGTTTTACAAGTTGCATACTAAGTGTTTGGTAAATTGCCTCAACCAAACTTAACAAAAGCAAAGGTAACCCAATAGTTAAAAATTTGGATTGTTTTTTCTCACCTAATCTTGGTAGCTTAGGAAGTTTAGAAATCACAAGGTTTTGAGCTTGATCATTAACCTTAAAACTCCAACCAAGAATATAATGAGAAGTAAAAACTGACCCAGTAGCTGATGGAAATCCAACATACATACTATTGTTAAGAATTAGAGAAAGATCTTTGACAAACAATAACAATGGTTGTTTTGGCTTAACAACATCAATAGGAGCTAAAGTAACATCAATCTTCTTCTTTTCACTATCATATTCAACCCATACCTTCATAGGATAGCCACTATAAAGGGTCAAATTCTTCTTCTGACCATTACTATCATAATATCCTGCAGGAGCTGAATCAGCAGATTTCAAATCATTGATATCAATACCAACAAGGTTATCATTTATATCATTAAAGTCACTGCTTTGAATAGTATCAAGTTCCACCCCAAAAACATGGTTGCCACTGTTTCCATTGTTGGATTTGCCAAAGAGACCAAGGTACTGACTTTGCAGTGAATTTGGCAACTCTGTTGTTATAAATTGTTATCATTATTACATTAGTTGTTCTGAACAACTAATATAGTAATGGTAACAATTTAATGTTTAACTTGTCCCATTTTATATCTTTGTTTTATGAATCTTTATAAAAAGGCTAAATTTGCTGAACTCCCCAAAATCATGTACTTTTCTATGTTTCTTGTTGTCCAATATTAGTTATTAAAAACTCATTTTACCGTGTGTATTTTTAAGAATTATATATTTAAGAGGCATTGAAAAGTGAGAGTAGGGATGACATGTTCTGCATTGTAGTTTGTTTAAAAGGATGATAGTTGAAATAAATAGGAGTACATGCTATTTATACAATGTGGATTTGCGGTCTTTGAATTTTTGCCCAGGCTTTAAAATTTTTCTGCCTCCGCCACTGGATGCACCCTATTTTACGGCAGCACATAATGCACCATACACATATTTTTTCATTTTCTTTGCATAGAACACAAAGGTTGCGCCTTGTAAAGATATGCTCTCTCGGTGCAGTAACATGGCTTGCTAACCTCTTCTTCATGATAAGAGATACAAACAAAACCACCTAACATAGTCAGGGGCGGAGCCAGCGCCCGGCCAGGTAGGGCAGGTGCCCAGGCTCGACAAGGAAAAGGGGAAAAATGTTATGAACTCAACCTTCTTCATTTGCAAACCGTATTCAACCTTCTTCGCCACTTTTGTTTAGGTTTGTGGTTCGTGTTTATTTTCTGTTTGTGTCTCGATTCCTATTCTACTTCATTCCAATTTCTTATAGTTATGATTTTGGGTTTATTGTTGTATTTGATTTGGTTGAAGGGTACGATTTGGGATTAGCAATTTTCCTGCCTTGGTAGAAAATTATGAATTCGATGGCGGAGCCAGTGGAATGTAGAAAAATATAGCTTTTAATCTTGCTTACAAGGTGTTGATAGAATGTTTCAACCAATTTTTCGTCTATTTTCGCTTCAAATATTTCACTTCATGATGTTGAATTATTGCTTTTGTTGATGATTGTTGTTGTTGCAGGTTGTGGTTTATGAATCGGTATCAAATTGTTGTTGTTTCCACCGTTTTACAAGTTGCACACTAAGTGTTTGGTAAATTGCCTCAACCAAACTTAACAAAAGCAAAGGTAACCCAATAGTTAAAAATTTGGATTGTTTTTTCTCACCTAATCTTGGTAGCTTAGGAAGTTTAGAAATCACAAGGTTTTGAGCTTGATCATTAACCTTAAAACTCCAACCAAGAATATAATGAGAAGTAAAAACTGACCCAGTAGCTGATGGAAATCCAACATACATACTATTGTTAAGAATTAGAGAAAGATCTTTGACAAACAATAACAATGGTTGTTTTGGCTTAACAACATCAATAGGAGCTAAAGTAACATCAATCTTCTTCTTTTCACTATCATATTCAACCCATACCTTCATAGGATAGCCACTATAAAGGGTCAAATTCTTCTTCTGACCATTACTATCATAATATCCTGCAGGAGCTGAATCAGCAGATTTCAAATCATTGATATCAATACCAACAAGGTTATCATTTATATCATTAAAGTCACTGCTTTGAATAGTATCAAGTTCCACCCCAAAAACATGGTTGCCACTGTTTCCATTGTTGGATTTGCCAAAGAGACCAAGGTACTGACTTTGCAGTGAATTTGGCAACTCTGTTGTTATAAATTGTTATCATTATTACATTAGTTGTTCTGAACAACTAATATAGTAATGGTAACAATTTAATGTTTAACTTGTCCCATTTTATATCTTTGTTTTATGAATCTTTATAAAAAGGCTAAATTTGCTGAACTCCCCAAAATCATGTACTTTTCTATGTTTCTTGTTGTCCAATATTAGTTATTAAAAACTCATTTTACCGTGTGTATTTTTAAGAATTATATATTTAAGAGGCATTGAAAAGTGAGAGTAGGGATGACATGTTCTGCATTGTAGTTTGTTTAAAAGGATGATAGTTGAAATAAATAGGAGTACATGCTATTTATACAATGTGGATTTGCGGTCTTTGAATTTTTGCCCAGGCTTTAGAATTTTTCTGCCTCCGCCACTGAACATAGCATACACACGCTACATTTAGAGGGAGTAGTACCATACAACATGTTTTATATCTTCTTCCATTTATTTATTTATTTTGAAAAAAAACCTATATAGAAAGACAAAAGACCATTATCTTTTCTGTAAAAACACATAAACCTTGAATCTCTTGCTTCAATCATCAAAAACCATTCATCACCACCTTTAGCACCCTTTCCATATAACTTTGTAACTCCGACACGCGTAACAACAATATTTTATTTCTGTTCGTTACAAATTCGACGTCGACCTTGATCTCGCAACCGCGCCATTACCGTTAATATTTCTTCTTCATTAGCTCCAACCGTCGCAAGTATGAACAAAGCAAGGAGTTAGTTTGGAGCTACTTGCAGTCGATCACCATTTTACTAAATTGTCACAGTTAGTTGCAAGTTTGAGCTTGAAGATCTCTCACCTTTGGTTAGTTCACTATGTAAGTCTTTTATTCTAACTTGTTTCTCATTTTATCATGTTGTTCATTTTCTAAATGTTGATCTTGTCACAGTTTAGTTTCTTTTTATATGGATTTCTTTAGGTTTATTGTATGTGTGTTTCGTTCATTTTTGTGAAAATAGAGATACATTGCTTTTTCTTAGCTTTATGCTTGTGAAAATAGGGATACATTGTTTTTTCTTAGCTTTATGCTGGCATAATGAGTAACTTTGTTTTTTAAATGTGTAATGGATTTGTTTTCCAAGACTATGATGTGTTTGGTAACCTTATTAAATTATAACATGATATTTAAAATAAAAAGGTTGATATTTTAATTATTTGTTAATTTCAAATTTGAATAATATTTAAAAATGCAAAAAAAAAACATTTTAATAATTTTCTTTATAGTTTAATTATCTATTTGTATTTTAGGAGAAAACAAAAAAAAAAGCATTTGAATCTTTATTTTTGATATTTTAACTCTTTTTTGTTTAATTATTTATTTTGTAAAATAATATTTTTTTGTAATTATTAATTAGTTTAAATATTTTTATTTAATTTGATTAATTAAATTATTAATTAATCTTATTAAATATTAATATTTAAGTCGATTAATAATTCTCTTATTGCCCGATTTTATCTTGCGACGGTTTTGCTTCCATGTTTTGAGCTCACTTTCTTGACTAATTCTCTTGCCTACACGATGTTTTGTCGTGTACTCTGTTTGTGAATTCTTATATGTGACTGTTTGAGGATTTTATTCGCGATACTTTGTCGTGTATCTCTGTTTATTTACTATGTGATGCTCTTCCGTGTACCTCTGTTTTATTCGAGATGCTTTGTCGCGTATCTTTCTCTGTTCAAGTGTGATGTTTCGCCACGTGTATTTGTTACTTTGCTACATGATATTTTTCTATGTACTTTCTGTTGACTTTTCACTGTCTGATTACCATGATGATTTTGCATGTATTTGTTGCTTTCTCTTGATCCTTGTTGACCTAATCTAAGGGGAGGAATTGTCTGTTGACTTATTGTCATTGTGCATATCTCTTGTATGTTTGTCTTTGTTGTTGTTTTGGTTCTTAGAACCCTGACAATTCGTAGTTCCACAAACTACGGACGCTCTAATTTTTCAAGTTCCTTTTGAGAATACGTAGGCACAAGGCCCTGATCCTTAGCAAGCACTCTTTTTTGCTTTTTCACACTTTTCTTTTTCATCGTAGTTCTGAACTACGATTACTCTGACTTCCCATTAAGGATACGTAGGCATAGGATTGCGAGATCCTATCGAGCTACCTTTTTATTTTTCAACATTTTCTCTATCTTACCCATCCTTACCTTAGCAAACAATTTTAGCCAAAACACAAATATTTCAAGAGGTTCATGTAGAGTACTGTAGATAATTAGGGTGTTAGTACCTTCCCTTAGTATAACCAACCCCCGTACATTTGATCTCTCTTTTCTTAGCTTTAGGCCTTACTTTTTTCTTTGCATTTTACTTAGGATTTTTGTTCGATCTTTTTCCCTTTCCCATTGGATAAAATAAAATTTCGGTGGTGATATCATTGTTTTGCAAGCCAAGCTAATCCCATAGCTCTGGTATCCGATTCTCACCGCAACAAAGAGTGAAAATACAAAGTCTCAAGATTCTATCAATAGAGTATTCTCAAACACAAAGAGTTGTTGCTCATATTTGTATATAAAGATTGTTCATTATTTTGTTTCATTCGCTTATCAAAAGCACTATTGTAAACACTTTCTAGTGTAATCTCTTTGAAATTATTTATCCTCAAGTGACTAAGTGTTAGTCTGTATACTTGGGAGGGCTAAGGTGTTTTCTATCACTTAGACGAACTTTTATAATCTTTCAAGATTAGTGGATTAAGTCTTTATTGAAGGTGAAATCACTTTGGTCGGGTGGGCAAGACTTAGCCTCGCTATAGGAGAACTTGTATAAACTAAATGTGTCACTCTCTTTCTTAGTTTGTATATCTTGTTATTTGTGTTAAGCCTTTTTGTCAAAAAGTTTTGAAAAACCCTAATTCAAACCCCTTTTCTTCTGTTTTTCTCTACCTTCATGATGCCCTTATATGTTTGTCAAAAACTTGATCATTGTGAGATATAATCCTCCAATATTTATCTGCAACTGGCAGACAGGTCACTTAAATACCCCCCCCCCCCCCATACGTATTTTAGAGGACTTGCCTATAAGGATTAGGAAACTCTATATACCTATTGATTTTATGATCATGGTGATGGAAAAGGATTCTAAGATTTCTATTATTTAGGTAGGCCTTTCCTAGCCACAATTGGTGTTATTATAAATGTAAAACTAGGAAAGCTCTTATTTGAAGTAAGGGATGATAATTTTTAGTTTGTTTTTCCAAAACAATGAAAAATTCTTCCATTAAAGACTATTGCTTCGGTCAAAGAGGACAAATTCAAAAATAAGGAAGGTGAAAATGAGAAAGCTAAGGCCTATGAAAAACTCGCCCTCAAATCTAAAGTTTTATCACATGGGGGAGTCCCAAAAGTGAAATAGAAACCTCTACCACCAAACCACAAATATGAACTCACTTCATCTTGTAGAAATCCGTGTCTTTGCTTTTATGATGTTTGGTGAGATTTGGATAGGTAGTTCTAAAGCGTCCCAATTTACCACATTCGTAACACGTGATCTCATCATTTTATTTCTTGTGATACTTCTTGGGTGGATGAGTAATTCTTAAATTCACTAGACCTTTATCAATATGCTTGAGCTTGTTTCTCTTAAGATATCTATTGTAGCATCTGGCGAATAAACCCATTTCTTCCTTTTTGGAAACATCTTCGTAAGACTTGTCACTTTCTTCCTTAGATTTCTTACCTTTATAAGATGAAGATTTCAAATAAAGATCTGTTAGACGATGGCGCAGATCTAGAAGGGGGGTTGAATAGATCCCTAATTAAAAATCATCCTGCGCTACCAATAAAATTGGTTTTAAAATTGTTTAATATGCGGAAGCGGCCGTGGAAAAATTACGGTATATAACAAACCGTTACTAGAGGACCGGATATGCATCTAGCCTATGGATATTGATAATGAGCAAAGAGAATCACCATGCTAGACACACTATCAATTGATTTATATCACTACTTGGTATGACTAGTTCCAATGCCTTAATATGCCAACAAAATAATTGGACAGCACACGAGAATTTTGGTTCAGACAATTTATCAAACACTTGGCGTGCAGAGCACTCCAAGTGATTTCGGATTTGATTAAGTAGCACTAGTTTCCTTGTACAATAAACTATTGTACTATAGTCAAAATTACTTCAGCACTTACTCAAAACAGTTCTTAATTCGATATTATTGTTTGAATGAAATTCACGCAAATATTAAGCAAAATGAAAATGCGAAAAGTAAAAGGCACAAAGATTTGTTGAGGCAGTTCCCCCGCCGTCCTCGCTTCGAGGTACGTCTGCCCTCAATTCTAACAATAGAATTGAGCTTGTATAATATAAATGTAACCTGTTGATGAATCGTTTATACAAGAATATAATAGCAAATGCACAACCAAACTCTCTTGTTATTAAAGATGCTTTCTCTTCTTGTCCCTTGACTCGAGTCGAATCAAGTCCTTCGATTGCTAGTGGATGAACCTCTGATTACAGCTCCTTGGTTGAACAACCTTACGTCTTCAACCCCAGCCCGGCTGATATCAAACACTTGTCAATCGAACCCGAACCTCTCCTTCACAATTCACCGATTACCGCTACTAGATCGACGAAACCCACCGCTCCTCGATCACCTTCGCTCAGCTGAATATATGTTGAGAAGATTCATACCAAAAACCCCTAAATTCAGTGAATCTTGGAGGACAAAAACCTCAGGCTTTTATTCAAGAAAAACCTGCCAAAATCTCAACTCGAACCAGATTCCCAATCAACGGCTTCGGATGTTATCACTTCAAACAAACCATAATGCACAACAAATATTATTGTGTGTGATTGTTGTGGTATGAAATGTAGAAGATGAAGATGATGAGAACTAATGGCACCTCTTTCACTTTTCTTGTTTTTCAATTGATTCAATTCTTGTGAAATGAAATAAGAAACTTTCTATTTATATCATGCCAAAAATAACTGAGACAACCACTTTTCAAAAGTAATGGACATACCAAAATTATGCAGCAAACAGCGAACGGTCGACCTATGCAGAAGACAGCGGTAGACCAGAGCTAGCATGTGAAAGCAGATTAGGCAAAAACAAACAGTATGCATCGACCGAAACAGGACCATGCGTCGACTCAAGGCCAGCATTTTTTCACAAATAGAAATAACAACAGTATGCATCGACCGGTAGGTCGACGTGCGCCAACCCGTGGAAAATGCAATTTAGAGACACCTTTTATGAGTCGATCGGAGCAGACGAATGGTCGACTCAAAGACCTGTATTTTGCAAAAATTCTTATTTTTATATTTTTGACTCTTCTAGATGCAACATATAATACACCAATGATGTTTGACTCGAATAACGCTAATTTAACAACACAACATGCAAGCAAATGAGACATAAGAGATAAGGTATGCTTATGCCTTGTGGTGATAATGCCAAGTATCGATTCTTCTATGTGGTTGCGTTTTTACATCATCAAAACACGCATGTATAGTATATGAGGCTTTTCCCTCACATACTCCCCCTTTTTGATGATGGAAAAACATGCGAGAAATCATGCGAGACCAGCTTGTGTGATGTGTGGCATTATCCTCCCCCTTGCTTAATGCCTTCATTTGCGACGTCTTCATGGTTTTACTATTATCTTGGCACACTCTTCTCCCCCTTTGACAACATCAAAAAGAAAGAGAGATCGATTAAGAAAAAAAGGCTCAAATCAAAATATGTACAACAGGTAAACACAACATTAACAATTATCCACACATGATAACATCAATGATCAATAAACCAATAGATAAAATACAACCATATAAAAATAAAACACATAACAATTGTTGCTAAGGAAGGACATAAAAATTCAAAATGCAAGTCATTGTCACAATGAGAAAGTATTTAATACAACGCAAAAGAACAAGACACCATAAAACAATGAAATGAAAGTATGCTAAATGCATAGGCTTCAATGTCTCCTCCCCCTTATGTGTTGGCCTCGTCCACGATACGGATCTGCCATGCCGGTAAATTCCAAAACAACATTGTTTAAGGTATTGAGGTTGTTTGAGATGACCCGACGATGACTTTCAGATGATTCAACTAGAGCACCTAATAGTTCATTGATAGTCGAGGAGAAAATGTTGAATCTTTCAGTTTGTATCTCGAATTGACTTTGAAGTTGGGTGAGACGCTCATCCTGAGCAGTCATGAAGGCACGTTGCTCTAATTGCATGTCCCTCATCATGTCTAGAAGTTCTAAAGAATGTTGCTGCGGAGGGTTTGTGAAGTGTGGTTGCGCTTCATAACCCCACTGGGGAGGTTCCTCATAACCCCAATTTTGAGATTGCTCAAGACCCCACTGCAAATTGTCTTGATACTCCGAGTATTGTGGGGGATGATAATAGTCACGCAACGTTGTCCACCTGGTATGTTTCCATTGGCCCCAACCTTGATCATTACTAGAATTTGTGGGAGGTGTGTGTGCAACCCAATCCTCATTTATTTAATCGGCAGTTTCCATTGGTTGTCGATCATCTTGCTCCTCTTGTTTGTCTTCTTCTTCATCCTCTTCACTTTCCTCATCACTCTCATCGGAATCCTCTAATCAAAAAGTAGTGGCTTTAACAACAAATTTGTATCGCTGTTCATCATGAAGCCAGATATAACCCATCATGGAAAGAGTTTTCTGACAAAACTCTTGATCATGCGTGAGAGATGTATACGACAGTCTCGGAAGCGTAACTTTTGCATTATTTAAGATCTCTTGAATAAAGGACCCATAAGAGAGAGTTGTACCACGACCTGAGTCCCTAATAGCATAAATTCTGCTCGTACTATAATAAGGCCAATCAATCTTAATCTTATTTCTCAAAATGTACATTAAGTGAACTTCTGCCTGATCAACTATAAAGAAACCACCTTTCTTGGGCCGCAGAATGCGCGCCACAATCCACTGCAGAATCATATCCTGTGGCTTCAATTTTCCTGTCGTGACGGTCTTTGGAAATAAGTCGCTTGCCACAATATCAGCAGCATACGACTTTTTCAACATAGAGTTTAAAGTTGTCTTGAACTCATAGCCTTCAACCGTGTGGGTGTTGGTGACCTCAAAGAGAGGCTTGTTCGAATCAAGAGACATATCAAAGAATGTTTTCAAGACAGCAGTAGTGAGACTAACCTTTGTGTTGCAACCTTAGTGTGAAATAGAGAACCCGGAAACTTACCATGCAGACATGTATAGAAAATCCGTACAAGGTCCTCATTATACTTTGTATTACACTCCAGAAAATCAAGTAGACTGATTATGTGAGGGATGTGCATGCGATCAGCAGTGAGACGATAATAAGCATGTTGCTTGACCACAGATCTTTTGCTAAAATTTTTGGTGAAGCTTTTGGTAAATTCCGGAGGAACTAACGATACGGCGGAAACTGGAATGGATGCAGATGAGGAAGCTCTTGAAGATCATTTACCTGTCACTCTTCTGGAAGCCATGGTTGTTGATGTCAAAGAGATGAAGAGAGAAATAGGTTGATGATGATTTGCAAATATTAGAGAAGATGCTTGAATGTGTTGGGAGGTTTAAGACTTTTACCCTTTTTGTAGGAGCTATTTAGGTATGGGGAAGAGAAGAGTAATAGGGTGGAGGAGAGATGTAGGGTCAAGTTACAATGCAAAAAGTAATGATGCACATTAAATGAGTCATCAAAATTTGAAATGAGAGGAATTTTGAACATTTTTCTTAAAAAATTTGACAGTTTTCGCCCGATGCGCCGACCGCTCCTTGTATATGTCGACGCATACTGTGTTAAAAAAATTTACGTTCAAAAATCAACAGGTATGCGTCGACTGGTAGGTCGACCTGAGCATACCCGAACAAAATTTCAATTTTGGAGACACTTTTCACATTTATGATCATGTAAGCAACAAAGATACAGAAATAACCAGCCACAACAAATTTCAAGCATTCAAATAGACAAAATACATATAATATGACATATATGACAAATGTAACACATAATTTGATGCATTTTGTGAACATGAGTGTTGCGGTTAGAATATGATATCAAATTATTAATTAATTTGAATCACATCTTTATTTCACAACCGCTCTTTGATTTATCCGAAGGAAAAGGTCAAAAGAGGGAAAACCTAATTTTGCATCGTGAAGACAATGCAGGGAGAGATCTAGGTAAGGGGTTGGTTAAGCTTAGGGAAGGTACTAGCACCCTAAACTTCTGTAGTACTCTACATGAACCTTTTGTTTATTGTATGCTTTTTTATTTTATTATCTGTTTGAAATATATTGCTAAGGGATAGAGTGACCTAAAAGAGCTAACGGTTAGTCCTAAGTTTACTCGGAAAGACGTCGCATCTTGTGCCTACATATCCTGACGGGAATGGAATCAGAGTAATTGTAGTTCCCCTCGAAAGGGAGGTTAGAAACGTCTTGACTGTGGTCAAGGTTTCATTGGGGAGTAAGCGTTCATAGGGAAGCGCCTACATGGAGTCTTGAAACTCCTATTTCTACGTTGAAATTGTTAATTGAAATTAGGGTTAAATTAAATATTCCACGGCGAGAAACCCTAAAACAGAGTACGGCGACTCTTTCACCTAATGCTAGGGTAAAGGGTATTTTCGTCCACGGCGGGACACCTAGGCGATTAGGGTTTTGAAATGGTCAAACGTTAGGGTTATTGACTCGGCGGTCAAACGGCTAGACCTAATCCTTCGAAAGGAACATAACGCTAAATCATGCAAAACATGGCAAAATATTATATGGCAGAAATAAAGTGCGGAAAGTAAAGAAAGCGTCGCGACGATCACTCGCGTAAATTACAAATCCCCAAAAAATGCAAAATAAAATAAACCGCGACCATGGCCTCGCGTAAATTACATCCATGGAACAAATTACAAATATGATAACGAAATATTTAATTAATAATAATCGGAGACCGACTAAAACCTAGCGGAAAACAAATAGAGAACGTTAGTGAAAAAAAGTTAGGCGGAAATCAATGACAAATAATAAAGCAATTAATAATGAAAGAAAGAAAATGCAATTTGAAAATTTATTATTTTATTAATTTTGAAAAACTTTATTTTTAATTTCTGGAAAAAAAAATTTAATCTTAATTTTGAAACAATGATTTTTAATAAAAATGTTTTAGTTTTAATTTTTTTTAAAAGGATTCAATTTAAAGTTTTTTTTAAAAAAGAAGTTTTAGTTTTAATAAAAAACAGTTTTAATTTTTTATATTATAAGAACAGAGTTTTAAAACAAGGTTTAACTAGCAAATATTTTTTAATTAAACTAACCATTTATTATGACATAATTACAATTTAAAGAAAATCAGAGTAATAATAATAATAATAATAATAATAATAATAATAATAATAATAATAATAATAATAATAATAATAATAATAATAATAATAATAATAATAATAATAATAATAATAAGAAAAATAAAAAAGGGAAAAATAAAAAATATAAAAAAAAATAAAAGGGGAAAAGTAGGCTTCACGCTGAAGCATTTCAATCTTTAGGTTTTTAGAAACCCCATCTTCTTCTTCATCACGGTGGCGGCGTCGTTGCAGCTCCTTTGAGCTTTGCTCCATTCTTGCATGGCCGGAAACGATTTCTCTCCTTCTTCTTCGGTTTGTTCCACCTGAAAACAATAGAAAAACTTTTTTATTGACAAAAAGAACTGCTCACCTCGTTCGGGGTTCGAAGCGGTTCGTGGTGGTTTTGCGTCGTTTGGTGGATTTGCTGACGCTTTCCTCTTCTGATAAGTCGTGAGAACGACCGCCGTTTTTTCCTTTGTCTCCTTCTCCCCTTTTCTCAAATGCAACTCATGTTTATATAGGTAACAAATTAGGGTTAACTCTAACCTAATGCCCACTTTAAAGCCCAACTTAAATAATTAGTCAAAGCTAAAAAAATAAACTAAAACAAACTTAAAAGAATAAAATCTTTTCTAATATTTTTTAATTTTATAATTTTTGGATGTTTTTATGAAAAATATGGAAAAAAAGTGAAAAAATAATATTTTTTAAAAATAATTTAAATAAAATACGAAAATAATAATTAAATAATTAAAAAACTATTTTTGTTATTTTTTTTAGGAAAATAGAAAAGTTAGAATAAAAATAAAAGAAAAACAAAAAGTGAAGAAGGTGGGATTCGAACTCTCGACCTCTCACACTCACAACTCCTTACACACGTTCTCTTGCCAATTGTGCCATTTTATTCATTCAAAATAAAGTGGCACTAGAAACTATGTAAATGTAGGACAAATTTGGGGTGCAACAATGAGAATCGAAAGAGAGAGAGTTGAGGAAAGATATCACCTTCATTCCAAAGGTAGCTAGAGAAACACACACATGTACCTTCAACATCTTCAATTGGTTAGATATCCGATAATCAAAGTAAATGAAAACATAGATATATAAAAGATGTGCAAGAATTGTTCCTAAACACGATCCGAAATATCGAGAATACCTAATTCCCGTCGGGATATGAAAGAAAGGCTCAGTAGCAAGAGGTTTTTTGAAAATATCTGCTAGTTGATTTTTAGTATCAACGTGTTCAAAAACTAAATCTCCTTTCTCTACATGATCCCTAAGGAAGTGGTGTCGTATTTCGATATGCTTAGTGCGTGAATGCAACACGGGATTCTTGGTAAGATTGATAGCACTAGTATTGTCACAAAAGATCGAAATACGTACAAGTTTGAGATTAAAATCTAACAATTGTTGCTTAAGCCATAAGACTTGAGCGCAACAATTGTCGGCGGCAACGTATTCCGCTTTGGCGGTTGACAAAGCAACAGAAACTTTTTTCTTGCTATGCCAGCTAAACAAAGAGTTTGAAAATAAGTGACAAGTACCACTAGTACTTTTCCTATTCGATTTGCACCCGGAAAAATTGGAATCGGAGAATCCAACTAAGGAACAATTGTTTCCTTTGGAATACCATAGCCCATACTTCGGAGTACCCGAAAGGTATCGAAGTATGTGCTTAACTGCTTTAAGATGGGATTCCTTAGGAGATGATTGATATCTAGCGCACATGCAAACGCTAAACATAATATCGGGTCTAGAGGCGGTAAGATAAAGAAGAGAGTCGATCATACCTCGATATCTTTTTACCTCTACATCCTTACCATTTTCATTTCTACTGAGATTTGCACAAGTCGACATTGGTGTGTCAATGGCTTTGGAATTTGTCATGTCAAACCTCTTCAGAAGCTCAAGACAATACTTTGTTTGACTTACAAAGGTCCCTTCCTCAAGCTGCTTGATTTGTAACCTGAGAAAATATGTGAGCTCCCTCATCATACTCATCTTGAATTCACCCTGCATTAGGTTAGAAAACTCTCTTACGAGATTCATGTTAGTTGATCCGAATATAATGTCATCAACATAAATTTGCACCAAAATTAAGTGTTTTCCTTGACGCTTAATAAAGAGTGTTGTGTCCACCTTGCCTCTTGAATACCCTTGATCAAGTAGAAACTTGCTTAGGCACTCATATTAAGCCCTAGAAGCTTGTTTGAGTCCATACAAGGCACGTTTTAACTTGTATACGTGATCGGAATATTCATGAGACTCAAAACCCGGAGGTTGGGCGACATAAACTTCTTCATTAATATAATCGTTAAGGAATGCACTTTTTACATCCATTTGAAATAGCTTAAAATATTTCGCACAAGCGAAGGCAAGTAAAAGGTGTATAGCCTCAAGTCGGGCAACCGGCGCATAAGTCTCCTCATAGTCGATGCCTTCCTCTTGGTTATACCCTTGCGCGACTAAACGCACCTTATTGCGGGTTATTACCCCATTTTCGTCCAACTTGTTCCTAAACATCCATCGGGCGCCGATTACTCGATGACCTCACGGAGGAGGGACAAGGTCTCAAACCTCATTTCTTTTGAACTGGTTAAGTTCCTCTTGCATAGATAAAACCCAGTGCTCATCGAGTAAGGCTTCTTTAGGGTTTTTAGGTTCCATTTGTGAAACGAAAGCGAAGTGATAATAGAAATTATTTATCTTAGACTGAGTCGTAATTCCCTTTGATATATCATCGAGGATATTGTCGATTGTATGGTCTTTGGACGACTTCCAAGCTGGAGGGAGATAATCTTTTGTAGACGGATGAACTTCCTTGATTTCCTCATGGAGGTCATCTTTCTCCTCCTCAATTTTGACTATGTTGGGTTGATCAATTCCCGGCTCGGCACTATTGAGTATGTCTTTTAAAGATACACCTGCACCATGAACAACACTACCTTTTCCGACATCTCTCGGATAAGATTCATCAAATGTTATGTGTACAGACTCTTCAACTGTAAGTAATCTCTTATTATAAATTCTATAAGCTTTACTTGGCTGAGAGTACCCGAGGAAGATACCTTCGTCAGCCTTGGAATCAAATTTGCCTAAGTTTTTCCTTTCCATTATTCAACACAAAACACTTACAACCGAAGACGTGTAGGTGAGATACATCCGGCTTGCGCCCTTTTAAAGGTTCATATAGTGTTTTGTTTAGAATGGGGCGGATGAGCACCCTATTTAAAACATAACATGTCGTACTTATGGTATCGGCCCAAAAATATTTAGGTAATGCACTTTCATTGATCATTATTCTCCCCAACTCTTCTAAAATGCAATTTTTGTGCTCCACACCCCCATTTTGTTGAGGAGTACATGGAGCGAAGAAGTTGTGATCAATTCCGTGTTTACCGCAATATTCCTCAAACAAATAGTTTTCAAACTCACCTCCATGGTCGCTCCTAAATAAGACAATGTTTGTGTTTAACTTATTTTAGGTAGGCTTAGCAAATCTTTCAAAGGCGGCGAACGTATCGCTCTTACTAGCCAAGAAGATAGTCCAACAGAATCTAGAAAAGTCGTCAACTATTACAATACCGTAATAGTTACCACCTAGGCTTTTAATCCTAGATGGCCTGAATAAATCCATATGGAGAAGCTCGAGAGGTCTCGTAGTTGAAACGATATTTTTGGATTTAAAAGAGATCCTCGTTTGCTTTCCCATTTGGCAAGCATCACAAAGGTGATCCTTGGTGAACTTTATTTTGGGCAGACCTAGGACTAGATCTTTGGAAACTACCTTGTTAAGCAATTCAAAGTTGACATGTGCTAAACGTCTATGCCATAACCATGAGTCCTCACTCATTTTCATGAGACATTTGTCACTTGTCAAAGATACTTCATTCAAGTCTAGCATATAGACATTGTTTACTCTTAGGCCATTAAACACACTCTTCATTTCATCATTATGCACAATTTTGCAACACTTTTTTGAAAATGATACATTGTATCCTTTATCGCATAATTGACTAATGCTAATGAGATTATGTTTAAGACCCTCGACAAGTAATACATCAAATATAGTAGTGGAAGAAGGGTTACCTACACTACCTTTTCCAAGTATTGCACCGCGATTGTTATCTCCATAGGTTACATACCCCTTCTTCTTTACCACGAAGTCGATGAAGAGAGATATGTCTCCTGTCATGTGTCTTGAGCAGCCACTATCGAGAACCCATCTTCTATCAGTGGTCTCAAGACGTTGTACCTATGAAAAAACAATTAACAAGAGTAGGTACCCAATGGCTTATTGGGTCCTAAGTTGTGAGTGACAAAATGGTTGCATTTGGGCAACCATTGATAAATGCCTTTAGGAACCAAAAATCTCCTAATACGACATTTAGCAATGGAATGACCTTTCTTGCAACAATATAAACAAGAAAAGTTAACTTTTGAATTACCTTTTCTATCGTGATCTCTTACAACATATTTGTATTTTTGATATGGATTAACCATACTCTTTCTAAAATCAGGTTTATCGATGGCAAAAGTAATTTTGGGCTCTAGAGCCTTTTTAAGTTTGGCATTTAGGTTTTTAACTTCATTTTGTCAAATGTAACAAATGTCACACCCAAAGTTAACTACTCTACTTCTTAGATCCTCACAACCTGCTTTAGTACTTTCCACTAGGGAAGCTTTAAGTGCCACAAGTTTCTTTTTGGACTCAAGAATCTTTTGCTCTAAGTGAGCAAAGATTTGATTATTTAAGGAAAGCCTTTTAAAGGCTTCTTTTTCTTCACAATGCAAAGTATTGAAAGTAGCTTGTAATTCAAAATGATACATTTTAGAGGAATTTTCATATTTGGCATGTCGTACCTGTTTCTTTTTGTTCTTTTGATGGGCAGAAAGACACAGATTTATGGATTCATCTTCATCACTTGAGATTTAATCCTCGGAGTAATCATTTTCGCTTTCCCAAGCTATATATGCTCTTCTTGGCTTTGATTGCTTCTTATGTGATCTATTTGTTTCCTTTTCTTTGCCCTTTTTGTTCAAAGGACAATCCGGTTTGTAGTGTCCGGTCTTTCCGCAAGTATAACATGATCCTCTTGTTTTGTTTCCCTTAGTGTCATCATTTCTAGAGTACCTAGATTGTTTCCGGAAGTTGACAAGATTCTTCTCGGAGTGTTGGATGCATTCTTTTTAACATAGCGGTTGTAACACTTTACAAACAGCATCATGTCCTTGCTCTTGTCATCCTCTTCGTCATCACTCGAAGTGTAATCACTATGCTCCTTAGACTGAGACTTTGAGGAAGAAGTCTTGAGAGCAATTGACTTCTTTTCAGTAATTTTTGTTTTATCCTTCCTTTCCTTCTTTTCATGTTGCTCTAGGCTTAGAAGCACTTGTTCGTGCTCTTGCAGCTTCCCGAATAATGTTTTGAGATCCAAAATTGTGAGGTCTTAGCTTCTTTGATGGCGGTTAGCTTCAGTTGCCATTCCCTGTTAAGACATATCAAAATTTTGTTAGTAGCAACATCATTGGCAACTGACCTACCTAGTGAATGCAATCTATTGATAAGATGAGTGAATCTCTTTTGCATGTCCGCAATGGTTTCCCCTTACTCCATGTAAAAGAGATCGAACTCTTGCATTAGTGTATTGATTCTCGCTAGCTTAACATCATTGGTTCCCTCATGGGTAACTTGCAATGAGTCCCACATAGCTTTTCTCGTTAAACAATGAGAAACCCTATAATATTCATCAACTCCTAATGAGGAGATCAAAATATTTTTGGCTTTCCCATCGTAATTATATTTCTTCTCATCATCATCAGTCCATTGTGCTTCAGGCTTATGCACAATCATATTATTCTCATCGGTCATAGTTATTTCAATTAGACCGTTAAGAATAACATTCCACACTTTTCTATCTATGGAATTAATGTGCACCCGCATACAGTCTTTCCAGTAACTGTAGTTTTCTCCATTAAAAATAGGAGCTCTATTATAGGAACCCTTTAGGTTTGTTAGCCATTTTCTACAAAGTTATACTTGAAGCACGGAGTGAACCGGTGCTCCTGATACCACTTGTTAGACGATCGCGCCGATCTAGAAGGGGGGTTGAATAGATCCCTAATTAAAAATCATTCGGCGCTACCAATAAAATTGGTTTTAAAATTGTTTAATATGCGGAAGCGGCCGTGGAAAAATTACCGTCTATAATGAATCGTTACTAGAGAATCGAATATTCATCTAGCCTATGGATATTGATAATGAGCAAAGAGAATCACCATGCTAGTCACACCATCAATTGATTTATATCACTACTTGGTATGACTAGTTCCAATGCCTTAATATGCCAACAAAATAATTGGACTGCACACGAGAATTTTGGTTCAGACCATTTATCAAACACTTGGCGTGCAGAGCATTCCAAGTGATTTCGGCTTTGAGTAAGTAGCACTAGTTTCCTTGTACAATAAACTATTTTACTATAGTCCAAATTACTTCAGCACTTACTCAAAACAGTTCTTAATTCGATATTATTGTTTGACCGAAATTCACGCAAATATTAAGCAAAATGAAAAATGCGAAAAGTAAAAGGCACAAAGATTTGTTGAAGCAGTTCCCCCTCCGTCCTCGCTTCGGGATACGTCTTCCCTCAATTCTAACAATAGAATTGAGCTTGTATAATATAAATGTAACCTGTTGATGAATCGTTTATACAAGAATAGAATAGCAAATGCACAACCAAACTCTCTTGTTATTCAAGATGCTTTATCTTCTTGTCCCTTGACTCGAGACAAATCAAGTTCTTCGATTACTTGTGGATGAACCTCTGATTACAACTCCTTGGTTGAACAACCTTACGTCTTCAACCTCAGCCCGACTGATATCAAACACTTGTCAATCGAACCCGAACCTCTCCTTCACAATTCACTGATTACCGCTACTAGATCGACGGAACCCACCACTCCTCGATCACCTTCGCTCAGCTGAATATATGTTGAGAAGATTTGTACCAAAAACCCCCAAATTCAGTGAATCTTGGAGGACAAAACCCTCAAGCTTTTATTCAAGAAAAACCTGCCAAAATCTCAACCCGAACCGGATTCCCAATCAATGGCTTCGAATGTTATCACTTCAAACAAACCATAATTCACAGTAAAGATTATTGTGTGTGATTGTTGTGGTATGAAATGTAGAAGATGAAGATGATGAGAACCAATGGCGCCTCTTCACTTTTCTTGTTTTCCAATTGATTCAATTCTTGTGAAATGAAATAACAAAAATAACTGACACAACCACTTTTCAAAAGTAATGGACAAACCAAAATTATTCAGCAAACAACGAACGGTCGACCTATGCAGAAGGCAGCAATCGACCAGAGCTAGCATGTGAAAGCAGATTATGCAAAAACAAACAGTATGCATCGACCGAAACAGGACCATGCGCCGACTCGAGGCCTGCATTTTTTCACAAATAGAAATAACAACAGTATGCATCGACCAGTAGGTCGACATGCGCCAACCCGTAGAAAATGCAATTTAGAGACACCTTCTATGAGTCGACCGGAGCAGACGAACGTTCGACTCAAAGACCTGTATTTTGCAAAAATGCCTATTTTTATGTTTTTGACACTTCTAGATGCAACATATAATACATCAATGTTGTTTGACTCGAATAACGCTAATTTGACAACACAACATACAAGCAAATGATACATAAGAGATAAGGTATGTGTATGCCTTGTGGTGATAATGTCAAAAGTATCGATTCTTCCATGTGGTTGCATTTTGACATCATCGAAACACGCATGTATAGTATATGAGGCTTTGCCCTCACAAGATCTATTTTCTCTTCTTTTCTTTTCTCTTTTTTTTTTCGGCTTTACTTTGCTACCGACGAATCGTTTCAACTCATTCTCAAGCTCGGCTAACTTCCCAAAAAAATTTCTAATATCCAAAGTACTAAGATCATTTGCTTCTTTTATAGCAGTGACTTTTGGTTTCCACCACCTGCACATGGATCTCATTATCTTTTTAGTATAGTCTTTCTTGGAAAATGTTTTACCTAAGTCTCGCAGTTTGTTAATTAAATAGAGGAATCTATTTTGCATGGAATCTACGAATTCTCTGGGTTCCATACGAAATAGTTCAAATTCCTCTGTAAACATATCGATTTTAGAATCTTGGGTGTCCTCTGTTCCCTCATAGAAAGTTTTGAGAGCATCCCACATACCTTTAGCACTCGTATGATGTGAAATTGAATAGAACACTTTAATACTTAGTGCTGAAATAAGTGTGTTCCTCGCTTTCTAACCATATGAAGCCTTTTTAGTTTCAAGATCATCCCAACCTTTTGGATGTTTAACAACGTCATCATCGTCCTTAGGAATAAATGGTCTCTCGGTGACGGCACACCATAGGTTTTTTTCAATCAATAACAAATGTACATACTTGGTCGATTTCCAAAATGTATAATTTTTGCCTTTGAAAATTGTTCCTCTATTATACACTCCTTTAAGATCTTCATCTTTCAAAATATTCACAAACTTTTGGATGTCGATTAAACATAATCAAAAGAGTAACTCTTGATGCCAATTGTTGGGTGTGAATATAGCAGTAGAAAAACGGTCTAGTGGAGGGTGAATATACCCAAATTAAAAAATTCAACCGCCGTTTTCCAAAATCAGAGTGTTTTCAAAAATGAGTTGAGAGCGGAAGGTTTGATGTGAAAATGAAAAATTATACAGTTTGAATCTTTATCAAGTCAACATGGATTGTTTCACAAATATCAAAGATTAATATGATTTAAACGCTTAGTATAAATTGATTCAATTGTGTAATGCATGAGAAGTGTTTACACCACAATTCAATCTATGGAGTTCTTAATTTAATTTGCTTCAATATATTAATCACAAGACTAGCTTAACCAATTATCATATTCCAACAAAACCTAATGCATATGTAAATTGTTATCAAGAATAATCGATATAATACGACAAAATTAAAAACCTAAGCATGTAATCACTATGAATTTAAATGCAATAGTAAGATAGACGGAGAGAGAGAGAGAGAGAGAGAGAGAGAGAGAGAGAGAGAGAGAGAGAGAGAGAGAGAGAGAGAGAGAGAAATGACACCAAGATTCATAGTGCTTTGGCATTCCTCCTCGCTTTTCCTATGTGCATTCTTCAATGGTTTCCTATTGGAACCTGCATAGTTCCTTGTTATTTGACAAATATTTCCAAGAGTTCATACAATCACCAATCCACAATATAGCTGAGAAAATAAATCTTATAATTTGGATTTTGACTTGTAAACAACACACTTGTCAAACTCTTCCACGTAATCTTTATTCGAATATGTTTCTTGAATCTTCTAATAACATCAATTTTACTCCAAGTCTTCGTCTATAGCAATCAACCCCTTAATCATACTGATTCCTTGAGTGGTGAAATTGTCCAAAGATCTGATAAAAACTTTGTATTATCTATAGACTTCCGCACAGTCATTACTAAGGCAATTATGGAAAGAAGAACCTACTTCTTTTCAATGGAATTTGTCACCACCATTAATAACCCCTCAATCTTATTAAAAACCTAAAACACTCAACAAAATCTTCAAGAACAATTAGTTTCAAGCATGTGCCTCCTTCAACCAATTACAAAACTCTCGTTATAAAGATATGAACTCAATTGAAGTTGAAGATGCAAGAATTTCATAGAAAGGCTTCAAATACTCAAAATAGAAAAAATTAATTTTTCACTAAATCACACTGAAAATTATGATCATAATGGATGATTGTTTTTTTGAGAAATTATGACAAAAGTTTTATATGTGTTTGAGATTAAGCACATAAAATGGTTGAAAAAGTTAGCTAGATTTGAACCAAGAGATATCTATGATTTGAATCAAATGAGAAAGTGTAGTGGAAAAAAAGGAAAAATATATTTTTGAAAAACTGTCAGTTGATTCGAATCAGACTAGGGATGATTGGAATCAAATCCCACATGATTCGAATCATGTGTAAAATTTGATTCAAATAAAATTCCACAAAACTGACAATGAATTTTTGAAAAACATACTGATTCAATTCATGTCTAAAGTTTGATTCAAATCAAATCAAACAGAATTGGTCACGTGGAATATGATTTGGATCAAGTATAAAATTATATTCGAATCAAATGACTGAGTTCCACTTCTGTCCAACTTAATCAGGATCAAAAATTTTGTGTAAAGCTAAATGATTCGAATCAATATTGTAAAATATCAAATTTTCAAAAGAACTTTGAGATTTTACTTTGAATCAAGATTTAACCAAAGCACAAAATGTTGTCATTCCACTAACATATGTCATTGATCAAAGAACATCATGATTAAGATCAAATCTAACCAAAGTTTTATGCATGCTAAAAATGAATATTTTCAAACTTGATTCCGAGATATGCAATCATGAAGGAGAATCAACTAATCATAATCAAATCAAAGATGAAAGCGATAAGACAAGCAACAAAATAATCGAATATAGATGATCCCCATTAGTGAAGTAGGGATATGCAACTACACATTCTGCAACTTAGCGATGTTTTTTACAACTGAGCGACAGAATTAGCAACGATTTTTACATCTTAGCGACAAAATTGTCGACCGTTTCAGGAACGGTTTACTACATAATGACTAAATTAGCGAAGATTTTAGCAAGAAGAACCAAAAGTGTGGATGAAAATTTTTAAGAGGATCATTCTTTGAAGGCATTTTTTTTAAGGACTAAAAGTGAAATATGAGATATTAATGAGAACCACAAACATATTAACCATTATTTTATTCCAGTCACAAAATTGATCTCTATATTTCAACCTTTTTTTCTTTTTCTCACTCATAGTTTTTATATTTTAAATTTAAACAGTTTTAGTCTAATATTCACGTAGTTTTACTCAAAATTGATAATGTGTCATTTTTCAATAATGTGTAATTAACATATTATCTCATAAAAATGCTTGTAAAACATGGTAAATCAATAAGACATTAAAAATGAATAAATTGACCATTTTAGTGTAAAAATATTATTGAAAGATTAAAAATATTTGAATTTGAAATCATTTTTCAATAATGTGTAAGTGACATGTCATCATATAGAAATGCTTGTGAAACATTGTAGATCAATAAAACGGCATTAAAAATGAATAGATTGACCATTTGAGTGTAAATATATCCCTGGAAGATTAAAATGATTTGGATTTGAAATTGTACATACCGGAATTCTTATAGCCGAATATGCTTATCAGATTTTGATATGGTTGGTGTACATCTCGTGAATTTTATAAGATCAAGGAATTGTTATGAAGTCGGACATCAAGTTTAATATTCATCCCGAACTCAATTTATCGGACTCTGAAAGACTATCCAATTTGGAGTCGTTATGGCATTCTAATGGACGAATTCGTTAGAGAAAGGCTAAAGAGTTGAAGCAATTACAAGTAGTTAATGGTTACTAAAGCCTATTAACCACACCTCTTCAATATCAAAGAAATGAAAAGGTCGGCAATATAAAAGATTCCTGAGGCCTAACAAGAAAGGGGACATTTGATCGATGAATAACAAAAAAAGAGTAAAATACTTAAAACCTTAGACCATCAATCATGATGGTTATTAATCCTTTTTAACATACCTCCTCTCAAACAGGATGATTGTGACCTGACCAGACTAGTTTTAGAAAAGTTTCTTTAAATAATGTTTAGCAAGATCATTTGACACCACGGTAAGTTTAAGAAAACTCTTTTGGGCCACACAATCAAACCCTAACAACCACTTTCTTATTGCAGATTAATTCTCAATTCGTTAGCCGCTTGAGCGTACCACTTCACTATCCCGGCGAGCGTGCAATGGAGTGCAATGGAAACCACCGAGTGTAGATCCAAGAATTTTGTCAAATTCGCTTGACTCGGCAATTCAGATCCAGGGGCATCAAGAAAATCCTTCGCATATCAAAGATGGCGATATCGTTATGCTTACACACATCTAAATCATGGGTCGCTGCACACGGCGATGTTGAAGGATGTATCTGACCAATAATTGGTCGAGAAGCTTAATGCATCTCCGATGTTGAAATCGACTCCATAGCAGACTAACTTGTCCTGAACCTTTAGCAATCTTCTCAACCTTGACCCTTTTCCAATTATCTTGTGATTGGGTGTGCATACATCACGGTGTTAATGAATGGAGTTACGGATTTATCCGATTGAAGATTTAGGATCCTCCGGTGACTTTCGTTGCATCTCAAGGTCATCGACGAAAGTCATACAACTGATATATTGAACATTGCGGTTTGATCTCAAAGGTGAAATTTATGGAATAATCGATAATATATATGTTCTTGGATGCAGAATTTTTTTACCATTTTGTTGCATGGCAGTATATACGATGTGGCGTTAAGGGCTATCTCTTGATCATTAGGAAGTCAACCAAATTAAACCAATTCGACCGTATTTCAATTAGGCTATAGAACTTATCAGTCACATCATTAAAGAAAGTCGACCATATTTATCCACGTCCAGAATCCAAAAGATCAAAAGAAATTACTTTTCTCTCATTTCAGGCATTGTTGTAGAGCCTAAGTTCTCCCGTAGCAATTACTCTAGCAAAGAAATTAAAACCATATTCTAGCACAGCATACCCAATAAAGGCTACAATTCACTAGTATACACTAAAGCCTAATAACTAGCCACACGCCGCAGTAATAAGCAAACCAACATCGAGCGGGTGTTTGTATAATGTAGTATTTAAATTTCCACGTAATTATCTTTATTGTCGGATAAATCTGAATTAATGTCTTTGTCCGGTTGTAATCAATATCTCATTTAGAACATAATTTAGATAATGAGTATAGCTTTTTTTTTTCCGAGAGCAAGTGTAACACCTCGATTTTGATTATTTTGTTTTTAATTGAGTTTTAGGAGTGATTTGATGTATTTATTTAATTTAATTTAATATACGAGTGTGTGTAAAATTATTTATATTAGTGTAGAAGTGAGAAAAAATAATTTAATATTAAATTAGAATATTATTATATTTTAATAATTTAAATAATGGAGAAATGAGAGAAAAAGAGTTTTGAGCATTAAAATAGATTTTTAATTAAATTAAGGAGGTGGGTAGAATTAGTGAGAGTGAGGGGAGTTTGTAGAGTTAATTAAAATAAAAATGAATCAGGTTTTATTTAAGAGAAAAATAGTGAGAGTTGTCGGTACGTGTTTTTGTGAGAAAAGACTAAGGAGAGAAAGAGACAACCCGATGAAAGTTTTTGAAGGCAAAGAGGAAATCAATTATCGTAGTTTCAACATTTCTGCGAACTTAAGGTAAGGGGGAGAACTGTTTATACTATCGGTGTTTAAGCATGAATGGTATAGAGGATTTCTTATCCTCTTTCTTTTTCCCTTTTTCTTGTTTCTTCCATTGATGAAGATTTTGGATCTTGAGATGGTTGTGCAAACCTCTCTAGATCGTGGTGATATAATGTTGTTTTCGTGTTTGGTTTTCATATGTATTATGCTAATTTTTTATGTTCATGATTATAAGTCTTGACTTGATGAATCTAATGTTGATTTGGTGATAATTGATTAAATAAATTTCAAATTATGTGCAACTGATGTATTTATTATTGTGAGAATTATGGGTGAATAGTTTGTGGAGTCACTAAATTGAGTTATTATATTAGAGTTAAAGAAAGGGTTTTGGAGAAAACTTTGGCCAGCTACAGTGAGGTGATTTTAGATTTAAGGTGGGGATTATGAGAACCATTGCCATGTGTAGGGAAATATCTTAGTAGAGTTGTCACATGTGAACCTTGAATTAATTAATATGTTTAGAGTTGTTAACATATTTTGAATTGACTTTAAAGTTGTTAATAAGTTGAGTTTAGAGTCTATTCCGGAGTGCTCCAATGGCTAGGCATGGTCCAATCCACTTCTACACCCATAACGGCCCAATAACCTAAGTCCCGCTAGTTGAGGGCAAACAAAAGCACTTTCTCTTCTACCCCTCAGCCGAGGAGATTTGGCCAGCTGACCCCCAGGATCAGTTGTCCTTCATCACATCTTTGCCTGTCACACACGGTTCATCTATCTAAGAACAGTCACGACGCCTTTTCCCGAAACCACGCTCCTGCTCGGAGCAACGACTAGGTAACTGCCAGAAACTAGGGACCAATGGCCAAACGCTGGGGCATTATAAAAACCCTCTCCCTTTAGAGGGTCAGGTATTCAAGATTCAACCCGATAATCACCCTAAGAAACACTTACTTTGTACTTGCCTTATCATCTCTCGATTCTTACTTTATCATCAGAGTGTCTTGCAGGTACACCCCCTCCTCCTTGATTCCAGCATCGCAGACGAAGTGTCTGACCCACTTCAGGTTTTGATTAACCGTTAAGATCAGTGGCTTCATATATGGGAAATTTTGTTAACCTCATCTTTCTTTCCCCGGAAATCAAAGATCAAAGCAGCTTTTCAAGATTCTGATCATGGCCAGCTGCGATAACATTTATGATGCTCGTAACACCTTCATTCCCCTCGTCAGCAAGACAGACAACGACGAGGTGAATCCCTTTCTTGGAGACAACATTCCTTAAAAGAGGGACGAAGCCACCGCATCTCCCTCCCCAGATCACGACAACAACGTAGAGGTTCGACACTCTGCGGATCACCATCCTGTCCCAGTTCAGTCCAACGTCGACCCTGTGAGGGAAAAGCCTCATATATAGATATGCTTGTTTCGATGATGTCAAAACATAGCTCCATAGAAGAATATATGTCAGGCGTTATCACCATGTTGCATTTGCATATCTTGTTTCTCACGATTCAATTGCTCGCATAAAAATATCTCGGTTGTTGCATATAGATTGTCAAAATGTGTGTCATATGAGTTAGACTTTATTGGTGTCGTTTTCCATATCATAGATGTCATCAAAAAGTGTCAAAAATATGAAAATATGCATTTTTGGCAATTTCAGGGCTTTGAGTTGACCAAAGATCTGTTCCGGTCGACTCACACTGTGAGTCAATTTTGTGAATTTGCTTCAGGTGGGCTCGCGTCGACCCACCGGGCGACTCATATTGTATGCATTTTAATTTGTCTAAAATTACATGTTATACGTCGACGCATACCTTATTCCGGTCGACGCATGGTCCAGTGATTTACACAAGTTTGCAATCGGGTCAGCTCAGGTTGACCCTGTATTCTGCATAGGTCGACCGCTCGCTGTTTTATGTCATTTTTCTGTTATGTCAATTGTCTTTGTAAAGTAGTTTTAGTTGTTATGACAGTTATGTTTGGTATATAAGCTCATTTGTTGTTTTCACTTCACAACATTAAGAAAAACAAGAAAAGTGAAATAGGTGTCGATTCGGTTCTCATCATCTTCATTCTCTTCATAGCATATCACAACAATTACACATAATCATCTTTGTTGTGCATTATGCATTATTAGAGGTGATAACGTTCGAAGCCGAAAATTTGGTTATCCGGTTCGGGTTGAGGAATGGATAGGTTTTTCTTGAATAAAACCTCTAGGGTTTTGTCCTCAAAGATTCTCTGAATTTGGGGGGGGGGGGGTTTGCACGATTCGTCTCATCACATATTCTGCCGAGTGAAGGTAATTGAGGAGTGGAAGGTTTTGTCGATTTAGTAACGGTAAACGGAGGATTGTGAGTGGGAGTTTCGGGCTCGACACGGGGTTGATTGAAATCAGTCGGGGCAGATTTTGAAGACGGAAGGTTGTTCAAAAATAGTGCCGCAATCGAAGGTTTATTCACAGCTGTTGAAGTACTTGATTCGACTCGAATCAAGGGGCAAGAAGAGATAGAATCTACAACAACAATAGTGTTCGTTTGTTTGATAGCTATTCGCTTCTTGGATAAACTTTCAACAACAGGTTATATCTATATATTAACAGGTCTCAATTCTATTATTAGAACTGAGGGCAGACGTACCCCGAGCGAGGACGACGGGGAAACTGCCTCAACAAACCGTTGTGTTTTTTGCCTTACGTTTATATTGCTTTAGATTTGTGTTTTAGTGCAAACAATTATATCAATCTAGGTCTGGTTTGAGTGGTGCTAAACTAATTTTTTAACCTAGTACAATCATTGATTGTAAGAGGAAACTTGAGCAACTCACTCTCATGAAGAACTCACTTGTTGTGCTCTGCACACCAAGTGTTTGATAAATTGTCTGAACTAAAAGCCTTGTGTGATGTCCTTTCATTGTGTTAATATTTTTAAGGCATTGGAACTAGTCACACCATATAGTGAGCTGAATCAAATTGATAGTGTGATTAACATAGTGATTCACATATCTCGTTATCGGATTCCATAGGCTTAACGTATATCCGGTTTTCTAGTAACCGTTCATTTTAGACGGTATAGTTCCTCGGCCGCTTCCGAAAATAAAAAAAATTTAAAAACCAATTTTATTGGTAGCGCCGACTCTTTTAAGCAAGCGATCTATTCAACCCCCCTTCTAGATCTGCGCCATCGTCTAACAGACCCGGCTATGGAAACTCTAGTCGAAGCCCATAACAAGACAAATCTTCTGATCCTCTAGCATAACGCAAGAATTAGAGCAATGGAAGAAGTCTGACGTCCAAGATCTCCTCCACCAAGGCGCGAGCACCAAAGGTCCCGAAGCCCTTCTCCTAGACGCAGGAGGAATTGCCAGATCAATGTAGAGCCAGAACCCCTGCCAGTCAAGAAATGCGACCACACTCCTCCCTAGAGCCAGGACTCCCGAGGACCGAGAGAGAAAGAAGAGACCTGTGAGCAGAAGGCCAACATTTACCCCCACCCATACCTAAAGTTCGGTCGCGAACTCCTTCTCCCCGTTGGGATCTCGATCCTCGGCCCAGTAGCGACATCTGTTCACGTTTGTGGTCGAGCAATTACAGTGACACGAAGAACCTCAAGGCACATTATCCCAGGATATCATGGCAACTCGACTACCTAGAGGGTTGGAGAAACCTTAACACCTGGGCACATACAATGGCGCAACAGATCCTGACGAGCACATCAAGAGTATTGATGCGCTGCTCGACTATCGCGGGCGTCCGAGGCGCCATCAAATGCAAGTTGTTCCCGACAACACTGGGGAAGGGAGAAATGTCTTGGTACAAGAGCCTCCCTTAAAAATTCCATCACCTCGTGGAGGCAGCTAGGGAGGATGTTCTCAAGACATTTTACAGCCACTCGCTATCACCTGAAGACAGAAGCCTCCTTCGAGGCATTCATTCAGGGAAGGGACGAATCTCTTCGAGCATACATCAAAAGATTCAACAAAGAAGTCGTTCAGGTCCCCACGACTGACGACATGAAAAAATATTTGCTAGAGCACGGGGTCTATTCCCACAGCGAATTTGCCAAGACTATTGGCATCGAAACCCCGCCAACATTGTATGTCATCCTCCTCAAGGCTCAGGCGTACATCCAGTATGGAGAAAGGGAAGCAGTTAACACCGCCGAAGACTCAAGGCACCAGGATAAAGCCATGTCCTTGAAGCACAACAAAGCCTCAATATCTCGTCGGGAAGTCGAGAAAATGAGGGATGACCGCCCCTAGGAATCCCGAGATCACAATGGGTCATCTGAGTGCGTGAATTCAGAGTTTCGGCAGCCAGGGTCCCAAAGCAAATATTTTCCAAGCCAAACACAGATAAAATGAAGTACTACAGATTCCACAAGAGCCATGGCCACATGACGAACGAGTGCATCCATCTCAAGGATGCGATTGAGATCCTGATCAGAGACAGTCATCTGAAGCAGTTTATAAGGAAGAAAGATACTCCTTGACAAAAGGCCTAGGAATCAAAGAAGGTTGAGGAAGAAGTGCCATCCTTGGATGACGTCAGTCTTCAAGTTACCATGAGCATCTCACAGCCAGAAGATTTATGTGTCCCTCCTTATTTCGCCACATACAGCCCTTAGGAAGTCTTCCCCTCCGCCATGGTCATATTGGCCGAAGGATTCAACAAGGTGATTGTGGGGTTCGTAAAAAGGAAGTTCGAGCACCTCATCAACACAAGCTCGAGCCAAAGTTCTAACCTCGACAAGCTCCATGGAGAATCAATCCCCATTACCTTATATCGCGAGGAACTCCTCGGCAGAGCCCCCAACTCCAGTAATCCCCTACTCATAAGGGCGAAGATGGCCAACTTTGACGTTCAGCGAATCCTGGTCAACCAGGGAAGTTCGGTCGACATTATGTATTCCCAACTATTCTCCACACTTCAGTTGGATGAGACGCACTTGACACCCTGTGTAGGCTCAGATCTACAAGGCTTTAACGGTTTTGTAACGAAGCCCTGGGGATATGTGGAGCTGATTGTCACCTTCGGGTCACCAGAGACGGCCAGATCCATCAAAGTCCAGTTCTTGGTAATTGACTGCCCATCCCTTTGCCAATGCATCTTCGGACAACCAACACTGACCGAATTGATAGTTGTGCCCTCCACGGTGTACCTGAAGATGAATTACTACATTCCAAAGGGCTCATCGCCACTCTGCACGGAGACATAAAGGCAGTAAGGAGGTGCTTTGAGGCAGCCTCAAAAGGGCTGAGCACCATCACTACTCAACCAAAGACATTCAGCAAACATGTCCTGACCTGTAGCTCCGACGAGGCAAAACCACTGCCCCGCGTCGACTTCATCAACCTCGATAGTCGTTTCTCCAGAGACGGCCTGTGGGACCAGAAGAAGAAGAGGAATGACCCTCAGCCAAACTCGAGCAGCCCATCAACATCAACCAGTAGCAGGAACCTGCCCATCCTTTGCGGCCAATCCCAGATGGAGAATTTGAGCTAGTCCTCCTCAGTTACGACTCCCACGGAGGAGTGAAGATTAGGACTGACCTCTCCAATCTTTAGAGGAAACATCTGAAGGTCTGCCTCTAGGAGAATGCTGACATGTTCACGTGGAGCGCTTCGGAGATGCTCGAGCTAGAACTAGAGGTGACCTGCCACCAGCTCACCATTGATCCCACTGTAAGGGCAGTAGCCCAATGTAGGCGTAAACAGTCTCTGAAAAAATGGAGGTTGTCGAGAAAGCTGTAAAAGACCTCCTAGAGGCAAATTTCATTTCAGAAGCCAAGTACACTACTTTGTTGTCCAATGTTGTACTTGTAAAGAAATTCAATGGAAAACAGAGAATGTGTATTGACTATGCTGATCTTAATAGGGTCTGCCCTAAATGCGTTTATCCCCTCCCCAACATAGACAAATTAGTTGATAATTTTGCCGATTTTAAATTATTATCGTTCATGGATGCATATTCGGGCTACAACCAAATACCCATGGCCAAAAGAAATTAAAGGTACACAGCTTTCATAACCAAATCGGGAAACTATTACTATAACCTAATGCCCTTTGGCTTAAAAAACGTTGGCGCTACCTACCAAAGAATGATGAACAAAGTCTTTTGGAGAGAGATCGGAGACATGCTCGAGGTTTACATGGACGACATGATCGTGAGATCCCAAGAAGAATCCGACCATGCACTTCATCTGAAAAAGGTTTTCGAACAGGCCCGAAAGTACAGGATGCGCTTCAATCCGGAGAAGTGCACGTTCAGGGTACTGGCAAGAAAGTTCCTCGGTTTCTACCTGATAGAACGAGGAATCAAAACCAACCCTGACAAATGCAGAGCCTTCTCTGATTTCCCAACGCCGAGGTCGAATAAATTGATTCAATCTCTAAATTGGATGCTCACGTCTTTGTAATGTTTCATGGCGATATCTTCTTATCACGCACTCCCCTTTTTCAAACTCTTATGTAAGGAGGCAACTTTTGAGTGGACGGAGGAATGCATCAAATCCCTCCTCCATCTAAAGCAAACGCTATCAGGACCTCTGGTTCTATCCCGACCAGACAATGAAGGGACCCTCTATCTCTATCTCGCCGTTATAACCGAGGCCGTAAGCACAACCCTTATTCGTGAAACCCCAGAAGTGCAAAAGCCCATATACTTCATGAGCAAGGCGTTGTAAGGGCCAGAACTCAGATATCAGCTGATCGAAAAAGTAGTCATGGCCCTCATCAACGCCTCAAGCAGGCTGAGGCAATATTTTCTAGCACACACCATTGTGGTACGCACGGACTATCCTGTGAGGCAACTATTGAGCTGCCCAGACATGGCCCGCAGAATGCTCAAATGGTCGCTGGAACTGTCTGAGTTCGACTTCTAGTACAAGAGAAGAAAAGCCCTCAAAGCTCAGGTACTAGCCGACTTCATGGAGGAGATGACCTTGCCTGCCTCCCGACTTGTAGAGCTTGCAAGTAGACCGTCTTCGTCGACGGGGAGTGGAGTAGGCATCATCTTAGAAAACGAGGATGATATCCTTGTCGAGGTCTCACTTACTCTGTCTTTTCCCACCTCCAACAATCAGGCAGAGTACAAAGCTTTCCCACCTCGCATACGCCTCTCTGAGGACCTGGGAACTGAGGAAGTCGTAATCAACACAGATTCTCAGCTCATAGCCCTCCAGGTTTGGGGAGAGTATCAAGCCAAAAACGATAACCTCTTCGAGTACTTGACTCTGGTAAAAGAAAAATTGACAAAGTTCACGTCTGTGAAAGTAAAGCATGTTCCCCGCAAGCACAATATCCGGACCGATGTCCTGTCAAAGCTAGCAAACACAAAAAAGAAAGGAGGAAAAAAATATGTTATAAAGGAAATACTTCCTCGACCAAGCATCGAGAAAACTCCCCCAACCCTCGGCGTAAACGTCATTGGCGATATCAATAGCTGGATGACCCTAGTTTACAACTACCTTGCAAAGGATGAACTACCATCCGACCCAAAGGATGCTAGCATGATTAGAAGCATAGCTTGCTCCTATGTCCTGGTCGAAAACAAGCTTTACAGGCGAGGATTCTCCATTCCTCTCCTCAAATGCGTTGAGGAAAACATGGTCACCCACGTCCTGTGCAAAATCCACGAGGGAATCAACACCCAACACCTCGGAGGAAGATTCCTCGCCAGAAAAGTTGTGCGAGTAGGATATTACTGGTCGACCATGCAACATGACGCTAAGGAGTACGTGAAAAGATATGACAAAAGCCAACGTCATAGGGACATGCACCTGGCATCGTCTAACGAGCTCAAGACAATGTCCTTACTGTGGCTCTTCGCATGGTGGGGCCTGGACATCCTAGGTACATTCGTCGTAGGATCATATCAGAACAAATAATTGATAGTGGGTGTAGATTATTTTACAGAATTGATAGAAGTAGAGGCGCACTCCATGTAAGCGCTTCCATATGAGTGAGTACGGCGCACTCCATGTAAGCGCTTCCATATGAACGTTTACCTCCCCCTGGAACCTTGACCACAGTAAGAAGTTCCTCTTCTCCCTCTTTGAGAGGGACTACGATTACTCTGATTCCATCCCCTACCTTGGATACGTAGGCACAAGATGAGAGTCTTGGCGAGTATACTTAGGACTAACCCTTTAGGTCCTTCTGTTACCTTTAACCCTTAGCATTACCCTTAAACAGATAACCGTTAGCAATAGCACATTTGAACAACAGGTTCCTGTAGAGTATCATAGAAGTTTAGGATGCTAATACCTTCCTGTCGCTTGCGCGAAAATAAGGTGCCGGCATGACAGAAGAGTCGCCACCTTTCGTTATTTATCCCTCAGAGCGGGAAAGGAAACGATCGGAAAAACCTGACGAATAAGGGTAAGACAAGGTCGTCGCAACCATTGTCTGGGTTCGGGAGTCGGTTACGCAAGGGGAAGGTATTAGCACCCCTCACGTCCATCGTACTCGATGGGATCCACGCTTGTTTGTTTACTTGGACGGGTTGGTTATAATCTATCTACCTATCAAGGCTGGCTGAAAAAGAAAAGAAAAATGACTCGGCAAAGCGTCGCACTTTATGCCTACGTATTCTCATCAGAGAATGAGAAATCAGAGTCAACGTAGTTCGGCCTACTACGGGTGAAGGTGGGGAAGGTTGCTCGCTAGGATATCGCATCCTATGCCTACGTACTTCCACACAGCATGGAAGATCAGAGCAAACGTAGTTCGGGAAACTACGGCTTATCTCCTAAAAGAAGTGTTTTTTATTATGTTTGCGATTTCAACTGAACTAGAGACTATGACCTGAGAGGGAATGCATCCTTTCTCAGATAGCTTAAGGCTCATAACGTACGAAAGAAATCATTCATGATTACTGTATTTTAAACTGCTTCGAGATGAGAAGAGAACAGGCCCAACTAGGAGGGAGACTATCAAGCCCTACTGTTGTCATGCCATGGATTCATCCTATGGTTGAGGTTTAAACAGGGAACTCCTAGATGTTGTCATGCATAGGTTTCAACCTAAAGTTCTATCACATCCTCCCTTGAACAAGGAAGAATGGAAGTCCTACGGGAAAGGAAACGAAAGGAAGAAACGGAAATACAAGTAATAACCGCATACAAGTGAACATGAATATAGCAATGGTAAATGCAATGCAAAGGAGGGAGGAAGGTTCATCTCAACCTCAAGCCCATTCATGGATGGAATAAGAAAATATCAAGTGATCATATGCAAAGAATCGAGTGAAAACTCCGAATGAAACGCGTAATCCACTATTTGGAATCGCAACGCTATCATGCAAGCAAGTCGATAATCGGGCAAGCTACACATACAAATAACAGCCACCTAAGGGTCTTCCAATACCTCTAACCTATCTACAATACGAAATATAAGCCACGGCGTTCATCACGCAAACACAAAGCGGCCGTTGGAGCCTTAACAAAAATAAAGTCCGTTCGGAAGTCCAAATTACAAGTTCGAATACAAAACATAAGAAAAATAGCAAAAGGTGCTAAAAAATTCAAATAAAAATCTCCAATGCCCTACATCAAGCCACAAACCAGGGGTGAGAGATACCACAAAAATATCCAAAGATAAATGGTCAAACAAGATGAAAACATTGCAAGATATCTCATGTATACCAAAGGAAAGATTAAAGTGGAGCATGTTAAAGAAAGCATCCAAAACCAATTAAAATGGTACAATAAAATTCCCACAAAAATATATCACAATACCTCAACGTGTGTATGAGATCCCTGCAAAAGGATTGACATTTAAATTGTGTTTTGATAGGTCAAAGAAATTCAACAAAATGATAGCACCAGCATTGGCCTTTTTATGACGACCCAAATGTAAAAAATCCAAATAAAATGTCAAAAAATGGTAAAATTATAATTCCAGTTTTATTAAATCCTAGACATCTTAAAGATTCAGCACAATAAAATGGGGATCAAAAAGACTAATTTTCCTATTTTTTATGATTATTTGAAGTCAGCATATAAAACAGAAAAATAAAAGAACATATGGAATAGCATGAACACATGAGAAAACAAGAGAAATAGTGAGAATAAATAAAAGTGCAGCTGCCAAGGATCGAACAGGGGTGTGGGGGGGTCAAAAATGCTGAGTTGGCGTGCCACCTCAATTAATGAGGGATGAGGTGGCCGCGCATGTGGATTATTCCTGGCCGTGTGATGAGGAGACAAAGTCAACATTTCAACACCAATGGACGGCCACGATTATATCTTCTTCCTTTTGAATTTTTGAAGAGGAAAATGCAGCCACAAGAACACGTGAAACCTTGCTTGCATATCCATGTCCATCAATCCCTAACCCTTTCAATTCTCAACGAAAATCAATGATTCTTAGATGAAACTTGTGGGATTTTTCGAGAGGAATCCAAATATACCATTATTTTCCCTTGAAATAGCCTCTAACTCAAAAACCGTATATGAATCTCAAACTTTCAAGAACCAAAAATGTCATGAAAGTGCCTTTTTTTTTGTACTGGAATCCATGGGGGGATGAGAGGAATGTAATGCTACAAAAATGGCACAAGAAAGATTAGCAATTATTGAGATATATTGATTTGTTAGTACCTCTAAAAAATGATTCTTAAAGCTTCAAAGAACCACCAAAGCTTCAAGAAAATTATGTGGAAAGGTTCAAGGATTCATGGTAGAGGTATTGGAATGGAAGAAAAGTCTTGGAATGGAGGAAAAACGAAAATTGGATTTTGAGGTGGAGCTTACTTTTTTGTGTTACTACAACAATGGTGTTGCACTAAAAACTTCTCAAAAATTGATGGAAAAATTCTATGGAGTATATTGAATTAATTGGTAATGAGAAAGGATCAAAAAGTGGAGAGAAAAAAGGATTGAAAAAATGGAAATTCAAGGTATGTGAAAGTGTGGGAAAAAATGGAAAAAATTCAATATGATTTGAAAATGGATTCAACATCAACCATCACCAACCTTGACCACATTGTGATCTAACCAATATATAGAAACCAATGGAAGAGTCTAGACTCATCTAGAAACTTTGAGAATCATTTAGAAAGTCATGGAAAGTCATGGAATTTCTCTTGAAGTGATACATTGGATATCCCTTATCTCATGCCTTAAGCCTTTCAATCTTGTGTCAAAAACTCCTTACATGAGATATTGGGATTGAATGAGTGAAAAAACAAGCTAAACCTTGCCTTATGCCAAGTTTCTCAAAGGTTCCTTAATATGCAAGCATGAATTTTACAAAGTAACATCCATTTTAAGACCTCAAATCAAAATTCTACTTGAACCATTATTTTTAAAATGATGTTTGGATTCAAAATGACATATTGGATGACCTATTTTGGATTTGTGGATCTCCCAAACCAAAATTTCATTTCAACTTTTTCAACTTATAAGCCATTTACAAGCCATTTGCACCACTTTTAAAAATCCATGCTCTAAGCTTTTCCAAACTTTCACACCCTCTTTTCTAGGCTTAAAATCCCATTTTTAACAACTTTGATGTTTTGAGTTTTTTCATTTGAGGCTTGGAAATAGGAGATATGGCATTTGCTTAAAATGACCTATAACTTCCAAATGACCAAAATACCCCTGTCTTGCTCAATCCATAAGTTGAGTTCTACAAATCCTATTGTTGTGGTGGAAATAGGATCACAAACTATTAATGAGTTTGAATCGCAATTCAATTCACAACCGCTCTTTGATTTATCCGAAGGAAAAGGTCAAAAAGGGAAAACCTATTTTTGCATCGTAAACACAATGCGGGGAAAGATCTAGGGTTCGGGGGTTGATTAAATTTAGGGAAGGTATTAGCACCCTAAACTTCTGTAGTACTCTACAGGAACCTTTTGTTCAGATGTTTACTATTTTGCTTTATTTATTTGCTTAAGGTATATATACAAAGGATTAAAAGTGAGAAAGGAGACCTAAGGGGTTAATTCTAAGTTTACTCGGCAAGACATCGCATCTTGTGCCTACGTATCCTTACGGGAGTGAAATCAGAGTAATCGTAGTTCCCCTCAAAAGGGAGGTTAGAGACTTCTTGACTGCGGTCAAGGTCTCAATGGGGAATAAACGCATCTTAAGGACACGCTTACGCGGAGTGTAGGAACTCCAAATTTCTACGTTGAAATGTTAAGTTGTAATTAGGGTTAAATTAGGGATTCCACGGCGGGAAACCCTAAAATGAGCGCGGCGGCTCTTTGACCTAATACTAGGGGTAGTTTTGTAATTTTGCCTGCGGCGAGGCATTTGTGAAAATTAGGGTTTGTAAGGTTGTAAGGGTTTGAAGTTGAGGACTATTGACACGGCGGTCAAATGCTAGACCTAATTCCTTCGGATGCGTAAGGTGACAGAAATATTGCGATACATCAGCAGAAATTTAAATCATACATCAGCAGAAATTAAAATGCAAAAAGTAAACGCGATTATTAGGTTCGCGAGATTACAATTGAGATACAGATACAAATATGAATGAAACTTAAATGAAAACTCAATACACTAAATGTGAACTGCAAAAAATGAACACCCGTTAGTAGGCATGGTCAACCAGTTATCAGATGAACTACGAGGCAGTGAAGAAAATGAGATACAAACTCGAGATTGTTTTATTTGATATTTAATGATTTAATGTACAAAAGAATTTTTAAAAAAGATTTTTATTTTTTCATTATTTTAAAAAAAAGTTTTTCATTTTTCATATTTACAAGAGTTTTAATTTTATAAAAAAATTTTAATTTATTCTTAATAACTATATTTTTAAAAAGATTTTTTTTATGATTAAAAGTAAAATGTTATATTATTATTTTTTTTTATAAAGATTTTTTTTTTTAAGTGTAAAATTAAACTGTAAAAAAAATAGCTTTTTTTAAAACATAAAACAAATAAAATTTAAAAAAGTACAATAAAATAAAAAAAAAATAAGAAGGAGGAGGGTTGGGCCGGTCACCACATCCGGACCCAACCCATTCGTTATCATTAGGGAACGAAATTTTAGGGTTTCCCCTGGGTGTGTTCGCGGCGCCGTTCACACATTCATCTTCTCTCATCTCTCTCGCTTCTCTTCACCGTCTCTCTTGCTTCCCTCATCTATCTCACGATCGCCATGGACCCTCTACTCCGTTCTTCTTCGCGATCCTGAAAAACACATGCAAAATAAAAATGACAAGCAGTCATGGCTCACTTTTATGGTGAAATGGCCGGTGATGAGGTTTTCCTCTGAGGCTTGGAATCGATTTGCCCGTCGTTCAAACGGCGAAGGTGATCCCTTCCTCTGGTGTTTCGATCGCGACTTTGTTCGTAAGGTGATGGACGGCGACGATGATGAGACTTCGTCTCTGAGTCTTGGCCGTTTGGGGTTTCACGATCTCCTTCCTTCGCTAGGGTTTGTACGCGATCTGGGTATTCTTCGTTCTCTCTCTCGCGGTTCGTTCTAGGGTTTTTACTCCCTCCTCGCATCAGGTTGTATTTATAATTTCTTTTATCTCTCTTTCTGGGCCTTAAACTTGCGTTATGATCCGATTTGATTTGATTTTGCATTTTTCTTCTGATATGATTCGATTGCCATTCGCTTGATTGGGAACCCTTCCATTTTCGGATTTCACACAGTTTTTGATCTCTTTTGGATTTGATTTATTTCTCTTTTGGACTTTGCAGATGTGGACTTTATTTCGATGCCCCTTTGATCTCGAACTGGTCTTTTCTGACATCTTTTGGATTTTCTTCATGGATTTGATTGGATTGTGCTGCCTCTTTTAGAACCTGATTGGGATTTTGACGCGATCATGGTTTCATCTGACATTAATTTGTTTGACTGATCTATACTGATTCATTTGATTTCGAACCGATTCGTTTTTGACTGACTTGTTTGATTAATTTGTTTGATTAATTCAGATTGATTCAGACTGGTTCATATTGGTTCAGATTGGTTCCAATGGAGATGTTTCCTGATGCATTTGGATCTGACTCGAAACTTCCTTTTCCAGATTCGATTGTGTTTGGTCATTTTCTGATGTGGATTGGGTTGCCTTTGAATTTACTTGATCTGTTCGATATCTGGATTAATTTGTTTGTCCTGTTTGAATTCAATCTGGACTGTGCTGATGCGTTTTCGATTTGTTTTTGATTTTCTGGTGCAGTTAGCTTTTCCTCTTCTTCTTTCAGAGAGGGTTGATGCTACGACTTCGGTCGAATCCGAATTGCCGGGAAAGGTATACGGCAATGATGATACCGTTCTGAGCCTTCGAGGGATGTTTCTTCGACGAAGTCGCGGTTGCTTCTTATGATATTCGCGTGTGGTTTATCACTTATTCCCTTTGAGTTGTTTTAACTTCTGATGATATTTGATTCTTGTGTTTCAAAGCTGATACTCTGGGCAATTGTGTCCAACTATGAATGCTTAATGTTGCCTCGATACACTTACGCGATAGTGAGTTTGGGTGATGATGATTTGGATTATGGTGTTTGGTTAACCGAGCCATTTGTTTGTTTCATGAACTGAGTATGGCTTGATAATTTGTTTCGGTGACTTGTTTGTTGGGGCAATGATGTTTATGACTGAGCCCCATTCTGCGCTATGCCTTGTGCTGCATCTTGGTGCCCATCCTTGTGACTTGCCATCCGTGAGGCTTGCCCCTTAACTGACGGCCTTTTGGTACAGCTTTGCAGCTTGTTACAGCTTTATTCTTCTGGCTTTCTTTGTATTATCTGCTGCTACCTTTTCTTTAGATCTTGTTATGACAGACCTATGAGATATTTTCTTATGGCCTCTTGCGCATAAGTCTGCCTTCTGATGCATTGTTTAGTTGGCATATGGTGTTCTGTTTGCAATTTGATGCGGTTTTGGCATGTATTTCAATTCTCTTGTCCTGTTCAGGATTGCTGCAGTTTGATGCCTATGGCAACTTATGAATCATTTTGAGTTTTGAATGCTGAAACTGATATTGATGTGTTTGTGGATTTTCAGGTGTGGGAAGTTTTGAAACCAAAGTTACTCAGACCTGCCGGCATCCGGGTCTGAGTCAGAACTTGCCTATGTTGCCTTATTCTCGTATCAGTTTGGAAATCCAATCGTGGCAAAACGAATCAGTCCCACTTCATTTATTTTTTCTATCTCTCGGATGTCCCGTATCGATAAGAACAGGTATTACCTGATCTGACGCCCACGGCGCGGATCGGTAACGGGGGTAGGACGCAGCTTCGGTTGTGCCACTCCCGGCACTCGATGATGACATTGTTCTGAGAGTGTCGAACAAACTTCTAACATTTTTCTGTACTATTTGTTTTCTTTTGATGGGCAGGTTAGCTGAGGATTCATGGAGAAGTTCAAATACAACATGAAGACCTTTAGATGCTCTTAGGATTTAGGATAGATGCTTTAATGTAATCCCTTAGGATTGAGAACTTTAATGTACTTCCTTGTAACAGCACTTTGTAAAATATGAAGCAACATCCACATTCTTGTATGATGACATTATTTATGAAATAAAATTCTCAAAATTTTGAATTTATTTATATTTCATTCTTAGTTAAAAAAACATAAACAATTGTGAATAAATCCACAAGCATTTAAATTCATTAACATAGGCATAAAACATAAATACTCCGAAGTGGTATTCTTATTGGTGCACTCGTCTCATTTGTAATCCTAATCTCATCATCCGATTAAAATGTTAACCAAACATTTCATAACCAAACACCTATGGGCACCGTAATCACAACATTTTCAGCATCAACAGTAACACTACTCGTAATTAAATTCCACTGACCAAATGCCAAAATCTCAATATGATCAGAACTGGTGATAGATAAATGCCTCAAAACCATAACGTATCAAATGCCTCAGAATTTTAATAACAGCCCGTCTTCAAGGAATCGGTAGAATTTGTGTAAAAATGACCAAAATACCCCTGGGACCCAATCTGCAAAACAAAAACCTTCATAACTTGTTAGTGGTTAGCAAATGTACATATGAGATGATATGCGAAATGCCTGACTAAATGTAAGGGTAAAATTTGGGGTATTACACCTATCAAGGACTTCTAGTACTCTCTAGAAATCTAAGAAGATTCTCTTCAACATTCATGTTGACCAAGAAATCATAGGAATCATCCTACTAGGGCAAAAGTTGTCTGCAAGTTGGGTGACTTTCAAGGACCCAGATTCACACACCTCAGCTGACCTGTAATTTGTCAAAACCATAACTTGAGCTCTGCAACTCCTATCAAGGACTTCCACCACTCAAATTAAAGCTAAGAACAAGCTCTACAACATTCATGTTGTGGGGAAGATGAGATATCAATTACATCTTGAGCTAAAACTGCCTGGAAGATAGGGATCAAATTAGGGTTTTTTCACTGACAATCCTCAGAAACCCTAACTCAAAACTTCTCAAACTCCTCAATCATGATGAGTTGGCCTAGGAATCATATTTATAACATCTCCATACATCATTCCATGATCTCATGGCCCTTGGATTAAGTCTCAACCTTCTCCAAATCTTCAGTTATCCTAGGGTTGACCCAGTCAAAACCCTAATTCTACCATTCATGGTTGAATCTTCTGAATTCTTGCATAATGACCTCTCTAGGCTCCATGATGGCTTTCAAGACATCTCATAGGCTTTCTCAAATCTCCAAGTTCATTCTCAAAGTCTACACAACTCTGGTTTCAACCAATTCTCCTGAGGATCTCCTGAACTTTCTGGTGAAGGTATCAACTTTCAAACACTTAATGAGTAAATAATTGTTGGTCAAATTTTGGGGTGCAACAGCTGCCCCTATTCAAACGGCTTGAACCTGACTGGGTGAGAAGCGAACAGCTCTCAACCAATCAAGGTGCGAGACGATTGAATACCGGTAAACCCGAAAATTTCCCAACTGCACGAGCACATGATACTCTGCGGAGAACAAACCTTCGAACACTGCAACACTAGCTGCTCAACAACTAGCTGGAGAAATATCGATTTAACATCGCCGTCAGTTATCCACGCTAACTTCTTCTGACATTGCCTTCAGACAACCACAACACCCAACATCACCGCTGGAAGACTAAACCTGATATCGCCGTCGAACAATCAAAATACCCCGCATCGCCGCTGGAGAACTAAATCTGATATCGCCGTCGAACAATTAGAATACTCCGCATCGCCGCTGGAGAACTACAACACTGAACAACTCTGCCCTGGGGTTCACCCCTGGTAACTGGAACAAAAGTTACACTTGCGTATTTGGAGCTACTCTGCTGGGGATGAGAGACTCAACCAAGCACACTCTGATCTGGGGTTCACCCTCAGAACCATAACGAACATAAATACTGCATACTAAGCCCACCGTAGAACTTCAACATTAAAGATATATGAAACCCTGGCCCCTGGCCACTTCCAGCTTCAGCTAGAAAAGATCTTCAAGTACTTCTGAATATGAATGAAACCCTGGCCCCTGGCCACTCCAGATCCGCTGGAGAATCTTCAAGTTCTTCTAAAGATAGATGAAACCCTGGCCCCTGGCCACTCCAGATCCGCTGGAGAATCTTCAAGTTCTTCTGAAGATAGACATCCTTGGCCTTCAAGGATATAAACCTTGCCCGTCGGCGATTCCAGCTTCAGCTAGAAAAGATCTTCAAGTACTTCTGAAGATAAACATCCTTGACCTTCAAGGATGTAAACTTTGCCCGTCGGCAACTCTGCAGGAGGTATCTTCGACTTCAGTCTAAAGAAATGATCCTTGGCCTTCAAGGATACATGAATCTGCCTTCAGGCAACTCCACCTCTGCTATAGAGCATCCGAGACTTCAGTCAGGGATATACTTCGGCCTTCAGTCCGAAAAATGAATCCTAGGTCATTCATGACCTTGGGGATAACCTTTCCTTCAGGCACCTTCGCTTCAGCTTGGGAAATCTGTGACTTCAGTCAGAGAAATGGTATCCTGAGCCATTCATGACTCTTTGGGGATTCAAGCACTTTGCCTTCAGGCAAACTCCGCTTCAGTTGGAGAAACATCTTCGACTTCAGTCAGAGGAAACACTATTCACTGGATCGCGATCAATCATCACTTCAGGACAACTGACTTGGTCTTCAGGCCAACACGGATCACCTTGTTATATCTACAAACTTTGGAACCTTGTCTTCAGCCACACGTTGATTCATCAACAAGGAAATATGAATCCACAGGACCCTTCTGATATCGCCTTCAGGCGCTTACAAAGTCGATCTTCAGATTAGACATCACTGTTGGAGCAGACATATCACGCTGCTATTCTCTTGACATCCTGTCAAGTCGTTGCTAAATAAAAGCAAACATGCCGGGTCACCGGACATAATCACCAGGTTAACAACTCTGTTGAGGAGAGAGGAATGAGGGTTCACCCAAACAATCCTGACGACTCACTGGGGAAAAGGAAGAAGGGTTCACCCAAACAACCTTGTAGACCTTGCTGCAGAAAGACGAGAGAGTTCACCCAAACGACTTCAACAACTGCTGGAGAATAATGAAAGAGCTCACTCAGACGATTCCTACCAACTTTACTGTAGAGCAAGTACTTCTGTTCGAGGGCACGGTAACCACCTGGTTCATGCTTCATATGCAAATGCTGGAAAAATGGGCGTAATGCTCCGCGTGAACGGAATGCTACGCTTTTGAGTAAATGTTATGCAATTATGCAAGGAAATGCCCCAGCAAAATAAATGCTGGAAAGAGGAATCATCCTCTCGGGGAGAGTAACCAATCTACTGAGGGAGAGCTACCCTTCAAGGGAGCTGCATTTTCTGCCGATCTCATCTGGACTTACACTTGAGGATGACGCACTCCTCCGGAGAGCACAGCACATCAGGCTGATCAACACACTATCCTCAGCTATACTCTGCACGGGGAAAGCGATAAATGTTCTGAGCGGCTCTCTGAGGAACGATTCTTCTAGGGAACATAGCCTTCAGGCTACAAGACACTCACGTCATCAAGTCCTCAAACTCACGGGGATAAACAAACTTCTGCTTGCTGGACAATCCTTCGGGATCTGCTTGGGGAATATTTCATCTGCCACTCATGGCTGTGCTCGGCTGGGGACATCAATCTACCTGCCTGCTGCTGGGGAAGTGCCAACCACCTGCTGGGGAAGTGCCAACCACCTGCTGGGGAAAAGACCTCCACTCCGTTGGGGATTCCAGAAATCATCCTGGGCAACTCTTGTTAGGGACAAACCAATCGCGGCTTGAGCAGCTTCCAAGGTCTCGGCTCTCTTGGAGTTTCAGGCGTTGTCCTGGGCGATCTTCGTCGGGGACGCTACTGGGGAGCTCAAGAATCATCTTAAGCAAACAACTCGGGAAACTGTGCTGGGGATCCCACAAATCATCTTGAGCAAACGGCCCTGCTGAGGGATTCGAGAATCATCTTGAACTGAAGACTTCGCTGGGATCTCGAGGATCATCTTGAACTGAAGACTTCGCTGGGATGTCGAGGATCATCTTGAGTACGCGACTTCGTTGGGGGGAAATGTCAGGAATCATCCTGGGCAACTGATCATTCGGTGGAACACCTGTAAAACAAGAATGATAATAACCTAGATCATGCTTATGATGCCTATGCTTCGACGCCATGCCCCACACGATGGAAATGCTATGCGTTTATGCTAAATGCTATGCAATCATGCAATATGATGCGATCCCGTCAGCAAAATAAATGCTGAGGGGGCAATTCTCCTGTCAAGGAGAAAGAACTACTCAGATAGAGGAATCATCCCGCTGAGGAGAAAACTGCACGCCAATTATCAATCGGACTCTGTCTGGGGAATTGATCTTCCGCGGACTGCTGCATGGAAAACAACTTCAGTTGATTACTGCAGGGGACGAAGCTCTACGAGAAACCAGACTTGCTGATATCAATCGCGAGAATAAACTGCGTGGCCGTCATGGCTACTTTTCTGGGGATAACCACTCTGTGGGGAAACAACTTCAGCTGCTTCACACTCCACTGGGGGAAAACCAATCATGATCTGATCAACTTCCAAGGACTCGGCTCTCTTGGACATCTGCAAACTCGGCTGAGGAAGGAGAAGTCATTCTGCTTCGCTGGAGAGGGTGCGACTCTGGGGAAATACAGCATCAGCTGCCCCACGCTCTGCTAGGGAACATCCACTCAAGGTCCCAACTGCTTCCAAGGATTCTGCTTTTCTGGGGGTTTGCGGACTCAGCCGGGGAGAGAGAAATCATTCTACTTCAACGGGAGGGTACGACTCTGATGAGGAATTTTAATTTCGCCGGGGAAGAAAGAATCATCTGACTTCGGGGGAGAGTACAACTCTGCGGGGGAATACAACATCAGTCGTTCCAATACTCTACTGGGGGAGGAGGGAATCATCCAACTTTAGGAGAGAGTACAACTCTGGTGGGGAATCTCAATTTCGCTGGAGACTTCAATCTGGCACCATCAGTTACTGCGTACTTCGGCGTACGAACAGCTTCCTACAAGACCTGCACTTGTGACCCGGTGCTGGGGGAGACACCTGCTTCGGCGATTTTACTGGGGAAAACACGAGCTTCGGCACCCGAACATTTCTATGAAACCTGCACTCGTGACCCGGTGCTGGGGGGATACGAGCTTCGGCCCTTGGCTCAGCTGATGAGGTGACGTTCCTTCAGGATGCGTCTGCTTGGGGAAGTGAATCCTCTCTGCCTGGGGAGGCATATCAATGCTCACGATATCGCGTTCATACTCTGCGGAGGAGAGACTACTGAACTCTGCTGGAGAAGGAGGACTTGCCCTGCTTCGGGGATATCAATCCTGGTCTACTGAGGGCAATCTTGACCCTAATCTGATAAGGGATAAACGCTATCTCAATTTGCCGCAGTCTCAAACTGTACGGGGGGAACAACCTTAAACCGTACATCTCTGCTGAGAAACGATCCTGGTTCAACAACGTCAACACAGGGAATACATACTACCAATCATGGAACCGAGTAACAGGTTAGGCTGTAGGATAACAACCCAATGCCAGCAAGGCTTCTTCAGAAGGCTCAGGTTTTGGCAGGGTAAGGACACGACTCCCCGACACTCAATTCTTGCTAGGGCGAACAAACTCGTTTGAACAACTTGCCCCAGTACAATTCAACTTGCCCCAATCCGACTTTTGGGAATAATTCATTCTGAACAAAAACAACTGGCGACAAGACAATCATCAGAAGGCTTGCTCCAATATCTGTACAACAGAAGGATTCATCCTCCATCGATCAACTCTCAGCATGGTCGGCTTCAATATCTCTGGAGTAATTTGCCCCTGAACGAGCGATGAGTGACTCAACATGCTCTGATTGAACACTGGAGGGATTTGCCCTTAAATCGCAAGAATTCTGGATAACTGCCCCTGATTGGGTCTCGAGAAAATTCACTCCCGATCAACTGCTTCTTGCATAAACTGCCCCATAATCAACTGATGCTCCGGGACCTGTCCTCAGACAAACTGATTCCAAACTCACAGGAAGTCATTGCCCCAAATTCACAGGGCTTCGCAGCATGCCATTCTGATCCAGACCTCTGACGATTCAGTCCTGATTGACTATTCCCTGTTGAAGTTCCTTCGTATCATCTACTAACCTGCAATTAAAATTGTTTATTCACGAATGGTAATTTTAATGCAGTGTTCATGCAAATTTCGAAAAAATGTTGTACTGTCACTCATTTACGTGTCATGCTAGTGAGTGACGAATGAACTCAAGAGTTCAAACGTAGTGCTGATGCGATCAGTGAAAAAAATACAATAAGGATATGATTAGCAAATCATGAAGGAGTCAGGTTACTCAACCTTATCGTAATGCGCTTTCAGAATAAACCCTGCCTCAATTAGGTCTTTTAAGGGTTGTATCGTGGTCGGGTTCACGGTTCGTGAAATAAAGGATATTTGGCTCAAATTATGATTTGTACCCACCCCTTCTACGTGATGATCTCCGATCCTAAAGTTCAGTTAACTTGGGTCGAGCGCTCGCCTCTTCGAGAGGTATGTTGAACATTGGGAACAACTGGTTAAAGAATTCACAAGGGTTTCGGAGTGACAGTTACTCCTTTTTCGTTTTCGGTGTCTGTGTCTACACGACTTCGTCCTTGTTTGAGGATTTTTCTCTTTTATAATCCTTTCTTTTTCATTAATTTTTTTATTCCCTAATTTTTGCCTGGACTGACTCCTTTTGAGTTCTTTTCGATTTTTCTTTTTGAAGTCCAGCGGGATGCCCTGATTTTTGCCTAAGTATTTGCTTTCTAGCTTTTCTTTTTTACTTAGCGGGCTTTCTTATTCCTTTTTCTTTTGGAACAAGTCGTGCGACACTGGTTGTCTTGATTGCTCCGAAAGGATTATAACTGTCTCACTCCTGATTGGTGAGGTTTAACCATTGTGGTTGATGAGGTACGACCTCTGGAGAGGAATATGATGTGATTGGTCCTCGAAGGACAACACTCCTCTATAAGGCTTGAACGCTCGATCAAGCTGACTAACAACTACCCTGCTCCGGGTTAAGATGTGAGGGTTAAAAAGTCCGAAAGAAACTCCTACTCCTCGGCTCGAAGTGGTTAACAAGGGATTCTCTTCCTTATCTCTCCGGTGTTTAGGGATTTGAAACAATGCCTTATACGTCATCGGCAAGGTTTTATCTGAAAGCAATACGATCATTGGTTATGAGTATTCAGTTTCATCATCCTCCCTCCGCTCATTGCTAATCATAGTGATAAAGTGGAGTGAATAAAATGCAAGTGTCAGTGCAATGCAGTAAATGAGTGACAACGACATAACTAATTCAGAAAAATGCATAGTCACTTTATTAACATTACCATTCGAAACATACAATGTTTAACAGCAAGTAGCAACTAACAGAAAAGAAACTACAAATGCAAATGGTAAAAAAAAGTCTGAGGACTGCCGATGCTGAGGACGTCTGCCTGTCTGGATCACTGGCTTCTGGAAATAACCCTTTGAATCTGCGAGCTCAAACAGCTGAGAGGTTGTCACGCACAACCAAAACTCCATCTGGAAAGGAAATACACCCTTGGTCGATCAATTGTTGCACTTTTTCCTGAAAAGCCTTGCAATCTTCAGTTGAATGCCCCGGAGATCCACCATGGTAACCGCACTGAACATGAGGATTGTACCCTGGAGGGTAAGGCTCTGGCACAGGCTTGAGAGCTTTCGGTTCCACCAAGGACTTCCGAATCAACTATGAAAGAATCTGGCTATACGGCACAGGCACTGGATGGAAAGGAGCATTCCTTCGTTCCAAGTGGTTGCGAGGCCTCTTTTGATCCTGGTGCTGGTATTCTTTTCGCCCAAGAGGTCGTCGTTTCTGAATGGCAACGGTCTCTTGTTTAGGCGCTTGCGTCCTTGAACTTGATCCAGGTAGAAACTGCGAGCGAGGCGATGCAGTCACCAAAGGTCGCGGGACATACTCGAGATCTTTCTCAGCTTCAGGCAAAGGAGTGGAATCATCCATCTCTTCTGCAGGGTACGGGATGAACTTTCCCGATGCTCTCATGCCGCCCGACACAAGCCTAATTGTCCTTGAGTCAATAAGGTCTTGAATCTTATTCTTGAGAGCCCTACATGTTTCAACATGGTGCCCCGGTGCTCTTGAGTGGAAATCACAACGTGTGTTGAGATCAACGTCTGGTGACACGTCGCCTGGTGGATCCGAGGTCCGAAGCTTGAGAACACGGTTCTGAACCAACAGTGGCAACAGCTGGGCATAACTCACAGGTATGGGGTCCACAGCTCTATCCAATAGCTTCTTCTTTTGATTATGACCTTCAGGGTTATTCTGAGATGCCTGGCGCGGCTGCTGACGAGACAGGTCTCGAGTTTCATGCTGTGTAGAGGATCCACGAGGTCCATTTGGCTTCAGCACAGGCGGCACTGACGGCAATGGGGGAAGCACTTTGGGCTCCACCTTGGGCGCTTGACCACTCTCCTTTGTTAGCATACTCCTCACCACTCCCATGAGAAAGCTCAACTGATTCTGCAGCTGCTGATTCTCTTCTCTGAGTACTTGCTGGTCCAGGCGCACTGCCTGTATGTCATTCCTGACCTGCTCCAACTGGCTTTGGATTTTCCCCAATTCAGCTTGTACCTGCTCCATTAGTCTGAGCTGCTCGATTCTGGGTCAAACCTGTAAACACAAGGGTTAGAAGACATGTCCCGGCTTCTACCATGCAAGATGAATTATGCTAATGCCATGGGTGTCTGTACGTTTAGGAGATCACCCCTAATTCTGATGTCAACGTGCCAACATGGTGTCAATGCAGTGATAAGACTGGATCCACTCATGGAAGAAAATATCTCATATTGCTCGGGACACCAGAATCAGGGTACGAAACGTGCCTGCAGCACAGACACATGCTAATGGAATGCAAACATGAATATGCGGACTAATGCAACATGCAGTCATGCAATAATATATCCAGACAGCTGCTGTTGTGGAGATTCGGTATCAACAATCACTGATGAGAAGAAAACCCCGGTGTAAGACCACTAATCGGATCTGCTAAGAACGACCCTCTAATAAGACCAAGATTCTGCTCTGCCGAGAGCAAATGCCTGATAACAAGGACCCCGGGTGCATGATCAAGAGACATCTGCTGATGAAGTCTTCAGATCCCAAATCAAAAATCTGCCCTATCAAGAACAAACACACAGCTGCTGACGAGATCTTCAGACCCCGCTCAAAATTTGCCCTATCAAGAACAAATAACATCTGCTGATGAGATCTTCAGACCCCACTCAAAATCTTCCCTATCAAGAACAAATAACATCTGCTGATGAGATCTTCAGACCCCACTCAAAATCTGCCCTATCAAGAACAAATAACATCTGCTGATGAGATCTTCAGACCTCACTCAAAATCTGCTCTATCAAGAACAAACCACATCTGCTGATGAGATCTTCAGACCTCACTCAAAATCTGCCCTATCAAGAACAAACCACTGACGACAATACTCTGATCAAAACCTGTCCCATCAAGAACAGACAAATCAGCAACTGAGAACTCTGGTACCAACATAACTGATTCACTGTCAAGAAAACCAGGTAGTCTGAAGGTCAAAGTTTCCTGCAATAAACCCAGCCCGCTCACAGGTATGGACCTAAACTGACTCAAGGTACGGCATCCTATGCGGTCGTCGGCGTCACAGACTTTCAGGGTTGATGATACGATTCCCAGAAGGAGTGGCATCATCAAGTCCTGAAGAGGCCTCACTTAGCCAACTTCCAAATGATCGGTCCCCAGAGTCGACAATCCAACTAACCAGCAACCCGAGCCACCCAAAGGGCAGGACAGGAGGCCAACCAGAAGAACCTCGTCTGAGTGTAGATTTCGCGGGACACTAGGACATGCAAAGCACGTGCGCGCCCACTAATCTCTACTCTAAGTCTAGGTGCACTCAAGCCCAGGTCCTGCTTATCTCTCAATCAGAACTCCCATCCCGCAACAGCACAAATAATCATATTATACTGAAAACAAAATGCGGGAAATAAAGTGCGAGAAGTAAAAAATGCGATAAATAAACGCAACCCAACAAGCAAACACACAAGCGGTAGGATTGACTCTCTTAAGGGACGTTGGATCCCAAATGCATAGGGAAGATGATGGATTCTCCCCAGCAGAGTCGCCAGCTGTCGCTTGCGCGAAAATAAGGTGCCGGCATGACAGAAGAGTCGCCACCTTTCGTTATTTATCCCTCAGAGCGGGAAAGGAAACGATCGGAAAAACCTGACGAATAAGGGTAAGACAAGGTCGTCGCAACCATTGTCTGGGTTCGGGAGTCGGTTACGCAAGGGGAAGGTATTAGCACCCCTCACGTCCATCGTACTCGATGGGATCCACGCTTGTTTGTTTACTTGGACGGGTTGGTTATAATCTATCTACCTATCAAGGCTGGCTGAAAAAGAAAAGAAAAATGACTCGGCAAAGCGTCGCACTTTATGCCTACGTATTCTCATCAGAGAATGAGAAATCAGAGTCAACGTAGTTCGGCCTACTACGGGTGAAGGTGGGGAAGGTTGCTCGCTAGGATATCGTATCCTATGCCTACGTACTTCCACACAACATGGAAGATCAGAGAAAACGTAGTTCGGGAAACTACGGCTTATCTCCTAAAAGAAGTGTTTTTTATTATGTTTGCGATTTCAACCGCACTAGAGACTATGACCTGAGAGGGAATGCATCCTTTCTCAGATAGCTTAAGGCTCGTAACGTACGAAAGAAATCATTCATGATTACTGTATTTTAAACTGCTTCGAGATGAGAAGAGAACAGGCCCAACTAGGAGGGAGACTATCAAGCCCTACTGTTGTCATGCCATGGATTCATCCTATGATTGAGGTTTAAACAGGGAAATCCTAGATGTTGTCATGCATAGGTTTCAACCTAAAGTTCTATCACATCCTCCCTTGAACAAGGAAGAATGGAAGTCCTACGGGAAAGGAAACGAAAGGAAGAAACGGAAATACAAGTAATAACCGCATACAAGTGAACATGAATATAACAATGGTAAATGCAACGCAAAGGAGGGAGGAAGGTTCATCTCAACCTCAAGCCCATTCATGGATGGAATAAGAAAATATCAAGTGATCATATGCAAAGAATCGAGTGAAAACTCTGAATGAAACGCGTAATCCACTATTTGGAATCGCAACGCTATCATGCAAGCAAGTCGATAATCGGGCAAGCTACACATACAAATAACAGCCACCTAAGGGTATTCCAATACCTCTAACCTATCTACAATACGAAATATAAGCCACGGCGTTCATCACGCAAACACAAAGCGGCCGTTGGAGCCTTAACAAAAATAAAGTCCGTTCGGAAGTCCAAATTACAAGTTCGAATACAAAACATAAGAAAAATAGCAAAAGGTGCTAAAAAATTCAAATAAAAATCTCCAATGCCCTACATCAAGCCACAAACCAGGGGTGAGAGATACCACAAAAATATCCAAAGATAAATGGTCAAACAAGATGAAAACATTGCAAGATATCTCATGTATACCAAAGGAAAGATTAAAGTGGAGCATGTTAAAGAAAGCATCCAAAACCAATTAAAATGGTACAATAAAATTCCCACAAAAATATATCACAATACCTCAACGTGTGTATGAGATCCCTGCAAAAGGATTGACATTTAAATTGTGTTTTGATAGGTCAAAGAAATTCAACAAAATGATAGCACCAGCATTGGCCTTTTTATGACGACCCAAATGTAAAAAATCCAAATAAAATGTCAAAAAATGGTAAAATTATAATTCCAGTTTTATTAAATCCTAGACATCTTAAAGATTCAGCACAATAAAATGGGGATCAAAAAGACTAATTTTCCTATTTTTTATGATTATTTGAAGTCAGCATATAAAACAGAAAAATAAAAGAACATATGGAATAGCATGAACACATGAGAAAACAAGAGAAATAGTGAGAATAAATAAAAGTGCAGCTGCCAAGGATCGAACAGGGGTGTGGGGGGGTCAAAAATGTTGAGTTGGCGTGCCACCTCAATTAATGAGGGATGAGGTGGCCGCGCATGTGGATTATTCCTGGCCGTGTGATGAGGAGACAAAGTCAACATTTCAACACCAATGGACGGCCACGATTATATCTTCTTCCTTTTGAATTTTTGAAGAGGAAAATGCAGCCACAAGAACACGTGAAACCTTGCTTGCATATCCATGTCCATCAATCCCTAACCCTTTCAATTCTCAACGAAAATCAATGATTCTTAGATGAAACTTGTGGGATTTTTCGAGAGGAATCCAAATATACCATTATTTTCCCTTGAAATAGCCTCTAACTCAAAAACCGTATATGAATCTCAAACTTTCAAGAACCAAAAATGTCATGAAAGTGCCTTTTTTTTTGTACTGGAATCCATGTGGGGGATGAGAGGAATGTAATGCTACAAAAATGGCACAAGAAAGATTAGCAATTATTGAGATATATTGATTTGTTAGTACCTCTAAAAAATGATTCTTAAAGCTTCAAAGAACCACCAAAGCTTCAAGAAAATTATGTGGAAAGGTTCAAGGATTCATGGTAGAGGTATTGGAATGGAAGAAAAGTCTTGGAATGGAGGAAAAACGAAAATTGGATTTTGAGGTGGAGCTTACTTTTTTGTGTTACTACAACAATGGTGTTGCACTCAAAACTTCTCAAAAATTGATGGAAAAATTCTATGGAGTATATTGAATTAATTGGTAATGAGAAAGGATCAAAAAGTGGAGAGAAAAAAGGATTGAAAAAATGGAAATTCAAAGTATGTGAAAGTGTGGGAAAAAATGGAAAAAAATTCTATATGATTTGAAAATGGATTCAACATCAACCATCACCAACCTTGACCACATTGTGATCTAACCAATATATAGAAACCAATGGAAGAGTCTAGACTCATCTAGAAACTTTGAGAATCATTTAGAAAGTCATGGAAAGTCATGGAATTTCTCTTGAAGTGATACATTGGATATCCCTTATCTCATGCCTTAAGCCTTTCAATCTTGTGTCAAAAACTCCTTACATGAGATATTGGGATTGAATGAGTGAAAAAACAAGCTAAACCTTGCCTTATGCCAAGTTTCTCAAAGGTTCCTTAATATGCAAGCATGAATTTTACAAAGTAACATCCATTTTAAGACCTCAAATCAAAATTCTACTTGAACCATTGTTTTTAAAATGATGTTTGGATTCAAAATGACATATTGGATGACCTATTTTGGATTTGTGGATCTCCCAAACCAAAATTCCATTTCAACTTTTTCAACTTATAAGCCATTTACAAGCCATTTGCACCACTTTTAAAAATTCATGCTCTAAGCTTTTCCAAACTTTCACACCCTCTTTTCTAGGCTTAAAATCCCATTTTGAACAACTTTTATGTTTTGAGTTTTTTCATTTGAGGCTTGGAAATAGGAGATATGGCCTTTGCTTAAAATGACCTATAACTTCCAAATGACCAAAATACCCCTGTCTTGCTCAATCCATAAGTTGAGTTCTACAAATCCTATCAAGGACTTCTAGTACTCTATAGAAATATAAGAAGATTCTCTTCAACATTCATGTTGACCAAGAAATCATAGGAATCATCCTACTAGGGCAAAAGTTGTCTGCAAGTTGGGTGACTTTCAAGGACCCAGATTCACACACCTTAGCTGACCTGTAATTTGTCAAAACCATAACTTGAGCTCTGCAACTCCTATCAAGGACTTCCACCACTAAAATTAAAGCTAAGAACAAGCTCTACAACATTCATGTTGTGGGGAAGATGAGATATCAATTACATCTTGAGCTAAAACTGCCTGGACGATAGGGATCAAATTAGGGTTTTTTCACTGACAATCCTCAGAAACCCTAACTCAAAACTTCTCAAACTCCTCAATCATGATGAGTTGGCCTAGGAATCATCTTTATAACATCTCCATACATCATTCCATGATCTCATGGCCCTTGGATTAAGTCTCAACCTTCTCCAAATCTTCAGTTATCCTAGGGTTGACCCAGTCAAAACCCTAATTCTACCATTCATGGTTGAATCTTCTGAATTCTTGCATAATGACCTCTCTAGGCTCCATGATGGCTTTCAAGACATCTCATAGGCTTTCTCAAATCTCCAAGTTCATTCTCAAAGTCTACACAACTCTGGTTTCAACCAATTCTCCTGAGGATCTCCTGAACTTTCTGGTGAAGGTATCAACTTTCAAACACTTAATGAGTAAATAATTGTTGGTCAAATTTTGGGGTGCAACACTTCCCTAAGCTTAACCAACCCCTGAACCCTAGATCTCTCCCCGCATTGTGTTCACAGTGCAAAATAGGTTTTTCGTTTCTTTAACATTTCCTTCGGATAAATCAAAGACCGGTTGTGAATCTAATATGTGGTTCAAATTAATTAATAATTTGATATCCTATTATCACCGCAACTGAAAATGGAAACTTCAAAGGGGAAAAGTATCCTTTGAGGGTTACCCCTATCTTGTTTATTTATGCTAAAGGTAAGAGAAGGACCTAAAGGGTTAGTCCTAAGTATACTCGCCAAGACTCGCATTTTGTGCCTACGTATCCGAGGTAGGGGATGGAATCAGAGTAATCGTAGTTCCCCTAAAGAGGGAGAAAAGGAACTTCTTGACTACGGTCAAGGTTCTAGGGGGAGGTAAACGTTCATATGGAAGCGCTTACGTGGAGTGCGGCGACTCCGATTCTACATTGAAAGGTTGAGTTAAAAAGGGTGAAAGTAAGTATTCCACGGTGAGAACTTACACGGAGTGCGGCGACTCCTAATCCTAAGGCTAGGATAAAGGGGTGGATGTCCACGGCGAGACGCCTAAGAGTGAGTACGGTGACTTGGATCCTAAGGCTAGGAAAAAGGTGAAGGTGTGTCCACGGTGGGATGCCTAAGCACGAGTACGACGACTCGGATCCTAAGGCTAGGATGGGGTGAGGGTAAAGGCATTGACACGGCGGTCAAATGGAAAACCTTTCCTTCAGAAATGATAAACAGTTGGTAAACAAGTAAATATGAAGCAGAGATAATAATTGATAAGAATGTGGTGTAAAGAAAATGTAAATGTTGTACAATAAGCATAATTAGAGGTTGAGTTAAATTTGAATGAATAATGAGGAAAATGATTAGATGGATTGGAAACTTACTTTAATAAGAGAAAAAGAAATGTTTTTAGTTTTTGAGAATATTATTTAACTAAAATATTAAAACCTAAAATTTCTAAGTTAAAAAAGTTAAATTAATTAATTTAATTATAAATTAGAAACAAGTTTTTGGATTTTTAAATATATATTCTTATGGTTTTTACTTATTATGAAAAAAGTGAAATTATATTTTAAACCAAATCTAAACAGTTTTTTTCGTTTTTTTAATTTTTAAACATTTTCAAATTTTATTTTAACTAGTTAGTTAGTATGTTAGTATTTTATTATTTATATAATATATTACAAAAAAAAACCCTAGCCCCCTTTGCACCCAAACGGCGCCTTCTCTTCACTTCTCTCTGCCTCTTTCATTTCGCGACGATCTCTCTGTCTCTTTCTCTTCTGCATGCGTGATTGTCTCTCTTCTTATCTTCTTCTGTCCGTGATGACTCTCTTCTTCTCTATGACTGTTCTTCTTCTTCTTCTTTACCTGAAAAGAAACAACCAAGAAAACCAACAAAAGTTATTGAGATGCTTACGGTGGTTTTTTGTTGTTATTCGGCGATGATGAACTTGTTCTGAGTCGGTTTGTTAATGGTGATTCACAATGGATTTGTGTTTTCGTTGATGGATTGTTTGGTTTCACGATTTATTGCTTCTAGGTTTTGAAAGTTTATGAACTGGGTTTGCGATTTTTCGTGGTTTGAACGTTGTTGAACACTATTTTGTGTTTTTGTTGATGTTTTTGGGCGATGAGGAAAATTTTCTGAGCCCTTTGTTTGTGATTTTTCAGATCCTCTGATGTTCTTTCCACTTCTTCTTTTATAACCCATTTCCCAAAACGATTTGAAGAAAGTCTTTTAATGACCTTTCCTTTTTCGTGGATCTTGTTGGATATATGTTTTGGAAAGTTTTTGATTTGGAAATCTCCATTTTCGGACTTTGCTGTCATTTTCGTGTTAATGATGATGGTTGATTTCCGTTTTCGATTTGCTTATTGATGAAGCTTCTATTTTCGGATTGGGCTTCTGATGGCTGTTTTATCTCCATTTTCGGATTGTGATATTGATGATATTTCTTCTTTCAGTTTGATTTGTTATTGATGTTATTTCTACTTTCCATTCTCGTTTTTGGATCTTCCATTTTCGATTTGGGCTTGTGGAGGAATTGTTTTTGAAAGTCTTTGAAGAAATTTGTTTCTTTTACTTCTTTGATTTTCTTCTGGATATTTCTTTAATTTCAGATATTGCCTGGTCTGGATGTGTCGTGAAAGAATTTAACAAAAGTGATGATGATGTTGTCTGAACTTTCATGTTGCACGAAGAATCTGATTCGGATTTCATGAGTTTGGAATAATTCGTTGAAGTTTCTGACTGTAATAATTTAGTTGTCTTAGGTCATCCCTATTAGGCCTGATTTATGTATCCGACCCAGTTGAGTGTGTAATGCAAACCTTATTTTGTTTATAGTGTTTGGTATCGTGCTACAGTAGTTTTAACCCTAGCTTTTACGAATTTCATTGTGTTTTGTAGGATTTTCATGGAAACTAATTCCCAAGGAAAATCTTGCTGCTTACGGGTTCCATCACTTTAAGGTTATTATAATGTCAATTTAATTCGATTTCTGTTCAATTCTTTTCTATGAAATCATTTTCTTAATTTAATTGCAATTGTTTGCTTAATTTGATTTTGTTCATAGGATAAAATTGATTAAATTCAATTGTATGTATGTTCCTAAATTTAATTATGTGTTATCGTTTGCTTAATTCGTTAACTCGTCATATTCTTAACTGTTTGCTTAATTCGATAACAGGAACATAATTCGTATGATTTTGATAAGCGCTTGTCTGATTAATATCATAATCGAATAGGACTGAAGCCGCTTAGGGATTGATGTTATAATAGCCGATGATAAGTCGGAACCCGAATCAGTAGGATTAACCGTTTTGGATTATTTGATAATCACTTTTTATAATCAATTTTTATCTTATTTTGTAAATCAAAACTTAAAACCCCCATAAACCTTTTCTTTAGTTGGTTAATTCAATTCAAGAATCCTTGTGATACGACTCGAGTCATTGTCGTTTTACTACTTTTCAAAAATACTCGTTTTTGATCCGTGCGCGACAGCGGATCACATGTATATTAGTTATTCGTTCTTTTCCCTTCCCTGAGATAAATTAAAGATTGATGGTGAAAAACGATTTGCAATTCAAGTTAATCAAAGTTTGATATCCAATTCTCACCGTGACAGAAATAGTGACTTCACTGGGGAACTCTCACTAAGAGGGTTACACCTAACTTGGTTTATGCGTGTTATTTGTTGTATGTCTATATACTTGTATATTTGTATATATTTGTATCTGCTTGGGTTGCTATGTTGTGTTGTCAGATAAGTCCTAACCCAGACTTGAGTGCACTTAAGATAGGAAGGTGGTACATTCAAGAATACTTATAGGGAATTAATTCCTGACCAAACTAAATTGAGAACCTCAGATAAATTAAAGATCGGTGGTGAAAAATGATTGTGATTCAATTTAATCAATAAATTGATATCCAATTCTCACCGCGACAGAAATAGTGACTTCACTGGGGAACTCTCACTAAGAGGGTTACACCTAACTTGGTTTATGCGTGTTATTTGTTGTATATCTATATACTTGTATATTTGTATGTATTTGTATCTGCTTGGGTTGCTAAGTTGTGTTGTGAGATAAGTCTTAACCCGGACTTGAGTGCACTTAAGATAGGAAGGTGGTACATTCAAGAAGGCTTATAGGGAATTGATTCCTGACCAAACTAAATTGAGAAATCACCACTCGGTTAAGACCCTCCTGGGAGTAGTATTATTGAACGAGTATTCAGGAAAACATTACTACTTTCGACCTAGGAGCCCATGACACTTAGGACCTCTAGTTACCTTTAATCCAACTTGGCATTCTTAGGATGTAGTGCAGTGACTATGAGGGAGTAGTCCAAAAATAGTTGATATATGATACTACACTAAAAAGAGGTTCTCTTGAGAATATTATTAACTGCCGAGTATTTGGGAAATTGATAATATCTAAAAGATGGACTAATGATTCTGGGAACTATGTAGAACCCGTTATACAGGCACAAATAAACCCATAGTACACACCTTTCGGGATGGGTAGACCATGGCTCCATGCTCGTGATCTTCAAACCTATATCTTTGGTTGTTTGCATGTATATGTGAATATGTGTATACCTATGTTTACGCATTCATCCATCCATGCATTTATGCATCATTTTTTAACCTTCTTCAAAAAACATAAGTGATCTTGCAAACGTCATAGGTTTTACCATGGATTTTGGAAGTTGTACTCTATTTTGTAATTCTTCAAATTTTTAATGGGATTTTTAGTTATCAAAATGTTTCATCCACTTTATGGTGTTTGCAAGCATAAATTTGGAATTCCTTGAAATGCATTTTCATTTTGCACAACACACACCATGTATTGCATCATTTGCATACAGTTTTTCATAAACAAAACTCATTGGGCCTTCTGTCCTTGTGTCATTTTGCTGATTTCCTGGAATTTGTACCGAGATTTAAGTAGTTACTGAAGGATAATGGAGAGGATAGAGAATGTGGATCCTATGTCAGGCTTCAGAGTGATGACTAATCCGAGGTTTGTTTTTCCTTCTGACAATAATGTTCCACAAGTGGATGTTCCTACTCATTCTCAGCCTGTGCAAGATAACCTGGTTGTTCAAGTTGATAAGAGAGATTGCCGATTTCCAAGGTATATGTCAAACCCTTAGAATGTCCACCCTGTGATAAAGGTGAATTATTCTAGATTTGCAGAAATCGATGGAGGAGTTCGTGATCTCGAGGAACAATTGAAGATGATGAAAGAACTCAATGTATTAGGTCTTAAGGATCATGACTTGTGTCTAGCTTCGACCGTGGTTATTCCCTCGAAGTTTAAAATACATGTCTTTGAAGTATACAAGGGTGTTAGTTGTCAGAGATACCATTTGACAATGTTCTGTCAAAAGATGACCGCTTATATCGACAACGACAAGTTGATGATTCACTGCTTTCAAGAAAGTTTATGTGGCGCATTCTTGATGTGGTATATGAAGCTAGAAAGGAACCATATTCAGTCTTGGGAAGACCTAGCTGACGCTTTTGTGAAGTAATACAATTACAATATGGACATGGCTCTAAACATCGATCAGTTGATGAGTACGAGTCAGAAGAACAATGAATCCTTCAGGGAGTATGCACAGCGGTGGAAAAAGTTGGCAGCCCAAGTTCATTGACCACTCTAAGAGAAAGAGTTAGCCACGATGTTTCTAAGAACACTATCAGACTCTTATCATGTCAGGATGGTAGGCTTTGTGCCATTAGAATTCTCTAAAAGTGTAGAAGTCATAGTAACCATTGGAGATGCATTCAAAAGTGGAATAATCCAATATGACTCGAATAGCCAAGCTAGTGAAGAGAAATTTGTTAGTGATTCCCAAGAGGAAATAAATCTTGGATTTGGTGCAATTTAGATTCTCCTCAGATCCTGCAAGCTCCAATTCTGGTGCCTTATCACCAATATCGGTAGGCAGCGCCTGTTCAGTGTCAGCAACCACTACTTCGTGAACTTTCACTCCACCAGCAAAGGCTGGTTCCTCAGGATTAACATCAAAATCGACAAGCTCATAATTTGAATTATCATAACCAGTGCTAGAATTAGCATAGACCTCTGAATAGTCCAGAAGGAGAGACTCGCCAGTTTGATCCAATCCCGCTGACTTACAGTCAATTGTAATCCTATTTTTTCTGAAACCTGGTGATTGTAATACCCTAATTTTTATCCCTAAGATCCCACTTTTCATTTGCACCATTACATACACAAACAAGATCATACTTTTTGGTTCTTGCACTATTGTGTGTTTCTTACTTGCTTTTTGTTGTTTATGTTTACTGACCTCTAATCAAAATACCAAAAATATTTTGCAATTTGCTTGTTTCTTCTTCTTCTCTGTGTGTTTAGGGTTTTGCAAGGAGATTGATGGCAAGGACATTCGTTCAAGTCTAAATCAAATGGAAGTTTGACCTCATCTTGGACAAACTATCAAGAGTTTGCTTCAATTATAAGTTACCCGTGGTGGTGGGCTATTTTCTCAGGCAATGTGTTTGTTCAAGGTCAAATTGTCTTGTGTTGAAATCCATTGGTTTATCAAGTAGTGTTCTATGAGAAGATTGGTCCAGACTATTACGGTCAAGGTTCATCAGTCCAGGTTGTGTTCATCTGTGGATTTATTTTCCCAGATATTAACTCAGACATATTGGAAGTGATTTAGTTTTAATCAAATATTTAGAGTTTTGTCTGTACAAGTCAAGTTTGGTGGATGTTCAATCAAGATGTTTATTTTAGGATGCAAGTCCAAAGTTTTCGTTCAAGTGTGCCATTTCCAAGTGATTCTAAAGCATGATTGAAGGTATCATGGCATCAATTTCTTAAGAATTTGTTTTATTCAAGAAATTGATTCAAGTTAAGTTTGGAAGAGACATGCATATGGCTTACTTGGAATACAAGTTACTTGAAAATTTAAGACATTCATCATCATCTAATATTTTCCAAGTTCAATGTTGTCAAAAGTTCAACAAGACAAGACATTTGTCAAAGTTCAAAGTCCAAATACAAATGTCCAAATAAAGGCAGAGACAGGAATCCACGTCAGAGATAATGTTCTGCATACTGATAATCAGATGAGGAGAGCAAGGTGTTGGTTCCCTTGTATAGATGATAATTTACAACAATGCTGCTACGACTTGGAATTCACTGCAGCACACAATCTTGTGGCTGTCAGTACTGGAAGCTTATCATATCAGGTCTTAACCAAGAACAATTCTCCTCGGAAAAACATATGTCTATAAATTAGATGTTCCAGTTGCTGCAAGGTGGATATCGTTGGTTGTTGCTCCATTTGAAGTTCTTCCCGATCACCAATTTGGCCTCATATCACATCTGTGTTTGGCACTGAATCTGGCAAAAATGCGTCATAGAGTGGATTTCTTCCATAACACCTTCAGCTGCTATAAGGATTATCTTTTTGTAGACTTCCCATTTGAGTCATACAAGCAAGTTTTTGTAGAGCCTGAGATGATAGTTTCATCGTTGAGTTTAGGAGCTTCTATGAGTGTATTTAGCTCTCAAAATTTTGTATGATAAGAAGGTTATTGACCAGACTATTGATACAAGGGTAAAACTTGCTTATGCTTGATGGCAATGGTATTTGCTGCATTGATGAATTTGACAAGATGAACATAAGAGATCAGGTTGAAATCCAAGAGGCCAATTTGAGACAGCTTGATGATAAAGATCTAACAGTTGTTCAAGAAACTTTAAATGTTGATGGCTTACAAAATGTACTAGGTGCTTTTAAGCTTATCGAGACATTGCAAACTGTGCTAAGAAGATGTGTTGGCAAGCTGCTATCTGGATCAATCGATAATGTAAGTCTAACTGGAGAAGTCGTTGTCATTTGTTTAAAGAAAGCCATATCATCTTTCCATGATCATTCTGATTACTTGAAAAACATTGTTGCCATGATTTTTTTCATTACTCCTTGCTATGCCAAAGACACAGGACTTGAATTTAAAAGCTCTTGTACTAGTCAAAAAATTTACCTGACCACTTTATCAGAATGTTATTGTGTCTAGCTCTGAAGAAACGACTCAGATACTTGGAAGTTTATCTTCTATTAACTTGAAGGTTATCAATCACTTGGCTAGCAATTTCATGGTCCACCCTGAAGATAATATTGCCTGGTTTGTTGAAAGCTGCGATGATTCAGAATTGTCAAAGACACTCTTCTTTTTTGTCCTGTTGCAGTCTCTTCTGCTGATAAAACCAAAAATTGATGGCTTTTCTGCACTGTTTAAAAGTGTGTTTCCTATTCTGAAGGTTGAGTTAGAATCTTTAGTGAATGATGATGTATAGCAGTGGTAACCCCAAAAACATTGCAAACCCCATTAAAGATGCTAGCTTTCAAGTCGATATCAAGACAGTGAGTGAACGGTTGAATTTGTACCAAACTACTCTGTGTGAAAGAATCTAGTGGAAAGTCAATACTGATCCCAATGGCTATTTAAATGCATATAATAAGAATGATATAAAGTTGATATGATGTCAAGCTGATGCATTACATGCGCGGTCGAGAAAAATGTGTGGTTCAGAAAGAGAGTATTGCTACTGTCACCAATCTTCCAGTTTGCCTCTTAGCAATTCATTTAAGCAAGTAAATAGGCTTGATAATATTGATCAGCATGCTCACGCCAGATTAAGCCATACTTCAGTTGCAAGTGTCAATGTGTTTTCTTAATTATTGCCTCCTGCTGTTGAAACTGCTTACCTAAAGAAAACTGAAATTATGTCTGTGTTTGATGATTTCACACAGAACGATCAAGATTTCGTTTGGCTTCTTACTGTTGAGGTTTATGCAGCTCTTAAAAATTGTTAGAGTCTCAAGATTGTGTGGCACATTTTTCCTCCTGTTATAGTCAACTTTTCTCAGGACAAGTCATGGCACGTTCGTTACATGGTTGCCAATTAACTTTATGAGCTCTGTGAAGTTGTTGGTCCTGATTCCACCGAGACGGAGTTGGTTCCTGCATATGTTCGGCTGTTGCGTGATAATGAGGCGGAAGTACGTATTGTTGTTGCTAAGAAAGTGACTAAGTTCTCCCGCATATTAAGTCCTGAACTAGCCATTCAACATATTCTACCACGTGTAAAGGAGTTATCGACAGATTCATCTCAACATGTTCGCTCTGCATTGGTTTCGGTTATAATAGGAGTGGCACCGTTCTTAGGGAAGGATGCAACAATTGAGCAGTTTCTCCCTATTTTCCTCTCTCTTTTGAAAGACGAGTTTCCTGATGCCATGCTAAATTTTATCAGCAAACTTGATCAAGTGAACCAGGTTATTGGTATTGGTCTCTTATCTCAGTCACTTTTACCAGCTATCATTGAGCTTGCTGAGGATCGGCACTGGAGAGTTAGACTTGCAATCATAGAATATATACCACCATTAGCAAGTCAGTTGGGTGTTGGTCTTTTTTTTTTTGATGATAAGCTTGGAGCTCTTTGCATGCAATGGCTAAAGGACAAGGTATACTCAATCCGTGATGCAGCTGCCAATAATGTCAAACGCTTAGCAGAGGAATTTGGACCAGATTGGGCAATGCAGCATATTATTCCCTAAGTTTTGGACATGATTAATGATCCACATTACCTATATCGGATGATAATTCTACACACAATTTCTCTGTTAGCCCCCGTTCTGGGCACAAAAATCACTTTCCACAAACCTGCTTCCTCTAGTCATTAATGCATCAAGAGATATGGTACCCAATATCAAATTCAATATTGCAGTCTCATTCCAATTGTTGATGAATCTTGAGAGCACAGACCTACGTCATCAAGTTCTAATAAAATACAGACACAAATATGTTTCTCCAATTTTCTTGCATCCCAGCCGTGTTACAAAGCCAGAGGAGTCAGAAGCAAAAAAGTGATACGTACCACTCCACATCACAATACATTAGCTGCAAAAGGAATAACATCACGTGAGTAAAACGGTCTCAAATAAACGAGCTAAACGACAACAAAAATATTCACCAGAATTTCAACAAAGACACACGAGTAACGTATTGAACCAAAACGCAGCAAATTCTCGCAAACGGCAATCATTTCTTACTCACTCTCATCTATAAATACAACCCACCTCTCATTTGTTTTCTTCAAGCTTGAAAAGCCAGAAAATCTCTGTAGAAAACTCACCAATACTCATCTTCAAGCTTTAACCGAGCTACCTCCATCAATTCCAAATTCACCGTTCTTCACTCTTCTTGTTCATATATCCTCCAATTCAAACAAGTCTTGAAAATTCTTCAAAAAGAAATTGCAACAACAACTCCATCAATTCACAACAGCTTCAAACGATAACAACCACATCTCGTAATTTTTTTGCAACGCATTTCAACATCACACAACACCAGATTCAAAGAAGAAGAAGAAGAAGAAGAAGAAGAAGAGAGTTTATGTTTCATCCTTTACCTGAATTTGAAGGTAGTTTGAGCTTCACCGTCATTTTCGATCCGTTACTTTTTGTTGTGTTTCTTTGAACGGTTGGTACTGTTGTGAAGAGCTCTTAATTTCGATCTATTCCGTGTGATTTTTGTATCCCGCCGCTCCAATTTATGGAAAGATCCGAAGCGATATCCATGGCGTGAACAGTGTCGCGTGAGAGCTTGAAGAAGATGATGATTCTGATTGTTTTTCTTTCTCTTTTTCCTCTTCAATTGTTTTTATTTCATTTTTTTATTATTTAAGAGCTTGGGCCGTGTGGGCCTTTCCATTTTTTTTTTCTTTTTTTACTAGTTTATATTTTAAATAGTCCTCTTGAAGAAAACTCTTGAAAAATTATTTGAAAAAATATATTAATTTGGATTAATTGTTGGTTGTTTTGGATCTTGAATTTTGAGTGTCGGTTTTATCTACCAAGAGAGGTGACAGATATTGATGATAATTTAATCGATTTAAGATTCGAATTGTGGTTTCTTTTCATTTTAGTTCTCTTTCTTCTTCTTTTTCTTTTGATCGATGAAATCTATGGATCATAGATTGTTGATTATCAAGGTTGTTTAATCTTCATTATTTCAAATCTATGGATGAATAATCATTGAGATAATTCTCCATACTTTGGAATAGTGATATATTACTTTTGATTAATTGATAAAAGTCTTGATTATGATGAGATCACTACCTCTTTTCTTTTTGTGTGGCATGTTTTAGGAGAGTGATTTACATATCACTTCTCTAACATGTGTTAACACTAACATTTTATTGACCGGCCTCAGATAGTCGTGGTTTCTACATAAACCCGATTACGATTGCTTAACATAGCGCTAAAGTGTCTCGTAATCGGAAAATGATCATTCGTGGCTCAAACTTATGTTTTAAAGTCCACGTATGGTTGGTTGCTTGTCTTAAGTCCACTACCTATGAAACTCATTGTTAGGAGGCTTTGATTCTATCAATCCTCTAATGAGTTTTCGTTAACCTTGGTCTAAGTGCAAGAATTAACCATCATTGATCATATGTTCTAACCACTAATGACTAATTCACTAACAATAACCTTGTATAATTTTGTTTATATTTCTTTCTTACCTCTTTACTTTTATGCTTCCATATTATCATTTCATATCATATCTTTGTTTATGTTTATGTCATTTCTCTTTTGTCCACTTAGACCATATCTTGTTCAAAACACTAATAAAGGATTTGAAAAATCTAAAAATCTTGGTGCTATTAACTTGGTGGTTATGCTTTTGGACCATTCTTAGACTCTTGGACTTAGAATTAGTACTCTCTTCCCTATGCTTGGAGTGTTGTGGATCTTGGCCTTTATTTGGTTCGCTCATTAGCTTATGCTTTAAATCAGATGGAATTATTTTTTCTTGCTATGGAGTGCGCTTCAAGTTGGTTAGATCCTTCTCATCTCTCGCTTTTATTTTGTTTTCTAGGATAGTCACTTCATCTCCTCCCCTTCAATTTTCAAAACCTTCTCCCTTTTTCAAAAACTTTCTTGTTTTTAAACTTTAAAACCGCTTTCGCAATAAAACCTTGACTTTCATCAAGTGATTTTCAAACTTTGTTCTTCTTAATAAAAGTTAATCAATGTTAATCATGCTTTGACCAATTTCCAAAAGACCTAAAAATACAAACAAAACTCATCAACTCTTTTTGTGCCTTTATGCACTTTTCACTTTAAAACTTTTCATAAAGTTTAGACATGAGTCATTTCCATAGTTGAGATATAATTCTCCTATTCCCCATAGTATTAAAACTTTAACATTTTCCACTTTGATGTTGAGTGATAGACTTGTTGATAATCCAAGCAAATCCTCCATCTTTAGGTGACGTAAATGTTGTCTTATACTTGTGGGCGACTAGTCGTAGTTTTCTTCTTAAAATGACGACTTGTCTTTACATTAAAAATTAATCAAAACCAACAAATTTTTGTTATTTGTACCATGAACTACGAGGTTTTGATCCTATATTGCACTTTGTGGGTACGTAGGCATGAGGCGATAAGTCTCTCCAAACACAAAAATCTAAAAAAAATAATTCTCTTCTCATCTCCCCAATTTCTTTTCAAATAAACCATTTTCAAACCAAAAAGCATAAATATTTCAAAGGGCTCCTATAGAGTACTATAGACGTTTTGGGTGCTAACACCTTCCCATTGCGTAACCAACCCCCTTACCCCGATCTCTGTTTATTTGTTCTTGTTTTAGAACTCTTTAGTTTTGTTCGCTCTTTTTCCTTTCCTTTTTGGATAAAATAAAAGTGTGGTGGCGACTCTTGCATTTTGAGTTAAGTTAATCAATAGCTTGCACTCACAATTTTTACCGCTACAGTGATGACACCCAGAAAGACCAGAGCCATGAAATCTTACCCTCCTTGGTACAATCAAGATACCAGTTGTGAGTTTCATGATGGAGCAGTGGGGCATTCGATTGAAGAGTGCAAGGTTTTCCAAGAAAAGGTTTAAGAGATTATCGATGATGAGGTGCTGACCTTCAAGGGAGGAAGCCTATTTGTGAACGGAACATCTTTATGCTGATTAATATGAAGACTCAAAAGAGTCCTTTCAAAGTTGGTGAAATTAGGAGGAGAGCTCCTTCCCAGGATCATCACGATGTTTGTTTGTTTGTTTGCTTGCTTTTGTTGTTGTTATCCCTTTAATTGTAAAAGCATGATTTGTATGTAAGAACTTGTTCGTTTTGAATGATTAATGTAATGAATATGTTTGTCTTGAAGAAATCCATTCATATTTACTCTTAAAATGTTTTTTTTTCTTTATAACACCAATGTTACCCGATCTCTTGCTTAGGCAGAGAATTGGAGGGAGGATGACGAAATCAAAAATGCAAGATTTCTTGTCGTATACTTTAGAGTAAAACCCTGCTGATGATGTAAGACATTGTTTCAAATCCACAAACACTGGAGATATAAGGGAGATAGACCCTTTTTAATCCTTTTTATCCTTGAAGTATGAGTTTTCTTTTTCCTTTCATACAAAAAATCCTCAATTTTAACCTGGGGCAGGGTAGTTTTCAGTTAAGCTGATTGAGCGTCCAAACTTTCAAAAAAAAAGGAGTGAATATCCGAGGGCACCACAACTATCCCTCACACATTAGGAGGCTAAAGAGTTAAATCCACAATGATTATCCCTCAACTAGCCAAAGAGTGGGGCAACCATAATCCTTTCAACAAGTCAAAATGACTTAGAGTTACCACGATTTGTTCATAAATAAATAAAAACCCTGCTAAGTCAAAACCTATTAAGGAGATTTAGGAAAACTTGGGGCATCCCGCTGGATTTAAAAGATTTCGTCCAGGAAAAATTTAGGGAATGGAAAAATGCAAAAAAAAAAAAAACAAAGGATTACATAGGAAAACCTCAGTAAAGAACAAAGTTGTGTGATTGAATGCCAAAAGCAAATAGGTGAGTGATTGCCATGTCCAAAGTCTCAGTGGTTTCTCAACCATACCAAAATCCTCTTGAGAGATGAGTGCTCGTATCAGGTTAACTGAATGTAGGGCTGAAGAACATAACGAAGAATAGATGGGTACAAATAAACTTTGAGCATTTATCCTTTGTTTCTTAAATCATGAACCAAGCACGATACAACCCTCAAAAGACCTAATTGAAGCATGGTTTATTTTGAAAGCATACTCGATGAGATAACGTTTCTTGACTCCTATGAGTTGTGCTCAAAATTTATGTTGGCTTTGTAAAATTAATTCATATCCTAACTAGTGATTCAGTCACAGGTTATTGTGATATCTTTTCAATAAAAACTTCAAGACTAACATGTGTGTTGCATTAGCAGTTTCAGAATTAACATTTTTCCGCTTGCTAACATTGCTTGACATCATAGAAGCTTGCATACAAACAGCAATGACGAGCTTAATCTTTCGAGACTTGAAACTCTAATGAAAATGGTGAACCATTACAAAAATATGATCATATCTAGGGGCATGTTTCCTGAAGACTCTGCTGATCAGGGGCAAGTTGTCTCCCAGTTGTTGTTTTTACACTCTGACCATCCCTAAGTGGCAAGTTTGAAGACTTTGTATGCAAAATACCATCAATATGGGGCAGTTATGTAACTCCCCGATTTCGATTATTTCATTTTATTGAGTGTTCTATTTGAATTGAGTAATAATTGTTTTAATTGTGAATTTGATGTATTAATTTAGTATGTTTTAATATTTTACCGTTTCGGGGAGTTTCGGGTAAAATTTAGATTGGAGGGTATTTTAGTCTTTTGATAAAAATAGAATTGAGGGGAAAAGTATAAGAGGAAATAGAGAGGAAAATAGAAAGAAAGAAAGAAAAGAGAGTTAGAGAGAAAGAGGAGGAAGAAGAGCAAAACCTAGAATCATCAAGAATCAACTTCTAAGCTTCGATTTAATCGGGTAAGGGTGTGAAACTTTATTATTCTATCCATATGTATGATCATGTATGTGTTGTGTGGATTTTTTGGTAGTTTTCTACACTTTCCATTTTTAGGTCGAATTTGATTTAATCGGTAGAATTGAGTTTTAATGGTTGGAAATGAGAATAAGTGGTAAAGTTTAAGTCGAGGGATGTTGGGTGGTGTTGCTGAGACGAGTTAGAATAGAATCGTTTAGATTCGGTGAGTTTCAGAATTTTTGGACAGTTATGGATTTCTGAGTTTGCAGGTTCGCCAGGCGAGTGGCAGCGAAGCTTCGCCAGGCGAAGCCTAGCGAGTAGTCAGCGAACCAAGTCAGTAGCCAAGTTCAAACTTCGCTGGCAAGTTCGCTGGGCGAAGGCTAGTGGCGAGGGTTCGCCAGGCGAATGAATCCAGCGAGTGGTAGCGAATACTTCCAGTAGCTTCTGACTGCCTTCGCTAGCAAGTTCGCCAGACGAAGGAGGTAGCGAGCATTCGCCAGGCAAAGGTCAGCAAATGTGACAGCATTTTTCCAGTTCTTGTGTTTTCTTTTTCAATGTTAATTGTTTGTTTTGGTTACGTTAATTCTTATCTAAATGGACGATTTGTATACTGTTGTGATATGTTATGTTGTGGGTAGCCGTATGGCGTGAATCCTACGTTATGGATCAATTGTGAGTGTGTCCGTTGGGAAAATTATATGCATTGTTTGAATTGAATAAAAATGCATGGTAATTGTGATGAATATGAAGAATGCATGATAATATATTTGCGAATATGTATGCATTTTGTGTTAATTGATCCCGTGTAGGATCTGCAGAACCTCGTGTGAGCGATGGTTTATAGTTGATTGAGTCATGTTTGCATGTGGAGCATCATGATATGCATTTGTGTTAATTGATCCCGTGTAGGATCTGCAGAACCTCGTGTGAGCGATGGTTACATTTGATCCCGTGTAGGATCTGCAGAACCTCGTATGATGCGATGGTTATATTTGATTCCGCGTAGAATCTGCAGAACGATTGTGTGCCCATGTGGAGTGTGAGCAATCAGATTGTGTGCCCATGTGGGGTGTGAGCAATCCTGAAACATCGTGTGCCCATGTGGGGTGTGAGCGATGGGTGAACATCGTAGGCCCGACGGGGAGTTACTTCGGTAACGAGCGATGGTTCCATTTTGGTTCTTCAATTGAACCTGCTGAATTGAGTCGGTACCGCATTTGCATCTGCATAGAGTCGTGAGTCGGTCTCTATGAGTTGCATTATCATCTTTATATGATGCATTGGTGAAATAAACATGTATGTGGATGTTTATGTGAAATGGTGATGATATAAACATATTGTGTATGTTTATGTGAATTAATGCGAATTGTAATAATGGCATGAGTGAGTATGCTTGAAAATATGTATATATATATATATGTGTGTGTGTGTGTGTGTGTGTGTGTGTGTGTGTGTGTGTGTGTGTGTGTGTGTGTGTGTGTGTGTGTGTGTGTGTGTGTGTGTGTGTGTGTGTGTGTGTGTGTGTGTGTGTGTGTGTGTGTGTGTGTGTGTGTGTGTGTGTGTGTGTGTGTGTGTGTGTGTGTGTGTGTGTGTGTGTGTGTGTGTGTGTGTGTGTGTGTGTGTGTGTGTGTGTGTGTGTGTGTGTGTGTGTGTGTGTGTGTGTGTGTGTGTGTGTGTGTGTGTGTGTGTGTGTGTGTGTGTGTGTGTGTGTGTGTTATATGGATTGATATAAACATTGGTGATTGCATATTGTATATGCTTGATGTTCTATTTTTATATAGATACTTATATGGATACATTGTGATGTATAAAATGATTGATGTGAGTTGTGGAGTGAATGCGGAAGATGCGTAACTAATGATATATATATATATATATATATATATATATATATATATATATATATATATATATATATATATATATATATATATATATATATATATATATATATATATATATATATATATATATATATATATATATATATATATATATATATATATATATATATATATGTGTGTGTGTGTGTGTGTGTGATTTATGCATTGAATATTATGATATTGTTTCTCACCCTTCTGTTGTATTATGGTGCTCTATGAGGCATTGCAGATTAGGTGCTAGTGATCCCTTTTTGTGAAGCGTGTCTTCATTTGTTTTGGTCAGATGGCTCTGATATGTAACACCGGGTAGCATAGGAAGCCTTGGGCTATTTTTGATGAATACATTTGTATATGTATTATTGGTGTTGCATGTTTTGTAAACATGAATGTTGTTGATGAATTACATTGAATGATGTGAATATGTATATATGTGAATACATGTCGGTTGTGATTCAAATGTTTAGATTTTCCGCTTTTATTCTAAATATTTGAGATGTGGGTATAAGGACTAAGATCGTCAGCAGTGTTTGTTACCCATTGTTGCATATCTATTGTGAGCAGGTGTTGTATGTGTTTTAATTCAAGCATAATGTGACATGTTCCTTTTATACCATATTTTAAATAATACTCTGATGAAATTTTGAATTCATGCTTAAATGATTCGTTTGATTCCTTGGGGGTATAGAAAGGGGGTGTTACAAGTTACATCGAGATTCCATAAATCTCTCCAAGAGTTTGAAAATATTGGAACATTTTGGATGCCAAGTTTTCTGTAAATTCCTCTCGAGATGACTTCTTCTCATAAACCATGTAACCCGAGGCATGTGAGAATCAAATTTTATTCTTATCCATTTACAACAACTGTTGTTTGAAATGGCGACTACCACGCAGTTCATTAATGCAGAACTAAATTGTTCTCACAACATTCTTCACTCATACCCCAAAGAGCTTATGTCTCAAGTGTTATGACAATTCCCTAATAAGTTTCTACTTCAGGTGGTCATGACAATTCCCTGATGAATCTCTACTTCAAGCAGTTATGGCAGGATTGATGCAAAACTCCCCAGATGGTGACCTAAGAATTCCCCAATGAATTTCCTTGGCTTCAACCTTCCCCAGTGAATTAAATGTTATTTCACTCCTCACTGAATCTCTTAAAAATTCAATCTTCGCCAGTGAAGTGGATGTTTATTTCATCCCCGTGAAGTATTAGCTCTGATATCTACAGTTGCTATGTTGATCCAAGCTTCCCTATTGAGATGAATATTTATTTTATCCCTTATGAGGCCTCAGCTCTGGCATCTCCAGTTACAACTTCCTTCTATACTACTTCAGTTTGTAGTGGATATTTATTTTATCCCCACAAAGTCTCTTTAATCATGAGTTTGATCCATTCCCAATGGATCTTTCTCATCCCTAACAGAGTAGCAGGGTTCATCTTGACAGTCCCTTAAGTTAAGTCATGGTGTTCATCCTTAAGTGGAGTGTTATCTTTTCTCTAGAGAAGTTTAAAGCCTTAAAGTAAGATTGTGATTCCACGTGTGGCTTTCCATTCACCCCGATAATGTTTCTATCTTGCGAAGATTGGCCAAGTATCCGTGTCAAGATGTTTATTTCATCTCTAGTTTACTTCTCTTTATTTGTTTTATCAGCATAACCATAACATAACATACATTCATTCATATGGATACATGGCATTTGTGCATTTTACATTTTTTTGTTTGTTTGTTTGTTCACTTTGGCCGTGTTTATCCCCAAGTGACTAGGTTTGTTTTCTCCCTTCAAGTAGAGTCGTCAGCCCTAGGCATAAATAGCACAACATTTATAAATTCCCCACTGATTTTGATCTCCGTGGAAGATGGATGCTTTGGATATCTTTTCCGTTTCTGGATAAGATAAACCCAATTTGAGTTCATCCCTTATTGGGTAGAGTCTTGCTTGACTGTTTCTCTTCAGTTACATCCTGAATTGAACTTTGGTCCCCGACAATCACAATTTTGGATATCTTTAGGCTTTTGAACCTGGATTGAGCGTGCATTTATTTTGCACTTTGGCTCCCCAGAAAGAAACTGTTTGAAGATCACCATTGAAGACAAAATATTTCTCCAACAGTGTTACAATATTTTCTCAATAATTTATACCCAAACAATAAGTGGCAGCTCTTTATTTAAGTAGCTTGTTTTGTTCTCAGGTTTTCTATTTGGATGATAAATGGCAGTCTCCTCAAGACAGTTTGTCTATCCCCAATGAGTTTATCAAGATTATCAACTTATCCTCCATCAAATGGCATCTCTATGGAAATTCATCAGAGAAGTTTGGTGAAGACTTTACAAGTGTTTCTCTTTATTTGAGAATTCCTGATACAAGGACTTTATTTGCTTCAATACAACTTCAAACTACGGTAATACTGCTCCTCGGTGATGTTCTCCCCAGTGAGTCCACTATTCAATTTGCTTTCATCAAATGGCATCTCTCCGAGAAGTTTGATGAACATTCAGATGATCTTTCTCTTTATTTGAGAAGACATATTTTGCACATCAACCAACTTGTATCTCTTTTATATCCCCGTCGATGTTTTCTAATCTCCAGTCAATTATAGATCCCCGCTGAAGTCATAAATCTCCAGTAAAACTCCAATTCCCCCTGTGAAAATACTCTCCCATAAGTATTCACCTTTCTAGGAAGAAACTGAAACCCGTTCGTGGCTTATGACCTGAGACAAGGGAGGTTTATTTTACCCTTTTCAAGTGGAATACTTGATTAAAGAAGAAATTGAGACTCGTTCATGGTATACAACCTTGAAGCATTGGGGAGGTTTATTTACCCTTTCTAAATGGATCATTTAGTTAAAGAAGAAGTTGAATCGTACCTTGATCATGGAAGCTTATGTTAGTTTATTACCTTTGCTTAGGCTATTATATGTTTTGATAGTAGGTAATACATCTTTATTTTGGTCAAACACCTTTGCTTAGGCTGCCACATGTTTAGTAGTAGGTGGTCTCTCCTTTCAAGTTTATTACCTATGCTTAGGCTATCGTATGTTTGATAGTAAGTAGTATGTCTATCTCTTTTTGGTCAGATACCTTTGCTTAGGCTACCATGTTTGGTAGTAGGTCATCTTTCCTTTTGTGTTTACCTTTGCTTAGGTTATCATATGTTTTGATAGTAGGTAGTACACCTTTCCTTTTGGTCAGTTACTCTGTGATCAGTAGTTACTTTCATTCAACAAAACCTCAGCAGTAGGTGTTTCTCTTTAATTTCTAGAAAACCTCGGCAGAAGGTGGCTTTATTTCATATTTTTTGGTAAATCTCGGTAGTAGGTTCTCCGGTAAATTTTAAAAGCTGAATTTTCATCAAACCTCGGCAAAAGGTATTTTATTTTTATTTCCTGGTAAGTCTCGGCAGAAGATTTCCAGTTTAACCTTGGTAGAAGGTATTTTCTTTTTATTTCCTGGTAACTCTCGGCAGAAGATTTCCAGTTTAACCTCGGCAGAAGGTATTTTCTTTTCATTTCCTGGGAAGTCTCGGCAGAAAGTGTTTCATTTTGTAAATTCTCTGGTTATTCTCGAAAATAGATCTCTAGCCGACTTCAACAGAAGATATTTCTCTATTTCCAGGACCTCGGCAGTAGATTCTCTGGTTAACTTTGATGCTTTTTTAAACTTCATCATACAGTTGTTTCTTTTCAGAATCTCGGCAATAGATTCCCTGGTTAATCTCGGCAGCAGATTTTCCAATAAATTTTTTACAGTTGACACATTTTTCAATAAAACCTTGGAAGAAGGTATTCCCAAATGAGGTCCTAAGTCTCAACAGTAGACTCCTCTAGTTGATATCTCTTGAAATCCCCACAGTTGACCTCGACAGTAGGTTCTCCAAGTGGATTTTGTTAAAAAGATTATGTCACAAGTTCATCACCATATGTTTAAGATACCTTATGATTGTCAGTTGTTAATCTCTTCCCCAATGGAGTTGAGTCTCGTCCCCGGTAGAGTTGGATTTTTCCCCATGGAGTCTTGTTTTGTTTGCTAAGTTGTTCCTCGTCGGGTTTTTCATTCTTTAACTTTGTTTCAGTATTGTCCGTATACAGTTATTTCCTGTGGCAACTTTTCGGTAACAGATCCATGTCTAGCATTCATACCATTTTATGTCATATCATGTACATCTTGTGGCATCTTAGGACCAAAAATTGGGCATGTTTGTATCTAAGTCTCTCCTATCATGTCGACGAAGATTTCAAATTCCATATCTCCAAATAGAAGAAACTTAAATAGGGACACCTGTCATATCCTAATTTTTTATCCTAAGATTATGTTTTTCGTTTTGCATCATCTGCATAGCATAACATGCATTTCATCTTGCATAATTTTCAAAATGTCAGTCAAAATAAATTTATTAGATTTACAGACAAACCGGTCTAAATTCATTTCAAAATATGACCAAACGTTATATTTTCACAAATATGTTTATTTTGCGCTGATTATTTTGGTGTGTTCATTTTATTTTTTCGAGCACTTTTCATCCCGATTTTTTATTTCGCTTTTTGATCATTTTTATTTAAATAATCATTTAGTTTATTTAGATTTAATTAGATATTTAATGTAAATTTTTATTTTTATTAATTAATTTTATTTTTAATTGGTCTATTAATATTTTCTTTTTAAAAAAACAAAAAAATATAATTTTTTTTAATTCTTATTATTCTTGTCTTGTTATAAAAAACACAAAAATATAATTTTTAATTCTTTTTATTCTGTCTTATCATAAAAGACACTAAAACACGATTTTTTATTCTTTTTATTCTTGTCTTATCATAAAAAACATAAAAACATGATTTTTAATTCCTTTTATTCTTGCCTTATTATAAAAAACAAACAAACATTGTGTTAATTGTTATTATCATTCTTGTATATTTTTAATTCATATATATATATATATATATATATATATATATATATATATATATATATATATATATATATATATATATATATATATATATATATATATATATATATATATATATATATATATATATATATATATATATATATATATATATATATATATATATATATATATATATATATATATATATATATTTGAATTAGAAAAAACAAAGAGACACAAAAAAAAAATAACAAAAAAACATATGTCCCCTCATTGCTTTCTCTCTCTCCCACATTAAAACAAAATAAATAAATAAAAGAGAGGTTATACTTCATATTCTCAAAAGCCCATGAATAACAACAACAAAACTGTTTATCTTTCAAACTCATAACAAATCCGCAAAGTACCATGAAAGTCTCTATATAACAAACTGAAACATCCGCAATCATGCACACCTTCGGCACCGTTCAGCCTCTGTTTGTGGTAGTTTTATCTTATCCCTTTCGTTTTATGTTCATAAAAATTTTTTTATTGATTTTCTTTGTTTTACATTTTTGAAATCTTTTTATTAATATGTTAGCTATTTAGAAATCTTTTTTTTCTTTTTTTATCAAAACAAAACTTTTTTTAAAATAAAAAAAAAATGATGACAAAATTTTTAAAATATATAACAAGCATTTTATCTTAATGTTTGTGATTGATTTTCTTTTACTTTATTTATATAGATTTATGTGTGTTGTCTAATTTTATTATTTATTTATTTTGTTTGTGATTGTTTAATTATCATTATTGCTTTTATTTTCCATTAGCTAGAAAAAGTAATTAATTGAATAATAGATAAAATACAACAAAAAAAACATAAAATCAACTTCTTCTTTTTTAAAAATAAAAAATAATAATAAATACTCGATCCAACGTCGAGACACATTTTCTCAAGTTAAAATCAACGAGCTCATTTTATTTTTGTGTTTGCGCTTATTTCTTTATTTGGGTTTACTTATAATATTTTCATTTCGTCCCCATCCGACAAAATATACCACATTCTCATTAAGTGTAATAATTTTATCGCCTTCATCTTGATTGTATTTTAATGTTTTATCCATCTCTCACTTACACGCTCAAACCATTTTCATATTAATTCTCGATTCAATATCGAGCCCTTTTTTAAAACACCTTTGTAAGTCGATTATTTCTATGATTTCCATCAACCAAATCCAAAACATTTTTTATTCATATATCAAGACATACCCAAACTTGTAAGGCAACTGCTTTTTGGCATCACCATCAATGCCATGCACACACTTGCACCTTTTATTGATCCAACGTCAAGTGGTTACTTCCCTCATAAGTCGGTTGCCTTTTGCAATCGCCATCACGCAAATTCAAACCTCGATCTTTTATCGAGTATCTCTTTTCTTAAAACTAAAATCTCTTTCTTTTCTCAGAAATACAAAAATACTTTAATCATATTTCTAATATGTTTCAGAAACCTTAACGAAAATACTTACCTACCTTTCAACCTAGCTTTAGGTTTAGAATTTCTTAACTCTATGTAGGTGTTCTTCCATAGACAGTTATCTCTCTCCCCTGGAACCTTTCCATAGTCAAGAGTCCATCACCCTTATTGAAGGGAACTACAAATGCTCTAATTCCATTCTCGTCAGGATACTTAGGTATGAGATGCGATGTCTTGGCGAGCATACTTAGAAATAACGCATTTGGTTTCCCTTTTTCCTTTTCACCCTTAGCAGACAAAATAACAAATAACACAATGAAATAAGAGGTTCTTGTAGAGTACTACAGATACTAAGGATGTTAACATCTTCCCTAGGTATAACCAACCCCTGAACCTTAGATTCTCTTTTTCTTTGTTTTTGCATTGCATGTTTATGGGTTATTCATTCTTTTTCCCTTCCCTCAGATAAATTAAAGATCGGTGGTGAAAAATGATTTGTGATTCAGGTTAATCAATAGCTTGATATCCAATTCTCGTCGTGACACAGATTCTGACCAACCGTCATGATCAGAGTCATATTTTTATTTGCTTAAATTCCTTTGATAAATTTAGAGTTGGAGTTGAAGGTATATGCCCTTAGAGTTGAGTTTTGATGACTCGGATGTATTTTTAGAGTTAGGCGAATTAGCTTAGTTGAGTTATCACTTGCCTTGTGATTAGGTAGGATTAAGTGATTATGAGTTGAGATTCAAACGTGACACAAACCAATGTTTGTCTGTATGTTTTTAGGGCGGTGAATCTCAAATAGACAAAACATATGAGTTTTGAATCTATTTAATGGGGAGAAAATGCATAAAATCACAAGTAGACATAGAAGGGGATTTATCGTCTTATTTTAGGTATAACTTGAGTTTCATAATTCTTTGATGTCGTTAGTTGTGTTAGAAAGATAATTCAATGATTCTCCAAACTGGAGAGTTTCATAAATTTATCATGAGTATATAATATTTTGTGCTATTTTGAAGTCATACTCTTAGAGTTTATGCAAGAAATATTTGCGGTATGGCTAAATTGAAATGAATAGAACTAGAGTTTTGTAACTCCTTTTGAGATACGGTTAAGTGAGTTGGAAAGAGGGTTTAATGATATTTTCAACTGTAAATTTTCATTATTTTCTCATAAGTATATAATTTTTTGCGCCATTTTGAAGTCATGAGAAACATTCTGCCCGATGCGAGTACCTGTTCTTATTGTTTGATTAATCTGAACCGATCAGTGTATTAAGTTCAAAAATAAAAATTATATTATTAAATAGACTCTCTAAGCTTTTCGGAACATATTCATTTTCTTGATTTCGACTTCGTTTGATGTTTTACATGATTATTCGAATATGAGGTATGACTAGCAGGAAAACATGATTTTCGATGCAGTTTTGATGTTGTTGATGAGTATTTATGAGAAAATAATATATTTTGATTATTATGCTGAGTTATGATGAAAATTGTTGAGTTATATTAAGTTTCAGGTTCAGAGAGGAACCTGTGTTGTAGGACTATGGTCCAGTGTTGCAGAACTTCGGTCCAATTTTGAAAGACTTTGATCCAGTGTTTTGATTGATAATTCATAATGGGAGTAGGAGGTTCAGATGGTGATTGTTTCCATGTGTTTGTAGCATCATGTATATTGGAGAATAGCTTAAGACTTCAGTCCAATGTTGTAGGACTTTGGTCCAATGTTGAGAATCACTCAGTAACATAACTATGATATCCAACATTGTAGGATTTTATCCTAGGGTTGTAGGATGGTACCACATCCATGGGAGTAGAGGAAATACACATTGCATAATAATTTATATGTTATATATTATGTTGATGAAATATGCTTGATATGTGAACTATCCTTGTTGTTTTATGCACCGTTGTCATGTATGAATGTAGGGGCCGAGAATAACGAAGACCTTCACAGGGGGGCACGCCGGTCAGGTAAGTGTTAAACCTTTGGTCGGGTTAAGCTAAATAAAACCTCTGACCTAAAGCAATCGACCACGTAAATGTTAAACTTATGGTCGAGTTAAGTTAAATAAAACCTCTAACCAAAAACAATCGGCACGTAAATGTTAACCTCTGGTCGGGTTAAGTTAAACAAAACCTCTAACCTAAAGCAATTGGCCACATAAATGTTAAACCTCTGGTTGGGTTAAGTTAAATAAAACCTCTGACCTAAAGCAATCATCCATGTAAATGTTAAACCTCTGGCCGGATTAAGTTCATAAAACCTCTAACCTTAAATAATCAGCCATGTAAATGATAAACGTTTTGTCGAGTCATGCTAATAACCTTTGACCAAATCAAAAGTCCAAGTAAATAAGAACCTCTAGCAAATCGATCAAGTATTATGACTTTAAAGCAGTCTGGTTAACTTATTCCCCACCAAACACATATATGCGACATGATCCACTCAAGGTTAGCTAGTTTGTGCTAAAAAATGATGATACTCGACAAAAAGTAAGGTCGGGTACACTAGGGCGTTAAACCTATATGGTACAAACCTCAGTTAGAGATAAACTAAGACGTGCTTGGAGTCGAGCGTTCTATTTCTAGTCAAACAAATTGAATGTTATCAAAGAGATAAAACATGTTAGGGCTACATAACTGGACTAACATGGTCACAACTAAAACAATCGCAGAGGCATCAAGTATTACTATCAAAGGATCTGGAAAGCGTCCAAACATTACAAAATGAATCCTCAAAGGATGACTAATGAAAAAATAATTATGAGTAAAATGAGAAAGAACTATGACTTTAGTCACATCAACGATTCTCCAAGGATCGGATCCCGACACACAAGGGTTCTCTAAAGAATGAAACAAAATTTAAGCGGGATTTGCCAACATATATATATATATATATATATATATATATATATATATATATATATATATATATATATATATATATATATATATATATATATATATATATATATATATATATATATAAGAATTTGGTTAATCGAAAACCCGCATGGGCTAGCATCGACATAGCTAAAAGTAACTTCAACTGACCGAGATCCTACTGGAGCTCTTTGACTCCTATATATATATATATATATATATATATATATATATATATATATATATATATATATATATATATATATATATATATATATATATATATATATATATATATATATATATATATATATATATATATATATATATATATATATATATATATATATATATATATATATATATATATATATATATATATATATATATATATATATATATATATATATATATATATATATATATATATATATATATATATATATATATATATATATAAGAATTTGGTTAATCGAAAACCCGCATGGGCTAGCATCGACATAGCTAAAAGTAACTGCAATTGACCGAGATCCTACTGGGGCTCTTTGACTCCTCTATAACCCACCGAGTTCTACAACGCCAACTGGCTAAGATCTCATTGGGACTTTGCAACTTCTCTATGTCCATAAACAATTTGAAAACCCTGTTGAACTAGAGTCACGATTGGCTTTCCTGTAAACCAAACCGGATGGAAGTACAACCCATTCAAGAGGAAAGAATTTAGGGATTCTTTGTCTGAATATTTCATCCCGTTGGGGCTTCATGATTGGGGGGCTTATGTACATACTGAAATTCATAAGTCGAGTATGCTTATCGAATTTTGATATGGCCGGTGTACATCCTGGAGATTTTATAAGATCGGAGAACTATTATGAAGCCATGTAGCAAGTTCAATATCCCGAACTCAATTTACCAGGTTCTGAATGACCGTCCAAGTCGGAGTCTTTATTGCATTCCAGTTGACGAATCCGTTATAGAAAGGCTAAAGGGTTGGACCAGTTACAGGTGGTTAATGGTTACTAAAACCTATTAACCACGCCTCTTCAGTAGCTAGATAAAGGGGAAAAAAACTAGCTATATAAAAGGTCCTTAAGGCCTAACAAGAAAGGGGGGCATCTGATAGATGAATAACACAAAAAAGGACTAAAACACTTAAAAATCGTGGACCACCAACAATGGTGGTCATTATTCTTTTTTAACATACCTCCTTCCAGACAGGACAATTATGACCTCATTTGACTAGCTTTAGAAAAGTTTTTCCAAATAATATTTAGTAAAAACATAAATAATTTTTTAATAATGTGTAACTAACATGTCATCGTATGAAAATACTTGTGAAACATGATAGATCAATACAACAACGTTAAAAATGAACACATTGACCATTTGAGTGTAAAAATATTATTGAAAAATTAAAATTATTTAAATTTAAAATAAATAGATTAATTATAAATGAATTAAATTAAAATAGGAATCAAAATTATAATTAAAGTTTTATTATTATTATTATTATTATTGTTATTATTGATGAACAATCATGATGATGAAATGAGAGAGTAGGTGGTGGCAATGGGTTGGATCATTGGATGATAAGATCCAAAGAGAATAAAGACTAAGGTCTTAGTTTTCCCAAGCATGACTCAATGTGCCCAACTAACAAATTTGCCAACTAACCTTTTAAGATGGGATTTAGCTGTATACAGCATTTTGTGAACAAAAACATATCTATGATAACAAAAAAGATAGGTATAACATGTGGAAGCTAATTATCCTCCATTTTAATAAAAAATTCAAATCAAATCAAACACATAAAACATTCATGTGGCTCCATCAATGCCAAGTGGGCTTCATGACCCATTCCGAACGTTCTTCTCTTCTCACCAACTCCACCTCCAAAACGTGACAAACAAGATTCTCCAAATAAAAAATTTATTACTCCTCCAAAAGGAATCAATTCTCAAACGTTCGAATTTCAAATTTGTGTTTCTACTTTCTAGCACTATAAAATTGACCAAAAAATTAGTCCTTTACTATTACTAAGTCTTCAATTTGGTCAATCATTCAAAGAAAGAACCCAAAAACAATTAACCTTTCTTTCATATAAAAATCTCAAAACCTCAAAAAACATAACCACATAGTTTTCTTCGAAGATATGCAACACCAACCCCAACACCAAGACACCAACCTTAATCAACAAACGAAAGAAAGTTCGCAACTTCCGCCAAAGATGTCGGTTTCCGGACAAAACAAGAACGAGGGTTACTTGTCCATGTCTCAACGGTTCAGACCGAGTTGCACGTGTTCGAACCGGCCCGGTTCGGTTCGTTGTGCGCGTCATGGGTATGTTGTACCAGGGGAAAAGATGAAGAAGCGCGTTGGGAGCAAAGAGATTTTGAGAAGGGCTTTAATGCCACCGCCGAAACGGTTAGCACTTAGATGGTTGAATTTCAAACCAACGCCAAGTAGACTCTCTGTCATGTCCTTGGCTTCATGATTTTCTCTCTCCTAATTCATGTTTTTTTTTAGTTTTTGTTTGGATGATTGTACAAGGTTAACGATCCAGTTAGATATATGTATATTTAACTTTTATAAAGCTTTGATTTTTGCAATTGGGTAATCTAGTTTTGGTTCTTAGTCTATGTGTTCAATTCTGGGTAGCTCTGAATGAAGATTTTGAATTTGATTCTGTTGGGGATGTGCGGGTGATTTTTTATTTGTTACTTTTTGTTGAATCATAGCCTTTAATTGATCCATCAAAATTTTGCCACTATAGGTAGTATGATGATGTTGCAAATTGAAATGGGTTTTTTAAATTTTAGGAGAATTTGATTTTGAATACTTCAATTAGGTTAGATTTGTTCTATTCTTCTTTACCTTAGCTTTGTAAATTATAATAATTAAATGTTTGTTGATTAACATTTTTTCTTTGAAAAGATCAGAGGAATTAATATATTAAAACTAATTAGGCATAAGTCATGCCACACAATATTTCAGTATACTACAGCTAACACTACAGGTATAAGCACGCCTAAAACAAGCCGACCTATACCAACTAAAAAGATTAACTTTCTTGTATATTCGATAAATCGATAAATATGATAGTACACCTCCATTAGCTAATATTTGAGTTGAACATAAATGAACTGCACCATTCTCAATTACAAAATTGAATTGAACATATATGAACTGCACCATTCTCAATCACAAAATACAACTCAATGCCTAAAACAAGCTGACCTATACCAACTAAAAAAAAAGATTAACATTCATGTAAGTTCTGTAATTCGATAAACATGATAGTACACCTCCATTAGCTAATATTCGAGTTGAACATATATGAACTGCACTATTCTCAATCACAAAATCACAAAATCGAGTTGAACATATATGAACTGCACCATTTTCAATCACAAAATGTTAGGGTGCATATACAACTCAATGCCTACTCCTACCCAAACTTTAAATAAATAGTTAGCAGAACCACTCGGATCACATATCTTAACTGTATCATTCTCAACTCGACAACAAAATGCTGCACATATAATACAACTCAATAGTTGCCCATATCCAAACTCTAAATAAATCGTTAGAACCACTTGGGCCACACAGATGAGCTGCATCACTCTGGACCACACAAAATGTCAGAGTGCACATACAACTCAATAGTTGCCCCTACCCAAACTCTAAATAAACTACTAGCATAACCACTCGGGCCATATAGCTAAACTGCATCACTCTCGGCCACACAAATGCTAGAGTGCACATACAACTCAATGGCTGCCTCTATCCAAACTCTAAATAAACTGCTAGCAAAACCACTCGGGCCACATAGTTGAAATGCATCACTCTCGACCACACAATGCCAGAGTGCACATACAACTCAATGGTTACCCCTACCTAAACTCTAAATAAACTGCTAGCAAAACCACTCAGACCACACTGGGAAAAAAACGACACTACATGATAATGGATTCAAAGTAAGTCGGTGACATGACTGCCACAGACAACACAACCCCTCATAATCGACAAAACAATTTACCGCTCTACTGCAGCACCCATAATCAATGGTCCGAAATATCAAGGCACACCCTTGAATATTTGAACCACTGAGAGATGTTAGCGCCAATCCTATTTGATTTAAACCGCAGATATTTCCAAGATAAATTTTTTTTGCCTCTTCAACCATTCTTGTGATTATAATTTTTTTTAAAGATATTTTCATTCCTAGCCTTCTAAACTTTCTACTCACAAACGAACCATACCACCACCATATTTGAAGATGTCTGACTCCCACTGTCCATCAGCCCTTCAAATTGTACCAAGTATTGTCACTTATTATTTTGCATCACTATGACCACTCCATGTTAGATTAAATGTGACTTAGTATTAGAGTTAAATTTAATAGTTTGCTATTAGTTTGTTAGGGTTTGTTATGATTGTTACTCGTTTGTTAGGATTTGTTAGAGTTGATCCTATTTTCAAACTCTGAAAAATAGATCATCAGCCTATATATAAAGGCATGTCATGTATCATTGAGAACCATAAGAATACAACATATTTTCAAGTTAACTTTCTATTATGACATTTGAGTACGGTCCGATTCGAAAGAAAAATTGGAGAAAAAATACATCTAAACCTGAAACAAAGATCACAACAAAGAATACACAAACTTATCATCTCAACAACTCTAATAATTCTGGAATGAAGAAAATTACCACACATGGGCAAGATCGATCAAGACAGTTTTGCGTTCAAAGACGAAACCGAGTTTCATTGAGGAAAGCATCAAGAAACCATCAAGTCAATTTGAAGTGTACTATGACTCGGAGAAGGTGGATTCAATGGTGACAGCTTGGTTAATTAATGCGACAAAACCAAATATGCACAGAAGCATCTCACATGCTTCAACGGCTCGATATGTGTGGGTAGATCTTGAAGAACGTTTTGCTCAGACTAATGCACCACGAATCCATTCAAAAGTCTTGTTGATAAATTAAGTGAATTGCAAACCCTACCTGAATGCAATTGCAGAACTGCTAAACTATTGAGACAGACAAAAGAAGAACAGGGAGTTTATCTTTTTCTTGGAGGCTTTAATAATGAACAATACTCTCATATCAAAGCAATCATACTTAATACTGATCCACTACCCTTTTTTAAGCATGTCTTTAATCAAATGTAAAGAGAAGAATCCCATTTTGCAATAGATAAGGAAAGAGATTCTAATGTGGAAGATGCATCTGCATTTTACTCAGGTGTAGATAGGAAGAGAGGAAAGAAATATCATTCAAGATTAAAGTGTGATCATTGTGGGATAAATGGACATGTCAAGGCAAAATGCTTTGAGATTGTTGAATATCTAGCAAGTTAGAAATCACGAAGAACTTACAGGCGAGAACGTAAAAAATCAAGAGGACAACAGGTAGCAAATTTTGCTCAGCCTGTTGAGATAAAAGAATATCCAAAAGTATAAACATTTGCATGGAGTTTGTGCCAAAAATCACACAAACCCACATGAAAACGTGACTAGTAGTAAACTTGAATATTGTTTCAATTGGATACTTGATATTGGTGTTTTACACCACATGACTCCTTTGACCTCAATATTGAAGAAAATTAGAAAATTAGATAAACTTTTATACGTCACTACGCCAACAAGGATTTCAGCCTTAATTGAAAATATAAGTGATCTAAATTTATCTAGTTCCCTTACGTTAAAAGATGTGTTATTTGTTTCTGATTTGTAATGCAATCTGATTTCAATTCATAAACTAACATATGATTTAAATTGTTATGTGATTTATGATCGAAATTCATGCACAATATAGGACCAGGCCTCGAAGAGGATGATTGGATTATATGACTGTTGGTTCTAAATTTCGACGCCTGAATTGGATGAAAAGAAAGTAATAGAGTTTTTGAAAAATCAGATGACTTCGACCAGAACCATATCTTTGGAATGTGAGTCGAAGGCGTCTCTTTGCCAGGAGGAACTATTTTATGGACTTAGAAATATTTCTTAGCAATTGAAAAATTTGATTCAACATAGGCGATGCTAAAGGCATTTCGATAGGAAGATTTGAATTCAAATAAAGGAGGGAAAATTCGTTCTTATCCATTTTCTCAAAGAAGACATGTGGAGCGCTTCTAGGAATCGAAGACATGCAGAACGCCACTTGTCTCAATCTAGTTTGCTAGCCGTTGATGGAAGTTATTTTCGATTAGTATAAATAGTAGCTCTTAGTGTTAGGATTTGTGGGTGTTCAATTGTGTAAAAATTCCTCAAGATACTCCAAGTACCCGCGTGTAGAGAAACAAGTTTGTGAGAATGTACGTTGACGTAACACCATTTTTACATTTCAATATAATTCAATAAGTCTTTTTCATTAAGAATTTATATTTTATTTATGCAAGTTACTTTTTATATTATTTACCAGTCTTTCGACTTTAATCCTTCGTGTTCAATTCCATTTATATTTGAAACAAGTTATTTTATCATGACCTTTGTCGAAGTGTTCATTGTTTTTCTAAACTTTGTTTAAGATCAATTAGCACATGTCTTAGGATTTGTATGGTCAATCTTGCAAGTAAAACAAATATTTTTCGATTTGGAAGACCAGCGATTGTTCACCAATTTTCACGGCGAACAAATTAACACGCCCAGTGGGACAGTGTTAAGTGATCATAAAACTTGCTTCAAAATTATTGAAAATTTATTAGTTATGCGATCAACTTTCTCTTTGAAAACTTTGTTGCATGTTATTAAGAAGTGGTAAAGTAGCCACCGCTAACGAAGATAGAACAAGGAGAAGATATAGGAGGAGAATGGCGGAAAATTCTAACCAACCAGATATTCCTCAGAATACGCCTTGTAACAATGTAGAACAACCCATAGGATTTTCGATAGGAGAACCAACGGTCTTAGTGCCTGTCTCTAAAGCAATACCATCTATGGAAAGTTTGATACCTACACATTCGATTGCCCATACACAACTCATTCTGACTTATATTGGGACAAGGGGTCCTCCACAGGCTCTACCACTAATAGGGGCTTCAGCATTCAGAAGTGTCCCTCCTCCTGGATTTGCAATACCCTTGCCTCGAGACCCATCCTATGGAATACCAACTTCGATGATGGAAAACTTGCAAAATGCTCCTCCATTATATACAGATCCTGTAATGACTTCGCCATTACATGGATCAGGCTCTAGGAAAATATGGGCCGAAATAGTCAAACTTTAGGATTAGGGTATTCTGCCCAAATGCCAAATTTGACAACCAGTTCTGCATCATACTTAAGACAACAAATGGATGAGAGTAACCTTCAAATGGTCCAAATGATGTCTCAAACTATGGGGGAAATCTTTCAGCCCCTTATTCAGAATACTACCCAAACTAATCAACAATTAGCAGCGCAAATGACGCGCGTTCTAGAATTTTTTAGGATTAGGGTATTCTGCCGAAATCCTAAATTTGACAACCAGTTCTGCATCATACTTAAGATAACAGATGGACGAGAGTAACCTTCAAATGGCCCAAATGATGTATCAAACTATGGGGGAAATCTTTCAGCCCGTTATTCAGAATATTATCCAAACTAATCAATAATTAGCAGCGCAAATGACGTGCCTTGTAGAATTCTTTGGTGTACCAAATCCCCATCGACAACCACAAAGGGAGTATATGATAGAAAACCAAGGGGTAGTTTTCGAAGAAGATACCACCATTAACCAAATTCAACAAAATCCGGTAAATATACCTCCGGCAAATCAAAACAAAAAGGGAATGATCGAATGACCTAGAGTCGAACCATTTAGGAATCAACTACAAATTCCTAGAAAAGAAGAATCAATGATAGTTTTGGTAAATAGGAACTAGGATGCTGAAAATGTTGTACAACAAGTTCGACGTAACAACGTAGTAGCAGATAATAATTTGGCTGTCATGGTCGAAAGAATCATGGCACGTAACAAAGTAAATTTTGGCCTTCGACGATCAAATTATACATCACCGTTATCTGAATACATCCTTCAATCAGATTTACCCCCAAGAGTAAAAGTTCCTAAGTTTACTAAGTTTTCCGGGGATACTACTGAGTCCAGTGTCGAACATGTGGCTAGGTATTTGATAGAAGCAGGAGAAATTTCGAATGATGAGAACCTTAGGGTAATAAATTTCCCAAGTTCTCTTACAAAGAACGCTTTCACTTGGTTCACAACCCTACCTCCAAATTTGATTCATAATTGGACTCAGTTAGAACATTTGTTCCATGAGCAGTTCTACATGAGACAAACAAAGATCAGTTTGAAGTTATTTTATCATGAACTATGTTGAAGTGTTCATTGTTTTTCTAAACTTTGTGTAAGATCAATTAGTACATGTACTAGGATTTGTGTGGTTGATCCTGCAAGTAAAATAATTTTTTTCAATTTGGAAGACCCGCGGTTGTTCACCAATTTTCAAGGCGAACAATGACCTGCGTGAAGGGGTTTATGTGTTCCCAAAGCAACATGAACAAGGCTTCATGGGTGAAACTAAGAACAACGTGGCAATCTTATGGCACATCAGAATGGGACATTCCCCAAATCAAGTTCTTCAACATATTTCACATTTAGTCAAATATAATTTTGATAGAGAAAATTGTTGTGATCTATGCCACAATGCAAAACAATGTAGAAACTCTTTGCCTTTAAGTATTAATAGAGTTGAAGCACCTTTTGAATTAATTCATTGTGACTTATGGAGGAAATACCATACTGCCACAAACAATGGATCGCATTACTTTCTAACCATTATAGATGACTACACTAGTGGCACATGAGTATATTTAGTGAAACACGAGACAAAGGTTTTACAATATTTGATTAGTTTTAGCAATCTAATCAAAAGGCAGTTTAATATGCATATCAAGAGGATTAGGAGTGACAATGGGATAGAGTTTACTTACTCTAATTTCAAGTGGTTCACTAAAAATGAGTGGATCGTGCATGAGACTTATTGTGTCACCACACCTCAACATAATGGACGTGTGGAACGCAAGCATAGACAAATTTTGAACATAGCACGAGCCTTATGTTTTCATGAAAATCTCCCATTGCATTTTTGGGGAGATTGTGTGTTGACGATAGCGTATCTAATCAATAGAACCCCTACAGTGGCAAATAAGGGAATCACTTCATACGAGTTACTTTTTAAGAGAGCATTAAACTATGAGCATTTGAGAACTTTTGACTGCTTGTGCTACAAGAAAAGTGACTTGGAAGGAATCAGTAAACTTGATCCCATAGCTGAAAGACCTATTTTTATTGGTCATCCACAAGGACAAAAAGGATGGAAAGTTTACAATCCAAAGACTCGTGAATGTTGCATATCGAGAGATGTAGTGTTTTATGAACATATCTTTCCTTACCATGTGTAAGACAATAATGGGTCTACTAATTTTAGAAATAACTCATCAAGTGATAACCTCAATGATGAGTCTTCACTATATAATTATGGAGAATTGCAAGTATCAAACCTTGATTAAATTCTTCATAATGACCAAACATTAGGTCCTATAGAAAGTTTACCCATTAAGAAGCCTGAATACACAAGTGAAACTGAGAGTGAGTCTATAGAGCAATAACATGTATCCATAGATGACATGAATGAGGAAGTCACTAATGATTCTAAAAAAGAATCACCAAGTGAAGGTGAAGGTGAAGTCTCAAATGAATGGGAGCCTCAAATCATGCCACGCATAAGACGACATCCAAATTATCTAAAAGGCTATGATTGTGGAAAATTAAACATAAACTCCAAGTGCATGTCATCAATTCCATAATCCTCTTCAGGTATCACATATTTTATCTCTAAATTTTTAAAATATGATAAGTTTTCATAAAAACATAAATCTTACATTGCATCCATCACTAATGACAAAGAACCTCAATCATATACCTAAGCAGTCTAGTGCACAGTTTGAAGGGAGGCCATTCTGGAAGACAATGAGACATGGGAACTAACTCATTTACAGCAAGGAAGAAAATTGATAGGATATAGATGGGTGTAAAAAATCAAACATAAAGCTACAAGTGAGATTGAAAAGTACAAAGCCATATTAGTTGCTAAAGGTTACATACAAATAGAAAGTGAGGACTTCAATGAAACTTTTGCGTCAGTGGCAAAAATGACCACAGTCAGATGCTTGTTAACAGTTGCAGTGGCGAAAGGATGGAAATCACATCAAATGGATGTTAGCAATACCTTCTTATATAGAGAATTAAGAGAAGAAATATATATGAGTCCTCAACAAGGATATAAAGTTCCAAACAAATATTTGGTATGCAGATTAAATAAGTCATTGTATTGCTTGAAATAAACATCTAGAAATTGGTATATGAAGCTATCTCAACCTTTGGTAAAATATGGTTTCCAAGATAACCAGTCTGATCATAGTCTATTTACTTATTCACATGGATCAACTTGTCTTGTTAGTTTGATCTATGTTGATGACTTGATCATTGCTAGTAACAACCTTGAGCCTCGTGATCAGTTTAAGCAATATCTCAGTCAATGTTTCCACATGAACAACTTGGTTCGCTTAAATACTTCCAAAGCCTGGAACTAGGACAAGGGTCAGAAGGGATATTCCTTTGTCAAAAAAAAAACATACACCTTTGAAATTCTATAAGAATGCATAATGCTTGGTTATAAGTCTTCTTTGTTTCCAATGAACAAAATCACAAACTTACTTGGCCAAGGGACATACTGTTTATTGTGAAGTTTGGTAAACAAATACAAGTTTATATTAATACTTAAGGGATCAAACTCAAAAATATTTTGGACATGTTTGTACGTGTGTTATTCGTAAAAATCAGTGTAGCTGACGAAGTTAACATAAACTTCTGGACAATGTCTGAAAATGCTTGTGATTTCTTGAAAATAAGGAAAGTAGTTAAATGAGGGGGCAATTGTAAATAAAATGCAAGGTAAAGTAAAGAAATGTTTGGGTCGAAAGGTGAAATGCAAGGGAAGTTTAAAAAGACTTGAAAGTAAAGTGCAAGAAAACGTAAAGTTACGTGAAAGGTAAAGAAAGCCGAAAAAGTTTAAATGCATGAAAGAAAGACTTTTAAGATAAAATATTGGAAATGTATTAGATTGGTGGAACACATACGTACATTTTCCTCACCCATTTCTCACAGCGCAGGTACTTTAAGTGTAGCAGAAAAGTGTACAATTTACAGACCTTTTACAAAATGGACCTAAGAATCTATATATACAATACAAAGATAGCTGCCTAAGTATGATAAACTACTATCATGGTGACACGTCCTTAAATCGTGTTGGAGTTCTCTCTGACGTGTCCCACGTTTTCCTCGTAATCGTCGACGCTGATATAGTAGTTCCCGCCTTGTGATAGATATCATTTGAATTTCTCAACTGCTTTGTTGGCACCAAGAACTAAATATCTTCGTTGAAACCTTTAACGTCGACAATGTCAATGTAACATGTTTCGTCATATTGTCCATTGTTGTGATGTACTCCACATGTAACACCCAAGTTAACATTATTTGCATTATAGTGATGTACTCCACATGTGATGACTAAGTTAACATTACTTCCTGTTATAAGTTATTAGAGAGTTAAGTACAGAATCAACAGATTTTGTGTCATTCAGTTCATCATAATATTCATTGTAAATAATAATTAGTAATTAGTTGTCTTCTACCATATTTAGAATTAGCATTTATAGGGAGAATAATTGCTCTGATTCTCAGGACAGATTTAGGATTATTGATATGTCCCTTGTATTTTATAAATACCTTTCATGTATTACTTACTGATATATCAAAGAAATACATATTGTTTGTTTCTTTATGGTATCAGTTACTGGAAGAATTCCTTAGGTTTTTTTCTTTTGCTTCTGTTTTTTTTCATCTCAAATAATGTCTGATCACTCGTCTAATACTGAGTCCCAACAGTCGCCCAAACATTCTTCACCTAAAACTGAAATACCTCAATCTGTCAAGACATACCATGAAAACCACCTTGTTCAGATCACAACAATTCGACTGAACGGTCATAATTATTTTCAGTGGTCACAGTCTGTCCATTTGTATCTCAGGGGGAGAGGGAAAATTGGCTACATCACTGGAGACAAGAAACAACCAGAAAAGGAAGGTGCAGACTATGATAGTTGGGATGCTAAAAATTCCATGGTCATGACATGGTTAGTCAATTCAATGACTGAAGAGATAGGTGCAAACTATCTTTGTTATGCTACTGCAAAAGATCTTTGGCAAAATGTCTCATATGTACTCCGATTTGGACAACCAATCCCAAATTTATGAATTAACTCTCCAACTTGGAAAAATTCGTCAAGATGAAGATTCTGTTACCAAATACTTCAATTTGTCTCAAGCGTATTTGGCAAGATCTGGATTTGTTCAATGTATATGAGTGGAAGTCATCCGAGGACTGCAAGCACTACAAGAAGATAGTAGATCTTCGTCATGTCTTCAAGTTTCTTGCAGGTCTAAATATTGAGTTTGATGAGGTTCATGGCCAGATTCTTGGTAGGAATCATATCCCTCCAATTGGTGAGGTATTTGTTGAAGTGCGTCGCGAAGAGAGTCGCGGGCAGGTGATGCTTGGAAAAAAGGCTGTCATTATCCCTCCACCAATTGAAGGATCTGCATTGGTTATTCCTCAAGTCAATCGCAAACCTTTCCCTAATCCACGAGGTGGTGACAAGAACCATTTAGTTTGCGACTACTGTGGTCAAAATCGTCACACTCGGCAAAATTGTTTCAAACTACATGGTAGGCCAAATAATAGAAAGGCTGGAAGATTTGGTGACCGCCCTATCTCTACAACCAATGATGATGACTCGCCTCCATTTACTAAGGAGCAAATGGATCACCTTTTTAAACTTCTAAAGTTCAATTAATCACCTAATGTTCCTGTTGGAACTGTGGCACAAACAGGTAAGAACTCTTGGGCATTATCTGTCCAAAACCACTCCAACCCTTGGATAATAGATTCAGGGGCATTTGAACATATGACCAATTGCTCTCATTTATTCAGTTCTTATTTACCTTGTCCCGGGTCTGAAAAAGTAAGGATTGTTAATGGTAGTTATTATAGTATTGCAGGCAAAAGCAGCATAAAAATGTCAAAGCAAATTACTTTGCAATCTATTTTACACATTCCTAAATTTGTTTGCAATCTTCTATCTGTTTATAACTTTCAGGACCAGAACTCGGGGAAGATGATTGGGACTAATAGAGAGATGAATGGATTGTACTACTTTGATGAAACTCCCCTTGAAAATGCAATATTTTTTGTTTAAATAATGCAAGTTTACCTCTCGTTTCAGATCAAGTTATGTTATGGAATAAAAGATTAGTTCATCCTAGCTTCCCTTATCTTAAGTATTTATTTCCAAAATTTTCCAAAGAAATAAATTCCTCACAATTTCATTATGAAGCTTGTCACTTATCTAAAGATCATATGTGTCTTTTACTTTAAAAGTTTATTCTGCTTCACAACCTTTTTATTAAATCCACAGTGATGTTTGGGGTCCTTCAAAAATTAAAACTATGTCTGAAAAAAATGGTTTGTGACATTTATTGATGACCATACATGTGTGTGTTGGGTTTATCTCTTAGAAAAAAAATCTGAAGTTGAACAAAGGTTTAAAGATTTTTTTCAAATGATTGAAAACCAATTTCAAACTAAGATTGGCATTCTAATGTCTGACAATGGCACTTAATATTTCAACAAATATCTAAGTACATTTCTAGTAGCTATGGGGATAACTCATCAATTCATTTGTCGTGATACTCCATAACAGAACAACATTGCTAAAAGAAAAATAGACATCTCCTCAAAGCTACTAGAGCTATTATGTTTTCTATGAATGTACCTAAATATCTTTGGGGAAATACCTTATTAACTGCTTGTTACCTCATAAATAGAATGGCATCTCGTGCTTTAAAATATGAGACTCCTATGCAAGTTTTACAAAATTATTTTTCCACATCTCGCATCATTGTGGATCTTCCTCTTAAAGTTTTTTATTGTCTGTGTTATGTCTACATCCCAAATACTTTTCATTTCAAATTGGATCCTAAAGCTAAAAAATGTGTTTTTCTTGGCTACACTTAAAATAAAAAGAGTTACAAATGTTTTAACCCAATAACAAAGAAATTTTTTGAAAGTATGGATATCAACTTTGTTGAAAATCAACCTTTTTTTTAATAAAAATTCTCTTTGGGGAGAATCGTTGTGTTGATAAAGAAGATAATTTTTGGGAAACTTTATTTGTACTGGATGATATTGTGACTACAAATCATCCAGATACAAAGGTAATAGAATCTAGAATGCTTAATCTTGAATTGTCGGATAATATAATGTCTGAAACAGGGGGAGAAAAACTGATTGAGGATCATAATCCTCAACATAAAGTGTATGTCTGAAAAAGTTTCACAAAGGTATTACAAATCAAATTGTCTCTCCGAAAAAAATTCCAATTTGATTTACCAAGTGAAGGTCCTATTGAAATTTCACCTTCTAGTTCTTCATCTGATAATCCATCTTACTCTTCCAACACCAAGTAGATGGTTGAATTTCTTAGATAGTTAGCACTTAGATGGTTGAATTTCAAACCAACACCAAGTAGACTCTCTGTCATGTCCTTGGCTTCATGAACTTTCTCTCTCATAATTCATGTTTTTTTTTAGTCTTTGTTTGGATGATTGTACAAGTTTAACTATCCATATAGACTAGATGATGATGTATGTTTATTTAATTTTTATAAAGTTTTGTTTTTTTTTACAATTGGGTAATCTAGTGTTGGTTCTTAGTCTATGTTTCAATTTCTAGGTAGCTCTGAATGAAGATTCTGAATTTGAGTCAATTGATGATGTTCTTAGTTAGATAAAGCTAGTGATTTTTTGTTTGTTACTTTTTGTTGAATCATAGCCTTTAATTGATCCATCAAATTTTCAGATGATGATGTTGCAAATTGAAATGGTTTTTTTTTAAAAAAATTTACGAGAATATGATTTTGAATATAATTCAATTAGGTTAGATTTGTTTGGTTCTTCTTTATAAGTTCTACAGCCAGGCAAGAGAACAACATTCATATAAGTTCTGTGATTCGATAAACATGATAGTACACCTCCATTGGCTAATAATTGAGTTGTACATAGCTGAATTTCACCATTCTCAATCACGAAATGCCAGGGTGCATATACAACTCAATGTCTACCCCTATCCAAACTCTAAAAAAACTTTTAGCAGAATCACTCGGGTCACATAACTGAACTGCATCATTCTCAACTCGACCACAAAATACCAAAGTGCACATACAACTCAATGGAAGCCCCTACCTTAACTCTAAATAAACTGCTAGTAAAACCACCCAGGGCACACCGGAGAAAAAAAACCACACTACATGATAATTGATTCAAATACAGTCGACAACAAGACTACCATAAACAACATAAACCCTTCATAATCGACAAAACAGTATATTGCTCTACTGCAACACCCATAATCAATCGTCTAAAATATCAAAGCACGCACTAGAATGTGTGAACCACTGAGAGATGTTAGCGCCAATCTTATTTGATTTGAACACCAACCATTTCCAAGATAAATTTTTTGCCTCTTCAACCATTCTTGTGATGATAATTTCTTTGTTTTGAATGATATTTTCCTTCCTAGCCTTCAAAACTGTACACAAACACCATACCACCACCATATTTGAAAATGTCTGACTACCTCTGTCCATCAGCCCTTCAAATTGTACTAAGTGTTGTCAATCACCATTCTGCATGACCATGACCACTCCATGTTTGATTAAATGTGATTTAGTATTAAAGTTAGATTTAATAGTTTGTTATTAGTTTGTTAGGGTTTGTTATGATTGTTATTAGTTTGTTATGATTTGTTAGGATTGATCCTATTTTCAAACTCTGAAAGATAAATCATCAACCTATATATAAAGGCATGTCATGTATCATTGAGAACCATAAGAATACAACATATTTTCAAATTAACTTTATATTATGACATTCGAACACGATTTCGATTCGAAAGAAAAATTGAAAAAGAAAAATACCTCAAAAGCTTAAACGAAGAACACAACAAAGAATACATAAACCTATCATCTAAACAACTCTGATAATTTTGAAACTCCACTCATCACAGTATTACTGAATAGAGAAAACTATCACACATGGGCTAGATCGATCAAGACGGCTTTGCGTTCGAAGACGAAACTGAGTTTCATTGATGGAAGCATCAAGAAACCACCAAGTCATTCCGAAGTGTACCATGACTGGGAGAAGGCGGATTCAATGGTGACAGCTTGGTTGGTTAATGCGACATAACCAAATATACACACCAGTATCTCACATGCTTCAACAGCTCGAGATGCGTAGGTGGATCTTAAAGAACATTTTTTTTCCAGACCAATGCACCACAAATCCATCAGTCGTGGAGAAACTTGTGTTTAATGCAGAAACAAGTGTAAAAAATTACTACACTTAATTCAAAAGTCTTGTTAATGAATTGAGTGAATTGCAAACCCTACTTGAATGCAGTTACAAAGCTGCTAAAGTATTGACACAAACGGAAGAAGAACAACGAGTTCATCTTGTTCTTGGCTGATCCACTACGCTCTCTTAGGTCTGTCTTTAATCAAATGCAAAGAGAAGAATCTCATTTTGCAGCAGATAAGATTCTAAGGTGGAAAATGCACTTGCGTTTTACACAATTGCAGATAAGAAGAGAGGAAAGGAATATCATTCGAGATTAAAGTGTGATCAATGTGGGAAAACTGGACATGTCAAGGCAAAATGCTTTGAGATTGATGGATATCCAACAAGTTGAGAATCACGAAGAACTCAAAAGAGAGAACCTAAAAAAATAAAGATAGTGAAGTTTGATAGAGGTGGTGAATATAATGGAAAATATAATGAGAAAGGACAATATCCAAGTCTATTTGCAAAAAAATTCGAAAGTCGTAGCATATGTGCACAATATACGATGTCTAGCACACCACAACAAAATAGTATGGCTGAAAGGCAGAATCGTACTCTCATGAATAAGGTTAGGTCAATGTTAAACTATAGTAATGTACCATTATCATTATGGACCTACGCATTAAGAATCGTTGCGTATTTCAGAATTGAGGATTTCGTCGATCTTTTTCGAATTCAAGAATCCTAACTCTGGTCGGTTGTTTTGCTAAAATTCTGAAATGGTGCTCAACGAGAAGCAGTCGAAGGGTAACAGTGGTAGGTGTGATGTTACTCCGAACAATGTCGACCGACGACAAGATGTGAGGAACTAGATCTGGATTTGTTTCCTTGAGCATTTCCATCAGGTTGTCGCTTACGCACGTTCGCTTTCGATGAATACGCATGAATCAAAAGTCGATTCCCACAAACGACACCACTATTTCGAACTGAAACCATAAATAGATTTGATCACAGAAACTATAGTGGATGAGAGCTTCTGATGCGATGAAGCGGATGTGTACCTTCTAGGTTAGCACTTCAACGCTCAAATCAGTATGTGAGTGAGAAAGAAAGTATTCAAATTGTGTTTGAAAATTATTACCTAAAATGACATCATTTGTATATATAGTAGAGTTGAATAACTAACTTGCTAACTAACTAACGTGAGATACATAGGATCGTTGGATGCTTTGGAAAGATGGATTCTTTGTTTCTAACTTACTGAAGGTACAATAGTCAGGGAACAATGTCCTCGAACTGTATTTGGGGTGTTGCGCCTAGAGATGGCTAGAGTGGAAAAAGTTCTTGCCAGAATCAGATTATTATGAGGAATTCTTTCTGTATGGTGGCCGAATCTCTAAGGATAGACCAGATTGCCGAGGATATGGTCGCAGCCCAAAAAACATCACTAAAATGATATTTGTGTAGGATACAAACTTTTTTCTTGAAAATTGTATATTTTAGATTTGAGACCTACTCGTGTTTTTTCTGAGTGACTAGAAAATCTTGTTATACATTTGAGGCAATAGTAAATTGAAAGTCTTTGACCTAAGTTATTGGGAAGGAGTGCCCTTGTTGTCTTCTTGGAGAATTCCATTTCTATTGATTATGGTTATTGGTGCAAAGATCTAACTAATTTTGTTATCCTGGTGCTGAGGTTGTTGGTGTGGTCTTGGTTTGGTTGTTGGTTAGCCGGTGGCTCCTTCTCTTACAAGTGATCATTTTGCTAGTGGTGTTTGTTTTGTGTTTGTGTTCATCTTTTATTTATATTGAGGTTGACTTTGTGCATCTTGTGCCCGTAGCTTGTCATGTTGTTCCTACTTTTAAGGACTTTTTGTTTTATGATTGATATTTTTTTAGAGATATAAAAAGTGACAAACTTAAATAAAATTAAAATTGTTATTAACAAGTCTCCTAACAACTACCATTATAGATGCTTTTAGGAGCAACTATTTCATAGGCCAGGTGAGCCAGAAGAGAAATTGTCATAATTTATGGGAAGTAGCCATCATTTAGATTGGTCATCTTTATTTTTATATATAATGTTGACCTGTTTGATGGAATGAATCCTATCTAAACTACATTCTAATACATGCAAGAAGGCGAGTTTAGTATATACATATATTGTCTATCTATAAATTTTAACACCAATTACATTGTGTAATGGTTACATGAAAGTTGATAATGCTACCTAACATACATGAATTTCCGAGGGATGCAACATATACACATATACAATTAATTGCTTATCAAAAAAAGGAAAAACATATATGATCAGTTTCTCCCATATTCTGCATTATAACAATCTTTTTGAGCAAAGACACTTTCCTCCCACTACTTCTGAACATATACCTCTTCTCATGACTCCTAGTGAATATAAGAAAATCCAGAACCATATGAATATTTTTTAACCAAACTTATCAAACAAGTGCGAGCAATAAATTAGTATTAGTTTAACATGTACCTCAGATGTAGTGGATTTCTCTTCTATAGGCACCGAAGAGCTTCTCGCTTCTGATTTTTCATTTGAATATCTATTAAGCACAAAAGTCCATGTTAGAACCACTGCAGAGATTTTCAAAGGACTATAAAATTTATTTTGTCTTATACACATGTAATTCTGTAAGTGTTTGGAAAATTTTATAAAAATAGCTTATAGTATTTTTGTAAGTAGTTTTCAACTTCTTTCAATAAGCTACACGTGATAACTAATGAAAACAACTTAGAGGATATAATTTAACCACGTTCTATCTTTGAGTATGAAAATAGCTTATACATAAGTGTGTATATGGTAACCACTTATTCACACTCACTTCCAGCTCTTCTCCTATTCATTATACAATTTCTACATGAAGGAATTTTCAATGCAGCAATTCAAGATAAATCTAGATAAACTTACGTTGAAAGTATGGTCACCCAAATAAGCTCAATCATATCCACCCAAAGAAGTCTTTGCTCAACTGGTATTACACCATAAGTAATTAGATGAGCAAATGGCCACAGCTTCCATCCCGCCTGTATAAGAAAATTTAGACTAACATTAATAGCAAGAAGTTGCAGGATCATGGTTAGCACCTCTGGTTCTCAAAGAAAAACATGAACTGTTGACATTCAACAGATAAATAGGAAGAGCCAGAAAGTTCTCTTACGGTCAACATGGGAAAAAACGTTGCCGTCAATTCATTGAAAATGTTGATTGGAGAATCAAAACGCAGGAGCCCCACAACTGTATAGTAAATGCTATTCCAAACGGCCGACCATGCAGTTTGATCGAAGGCAACTTTGACAGGAACTACCCACCATTCTTTATAAGGAAATAGCTCCTGGATAAATGAGAAGCCACTTAGCATGTCAGCATAAGCTAGAGAATTCAAGTACAACGCAAAACAAGGAAAAGAACATTGTTAATTTGTTACTGTGGTCTACCTCACAAAACTGATAATAATAATGAGAAAGAGAGCCATGTAGAGCAAAACCAACAAGCCCTGATCTGAACATCCGAGCACGATCAAACTCGAAAATAGGTTTTCCTTCAAAGCACTGCAACAATCAGGAGACGTAAGCCATAGTGCATTATAAAAAGATTGTCTATTCGCTGTACATGAAATAACATACACAGAAACTCACCTGCGCAATCCAGTCTCCTACTGAATAAACAACCCCACTGATCACCATCTTCGCTAATACTGGATTTGTCTTAAGAGCTTCCTCATAAGCAGACCAGTTGTGCTGAGGTGCATATCTTACTATCTCATAGATTGTCCATCCCTATATAGCAATAGCATCAAGAAACACAAGTCCCTCACAGATAAGGAAAACCTCAACCAATAAAAATAATCAAATTTCAATGAACATATAACGCTAATCTAATTTAGCAACTAGCACATGTTTAAATTAGCTTATTTGGCATATATAATCAACTTAAATCAAATTCAAATAAACTTCTATAAACTTTGTTATGCTTCAGCTTCTTGAAATCAGTTTCTGTTCTGCATCTTAACTTTTTCACAAATTATATCATCTAACTTTTGAATAATCTTCTATAAGCTTATAAGGACTCTTTTAACTAGAAGAAGAACTATAAATTTTTTTTTGTAAAACCAAGGTATTCACGCATGCAATCACGAAACAGCGACTAATTCTTAGAGGTAAGTAAGTAACTAGGATTCATTTAAGAAATCAACCTCTCCCAACAAATGTTTTTCCATACGCGCCGGTCAGGGATCGACTCGGCACATGTATCACACCAAGCTGATAACTATAAACTAATTTTGATTGAAAAGTTTATGCAAGCTGGAAATCAATACAAACTTGGCCATAATTACTATATCTATCAGAGTAACTCATTCAACTACAGTTCATCTCTAAGACTATCATTCTAACACAGTTCCATAATTTCATGCATTTAAACTTTAAAATGCAAATTTGTATCATAATTTCAACATCAGAACCAAATTCATTCATTTTCAGAAACATAATCATACAAAGCAAACACACACACAAAATTGCAGATAAAGCGTGATTGAATTGTTCTAACTTACATGCCAGTAATCACTATCAATGGTAAGAAGCTTAGTGAGAGCAAAAGTACCAGCCGCAAGAACAATACTAGCATTAATACTCCTATCTAGAAGCTTCTCCATACTCTCCCCATTCTCATTACCAACCAATCCAGAAGAAGAAGGAAACCCTTCCAACGACAGCAAACCCTCATTCGCTCCAAATCCATTCACCTGCGTCGTTAATTCACTATCTCCACCTTCCATCTCCACACGGCTCACCATCAAACCTTCTTGCTGAGTCGTTACATCGTCGCTCTGAACCGCTAACACTTCGAACTCCTCCGCCGATAATTTCGTCGCTACCACCGCCAGTTTGTTTCTCGGGAAACTCGGATTTACGGAAAATCTCGACGCCGGGAAGTTTATCGCCTTGGAAATAGATGAATTCGGTTTTGATTTTCCTTTAGAGATTGAAGGTAAGAAGCTCTGCGGAGATACGGTGCTGTGAACCGACGCCATGGCCGCGAGTTGGTGAGTTCTGAGTTCTAACTTCCCGAGTCACTGAGTTTCGTCTTCTCCGAAATCAATGAGCTGGGAAACACGTTCGTTTATAGCGGTTTAGTCATCCTGTGTGTCGCGGTTGTATGAACTTTGGTGTGGCTCCGAAGAAAATACTGTACTCATGTGTTTTTGGGTTTGATTTGAGATGTGATTGGTTAAGTGTGAGGAGGCGTAGATTGATTCAGTGGAACGCGACACATGTGAGTTTAAGTTCTGGTTAAATTGATGGAGAACATGGAGGAAGATGAATGGAGTCCACATGAAACATGTAGATCAGTTGGGTATCATAAAAATTAAAATTAAAATTAAATTAGATACAAGTAGATAGAGTATGCCATAATTGCCTCAGAAAAATAGTCTACCACAAATATTTTCTGTCCTCTTTAAGGAAATTTATTTGTACAAAATAAAACATTCTTCTTGTTATTATGATTAAGTTCAAAGTAAATATTTTCAATGAAAAAAATCATAATATTAACAAGTATTTTTTAAAACAAAAAACTGTTTATTTTTGGCATAACTAAACATTAAACAATAAAATAAAATATTTTTTAATAAAGACAATTCATTGAATAAAAAAGAATAATAGGACACAAAACCTAATTCATCAAAAAATTAGTAAAAAAATATAGTTGGACATGTTCAATTTATCTCTAAAAATATTCAAAAGCATAAATAAGAAGTCAATTTCATCAAATATCATCTATAACAATATATAGATAACAATATATAAAAGGAAAACAATGGTTTGGTGTAGCCTATTTTTTTTAATCTATTATGCCCTTTAACCATTATTTTAAAACTACCAAATACACCAATTAAATAGTAACTGCTTATTTTTCAATTTAAAACTTCTATATAATAACGGCTCATTTCTCAATTTAAAACTTCTACGTTTTCTATTTTTCTTCCTTAATTATCGTTAACTTCTTGCCAAATTCTCTTTTTCACTTGCAAATCATCTCTCTCACTTTGGTAATTAGTACAAATTTCTCTTTCACATCAACTTTGAATCTTTAGATTATAAGTTGTTTCTCTTTTCACTATTGAATCTTTGAGTTATGTTTATGTGTGTGTGACTATCATTATCTTTATGGATAAATTAAGTAGTATAAACATGAGATTTGCTTACTGAAAAACAAGAATTATGAGACATCCAAATAAAAAATTCAGATATATCTGTGTGTATCTTATGTGTTCTTAATTTGTTATTCATTATTGGTTTCGCCTAAATGCTGTTTTTAATTATGAGACTATCAGCCATCAATTATGTTGTAATTTTAATATAGTGTCATGTTGAATTGGTGGATTATAGACAGGAAACATTTGTACTCATTCACACTATATATAATTAATATGTATTCTTCATACCATTATCTATTTTGAAGTTTGGCTTTACAATTAAACTATATCCTTATTTTAGTTTTATTTTTTTGGATGCAATTTCTTACTTATTATGTTTTATCATTTTTTCCTTTATCATGTACAATCATTTTATTAAATATGATTTCATACTATTACTTGCCTCTTTGTATTCATTCTATAATTAACATGTGCATTAATACACATTTGGTGTATATAGATTGTGATCATGATTCTGAGTGTAAAGTATAATTTATATTATTTTATAATTATAATTTCAGCATCTTTATTCAAAACCAGAATTTTTTCTTCTTTTTGTTTGTAATCCTAATTATGTTATTCATTTGTTATTTTTATTTTTAATATATTTTATGCCATTCAACATAACAAAAAAAAATTTCTCTTTATTTTTCTAAAAGACATTGATATGATTTCCATTGTATTTTGTCATCTTTATTTTTTCATTAAAATAGATTTATATTAAAAGAAAGTATTATTAATGAGAAAACGTTATTAATTTAATGACAATGCATTATTATTTAATGGATATATTTTTTAGTTTTAAAATAGCAGTAAAGGACATATATGGAACATATATAGGTCAGTCCAAGATAATGTATCGTTTTATATATAGTTATACATAATATTTATAGACTATTTATAATTAACTATTACTATTTTTTATTTTCTAAAACATAAATAATATTTTTTGATAATAAATTTATTATTATTTTTAATTTATCATGACTACTAAATTGAGATATAAGAGAGGAGAGAACAAAAAATTTTAAGACCGAAAAAATCTCACTCACTCTTATCTCTTCTCTCTTCCCATCTCTTTCACTGTTATTGTAATCATCCAAATTATTTTAGAAATGGTTTTACTATTTTTAAGAATTGTGATTATGAGAATATATTGTGTTTATAAAAAATTTCTTAAATTTTCAAACTTATTTTGAATATTAATTTTGTTTTACTCTCTTTTATATGATCTTTATTTATGTCCCTCGCTATTTATTTTTCTAACTTATTCTTCTACACACCATATAACTGCGGTCTCATTACACAACATATATTTGCATGTGATAATTTTTTTGGCAGTTACAACGAAATGATAACCAACTATAATCATCTTGGTTACAATTTTCTTTTTTATTTTATTATTTAAAATCAATAAAAGAATATTTAGAAAAAATTTATGCTTCTTAATATTATTTCTCCAATTATAAACAAATACATTGAGAAAAATATGAAAATGGGGCAGTTATTTTCGTAATAAATACTCTTAAAACTTAAACCACTTATTATTTTAATTATCTTTTTTTTTAAATATCCCCTCACGCCTTTTAATTAAATTGAAACAAAAATACAAATTTCAAAAGATTTTTAAATTATTTTTCTTAATTTTTATATATCTCACATTTTTCTTAATTTAAATCAATTAGTTAAATTTATGTTTAATTAGGTTCTCAATCAATCTCCTGGTAGTTTGTTTTTTAATCAATGAAATTTTATTTTTTTCATATAAATTTCTCAAACATAACCGTTGTCAATTGAGATAATTTTAATTATTTGTAAAATAGAAAATTGTAGCTTTACTCATCCACTTATATTCCCATCAAATAAAATATTCGTGATTTATTTTTATTTTATTTTGTGTTATGTAGATTAGTTATTCTACATGGTTTTTAATAATTCTTACGTACTATTTTTTTTTGTTGAGAGAGGTCATACTTACTAATTTGAGATTTAAGTTGCCAAATTATTTAATTTAAAACAAAAATTAAGAAAAACAAAGATATTTTATAATTTGTCACGAATATGCTTTTAAAAAAACATATAAATACACATGAAGGAAATATATCACAAAGTTTATATTAAAAATAATTTATATTAAAAAAGTATCTGTTTATATTTTATATGTGTGCCAATTAAAAAAAAAGCGGACAAACGGGCACAGAGTGCCCGTTTGGACGCTAGTAATTAATAAAGAAAATTTTATTGGCTAATATATTCGAACATGCATTTCTTTCTCTAAAAATATGAGATATCTTAAATCTAAAGGAGCGTGGAATGTATAAAGTATTCTTTCATTTAATTAAAAGATGTCAAGGGACAATATTCAAATTAGAAAATGCATGAATGACCAGTATTAAGTCAATTTCAAGTCAAATTTTGCTCCAATTCTTCTATTAGCATATTCAATGGCAAACATGATTTCATATAATTCAAGTTGAAATGAGATGAAAATTTCAATCTTAGTTAAGAAAGCTCTCAAGAATGTTTATAAATTATCCCTAAATATGTCACCACAAGTTGATATTTCAGAATTTCTTCTTGAAGTTTCATCTGTGTTACACTTAATCCAACTATAACTAGGAAAACACCAATTAACTTGTATGATTCTAGGTGCAAGAGGAGGTCGATATTTGATGTCGAAGCAATTAATAATTGTGAACTCGTGAATTAAAGAGTACACATGCTCCTTGAAAGAAGTATGTGTCATATAGACCAATTATTTAACATGGAGAATGTCTCTATCAAAGTCTATTTTAGCATTTTGAAATATGGTATTATTTTGTGTGTTTCAATTATTTAACATGGAGAATGTCTCTATCAAAGTCTATTATAGTTGATCTTTATATGGTTCAAATAGGTCTAGATATTTACATTCAACACAAATTTTGTGAGGGCAAAATGCCACACAACATATGTTTTCAAGTTTCGATGATGACAAAGTACAAACTCGGATCAATAGGAGCTGTCAATTTCACCCAGAAGACAATTGCAATACTTAACATATCATATCCTTCCTATATCTCTTTAAACTCGTCATATTATCATCGGCAATACACGTGATTAATATTCAGTCGTGACAAAATGCACAAAACAACAAATATATCATTTTTGCAGATTTTTTGAAGCTATGAGTCGACCACCAGTCAGCGCACAACCTAGTTCACTTTCCCATGGGTCAGCGCATGGAAGCTATGAGTCGACCATCAGTCAGCGCATAACATAGTCACTTCCCACGGATCAGCGCACGCCGACCTATGGTCGATGCATACTGTTGGGTTTTTCATATTGCTAAAATCTGCAGGCCATGCGTCGACGCATAGACCTGCTATGGTCGACCGTTCGCACGTTGGTACAGATAATGAAGTATTTTCCACTATGTTTGAAATCCTGTTGTGTTAGTTGATTGGCTTATTAGTATAAATAGAAGGTTGTTCATTTTAACTAATTAACAATTGAATTTTGAGTAAATTATGAAAATAAGAAAAGTGAAATAGGTGCCTACATTTCTCTTCATCTTCATCCTCAAACAACACACAACACTATAATTACACACAACCATTCTTGGAGTGCTTTGTATCTCGTTCAAGGTGATAAGGTTCGAATTCGTTGATTGGAGATCCGGTTCGGGTGGAGAATTGTGGCAGGTTTTTCTTGAATAAAACCTTGAAGGTTTTGCCCTCCAAGATTCTACGAATTTGGGGGTTTTTGATACGGATCGTCTCTACCAACATTCAGCGGTGCGAAAGTGATTGAGAAACGGAAGATTTCATCAATCTAGTAGCTGGGGCTGTGAAGTGTTGAAGGGAGTTTCGGGTTTGATTCGTTGGTGTCTAAGATCAGCCGGGCCGAGGGTTTGAAGAACTGAAAGTTATTCAACAAAGGGGCTGGAATTGGAGGTCAATTCACAACAATCGAAGGTCTTGATTCAACTCAAATCAAGGAGCAAGAAGTGATAGCATCATCAACATCTATAGGGATTGTTTGTATTATTGCTTATCAACTCTTGTATAAACTACTACAGCTCTACAGGTGATATCTATTATAAATCATCTCAATTCTATTTTTAGAATTGAGGGCAGGCGTACCCCGAAGCGAGGACGGCGGGGGAACTGCCTCAACAAATCTTTGTCTCCTTTATTTTTCAGTATTTTCATTTTCAACTTAAAAATTAAGTGATTTTAGTTTAAGCAATTTTATTGATTCCAACATTGAATTTAGTAAGTAACTGGAACTGTTTAGGCTTTAGTACAATAAACACTTGTACAAGGATTTTAGAGTTACTTACTTAAGTCAAAATCCACTTGGAGTGTTTCGCACACCAAGTGTTCGATAAATTGCCTGAACCAATGTTTACTTAGTTTACTTGCTATATTCCGTGGGTTGTGTTGAGCATTGGAACTAGCACTACTAATTAGTGGTGAAATCAATTGATTAATGTGACTAGTATATTGAATCTACTCTTCTTTTATTATCATATCCGTTAGCTTAACGCATATCCGATCTTCTAATAACGGTTCATTTTAGACGTGTTTTTCCAAGGCCGCTTCCGCACTTAAAAATATTTTAAAACCAATTTTAAATTGGTAAGCGCCGACTCAATTTTTAATTGAGATTTATTCAACCCCCCCCCCCCCTTCTAGATCCGAGCCATCGTCTAACAAGTGGTATCAGGAGCACCGATTCACTCCGTGCTTCAAGTATAACTTTGATAGAAAATGGCAAACGAACCTAAAGGGGATTATAATAGAGCTCCCGTTTTTAATGGTGAAAATTACGGTTATTGGAAGGATTGTATGCGGGTGTACATAAACTCCATAGATAGAAAAATATGGAATGTTATCCTCAATGGTCCAATAGAAATTACTATGACCAATGCGGATAATGTGGTTGTGCCTAAGCACGAAGCACAATGGACCGATGATGATGAAAAGAAATACAACTATGATTGGAAAGCTAAAAACATCTTAATATCCTCATTAGGAGTTGATGAATATTACCGTGTGTCTCATTGTCCTACGGTAAAATACATGTGGGATTCACTTCAAATCGCTCATGAGGGGACAAATGATGTGAAGTTAGCTAGAATCGATACACTAACACAAGAGTTTAACCTTTTCTACATGGAGCAAGGGGAAACCATTGCGGACATGCAGAAAAGGTTTACTCATCTCATCAATAGGTTACATTTACTTGGTAGGCCGGTGGCCAATGACATTGCTACTAATAAAATTTTAAGATGTCTTAACAGGTGTCGCGGTGAAATTTGGATACCAAACTATTGATTAGTTTGAATCTTTAATTCATTTTGCAACCGAACTTTGATTTGTCCAAAGGAAGGGATAAAGATCGAAATTCCCACAATGCCATGCAAATGCAAGCTAGATTGTTTAGGTTCAGGGGTTGGTTAAACTTAGGGAAGGTACTAGCATCCTAAGTTTCTGTAGTACTCTACAGGAACCTCTTATTTTATGTCTGTTTACTGCTAAGTGTTATCTGCTTAAAGGTTTAAAGACCTAGGGGTTTATTTCTAAGTATACTCGATAAGATGTCGCATCTTATGCCTACATATCCTTACGGGAGTGGAATCAGAGTATGTTGTAGTTCACCCTAAAGGGTTTAAGGAGCTCTTTGACTGTGGTCAAAGTTCCTACGGGTTTAGGGTAGTTGTTTTGATTGGGTTTAGGAGAAGAGATGAGTCTTCATTTTAAGGGAGATGTAACCACCACAAATGTAAGAAGGGGGTTGTAGGAAATGGTCTTTGCATCGTCTTAAGAAAAGGTCTTACATACTCGGATGGTAGCCAAGTATGCCTTTATCGCTCTTAAGGCAAAGTCCCTACATGTTTGATTGTGTTGTTTGTGGGGTGGAGATTATATCTCACTTAAGATGATTAACATCTATTCTCTAAAATGTGTTTGAAAAGTTGTATTGTGTTGTTTGTTTGTCTAAGTTGTAGAGATAATGGTCCTTCCTATGGGGTAGGATCTATCTTAAGCGATCAACTTGAATGAAATCAAGGATCATGGGGAGTATGATGCAAATGATGTGCAACTACACACAACGTTGAATTATGTGTAGGTTTTTCCTTTGGACGGATGCAATGCGATGCAACAAGATATAATGACTTGCGGTAAAGATAAATTGCCGAAAAATAAATACGGAAATATAAACCATACACGAACGCATGAAAGCGCTAGGTGAGTGTGTGCATTGTGAATAAAAGCAGATAAAGATAAATTATATACGCATGAAAGCGCTAAGTGTGGGTGCACGTGTCGTGAGTGGATGTGCACGATTGATTGGTTTTACGGTGTTGATCTTTTTTAGAAAAAATATATTAATTTAGGTGAATTATGCTTATGAGAAAATACTATGTTCGTAGTGAGATTAGTTTTAGGAAAGGTATATTTTTATTTTGTGTGAGTTGATTTTGATTACTAATATTGGAGATTAACAAAATTTTATTAGAAAAAAAGTAGTTTTATCATTATTAGTAGATATGTGAATTATGAAAATAGTTTTTTCATTATCTTATAAATTAATATGTTATTATCTAAAAAGGTATCAATTTGATAGAGATAAAAAAAAAGGATAGTGATCTATTATATAGTTTTTTTTTTAGTTATCTAAAATTAAGTAAATATAATGGATGTACTTATTTATTTAGAAAAAGGAATTAAAGGGTGATTAAAAGGAAGATTAATTGAGTGGATTAAGTAATAAAAAAAAGATAACGAAGTTTAAAAAGATGATTTATTTAAAGGATAATTAAATAAGTATTAAGGAGATAAGTTAATTAGTTAAATGGTTATTAGCTTATTTTAAAAGGATTGATTATGATTAATTAAATAAGTAATAAGTAAAAGGTTTATTTGGGCAGGGTTAGTGCGTTAACGAGGGGATTAGCAAGTGATTAGTGTGATATGTGTGTTTAGTGCTATAATCTGAAAATTACAAAGAAAAACAATAATCAAACGAAAAGAGAGAAATGGAGGGCAAACGTAGGGAGCCTCCCTCGCGACGGAACCCTAAACCTCTCACGGATTCGCTCGATCCTCCCCTCTCATTCAATCTCCGTTTCTATTTCTATTTCGAAATCCACTGGTTCTCGTACCTGAAACGAAAAAACAAAGCATTAGTCGTTCATAATCTTAATGCGGGTAGAGGTTTTACCGAAGTTTTATGCGTAGCGGCGGCGGTGTTTGAGACGGTGATGACGAAGGCGGAAGCTTTGTTGGGTTGGCTTGGCGGCGTCGGAAAGATATAAGTGTAAGTCTTTTCTCTTCTTCTTGATGTTAGGGTTTTTGAACTTTTGTGGTTATCTGTGGATTTTTCCGGTCGATCTCTTCTCCTCCTACTAGCCTCCTTATATAGGCCCTCGAATAAAAACAATTTTGAATGATGACTTGAATGCTGATTTGATTGTTGATTGAATTTGATTTAGAGTTGATTGGATTTCTATTTTGGTACAGACCAAATTCGAAAACTTTCTCTTTTTGTCTAATCTTGTTAAATGCCGTTAATGAACCTCAATCTGATACGTAAATCAAATATATCTGCATTCAGTGTTTTGGGCGGTGGATTGGGGTATCCGAATCTCATGGTAGGAATATCCTTCAATTGATTTACTAATTTGATTTGGTATCTTGACAGGTGTGGATAGTGAAAGGGTTTGGGCCCAGAGAAATTAACAGCCCAGGGATGTTGCTGGTGGACTTTGATGACTTTTGGATGGTAAGCTTCGGTCCCTTATCATGAAAATCGATCCTTCGATAAGCAAACTCGTGGCCGAACTTGTCTTGATATTACTCTCGTTCATCCTGCACGTTGTTGTGGAGCTATCTTGCTATGAATTTCTAGGACTCATGTATTTGTTTGCTTGCTTCAAGTCTGTAAAAATTTGATAACTGTTTCTCTATTTTGTTCATGTGCTTATGGTGATGAGGGGAACTAGAATAATCCGTCGTGCAAGTCGTCGTTCTTATCGCGGTTATCCTTATTTGCGCCAACTGATCAAGATCACATTGCATAGGAGCTGATGATTGTGGGAACAGAGAGGGCAATGTATCCTTGGGAGCATCCAATAACACAGGTGTATCAACAATATCGGTAACATTTCCACCTTTAAAACTGCTTCAATTTTATGGCATCACGGCTACCACCAATCCAACAACAGCAATACAATCTTGTTACTTGATGGAAGTAATGCTTAGGCTCTCACATGTACCAAATTTGTAGAGGTATTTTAGTCCGCTTCCATCATTATATTGACATTAGAGTGTTGCAGCAAAACCATCTCGTAGGCGTTATCTCCCTTGTTCCAGATAAACCACTTATCCTGAGAAGTTCCTACTACAGCTCTAACGGGTACAACTCCAATGAGTTTCAAAACTCCCCCAACAAGCATCTTCCGTGTTCCTCCTTTTCGACTCGCAAGTGTTCCCTCTTTTGCTGGATTTGTTGATGACTTGTAGTTTGTAGTTGTCTCTTTAATCAAGTGAATTTGTATGAATGATAATTCTATGGCTTGTATATTCAAATTGCTTCTTGTCATCATTATCATCTTGTAACACTTTCTTGAGTGATATCATGTCGTTAGTTTGCTTCCTGCTCAAGTTATCAAACATGTAAATTTATCCTTGCCTCACGTTTGCGTACAGTATCTTTAAACATTTGTGGCGGTAAACGGTGCAATTGAAGCTTGGTGTTTGTTATCATAGCAGGGATATAGTGTACTTTCATAGCGATCTAATCCTTATAAGCCAACCTCATAAGAGTAAAGCTTTGTCACTTGGATCATAATTAAAGATAAAGAATCAACGTGACTTTGGGAAAATCCTTCGGAAATTAGAAGTCCTTCCACGGTTTAGACTTGATGCACAGGTGTAAATCTGGCTTAGACTGGGAATGTATAAAGTTGAACCCGAATTACACTTTCGTGACGGCACCCCTTCTTGCAGTTTATGAACCGTATCCGTGCACTTCTAACATTTATGCTTGACACCAATGGCACTGATAAACTGAAACTTGAAGTGCTAGGCAGTAATAATTCACACTTGGCATCATCGTATCTGCACAAATTTGTTAGTCATAGCACACGCAAAATAGAATATCAAGAAGTAAGCACAAAGAGGTGGGACTTTATGGTCAAAAATTAGGGTGTGACAGATGCCCCTATTTAAGTTTCTTCTATCCGGAGACATGGAGATCGAGATCTTCGTCTCGACGAGATAGGAGGGACTTAAATATAAACATTGCACGAATTTTTGGCCTTAAGATGCCGCCGAATGCAAATGATATGTAATGAAAATGCAAGACACAAGGGTTCTGCTAGGAGATGAGGTCACAGGGATGAACCGGACACGGCGTGCTGGACCAAAGAGCAACAGATCCAACAAGGCGGGATTCCATGAGGGCAGAAATAATCAACACGGGACATCTCCAGAAATGTAATAGTAAATTCACCCACCCAAGATGCGGTGATTTTGATAATTTGATTGAAAGATACTTCTTACTACCAGAGTGGTGGTCAGTAGTGACATCCAATGGATCTTCTTGATTGGGCACAAACCTACTCTATTTTGTAATCTTTTTTCTTTCTCTTTTTCATTTTTTTGATATTATTTTATTATTTTGTAACTCGGCTAAAACAGTAAAATGTATGAACCTCCCCGAGCGTCATGGTACGGGGACCATGAGCTGGTCTCAGTTTTTTTTTGATGTCATTGTAGTTGTAGATTGATGTAAATTGTAGAACTCTGTAGATATAATTGTGGATCTTGGGCTGTAAGCCATAATGTCGTTGTAAATTGTAGGACTTCCCCTTGCGTCATGGTATGGGAACCATGAGCTGGTCTCGGTCTCTGATGTAGAACTTCCCCTTGCATCATGGTATGGGAACCATGTGCTGGTCTCAGTCTCTGATGTAGAACTTCCCCGAGTATCATGGTATGGGAACCATGAACTGGTCTCAGTATCTGATGTAGAACTTCCCCGAGTATCATGGTATGGGAACCATGAACTGGTCTCAGTCCCTTCCCAAAATGATGGAAACTCGCGAGAGCATCTTCACAAAGAGGGGTTGTAGATTTGTTGTAGATTTTCGGCTGTGAGCCATAGTGTCTTTGTAGATTGTAGAATCATTGTAGCTTGTAATTTGTTATTGTGAATTGTAGATGTCATTGTAAATTGTAAATGTCACTGTGGAATGTAGATTGCAATTTGTTGTAGAACTGTAAACGTTGATGTAGATGTTGTCGATGTAATTTGTAAATTGCGGAACTCTGTAGATGTAATCTTGTAAATGTAGAGTTTGTAAATGTAATCTCGTAAATGTAATCGTAATTGTAATTGTAAATTGTAGATGCAGTTTGTATTGTATTGGCAATTTGTAGAGTATGCATCGGGGATCTTCAAAGGAGTTGTAAATCGGTTGATCTGTGGAGTGTCCTCTTGTAAGGAGATATATCGTTGTTTGTACTCGTAATGAACCCTCTGGGAAAAATCATTTGAGGAGTATCTTTGTTGTAAACGTAAAAATATGTAAGATTGTTGTAGCAGAAATCCTCAAATGGGGAAGTATCTGTAATGTCCTTTGCTTTGACTTGATAATCTTGAAATAATCCACTGGGGATGGACAGATTGTCTCGAGGAAACCGTTGTTGTTGTTTTGAGAATAAAATCTGCCCAAAACGGGTTGCTCAAATAAAGAGACCTTCTGTCATTCAGCTGTAAGTTGTCGAGTGGATCTTGTAATATTGTCGGAGAAGTACCACATCTTCAATGGTGATCCTTATGATGTCAAAGTGCAAAATAAATGCACTCTTGATCAATGCTCAAACGCTGGAGATGTTCATAGCGTGATTGTCAAAGACCGAAGTTCAATTCAGGAAATAACCGAAGAGAAACTGTCAAGCAAGACTCAACCATAGAGGCATAAATTCCAATGGGAATGTACTGAAACAACTGTCTTCCACGAGGATCGAACTTCGTGGGGAAATAGAAATATTGAGTTTTTCTGCTTAGGGCTGACAACTCTATTTGGAAGGAGTAAGACACGCCCAAATACCTAAGGGTAAACGCGATTGAAGAGATAGAGTAAAACATACAAAGGATGCACAAAATGCCAATGTTATGCTATCTACTTATATGATATGTGTATGCTTATGTTTGTGCCGACAAGTCAAGAGGGACACAGTGTTTATGCATGGGGAAATGCTCGAGCCCTATCTCCGCAGATCCTTCGAACGAGAGTGGCCTTCACTCTCAGATGGCATAAGCGTCAATAGTCTAGTCATCTCTCTGTGAGTAAGGGTGAGCATTGGCGGTCATCCTTTCGTTATTCATATATCAAGTAGAACAAATTTTGAAAAAGGTTTAAATCAATTAGGATTTTGCTATCAAGATCACAGATTTAGTAAGGGAAAAACTTTTTATTGAACGGCGGGCAACAGAAAAGCGTGACCCGATATTACAGTGTTGGAAAATGATATCGATTACATAGAGGGAATAATGTTCTGCTTCTCCTAAACAAAGTATTTCTTGACAGCATCCGCATTCACGGGGCGAGTGATCTCTTCTCCATCCATGGTTGCTAACATCAAAGCGCCTCCAGTCAAGACCCTTTTGAATACATATGGTCCATCATAATTCGGGGTCCATTTTCCTCTGATGTCAGTAAGGAAAGATTGGATTTTCTTGAGCACAAGGTCACCTTCCCTGAATACCCGGGGTCGAACCTTCTTGTCAAACGCTTTCTTCATCTTCTGCTGATACAGCTGCCCATGGCATAGCGCAGCCATCCTCTTTTCTTCGATTAAGTTCAACTGATCATACCTATTCTGACACCATTCTGCCTCTGATAATTTTGCCTCTACTAAAATTCTCATAGAAGGAATCTCAACTTCTATTGGGAGTACTGCCTCCATACCGTAGACAAGTGAAAATGGAGTTGCCCCAGTTGATGTACGTACCATCGTACGGTATCCATGTAAAGCAAATGGGAGCATTTCGTGCCAATCTTTGTAAGTAACCACCATTTTCTGAATGATCTTCTTAATGTTTTTGTTGGCGGCTTCAACAGTCCCATTCATCTTTGGTCTGTAAGGAGAAGAATTGTGATGCTCGATCTTGAATTCTTCACACAACTCTTTCATCATTTTGTTATTCAGATTGGAACCATTGTCTGTAATAATTCTGCTTGGCACACCATATCGGCAAATAAGCTGATTCTTGATGAATTTGACAACCACATGTCGAGTTACATTAACATAGGAAGCCGCCTCGACCCACTTGGTAAAATAGTCAATGGCTACTAAGATGAATCGGTGTCCATTAGACGCTTTCGGCTCTATCATTCCAATCATATCGATTCCCCACATGGAGAATGGCCACGGTGATGAGATAACATTCAACAAAGTCGGAGGCACGTGAATTTTATCTGCGTAGATCTGGCACTTGTGGCACTTTCTAGCAAACTTGTAACAATCTGACTCCATAGTGATCCAATAATAACCGGCCCTTAAAAGCTTCTTAGCCATAGCATGTCCGTTGGCATGAGTGCCAAAATATCCTTCGTGAATTTCCGACATTAACCTATCCGCTTCTTGCTTGTCAACACATCTCAGTAAGACCATGTCAAAATTCCGTTTGTACAACACATTGTTACTCAGAAGGAACTTTCCAGCCAACCTTCTCAAAGTTTTCTTGTCTTTGTTGGAAGCTCCCAGGGGATATTCTTGAGTTCTAAGAAACACTTCGATGTCATAGTACCAGGGTTTATCATCCTTAACTCCTTCGACAACAAAGATGTAGGCAGGTCTATCGAGACGTTTTACTTCAATCCGAGGACACTCGTTCCAAAAGTTCACCACAATCATCGAGGCCAAAGTTGCCAATGCATCTGCCATTCTGTTCTCATCGCGAGGGATATGATGAAACTCAACCCTATCAAAGAACGGTAACAATCTTCTAGCATAATCCCTGTATAGGACTAAATTATCATGTTGAGTTATCCATTCTCCAGTAATTTGGTTGATTACTACTGCAGAATCACCAAACACATCTAAATTCTTAATTCTCAAATCGATTGCTTCTTCGAGACCCATGATACATGCCTCATACTCAGCTTCGTTATTAGTACATTGGAATGCTAATCTGGAGGTGAATGGGAAATGGGTCCCTTGAGGAGTCACAATAACAGCACCTACCCCTTTTCCATGAGCGTTGACAGCTCCATCAAAGATTAAACCCCACTGAGAACCTGGCTCTGGTCCTTCACCGTGTACGGGTTTTTCACAATCTTTCATCTTTAAGAACATGACATCTTCATCAGGAAAGTCATCATTTGAGGGTTGATGATCCAAAATAGGTTGGTGAGCCAGGTGATCAGCCAAAACACTTCCTCTAATAGCTTTCTGAGTATGGTACTCGATATCATATTCGGACAATAACATCTGCCATCTGGCAATTCTCCCAGTCAAAGCGGGCTTCTCAAAAATATACTTGATGGGATCCATCTTTGAAACCAACCAGGTAGTGTGGTTCAACATATACTGGCGTAAACGCTTAGCGGCCCACGCTAGAGCGCAACAAGTCTTCTCTAGCATAGTGTATCTGGTCTCACAATCGGTAAATTTCTTGCTCAGGTAATAAGTGACATGATCTTGCTTTCCGGCTTCATCTCGCTGACCGAGTATGCAACCCATTGAATCCTCTAGAACAGTCAAATACATAATCAAAGGGCGCCCTTCAACCGGTGGTATCAGGATAGGTGGTTTGAGCAAATACTCTTTGATACTATCAAAAGCCCTTTGACAATCTTCAGTCAAAACGTACCCTTGTTCTTTCCTCAGGAGCTTGAAAATAGGTTTACATGTAGCAGTCATGTTGGATATAAACCTGGAGATGTAGTTCAAACGCCCTAAGAATCCTCTGACTTGTTTCTCAGTGGCGGGAGCTGGCATTTCTCGGATAGCTTTTACTTTGTCAGGGTCCACTTCAATCCCTTTTTGACTGACAATAAAACCCAATAATTTCCCTGATCGTACTCCAAATGTACACTTGTTGGGGTTCAGACGAAGTTTGTATTCCCTCAAACGAACAAACAGCTTAGCCAGGTGTTTAACATGATCATCTTCGGTTTTTGACTTAGCTATCATATCGTCCACATACACCTCAATCTCCTTGTGCATCATATCGTGGAACAAAGTAGTCATAGCTCTCTGATATGTTGCCCCTGCATTCTTTAATCCAAATGGCATAACTTTATAACAAAAGGTTCCCCAGGGTGTTATGAATGATGTCTTTTCTCTGTCTTCGGAAGCCATTCTAATCTGGTTGTAACCTGAAAAACCATCCATGAAGGAGAACACCTCATATCTTGCAGTACTGTCTACCAGGATGTCAATGTAAGGTAATGGGAAATCATCTTTCGGGCTGGCTTTATTCAAATCCCTGTAATCTACACACATGCGAACCTTGCCATCCTTCTTCGGAACGGGTACAATATTAGCCAGCCATAGTGGATATTCGGCAGTAACAAGGAAACCTGCATCAATCTGTTTCTGTACCTCTTCCTTAATCTTCAGAGCCATATCAGGTCGAGTCCTTCTAAGCTTTTGTTTTATCGGCGGGCATTCTGGTTTTAAAGGTAAATGATGCTCAACTATAGCCGTGTCCAAACCGGGCATATCCTGATATGACCAAGCAAACACATCAACAAACTCTCCAAGCAGATCAATCAGCTGTTTCTTCACATCTGGTTTGAGCAGAGCTCTAATTTTCACTTCTCTACGGATTTCCTCTGATCCCAAGTTGATTACCTCCACCGGCTCTTGATGGGGTTGGATAGCTTCTTCTTTTCTCTCTCAAGCAATCTAGTAATTTCTTCTGGAATACCATCTTCTTCGTCCTCGGCTTCATACACAGGAAACTCAAAATTCGGAGAAGGTAGTGGATCATTATTCCCAGGTTGTAATTTGTGTAGCAATCTGCGCAAGTGACGTGATTTTTAATAAGTTTTTGCTTTGTAAAGTGGAAAGTGTGTGTACGCGAGATGCTACTTATTATTTTCCAACATCGTAAATAAAATAAAAAACAGATGTAAATGAAAGTAGTTTATTGATGATAGCAAAAACCGAAAATACACGCCCAACAAAGTCACCTTTGCCTTGGGCAGAGCAAAGGGAATTATTAAAAGTATGCCCTACTAAATGCAGTTTCGCCTTGGGCAGAGCGAAAATTTTAAACAAATGCTTTACTTAGATATATGAATGGCGGTAGGAGCTTCAACCACACTCCAATTCTTGACCACGACGCCTGGAGTCACAAAGTCTGGGATATCTTTAGCTGGCTCTTCCTCAGTGATGGCGTAAACTCCAAAGGTATAGTCGAAGTCGTCTGACACGTAACCTGGATCTTCCATATAGGGCTCGTAGTCTTCATAAGGAATGGGGGACCTTGTAGAATCGTCCGATATGTAGCCCTCGAGTTCATCTTTTAACACAACATTAACCTGAGGATGGTGGGTGATCCCTCCACTACGGAACACTTCACTGATCAGTGGAAACCCTTGATTTTTGGTGCCTTGGTGAGCAGAACTGCTGGTGAAACCGAGACCTTCCTTGTTCTTGTTCTCCGGCAAAGACAACACCTTTCCCCACATTGATTGGTGACCACTAATCACTACTCGTTGTGCGTCTTTAAATGATGACATGGATGCCTGAGCTCTCTGAGTACTCTCACCCACAACAGACAGAGCTTGAAACTGCGTGCCAACTTCCTCTTCAGCTTCAACGTATGAGAATGATGATAAGTGACTTACCACCAAAGCTCTCTCTCCACAAACTGTAACTACTTTCCCTTCAAAAACATATTTTAACTTCTGATGCAGGGTAGAAGTAACTGCTCCAGCTTCATGTATCCATGGCCTCCCTAGTAAACAACTGTAGGCGGCACGAATGTCCATGACCTGAAACGGGATCATGAAAGTCTGTAGTCCAATAGTCATAGGCAAATCAACCCCATCAATTACTGTTTTCCTTGACCCATCGAAAGCTTTGATGATAACGCGACTTGGCCTCATCGGTGGTCCCTGATATGACAGCTTAGATAGGGTGGTCTTAGGCATTACGTTTAGAGACGATCCAGTGTCAACCAGCACACTGGACAAGGAGTCATTTCCGCAGTTCACAGAAATGTGCAAAGCCATATTATGTTTTCTCCCTTCCTCTGGGAGATCATCTTCATTGAAACCCAGATTATCACTCGAGGTAATACTGCCAATGATGTTATCAAATTGTTCCATAGTCACATCCTGCTCGACATAGGCTTGTTCCAAAATCTTCTGAAGTGCTTCTCTATGAGCCTCGGAACTCATCAATAATTGTAGCACGAAAATCTTTGACGGGGTCTGCAAAAGCTGATCTGCAACCTTATACTCGCTTCTCTTGATTATTTTCAAACATTCATCGGAGTTGGATAAGTTAGACCCACCAGATTGCCCCACATTTGGGTCCTTTGAGCCTGATGGTTCGAACAAAACCTCTTTTTCTTTCGGTGGCACAGTCGGGTAGATTCGCCCGCTTCTTGTCACTCTACTAACATCTGCAATATTAACGATTGAGGGTATGGTGGGCAGAGGCACTTCTTTCCCATCCTCCAACATAGTAGCATTGTATCTATAAGGGATGGCCTTACTAGAGGTATAAGGGACAGGTCCAGGCACATTGATTACCAACGGAGCAACAGTTGACTTCTTGCTATTGTAAACGATCTCTATACGTTCCACCTCTTTAAAGTGGGGTACTATGACACAGACTTCTTCAGCTTTCTCACTTGAAACTTCTTGATCATCACTTTCTAAACAAACTTCAATCATATTGACAGAGGGTGAACCATGTGGTTGTAATGGATTCTTCTGTACATTCGGGTCGGAATCCCTAAAAGACAAGATCCCATTTTTTATGAGCCTCTGGACATCCATCTTCAAGCCGAAACAACTCTCAATATCATGTCCTGGAGCACCCTGATGGTGAGGACAGAACTTGTCAGCTCTATAAGAAGGGGGAGGATTCGTGGGAGCCGGAGGTGGAGCTTTCGTCTGAATGTGACCCTTTTGGATCAAGGCGGGGAATAAATCAGTGTATGTCATTGGGATCGGATCAAAATTTATTTTTCGGTACACACGACCCTGATTGCTAGGTGGCCGATTCTGCTGAGGATTCTGTGGACTCTGCTGAAGTTGGGGTTGTTGAGCAATGGGAGACTGAGGTTATTGATAGGGTCGTGGAGACTGTAGCTGATAAGCCGGAGCATTAAACACTAGAGACACCGCTGCAACCTGATGTGGTGGCATGTACCTCCTTCTGAATTGTCCTTTTTGAATAGCATTCACACTTTGTTCCTTTTTCTTCGCGAAACTGCTCCCATACCTCTTAGGAGCATTTTCTTCTTTGGTCAGCCTTCCCTCGCGAACACCTTCTTCTAAACGCATTCCCATGTTGACCATTTCAGTAAAGTCACTGGGGGCGTTGGCTACCATCTTCTTATAAAAGAAAGGACCCAGAGTCTTCAGAAAAATCTTGGTCATCTCTTTTTCTTCTAATGGTGGCGTGACTTGTGCGGCCAACTCGCGCCAACGCTGGGCATATTCTTTGAAGTTCTCCTTATCCTTCTGTGCCATTGCTCTCAACTGATCTCGGTCGGGTGCCATGTCCACATTGTACTTATACTGCTTGATAAAGGCTCCTCCCAGATCATTGAAAGTTTGAATCTTTGTACTGTCCAGCCCCATATACCACTTGAGTGCAGCGCCTGTCAAACTGTCTTGGAAATAGTGAATGAGTAACTGATCATTATCAGTTTGGGCAGACATCTTCCTGGCGTACATAATGAGATGGCTCTGAGGGCAGGTATTCCCCTTGTACTTTTCGAAATCAGGAACTTTGAACTTTGGTGGGACTTTAACATTCGGCACCAAACATAGCTCAGAAGCACTCTTACCAAATAAATCTTTTCCCCGAAGGGCTCTCAATTCCTTTTGTATTTCAGAAAACTGGTCTTGGAATCCATCCATCTTCTCTTCTAAACCCACGGTCTCGGTTGGCGACCCATGTAGAATTGGTTCATCCAGAATATACGGGACAGTGTTCACCTGCGGAGGCGCAGTAGTCATCACAGCAGAAACAACAGGAGCAACTTGAACAGTGGTCACAACGGGGGTCTCAGACACGGGCGGACGGTAACCAGCCGGAGTGAAATAGGGAGACATCCCCCACGGGAAACCTTGAGGCATACTGTAAGATACTTCAGCAACAGAAGACACCACTAGGATCGGTGTTGGTGTCACTTCGGGTACAACAGTCCTTGGAACTTCTTGGTTGTTGATCGAGATTTGACTGGACAAAGCTTCTACCAGGCCATTCAACTTTTCCAAACTCTCTTTCATGCTTGCAACTTCCTCACGGAGCACCCTGTTCTCTTGTTCTAGCTGATTCATCTTCTGACGTCGACTGGCTCGAGTGTTGTATCGGTGATTCAGCTTGTTCTGCAGAGATGAAGCAAGAGTAAGACCCTGGAATGCAAATGATGCTATGCTTATGTAAAATTCAAATGAGTGTGAAACTTTCAAGAAACTCAAGTAACTCTGGCATTGTAACCTTGGAAAAACTTATTTTATTGGAAGATTGAAGCATTACAAAAACGGAGTACTCTTTTAAGAGTTTATTACATTGAATCAAAAGCAAAAGAGAAACTCAGGGATCTACTCCTTATGCTCCCTCTGTGCACGAAGTTCTCCTTCCAACTTATTGATGTGTTCTTGCAACTCGGCCTTTTCTCTGATGAGTCGGTCGACACACTCCTTCCAAGCCATAGTATCTGGGGGAAGATCATCTTTGGTGACAGCACTTGAAGAGGCGTGAGAGGAAAATAAATCCCCTTGTGCTTTTCTCTTCCTTGCGAGTTCAACTTCTGGTAATCTCTGGGACTTCTCCTGTTCTACCTTAAGCGTAAAAAACTTGTTCTTCCAAGCGGCCTTCAATTTTCGAGCTTCGTCCAAAGCAGCCTTCAATTGATCTACTTCACTCACATCGAACCAATCTGGGTCATGGAAGGCCAACACCATGGGTTCATGGAAAGGGAACGGCATCTTGAGGTCAAGAGCTCTTGCTCGCACCCAATGTAAATATTCTTCAGAGACAGTACAATTGGGGTATCCTAAAGCAGCTTTCCCTTCTTTATTGATGTATTCCCATGAGTAAATTATGACGGTCTTCAGGTCTGGGTCTTCTCCTTCTTTGAGAAAGATTCCTTCTAGCAGAGTCTGATTAGGTACTTCAATCATGGGATGCCCAAATTGGAGACGGGCCAGCGCAGGGTTGTAACTTATGCATCCTTCTCTTCCAATAAGCGGTGCGTTGGTAAAACCTCCGATGCTGTGGATCATACTTATACCTCCATATGTAGGATCGTACCACACAATGTCAGAGTGAGTAAGGGCCATAACTATCTCGGGCCAACGAGGCGACTCCTCTTCTTCCCAAATAGACGGGTGTCGATTTAAGCGAGCAATGAACCATGAATACAGCAGAGCGGCACAACAAACGACGTGTCCTCCTCCCTTGGCCTTCCTCGAGTGGATTGAAAAGTATGTGTCTGCGAGCAAGGTTGGAACGGGATTCTTAAGTATGAACAGTTTAATTGCGTTCATATCAACGAAATCATCGATCTTCGGGAACCAGAAAATTCCATAAACCAGCAGAGCAAAGGTGGCTTCCATGCTAAGGACTTCTTTTCTTTCAGCATGGTAGCGAACTTTTTCAATCAAAAAGTCAGCAGGGAATCCAAGGACTCCTTCCTTGGTGGTTAGGTGTGCTTGCACGTCTGCCAAGCTAAGGTGAGTGGCGTTGGCAATTTCTTGATGACCGGGCGCGTCTTCTTGGCCGGTGAATATGGGACGGGCCGTTACAGGCATCCTCAGAAAATCAGAATACTCTTCCAACGTCGGCATCAACTGGTAGTCTGGAAAAGTGAAACAGTGGTACAATGGGTCATAGAATTGAACGAGGGTCTCCAATAACCCCCCCTTCATCTGGAGTTCGAGGAAACGGAAGACTTCTCCATACTCTACTGCGAAGGCGTACCGATTCTCGATGAGGTCAGCTAGCTCTCTCAAGCTTTCAATGTTAGGGCTCTGAAAAGTGTACTCCAAGGCTTCTCTTTTGGAATCCATGGTTACAATACCTGAGAAATAAAGTTGAGCTTCTTGAAATGAATAGAGACAGAATGTAATGCAATATGAGTAGGACTTCATGGGATCCCAGCTATTTATAAACATTGTAGTAAAAGAAAACGTTTTTTTTTATTAATTTCGAAACGGAATACAAATAATTGCTTTTAAAAGTCCCAAATAAAAGCTAAATAAAAGCTAGTAAAGACACTAAGGAAGTTTCAAAGTTTGTTGCTTGAGTTGCTCTTCTAACTGCGCCTTCTCACGGATAAGGTTGTCCACAATTAGCTTCCAAATAGTACATTGCGGGTCGGAGAAAAATAAATCCTCCATGACCCTCCTCTTCTTGCAGGGGAGTAACTCTTCATCCTTTAACTGTAGCTGCTTCTGGAGTTCCTCTTTCTCTTTCTGGAGTTGTTCAATCTCTGCGACAGACACTTGATACTTGTTCTTCCATGACTCTACCTCTTGTCGCAATTTCTTCATAGCAACTTCTGACTTCTCAGCTTCAGACATGAAAACATAAGTGGGTTCCCTCCTCGGGGGTATGGGGTCTTGGTGAGAGTAAGGCATCTTCAGCTTGATCGCCCTATTCCTCACCCACTGGAGATATGGTTCCATGGACACACAATTGGGCTTTACCAAACTATTCCTATCTTTCTTATACAAATGCTTCCAAGCCTTCACGATCTTCTCTCGGAGTTCTCGATTATCCTCGAAGAAGACACTTTCAACTTGTATGCTCTTAGGTGGTTCCTTCAATGGATATCCCAACTGCCGGCGGGCTAAAATCGGATTGTAACTGATCCCTCCCCCAAAGCTGAGTAAAGGTACATTAGCGAAATCCCTACATCCATCAACAATCAAGATTCCATCATACTCACGGCTATACCAATCGATGTCAGCATGAGTCAAAGCCATAATCTTTTCTGACCAACGCTTATCATTGAGATGCCAAAAGGAAACATATTTGGGCAAATGGGTAAGGAACCATTTATATAATAAGGGCACACAACATGTGATCATTCCTCCACCACGAAGGTTTCGAAGATGTATAGAGTGGTAGGTGTTACCTAATAGAGTCAGCACTGGATTGTTCTTCATGAAGATCTTAATGGCGTTAAGGTCCACAAACCCCTCAAAACTGGGAAATAGAAACACCCCATAGACAAGTAAAGCGAAGATCGCTTCGAACGGAGCCTTATTTGTAAAATCAGTATAAAATGAGGCCTTCTTGAATAAAAAATATGTGGTCAAACCAAAGGTCCCATTTTTAACAACCATATTGGCCTTAACGTCAGATACCTTGAGATAAAGAGCCTTAGCGATGTCCCTTTCTTCAGGATCCTTCTCCAAGAAAGGAAAAGGAGATTCTTCTAGAATGGGTAACCCTACTAAAAAGGAGTATTCTTCCAAAGTTGGCAACAACTGATAATTCTTGAACTTCTCTTGGTCTTCAATCAAAGCTCCTAACTCCCTTAGGTCATCCAATTCGGGACTTTTAAAAGTATATTTTAGAGTATTTCGTCTATCCATAATGTCCTACAATGTTCATAAATAGAGGGTAAGTCCCATGAGGTCCAATGTAGTATGATGCTATATGAATGCAACAAACACAAGTAAACACATATGGGCACAAAGATAAACAAACAAAAGTCCTAGGTTTGCAACGAGCATGGAGCAAAGGTATACCCCTTCCCAAAGGTTGTGGACTAAAGATTGATTGGTACCTGCAGAACTGGGTTCTAAAAAGGGTCCCAAAGTCATTAGTCCATCTATTGGATATTATCAATCTCCCAACTAACTTGAGGATTAATAATATTCTCAAGAGAACTTCTTTTGAGTGTAGCATCGCGTAGCGCTATTTCGGGACTTACTCCCTCATAGCCTCGCACTACATCCTAATAAAGGCCAAAGTGGGGTTAAAGGTAACTACGGTCCTTAGTATCATGGACTCCAATTGAGAATAGTAAAAGTTTTCACGACTAAACTCGTTCAACCGAACCATTTTCAAAAGGGTCTCAACTAAGCGGGATTCTCGAATTAACTTAGTCGGGACTCACTCCCTATAAGCCTCATCGAATATATCACCATCCTATCTTAATTTCTCTTAAGTCCGGGTGTAGGACTTTGTCTCACCACTCAAGGATAAAAACCCAAAAGAAATAAAGAACACAAATAAACAAGTAGGCAGATATAAAGCAACAAATAAATAAAGCAAGATAGGGAAACCCACTGAGGTTCCCCAGTGAAGTCGCCATTTCTGTCGCGGTGAAATTTGGATACCAAACTATTGATTAGTTTGAATCTTTAATTCATTTTGCAACCGAACTTTGATTTGTCCAAAGGAAAGGATAAAGATCGAAATTCCCACAATGCCATGCAAATGCAAGCTAGATTGTTTAGGTTCAGGGGTTGGTTAAACTTAGGGAAGGTACTAGCATCCTAAGTTTCTGTAGTACTCTACAGGAACCTCTTATTTTATGTCTGTTTACTGCTAAGTGTTATCTGCTTAAAGGTTTAAAGACCTAGGGGTTTATTTCTAAGTATACTCGATAAGATGTCGCATCTTATGCCTACATATCCTTACGGGAGTGGAATCAGAGTATGTTGTAGTTCACCCTAAAGGGTTTAAGGAGCTCTTTGACTGTGGTCAAAGTTCCTACGGGTTTAGGGTAGTTGTTTTGATTGGGTTTAGGAGAAGAGATGAGTCTTCATTTTAAGGGAGATGTAACCACCACAAATGTAAGAAGGGGGTTGTAGGAAATGGTCTTTGCATCGTCTTAAGAAAAGGTCTTACATACTCGGATGGTAGCCAAGTATGCCTTTATCGCTCTTAAGGCAAAGTCCCTACATGTTTGATTGTGTTGTTTGTGGGGTGGAGATTATATCTCACTTAAGATGATTAACATCTATTCTCTAAAATGTGTTTGAAAAGTTGTATTGTGTTGTTTGTTTGTCTAAGTTGTAGAGATAATGGTCCTTCCTATGGAGTAGGATCTATCTTAAGCGATCAACTTGAATGAAATCAAGGATCATGGGGAGTATGATGCAAATGATGTGCAACTACACACAATGTTGAATTATGTGTAGGTTTTTCCTTTGGACGGATGCAATGCGATGCAACAAGATATAATGACTTGCGGTAAAGATAAATTGCCGAAAAATAAATACGGAAATATAAACCATACACGAACGCATGAAAGCGCTAGGTGAGTGTGTGCATTGTGAATAAAAGCAGATAAAGATAAATTATATACGCATGAAAGCGCTAAGTGTGGGTGCACGTGTCGTGAGTGGATGTGCACGATTGATTGGTTTTACGGTGTTGATCTTTTTTAGAAAAAATATATTAATTTAGGTGAATTATGCTTATGAGAAAATACTATGTTCGTAGTGAGATTAGTTTTAGGAAAGGTATATTTTTATTTTGTGTGAGTTGATTTTGATTACTAATATTGGAGATTAACAAAATTTTATTAGAAAAAAAGTAGTTTTATCATTATTAGTAGATATGTGAATTATGAAAATAGTTTTTTCATTATCTTATAAATTAATATGTTATTATCTAAAAAGGTATCAATTTGATAGAGATAAAAAAAAAGGATAGTGATCTATTATATAGTTTTTTTTTTAGTTATCTAAAATTAAGTAAATATAATGGATGTACTTATTTATTTAGAAAAAGGAATTAAAGGGTGATTAAAAGGAAGATTAATTGAGTGGATTAAGTAATAAAAAAAAGATAACGAAGTTTAAAAAGATGATTTATTTAAAGGATAATTAAATAAGTATTAAGGAGATAAGTTAATTAGTTAAATGGTTATTAGCTTATTTTAAAAGGATTGATTATGATTAATTAAATAAGTAATAAGTAAAAGGTTGATTTGGGCAGGGTTAGTGCGTTAACGAGGGGATTAGCAAGTGATTAGTGTGATATGTGTGTTTAGTGCTATAATCTGAAAATTACAAAAAAAAACAATAATCAAACGAAAAGAGAGAAATGGAGGGCAAACGTAGGGAGCCTCCCTCGCGACGGAACCCTAAACCTCTCACGGATTCGCTCGATCCTCCCCTCTCATTCAATCTCCGTTTCTATTTCTATTTCGAAATCCACTGGTTCTCGTACCTGAAACGAAAAAACAAAGCATTAGTCGTTCATAATCTTAATGCGGGTAGAGGTTTTACCGAAGTTTTATGCGTAGCGGCGGCGGTGTTTGAGACGGTGATGACGAAGGCGGAAGCTTTGTTGGGTTGGCTTGGCGGCGTCGGAAAGAGATAAGTGTAAGTCTTTTCTCTTCTTCTTGATGTTAGGGTTTTTGAACTTTTGTGGTTATCTGTGGATTTTTCCGGTCGATCTCTTCTCCTCCTACTAGCCTCCTTATATAGGCCCTCGAATAAAAACAATTTTGAATGATGACTTGAATGCTGATTTGATTGTTGATTGAATTTGATTTAGAGTTGATTGGATTTCTATTTTGGTACAGACCAAATTCGAAAACTTTCTCTTTTTGTCTAATCTTGTTAAATGCCGTTAATGAACCTCAATCTGATACGTAAATCAAATATATCTGCATTCAGTGTTTTGGGCGGTGGATTGGGGTATCCGAATCTCATGGTAGGAATATCCTTCAATTGATTTACTAATTTGATTTGGTATCTTGACAGGTGTGGATAGTGAAAGGGTTTGGGCCCAGAGAAATTAACAGCCCAGGGATGTTGCTGGTGGACTTTGATGACTTTTGGATGGTAAGCTTCGGTCCCTTATCATGAAAATCGATCCTTCGATAAGCAAACTCGTGGCCGAACTTGTCTTGATATTACTCTCGTTCATCCTGCACGTTGTTGTGGAGCTATCTTGCTATGAATTTCTAGGACTCATGTATTTGTTTGCTTGCTTCAAGTCTGTAAAAATTTGATAACTGTTTCTCTATTTTGTTCATGTGCTTATGGTGATGAGGGGAACTAGAATAATCCGTCGTGCAAGTCGTCGTTCTTATCGCGGTTATCCTTATTTGCGCCAACTGATCAAGATCACATTGCATAGGAGCTGATGATTGTGGGAACAGAGAGGGCAATGTATCCTTGGGAGCATCCAATAACACAGGTGTATCAACAATATCGGTAACATTTCCACCTTTAAAACTGCTTCAATTTTATGGCATCACGGCTACCACCAATCCAACAACAACAATACAATCTTGTTACTTGATGGAAGTAATGCTTAGGCTCTCACATGTACCAAATTTGTAGAGGTATTCTAGTCCGCTTCCATCATTATATTGACATTAGAGTGTTGCAGCAAAACCATCTCGCAGGCGTTATCTCCCTTGTTCCAGATAAACCACTTATCCTGAGAAGTTCCTACTACAGCTCTAATGGGTACAACTCCAATGAGTTTCAAAACTCCCCCAACAAGCATCTTCCGTGTTCCTCCTTTTCGACTCGCAAGTGTTCCCTCTTTTGCTGGATTTGTTGATGACTTGTAGTTTGTAGTTGTCTCTTTAATCAAGTGAATTTGTATGAATGATAATTCTTTGGCTTGTATATTCAAATTGCTTCTTGTCATCATTATCATCTTGTAACACTTTCTTGAATGATATCATGTCGTTAGTTTGCTTCCTGCTCAAGTTATCAAACATGTAAATTTATCCTTGCCTCAGGTTTGCGTACAGTATCTTTAAACATTTGTGGCGGTAAACGGTGCAATTGAAGCTTGGTGTTTGTTATCATAGCAGGGATGTAGTGTACTTTCATAGCGATCTAATCCTTATAAGCCAACCTCATAAGAGTAAAGCTCTGTCACATGGATCATAATTAAAGATAAAGAATCAACGTGACTTTGGGAAAATCCTTCGGAAATTAGAAGTCCTTCCACGGTTTAGACTTGATGCACAGGTGTAAATCTGGCTTAGACTGGGAATGTATAAAGTTGAACCCGAATTACACTTTCGTGACGGCACCCCTTCTTGCAGTTTATGAACCGTATCCGTGCACTTCTAACATTTATGCTTGACACCAATGGCACTGATAAACTGAAACTTGAAGTGCTAGGCAGTAATAATTCACACTTGGCATCATCGTATCTGCACAAATTTGTTAGTCATAGCACACGCAAAATAGAATATCAAGAAGTAAGCACAAAGAGGTGGGACTTTATGGTCAAAAATTAGGGTGTGACAACAGGGAATGGCAACCCAAGGTGATCGCCATAAAAGAAGCAAATGATCTTACTATTTTGGACCTAACAACGTTATTCGGAAAGCTACAAGAGCATGAACAAGTGCTCCTAAGCCTCGACCAACATGAAAAGAGAGAAAAGAAGGACAAAAAAAAGACTGTTGAGAAGAAATCAATTGCTCTCAAGACTTCCTCCTCGAAGTCTCAATCTAAGAAGCACAGTGATTATTCATCAAGTGACGATGAAGAAGATGACAAGGGTGCGGATATGGGGCTGTTCGTAAAGCGCTACAATCAGTATGTAAGAAAGAACGACATTCAACACTCAGAAAAGAACCTTTTCAACTTCAGAAAGCAATCAAGGAACTCTCGAAATAACGACATCAAAGGAAGTAAAACCAGAGGATCGTGCTACAAATGCGGAAAGCCCGGTCACTACAAGCCAGATTGTCCTTTAAACAAAAAGGGCAAAAAAAAGGAATCTATTAAATCACATAAGAAGTCATCAAATCCGAGAAGAGCATATATAGCTTGGGAAAGCGATAGCGACTCCTCCTCCTCTGATGAAAGCTCAAGTGATGAAGAAGAATCCGTGAACCTATGTCTTTCCGCACATCAAAAGAATAAATAAAAAAGCAGGTACGTCACTCTAAATATGAAAATTCCTCAAAAATGTCACATTTCGAATTACAAGCCGCATTTAATACTTTACATAATGAAGCAACAAAAGCCTTTAAGAAACTTGCCTCTAATAAAAGAATTTTTACTTACCTAGAGCACAAAATTAAAGAGTTCGAAAGGAAACTTGAGGAACTTAAGGCTTCCATGGTGGAAAGTAATAAATCGGATTGTGAGGACCATAGCAAATTCCTCGACTTTGGATGTGCTACTTGTTATATTTGGCAAGGTGAAGTTAGAAGCCTAAAGGCCAAACTTAACAAGGCTCTTGAGCCCAAAATTACATTTGCTATTGATAAAGCTGATTTTAGAAAAAGTATGGTGAATCCATATTAAAAATATACATATGTAATTAGGGATCAAGAGAGCAAAAGCAATTCTAAAATTGACTTTTTATGCTTATATTGTTGCAAGAAAGGCCATTCCATTGCTAAATGTCGATTTAGGAGATTTTTGGTTCCTAAAGGCATCTATCAATGGTTGTCCAAATGCAACCACTTTGTCACTAACAAATTAGGACCCAATATGCCATTGGGTACCTCCTCTTGCTGATTATTCTTTCATAGGTACAATGTGTCAAGACCACTGAGAGAAGATGGGTTCTCGACAGTGGATGTTCAAGACACATGTCCAGAGACATATCCATATTCATAGACTTCGTGGCTAAGAAGAAAGGGTATGTAATATATGGTGATAACAATCGTGGAGCAATACTTGGTAAAGGTAGTGTAGGTAACCCTTCTTCCACTACGATTTCCAAAGTGTTGCTTGTCGAGGGTCTTAAACATAATCTGCTTAGCATTAGCCAATTATGCAACAAAGGATACAATGTATCATTTTCAAAAGAGTGTTGCAAAATTGTGCATAATAATGACAAAGAGAATATGTTTAATGGCCTAAGAGTGAACAACGTCTATATGCTTGACTTGAGTGAAGTATTGTTAACAAGTGACAAATGCCTCATAACAATGAGTGAAGATTCATGGTTATGGCATAGGCGCTTAGCACATGTTAACTTTGACTTGCTGAATAAAGTAGTCTCAAAAGATCTAGTCCTAGGTCTCCCCAAAATAAAATTCACCAAGGATCACCTTTGTGATGCTTGTCAAATAGGAAAGCAAACGAGGATATCTTTTAAATCTAAAAATATTGTTTCTACTACAAGACCTCTCGAGCTTCTCCATACGGATTTATTTGGGCCTTCTAAAATCAAGAGCCTAGGTGGAAACTATTACAGTTTCGTAATAGTGGACGATTTTTCTAGATTTTGTTGGACTATCTTTTTGGATAGCAAGAGCGATACATTCGCCGCCGTTGAAAAATTTGTCAAACTTTCCCAAAATAAATTAAGCACAAACATTGTGTCAATTAGAAGCGACCATGGAGGTGGTGAATTTAAAAATCATTTATTTGAAGAATATTGCGGTAACTACGGTATTGACCATAACTTCTCTGCTCCACGAACTCCTCAACAAAATAGGGTGGTGGAGCGCAAAAATCGCATTTTAGAAGAGTTGGGAAGGACAATGATCAATGAAAGTGGACTACCAAAATATTTTTGGGTCGATGCCATAAGTACGGCTTGTTATGTTTTGAATAGGGTGCTCATCCGCCCAATTCTAAACAAAACACCTTACGAGCTTTTAAAAGGGCGCAAGCCAAACGTATCTCACCTACATGTTTTCGGTTGCAAATGTTTTGTCTTAAATAATGGAAAGGAAATTTTGGGTAAATTTGACTCTAAGGCTGACGAAGGTATTTTCCTTGGATACTCTCAGTCGAGTAAAGCATATAGGATCTACAATAAAAGATTACTTATTGTCGAAGAATCGGTACATGTAACATTTGACGAATCTTATCCGAGAAATGTCAGAAAAGGTAGTGTGCTTCATGGTGCAGGTACATCTACTGAAGACATACTCAAAGATGCAGAGCCGGGAATTGATCAGCCTGACAAAGCAAAAGTTGAGGAGGAAAAAGATGGCCAACATGAAGAAACTGAGGTAGATCATCCATCTACAAGTGATGCTCTCCCTCAAGCTTGGAAGTCTTCTAAAGATCATCCAATAGACAACATTCTCTGAGACATATCAAAGGGTGTTACTACCCGATCTAAGATAAGTAATTTTTGTTATCATTTCGCTTTTGTTTCACAAATGGAACCTAAAAACCCTAAAGAAGCCTTACTCAATGAAAACTGGTTTTTGTCAATGCAAGATGAACTTAATCAGTTCACGAGAAATGAGGTATGGGACCTTGTCACTCCTCCGCGAGGACATCGAGTAATCGGCACCCGATGGGTGTTTAGAAATAAGTTGGACGAAAACGGAGTAATAACTCGTAACAAGGTGCGTTTAGTCGTGCAAGTGTATAACCAAGAGGAAGGCATCGACTATGAGGAAACTTATGTGCCGGTTGCCCGACTTGAGGCTATACGCATTTTGCTTGCCTTCGCTTGTGCGAATAATTTTAAGTTATTTCAAATGGACGTTAAAAGTACGTTCCTTATCGGATACATGAATGAAGAAGTCTATGTTGCACAACCTCCGGGTTTTGAGTCTCATGAGTATCCTGATCATGTCTACAAACTAAAAAGGGCTTTATATGGTCTCAAACAAGCTCCTAGAGCTTGGTATGAGCGACTAAGTAAATTTTTACTTGATCAAGGCTACTCAAGAGGAAAGGTTGACATTACTCTCTTCATTAAACGTCAAGGAAAACACTTGATATTAGTACAAATTTACGTTGACGATATTATATTTGGATCTACTAACATGAATCTCGTGAGAGAATTTTCTGACCTTATGCAGGGTGAATTCGAGATGAGTATGATGGGTGAACTCACATACTTTCTCGGATTGCAAATTAAACAACTTAAGTTTCACACACCAAGTGTTCGATAAATTGCCTGAACCAAAGTTTACTTGCTCTATTTCGTGGGCTGTGTTGAGCATTGTAACTAGCACTACTAATTAGTGGTGAAATCAATTGATTAGTGTGACTAGTGTATTGAATCTACTCTTCTTTTATTATCATATCTGTTAGCTTAACGCATATTCGATCTTCCAATAACGGTTCGTTTTAGACGTGTTTTTCCAAGGCTGCTTTCGCACTTAAAAATATTTTAAAACAAATTTTAAATTGGTAAGCGCCGACTCAATTTTTAATTGGGATCTATTCAACCCCCCTTCTAGATCCGAGCCATCATCTAACAAATTTGATCAACCTGATTACTATGAAGGGCCTATAGAAGCAGAATTAAGAAATGGTGACAACGTGAATGAGGGGCCTGATGTGGTTGAGGATGTGCTTGCTAAATTATATGAAGAAGCGGTAAATGAAAGTGATACTTTCAAAGAAGCTGAAAATGTTGGTTTGGATGGGCCTATAGAAGCAGAATTGGATGCTCAAAATGTTGGTTTGGATGGGCCTACAGAAGCAGAATTAGATGCTCATAATGTTGTTTTGGATGGGCCTATATAAGCAGAATTAGATGCTCAAAATGTTGGCATCGATGCACATAGTATTGGTATGAAAGGTGGTGAGGTGGATGATGGTCTAAGTAGTGATGATAGTAAGGATTCTTTGTACAAGTATGATACTACTCTAGAGGTGAATTTTGATGATTTTGATAATATAGATGAAGATGAGTTGACAAATCTACTTGAACATGAGCAGCTTGATGAGGGACCATCGAAAAAACAAAGAGAAATGGAAAGAAGACGAGGGTGAATTTAAAGTGAGTGATAATGAAAGTGATGAGCTAGTGAGTGGTTGTGATAATGATGATAGTTGTGGTGTTCAACAAAAGGCTTACCCAATGTTTAAGATGCAAAAGGACATGGTTGATTTCAATTGGGAGGTAGGTGTGTACTTTAGTTCAAAAGATGGTTTCAAGGAGGCAATAACATCATATGTAGTCCATAGTGGTAAAAATCTTAAGTTCGGTAAAAATGAAGGTAAAGGTGAGGGTAAAATGTAAGGATGAGTGTGATTGGGAAGCTTATTGTACCAAATTGTCAAACGAAGAAACTTCGCAATTAAGGAAGGTGAATGATGTACATAGTTGTAGCAGGGATTATAATGTGAAGATAATAACTACCAATTGGTTGAGCAAAAGGATTCAAAACTCTTTAAAAACTAATCCTAGGATAAAAATAAAGGATATAAAGGTAAAGGCACAAAAAAGTGGAATGTAGGTGTGAACAAAACTAAGGAAATGAGAGTAAGGTTTAAAGCTATAGATTATGTTGATGGATCATTCTTAGGGTATTACACCATAATATATGATTATTGTCATGAGTTGTTGAGAGAAAGTTCAGATGATCAAATACCATATTTCAAAAAGTTATACACATTATTTGTTACATGTAAGGAAAGCTTCAAGTTTTCTAGGCATATCATAAGACTTGATGGCTATTTTCTTAAAGGGCTATATGGTAGGAAAATTCTGGCTGTTATAAGTAGGGATCTAAATGATCAAATGCTACCTATAGCATTTGCAATGATGGAGGGGGAAATTAGGGACAGTTGGACATGGTTCTTGGAGTTATTGATTGATGACCTTGGAGGAAAAAATGAATGCCTCACATACACATTCATTTCTTGTTAGTTCTATGATTGGCAGCAATTCTGGTAAAACTTGGTGTTATCACAAGATGTTCTATAGGATGTCTTAACATATGATCTTAACATTCTGTAGATGGTTATTCTTAATGTTGTAGGGTTTTAGTTCATGATGTCAAGTATGATGTCCTGACATTTGTGAACCGAACATTCAGTGAGAATGTTATGTTTTGTCTGTTGCGTTTTTGTACAACCTTGTGTGTGTTTTTTTTGTAAGAGTTTTTGTTGGTGCAAATCAAAGTGGAGATCTTCTTTAAACAAAAGAGCTTCTGCTAGTTAATTTGTGGAGTACTGTGGAATCTTTTGTTCTATTTTCATGCATAAAATCTTGAGAAGATTTGAAGTTTGATTTGATCAAATCTGATTCGGTGCTATTTCTATGATGTTAATTATGAAAAGATTTGAAGAATTATTTGATTTAATTTTATCAAATCAAAGTTAGTTTTTTCTAAAGCCCAAGCCCGTTCAAAGTGTTTCTATATAAAGACTTTACAATCCTATTTTGAATATCAGAGAAGCTAGGGTTGTGAGTATGCATTGCGTAAGGAATAAGTTTTAGCTTCTTGTGTGTCTGTTATTTATGAGCCATTCACTCACCTCTTTGATGTGTGAATTGGACTGAGTTCTTTGAGTTGTAAGGTGTTCACTCTAAGCTTTTAAGCACGAGTGCATTTCTCTTGATTGAAGCTTTTAAGCAATATCAAGTATTATCTTTGAAGAGTGTCTTCTATGTTTTAAGAATATGTTTTTATCACTGCTGTGATTGAGGGGAGTGAGAGGTGTCTCTTATCTAAGAGTGTCTTATATAGAAATTGCACGGGTAGAGATTAGGTGCGAAGATTATAAACTAGAGAGAGTTTCCTGTGAATCTTCAAACTAATTCTGTTTAGTGAGTTTCCTTCCTGGCTTGGTAGTCCCTAGACGTAGGTGTGTTTGCACCAAACTGGGTTAACAATTGCTTGTGTTTCTTTACAATTATTAACTGCTTTTTATCTTGTTCATATATTGGTAACTGTTCAAATATTAGTGTCGTGACATCTCTTTCGACATGTCATATCTGATACCAGAATTTCAATTGGTATCAGAGCAGGCATCCTGCTCTGGTTCTGGGTGAGATCTATGGATGATACTTTCTGGTACTATGGACAAAGAAGGAGGATTTGTGACTAGACCATATGTTCTGGATGGAAATAATTATGAGTATTGGAAACCTCGCTTGGTGGCCTTCTTGAAATCATTGGATAGTAAGGCTTAGAAAGTTGTCATAAAAGGATGGGAACACCCTGTGACTGTTGGAAAAGATGGAAAAGCTACATCTGGCCTGAAGCCTGAGGAAAAATGAACTAAGGAGGAGGATGAATTGGCTCTTGGAAATTCTAAAGCCTTGAGTGCCTTGTTCAATGGAATTGATATAAATATATTTAGATTGGTGAACAATTGTGAAGTTGCTAAAGATGCTTGAGAGATACTCAAAACTACTCATGAAGGTACTTCTAAGGTAAAGATGTCAAGACTTCATTTGCTAACTACCGAATTTGAAAACCTAAGAATGAAAGATGATGAAAGCATACATGATTTTCATATGAATATCCTTGAAATAGCAAATGCTTCAAGTGCCCTAGGTGAAAAGATGTTAGAAGACAAGCTTGTTAGAAAGATTCTCAGGTCTCTTCCCAAGAGATTTGATATGAAAGTTACTGCCATAGAAGACGCTCAAGACATCTACAAGACGAGGGTAGATGAACTTATTGGATCTCTTTTAACCTTTGAAGGGGGATAAGTGACAAATCTGATAAAAAAAGAGCATAGCTTTTGTGTCCAATGCTGAAGACGGAGAGGATGAATGTGATGGGGATACTGATGAAAGCTTATCCAATGCTATAGTGCTCCTTGGAAGATAGTTTAACAAGGTAATGAACATGATAGATATGAAGTCAAGACTAAATGTCAAGAACAACTAATATGACATAAACAAGTCTAATGATGCTGGTAGAAGAACAAGGTCTGAAGAAAAATCCACTCAAACCAAAGGGATTTAGTGCCATGGATATGAAGGATTTGGTCACATTAGAGTTGAATGCCCTACTTACCTCAAGAAACAAAAGAAGAGCCTAGCTGTTTTTTGGACTGATGAGGATTCTGAAAGTGATCTTGAAGAAGAATCTGCTAAACATGTGGCTGCTTTGACTGGGAGATATAACTTTGATGAAGACTCTAGTGATGATGAATTAACTTTTGAAGAACTTCCAGCTTCCTACAAAGAGTTGTGTCTCAGAAGTGAAGAAGTATGACATCAAGGAGAAAAGCAGAAGAAACTTATAATCAGACTGAAGGTTGAAAAGGAGGAGCATCTTAAAACCATCTATGAGTTGAATGATGAAGTTACACTGCTGAATTCCCAACTTGATCAAATGTCCAAGTCTATTATAATGTTGAACAGTGGTACTAGCACTTTTGATAAAATCCTTCAGGTTGAAAAAAAGGGCAGGAGACATGACTGGGATAGGGTTTGATAGAGAAAAGAAACCATCTTCATACTGTAGTCCTTCTTCACACCATAATCCTTTTGGGCCTAAGCGAAATATGTCACATCATATGTCTCAATGTCATGGAAAAGGACAACCAACCACCCAATAGGAAGATTCCAAAGATAGAGATGTCATTAGTGTGGACGCTTTGGTCACATAAAACCTTTCTGCTTCAGGCTGCATGGATATCCTAAATCTATTCCTCAATCTAGACCCAATCACAACATTCCTTCTAATAGGAAGCAATGGGTTCCTAAAGCTGTTGCTACCAGTTTGATAACCCATATGTCTCTCAGAGTCTCGGCTAAGGAAGACTGGTATTTTGACAGTGGGTGCTCCAGACACATGATAGGAATTAAAAATCTCTTAGTAGACATCAAATCTCATTCTACTAGCTATGTGACTTTTGGTGATTGAGCCAAGGGTGAAATCAAGGGGGTTGGAAAATTGAACTGCTCAGGAGTTCCAAACCTTGACAATATGTTGTTGGTTAAAGGATTGACTGCCAACTTAATTAGCATCAATCAATTGTGTGATCAAGGACTCAATGTCAATTTTACTAAATCTGAGTGCTTGGTTACAAATGAAAAGAGTGAAGTGATTATGAAGGTAGTCAGATCTAAGGACAACTGTTATCTATGGGTTACTCAAGATTCTAAATATGCTCTAGCCAAAGAAGATGAAGTGAAACTGTGGCACCAAAAACTTGGTCATTTGCATCTAAAAGGGATGAAGAAGATCATCTTTATGGAAGCTGTCAGAGGAATTCCTAAGCTAAAGATTGAAGAAGGAAAAGTTTGTGGTGAATGCCAAATTGGAAAGCAAACTAGGATGTCACGCCAGAAGATTAAACATCTCACTACTTCAAAAGTGTTGGAACTTCTTCACATGGACTTGATGGGACCTATATAGGTGGAGAGTCTTGGTGGAAAGAAGTATGCTTATGTGTGGTGGATGATTTTTCCAGATATACTTGGGTGAATTTTATAAGAGAAAAATCTGAAGTGTTTGATGTGTTCCAAGATCTCTATCAAAGAATTCAAATAGAAAAGGAGAGCAATGTTTTTAGAATCAGAAGTGATCATGGGAAGGAATTTGAGAATAAAAAAATTTCTGAATTTTGTTCATCTGAAGGGATTAGCCATGAATTCCCTTCTCCCATTACTCCACAGCAAAATGGAGTTGTGGGATGAAAGAATAGAACTATCCAGGAATCTGCTAGAGTTATGATCCATACAAAGAAATTGCCTTACCACTTCTGGGCTGAAGCTATGAATACTGCCTGCTATATTCATAATAGAGTGACCTTAAGAACAGGAACCATGACCACCTTGCATGAGATATGGAAGGGAAGAAAGCCTACTATCAAATACTTCCATGTGTTTGGAAGCATATGCTACATATTGGCAGGTCATGACCAAAGAAGAAAGATGGATCCAAAAAGTGATGGAGGAATATTTTTGGGCTATCCTACTAACATCTGAGCCTATAGAGTATTCAACTCCAGAAATAAAACTATGATGGAGTCCATCAATGTTATTGTTGATGATGTGCATAAGGAGACTGATGTCCTAGAAGATATTGGAACATCCCTTGATACCTCAGCAGAGTCTGCAGACAAAGACGTTGATCCCAATCCTACTAATATAAAACCTGAACCTGAACTAGTAAACAAGGGCCCTCTACCAGAACTCAGAAAGACCATCATATGGATCTTATCATAGGTGATCTAAATAAGGGGGTCACAACTAGATCCAGAGAAGTCATAACAAGCTCTTTTGTGTGTCTAAAATTAAACCAAAAATTGTCAAAGAAGTCTTAACTGGTGAATTCTGGATCAATGTCATGCAAGAAGAGCTAGGATAACTCAAGAGAAATAAAGTATGGGATCTTGTTCCAAGGCCTGAAGGAAAAAATGTGATTGAAACAAAATGGGTTTACAAGAACACGTCTGATGAAAAAGGGGTGGTCACCATAAATAAAACCAGGCTGGTTGCTCAGGCATACACTCGGATCGAAGGTGTTGACTTTGATGAAACTTTTGCTCCTGTAGCTCGCCTTGAATCTATCAGATTACTTTTGGGAGTTGCCTGTATTATAAGATTCGAGCTACTTTAGATGGATATTAAGAGTGCCTTCTTAAATGGATACCTAAATGAGGAGGTCTATATGGAACAACCTAAGGGATTTATAGATCCAACTTTTCCCAATCATGTGTATAAGTTGAAGAAAGCTTTGTATGGACTGAAGCAGGATCCTAGAGCTTGGTATAAGAGACTAACATAATTCCTTATTGATAATGGATACAGAAAAGGTGGCATAGATAAGACATCATTTATCAAGGAAGAAGAAGGAAAGCTCATGATTGCTCAAATCTATGTTGATGATATTGTGTTTGGTGGGATGTCTAATGAGATGGTTCAAGATTTTGTCCAGCAAATGCAGTCAGAATTTGAAATGAGCCTTGTTGGTGAATTAACCTATTTTCTTGGGTTGCAAGTCAAACAGATGAAAGACTCTATATTCCTATATCAGAGTAAATATGCCAAGAATATAATTAAGAAGTTTGGGATGGAGAATTCCAGTCACAAGAGAATACCTGCACCTACCCATCTTAAGTTGTCTAAAGATGAAAAGGGTTTCAATGTGGATCAAAGTCTCTATAGAAGTATAATAGGGAGCTTACTATATCGTACAACAAGCAGACCTGACATTGCCTTTGTCATAGGTGTATGTGCTAGATATCAAGTTGAACCCAAAGTGAGTCATATCAATCAAGTAAAGAGGATTCTGAAGTTTGTTAATGGAACAAGTGAGTATGGAATGCTCTACACTCATGGATCTGGCTATGTGTTGTCTGGATATTGTGATGCTGATTGGGATGGAAGTGCTGATGATAGGAAAAGCACATCAGGAGGTTGCTTCTTTTTGGGGAAAAATATTATATCATGGTTCAGTAAGAAGAAAAATTGTGTCTCTCTGTCTACTGCTGAAGCTGAGTATATAGTAGCTGGAAGTAGCTATTCTCAACTGGTTTGGATGAAACAAATGCTGACTGAATATAATGTCACACAAGATGTCATGACATTGTATTGTGACAACTTAAGTTCTATAAACATCTCAAAAAATCCTATTCAACACAGTAGGACCAAGCATATTGATATTCACCATCACTTTATAAGGAAGGTTGTTGAAGACAAAATTGCCTTAGAACATGTTGCTACAGAGAAGCAGCTAGCTGACATCTTCACTAAGGCATTGGATTCTAGTCAATTTGAAACTTTAATAGGGAAATTAGGGATTTGCATTTATGAGGATTTGTAGCAATTATTGCTGAGTGGAAATATCATTCAAGAGGTTTGGTATTTTCCAAAAATAAAGATGTCTCAACATCACTTATTATTTCAAAACACATTAAAAGTCATTTCCACATGCTACCCTAACCTCACTTTTTACTCCAACTGCTCGTTCATCTCCCATACCTTCACAGAACCTCTGCTTGAACCTCACACTCTCACACACAAAAATCTCAAGATGTCTCAACAACATGGTTCAACTTCGTCCAAATCCGCTAGGTCAGAATCTAAGACAAAGGCCCAACCTGTGAGCATCTCATTTGATGACGTGATTGATGTAGCTCCTTTTTCCATGGTTCTATGTGACGACGCTGAAGTAACAAAATCCACAACCTCTCATGCAAGTGGTTTTAAACAGGATCCTATAGGTAAAGCTTCTGATACTCCTCTTGATTCAACAACTGAAAATAGGACCAAAGAGGGTAGTGTATATGTTGATAAAGCCATTAGAAAGTTGGTTAATAAGGTTCTGTATGGAGGTCACAATGTTTCTGGGATTTCTACCTCACTGTCTCGAATGGATGTTATTCCCACTACTGATGCTAACCAAAGTGAGGAAAAAGGTGTTGATGGTTCTCATTCTATGAAGAGCACTGACATTGGTAATCTGCACAAGTTGGCTAACTCTGTGCTGAAAGAAGGAAGGACTGAAGGTAAAGTTTGACTATGGCAGCTACATCTTTGATCAAATTATGAAGCATGCTACCACCAATGCTATCAAGTTACCCATTGCATTTCCTTCTCTAATTTGTGGGATCATTCTGAGCCAGTATACTGGTCTTCTCTCTAGTAATGATGTGGCCTGCAAAAAGGATTTTGTGTTGTCTCTTCACTATAAGTTGTTTGCAGGAAGACATGTCCTAGACATTGTTTTGACATTTGCTGAGAAGACATCTTCTACAAAGCCTGGTCTTATCTTAGAATTAAAGGAAACCTGCAGAGAATTGGGAGAAGTCATGTTGTGGCTACTTGAAGGAAACTAAAATTAGAAGCCCTGATTAGAGGTTTGGAGCAGAATGAAGGAAATGATGTGGAGGCTGCTGATGCACAGGAAGAGGAATATGGGGAGGATTCTTCCTCTGATGAGAGGACTGGTGATCATGTTTCTGGGTCTACAACTGATGATGATGATGATGACAGCTCTGGGTCTAAGGAAGAGAATTGATGGTGCTTGGTTATGGTGTTCTTTAGATTATGGTTGTTTATGTTGATTCAAAATTTGTTTTCTTTTTGCACTTATTGTGCTTTGGCCTGTATTATTTGGTTTCTTACTGCACTCTTAACACTATTGGTTATGTATGATTGTTCTTTGTTAATATGTTTCCTTTAGTATGATTTCCTTAATTATAGATAAAAGGGGGGAGAAGTAGTATGAGGTGCTTATGGGGAGTGGTTGTTGTTGTTTATGTTGTTGTATGAGGTGCTTAAGTAGTATGAGGTGCTTATGAGAAGTGGCTGCTGCTGTTTATACTGTTGAGGGGGAGTTTTTTTTTTTGTTTCTTACACTTTGGTTTGAGGGGGAGGTAGAAATATTATACTTTGTCGTTTTCTGTTCTGCTGTTGTGCTCTCTGATGTATATTGGGAGCTCTTGTGATCGATTGAGTGTTTTAGCCAAAATTTTCCAAAGGGGGAGTTTGCTAGTTCTATAATTGGTAGCAATTTTGGTAAAATTTGGTGTTATCACAAGATGTCCTATAGGATGTCTTGACATATGATCTTAACATTCTGCAGGTGGTTATTCCTAATGTTGCAGGGTTTTAGTTCATGATGTCAAGTATGATGTCCTGACATTTGTGAACAGAGCATTCAGTGAGAATCTTATGTTTTGTCTGTTGTGTTTTTGTGTAACCTTGTGTGTGTTTTTTTGTAAGAGTTTTTGCTGGTGCAAATCAACATGGAGATCTTTTTTAAACAAAAGAGCTTCTGCTAGTTAATTCGTGGAGTACTATGGAATATTTTATTCTATTTTCATGCATAAAATCTTGAGAAGATTTGAAGTTTGATTTGATCAAATCTGATTTGGTTCTATTTTTATAATGTTAATTATGAAAAGCTTTGAAGAATTATCTAATTTGATTTTATCAAATCAGAGTTAGTTTTTGCTAAAGCCCAAGCCCGTTCAAAGTGTTTCTATATAAAGACTTTACAATCCTATTTTGAATACCAAAGAAGCTAGGGTTGTGAGTGTGCATTGCGTAAGGAATAAGTTTTAGCTTCTTGTGTGTCTGTTATTTGTGAGTCATTCACTCGCCTCTTTGATGTGTGAATTGGACTGATTTCTTTGAGTTGTAGGGTAACCAGTCTAAGCTTTTAAGCATGAGTGTATTGCTCTTGATTGAAGCTTTTAAGCAAGATCAAGTATTCTGTTTGAAGAGAGTCTTCTACGTTTTAAGAATATGATTTTATCACTGTTGTGATTGAGGGGGAGTGAGAGGTGTCTCTTATCTAAGAGTGTCTTAGATAGAAATTGCACGGGTAGAGATTAGGTGCGAAGATTATAAACTAGAGTGAGTTTGCTAAGAATATTCAAACTAATAATGTTTAGTGAATTTCCTTCCTGGCTTGGTAGCTCCCAAATGTAGGTGTGTTTGCACCGAACTGGGTTAACAATTGCTTGTGTTTCTTTACAACTGTTAACTACTTTTTATCTTGTTCATATATTGGTAACTGTTGCGGTAAGAATAGGATATCAAATTATTGATTAATTTAAATCACAATCTTGATTCACAACCGGTCTTTAATTGATCCGAAGGAAAGGTTAAAGAAAGGAAAAACCTAGTTTGCATCATAAACACAATGCAAGGAAAGATCTAGGGTTCGGGGGTTGGTTAAGCTTAGGGAATGTATTAGCATCCTAAACTTCTGTAGTACTCTACAGGAACCTCTTGTTTTAATGTGCTATTGCTATGGTTATATACTTAAGGGTAATGCTAAGGGTTAAAGGTAAGGATAAGGACCTAAGGGTTTGGTCCTAAGTATACTCTCCAAGATTCGCATCTTGTGCCTACGTATCCGAGGTAGGGGATGAAATCAGAGTAATCGTAGTTCCCCTCACAGAGGGAGGAAGAGAAACTTCTTGACTATGGTCAAGGTTCCAAGGGGGATATAAACGTTCTCATGCAAGCGCTTACTTGGAGTGCGGTGACTCTGATTCTACGTTGTAAAGTTGAAATGAAAATGGTATGAGTAAGTATTCCACGGCGAGAACTTACATGGAGTGTGGCGACTCCTAATCCTAAGGCTAGTATAAAATGGTGGATGTCCACGGCGGGACGCCTAAGCATGAGTACAGCAACTCATATCTTAAGGTTTAGGAAGAGGTAAGGGTGTGTGTCTACGGCGGGACGCCTAAGCACGAGTACGGCGACTTGGATCCTAAGGCTAGGATGGGCGAGGGTGAAGGTATTGACACGGCGGTCAAACGATGAACCTTTCCTTCTGAGTGGATATAAACGGTCAAATAAAGCGATAAATAATGATGAAAGCAAAGATATGGGAATAGTGATATGAATTGGTAAGTATGAGATATGTACAAGCGATGATATCAATGATATATGGTGAAGTTGGAATTAAGCGATGAGATTGTAATTGACCTAGCAGTTAGAAAGTGAAACTAGTTGTTTTTGATTTTTTTGAAAATTTTGTAGTTAAAATAAAACTAAGTTAAATAACAAGTTAAAATTAATTAATGGTTAATCTTTAAAAAATAAGAGTTTTATTTTTTTTTAAAAGTTCTAAGTTCTAAAAAAATATTTTTTGATTTTTTTATCTATTAAAAAAAGAAGATTAACTTAAAAACTAAAATAAGCATTTATTTTTATTTTTTATATATATTTAATAAAAATATTTTCATATTTAATTATTTTTCAAATATGTTAGTGGTTAGTTAGTTAGTAACAAAAATGATTAAAAAAAACATAAAAAAATAAGGAAATGGGTTGAGCTGGGTGATGAATCCCCAGACCCGACCCAATAGTATTAAAAGGGGGCAGAAGGGTTTGTTAACCCTAAAACCCTAAGGGGCCAGTTGCGCCCTCTCTTGTCTCTCTTCTCTCTGAGATTTTCACTTCTTCTTTCCTCTTTCTCTCATGGTCACGATGTCGTTTTCTTCTTTCTGTCCAGAAACCTCTTTTCTGGTCACGACTATCTTCTTCTTCTTCTGTCTATTTTCTCTGGAAAAAAACAACAACCAAAAACTGTTAATGGCGCCTGCGGTTTTCAGTTTGGATTTCTTGGTTCTTTGACAGTTTGCGGATGATGATGACGATTGTCTGAGTCCGGTCATGGACGATCTTCGTTTGCGATGGTTTGGGTCTTGTGGTTTACGACCAATGAGGAAAATTTTTTGAGGCTTTTTGTGGCTTTGATTTTACTGGATGATTTTTCGTCTGTTTATGATGATTTTTGTCCCTTTGGATGATGGTGGTTTGGGTTTGCGATTTTGTTGGTTTATGGCGAAAATGAAGGATTTCCGTGTATGATTTTTGGACGGTGATTTTTTAGGGCCAGTGATGATACTTTCTGAGGCCTTGTGGGTTTGACGGATTTTTCGTATGAAGCTCTGGTGATTTTTTTAGTCGATTATAGTGGTTATTTTTCGTCTGAGATTGGTGATTTTTTTGGCCCCCCTGAACTTTGTTTTTCATCTCTTCTTATAGTTGCTTCTTCTTAAAACGATTTTGGAGGCATTTAATTTGTTTCCTTTTCTTACAAAACATGTTTTAGCATGTTGTTGATGTTTCCGTTTCATGATTTTCAGTTAATAATGTTGTCTGATTTGTTATGATGATGGAGATGTTGCCATTTTTGTTTTGGCCTTATGGTTAATGTCTTGATGTCGGATTTGATTGTTGATGGTTGTATATCCCCATTTCAGATTCAGATTGCCTTTGATGAGGATGAAAGCATTCCATTTTCGAAATCCCTCTTTTTATTATTTTTGGATGTTGTTGGATTTGCTATTTTCGGAATTCTCGATGATTTTTGGATATGTTGTGGGCTGCTTGGATTATCTTAAAGCCTATTTGGACCTAAAATCACTTTTTTGAAAACTCTTTTTCTCTTCCTTCTTTTGGGCAGAACTAATATTGCATTGATCTTAATCGCCGTTTGGAAAGAACCTGGAGGTTTGGTAGCACTTGCTGCTGCCCCTCCGAACCCGATGATGAATATACTCTAAGGGTTCGAAAATAACTTTAAAACCCATTTTTCTTCATGCGAGTCTTAATTTTCTAATATCTCTTTTTTTTTTATCTTGCAGGTTGTTTGAAGCTTGAAGCATGGAGCTCGAAGACTTAGATTTAGGGCTTGAATTTTTTGTATCAAATGTAATCTTGAACATTTGTAATTCTTGAACTTCCATAATAAAATGCCTGAATTTCTTGAGTTTAAGCCATGACACAAACATAATAAAAAACTTCTCATTATTTTAATTTCTGCAATTCTCATAAACCCGAATATATGGATAACGACTTAAACTGAAATGAATGAAAGAGAATTTTTAAAAATCCAAAGTAGTCTCCTCTTCATCTTTAACCCCTTTTTAGATTGGCTTCGAATTAGATTTTCTTGAACGAGTTTGTGCAAAAATGATATCTTAAATTTTTGGCACCTTGAGAACTTGATCTTTATCATTAGTACAATCGAAGTCTAAATGATGATGGGCTTAGCGTGCGAACCAACAAGGATACGACTTATAATATCATTTGCCCTAAATTCCACGACCAAAACCTCAAACAACCGTGCTTAAAACCCATGAGAAGCTCTAATCCTCTTTGATAACATACACTGAAACTTCTAGGCAATCTTGAGGATGAATTGACCTTGTACTGTCAAAGGGACCAGAATAATAAGGGCAAAACCTTCTTTTGCATCCACGTAAATTGTAAAGGGATAAGATTCTGGTGGGAACACACAAACTTCGTGGTTTCCTGCACTTCCAGCAGCAACCTGTCCTAAATCCAAACTTAAACTTCTTTGGGAAGTCTCTGATACATTTTGGAGAGAATTTTGTCATCAGGCCTTGAGTCTTTTACAGAAACCCTGACTTCACGAACACAACAAACAACTGGTTAAACGATTAGTTAAAACGGTAAATATACTAAAATAAAGTGCGAAAATGATCACTAATCTAAGGGTAAAATTTGGGGTGCAACAATTGCCTCTATTTAAATAACTTCCCCAGATGATTTGAGCAACGAAGGCTCGAGAAATCATGGTGAAAGGGATTTAAATACAGATAACCGAAAATTTTGCCCTTAGATGCAGTGATATGCAATGCTACGGATAAAATGAAAAACTGGCAATGCCAGGAATCTAATATAATGCATATGATGGAAAAGATGCAAAGATGCAGACGAAGCAGTGGCACAGGGGAATGATGCAACGAGTAACCGCTCACTGGGAAAGACAACGCACTGGGGAACGACACGAAACTGGAAACATCTAAAGTGGTGGACCAACAGATTCAAGCATAACCAGTTGCCACTTTAGAAAGAAAGACAAAAAGAGATCCTCAATGGAGATGACACCGGCAAGACAACCTCCACTGGGGGAAATATCCAGAGTAGTTTCTCAACAGGTTTAGGCATGACCAGTTGACACTCTAGGATAAAAAGGTAAAAATGGAATCTACGCGGTGGTAGGATCAGTTAAATAAAAATGCTGGAGTCTTCAGGAAAGAATAACATCCAAGCTCTGGAAATTCCTTAAACGAATAGATCGAACGGGATCTTCAGGAACCATCAGAAAATATACAGGGTAAAAACCTACTGTATTCCAAAATAAATGGACTTCCAATGGGGAAATGCCTTGATAAGCTTCTCAAGAGAGACTGCCACTTATCGCTAAAAGGGACTTACATGCCAAAACTGGATAAGCTTCTCAAATAAAGAGACTGTCACTTATCTGAAAGAGATAACAATGATAAGCTTCTCATGGGAGACTGCCACTTATCTGGGGATACAGATGAAACGATAAGCTTCTTTGGAGAGAGTGCCACTTATCTGATGAAAATAAGCTTCCATGATCAAAATATGATTCAGCTTCTTCTTTAACTAAATGATTCATTTAGAAAGGGTAAATAAACTTCCCCACGCCTCCAAGGTTTGTATGCCATGAACGGGTCTCACTTTCTTCTTTTACTTGAAAAGGGTAAAATAAACCTCCCCACACCTCCAAGGTTTGTATGCCATGAACGGGTCTCAGTTTCTTCTTTTACTTGAAAAGGATAAAATAAACCTCCCCGCGCCTCCAAGGTTTGTATGCTATGAACGGGTATCATTTTCTTCTTTTACTTGAAAAGGGTAAAATAAACCTCCCCACGCTTCAAGGTTTGTATTCCATGAACGGGTCTCAGTTTCTTCTTTTACTTGAAAAGGGTAAAATAAACCTCCCCACGCCTCCAAGGTTTGTATGCCACGAATGGGTCTCAGTTTCTTCTTTTACTTGAAAAGGGTAAAATAAACCTCCCCACGCTTCAAGGTTGATGGGCAATGGAAACAAGCTTCTCGAGGGAGATGGCCACTTGTTGCTAGTCATAATGAAGATAGGATAAGCTTCTCAGGCAAGACTGTCGTTTATCCGTGTTGTAAAAGATAGTGATAAGCTTCTCGGATGAGATTGTCTCTTAACCGAGGAGTAAAGATACCATGATAAGCTTCTCGGGATGAGACTGTCGCTTATCTGCAAGGGTAGCAATGATAAGCTTCTCAGGCGAGACTGCCACTTATCTGGAAAAGAGAATGGTAAACAAGCTTCTCAGGCGAGATGGCCACTTGTTGCCGGTAGGTAAACTAATGAAACGATAGGCTTCTCCGAAGAGACTTCCGCTTATCTCGGGGCAAAGCATGATAAGCTTCTCATGAGAGACTGTCACTTATCAGCAAAGGCGTTGTAAAAGGCTCTTCTTAAAAGATGGTGCAAAATAAATGCACGTCCAGGTAGGTTCGGCGACCGACAGGACCGAAATCCAATCTAGAATCGAGCTAGAAAGAAACTGTCAAACAAGACTCCATTGAGGGAATGAACTCAAATGAGGATTATCTTATCCAGGCACGAAAAAGATAACTAAAATAACCGTCATCCACGAGGGTTGAACTCTGTGGGGAAACTGAAATAGTAGGTATTTTATGCTTAAAGGTTGACGATCTACTTGGAGAGAACGGACAAACCCAGTTACTCGACAGTAACCATAACCAAAGTAACGACAAAAGACAACAAGGATAGCAAACATGCAGATGCTAATGCGTATGCCAAAATGAAAGTGTAATGAGTATGCACATGCTTATGGTTATGCTCATGCACATGCTGACAAAACAGACAAAAGGGGGAGCAAACAGGAGATGAAAAAACATCTCGACGGAGATACCCAGCGACCTCTGCAAAAGTACATATATCAAGGGATAGGTTGGTGGAATCAAATCTTGCTTCAAAGTTCCAAATTCTCCGGGGAGAAAAATATTCCATTTGGGTGTAAGATATCATGACTTCACTGGAAGGACTGCCATCATGAATCTGAGTTCTGATCAAAGAGACATGTTCACTGGGAGAGTCATCTTAGGGTTAGAGACTTTCGGGGATAAAATAAATATCCGCTTCATTGGGGAAGATGGGGGAGCTAGGAAGCTTCCTGGAGAAAAGTGTAGCCACTTCCTGGAAAAAGTACATCAAATTCCTAGGGAAAGGTACATCAAACTTCTTGGGGGAGAATATGGCAATCTCCTGGAGAAAATTCTCTGAGGAAAATATAGCAACTTCAGTGAGGAAGTGATGGTTCCACTGGGAGTGGGTCCTCAAAAGACATGTATCAATTGGAAGATACTGGGGAGATCTCTGAAGTCTTGAAAGTCACTGGAGATTACCGGCTCGGTCCAAAGTTTTGTCAGCTTATAGTCTCATTGGGGACTTGCGCTGAGGCAATGGCTTAAAAGTGCTTCTGCAACCATGAGACTTACTGGGGAATCATGATCGCCTGAAGTAAAATTCATCGGGGCATGAAGAGCGTTGTGAAAACGGAGTAGTTTTGATTTTGATGAACCTTGTAATAGTTTCCATTTTGAAAAAAAATATGCCCCAGAGTACATGCTTGATGAGAAAGAGTCATTTCAAGAGGATTTTACAGAGAATATGGAGCCTAATTGCCCCACTATTTTCAAACTCTTGGAGAGGTTCGTCGAGTCTCGACGTAACTGGCCCGGATCGATAGTATTATGACGGAGAAAGTCAAGCTTACATCAGTAAGCGATTTGGAAACCATCTGCCCCTGTCCAGCAGAATCTTTAAGTTCCATTGTTGGTGTCTATATGTAAATTTCTAAGACGTCAGGCGAAATCAACACGCATGAACTGCTAATCCTGAAATTGTTAATGCAACATATATATTTGTCTTGAATTTTTTTTAAAAAAGATACCACGATAACTTGTGACCGAATCACTAGTTAGGATATGAATTTCATTTATAAAGCCAACATCAAATTGAGCATAGCTCATAGGATTTAGGAAACGTTATCTCATCGAGTATGCTTTCAAGATAAACCCTACTTCAATTAGGTCTTTTAAAGGTTGTATCGTGTCTTGGTTCACGGTTTAAGAAACAAAGGATAAAGGCTCAAAGTTTATTTGTACCCGCCCATTCTTCGTGATATTCTCCAATCCTACATTTAGTTAACTGGATACGAGCACTCATATCTCAAGTGGATTTGATATGGTCGAGAACTCATCAAGGCTTTGGACATGGCAGTCACTCACCTATTTTCTTTTGGTGTTTGATCATACGACTTTGTTCGTTACTGGGGATTCTTTATTGTAATCCCTTGTTTTTTGCTTTTCACATTTTTTGTTCCCTAACTTTGGCCTAGACTGAGTCTTTTGAATTTAACTTTGGGAGTCCAGCGGGATTCCCCAATTTTGCCTAAGTCTCCTTCATAGGTTTTGACTTAGCGAGCTTTTTCTTTTTCATTTATTATTTTTTTGAACAAGTTGTGTGACTCTTTTGAAAGGCTTGTGACTACCTCACTCTCTAGGTAGTCGAAGGATAATCATTTGTGTCTTTTGACTTCCAGCCTCTTAATATGTGAGGAATAGATACAGTGAATTCTCGAATGTTCACTCCTCTTTTTTAAGAGTCTGAGCGCTCGATCAGTTTAACTAAAAAAGATACCCTGCCCCAGGTTAAATATTGAGGATTTTTGTTTGAAAAAGAAAAAAAAACTCATACTCCAAGGCTCAAAGGGGTTAAAGAGGGATTATCTTCCTTATATCTCCAATGTTTAAGATTTGAAACAATGCCTTACATCATCAGCAGGGTTTCATTTGAAAGCATATGACAAGAGATCTTGCGTTTTGATTCATCCTCCTCCTCCCAATTCTCTATCAAAGCCAAGATATCGGGTAAAGTTGGCATTATAAATTATGAAAAATAATTTTATGAGTGAATACAAATGGATTTCTTCAAGCCAAACATATGCATTGTATTAATCATTCAAAATAAACAAGTTTCTACATGCCAATTATGCCTTTATAATCAAAGAAACAAAATACATATAAGTAAACAAAATGAATTGTCTTACAAGCCTATCTAAAAGAGTTTATTAGGTCTTTGTATTCAAGATCGACACAGTAGTAGTGATTTCTTATGGCAGAGTCTCATTGGAATGAGGAGTATAAATACGACCACTACGTGTCATCTTGCTTGCCCCAGCTATGTTTATCACATCTTCATCAACAGTCTTCAATTCTTCCTTTGGAATAATCTTCCTAGATTCTTTATCAATCATGCTTCAATCATATTTCCAGGGTACAGCTTAAGGATCACTGAAATGAGATGGACTAGACTTCTGAATAATTACCGGCTTTGGCTGGTTCACTGTAGGAGTAACTAGCTTAGATATGTTGAAAACAGGCTTTATAGAACTTGATCTTGGCAAATTAAACACTAGCACTTTAACACTTGGTTCTGGCAAGTTAAAGACGGGCTCAATCGCAGCAACTTCATCCCTCTTCACTTTATTAACCACTTGTAAGAAACTATCACTGATTAATTTCTGAATATCATTTTGAACCAACAAACAACCCTTGGTACTGATATCACAATATGTACAATCATCATGAGAAGTAGCTACTAAACCGGCTTCAAATAACTTTGAATGGAAAACCCAAATAGGGGTCTTGATCTGAGCAACATCAAGAGTAAGGCTTTCTTCAGATATATCATCAATAGCATTAACAACCCCATGGTTAGGCAAATGATTACTCTTGACATTCGGCTAAGGATCATCAAAAGACAGGATCTTCTTTTCCATTAACTCTTTGACAAGATGTTTGAGAGTATAACAGTTTTCTAGATCATGGCCAGGCGCACCCTCATGAAATAAACAATGAGCGGTATCATTGTAATTGGATGGAAGAGGATTTGGAGGTGGACCCAAAGCTCTTATAGTATTCAGACCTTGTTGCACTAATGAAGGGTACAACTCGGTAAAAGTCATCGGAATCGGAGAATACGGCTTGTATTGTCTCCTGTTTTGGGACCATTTTGACGAGGTGCTTGATCTTCGGTTGTTGATAAGCAGGAGCGTTGGGAGCTCGTTGATAGTTGGCAAGAGCTTGTGCAGGCTGATACCCAGGAGGTTGTTGATAGACCGGAGGCCGATAAATAGGAGCTGGTTGCACAGGCTGATATGCAAGAACTCGTTGATTAAAGGCAGGTGTAACAGCATGTACATAAGGTTGTTGAGCAAACTGAATCGGATAACTTGGTTGTTGAACATAATTCTGCGGATGTTGATAGGGTTGATGAGCAGCTATTTTACGGTAGTACATGATCAAGTGACTCTTCGGGCATGTAGCTCCTTCATGATGGTTAAAGCTCGGAGTTTTGAACATTGGAGGAATAAACAGACCAGATACGAGACATATATCTCTGGCAGCAGCACCAAAGATTTGATCACCTTCCATCATTCTTATCCTTTTGTTAATAGTTTCCATATTCTCTCGGAGTTTTTCATGACGTTCATCTTCTTTCATGTCAGGAATATCATAAATCGGTTCATTGAAATAAGGTTGCACACGAATATGAGCAACAGTTGATGCAAAAGTAGGAATCACTTGAGGAGCTTCAGAAACCAGAGGAACAGCTTGTTAAACTGGTTGAGCACTAGGAACCACATAACGAGTCGACACAAAACCAGGTGGAAGACCAAAAGGCGGTAGACTTGCAGTAGTAATAGATGGTTGAGGATCCACAATAGTACCGGTAATCTCAGAAACAACAGTGGGCTGAGTATCCATCTTTGCATTAATGACCTGTAGCATCTCCATAATTCTCCCCACACTTCCCCGAAGATCTTCGAGTTCATTGCTGACACGATCAAGCTCTTGATTTTGTTCAGCCATCTTTTTCCGAGCTCGGGCTCTGGTGTTGCACTGATGCAGAGGACTCAGGGTGACAGAATTAGAAGGCGAGAGAACCGACAATGAGAAACCGAAAGGAAAATGCAAATGCAAAAACAAGGATGCAATGCGATGGTTTCAAGGATTTCAACGGCCAGTTGCAAATGTTTTTCTAGGAAAGCTGAAAAAGTTTTTGAAGGTGAGAAAAACACTTAGAAGGGGGGTTGAATAAGAGTTTTTAAGAAATACGGCAATAAAAACAACTCAATATTTTTATCCTGGTTCGTTGAACTCAACTACTCCAGTCCACCTTATCAAAGATGATTTTCCTTTCTCTGCAAGGACTTAATCCACTATTGATCAACTGATTACAATAGAAAACACTAAGAACAATTGTCTTAGTCTTCTCAAGAACTACTGACCACACCTTGGTCTTCTTAAGGAACTTCTTACAATTTAATGTAAACTAACAAGTGTTTGAATGCTTCTAATAAGTTGTATCATAATTGTGATGTTTACACTTAAGATTAAGTACAACAAAAACTAAATGGTTTTATGAAAGATCAAATGAATAAGATCTTGTGAGATTTTCTCTTTTATGAGTCAAGCGTGTATTTCTTTCTGAGTGATCTTGTAATGATCATGTAGTGAGTAGTGAATTAGCAACCTCAAAATGTTGAAGTAGTTCTCCTTTTATAGCTTTTTCAAATGCCTTGAGTCATGTGCAGCTGAATATAATATTAAGTTTGTAAGACTTTTCATCACCAAAAGTATGGGCAGAGATATGCTTTCTGCATAAGGGTATGGTTGTAGAAGCCTTGGGATTTGCACCACGTCACTTCTTTGGACAATTTAGCCGTTGGTTACTTTGGAAGTAGCACCACGTCTAATCAAGTTTACAGCTTCTTCAACAAGCTTCCTTCAAGATGAAGTCTTCATAATCTGCACTTCAGAGCATGTAACAAGTTTAAAGGTATGAAATACTTCAAGATGATCAGAGCTAGAATGAATGAGATGGTCATAGTTTTGATAGATGATCAGATCTTTAATATATCAGAGTCTTTATCAGAGTGTGCAGCAGTATGTGATTTGAGCGTAAATATTAATGATAAGAGTCTAGTTATCAAAGCCTCTGAACTTGCAGTGAAGAGAACTTCAGAGTCTGATAAGATCAGAGCTTTCAGCTTTTGTATACTTCTTTTATTAACACTTCAGATTATTCTGTAGCTTCTGCTTCAGATCCTTCTGGCAGCGCTTCAGAATGTTCTGATAGTTTTGCATCTGATGCTTCAGAGCCTTGCATAGTTTCTTGTACTTATGTATTTTGCTTCTTTAAGAGTATTTAATTTTATACCTGAAACAATAATATTTGAACAAATTTTAGAGTGTATATTTTCTTACTACAAAATTCCATAAAAGTTATCATCAAAACATAGAGATATAAGAAACACCAATCTATGTTCTAACAATCTCCCCCTTTTTGATGATGACAAAACATAGGAAATTTTGTTCAATAAAGAAAACTAAAAATAAATAACTACCCCTGAGATTAAGAATCTTCCCCTGAAATTAATACTCTAATAGAAGAGAACACTTCCCTTTTTTTCTTGAGTATATTTCAGAACCTGGTTGGGTAATTCTCAGGGTAACTTCAGATCATTTTTGTCAGATGAATTAATACTATCTGAAAGTCTTAAGATTCAATGTTAGATTAAAACAATGTCTGAATTTCATTTTAGCATTGCTTATGGATTGAACAATCAAATTCTCTTTCTCCCCCTTTTTGTCATAATCAAAAAGAATTTTAAAGACAGAAAAAAATAACAGAAGAAGAGAAAAACACAACACATAAATGAAAAGCATAGCAGCTAGATTCATTCAGATCAAAGTAGCACAAAAAGCACAAGATATTCATACAGCAGATGACAGAAAATAGAACAAACAGAAAACAAGTGCAAAACAAGAATGCAAAGACATGAAAAATAAAACTAGGGCTGGCGAGAAGCAATTAAGGTCAGAAGATCAGTAATCTTGGCAGTGGAATCTTCTTGCTTGGCCATCCAAGTCTTGATCTCTTCAGTGGTCTGTTCCTGTTTTATCATCCATGTTCTGATTTCTTTGACTTCTTGGACAACATCTGGAATCTCAGTCTTCATCTCAGATGCAGAAGGTTCAGAAGCAGATGCAGTTGCCATTAGATGATCAATCTCCATGTCAGATGCAGGAGTATCTTCTATCATTGCAGAATCTTCAGCAGGAGCATCTTCCAGAAGAAGCACTGGGGTTGTGATAATGCTCAGCAGAGTCTGTCTGACCATTTCAGCAAACTTAGCCTTTGCATCATCAGCACAGAGTGTTCTGAGGTCAGATGCAGCAGAGTTGAACTTAGAGATGAATTTGTTCCAAGAAGCATCAGATTCAGCAGGATCCATACTAGCCATGCACTCTTTCTCCACAGAAGCAATCCCCATACGTATTTCCTTCTTGAATTTCTTGAACAGAGTAGAAACATATGATCTGGGTTTTGGGTTCAGAAAGTCCTCTATGGTGACTGGTTGTGATGGTTCAGGAGGTGTTTGGTTTTGTTCAGGAGGTGGGTGATCAGATGATGGTTGTTTAGATGGTGGTTGTTCAGATTGTTGGGGTATGGATGATTGTGGTTCAGATGGTTATGGTATGGATGTTTGTGGTATGGTGAGTTGAGGAATGGAGGTGTCATCATCAGATGGTATTGATGTAACAACATCAGATGAGGGTGGTATAAAATCTGTGAAATTGAAATTGAAGCGAAAAGGGTTGTCAGATGTAGGTAGATCAGATGGTAATAGTTTATAGGGATCAGGAATTTGTAAGCTAGTTGGTGAGGGGACTTCAAATTCATCAGAATCAGATGATTCAGTTGAATGACATGAAGTTGAAGAGAGGACATACATGGTTGCAATAGGTTGCACATCCAGAATGTCTTCAGATGGTTGTTGGACAGATGGTTCAGGATTTTTGATGATTGGTTCTTCTGGTGGTTGAGTAGAAGACAATGGTTCAGATTGTTTTTATGGTTCAGAAGATGGTTGTTGTTGTTGTTGTTCAGATGTTATTTTTGTGGTTCAGATTGTGTTTGTTGAGGGGGTTGTTGTTCAGAGGATTTATGTTGAGGAAGTTCAGATGGTAGTTGAACAGAAGATGGTTGAGAATGTTTATTAGGAGATGAAATGGGTTCAGATGAATGAGGTTCAGATGGTTTATGATCAGATGATTTAGGAGGAGATGGTGGAGGTGAGGGTGAGGGTGAAGGGACAAGAGGTTTGGGATCAGATGTTAATACCTGTTGAATAGTTGCTCTTATTTCCTCCAAGCTAGCTTCTGGAGGATTTTCCTTCTGCTTCTTGTCCTTCTCAGGCTTGTCAGCAGCATCAGAGGCTTTCCTCTTAGGCTGTGCAATAGATCCTTCCTCAGCTTTTCTCTTCCTGCGCCTTTCTCTCAGAAGATTTGGTAGAACTTCTCCTTCCTTCTGAACTATGTTAGCAGGTAGAGGAGTACCATCTCGTAAACATTCAGCAATGTATGCCAAAATGATTTCCCTAGGTTCATCTGCACTGAACAATGGAAAATCTGCTAAAGGAATTCTCCTTCTGCTGACGTCTTCAGAGTTAAATTTCTTGGGTTTTCTAGCAAGCTCTGAAATGACCTTAGTTCTCTTTAGAATGTTCCCATTGATGACAGATCCTATAACATAGGACAGATCCTCTGTCACTCCAGCATCAAACAGATGTTTCACAAGACCATTCTCTGTTAGAACGTCTGATATCAGTCTTCCCATAGGGATCCAAGTTCTGATTTTTCCAGCTTTAACCCTTACTTCTTCTCTTGTTTCTTTGATATGGTTCAAAAGATGACTGAATAGAAGATAAGGTAAATCCGCCTTCTTTCCTTTACTCATACAGAACATGAAGTACATTTGTTCTGAGTTCACATAATCTGGTGAGTTAGAGGATTTTCTGTGAAAGATAGAACTCGTGAAGATCTTAGCCCAGATTCTGTAAACAGGCTTCAGATCTCTGGCCTTGTTGGATGGTTCCCCAGAAACACAAACTTCTTGAAAAATATCAGCCAAATCCACACGATCAGTAGCCATACTTGTGATTCCCTCAGTTTCCTTATACTCAAGTAGTTGTCTGATTAATTTTTCATTGATGACAATTTCCTTCCCAAGAACAGATGAATGAATGAACTTAGGGCAAACTTGAGTGTGTATCCATAATTCTTTTACCAAAGTTGGATAAACAGGACCCATCATCCTGTCAAAATACTTTTCCCAGTTCTGAGTTTTGATGGTTGAAAGGAGATCAAAACCATTTTCTTTGATGGATTCAAAATCCACAAAGTTCTCACACAGAACTTCCAGGTCTTTGATTAGAGTGAGAAGAGTTCTCACAGGTGCTTTGTACACAACATCAGTTTGGGATGAACCAGCAGCATTTGGAGAAGATGCAGCAATAGCTGAAGTTTGCATCTGAGCAGGTGTTGATGATGGTGAAGCCATTGATGTTCTTGAGATGCGTCTGGGTTTACGAGAGGTTTTGGGTTTTGAAATAAGATGGAAGCAATAGAGAAGACATAAATGCATATGAGAGGTGAAGAGAGTGTAAAGTGTGATTTGTGAAGTGTTGTGAGAATTTATAGAGAAATTTTGGCATGCAAAAAGACACACAATCTCGCGCGTACACACAAGCATTGAATAAAGTGAAACATAATCATATCAAGAAATTAATGCAAAGAATAAAATCATATCAAACATTTAAGATTCTGACAGAAGGGGGGAAAATCAAGAGATTTTGGATTTTCAAAGCAATACCTCAAACGTCACTTCAGTATGGTGCACTCTACCTTTCCAGATTCTGAGCTACACGTGTTTGCTTGCATGTGCCTCTGAAACTCTTGAGAAATGAAACATTAGGCAACGTTCAGATCCTCTGAGCCTTGTTAGTTCAGATTTACACACAAATAAATAAATACAGAATTCAACAGAAGAAATACTTCAGAGTTTAGACATTTATCATCTGAAGAAAAAATTTCATCTGATGAATATTTTATTCTGGACAGAAGTCCATACTTATATTCTTCAGAATAAATTTAAATCTATCTTCAGCAAGGGGTTTTGTAAAGATATCAGCCCACTGATGATCTGTATCTACAAAGTTTAAATTGATAATTCCCTTCTGAACATAGTCTCTGATGAAATGATGTTTAATCTCTATATGCTTAGCTTTAGAGTGTAAAATGAGGTTTTTAGATAAGCATATAGCAGAAGTATTATCATAGAAGATAGAAATGTTACTCTCAAAAATCTGATAATCTTCCAGTTGACTTTTCATCCAGAGCATTTGGGTGCTATAACTAGCAGCAGCTATATATTCTGCCTCTGTAGTTGAAAGTGCAATTGTGGGTTGCTTCTTGCTGAACCAAGAGATCAGATGACTTCCAAGAAATTGACAGCTTCCAGAAGTACTTTTACGTTCTATTCTGTCTCCAGCATAGTCAGCATCACAGAATCCAACTAATTTATACTCATCAGATCTTCTGTAACACAGACCCACATTAGTAGTACCTTTCAGATACCTTAGAATCCTCTTAACAGCTGTTAAGTGAGATTCTCTAGGATCTGATTGGAATCTAGCACACAGACATACACTGAATAAAATATCAAGTCTTGAAGCAGTCAAATATAAGAGAGATCCAATCATACCTCAGTAAAGTTTTTGGTCAACTTTCTTACTTACCTCTTCCTTACCAAGTGTGCTTGTAGGATGCATTGGAGTCTTTGCCAATTTGCTTTCACTCAGATTGAATTTCTTCAGAAGCTCTTTGACATATTTAGTCTGGTGAATATATGTGCACTCTGGAGTCTGATTTACTTGGATTCCCAGAAATAATCTAAGTTCTCCCATCATGCTCATTTCAAATTCAGCCTGCATAGACAAAGCAAACTCCTTTCCCAGCATAATATTGGTAGATCCAAAAATAATATCATCCACATAAATTTGACACACTAGTAAATCTTTCTTAAATGTTTTACAGAAAAGAGTTGTGTCCACTTTGCCTATGATAAAGTTCTTTTCCAGAAGAAAATTACTTAATCTTTCATACCAAGCTCTGGGAGCTTGTTTCAAACCATAAAGAGATTTTTTGAGTTTGAAAACATGATCTGGAAATTTATCACTTTCAAAACCAGAAGGTTGATGGACATAAACTTCTTCTTCTATAATACCATTTAAGAAGGCACTCTTAACATCCATCTGATATAGAGTGATGTTATGTTGTGCAGCAAATGAAATAAGAAGATGTATAGATTCTAACCTTGCCACTGGAGCATAAGCTTCAGTGTAATTAATACCTTCTTGTTGACTGTACCCTTGAGCTACCAGCCTTGCCTTGTTCCTAAAAACTTCTCCTTGCTCATTTAATTTATTTCTGAATACCCACTTTGTTCCAATAATGTTGAAACCTTTTGGTCTAGGAACCAGATCCCACACATCATTTCTTGTAAATTGATTTAGCTCATCTTGCATTGCAAGTATCTAATCATTGTCACTCAGAGCCTTATCCACAGATGTTGGTTCAATAATAGACACCAACCCAAGAAGTGATGTTCCAGATGATCTGATAAACGACCTTGTTCTTATAGGGTCATCTTTCTTCCCAATAATCATTTCCTCTGGATGAGAAGCCTTGACTCTGGATGATCCTTTAACTGTTGATTCTTCAGAAATATTCATGTTATTCATCTGAGCAGCTAATGGAGTTGCATCTGGCATAGCTTCTTCTTGAGCTTTCTCTACCTCTGGTTTCTCAGATTCTATGAGAATAACTTCTCCATCTGCAGAGTTTTCAATCTGCTTTGGCTTTTGATTGCCAAGCTTATCATCAAATCTAACATGTATAGATTCTTCCATAATCTGTGTCTCAGTGTTGTATACTCTGTAGCCTTTAGAGCGTTCAGAATATCCAAGCATGAAACACTTTTGTGCTTTAGAATCAAACTTGTTAAGATTCTCTTTAGTGTTCAGCATAAAACAAACACATCTAAAAGAATGGAAATAAGAAATGTTTGGCTTTCTATTCCTCCACAATTCATAAGGAGTCTTTTCCAGAAGAGGTCTAATTGACACTCTGTTCTGAATGTAACATGCTGTGTTAATTGCCTCTGCCCAAAAATGTTTTGCCATGTTAGTCTCATTGATCATGGTTCTGGCCATCTCTTGCAAAGTTCTATTTTTCCTCTCTACAACTCTATTCTGTTGTGGAGTTCTAGGATAGGAGAAATCATGAGCAATACCATTTTCATTAAAATATTTTTCAAAATGTTTGTTTTCAAATTCACCACCATGATCACTTCTGACTTTAACAAGTTTGAAATCTTTTTCAGTTTGGACTTGTTTGCAGAAGTCAAAAAACATAGAATGTGACTCATCCTTGTGTTTTAGGAATTTTACCCATGTCCATTTGCTGTAGTCATCAACAATGACTAATCCATACTTCTTGCCTCTGATGGATGCAGTTTTCACTGGTCCAAACAGATCAATGTGAAGTAACTCTAATGGTTTTGAAGTTGAAACAACATTTTTGGATTTAAAAGATAATTTTGAAAATTTTCCTTTCTGACATGCTTCACAAAGAGCATCTGAGTTGAACTTCAGATTAGGGAGTCCTCTGACCAGATTAAGCTTATTAATCTGAGATATATGTCTGATATTAATATGACCCAATCTTCTGTGCCAGACCCATTGCTCTTCATTAACAGACATAAGGCATTTAACATTCTGAATCTTAAGTTCTGAAAGACTAATTTTATAAATGTTGTTTTTCCTTTTACCATTAAAGAGGATTGAGCCATCCTTTTGACTAACAGCTTTGCAACACTTTTGATTGAAGATAATGTCATAAACATTGTCACTTAATTGACTTATGGACAATAGATTATGAGCTAACCCTTCAACAAGCAAGACATTAGTTATGGAAGGAAGTTTACCATTGCTTATGGTTCCAGAGCCAATTATTTTGCCCTTCTGGTTCCCTCCAAACTTGACATCTCCTCCAGATCTAAGCTCCAGACTTTAGAACATAGACCTTTTTCCCGTCATATGTCGTGAGCATCCAGAGTCCAGGTACCATGACTGGAGTCTTGATTTTGCTGCTAAGGATGTCTGCAACATAGATTATTTTATCCTTAGGTACCCAGATTTTCTTGGGTCCTTTTTGGTTAGTTGCCTTAAAGCTTTTTCTGAACTTCTGTCTTTCAATATAAGACTTGTTCTGATTAGCTTTAGATTTATTAAACACAGGTTTGTTCTGATTAGAACTTGTGTGTTTAATATCATTCAAGTGACCAAATGTAAATTGAGAATATAAAGGAGGATACTTGATATCCAGTTTATCTATAGATTTTGGATTTGAATCTTCATAAGAGAAAGATTTATATCCAACACCTTCTCTATAGTTTCTGCTAATACCATAGATCATTGAAGCCATTTTGCTTCTATCTAGGCTTTTAGTTAGAAACTTCCTGAAACTATAGTCATACTCTTGTAAAATATTTTTAGAGCATGATTCAGATTTTGAATCAGAGTTTAGTTGAGCAGATTCTAAATTATTTTTCAATTGAAGATTTTCAGCTTTTAGTTCAGCTATTTCTGATTCAAACTTGTTACTCTCAAATTCAATATGCTTTAGAAGCGTTTTGTATTTGAGTTTAACTTTACTATAGTTTTCAAGAATATCAAATAAACTTTCAACAAGTTCCTGTCTAGAAAGTTCAGCAAATACGTCCTCAGAATCAGATTCTGATTCTGATCCAGATGATTCAGCACTATCCTCAATGTCAGCCATGAATGCCACATTTGCACATTCCTCTTCTGACTCTGATGACGAATCAGATGCGTCTGAGTCATCCCAGGTAGCCATCAGAACTTTCTTTTTGTGATCTGACTTTCTTTTTGGGTTTTCCTTCTGAAGCTTTGGACATTCACTCTTGTAGTGCCCAGGTTCTTTGCATTCATAGAAAACAACCTCTCTTTTTCCAGATCGTCTGTGTCCAGAGGATTCTCTAGATCTTCTATATCCAGAGTGTTCTCCAGATCTTCTGTGCCTAGAAGATTCTTTGTGTTGATCTGGTTTTCTAAAGTTCTTGAACTTCCTTTGCTTATTCTTCCAGAGTTTATTGATTCTTCTGGATAGCAAGGGTAGTTCTTCTTCATCTTCAGAAGCAGACTCTTCAGAGCTTTCTTCTATTATCTGCAATGCTTTAACAGATTTATTAGATTTTAAAGCAATTGACTTACCCTTTCTTTAGAGGTTCATCTTTCTCTAGTTCAATCTCATGACTCCTTAGAGAACTAATTAGTTCCTCCGGCGTAATCTTGTTCAGATCCTTTTCCAGCTTCAGAGTAGTGACCATGGGTCTCCATCTGGTTGGCAAGCTTCTGATTATTTTCTTGACATGATCTGCTGTAGAGTAACCCTTATCCAGAACCTTTAGGCCAGCAGTGAGAATCTGGAATCTGGAAAACATTGCTTCAATAGATTCAGATTCTTTCATCTTGAAAGCTTCATACTTCTGGATCAACGCCAGAGCCTTGGTTTCTTTAACTTGAGAGTTCCCTTCATGAGTCATCTTCAGGGATTCAAATATATCAAAGGCAGTTTCTCTGTTGATTATTTTCTCATACTCAGTATGAGATATATCATTTAGCAATATAGTTCTAGCCTTGTGGTGATTTCTGAATTCCTTCTTTTGCTCCTCAGTCATTGATTTTCTATCAACTTTCTTGCCATTCCCATCAGTGGGATGAACATATCCATCAATGACTAAGTCCCAAAGATCAGCATCAAATCCTAGAAAGAAACTTTCCAGTTTATCTTTCCAATAATCAAATTTCTCTCCATCAAACAAGGGAGGTTTTGTGCTGACTATTTCTTCATATTTGTTGTTGTTGTTGGGTGTTGAAGTTTCAGTAGCCATAATGAATATCAACCAAGAGTATCAAGAGTTTTTCCCACTGGATCTTTTCTGGTCACGGTTAAGTGATAGCACAAACAGAACCGGAGCTCTGATGCCAACTGAAGGTGAGAAAAACACTTAGAAGGGGGGGTTGAATAAGAGTTTTTAAGAAATATGGCAATAAAAACAACTCAATATTTTTATCCTGGTTCGTTGAACTCAACTACTCCAATCCACCTTATCAAAGATGATTTGCCTTTCTCTGCAAGGGCTTAATCCACTATTGATCAACTGATTACAATAGAAAGCACTAAGAACAATTGTCTTAGTCTTCTCAAGAACTACTGACCACACCTTGGTCTTCTTAAGGAACTTCTTACAATTTAATGTAAACTAACAAGTGTTTGAATGCTTCTAATAAGCTGTATCACAACTGTGATGTTTACACTTAAGATTAAGTACAACAAAAACTAAATGGTTTTATGAAAGATCAAATGAATAAGATCTTGTGAGATTTTCTCTTTTATGAGTCAAGCGTGTATTTCTTTCTGAGTGATCTTGTAATGATCATGTAGTGAGTAGTGAATTGGCAACCTCAAAATGTTGAAGTAGTTCTTCTTTTATAGATTTTTCAAATGCCTTGAGTCATGTGCAGCTGAATATAATATTAAGTTTGTAAGACTTTTCATCACCAAAAGTATGGGCAGAGATATGCTTTCTGCAGAAAGGTATGGTTGTAAAAGCCTTGAGATTTGCACCACGTCACTTCTTTGGACAATTTAGCCGTTGGTTACTTTGGAAGTAGCACCACATCTAATTAAGTTTACAGCTTCTTCAACAAGCTTCTTTCAAGATGAAGTCTTCATAATCTGCACTTCAGAGCGTGTAACAAGTTTAAAGGTATGAAATACTTCAAGATGATCAGAGCTAGAATGAATGAGATGATCATAGTTTTGATAGATGATCAGATCTTTAATATATCAGAGTCTCAGTCTTGATCAGAGTCTTTATCAGAGTGTGCAGCAGTATGTGTTTTGAGCGTGAATATTAATGATAAGAGTCTAGTTATCAAAGCCTCTGAACTTGCAGTGAAGAGAACTTCAGAGTTTGATAATATCAGAGCTTTCAACTTTTGTATACTTCTTTTATTAACACTTCAGATTATTCTGTAGCTTCTGCTTCAGATCCTTCTGGCATCGCTTCAGAATCTTCTGATAGTCTTGCATCTGATGCTTCAGAGCCTTGCATAGTTTCTTGTACTTATGTATTTTGCTTCTTTAAGAGTATTTAATTTTATACCTGAAACAATAATACTTGAACAAATTTTAGAGTGTATATTTTCTTACTATAAAATTCCATAAAAGTTATCATCAAAACATACAGATATAAGAAACACCAATCTGTGTTCTAACAGTTTTAGATTTTGAAATGCAAGATTCTTTTTGAACTTTCAAAAGACAGATGAATTCCTTGAAACCAGGAATGATATGATGCTGGATGGAATGCACAAACATACAAAGCAAACAAAGGTCCTAGGTTAGAGGAACATGAGCGGAGCCAAGGTCTACCCATCCCGAAAGGTATGTACTATGGGTTAATTGTATCTGCAAAACAAGGTTCTAAAGAGGTGCCCAAAGTCATTAGTCTGTCTTTCGGATATTATCAATTTCTCGATTAACTCGGTGGTTAATAATATTCTCAAGAGAACCTCTTTTGAGTGTAGTATCGTGTAGCAACTATTTTGGGAATACTCCCTCATAGTCCTCACACTATGTCCTAGTAAGGCCAAAGTTGTGTTTAGGTAACTACGGTCCCTAGTATCACAGGCTCCAATCGAAAATAGTGAATGTTTTCACGATTACTCGTTCAACAATATTGTTTTCGAGAGGGCCTCAACTGAGCGATGATTCTCAAGTTAGCTTGGTCGAGATTCACCTCCCTATAAGCCTCGTTGAATATATCACTTTCCTACAATAATTGCGCTCAAGTCCGGGTGTAGTACTTATCTCACAACAATGATGTAACCCCAAGCAATGTACCACAATATATACAAGAAAATAATAAAGCAAATAGCATAAATAAACAAGATAAGGATAACCCTAAAAAGATATGACATTCTTCCCCAGTGAAGTCGCCATTTTCTGTTGCGGTGAGAATAGGATATCAAATTATTGATTAATTTGAGTCACAATCTTGATTCACAACCGGTCTTTAATTTATCTGAAGGAAAGGTTAAAGAAAGGAAAACCCTAGTTTGGATCGTAAACACAATGCGGGGAAAGATCTAGGGTTCGGGGGTTGGTTAAGCTTAGGGAAGGTATTAGCATCCTAAACTTCTGTAGTACTCTACAGGAACCTCTTGTTTTAATGCGTTATTGCTATGGTTATCTGCTTAAGGGTAATGCTAAGGGTTAAAGGTAAAGAGAAGAACCTAAGGGGTTGGTCCTAAGTATACTCGTCAAGATTCGCATCTTGTGCCTACGTATCCGAGGTAGGAGATGGAATCAGAGTAATCGTAGTTCCCCTCATAGAGGGAGGAAGAGGAAATTCTTGGCTATGGTCAAGGTTCCAAGGGGGATGTAAACATTCTCATGGAAGCGCTTACTTAGAGTGCGGCGACTCCGATTCTATGTTGCAAAGTTGAAATGAAAAGGGTATGAGTAAGTATTCCACGGCGGAAACTTACATGGAGTGCGGTGACTCCTAATCCTAAGGTTAGGATAAAGGGGTGGATGTCCATGGCAGAACGCCTAAGCATGAGTACGGCGACTCAAATCTTAAGGTTTAGAAAGAGGTAAGGGTGTGTGTCTACGGCGGGACGCCTAAGCACGAGTAGGGTGACTCGAATTCTAAGGTTAGGATGGGCGAGGGTGAAGGTATTGACACGGCGGTCAAACGATGAACCTTTCCTTTAGAGGGGATATAAACGGTAAAATAAAGCGATAAATAATGATGAAAGCAAAGATATGAGAATAATGATGTGAATTGGTAAGTATGAGATATGTACAAGCGATGATAACAATGATATATGGTTAAGTTGGAATTAAGCGATGAGATTGTAATTGACCTAGCAGTTAGAAAGTGAAACTAATTGTTTTTGATTTTTTGAGAATTTTGTAATTAAAAATAAACTAGGTTAAATAACAAGTTAAAATTAATTAATGGTTAATCTTTAAAAAAAGAGTTTTATTTATTTTTTAAAAAAAAGTTCTAAATTCTAAAAAAATGTTTTTTGATTTTTTATCTATTAAAAAAAGGAGATTAACTTAAAAAATTAAAATAAGCATTTTTTGTATTTTTTATATATATTTAATAAAAATATTTTCAGATTTAATTATTTTTGAAATAAGTTAGGGATTAGTTAGTTAGTAGTTAGTTTTATTTATTTATTAATTATTACAAAAAAGATTTTAAAAAAAAACAAATAATAAAAAAACATTAAAAAAAAGGAAATGGGTCGGGCTGGGTGATGAATCCCCAGACCCGACCCGGTAGTGTTAGGGGGGCAGAAGGGTTTGTTAACCCTAAAACCCTAAGGGGTCAACGGCGCCCTCTCTTGTTTCTCTTCTCTCTGAGATTTTCACTTCTTCTTTCCTCTTTCTCTCATGGCCGCGATGTCGTTTTCTTCTTTTTGTCCAGAAACCTCTTTTCCGGTCATGACTATCTTCTTCTTCTTCTATTTATTTTCTCTAGAAAAAAAAACAACCAAAAACAGTTAATGGCGCTTGCGGTTTTCAATTTGGATTTGTTGGTTCTTTGACGGTTTGCGGACGATGATGACGATTGTCTGAGTCCGGTTTTCATGGAGGATCTTCGTTTGCGATGGTTTGGGTCCTGTGGTTTTCAAACCTCATCTTTATGTTAATAAATAAAATAAGGATCATGAATGTTCAACCAAGCTTGTTATTAATATTTAAATAACTTCAAGAGTAGTTCAACTTGTTGGAGTAGGGTATTTTTGTCTTAAAAAGTTACTGGATTAATAAAATATAAGTAAAATGTATCTAATTAGCTGAATATCTATTCCTTTAATTTTTAAATAAATACATTTTGTTTTTGCCAGCCGATTAGAGATCCAATAAAAGAGGCCCAATATCATTCTAAAGTTATAAGATATTGATAGTACAATGCACTCACCATCTTGAGACCATGTACTCGATTAATGCCACTGGTGGTTATCATCGTTGGATATTATCTTACGGTTTCTCGCGTTCTACGTCAGGAAGCACGATGCATCTTTAAATGTCTCTTATATATAAGGTATCACAAGCGAGATTTAAAGTTGTTATAATTATAATATACTCTACTCTTTTGTTACTCGTTTACCCATATGCCAAAGACACAACATATTTCCCAAACTCAAGAGTTTTCTCTTTCCTCTTCATTGATTTAGTTGACGTAGGATTGTCTGTTTATAAAGAACTTTGATCAGTGCATTTTGATGCACCTTCCTCTATGTTTAGACTTAAGCATTTCTATAGTTTAGTTTGTTTAATTTACTATTTTATGATGTTTTTACAATTCAATTTATTTTCAGACTTATTTGATTTTCGTTTGTTATTTCAGCATTAGCAGCTTTTAATAAAAATTTCATAACTGGAGCTACAGGAATCGGATTGATGCGTTCTACCAGTCGTTGGAAAGCTAAGGAAAATATCTACAATTTTCATGTTGCACGAAGAAGTTGATTCGGATTTCTTGAGTCTCAAATAATTCGTTGAAGTTTCTGACTGTAATAATTTAGTTGTTTTGCCCATAACTCCACAATTTAAACATGATTGTAATCCGAGTATATATCCATAGAGCTGAGAAATATGTGTCTTTAAGCTTACCCTATCAATATTAGGAAACGGATAAAGGTCCTTTAGACATGCTTGGTTGAGAAAGTAGTGAAATCCATTTTTATATGGTTTCTTAACTAGAACCTAGTTTTATAATAAAGAAGAATAACTTATTTCACTAATAAACTCAATTGAGAAGTTCCCTCTAATTCAATGATTTGTAAATCTAATTTAACTGACTGACTTCCTGTCTGCCACATTTACAAATAACTTCTATTTACGGACGGAAATAAGCCATTTATGTCGGACATCTATCCCATCTTTCCTTATATGTAAATTAAGCTTGCCCTATTGTGTTAATGGAATAGGGTTGATCCTCAAATAATTTTGGTTGAAGAATCATCTTGTGTGTTCAATTGTAAATATGTTGTATTGGTAGAATATATATTGAAACAAATAATCCAAAAGGCCATTAATTGTGTTTATATATATATATATATATATATATATATATATATATATATATATATATATATATATATATATATATATATATATATATATATATATATATATATATATATATATATATATATATATATATATATATATATATATATATATATATATATATATATATATATATATATATATATATATATATATATATATATATATATATATATATATATATATATGAAGTGAAAATTTAATTAATATATTTGAAATTTAACTAGCATTTTATTGTATTATAATGGCTATGATGGTGTAACACATATTATAATACGATAGGCAACAACAGAACATAATATTTATTTAGTTAGTAATTATATTGAGTTGCCTCCACCAGATATACATTATTGCTTCATGGATTCATTCATTCATGCTTGCCTTTGAGCATTAGCAGAGGCTAACAAGGAACCAAAGTTGATGACTCCATTAGCATTACCCTTAACATAGCCAGTTTGATTAGTAAGACCTTTGATGTTTTGTTTTCCGGTATTTGAATAGGCAAACTCTTCATATAACTGCTGCACAGGCGAAGGTGAAGGCGTAGGAGCAGGAGTAGAAGGAGCAAGAGTGTTACCGTTGGAACAACACTGTTGTGCTTGTGTTGGTTTGCGTTGTGCATCGCCGCCGACAGCAAGGCTGCAAATTCCAGATGCAATACCTGCCATTGTTTGAATAAGTGAAAAACTTGTTATGAATGTGTTTTTTTGATAGGTTTGGTATGTGTTTGAGGAATTGGTGTTCCTTTAATAGAGTTTGAGTGGAGAAGAGAATATTTAATTAATGAATGTGAATGCAAATGAAGATAGTATTGTGTGAAGAATATGATTCAATAATGGTATAGTCTATGTCAATTGTCACACTTTAATTAGTGTTACTATATATGCTTGCTAGATGCATATGGGTGAATAAAATAAAGTAGAATTTTATACCATTCATATCTAAAGCTTGTGTTGATAAGGGAATCAATGCCATGAAGTAATAATATTCCTCTGCATAATTGGTTAGCATAGATTTATATAACATTTATTTAAAATATTAATTTGTTATTACTCTTAAACCTCATCTTTATGTCAATAAATAAAATAAGGATCGTGAATGTTCAACCAGGCTTGTTATTAATATTTAAATAACTTCAAGAGTAGTTCAACTTGTTGGAGTAGGGTATTTTTGTCTTTAAAAGTTACTGGATTGATAAAATAAATGTATCTAAATAGCTGAATATCTATTCCTTTAATTTTTAAGTAAATACATTTTCTTTTTGCCAGCCGGTTAGAGATCCAATAAAGGAGGTCCAATATCATTCTAAAGTTATAAGATATTGATAGTACAATGCACTCACCATCTTGAGACCATGTACTCGATTAATGCCACTGGTAGTTATCACCGTTGGATATTATCTTACGGTTTCTCGCGTTCTACGTCGGGAAGCACGATGCATCTTTAAATGTCTCTTATATATAAGGTATCACAGACGAGATTTAAAGTTATTCTAACTATAATATACTCTACTCTTTTGTTACTCATTTACCCATATGCCAAAGACACAACATATTTCCCAACCTCAAGAGTTTTCTCTTTCCTCTTCATAGATTTAGTTGACGTAGAATTGTCTGTTTATAAAGAACTTTGATCAGTGCATTTTGATGCACCTTCCTCTATGTTTAGACTTAAGCATTTCTATAGTTTAGTTTGTTTAATTTACTATTTTATGATGTTTGTACAATTCACTTTATTTTAAGCCTTATTTGATTTTCGTTTGTTATTTTCAGCATTAGCAACTTTTAATAAAAAATTCATAACTGTAGCTACAGGAATCGGATCGATACGTTCTACCAGTCGTTGGAAAGCTAGGGAAAATATCTATAACTTTCGTGTTTCACGAAGAAGTTGATTCGGATTGTTTGAGTCTCGAATAATTCGTTGAAGTTTCTGACTGTAATAACTTAATTGTTTTGCCCTATTGAGTCTGGTTTATGTTTCCGACCCAGTTGAGTGTGTAATGCAAACCTTATTCTGTTTATACGGTTGCTGTCGTGCTACAGTGACGGCTACCCTAGTTTTTCTGAAATTTCTTTTGCTTTTAATGTTTTCCATGGCGAACTAATCTTGAGGAAAAATCTGTCGATTTCGAATCCCGTAATCCTTTGAGGTTTATTATAATTCCGATTTAATTTCATTTCATTCCAATTTGTTTTATAATTTTCGTTTGCTTAATTCGTTCTTATAAAATAAATTGGATTTAATTCAACTGATCGATGTTCCTTAACTTAATCGCGGATTAACTTAGCTTTTTCGTTAATTTGTGCTATCTTTAACCGTCTGCTTAATTCGGTAATTATGAATATAAGTCGTGCGGTATTGTCGATGCTTGTTCATCAATATTGCTTTAAAAAAGGAATGAAACTGCTTGGGAATTGGAATTGGAATGACCGATGATAAGTTGGGAGTCGAACCGGTAGATTTACCTGTTTTAATCACTTACTCCAAAATCACTTATTTTACTGCTTACTTTCGTAGTCGAATCATAAATCAAAACAACCCCCCTTCCATAATCGTTTTTAATTGGCTATTCTATAAATAAGAATCCTTGTGAATCAACATCTGAGTTACTGTCGCTTTAAAACGATTTTTTTAAATCACTCGGTTGTGATATGCGCGCGACAGCAAATCAAATTGGCGTCGTTGCCGAGGATTCTTGTTGATCAATAGTCTAGTTTTAGGTTTTGTTTGTTTCAATTTTCTGCATTTTTGTGTATTTTCTTGCATTTTCGCGTCCGGTCATCCCGTTTCTCGTCAAACCTAGTCAAAAAAACCTGGTTTTGGGAAAATCGCCTCCTTTTTTAGATCTGTTTCGTGCACTTGAAGCAGAAAAATCATGTGATCAAAAGTCCCCTACTCTGGAAGAGTTACGGGAGTTGGCCCCTCAAATCTCCAAATTCCTCTTTTTTCTATTTTTAATTAATTTTTTACTGTTTTCGAAGTCTCAAAAAAAATTCCAAAGATCATATGTAAATCATTGTACATGCATGCACACAAATCTACAATTTAAACATGATTGTAATCCGAGTATATATCTATAAAGCTAAGAAATATGTGTCTTTAAGCTTACCCTATCAATATTAGGAAACAGATACAGGTCCTTTAGACATGCTTGGTTGAGAGAGTAGTGAAATCCATTCTTTATATGGTTTCTTAACTATAACCTAGTTTTATAATAAAGAAGAATAACTTATTTCACTAATAAACTCAACTGAGAAGTTCCCTCTAATTCAATGATTTGTAAATCTAATTTAACTGACTGACTTCCTGTCTGCCACATTTACAAATAACTTCTATTTACGGACGGAGATAAGCCATTTATGTCGGACATCTATCCCATCTTTCCTTATATGTAAATCAAGCTTGCCCTATTGTGTTAATGGAATAGGGTTGATCCTCAAATAATTTTGGTTGAAGAATCATCTCGTGTGTTCAATTGTAAATATGTTGTATTGGTAGAATATATATTGAAACAAATAATCCAAATGGCCATTAATTGAGTTTATATATATATATATATATATATATATATATATATATATATATATATATATATATATATATATATATATATATATATATATATATATATATATATATATATATATATATATATATATATATATATATATATATATATATATATATATATATATATATATATATATATATATATATATATATAGAGAGAGAGAGAGAGAGAGAGAGAGAGAGAGAGAGAGAGAGAGAGAGGATGTTGATCCTGCATGATGTTGCTTTTCCTGTTGTTACAAATAATCCAAAAGGCCATTAATTGAGTTTATATATATATATATATATATATATATATATATATATATATATATATATATATATATATATATATATATATATATATATATATATAGGATGTTGATCCTGCTGGATGTTGCTTTGTTTGTGCTGTTGTTGACTGTTGTATTACAAGTTGCTGAAGGTTGTTTTAGAGAAGATAGTGGGAGGTGATTTATTTTCACCACTCATGACTTGCAAGGGTTCTATCAACAAAAGATTGAAAGAATGATATGATTAGATTTGATTGATCAAATCAAATCTGTTGCAATTAATGAAGATTGAAATCTTCTCTTCCTGTTGTTACTTATGACCAGCCCAAACCCAGTCTGCATTACTATTTAAGGAGGCCAAAACCCTAGTGAAGACAAGCACTCAAAACAAGAAAACTTGAGTGTAAAATAAGGGTTTAGGGTTTTGAGAGTCTTGTGTGTGTGACTTTGTAAGTCACCCTTTGTATCTTTGGATGCATCGTGGTAGACATGTTTAGGCTGTTAGTTGTTATTTGTTAATTGTTAATTATTCACTCAAAGCTTGTAAGCAAAAGTGTATTGTTCTTGATTGAAGCTGTTAAGCAAAATCAAGTATTGTCTTGGAAGAGTGTCTTCTAAAACTTGTTCATTAGTTGTTATCACTGCTGTGATTGTGGGGAGTGAGAGGTGTCTCTTGTCTAGTGGGTTCTAGGCAGAAATTGCATTGGGTAGGTATTAAGTGACGGGTTGTAAACTGGGCGTTTAGCTCTGAATTAATACTACTAATAGTGGATTTCCTTCCTGACTTGGTAGCCCCCAGATGTAGGTGATGTTGTTATAACACAGATTGGTGTTTAATATTATCTCTATATTTTGATGATAACTCTAATGAAATTTTGTATTAAGAAAATATATACTCTAATTTTGTTCAAGTGTTTTTGTTTCAGATATTAAAATAAATATTCTTATGGAAGCAAAAATGCATCTGAACATTACTCTACGCAAGCTCTGATGCATCAGAAGCAAGTCATCAGAAGACTCTAAGCGCTTCCAGAAGAGACTCTGAAGCAGAAGCTGTAGAAGACTCTGAAGCAGAAGCTACAAAAGACTCTGAAGCGTAGTTGAAGAAATTGTATGAAGAATTTCAAGAATTGTTTCAAGAAGACTCTGAAGTACTTTACGCTGCAAGTACAGAGGCTTTGTTATTCAAACTCTGCTCTGATTGATATTCACGCTGAAAGCACTGGCTACAAAACTCTGATAACATCAAGACTCTGATGTTGATAACTTTGAGACAGAAGCTTGTTAAAGAAAATATTATTCAAAAATATATTCATTGGCATATTCCAAACGACTCTTTCCTTATTCATGTATGGTACAGGAAAACAGACAAAAGGGATTTGTCTGATCATTCCTCTTCTGGGAAAGCTAGAGTCAATAGAAGACAAAAGGCTATAGCTACACACTAAGGCACTGCCCTCAAGCATTGGAATTTCTAGTCTATAAAAGGACATCTTCAACAACATTTCAAAGTTGACGATTCATTTGATTCATCAAACTGAAAACTACTTTCAAGCTCTCATACAATTTATTTGATAAGCTGAATAGTTTTTATTCGTTCTTAATCTAAGTGTATAAATCACAGTTTGTGATATAGCTTTTTAGAAGCATCTTAAACACTTGTTTACTTTACATTAATTTGTAAAAGGTTCCTTAAGAAGACCAAGTTGTGGTCAGGATTTCTTGAGAAGACTAAGACAGTTGTTCTTAGTGGTTGACAATGTAATCTGTTTGAATATAGTGGATTAAGTCCTTGTGGAGAAAGGAAAATCACCTTGATAGGGTGGACTCGATTAGTTGAGTTCAACGAATCAGGATAAAAATATTGTGTTGTTTTTATTGCTATAATTATTTCTAAACCCTTATTCAACCCCCCATTCTAAGTGTTTTTCTCACCTTCAGATGTTGCATTGAACTGGGTTAACAATTCATTGTGTTATTTATCTTTCAGTATTTACAACTCTGCACAATTTAAATGGTTAGATAAATGGTTATGTCAGTCTGTAGATGTTATAATATAAGTCATGACACTGTTAATTTTTAAAGGGATTTAAATTGCTCATGTTCTTTCCTTGTTCTGTTTTAGCAGAGATCAATGTTCTTAGCATCTCTTAGTACATCTGAGATCTGTATACCAGAATTTCAATTGGTGTCAGAGTAGGCATCCTGTCTGTTCTGGATGAGATCTTGGGACATAATTTCTGGTGGTTTAAACAAGGAGAAGTTGTAACTGATTTGCTGATCTTGCTAAATGTTTTAAGTTACTGCTTGTGAAAGATTCTGTGTATCTGCTGTTGTGCCCTCTGATATAGGAGCTTCTGTGACCTGTTGAATGTTTTGCCAAAGGAGGAGTGGCTACTTTTGTATGATGTCCTATAAGATGTTCTGACATCTTGTTTAGGGCATGTTGAAGATGTTCTTTTGGTGGTTCTGATGCATATTTTTCTGATGAAAGAACTCTGGTAGTCCTGGGAGAAGATTGGTCTGTATTCTGTATACTGTATAAAATTCGATATATGGCTGTGGCAGGTGTGTAGCTGGTTGGAAGATGGTGTCTATTGCTGCTTTTTTTGGTCTAACAGGATGTTGATCCTGCTGGATGTTGCTTTGTTTGGGTTGTTGCTGACTGTTGTATTACAAGTTGCTGAAGGTTGTTTTAGAGAAGATAGTGGGAGGTGATTTATTTTCACCACTCATGACTTGCAAGGGTTCTATCAACAGAAGAAGTCATAGGCAGGTTGAGTCAAGTAGAGATTATGCAAAATCTTGTTTCTCTGAAACAAAGGAGATGTAGTTGATGATCTTGGTACCATTTACTTGTGTGGTTGCATTCTTCATCAGCTTGGACCTACAGAGGCACACAATTTGTCTAGAAAGTTTCCTGGCAAGAGACTTGTCTAAAGAAGTAAAGTTGAAGATTTCATCATCTTGATGAATTGACCTTGGATCAGTTTATTTCTGATATAGGTGTAATGGAGTGCAGTAGGTGTCAAGGATAAGTGGCGGTTATCTTTGACTCTCTGAAGAAGTCTCTACTTAAGGAAAACGGGAGTCCTTTTCTAAAGATTTTTGTGACCCTTCCTCTCTGAAGAATTAAGCTTTGGCGTGTTTGGGTTCTCTAAAGAGGAGTTTCTGAAGCAAATGTATTTCAAGGGATTTGTTGTGAAGCAGAATACAGGATGTCTACTCAAACTTGCTATCAGTAATCAAGTTTATATGAACATGGAACTCTTGATGAGGTTCTTCTAAATGGCATAATGAAGGACTGAATTCACCAGCAGGATGTCTTATTAGATGTTGTGACATCAAGAAAACTTCAGGGCCTTAATTGATGTTGTGGCATATCATTGTAAGATAGGTTGATCTTCTTGGGTATGAACATAATTAATACTATCTAATGCAGTTTGCGGGAGCTGTGTGAAGGAGTAGATGTTACAGGTCCAAGTCTTGGTGTATCTAAGTTGCCTTGGAGCATGTATGATATGAAGATCAAGTTTGCTTAGATTTCTAGAGCTCTGAAAGAAGCTAAGTTAACCAAACAGTGGCATTTGGTTGGTCTCTAATGTGATTCCAAGCAGTGAGCTTGGAACTAATTACTTCTGTGTAGAAAGGTAGTTGGTTGAAGATCAAAGAAGGTTCTGGTTCTGTTCATATATTGGAGCTTGTGGTAGAAGCCCTAAGTTGCTTATGGAAGATACCTTCTTTTGGATATGTATGATAGTTTATCTCTTTGGTTGTTTGAAGTTCTTATTGATCAAGCTGGTGGAGCTGTATTTTCTGAAGATCTTCAGTTGGATTACTAGGCAGTAGTAAGTCCAGTTGTGGGCATATCAAGAACCATTGGATGTTGTGTCCGTGATATGTGAAGGATGTCCTAATTAATGTTAGAACATCATCTGGTTTGTGTTTTTGGAAGAAGGACTTGAAGTTCTGTTGAGGAACTTGTGATTCACATCTTGACTAAGAAGTACTCTATCTTGTCATACGGGAGAATGATGAGGTAAAAGGACTGTCTTGGAGTATGATGTGTAGGTATTGTAGAAGACTGGAGTGGATCATTGGTTGATTGCATAAAAGTATGGATCCTGAAGTGAATAGTCACCAGTTTAATCAGAAGTGTTCCATCTTATCATACGGGAGAATGACGAGACGAAGACTGTCTTGGATTAATAATCATTTTGTTTGCTGAACTTGGGGTTTAGATTATGGAAGAGGATAAGTCACTAGTTAAATCAGAAGTATTCTAACCTAAAATACGATAGAATGATGAGGTAAAGAATGTCTTGGATTATGGGGTGTCTATCTTGTTCTATGACTCAGGCTGAGGCCAGAATACTTATGGAGAAGTGGTAACTCTAGAAAAAAGTGGAGCAGTTTGGTGCCTTCTCATTGTATGAGCATGGAGTTGGTCATGAGAGATAATATGGTGATCTTGGGTGAGCTACTGTGGTATACAGGTTGCTTGTGGTTCTAGCAGTGACTGAATGTGTTCAATAGGTGTGTTGAACAAAGAGTGAGCTCTTGAAGACATGAAGATGAGTCTTATGTTTTCCATTCACGTGCTTCTGAAAAAGAGCACCGGTTATCCTTGATATGGGGAGTTATACTTCTATCTAGGATATGCTTCTGCAATAGTACATTTGTTTCTCAAGATTGTTTGTGGTTTCAAGCTGTTTGTGATTGTATGTCTCTAGGAGGATGGAATGTCAGACAAGATTTTGTGACATTATGTTACTGCTCTAGCTCATGGTGAACTTGACAGTGTATTTTTTTGGTTTTGTCATTGGGTGTCAATGGATTAAATCAGACTTGTACAAGCTTATTGGGAGTAATATAAAGGTAAGAGCACTATGATCTGGCTTCCACTGAAGGGATTTTGGTCAGCAGATTTTTGGGCCTCTATCCAAGTGTTTTGTCTTGTATGGCTGGTGAATATGAACATCAAGACATCATTAGCTCTGATTTTGTGCATAAGGAAGGACTTTCACCCTGACATCTTGGAGATTTTTCTAGTCCATCAAAGTTGAATCTTAGTAATCTTACAGATAGTTATGTCTATCGTGCAACTACTTCTGCTATTTGGTCTAGTATGGTGTGTGAAACAAGGAGTGTAAAGTTGCAGTGTGTGATGAAGTGTTTCTTCATGTGTTTGGGTTCTCTCTTTTAGGGGGAGTGCTTATTATGCATGACAGGGGAGTTGTGTACCTGTATGATGTGTAGCTGCATTGCTTGTGGTGACTTTATGCTGATGTGGAGTTGTGTACAAAGTTTGCTGATTCTCAGGCAAGCTTGTGTTCTTGAGCCAATGATGAGGTTGTAATGTCAGACAAGATGTCCTGACATTGTGTTGTTTGGTGTAATTTTTCTTGACAATGTGACTGTGGGTCTAGCTTTGTGAGACTGTTGGTTTGAACTAGGTATGTGCTTACTTCTTATGAATGACCTAGGAAACAACATTAGTTACTGTCTGGGAGAATTTATTTTTCTCTGCAGAATATTTGTATCTCAAATTGGAGATTTAAAATCACTTACTACTTGTGGCCTTAACAAGTATTTAATTGATTATACTTTAATTGGTGATGTATACAAGTGTTACTCCTGAAGGTGCAACTTCAGACAAGGCAAGACTCAAGATTCAATGACTATGCTCATAGGGTAAAGCTTTGTGGAGTTTTTACTATGGAGGTTGTTTCTCATCATGATGAAGCATGGTGTATGATGGTCTTGATGAAGAATCGTTTTATTGATGGATCTGTGCAAAAGGGATAGAAAGTAAAAGGAGATGTAGTCCATGATTTGGTGCTTGGAGTCTGGCTGATTGATGAAGGAATCATATCTTAAGGTGCTTAACAATAATTATTGTAACGTCAGACAGGATGTCAGAACATTATGTATCTGAGGAAGCTACATGAGAGTTTAATACTCTTCTTTTTTTTACAGTGTTTTGAATAAGTTCAGAAGGGGGTTTAAGTCATTGTCCATGGATTGTTGCTACAGTGGTGCAGTCTTTATACTGTTGGGGATCAAGAAGTTTGTGTATCTCTTGGGAGGTTATAACATGCCATTCAACTTTTTTTTGGGATGGCTATGTTTGTTGTGTGCATCTTAGTTTATATGTGTGAACATTTACTCCAATTTTTGTCAACTTTTTGGCTAAACAAAGGGGGAGTAAAGTGTTAATGATGTTAATGCTACTGCTAAGGGAAGAGTAGTGTATCGTTGTTGCTTGCTGGATGCAACTATTAAGGGGGAGCATGATAGTTTGTGAGGCTGGATGTATTTGAGAAAACTACTGATGTTGCTACCCTGATAAGTTTGTTTAGTTGTTTTAGCCAAAATTTACCAAAGGGGGAGATTGTTAGTTCCATGATTCTATGATTGTCCATGGTTCTATGACTGGCTAAATTTTGGTAAAACATGATTCTGCACTGATGTTAAGCAAGATGTTATAACATCTTCATCTATTGTTTTGACAATACTGTTGTCATGTGTTTTAACCAAGATGTTAAGACAGAACTGCTGTCATGTCTTTTAATCAAGATGTCGAGATAGATGTCATGACATCTTTGTCTGGTACAGCAGGAGATGCTATTTTATATTTCTTAACATAGGTGTTTTGGTTTGATGAGATCCTATTGGATATGCCTCATCAGTATGCGCAGGTCAAAGAGATTTATTAGGAACAAAGTACATATTTAATTAGATTTCATAAAAAGGATCTTTGAGACTTTTTAGGAAACTATAAAATATTTGTTTCTACTGTTATGAAGAAGATTCTGCAAAAGATTTGGAGTTTGACTTAATTGGCAGGCATTTCGGTAAAACTAGGTGTAATCACAAGATGTCCTACAGGATGTCGTGACATCTGTCTATCATGAATATATTTGTGTGTCCATATCTTTTTATGCAAGTTTGCTGCACTATTCTGGTGTAGAACCTGCGTGTTTTTAGTGGCTTACTGTGGGCACTTCTGATAAAGTTATTGTGGATCAGATTGGATTTGATATGGAGTTATTATCAGAAGATTGATTAAAGATTGGAAGAATGATATGATTAGATTTGATTGATCAAATCAAATCTGTTGCAACTAATGAAGATTGAAATCTTTTCTTCCTACTGTTACTTTTGACCAGCCCAAGCCCAGTCTGCATTACTATTTAAGGAGGCGAAAACCCTAGTGAAGACAAGCACTCACAACAAGAAAAACTTGAGTGTAAAATAAGGGTTTAGGGTTTTGAGAGTCTTTTGTGTGCGACTTTGTAAGTCACCCTTTGTATCTTTGAATGCATCGTGGTAGACATGTTTAGGCTGTTAGTTATTATTTGTTAGTTGTTAATTGTTCACTCAAAGCTTGTAAGCAAGAGTGTATTGTTCTTGATTGAAGCTGTTAAGCAAAATCAAATATTGTCTTGGAAGAGTGTCTTCTAAAACTTGTTCATTTGTTGTTATCACTACTGTGATTGTGGGGAGTGAGAGGTGTCTCTTATCTAGTGGGTTCTAGGCAGAAATTACATTGGGTAGGGATTAAGTGAGGGGTTGTAAACTGGGATTTTAGCTCTGAATTAATACTACTAATAGTGGATTTCCTTCCTGGCTTGGTAGCCCCCAGATGTAGGTGATGTTGCACCGAACTGGGCTAACAATTCATTGTGTTATCTATCTTTCGACATTTATAATTCTGCATAATTTAAATGGTTAGATAAATAGTTTTGTCAGTCTGCAGATGTCATGACACTGTTAATTTTTAAAGGGATTTAAATTTCTCATGTTCTGTCCTTGTTCTGTTTTAGCAGAGATCAATGTTCTTAGCATCTCTTAGGACATCTAAGATCTGCATACCAGAATTTCAATATCTAAAGCTTATGTTGATAAAGGAATCAATGCCATGAAGTAATATTCCTCTGCATAATTGGTTAGCGTAGATTCATATAACATTTATTTAAAATATTAATTTGTTATTACTCTCAAACCTCATCTTTATGTCAGTAAATAAAATAAGGATCATGAATGTTCAACCAGGCTTGTTATTAATATTTAAATAACTTCAAGAGTAGTTCAACTTGTTGGAGTAGGGTATTTTTGTCTTTAAAAGTTACTGGATTGATAAAATATAAGTAAAATGTATCTAAATAGTTGAATATCTATTCCTTTAATTTTTAAATAAATACATTTTATTTTTGCCAGCCGGTTAGAGATCCAATAAAGGAGGCCCAATATCATTCTAAAGTTATAAGATATTGATAGTACAATCTCCCTTGAGTACACAACTTAGAATATAGAGTTTTGTTAAACTCTACACAAGCATTGTTATGTTTGTCCCCCTTTGAACCTTGATCGTAATCAAGTGTTCATCTATCCTCAGTAAGGTGAACTATGGATGCTTTGATTCTATCCTAGTTAGGATACGTAGGAAGAAGATGCGATATCTTTGCAAGCAAACTTAGAAACTATCCTTAGGTCTTTGCCTAACCTTTTACTCAATCCCAAACCATAGCAAACGTTTAACAAGTATAGCATACAAACATAAAAAAGGTCCTTGTAGAGTACTACAGATGTTTAGGATGTGAAATACCTACCTTAGGCATAACCAACCCCCGATCCCCGATCTCTTAGCGTTGTTGTTACATTGCGCAAAAGGGTTTTTCTTTCTTTAAGCTTTCCTTTGGATAAATTAAAGTCCGGTTGTGAATTTAAAGAATTAAGATTCAAGTTAATCAATAGTTTGGTATCAGATTCTCACCGCAACAGAAACAGAGACTTCACTGGAGAAATTTAAAACTTGAGGGTTTAGCCTATTTTATATGATTGTATGCTATATTTGTACACATTTGCTTACATGTATATTTGTAAATATATTTGTTTGTGTGTTATGCACATTGGGTGCTTTGAGTGGTGAAATAATCCTAACCCGGATTTGAGTGACACATGAGATAGGATTGTGATAGGATCAATAGTTGGGTTGTTGGGAGTAGTCCTAATAAGTCTGACATATGATGTAATCACGCTCAGTGGAGACCTTCTTGAGATGATTGGTGGTGCATGAGTAGTCGTGTATTCATCAATTGTTTCAACTTGAGAGTCTGCAAAGCTGCAGACCTTTAGTAACACCTATACCCCACCTGGTCTTTTTAGGACGTAGTGCAAAAACTGTTAGGGAGTAGTCCCTCAACAGTTGTCACACGATGCTACACTCAGACGAGTTTATCTTGAGAGTATTATTGACTCACGTAAGTAGTTGCATTAGTTGACAATATCCGAAGGATTTACTATGACTCTGGGAACTTTGATAGAACCCGTTTGGCAGGTACAAATAACTCATAGTACAAATCCTTGGGGATGGGTAGACCTTTTGACTCCATGTTTTGACCTTGAGCCTAAGAAGCCTTGTGAGTGCATATGCATTGTATTTGTGAATATTTGTCTTTGTGTTGTGTGTGCATCATCTCATCGTCTCATCATGGCATTTCATGTTACGACTGGTTTTATAAAGCTCAATAGATCTCTTTGTGTAAAACCCTAGATATATCATGGATATTGGAACAAGGAACACCAAGAGATACAATTTCAAGAATCCTGATACATCCGAGTTGAGAAAGCTAGGAACCATGGTGTCAGATGAATTTGGAAAGAGATATGGAAAGATTTTGAGCCTAGTCAAGATATGGATGGAAGAAGGAATTCTCAATACTTTGGTTCAGTTCTATGACCCATTGTATCATTGCTTTACTTTTCCCGACTATCAGTTGATGCCGACCTTAGAAGAGTATGCCTACTATGTGGGAATCCCTGTGAAGGATCAAAAACCATTCGGTAGATTGGAAAACTTACCTTCGCCGAAAGAAATAGTAGATTCTCTTCACCTTGAAGTATCTTAAATTAAAGCTCACCATGCCACAAAAAATGGAGTAGAAGGTTTCCATTCATATTTCTTAGTCAAGAAAGTTGTCTATCTTGCCAAAGAAGGGAACATGGATGCATTTGAAGCAGTATTAGCTCTGTTGATCTATGGACTAGCATTGTTTCCCGAAGTTGGATCAGCACAAAGCCTCCTATGGTGAAAATTTGTTTAAATGGAACATCATCTGGGACTAGTATTATTTCCCGAAGCAGAATCAGCACAAAGCCTCCTATGGTGAAGACTTGTTTAAATACTTCACATTCTTCAAATAGCGTGCACAACTTTTTGTCTTCTTTGACAGTTTCTTTCCAGAAGAGGAATGTTCAGATATATGCTTTTTGTTCTGACATCTTGTACCATACACAAAAGAGGAATAGTGTCGTTGGATGTAGGAATAATGTCGTTGGAATAGGCAATGAGTCTTTCTTGAACAACATCTTTTGAATGAACTAATATGGAAATAATTCCTGCATCAGATCCTCTGATGATGTTCCATTTTCTTCTGCATCAGATCCTCTGATGATGTTCCAGTTTCTTCTTATCAGAGTAACTCACTTCCAGAGTTCTACAGCTTAGTGCTAGCGTGATTGTTTTAACAAACTATTCATCTAGAGGAGTGCTTCAGATCATAGCAGATCTTCGCTCTTACGTACGTGTTATCCAAATGTATCACTTTGTTATTGACATTTCAGAGCCTTACGTATTTTGATTTTCAGAGCCTTACTTGATTTGATTTTCAGAGTCTCAAATACTCAGAGTCTTCTATAGCTTTGCTTCTTACCAAGCGCTCAGAGTCTTCTATAGCTGTAGCTTAACGTTCAGAGGAATATTTATTCTGTTATCTGAAATAAAAACACTTGACAAAATTAGAGTATATATTTTCTCCATACAAAATTTCATTATTGTTATCATCAAAACATTGAGATATATTTAATAACCAATCTGTGTTCTAACAATCTCCCCCTTTTTGATGATGACAAAAACTATACGAAATTTTGTTCAAAATTAAAATATATATCTCCCCCTGAGAATATGATTCTCCCCCTGAAATAAATACTGCTAGAAAATTTAAAATTTCCCTTTCAGCACTTGTATTCTTTCTAGAGTCAGAGCAAGCTTGTGGACTATCTCAGAACTTGTTCAGAGTTAATTCTATAAATATTATCAGATGAGTAACTTTAGCTCTGAAACACTGAATTCATGATTAGTTAGTTTTTAACATGTGTGAGTTTCCATTCAGTATCTGTTTGTGTGAACGAATCAAAATTTCCATTTTCTCCCCCTTTTTGTCATATCAAAAAGTGATTTCCATTTTCTCCCCCTTTTTATTTTAGAAAATCATTTAAGACAAAAAATATATATTTCAGAGCAAGAAAAAAATAAGATAGAATCAGATGTAAAAAAAATAAAGTCACAGATAAGAAATTAGAATCACAAATGTATTCAGAAAATAAAACAGGCAAAATTCACAGATGAGCACAATCAAATAATTAAGATAAACGATTTGCTAAAAGTTTAAGAAGCTCTATCATCTCAGAAGTTGAAGCTTCTTGTTTGGCCATCCTGTCGCTACCGCAAAAATAAGGTGCCGGCAAAACAGAAGAGTCGCCACCTTTCGTTATTTATCCCACAGAAAGGGAAAGGAAACGATCGGAAAAACCTGACGAAAAGGTACAAGACAAAGTCATTGCAACCATGTCTGGGTTCGGGAGTCGGTTACGCAAGGGAAAGGTATTAGCACCCCTCACATCCATCGTACTCGATGGGATCCATGCTTGTTGTGTTTATCTGACGGGTTGATTTTACTATCTACGCTAAAAGTCTGGCCTGAAAAGGAAAGAAAATGACTCGGCAGAACACAATAGTTTTATGCCTACGTATTCCCATCTAGAACGAGAAATCAGAGTCAACGTAGTTCGCCTAACTATGGGTTACGGGGGAAGGTTGTTCGTTGAGATATTGCATCTCGTGCCTACGTACGTTCACACGGCGTGAAAGATCAGAGCAAACATATTTTGGGACACAAGATACACAGGTTTGTCTTTTTTATCCGAGTAGGGTTAACAGACGGTTCCAACAGTTAGTGTATGCAGCTCGCTCGACGGAGACTTAGGCGTTTACCGTTTGCGGTAGAACCGGGAGTTAACTAAACTCTCCTTATGAAAATGGTTTCCAAGGATTAAAGGTCCCAGAGGACAAAAAGATGTTTGATCTTTGTTTTCTGTGTTTTACGGAAGAAGTATCTTTTATGGATGTTTGCAACTAATATCGCACTAGAGACTATGACCTGAAAGTGAATGCGTCGCATGTCACCCAAAGGGTACCATACTAAACATCCAAGTTGTTGAAAATAAACTCTCCAAAAACCCTTTCTCAAGTAGCTTAAGGCTCGTAGCGTATGACATCAATTAACCTTTATTTTGTATTTTGAGTTGTTTGAAGATGAGAAGAGAAAGGACGCACTAAAGGGGAACTGATCCAATCCTAAAGTTGTCATGCAAAGTTGATCATATGATTGAGGTTATGAGGGAACTACCTAATGTTATCATGCATGGTTAGAACCTTAATGTCTGTCATAACTTCTCTTGAACAAGAAAAGTCAGAGTTCCTTGGGGAACATGGCAAAGGAAAGCAACAGCAACAGAAATAACTGTAAAGAATAAAACTGTAAGTAAAATGCATGCAATGCAGCAAACAAGCAAAAGGAGCGAAACTCAACTTCTAGAGCAAGCAAACCAGAGGCAACACACAACACAGGCAAGGGAGATTACACTCAACCTTAAGCCAGCAAGCAAAGCCAAACAATAATAGACAAGCAGAGAGAAACAAACTCAACCTCTAATGCAGACAAGCAAAGGGAGAAACTCAACCTTTAGGATGCTCTTAGGCCTAGAATCATCTACATGAAAGCCTAGTCTAATGCAACACACCAAACAGTTATACAAGTACAGCAAAGCAATCAGAGAAAACAACAAACAAGACAGCAAACAAGCAGACTCAACAGCAAAGCAATCTAACAGCAAAACAATCCAACAGTATGCAGTTGATCTCCATGCCCAAGTTATCTTCAAGAGAAGACTTCATATTCAAGCTTCAAATGATCCACCAAGAGAGATGAGAATCAACATCAAGATGATTGCATGATGATGGGAAGCATGATGGAAACCAAGGGAATCCATCATGGCACTCAACCATGCATCTGAGATAGGCATCCTCAAAGGTTCTACCTTTTGTGGTATGCCACACATCCTTCCAAAGGAGGGATGAGGCTTCCACATAGGGACCTTGCATCATTGGATGAGGATGGAAAGCAATCAATGCAATCCATGCTTATTTGAAGAAAGAGAAATCCAAATTAAAGCTCTTCCTAAACCCTAATTGATTAAGCTACAAGAAAGCTACTAAAAGGAGGTCTAAACACCAAAACCAAACACCACAATCAAGCAAACAGAAGCCTCTATATGTCTAAAGCACTATCCAAAAGAAATGGAAAATTTATCTTATGCTATGGGCCACCATTAAGGTCATTCTAAAGGAGAAGTCATGTTAGAAGCATATTAAAACTAGCCTAAGTTTTAAATCTATTTAAAATACCAAAACTACTTCTAAAATCCTATAAAATTTTCTAAGGGAACCTACATGTGTTAGGTATCTATAGTAGAAAATCCAGGGATTGAATCTAAAGGAAAGGCCACTAAAGAATTCCTAAATCACCAAGTGTCAAATGGAAACCCTAAAATGGAAGGTCATGGGAACCTAATTCAAAACCAGTCCTAAAGTCATCTAAAAAATGTGAAATAAATCCTAAGTGATCATGCATCTCTATACTACTAGTCAGCCAAAAATCTCACTTAAATTCTATACCAATTGATCACACAAAAATCAACAAGAAAATAGACAAAAAATACCAAAATTAAAGAAATAAAGGAAATGCAAAAAATCACATTAAATTGAAAATTGCATGAAAATAAAATCTAAAAGCACCAGAAAATCAAAAATAAAATTCAGAGCATGCACATATTTTTATTACATTTTTCTGATCAAAATTGAATTTATTATGAATTAAAAATGAAGAAAGCAATTAAAATAAATCAAAAATGAATAAAATAAAAATAAAAGCAAGAATTAATGAGAAGCGCTAGATCTAGAGACTAAGTCTACTAATCCAAATGCACACCAGCGTGCCACCTAATAAATGAGACGACTGCGTTTTGGGAGTCCAAGAGCAAATCTCAGATTAAGTCACGAGCGTTGGATTGAAGTACTTGGTCAAATATTCAAGCAGATCCAAGGGTTGATGGTTATCTTCTTCATTTAAACCTCAGATGGAGGGGGGGAAATTCAGGTGAACCAGACAGTGGTCCGGTGGCCGCGCCACCGTCTTTTCTGGTGAAGCGTCAGTTACAGGTCATCAATTCTTAACAAAACTTATACCATTCTCCTTATTTTTCCCTCCTGAATCCAAATATGGCATCAGTTTCCTCTAACTCTCCCTAGATTTCAAAACCCGATCAAGAATCCAAAATATATCCTCTGATCAAACATCACCAAATCTCAATCTCTTGCTATGGATCTACTCCTCATCCATCATAGATTAACCTAAGCTATCTAGATCATGCTAACACTCCAAGATCAAGCAGTTACAAGTCTCAACAAAAATGGTGTCACATCTTGAATCATCATCAAACTCTACAATTCCTATCCTAAAACGTTCCAGGCATCTTCCTAATACTTAACCTCATTTCAAATACAACTAAATCAACCTAGAATTAGTGCAATTTTAAAATGTGCATACCTGGTTTGTAGCTTGAAGTTGAAGCAGTTCCACTGTGATTCTTGCTTCCAGATGATGCAGAATCGTTCCTTGATGAAGGATAAAGCTGTTAGAAACTTCAATTTGCCTTAAATTACTCTCAAACTCGAAACACGATTTGCACTTTTACTCTTGAAATTATCACTGCAATCTCTGGCTCCAACTGCAAATGATCACCAACCTTCCACTGAACCTTCTTCTGAACTTATATAGAGGTGAATGGAAGATTCTAGAGGCCCATGGAAAGCCCAAACAGTGATATCCAAATTCCACTTTTCCTTCAAAATTTCAAGAATGGCATACACGGTTCTCTCTCAATTCCTTCTCCAAGAAGCTTCTCTTGCCTTGCTTGTGGACTGTGGAGAGTGTAGGGATCAAATTGAGTCCTTGTTTGCATCATATGACCAACCTTTGATGTGTTACTTATTCATGAAGTAACAAAATGAAATGTCATGAAATATACCCCAAATTGGCTTCCTAATATTTCCATTGTGTTCAAAATGATATTTCTGATCAAAATGAGTACTCATTTGCATTTGTTTGAGCTCTTGTGAATTAATTTGGATTTTTCACCTTAAATGCCTTTAAATTCCCCTTTTGTCAAATTTCTTAAAACCAAGTCTTGCCCTAAGCCAAATCAATGCCTTATGGATACATGGTTGACCTTAAAATCCCATTCTGAGCAAGTTGTGTGTTGGACAAAACTTCAATTGAGATGTGCAAGATAGAGAAAATGACCTATAATGCCAAATGACCTATAATCTCACTTTCCCAAAATACCCCTGACTTGTAAACCTCATAACTTGAGTTCTACAAATCAGATGAAAGACTTCTAGTACAATTTTGAAAGTTAGGACCAAGACCTAAAACTTTCATGTTGACCAAAAGTTAAGGAGAAACATCCTTCTAGGTCAAAAGTGCCTTGGAAGCTGGTTGACTTTTGCAGACAAATTTCATATTCATCTGATGACATGTAACTTGTCTGGATTATAACTTGAGTTCTATAAATCCAATGGAAGACTTATAGTACTAAAATTAAAGCTTAGAATATTCTCTACAAGTTCCATGTTGGCCAAAAATTGATATGAAACTTGCATCTTGAGATAAGTGGTCTTGAAGTCAGGCACTAAATAAGGGATTTTACCCTGAGAACCCTAGTTTAGCAACTCCTCACACTCTGAACTCTTCTTGATTGATCTTGGAATAACATCTAATGTATCTCAACACAACTTTCAATGATCACAAAGACTTAGAATTGAGTCTTAATCTCCTTCAATTTCACAATTGACTCAGGATGGACCAGATGAAAACCCTAATTGCAACACCCTCAACTGTAGCTCTTCACCCTTAGCATAATGACTTGACTGAGCTCTCTCATGACCCTCAAGGCACCCCATGAGATTTATCCACACACCCTATCAATGATCAAGGCTTCACAACCCACTGATGGTTTTCAATTGGTCCTCAGGTTAGGAGATGAACCCTATACAAGCAACCAAACTTCTCAAGGACACAACCCTCTTCCTGATGACTTTGGTGACCTCTCAAGCTTGAATAAGACCTATAGATAGGCTCCTCTTGATATAAACCACATTTGATCCCCTACTAAATGAATAATTCTATGTTATGGAAATGCTAGATCAATGATGTGCTAATACAAATGAAACAAAAGCCAAGTAAGAAAAGGGTTAGGCAAATTTTGGGCTGCAACAGCTGCCCCTATTCAAGCGGCTTGGACCTGACTGGATGAAAAGTGAATGGCTTTCATCTAATCAAGGTAAAAGACGGTTGAATACCAAAGAACCCGGAAATTTGCCAACCAAAGAAATAAACTGCACGAACTGCTTGGGGAACAAAAATCTAGAGAATTGAATTCGGTCGTCGCAGCAACAAACTGATCAATCATCTGATACAGAACCTGATTTCAATATCAACAACCTATGTATCACCACAGGCATTAAATCCAAACATCAATCTTCAAATATACGTTACAATAAGCGGGCACCGAGCCACGGGACCGTATCAAAATACCATCCTTGACTTTCATCTCCGAAAAACGGGCAAGCGCTACATAAAGCGCGAGTTGTCAATGTACTATCCTTGACCTTCCATTTCCGCAGAAACGGGTGAAGCACTAAATAAAAGTGCTAATCTGGCATCCGAAGACTTGAACAAACAACTTTGCGGGGAACATTTCTTACACTACCGGTATTTGCACTACGTAAAGCGCAAACTTGGGTAACAACTCCGTCAACACGGGTAACAACCCCGTCAACACGGGTAACAACTCCGTCAACACGGGTAACAACTCCGTCAACACGGGTAACATCTCTGTCAACTCGGGTAACATCTTCGTCAACACGGGTAACATCTTCGTCAACACGGGTAACTCCGTCAACACGGGTAACATCTCTGTCAACACGGGTAACATCTCCATCAACACGGGTAACATCTCTGTCAACACAGGTAACAACTCTGTCAACACAGGTAACATCTCCGTCAACACGGGTAACTTCTCTGTCAACACGGGTAACTTCTCCGTCAACACGGGTAATATCTCCGTCAACACGGGTAACATCTCTGTCAACACAGGTAATAACTGCATCACCACGGGTAACAACTCCGTCAACACGGGTAACAACTCCCTCAACACGAGTAACAACTCCGTCAACACGGGTAACAATTCCAAAGGTTTAAATCCCTGAGATTTTTTAACGCTGACGTAACAGCAATCTGAGGAAAACTCTACTGGGGAATTTCTGACGTCAACTGCCAGACCTTTACTTTGACAACAAGTAACGACTTCGAAGGTCTAATCCCTGAAATCTTTTAACGCGGACGTAAAAGCAATCTGAGGAAAACTCCATTGGGGAAGAAGAGAAATTTAACCAAGCAACTATGATAAAAGCACACATGACAGGACGAACGTTATCATCGCATATCTCACGCCGAGCATTTGAATATTCGAAAACCATCCTGAACAAGAATTCCAATCACCTGCAGGGAAAAACACCTGAAAACAAAGAGGTAACCAACCTGGCTTATGTTTTAAAATGCATATGTTTGAAAAATGGCGTAATGCTCTATACGGAATGGAAATGCTACGCGTTTGGGGTAGATGTTGTGCATGATGCAAATGCAAAGAGGGCGTTCCAGCAAAATAAATGCTGGAGGAACGAAGCCAAGCTTCCGCTGGGGGGGAGAAATAATCCTGCTGGGGGATAGCTTAACAAATCCTGAGTTATGGACTCTACAGAGGATGAACAACCTATTGCAGGAAAGACAACCTGCTGGGGAACAGAAAGAACAGTCCTGCATGGGGATGATCCTTATAAACCACTGACAAACTGGTTGTATTCTATAGGGACTTCACTGGGGATTGAATGTGCACATGACCAACCCCTGGGAATGCACATCACTGCCTGGCCGCTTGCTGACTCGCATCCATCTCTTCCGGGGATAAAAATGTGACTTCCATATACTAGGGAGGAATAAGATCCCCTAGAGCCTGCTCCTACATTAAGGGACTGCGGCTGGGGAAACACGATCCCTTGGTTGTTTGCTTCGAAGGTAACGACCCTGCAAAACATGAACAAAAAACAAGACATCCTATACAAGAGGAAATATACAGGTCAATATCTGTGACAATTGTTCAGTTAATTCAAAGTTTTAATAATTATTGGCTGAGGCCTGCAAGTTTATGCACGTACAAGTTTATCAAAAACATCGGCGTTTTCCACAAACAAAACAGTAAAAGTTAAAACGAGAAACAAACATCAAGTACTGAATAGTATGCGTTTATTGATAACAGGCATGTAAATAGGCAAAGTTTTTACAATGGATGCAACTCCTGAAAAGAGGAAGCTACAAAAATAAATACAAATATGTACAGAGGTACAAATAAATTTATATACATGTCGGCAACGTGGTACAGACAAACACCATGAGCTGATCCTCCTATGACTCGCCTGACTCCGACGCTTTCCCGATACTCCATCCTCGGAAGAGATTGACTTGGATAATCGACCCTCAGGTACTCCTAAACCACTAAGCAATGTAGTATCAAACTCGGATCGCAGTCATTTGCTTTTTCAATCCCTAACTTTTTCCTGAATCGCCCTTTCGGGTTTTCAATTCACCGGGATACCCTTTTTTGCCGAAGTCGCCTTTTCAAGTTTTCGACTTCGCGGGTGTACATTTTTTCAATTTTATCCCTAATTTTTGCCCGAACCTTCCCTCTTCTTCTTTTTGGTTCGCCGGGATGCCCCATTTTTGCCTGGACTTTCTTTTTTCTGTCCAGCGGGTCTCTTTAAGCAAAGTATTTTTTAACTGCGTCCGAGTTTACAGGGGATGTAAAATCCTCGCCATCCTTGGTGGACAATAATAAGGCTCCTCCAGAGAAGACCTTTCGAATGATATATGGGCCTTCATAGTTGGGATTCCATTTGCCCATGTGATCTGATTATGGTGGGAGAATCTTCTTCAGCACAAGGTCGCCCGTCTGAAAGCTTCGAGGGCGCACCTTCTTGTCAAAAGCTTTCTTCATCCGGCTCTGATATAACCGACCATATGCAATAGATGCAAGTCTCTTCTCATCCATCAAACTGAGCTGATTCAGTCTATTCTTTATCCACTCTGCCTCATCAAGTTGGACATCGAGCAATACTCTCAAAGAAGGAATCTCAACTTCCAATGGTAGGACAGCTTCCATACCATACACTAGTGAGAAAGGTGTTGCCCTGGTTGACATGCGTACTGTCGTACGATAACTGTGCAAGGCAAAGGGCAACATCTCGTGCCAGTCTTTGTATGTTACAACCATCTTCTGAACTATCTTCTTGATGTTCTTGTTGGCCGCTTCGACATCGCCATTCATCTTGGGCCGGTAGGGAGATGAGTTGTGATGCTCAATCTTGAAATTCTTGCACAATTCCTTCATCATCTTATTATTCAAGTTCGAACCATTGTCAGTAATGATTCTTTCGGGGATTCCGTATCTGCAGATGATGTCCTTTTTGATAAATCGGGCTACTACTTGCTTGATAACATTAGCGTAAGATGTTGCTTCAACCCATTTGGTGAAGTAATCGATATCTACCAAGATGAATCGGTGTCTGTTGGATGCGGTGGGCTCAATTTTGCCAATCATATATATGCCCCACATGGAGAAAGGCCACGGGGACGCCATAACATTCAAAGGGCTTGGCGGCACCTGAATCTTGTCTGCATAAATCTGGCATTTATGGCATTTCTTCGCAAACTTGAAACAGTCCTTTTCCATCGTCAGCCAATAATACCCTGCTCGCAATAACTTTCGGGACATAGCATGTCCGCCGACATGCGTGCCAAAGGTACCCTCGTGGACCTCTTCCATAAGCAGACTAGCTTCTTTCTCATCCACACATCACAATAGCACCAAATCATGGTTTCTCCAGTACAAAACACCATCTGGATTCAAGTAGAAGTTGTCATCCAATCTCCTAAGAGTCTTCTTATCGCGACTGGATGCCCCAGTCGGATACTCTTGGTTCTTTAGGAAATTATGGATATCAAAATACCACGGTTTGCCATCGGAAGCTTCCTCAATGGCGAATATGAAAGTGGGCCTATCAAGGCGAGAGATAACTATTTTGGGAGCCTCATTCTAGAAGTTAACTTTGTACATCAAAGATAACGTCGCAAGAGCGTCAGCCATTTGATTTTCTGCTCGCGGCACATGGTGAAATTCTACTCTGTCAAAGAAAGGCAACAACCTCCTTGCATAATTCATGTACGGTATCAAATTGGGTTGACGAGTCTCCCATTCCCCCTTGATCTGGTTCACGACTAAGGCTGAGTTTCCATACACATCAAGGTTTTTAATTCTTAAATCAATAGCCTCCTCGAGACCCATGATACACGCCTCATATTTAGCCTCATTGTTAGTAACTAGAAATGTCAATCTGGCAGTGAACGGGATGTGAGTCCCATGGGGAGTAGTAATGATCGCCCCAATTCCACTTTCGTATGAATTAACAACCCCGTCAAATATTAATTTCCATTGGGAACTCCGCTCAGGACCTTCACCATGCAACAGCTCCTCGCAGTCTTTCATCTTGAGGTACATAATATCCTCATCAGGAAAAATAAAACTTCATTGGCTGGTAATCATCGATTGGCTGCTTGGCGAGGTACTCTGACAGTACGCTACCTTTGATAGCCTTTTGCGAAACATACTGAATATTATACTCTGTCAGTACCATCTGTCATCGGGCAATCCTTCCTGAAAGTGCCTGCTTTTCGAAGACATATTTGATCGGATCCATCTTCGAAATCAGCATGGTTGTATGATTTAGCATGTATTGTCTCAGACGTTTGGCGGCCCAAGCAAGTGCACAACACGTCTTTTCGAGCATTGAGTAACGGGACTCACAATCTGTGAACTTTTTACTCAAATAATAGATCGCATGCTCTTTTCATCCAGTCTCGTCATGTTGACCGAGAACACAACCCATATTGTTCTCAAGAACCGTCAAGTACATGATCAGTGGTCTTCCGGCTACTGGAGGTATCAATATCGGAGGTTCCTGCAAGTATTCTTTTATTTTCTCAAACGCCTTTTGACAATTTTCATCCCAGACAATCGCCTGATCTTTTTTCAACAGTTTAAACATTGGTTCACACGTGGCTGTGAGATGAGATATGAACCGGGCAATGTAGTTCACCCTCCCCAAAAAACCACGAACCTCTTTCTTTGTTTTAGGCGCTGGCATTTCTTGTATAGCTTTTATTTTTGCAGGATCAACCTCAATTCCTCTTTCACTAACAATGAACCCCAATAGCTTTCCAGATCTCACCCCGAAGGTGCACTTATTATGATTCAGCCTCAGCCTGAACTTCCTAAGTCTCTCAAACAATTTCAGAAGATTCACCAGATGCTCTTCCTCCGTCTGGGATTTGGCAATCATATCTTCGACATAGACCTCAATCTCTTTATGCATCATGTCATGAAAGAGCGTTGTCATAGCACGTTGATATGTTGCCCCAGCATTCTTTAAACCAAAGGGCATCACTTTGTAGCAGAACGTTCCCCACGGGGTAATGAAAGTTGTTTTCTCCATATCCTCAGATGCCATCTTAATCTGATTATAGCCTGAAAAGCCGTCCATGAAGGAAAATACAGAGAATTGAGCAGTATTGTCGACCAATAGGTTAATATGAGGAAGCGGGAAGTCATCCTTAGGGCTCGCCTTGTTCAGATCCCGATAGTCAACGCACATCCGCACCTTACCATCTTTCTTTGGTACAGGTACTATATTGGAGACCCAAGGAGGGTAAGTTATAACAGCTAGAAAACCAGTGTCCCACTGTTTCTGTACTTCCTCTTTAATCTTTACGGCCATATCTGGTTTCGTTCTTCTGAGCTTTTGCTTGACCGGCGGACATTCTTCACACAATGGCAAGCGGTGGACCACAATATCAGTGTCTAACCCAGGCATATCATCATAAGACCAAGCAAAGATGTCACCATACTCTCGAAGCATCTCGACAAGTCTTTGCTTGATATCACTTTGCAGTGCAGCCCCTATCCGGACATTCCTGACAACTTCTTTCGAACCCAAGTTAACGACCTCAATTTCCTCTTGATGAGGCAGAATGATTTTCTCTTCTTGTCTCAACAGTCGAGTCAGCTCTTCTGGTAAGTCGTCGTCCTCAACAATCTCTTCCTCGGCTTGAAGTATCGGATGCTCAAAGTCGAAGCAAGTCATAGGGACTTCTTGATCGGTGTCATCTGAAATATGGAACCTGCAAGAGAAAGGGTTAAATGCTTCAAATGATATGCAAATGAAGCACACAACCACGTTGCCATTTTATTGATAAAAATAGAAGAACAATGATAACAAAATTTGTATGAGAAAAACGCCTTTATTTGATGATTAAAGCAAAGCACACACATAAACAAGTAGGCCCTGAAATAAAATCACTATGCCCCGGGTAGGACATAGGATTGTACAATAATCGAAAAACAAGGCATTATTGTTTTGTTGTCACTTGAATAAAGTCCTGAATAGACCAGTTGTAGAGGCTTTGTCCTGGCTCGCTGGGCTTGATCCATGAATCCATGTGACAGTCGCTATCTCCATCTTCACTGTCAGACACCGCATTAATTCTTTCAAAACTGACTCCTCATAGAGTAAACACAATCGGCCCCTTGAACTTTGGCGCGCTCCGTGATGAAGATGCCGACGACGGGCGATAACCCAAACCAAATTTATCCTGCTTAACAGGAATCTCCAGAACTTGACCCCAACCTTTAGTCTCCCCGACCTGAACCACCGCATGGGCTTCTCTGTATGAAGACATAGCCACCTCTAGCCCATTGCTTATGACATGATATTGGTCTCTGATCTGCACCCCTTCAAAAGCTTGGCATAATGTCTCATGGATCTCACCATACATTTCGACATATTTGAATGATGACAGGTGACTTACCAGGATATCTTCCTCCCCAAACACGGTGACAATGCTACCACCGACCATATATTTGAGCTTTTGGTGCAACGTAGATGTTACAGCCCCTGCAGAGTGAATCCAAGGTCGTCCAAGCAAACAGCTATAAGCTGGCCGAATGTCTATGATATAAAACACAGTGTCAAACACCTCTGGACCGACCTGGATTGGTAAAGTCAATTCTCCAAACACGGACCTTCTAGTCCCATCAAAATCTCTCACTACCAAGTCACTTGGCGTGCATATTATACCTCGGGTATCTAGCTTCAACAGCGCCTTCTTGGGCAACACATTCAGGGACGAACTAGTGTCAACGAGGACATGAGACATAATAGTGCCCCTACACTCAACTGAGATATACAACGACTGTTGTGGTTGCGGCCCCTGGGTGTTAAATTAAAATCTGTAAAGCCAAGGCCATGCCCCGCATTCACGTGCGCAATCACTCCTTCGAGCTGATTAACGGATATCTCCTAGGGTACATAAGCAGCGTCAAGAGCTTTCAGCAAAGCATTCTGATGGGCCTCGGAACAAAGCAACAATGACAAAATCGAGATTTTGGAAGGCGTCTGCTGCAGATGTTCGACAATTTTATAATCACTCTTCCGAATTAACCTCATAAATTCTTCCACATCCTTAGTCAAAGCCTCTTTTTCCTTCTCTTGAGAAGATCCTCCTTCATCGATTTTACCCTTCCCTTTGGCAATCCTCTCAGCTTCTACTTCTGGTGACGTAACAATTCTACCGCTGCGGGTTATGCCCCCTGCCCCCACAAGGTTATCAACTGACCCAACCGAAGAGCCTTCCAGGTTAATCTTTTCTCCATTGCAGTAGACTTCCGCCCCATAGTTCCAAGGGATGGCTTTAGTGCTTTCATATGGAATGGGTCCAGCTTTGGTTATGGTGATAGTCGGTCGCTTGGGAGGCGCCGATATTGTGACAGTCTTAAACGGGATCGTAATCGTTGCAACTTCGCCCTGCTCTTCAACTATTGCCTCAACAGGCTTCTCTTCAGCAGTGCGGTCGAATTGCATTGTTCCCTCATCAATCAGACCTTGAATACCTCTTCTCAAACTATCACACCCCTCAGGCCGGGCTAGACAGTCAACATAATCTGCATTGCAACCAGGGAACACTCCCCCTTTCAGCAACCTGCTCTTTACGCAACCCAGAGGCGTTTTCAATTCATCTACATTCATAACCAAATTCAGACTGGTATCTTCCAGGATTGCACCCACCTGTGCAGGTCCGTGAGACGGCATCATATTTTTCTCAATGTCGGGTGCCTCATTACCAAAGTTTATAGCCTTACTATCTATCAAATCTTTCACTTTGTGCTTGAATGCATGACAATTCTCTATGTTGTGATCGGGTGCCCCAGAGTGGAATTCACAATGTGCATTGGCATCATAACCAAAAGGAGGCGTGCCCTTCAGCGGAGCTAACGTCCTTTTCTCAACAAGCTGCAATTGTAATAAAGTTGGAAGAAGCTGAGCATACGGCAATGGAGGCACATCAAATACTCTTTTCACAGCTCTATCTTTATCCTGAATTCTTTGTTGAGCAGGGTGTTGCTGGCTCTGCTGCTGCTGTTGTTGTTGTTGAGGTACGAGAATTGTCACACTAGCAATCTGTTACTGACGGTATTGGTTTCGACCTCTACCTCTTCCTTGGGAGTTGTATAATGAATTAGTATCCCCCTGCTTCTTATTCCCAAAAACCTTTTTACCACCTCCAGCTGAGGTAGATTCTCCTGCTTGAATCTTACCGATCTTGATGTCGTTCTCTATACGTTCCCCTAAGAGTATCATATCAGAAAAACTATTCGTTATACAATTGAGAAGCCTGTCATAATACAAACCAGAGAAAGTGCCCACAAAAAGATCCACCAACTCACGCTCTACCATGGGTGGGTGCACCTTGGCTGCAAGCTCACGCCACCTCTGGGCGTACTCTTTAAAACTCTCGCCATTCTTCTGAGAAAGATTTTGAAGTTGGACCCTGTTTGGCGCAAGGTCGATGTTATATTGGTAATGCTTTACAAAGACCTCCGTCAACTCTTTCAAGCTACCAATCTGAGTGGGCTCCAACCCCATATACCATTCCAATGACGGCCCAGACAAGCTATCCTGGAAAAAATGCATCAGCATCTTTTCGTCATCAGAATAGACAGACATTCTCCGATAATAAGACCGTACATGAACTCTTGGGCAAGTATCCCCCTTATACTTGTCGAAAGTAGGCGCTTTGAACTTGAGTGGCACCCTCAATCCAAGGACCAACCCCATATTAGCCATGTCTAATCCCGCGGAATTCTGATTGGCAAGACCTCTCACTTGTTCCTCCAACATCTTGAACCTTCGGTCATTGTCTGTGGGCCTCTTAAGATTCCTGCCTGGCGGAGGGAAAGCATCTTCTTGACGATCCTCGCTCCAGTGAGAATCCTCATTATCATACCCAGCATAACCGGCATTAGGACTAAAGCCATTCTGATTGAACCTGGGACCATACCCCACATTACCAAAACCTGATTGCCAGCACCTGGCCCGTAACCAGCGTTGTAAGCGCCCATCCCAAAACCGTTGTTGCTTGCATTGCCAAAACTTGTATTGCCAAAGCCCTGATTGCTATAACCCTGGTTGCCATAACCCTGGTTGCCACCACCAATACTTATGCCAGTGTTTCTAGCACCAACACCAAAACCAGCATTCCCAATTCCAACATTAAAACCCACGTTTCCAACTCCGACATTTCCGTTGGTTTCCACATGTCTGTTACCATTACCAGCTATGTTCCCGTTCCCAGCCCCATTACCGTTCTCAGTAGTATTGAGAACGACCACCGGTACAGCTTCATCTGCTCGAGGAGTCCCGACTTGAGAAGGATTAGTAGCAACCCCGCCATGTAGCACCCTGTTACCATCGACTCGTGAAATTAGAGGCTGCATGAGAGTCTGAAGCTGCTCTTGGCCCTTGGCCACAGTTTCCAGAACCTGCATGAACTGCGCCATCCTGTCGCGCATCTCCTGCATCTCAACTTGTGCTTGATCCATATCTCTCTTACAATTACGTCTCGTAGAGTAGCGATGAATTTGCTGATCGGCAATCCTGAAACCTGCATCGACAGAGGGTTAGAGAAACAACTTCAAGATACCTGTTATGCAGATGACTTATGCAAATGCAAACGTGTGTCTGTGCATTAGGGAGATTTCTCCCCCGATTCTAGTGCCAGTGCTGATAATAAGAAGTCTGGATCCAGTCATTGAAATAACATCTCATATATATAAGGCCCAACAAGGCTGCAATACAATGTCACTGAATACATGGGGAATCAATAGCATGACCTCGACCAACAAGCCTGGTGATGGTCAGCCTACAACAAAGATCAGAAAATACAAAGGGTTACAAAGATAGTCAAGTGCGACAACGGGTGCGAAACTCTTCTAGCAACTCCTTCGTTCTGGGATGATCAGGCCAAGTGAGTAACCCTTCGACAAGCAACTCCCTCTGCATGATAGTGCACTGGAGACCTTCAACATAGTCTTCCACGCGCCTTGGCCAAAACAGTCTTCTAACCTTCACTTCTTAGACTCGAACATCTGCTTGCGATCTTTCAGATTGGTGATAGCCTTGCTTAGCATGTCTTCAGTGGCATACCTACGAGCAGTTTCCTCATCAAACTTCTTCTCGTTGGCCTTCACTTGAGCCTTCAATTTGGAGATCTGTTGTTTCAGTTTTTCCTCCCGCTTTTTGTTGCTGGCTATAGTGGCATTCCACTGCTGGTTGAATTTGGAGATTCTCCGGTATGCATCATCCAGATTCTGCTTCTTGGTGGCAAGCACATCATTGACAGATTTGAAGTCCAAACCCAAACGTTCACGGTCAGCTATCTGCTTGGTCAAGTCTGTGCCTAACCGGTTCACCAACTCTGTCTGCTTTTTGAAGGAGTAGACGTCTTCGTTTCTCTCGCTTCTAAGTTGTACCAGCTCTCTCTCCAACTCTTTGTTGGCCTTTTTCATCTCTTCTTTTTCAGTTAACACCTGATTGTACTGCTGAATAGACACGGTGTCGCTACTGCGAAAATTGGCGCCGGCTGAACAGAAGAGTCGCCACCGTGCGTTATTTATCCCAACAGAGGGAAAGGAAACGCTCGAGGTAAACCTACCGCAAAACGGGGAAAGGAATGGTCATCGCAACCAAAACCTGGGTTCGGGAGTCGGTTACGCAAGGGGAAGGTATTAGCACCCCTCACGTCCGTCGTACTCGACGGGATCCACGCTTGTTTTCGGGTATGGATTGTTATTCTATCTACTCTACAGGTCAAGGGGTTAAAAGAAAAGAAAATGACTCGGCAAAGTATCGCACTTTATGCCTACGTATTTCCGTCTGGAACGAGAAATCAGAGTCAACGTAGTTCGCCTACCTACTGGAAAGGAGGGGAAGGTTGCTCGCTAGGATATCGCATCCTATGCCTACGTACTTTCATACAGCATGAAAGATCAGAGCAAACGTAGTTCGGGCCATGTACGACACGAGTCTGTCTTGATTGTTTTTATTCCTTCTGAAAAAGGGTTTTCCTGATTAACAGTCCAAACGGACAAAAATGACGTTTTGATGAGTTCACATTCTTTTACGGAAGAAGTGTCTTTTATTGTGTTTGAAATATTTATTGTGTTTTTCTGTTTGTTTTGAGAAAGAAGAGACAGAACTCTATCCTATGGTTGAAAAGGGAATCAAACTAACCTAATGTTATCATGCATAGGTTAAGACCTAATGTCTATCATGCTCCTCTCTTGCGCAGAGAGAACAGAGATCCTAAGGGATAAACGGAAACAGAAACAATAGCATATATACAATAAAGCAGTAAAATGCATGGATGCAGCAATACAAGCGAGGCAAGGGAGTCCTACTCAACCTCGAACCTAGAAAACAATAGGCAAAAGTGAACAGGATTCACTCTCAACCCAACAGGGTAAACAGCAAACAATACAGTCCAGAAAACCAATCAATACATCAGAAATGAACAGCAAAAATAAACAGCCACAACAGCTCTGCATCAACACCTATCTTCAAGTCATCTCCAATCAGCTACAAGCTTCAGCAAGCATCAATCTCCATCTCCACAGCCTTCAAGCAAGGTCTTGGTTATCAGTCTTCCATCTGCAATGGCTTTTCTTCAAGTCTCAAACTCCAGGAGGAATATCAGTTAACAGGATAAAAGTGAATGTTAAACAGTAGACTGCCTACCAAGGGTGGCTCATCAACTGTTAACATTATACAGACAGTTTTCTCTCAAAAGTTCTATCTTTCAAATACATTCACTGATCCTTCTAAAGGAGGGAGGTGGATATTTGAAAGAGACTTTGAATCATAGAGAAAGTATGGATGCAGACAAGGCATTCCATGTTTGAGAAACAAGCTTTCTAATCTAGAGCTCTGCCTAGCTCCTAAACTCTAGTCTCCTCAACAGCTGCTAGCAAGAATCTCCTCATCAACTCTGGAAGTTGGACTTCAATCTCTGGATCTCGAATGGCTTCATCCTCACAAGTCTTCATCTCTCCCAATCCCCAAGCAATTCCAATACCCACACAGACAAATCATAATCCCCAGAGAGGGAACACCACACCAGTCAAGCAAATATAGACAGTATTAATAGCAGTAGGGGAATCCTAATATTTTCTAAGGAATCTAATAACTACCCCTAATCCCTATAGTCACATACCCCCAAAGATTCAATTTCTAACTCCTAAGGGGAATGAACTTATTCACCTATGTTGTCACCTAAACCCTAATTTTATTCATGTTGTTCACACCTAAACAAATCTCTTAAAATTAATTTCTAAAATTGTGAATTAAATCCTATATTCAAGTTAAAGTCCTAAATTAATCAACCTAAAAAGAATGAGCTCTAAAGCTAAAGGGAACTATTAGAACAAAAATCAACAAATTTAAGTATCAAACTAAACTTAATAAAATGCTATTTACAAGAAAAATGCATGAAAAATATTAAAACAAGATAAAATGCCATTTTTATTTTTTCATATTTTTCTAGACAGAATTATTGACCTAGAGAAAAAAGAACCAATTAAAACTAAGCTATTTTCATTTTTTATGATTTTTTAAAGATGAGAAAAAAAATATTAAAGAAAGAAAATCACAAAATAGAAATAAATGGGGAAGGGGGTCTGAATAGCAAGGGCGCCCAGTTCAAATCTTGATGGGCTTGAAAGGTGGGGGGCGCGCATAGCAATGGGCACTAGGCCCAGTTGCACTCAGAATTTAAACAAAAATTAAAAAAAACATAAACGGTGCAGATAATAATTAATTCAGGCATAATTGGGATTGGGCCTTCATCTGGGGGTGTTAGTAGCAAGGGGATTCAAAGCCCATCAGATTCTTTTAAGTGAAACGGTGCGTTGCACCATTTGAAATATCCCTCCGTTTTTTTTCTTCAACCACGGCCGTTGGATTGAATTAATTAGTCAAATAACCAGGCTTGATCCAACGATGGATAGTCATCGTCCCCAAATTGAAAACCCTAACCTGCAACTCCTCATGCCATGCACAAATCTTCCATCCCCTGGTTCTTCCTCGTTTCTCCATGAAAACCAAAAATGTAAACACCAAAATTGCTCCCCTCCTCACGTAGAACATAACTGTATCCATAGTTTTCAATATAACAGCCTAGAACTTCAAACCCGATAGGCATACCAATTCTGATCCACCATTTCTACCTGTGATCAATCATCCCAATTCTCCCTAAGTCTTGCCCTAAATTAATCCATATCTTGCACTGATCATTACAAGCTATTCATTCAAGATTATCATGCAATATCCTAATAGTTACAAGCTTCAACAGTTCTTGCACTCCATTAACAACTTTCATGAAAACTCTCCAAACCTTGTGGAATTCATCATCTAACCTAACTTAACCATTCTATGCTAACAAATCCCTAACATGCTAGCTAAACCATGCAATTCGAGCAGAAATACCAACCTGGTTCAAAATGAAGAAACAGCTATGGAACTCCTTGATCCAATGCTTGCAGTGACTTGAAACTGATCCACACACTCCAACTTTGATTCTGTATGCAAAGATCCTGACTCAACCTTCCTGTATCTTGTGATTCCAACTTCTTGCACCTTGGATAATGGAACTTGTATGGCACGATCCTTGCTCAATTCAGCCAAATTCTTGTGAGAATTGTAATCTATGAATGATGGTGATGAAGATCAGATCAAGAATGGTGAAGATTGGTGAAGATTTGAGGTAGTTTGAGAAGCTTTTGCAAAAATGGAAGATTGGTATGAAACTTGAGTTTTGAATAATATGAATCACCAACCCATGCATGAAGCTCTTCAATAAAATATATACATGAGATAAGAAACTCCTAGAACCTTGGAGAAGCTTCCCATGTATAATTCCCCTTGGATTTGGATTATGTACCTTCCATTATAAGTAACCATGAATAACTTTCAAAACTTGAACCAAACTCAAAATTCCACTTTAGCCAATGTTCTCAAAATGATTTTTCCAATCAAAATGACCTATAATTTCACCTCATTTGGCCAAAGTATGAAAAATCTCATTTTTTAGGTCATTTTTATTCATTAAATCCACCAATTTTGAAACCTTGTGCTATGAATCTTTCCAATATTTCATGGTCAATTTTATAGACTCAAATGTCATTTGTAACAATTTTTATGTTGTGAAGTTTTCCATTTGAAGCTTCCTTGTATGAGTTTTGGGCAAAGGCTTGAAATGACCTGTAATCCTCAGATGACCAAAATACCCTTTGCTTGCCAAGACCATAAGTAGAGTTCCACAAATCATATGAAGGCATACTATACCATTATAGAAAGATAAGACAATGAGGAACAACGCTTATGTTGTCCAGAAATTCATTTGAAATCTCCTTGAGGGGTAAAAATTGCTTGGAAGTCAAGTCACTTTCACAGACAAAATTTCAGATACCTCAGATAACCTGTAACTTGTAAGGACCATAACTTGAGTTCTATAAATCTCCTTAATGTCTTCCACCACTCAAATTAAAGGTCTTGAGATCCTCTACAAGTTTCATGTTGGCCAAGGATCCATTTGAAGCTTGCATTTTGACTTATCTTGCTTGGAAATTTGCCCTAAACTAGGGGATTTTACACAGAAACCCTAATTTAGAAACTCCTCTTCTCCTTGATTTCTCTTGAATTATTCTTGGCATATCACCATATCCTCTTCTACATGTCAAATGATGAACCCCACATCTCTCCAATAGACCTTAATGCCTTTCAATCAGTCAATTGACCTAGAGTTGACCTAGAGTTGACCCCAGATGAAACCCTAGTTGACTGTCTTCAACTGCAATTCTTGTGATCACACCAAGGACTTGTCTCCTTCTCTAAACGACTTTCTAAGTCTCCCCTGATGTCCACATACTCTCCATGCTCCATTCACAGCTCACAACTTACTTGTTGATCCCCAGATACCCTCAGATAGGAGATAGATGCACTGCTTGATCTATTGACTTCCTAGCTTTCAAATTCTCTCTGATGACTTGAAGGAGATTGGATTAGAATAATAACCTCTTGATAGGCTCATAGAGATGAGAATAGTGCTTGGTCCCTATTGGATGATTTGCTATGCTATGCTATGCAGATGATTAGACTATGTACATGCCTCTATATGCAAATGCTAATGATATTGAAACATAAACCAAGTGAATAAGGTTGAGCAAATTTTAGGGTGCAACAGCTGCCCCTAGTCAAGCGACTTGGACCCGATTGGGTGAAGAGCGAACGGCCTTCAAACATTCGAGGTACGAGACGGTTGAATACTAAGAACCCGGAAATTTGCCAACCGCAGAAATGAACTACACCACCGCTCGGGGATTATTTTCATCAGCCTGAAAAGCTTCTCTCATTGCAAAAATAAAACTTTGCCTGTCCACGTTAGGACGCCTGTGTCGTCAACACAAAGCACTCTTAATCTAAACTCATCCACGTTAGGAAAATCTCGACAGCTTCACTGGGGATGGCTCGTTTGCCTCTCATCAGAAATAAATCGTCCACGTTAGGACTAAACCCTTCCACGTTAGGAATAACACCGTTCACGTAAGGAATAATACCGTCCACGTTAGGACTAAGACTTCGTCTGGATCTGTCCACATTAGGACTAAACTTTTCCACGTTAGGAATAACATCTTTCCACGTAAGGAAACCTCTCTTCTTTCCACGTAAGGAATAAATCTTCTTTGTATCTGTCCACGTTAGGACTAAACTCTTCCGCGTTAGGAATACATCTTCTTTTGATTTGTCCACGTAAGGACTCAACTTTCACCTCGCTTTGTCCACGTAAGGACTCCAATCTTTCCACGTCAGGAATGAACTTCTTTCCACGTCAGGAACAACTCTCTTCTTGCTTTGTCCATGTAAGGACTTCATCGTTCCACGTAAGGAACACTCCTTTATCTGTCCACGTAAGGACTCCAATCTTTCCACGTAAGGAAACGCTTTTCGTCTTGATTTGTCCACGTCAGGACCCACCTCTTGACTCGCTGAGGAAATAAAACCTTGTCCACGTCAGGACTCATGCACCTTCGACCCACTGGGGAAGTGAGACTTGTCCACGTCAGGACTCACATCTCAACCTGCTGAAGTAATAGAACCTGTCCACGTCGGGACTCGCGCGTCTTCGACTTGCTGGGAAATAAAACTCGTCCACGTCCGGACCAACAACACGAAGAAGGATAAATTTGTCCACGTCAGGACTCTCGCCTCTTGTCATCACAAAGAACTACAAACTTGTCCACGTCAGGACGCACATTTCACCATTACGAATAGAGCTATCTGCTGGAAATAAATGGTCCTCGTCAGGACACCAACACGAAGAGTAACCAACTTTGTCCACGTCAGGACTCCACCTTCGATCAATACCAAGAAATCAAATCCATCCACGTTAGGACTAACACATACCGTCAAACTGGAAGAAATGTCCACGTTAGGACCCCACATTCCAACAATTCTTGCAAAATCGAACCCGTCCCCGTTAGGGATAGCACATATCGTCAACTGAGGAAATCAATCTGTCGACGTTAGGACCCCCACTTCTTTTTTTAGCACGAAGAAAACCTGCCACGAGAATTGTCCACGTCAGGACTCATCCTTCCATTGGTCCCAAACCACAAAACTTCTTGGCACTGATGTGTACGCGATTTCGAAACGGACTCTACTGGGGGATATCTGGAAACCAAACTACCGGACGCCCATTCTGATAACCGGTTGTGGCCTCTGAAATTCTGACTCTTGAAACCCTTTGAGGACAAACAACTCTGCTTGGGAATGAGGAGAAATTCTGCCTACTCATTCTGGCGGGAAAAACACGAGAAATTCACAAAGAAACTTCATCATGATAACTCTGTGGGGAATAACGCTAAAGCTGACACTTCATTGGATATCTCGCGTCGAGATCTTGAATGTTTGATACTTCATTTGAGCAAGAGCTCTCTCTACCTGCAAGAGAAACAATACTTGAAACAAAAGGTTAGCCAACCTGGTTTATGTTTCAAAATGCATGCGTTTGACAATGATGCAATGCTCCATTCGACATGGAAATGCTACGCTTTTTTCATTTGGTGGATGCAAGTATGACACTGTATGCCAATGCAAATGCCGACCCGAACTGCTGAGGTACAGGAACTGATCCAGCAAAATAAATGTCGAAGGCAATGCCTACTCCACTGGGGATAGCCAGATGCTACAAAATTATTCCAGCAGAATAAATGCTGGAAGAGTGAAGTCAACTCAGCTGGGAGATTGGGAACTTGAACCAAACATCTCCTTGAAGTAACACCCTGTTGGGGAATACAACTCTGCTGGGGAATAGCAGATGCGCCTGATATGATTGAACTTCTGCCGGAGAGTGAGCTGATGTCACACGGTATTCCGGCAAAATAAATGCCAGGACACACAACCAACTCTGTCGGGGAGGGTCTTAATCTTCGAGTTCCACTGGGAGGAATGAAAAATACTTGCAAAGAGAATTCCGCTGGGGATGGGATGATTCGCTCGGGGAAAATCAACTGACTCCACTGGGGGAGAGTAAATGACCCTGCGGGGAAAGGTAAACTGCCTGAATACAGCTCACTAATTTGGAAATATTAATCTTCTGAGGCTAAACCACTCTGCTTGAGATGCACTGCCTGAATACCGCCTTACATTCTGGGAATTGCCAAACTCCGCTAAAGATAAACAACTTTGCTGGAGAATATCCTTTGGATAAGCTACGACTAGCTAGGGGATTCGATCCCTCTTCAGGAAGAACATGCATGACCTGCGTGGGGGTCGAGTCTTTCATTACTGCAATCTTTTGATCATCTTCCTCGTACAGCTATGAAACCTGCAACAACACAATCAAGACAGGACAAGCCTATGCAACCAAATCTATTCAGGTTAGTGACGTCATTTTCAGTTAGTTCAAAGCTTTAGCAATTGTTGGCAAGGGCCAGTGATGTTATACACGTGCTAGTTTCAGTAAACTTAGGCGCTTTATCATGCACAAAACAGTAAAGAACCAACATCAAGTACTGAATAACATATTTTATTGATTGGGCCCCTAAATGGGTGGAGTTCTGTACACGGGATGTAACTCCTGAAAAGAGGAAGCTACGCAAAGAAAAAATTCAAGTATGCACAAGAAGCATAAATATTTTGACAAATTAAGTTTGTACACATGTCGGCAACGGGATGCAGACGAACACCACGAACTGATCCTCCCATGACTCGCCCGACTCTAATGCTTCCCCGGTATCCATACTTCCGAAGAGATTGTATCTGATAATCGACTCCTCATGTATATTCTCCCGCACTAATGCTCATTGCAGTACCAAATTCGGACCGCAGTCATTTGCTTTTTCAAATCCCTAACTTTTGCGTGAACCGCCCTTTACGGGTTTTCAATTCACCGGGATACCCTTTTTTGCCGAAGCCGCCCAGTGTAGGTTTTCAACTTCGCGGGTGTACATTTTTTCAATTTTATCCCTAACTTTTGCCCGAACCTTTCATTCTGTTTTTGGTTCGCCAGGATGCCCCATTTTTGCCTGGACTCTCTTTTTCTGTCCAGCTGGTCAGTTTTAAGCAAAGTATTTTTTAACTGCGTCCGAATTCACAGGCGACGTAAAGTCTTCATCGTCCATGGTGGACAACAATAACGCCCCTCCTGAAAAGACTTTCCTGACAACGTATGGCCCTTCGTAGTTGGGGGTCCACTTGCCCCTGTGATCTGCCTGCGGCGGGAGAATCCTTTTCAGCACAAGGTCGCCCGTCTGAAAGCTTCACGGATGTATCTTCTTACCATATGCTTTCTTCATTCGGCTCTGGTACAAACGACCGTATGCTAGAGAAGCCAGCCTCTTCTCATCCATCAAACTTAGTTGGTTCAACCTGTCTTTCACCCATTCTGCCTCGTCTAGCTGAACATCTCGCAATACCCTCAAAGAAGGGATCTCAACTTCTAATGGTAGCACAGCTTCCATTCCGTACACTAACGAGAACGGGGTTGCCCCGGTTGATGTGCGTACCGTCGTACGATAACCGTGCAAGGCGAAAGGTAGCATCTCATGCCAATCCTTATAGGTCACCACCATCTTTTGAACGATCTTCTTGACATTCTTATTGGCCGCTTCAACAGCGCCATTCATCTTGGGTCGGTAAGGGGAGGAGTTGTGATGTTCAATCTTGAAATTCTGACAGAGCTCCTTCATCTTTTTGTTGTTCAGGTTTGAACCGTTGTCAGTGATTATCCGCTCGGGGATCCCATATCGGCAAATGATATCTCTCGATGAATCTGGCCACCACCTGCTTAGTTACATTTGCATAAGACGCCGCTTCCACCCACTTGGTGAAATAATCGATTGCTACTAGAATGAACCGGTGTCCATTAGAAGCTGTCGGCTCGATTTTTCCAATCATATCGATTCCCCACATCGAGAATGGCCATGGTGATGACATCACATTCAGAGGACTCTGGGGCACATGGATCTTATCAGCGTAGATTTGGCATTTGTGGCACTTTCTCGCAAACTTGAAACAATCAGTTTCCATAGTCAGCCAAAAATACCCTGCCCGCAGCAGCTTTCTCGTCATAGCATGTCCACCAGCATGCGTACCAAAGATACCTTCATGTATTTCCTCCATTAGCAGCTTTGCCTCTCTTTCGTCTACGCACTGCAATAGCACCAAATCGTGGTTCCTTCTGTACAAGACACCATCTGGATTCAAATAGAAATTACCCGCTAATCTCCTGAGAGTCTTCTGATCTTGACTGGATGCCCCAACCGGATACTCTTTATTCTTCAGAAAATTAAGGATATCAAAATACCACGGTTTGTCGTCGGATGCTTCGTCGATAGCAAACACGAAGGCAGGTTTGTCAAGCCGAGAGATAATGATTCTGGGAGCCTCGTTCCAGAAGTTGACTTTGTACATGGAAGACAAAGTGGCCAGGGCGTCAGCCATCTGATTTTCTGCCCGCGGTACATGATGCAACTCAACCTTGTCGAAAAAAGGCAGCAATCTCCTTGCATAATTCATGTAATGTATCAAGTTGGGCTGACGTGTCTCCCATTCCCCTTTGATCTGATTCACCACCAGAGCTGAATCTCCGTATACGTCCAGATTTTTGATTCGCAAATCAATGGCTTCTTCAAGCCCCATTATACAAGCTTCGTATTCGGCCTCATTATTGGTAACTGCAAAGGTCAATCGGGCAGTAAACGGGATGTGCGACCCGTGTGGAGTGGTGATGATTGCCCCTATTCCGCTACCGTAAGCGTTCACAGCTCCGTCAAATATCATCTTCCATTTGGAACCCAACTCTGGTCCTTCGTCTGGCAACGACTCTTCACAATCTTTCATCTTTAGGTACATGATATCCTCGTCAGGAAAATCAAACCTCATCGATTGGTAATCTTCAATAGGCTGCTCTGCCAAGTACTCAGACAGCACGCTCCCCTTTATAGCCTTTTGCGAGACATATTGGATGTCATATTCAGTCAAGACCATCTGCCAACGGGCAATTCTCCCTGACAACGCCTGCTTTTCGAACACATATTTGATAGGATCCATCTTCGAGATGAGCATGGTTGTATGATTCAGCATGTATTGCCTCAAACGCTTGGCGGCCCAGGCTAGCGCGCAACAAGTTTTTTCCAGCATTGAGTATCGAGATTCACAATCTGTAAATTTCTTACTCAAATAATAAATTGCATGCTCTTTTCTTCCTGTCTCGTCATGTTGACCGAGAACACAACCCATACTCCCCTCAAGAATCGTCAAATACATAATCAAGGGTCTCCCTGCCACTGGGGGTATCAAAATAGGAGGCTCCTGCAAATACTGCTTTATTTTATCGAACGTCTTTTGACAATTTTCATTCCATGTTACAGCTTGATCTTTTTTCAACAGCTTGAACAATGGTTCACACGTAGCCGTTAGGTGAGATATGAACCGGGCGATGTAGTTCAACCTCCCTAAAAACCCGCGCACCTCTTTCTCTGTTTTAGGCGTCGGCATTTCTTGAATCGCTTTTATTTTAGCAGGATCGACCTCTATTCCTCTTTCGCTTATGATAAACCCCAGCAGTTTACCCGATCTCACCCCGAAGGTGCATTTGTTAGGGTTCAGTCTCAGCCTGAACTTCCTAAGCCTTTTAAATAACTTCAGCAGATTCACCAGGTGCTCTTCCTCCGTCTGGGATTTGGCAATCATATCGTCAACATAAACTTCGATCTCTTTATGCATCATATCATGGAAAAGAGTCGTCATCGCACGCTGATACGTTTCCCCAGCATTTTTCAAACCAAAGGGCATCACTTTGTAGCAAAATGTTCCCCAAGGCGTTATGAAAGTAGTCTTCTCCATGTCCTCTGACGCCATTTTAATCTGATTATAGCCTGAAAAGCCATCCATGAAGGAGAATACGGAGTATTGAGCAGTATTGTCAACTAGCACGTCGATGTGAGGAAGTGGAAAATCATCCTTTGGGCTTGCTTTATTCAAATCCCTATAATCCACGCACATTCGAACCTTGCCATCTTTCTTTGGCACTGGTACGATGTTAGCAACCCATGAGGGATATTTTGTCACAGCCAGGAAACCAGCATCCCACTGTTTCTGAACTTCCTCTTTGATCTTCACTGCCATATCTGGTCTAGTTCTGCGAAGCTTTTGCTTGACCGGTGGGCATTCTTCTTTCAATGGCAGACGGTGCACAACCATATCTGTATCGAGCCCTGGCATATCTTCATACGACCAAGCGAATACATCACTATACTCTCTGAGCATTTCAACCAGTCTTCGCTTGATATCGCTCTGCAGCGCGGCTCCGATACGAATGTTCTTCTCAACCCCTTCCGACCCCAAGTTGATAATTTCGATGACCTCGTCGTGAGGCAGAATGACTCTTTCCTCTTGTTTCACCAACCAAGACAGTTCTTCAGGAACGTCACTATCTTCGACAACCTCTTCTTCAGCCTGAAATACCGGGTGCTCAAAGTCGGGACGAGTCATAGGTGGTTCAAGGATGTCATCTTAAAACGTTATCCTGCAAAAAGAATGGTTAAATGCTTCAAAATGCGTATAAAGCGAATAACCACATTGCCATGTTATTGAAAAATACAAAACAAGAAAGACAGAGATCGAAATATTTGCACATGAAAAAACGCCATTTATTTAATGATTAACACGCAATGTTCATAACAGCACAGCCCTAAGCAAATCATGCCCCGGGCAAGACATCAGATTGTTCAACAATTAATAAAACAAAGCATTACTGTTTAAGAGTCACAGGAACAAGCTCCTGAATAGACCAGTTGCACAGTCCCTGTCTTGGCGTGCTTGGCTGAATCCAGGCATCCATATCACAGTCGCTGTCTCCTTCGTCAGACTCCGAAGCAGCGTTGATGGTCTCATGACATACTCCACTAGCAGAGATGGTTATTGGCCCTCTGAAACGGGGTGCCCCCACAGCAGGTGTTGATGACGACGGTTGGTACCCCAGCCCGAATCGGTCCATCTTCACAGGAATATCCAGCACTTTGCCCCAGCCCTTTGCTTCTCCTGCCTCCACTAGAGCTTGAGCTTCTTTATACGACGAGACGGCTATCTTCGACACTTTGCTCGGCCCGGGACCTTGGTCCTTGATACGCAACCCTTCAAATGCCTGGCAGGGTGTTTCGTGGATCTCTCCATCGACCTCCACATATTTAAATGACGACAGATGGCTGACCAGGATGTCTTCTTCTCCGCATACGGTGACTACGCTGTCCCCCACCATATATTTCAACTTTTGATGCAGGGTAGATGTGACTGCCCCAGCCCCATGAATCCAGGGTCGTCCGAGCAGGCAGCTATATGCAGGCTGGATGTCCATGATATAAAATTCAGTGGCAAAAACCTCTGGCCCCACTTGTAGAGGCAATGTTATCGATCCGAAAACTGTTCGTCGCGTCCCATCAAATGCCCTGACTACCAAGTCACTGGGCATGCACAAGATTCCTCTGACATCCAGCTTCATCATCGCTTTCTTGGGCAGTACATTCAAAGACGATCCAGTATCGACCAGTACATGTGACATGACTGATCCTCTACATTCGACAGATACGTGCAGCGCCATATTATGATCTCTCCCCTTCGGGGTCAAATCGAAGTCGGTAAAGCCCAAGTTGTGGCCTGCATTCACATGTGCCAACACTTCTTCTAGCTGATTTACGGAGACGTCTTGGGGTACGAAGGAAGTATCCAGGACTTTCATCAAAGCATTTCTGTGAGCTTCAGAACACAATAGCAACGACAAGATAGATATTTTGGACGGCGTCTGTTGCAGATGCTCCACAATCTTATAATCACTTTTTCGAATCAAGCGCATGAACTCTTCTACATCTTTCGATGCCGATGCTTTTTCGCTTGCCTGCACTGGGACATTTTCAGCCATCTTCCCTTTTCCTTTTGCCAGTCTTTCGGCCTCCACCTCAGGCGATATGAAGATCCTACCACTCCTTGTCATACCTCCTGAGCCAACAACGTTGTCTACAGTCTCGGCTGGCTGCTTATTAACATCAATCTTTATCCCGTCACAATACACCTCCAACCCGTATGACCATGGGACTGCTTTTGTGTTCTCGTACGGGATCGGTCCGGCCTTAGTTATGGTGATCGGTGGTCGCTGGACCGGTGTTGCGATAGTGTTTATCTTTCGAGGAATCGTTACAGTGGCCACATCACTCTGATCATCTGCTACTGCCCCTGCAGGCTCTTCGATTGCTGCTCGGTCAAACTGCAATGTGCCGTCATCAACTAAAGCCTGGATGCCTTTCTTCAAATCATCACACCCCCCAGCTAGGGTCCAGCATTCTAAGCAATACTCGTCACATCCTGGATAAACACCCCCTTGCAACAATCTGCTTTTTATCTCGCTTAGCGGCGTCTTCAAATCATCCACTCTCGTAATCAAATTCAAACTTTCCTCCGTCAGAATGGCGTTTGCCCCATGATTAGGCATGGGTTTCTGCACTATATTCGGACCTGCCTGTAATACCCCAAATTTTGCCCTAAGATTTGTCGTCGCATTTCATTGCATTTAATCAATTACTAACAAATTTGTGTAGTCGTTTGACTTTTTTCAGGTAAATATCATATGGCATGCATTTTTTTTCTAAAAAGTAAAAATGGCACAATTGGCAAGAGGACATGTGTAAGGAGTTGTAAGTGTGAGAGGTTGAGAGTTCGAATCTCACCTTTGTCACTTTTTGTTTTTTATTATTTTTACTCTAAATTTTTCTATCTTTCATTAAAAAATAACAAAAATAGTTTTTTATTATTATTTAATTATTATTTTCGTATTTTAATTAAATCATTTTTTAAAATATTATTTTTTTCACTTTTTTCTAAATTATTCATAAAAATATCCAAAAAATCATAAAATAAAAAATATTGAAAAAATTTTGTTCTTTTTATAATATTTTTGATTTTTAGGAATCAATAGGATTATTAGTTTTTATTTTAAGTTTATTTTAAATTATTTAAATTTGGGCTTTAAAATGGGCTTTAGGGACATTATTGACAATTTGGTGTTAACCCTAATTTGTTCCCTATATATACATGTGTTGCTTTGTTGAAAAAGGGGGGAGAATGAAAAAAAAACCTAAGAGGAGTGAGTGCCGTTTACCGTTATTTCTATTTCTTCATCTATTACCGTTATTTCTTTTCCTTCATCTATTACTGTTGTTTCTTTTTCTTCATCTTTTACCGTTATTTCTTTTTCTTCATCTATTATCGTTATTTCTTTTTCTTCATCTATTACTGTTACGTTTATATATATAATTTTTAAATTGTTAGAGTTTATATATATATATATATATATATATATATATATATATAAGATTAATTTTTGATCGAATTATGTCGATACGATGTTTGCACATTTGTGTGCATGACGCGTGACATTTGTGTTAGTTCGATCTGATTGCGATGACCGCATTTTCGTGTGAGCAATAATACTGTTTTTTTTGCTTAATTTCTTTTTCTTTGCGATAAATTTTGTTTCGTCCGATTTAGATCTGGTTGCGATGAGCGCATTTCTGCGTTAGCAACATTGTTGGGTTATTTGGCACATTTAAAATTCATTATTGCTTTATTATTATTATTATTATTATTATTATTAGTATTATTATTATCATTATTTATTATTATTATCATTATTATTATTATTATTATCACCGTTATTATTATTATTGTTATCATTAATTTATTAAAACTTGTTATAATATAAAAATCTGTTTCTTAAAATAAATAACATTAACATCTTTTCCAAATTAATATGAAAACCTATTATTTTTAAGAAAAACTTTTTTTTAGATAAATTTAAAATAATAACTAAAATCTTTTTTTAAAATAATAACTAGAACCATTTTTTAAAAAAAAAATATATAATAATAACATTAAACCTTTTTTTTAAAAAATAAAACCTTTTTGTTAGATAATTAAATTAAGACTATTTTTGAAATTTTTTTTAATAATATTAAAACCTCTTTTTTTAACTTAAATCAAAAGCTTTTTTATATATCACAAATAAACAACAAAGAATATCTATAACTTTCGCACTTCCGTTTCATAACTCGCCTGATTACTGTGTGACTCTGTCTACTAACCTTGTGTATTCAATGTGCAGCTTGTTACGTTGCTATTAGTTATTTTAATGTGTTTTTCAATTCAAGTTGTATATAATTGTATCCGTTTCTCATTTGTAACCTCGCGAACCAACAATCGCGTTTACTTTCTGCATTTTATTTCCGTTTGTATGATTTAAATTTCTCACACTTTCATCACTATTACTTCTGTCACATCACACCTCCGAAGGATTAGGTCTAGCCGTTTGGCCGTCATGCCAATAGTCCTCAAACCCTCAAATTTCACACATTCAATTTCAAACCCTCAAAACTACAAACTACAAACCCTAATTTTCACAAATGCCTCGCCGCAGGCAAAATTACCAAAACTACCCCTAGCTTTAGGTCAAAGAGTCGCCGCACTCATTTTAGGGTTTCCCGCCGCGGAATCCCTAACCTAACCCTAATGCACTTAACAATTTATAACATAGAGATCGGAGTTTAAGACTCCATGTAAGCGTGTCCTTAAGATGCGTTTATTCCCCTTGAGACCTTGACCACAGTCGAGTGTTCTTTAACCTCCCTTGAGAGGGGAACTACAGTTACTCTGATTCCATTCCCGTAAGGATATGTAGGCACAAGATGCAATGTCTTGCCGAGTAAACTTAGAATTAACCCCTAGGTCTTTTTTAATTTTCATTCCTTTGTATATACCCTAAAGCAAAATAATTAATGAAACAAATAAAAAAAAATAAACAAAAGGTTCCCGTAGAGTACTACGGAAGTTTAGGGTGCTAATACCTTCCCTAAATTTAACCAACCCCCGAACCTTAGATCTCTCCCTTTTAGGTTTTTCCTTTCTTTAACCTTTCCTTTGGATAAATCAAAGACCGGTTGTAAATGAATTAAGATTCAAGTTAATCAATAGCTTGACATCCAAATTTCACCGCAACACTGCCGTTCTGAAATTGATAGCCTTATTGTCCAAAAGATCCTGCACGACATGCTTAAAAGCATGGCAACCCTCTACATCGTGGCCCGGAGCCCCAGAATGAAACTCACAGTGCCTGCTTGCATCATAACCATACGGAAGAGTTCCCGTTATCGGTGCCAGAGTTCTCTTCTCTACCAAATTCAGACCCAACAGCGTCTGCAACAAATCTGCATAGGTTGAGGGAGGCTTCTCGAATACTCTCCTTGGTTTACCACCCGAGAATCTTCGCTGAGCCTGCTGTGCCCCCTGCTGTGGCTGCTGCTGCTGCTGCTGTTGTTGTTGCAACGGTGGTTGTTGTTGAAATGGTTGTTGTTGATATGGTTGTTGTTGATATGGAATAGTAACACTCGCCACCTGCTGCGGCTGATGATATTGGTTCCGACCTCTGCCTCTGCCTCGGCCCCGGCCTCCAAACACTGCGCTTGCCTCGCCCTGACGGTGCCCACCAAAAGCCTTCCTATTACTGCCAGATGCAGTCGATTCCTCAGCCTGGAATCTGCCCTATTTAATGTTGTTTTCAATCTTTTCCCCCATCAGAATTAAGTCTGAGAAACTGGCCAAAGATGTGTGAAACAACTTGTCATAAAACATGCATGTGAACGTGCTGATGAACATGTCATTCATTTCCTTGTCTTCTAAAGGAGGACAGACCCTGGCAGCCATGTCGCGCCATCTTTGCGCGTACTCTTTAAAGCTCTCACCCTTCTTCTGAGACAGCCCTGTCAATTGGACCCGATTGGGCGCCAAGTCGCTGTTATACTTGTAGTGAGCTACAAATGCCTCTGCCAATTGCTTCCATGTCTTTATATTAGTCGGCTCCAACCCCATGTACCATTCTAAGGAAGGACCTGACAAGCTATCTTGAAAGAAATGCATTATCATTCTCTCATCAGTTGAGTACGCAGACATCTTTCGATAATAAGCCCGCACGTGCACTTTCGGACAGGTGTCCCCTTTATACTTATCAAACGTAGGAGCTTTGAATTTGATTGGCACCCTCAAGCCAGGTACCAGACCCATTGCTGTCATGTCTAAGCCCACAGCACTTTGGTTCAGGACCCCCCTCATCTGCTCTTATAGCATTCTGATCTTCTGGGAGTCATCCATCGGCCCTTCGAAACCTCCACCGGAGAAAGCGTCCTCCTGCTGATCTTCCTGCCAGATACCATTCCCAGCTCCATACCCATCGTATCCATTATTGCGGCCAGCCCTAATCTGATTCATCACCGGGCCTCGCCCTCTGTTGCCGTACCCCTGAGCAACTCCAGCAGGTCCAAAAGCCATTAACCCAACGCCGTTTCCATTTCCGAAACCTCCGTAACCCTGATTGGCCACACCATAACCATCTTGCCCAAAGCCTTGAGCATTGAAACCATATTTCCCAGCGTTATCGAATCCCTGATCGTTGAACCCGAATCCAGCATTGCCGAAGCCGTTGCCTCCCATATTATTACCCAAGTTGACATCACCAAGCCCAACGTTATGGACAGCAGTCTCGTTCCCAACTCCGACGTTACCGTTCCCAGCAGCGATGGTGTTGTTGACATTAGCAGCAGGTATATTGACTACAGGTGGAGCCACGGGTGTGGGAGTGCCATCTCCATGAACAGTATCGACTCGCACAGACTGATGATCCTCATTACCGTGACCGGCGTTTCTGACCAACAGAGGTTGCACCATGGCTTGCAAATTCTCCTGACCTTTTGCAATGGCTTCCATGGTCTGCATAAATAGAGCTAGCTTCTCGCGCACATCTTACATCTCGTTCTGCATTTGATCCATGATTCTTCGACAGTTGGTGCGAGTGGAATAGCGGTGCTGGTGCTGATCCGCAATCCTGGATATACCTGGTACATAGCAGGAAATAAGATATCATCCGAGGATTACCTGTAATGCAACATGAATATGAATACAATGTAATGTGTGTGTCTGTGCATTAGGGAAATTCATTCCCCGATTCTAGTGTGAAGGTGCCAGTGCAGTGACAGTGCTAGCAGTATAAAGATCGGAGCTGAATCACAGAAAATCCTCATATATTGCAGAGAAAACCAATGAGCCAAGAATACAATATCACTGAGAGTACAATAAGAAGGCATGACCTCAACCAACAATCCTGGTGATGGTCAGCACTATGCGAATAAAGCATACAAGTTACTACATGAAATGATCAAACACTCCCATAAGTCTGGTACTCTTCTAGCAACTTCTTGGTCTCCGGATGACTTGGTCGGGTAAGCAGCCCTTCAACAAGTTGGTTTCTTTTCTTAAGAACACGTCGCACATCTTCAGCAGTTTCCTCCCATGCCCCTTCTCCGAAGCGATCCTCTAGTTTACGCTTCTGAGACACAGCTTCATCTCTACCTTTGATGGCCTTGTTCAGTGCATTCTGGAGACTATACCGGGTCATCACTTCTTCTTCACACTCCTTGGTGCTGGACTTCAACTGCTCTTCGAGGTCGGAAATTTGCTGCTTCAACTTATCTTCCATCTTCTTATTGTTGGTGAGCGTGGCATTCCAAGTCTTATTGCAAGAAGAGATCTCTCGGTGAGCTGCGTCGAGTGCCTTCTTTTTGGATTCCAGCATGTCATGGGAGCTTCTGAACTCTTGCCCCAGACGTTCGCGCTTCTTCCTTTCTTCAGTCAACTCAGCCCCTAGTCTGTTTACTAGCTCAATCTGCTGTTGGAAAGCATGCACGGCCTTGTTTTTCTCACTGCGTATCTGGGCTAGCTCTTGCTCTAACCCTTCATTGATCTTCATCAAGGCTTCTTTTTCTTTCACAACTTGCTCGTAGGCTTCCCTAGAAACAGTAGTTGGCTCTGCTACCGGAACGGGAACAAGGACTGGTGCATCTGGAAATGGCATCCGCAACTGACTTGCTCTCTCTTGAATCCAAACTCTGTAAGGTGCGTAAGCCTGACAGTCATTCTTCCCTAACAGCGGCTTCCCTCTTCTGTTAATACGCGTCCAGGCATGCTGCAGCTTGGCTAATAACTCCCCCTTCAAATCACCGGTGAAGTACAGAGATTCCCGTACTTCTTCCTCCTTTGGTGGGTTCTTCAGCGCATATCCGAACTGACGGACCAACAGGGATGGGTTGTAGTTGATACACCCTTTTCTTCCTATCAGCGGGACATTAGGGTACCCAGAACAACTGAATATAAGCTCAGACCCTAGCAGGTCTCGATCAAACCACTCAACGTCTTCGGAAGATAGCCTCATCAGGCGCTCTGACCAGCTAGCTGTGGTTGCACTCTCCACAAAAGATCCCTTCAGGGGAAGGTGGCTCTTAAACCACATATTCAACAAAGGAGCACAGCAGTAAACCACCTTTCCCCTTCTGTTTTCGTTCTTGTAGTGCAATGAGTGGTAGAAGTCTCCGATCAACGTGGGCACTGGATTGCCAGCATCAAATAGATGGAAAGCGTCCAAGTCCACGAAATTGGGCAAGTTAGGGAACAACACAATTCCATAAATGCATAGAGCCAAAATGGCATTAAAGACCACCCAACATTCGTTCCTGGCGTACTCTTGAGCTTTGCCAACCAGGAAATCAAGGGAGAAACCTAGAACCCCAAGCCAAGAAGTCACTAATAATTCAGCAGCGTTCATGTGCAAGGCCTTAGCTAAGTCCTCCAACTTGGGCTCAGCAGCAGAGTGAATAAAGGGAACCTTGTTCTGTACCGGTAGCTCAGTAAACTCCACATACTCCTCAATGGTAGGCCCTAGAATGAAGTCAGCAAACGTAAAACATCTCAGTGCGGGGTCATAGAACTGCATCAAGGTGTACAGCCCGTTCATCTCATCAGCAGTGGGCTTGTAGACTAATCTCAGTAATCTCCCATGACTCATTCTGAAGCTTCTCCTAACCTCCTCATCAGCAAGAGATATCAGACCGAGCAAAGGAGTAATATCAGGTGTAGGCAGCTTATAAGCAACTGTTTTCCTCAAACCAGCCATAATCAATACTCAGAAGTCTGGGCACTGGAATCGGAGGATATGCAAATGCACCTGCAGCACAGACACACGTTAATGGGGTGCAATGATAATGAGTATGCAAACAATGCAATGCAAGTAACATGCGACAGGGACCAAATGCCGTCGCTGAATAGCCTGAACCATATTAAGAAGTCTCAGATAGACTCTTTAGAAGTCCTCAAATCCTGATCTCAGATAGACCTAAAACAAAGCTCCAACAATGGTCTTTGACAGACCTCCAACCATAACTCCAACTGGTCTCTGGTAGACCTCAAATCACACCTCCAACTGGTCTCTGACAGACCTCAGAACTCTCCCACTGGTCTCTGACAGACCTCAGAACTCTCCATAAATACCCAGGATCTCTGATCAAGAAATAACCGGTATCTGAAGGTCTAGTTACCTGCATAACCCCAAACCCTCTCACAGGTGGATGTCCTAGTAACTGACAAAGGTATGGCATCCTATGCGGTCGTCGGCGTCACAGACTTTCAGGGTTGATGATACGATTCCCAGAAGGAGTGGAATCATCAAATCCTGAAGAGGCCTCACTTAGTCAACTTCCAAATGATCGGTTCCCGGAGTCGACAATTCAGCTGACCAACAACCCCTTCGACCCAAAGGGTAGAAAAAGAAGCCAACCAGAAGAACCTCATCCGAGTGTAGATTTCATGAGACACTAATGCAAGCAAAGTCGGCACGCGCCCACTACTTTCTACTCTAATTCTAGGTGCACTCAAGCCCAAGTCCGGCTTATCTCTCAATCATAGAACCACCCATCACACCCCAATACAGCAATAATAATCAATATATATAATGCTGAAAATAAAGGTCAGAAATATAAATCCATACAAAATCCTCGACGGGAAAACAAGCGTTAGGATTGACTCGCTTTAGGGACGTTGGATCCCAAATGCATAAGGACTATCGCAGTCCTTAGCAGCCAGGGGACGTTGGGTCCCCAGCAGAGTCGCCAGCTGTCGCTACTGCGAAAATCGGCGCCGGCTGAACAGAAGAGTCGCCACCGTGCGTTATTTATCCCAACAGAGGGAAAGGAAACGCTCGAGGTAAACCTACCGCAAAACGGGGAAAGGAATGGTCATCGCAACCAAAACCTGGGTTCGGGAGTCGGTTACGCAAGGGGAAGGTATTAACACCCTTCACGTCCGTCGTACTCGACGGGATCCACGCTTGTTTTCGGGTATGGATTGTTATTCTATCTACTCTACAGGTCAAGGGGTTAAAAGAAAAGAAAATGACTCGGCAAAGTATCGCACTTTATGCCTACGTATTCCCGTCTGGAACGAGAAATCAGAGTCAACGTAGTTCGCCTACCTACTGGAAAGGAGGGGAAGGTTGCTCGCTAGGATATCGCATCCTATGCCTACGTACTTTCATACAACATGAAAGATCAGAGCAAACGTAGTTCGGGCCATGTACGACACGAGTCTGTCTTGATTGTTTTTATTCCTTCTGAAAAAGGGTTTTCCTGATTAACAGTCCAAGCGGACAAAAATGACGTTTTAATGAGTTCACATTCTTTTACGGAAGAAGTGTCTTTTATTGTGTTTGAAATATTTATTGTGTTTTTATGTTTGTTTTGAGAAAGAAGAGACAGAACTCTATCCTATGGTTGAAAAGGGAATCAAACTAACCTAATGTTATCATGCATGGGTTAAGACCTAATGTCTATCATGCTCCTCTCTTGCGCAGAGAGAACAGAGATCCTAAGGGATAAACGGAAACAGAAACAATAGCATATATACAATAAAGCAGTAAAATGCATGGATGCAGCAATACAAGCGAGGCAAGGGAGTCCTACTCAACCTCGAACCTAGAAAACAATAGGCAAAAGTGAACAGGATTCACTCTCAACCCAACAGGGTAAACAGCAAACAATACAATCCAGAAAACCAATCAATACATCAGAAATGAACAGCAAAAATAAACAGCCACAGCAGCTCTGCATCAACACCTATCTTCAAGTCATCTCCAATCAGCTACAAGCTTCAGCAAGCATCAATCTCCATCTCCACAGCCTTCAAGCAAGGTCTTGGTTATCAGTCTTCCATCTGCAATGGCTTTTCTTCAAGTCTCAAACTCCAGGAGGAATATCAGTTAACAGGATAAAAGTGAATGTTAAACAGTAGACTGCCTACCAAGGGTGGCTCATCAACTGTTAACATTATACAGACAGTTTTCTCTCAAAAGTTCTATCTTTCAAATACATTCACTGATCCTTCCAAAGGAAGGAGGTGGATATTTGAAAGAGACTTTGAATCATAGAGAAAGGATGGATGCAGACAAGGCATTCCATGTTTGAGAAACAAGCTTTCTAATCTAGAGCTCTGCCTAGCTCCTAAACCCTAGTCTCCTCAACAGCTGCTAGCAAGAATCTCCTCATCAACTCTGGAAGTTGGACTTCAATCTCTGGATCTCGAATGGCTTCATCCTCACAAGTCTTCAGCTATCCCAATCCCCAAGCAATCCCAATACCCACACAGACAAATCATAATCCCCAGAGAGGGCACACCACACCAGTCAAGCAAATATAGACAGTATTAATAGCAGTAGGGGAATCCTAATATTTTCTAAGGAATCTAATAACTACCCCTAATCCCTATAGTCCCATACCCCCAAAGATTCAATTTCTAACTCCTAAGGGGAATGAACTTATTCACCTATGTTGTCACCTAAACCCTAATTTTATTCACGTTGTTCACACCTAAACAAATCTCTTAAAATTAATTTCTAAAATTGTGAATTAAATCCTATATTCAAGTTAAAGTCCTAAATTAATCAACCTAAAAAGAATGAGCTCTAAAGCTAAAGGGAACTATTAGAACAAAAATCAACAAATTTAAGTATCAAACTAAACTTAATAAAATGCTATTTACAAGAAAAATGCATGAAAAATATTAAAACAAGATAAAATGCCATTTTTATTTTTTCATATTTTTCTAGACAGAATTATTGACCTAGAGAAAAAAGAACCAATTAAAACTAAGCTATTTTCATTTTTTATGATTTTTTAAAGATGAGAAAAAAAATATTAAAGAAAGAAAATCACAAAATAGAAATAAATGGGGAAGGGGGTCTGAATAGCAAGGGCGCCCAGTTCAAATCTTGATGGGCTTGAAAGGTGGGGGGCGCGCATAGCAATGGGCACTAGGCCCAGTTGCACTCAGAATTTAAACAAAAATTAAAAAAAACATAAATGGTGCAGATAGTAATTAATTCAGGCATAATTGGGATTGGGCCTTCATCTGGGGGTGTTAGTAGTAAAGGGATTCAAAGCCCATCAGATTCTTTTAAGTGAAACGGTGCGTTGCACCATTTGAAATATCCCTCCGTTTTTTTTCTTCAACCACGGCCGTTGGATTGAATTAATTAGTCAAATAACCAGGCTTGATCCAACGATGGATAGTCATCGTCCCCAAATTGAAAACCCTAACTTGCAACTCCTCATGCCATGCACAAATCTTCCATCCCCTGGTTCTTCCTCGTTTCTCCATGAAAACCAAAAATGTAAACACCAAAATTGCTCCCCTCCTCACGTAGAACACAACTGTATCCATAGTTTTCAATATAACAGCCTAGAACTTCAAACCCGATAGGCATACCAATTCTGATCCACCATTTCTACCTGTGATCAATCCTCCCAATTCTCCCTAAGTCTTGCCCTAAATTAATCCATATCTTGCACTGATCATTACAAGCTATTCATTCAAGATTATCATGCAATATCCTAATAGTTACAAGCTTCAACAGTTCTTACACTCCATTAACAACTTTCATGAAAACTCTCCAAACCTTGTGGAATTCATCATCTAACCTAACTTAACCATTCTATGCTAACAAATCCCTAACATGCTAGCTAAACCATGCAATTCGAGCAGAAATACCAACCTGGTTCAAAATGAAGAAACAACTATGGAACTCCTTAATCCAATGCTTGCAGTGACTTGAAACTGATCCACACACTCCAACTTTGATTCTGTATGCAAAGATCCTGACTCAACCTTCTTGTATCTTGTGATTCCAACTTCTTGCACCTTGGATAATGGAACTTGTATGGCACGATCCTTGCTCAATTCAGCCAAATTCTTGTGAGAATTGTAATCTATGAATGATGGTGATGAAGATCAGATCAAGAATGGTGAAGATTGGTGAAGATTTGAGGTAGTTTGAGAAGCTTTTGCAAAAATGGAAGATTGGTATGAAACTTGAGTTTTGAACAATATGAATCACCAACCCATGCATGAAGCTCTTCAATACAATATATACATGAGATAAGAAACTCCTAGAACCTTGGAGAAGCTTCCCATGTATAATTCCCCTTGGATTTGGATTATGTACCTTCCATTATAAGTAACCATGAATAACTTTCAAAACTTGAACCAAACTCAAAATTACACTTTAGCCAATGTTCTCAAAATGATTTTTCCAATCAAAATGACCTATAATTTCACCTCATTTGGCCAAAGTATGAAAAATCTCATTTTTTAGGTCATTTTTATTCATTAAATCCACCAATTTTGAAACCTTGTGCTATGAATCTTTCCAATCTTTCATGGTCACTTTTCTAGACTCAAAATGTCATTTGGAACAATTTTGATGTTGTGAAGTTTTCCATTTGAAGCTTCCTTGTATGAGTTTTGGGCATAGGCTTGAAATGACCTATAATCCTCAGATGACCAAAATACCCTTTGCTTGCCAAGACCATAAGTAGAGTTCCACAAATCATATGAAGGCATACTATACCATTATAGAAGGATAAGACAATGAGGAACAACTCTTATGTTGTCCAGAAATTCATTTGAAATCTCCTTGAGGGGTAAAAATTGCTTGGAAGTCAAGTCACTTTCACAGACAAAATTTCAGATACCTCAGATGACCTGTAACTTGTAAGGACCATAACTTGAGTTATATAAATCTCCTTAATGTCTTCCACCACTCAAATTAAAGGTCTTGAGATCCTCTACAAGTTTCATGTTGGCCAAGGATCCATTTGAAGCTTTCATTTTGACTTATCTTGCTTGGAAATTTGCCCTAAACTAGGGGATTTTACACAGAAACCCTAATTTAGAAACTCCTCTTCTCCTTGATTTCTCTTGAATTCTTCTTGGCATATCACCATATCCTCTTCTACATGTCAAATGATGAACCCCACATCTCTCCAATAGACCTTAATGCCTTTCAATCAGTCAATTGACCTAGAGTTGACCTAGAGTTGACCCTAGATGAAACCCTAGTTGACTGTCTTCAACTGCAATTCTTGTGATCACACCAAGGACTTGTCTCCTTCTCCAAACGACTTTCTAAGTCTCCCCTGATGTCCACATACTCTCCATGCTCCATTCACAGCTCACAACTTACTTGTTGATCCCCAGATACCCTCAGATAGGAGATAGATGCACTGCTTGATCTATTGACTTCCTAGCTTTCAAATTCTCTCTGATGACTTGAAGGAGATTGGATTAGAATAATAACCTCTTGATAGGCTCATAGAGATGAGAATAGTGCTTGGTCCCTGTTGGATGATTTGCTATGCTATGCTATGCAGATGATTAGACTATGTACATGCCTCTATATGCAAATGCTAATGATATTGAAACATAAACCAAGTGAATAAGGTTGAGCAAATTTTAGGGTGCAACACACGATAGTAGGCTCTTCAACCACTGGAGGGCACTCTTGCTTAGCAGGTGGAAAAGGCATCCCTATTGTCTCTGCCCTACTCTTAATCCAGGTCACATAAGGAGCATAAGCCTGACTATTGCTCTTACCCAACAATGATTTTCCTCGTTTGATAACGTCATTCCAGGCATGCTGAAGCTTAGCTAACATATCCCCCTCTAGAAGCCCTGTGAGGTACAGAGATTCCTGCACCTCTTCGTCTTTTGGCGGAACTCTCAAAGCATATGCAAACTGTTTGACAAGTAGAGAGGGATTATAGTTGATGCACCCTTTTCTTCCAATCAAAGGCATATTCAGAAAACCACTGCAGCTGAATATTACTTCAGTACCCAGCATATCCCGATCAAACCAAACAATGCTCTCTGCTGATAAACCCATCAAGCGCTCAGACCACTCAGTTGTGGCTGCAGATGAAGCAAAGAGACCCTTCTTGGGCATGTGACTATCAAACCATCTGTAGAGTAAAGGCACACAGCACGATACATTTTTACCCCTTCTATTTTTGTTCTTGTAATGGACGGAATGATATACATCCCCAATCAAGGTAGGAATTGGATTCCCTGATGCAAAGATGTGGAAGGCGTCTAAGTCTACATAATCAGGCATGTTGGGAAACAAGATGATGCCATAGATGCAGAGGGCAAGAATGGCGTTGAATACGATCCAACAACCGTCTTTAGCACATTGTTGGGCTTTCCCAACTAGAAACTGCAGAGAAAATCCAGGGACCCCATTCCAATTGGACAGAAGCAACTAAGAGGCATCCAGATGAAGAGCAACAGCTAGATTAGCCAGATTAGGCTTAGCATCCATGTGAACAAATGACATCTGATTCTTAACTGGTATACCCAACAACTCAGCATACTCCTCTAATGTAGGTGTAAGAATGAAGTCCGGAAAAGTGAAGCACCTCAATGGAGGGTCATAGAACTGTAGCAAGGCATACAACCCATTCAACTCATATACCGAAGGTTTATGAACCAGACTGAGCAGCTTCCCATAAGATTTCCTGAATTCCCCTTTCACTATATCATCTGCCAAGGCAATCAAACTAGACAGTAGAGCAACATCTGGGGTAAGGAGCTTGTAGGCCACATTCTTCTTCAGAGATCCCATGCTAGCACAATAAAAGGCAAGAATTACCGGAACCGGGGGATAAGATATGCACCTGCAACACAGACACACGTTAATGATATGCAAATGAGTATGCAGAATGCAAAATACAAACATGCAACAGGGGATCAAGATTGTGCTGTTGAGGAGACTGAGGCTCTGTTTCAACACAATCACAACACTGCTCTGATAATACAACCCTGAAGAGGACCAATAATTATGCACTGTCGAGAACAACTACATCTGATGATGAGAACCCTCTAAACCCAACAATACTGATTCACATTGTCAAGAAAACTAGGTGATCTAAAGGTTAAGGTTTCCTGCAATAACCCGACCCCACTCACAGGTATGGTCCTAGTCACTGAAAGGTACGGCATCCTATGCGTTTCCCAGCGTCACAGACTTTCAAGAAACGATGATACGATACCCAGAAGATGTGGCCTCACATAGCTGAGTCACAAATGATCGGTCCTCAGAGTCGATAATCCTCCAAACCAACAACCCCTCAAGCCCAAAGGGCCGAAAAAGAAGTCAACCGGGAGAATCTTGTCTGAGCATGGATTTCATGAGACACTAGTACCTGCAAAGCAAGCACGCGCCCACTACTTTCCACAACTAATGCTAGGTACACTCAAGCCTAGGTCTGGCTTATCACTCATCAGAGCCCCTTCCCACAATAGCAAAATAATGATATCATACTGAAAATAAAGTGCGGAAAGTAAAATGTGATAAATAAAACCCAATAGGTAAACACACAAGCGCTAGGATTGACTCGCATAGGGAACCAGAGTCCTCAGCAGAGTCGCCAGTTGTCGCTACCGCGAAACTAAGGTGCCGGAAAAACAGAAGATTCGCCACCTTTCGTTATTTATCCCACAGAAAGGGAAAGGAAACGATCGAAAAAACTTGACGAAAAGGTACAAGACAAGGTCATCGCAACCATGTCTGGGTCGGGAGTCGATTACGCAAGGGGAAGGTATTAGCACCCCTCACGTCCATCGTACTCGATGGGATCCACGCTTGTTGTGTTTATCTGACGGGTTGATTTTACTATCTACACTAAAAGTCTGGCCTGAAAAGGAAAGAAAATGACTCGGCAGAACACAATAGTTCTATGCCTACATATTCCCGTCTGGAACGAGAAATCAGAGTCAACGTAGTTCGCCTAACTACGGGTTACGGGGGAAGTTTGCTCGCCGAGATATCGCATCTCGTGCCTACGTACTTTCACACGGCGTGAAAGATCAGAGCAAACATAGTTCGGGACACAAGAGACACAGGTTTGTCTTTTTTATCCGAGTAGGGTTAACAGACGGTTCCAGTAGTTGGTGTATGCAGCTCGCTCAATGGATACTTAGGCGTTTACCATTTGCAGTAGAACCGGGAGTTAACTAAACTCTCCTTATGAAAATGGTTTCCAAGGATTAAAGGTCCCAGGGGATAAAAAGATGTTTGATCTTTGTTTTCTGTCTTTTACGGAAGAAGTATCTTTTATGGATGTTTGCAACTAATATCGCACTAGAGACTATGACCTGAGAGTGAATGCGTCACATGTCACCCAAAGGGTATCATACTAAACATACAAGTTGTTGAAAAGAAACTCTACAACAACCCTTTCTGAAGTAGCTTAAGGCTCGTAGCGTACGACATCAATTAACCTTTATTACTGTATTTTGAGTTGTTTGAAGATGAGAAGAGAAAGGACGCACTAAACAGGAACTGATCCAATCCTAAAGTTGTCATGCAAAGTTGATCCTATGATTGAGGTTAGGAGGGAACTACCTAATGTTATCATGCATGGTTAGAACCCTAATGTCTGTCATAACTTCTCTTGAATAAGAGAAGTCAGAGTTCCTAGGGGAACATGGCAAAGGAAAGCAACAACAACAGAAATAACTATAAAGAATAAAACTATAACTAAAATGCATGCAATGCAGCAAACAAGCAGAAGGAGCCAAACTCAACTTCTAGAGCAAGCAAACCAGAGGCAACACACAACACAGGCAAGGGATATTACACTCAACCTTAATCCAGCAAGCAAAGCCAAACAATAACAGACAAGCAGAGGGAAACATACTCAACCTCTAATGCAGACAAGCAAAGGGAGAAACTCAACCTTTAGGATGCTCTTAGGCCTAGAATCATCTACATGAAACCCTAGTATAATGCAACACACCAAACAGTTATACAAGTACAACAAAGCAATCAGAGAAAACAGCAAACAAGACAGCAGACAAGCAGACTCAACAGCAAAGCAATCTAACAGCAAAACAATCCAATAGTCTGCAGTTGATCTCCATGCCCAAGCTATCTTCAAGAGAAGACTTCATCTTCAAGCTTCAAATGATCCACCAAGAGAGATGAGAATCAACATCAAGATGATTGCATGATGATGGGAATCATGATGGAAACCAAGGGAATCCATCATGGCACTCAACCATGCATCTGAGATAGGCATCCTCAAAGGTTCTACCTTTTGTGGTATGCCACACATCCTTCCAAAGGAGGGATGAGGCTTCCACACAGGGACCTTGCATCATTGGATGAGGATGGAAAGCAATCAAGGCAATCCATATTTATTTGAAGAAAGAGAAATCCAAATTAAAGCTCTTCCTAAACCCTAATTGATTAAGCTACAAGAAAGCTACTAAAAGGAGGTCTAAACACCAAAACCAAACACCACAATCAAGCAAACATAAGCCTCTACATGTCTAAAGCACTATCCAAAAGAAATGGAAAATTTATCTTATGCTATGGGCCACCATTAAGGTCATTCTAAAGGAGAAGTCATGTTAGAAGCATATTAAAACTAGCCTAAGTTTTAAATCTATTTAAAATACCAAAACTACTTCTAAAATCCTATAAAATTTTCTAAGGGAACCTACATGTGTTAGGTATCTATAGTAGAAAATCCAGGGATTGAATCTAAAGGGAAGGCCACTAAAGAATTCCTAAATCACCAAGTGTCAAATGGAAACCCTAAAATGGAAGGTCATGGGAACCTAATTCAAAACCAGTCCTAAAGTTATCTAAAAAATGTGAAATAAATCCTAAGGGATCATGCATCTCTATACTAGTAGCCAGTCAAAAATCTCACTTAAATTCTATACCAATTAATCACACAAAAATCAGCAAGAAAATAGACAAAAAATACCAAAATTAAAGAAATAAAGAAAATGCAAAAAATCACATTAAATTGAAAATTGCATGAAAATAAAATCTAAAAGCACCAGAAAATCCGAAATAAAATTCAGAGCATGCACATATTTTTATTACATTTTTCTGATCAAAATTGAATTTATTATAAATTAAAAATGGAGAAAGAAATTAAAATAAATCAAAAATGAATAAAAGAAAAATAAAAGCAAGAATTATGAGGAGCGCTAGATCTAGAGACTAAGTCTACTAATCCAATGCACACCAGCGTGCCACCTAATAAATGAGACGACTGCGTTTTGGGGGTCCAAGGGCAAATCTCAGATTAAGTCACGAGCGTTGGATTGAAGTACTTGGTCAAATATTCAGGCAGATCCAAGGGTTGATGGTTATCTTCTTCATTTAAACCTCAGATGGAGGGGGGAAAACTCAGGCGAACCAGACGGTGGTCCGGTGGGCGCGCCACCGTCTTCTCCGGTGAAACGTCAATTACAGGTCATCAATTCTTAACAAAATTTATACCATTCTCCTTATTTTTTCCTCCTGAATCCAAATATGGCATCAGTTTCCTCTAACTCTCCCTAGATTTCAAAACCCGATCAAGAATCCAAAATATATCCTCTGATCAAACATCACTAAATCTCAATCTCTTGCTATAGATATACTCCTCATCCATCATAGATTAACCTAAGTTATCTAGATCATGCTAACAGTCCAAGATCAAGCAGTTACAAGTCTCAACAGAAATGGTGTCACATCTTGAATCATCATCAAACTCTACAATTCCTATCCTAAAACGTTCCAGGCATCTTCCTAATGCTTAACCTCATTTCAAATCCAACTAAATCAACCTAGAATCAGTGCAATTTTGAAATGTGCATACCTGGTTTGTAGCTTGAAATTGAAGCAGTTCCACTGTGATTCTTGCTTCCAAATGATGCAGAATCGTTCCTTGATGAAGGATAAAGTTGTTAGAAACTTCAATTTGCCTTAAATTACTCTCAAACTCCAAACACGATTTGCACTTTTGCTCTTGAAATTATCACTGCAATCTCTGGCTCCAACTGTAAATGATCACCAACCTTCCACTGAACCTTCTTCTGAACTTATATAGAGGTGAATGGAAGATTCTAGAGGCCCATGGAAAGCCCAAACAGTGATATCCAAATTCCACTTTTCCTTCAAAATTTCAACAATGTCATACACGGTTCTCTCTCAATTCCTTCTCCAAGAAGCTTCTCATGCCTTGCTTGTAGACTGTGGAGAGTGTAGGGATCAAATTGAGTCCTTCTTTGCATCATATGACCAACCTTTGATGTGTTACTTATTCATGAAGTAACAAAATGAAATGTCATGAAATATACCCCAAATTGGCTTCCTAATATTTCCATTATGTTCAAAATAATGTTTCTGATCAAAATGAGTACTCATTTGCATTTGTTTGAACTCTTGTGAATTAATTTGGATTTTTCACCTTAAATGCCTTTAAATTCCCCTTTTGTCAAATTTCTTCAAACCAAGTCTTGCCCTAAGCCAAATCAATGCCTTATGGATACATGGTTGACCTTAAAATACCATTTTGAGCAAGTTTTGTGTTGGACAAAACTTCATTTGAGATGTGCAAGATAGAGAAAATGACCTATAATGCCAAATGACATATAATCTCACTTTCCCAAAATACCCCTGACTTGTAAACCTCATAACTTGAGTTCTACAAATCAGATGAAAGACTTCTAGTACAATTTGGAAAGCTAAGACCAAGACCTACAACTTTCATGTTGGCCAAAAGTTGAGGTGAAACATCCTTCTAGGTCAAAAGTGCCTTGGAATCTGGTTGACTTTTGCAGACAAATTTCACATTCATCTGATGACCTGTAACTTGTCTGGATTATAACTTGAGTTCTATAAATCCAATGGAGGACTTCTAGTACTCAAATTAAATCTAAGAATATGCTCTACAAGTTCCATGTTGGCCAAAAATTGATATGAAACTTGAATCTTGAGATAAGTGGTCTTGAAGTCAGGCACTAAATAGGGGATTTTACCCTGAGAACCCTAGTTTAGCAACTCCTCACACTCTAAACTCTTCTTGATTGATCTTGGAATAACATCTCATATATCTCAACACAAATTTCCATGATCACAAAGACTTAGAATTGAGTCTTAATCTCCTTCAATTTCACAATTGACTCAGGATGGACCAGATGAAAACCCTAATTGCAACACCCTCAACAGTAGCTCTTCACCCTTAGCATAATGACTTGACTGAGCTCTCTCATGACCCTCAAGGCACCCCATGAGCTCTATCCGCATACCTCATCCATGATTAAGGCTTCACAACTCACTGATGGTCTTCAATTGGTCCTCAGGTTAGGAGATGAACCCTATACAAGAAACCAAACTTCTCAAGGACACAACCCTCTTCCTAATGACTTTGGTGACCTCTCAAGCTTGAATAAGACCTCTAGATAGGCTCCACTTGATATAAACCACACTTGATCCCCTGCTAAATGAATAATGTTATGCTATGCAAATGCTTGATCAATGATGTGCTAATGCAAATGAAACAAAAGCCAAGTAAGAAAAGGGTTAGGCAAATTTTGGGGTGCAACACATCCATGTCTTGATTTCAGTAGTGGATTCTTCCTGTTTGACCATCCACTCCTGAATCTCTGTCGTAGTTTTCTCTTGCTTAATCATCCAAGATTTTGTCTCATTGTTAGTAGCCTCTTGCTGAGCAAACTTGTTTTGCACATCTTCATTTTCTTTCCTCAAATCTGTAGAATTCTGAACAACCAATGAAGAAGATGCATTCCCTAATTTTAGAGCAGAGGGTTGATCAGAGGTAGGAATCTCTTCAACAACAGGAGCCTCTGAGATAACTTCTTCAGCATGATGATCTTCACTAATATGAGCTGCAACAAATTTCTCAGATGAGGAACACACAACCTCTATAGGTGTGTTTTCTAGACAAAGAGTAGGAGTTCTGTTGACACTGAGTTGAGCAAGTTTCAGGGCTTCAGAAACTCTCTCTTGTGCATCTGTAGAGCAAGCGTCCTGAAGATTCATAGTTACAGAAGAGAATCTCTTTCTGAAGGCAGTCCAAATTTCTTCAGAGTCACGAGGATTTGTGCTAGTGAGACACTTCTCCCTTACAGCAGAAAACCACATTTGCATCTCTGTTTCAAAACTAGATAACAAATTACCAACATTAGGTCTAGATTTTGGCTTAAGGTAGGCCTCTAAGAAGGATTGCTTAAGGGCATCAAAAAGTGAAGGTTCAAAAGAGGATGAAGGTTTTTCTGGAGAGTGAAAGGAAATGAGAGTGGGAGAAGAAATTTCAAGATGATGGTTTGGGGATTTATGTGGAGGGGATGTAACATTTGATTGATCAGAGGATGAGTCAGATGAGGCAGATGGAATTGGGTGAATGGTTAGGAGATGTGTGGCATGAAAAATTTCAGGTTCAGAGGGGTTGGTAACAACTGGTTGGTTTGTAGAGGGAACTTCAGCAGAATTGGTTTGCTGAGGGATATTGAATGAGGGTATGGATGGTATAGAGGTGGTGTGTTCAGAGGTGGCTTCTTGGTTATGTTGAGAGGTGGTGTGAGGGTTGGAAGTTTGTGGTTGGGAGAAAGGAGAGGCAACAGAGACATGAACATGCTCAGAGGAATGTGAATGGTGCTCATAGGTGATGTGTGGAGGGGAAAGAGGAGAAGGATAAGAGGTGATAATAGGTTCAGAAGAAATAATAGGTTCGGATGAGATAACAGGTTCAGAAGAAATAGGTTCAGATGTGAAAGGAGGTTGAGATGTTGGTTCTTCTGTTACAGTTTCCAAAACAGGAGATAAAACAGCAGAGTGATTACCTGATTTCTTGGAACATTTTGATGACTTCTTGGAAGAGTCTTCTTCAGAACCTTTCTCTTAGAACTCTTAGACTGTTTCTCTGAGAGATCTTCTTCAGAGACCTTGCTCTTCTTGCGTCTCTTCCTCATGATCAGCTCTGGGGCAGGTTGAGAATAGAAGTGACACGTGTTTGACGTGTTGTGCCTCTGAAGCTCTTTTAAGAAATGAATCGTTAACTAACGCTCAGATCCTCTGAAGCTTGTTAACACAGATTTTCACACAAATAAAGCAACTTAAAAGATTTCAGATGCAATACTTTAGAGTATAGACTTTAAACACTTTTCATCTGAATGAATTTAATTTTGAATAAAGATTTTATTCTGGACAAAAGTCCATACTAATATTTTTAAGAATAAATTTAAATCTATCTTCAGAGAGGGGTTTTGTAAAAATATCAGCCCATTGATGGTCTGTATCAACAAAATTTAAACTTAATATCCCTTTTTGAATATAGTCTCTGACGAAGTGGTGTTTAATCTCTATATGTTTTACCTTTGAATGTAAAATAGGATTTTTAAAAAGAAAAATAGCAGAAGTATTGTCACAAAAGATAGGAATATTACTCTCATGTATTTGGTAGTCCTCCAGCTGACTCTTCATCCAGAGCATCTGGGTACTACAACCAGCAGCAGCAATATATTCTACCTCTGTAGTTGAGAGGGCTATAGTGGGTTGCTTCTTGCTGTACCATGAGATCAGATTGCCTCCTAGAAACTGACAGCTTCCAGAGGTGCTTTTGCGTTCAACTCTATCTCCAGCAAAATCAGCGTCATAGAAGCCTATTAATTTATATTTATCAGATCTTCTGTTACACAGACCCACATTAGTTGTACCTTTCAAATACCTCAGAATTCTCTTAACAGTAGTTAAGTGAGATTCTCTAGGATCTGATTGGAATCTAGCACATAAACATACACTAAAGAGAATGTCAGGCCTAGAAGCAGTCAAATACATAAGAGAGCCAATCATACCTCTGTACAGCTTCTGATCTACGTTTTTTACTTAACTCTTCCTTTCCTAGAGTACAAGTTGGATGCATGGGAGTCTTAGCTGGCTTACTCTCTGTCAGATTAAACTTCTTCAGAAGCTCCTTCACATGCTTCGTCTGATGTATGTAGGTGCCTTCTAGAGTCTGATTAATTTGAATGTCCAGAAAGAATCTTAGCTCTCCCATCATGCTCATTTCAAACTCTGCCTACATAGACTTAGCAAACTCCTTTCCAAGTGAAGTATTTGTGGTTCCAAAAATAATATCATCAACATAAATCTGACAGATTAAGATATCTTTCTTGATTGATTTATGAAAAAGAGTGGTATCAACCTTTCCTCTGATAAAATTATTTCCAGAAGAAAATTACTCATCCTTTCATACCAAGCTCTGGGAGCTTGTTTTAGGCCATAGAGTGATTTCTTTAATTTAAAAACGTGCTCTGGAAATCTTTCATTTTCAAATCCAGGAGGTTGATGAACATATACTTCTTCTTTTATTAAACCATTTAAGAAAGCACTTTTACCATCCATCTGATACAGAGTGATGTTATTCTGTGCAGCAAAAGAAATTAGCAAGCGTATGGATTCCAACCTTGCCACAGGAGCATACGTCTCTGTGTAGTCAATACATTCTTGCTGAATGTAGCCTTGAGCAACAAGTCTAGCTTTATTTCTGATGACTTCTCCTTGCTCATATAACTTATTTATGTAGACCCATTTTGTTCCAATAATGTTAAATCCTCTTGGTCTTGGTCTTGGAACCAGATCCCAGACATCATTTCTTGTGAATTGATTCAGCTCCTCTTGCATAGCAAGTATCCAATTGTTATCTTGCAAAGCTTCACATACAGAGGTAGGTTCAATAATTGACACCAAGCTAAACAATGATGTCCCAGAGGATTTGAGGAAGGATCTTGTTTTTATAGGATCATCCTTCTATCTAATAATCATCTCCTCTGGATGAGAAGATTTGATTCTGGAGGATCCTTTCAGAGTTGGTTCTTCAGAAATAATTAAGGTGTCCAGATGAGCAGCTAATGGAGTGGCATCTGGAATTGCTTCTAATTCTTTAGCTGGAACTTTGTTTGCCTCTGATTCTTCAGAGTCTGTGAGAAGAACTTCTCGATATGCAGAAATTTTAGATTGTTTTGGCTTTTGATTGTCATGCTTATCATCAAATCTGACATGAATTGATTCTTCTACAATCCGTGTTTCAGTATTGTATACTCTATATCCTTTTGAGCGTTCATAATATCCAAGCATAAAACACTTTTATGCTTTAGAGTCAAATTTGTTCAGATTATCTTTAGTGTTCAGAATAAAACAAATACATCCAAAAGGATGGAAATATGAAATGTTGGGCTTTCTATTCCTCCACAATTCATAAGGAGTTTTCTCCATAAGAGGTCTTACAAAGACTTTGTTCTGAATATAGCACGCTGTATTTATTGCTTCTGCCCAAAAATGTTTAGCCATATTTGTCTCATTGATCATGGTTCTGGCCATTTCTTTCAATGTTCTATTTTTTCATTCTACAACTCTATTCTGTTGGGGAGTTCTAGGACAAGAGAAATCATGTGCAATGTTATTTTCTTTATAATATTTTTCAAAAGATTTATTTTCAAATTCACCACCATGATCACTTCTGACTTTGACAATATTAAATTTCTTTTCATTTTGAACTTGATTGCAGAAATCAAAAAATACAGAGTGAGACTCATCCTTGTGCTTTAGGAATTTTACCCATGTCCATCTGCTGTAGTCATCAATGATGACAAGCCCATACTTTTTGCCTCTAATGGATGCAGTTTTCACTGGTCCAAACAGATCAATGAGCAGAAGCTCTAATGGTCTAGAAGTAGAAACAACATTCTTTGGTTTGAAAGTAGATTTTGAAAATTTTCCTTTCTGATATGCTTCACAAAGAGCATCTGAGTTGAACTTCAACTTAGGAAGTCCTCTGACTAGATTGATCTTGTTAATCTGAGATATACGTCTCATGCTAACATGTCTCAATCTTCTACGTCAGACCCATCGCTTATCATTAACAGACATAAGACACTTAACATTTTGACTTTTCAATTCTGGAAGTTTTATTTTATAAATGTTGTTCTTTCTTTTACAATTAAAGAGGATTGATCCATCTTTCTGACTAACAGCCTTACAACATTTTTTTATTAAAGATAATATCATAACCATTGTCACTTAATTGACTTATGGATAACAAGTTATGAGTTAATCCTTCTATAAGCAGAACATTTGAGATAGAAGAGAGGTTACCATTACCAACTGTTCCAGAGCCAATGATCTTGCCCTTTTGGTTTCCTCCAAACTTCACGTCTCCACCAGATCTAAGTTCCAGACTTTGGAACATATACCTTCTTCCCGTCATGTGTCGTGAGCATCCAGAGTCCAGATACCATGACTGGTGTCTCAACCTTGCTGCTAAGGACATCTGCAACATAAATTATTTTATCCTTAGGTACCCATATCTTTTTGGGTCCTCTAGGGTTAGTTGTTCTAAAGTTCTGCCTGAACTTCTTTCCATTAAAAGCAGTTGTATTCTAACACGGCTTAGGTTTATTAAAAATCATGGTGTTCTGATCTGAACGTGTGTATTTTATGTCATGTGAGTGACCAAATTTAAAATGAGAATACAGAGGAGTATAATTGATAATTAACTCATCAACAAGTTTTAGATTTGATTCCTTCCCAGAAGATGATTCATATCCAATCCATTTTCTGTTGTTCCTGCTCACACCATAGATCATAGAATCCATTTTGCTTCTTTATATGCTTTTGGACAGGAACCTTTGAAAACTATGGTCATACTCTTCTAAAATATTTTTAGAGCTAGACGTAGTATCTGTTTCAGATTTTTGTTGAGCTTTTTCCAATTCAATTTTAATTTGAAAATTATTTTCTTTCAGCTCAGCAATTTTTGATTTCAGCTGACCAGTCTCAGATGCAAGACTGCTTTGCAGCTTCTTGTATTTGAGTCTGATCTTACTATAGTTTTCACACATTTCAGATAACCTTTCAATTAACTCAGCTATGGTGAGATCAGCAAATACCTCTTCTGAATCTGATTCAGATCCATATTTAGATGATTCATCATGCTCCTCTATGTCAGCCATTAGCACAACGTTTGCACATTCGTCTTCAGACTCTGACGAGGCTTCAGAAGAATCTGAGTCATCCCAAGTAGCCATCAAAACTTTCTTTTTCTTTTCAAACTTCTTCTTGGGTTTATCCTTTTGAAGTTTGGGACAATCATTCTTGTAGTGTCCTGGCTCTTTGCATTCATAGCACACTACTTCCTTTTTGCTAGATCTTTTGTGACCAGAGGATTCTCCACGGTGTTCTGGTCTTTTAAGTTTTCTGAACTTCTTTTGCTTGTGCTTCCAGAGTTTATTTATTCTTCTGGATAGTAAAGATAGGTCATCTTCATCTGATGAAGAATCTCCAGAACTTTCTTCTAGTACCTGAAAGCTTTAGTTTCATATTTTTTGTTAGATTTTAAAGCTATGAACTTACCTTTCTTCTGAGGCTCATCTTCTTCAAGCTCTATCTCATGGCTTCTTAAAGAACTGATGAGTTCCTCCAGAGTGATTCTATTCAGATCTTTTGAGAGCTTTAACACTGTGACCATAGGTATCCACCTTTTTGGTAAACTTCTGACTATCTTCTTTACATGATCAGAAGTGGAGTAGCCTTTATCAAGAACCTTCAATCCAGCAGTCAGAATCTGGAATCTAGAAAACATGGTTTCCACAGATTCATCTTCCTCCATCTTGAAGGCTTCATACTTTTGAATCAGTGCTAGAGCCTTTGTTTCTTTCACCTGCGTGTTTCCCTCATGTGTCATCTTCAAGGACTCAAACATGTCACGCGCTGTATCTCTATTAGTGATTTTCTCATATTCAGTATGAGATATAGTGTTCAGCAGAATTGTCCTAGCCTTGTGGTGATTTCTGAAGTCTTTCTTTTGTTGATCAGTCATTGATTTTATATCAATCTTTTTACCTTCACCATTAGTGGGGTGAGTGTATCCATCAATGACTATATCCCAGAGATCAGTATCATAGCCAAGAAAGAAGCTTTCGATTCTGTCCTTCCAGTAATCAAATTTTTCTCCATCAAACATAGGAGGCTTTATGTTGATTCTGTCTTTCTCTTCATATTTGTTGTTCAACCCAGAGTTGTTTAAAGATTCAGCCATAGTAAATCAAAGAGTTTTCCAACCGGATCTTTTCTCTATCACTGTTAAGTGATAGCACTCAGAACCGTGCTCTGATGCCAACTGAAGGTAAGGAAAACACTTAGAAGGGGGGGGGGGGGGGGGGTTGAATAAGGGTTTTGAAAACAAATAAGATAAAAAATAATAGGCATTTTTATACTGGTTCATTTGAACTCAAACTACTCCAGTCGACTCGACCAAGGTGATTTCGCCTCTTTCAAAAGAGGACTTAATCTAATAATCAAAAACTGATTACAATCTATTCACTAAGATAAACTTATCTTAGTCTTCTCGAGAATACTGACCACAACTTGGCCTCTCAAGGATCTATTACAAAGTAATACAAGAAAGTGTGTTTAAGTGCTTCTTAGAAAAGCTTTTTCACAACAGTGATTTTACACAAAATGAAGAGCAATGAAACTTTCTATTTTCTTTTCAGCAAAATTTGTATGTACATTGTAGAATGATGCTTTCACTTTTTGGAATGATGTGTTGTGTGAATTGATGTTGAAGACTTGTTTAAATACTTCACATTCTTCAAATAGTGTGCACAACTTTTTGTCTTTTTTGACTGTTTCTTTCCAGAAGAGGAATGTTCAGAGATATGCTTTTTGTTCTGACATCCTGTACCATACACAAAAGAGGAATAGTTTCGTTGGATGCAAGAATAGTGTCGTTGGAATAGGCAATGAGTCTTTCTTGAACAACATCTTTTGAATGAACTAATATGGAAATAATTCCTGCATCAGATCCTCTAATGATGTTCCACTTTCTTCTGCATCAGATCCACTGATGATGTTCCATTTTCTTCTTATCAGAGTAACTCACTTCCAGAGTTCTACAGCTTAGTGCTAGTGTGATTGTTTTAACAAACTATTCATCCAGAGGAGCGCTTCAGATCAGAGCAGATCTTCGCTCTTACGTGTTATCCAAATGTATCACTTTGTTATTGATGTTTCAGAGCCTTACGTGTTTTGATTTTCAGAGCCTTACTTGATTTGATTTTTAGAGCCTCATACACTCAAAGACTTCTGTAGCTTTTCTTCTTACCAAGCACTCAGAGTCTTCTGTAGTTGTAGCTTAACGTTTAGAGGAATATTTCGTTCAGAGGAATATTTATTCTGTTATCTGAAATAAAAACACTTGAACAAAATTAGAGTATATATTTTCTCCATACAAAATTTCATTATTATTATCATCAAAATATTGAGATATATTTAATAACAAATCTGTGTTCTAACAACTACATAGCTTTTGAATCATTCACTTAATGGGTCCAGTCTAGAGCAAAGGATATGAAAATGCCATATCTCCCGGAAAAGAACACGCAGATTGTTATCGCATCGTCATCCTCTACCATTCCCATTGAGAAGATGGAAGAATATCAAGAGTTACTTGCAAGAGCTCAACTTGAGAGGGACACTTGGGAAGGAAAGTATCATACACTTTCCTCCGAAACAACAAGACTCATCAGAGAAGTACAAGAAAAAGATGAATCGATAGATTGGCTCAAATGACGAGTGATTGATGGGGAAGCAACAAAAGAGAATTTATTTTTCTCCAGTATCAAGCCCACTCAAAGCAATCGCGAATACTCAAATATCTCTCCAACCTCTGGAGCCTGGAAAGGAATAATGGATAAATTGGTGATGGAGAATGCAATTCTGAAGAAGTTGAAGAGGCCCCGCGTCTGAAGTTCTTAGCTTAGACTACGAAACCTAATTTCTTGATGTAACTTAGGCTTCTTGTATTGTGTCTCAAAAATTGTAACCTTTTCCAATAATGAATAAAATGAGGGTTTAGGAAAATTGATCTTATGAGTTTTGTAAAACCAGTCGCATGTGCATTGCATCTTTGCATTTTACTAACCATTTAAGGAAATTCAAAATTTTCTTTTGTAGACATCAATATGGAACGACGAAGCAGGTTCCCGTTTCCAAACCTAAGATTGGGTAATCTCAGGATCCTAGCAAGCCTTGTCAGGAATCCCGTCGCTTTCATCACAAAGTACAGAGATCTTCTGCCACTACTCAACACTCGAGTCAACGAGGACATGTTGCAAGCACTCGTCGAGTTCTATGATCCAGTATATCACTGCTTCATCTGCCCAAATTTCCAGTTGCTCCTAAAAATAAAAGAGTACACTACTTACTTGAGGATTCCTTTCACCTTTAAAACTTATTATGGAAAACCAAGAAGGAAAGACCTTGCTAACGCACTGCACATCAGGCCAACTGAGCTGCCTGCTAAATTGGTAACTATGAGCGGTTTCTGTGGAATGGAAGCGAGACCATTCGTGGAGATGGCTGAATTTCATTACGATAACAGGAATCTGGGTATCTTTGAGGCAATCCTAGCATTCTTGATCTATGGTTTGTACCTTTTCCTGTGCTGTGACGAATTCATCAGCAATGAAGCCATCCGACTCTTCCTCATCAAGAATCCTGTGAGCACTCTGCTAGCAGATACATATATCGTCATCCATCGCCGAAAAGTGTATGATCTCGGGCAGTTCTCATGTTGTACAACTTTTCTTAGCAAGTGGTTTATCTCTCATTTGCCCAGAACTAAGGTTCTTTGGAACCTTCCCAACAAAGAAGCATGGGTTGAGAAATTAATAACTCTCAAGCACTACGACGTCAACTAGTATGATACCAAGATCAGTGATGTCATTATAATCCCGAGCTATAGAAACTTCCCAAACGTAACCCTCATTGGTACTAGAGGAGTAATCAGCTATAATCCAATCCTTGCTTGCCGCCAGCATGGATATTCAATAGGGCCAAAACCGGAGCCAGATTTTCTAAGAGCCTATTTTTGTGAAAAAGGCAGCAATGAAGAACTTGAGACTCAAGCTAGTTTTGCATGGTGACATCCTCTTCTACAGGGAGAAACTCCAGAAGGGAATGGAAGTTGTTTAACCACGAGAGCCTATTTACTTTGGTCAAAGGAGATAGCATTAACTATGTTCTACACTCATACCTATGAGATCACTATGGAGCCCGAGGTTCCTATACCTAGGGAGGAGCTGAGATACGCTTTAGTCAAAGCGAAGCGTGAGAATGCCGAACTGTGGGAGATAATTCGTCAGAATCAAATCCATCCCAAGTCTCAAGAAGGAGAAGGGTCGTCTAGTTAGAACGATCGATACTTCGTCATTTCCTGTTCTCTTTAAGATTGTAATCTTATGTTGTATTTTCTTCTGTTGTAAGAACGGTTTTGCTTGTTAGCAAGAGCCATCTATTCTAATGAATCTCAACTTATAAATGAAAATTTGCTTTTAAAGCACGTTGTTACGTGTGTTTCTAACTTTGTTTGTAAACAAATTTGCTATTTTTCCTTGAATGGTTGGTTTTTGCATTTGCATGTGCATCTGCATATCATTCTGCATAGTCTTGCATGGGTTCCGCAACTCATCTGTTGTTCTTGTCCGCCAGAAAGAGGAGGAAAGAAGTCACGCTGAGTTCCCACAAATACAACACTCGAGCCCAAGCTCAAAGGAGGATGGCCGACAACGACCAAAGAATCGACCAGATCGACAATGACATCGAAGGAATCAAAGACAATGTCAGTCAGATTATGGAAGTTCTCAATGTGATAAAAGCAAAGATGGATACACAGGTTACGGTGGTCTCTGAAATCACTACATCAGCAGCAAATCTTCCTACAGTTCCAACTTCGACAACCGAGTTTCCATTTGGCATATCCATGGATTTTCTACCGCCGCTCAACAATCCTCAACCATTCAGTTTTCAACCACAAGTTGTTCCGACGACGACATATTTTCTCTTCACCCAAGTTGGAGGTCCAACACATGCTCGCCCTGTTTTCAACAATCACCAACCGATTTTCAATATACCCAATGGTTCTGAAATTGAAGACGAGAAGTTAATGGTAGAGATGACATCATGGCTAAGAGAATGATAACTATTGAAGGAAGCAATGTCTTTGGATCATACGCCAAAGACATGTGACTGGTATCAGGATTGGTATTTCCACCAAAGTTCAAAATGCCAATGTTCGATAAATATGAGGGATCCACTTGTCCCAAAGTTCACTTGATCATGTATTTCAAGCGGATGGCTCCGCGCATCGAAAATGACAAGCTATTGGTACACTGCTTTCAAGATAGCCTCAAGGGAGCATTTGCTAAGTGGTGTCTGAGTTTAGACCAGGCGAAGATCCATGGCTTTCAGGATTTGTCTGACGCATTTATCCAACAGTATAAATACAACATGGACCTAGCCCTAGATCATCGTCAACTTCTTAGCATGACATAAAAGAGTAATAAATCCTTTAAAGAATATGCACAAAGATGGCGTGGGACAACTGCTCAAGTTGAGCCACCCCTGACTAAAAAGGAACTGGCTAACTGGTTATAGACATATTCAGGTCTGAGTTTTACGAGAGACTGATCAACAGTGTCACAACAAACTTCTCCGACATTGTAGCTGTAGGAGTAAAAATTGAGGCAGGGCTAAAAAGTGGCAAAGTGTCAAATTCAACTGCTAGCTCCAGCGCAGGTGCTACCAAAAAGCCAACCAGCAGCTTTCACAAAAAGAAGGAAGGAGAAGTGAGTGTCGTGACACATGAAAGAAAGGTGCAAAATCAAAAGAATCAGCGATAGCAGTATCAACAACCACCTTACGTAGCGGTGGTGACACCTGTCTTTCAGCAACAACAAGTTCAGCAGGATCCTCAGCAAGGGGCACCCAACCAATATCAACAATACAACCAACAAATGTAGCAGCTTTAAGCTCAAGCTCCAAGGACAAACTATCGAAGTGGTAAGCCAAGGATACAGCCTATACCTATGAGTTATACCGAGTTGTTCCACATCTTGATGGAAAGAGGGCTCGTCAGGACTAGGAAATTAGGTGCTCCGCCTAATCCTCTACCACATTACTACAATCTAAATGCACACTATCTTTTTCATGAAAACACCGTCCGACATGATCTGGATGGTTGTTTCGCACTTCAGCACATTGTCCGAGAATTAATAGAAAAGAAAATTTTGTCATTTGAGGATAATCACCCGAACGTGAAGGACGATCCTCTACCAAACCATGGTGGGGTAAACGCCATCACCGAAAAAGGGGAGGAATCTGAAACAAAGACTGTTACAACTATCGCTGAAGTAAAAGTACCATGGGTAGAATTACATAAAAGGTTTGCTCAAGCATGGGTGCTCAAGAGTTCTCATGAAAATTGTGATGGATGCCTGCTTAATCCACATAGTTGTGACCTTGTGCAAAAGGATGTTCGAGCACTAATCGATCAGGGGATGCTGCAGATCAGTAGCAAAAAGAAGAAGGATGATGTGGCAGTAATTGAACCAGTGTTCAACATGCCCGAAGAACCCAACAAAAGGGTTGTCTTCAGAAACAACAGTAACAATGAAACCAGGCACAAAGCTGTCCAGCCAGTATTTTGCGACGACGCAACACCCAAGTTTGGAAAGGACCAACCTCGGTTCGACCCAAGAGGAAGATGTGGTCCTTATCCAAGGGCTATAACACCTAAATATGATTATTCATGGTGTAATGATATTATGGGAAAGAAGTATGGAAATGTCACCAACATTGTTGGGGCAAGCAGAATGACCCGAAGTGGTCGAGTATATCAGCCTCGAATAAATCCTGCCGTCTCTCAATCAACTGCCGCCATTCCTAAAGTCGTTACCGATGTTCCTAAGGAAGTCGTTCCAAAATAAGAAATTTCTAAAGATCCCACCGGAAAGGGAAAAAAGTCTCTCAAAGACGACGAGGAAGAATTCTCGAGGATCATCCGCCAAAGTGATTACCGAGTGGTAGATCAACTTAATCAAACACCATCTAAGATTTCCATCATGCCGCTACTGCTGAGCTCCCCTGCGCATCGTCAAACCTTGATGAAAATATTAACGCATGCTCACATGACAAAAGATATCACTGTGGGATAATTTGATTCAGTCGTTGCCAACATCACAACATGCAACTCCTTAAGCTTTGACGATAATGATCTGACGGCTAAAAAGCGCAAGCACAATCGTGCCTTATATGTATCTATCAAATGCGAAGAAGACACACTAGTCAGAGTGCTTGTTGATACAAGATTTGCGCTCAATGTGATGTCTAAAAGGACTCTAGCTAAATTGGCTTACCAAGGAGCTGAAATGCGGCCTACTTCTTTAGTTGTAGAAGCTTTTGATGGCTCAAGAAGAATGGTGATAGGGGAAGTTGATTTGCCAATCATGATAGCCCCTCAGATCTTCGAAATCACTTTTCAAGTGATGGATATCAATCCAGCTTACAGTTGTCTACTGGGAAGGCCATGGATACATACAGCAGGCGTTGTCACCTCCACTCTACACCAGAAGATGAAATTCATCGTCAATGACCAGTTGGTCATAATTCATGGAGAAGAGGACATGATGGTGAGTAACTTGTCCTCCTTCAGATACATAGAAGCTGACGAAGATGCGCTTCAAACTGCATTCCAAGCCTTAGAAATTGCTCACGTTGTTCTGATTGACGAGTCAGCAGTAACTCGTGGTCCATATTTTGCTTCCGTTCAGAGCATCAAGGCTTCTATGAAGGCAAGACTCCCTTTGGGATAGGGTGAAGTCATAGAAGTCAACGCACGAGCGAAGAATGACCGACAAGGGTTGGGTTACAAACCAACTCTAGAAGATGCGTCGGAAGAGAGCATCATGAAGAAAAAATCCTTGAAAGAGATATTCACAAGCGGCAGAATGCAAGTAAATGCCATCATAGCTGAAGAAGAAGAAGGCGATCTTGATAGCCTGGTGATCCGAGACGAAGCTGCTTTGCGCAACTTGGAAACTGTGGAAATCCTCGTCTTTTTACCTTTAGAGTAATACATTTGCTTGTTAGCTTTGTTTTTTTAAATTTCTGGTCTTGCCCAAGGCCAGCGAATCATTTTGTATGGGCCACTTTGCAATTTGAAAAGATCTATGAATAAAAAAAGTGTTTTTATTAAAACTCTTGTTTTCTTTTCTCCTTATCGTTTTTCACTCTTTTTGTTAAAAGGAAAAATGACAACTTTTTTTTGAAAACTTAAAATCAACCCATCATCTGCATGTTTGTGTGTGTGTCTGATAATTCTCAATTTTGTAAAACCATGCAGAACACCTCCACCACCCACATAATCCATTGATCGTCTGGTTTCTTCTAGTAAGGATTCATTTGTCTTTCAAGCCGAAGAAGAGAGCGATGAAGATTCAGAGGTCCTAGAAGAATTAAGGAGAATAACCGAATACGAAGATGCCTATCTTCAGTCGTACAAGGAACAGATCGACATCGTCAATTTGGGCTCTGAAGAGGAAAAGAGAGAAGTCAATATTGGAGCATCGCTAGGGCCAGAGGTCAAGAAGCAAATTGATGCAGGCTTTTTAGCATTATCAAAATATCCAGAATGGGTGGCCAACATAGTGTTGGTCCCAAAGAAGGATGGCAAAGTCAGAATGTGTATGAACTATAGGGATCTGAACAAAGCTAGTCCGAAGGACGATTTCCCTCTTCCCATATTGACACCCTGGTGGATAACACATCCAGTTTTGCAGTATTTTTATTCATGGATGGATTTTCCGACTACAATCAGATAAAGATGGATCCGGCTGACATGGAGAAAACAACTTTCATTACACTCTGGGGCATCTATTGTTATAAGGTCATGCTTTTCAGTTTGAAGAACATCATAGCAACATATCAACGAGCTATGGTCACACTCTTCCATGATATAATGCATCAGGAGATTGAAGTATATGTAGACGACATGATTGCAAAGTCTCTAAGTGAAGAAGATCACTTGGATCATTTTTTGAAGTTATTTGAGAGACTCCGAAAGTATCAGCTAAGGCTAAGTCCGGATAAATGCACATTTGGGGTTCGTTCTGGAAAGCTACTCAAATTCGTTGTTAGTCAACAAGGAATTGAAGTAGATCTCGATAAAGTCAGAGCAATTCAAGAAATGCCCGCTCCTCAAACAGAAAAGCAAGTCAGGGGCTTTCTTGGACGACTAAAATACATCTCCAAGTTCATTTCTAACCTGACGCCTACTTGCACACCAATCTTTAAGTTGTTACAAAAATATCAAACAATGGTATGGAACGAAAACTTCCAGTCGACATTTGAGAAAATCAAGAAGTATCTACAAGAGCCTTCGGTGTTGATTCCTCCGGTGCCAGGAAAGCCGTTGTTCATGTACATGACAGTATTGGAAGACTCGATGGGTTGTGTCCTAGGCCAAACTGACGAGTTAGGAAAGAAAGAGCATGTAGTCTACTATTTGAGCAAGAAGTTTGTTGCACCCCAACATTTGCCCAACCTTTTCTTTTAGCTTGACTTATGTTTTATAGCATTTTAGCATTTGCATTTGCATAGCATTGGTTCTAGACAGGGGATCAAGATGTTGTTTTTGCCACTCAAGAGAAGAGTTTCATGTTCAAGCTCAAGCAAGAGAACATTTGCAAGTCATCAAGAGTTATATCATCATCAAAGTTGGGTTTCAAAGCTCCTTGAGAGGAGAAAGTTTGTGTATGGGTGTCACCTCCTATCTTAAGGATCATCAGAGGTTCATGAGGTTACCTATTTATATGAGGCATGATTCAAGGGTTCAATATACATCTAGATGGTTCTCTATGGAAGTTGTATGATCACTCAAGTCACTTGCAAGAACCTCAGGCAGTGGATAAGATGTTAGGGTTTCATCTGGTCAACAAAACTCAATTGTGGATTTGAGAGAGATCAAGACTTGGTTCTAGGTCATGGAAGCCATGGGAAGTCATCCTAAGTTATCTCTAATATCATGTTAATATCAATTCAAGAAGATTCAAAGGTTCAAGGAGTTACTAAATTAGGGTTGCAGATGATTCTAAGTGTAAAATCCCCTATTTTAGTCTCTAACTTCAAGGACAAATTTCATTATGATACAAGTCTTGTCTCTTTTTCTATCAAACATGAGACTTGTTCATCATATTCCAAGTTTTATTTTGAGTACAAGAATTCATTCATTGAGTTTGTACATCTCAAGTTATGGTGTCAACAAGTTGGTGTCATCAGATGAAGAGATTTTTGAGGTAATCAAAGATAATTCATTCCAAGGCATTTTTCACAAGGAACCAAGCTCTTCCTCATCTTTCCTCAAACATGAAAGTTGTTCCTCATTGTCTTAGCTTTCCAAAATTGCTATAACTCATCATTGTCATGTATGGAGCTCAAGTTATGGCTTTCTCAAGTCAAGGGTATTTTTGGAAACCAAGTTTTAGGTCTTTCATTTTAATGACCAATTCCATGAACTTCAAGACCTCTAATCCAAATTTGTGCCATATGAAATTTGTGTCAAATGACCTTAACATCATCTTGAACTCAAAATTCATGACGTTTGATGATTTGTGTGATCATTTGAACCATAATGAGCATAAAAACTTGATTTTTGGACCTAGTTCGAACTTCTTCCATTTCAAGTCACCATATGAAGTTATTTTTTATTCTTAGACACCATAACATCATCGTGTAATGGTCATGCTAAATATACCTAATTTGAACCAACATGAGTCTACATTACAAGTCACTTTTTCAAGTTTTACACCATAAGAAACAAATGTCCAAAACTATATTTCCACTCATTCTCAATAACCCAAATCACCAACATTCTTTTTCACACACCCTAATTGCCCTAATTTGCTGACTAAAAGGATGGTACGAAGGGTCATACCCATGTGCACATGGAAAGAACATTTTTTAGCAACCAACAAATCACACATCATGGGCCTGCATGGGATTCACTAAGCCTTCATACTTAAGCCAAAGACCAACCCTAGATGATCAGTTTATAGGGAGTTGCGCAGAGAGAAGAGTATCATCAAAAAATACACAAATTTTCTCTTTCTTCGGATCACACATTTCATTGAGTTTTTCTCCCATTGCTGGATCATTTCATCATCACTGAAGTACAAGGGTTTGATTGGAAACATCAGAGCAAAGCTTGCAAGGTGTTTGAAGAGCCAACGGAGCAGCTCCATTAGGTAACATTCCATGAACTGAAACTCTCATTTTATCCTTGCATTTAGGATCATAATTGGTGCATCTGAAGCCCTACTCCATGTAGGCAATGTTTGAATCATTTTGGTGCTTGTTTGAATTGATTTCAGTTTGTACATCAAATATTCGTGGCCTGATTTCTCCTAGTTCTATGGACCTTTTTTTAAAAAACTAAGCTCATATTCTTGTTCTACATGAAAAAAGCTTTGATTCACCTCCCTAATTGGAGCCCATTTGCGTGTAACACATGGTTTCAATTCAATCCAACATTGCTGATACACCTCCCTTCTCTTGTTTGTTTTATTTTATTTTCTTTTATTGCAATTTCAATTTAAATCTTTTTAAAATAGTTTTATGCATTATAAAAATCCAAAAAATGTGTTTCTGACATTCCAAGATGTTAGGATATTTTTCATTATTTTTATTTTATTTTCCAATTATTTTTAGTATTTTCAATTGAATTAATCATTGAAGGTGTTTTATGGTTTGTACCTTGATTTGAACTTGATCATTGACCATAATTAAAACACCCCCTTTAACAAATTTTTCTCTCACACTTAGGTGCTAGATTGAGTCTTATTTGAGGGCTGGTTTGAGGTCTTGATAATCATTTTTCAATTGTTTTTCATTGGCTTTAATTTGCTCCTCGATGCTTGCTCGATAAGTTGAATACATTGCATTGTTTGACCTAATTGATGGTGCTTTGAATGAACTCTTTCCATGAGCTCTTTTATTCTGATTTTGAATTGCTTCAAATTGATTTGAGTATTTGATTTGGATTTTATTCAAGTTTGCTTCTATTTTTTGTGGATATTTCAAATTCAAAGTTGTTTTCACTATGTGTATGCATTCAATTCTTGACCTAGTTTTGGGACATGATCATGAGTGATCCCTTGAGTACCTCTTGAGCCTTGATTAGACTTTTTTAACATTCTTTAGGTGATGCCTTGCATGATTAGAGGTCATTTGAATGTGTACCTTATACCACAAGTTTCATTTGATCATTGTGTTTCCACTTGTTTGAAGTGTGAGATAGTTGTTTGAACTTTGGTTCTTCAATTTGATTTGATCATTCTTGTGATTGCTTGATGTTTTGATTTTGAATTTGAGGTATCCCATTTTGGTTTCACTTCTGACCTTGATGGTTGTGGACTTGTTCATGGTTCTTTGGTGATTTTGGTTTCACTTTGAAGAATGCTATGAACATTTGAACCTCTCTTACTTTATTTGTTTGCTTTGTTTTACTTGACCATGTATAAGTGTTCGGTTGAGTTGATTATGATGTGGTTTCTGCCCCACACTCTTTCCTCTCTCACTTCCTTGATTGTGCTTTTAGGTGTTAGCACCTTTCTTCTTGTGATGATTGATGGCATTTGATTGTAGGAGTTTGCTTCTCTCATTTCCTCTCATCTCTCTTGACTTGTTTAAGTCTTCCTTCTTGTTGACTTGTTTAAGTTTTCCCTTGCATGTTTTATGTTTGCATTTGTGCCTGCATTTCATATCTTTTCTTATCTTGCATTGACTTGTTTAAGTCTTTCATTTCATTTTCATTTGTGATTGATTATGTAGTGTGTTTACTTATGCTTCTTAGCATGATCCCTTAGGATTCTTAGTCCCTATGTTTAAGATGGAAGTAGGAGAAACATTAGGCTTTCAATCCTTTGCATGATAACATTAGGTAGTCCATTTTTCATCCCAACTTTATGATCAATTTTCATGATAACATTATGGTTTATAGTTCCCCTTAGAGTCCATGTGTCTTATCTTCTCATCTCAGAATCTCTTAAGACACTTAATAAAGAAAGACAATTGTTGTATGCTATGAGCCTTAAGTACATAAGTAATGATGAGTGGGGGGTCTCTTCTCACATTGTCTAGAGTAGCGTATGCCCTTTGGGCGATACGCGGCGCATTCGCTCTTATGTCATAGTCTTTAGTGCAACATGAGCTTCAAACTAACTCAATTCACTTCTTCTAAAAAACACAAACAAATTTCAAACCTTTTCATCCTTCGGGATTGTTTCAAACCTAATTTTCAGAAAGAGTATGTTACATTTCCGTTTTATCGCAAATAGACATCGTCCCTAACTGTTGGAATTGAAACGTAACATTACTCATAGAAAACTCTTCAACCAACCGGTGGTCTAGTTTTCCTGAACTACGTTTGCTCTAATTTCTCATACTAGATGAGGATACGTAGGCACGAGACGACGATGTCTTGGCGATCAACCTTCCCCCATCACCCGTAGTTTCCTGAACTACGTTGACTCTGACTTTCCCATTGCACGAGGGAATACGTAGGCATAGGGCGGTGATGCCCTATCGAGTCTGTTCTTTCTCTTCACACCCGTTTAGCAGTAGCTTTTAGATAGTTTTCACCCATAGATTAGACAACAAACATGGATTCCATTGAGTACAATAGATATGAGGGGTGTTCATACCTTCTCCTTGCGTAACCGACTCTCGAACCCTATATTTGGTTGCGATGACCTTGTCTTTTCATTTCTCTTAGGTTTTCTTTGATCGTTTCCTTTCCCTATCTTTTGGGATAAATAACGTTCGGTGGCGACTCTTCTGTCTATTTGTCAGTCCCTTTTTCGCAGTTGCGACAGCTGACGACTCTGTTGGGGAATACTCTCATCCCCTATGCGAGTCAATCCTAGCGCTTGTCTATTTTGTGTTTGTGGGTATGTATATATGTGTTGTATATGTGCATTGTTGTATTTGTACATTTTATTTTCCACACTTTATTATTGTTATTATCTGTTGCTGTTGTGTGTTGGGTGGGGTGTTCCATCAAGAGATAATCCCAATACCCAGGCTTGAGTACACACCTAACATTAGTGCGTAGAGTATTGAGGGCTTGCATGTTTGGCCTGCAATAGTCCTCATAAAAGTCACGTTCAGACGAGATTTTCTTTGAAGACATCCTATCTAGTCCGTTTTAGACAGTTGATAGGATGTTGGATCTGAGAATTAACGACTCTGGAGACCGATCATTGAGAAGTCATTTGAGTGAGGCCTCCTCGTTTGACCATGATGCCAAACCAGAAATGGTGAATGTATCATCGTTTCTCGAGAGTCTGTGACATTGACGACCTGCATAGGATACCGAACCTTATCAGAGATTAGGTCCATACCTGTGAGTGGGAGGGTTATGCAGGAAACCTGACCTTCAACCAACCCGATTTTCTAGTTTTCTCGTTAGTGCGGACCTTTGAGCTTTGGTATTATTATCTCAGTGCTGATGTTCTGGTATTTTCTTGCCGAAGTGGAATTCTGGTTCAACTCAGTCAGCAGCACAATAGTCTTGATCCCTTGTTTGCATCTGCATTTTCATCTGCATTTTAACATTTGCGTGTATTTATGATTTCAGGTGTTCATTTTCCCTTTGATTCTAGTAATCTGATCCACCATCAGTATGGAGCCTGGTTTGAAGAGGACTGTCGTCTACAAGTTCCCGACGCCGAAGTTAGGACCCTTGCTTGGTCTTATTTCAGTGGCTGATCATAGTGTTATGGAAGACTTCAGGAAGGATTATGGGAAGATTTTGAGCTTTGTATGTAAGATCTCAAGATTTGAATTAGGAGGTATTCACACTCTATTGCAGTTCTACGATCCTCAATTGCGTTGCTTCACTTTCCCTGGTTATGTCTTAATGCCAACCTTGGAGGATTTTGCTCTGTTAATGGGAGTTCCAGTTTTGGAGGAAGTGCCTTTCTTTCACTCTGAAGAAGAAACTGACTTGACCAAGTTGGCTAACGCTCTTCATCTGGATATTTCTGAGTTGGATGGTAAAATGGTATGGAGGAATGGAGTCCCTGGTTTTCCACTGTCATTCTTGGTGGGCAAAACTCAACACTTTTCTAAGGAAGGATGTTGGGTAGTTTTCAACGCTATTCTGGCCTTATGTATCTATGGCATAATCTTGTTCCCTAATATACCAGATTTTGTGGATATGGATGCCTTTCATATTTTCTCTTCCAGAAATCTCGTGCCTACACTATTAGGGGATGTCTACCATTCAATACACTACAAGAATGATAACAGAAGAGGAAAGAATGTCTCTTGTTGTGCGCCACTTCTCTACAGATGGTTTATGGCACATCTTCCTAAGGTTGTACCTTTTGTTGATACCTCAGACACAGTTGATTGGTCAGAGAGACTCATGGGTCTGACGTCGGAGAACATTTTTTGGTTTAACAAAAATCTACTTGGCAAGGAGATTGCCTTCAGTTGCGGAAACTTTCCCAATGTTCCTCTAATAGGAAGAAAGGGTGGCATCAACTACAATCCTACTCTGGTTGTCCGACAATTTGGTTACGCTTTGAGAGGACCTCCGAGAAAAGAAGAAATACAGGAATCTCTATATTTCACAGGAGTGGCTGACAGTGATACTTTAACCAGATTGAAAAAGGCTTGGGGAAGGATTCATCGGAGAGGAAAATGTTCTTTAGGTAAAGGTGATTGTAGAGCCTATGGACCATATATGGATTGGATCCAGGAGAGGAGGGAAAGATTGTTGCTACGATTCCTGGTTAGAGAGCCTTTATATCCTTCGGTAGCTGAAGAATCAACAACAATTGACATTCAGAAGTATAACCAGTTGTGGGCTGAGAAAGAAGAGTTACGCAAAGCGAATGAAGAGCTGGAAAAGGAGGTTATTCATCTAAGGAGTGAAAAGAATGAAGCAGCCTATCTGTCCAAGATGAAGACAGAAACCTTGAACAAAATGGGGAAAGAATTGACTGAAGAGATTCATGTCCGAGAACAACTTGGTCAAGACTTGAAGAGCATGGGTAATGTCCTTAAAGGCAAGAAGAAAGAGCTAGAAACAGCGTGCCTGGAGATATCCAAATTTAGTGATCCGTGGAACGCTGCTTTAACCGCTAACAAAGGAAGAGAGGATGAGCTCCATAAGCAGATTGACAGATTGAAGACACAACTCAAAATTAAAGATGAAAAAGCTTCAGGGGAATCATCTCGTCAGTATGAAGGTGATCGCAAGTTATGAGAAACTCTAGCAACGTTGGAAGAATACAAGATAAGAGCATATTGAAGAAACCAAGACTCGAATACGCTTTCAGAGAGGGTGCTTGGGAGGAGTATGCTCAGGATTTGAAGGATGTTATCAGCAGAAGGGAGTTGCTCATTCAGGCGTTGGTTGTGAGGCCTGAACATCCGAATACAAATGAGTTGTTAGAAAAGTTTCAGACTTGTTACCGTGGCTGAAGGGAGAGTTATCTGATGCAATTTCCTCTGTATTTTTTCTTCTCTTTTGTTATTATCTTGTATTTAGACCATCACCAGGCTTGTTGGATGGGGTCATATGATCACTTTCTGTTGTATTCCTTGGTGTTATGTTGTGTACACTGACTCTTGCTCTCATTTTATTTATGAGAAGGGATTTATGGTTCTATCTGTTGCTTCTCCTGACTCTTATTTATTTGTGGAACTAGAATCAAGGGGAGAATTTCCCTGAATCATATTTGCATGCTTGCATTTTGCATTATCATTTTCATGTTGCATCACAGGTGTTCTTGGACCCGTTAACCTTATCTCTGTGTGGTTTTCTTCCAGCAGTTTTCAGAATACCAGACCAGACGCTTCACAAATACTCGACCAGAGGGAATCAACAAAGAGTTATGAATCAGATACAGCTAGAGTTACAAGAGTTCAGAGATCAGATGGCTCAGTTCATGGATCTGATGCAAGGAGTTGTCAATGGGCAAGAGCAGCTCAGAACACTAGTTCAGCCACTAATTGCTAGGGTGGATGGTAGTGGGGTCTTGCATGGAGGGACCACTGTTATTCCTCCCCTGGCTAATGGGAATACTCCTTGGGCTAATGCTATTCCTACTGTTGTCATTCCTCCAGGCGGAGGTCACCAACCAAGAGTTCATGTACCAGGTGTAGCGGGCGTTGCACGTGGGGCAACAAGTCCTCAGTGGGAGGGGGATGAGCAGGGTGATGTTTTCTCAATGGGAGACTTGGGCGTAAGCCTTCAGACTGATGCAGATAAAAGGTTTAAAATGATTGAGGAAAAGATGAAGAATCTCAAGAATCAAAACTCTCTAGGGCTTGACATGTCCAACTTGGGGCTAATTCCAGGGGTGAAGATTCCACCCAAGTTCAAAGTTCCAGACTTCGATAAGTATAAAGGGACAACCTGTCCTAGAGTACATCTCAGATCTTATTATCGGAAGATGTATGCCTACTCAGACGATGAGAAGTTGTTGATGCACTTTTTCCAAGATAGCTTGGCAGGGCCTTCACTAGAATGGTACATGGGCCTAGAGGGGACCCATATCAGAAGTTGGAGGGATCTTGGAGAGGCCTTTATCCGTCATTACCCTCGAATGACTATCCTTAATATGTTAGATGATTATTCTGGATATAACCAAAATTTTATTGCAGATGAGGACGTGTCAAAGACGATATTTAGATGCCCATGAGATTTAGGCACCTACGAGTGGGTAATGATGCCATTTGGCTTTAAAAATGCTGGAGAAACTTATCAAAGGGTGATGAACTCTATCTTCCATGACTATATTTGTCGCTACGCGAAAAATGACACAGAGTCGCCACCGAATTTTATTCATCCCAATGAGGGAAAAGGAAATAACAATAAAACCTTTGGGAGAAGGAGCATGGTCATCGCAACCAAGTCTTAGGGTTCGGGAGTCGGTTATGCGAGGGGAAGGTATTAGCACCCCTCGCATCCATCGTACTCGATGGGAACCTTCTAGGTTGTTTGGTGTGAGTGGGAGTTTTTGTTAAGAATTTGCTTGCTTTAAAGAAAAAAAAGGTTGGTTTCTTTATTTTAATGCTCGCCAAGGACTGTGGCCCTTGTGCCTATGTATCCTCACTTAAAAAAAGTGAAGAATCAGAGCTCCATAGTTCAGAGGCTTGTGAAATGGTTGTTTGTTGGTTGATTTTATACCTTGAAAAAGGGTTTTCGGATTGATGCCCTAAGGCGAAAAAAAGTTTGATGAGTTGATGTCATTTTTAGGTTTTTTGAAATGAAATTGTTCTTTGATTAGGATCACACTAAAACTTTGGATAGAGATGAATGTTTCGAATAACCAACTCGAGCGCCTTGTATTCAAAACATTTGGAACGAGTGTAGGAGGGTTCCATTCTCATTCCTTCTCCACCACTTTAAAGTCCATGGTGTATAACCCTAATCATATATTTATTGTATTTTTTTTGGATTTTTTATAAGAAAAGTATCACTTGATATTGGATCAAGATTTTATTGTTTGTAAAAATATTTGGAGTGATGTGAACAAGGTCGATGGCGATGCACAAGGCAATCGACTTACAAGGTTGAAAATGGCTTGACAAAATCGAGAGTTTTTTTTTTAAATGGTTTTTGGAACGAAGGTCAAAAAATGACCATAACAACATTCATATACAAAAATCATACAACCACATGGGGTTAGTCGGCTTAAAAAATCAAGACATGCAAAAAAATGGCATATCAAGGAGTTCGCCGTGCAAACTTCTTGAAAAAAAAATTAAGGAAAAAAAACAAGAAAAACTAGGAGAAATTCGTTAGGCGAATGTGCCAACGAAAGTTACCCAGAACACAAGAAGTTCGCTAGGCGAACTTCCCAGCAAACGTAAATAGAGGCAAAAGGCACTAAAGTTTGCTAGGCGAAGGTTCCCAGAAAAAACAACAACAAGTTCGCTAGGCGAAGGTGCCAGCGAACGCAAACAGAGGCGAAATAGGGCAAAGTTCGCTAGGAGAAGGTGCCATCGAACATGACACTAAAAAACATCAAGAAGTTTTCTAGGAGAACTTCACGTTGTTTGCCCAAAATACGTGTTTTTTAAAGGAACAGAGGGAAAAAGGAGGCAAAGTTCGCTAGGCGAACTGGTAGCGAACGTGACAGTATTTTGAGTTTTTTAACTCATGTCACTGTGTGACCTAAACTAAGTTCTATCTCTTTGCTTCATTCTTTTACAACATTTCTTGGTCACTCAAGACCTTATTACAGCAACAATACAAGGAAAAACAAATGAAAATAAAGCAATGCAAAAATGTAAAAAGATAAGGGTTTGAGAGAAAGTATACCTAAGAGCTACACTATTCTTTCACCAATGGCCTTTGTTGGATGTGCTCCTTATGGTCTACCTCCTTCTTTTGGTTTTTTTTATCCCTCCCTTGTTCTCTCAGATGTTTATGAGTACTCTCAATGTTTTCTCTCCTTTTTTCTGCTTTTTCTCTTACTCTTTTTTCTGATTTTTTTCAATGCTTTTGCTCTCAATCTCTCTATGTGTGTAGTGAATGTTGAATGTCTATGTTTGCAGCCCCTCTCCTCTTCTTATCTCAGCCCACTAGGGTTTTCCCTTCTCCCAAAACATCAGATTTTTTCATGGGGTAATGTCTCTTGCCACTTTCCTCATGTCACTCTCTTTCTTTCTATTTCCATGCAAGTTGCTATGCTGTATTTTTGCTGCACTACTTGCCTATACTGTCTTTTTTCTGCAGCACTCTACATTACCCTCAAACCTTGTACCCATTTGTTGGCTTGTGTTTGGACAACTCTTCTGGTCAATGCTACTACCTTTTGACAACATTTTTGAAAATTCTGATATTTATCATGTAGATGCATCATTGTGAGCTCATTTACTTGGTCTTGTGACATGTGATGGTCTTGTGATATAATGCAAATTATCACCTCTTGCATGAGGCTGTTTTGTATGACATTCAAATTACCCATGGCTAAGCAAACATAGTCTTGATCTTGACATGTTCCAATGTTGAGTTAACTCTTAAATATTTTCTTTGGATGTTTGCAAGCATAATGTTGGACATGTAAATTTGTTGGGGCATGAAGGGTACCATTGCATGAATTTGATTAGAAACTTGAATGAAGATTAGAAATAGATTAATTCCTAAACATTACTTAGAGTTGGAAATTTTGTAACAAATGACATTCTTGTAATGTCATGAAATTCCCTTTGTAAAATTCTAGCCTTGAATTCATGAATCTTGAATTTTGAATGATAGATTTCCCTTATACCATTGAATTTGAAATGAATAGAGTCTTGAATTATGCACTTGTAATCTTGACTCATGCTTTGCAAATTTGAACTCCACTTGACCATAGAAACAAACATGGAAAAAGTCTTGAATTTAGCCTTGCATTTCATGTTCATTAGGAATATTTATCTTGAATATCCCAATATTTTCAAATAACTTCTTCTTGAAGTAATCTACATGAGTAGATTTTCCGACTTAGATCAAACCTTAGGTGATGAACCTTTTCTTCCAAGTAGCCCATGATAGGCAATTTATCTCATTTGAAACGAACCGACCCAATCCTCACCTTGTGAACCCACATGCTCGGTATGCAATAGAACGATGTATGATATGACGAATGTAGGGTATAAAAAACTAAAGGTAAAAATGAGGGTGTGACAATATTAAGATGTTTATGAAAATTTACATCGACAATATAGTTGTTAAATATGTGTCGAGGAATGATCATCTTGATCACCTTAGGCAATCATTCAAAAGAATGAGGAAATATAGTTTGAAAATGAACCCCCTTAAATGTGCTTTCTGTGTGCAGGTAGGGGATTTTCTTAACTTTGTGGTCCACAATAAATGAATTAAGATAAATTAAAACAAAACAAAATCCATCAAAGAGATGAATCCTTCATCGACAAATAAGGAGTTGCAATATCTTTTAGGGAAGATAAACTTTCCAAGAAGGTTCATATCGAACCTCAGCGACAAAATGTGAACATTTTCGCCACAACCTCGTTTGAGAAAAGAAGAGTTTGTATGACGACCCGAGCATTAGAAGGTGTTTGACAAGATCTAAGCATATTTAGAAAGTCCTCCTGCCAGTTAGAAACATATGCATGAGGCTGTACATTTCAGCCTCAAACCTGACCATATGGAGTTTATTAGCCCAAAAGGATGATATTGGCGTTGAAAGAGCCATATATTACCTTAGTCGATCTCTTAATGATGTCGACACTAGGTATAACCCAATTGAAAAGATGTGCATATGTTTATATTTTTCTTGTATGAAGTTGAAACATTATATAAGGCCAGTTGATGTTTTTGTTTCTTCCCACTTTGATGTTATTAAATACATGTTGTTTAAGCCAATCTTGCATAGTCGAATTGGAAAGTGGGCACTTTCTTTAACCGAATATTTCCTTACGTATGTGCCTTTAAAGGCCATGAAGGGCCAGGTAGTCGCAGATTTCATTGTAGATCATACAGTGGTCGAGTCACTTGTAACTTACTTGGAAATGGAGCCTTGGAAGTTATACTTAGATGGTTCAAGCCATGAGAATGAAACTGGCGTTGGAATTTTAATTGTTTCGCCAACCAAAGTATCAACAAAGTTAAGGTTTAAAATCAAGGGTTCTTGCTCCAACAACAAGGTTGAGTATGAAACATTGATAGTTGGGCTCAAGATCTTTGTTGGAGATGGGGGCAAGGCAAGTCGAGATAAAAAGAGATTTCGAGTTAGTCGTGAAACGAACAACAACAAAAATACAAGTGTATCAAGGAGAACTTGATCAAGTATTTTGTTATAGTGAATCGAATGATCAAATCTTTTGATATCATGGATATCAGACATATTCCTAGAGTTGAGAATCACGAAGCAAACAAATTGGCACAAATTGCTTCGAGGTATAGAATGCCAAAAGGAAGGCTAGAAGAGTTGATTGAAGTCCGAGGAAGAGTTCAAGCAACAAGGCTTTCTCCATCAGATCAGACTCGAAGAACTTCGAAATCTGTACTATCGATGACTTGCCTGAAACTGATTGGAGAAAGCCCATAGTTGATTTATTGAGGAATCCATTCGGATCAACAGATCGAAAGATCAAGTATAAATCCTTGAATTATGTAATCATTGGCAACGAGGTGCTTAAAAAGACCCAAGAGGGAGTGTTGCTCAAATGCCTTGGCAAAAAAGAGGTGTATTTGGTCGTGTCGAACACCCACATCGGAGCGTGTAGGGCACAAAATGAAGTGGTTGTTATGTCGCCAAGGTGTCTATTGGCCTACAATGCTTAAAAACTGCATTGATTTTACCAAAGGTTGCCAAGAATGTCATATTCACTCAAGCATACAACATGTCCCTGCAAGCGAGTTGCACGCGATAGAGAAACCTTGGCCATTTAAAGGATGAAAGTTAGACCTAATTAGGGAAATTCGACATGCCTCCTCTAAAAGCCAGAAATACATATTGGTTGGAATTGATTACTTCACAAAGTGGGTTGAAGCAATCCCTTTACTGAAGGCTGATAAAAAAGGCCATGTCTCTCTTGTTTGATTCAAATCAAAACATGGCCTTTTGGGAGGCAATTTGTTACACTATAATTTCGAATTAACTATAAATGACAAGTATTCATGAAACTAGACATATGTATGCCACGCGGAATATCAAAAAGAGAGTGAGTCCATATAATAAGCATGACTCAAGGTCGAGATCCACATAGGGTGATATCGGTCGATAGTGGCACGATCGAAGTACGTGGTAAAGAACTTAGGGACTTAGTGAAATTTAATACTATGCTATGTTGGCTAAGGTTGGAGTTCATCACTACAATAGAAGTAACGTCGACTTAGCCACCAGACATGGAGTCAATCACTATAATGGAAACAATGTTGACTTAGATGTTACATGTGGAGTACATCACTATAATGGACAATCCGATGAAGCATGCTAGTTGACAGCCGACGTCGAAGGCCTCGACGACAATAACTAGTTCTTAGCGCCAACTATAACACCCTACTGTACCCATTCGTATAAAAATCAAAAATACAAAAATATTGTAGAAATAATCAGAGTTACACATGTAGGACGCCACATTACAAAACCTCATTATAAAGTATCAAATCACTTCATCTCTTATTCATCAATAAAAACAAATACTTTTATTAAACAACAACAATTAACTCAATGGTTTAGCATTAAAGCTTTAATTACATCAAATTTCCACATAATACGTGGTTCAATAACAATAAAAACAAAGCATGATACATAACAAATCGCGAATAACAAATAACATGAAAGACATAAAGAAATCTCCATCCTTCCCATGTTATATATCAGAGCGACTCCTAAGACTCGATAAAATAGCAACACAAGCTCCAAGCACTACTCAAGTACCTGATCATACGTACTCCCTAAGGGGCACAAACACAACAAATAGAAAAAAAAGGGTGAGAACTACATTCAATAAATATATGACGAAAAACACATGCTAAGGAGTAGTTCACACAAAACACATTAATCATACAATCATCAGGCACATACAAGTGTCACATCATTATTCAGCATAAACAACCCACCTTAAATCATGTACATATGCAATACGACTCAATTGACACGATACAATGCATGTGGTACTATCACAATCACATACAGTTCACCCTAGAACCCAATTCCCATATGAATCCGGATAAGTTGTATACATTCCTCTGAACTACAGCTTATCTCCACACGACTCCCACATAGAGTCCGGACAAGACTAGGCACCCATCATGAATTCCCACCTAGCTCATCTCCATATAACATGACATGAATGCATGACACAAATTATGCACCACATAATAATTACTCAAGCATAAATTTCATGATCCTCAAGGATCACACACGAGCCACATGCTTATCGTAATTCTCTCAGGAAATACCACCACAGCACAAGACCGTCCACACATGACAATCTCGGCTCGTACACCCCACACGTCTCAACTAGACATTCTCATAAAATCCACCTTTTATTTTATTTCATGTTATTACTAGTTTCTCCTATGTCTATTTATACCATCTTAGTCTTACGGATCAAGAGAAATTGCATCGCACGCGAAATTAGGACAAAAATCGCGAAAACGGAAAATTTTCCCAATAACCCTGCCCATACGCGTATGGCCACTCTCTCTCACCCCTAGCATGCGTATCATACGCGTATGGCCTCACTGCCCAGGCCTCCATACATGTATTACCTTGGCCCTTACACGTATGGCCAGAGAGGGTTTCCCTCTCAAAATCCCTTTAAAATTCCCCATACGCGTATGACTTCCCTCAAAAGCTACCCCTACGCGTACTGACCCTGCCATACACGTCTGACCATCCCACCATACGCGTATCATATGCGTACTGGCAGAGGGGTGTGTTGGCTTTGGGGACAAGGCACATATGCTACGCGTACGACCTCTGAGAGTGTCCCCCATACGCATATGACCTCCCCCCATACGCGTATGGCCAGTGAGCATACCAAAAATTCCAATTTTTCATACACGGATTATCACACATTGAAACCCATTCTGACACCCAAATTAGATCTAAAATAATCTTTTCTTCAGTCTAATCCCAAAGTTCTAACTATACTTCATGATTTCATCATTCTTATCAACCTTTCATGTGTTAACAACCCGTTTTTTGTTAATCCCATAAACCCCAAATTTTCAGATCTGGTTCCATATAAGAACCCAACAACAATAGTACTAAAATTGCACGAATATTCCAATCGTAATCAACATACCACACATATTCATACACACATTCAGTACACAACTATGAATTAACAACAACAATCACATAACACAACAATCAAACAAGGAAAAAGAAGAATGTACATAAAATTCTAGAGGGAAAGGAACCCTCACTACCCTATCATGTTATTATCACCATTAGATAACCCATTCTCCCCCTTACCTGAATTTCCAAGCTTCGACTCTTCAACAATGGTGGAAAAATCCCCTCGTTCCCTTGCCCTAGCTCTCTTTCTCTTATTTCTCTTCTCTTTTCACGTAACTGATCTTTTGTGAAAAACCTTATACTAATCGCTCTTAGTTGTTTTATTTATTTTATTAGTCTCTAATAATTAATTAATAATAATAATAATAGCAATAATAAGAATAATAATACTACTAATAATAATGGTACTACTAATAATAATAATCATAATGTTACTAATATTTCCCACCTATTATTAATTAATTATTATTATCATATTATTCTAAGGTTTTATTCACATTACTCAATTAAGGCTAATTCCTCACACTCACTCTTAACCACACACCCCTAATTAAGACAATGCCAAGCATGCACACAAAATAAATCATAAAACGACTAAATAATTAAATAGGGCGTTACACAAGCAAAGTAGTTGAGAAATTCAAATAATAGAACAAGGCGGGAACTACGTCAACGTCGACGATTAATTAGAAAACGTGAGACACGTCGAGGAAAACCGCTACATGACTTAAGACGTGTCACCATGAAAGTAGTTTATCATACTTAGACAATTATCTTAGAGTACTATAAGTAAGCACTTAGATTCATTTTGTAAGGGTCCGCAAATTGTACACATTTATGTAATACTCAAAGTATTTGCGTTGTGAGAAACGAGTGAAGAAAGATGTACATATGCGTTCTATCACTTTATACAATTTCAACAATTTTACTTTAAAAGCATTTCTTTTACGTTTCAATTTCCTTTACCTTTCATGTCATTTTAAATTCCGTGCACTTTAATCTTAACCTTTTTCTGCATTTTATCTCTTTCGATTTCAAAGTATTTTTTCTTTACTTTACTTGCATTTTATTTACAATTATTCAATCCTTCGATTGTTGTTCTTACTCACAAGCAACTTCAACTAACATCTTTTCAAAGTATTTTCAAGAAGTTTACTTTAACTTCGACAAATTTTATGGTTTTCACGAATAACACACACACAAACATGTTTGGGAGATTTTCGAGTTTGATCCCTTAAGTATTAATAAAAACTTATATTTGTTTATCAAATTTCACAGTAAATAACACGTTGAAAGCCTTGTTTGATGGACTCGACCAAAGTCGTGCTTGAGGGACCTTCATCTTTATATATAGGGATTAATCAAAATACAAAGATTGGAAGCACATGAAATTAAACCATGTCTTTTTCAAACCCTAATGCTTGAGATATTGTGTATTGACATAATTTTTCCGGGTCCAAAAGAGGATAATTCATCGATAAATAGTAGAGAGTGTAATACACGAACAATGGGTGAGCTCCCAACTAGGCCCATAGGTTGCCCGTTTAGGCACATAGGTTGCCAAACGAACCCATAGCCACCCAAGACAGCATCACAAATGGCTTCATTGGACCTCCCGAACTAACTTTGTTACGCATTTACTAGACGAGCATGAGAGATAACGTGTCCAAACAATTTAAGAAAAGATTTAAAGAAGAAAATCGTCTTCTCCATGATTCAAGGGAGAACGAGTCATTCTTCTCCACATTTCTAACGAAAGAAGTGATAACCGCTCTATAGCAGACCCAAAAAGTCTTTATAAATACTTTAACCTTAAGCTCGAGAAAAAAAATTATTTAAAAAAAAAACTACTTACAAAACTTGTCACAACTTTAAGTAAATCAACTTTAAACACAAAGCAAAGCAAATTCACATAGCAAGCACCCATTTAGTAACTACTAGTTACTAGTACCATAACAAGTGAAAAGTTCTATCAGTAAAAAAAAAAAAAAAAGCGCCATGACATGACGGCTAAGACATGGGTGTGATGAAATGAAGTGTGCGATTGTCGAGATTCGAGTGTGGTACACCGCGAAGCACTGGATCTCCGGGACGTAACATCTTCTGAACTCGATCACCGAACTCTCACTGCACTGCACTTCTCTCTCTGATTCCCATTCCATGTATCTCTGCTAAATATTCTACAGATCCAACATGGCCAACTTCCTCTCCCAGTTCCAAACCATCAAGAACTCTTCCGATCGCCTCGTCATTTCAGGTACTTCATTTCTTCCCTCTGCAACCTTAGATCCGATCTCGTTTTCTTCACGATCCATCTCTCGGTTACGAATATACAATGTTATTTAGGGTTTTAGTTTAATTCAATTCCACTGCAATGTTACGAGTAACCGTGTTACATAGACTATGACTGTCAGTGATCTAGATGTGTGTGTATGTGTGTGAGCGTGTATGTGGTGTGCTTCTATTGATACTTGATTGGAATGATTGTCAGTGGAGGATGTGAGTGATTTGTGGCCAACTGTCAAGCCTGCTTTCGAGGCGCGGTTGCCGTTCAAGAGAGCAAGTTTGAATAACAAGGCGAGGAACCCTGTATTGGTTGAGAAGTTGTCGGCGGAGTTCATATTAACTACAGATTCAAGGCTTCGTAGCCGGTTCCCTCAGGAGCAGTTGCTGTTCTGGTTTCGTGAGCCATATGCAACTGTCGTGCTTGTTACCTGTGAGGTAATGTGTATTCCTGTTGATTACTTTTTTTGGATTCTTGTAGAAGGTTGTAATTTTTTTGATAAACTTATGAGGTCACATGGGGAGTTCCTCTATGAATTTTGGCACAGTTTATTGCTTTCTGCTACAATGTAATTCATTTACTTCTTATGGATGCTTTGAGATATAACTAAGCAATGCTAATTTTTGGGTAACTGTAAAGAACAGAAACATAAGTAAATAGGATTAGCTCCTATGAAGTGAAATATGACCACTCTTTAAAGTGAGAGCTAACTTAAGAGGAGTAAGATTCAAATAAATATAGTGCAAAGCATATTGATCAGTGACTATTGTTAAATAGCAGCTATAGTGATACTATAGAGCTATAGTATAGTGGGATTTGAAAAGAAGCACTATTATTCCGCGCTACGCTGTTTAGTATAAAATATTGTCAAGTAGTGGCTATAACATTCTGCATAGTGGAATTTAAGAAAACCACTGTTTTCCGCGGTCTGCAATTGACAACATTGGTATTCATGAATTAAGTGTAATCACAGTGCATTTCAGAGATAAAATTTGAATTGTCTGAACCCAATTTATTAGTATCTCTGTTATAGATGCATTCTGTAGGCTTTAAGGAGGATTAGTTACTTGCATAGTATCATTGCCTTTTTAGCACCGTTTAATGGGAGAGTGTGTTATTGTTATGCTTGTCCAAGCTTTAAATATAAAGATCTTTAAGGTGAGAGGGCATATAATAAGGGGAAACCTCATTTTTGTAGTATTTACAGCCATGATAGTTACTTTAATGAATCCATTTTAGTTTGTAAGATTTTTTCTGAGTTTGTAAGATTTGCAATTGTTGTTGGACATGAAGAGTACATTTTAAATGCTATTTAAGTTAGCTATCTTCTTGGTTGTGGGGAAAATCAATACTGATTTTTTGCTCCTTTTTTTGGGGATTCTGCAAATGCTGGAATAATTATTGATAACATGATGATAAAATCCATTATAAGGATCTTCATTTCATGCTGTTGATCAAGAATCCTATTGTCCATTTGCCATATTCTAGCAAAAATTCTAAGCTGAGCTTTATAGACCATTTGGGGAATAAAAATCTAAATCATCAATTATTGTTTCTTTTATAATTTTTGGTTTATAATTTTTTCATTGCTTCTGTTGCAGAATCTATTATGTAGTATAACTCTTATTTTCACTTCCCAGGATCTTGATGAGTTTAAAACCATCCTTAAACCACGCTTGAAACTAATTGTCCAGAATGATGAAAGGGAATGGTTTATTGTATTTGTATCTAAAGCTCATCCAGCTAATGACCAGGCAAACAAAATGGCAAAAAAAGTATATGCTAAACTTGAAGTTGATTTCAGCTCCAGAAAAAGAGAAAGGTAAACTTGCTAAACAGGACTTGTGACAACCGTACTCTCCCTACCCAACATAAATTAGAATGACTTCTTTGTTGACAATATTTCCAAATTATTTTTGTCTGTAGTTTTTGTTAACATTTGTTTTAGACATTACAGAATACAGTCAATGTACTTTTCTTTTGAGCAAGAATACAGTCAATGTATAACAATCTTAACAATCGTTTATTTGCATACCGTTCTCGTTATTATAACTTATTGTGAAAAACACAAGTCCCATATTGGTTAAAGATATAACCCACAAAGAGTTTATATAGAGTGACACTCCTCACCTTGCAAGCCGGTTTTGTAGGGATGAGTTGGGCCAAACTCTAATTCTATCATGGTATCACAGGCCTATCGATTCGGGCGCACCCACCATTTATATATGCACACAAAGCCCAAAAAAAGTGTTAGGCGCAAGGGGGTGTATTGGAAAAACCAAGTCTCATATCGATAATTCGGGCCACCCGCCGTTTAAAGCCCACAAAGGGTTTATATAAAATGACACCCCTCACCTCACAAGTCGGTTTTTAAGCCGGTTTTGTAGGGACGGGTTATGCCAAACTCTAATTCTATCATAACCCGACGTGGCAATAATTAGTAGAAAGTGGTTTCTTGAAAAAAGAAAGTTAGGAAAGAAAAACCAGAGGTAATATCTGAGATCTATTAAAGAAAGTGTAACAGTCTAACAGATTAAAGGCTAACTGCAACAGCTCTATCAATAATATCATTTGCAGAAATATATCAACAAAACAGAGACTGATCTAACTAGCTCTAACAGCTAACTGGTGCCGAAGCACATTAACAAAACAGAGACTACACATACATTGTAAGTTTAGTTTGATGGGTTAATCTCATTATTGCTTTCAGGGGGGTCATTCTTCCATTGTTGTGTCCCTCACTCAACATAAAGGAAAATCCATAAATACTCTGGAATCAACTGTCATCTGTTAATAATACATTGTCATCTGCTAATAATACATTTGAGTGGTTGAGAGTTAGAAAAAAAAAGGGAAACTGTAAGAAGTGATTGTTACCAGAAATCCTTATCACTTACAAGTAAACAAAGAGTGGCTATTCATATTTTTCCTTTTCATTAGTTCCAAGGTACTCGTATAGCTGTAAGACTGGCGATGTTGTACGGGACAGGGTTGTTGGGCGGTGAAAAGCAATACGCGAAAAAAAATAAGCGTTGCGGAGATGAAGATGTTGTGTTGGATGTGTGATAAGACTTAAGATAAGATAGAATTAGAAATGATAACATTAGAGAGGTAGAGTTGAGGTAGCACCTACAGTAAAAAAAATGGTGTAAACTCGGCTTATATTTAATAAAACCTTATTTTCTTCCCTTTTGATGCTTTTGACACTGTAATCCTTGTTTAGATGCTGCAAATATGATATGCATTTCCCTGAAGCTAATTTTTGGGAAGATCTAGAATCAAAAATAATGGAATGCATCAGAAATACACTGGATAGGCGCGTACAGTTTTATGAAGATGAGATACGGAAGCTCAGTGAACAGCGTCTCATGCCAGTCTGGAACTTCTGTAATTTTTTCATTTTGAAGGTTCATCCTTTTCTTATGAGTTGTGGACTTGAGAGTACGATATATTGTTCTGAAAGCCCAGCCTTTATTTATTAATTTTCCTTTTCTACTCATTCTTGGAGATTGTGGCTTTTCATAACAAATTTGTATTCTGTACTCAGGAAAGTTTGGCTTTTATGTTTGAAATGGCGCATCTTCATGAAGATGCCTTAAGGGAATATGATGAACTAGAACTCTGCTATCTTGAAACAGGTGCACAACGGTTAATTTTATTCTCTGACTTTGTTATAGCCAAGATCTAGATGATATTTAGATTTCACAGTAATGTGATTTAGCCGCCTTTATGGAACATTAGGTAGTGTTAGCAGACTGATCTTTAAACAATGAAAATTGGTCCAAAATATGATGGGTTTTCTGCAGTTAACATGACTGGAAAGAAAAGAGACTTTGGTGGGGCAGACCATGGTGATGATCAGGCCACAATTGTTAATCCAGGAAACAAAACATTGACGCAGATTGTCCAAGAGGATTCGTTTAGAGAGTTTGAATTTAGACAGTATCTGTTTGCCTGTCAATCAAAGGTTTGCCCTAGCTAAAGCAGTTATGAGTTATTTCACATGAAACATGTTACATATGTTAACAACCTAGTTGTAAAGAAAATTTGATTGATATATCTCATGTCCTCTTTGTTTATAATCTTGAATGCTTCTACTAGTAGAATTTATGATCTAAGATGGATTTTACAGATCTGCTGAATTTGACCTCTTGCATTAAATCTAAATTCATTCAAAATAATATGCATAAAATATTTTATGTCTTTGGTAAGTCATTTGCTTTTTCAGTATTTCTGCATTCCACTGCTCAAGTGCATTATATAGAGTTTAAGTTAGGACAGTCTGCAACATTTTTTATACTAAGACACCATTGAATTCCTTTAAAGTTTTTTTCTCATTTATTTTTTTTGTTTAGTAAAAATTGGAAGTTAATCATGTCATCTAAAATTTGGATGAATCTTTGTTCATGCACAAACAGTATTGTTGTATTTAACCATGTATAAATGCTGTATAATGAGTTTTTTTCTGTGTGTATTTGAGATTATAACAACACAAACTTCATAATTTAAATATCAGACCATGACCATCTGTCGGATAACCAGCGTATTTCATACATACTAAAGTGTGCTTTTCTGACCATTTCAAAGGAATATATTTTAGAAGTTTGAAAGCTCCCGCCTTTCCTAATTTTTTTATTTATGGTCTTCATTGCTGATATAGAGATTTTTTTTATCTTCTAAAGTCTTAAATTGTAATGTCTTGGATTCTTTTAAAACTATGTAAATGAGTTTTCATTGACATTTTGAGTTTGTGCTGCATCCAAAGGAATGCTTAGTCAGATCCTTGTGACATTCAGCAACTACTTATTTATTAAGTCTCCTATGATTTACTTTACTGTCATTTTGCAGCTCTTATTCAAGCTTAATCGACCTATTGAGGTAGCATCACGAGGTTATTCGTTCATATTAAGCTTCTCAAAATCCTTGGCATTGAAGGAGGTATTTTATTGTGTTGTTCATAAGTGCTCACCTGTATATTCCTAAATTCGTTTAATTTGAACCGTGTTATCTTTTGTTTGTCCGGCATTGACTTCTATATACTGTTTCTTCTCAGCGTATTCTTCCTTTTTGTATGCGTGAAGTCTGGGTGATAACTGCTTGCTTGGCTTTAATTGAAGCAACCACTTCCAACTATAGTGATGGACTTGTGGCACCTGACGCAGAGAAGGAGTTCTTTTGTCTTCTTGGTGACCTATATTCTTTAGCCAGAGTTAAGGTGAAATGCTTGTCTCATGAAGTCATTAAATAGACAGTCAATCTATTTTGGTTTGATGATAGCTTAAGTCCACCACGGAGTTGTAAAAGGAGTTGAATCAAAGACATCATTTTTCTCCTTTTTTTCCTTCCCTATTTTGTTTGCTTGGATTATTACTGAATATATTGATATTATGTGCCATACCAATGTTAACTAATGTTGCTTTATGATTTTTACATATATTGGCAGTTCATGAGGCTAGCGTATTTAATTGGGTATGGTACTGATATAGAAAGAAGTCCTGTCAACAGGTACACTTTCATACCTGGAAATCAAGTATATTATGCATTTCCATAATCTGATCAATTTTGACTCCTTTCATGAATCTTGTAGTTCAGCCAGTTACATCATGTTTGGTTTTAGTCTCCTTGTTTGATATCACGTTTGGTTTTATTCTCCTTGTTTGATAGTTTTTTCTTCTCGTTCGAGCAGTGCTTCCCTCAGCTTGCTACCTTGGCCTAAGCCAGCTGTTTGGCCTTCAGTCCCTGCTGATGCATCAGCAGAGGTGCTTGAGAAAGAAAAGGTAACAACATGTTATTATAACGAGTATGGCATCACCGAATTTCCCCCCTACCCAACTGCCCAACTAATGTTTTTAAGTTTTAAACAAAAGAATGTTCATACCTGTATAATGTTTTTTTAACGCCTTCTGTTAAATATTTCAGTTGAATGTTACAAGGGAGAGTATAAGCAATGGATACTATAGTTTTCCCATCAGGAGTTGAAATAAATAATACTATATAAGTTATAATTTATGACGATCACTGTATTTCTTTTTACTAACTGACTTGCCTTGCCTTCATCAGTTAGCGAAACAATTTTCATCAATGCGTCGGAGAATACTTCACATCTAACAAATTGTTGAAATTTGAAATTGAAAGATTCTTTCCTTAAAAATCCTTACATTTCGCCCCAACCAAAGTCACCATAGAACGGCATACCTATCTAGTCATGAAAATGCTTCAATCTCGCTCTTTTCACAATATATTTCACTTAATTATTGGTTGGAGGCTCTTGGCAATTTTTTTATATCCTTTATAAAGCATTTTACTTAAATTAACAAGAGAGGAAAAAGTTCTTGTTGCTCTTCATAGAATTTGAAGCTTACTTTAAAAGCGGTCTGGGTTTTATCCATTATATTCTTAGCTAACATTATGTGGTTATATCTCGGCAGTTGATTCTCCAAACGACTCCTAGAACCAAGCACTTTGGTATTCAGAGGAAACCACTGCCCCTTGAACCAACTGTGCTACTACGAGAGGCTAACAGGCGGAGGGCTTCACTTTCCGCTGGAAATGTGTTTGAAATGTTTGACAGTCGCCAGGGTCCAATGGAAGGGTAATGAAATGCTATATACTGTTCCAGATGGAATTATTTACAGTAAACTGTTCTAAAGTCTTATAATTTCTGTTTTATTTTGGGTTTTTATCAATCTGATTTATATGCTGACAGATCAGGTTTTGATTCATCCCCCAAGATGTCACCACAAAAAGTACTCTCGAATTCGATGACACGCACTAATTCTTCTCCGGGAAACTTTGATAGCTCAATTGGCCGACCTATGAGGCTTGCTGAGATTTATATTGCTGCCGAACATGCTTTGAAGCAAACAATTTCTAATCTTGGGATGTTAAAATCATTATCATCATCCGAGGAGTTTGAGGTATTATCATGGGCTGATATCCATGCCTTTGGTTGTGTACTTTATCATTTTTCTCCCTTATGAGTACATATTGACTTGTAAGTGATTGTTAATATCTAGTGCCATTTGGATTACATCTTCACTAGTGTTCTTTGTGTTCTTTTCTTGTTATGGGCAGAAAAAATATCTAGAGCTAACTAAAGGTGCTGCTGACAATTACCACCGTTCCTGGTGGAAAAGACATGGAGTTGTCCTTGATGGTGAGATAGCTGCTGTTGCCTTTAAACATGGCCATTTTGACCAAGCTGCAAAGTCATATGAGAAGGTTTGTGCACTGTATAATGGGGAAGGATGGCAGGACTTGTTGGCCGAGGTCCTTCCCATTCTAGCAGAGTGTCAAAATATTCTTAATGATCAAGCTGGCTACTTGCTATCATGTGTGCGGCTACTTTCTCTTGAAGATGGATTATTTTTGACGAAGGAGCGTCAAGCTTTTCAAGCAGAATTGATTCGTCTTGCTCATAGTGAAATGAAAGACCCTGTACCTCTTGATGTATCATCCTTAATTACATTTTCTGGAAATCCTGGACCTCCATTAGAGTTATGCGACAGGGATCCTGGTATCCTTTCAGTAACTGTCTGTAGTGGTTTTCCAGATGATATAACTCTTGATTCAATCAGTCTTACATTAATGGCAACATATAATGCTGACGAAGGTGTAAAGGTATTTGTTGTTGGGTGTTATTTGTCTAAGATCAATACTTACACGGGAAATTTATGGCTTATAATTATTTTTTCCTTGAGTAATTCAACTTTTTATTTATTTATTTTGTTAGGCATTGAAGAGTTCTACAGCTATTGTGTTACACCCTGGTCGGAATACTATTACCTTGGATCTACCACCTCAGAAACCAGGATCATATGTTCTTGGAGTTCTTACTGGGCAGATTGGGCAGTTGAGGTTTAGATCTCATGGTGTTTCAAAACTTGGTCCTGCAGAGAGTGATGATGTTATGAGTTATGAAAAGCCAGCTAAACCTATTTTGAAGGTAACCTCTATTCTAGCACTATGAAAAGGAATGTGATGATTCAATAGAAGATATGGAGTCTGTTCATATGAACATGTCTTCCTCTTGATCCTTCCTATTTAATTTTAATTTTAGGATTTTGGTAAACATATTCTGTCATTTGTTTTCATCAGTGCTTTTTATCTTTTGTATTGGTATAAATTTCAATCTGAACCCTTAGAAGAGTAATGTCATGTTCTTGCTCAGAAATAATTATTCTGTTCTTCTTCCCACTTTTAGTTCAGTTCTATTTTATTCTTCTATGCTTAAGTTTTTGTTACTCTATACTCGAGGTTCTTTAACTATTAAGTATGACGATCTCTTTAATTTTGTGTATTAGTCAATCTTTGAGTATTTATGTTTACTTTATACACTTATTTATAGTCTTTGCAATGGCGGCTACCCCGCTTTCAGCTATGGCATTTTAAGGGTCCAGTGCTACGCAACGTCTATCTGAGATTAACAACATAGGTTAATGTCAAGTATCTAAGACTGTCTTGTCTATTTTTAGGTTTCCAAACCTAGAGCACTTGTGGATCTTGATGCTGCTGTTTCATCTGCTTTGTTAATAAATGAACATCAATGGGTTGGTATTTTAGTTCGGCCGTTAAATTACTCCCTCAAGGCTGCTGTCTTGCATATTGATACTGGTCCAGGATTGGAGATTGAAGAGACAAACATAGTTGAGATGGAAAGCTATGCTGGTGTATCAGACATTGGTGAGGCTGAGGTGCAGAAAGATGGTGCTCAGATAGAATCTTTGAATTCTGAGAAAAAGTTTGAACGATCAACTCTTCATGACGGTAAAATAGTGTTTCCGAATTGGGCAAGTGACACTCCTTCTATACTCTGGGTTCTAATTCGTGCCATCAGTGACACACTTAACAGAGGATCATCTTCAGGTTGTGACGGTGATAGAAAATCTTGATGGTATTCACGTTTTATACTAAACCTTATGTACTTATTTATTTTTGTTGTTCTTTTCAGTCACAACAAGGAGAGAGAGTATTGTAGATGGAATGAGAACAATAGCTCTGAAACTTGAATTTGGAGCATTTCACAATCAGATATTTGAAAGGTTTTTCCATTTCCATCATTCTTATATGTTAATTATCATATAGATACACCTTTGAAGCTCCCCACATCTAGTTTTTACTTAATGTTTCTTCTTCTGCCATTAGGTACTTAATAATATTTTACCTTGTTATCCAGGACCCTAGCTGTGCATTTTACACATCCTCTCTATGTGAGGACACATGTTACTGATAAATGCAATGATGGTACCTTGCTTCTGCAGGTATGGGTCCTTATTTACATATGAAAGAACTATGATCACTCTTTCATGAGAAACTTTTTTTGACTGGGTTTCCTTATTTACATATGAAAGAACTATGATCACTCTTTCATGAGGAACTTTTTTTGACTGATTCAATTTGTAAATCTGAAAGGAGTTTCTGTATCCCTCACAATCATAAGAAACAAAATGTATTTTCAGCATTGAGTTTTACACGCCTTTATGCAATCTTCTATATATTATTTTATTTCTTTTGGTTGATAAGCACCCACTGTTTCATGTGACTTCTAGGTAATACTTCACTCTGAAATAAAGGCTACATTGACCATATACGATGCTTGGCTTGATCTTCAAAACGGATTTGTTCATTCTGGACAAACTGAGGGTAGACCTACTTCAAGCTTCTTCCCACTAATCATATCTCCCACTTCCAAAGCAGGAATTTTGTTTAGTATCTTCCTAGACAAGACAAACACAGAAGGTAATTACAATTGGCCAGAGATCAGTGAAACAATGTTATTGTGGCTTTTTAATATAGCACCAAATAATTTGACCAGTGCCCGTAAATATCACCGTACGCAAAATTCAGGAATTGGTTATCACAATAATATCCTAGCGGGTCTTTACATTTAACTGGAAGTGCATTTCTATGATTCTATCCCTTTTCAGAGGTTTCCTGTTGGTTGACTTATTCTTATTCAAGTTTAATGATTTGTCACCTGCTGTTGCTGTCAATATTTTGTCTAAATGATTTGTCACCCGCTGTAAATAAATTGCAGAAGACATGAAGCAACCAGAAAGCATACTAAATATCAAATATGGAATTTCTGGTGATAGAACAATTGGAGCCCATCCTCCTTTTATAAATGAATCTACTGGGGTTGATGGTGCTAGACAGGAGCTGATCTTCAAGAGTGTAATTATTTTACAAAGGCCTGTGCTTGATCCATGCCTAGCCGTTGGTTTTCTTCCTCTCCCTTCAGATGGCCTCAGAGTTGGACAACTAATTAAGATGCAATGGAGGGTGGAAAGGTTGAAGGATTTGAATGAGAAAGAAATTTCTGAACAGAATGTAAGTAAACAGATAGAAGAATGTTTGCCACTTCATCATTTTTATAGTATCTTAGACTCATTTCCGTTGTGGATTTTGAACTTCCAACTTCAACTCTTTTATTTGCATAATTTTATTTCTAAGTTCTCGTCGAAGTAAACATAGTCACTTCCTTTCGGTGCCCCTCCATAGAATCTAACTGCAGGACGCTTAAACAATCTTGCACGATGGATATTTGACAGCATTCTTTTTATTTGTTTGGGAATAAATTTAGTGGACAGAAAGTAGAGGTTTTTATTTCCTTTCGAAAAGAGAGGAATGCTTAGGTGAAAGCAGTTCTTTTTTACATACTTGTTTGTGAAACAACTGAGCCAAAGACGATGATAGAAAGTAATTTCTCTTTGCTGGGGGGACAACAAATATTGAAAGAGAGAAAATTTGTATGGATCTTTCATTGGAAAGTCCTTGTGTGATAGATTTGGTTTGTCTATTATAATAATCATTTTGCTGTTGGGTGTTTCTCTAGTTCTCTTAATTTTTCCACATATGGTAACAAATTTCTTGCTTTTCCTTTTTGTTCTTTAAAAACTTTATTCATCCAACTCTTCCCAAACAGCAAAGCATACATGATTGTTCTTCTAGAATGATGTCAACACATTGACGTCTCTCTGTATTTTCTTTGGCGAAACAGGAAAAAAATTAGTTAAATATCTGGTTTCTAAGAGCTGTTTTCAGTCCTGAATCAAGATTAGTGTTGGACAAGTATTGTGCAAATCTTGTTTACTATTCCTGTATTCTGTTTGATGCTATAATTGTTTCAAAATTTGACAGGACGAGGTGCTGTATGAGGTAAATGCAAATTCTGGAAATTGGATGATCGCTGGAAGGAAGAGAGGGCATGTATCTCTCTCCAAAAATCAAGGTATATCCATCTAGAACATCAGGATATTTTCTGCAGGAACTACCTTCAATATGCTAATGCTTTTATTGGTATTTGAATTTCTTTCTCATCATGATAGGTGCAAGGATAATTATCTCAGTATTATGCATGCCATTGGTGGCTGGTTATGTGCGTCCTCCTCTACTTGGGCTGCCAGAAATTGACGAGGCAAATATAAGGTGCAAACCTTCCGGGCCACATCTAGTTTGTGTTTTGCCACCAACACTCAGCTCATCCTTCTGTATTCCAGTTAATTCATGATCGGCCACGGTTGTATTCCATTTAATTCTCGATCTCAAAGCTTGATTGAGATTGTTCCATAGAAAGTTTGAAATTTCTCTAGTTTCATTGAGAAATAGTAAAGTGTAATCTTCAACCCATCATTGCGTGAAAAATCTCTTTAGTTAGATATGTGTTGCTTAAGTACTTTGAATCAGTGTGTCGGCACCCTGGTTTATCATGTACAGTGGAATTTTGTGCTCTTCCTTGTACGATAGATACAGAAACCATATCATTATTGTCTCATAAAAAATGGTTGGAATCATAAACATGTGTTTTACATTCTTCTTTAAACTTGTAAATAACTACCACATGATAATGATTTTTTTACGTCAGCAATCATTCGACTTATATAATTTTATTCCCTAACAAAGTTGATGACTGGCTTTCGTTATCTTTTCTAATTTTTTCCAGTAAGTATTTATATCTGATGACCTAGTATATATGTAAATTTAATTATTTTTTCTCATGATGTCATTTTTAAAATATCACTAGTTATTGTAAGTTTTAATTTTTTAATGGCTATTTTTTGGTATGGTGTTTAATGACTTTTATTCTTTTGTAACTTTTTTTAAAGAGTACTTTTGAAAATGTACTATTTTTTTTTTGAGATCGAGTAAAGCAACTACATTAATTATGTTTTCTAATAAGTGTCAATTTAACTTTCATTTGTAATCAAGATAGAAGGGAGAATAAATTAGGCAATCAAATCTTTGCACAATTTGAAATTGACTACTTTTTGAAAGATTATATTTTGGGGTTGTTCAATACACCAAAAACCTATGAATACCAAAAATTACCCTTTTGTACGTTTGAAAATTGAAATTCGGGCACATTCAAATACAACAAACTTCTCTTTATCAAAAACACATCCTCATTCAAGTAAAAAATATATTCTCATTCCAAAATCTAAGATTCCAATTTCCATATGCAACCCATCCAAGAGCAAAATTATTTATTCTATTTGTGTGTACGTTATGATAAATGAGTTAATATTGTTGAGAATAATATAACAAGTGTGAGTTAGAGTTCTATATTGATTATAATTGTGGAGAGTTGAGCATTATAAGTGAGAGAACCACCCATCACCTTAAGATTTTGGGTGAATATGTAGTGTCTCTCTCACTTGTGTTGCTCTTGATCCAAAACGCTCCTCTTGATCTAACAAATGTATCATGAGTCTTTGGTTCGAGTAAAGAGACCAACTTACATGTATCGAAATGCCCAGGAAGTGGTGTCTTGTTGAAATCAAAATACCTGAGAAGAGGTGTATCAAAATGCCTAGGAAAGAGGTGTCAACGACGGTACAAATATATATGGACAAAAGAGTTTCCACATGAGGGGAAAGTATTGTGGACTCACACTCGAGGGGGAGTGTTCAGAATAATATAACAAGTGTAAGTTGGAGTTCCATATTGGTTATAATTGTGGAGAGTTAATCATTTATAAGTGGGAGAACCCATACACCCATCACCTTAAGATTTTGGGTGAATATGTGGTGTCTCTCTCACTTGTGTTGCTTTTGACCCAATGCTCAATACTCCATAGTGAAAATCTCCCCAGCAAATATGGGTTACAATATTCTAACAAAATTTCAAACCAAATTGTAAGTATTGTTTAAGTGTGTATTTTGTAATAAAGGGGCGAGTCTGAATTTCAAGATTCGGACAAACCCATGGAACAAATTGTGAACATTGTTTGTGCGTGTATTTCGTAACAAACGCGAATTCAGATTTTAATGTTTAAACAAACCCCTGAACTAAATTGTAAGTATTGTCTAAGTGTGTATTTCGTAACAAATGGGGTGAATCCGAATTTTAGCATTCGGACAAATTGTGGACAATATTACCCTTGGACAATATCATGAACCATATATTACTCACACAATAAACTATACATGCAAGTCATTCATAACTAAGAACAAATTTTCATAACTAATATTTAAAGGAAACATCAGTCATACATAACTCAACGATTCACATGTTTACATCAAAATACAAATAAAAATACAACTATTGGATATATATAACGCCTATGTTCCTTCTCTGTCTCCTATACTCCAATGCATTTTGTGCCTTTTATAATATTATATGTGTAAAATGACAATTTCAGAAGTACCTTCATGAAACTCTCATCTAACTATGACATCTCTCTCAGTAGAAACAATAAATTGACATATAAACAGTACATCCACAACATGGTCTGTCCTTTCTTGTTCATCTTCTAGTAAATCCTGATAAGCTAGCCTACGAGGATCTTCTTCTGGATCTGGTGTCATGTAAGGATGTATCACTATAAAATTATTGGATGTAATTGCATACCGTACTCCATGGACGAGGAGCTGACACACTACATACACTCGTGGACATTGGATGCTTATGGTAGTATGCAAATATCACATTAATATCTTTACTAAGGGTAGTGGCAAGAGCACTAAATGTGAGGTTCCTATGTATACCTACATATACCTGGACTGCCATATAACTCACTCAAGTAGATGCAGGTATATAAGTTGAGACACACATGCCGACCATCCATAGTACTAGGATATCACCTCAGAGGGTTGTGTCTAACGGTACTCACGTACGATGTGAGATATATTCACCCGACATGATGCAGCCAAGAGCATGTCAGGACGACTCGGTCTCTGAATTCCCCCTTAGTGGAATAATAGAGCAACCACGTGGCATATCCTCAATGTAGTATTCAATATAGTCCCAATCGACGATACATGGAAAATGGTGAAGGATCCATATCTGGAAATCGTTCAGATGAAATATCTATAAGTGTGTAACATAAGTATTATGAAATTAATATCAGTAAGGAGTAAATAAATTACATGGAATAGAAAATTGCTTATTGTCATATGTCTTGTCTTCCATAAGCTACATTCAGCTAACTTGGAGTACAGGTAAAACAAATAAAATGACCCAAATTGTACTCATGAATCCTCTCAAAATCCATGAATTATTTAATGTAGACAAGTCGACATATGTCATACTTTTCTCCACGAGTATGGCCATGCCAACAAAAATAAGGAAATATGTCTTCAATGCACATGATCTAGGATAGGCCACCCGTGCATCATCACTCGCAACATACACAACTGCATCCAGGTGGTTAATATTTGTTATGATTGGAATGAAAATATAGCATGGCATCCTATGGTGTCTTTTATCTTCTTTTGGGCTTTACCCGGATCAACTCTTAATTGTGACACCATCAGGTTGTGTGCCTCAGTTCTACTTATTCTAGAGTGATCCAACAATCTTCCTGTGATCGAAATATGTACAAGGAGCGATACATCGACAAGATAAAATGACGATGTCTCTACGTGCCATCTCTCAATAAATGCAGACAATAGACCATATAGCCATATCCAGTCCTACAGAAGTCCTTCAGCCCAGATTTCTCTAAGAGTTCTTGAAACCATGGTTCATCATGTTGTGGAATATTTTATATCTTCCTACAATGGTTTATACATTTCAACGTCACATGGTACAACAAAAATAAATACATAAATGCGAGACAATTCAAGTAGTATAAAAAAGTTTACGAGAGTAATTAAAAATTTATGCTACAATTCTTTCCAACACGTAACTACAACATGATGTGAATATAAAGGAAGTAATGAAATGTATTTGGGGTCTCCCGAAAAATTATTAGGTGCACCAATATCAGGTCCGACTGCAGGATGTGAATCATACGCATGTAGAATATCATGAACTGGGGCAACTAACGCTTCGTCATGATCCATGCACACTGAAGCATGTTGGGCCACTCAACCATGTATGTATCTATGTTGTTCGTTAGCCATTTTTTTTATTATAAAATAAGGAAAACATATCATATTCAAAGAAGCGGAAACAATGTATTTGCAAACAAAATAAAAAAAAACAGAATGAAAAACAACTTATTTGGACAAAGGATTTAGACTTTGATATCCCAACTACATGCACCTGAACATAACTCGTTCATACATAAACCTTAACCCTCAAAGGTACCAAATTCATACCAACTTTAATTAGGAGAAAACAAATATAATATTATATTGAATGTAACCTAATATAATATAACCTATTAAAGAATTTCATGCATCACAAATAAAAAAGTAAGAATATGAGAAACTTACCAAATGTGAAATAAAAATATGCTTAGTTTGATTGAAGAGGAGTAGAAGTTAATGAATATGATAGGTTTAAACAAACATGTGTAGATATTGAGAGAAATATTGGAAAAGTGTTGGAGCAGGAGTAGACACTAGTGAAAACTCTATTATAGACTGGCTTGCTTGGTTTCAAATGTAAAGGAAAAGGGAGGGCAAGATAAATCACATCACTTAAATGAATGTGTTTGCATTTCAATATCTGTAAGTTTAATCAAAATTTTAAAATCGAAACATATTTTCAACATACATAAGATATCATACATGTATGTGCATTGTCTTAACATACATATGTCGACTAATAAAACAAGATATCCATATGACACTCATAAGACAAATGTAATAAATCAGAACTCAAAATATTTACAAAAAAGAAAATGGTCTATAACTGCTTTTCTATTTCACACTCATGTTCCTCCGGTGCCTCATATAATGAAATACACCACGTGCCTCTGATAACATCCTTTGTATGGTGTCCAACTAGGGGTTCCTTTCGAAAACTCCCCTATAATGGTGGCAACATTGCTAATAGTGATGATATGAAGGCATTTGAGAAGACATCCACATAAGGTTCACCTTAGCCTTTTCCTCCTCTAAGATCTTCTGATGAAATGGTTTTGAGGGACCCCCTTGTTTCCCTTGAAAAATGAAAAACAACTGCTGATCTTCCTAATCTAACTTTGGTGACTCACAGGATCGATCAGATTGATCCTAGGACATGTGCTAAAGGTTCTTTATTTTAGAAATCTATCTAAGTTTCACATTTCAACAGTATTGCGGTAAAAAGGCTTTAAGAAGTTCCTATTCGACTAAAAGATAAAGAGAAAGATATAGTTTTTAGAAGTGAAGAGATATAAGTCTCAAGAAAGGATTGAGGACGAAAAATAAAGTAAAATGCATAGAGGAGGGGAAGAGTGTTGCAAGAAAAGTAAAGAAAACTTTGTAAAGTTAAACGAGTAAAATAAACTTCATTGAAAAATAAAGATGGTGTGTTTACATCAAGTACATTCTCCTTGATACTCTTTTCTCTACACTCGGATACTTTGAGTAAACTTAGGAGTGACTTTCACAAATAGTAAATTACAACACTCTGATTCTATCTCTAGAAACTCCTATTTATAATAGTAAAAAATAACTAACAATAACCACCTAAAGTCATCATCTTCCGACACATGTCACAACGCATGAAGTCCTTTATCCAACGGGTGCCACTTATCCTTCTTAGGCATAAGGAAATAAAACTACTCCCTCCATTATTTGAATTTCAAATGCTTAACCGATCTCCAAACAGTATCTCGGTCGAAGGCCAATCTCTCCAAAGTTCATAACTTTCTCTAAGTCCCCAAAACATCTTAACTTCCTCTTTCAAAGATCTCAGGCCTTTCAACAGGCTCTTTACCTCTGAATTAAAAGACTTTAATATTTTATTTAAATATCTTAATCTCTAAGAGGTGTCGAATTTATGAGCTAACAAATTGTCCCCCAAAAATGTCTTTTTCGATCTGTATGTAGAAAAAGAACATTTTTTGACAGCGCCTAATTCGACGTCGTCGTCTCAACTTTCACAGAGCCATAATTGTGATTCGATCACTTAAGTTTCGTCTGGGAAGATGAAAGGAAGAAAGAAAGAGAAAAAACCAAGGAGAGAAAAGACGGGAAACTGTTCCGCTATCTCCGTGCACGTTTCTGACGTCATGGGTTATTATGACGGATTTCTCAGAACCCACAAAAATGAAAAACCATCATCACCCTATTAACAGCCTAAGACAATCATGGGTATAGGTAGCAACTGCCACCACCCTATTTCCTCGTCTTGGAACATACACGTGGCCCACTAACTCCAGCCACTTATGATAACAAAAAAAAAACTCTTGATCTTCAAAACATCTTATAAATACCTTTCCAGATATCATTTCCAATTTTTTCAATCTTTAGCAAACACTCACGTCTCTTTCTCCAGGTATTACTTCACTCTCAAAACCCATTTCTTCCCCAACTTCAACAATGGCTGAAAACCAAAATCAAAAGAAGAAGACACTAGCCAAAGGGCAACTAGCTACACCGCTTCTTCCTCCTTTTACCACCTTGAGTGGACCAAAAGTAGTGAAGAATCAACAGTTCATTCGTGAACCCTTGCTGGAGGAGAAACGCCATATTTACGAGTCCCAGGTAATCATTCCTGTTACTGTTGCAGGCAAACCTTTAGCTATGTCTGGTCCATTATCTCCCTTAGGTCTCAACTATTCCAGCTTAAGCGGCTTCTTTCCTTCCTACCATAAAACCAAACCTTTAGGGAAAAAGGAGTCTAGCAAGGTTCCTGTTGAAGGTCCTGATAGTTTAGCATCCAACAATGTAAACCTTAAGTACCTCAACAACGGAGCCAGATTGTTCAGGGCCACCTCTTATTTTAAGGATTCCGAACTTTACCTAAACTGGTTGGCGAAGGTGAAAGCCAATGACTGGAAAGAAACTGGTATTTATGATTTGATAATGATGTCGAAGGTCAGCCCAAATTACTGCCCCTTATGTTGGCTTCCTCTTTGTATTTCTAAGACAACACCCATTATACTTTCTATATTCCGTGTGGGATGATGACACCAACGCTCTTTGATGTAGCCGCTATCATAGGGCTAAAACCTCATGGACTGGTTTACGACCCTGAGATCGACTGTCAAGATACCATAGTATTCTTGAATACAAAGCACACCTATACCCATTTTATCAACCATTATCATGATAAGAATACTACCACTATCGAGGCTGAAGAACATATAGCCTTCTTGGCCACGTGGCTGTCTCATTGTGTCTTTTGCACTAAATCTTTGCAGGTGGTGCGGAAGTACCTTACTTTGGCCAATCAGCTACACCTGAAGAGAGGCATTTGCTTAAGCGAGATGATCCTAGCCAGTCTTTATGAAGCTTTAAGCGAAGGTTCTAGCAAGCTGAAGGACAAGGAAAACCATGGGAACCTTCTGTTATCAGGTCCTTTCTGGTTGCTCCAACTGTGGCTCAATGCTACTTTCGAGAGTAGCCTCCCAAACAAAGGAGAAGTCGACGAAGATTCACCCTCTGTCACTGAAAGACAAGTCGATTGGCCTTGCTTGGTGCAACTTACCCCAAGCTAAAAAGGACATAGGCTTAGAGCCAATCTTTCGAACTTCATTCACATGTTCACCAAGCGTCATGATTTCACTCTGAGGATGGCTCCATTCGCAGAGAGGAGGTGTGGCCCTGACTGGTTTACCAGACCTTTTCCTCCTTTGTTAAAGAAACAAGAGAAAGAGTCGAAGATGATCTAGGAACGATTTCTTACGCCTCGACTTTTAGTCTATTAACTCAACCTTCTTAGAGGGCAGGCCTGTTTGGTAGCTTACCAGCCAAACCTAGTATCACGATAATTTGGGTTGATACAAACTCTGCCCAAATGTCTATATGACAAGAAAGCCCACATGATACTCCCTCTTACCTCTTTCAATCCTATCGAATGCTCAACACACTTGGCGCGCCATGCCCACAAGTCTCTTCTCACACCCATTCCTTTTGAACCCTCTTACTTTTGTTCCCCGCAGTTCCATAACTGGTGGTCCAGTCACTATGCTTCAGAGTTTCTTGATGTTCCGGGCTTTACTCGCTTGATTGACCAAGCTTTCGTTGATGTGCAGAAGAAGATTAAGAAAGGTACATCTACACATATCAAAGAAATTCAAACCTTCCAGAAGTACTTTGAAACCGCCTATCGACCAGATGATGTTAGTCGAACCATCCGCGAGGCTGCTGTCACTTTGAAGGAAAAATTTTCCAAGAAAAATGGAGAATCTAAAAATCCCCTCATCTGTTCCTCGTGAGGAACGATATGAGTTTGCTTTTAATTTATTCCCTCCAAAGATCCCTCGGTTGCCTACCGCTGATTTTGGAGTGGCTCTTGCCCCTTCATTTCCAGATTGGTTCATCTGTGGAGATGCCATAAAAATCCTTCGACAGTAGTCGAAGCCAAAAGCGCAACAGGTGGTTCCGACTAAACATACGCTCAATACTTTCAAATGGAACCTTCATGTTGGTATCAAAGATGTTCGCATTGAATCCGACATTCTTGAAGGTCACCCTCTTAGATTTGGACTCCTTTAACTGAACTTTTTTGGTACTAACTGGTAGCGGCATGATTTTCCTTGCAGCTGCACCTAAAATAAGCGCTCCAACATCGAGGACTGAAGGCAAGGTCGAAATCCAAAAGGTAATCCTTTATAAGCCTTTGTTGGCTTGACTTCCTTGATTGTCTCTAATATTTCCTGTTGTTTAGGTAAGCCGCAAGCCACCTACTCCCCAAAAGAAACTCACGAGGAATTCTGCCCCGACAATCATTGACTCAGAGCATGATGACGAATCTCCTCCTGAAGACCTTCAAATAAAGAAAAGGCGACGAGTCACCCAAGGTCTAGATACCGTTGGTACTTCGTCTGCCCCTTCGACAGTCAAAACTCCCAAACTAGCCAGTCCTCCTCGAGATCCTGTTGAGGCTCCTATCGGGGGTGTTTCGATTCCACTCACCGTTCCTGTTGAAAGTGACAACTCTAGTCCCGCTGACGAAGACACTAAGGTATGTTTTGTGTCTAAGTGTTTCTCAAGAACCTGCTCTGTTTTCTCCTGCCTTTTCTTATATCTGTTTCTTCATCTAGGCTGATGTTGGAGACTCGAAGCCTACCCCACCCAAGTCTCCTCCGCCGGCTATTCTTTTGAACAGCCAAGGTGAGCCTACTTATCATCCCACATATGATTTGGGCTCTGGTATGAGTTCTCTTGGCGAGATTAATAAACCTGAATTTACCACAGTTCCTCTTTCACCTACCAAAACAACTACCCAGCAGTCTTAGACTGATGGGTCTGATCATGAAGAAGACTATTCCCCACATAATCTTGAAGTAGCAGATGAAGAAGACACTCTTATGGAGGAGGATGAAAATTTGGCTGACACAAATAGTTCCCCTCTAGATCAAGCGACCATTGCTGGTGATGTTAAGGCAGCAGGGAAAACAAATGCTGTTGAGGGTGAAACTATGCATCAATCAGAACTAGATGGGTCTAGTGACGAATGCACTGATGATGAAATGGAAGGACATCAAACATGGTATGATCAGGGCAAGGAAGAGAAGCCTGAGAACCAAGGAAAGGAAGAGAAGCATAAGGATAGTCCAGTCGATGAACCTACCCCTATCAGAGTGACTGACACTTCAACCGCTGCTTCCCCTAAAGAGAGTGAAGTAATGCCTATCAAGGGTAATGGAAATCTCACTACGGCAAAACTTGATGCCCTGAAACTCTCTAATCCTCGACAGTGCATCAAACTTCTCCTGAGCAAACGGGGCAGTTCTTCTGGTAAGGCCCCTAACACCTCAACTTCTGAAGACCAAGTCTTGAGCAAACCAACAGAGAGCATTCTTGACAAAATCAAGGGGAAGATCTTCAAAGGGGATCTCTTCTCCCTTTTTCAAATGAACAAAGTCACCCATCTGTCTTTGAAGGCTCTTCTTCAACAAGTGGACCTTCATTTGATATCTTATGAAGCTGCTAGTGTTATTTTGGAAGTTGGTACTTTAATCGACCAAGTACATGGAGACCTCCGACTGCTGCCCCATATTGAGAAAGCTATTTCGACAAAGGCTGGTAGTGAGGCTGCTGCTTGGACCGCTGCCGCTGAGTCTGAGAACAAGATCGCAGAGTTGGAGGAGAGAAAGGAGAAAAACCAACAAGAGATCGCTACCAATGAGAAGAACATTTCATGTTGGGAGCGAAAAATCAAAAAGCTTCGAAACAAGATATCGAAAGCTAAGAAGAAAAATACTGAATTATCTTTCTTTGACGACTCCACTTTATCAACTGAGCTCGAACATGCCATCACCTTTGCTGAGGAGGCCCGACGTTTGGAAACAGAGGTTGCTCAATTGGAATTAGACAAGACCTTGTGTTAGAAACGCCTTGAGCTCCAAAGGTCGAAATATTTCATGATGCGGGAAAATCTCCCTTTCTAGTCCATTATGACCTTTTTAATGCTTTATCTTTTGCTGGCTTTTGTGAGCCATATTTTTTAATTTCATGTTGTAATGTACTGATCCATTTGCATATTATATTAATACCATTTATGGCTTTTTATTCTACGTTTAGCATTACTCTGTTGATATTTTCACCTCCTGAAGCGCAGGCTTGTATTTTTTCAAATACTTGCCATTTAATTTTAATATTCTTCTATCTTTGTTTATTTCTTCTACTTCATACACTCCATTGAAGAAAACCTTCGAGACTTGGAATGGGCCTTCCCATTTTGAGGACCATTTGCCTAAAGACCTGACCTTTTGATCCATAGGCAGGATCACCCTCCACACCAAATCTCCAACCAAAAAGGTCTTAGCCTTAACCTTCTTTTTATATGACTTCTCTACTCTTTTCTTTTGCCTTCTCAAAAGTTTTAGAGCCTTAAGTCTTTCCTCATCTAGATCCACCAACTCATCAAGCATCATGTCCCAATAAATTTCACGAGGGATTTCATGATGTCTCTAAATCCTAACCGACTGTATGTAGATCTCGACAGGCAGTACTGCATCGTGCCCGAAAGTTAGTCGATAAGGAGTGCTATTGGTTGCTTCCTTGGGGGACGTTCGACATGCCCATAGGATCTGGTCGAACGCTTTATGCCAATTTTTTGGTTTACTCCCCACTTGCTTTTTTTATCAAACCAATTACTACCTTGTTTGCTGCCTCGACTTGGCCATTCACTTGGGCGTAATAAGGCGTCGAGGTCAAGAGCTTGAATCCCATCTCTTTGGCAAACTCCTGCATCTTTCGACCAGTGAACACTGACCCTTGATCTGTTGTGACTGTTTCTGGCAGCCCAAACCTATAAATGATATACTTCTGAATGAAATCAATGACGTCTTCTTGATCTACTTTTGGCAAAGGTATCGCTTTGATCCATTTCGTGAAGTAATCTATTCCCACTAGGATATACTTTTGGTTTTTAGAGGACGCGGGTCGAATCTCCCCAATTAGGTCCAAGGCCCATCCTCTGAAAGGCCAAGGCTTGACTATAGAGTGTAATTCGCTTGCTGGGATGTGCTGTATACCAACATGGACCTGACATTCCTAGAAACCCTTGGCGAACTCAATGCAATCCTTTAACATAGTAGGCCAATACATGCCTTGGCGAAATAATAGCCATTTCATCTTGTGGCCTACTTGGTGTGCCCCACACGTTCCACTGTGGACTGAGGATAATGCCAAGTATGCCTCAAATTCACTAAGGCATTTGAGTAGAACCCCCTCAGAGTTTTTTTTGAATAATTCATTGCCTAGAAGAACATAACTTAGTGCTTGATACTTAACGTTTCATTCTGTAGACGCTGAAGGGTTTAGAAGGTATTCGACCAAAGGTTTCCTCCAATCTTTTTCCGTCAAACCCTCCACTGTAAAGATTTCAATAGTTTCTTCATCAGCATAGATAAATTTTGTCGCTTCTAGGTCTGATGGTCTTAGGCCCACAGACACAACCTTACCTCTAGCCTCGATTACTTTTTGCAGGTCTTCTTTCGAAACCCTATATCCAGAGACAATTTTTTGCCAAGTCATTGGCCACTTAATTCTTTAGTCGCGGTATATGTCGAATAGTTGACACCTCGAATTTCTTGAGTAATCTGTTGGCTATTACAAAGTACATAATGAGATTCTCTTTGACACATTTGTACTCCTTTGTTAATTGTTTTATAACCAACTCTGAGTATCCCATTATTTTGACTCAGGTTGCCCCCAATTCTAACAAAATTTCAAGTCCTGCTATTAAGGCCTCATATTCAGCCTCATTATTGGAACACAACCCTTTAACTTTGTACTTAAATTTTGTTGGAATTTTATCAGGCGAAATAACCAACAGACCTATGCTTGTTCCATTCTTATGTCTGGAACCATCGAAGTATAACTTCCAAGGTTCTAGCTCGACGTAATTTAGGACATTTTTGTTTATAGAGTGGTCGACAATAAAGTGTGCCACTATTTGTCCCTTAACTGCCTTCAGTGGTTTGTAAGTCAAAGAATACTCAGTTAAAGCTAATGCCTATTTACCAATTCGACTATGCAAAATAGGCTTAGACAACATATGTTTAATAATATCAAAATGCGAAGAAACATACACATCAACTGGTTTTATATATTGCTTTAACTTTGTACATGAGAAATATAAACATAGACATAGCTTTTCTATCTCACTATATCTAGTTTCTGCATCATTCAAAACCATACTAAGGTAGTAGGTAGCCCTTTCGACGCCATTCTCATCCTCTTGGGCTAGCATGCTTCCTAGAGTCTTGTCTGATGCTGCTATGTACAACCTCATGCTCTTGCTCCTACTTGGGGGCAAAAGTATTAGAGGACGAGTCAAATAGTCTTTGATTTTGTCGAAATCCTCCTGCTGATCTTTCCCCCATTCGAACCCTTCTTTGGTAACTCGAAGCAATGGTGAGAAGGCCTGCGTTTTTCCGCTTAGGTTTGATATAAATCTTCTTAAGAAGTTTATTTTGCCTAGTAACGACTGCAACTCCTTCTTGTTCGACGTCGCTTTCGCTTCCATGATGACTTTAATCTTATTTTGGTTGATTTTGATCCCCTTTTTGTGGACCACAAAACCCATGAAATCTCCCGCCTACACAAAAAATGCACACTTTAGAGGATTCATCTTAAGACCATGTTTCCTCATCCTTATAAAGGATTGTCGGAGATGGTCCACATGGTCTTTTCCTGACACTGATTTCACCACAATGTCATCAATATATATTTGTATGAAGGATTCTATATAATCATGAAAAATTGAGTTCATTGCCCGCTGATATGTTGCCCCAACATTTTTTAGGCCAAAAGGCATCACTACCCACTCGTAAGTGCCTAAGGCCCCGGGACAACGAAAGACTGTTTTGGGAACATCATCCTCTGCAATGAAAATATGATTATAACCAGAGTATCCATCCAGCATGCTAAGATACTCATGGCCCGCGACAGAATCGACTAGCATCTCCGCCACAGGCATTGAATACTCATCTTTAGGAGTCGCTGAATTTAGATCCCTAAAGTCTATACAAACCCTTAAAGACCCATTTTTCTTAATGACTGGAATAATGTTGGCCAACCATTCAACATACCCGGTCGTACGGATGAACCTGCATCGGAGGAGTCTTTCGACTTCCTCCTTTATTTTGGAGAGAATTTCTGAAGCAAAACGCCTTGAGTTTTGTTTGACTGACTTCTTCCCAGGCTTGATCGGTAGTTTGTGTTCGACCAATTCCCTCTTCAAACCAGGCATCACATCGTAATCCCAGGCGAAACAGTCTTTGTATTCTCACAGTAACTGGATAATTTCGATCCTAAGTTGAGAGTCAAGATTGGCACTGATATATGTTGGCCTTTTGACTGTCCCTTCTCCTAGATCAACTTCCTCCAATGGATCCTACGCTAGCATTTTGACGTCGTTCTCCAGAGTATCTTTTTCAAATCCCAGAGGCTCTTCATCATAAATAGCATCGAGCCTTTGGTATTCGTGTTGAATCTTATCAGGTGGTTCTGGGTTGAAGTCTTTTCCAGGACCTTCTTGATAGAATTCCAAATTGGCCTTTTCAGCCATCTTGTTGTTGGCAGCCTCCAAGGCTGCTTGTAGTTTAGTTTCAGCCACGTAGGGCGAAATTCTTTGTAGCGGTTCGAATTCAGTCATCATCACCGAATTTGCTTCCCCACCATGTGGGGTACACTAGAGCTGCACCAAGGTATGAAAGTCTCTCACCTGGCACCTCCTTATCCCAACGGAAACCATCGACAGGATGCAAATATAATGAGCAGTATGTTTCCTTGTTTGGTGCAAACTCGAAATCTGCCGGAGCACATGGTCCTATGCTGGCCAGGTGTTTGTCAAACTGCCTTCTGTCGAGGTGGTTTATGGGTGCCTTAAAGTACCCTTGATCAGCTTTGATGTACTCACCGATGTCGTCTGGTCTCCAAATCGCCAGTCGTTGGTGCATTGAAGATGGTACCGCATCAATGCCATGAATCCAGTCATGCCTAAGCAGCAGATTGTAGTTGGCCTTCGTTTCCAACACCATGAAGACGATAGGTCGTGTTATTATTATGACTGTTAAGTCCACTTGTATAACTCCCATGGTCGAACTTACTTTTCCTTCATAGTTTGACAAGACCATGTTGTGTGGTTTTGTATCGGTATCATATTTGCCGATTTTATTTAACAAGAAATGTGGCATCAAGTTCACTGTCGCGCCACAATCCACTAGAATTTTATTAATTGGCACATTTCCACCTTCCCTGTAATATAAAGGGGTTTCAAATGATTCTTCATCGCTTCTGTGGGCCATTCGAAAAAAGAATTTTGCTCTTCGACACAACCAATATTCATAACATAGTAGCACACAGGCCTGTGTGCCGCCATTTCTGCCTCTGTGTGGGCATCGAGATTTTTGACTTCTGAAATTCTGTCAAAATCCCTTGGTATCACTGACACTATATCGACCAGCAACTTCAAAGAATCGTCGGAGCCAAAATCAAAATTGTCGGTCATTTCGTCATCAGCTTCGACTGGCTTTTTCTGCTCTGCTACCTGGGAAGGGAATAATCTCCTCCCCATAGGTGCTTTCCCAATTATCTTCGACTGTCCCCCTTTATTTTCAATAGGGGCATTTGTACTAGACTCTGCCTGATTCTTCAGTGAGCCTTCCCTGAGGGCTTTCCTCTTGCGCTGCTCATGTCTCCACTGCGATCGAGACATGGGATTCTTGCCCTTGTAGTTCTCAGATATGTGGACGGTTTTGGAGGATTGAAACTCCTTTCGATAGGTAACTGAAGACCCTCAGTTGACCTTGAAGTTTGTCCACTTCTGCCGTCCTTGCTATATGTCTTCGTTAGGTTTCACCCATTTGCCATTAGCAGTTTCAGCAACGGGTTTGAAGCTAGTGGGTCTAGCTCTTGGGGCCCTGGTGTGAGGCTCAGACCTTCTTGGGAGATTACCCCGAGAGTCGAACCTGGGTTTCTCCCTACCTTTTTTTAATCTGCGTGTACCTTCCAGTTTCTGGGCCGCTTTCTTGTCGAAGATGGCGCTACACCTAGGACATAACATTACACTGAACCCTTTCCCCTGACAATGGTGAAGAAAATCGACAATTGACTCTTTGTGTCCTGGGTAAGCTACTTCATTGAGTTCCTCCTAAAAATTTGATTTGCTATCTCCTATGGTTTCATGCTGAGTTATTTCCCCCATGTTGACATCGACACCTTCGCCCAGATCGAGTTTTACCAAGTCTAACTCTAAACCCTTGGTGGCCCGGTCCATCTTGACGAAGCTATCAGCAGTTTCTTTAGTCACCATTACCAAACTTGGATTCTCCATATCTTTTGAACTTGGATCATCAATAATTTGGTCGAGGCCATCAGTAGCCAACCTCACACAATTCTCTTGTCCAAAACCCATAACGACCTTTGCCATTACAGTCCCATCCATGAGATCATCAGTAACCTCTAACATGTTGATCGGAAAATCGTAGCCATCAGTAGCTTCGACCATGTTGGTCTCCGTAGGCTCTGTATAGTGGGCGTCTGCCACCCGCAGGGGGTCTGTGTTGACCTTCATCTGACTGCTGGCTTTCTCCCCAAATTTCAGTCTTCCTTCTTGGATTGCATTTTGAACTAGATCCCTGAAAAGAAAACATTGAGACGTTTTATAACCCAAAAAATTATGGTATTTACAAAACCCTCTTTTTTTCCTTTGTTCTAAAGACGATATTTTAGCACCAGGTGGCACTATCATTTGCCCATCTTTAACTAACAAATCGAAAATTTCATCACATTTCGTGATATCGATTGTATATGTTTTCTTTGGGAACCTGTCGCTCTTTTCAGATTCGATGAAACTTTTCCCCAGTGGGGGAGCCAGTACTTTGCAAGCGTAGGGGGGACCTTGCTTCAGTTCAGCAAGATCTACCTCACTTTCGTCGAAATATAAGGGGTCTTCACGTATACCCTCAAAGTTTTCATTATATTCGACGAAAGATACTTTCTTGCTTTTGTTGAACTTGGCCTTTTCGTCTTTAAGACGTTCCAGCTGTCGGACTCTATCGGCTAATTGAGCCATGTCCCTTAGGTACTAGGTGTCTAACTTCTTTCTAATGGAATAGTCGAGGCCCCTTGCGGCTATTTCGACCAACTCATGTTCTGGCACCTGGGTGAAACATCTAGCCTTGAGCAGTCGAAACCTATTGAGGTACTCTTCGATTGGCTCAGAAAGCTTACCTTTCATACTAGCAAGTTCCTTTAGACTAATCTTGGTTTGGCCCATATAAAACTGTTCATGGAATAAACGTTCCAACTGGGTCCAATTACACACTAAATTGGGGGTAGCGTTGTAAACCAAGTGAAGGCATTTTTAGTGAGAGAACTTGGGAAATATTTTATTCTAAGGCTCTCATCATTGGCTATCTCTCTTGCCTTGATTATATAACGAGCCACATGTTCGACAGTAGATTCCATCGTATCTCCTGAAAACTTAGTGAATTTGGGCACTTTCGTTCTAGGAGGTAACTCGGCCTGAAGGATGTAATCCACTATTGGAGATGTATAGTTTGGCCTAGTGAATCCAGTGTTTACACCATTTCGAGCCATGATTCTTTCGACCATGGCTGCTAAGTTGTTATCGACAACTATGTTATTACGTCGAACCCGCTGGACGACATTATCTGCTTCCTGGTTACGATTCACTATGACTACTCCTGGGTCCCTTAGGGGTTCGACTCTGTTTGGTTCAAGCCTGGGGAGTTCGACTCTCCCTTGATTCTCTAAGCTGGGCTCAATTGGGTTCCCTAAATCCCGTCGTGGCAGGTTTTCCACGGGGGCCTGGTTCCTAACCACATGAGGTACTCCCTAAATCCAGCCAACTGTGTCAACTGCGTTGCTAACTGTTGATTGGTTTGGTTGGTGTTTTGGATTAATGGTTGAAAGATTTCACCCATGGTCTGGGATAAAGTTTGAACCATTTGCAAATTTCTCTCATTCATTTACTGTCTTAAACACGCCATCAAAGTATTGGTTAAATTAGGGCCTTGCGTTGAATATCCCAGGCTCAGACTTTGGGGATTTCGACCAATGTTTAAACCAGGCCCTGATCCTTGCAATGACGAAGCCATTGCGTTGTCTGAGAATATTGGAGGAGCATTTTGGAGCCCTTGCATTACAGTTGTGGGCATCCCGTACAGGGGGTTTCTCGGTAATTGCGAAAACCCGGGAGGAACAAACTGTCTAGATGCCGAACTTCCTCCCGGTGGTGTTTGGGGATTCGATGCTTGAGGTCCAATAGGCTCCAACACTGGTTGATTATAAGTCCTTACGAATGTCGACCCATGCCGCAATACTGATGGTACTGGTTCCACTCTTGCCGGAGGCACTATTTGCTCTCCGGTCGAAGGTATTGAAGGCGGAACTACATCGCTTCTCGGTCCTTCGTCAGAACTGCCTCCTTGAGAGTTAGGGTTGTTTGGATGATTTATATTTGCCGCCATATTCCTAACGCTTCGTCTTGTTAGTCTCTCTTCGTTTACAGCAGCAATTTTACCACTTCTCAGTAACATAAAACGAACTTTTTTACGAAAGACCAATAAAAATTGCAATTTTGTAAGTTTTGCTTACACTAGTAAAAAAAACTTTTAGCACTGTCCCACTGGGCGTGCCATTTTGTTTCCCTTGAAAAATGAAAAATAACCGCTGATCTTCCAAATCTAACTTTGGTGACTCACAGGATCGATCAGATTGATCCTAGGACATGTGCTAAAGGTTCTTTATTTTGGAAATCTATCTAAGTTTTACACTTCGACAATATTGCGATAAAAAGGCTTTAATAAGTTCCTATTCGACTAAAAGATAAAGAGGAATATATAGTTTTTAGAAGTGAAGAGATAAAAGTCTCAGGAAAGGATTGAGGACGAAAAATAAAGTAAAGTGCATAGAGGAGGGGGAGAGTGTTGCAAGAAAAAGTAAAGAAAACTTTGTAAAGTTAAACGAGTAAAATAAACTTCATTGAAAAATAAAGATGGTGTGTTTACATCACGTACATTCTCCTTGATACTCTTTTCTCTACACTCGGATACTTTGAGTAAACTTAGGAGTGACTTGCACAAATAGTAAATTACAACACCCTGATTCTATCTCTAAAATCTCCTATTTATAATAGTAAAAAATAACTAACAATAACCACCTAAAGTCATCATCTTCCGACACATGTCACAGCGCATGAAGTCCTTTACCAAACGGGTGCCACTTGTCCTTTTTAGTCATCAGGAAATAAAACTACTCCCTCCATTATTTGAATTTCAAATGCTTAATCGATCTCCAAACAGTATCTTGGCCGAAGGCCAATCTCTCCAAAGTTCGTAACTTTCTATAAGTCCCCAAAACATCTTAACTTCCTCTTTCGAAGATCTCAGGCCTTTCGATAGGCTCTTTACCTCTGAATTAAAAGACTTTAATATTTTATTTAAATATCTTAATCCCTAAGAGGTGTCGAATTTATGAGCTAACACCCCTCTAGTGTCAGTGTCATATACAGGTGGGATAATGTGTAATTACCATTGGATGTAATAGTATACTGTACTATATGGACTAGCAGCTGAGACACTACATACATTCTATGGTACCAAATGCTCACGATATTATATAAATATCCAATCAATATCTCTATAATACACTGTGGGATGTGCAATTAATTAGGGGTCCCTAGGGATACCATGCAAATACCTAAACCACTTCAATACTTGCTCAATTATATTTGGTACTGAAGTCAAGACATACAAGCTAGGAAGCCAGAGTAACAATAAATATCCACTAAAGGTCGTGTCTGATGGTGCTTACTCTATAATGTGAAACATATATATATTATGCTAATATATGATCAATAATGGGTATGTAAGATTCAGTCGTGAGATCCCCCTGTGTGGATTAATTAGGAAAGCGCAAATCAACTCTTCATCATAGTCGATAATAGTCTGCCACAAAAAGACTCCAGGAAAAATCATGGAGAATCCATGCTTGAAAATGATTCAGATAAAAATGATTAATTTCTACGTACTCAATTTTCAGAAATGCTATAGAATTAATAAGGTACATGCATATAGTTTATTTGAAAAGGACAATTGTCTCCTTCCATTTGTATTGTCTTTAAATATCTTGCTTTATCTAGTTTTAAGTATAGGTAAATCAGACAAGATTCTTCCAAATTATACTCGTGGGTCGTCTCAAGGTCTAAGGAGTAATTAATATATACAATATCCACATAGATTGCATTTTTTTCCCATAAATATGATTTTGTCAACCAATAACAAGAAATATATCCTTAATGCACAATTTCTATGATAAGCAACAAGTGCATCATCACCAACATGAGTAACAATGAAACTCAAATGGGCTAGGTAATTATCCCTTAGAAAGGAATATCATGCATATGATCCTTGAGGTCAACCAATTTTTTCTTGAGCGTCACATATATTAACTTCTAAGTGTGTAACCGTTAGGTCTAGTGCACCAGGTCTTTGAATTAGAGTGCGTTTCAAGAATGTGCTTGTGATAGGAAGATGCATAATACACTATAAATTGTCCAAAATAATATTCATTTCTTCAATGGGAAGATGAAATGATGATGTCTCTGCATGTCATCTCTCAACAAAGGCAGGCTATAATTCATGATCAATGTAACCAAATCAAATCATATAAACTTCCTTCAGTCCGAATACTTATAATAATTGCTGAAACCATGGTTCATCAAGCTGGTGCAACTATATTATCTTTCTACCATGATTAATACACTTTAGTGTCCCACTGAAATGTAAAAATTAATGCCTCAACGTTAAATGATTAATGTCAATATAATTATAATAAATTAGATGTTTAAAGTCATAAGCAAATACTACTTCCGTTCCTTTTTGTAAGAGACAACTTACTTTTTAGGTTCATTGAATAATCAATATATTTGGTCTAAAAACTGACCGAATACATTGATTATTCAATGAATCTAAAAATTAAGTTATCTCTTATAAAAAAAACGAAGGTAATATTTATTTTATGTTTTCGTTCCAAATGTGAGCAATGACATGCATATAATGGAATTATTGACATGTTTGATGACCCTTTAGAAAATCCCCCACATGAGGGAAGAGCATCCATGGAGTAGATGCACAGCCCTGTGAAGATAATTCCTCATTAGTGCTCATTAGTGCCGAGTGATTTCCCTACATCATCACACTTGTTCGTAAAAAATTCAACTTTTTTTCTTTGAGCTAATGTATAATGTGATAATCGACCTTGTCTATATCTTTGTTGTTCATCAAACATTTTTCTATACTCACACGTCACATAATACAATAGTTAACATCACAAAACATATCAAAATTATTATCTATATTTTTTATTGTTCCAGCAAAATATTTTTCTTGAGTTTTATGCACTATTAATAATAAATTTCCATTATAATATTTTCTTCATTTGGATAATAAAGACACATGTTAAAAATTAAATGAAAAAAATTATTTTTCTTGCAAATTGTGTAATGGTTTTATTAAATTATAATTAATCTTTTGTTGTTTTTTTCAACACCTAGATTATATTTATAGGTTTCTTAACACGAGTCATTAAGTCATGCTATTACTATTAATTTTTATCTTAAAAAACACTTCATATTAATCGAATATTAATGATGATAGATATTTCACGGGTTGAGTTTTTGAGATTAAAGGCATGCTGTTATGTTATTTGTCAAAACATAATGTCATCTTGATTATATCGAAGCTTTAAAATCGTTTCTATTTTCCGGAACGAATTTATCATCAGTTACTTACACTGCAACAAGTAGAAGGAGGATTCAAATTTAATTCAAAAAAAGGTCCCACCGAGAATTGAACTCGGGTTACTAGATTCAGAGTCTAATGTCCTAACCGCTAGACCATGGGACCTTGTTGTATGCTGCGTTACAATAATAATATATATTTACAAATAAACTAAGTGAAACTAATTTGTATTTAGTTCTGCTCTGACTTTATTTTATGGTTAAAGATGCTTTTCGTATCTATAAATATACTGTTTTTAGTTTCTTCAATTTAAAAATAAAAATAAAAATGGTCTTTTAAGTATTTTCGTTTAATAAATTTAGTTCTAAGTGTTAAAGACTATGCATGTGACAATGCATAGAATAAAGGTACTTAAAAACAAAATATAACATTTATAGGATTTATGTTAAAATTAGTATTTGAACTCTATAAATATATCATATTTTATTTTTAAGCTCCTTTATAAACGGTCATGTTTAACCTTTTTAACAAAGATAATTAAATTTGCTAATAGAAAATATTTAACAAACTATTATTCGAATTTTTCTAGGGGACTATAAACAAAAATGGTATAATTTATATAAAAAAATGTATTAAACCTTTTCTTTTAGATAAAAAAGAGGGTCAAAACTTAGAAAAGAAAACTACAAACAAATCCCTCTCGAAAAAGTTACTCTATTGGAGTCGTTATCTAAGAAGGACTTAATATGATTATCTATCGAGTCATAAAAAAATACTATTATTGTCTAGGTAGCATATACCATTTACAAGAATATCAACACATTTATCAACTTTTCGATAAGAGTGAGTGACTTGAACCTCATCATGAATGTCAATTAGTATTTAGATTTGCCTCAATAACGTATGCCAATCAATACTACTAGAGCCTCCTTTCTCTAAAGCCTTCACAACCATCAAAGAGTCGACATTGAGCTCACTAATACGGAAAACACATATAATGACGGTCGCGAAACACATATAATGACAGTCCCACGTCCGTTGTTAGGTAGCGTGTGATTATATGTATGCTGGTTTTCATAACAAACGAGTGATCTTGGTTATAAGTTAGGTAGCACGCTACTTATAACAACGATTAAATCAAACAACAGTTGTGAAATAATTTATAGGTCATGGGTTAAAATCCAAGTAATGTCATTCTTTGACTTTTATTCTTCTGGATAACGCGCATTACTTATAACAACGGTTGAGTTAAAAACCGATGTGATATATATATATATACATATATATATATATATATATATATATATATATATATATATATATATATATATATATATATATTCAATTTTACAGTATTCTCAAATTTTAAATTTGAATATTTCTGAACCGTATCAGACCAGAAACAACAATATAGTGATTTGTGAATTGAATTAGACAAAAAATTGTATTACATCAATGACACAATTCCATTATGAACTAAAAATTGTATATTACATCAAAATCAAAATGACACAAAACAACTTACAATGTACACATCATTACAACAAATAATACTATTTTGTTATCTTGGTGTCTTGACTTTAAACACCTATAATTTCAAATAATAATAGTTGTTATAAAATAACATCATTAGAAATTGTAACATATAATAAATTATGAAATAAGAATATAAAATACTTGTTAATTTTCCCACATGCCTTCTTAATGATCGTTACAAATAACATGTACATCACCTCTATCAACTTCTTCATATGAATTATGCATCTGTGTTGTATAAGAAGGAGTGGAAGGAATTTCAAAACTTTCATCGTCACTGGAGGAATGTGTTTTTCTTTGAGAATAATTGATCATCTCCTCGATAAGTCTGTAGGGTCTGTCACATGAAAAATATTATTTTGCTTGAGTAGCCATGATGAATGGTTCGATGTTATAAGTTGCATTGTCAAGGTTAACCTGTGTGAATCCTAACTCATCAGTGTGTACACCATTTTTATTGAGAACTCACTTGCATTTAAATAAAGACACTTCGAAAATAACGTAATAAATCTCCAAAATGTCCTCAATGACATCATAGAACGCGGAGTTTGCCAAAATATGATTCTTATCTTTCGAACTAGAGAAATACATGGTTTCAGCCTCAACAATAACTCAACTATTTTTCATTGTACTACGATCATCTTTTTCTTTTGTATAAAAGGAATAATTAGAAATGTCGTATGCTGTTCAAGTTATCACAGTAAATTTTGGCATGTACGACAACTGTTTAATTGTTTCGGATGCACAATCATCATTAGAAATCCTCATATTAAACCCACTTATGAATTTCTTGTTATGTCGTATCATCAACAACTTGTCATTCATTCCGGGATATTTTTTATTTATAACTTTTTTTGTGAGTAGCTATGTAAGGTTCAACTACACTAAGATTATTCAATATATAGAAATGTGCTCTAATTACTACATCCCAACCCATTGACTTAATATTTAAACCTTGAGTACCTCTACTTTTAAATGTGTCAGCATCACAAAACTTTGGAATTACAATATATTCTGTTTCCGACAAAAAGTTTGAACAAAACTCAAGAGCTTCTTCTATGATGTACCTTTCAACGTTCGAAGCTTCTGATCGATGATGATTCTTCGTAAATCCTTTAAATATCTTTATGTATTTCTCTATAGGATACATCCACCTTAAATAAAATGGACCATAAAAAATAATGGAAGAAAATACATCTTCAATTGACACAATATTATTGTAGCCTAATCTTATAATTCATATAATTTTTTGAAATCAATTACTTTATTACATATAATATTGAAGAATAAGCACAATCTGGTTATAATTACTCTTACATTTTTTCGGGAAAATGCCATAGATAGCCATTGGTAGAAGTTATTGTATCAAGAGATTAAAATCACGAGATTTTAAACCAATTAACTTGAGATCTTTCATTGATACAAATTTCTTGATGTTTAAAGAGTAACCTTGGGGAACTTTGATACCATGAAAGCACCCGCAAAAACTTTTCTTTCCCTTTTTAGATAGAGTGTGACATGCCGGTGGTAAATAAGATATTTTTTTCTCTATTTTCTTGAGCCAACTGTTGTCGTATACCCAACTCCATCCTATCTAAACTGGAATTCTTATTATTTATAGTATTTCCTGGAATGTTTAGAAGTATTCCTATCAAACTATCACACACATTTTTCTCCATATACATCACATCAAGACAATATCTTACGTCGAGTCTAAACCAATATGGAAAATCAAAGAACACGGATCTATTTTTCCAAATATTTTTCTCAACGTGACCATCTTTATTCTTTCCAAAGACAACAATAAGGTGTTCTTGTGGTTGATAAGCTTCATCTCCAGTTAAAAGTTTATGAGTACTTTCAAGCTCCTGCTCTCCGTTAAAAGCCTTATGCAATCTACGATAATGATGATTGGGTTTTAGAAGTTTCCAATTCCTAAGATACACTGTCTTTTTTACAAACTCAAGCGGGTGAAAATAGGTATTATATTCATATATAAGACACACTTTATGTCCTTTGACACTATATCCAGCCAAATTACCATATGCAAGAAAGTCGTTGATTGTGCAAAATAACATTGCACACGTCTTAAACTTTTCACCTGAATATGCATCATCAACATCAACACATTTATCCCAAATAAGTTTTGAATTCTTAATTAATGGACTTAGATAAACATCTATGTCGTTTCCAGGCTGTCTTGGTCTAGAAATCATCATACTTAACATGATATACTTGCGCTTCATGTACAACTAAGGAGATAACTTGTAAATTGTGAGAAGAACATGCCACAAAGAATGGTTAGTGCTCAGATTACCAAACAAGTTTATTCAATCTGTGTCAAGCCCAAGCCTAAGGTTTCTTGGCTCAAGGCCAAAATCCAGAAATAATGAATCAATTTTCTTCCATTGCAAAGAATCAGCTAGATGGCGAATGTTTCCAACAAATTTTCTTTCATCTACATGCCATTTAATATTCTTTGTGTCATTCACATTAGCAAAAAGTCTCTTTAACCTTGCAGTTATTTGCAAGAACCATAACACTTTAGTAGGAGGACGCTTCTTACTAACATTGTCATTATCATCACCATTGTTGTTCTTTAATTTGTAGTGCGGCTCGCCATATTCTGGATATTGATCCAAATTTTCATACTCTTTCCTGTATAATATGCAATCATTAGGGCATTCATGTATTTTGACACACTCTAAATTCATTAAACTATCTTCTTGGCCTCATAACAACGATCCAAAAAATTGTTATCTTCTGGTAGCATTTGTTTTAAAAAATCAAGCAATTATGTGAAACTTTTATACAACCCCACCTTTTTCCTTCAGATTAAACAATTTTAACAACGCAGGTAATCATGTAAAACGGGTGCACCCCTTCATCTTTGTCGATACATAAAGTATCATAAATATGGACTTTCATATAAGACGATTCTCCAATATCATAAATCATATCTTCTAGTCGATCATCCATATCATCATCATCTTCATCCATTTGTGATGTCTCATTACGATTAATATCCACTTCTCCATACCATGTCCATGTTGCATAATTTTGACATATTCCATCACAACATAGGTGATGTCACATTTCTTTCTTTGGTCGTTTTCTAATATTGCCGCAAACAACAAAAGGACAATAAAATACACCTTTATTTTCGGGAACATTTTTTTTTGGCAAATTCAAGGAATTCAAGAACTTCTTTCTCATACACCAAATCTAATCTATCGGCTTCCATCCAACTACGATCCATAACAAAATTTGAAATTTATATCAAAAGAATTATGTGAATGACACACTAATGTTACACACATAATATCCTAATATGATTATATGCATATACATATCCAACACCAAAACCTAAAACATATTCACAAAATCTGAATAAAACATGAACATGACAACATGAAAAATACATATGACAGTGTCAATACACTTAACATCCTAACGAAGAACATAAACATTTAGAAGTGTCAGAGAGAGAAAGAGAGAATAACAAATAACCCTATAAAAGAACATAAACATTTAAAAGCGGAGAGAGAGAGAGAGAGAGAGAGAGAGAGAGAGAGAGAGAGAGAGAGAGAGAGAGAGAGAGAGAGAGAGAGAGAGAATGGTAATGTACCATAATTCGAAGAGGATGCCGATTTCGTTTCTAGAAATGATAGTCGTTTCTAGAAATGAATGAAGATGGTGAAGATTTCGCTACCACTGTTGCCCCGTTTGCTAGGGCACCCTTGCGTGTTATGAACGAAATGAAGTACCTGTTATGTTTTAATTTTGTGAGAACTAATTTCACAATGGTTGCCAGCTTCAGCTGTGGCGAAATATGAAATATATAACCATAGTTGAATGAAATAACCATAGCTGTTATACTTTCAATTTTTAAATAACAATAAATATGAAGGGACACAAGCTTATTTTTATTGAAAAAAAGAAAAAATGCTGATGTTGGGATTTGAAGCTTGTCATCCAAACTCTATGACCATGGTTGCTTTTAGGAATCGTGATGAAAAGTTTATTAATTAAAAAAAAAGCATGTGCATAAAAAATATGATATGACTACGATAGAAAAATGGTCGTTGTAATATTGTGTCACCGAAGGTATATTTTCTAGTAGTGGTTCCACTCAACTCAGTCTAAGCCTATGAGTGTAATTGAGCCATTCAAAAACTCCCCATAACTCGACGACAAATGCAATACGACTACCAAGATGTTTAGTGAAACTACCAATCCAATCTCCTCTATTGTTTTTGATAACGCCACCATAACCTGCACAATTAAGAATTTACAAGCTCCGTATGTACTAAGCTTAACCATGTTATTCTATGATGGCTTCCAACCAATCAACTCCACCATTCTCTCACCCTTGGAAATCACATCATTTTGTCTTTGTGCATTATCATAATTCTTCATTTGCGCCACATTTTGTCCCAGGTTGAAAGATCTATTAAAATCTACATCATGCTCTTCTTATTCCTCCACATCTAAACACAATTACATGCAACAACCCAATATTCACTCCAATTTCTAGGTAACTATAATTGGAATCAAGATTCAATGTAATCCAAGCTGTTAGATAAACCTGCAAGAAAACATCAAAAATATTATTTGGAACATGGTTTCTCAAACTTTCATAGCACTTGGACAATCTATAAAGGCATGCATAGTAGTTTCATCACTCCTTACACAAAGCCTACACATGGCTTGACTATCCCCATTCTGATTTCGTTGTAATTGGTAAGTAAACTATCACGAGACAACATCCAAATTAAATATCAAACTCTCTCCGAAACATTATGAAGGTGGCAAGAAACACAAGAACGAGGGTTTAAATTGGGTTTTCAAGATTAAAAATTTTTAGCACCAAATCACACAAAATAAAACTAAGAGTAAAAATAAATGAACACAATTATTTTTATACTGGTTCACTATTAACGAAGTTAATACAATTCACTAGCCAAGGTGATTTTTCCTTCTTAATTAGGAATTAATCCACTATAATCACCAGATTACAGGCACACAAAGACTACCTGTCTTTGTCTTCTTGAGTATCCTGACTAGACCCTAGTCACTCATGGAAACAACCTTAATACAATGAGATACAAGTGTTTGTATTTACAAGAATGCTTCAAAAAGAAGATTACACAAAGTTTAAATACAAACAAATATGCACACAGTAACGAACAAAAGCTCTATGTATGTTTTCTATCTATACTAAAAAAATAGTATGTTCAGCAAAAACACTGTAGCATGAATATAGTGGTGGAATTAGCAATGCAAATTAGCAACTTCATTCATTCTTCCAAGTCTTATTTATATAAACATGAAAAGGTCCATCAAAAGGTAGAATGGACATCTTCATAAATGATTTGTCTCCTTGCATAATGGTTTGCTAAGGTACGAGACAAAGTGGTATAAATAGTATAATCCTTACTCCACGAAATCAACATAGTAGAAGAAATATTTGATCTTGTACTATGTACTATTTTTCTCACGTAAAACCTTTGATCTTATTTTCTAATCTTAAAAGGCTTATGAGCATGTGATGTTGAAGCATGTTTAGAAGGATTAAGAGACTAGTAGAGAGAAGCTTCAAAACTAAAGTCTTTAGAGTCTTGACAATGTTCCTCAAAACCTGGTCTTCAGAGTCTTCAAAATTTGTTCTTCAGAATCTTGAAAGCTTTGAAAAATATTCAGAAGCTCTTCTTATCAGAGTCACATTCAGAAGCTTTAGAACAAACGTTCATCAGAACTGTTGTCTAAGAGCCTTCAGAACTTGAATCAATCTTGAAACACACATTTGTATCACTTTAGAGTCAAAGTGTGTTGAGTCCAGAGTCTGATGACATCACACGCAAATTCTTCATAGTCAGAACTTATTAGCAAAAGCTACACATTAGACAAAAACCATTAGGGTGCACAATTTTTCTCTAAGAAACAATGTATTGTTATCATTAAAACTAAAAACCAGATGCAGAACCAAATCTTATTCTTACACATTAAGCCTCCAAATTTTCTTCCAATCAATCACACTTCTCACCCCTTACAGTTTACTTAGAGTGTTATACATGTATTTGATAGAGAATTCTTCTCCAGCTGTATTAACTGTTACAAAATCACCATTCCCGTACTCAGGTTAAGGAGGGAGACAAACACTAATTTTTGTTGCTGATTCTGTGAAAGTCAGCCTTAAAATTCTTACCACTTCCAACCACCATTTTATTCAACCAGTTCACACATTTTAGTTATGTGTAAGTGATTAGGAATCAGTGACATATGATCCTTTATACGTAAACCTGGTTCCAGCCAACTATCCTTCCAAGCATATATGTCTCTACCATCACCAATACACCAACTGTCTGTCTCAAACAAAATACATTCCATACTCTCAATTTCTTTCCATAAACTAGAATTAAATCCCTCGTGATTATTTTTATCTTGATTTCTCTAGCCGTTGTATTTTCCTTTAAAGAGTTTAAACCACAGTTCCTCTGAATTATTATGCATCTTCTTTAGTCTTGTTTCCAGTGTTTTATAGCCTATCTTCCTTCCTAGAATTTTAACAATTACTCATTTTCTCCATGGCTTATGAATTCCCACTTCTTCTACTGTTGATATGACAAATGTTGGACAATAGTAATTACTTATCTTTTCTTCCTACACATTCTTTCCATCTATATTCTCACCTATCTAACTCTACATAAGATCTTCATGTGAACACTCATTTGCCATACTTTCACTTTTCTCTAACACCATCTCTTTATAGGATCAAATAACTTCATATTTACCTCATTGTGATTCACTTGTTCCTGCAAGATTTTGTAACACTTCTTTTTCTTTCTTAGCGCTTCTTGCAAGAAGGTCTCTCTTATTGACCCTTTTCCCATTAATTTCATTTGTAGTATCTGTCTTCATCATTCTCTTCGAGTGTATTTTTTTTGAGATTTTGATTCTTTCATATTTTACCTTTTATTTTACGAGTAAACCACCAAATTTGTTCATAAATTTGTAAAATATTTATAAATATAAATCCATAAGATTATAAAAATTTTACAAAAGTTTTTTATTAATAAGTTATTCATTAATAATAATGTTAGAGACTAAGTTTGACAATAAGAGACCTTTGAAAAATGTTGATGAAATAAAAGATATGGGAATTCTATGTTGTGATAGCCCCCACACAAAGTGATATAACTTCAGCGAAACAATTTTACTCTATACAAAATCAAATAAAGAATACCACTTAGTATTAGAATCCAACATCATCAACATATGATAAATCTCTAGTCACCATTTTTTCTCCAAATCTATTTATCCATTCAACCAAATTTGATTTAAATAACAATCTTTTTTTAATTTAATTTTAATTATTATGCAATGTAAAAGAATAACTTTATTATCTAACGCATACATAAATACATACATACAATACGTGCACTGACACGAACATTTATCTACTAAAACAAGCGGGTATGAGTGCATGTATGAGTATCTTAGTACCTAGCGCGTCATATACATGCACAATATATATATATATTTATATATTTTTATTTTCATTATTATGTACACACGTTAATCTAACAACTTTATTAAATACATTACTATAAAATTTATACGTGTTTTAATATAAATATTTGTTTATTTCTTAACTCAACGATAACTTCCTCAAAGTTTTTTAAATGTTAAAAAATTAAAATGACATGATAAATTATAATTGATCAATCATTTTTTATTAGAAATGCGGGTAAACGAGTATGGGTATGAGTACTTAAGTACTTATAGTGAACGACTACGGGTACAAATGTTGGTGTCCACGCGGGTATGGACTCATGTACGGGGATGTTTTTAGACTACGAGTTTAGGGACGGGTGCTATATTGCCCTACCCAAACCCTGCCCATTACGATTACCGATTTCGACAGGTTCTGACCAGTTTTCATTAGTTTAATAGCTTACCCAATCCAGCAATTAGACCAGATCAGTAACCTCTCTGATTCCTAGCTCAACCGATTCGACCGATTGGTTCGGCCAATATTTAAAACTTTATATAGCAGGTTCTTGTTCACCAACTCAATGTTGATTATGTTGGTATGCATGAATCAATGATTCACGCTCTAAAGAACTATTAAAGTGTGCAACAAATATAGCATGTTCTAGTTCACCAACTCAATGGGAGACCTTTTTCAATTTAAATCACTAATATTAGTTGACATTCAACATGAGAAACAACATCAACAATCGCAATTGACAAGATGCATGTGCTACAAAATGCCATGTGTTATGGCATTGGAGAAACCTAAAAATATTTGTTGGGGATTATATCATGCCTCATAATCTGGCCATGATAATTAAGGATGAAGTAATGCAGTATAAGCTAAGTGTGCAACTATTAAACAAAGTCTATATCAAAAGTACTACCATAACATATATTAGATGTAAACCTTATTACTTTAATTAGATGGTTCTAAACAAAGATGGATCTATTTCTCTTGATCTCAAAACAGAAAGTGGAGGTATTATCAAAGATAACAGAGGAAGGTGGATTTCAGGGTTCACAACTTCACTAGGAAAATGCAAGCCAATTATAGCTGAACTATGACGTCTGTTGGAAGGAATCAAGTTAGTCTAAAGAAAAAGTATTCAGAGAGTGGCAATTCAAACTGACTCAAGGGAGGTCCATAAGCTATTACAAAGGAACATTACCTCATTGGTATAGATCAAATATTGCAGAGAAAAATCAAGATAAAGCTGAGAAGATAAGAAGAGTACCACATTGTCACGGTGAGAATCAGATATCAAGCTATCGATTAACTTGAATCACAAATCTTAATTCACCATCGATCTTTAATTTATTCAAGGAAAGGGAAAAAGAACGAATAACCCAAAATATGCAATGCAAAAATAAAGCAAAAGAGAATCTAAGATTCGGGGAATGATTATACCTAGGGAAAGTGCTAACATCCTAAGTATCTGTAGTACTCTACAAAGACCTCTTGTTTTATTGCATTATTTTTTATTTTGTCTGCTAAAGGGTGAAAAGGTAAAAGAGAGACCTAAGGTGTTATTTCTAAGTATGCTCGTCAAGACATCACATCTCGTGTCTACGTATCCTAACAAGAATGGAATCAGAGCATTTGTAGTTCTCCTTAATAATGGTGAGGAACCCTGGACTATGGTCAAGGTTCCAGGGGGGAGAGGTAAGTGTGTATGGAAGAACACCTACATAGAGTTAAGAAACTCTAAACCTAAGGTTAGATTGAAAGGGAGGTAAGTGTTTTTATTAAGGTTTCTGAAACAGATTAGAAATATGATTAAAGTATTTTTTTTATTTTGTAGAAAAGAAAGAGATTTTAGTTTTAAAAAAAAAAATACACGATAAAAGATCGAGGTTTGAATTTGCGCGATGGCGATTGTAAAAGGCAATCGACTTATGAGGGAAGTAACCACTTGATGTTGGATCAAGGGTTTGAGAAAAAGTTAGGTCGATTCCTAGTCCTTAAAGGTGATCCTAATAAACGAAACCACAACCAACAAAAAGGTGCAAGTGTATGCATGAGGCTGATGGCGATGCTAAAAAGCAGTCGACTTACAAGTTAGGGTATGACTTGATATACGAATCAAGAATGTTTTGGATTTGGTTAATGTCGATCTTATAAATAATAGACTTACAAAGGTGTTTTGGAAAAGGGCTCGATATTGAATCGAGAATTAGTATGAAAATGGTTTGAGCGTGTAGGTGAGAGATGAATAAAATATAATCAAGATGAAAGCGATACAACTAATACACTTAATGGGAACGAGGTACATTTTGTCGGACGGAGATGAAATGAAAAGATTATAAGTAAACCCAATTAAAAGAAATAAGCACAAACACGAAAATAAAAAGAGCTCGTTCGTTTTGACTTGAGAAAAAGTGTCTCGACGTTGGATTGAAATTCTGGTATTTTATCTATTAAGTCATCAATAAGAAATTCTGGCATCAGATATCAGATGTCGAAGGCAATGTTTCCGACACTAATATCTGTTAAGTCATAAATAAGAGCAAAGATAATCATATAACAAACGTAAAGAGACACAAGCAATTGTTAACCCAGTTCGGTGAAAACACACCTACGTCTGAGGGCTACCAAGCCAGGAAGGAAATCCACTAAGTAGAATTAGTTTGAAGATATACAGTTAGGGCTGGAAATGAGTCGAGTCGAGTCGAACTCACCTCAGCTCGACTCGACTCGTTAAGAATTGTTCGAATTCGAGTTCGACACGAACTTTTTTTTAAGCTCAAACTCGACTCGTTATAAGTTCACGAACAGTTCGGTTCGACTCGTTAGGTTCATCTCATTAGGTTCAACTCACATGGTTCACGAACTTAAAAACTATTTTTTTAAATATATATATTTTTTAGTATATTTGACATTTTAAATAAATATATATTTTTTAAATAAAATATTAAAATAAAATCAAAGTTATCATATTGAAATTTAACTTTATCTTCAAAATCTACTAATTCAAAAGCTACACAACTTTCAAGAGATACATTTGAGAGTCTAATTCAAAAACTACTAAATTGAAGATTAAATTTGTCTAAGATTTGAAGTAAATATTTAAACCTAATCTTAAAGACAATATAATTATTTTCATATGTAATCGAGTTGACTCATGAACCTAACAAGTCGAACTATGTATAGTTCATGTTCAGCTCATTTAGTTAACGAACTTAATTTTTCGCTCATACTCAACTCATTTGGTTCATGAACCTAGTTCAACGATTTAATTGTCGAGTCAAATTCCGAACTATCTTCGAGTTGGTTTGGTTCATTGCCAGCCCTATATATAGTAGACTCTCTCTAGTTTACCATCTTCTCACCTAATATCTACCCTTGCAATTTCTACCTAGGACACTCCTAGATAAGAGACACCTATCACTCCCTCTCAATCACAACAGTGATAACAATAACAAATAAAAAAACTTTAGAAGACACTCTTCAAAGACACAACTTGATCTTGCTTAAAAGCTTCAATCAAGTACAATACACTCTTTCTTACAAGCTTTGAGTGAACAAAATACAATACTGAACTTAGTCCAGTTCACAGATTAAGACAATGAGTGAATGGCTCACAAATTTCTAAAACACACGAAGGCTAGAGCACTAAACCTTACACAATTGCATACACTTAATCCCGACTTCTCTGATCTGAAGGTTAGGGTCTGCGCATCCTTAAATAGAAATACTTGGACGGGCTTGGGCTGTGGCAAAAGTAACAGCAGATTGTAAAGAGATCAATCTTCATAATTTTCATCAATGAAACAAATTTGATTTGATCAATCAGATCCAATCAAATCACTCTTCAAATCTCCAATATAATCTTCTGATAATAACTCTACTGAAATCAATAGGTGAATCAGAAACGCCTTTGCACAATACCAAAATCCTCGCAGATTTACACCAGATTAGTGCAACAGGTTTACACAAGAGAGATAGACAAACATCCACATTCATCCAGAATGTTTTGTTTATAAGAGTCAGGACATCATGACATAAGTCTTTCTACAACATACAAAGCAACCTGCAGAACCTTAGAAACAGATGTCACAGCATCCTGTAGGACATCTTGTGATTACACCAATTTTTACCAAAATACCTGCCAATCAGGAACTACCAAACTCCCCCTTTGGCAAATTTTGGCTAAAACATAAACAGATCACAAGAGCTTCAAAAACAACAAAGAGCACAGCACAACAGAAACAAAAAAACCAAGGAATATCATAGGAGTAAAAACTCTGCAAAACTCCCCCTCAACAAATGCAAGTTCACACACAAACAACAGCCCAAGCACACAAATAAAACAACCAAACTCACTTCAGCATTCAGCAACCTGTAAGACAAAAACTCATAAACAGCCCAAACAACACCATCCAACAGGATCAATATCCTGTCAGAACAAACAGAGCAGCACCAACAAACATCATCTTCCAACCAGCTACACACCTGCCACAACCATATACCAAACTGTATACAGAGCAAGCTATTACCAAGCCAAGCTTCTCCCCCTTTTTAGCCATAAATTTAAGAACAAAAGCATAATATATCATAATGTCAGAATCAAGATGAGTTAAGGGTATAGAGACCCAATACTATTACAACCCAAAAGCACATGAAATGCAAAAACAAAGTTCATTCTGCCAAGGCATACAAATCAAAGAACCCAAAAACAAATAACTAGCAAACCAAGCAACTTAATCTTCATCATCAAACTCAAAACTTTCAGTAACAACATCATCAGTATTAGTTGGCACATAAACATCACCATCCTCAGATTCCTTCTCAGACCCATCCTCACTATCATCACCATTTATAGCATTCTCTTCACTTTCAAGGTACTGAATTAGAGACTCCAATTTAATTTTTCTAGCAGTAGCAGCATTAATCGTATCACCCAGTTCCCTGCAGGTTTCCTTCAACTCTGAAATAATCCTTACCCTTGATGCAGAAGCCTTCTCAATAGAAGTTAAGACAATGTCAGGATATTGATTCCCTCTTGCAACTTATAATGAATGGACAACACTGATTCCCTCTTGCAAGCAACATCATTTGGATTGAGAATACCAGGATATTGATTCAAAATGATTTCACAAATGAGAGAAGGAAAAGCGATAGTCATTTTTATAGCACTAGTGGTTGCATTTTTGGTGATTTGATCAAAGATATATTGGCCAAAATTAAATTTAGTCTTAGTACCTATAACATAGATAAATCTGCCAAGGCCAACAGAAATGGTAGAGGTGTGATTGGTGGGCACCCAGTTAGCAGTACCAATCCTGTGAAGAATGACATATTTGACACTGAGTTTCCCAACAAAGAGCTTACCTCTTGAAGGCCATGCATTGACTTGGTTAGCAGTAATGATTCTGCAGACCTGGTTGTCAGATGCTGTCATCTCATCTTCTCCTTCATCCGTTCGTCCCAAACATCTATTGATCACCATAGAAGAAAACTTCACACATCTTCCCTGAACAAAAACCTTCATGTAATCCTTGCTACTCCTGTCTGTAATGGTAGTAGGAATATTCACAATAAACTCTTTTACCAACCCATCATAGCATTTGGAAAAACCAGTGACAGTCTTGAGTAAGCCAGCCTCAGTGATTAAATCCATGACTTCCTTGATGTCCAGTGCATCTTTGCCTAACTCCCTTTCTAGAGCAATCCTACGCTGGTACACATATCCCTACTTTGTCACACTGCTGATGGAGTGGAAAGAAACATTGTTAAGAGGTGCAACAGACACAAGTCTTAGAGTCTTATTATCAGTAGAGTTTTTCATAGGGGCGATGTCAGGGACATCCTTTACAACATCATCATCTGAGTCAGTATTTTCCAGCCTGACTTTTCTCTTTTTGGTAGCAGGAGTAACCTTTCTCCAAGATTTAAGGGGTCCAACATGGGTCTTATTCTTCTTCTTGCTTTTGGAAGGGGATTCCTCAAGCACAACCTTTCCTTTTCTTGTCTTTAGTTTTTTAGCAATTCTTGGGGCAACATTTTTGATAAGTTCATCATCAGAGGGTACATCTTCAACATCCATTAGATTGTCAGAGGTATTGATCTTTTCTTTGGTTGAAGCAGAACACTTTGGTGCATCATCCCTACCAACATTCAAACCAGTAACATCATCTTCATTCACATCATAAAGCACAGAACTAGCAAGCTTGTGCCAGTTCTCAGTGTTAGGGTTGTCATCAGTAGAGGGTTTTTCAGCATCCTTTCCTAGGTTATCATCAGAACTAGGGGAGGGATCTATGAGAGATAAAAGGGTGGAAATATCAGGCACATTATGACCACCATAGAGAACCTTAGTGACAAGTTCCCTAATCAATCTATCAACATAAGCAGTACCTTCTTTGTTCTTCATTCTTGTAATTTTGTTAACAGAAGTTCCAAATGTTTTTCCTTTAGAAGTTTGAGTTGCATGTGTTGGAGTGGTCTTGGGGGTTTCCTTTTCATGGCTGGGAACCATGGACAGAGAAGTCACGTCAAGAACATCTTAGAAGGAGATGTTCATGGGGTGAGATCAGATTGGGAAGTTTTTAAGGAAGTAGCATCACATTTGGGAGGCATCTTGATTTTCATGAGAGAAGAGAGGTTTAGAGGAGAATAAAAATAGGTTGTAATGTGATGGATACGCAGAGAGTGGGAGGTAATTTGAAAAGTAGTGGAGGTGTGGAGTTGAAGGGGCAGTTGGAGGGAAAATTTTGAGTGGGATAGCGTGTTTGAGTAGACAAGGGCGTGTTATGCAATAAAGAGGGATGTTGAAACATCTCTATTTTAAGAAAAAAACATCTTTTAAGAGAAAAAATCCCTCTCAGCAGTAATTGCTATAAATCCTCATAAATACAAATCCCTAACTGTCCTCTCAAAATCTCAAACTGATTTGCATCCAAAGCTTTGGTAAAAATATCAGCCAGTTGATTTTCTGTAGTGACATGCTCTAGGGTAATGATCTTACTTTCGACAAGCTCCCTTATAAAATGATGGCGAATATCAATGTGCTTAGTTCTGCAATGTTGGATAGGGTTCTTGGAGATATTTATAGCATCAGATTATCACAGTATAATGTCATGACATCTTGTGTGACATTATACTCTGTAAGCATTTGCTTTATCCAAACAAGTTAAGAGCAGCTACTCCCACCAGCTATGTATTCAGCTTCTGTAGTAGACAGGGATACACAGTTTTGTTTCTTGCTAAACCACGAGATGAGGTTGTTTCCCAAAAAGAAGCAGCATCCTGATGTGCTCTTCCTGTCATCAGTGCTTCCAGCCCAATCAACATCACAATATCCAGATAGTACACATCCATATCCATGAGTGTACAACATCCCATATTCACTTGTCCCATTAATATACTTCAAGATTCTCTTGACTTGATTAATATGACTAACCTTGGGTTCTGTTTGATATTTGGCACAAACTCCCACATCAAAGGCAATGTCAGGTCTGCTTGCTGTAAGATATAACAAGCTTTCTATCATGCTTCTGTAAAGACTTTGATCCACAGTAACTCCTTTTTCATCTTTTGACAACTTTAGATAGGTAGGTGCATGTGTTCTTTTGTGGCTGGAATTTTCCATTCCAAATTTTTTAACAATGTTCTTGGCATACTTACTTTGAGATAGGAATATGGATTCCTCCATCTGTTTGACTTGCAACCCAAGAAAGTAAGTTAACTCCCCAACAAGGCTCATTTCAAATTCAGATTGCATTTGCTGCACAAAATGTTGAACCATCTCATCTGACATCCCACCAAAGACAATATCATCAACATAGATTTGAGCAATCATGAGTTTTCCCTCTTCTTCCTTGATAAACAAAGTCTTATCTATCCCATATTTTCTATATCCATTATCAACAAGAAACTCTGTTAGTCTTTCATACCAAGTTCTAGGAGCTTGCTTCAGACCATATAAAGCTTTCTTCAACTTAAAAACATGATTAGGAAATGTTGGATCAATAAAACCTTTAGGCTGTTCAACATAGACTTCTTCATTTAGGTAACCATTTAAAAAGGCACTTTTAACATCCATTTGAAGCAGCTTGATTTTCATAATGCAAGCAACTCCCAGAAGAAGTCTGATAGATTCAAGACGAGCTACAGGAGAAGAAGTTTCTTCAAAATCAACCCCTTCAATCTCTATGTATCCTTGAGCAACCAATCTGGCTTTGTTCCTAGTGACCACTCCCTTTTCATCAGACTTGTTCTTGTATACCCATTTGGTTCCAATAACATTTGTTCCTTCAGGCCTTGGCACAAGGTCCCAAACTTCATTTCTCTTGAATTCACCCAACTCCTCTTGCATAATATTTATCTAGAATTCATCAGTTAAAGCCTCCTTGATGTTTTTAGGCTCAATCTTGGACACAAAGCAGGAGCTTGAGACAAATTCTCTAGATCTAGTGGTTACCCCTTTATTTGGATCACCTATGATGAGATCCATATGATGGTCTTTTTGGACTCTGGTGGATGGTTCTTTTTTAGCAGGTTCAGATTCAGTGATGGTAGGATTAAAATCATTGTTTCTGTCTTTAGATTCAGCTGAGATATCAAAGGATGTTCCAACATCTTCTGGGACATCAATTTCCTTATGCACATCATCTATAACAACATTGATAGATTCCATCATGGTCTTAGTTCTGGAGTTAAACACTCTATAGGCTCTGCTGTTGATAGAGTAGCCCAAGAATATACCTTCGTCACTCTTAGGGTCCATCTTTCTTCTATAATCACGATCTAAAAGTATGTAGCACTTGCTTCTAAACACATGGAAGTATTTTACAGTAGGCTTTCTTCCTTTCCAAATTTCATACAGTGTGGTCATTGTTCCTGTTCTTAAGGTTACTCTGTTATGAACATAGCAGGCAGTGTTCATGGCTTCAGCCCAAAAATGGTAAGGTAGTTTCTTAGCATGGATCATTGCTCTGGAAGATTCTTGGATAGTTCTATTCTTTCTTTCTATAACTCCATTTTGTTGAGGAGTAATAGAAGAAGAGAATTCCTGGCTAATTCCTTTAGAAGAGCAGAATTCAGTTGATTTTCAAATTCCTTCCCATGATCACTCCTAATTCTGACAACCTTGCTTTCCTTTTCTCTTTGAATTTTCTGATACAGGTTTTGAAACACATCAAACACTTCAAATTTTTCTCTTACAAAATTCACCCAGGTGTATCTTGAAAAGTCATCCACTATAACATAAGCATACTTCTTTCCACCAAGACTCTCCACCTGCATAGGTCCCATTAAGTCCATGTGAAGAAGTTCCAACACTTTAGAAGTAGTGGGATGTTGGATCTTCTGGTGTGACATCCTTGTCTGTTTTCCTATTTGGCATTCATCACATATTCTTCCTTCTTCAATCTTTAGCTTAGGGATTCCTTTGACAGCTTCCATAGATATGATTTTCTTCATTCCTTTCAGATGTAGATGACCAAGTTTCTGGTGCCATAGTTTCACTTCATCTTCTTTGGCAAGAGCATATTTGAAGTCCTGAAAGGCCCATAGGTAGCAGTTGTCCTTGGATCTGACTCCCTTCATGATTATCTCTCCCTTTTCATTAGTCACCAAGTATTCAAGTTTAATGAAGTTGACATTGAGACCCTGATCACACAGTTGACTAATGCTAATCAAATTAGCAGTTAATCCTTTGAGAAGCAGAACATTGTTAAGATCAGGTGTTCCTGAGCAGTTTAGTTTTCTAACTCCCTTAATTTCACCTATGGCTCCATCTCCAAAGGTCACATAGCTGGTTGAGTGAGGTTTGATGTCAACTAACAGATTTCTGATCCCTGTCATGTGTCTTGAACATCCACTATCAAAGTACCGGTGTTCCTTAGTAGAGACTTTTAGGGACATATGGGCTATAAAGCAAGCAGTAGAATTTTTAGGAACCCACTGCTTTGTAGCAGAATCCTTTTGAACCCATTGCTTTCTAGAGGACTGAGTGTTGTGATCAGGTCTTGCTTGAGGTATAGAATTTGGATATCCATGCAGTCTGAAACAAAATGGCTTTATATGACTAAAGCGACCACAGTGATGGCACCTCCATCTTTGGAATTTTCTTGGTTAGCTGGGTTGTTTTCTATCGTGATGTTGAGACATTTGATGGAACATCTTTTGCTTGGATCTAGAAGGCTTGTGCTGAGAGGTAGGATCATTTTCTGTATGTGTTTCATTAAATCCTAACCCTGTTTTGTCTCCCATCCTTCTTCTAGATTGAAGAATCTCTTCCAAGGTTTTGGTACCACTGTTCATCATTCTAATAGACTTTCCCATTTTATCAAGTTGGGAAGTCAGTTGATCAACTTCATCATTTAACTTAGTGGTAGTTTCAAGATGTTTAGCAACTTCATCAATCAACTCCTTGATGATTTTAAGGTGTTCCTCATTTTCAGTCTTCAGTTTGATGATGAGTTTTTTTTTCCACCCTGTTGGCATACCTCTTCACTTCTCAGGCACAACTCTTTGTAGGAAGCTGCAAGTTTTTCAAATGTTAATTCATCTTCACAGGAGTCTTCATCCGAATAGTATCTTCCAGTCAAAGCAGTTACATGTTTGGAAGACTCTTCTTCAATATAACTTTCAGAATCTTCATCAGTCCAAGAAACATCTAGACCCTTTTTTTTGTTTCTTGAGATTAGTTGGGCATTCAGATCTGATGTGACCAAAACCTTCACACCCATGGCACTGTATCCCTTTGCTATTTGTGGGTTTTTCTTCAGTTCTGGTTCTTCTTCCTGCATCATTGGACCTATTGAGGTCATATGAGATGTTCTTGACATTAGGTCTTGTCTTCATATCCATTATTTTTATAACCTTGTTGAATTATCTTCCAAGAAGTACTATGGCCTTAGACAAGCTTTCATTTGTATCTTCATCTAAATCATTCTCTCTACTTTCAGTATTTGACACAAAGGCTATGCTGTTTTTCGTATCAGCTTTGTCACTTATTCCTACTTCAAAGGTTAAAAGAGACCCAATAAGTTCATCAACTCTCATCTTGCAGATGTCTTGTGCTTCCTCTATAGCAGTTACTTTCATGTCAAATCTCTTGGGAAGAGATCTGGGAATTTTTCTTACCAGTTTTTCTTCTGTCATCTTTTCTCCTAGGGCACTTGAAGCATAGGCTATTTCAAGAATATTCATATGAAATTCATGTATGCTTTCATCATCTTTCATCCTCAGGTTTTCAAACTTAGTAGTCAGAAGTTGAAGTATAAACATATTTACCTTGGATGTGCCTTCATGAGTAATCCTCAGTATCTCCCAGGCTTCTTTAGCTACCTCACAGTTGTTAACTAATCTGAATATGTTCCTATCAATTCCATTGAACAAGGCATTCAAGGATTTGGAGTTGCACAGAGATAATTCATCCTCTTCCTTTGTCCATTCTTCCTCAAGCTTCAAGTTAGATGTAGCCTTTCCATCTTTATCAATAATCACAGGATGTTCCCATCCCTTTATGACAGCTTTCCAGGCCTTACTGTCCAGAGATTTCAAGAAAACAACCATTATTGGTTTCCAATAGTCATAATTACTCCCGTCCAGAACAAGTGGTCTATTCACAAATCCTCCTTCTTTGTTCATGGTACCAGAAAGTATCGTCCCTATATCTCACCCAGAACCAGAGCAGGATGTCTGCTCTGATACCAATTGAAATTCTGGTATCAGATATCATATGTCGAAGGCGATGTTTCTGACACTAATATCTATTAAGTCATCAATAAGAACAAAGATAATCATATAACAAACGTAAAGAGACACAAACAATTGTTAACCCAGTTCGGTGAAAACACACCTACGTATGGGGGCTACCAAACCAGGAAGGAAATCCACTAAGTAGAATTAGTTTGAAGGTATACAATAGACTCTCTCTAGTTTACCATCTTCTCACCTAATTTCTTCCCTTGCAATTTTTACCTAGGACACTCCTAGATAAGAGACACCTCTCACTCCCCCTCAATCACAACAGTGATAACAACAACAAATAAAAAGATTTTAGAAGACACTCTTCAAAGACACAACTTGATCTTGCTTAAAAGCTTCAATCAAGTACAATACACTCTTGCTTACAAGCTTTGAGTGAACAAATTACAATACTGAACTTAGTCCAATTCACACATTAAGACAATGAGTGAATGACTAACAAATTTCTAAAACACATTAAGGCTAGAGCACTAAACCTTACACAATTGCATACACTTAATCCTGGCTTCTCTGATCTGAAGGTTAGGGTTTGCGCATCCTTAAATAGAAATACTTGGACGGGCTTGGGCTGTGGCAAAAGTAATAGCAGATTGTAAAGAGATCAATCTTCATAATTTTCATCAATGAAATAGATTTGATTTGATCAATCAGATCCAATAAAATCACTCTTCAAATCTCCAATATAATCTTCTGATAATAACTCTACTGAAGTCAACAGGTGAATCAGAAACGCCTTTGCACAATACCAAAATCCTCGCAGAGTTACACCAGGTTAGTGCAACAAGTTTGCACAAGAAAGATAGAAAAACAACCACATTCATGCAGAATGTTTTGTTCATACGAGTCAGAACATCATGTTTGGCATCATGACATAAGTCCTGCTACAACATACAAAGCAACCTGCAGAACCTTAGAAACAGATATCACGACATCCTGTAGGACATCTTGTGATTACACCAAGTTTTACCAAAATATTTGTCAATCAGGAACTACCACAATTAAGTAGTTTTTCTAACTAATGGAAAATAAAAGCAATAAAGATAATTAAACAATCACAAACAAAACAAATAAATAATAAAATTAGACAACCCACATAAATCTATACAAACAAAGTAAAAGAAAATCAATCACAAACATTAAGATAAAATGCTTGTTATATTTTTTTTTAAAATTTTGTCTTTTTTTTTATTTTAAAAAAAGTTTTGTTTTGATAAAAAGAGAAAAAATTTTTTTAAACACCTAACATATTAATAAAAAGATTTCTAAAAACTAAAACAAACAAAATCAATAAATTTTTTTTATAAACATAAAATGAAAGGGATAAGAGAAAACTACCACAAACAGAGGCCGAACGGTGCCGAAGGTGTGCATGATTGCGGATGTTTCTGTTTGTTATGTAGAGACTTTCGCGGTACTTTGCAGGTTTGTTATTAGCTTGAAAAAGAAATGACTTTGTTTTTGTTATTCATGAGCTTGTGTGAAGATGAAGTATGACCTCTCTTTTATTTATTTATTTTGTTTTAACGTGAGAGAGAGAGAGAGAGCAATGAGGGGACATAAATTTTTTTGTTGTCTGTTTTTTTTTTTGTCATTTATATTTTCTAATACATATATATAGGACTAGAAAATAGACAAGAATAATAATAACAATTAACAAAATTTTTTTTTTTGTTTTTTATAATAAGAAAAGAATAAAAGGAATTAAAAGTCATGTTGTTGTGTTTTTTATGATAAGACAAGAATAAAAATAATTAAAAATTATGTTTTTGTATTTTTTATAAAAAAATATTAATAAACAAATTAAAATAAAATTAATTAATAAAATTAAAAACTAAATATCTAATTAAATCTAAATAAATTAAATGATTATTTAAATAAAAATGATTAAAATTTGAAATTAAAATTCGGGCAGAAAAGTGCTCGAAAAAAATAAAATGAACACACCAAAATAATCAGCGCGAAATAAATATATTGGAAAAATACAACGTTTGGTCAGATTTTGAAATAAATTTAGACCGGTTTGTCTGTAAATCCAACAAATTTATTCTCACTGACATTTCAGATACTATGCAAGATGAAATGCATGTTATGCTATACAGACGAATCGAAACGAAAAAAAAAACATAATCTTAAGGTAAAAAATTAGGGTATAATACAAATCATACAAGTATATAAAGAAGTGAACAAGTATGCTGATGGATTAGCTAAGATATGGGAAAATTATAGTATATATTTGGAATCTTGTCCTATGGAGGTGTATAACTCCTATGTTGTGAACATGTTCGGAATCTACTTTAAGAGGGTTGTTTGTGTGTAGTTGGTTTTGGGCTTCGTCCATCTTTAATCACAAAATAAAGTATAAATTCCAACCAATGATACTTGACAAAAAAAGGTGTGTGAATTAGTAAATAAAAAATTCAAGCCCATTATCAATTAACTAATAAAAAAAAGAAACTTCACCTTATTTTCCTTCAATCATTATAATGACATTTTTATCAACTCTGGATTCAACAATCGCAGATGTAGCAACCTTAGAAGTAGAGGAATGAAGAACATCTGGTTCTAATGTCATATAAATTGTGCAAAAAAGTTTCTTCGTTTCGTCTTAAATTTCAGTATGTTATTTCTATCAATTACTAAGTTAAATATTTATATTAATTTTTTAGACATTCTTTTAACTCGTTTAAGAGATCATTTTCTAGTTCAATTAACATCACTATTTTGTTCATATCTTCATCACCGTAACTCTGATTTGTGTTAAACCAATGACAAAACGGCCGGGTGAGCATAACTAATATTTTCCTCAACTTTAATTTTTTGCTTTGAGGTAAATTTATTTTCCCTAAATTTGAAATTAACATTTTTAGTGTATTTTAATATTCTATTTTTGATCTTTATTCATATACTATTGAAAACAAAACAACTAGACGTTGAGGAGTCAATGGAGAGAAAATTCGGCATGTGGGCTGAAATTAGAATGTGAAAGCATGAGAAAGATAAACATATTGCTAATGGTGACCTTTAAATGAAGTTAGATAGAAAAACTTTTAAAGTAAGAACAATTCCCCATACAGATTATAACGAGACTAATAGTTAGGTATTGTAGAATAGAAATATATAACACATAATTGTTTTAAAGATGAAAGAGCATTAAAGTATAGTTTTATTCGATAAATTTGAATCTTTATTAAAAATATAAATGTTAGTTTTATATATTGTACTTTTGGGTATGATGATGTGATGTATATGATATTTTGCTTTGTTTGTGATTTTTTTTATTATTATGCGTGGTGGTGATGTGAATCAAAAAAATTGTTCTGGTTAAAAGTTTATAAAAAATATTGAAATCAATTATGTTTGTTGATGAATGATTTTGTGAAATAAATTTTAAAATGATGTACTTTAATGAGAGTTTATGGAAAATATATTTCTGCATTTCATGGCATATGCATATTTTGCTTGTGTGTTGGGTTGCCTGTGTGGCAGATATTTTTCCCATTCGTATGAGGGTATTTTGTGTGAAAGTTGTTGTCTGACAACTTTATATCCAAATCATTTAGAATTAGGAGCTTGCATATTCACATGTAAAAATATTTGTAAAATAATGATTTGTAGATTTTATTTCTCTTAAGCTTTTATGTTTTGTATGGTTTGTTTTATAATACTGTACTGTATGTTCTATTTGATTTGATATGGATGATAAAATTGACTCTTTACAAATAACATATTAGGTACTAATGAGTTCTAGATGTGAAGTCACAAAGATAAAATATTGCGCGCAATTGTGGGATTCAATAAAGGGTTTTGAACTTTGTAATTTTATTTGTAAAGAAGATTATTTTATGATAAAAAATTTAGAATATGTTATTTTAAATTTTTTCATTTAATTATAATTTTTAAAATTTATCATGAAAAAATGGCCGCATATTATTAATAGTTAATATTTTTAGTAATGTTTTAAATTAAAATTTAGGGTATTACAGAGCGAAAAAGGTAAAAAAATGTAGTAAACTTGATGCAATGTTAGAGAGAGAGAGAGTGTGTGTGTGTGTGTAATGTAATTAATTTCAAATGACAAAAATAGCCTTAAATAAATAAAATTAAAATTTGGGCAAAATATGTTTTTCATCCCTATAAATAACCCATCATTCAATTTGATTCCTTATACAAATTTTCTTTGAGTAATGATCCTCATAAAGTTTTCCATCTATAATTTTGGTCTCTGCCGTCAACTTCCTATAATGAAAGCTGATGTGGCATACCACTGGGCTTACGCATAGTACTGATATACTGGAAAATATGCTTAAAAATGAGTTAGCATGTGAGGGTTACAAACCTCCTTAAAATATGCTTCAAAGCCGAAATCATATTCAAGAAGAAGAATTGTCTCTTTTTCAATATTAGAAACTTCCAAGCCGTTGAAACCATACTCAAACACTTGAATCATACTGATATTCAATTTAATGAGACCCTATGAAATGAGTTTTTTCTAGTTTAATATTATGTTAAAGGGTTGGTTGGTGAAAGGTGAATGGGAAAAAGCATATGAGGTGTTTGAAGAAATGCTTCAGAAGAAAGTACAAACCAATAGCTAGCTATGAGAAATATTTGACATTTTTCACACTTACCCATCAATATTGATTTGTTTTAGAGTTGAAAAAAATCACATCACCTAGAAGAAAAGCGAGCTTCAAGATATTCTAATTTAAGAGTGCAAAATCTCGGAAGGTCAATGAAAGCACATGAACATCTATTTTACGAAGGATATAGACGTAAGATGTAGTAATTAGGATATTCTTTCTTGTAGAAACCTTGGAGACATGTGGTGATAGATGAGAGGAAATGACAACCTCTACTTGCAAACATACCCCCCACTCAAAATCCTTGCTTAGGAAGAAGAAGATGAGAGCTCATTTTCATCTTTCGGTTAAAGTTCCAATGATGAATGTGCTAACTTATGCTTGATGGCACACAAGAAAAGTGAAGACTCTAAGGTATATACTTTTGATCCTGAAGTTAAATTATCTTATAAGAAATTGTCGAAAGCTTTAAGGGTCACATTAGGCTTCTTTTCCATGTTAGGAAAGTGAAAGTCTCTAATGGTACCATGCCTTGGATGCCTAAGTGTTCCTTAACTAACCCTCAAGGACCCACCAGTAGGGTACCTAAATTCCCTATTTGGTTGTCTGCAGGAACGTCTTGACTCTTAGAAAAGGTTATGGTTCCTAGATAGCTGATGTTCAAGACATATGATAGAAGACACTTTGATGTTTATCAAGTTCGAACATAGAGAAAGCAGTCACGTCACGTACAGGGCAATACAAAGGTACAATTTTAGGAGAAGGTATTGTGGGAAATCCCTCCATAATAACCATTAAAGGCATTTTATTAGTTAAAGGGCTTAAACACAATTTACTCAGCGCTAGTCAATTATGTGACAAGGGGTATTCTATTGTTTTTAATACCTAAGTTGCTTGATTGAACATGAGGAAAGTAAAATTTTAGTATTTAAGGGTTCTAGGGTTGGCAATATCTATCTACTTAACTTGGATGATGTGTTGATGTATGGTACTAAATGTTTCGTGATTGAGAATGAAGATCCTTAGTTATGGTATATGTGTTTAGGACATATACATTTTAACTTGATGAATAAGATGTCATCTAAGGATCTAGTGGTTGGTCTACCTAAAATAAAGTTTTCAAAAGATAAAATTTATGATTTTTGCTAAATGGGAAAGCAAACAAGAATGTCTTTTAAATCGAAAAAGATTGTTTCAACTCCAAAACCTCTCGAGCTTCTCAACCTAGACTTATTTGGCCTTTCTAGGATAAGAAGTTTAGAAGGTAAATATTATGGGTTTGTAATTATGGATGACTATTCTAGATTCACTTGGACATTATTCTTAACTCATAAGGGAGAAACCTTTAAGGCTTTTGTTAATTTTGCTAAGAGTGCCAAAAAATTTTAATTTAAAAATTGTCACACTTCGTAGTCATAATGGTGGTGAATTTGTAACCCATCAATTTGAAAACTTTTGCAACGAAAAAAAGATCATAGCTTCTCATGTGTGCGTACTCCATAACAAAATGGCATTGTTGAACGTAAAAATTGTATTTTAGAAGAATTGGCTCAGATAGTGATAAGTGAAATGAGTTTGCCTAAGTACTTTTGGGAGGATGCGATTAAGATCACATGTCACGTCTTAAATAGGGTGGTCACTCAACAACCCCTAGAGATGACAACCTACGAGTTACTCAAAGGCAGAAAACCTAACATTTCATATTTTTCATGTTTTTGGTTGCAAATACTTTATTTTAAATAACAAAAAGGAAAATCTTGGTAAATTTGATGTTAAGTCTGATTAAAGAATATTTCTAGGGTACTCATTTTCGAGTAAAGAATATAGCATTTACAACCATATAATGTCTTTTTTTGAATATATTCATGTTTATGTTGATGAATCCTTAACCCAAAAGACGAGGAAAGGTATTTGTTCTGATGTTTCAGGTGTGGTAATGGAATACTAGATCGAAGAGAACATTCATAAAGAGAATCCTCCTCAAAAAATAACCGAATATGACATTAATAAAGACAAAGAGGAAAGCGAGTAAGAGGAAGATAAACAAGAGACTTCACCTTAGCTACCTCCATATTGAATAGTTGCAAAATATCATCTGTTAGAACAAGTGTTAGGAGACATCAGGAAGGGTGTAAGTACAAGATCATATGTTAACAATTTTTGTAAGTATTGTGCTTTCATATATCAGATTGAATATAAGATGATATTCAATTCCTTACTTGAAGAGGGATCGTTACTTGCTATACAAGAAGAAATCGTCCAATTTAAATGTAATAACGTTTGTGACATTGTCCCGCATCCATCTAATAAAACTGTTATTGACACTAGAATGATGTTTAGGAACAAAATAAATGAGAATGGAATAATTACTAGAAGTAAAGCTAGGATAGTGGAAAAAAGGTATAATCAAGATGAAGGAATAAACTATGAGGAGACTACTACTTGGATTTTGAATTATATCAAATGGATGTTAAGTCAACTTTTCTTAACGACTATATAAATGAAGAATTCCATGTCTCTCAACCTCCTGCTTTTGAGGATCATGAAAATTCGAGCTATATTTTTAAATTTAAAAGAGCCTTATATAGTCTTAAACAAGCTCCTCAGGCTTGGTATGAGCGCCTTAGTATTTTTAATCAAAAATGATTTAATTATGGTAAATTGGACATAACTTTTTTTTATAAGATGTAAAGCAAATCATATTCTTTTAGTTCAAAATTACGTAAATAATATTACATTTGGTTCTACTAATGAATCCCTTTGTAAGGATTTTTCTAGTTTGATACAAGGTGAATTTGAGATGTCTCTAATGGGAAAGCTTACCTTATTCCATGGATTGCAAATTAAGAAAGCGAAAGATGGAACTTTCATAAGTCAAATGAAGTATTTCTTGGAGCTTCTCAATAAGTTTGATATGCAAAATTCAAAAGCATTTCAACCCTCATGGCGATAAATGTGCTAATAGACAAAAATGAGAGTGAAGTAGAGATCGGCATTACCAAATGTCGAGGTATAATAAGATCCTTACTCTATTTAACTACGATCAAGCATATATTATGTTTATTATGTGCATGTGTGCTATATTTTAGGCGTGTCATAGGAATCCCACTTTAAGATCATAAAAATAATTTTGACGTATCTTAGTGGAATCTCGCATAACGATATTTGGGTTTCAAACGTAAGCAAATGTAGCTTTGTAGGTTTTTCTGAATATGATTTTTTCTGTTTCAAGTTGGATAGGAAAAACACTAGTGGGACTTGTCATCTATTTGGGAAGAACTTAGTTTCCTGGCATAGTAAGAAGCAACATAACACTGCTCTTTCTATCGCCGAGGATGAATATGTAGTCGCTGGTAATTGTTATGTACAAGTCTTATGGCAAAAGCAACAATTATTAGATTACAATTTAAAACTCAATTGTGTTCCAATCAAACACAATAACATTAGCGCAATAAGCCTAACTAAGAATTCGATACTTCATTCACGTACTAAACATATAGAGATCAGAAACCGTTTTGTTAGGGTTATGTTGAAAAGGGGGATGTCATTTTTGAATATGTGGATATGAAAAATCATCTTGCTGATATCTCTGCAAAATCATTATCCTCCAAACCTTTTCACAAGATACGTAAGGAATCGGGAATCCTAGATTCGTTGTGCTTTAAATAGATTTAGTTTCCTTTTCATTTGCTATATGTTTTTTTTTTGCTGTACAATAACATTATCATGTAGAAATTTACTCTAACCAAAGCTATCGGTATATTTCTTTAGCTCTCTAATTCTCTTATATCATTGTTTTTATTTTATTCTTATATGTTCAATTTCTTATTTCTTACATTTATTATTTCATTTGATTCATTCATTGGTTGCTGTTTTGATTGTTCACATGTTGAATTTAATATCTATTTAAATGCATGTTGTTAATTATGTGCATTTGATCATTGTTATGTTTGATTCATGCATTATTTAAACCTTCTATTCATATACGTTTTGACCACATATTATGTTTTGTTGTATAGTTCCATGTTTATTTGCTTATTTGTTAAATTGAGCATGTCAATCTTTGTATTTTGTATATGATCTTTTTTATTGTATATTCTTAGCTATTTTAAGCTCACGAGTTTCTCTGGAATATCATTTGTTGCTAGTTTTTTTTGTGTTTAGGCTCATTCACATCTATCTCTTTTTGATCTTGTCAAATGAGGAGAAGTTGTAATGTGAGTCTAGATTTTTATTTTTCATTTTATTTTGTTGTGTACTGTGCAATGTTTCAGGAGGAGCACAAGCAATTGAAGGAAATCATTGATCATGTTTTTCTTCTGCTTAAAGTCGACTCAATTCCAAGTGAAATATTGCCAAGCATCAAAAAGGGGGAGACTAAAGTTGCATGTCTCTGATACATTAAGGAGGAGAACCCCATATGTGATCTTGTTGCTTGCCTCTTAAGATTTACTTTGAATTTAGTTTATATTTGAGTCCCTATTTCAATTGCATATCTTTTACGATTGAGTTTTTGATCCAAGTTTTAGCACACATAATTCAAAGTGTTTGCGTTTGAGTATGAATATTATGCTTTAAGTAAATTAGTATAATTTTGTTGAACAAGAACCATTATTAAGAATGATTGAAGTCATGTCAAAGGTAGAATCTCAAAACAATGTTGAAAATTTGGATTTTTGAAGTTTTGGATGCGTGAGTCAAATCACACATATACATAAAGAATCAAGCAAGGAAGATATGAACATGATCTTGCTGGAGTTTGTGATTTAAATCATAACTAGCTCCTAATTCGAATCATGCATATGTGAGTCAAATCATAGTGTATGCTTGAGTCAAATAAAAAATCCTTTTCCAACCAATTCTTGCTTTGAGTTGAATCATAACCATGCTTTGATTCAAATCATGAACCTTTTGAGTTAAATCATGCTTATGCCTTGATCCGAATAATAGAATATGGGTTTCCTTTTTTAAGTGTTGATCTTGTTCCTCATTACTTTACTAACTTGACTCAGATAACCAAATTCTCTTGACTCAAATCAAACATGAATTTTTCACTTCTTTTTGTGCTTCATCTCCAGCACCTAAAAATCATTTTCATCTTTAACCTTTCATAATATTAGAAAACAAATTCTTTCATTAATGATTTGAAAACTCACAAACCACCTGTTCTTACATTTTTAAAAGGGTTTTGGATATTTCTTGAACACTTGCAATCAATTTCTTTCATCTTCTACCTCATTCTTTTTCCATTGTTGCATGAATCCAAATCTCATCTTGATAGATTTGTAACTCTTTAAGGAGATTCATTTTGGATTTAACATTTCTTTGAAGATTTGTTTAAGATTTCAAAGGCTTGTAAGATTGTGTGGTGTTGTGACAATTCCGGTGGAAAGGAAGAAGGTTATTATGTCCACTTGACCTCGGTAGTATTGTGTGGAAGTCTACAAACAGGGTAGGATTTCTGTTGGTCTTTAGACATACCAATGCTCAAAATACAGGTTGAATTATGTGGAAATTGCCACAAATAAAGACTTTAGAGCAGGTTATTGGGGATGGAAGATTCGAGAAGCAATCTCGACTAAAGATTTCTCATAGAGTTCAATTTGTGGAGCTATGTACAAGTCAAAATCCATAATAGAAGAAATTTTATTTTTAACATTTTATTATTGGACTAGTAATTGTACGAGCTCTGTTAATATTGTTGCAAATCATAGTGGAAGACCAACAAATTTTCAATGGGAAACCATTAGAGAATGGATTAAGCAAAAAGCAAAGACGAACGTGTCAAATCACTATAAATCTTGATGTACACTATTCTCTTTCTCTTTCTCTCTTTCCCTCTCTCTAATTTAATTTCGTAGTTGATTGCATGATTAGGTTGTTGTTATTGGTTTCTAGAATTGCATGTTTATATGTTTATCCGTTAGTAGTAATTTGTTGTTTAAGTTGTAGGTTTTGTTAGAATTGGTAATTCAACATTGTCTTAATGTGGATTAAGTCTGAAGACTATGATAGTATAATCTTTTGCCTAATTGAAAACAATTTGATAACACATCTTGTAAAATTGAACAATTTTACAATTCAATTAGTTTGTAATTTGGTGAAATTCAATAGTTCAATTGGATACATTATGAACTCAGTAAACACATTTATGAATCTCCAATATAAGCATAATTTATTTTTATGCAAACTTTGCTTTCGCACGCAAACGAGTTTGTATTTGAAACTATGATAAAAATATTTTTCAAACAAAAGTTTTATTTTGGGAGGTCTATTCACCACGGTAGAATGTTGATAGTTCATATTCTTACCAACATTGATTTATCATTGAAGGAGTTATCTTGCTTCAGATCGTTCTAAAAAATTCAGCACTTGAGGATCTCGTCAGAGCCTCCCACTTCCACAACCACTTGCGTGAAACAGTCGATGTATGACCGTAAACTCTCTTTCTTCCCTTGAATTATTCAATTGAGGTCTGCTATAGTCACCGATTTTCTCTTCCGAACCGTGAAACGAGTGCTGAATTTCTCACACAAATCAATCCATAACTTGGCGTCCCCGCTGGTAGAGCTTTGAACCAAAGTCTAGATGAATCTGTTAGTGTTGGTAAATAGCTTGCAGTTCCCCGCCTCATCGTCATGGTAGTAATTTAAACGGTCATCAAAGTGTTGCGCATGCTCTTTTGATGATTTAGAGATCTCAGAGCCGAATCCCGATGATGGATGATCGTAGGACTCCTTTAAGAGACGACTTCCTGTTTGTATTACCCCTTGGATTCACATTGTGTAAAATGTCTTCGAGGCAAACCAAACTTTCTTCAATTGCTTGTGAGTTTTATCGTCAAACCATATTGTACATGTTATTCAATAGTTTGTCCGCGCCTTGCAAGCCTAGGTTGGCTTACAGCAACTAGAATAAAGGAAGCAATTTTGGTCTTTGTACTACTTGTGGTGCCAGAGGCATATATGACGATCCACATTGTTGTTTCTGTGGAGCGGAACTTACGAATGTTGGAGGCGGAACGAAATCTTGATGCAGTGGATTGCTTATGAGGATTCTATCGCCTCTATTTTGAGGAGAAGCATTGGGTTTCTTATGGCTTGAGAACCTATGGCGGCTTCGCGCAGCACTGCGGAGCGAGTGACTTCTAAAACCTATCGTTATTGGAGGATTTAGAAATCAAGAATTTGAGAAGCTGATGATTGGAATTGATCTACGATTGAAGGAAATCAATAATAGAGATTTGGTGATTGGTTTCAGGGAATTTGAAATTGCTAGGTTGAAGAAATTTTTGTTCGGTGAATCGAGAATGAATATTCGAACATGAAAAATGCGGGAATCAAATATTGAGTTCCCAGAAACGACACCACTGTTTGTTAGAAAATTAGAATTGGTCGGAGATTCGAAGTTGTGAGATGCAAGATGGCCTTGAGCTTCTAATGCAGTGAAAGAGAGACTAATATGCAAAGTTAACACTTCAACGCTTAAGTTAATATGTGAATAAGATGAGTGAATGAATTTTGAATTTGAATTGTGTTTTGAAAAATGGTGTGCTTCCCCTTTATATAGTGGGGCGGTTGTAACAACCTACTAATCTTTAGATATAGGATACAAAGAGTCGTTGGATGGATTCTAGATTCAAATCCTATGTGTTCTACTTCAAAATAACACTACTATCCTACAAGTAACTCAGTGGTTTATTGTCTTCTCTAAACCATAACGCGACAGTTGGATATTTTGACCGTGTCAGAACAACTATAATTCTCAAATTTATTGTCACATTTTGTTGTAAATTGGATACCTTTAAACAAAGTATAAACAGTTTCTTAATGATCAAGAAACTCACAAGGGTTAGGGTTAACAAAGAAAACAAGGTAAAACAACAAGGAACAACAAATATTGGTTATTGAACTGTTATTCTTTCCTTTCTCTTAGAACAAGATTACAAGTATACAAGAATAACAAAATAACCTCTCTCCCTTGAAATTAGGATTTTATCTTCCTATTTTTCCTTATGCCAAGATTGAGAAACTAGCATCCTATTTATAAGAAAAATAGCACACTAACCTAATGGGCTTTTTAACAATTACCCATTACAAGCCAACTTAGGGTACAAGCTAACTTAAACAATTGGGCTTACAAGTAAGGCCCAATTCAACATGCTAACAACCCTAGCAATATTGACTAATGCATCTTAGAACAAACTTCGACTACAACACGCATTACTTGCGAACAGACTTCAACAACACTAGAGTTCGATCCAACATCTCACAAATCTCCACCTTGGATCTAACTCTTTAACATCAAGAAACTACCTTTCTTCATTCAGCTTTATTAACTGCATACAATGGAAAAACTTGCAACTGGGCAACGTATTGGTGATCATATCAGTAACATGTGTACAGACTTCGATTGCTGCTTTACTATCTTTACCCAAGGCTCCACCATAAATTAGGACTCTATTCAGAGACCCATTTATGTACCTTAAAATCCACTTACAACTGACTAACCTGGCTCCATCAGGTTTCTTGATCATTTCCTAGGTGTTGTTATTATGAAGAGATTTCATCTCATAATCCATGGCCGTCAGCCATTCATTCTTCTTTCGACTCCTCATAACTTCCTTATAGTCTCTAGGTTCTTCATCTAGAACCTCACTAGCAGAGATTAAGGCATAAGCTATAAGATCTGCATACCCAAGTCTCTGAGGTGGCTTGATGACTCTCCTTGATCTGTCTCTTGCTAGCAGGTAGTCATTATCAGTCTCCTCATCTTCGACAACATCTTCTGCGTCTTCTTCGACTTCATCTGGGGTAAGCAATTCAACATCAACATGCTCCACCTCAACAGGAATCTCTCCCTGTTCCAGCTCTTCGTCAGCATCATCAGTTTTCTTGAAAGCCACCTCTGCTTCATTGAAAACTACATCTCGACTGGTGATACACCTCCTGTGACCTGACTCTAGGCACCATAACCTATAAGCTTTGACTCCTTCAGGGTATCCCATGAACATGCATTTCAGAGCTCTAGATTCGACCTTGTCTTGTCTAATATGAGCATAGGCCACACAACCAAATACTCTCAGTTTGTCGAGACTAGATGGATGTCCCGACCAAACTTCTTCAGGTGTCTTCATTCCCAAGGCAGTCGAGGGACATCTATTTATCAGGTAAGCTACTGTCGAAACAGCTTCCGCCTAAAACACATTCTTCAATCCAACACTAACCAACATGCATCTAACCCTTTCAAGGATTGTTTGATTGAATCTCTCAGCTAAGCCATTTTGTTGAGGAGTACCTGCTACAGTCTTATGCCTTGCAATCCCAGACTCAACACAGTAACTGTTGAACGCTTCGTTGCAGAATTCAAGGCCATTGTCGGTTCTCAACCTCTTAACCTTTCTGCCAGTCTGAGTTTCGACTAGAATCTTCCAACTTTTGAAATTCTCAAAAGTTTCATCCTTCGTTTTTTGAATGAATACCCATAGCTTTCTGGAATAGTCATCAACGATGGATAGAAAGTACCTTGCACCTGAGTGTGAAGGATTTCTTGCAGGCCCCCAAAGATCAGCATGAATATAATCCAGGGATCCATGTGTTCTTTGCTTGCCTTTGTTAAACTTTGCCCTGCAGGATTTACCAAATACACAAGATTCACAAAATTCCAACTTTTCGACTTTGTCACCTCCTAGCAGGTTCTGCTTCCCCAATTCGACCAGGCCTCTTTCGCTGACATGGCCCAATCTCATGTGCCATAATCCTATCTTCGACATAAGTTTCGTGGATGCAACATTTGTCGAACCACTTACAACCTCAGCCTCAAGGGTATACAAGCCTTGTTTCTTCACACCTCTCAAGACTTCCTTCGACCCCTTCATGACTCTTAGGATACTTTTCTCTCCTTGAAAAATATATCCTTTTCTGTCGAATTCACCAAGAGAAATCAAATTTCTCTTCAAGTCAGGTACGTACCTGACTTCAGTCAACAACCTTATTGACTCATCATGGAGCTTGAATCTCACAGATCCAATACCTGCAATTTTGCAAGATTTGTTGTTTCCCAGCAGCACAGATCCACCATCTTGATCACATAGCTCCTCGAACAAATCTCTGTTTGGAGTCATGTGCCAAGTGCAACCTGAATCCATAATCCACTCTTTCCTCGAGTCGCCACTTGAAACCACAAGAACATCAGATGAGTCGAAGTCATCTTGAACAATGGCTGCATTGCCATTACCTCCATGATCTTTCAGGCGTTCAGGGCACACCTTTCTTATGTGACCCTCCTTCTTACAGTGATAACATCGAATACTAGATGTTTCGCCACTATAAGACTTCTGTTGACTTTTACCTTTCTTCTTGTCGAACTTACCATCCTTTCGCAAGAATTTTCTCTTAACGGCCAAACCTTCGCCCACCGTCGAAGGTTTATGCTCCTTTCGTTCGTTCAAGTCCTTAGAATACAAGGCTGATTGAACTTCTTCAAAGGTCAGGGACTCCCTTCCATACAAGAGAGTTTCTTTGAAGTGAGTATGTGTTCTGGGCAAAGCACACAGCAGCAACAGTGTTTGATCTTCATCATCGATCTTCACATCAATATTTTCAAGATCAAGAATCAGCTTATTGAACATATCCAACTGCCCAGCCAACACTTTTGTCTTCACTCATCTTGAATGAATATAAAGCTTGCTTCAGGTAGAGTCGATTCACTAGAGATTTGGTCATGTACAAACTTTCAAGTTTCACCCATAATCTCGATGCTGTAGTCTCCTTTGATACCTGTCGAAGAACCTTATCACCAAGGCTCAACAATATTGCGTTGTGGGTTTTCTCGATCATGCCTGTCTTTTCTTTTGCCGTTAACGCAACGTCCATGGCTGCCTCACTCTTCAACGCTTCCAAACAACCCTGCTGAATCAATAGGGCTTTCATCTTTAAGCTCCACAGACCGAAGTCGTTCACTCCGGTGAACTTTTCAATCTCATACTTTGTTGAAGGCATCTTCTCCACGCTCACCGCACCAATTTGTTGTAAATCGGATACCTTTAAACAAAGTATAAACAATTTCTTAATGATCAAGAAACACACAAGGGTTAGGGTTAATAAACAAGACAAAGTAAAACAACAAGGAACAACAAATATTGGTTATTAAACTGTTATTCTTTCCTTTCTCTTAGAACAAGATTACAAGTATACAAGAATAACAAAATAACCTCTCTCCCTTGAAATTAAGATTTTATCTTCCTATTTTTCCTTATGCCAAGATTGAGAAACTAACGTCCTATTTATAAGAAAAATAGCACACTAACCTAATGAGCTTTTTAACAATTACCCATTACAAGCCAACTTAGGGTACAAGTTAACTTAAACAATTGGGCTTACAAGTAAGACCCAATTCAACATGCTAACAACCATAGCAATATTGACTAATGCATGTTAGAACAAACTTCGACTACAACACGCATTACTTGCGAACAGACTTCGACAACACTAGAGTTCGATCCAACATCTCACACATTTAATAGAAGAAAAAACAAACAAACAACTCAAAATATTCTACTCTTCATTAACAGAGCACAGTCATTTTTGTTTTTTGTGGTGCAATAAAAGAGTAGAATTGGATAGAGTAAAAAAAATGCAACCCTGTCGTCTGTTTCTTCTCATATGTGGGAAGACTATAAAAGTGGTGGACTCCAAAGACTTCAATTTTCTCTTCTTTCTACTATAAGATAAGTATAGGTAGGAGACACATGAAAAGGTGATGCATTTGGAGTTTTGTGTTCTAATAAATAATGTAAGTAGACAGATGGTGTAATGGCCTGATGGTTGTTACTGTCATCATTGCTTGATACGGCTCATGAGTGCTCGCTGCTATTTCGCAACTTGCAACACCAAATTGTTCATTTCCATATCCTTATCCATTTTGTTTCACTTCTAACAAAATAGATTTGAACTTCAATGTGTTAAAGTGTAATCACTACACTTTCATTAAATGGTCAACCTAAAATATTATAATTAAAGTTTTGTTTTGTCATAACATTTATTATAAAACTGATTTATGACGCATTTATTATAAAATTGATTTATAAGGTTGTTATTAACTCGTTTGTCTGCCGTAAGACTTTTAATAGATTTTAAGCGGTATCTTTAACCTGCTATAATTTTTTAATAATTATTTTATGACGATTTAAAATTATCATAAAAAAATTATTTCATTAAAAATATAAACATTAAATTTTTACAGTGAACACTTGACAAGTTGCTTTAATGGATGATGAGAGACTATTTGTGAATGGTATACAGCACATTATGCATATATAGAGACGAAAATACTCCATGTATAGGACTTTAAGTATCACTTTTTATGAACCCCGTTTGGGTGGATTTTAATTTTCTATGTTGAAAGTTGGAAAAAAAAATCAAATAAATTAATAAATATTTAAAGATATTAAAGATAAATAAGACAATTATTATTCGAAAAGTAAAAAGGAAAATATTATCCAAAATTTCATATTCAATTGAATGTGATTATTGTGAAAGTTTATTTCTATTTAATTTTGAAAAATGTTATTTATAATTTGATCTCGTATCCATTTTGAAGCTTATTTAATTTGAGTAATGCATTACAAAAATAAAAAAGTATTTCTATAAATAAAATGATGTTTCATTGAATTTATGAAGAAGCAATTGCATTGCTCCTCCAATTTTGTTTCTTGAATAAATTTTCAACTTATATATTAAAATACATGTAACTATAAGAAAGAATAGCATGTTTATAAAATAAGTATGATAATATCCTTACACAAAAGAGGATAACAAAATTCTTAAAAAAGACAATCTAGAGAAATGTAATATCATTTTATCAAATGGAAATGTGTACATTAGTGATTGCAGTTTAGAGGAAACGGTTGAGTGAATGCCAACTTTACACCTAGGTTTGATTTGATATGTGTTATTTTTTCAAAATTTAATAATTTTTATTTGTTAATTTACAATAATTTTAATAGTTTGTCATTTTTCTTTTAATTTTATTCTATTATCTTGATTAAAAATAAATAAGTTAATAGAAACTAAATATTTTTATAATTTTTTTAGTTTTCTCTCTCAATAATTTTATATAAAATAACAATTAAAAAACATAAATAAATTACATGAATTAATGTTTCTTTGTATGATTTCAATAAATTAAAATAATAAATTTTATAATTTTATTTTCAAGAGTCTTTACTTAAAGTTGAAACGTAAGTTATAGAAAATATGGTTAAATCATAATAGGTTAAACTTTTTGGTTTCTATTCGAATTTGTAGTGTATATCATCTCCGACGTTCATTTCTTGTAGTTAAAGAAAATTCAAGTCTTTTTTATAAATTAAAAATCAGTATTTGATTCACGTGACAATGCACACATAAGGCTAATTTTATTTTGAAAAAAAAATCATTTAATATATTAGTAGTTAATTTGTTTGTATTGTACTTAATTGAATGATGTGGGGGCAATCTGATATTTTACGTGGGGTCAAAACATATGCATATTAAATTACTAATTGATTTTCATTAAAAGAAGTGGGGTCAGTTGACCCTAATATTGAAATAGTAAATCCGTCTTTGATCCTAGGAAGAGAGACTCAAAAATGCAAGATGCAGGCCTATAACCTTAATTCTGGGCGGGCGCATAGCATGTGGAAGACAGATCGCCAATACATTGGGAGGCCATCCAAATTTGGGTGATAGACTTTCCATTCAGGCTTGAGCTACTCAAAATAACTTTTATTGTCTATTTACTTAATAAATATGGGGATGATCATCCTCTTAGTTTTGGGATTGAGTGGGGATCAAACGATTTACCAAATATATATATATATATATATATATATATATATATATATATATATATATATATATATATATATATATATATATATATATATTTTCACCACTCAGCATGAGCTAATCTTAAATACTATAAAAAATATCATATACAACACATACAATTCTATGAAATACTTTTATTATACCTTTTTGTCAAGTACACAATTCAAAGGGTTGTGTTTAAAGAGTCATAGAATAATTTAAGTTAATTTAAATTATTCGAAATCCGCAGGTAAATTCGAAAGAAAATCTGCAGGAAATCTGCAAATTTTGCCTTTAAAAATTAAAATGAGCGCAAAACATGAGATATAAGAATTCAAATAAAAAAACTACATGGACTAAAATAAAAAAAACTCGCTAACTTACAGGGACCAACAATTTAAGTATTTTTTAACTAGTGTGTGTGTGTACACACACACACACTAGAGATAACAACCTTTGCTTCACACACACACACACACTAGAGATAACAACCTTTGCTTGTAATATGAGCTTGAAAATTTTGCGTTTTTGTTATGCATGACTATTTAGTATGAGATATTGCTTCCATTAAATTCAGTTAATAAAATTGTCAATCAAAGGATATGCGTACTGATATTGCTATAGAACAATTGAAAGGTCTAGTTATATTTTTTTGAAAAATATAGGAAACATGGTTTTAAAACTGTTCTCATTTCTGTCAAAGAAATTGCTTTTGAAATAGATATAGAATTCAAATTTCGTGAAAAATGAACTATTTTAGAAAGAAATATTTTTTTTGAGAATATCGATAATAAAGTTGTTAAATCTCCCGAGGAACTATTTAACACTCAATATTTTTTATACGTAGTAAATAAAGCAATTACGTCATTTCGAAAATAGGTTTGAACAATTTAAATTGTGTAATGATGTTTTTGGATTTCTTTTTAGTATTGAGAAAATAAGTTCATTAGATAATGAAAAGTTAAAAGAATATTTTCTTAATCTTGAACATTCATTAAAATATAATTAATGAAAACTCAAATATTGGTGGATTGAATTGTTTTGAACAAAATTAAATATCTTAAAAGAAATTATACATGTAGCAAATGATATATCGATTGACATACTTAATTATGTATAAAAAAATAATTCTTTTCCAAATACATATATTGCTTATAAAATAATATTAACAATTCATGTAAGTGTTGTTTATGTGGAATGTAGTTTTTCAAAATTATAATTAATAAAATCCTATCATGCAGTGGAGTAATACTGATAGTACAATCTACACTGTAAGAGATGAATATCAAAGTATCATGGGTTCTAGAACTTTGGAGAGGCTGGTGTCTGAACATTGTCGTGCATTCTGCATCTTGTGGAGGATACAAGCCCCGACAAAAATTAAATCGTTTAGTTGAAGGATCTTTTTAAATAGGTTGGCAACGAAATATCAACTGGAAAAAAAGAGGTTTGTGCCTTTCTAACTTTGAAGATTCTTGTCTTTTATGTGATCAAACGAAAGATTTGAATCACCTCCTATTTGAATGTCCGATTTTTTTTAAAATTTGGGACTTGGTGGAAACTTGGTTTGGCTGTTTAGTATCATTTGCAGGATATTCTTGGAAGCATTTTTTTATTTTGGTGTGGGTTGTTTAACAGTCAAGAGGACATCATTTGGTTGTCGGTTGTTTGGTGTTTGGGAAGGTTAGGAATGAAGTCATTTTTAACGGTGGTCTTTGTATTTTGAACGATGTTGTTTAGAATTTTAAATATTTAGCTTGGAGAAGGACTTGCTTAGAAGAAATTTCTTACTCCAACTCTAATTTTTGTGTGTTGTAAATGTGTCTTAAAACCTTTGTTGATGAAGAGAAAGCAAATATATTTTGGAGATTGCATTTACCGTGAAAATTGGACGAAAAGTCGAGGAAAAAAATCGGTTGGTAAATAGTGTTGTCCGTATGGTAAATAGTGTTTTCAAGTTTTTGGGCTTTTTTCGATTCAGTCCATGGACCCATGTGATTTTGGACTTTGTTTGTTGGGTATTTGTTATTATAAATATGTATTTCTTATATGTTTGGTGTGTGACAATCTTAGAGTTTACACCAACAAGGGAGAGTAAGGGTTTAAAGGTATAACATAGGGTTTCAGCTACGCACAAAGAAAACCTTGGGTTTGAGTGATCCATATATTAAGAGTTTGAGAGGTAGAGAAACACTTGAGTAGAAAATAGGTTTAAGCGCCTTCAGGGTTATTCTTAAGAACCTGAAGGCGAGGGCTATTTTCTTGTAACTCATCTGTAATCTCTTGTAAAAACTTTCTGAGTATAGTGAATTGGAGAGTTGCTCTCTCCTCTAAAGTATACCGTTTAATTGAAATGGGTAAACAAACCTTCAGTTTTTTCTTACCTTATTCTGTTATATTATATGTGTACGGACTATTATTGTTGTAGACCATTTATTTTGTTTGCTATTATTTTTTACCTCAAAAATTGATATTGAATTTTGTCGTAATTCACAACAAGATTCACAACAAGCGGTGCAGTGAGCATGGAGCAAAGAGATATTGTTGACAAGTCAGCACCATGGTTAGTAGATGGTAGATCGAGAAATTTTCCGGGAACAACGACTTTGGGTTGTGGAAAATTAAGATGGAAGCAATTTTAATTCGACAGAAGTGTATCGATGCTTTGAAGAGTGAAGCATTGATGCCTGCAGGGCTTACACAGGTACAGAAGACCGAGATGGTGGATAAGGCTAGGAGTGCCATTATCTTGTGCCTCGAGGATAAAGTTTTAAGAGAAGTCTCCAGGGAGCAAATTATGGTTGCTATGTGGGCAAAACTTGAATCATTGTATATGACAAAGTCTTTGACTCACATGTTGTATCTGAAACAATAACTCTATTCATTCCGAATGGTGGATAACAAATCCATAGTTGAGCAGCTCATAGAATTTCACAAGATTATCGATGATCTTAAGAATATTGACGTGAAGATTGACGATGAAGACAAGGCTTTGCTCCTGTTGAGTTCATTACCCAAATCCTTTGAGCATTTTAAGGAAGCCCTTCTTTATGGTAAGAAAGGTACTATTACTTTGGATGAAGTCCAGACAACGGTAAAATCCAAAGAATTTTCAAAGTCGAAAGATTTGAAGATTTAAGATAGTGGTAAAGGCTTAAATGTGTCTAAAGGAGGAGGTGAGCATAAAGGGATGTCCAAATCAAAGAGGTCTGATAAGTCAAAGGTAAAATGTTTTAATTGTCAGAAAATTGGTCACTTTAAAAGGGATTATCCTAAAAGAAAGGTCAATGAAGATTTTGTTCAAGCTGTAGTTGCATTGGATGAGGAAAGTTATGAGGATGTCGAAGCACTAGTAGTATCGAGTTTAGAAACTGAAGATAGTTGGGTCATTAACTTAGGTTTCTCTTATCACATGTGTCCAAGAATAGATTACTTTGAAATTGAAGATGGTGCAAGGTGGAGTAGTTCGCCTTGGTAATAATTGGCATGCAAGGTTCATGGTATTGGTACGGTCAGATTTAAAATGTTTAATGATCGTGAAATTCTTATTCATAATGTGAGGTATATTCCAGAACTCAAGTGAAATTTGTTATCTATAAGTATGTTTGATGATCTAGACTATTGTACTAGAGTTGAACGTGGAGTGTTGAAGATTTTGTGTGATGAATTTATTATTGCTAAAGGGTCTAAAATATGTGGTCTATATTTTTCAGAAGGTTTAAATGTTATTATTCATTCATCGTTAACTATTGGAGGCTTTCATGATAAGGAAGAGCTATGAGATTTGAGTTTAAGGCGTTATGAATGCCTTGAGAAAATTTCAGAGGAGTACAATGAATTTTGCAGAAAACAAGGGATAAAAATGCATGTTACCGTTGAGTTGCTATTGAGTTTTTGGGGGAAGAGATGAGGTTAAAACAACTTACTTGGTTGGTAGAGAGTTTCTTCTGAAGAAAAATAGTAAAAACCAAGGGAGAGACCTGGGAGAAACTATAACGGAGAAAACTTAGTTTGAGGTGGAGTTTCCTACTATAGATGCTAGATGTAGTGAGAGAACGGTTACATAGATCTCTGATTATCATTTGACTCATGATAAGGTAAGGAGGATTATTGTAGCATTTCAAAGGGACGGTTATGCTAGCCTTGGATATTATGTTTTTAATGTGGCCGAAGGACTGCAAAATAAAAGAAGAAAAACCTTCAGGGAGGCATTTGAAAACAGGTAGAGTCAAGGGTGGTTGAAAAGTCATACTTGTAAGCTTGTTAAATTACCTACGCAGAAAAGGGTAATTGGAAACAAGTGGATTCAAGTCGCGAGATCAAGATTCAGGGGTTGCTTGAATTTGATAAAAGTTATTGATTAAAGTTTCACCTTGGTAGAGAGCAGTAATGTTGTTGATTGTTAAATTAGTATCAACATGGTTTAAAGTCAAGGTGGAGATTGTTGTAAATGTGTCTTAAAACCTTTGTTGATGAAGAGAAAGAAAACATGTTTTAGAGATTGCATTTACCGTGAAAATCAGACAAAAAGTCGAGGAAAAAAATCAGTCGGTGAATAGTGTCGTCCATACGGTGAATAGTGTTGTCCGTACGGTGAATAGTGTTTTCGAGTTTTCAGGCTTTTTTCGATTCGGTCCATGGATCCATGTGACTTTGGGCTTTTTTTTGTTGGGTATTTGCTATTTTAAATATGTATCTCCTATATGCTTGGTGTGTGACAATCTTAGAGTTTACACCAACAAGAGAGAGCAAATGTTTAAAGGTATAGGATAGGGTTTCAGCTATGCACAAAGAACACCTTGGATTATATCTTGGGTTTGAGTGATTCATATATTGAGAGTTGGAGAGGTAGGGAAGTACACTTGGGTGGAAAATAAGATTGTTCTTGGGCGGAAAATAGGGTTGTTTTTGGGCGCCTTCAAGGTTGTTCTTGAAAACCTGAAGGCGGAGGCTATTTTCTTGTAATCATCTGTAATCTCTTGTAAAAATTTTTTAAGTATAGTGAATTGTAGAGTTGCTCTCTCCTCCAGAGTATATCTTTTGATTGAACTGGGTAAACAAACATTTGATTTTTTCTTATCTTATTCTATTATATTATCTGTGTCCGAATTATTATTGTTGTAAACCATTTATTTTGGTTGCTATTGTTCTTTATCTCATAAATTGATATTGAATTTTGTCGTAATTCACAACAAAATTCACAACATTTTAATTTTAGCCTGACTCCTTTAAGTTGTTTAGGCTAGTTGATGTTGGTTAAAATTTTCTTCTTATTTTGATTTGTAAATGGGTAAGAGTATTTCTTGTACTCTATTTCAATGGATTCTAACTTTTAGAAAGAAAAAACAAAGATCAAAAGAGTTGGTTTTATTATCTATTAGAAAATAAATTTTACAAGAAATCAATTATGATAGGTTAATAAAGGATTTTGCATTTTAAAAAATCTAAAAAATAAAATTTATTTAAATAATTTGTATGAAAAAAATTAATTTATAAATGTCTAATTCTTAGAGTTGGTTATAGACCTTGATATTTGTTGAAACAACGCTAGATATGGATGGTGAGGAACTTAATCATATTTTGAGTGAAAATTTTTAATTTTGACCTTTTGTAGGATAAAATTAAGTTTATGTTGTGGATTTGACTCAATTATAATAACAAAAGCTTTTCTTGTAATAATCATTGGTGGAGAGATCCACTTATTTGTTTGAGTGATTAATGTGGGCTTTTGGTTTCGCTTCTCTTCGTGAAATTATGATTACAAGTGCACTTATTTTTAGTTAGGGAGTTGTTGAACAATTTTTTCTTCTGGTTTCTATTGTATTCGGATTATATCTTGCATTTAGTGATGTCTTAATATATTTATTTAGCCTTTTCTTTAAATACAAAATTAGTCCTTCATTTTAAGAAAGAGAGGCTAATAACGTTTATCTTAAGATACTAATGTTAGAAAATTTATTAAAGATCTTGATTGTGATTGTTTTTTCCTTCTTTTATATATATATATATATATATATATATATATATATATATATATATATATATATATATATATATATATATATATATATATATATATATATATATATATATATATATATATATATATATATATATATATATATATATATATATATATATATATATATATATATATATATATATATATATATATATATATATATATATATATATATATATATATATATATATATATATATATATATATATATTGTAATTGTCTTACACTTTGATGTTTTTATGTCTAATTTATGCACAATAACACACAAATCAAAACAACTAAAAGTATTTTTAACAATATTGAAGAATAACATGATATTATGGAGTAAATCCAACAAAACATAACAAAAGAGTTGAAAAATGACCATAAATATGGATCAATTAAAGCATGTTTGACATTCAACAATTTTATAAAAAGAAATGCAATAAACAAAAGCTACTTAATATAAGTAGAGAGCAATTCATAAACTTATTTAAGTGATGTTTAAAAGATTCATCAAATCAACATCGACACATAAATGAATACCATGAAAATAACTATGTAAAACTTGAGAGTAATTGAATATTTTCTCCAATATTAATCAAAAAATTTCTGCATCTCACAACCATTTCTTTGATCACGTCATCTTAAAAACATATCTTCATCTTCTTTATCTTTTCTTTTTCACTTGAAAACACTCTTATACAATCATATCTTAATTCATATTTTTTCTCCAAAATTAACTAAAATTATTTATAAAGTTTTTTAATGGGGCAGTCCAAAGCCTACTTAGTCAGTCTCGCCTGACCCATAAAAACATAGGCACGGTGGGTTGGGCCAAAAAGTTAAGGTTTTTAGCGGTCTAACCTACGCTAAAATATAGGGAAAGTTTTACTTCATACCCTTACAATTATACTCATACCCCTACACTAAAATATTTTGGACCAAAATATCCTCATATAAAAATTTATAATTTTTTTCATTTGTTCAACGCAAGACTTTTTGCAAGTCTTCCGGTTCATATTTTTTTCGTTTTTTCACCAGAAGACTTTTTGGAAGTATTTCAGTTTACTTTTTTTTCGTTTGTTCACCGGAAGACTTGCAAAAATTAATAGCTTTAAAATTTCCAAATATAGGGATTAACAGCTTTAATTTTAATCATATTTCAATTTTTAATAATATAGATTTATGCTACTAGATGACAAAATTAATCTTTTAGCTTATAAAAATTGAGTTAAATTTTTTTTTTACTATTTTAACAACAAAATTTATACTATGAATTTTTATTGGCTATTGGTATCTTTAGTGAAAATCAATTTAAAATTTAATTTTATTTTAAAATAAAATAATTTTAAAAATACCATTTCATTGTATAATAATATTTGATTTAACGAGAGTATTAGTATCTAACTAGGCTAGGTACGAGAATGTCCACAATTTTATAAAAATTATTTTAAAGAAAAATGTTTTAAAGCTAAGCTCTAAATCTTCTAAAATGTTCAATTTTCAAGTTGGCTGAAAATTAACTAGACAAACATAGTTGCATTCTTAAGTGGGTGGATTTAAGAAGTCAATGACCATCAGTTTTCTTAGGAGATCAATCGGGTCAGAATCCTAAAGAAGTTTGTGACATGTTTTCACTACATTAATAAGCAGGTTTGATTATTAGATTAAGTCCTTGTCAAAGGCAAATCACCCAGGTAGGTGGACTAGAGGTAGTCTCATTAATGAAGAACCAGGATAAAAGTCCTTTCATACTTTATCATTTTGTTCATTGCTTTAAGTTGTTGTTTTGGGTTGCGAAAAATTATCATTCTTGAAACTCAATTCACCCCCCCCCCCCCCCCCCCCCCCCCCCGTCTTGTGTTTCTTGTTCGCATTACACATTTTTGCAAATTAATTGAACCTTTGACAATTAAAGGGTCGCGCCTTGCTTTTGTCAAAACTCTTCCTTTCACCTCTAAAATTGCCTTGACTACCATTTTTGTTGCAGTTGCTCTCACCCCTTAGACAAGTCGAATTCTTGGAACTTTGGGACTCTATTCCACAAAAATTCTAAAAATGCCTTTTACTCTTCATGGGAATTTTTCCTTTCGATTTCTTGTCCTTCTCGCTGAAGTGTTCGAATCATAATCACATGGGGATTTTGTATATTGTCTCCACATGGATTGTAATGATAACGCTTGTCGTTCTGCAGTTTATAATGTGAAATTCTGATGTGCAGATCACAGATGTCCCAAGAGATATTGAGACATTGGTCTCTGCATAACTAAACAAGGCCAAAAATAAGAACATCCAAATACTACAAATAGATTACAGTGTCATGACAGATGTTTCAACATTTATTAAGACATATATTTCATAACATAAGAGAAGACTGGATTTAACATAACAGAAAGATAAAGAACACCAAGATATGATGACCCAGTTTGGTGAACAACAACACCTACATCTGGGGGCTACCAAGCCAAGAATGAGTCCACTATTAGTAGTATTAATTTAGAGCTAAACTCCCCTGTTTACAACTCCTCACTTAATCTCTACCTAGTGCAACTTCTATCTAGAAATCACCATCTAGACAAGAGAACCCCATCTCAATTCCTAAATCACCCCGGTGATATCTAACAGTCACAACCTCCGATGACTGTATCAAACTGTTCAATTAAAAGACACCATTCTCAATACAATATTCATTCAAGACTCTTGACTAACAATAATGCTTGACTTTTCTTAATAGCTAGCTTCATCCAAGAACAATATACAATTCATTACCTACAGGTTTCTGAATGTCATAAATTATGTCTACCACAATGTATCAACTGATAAAAAGGGTGACTTACAACACAAGAAAGTACACGACTCTCAAAATCCTAAACCCTTATAATTACTTTACAATAATTTGTTACAAGGTATACTCTCTTACTATGCCCTAGGTTTTGGTCTTCCTTTTTTTATAGCCTTCAACAGTCCATGGGCTTCGAAGTCTCTATCCAATCTTTCCTTGATCCATACTCTGATTGCACCTTAAATCTTGGAATAGATATACAACAAAGTTGTTGCACCAGACCAAGATGCCGAGTCCACAATTCTAGGACATCTTGTCTGACATGTTGTTTTTTTTACCAATTTCTTCTTGTTGGAACATCTTGTGCAACATCATGTTTTAATAAAATTTGCTCAAATCTTAGAGTCTTCAATCTCCCCTTTTGACAAATTTTAGCTAAAACTACTTTTTCATAATAAACCCAGGAAGTAAGGAGAAGAAGAGTAGAAAGTCTTGAAGTCATTTAAGCCAGCCTGTAATGAGCCTCCTGGAAGCTTTCATTCTTCCTGTACAACATGCACCACCTATTGTACTACGAGAATCCTGAACTCTGGTGTACATGAGGAAGAAGATACCAGACACTCCCCCTCAAAACTAGTCTCAATTTACCATCCTCCATTATCTAAAATAGGACATAGAGGTTAAACCGTCCTTGAAGTGACTCTGAACAGTTAAACCGCCCTTGAGGTTTCCTTGACTTCGCACTGCGAACCTGCTCGCTCAGACCTTGCACTGCCACCAATAAGGGGTTTAGCTACTGCCATCCAAATGTTCTGGTTCATTGTTACTTCGCTTTAAGCTCACACTGCGAGCTCACTTTGGCCTTGCTATTTCTTCGCACAACGAACCTGCTAAAGTCTTCCTCATTTATTTGGCTTCCTTGTTCATTCAATTGTGCCTTGTTCTTTGATAACTCAACCTATTTCTTACATAATAACACACATATCAAGGCATCTAAAGATAAAATCAATTATCTTGAAGAATCACATAAGAACATGGAATAATTCACTTGAAACTTGAGAAATGAGTTGAAAAATGCTAAGAATCATGGATCAAAATAAGGCATATTTGACATTCAACAAACTCTCCCCAACTGGATTTTTGGTTATCCTCAAGTAAAGTATGTCCCTCATAACAATAAGAGGATTTTTTTCAAGCATAGATTCAACCAAGAAAATATTTATGGTTCAAAATCAATCATAAGAATGCATACAAGTAATGATCATAACTTCCTAGAATCAACAATGAAAAAGAATTTAGTTCTTAAACAAATATCACGCAACGTTTCAAAAAACAACTAAACTCTCATGCTTGAATCACTCTAACACTCCTCTTCAATTAATAGATGAAGTACATTACGCGTTTGCAACCGCGGGATAATTAGACTCAATTGAACAACAATGCTAACACAATTTAATTCATACATTCATCAATTAATCAAATCATACATTATGGAAGCAAAAGATCACTAAGGGCTTTCAAGGTTGTAGTTTGGCCGGGTTCATAACAAAGGGTCATTTCTAAAGGCCATTGAACCGAAATTGTCAATTCAAAAGATACATTCACTATACAAGTTATTCACACTTTACAACTCTATTCACCAATCCCTTTTTTCAATTCCTCACCTTTTCAAAATTCTTTTCGCACAATTATTTACAATTTCTATTTTTTTTCTTTCAAACAAGGATTCTTTTTCTTTTCTTTTTCATAATCATATTCACAATTTTTTTCTTTTCTTTTTCACATTCATATTCACAATTTTTTTCTTTTCTTAGCTTGTTTGAAATTTTTCAAAATTTTGAGAACCTACCACTTTTCTTTCATTCTCCCCAACTTGAATACCATCAAACCTCAAGTGAATGCTCCTTGTTTTTTAATTCCAAGGAAATCAATTTAGAACCAAGTTCAAAGGTTTCAAGAAATTTTTTAGAATCTCACAAAATTCAATGATGAACTTAAACTTTCAAATTATATACAAACACCAAGTTAATTACTAAAATTAAGATTAAATCTATTAGGCTCAAAAGGGTTAATGAATTCTCACTACTCACGGGTAAGTTACTTTTGGATATGGTTGTACTCAATATAAACAAATTTCTTGATCCTTTCTAATGTTTCCACAAAATCACAATAATCAAAAGATTAAGTATGAATCGAACGAATTAAACAAAGTTATCAGTTATCCAAGCATTTGGTAAAGAATGGAGGTTGCTCACAATTTGTGGTTTTTGGACCTAAGTGAACCAAGCATTTAAGTAAGTTGTAAAATGAAACAAGAGTACAAATTTATACAAAGCACAAAATTCTTAATCATTCTACAATTATTGAAAAAGGTAACCATGTACCTTGCATGCATTCATCACATTAAAAATCTTATCATCACCATCCAATATTGGAAGAAACTTTATTGGATACTTTTTTCTCCAAAAGAGCAACCAATCTAGAAGTTCAATCATTCAACATCAAAGAAGAAACATGAAAAAAATCAAAACAAATAGCAACTGCATCCTCCCCCTCTTTTTCAAAAAGGCCTGCCCCCAGGCCAACAATGGAAGAGGTAATGCAAGCAACAAAATAAAAGTATTGTGGAAACTCTATCAATTGCCCAGAATCTGTCAAGCTCGCACTGCAAGCAGTAGGCGAACTCGCTTAGGTTCGGAGCACAAAGTGAGGGTGAACATGACAATACTTCAAAATTTTTGATTTTTCACATTTTAGTTCACCACAACCTTCTTCCACACAATCTAAGCTAACATAAAAACTTAAAAATGCATTAAAAGGAAGTAATATTCACAATATTGGGGTGCCTCCCAATAAGCGCTTCATTTAACGTTGTTTGAGCTCGACGGTCCAACGTGACCTCACGAATCAGAAAACGGAATTGTTGTTGAACTTCAATCAACCTCGCCACCAAGATATATCTTTAGCCTTTGACTTTTCATTATCCAACTTTCATTTGTTAAGGGATCTTCAAGCTCAATTGCCCCGTAATGCTTGACCTCCTTAATCCGAAAAGGCCCAGATCATTTGGACTTCAACTATCTTGGAAACAATTTCAATCTTGAATTAAACATTAAGACAAATTACCCTTCTTTAAAATTTTTGTGGACAATCTTCCAACCATGAAAATTTTTCACCTTTTATTTGTAGATTTTTTTGAAGTCATAAGCTTGAAGTCAAAACTCATCCATTTTATGAAGTTGCACTTTCCTATTTTCCCCACTCAACTTAGGGTTAAAATTCAAGAATTTTAAGACCCAAAAAGCCTTATGCTCCAACTCAACCGACAAGTGACAAGATTTTACGCAGATCATTTTAAAAGGTGTGAGACCAATTGGAGCTTTGAAAGAGGTCCAATAAGCTCACAATGCATCATCAAGTTTGTTGGACCAATCTTTTCTAGAAGAAGAAACAGTTTTTTCAAGGATTCTTTTAATTTCATGATTTGATACCTCTGTCTGACCATTTGCTTGTGGATGATATGGTATTGTAACTTTATGCTTCACACCATATTGCTCCAAATCTTTCTCTAACTGAGAGTTGCAAAAGTGGGATCCCTCGTCACTTTTCAACACTCTCGGAGTATCAAAACGCAAAAAAAAATGTTCTTTTTTAGAATTTTGATTACAGTTTTCCCGTTAGGCTTTGCACATGTTATTGCTTCCACCCATTCTGACACGTAGTCCAAAGCCACCAAAATGTATTCACAAGAAAATGAGAATTGAAATGGGTCAACAAAGTCTATTCCCCAACAATCAAATACTTTCACTTCTAACATGTTTTATAAAGGCATCTCATTCCTTTTTGTAATTTCTCCACTTCTTTGGCACTTGTCACAACTTTGGGTATGCAGATTCGCATCTTTAAATATAGAAGGTCATAAAGTCCCAATTGAAGAACTTTCGTTGTTGTTCTCAACCCATTAAAGTGGCCACCGCAAGGTGAATTATGACAATGCCAAAGAATGCTTTGTGATTCTTCCTTCGTAACACATCTTCTCAAAACATTTTCAACACCAAGTTTAAACAAATAAGGTTCATCCCACATAAAATACTTGGCATCTGACAAAAATTTCTTTTTTTGATTCCAAGTTAGACCTTCCGGTATCAATCTGGTGGCTTTGTGATTTGCATTGTCGGCAAACCACGGTCTAACTTGGACCATCAACAAGTTTCCATCTGAAAATTCTTCCTAAACCTCAATTTCACGTTTGGTCACCTCTATATTAACAAGACGGGACAAGTGATATGCTACCACATTTTCGAAGCCCTTTTTATCACGAATTTCAAGATAAAATTCTTGCAACAAAATGACCCATCAAATAAGTCTTTGTTTAGAATTAGGCTTGGTAAGCAGATACTTAATCGTCGAGTGGTCCGTGTAGACAACCACTTTTGACCCAATAAGGTAGGACCAGAATTTTTCCAATGCATGCACTATCGCAAGAAGCTCTTTTTTAGTTGTGGCATAATTGATTTGAGCTTTGTTCAAAACTTTATTTGCGCATTGTATATCATGAAAAAAATTTGTCCTCCTTTGGCCAAGTACCGCACCAACGACATAATCACTCACATCACACATTAGTTCAAAATTTAGTTTCCAATTGGGTGCGATGATTATGGGTGCGGTAGTCAAACTTTCTTTTGAATAATTAAAAGCAATCAAACAAGAATTAACGAATTTGAAAGACTTATCTTTATTGAGCAAGTTGCTCAATGGATTTGCAATTTTGGTGAAGTCTTTGATGAACCTCTGATAGAATCCCACATGAACAACAAAGTTCTTATTCCCTTCACGTACAAAGGTGGTGGCAACCTCTCTATGACATCCACTTTGGCTTGATCAACTTCAAGGCCTCTTGTGGAAACTTTATGGCCAAGCATGATTCCTTCTGTAACCATGAAGTTGCATTTCTCCCAATTAAGCGCCAAATTTGTTTCCACACACCTTGACAACACCACATCCAAATTCTTTAAGCAAAGATCAAATAATGGTCCAAAAACCAAAAAGTTATCCATAAAACCTTCAATAGACTTTTCAATCAAGTCAGAGAAGATTGCTTGCATACACCGCTGAAAAGTAGTCGGTGCATTACACAAACCAAAGGGCATATTTCGATAAGCAAAGACTCCAATTGGGCATGTAAAATCAGTTTTCTCATGATCCTCCGTGTTAACAATTATTTGGTTATAACTCGAATAACCATCTAGAAAACAATAAAATTCTTGGCTGAAATAACTTTCAAGCATTTGGTCCAAGAAAGGTAGAGGAAAGTGGTTGTTCCTCGTAGCTTGATTTCTCCTACAGTAATCGATACACACCCTTCACCCGGTCATGGTTCTCGTTAGTATTAAATCATTCTTCTCATTTTGAATGACTGTCATTCCACCTTTCTTTGGCACCACTTGCACCGGACTAACCCAAAGACTATCAAAAATAGGATATATCATCCCGACCTCCAACATTTTCACGACATCATTTCTAACCACTTCTTTCATGGTAGGATTCAAATGGCATATTGAGGTTGAGCTACCGGTTTAAAATCATCCTCCATTAATATCCTATGCATAAAATAAAATGGACTTATTCATTTCAAGTCAGAAATAGTCCAACCCATAGCACTTTGATTCTGTTTCAACACAACAATCAATTTTTCTTCCTTGCTTTTGGCTAGCGTATTGCTTATGGTAACCGGTTTGTTTCCTCCTTCATCAAGAAACACATATTTTAAGTGAGAGGGTAACAACTTCAACTCAAGTTTGGTTTCTTCTTTGTTGTCTTTTTTCAAAATTTCCACTCTTTCCTCCAATGGAGAAATTTCTTCCAACTTCTTCATATTTCTTCGCTCTCATTGAGATTTTGGAGAGAATAAGTAAGAAATTTCTCTAAGGGGTAGAGACATGAACTTGACTTTTTACTTCTTCATACCTCTTCATCTTGCACTCTCACTTTTATGAGCCCATCATCCATATCAATGGTCATTTGCATGGTCTTCATGAAAGGCTGACCAAGAATCAAATGAGCATCATTGTTTTCCTTCATGTCAATCACCACAAAGTCAATAGGGAACAAAAATTTATCAACTTTCACTAAAACATCTTCCGCCACATCATGAGGACGGGTAGTGGATTTATTGGCTAATTACAAAGTCATGTTTGTTGCCTTCAATTCCAAGTGTCCCAAACTTTTCACAATGGACAAAAATATTAAATTAATACTATAGCCCAAATCAATCAACTTGTTACCAACATAAACATTTCTAATTGTCACCGGTAAGGTAACTCTTCCCAGATTACTTTCTTTTTACGGAAGAGTCCGTTGAATGATAGCACTACAACTAACATCAACCATTATTGTTTCTTGATTTGTGTACCGCTTCTTTTTTGTAAGAATATCCTTCATGAATTTTGCATACATATGAATTTGCTCTAGTGCTTTGGAGAACAGAATATCAATTTGTAATTGACTAAAAATATCCAAAAACCAAGCATAATGCCTCACATTATCCTTCTCTGTTCGACCAAGGGGATAAGGTAGATTTTTATAAATTGGGATAGTGCTCACTTGCTCTTTCCCCTTCGTACTCTTTTTCTTGTTATCTTCTCTTAAATTTTATTCTACTTCCTCCTTTTCAACTAAGTCATCCTCCACATGTTTTTCTACTTCACTCTTATCAATCTCTTTTTATTTCTCTTTTACAACTACTCACTCCTCTCTCACAACTTCCTCACCAATTCCCATATCAATTGTTCTTTCACTTCGAGTAAGAATAGCTTTTCAATACTCTTTTGGATTCACTTGAGTAATCGCCAGAAAAGTCCCTTTGTATTGGTCGGCTAATTATTTTGACAATTTCCCGACTTGCGTATCAAGATTCTTTATAGCTGCATCAGTATTCTTTTGATTGGACATTGACATTTGTATAAATTGAGTGAGTGTGTCTTCCATTTTTGAGGTTCCACCTTGAGATTGTGGAGGTTGAGTGTAGTTTTGGTATTGGTTTTGATGATTTGAAGTGTCGAAATCTTGCCTCCATCCTTGTTGATAATATTGGTTATTACCTCACAATTGGTAATCTTGGTTGCCTTGTTGATACGGAGGTTTCCTCGATTGATAGCCTTGATTTTTGGTTTCCCATATAATTTTCTTCCTCTACAACCGGAGGACAGTACTTGGTAGGATGATCTCCTTTCCACAATTCACAACTTGCAATTTGTTAAGCCTTGTTGGTACCTTCACGCATCTCCTTGAATTATTGTAGAAGTTTTGACATTTGTTGTGTCAACAACTCCACTTGTTCTGAAAGCAACTTGTTTTGCGCAAGAATAACATCATTAGTACCCAATTCAAGTACTCCCGGTTTCCTTTGAGTTGTACCACAGTTATGTTGACCTTGATGTTCATTGAGTAACACCCTATCAATGATAGCAATTGTCTCCTCTGCACTCTTTGACATTAAAGATCCACCCAGACTAGCATCTAAGAGAGTTTTGTGCACCATTAGAAGTCCATTCCTAAATATATGCACGTGAATTAAATAATCAAATATATGGCCTTTACATTTCTACAACATTGATTTGAACCTCTCCCAACTTTCATTAAGAGATTCATTTCCACCTTGAGCAAATATGGAAATCGCCGTCTTGGCCTCTATAAATCTATTGTGAAGGAAGAATATTTTAAAAAACTTCTCTTCCAACAAATTCCAATCCGTCATCACAAGAGTTGATTGATAGATATACCATTTCTTAGCTTTCCCTATCAATGAGTGTGGGAATAGTGTCTTGAACAATGATTCTTCTTCCGCCTCCAGTTGCTCCCGTAATTTCATAGAATTTAGTGAGATGAGCGAAAGAGTCTTCATGATCTAGCCTTGTAAAGGGATTTGAATATAAAAGTTGAAGAATTCACGTCTTCATCTATGTGTGCCTTTCGTTGTTTGCATTGTGATCAAATTGAGCATTGTCTCTTAGACTATTAGTGCATGGACCTCCGAGAGGTCGTGGTGGTGGTGGTTTTTCGGTTACTGGCGTAATAATGGGTGTAGTTAGTAGATTACTTGACAAAGTTCCTTCGCCCTCTCGTCTTTCTTTAGCTAGTAGCTTTTGTCTTCTGGTTTTGCTATTAAGTTTCTGTGTAGTTCTATCAATCTCAAGATCAAATAGAAGTTGGTTTGTGGGAACACTTCCTTACATATACAGATTTCTGAAACACTAAGCAAACAAATCAACAAGCACAAGGAATATAAACAGGGGTGAGAGATGACAATACAAATCTTAAAACAAGATTAACTATTGCAATGCTTGAAATATCAATCAAATAATCCCTAGTAACAGTGCCATTTTGTTCAAATTGTAATCACATGAGAGTTTTGTATATCGTCTCCATAGGGATTGTAGTGATATCGCTTGTCGTTTTGCAGTTTATAATGTTTTAAGAGTGGTTTCCAAAGTTTGTTTGTTTTGGATCATAAGTTTGTCACAATTTTTATACCAAAGATTAAATTCTATAAGATGTTGGTTTAACAAGATATATCAAAGATAGATTTCGTCAATCTAACTTGTATATATTCGATTAATCAAGTATGTGAACTCGTTTTTGATTAATACAATCACGTATCCTCTCAATACCGTCTATGTTTAGAGCGATGTCGTGAATATTATTGTGTTTGTCATTAGATGATGTCTCATACTAGCAACAAACACAATAATCTTTAAGAACAACACAAAGAAAATATCAACTCATAAATCTATGTCTAGAGTTTGTTTGTTGATAGATGAATAGTTTAGATCAAGGCTTGTAAAATCTATGTATAGAGTGATACAAATCATAAATGGATCTTTAAGAATAAAAACATTCAACATATATTAATCATTCACTTGTTCACATACAAATAGATCAAAAGAAATACATACAAGCTAAGATAGACTGCATCTACCTTTGATACAAAGGATTTAGCTATCCATTGTCATGGTAGCTTACTTTACAACAAAAGAAAGAAGATGAATGAGCATCTAAGATGAAGAATCGATATAGGATGTGAATCTAGCTTCTCTTTGCAAAATATCACTTCTTGATGAAGAAATGATGAAACTAGGGTTTTTTCTCCCCAAGCCAATGTTGATATCTCAGGAAAAATGGAGTTGGTAAGTTATATCCCCTAAAAATAAGGAAAATAACATAAATATGTTTTCAAAATATGTCATGTTCGCACTACGAACACCTTATTCGCACTACAAACTCCATTTATAGGCACTTGAAGTGACTCTGAACAGTTAAACCACCCTTGAGGTTTCATTGACTTTGCACTGCGAAGCTCTTGTTCGCACTGCGAACATGCTCGCTCAGACCTCACACTGCCACCAACAAGGGGTTTAGCTACTGCCATTCAAATGTTCCGGTTCACTATTCTTTCGCTTTGAGCTTGCACTGCGAGCTCGCTTTGGCCTCGCTACTTCATCGCACACCGAACCTGCTGAATTCTTCCTCATTTCGTTGGCTTCTTTATCCATTCAATTGTGTCTTGTTCTTTGATAATTCAACTTATTTCCTACATAATAGCACACATATATCAAGGCATCCAAAGGTAAAATCAATTATCTTGAAGAATCACATAAGAACATGGATAAATTCACTTGAAACTTGAGAAATGAGTTGAAAAATGCCAAGAATCATGGATCAAAATAAAACATATTTGACATTCAACATGAAGCGAGCTTGCAAAGCGATCATCATCTTTGCCTTATCATTATTTCTCTCCTTCATCCTTCGCTCACGAACCTCAAGTTATGGTTGGACTTCGGTTGGTTATGGGTGGGTTCGGGCCTATGATAGCCAAATCGAATTAACCCACGGTTACAAAAATTAGGCCCAATTTCACCCAAAATCATATTCGGTTTAATCGATTAATTATTCATCAGGTTTAACGGTTTATACAGTTGGATTCAATCGGTTAGAACGAATTTTGAATTTGAAATTTTTTAAATTTTTAAATTATTTTAATTGCACTTGTTCTTTATTTTTAGAAAAACAAATTGTCTGTATTTTTATATTTATTATAAAGGAGATAATTAAAATATATTTAAACAAAAAAAATCATTTATATTGATTTTTAATAAGTCATTAATTTTAATAAATGAAAATATATAATTATTAAATATATCACAATTCTAAAATATGCATACATATAATTACATAACATTTTTGCAACTTAAATAAAATAAAAAATAAAATAAAACAACATTATTGATTTATTTCAATAGTCCACAACAAAATTTTTAAAAAAAAAGGTTCGCAAGAGACTAAAATTTATCATTAGGAGGACATCAAGTTGAAGAATCATCATGAATCATCACCGATACATCAAGTTGAGGCATCATCAGTTCATCACCAACACAACATCAAGTAGATCTATAGCATGAAAATAATAGGAAAAAAAGCTAGAAAGTCATAACAAGAAATACCCAAAGCCTAAAGAATAAAAAGACAAATAAATAAAAATGAGTGAACCACATTATCAGAAAAAACTCAAATATCAAACAACCAAACCTCAAATCACACACATAAGTGAAAGAAAAGTCAAAAAATTGTGAATCACATACCTTATTTCAAATCAAAATACAGAGTATATGTTATTCTTCCTAAAATAAGAGTTGCATTGAACTAAAATCAGAGAAAGAAATTTAAATAAACTTTCAACATACACTACAAGAAAAACGATGGATTGCGACAGTTACTTTGGCAGGTCACGACGGTTAAAACCACCATCAATTCTATTTCATGACTGGTTGGAACTGACATAAACTGGAAATGGCAACAGTTAAATACTATCGTGAATATCCTTTTGATTTTTGTTACCATTGTTGATTGTGACGATTTAAAACTGTCGTGAATATGATATCTTGACGGTTCAAATCGTCGTAATTTGATTTATAAAATTTTTAATATAATTTATTTGGTAACGGTTTAAAGCGCAACTAATTATTTAATTTTTACATTTAGCAACAGTTTAAATCATTATTAATTTGTATGTATTGTATTATATTGTTTTATAATATATTCTTTTATTTAAATTATTATCTACTAAAATGGTTATATTATTTTTTCTTTAAATTATTTATACAAAATATTTTTATTTATAGTATTATTTTTTAATTTTATTTTCTATCACTTTTTAATGTAGTAAAATTAATTCCAAAATTTAATATCAAATAAAACGTGAGTTTCATAATCATGTGAAAGGAAAGTTCCATAATCATATCATGTAATACAAAAAACCGAAAATATATCAAATCATAATCTTATAACAATAAATATCTATATGCCAAAAATAAATAAGAAGATTCATAATATAGAAAGTATGTTAGTGTGGAATTCGGTAGCTAGACTTAGATGAACGTCTACTATCAGCGGGTGATTCCAATCCCTGAAAAAAAATTGTATTAAAATAATACTTTTTAAAATAATACTCCTAAACTTTAACTTTAAATTCATCAAAATAATATACCTGTCTTCCACTAGAATTTTTCATTTGCATTAAGAGTTCAATTTCCTCTTTCATAACATTGTCTCTTTACTTTAAGAATGTGATTGTCTCCATCAATTCATCAATTTTTGAATTTTTTTTCTGTAAGTGCAATAATTTCTTTTTGCATTTCATTTATTTTTTCATTTTCTGCAGAAGAAGATGTTGATCTTGTAGATCTATTAATATGAGATGGCGTAACTCCAAGTCTCATACTACGAACATATCCATGTTGTTCTTTTTCAAATACTTTCTGAAATGCCTCATTTTCAGACACAAAATCGTTAATTGCATCTTGTAACTTTTCCTGCACATGAAAAAGAGTAAATTGAGCAAGCAAACATAACTTAACTTTTCAATCCAGCTAATAAAATGTTTTTCTACGTTTTAAGGGAAAACAAACAATGATTATAAGCAAAAATTGATAAATTTGTATTGATGAAAAAGATGTTTAGTAATTTAAAACATGGTTTAGCTAGTTAATCTATTTGTGATGGTAAATTTCAATTTCAGTAAGTTTTATTAGCTGCTCGAATTATTTAAAATTTCAATTCCAGCATGCATTTGTGATGGTGAATTTCAATTCCAATAACGTATTTGATTATGTAAAATTTGTATACATGTTAAACTTTCTTCTTACTACTTGTATTTAGTTAAACTTTTATATTTTATTTCTATTTGTTTGAATAATTAGTTGACTTTATAAAGAGCACAATCTATTGTTACAAGACTAATTAATTAACTCAAATAGTCACAATTCTCAATCTAATTTAACCAGTTTTCAGACAGGTTCTCCCCACCTTTAAGAGATGCCAAAAGGTTTGATTTTTTATCATACCTTATGGAGACTAATAAATATTTAAAAAGAATTAACTTGTACTTACATTATTATTCTATGCATCTTCACTGACAAAAGACCCGTCAGACTTTTTATGAGAAATTGCATACATTTCTCCTCTACTATATGTTCGCCCATATCTCGATTCCTAAAAATAAGAATAAATATTAATTATTTTTACCATCGGTAGTACATTCAACTCTATATAGATTTAGACATACCAACTCATGTTTCTTCCTTGCAAGCGACTTAGATCTGAGTGTATGTGGAGTCTTCAATTTTGCTCTATTTTGGGCTTTTTTTTGCCTATTTTCTACATAGTTAACAATTAAAAACACGCGTTATAGATAGGGATAACATACAAACCAAATAAATCTAACAAATAAAAGCACTAATATTACCTATGTTTTTTCTTTCCGCCTATGTTGACAAAAACAACCCAATCATTTTCCAGAATGCCTCTAGATTTTGAATAATTTTAAAGATTTTTCTCCAAAGTGAGATTCCATCTATAAAATTGGTGAAACAATTGATGTCAGTCATCCTTCCATTTCTTTGCAGTAGAAGCAAGTATGAATTATTTGTCACACCCATCATCAACAAGAAAGTGGAGCTAACCATAAAAATAAAAATTAGTTAACAAAACAAATAATAATCACCTTAAAATTAATTTAAAAAATATTTAATTGTTTATTAATGATACCTTTATCTTTGAATCATAAAACTTTGTTTTTGTATCCGCTGGAATATCCTTCCAACTCTCGAACATTATGGGAAAGTCTTTAAATATTCTAATAATTATATCCAAATACCCTGCTAACAAACCAGAAGCTGGTCCTATTGCACAATGATCCTTATCGAATTCAAGTATTATCCATGTTCCATCAGACTTTGATTTTGCAACCAAGTCTTTCACACATAAACGTGTGTTTGAAACATAACCCTCCTCATTTATCACATAAACAAGTAAACAAATTAATGTCATAACTCAACTATGTAAAAAAAAATTAAATTATTTACAATACTTTAACCTTAAATTACTTACTAATGACATTTACATCCCAATACGCAGATTTAGCCACTTTTACAACATCTTCAGTCACATCTTCTACCACAACATCTTCAGCCTCATCTCCTACCACAACATCTTCAGCCTCATCTCCTACCACATCATCTTCGATCTCATCTCCTACCACAACATCTTCATCCTCATCTGCTACCACAATATCTTTTGCAGTTTGGATTGGCAAAGGGGTTATTGTAGTTTCAATTGGCAGAGGGGTAATTTTAGTTTGGATTGGCAGAAGAGTTATTGTAGTTTTGATTGGCGGAGGAATTATTGATGATTTGCACGTTGTAGTTGAACGTAGGCGCTTCTTGTTTACTTCAAGCTCTTCAGGTTGTACAAACCTCGGACGACCCTTCACAGACTAAATAAAATACATCAGTAAATATCAATCAACAATTAATACAATTAATTTTTATAGATTAGTATTGAGAATTTATTACTAATCGGTGATGGTTTGGAAGAAGACGAAGATGTTTTGTGAAGGGATTGAAAGAGCTTTGAAATATTGAGAGCCTCTAGCTTTTTCTTATTCTCTACAATTCTTTTGAGGCGAATTTCCTCATATGATGAAATCAATTGTCTCACAAAAGGCTTCAACTACAAGTATATGTATTAAAAAGACAATACACTAATAGTAGTAAACATCAAAATTTTATATTAGTGACTATAAATTTAATAAACATAACGCAAACACAATAAATTAAAAGGATAATTTATGCAATAAAATATAGAGTAGAATTAGGGATAAGCAACAAAAAACATAGAGTAATAATGTCATCTCATACATTAATTAGGGATAAAAAAAAAACATAAGTCTCACACAATAATGTTAATTATACAAAAAAAAACTAGATTTCTTATCAATAAAAAACGATATGTTAATTATTGTTATCATTTGCTGATGAAGTTCCAATATCATCATTCGAAAAAATTTGTTCCAAATTTTGTGATGGATATGACTCAATGGGTGACATAATTTCATCATTTTCACCCATGTCATACAAGTCTCTTGCCTTCAAATGAACAGGTATGCTCCATCCTTGTTCATTCTCATCATCCACATAAAACACCATCTGAGCTTCTGACGCTTGAATGTACGGCTCATTATCTTCATGTTCCTCATAATGTAGTAGTTTTGTAAATTTTATAGAGGTAAAACCCAACTTATCTATCTTAATGCCTCTTGGGTTTGTGGTATTAGCCCATTCACATTTAAACATGGGCACTGTAAAGTCATCATAGGAAAGCACAATAATATCGATCAATCTTCCATAGTAAGGGACCCCTCCAAATCTCATTTGGGTATCACTATTGTTTGAATAACTTCGCGTCCCAAACAAGCTAAAAATGCCATTGTTTTGAGTTTTTAAAATATTATCTCGTTCCAATTTTCGAAATTGGAATCCATTGACATTGAACGTAGTAAATCTTTTAACTTTATCAAAAGGGCCATAAGCAGGACTGATGAGAACATCTTTATCTGGTCCATGAATGTTGTCAAGATTGTTGCAAATCTATACACGATACAACATCCAACTAGTCTTGTTATTATTAAAATCCAATTCCATAAAAACATCTATTTTTATACAAAAACTCACACGATTGCGGAACCAATGAGCAAATTCTCTATGAACCTTCTTATCTATCTCAACAACACTTCTTTGACTGCGCTTCATTTGATTCTGAGTAATACTTCGAAACTGCCTATTTGGTTATTTGATATTAGATGTAAAAAAAAAATCTTAATAGTGCAAATGAAACTACTTAAATGGCATAAAACTACTTACTTTAGATAGTTGTCAACTATTGGACAATTCGTTAAAATGTGTCTATAAGCCTGCATCTTTTCAATTGGTGTTAGGGTGTAATAAGAAGATCCACCCACTGGTTTTCCAAATATAGGAAATGATTCGGCTACACGTGATCCTGTTTGGATATCACCAATAGGGTCATCATCTACACGTCCAGGTTGATTCCATCTAGTTTCAATGTTTTCTAGATATCTTGAATAAAATGTAAGAATCTCTTCAAAACGACATCCTTCTGCAATAGACCCTTCTGGTTTTGCCTTATTACGTACATGCGATTTAAGTTTTCCCAAGTACCTACTATTGAACCACAATAGTATCGGTTAAAAAAAATATTTCTACTTTCTAAGTTAGTAACAATAAAATAAAATCACATAGTTTACCTTTCAACAGGATACATCCATCGATAATGAACAGGACCTGTAAGTTTAACTTCTTCAACAAGGTGAACAACCAAGTGAACCATAACCGTGAAGAACGAGGGAGGAAATAACATTTCCATGTGGCATAAAGTGAGGACAATTTGGTTTTGCAAATTTTCCAATTCTTCAATTTTCAATACCTTGGCACATAATTGTCTAAAGAATGAGCACAACTCAATCAAAACTGCTGAAATCTCATGAGGTAATGTGTTGCGAATGGCTAATGGTAGAAGTTGTTCCATTAATATATGACAATCATGACTCTTCATCATTCCATTCACCTTGAGATTTACTAAGTCAATGCATCTAGAAATGTTTCTTGAATAACCATCAGGCACCCTAATATTCCTTAAAGTTGTTAAAAAATTCCTTTTATCTTTACCCGTTAAACTAAAGGCTGCCGGAGAAATTCTACCATTTTCATCAGGCCAAAGATCAGGTTTTATGCCCATATTTTGAAGGTCATCTCTAGCTTTAGAATTGTCTTTACTTTTTTGCCTATCATTTAGTAAAGTAAATAGGACATTATCACACACATTTTTCTCAATATGCATCGGATCAAGATTATGGCGCAGAAGATTATCCTTCCAATACGGAAGTTCAAAAAATATGCTTTTTTTCTCCATTGTTGAGGATGACCTAGTGTAGGATCACACTGTGTACTATCACCTTCTACAGGTTGTCCCTCCAATGTTCTTTTTAGCGATTTTTCTTTCACTGGCTTTTTACCAAAGATGACTTCAATATCTTTAACCTGTTCAAAAACTTCATGTCCAGATAATGTTCTCGGTGGACTCCGCATTTCTTGTTCACCATTAAAGCGGATCCTGTTTAATCTAAACATGTGTCTCCGATCAAGGAAACGACGATGACCCATAAAACACCATTTACGGCTAGCTTTAAGACGGAGAGGTGTAGTTTAAAAGTTACACGATGGGCAAGCAAGCCTTGTGTATGTGTTCCACCCAGAAAGTGCACCTATACCTGGAAAGTCACTAATCGTCCACATCAAATTTGCATGCAACTTGAACATCTCTTTCTTGAAAGAATCATATGTATCCATAACTCTTTCAGCTCTTTGACTAAGGGTTGTAAGTAGACATCAATATTATTTCCTGGTGCTTCTTTTCTGGGAATTATCGTTGACATTATAAATGATGTTTGTTTCATGCAAACCCGTGGAGGAGTGTTATATGGAATGAGAACAACTGGCCAAATACTATTATTGTACTCATCACACCAAAAGGATTAAAACCATCACTAGCCAATGCAAGACGCACATTTCGCGGATTTGATGAAAACCAAGTATGTTTCAAGTCAAATTTCTTCCAAGCTTTTGAATCTCTAGGATGCCTCAACATTCCATAGTTGTTAGCATCTGTTGCATGCCATCTCATATCCTCAGCCATCTTTGATGACAAAAATAATATCTGTAATCGAGGTTTTAATGAAAAATAACGAAGAACCTTGGCAGGAATTTTTTTTCTTTTTCTTGTTAACAAAGGCCGCTTCATTTGTTTTCCATTTTGAAGTGTTGCAATTTTTGCATGTCTCCCTTTCTTCATCTTCTCCCCAATAAAGCATACAACCGTTTGGACATGCAGGTATCTTTACATAATTCAAACCAAGTTTTATGATTAATTTCTTGGCTTCATAGAACAAACCTGGAATGTTTGCATATTCAAATGCATCTTTAATTAACTCTAAAACCATTGTCATTGCCTTCTTACTCAATCCACATAAACACTTTATATGGTATAATTTAACTAAAAAAAGATAGTCTTGAATATCGTCTACACCCTTCATATAAATGTTGTTCTCCTTCTCTAGCCAATTCATAGAACTCTTTGGCTCTGTTTCTTTCCTGAGTTGCACTTAGCATCACATAATCTTCTTGGCCAATCTCTAAATTTGACGCATATGGTATTTCATTAGCATGATTCATATCAACTCCAAATGCATCGTTGATCATGTTATGAATAGGATCTTCGAAAATGATAGTATCTTCAACCATATTTTGAGTAGTACCAGGTACAACAAAGGACTCTCCATGATGAATCCACATGGTGTACCCCTGCGGAAATGGTGACCATATTAAGTGGTCGAACATGTCACTCCTACTCTTTGATTTTTTGAAACCGCAGTGTTTGCAAGGGCATATTACTACGTCATTTTCTTTTGCACCTTTAAATGCAAAATCAATAAATTCTTTTATCCCTTATTGATATGCAGGCTTAGTAATCCATGACTTATCCATTTCTTCAAAAAATAGACATAGATAGATACAATGGTAAAGTTTAAAGAAAATCCTATAAAAAAAATAAGCAAACACTCTAAATACAAATATTTACAGCAACAGAATCAGATGTCATTGGAAGACAAAAGTTACACTCTAGCCTCATAATCACAAACTAACCAAAATGAACCCAAGACATACATTTAATTTTAAACATGATATCAATGTAAGTATTGAAGAAAAAAATACATAAACTAATGTTGTGACAATAACATCATCATCTTGTTTAGAATTAACAAGCTCATATAGAAAATTGACATTGTAAGAAAATTTACGTTATTCATAACGTGTTACCTAGAACATTCTAAGAAAAGTGGTTTATAATAAAGTCTGTCAGGTCAAACGATGCATATTCTATCATAAACCTTAAAGTTTGACGTATATTCTATCATAAACCTTAAAGTTTAAGGCTTCGTGTTTCCTGACTACATAAACATTATGTAGTCAATAATGAACAAAAATATGTTATACTGCATGAATATCCATAATCACCATCGCAGACAAAAATATTTCCAGAATCAATCAAGGATAGACACATTTAGGATCACATAATTGAAAGGTGTAACTAGCTTATGTTCCTACTATAACTAAAAGAAGACCCTCACAAAAGAGCAATCGTGTGCAAAATGAGGTCTTTAGACTTGACAACTAATTGCAACTAAAATGAGGCCTTTAAGCTGTAAAACACAGCGTGTGACTAGCTTATGCCATAAACTAAAATAAAGGCATTTGATCATCTATCCGCAAACATAAAATTGATGACAACTAATTGCAACAGTACCTATCACCGTGGCGAAATTGTTTTGTTGTGTCTCCGACGTTGTCGTAAAATTATGGTGGACCGTGGATGGTGGTGCGTCGTTTTGTTTTTGACAGAACTGGATGCTCCGGTAAAGGGCAGGCCCTGTACACAAATAGCAACAATGTTACAATAGCATACATCCAATTTCAATTAAAGGTTGCAGATATACCACACTAACATCCCCTAACGCCCCAAAAATAGAACTCTGCTCCATTACAAAGCAGCTAAGCAGAAGACCAACAGAATACCTCAACATACCAAAAATAGCAACATACCAAAATAGCCAAACAAATAGTACAAAATCCTGCAACAACAACATACCAAAATAGCCAAACAAATAGACCAAATCCCAACTACAATAGGGAAATGATCAGGAAACACTTTAACTAAAAACTACACAACTCTACAAGCAGAATAAAATTCAACGACCATAAAAAAGCTGCACCCTGTACAAACGGCAACAAAAGAACCAATTTAACACAAATCAATGTGGTACTTAAATAGATTTTTCCTAATGCACCTTCCACTAAACTGCCAAATATGATGCTGCAACCTAAAGATTAATAGTAATATGGGTAATGTTTCTCACGTTTGTAGTGATTTTTTAACAACCTACAACACTTTTCACAAAACAGAAAATGACAACGAACAGAAAATGATTAATAGTAGTGTCTTCCGTTCATCATTCTTCCACTTTTCCACTCCTATCTTCATATGTAAAGATTAATCAAATGAATAAGAATATAATTGAAATGAATAAACACTAAAATGAAAATTCCTTCCATTCCTATCTTTAAAACTAAAATGACTAAACACTGAAATGAAAATGACTTAGGGTCATAGTAGAAGTAAAATGACTAAACACTGAAATGAAAATTCCTTCCATTCCTTCCTCTCGAACATCGTTACCTTGGATATTAAGAATATAATTGTTATGATTTTTACAAATCAGCACACGTTGAAATAATCTAGAGTTAGCATCGCCCTCTTGAAGTCATGTTAAACATGTTTTTTTCCATTAAATAATCTATTAGGCTCATGATAACAAGTAAATATTAGTTGGATTTGCTAACATAGAGGTAATGATAGTAGTATTTCATCGCCCTCTTGCATTCTTCTAACACAGAGGTAATGATAGCAGTATTTCATTGTAACAACTTTGTGGAAGCATGCTTAATATTTCGATCACCTGATTCTGTCTTATTTTAAATCATTTCAAGATTTGTATATTTCTTGCGATAAATCTTATTCATATATAAGTTATTTTGGATGTTGTCTACAATCATACTAATGAGGCTGATGACCCCAATCCTTACACTACTTCATTTCGTGGCATAGATAATAAGGTAATTTCTTATTTATAATTTTATTTTAAAAGATTTATTTGTATTTTAAAATATTTACAGTGTCTTTATCTTGTTCTATATTTAAATGACAGAAAATAGATCCACTATCACACGAAAACCACCTGAAACACTATCCAACAAAAAACAGATTCACATCAGCAAAACTAAAACAAGAACACCTACAACTCTATGAACAATAGACAAACCCTGCTACAACAGAAAAGCAACATTAACACAACTGAGGCTACTCCTACACAACACCGAAACGTACTACATATCAAAACAGCCCATACATAAAAACAATCTTAGCTTGAGCCTACGAAACGAAACACTGCTCCAAAACTGAGATCCAATCTAAAAAAAAGTGGCAACACTATACCACCTTCTATACAAGGCGACAGAAGCAAAAAGAAGCAGTTGGAAAAGTTCTAAGTTATTCTAATTGTTCTAGAGGTGTAGATAAGACCCTAAGTCTAGGTTTTTGGGTTGTAGAGCTCTTTCCCAGGCTGTCTGTGTGTTGCAGCAGCTTTCTGAATCAAAGTGGGTTGCAGGGCTCTTCTTTGGCTGCACCCTTTCATTCCAGATTCTTGTCTGATGTTGGCGTTTTCCATCCCTTGGTCGTCTCTGAGGCAGTATCAACATCCTGTTGCACATAAGTAGTTAATTTTAAGATACCAACTTCTAACACCTACATTATTTTTGTTGAAACTAAGATTGAAAACTTGAGTTCACAGCTACCAACTCAAAAAACAGAACAATTCAAGGCTATTTTTCTACAACTCACTCATTTTTCTGCAATCTCACAATTCAATCTCAAAGAATCTCACCTTGTGGAATCAAGCTTCAAGCTCTGTGTGTTTTGATGAAGACAACTCATATAAGATTGGTACACTTTCGCAAAAAGAAAGACATGCAAGTAATCGACAAGAATCCATTATCAAAGACCGAGTTAAAGTCGCACATGATGCTATGGATCAAGCTTTGTTTTCAAGCTTCAAGTGGAGTTGATGATACAAGAACGATATAAACATATTTTACTGAGAAATATTTTATACAAGTGCTCTTTCAATCACACTTTACTACACCACTATCACTAAACCTTTTAAAAATGTTTTAAAATACTTTCTATATTTTAAATTAAGTATTTTTGCAAAACCGTTCAGTGTTAACCGATTAACCTGTGGGGTTAACCGATTATCACAAGTTAAAATTATGTTTTTGGGACTTTTTAACAGTGTTAACCGATTAACCATATGGGTTAACCGATTAACACATGAAAATTTCAAATATTTTTGTATGTTGGAAAGGTGTTAACCGATTAACCTATTTGGTTAACCGATTAACACTGAAACAACAGCCAAAAATAGTAACTTTTCATGGAGGATTGCATTGTTCTCTATTATTCTTACTGGCTATTTTTTCTGTCCCATAATCATACCTTTTTGGAAAGGTTTTTCACTTCTATAAATTGATTTCTTTTTCAAAATCAAATTCACCTTCAAGAAACAAATTTCAAAAAATACTCTTTGTCTTCAACCTTTAGGCATACATATAACTTACAATTGGTATCAGAGCAGGTTAAGGTAACCTGTTCCTATCGATCCAGAATGGCTTCTGCTAGCACCAACCCGGTTTTCAAAGACAGTGGAAGTAGTAACAAACCCCCATTGTTTTCTGGAGAATACTTTGATTTTTGGAAAATTCACATGAAGGCACATCTAGAAGCCCAAGGAGAAGGAATATGGGAAACTGTTGAAGATGGACCTCATCAACCGACAAGTGTCGTCAATGGTGTAGGAACTCCGAAGATTAAATCATCATACGATGATGATGACAAGAAAAGGATTCTTAATGAGAAAAAGGCTATCAACATATTACAAAGTGCTTTAAGTATGGATGAGTTCTTCCGAATCTCTCAATGCAAGTCGGCAAAAGAAATATGGGACACCTTAGTGGAAACACATGAAGGCACCGCCGAAGTAAAGAGATTCAAATTGAACATACTAAGTCAAGAATACGAAATGTTTAGAATGCTGCTCGGAGAATCCATTGTGGCATTACAGAAAAGATTCGTCCACTTGACAAATCACTTAATTGCTCTTGGTAAGACCCTTACTAACGATGATTTGAATCTTAAAATTCTTAGATCCTTAACCAGGGAATGGCAACCAAAAGTGACGGCAATTTCGGAGAAGAAAAGTCTCTCAACAATGACGTCTGCATCACTTTTTGGCAAACTTCAAGAACATGAGTTAGAACTTGGAAGGCTTGAGAAACATGAAAATCTAGAAAAGAAGTCCAAAGGAATTGCTTTGAAAGTGGAGTCAAAAGAAAAGAAAAATGATGACGCATTGGAGGAAGATGAACAGTTCATGCTTCTTGTAAAAAGGCTTGGTAAATTTTTCAATAAAAATAATAAACCCTTTTATGATAAAAAGAATAGACATTTCAGAAAAAGGGAAGCATCCACATCAACGCAAGATGTTACATGCTACGAATATGGAAAGCAAGGCCACATAAAACCAGATTGTCCAAAGCTTCCAAAGAAAGAAGGATTCAAAGGCAAGAAGGACTTCAAGAACAAGAAGACGTATATTTCTTGGGAAGATAATGAAATAAGTTCCTCATCGGAATTGGAAAGCGATAAATGTGCAAATGTGGCTCTAATGGATTCACACCACTCCGATGACGAAAAAGATGAGGTAAGTAGTAACTTTTTTATTTATGATAATGATGCACAAGATGCTATTGATGAATTGTTACTTGAATGCAAAAATCTGTATAAGACTATCTCATCTCAAAAGAAACAAATGGCTTTTTTAGAAGAAAAGAACTTTGAATTAACAAAATATGTTGAAGATGAGAAACAAAAAATTTTAAGTGAAAAACAGAATTTTGTATGTAAAAATTGTGAATCTCTCTCATTTCAAATTGTTCAACTTAAAAGAGTTATTGAAAGATATGAGAAAGGTCAAATTGGTTTGGAAGAAGTTCTTAGTCATCAAAGATTTTCTAATGATAAAAGTGGACTCGGATATTCCAAGTTCTCTAAACCAAGTTCAAATGAAACAATCTTTGTTAGGCCTAAGAACCAAATTCCTAAGGAAAAAGTAAACAATTCTAAAATTGTGCATCATCATCCTAAAAAGAAAGTTTTTGCTAAGAAGAAATCTTATGTTCCTAGATATAAAAGCAATTTTGAACTAACTTGTTTTTATTGTGGAATTAAAGGCCACACACATAATGCTTGTTATGTTCATAACTTTAGTGTTCCAGAAAGGCATTATGTGTGGGTGAAAAGGGGAACTAACTATCAAGGATCCAAAGCAATTTGGGTACCTAACAAAACTTAATCCTGTTTTGTAGGTATGCTTGAAGACCTCCGGAAATCATTGGTATCTTGACAGTGGGTGTTCAAGGCATATGACGGGAGATATAAACAAATTTTCACAACTAACGCTTAAAGCCAAGGGTTATGTTACTTATGGTGATAATAATAAAGGCAAGATTCTTGGCATAGGCACTATTGGTTCACTACCTCTTACAACAATAGAAGATGTATTTTATGTCGAAGGACTCAAGCACAATCTTCTTAGTATTAGCTAACTTTGTGACAAAGGATTCAAAATCAAGTTCAACAAAGATGAATGTTTGATACAAGACGAAGTCACTCATGAGGTTATGTTAAAAGGTAATAGAATCAATAATATTTTTATGTTTTCCCTTGACAATGTATCTTTGAAGGTTAAATGTCTTATGGTGAACAACAACGAGTCATGGCTATGGCATAAAAGGATCGCTCACATTCACATGGAGCACTTGAACAAATTAATTAAACATGATTTGGTGATTGGATTACCGAAGATCAAATTCGTCAAAGATAGATTGTGTGACGCATGTCAAAAGGGGAAACAAACTAAATCAACTTTCATATCCAAAAATGTGGTGTCCACAACAAGGCCACTACAATTGTTGCATATGGATCTTTTTGGTCCATCTAGAACAAAAAGCTTCAGAGGTAATTTCTATGCTTTAGTTATTGTAGATGATTATTCTAGATTTTGTTGGACTTACTTTTTAGTGCAGAAAAGTGACGCTTTTAAATCATTTAAAAAGTTTGCCAAACAAATCCAAAATGAGAAGTCTCTTACAATAGCCTCCATAAGAAGCGATCATGGTGGAGAATTCCAAAATACTTTATTCGAAGAATTTTGTGAAAACATGGAATCTCGCACAACTTCTCGGCACCAAGAACTCCCCAGCAAAATGGTGTCGTAGAGAGGAAGAATCGTTCATTGGTGGAACTTGCAAGAATAATGCTTAGCGACTCAAATCTACCTAAGTATTTTTGGGCAGATGCGGTGAGTACAACATGTTTTGTGAGTAATCGGGTAAATATCAGACCAATCCTCAAGAAAACACCGTATGAATTATTCAAAGGAAGGAAATCAAACATTTATTTCTTTCATATTTTTGGATGCAAGTGCTTTGTCCTCAACAATGACAAAGACAATCTTCGTAAGTTCGATGAAAAATTAGATGAAGGTATATTTCTCGTTTATTCCCTTGCTAGTAAAGCTTTTAGAGTTTATAATAAAAGAAAATTAACTTGAGAAGAATCTATGCATGTCAAATTTGATGAATCTAACCCCTCCAAGGAGGATATTGTGTTTTGTGATGATGATGATGATTCTGTAGGAATTCCCGATGAAAATATTTCTAACGATATCATGAAAGAACAAGATATACCGATTCAACAAGATTCCAATGTCAACGATCTACAAAAAGAATGGAGAACTCATAGAGATCAGCCTATCGACAAAGTGATCGGAGACATAAGTCAAAGTGTTGCCACAAGATTGAATCTCAAAGATGCATGCTTAAATATGGCGTTCGTCTTTCAAATAGAACCTTCCAAAGTTGATGAAGCTCTTCAAGATGATCAATGGATTGTTGCAATGCAAGAAGAATTAAACCAATTCGAAAGAAATCAAGTTTGGGAACTTGTTCCTAGACCAAAAGATAAACATATTATCAGAGCAAGATGGGTGTTCAAGAACAAACTTGATGAGAATGGAATAATTGTTCGAAACAAAGCAAGGTTGGTGGCTTAAGGGTATAATCAAGAGGAAGGAATCGACTTTGAAGAAACATTCGCTCCGGTTGCAAGGTTAGAAGCTATTCGTTTATTACTTGCTTATGCTTGTTCAATGAATTTTCAACTTTTCCAAATGGACGTCAAAAGCGCATTTTTGAACGGATACATCAACGAAGAAGTCTATGTCAAACAACCCCCGGGTTTTGAAGACTTTAAGCATCCTTCACATGTATACAAATTGAAGAAGGCTCTCTATGGTCTAAAGCAAGCACCAAGGGCATGGTATGATCGTCTCAGCACTTTCCTATATGATAAGGGTTTTGAAAAAGGAAAGGTAGACAAGACTTTATTCATTAAAAAGATAAAGGATAATACCTTACTTGTTCAAGTTTATGTGGATGACATCATCTTCGGATCAACAAACAAAGATCTATGTAAAGAATTTGCTTCGATGATGCAAGGTGAGTTTGAAATGTCTATGATGGGAAAGATGAACTACTTCCTTGGATTGCAAATCAAGCAACTAAAAGATGGAATATTTATCAACCAATCAAAGTATTGCAAAGAATTGCTAAAGAGATTTGATATGGATGAATGCAAAGTTATGTCAACACCAACGGGATCCGGAACCTACGTCGATTAAGGCAAATCGGGAAAATCAATTGATATTACAAAATATCAAGGTATGATTGGTTATTTATTATATTTGACGGAAAGTCGTCCTGACATAATGTTTAGTATGTGTTTATGTGCTTGCTTCCAAGCAAATCCAAAGGAGTCACATTTCACGGCTGTCAAAAGGATTATGAAATATCTCAAGGGAACATCAAACGTCGGCCTATGGTATCCAAAAGGTAGTGTTTGTACTTTAATTGGTTATTCTGACGCAAATTATGCAGGATGTAAAACTGATCAAAAAAGTACAAGTGGAACCTGTCACATCCTTGGAAATGCATTGGTTTCGTGGTCATGCAAGAAACAAGCATGTGTTGCTCTCAGTACGGCAGAAGCAGAATACATAGCGGAGGGAAGCTATTATGCACAAAATTTGTGGCTAAAGCAACAATTAAGCGACTACGAAATTGATCTTGGATGCATTCCTCTGCGATGCGATAACACAAGTGCAATTAACATCACAAAGAATTCGATCATGCACTCAAGAACCAAATACATCGACATCCGACATCATTTCCTTTGCGATCACGTGCTTAAAGGAGATGTCGAAGTTACCTTCGTGGATACGCATAACCAACTCGCCGACATTTTCACAAAACAACTCGCAAAAGAATCGTTCTTCAAGATTCGACGAGAACTCAGAATTCTCGATGAAGGTGACATCTAACCTCCTCTTAAGTTAATGTGTGCATATTGTATGTTTTCAAACTTGTTTGCTTTCTGTTTTTAAACATTTTTCCAAAATTTCGCGTGTGTTAACCGATTAACTTATAGGGTTAACCGATTAACACTGTTAATTTTTCAATTCTGAGTTAATTTTTTAATGTGTTAACTGTAACACCCCACTTCCCGTATTAAATAAAATATAAATATTATAATAATAATCAAAGTTTTCACCAAAAAGTGGGATATCACATCTCCAAATTTTATAAAAATACTTTATTCATTTTTTTCAAAATAATACAGCGGAATTTGTTTCATAAAGTAAAATACATCAAAACATGATACGTCACAGGATTTCAACACGTTTGACATAAAACAACTACAACACCCATATCCCGTGTTACGTATCAGAGCATCCTAGACTCGACGGTCACACCAATATCCAAGCTAGCTAAACACCTGGATTATCTGTACTTCCGAAGAAGCACAGACCACAACAACAACAAAGGGGTGAGAAATAATGATCAGAATATAATGGTAATGTAATACATGTAAATAAGGTAGTAAAACACACCAACACACCAATATTCACCCCCAACAACTTCATATGACGAACCTACTGTTCAAATTACAATATAACATATTATAATGCAAATATGCAACTCAACACCATGCATGCGGTACCGACTCATTGGTTCATTCAATCGAACCTGGATAGACCACTTACGCTCCTCCTGAGACATGATCTATCCCCCACCATTCTCCACAAAGGAGTACGGATGAATCACTTACGCTCCTCCTGAGACATGATTCATCCCACCAAAACACCATGATATGCACACACCAATGCATAACTAATATATTTAGGCACTCAACGTGCACACGATCCTCCTGATCATATCATCATACACCAATGCACATATGTACAGATATAACATACACCAACACCATATAAATCAACCAGATAGTAACCAAGTTCATACTTTAACACCAAGATATAACATATCCCACCACTCGGGGTACGCGATCCTACTGATCACTACATACATTGACATCAACTAATTGTCCACCAGTCATTATTACGGGAAACATGCACTATCACCAAGTACACAAGTTAGTTCCCACACTCATCATTCTTACAGTGCATCAAGGTCAAACTGTACCTATCATCTCAACTCAGATCCTCAGTCTATTCTAGTACCAATCTTGCACATTACCGTAACTAATAGGCTTCTAATTCCTATTCCCAAAATCATCACCTACACACTCTATCGATACCTCAAAAGCCATACAGAATTTTCCCTAAAAACTATAAAACACCCTATATGCCCTATATGCCAAATCATCCCAAAACACCAATTCATTAACATTGACTTATACTCCATCACTATCAATTACTAGTTATCATCAAACACAAACACACCAATAAACATTATACTTACCAATTATCCTATACTTCCTACTCTAGAACCAACATTACGGTACATTACCGACACTTCAGAGTCACTCTGAATCTCACCAAGGTCCTAACCATAGTCATTAACGACACTATAGGGAAACAACACATAATTTTCCCCAAAGCTATAATCAGGGTCATTACCCACACCACAGTAACAACACAGAATCTCACCAAAACTCTATTTATATTTACTATCAACACTGCAGTAACAACATATAATTTTCCCCAAAGCTATAATCATGGTCATTACCCACACTACAGTAACAACACAGAATCTCACCAAAACTCTATTTATAGTTACTATCAACACTGCAGTAACAACATATAATTTTCCCCAAAGCTATAATCATGGTCATTACCCACACTACAGTAACAACACATAATCTCACCAAAACTCTATTTATAGTTACTATCAACACTGCAGTAACAACATATAATTTTCCCCAAAGCTATAATCATGGTCATTACCCATACTACAGTAACAACACAGAATCTCACCAAAACTCTATTTATAGTTACTATCAACACTGCAGTAACAACATATAATCTCACTAACATCACCATAATATATATACACCAAATTCACCAATACCAATCAACAATTCATCAATGTCAAGAATCAATTTATCATCAGCAACAATAATAACAAGCATGCCAATATAAAACTTCATAGATCGGAATTTTCCTACGGGGTTAAGGAATCCCCTCTACCCTATGCATGTATATACCATCCCAAATCAAGTTTCTCCCCCCTTACCTTGTTAATCTGTTGATCAATGAAAGAACCCTCCAAGGTTTGGCCAATTCTGATTTTCCCCTGTATCCTTCGTTCTTTTCTCCCTTTTCCGTTCCCTTTTCCGTTCTCTCCTTTCTATCGTTCTTTTTCCACTTTCTCTAACTTCTCACAATGTATCGTAAAACTACTAATCCCTCACGTTTCTATTTTAATTCTCTAATCCCAATAATAATAATAACTTAATAATAATAATAATAATAATAATAGTAATAATAATCCTATTATTATCTCACCAAAATAATAATAATGTTAATAACTTAATAAAATAATAATAATAATAATAGTAATAATAATCCTATTATTATCTCACCAAAATAATAATAATGTTAATAACAATAGTAACTATAATAAATATAATAATAATAATAATATTCCCACCAATATCAATATTATACACTACATTATTATATTCACCAAAACACCACCAATAATCCTCCCATATTAGGGACACCCACCAATAATAATATTCATACCGATGATAATAATAATAATAATAATAATAATGATAATAATAATAATAATAATAATAATAATAATAATAATAATAATAATAATAATACCACCAATATTACTATTAACTATTATATTATTATCTCCACACCACCAATGATCCTTATATATCAAGGATACTCACCAATCACATACCAACACACCCCACCTAAGGGCACACCAACATAAAATAATTAAATTAACACCAAAATGACTAAATAAATAAAATGGGTGTTACAACTCTCCCCCACTTTAAGTATTTTCGTCCTCGAAAATTACCTGATGGAACACTTCCGGATACGCTTCTCGCATCCTTCATTCCAACTAACAGGTCACACTGCCTTCTGCAGCACCTCCCCAAGTTACTTTCACCAAAGATATCTCCTCCCTTCGGAGTTGTTTCTCGCTCGTCCAAACGAAATAGCAATGCCTCAACAATCAAATTATTTTCACTTGTACATCATCCACCTGGTTCAATGTACTTTCTCAACTAAGACACATGAAACATATCATGCCAATTCATAGCGACAGCGGGAAAAACGGTCTAACATGTTACTCCTCCCATGCCTCTGCTGCGCCACTCTGATACAAACCACAGAACACGGTGCGAACTTCTGAGACTTCGAAGCTCGACCAACATCAGTCACCGGCGTGACTCTCCAAACATATCTTTCCTTGGATCCTCTTGATCTTTTCAGCCATCTCCACATAATTTTCAGGTCTGAGCACAACACTCTCACTCGACCCATTCCAACACAGTAGAGTCCTACACTCCCTATTTCACCAAGCCACATATAGTGCCATTCCGACACTAGGATGGTAACCGTTATTATAGGTAACTCAATCAACGGTAATTAATCATCCCACAATCCACCTCGATCCAACACCCAAGCTCTCACCAATTCTCTACAGACTCAATAGTCCTCTCTGACTGACCATCAGTTTGCGGATGGTAAGTCGAACTCAACTTCAACTTAGTACCCGAAGCTTCCTGTAAGCCCTTCCAAAATCTCAATATAAACCTCAAATTTCCATCTGACACAATATTCATCAGTATCTCATCCAACTTCACCACTTTCTCAATATGCATCTCATATATTCTCAACACGGAATAGTTAATCCACTCCTAACAATTCAAATTAAAATTATGTCTTTACAGATTCTTTGGAAATCTCAACACCAATTTCGTGAAAATACTACCTGATTTCCACTCTGGAATATTTAACGACTGCATCAGACTCAACAGTCTTTGATGTTCACTCTTCGAATTCCTACAATTCTAACCAGCATATTCCACCTCAACTACTCCTCCCCTTATCCATGGTCTCCAAAACAATCTACTCAAATTCGGTTACTTCTTCATAGCACTGGGATGGATACTCCATCTACCCCAATGTATTTCTTCACGAGTACTTCTACTCCCCTCAACAACATTTGGTACACATACTCTATCATAACATCTCGTGGTATTATTTCCACAAGCCCGACAATCCACTCCTCGACTCTAATTTATCAACTTCGACTAATTCACTACTCGACCCAGATTTCTGACTTTCTCGGTTCTTCTCAAGGATATCACTAGTTAGATCTTAATAATAAAAGATTAACTCCATAAGAAGTATCCTTTCTCACACAACGCATATTATGAAATTTCTCAATCAGTTCTACCTCTTTTCACCATCATCTTCGGTAAACACAAACATTTCCAACTCACCGCATCATCTACCACATCCACTTTACCCAAAGGGTAATTACACTCAAAGTCGTAATCCTTCAGAAATCCTAATTATTTCCTCTGCCTCATTTTCAACTTTTTCAAATCAAACAAACACCTTAAACTCTTAAGATCACCAAACATCTCCGATCTCAGTCTGAACTTTTGAAGCCTCCGACTCCGGTACAACCACAATAGCAACCAACTCTAAATCACTGGTCGGATGGTTTCTCTTACACACTTAGAGTTGCCTTTTGCATAACTGAAACTCGTTGAAGTTGTCTTTAGAAAATCCCCTAATTATATCAACAAGCATCACAAACACCACAATTAGTTCTATCGGATTCGGCAGAACTTTCCTTACGGAAGTATATCACCGCTCTCTTTCTAACACTGATAACTCCAGTTCCTTATGCTCAACATAATCCTCTATACTCTTCGAATACCTTAAAATATCATTTATCAACACAACCATTGCCTTATATAAATAATTAAAGAAGATCCCATGCCAAGTGGACAAACAAGTTGTGAGTTATAGCGGGAACACATACCGTACCGCCCGTCCTTACCACAACATTCAAACACACTTCATCAATAAATAGATTAAATCTATGTCAATACTTCACCATCTCATAGATAATTTCAATAGCTTTCCAACGCTTTGAACCGGGCGTCATTCCGAGTTACGGTTCTCCCGTTACGACAAAAATACCACAACAACATTTTTCTGCTCAGGGCACTTCGCCAGGCGAATCTCGGCGAACATGACAGTCCCAAAATTCTATTTTCGACCGTTACCTGACTTCCGCGTGTCCGATTTCGATTCCGTAAAAAGCTGCGATCTCGGAATTCAACGTATAACCACAATTTCATACTTAGTTCCCACACTCATCATTCTTACAGTGCATCAAGGCCAAACTGTACCTATCATCTCAACTCAGATCCTCAGTCTATTCTAGTACCAATCTTGCATATTACCGTAACCAATAGGCTTCTAATTCCTATTCCCAAAATCATCACCTACACACTCTATCGATACCTCAAAAGCCATACAGAATTTTCCCTAAAAACTGTAAAACACCCTATATGTCCTATATGCCAAATCATCCCAAAACACCAATTCATTAACATTGACTTATACTCCATCACTATCAATTACTAGTTATCATCAAACACAAACACACCAATAAACATTATACTTACCAATTATCCTATACTTCCTACTCTAGAACCAACATTACGATACATTACCGACACTTCAGAGTCACTCTGAATCTCACCAAGGTCCTAACCATAGTCATTAACGACACTATAGGGAAACAACACATAATTTTCCCCAAAGCTATAATCAGGGTCATTACCCACACCACAGTAACAACACAGAATCTCACCAAAACTCTATTTATATTTACTATCAACACTACAGTAACAACATATAATTTTCCCCAAAGCTATAATCATGGTCATTACCCACACTACAGTAACAACACAGAATCTCACCAAAACTCTATTTATAGTTACTATCAACACTGCAGTAACAACATATAATTTTCCCCAAAGCTATAATCATGGTCATTACCCACACTACAGTAACAATACAGAATCTCACCAAAACTCTATTTATAGTTACTATCAACACTGCAGTAACAACATATAATTTTCCCCAAAGCTATAATCATGGTCATTACCCATACTACAGTAACAACACAGAATCTCACCAAAACTCTATTTATAGTTACTATCAACACTGCAGTAACAACATATAATCTCACTAACATCACCATAATATATATACACCAAATTCACCAAAACCAATCAACAATTCATCAATGTCAAGCATCAATTTATCATCAGCAACAATAATAACAAGCATGCCAATATAAAACTTCATAGATCGGAATTTTCCTACGGGGTTAAGGAATCCCCTCTACCCTATACATGTATATACCATCCCAAATCAAGTTTCTCCCCCCTTACCTTGTTAATCGGTTGATCGATGAAAGAACCCTCCAAGGTTTGGCCAATTCTGATTTTCCCCTGTATCCTTCGTTCTTTGCTCCCTTTTCCGTTCCCTTTTCCGTTCTCTCCTTTCTATCGTTCTTTTTCCACTTTCTCTAACTTCTCACAATGTATCGTAAAACTACTAATCCCTCACGTTTCTATTTTAATTCTCTAATCCCAATAATAACAATAACTTAATAATAATAATAATAATAAAAATAATAATAATAATAGTAATAATAATCCTATTATTATCTCACCAAAATAATAATAATGTTAATAACTTAATAAAATAATAATAATAATAATAATAGTAATAATAATCCTATTATTATCTCACCAAAATAATAATAATGTTAATAACAATAGTAACTATAATAAATATAATAATAATAATAATAATATTCCCACCAATATCAATATTATACACTACATTATTATATTCACCAAAACACCACCAATAATCCTCCCATATCAGGGACACCCACCAATAATAATATTCATACCGATGATAATAATAATAATAATAATAATAATGATAATAATAATAATAATAATAATAATAATACCACCAATATTACTATTAACTATTATATTATTATCTCCACACCACCAATGATTCTTATATATCAAGGATACTCACCAATCACATACCAACACACCCCACCTAAGGGCACACCAACATAAAATAATTAAATTAACACCAAAATGACTAAATAAATAAAATGGGTGTTACATTAACCGATTAACCCCCAGGGTTAACCGATTGACACTGTTACTTTTTATTCAAAAAATAAATTTTTTTAATGTGTTAACCGATTAACCTATATGGTTAACCGATTAACACTGTTAATTTTTCAAAAAATCAGAAACAAAAAATTAGTCAAATTTTTAGATAAATGTGTTTAAATGACTATTTATGTGTGGTACAAGTGACTTTTTAATATATCATCAACCACAAATCCTTGGAACTCTCTTCTTCTTCGTTGACTACAAGAGTATTTCTCTTCCAACTTCCAACCCTACATTTTAAAACCCACTTAAACTCTCTCTCTATAAATTGGTTGCACCCTACCTCCTTCCTCACAAAACCCTAAAACCCCAAATCTCTCAGAAGCACCTCAAACTCTCAGAAGCTCCAACTCCTCAAATGGCTCCCAACAACAAAGGCAAGGGAAAACTACCGGAAAACATCTCTACCTCTAATGAAGACAGTACACCCATGGAATCTACGAAGAAGCGTAAAATGGATTTCAAGGTCCGGGTCCATCATCTCTTCCCGGTAAAGTACGTTAACTTCAATGCATTTCCGACTTCTACTTTTGATTTCCCAGCTCTGTTAAAATTTCAAAAGATTGATAAATTTTTGGCTGACAATGGAAAGTGTTACCCCGATTTGGTCAAATCCTTTATGAATAAGTTGTCTGTTTATTTGAATGCTGATGATGAACATATATTGGAAACTTCTGTTCGGAACTGTGAATTGAAGGAAAATCTGTCTGATATTACTGCTAGATTAGAGATACCATCCTAAGGATTTTTTCTCAGGAAAGGAGTCAACCATGTGGAAGGTCCATGGGCTAAATACGATAAGATGGAATACTATTATCGTATCTTCCGGTTTCCAAAAGAATTTGTTATTGCAAACCAAAGGAATGCTCGCACACTATACTATGCAAAAAATCTGACGGTTAATGATCGAATGTTGCACTATGTTATCTCTTATGCTCTGGCTCCGAAAGACTCAAATCATTCTCAAGTTAATGATTTGGAGATGCAACTGTTGTTTGCAATCAAGAACAAGATAAAAGTAAATTGGATTCTCACTATAATGTATCATCTGCAACAACAACTCTCTCTATCAACAAGGCTTACGTATGCACGGTTGATTTCAAGAATACTTGAGTTAACGAATTTGGACCTCAACCGTGAACCTGCTACCAAAATGAAACCAACAACAAATGAAATCAATGAGATCACTATTATCAAGAACATCGGCATCATCAAAGACACCGACGGTATTTACAAGTACGCCGACGAAGGCTCCTCAGTTTCCAACCAATCCTATCTCATTCCAGAAGGTGGAATAACAAATGAGTTTCTCTACATAACAATGATGAACCTTCACCGCGAAACCTCTCGAGCCATTACCCCTCTTCGTAACCTTGTGCTAAATTCTCAGAATTCCAACACCGGAAGCATTGAAGAAGAGGGTGAAGAAGAGGTTAGTAGTGATGAAGAAGAAGCTGAAGATGAGGAAATGTCGGCTGATGAAAATTAAAAACACTTGATATTGTTGTTCATTGCTTTCTAGTTTCTAGTTTAAGTTTAAAATTCACTTTCGTTTTCATTTTTATACTCGTACAATATTTCGTTCGTTTTAATTTTAAATCAAGTTATGGTTTATGTGTGAATCATGTGTGATGGTTGTTGTATACTTGTGTGTTGCTATCTTTAATTACCCTCTTCCTTTTTGCTAATGACAAAGGGGGATAAGGGATTGTGTTTCTAACATTTCCATTTGTAGAAGAAGTTTATTTCTCTCTTGTATTTAGGGGGAGATCCAACTTAGGGGGAGAAATGTTGTCAATCACGTTTCAAAGCAAGACTTTCAAAGAAGCAGTTGTCATCATCAAAAAGGGGGAGATTGTGGAATCAAGCTTCAAGCTCTGTGTGTTTTGATGAAGACAACTCATATAAGATTGGTACACTTTCGCAAAAAGAAAAAGATGCAAGCAATTGACAAGAATCCATTATCAAAGATCAAGTTAAAGTCGCACATGATGCTATGGATCAAGCTTCGTTTTCAAGCTTCAAGTGGAGTTGATGATACAAGAACGGTATAAACATATTTTACTGAGAAATATTTTATACAAGTGTTCTTTCAATCACACTTTACTACACCACTATCACTAAACCTTTTAAAAATGTTTTAAAATACTTTCTATATTTTAAATTAAGTATTTTTGCAAAACCGTTCAGTGTTAACCGATTAACCTGTGGGGCTAACCGATTATCACAAGTTAAAATTATGTTTTTGGGACTTTTTAACAGTGTTAACCGATTAACCATATGGGTTAACCGATTAACACATGAAAATTTCAAATATTTTTGTACGTTGGAAAGGTGTTAACCGATTAACCTATTTGGTTAACCGATTAACACTGAAACAACAGCCAAAATAGTAACTTTTCATGGAGGATTGCATTGTTCTCTATTATTCTTACTGGCTATTTTTTCTGTCTCATAATCATACCTTTTTGGAAAGGTTTTTCACTTCTATAAATTGATTTCTTTTTCAAAATCAAATTCACCTTCAAGAAACAAATTTCAAAAAATACTCTTTGTCTTCAACCTTTTGAATTTTCATTAAAAGTGTTCAAACATTTTTGAAAGAAGCCATTGAAATTAACTTTCACATCTTCATAGCTTTCTTTCACAAAAAGGAACACTTGTATATTATATCTGAGTAATCTTTGTTTCGAGAAGAAGATCAATATTTCATATTGATATACATTTAAATTATTACTTATATACAAATTTATATTGACTACAACTTATTCTTATAATTATAAAAGATAAGTTTGTAGGGTTTTCCTTGTGATCCGGATTGTGGATACAAGAGGTCCTTGTGTGAGATATTCATTCTCGGTAGGACTTAAAAATTGTGTAAATCCAAGAAGGGTGTTCTTGGTTGTTAGGATTGTCTTGTGTAGAAATCTAACATTAATAGTAAAATACTCTTTCATGTTGAAAGGGGAGTGGAGTACTCTCGGATTGTGAGGGGAACCACTATAAATCATTGTGTCCTTTACCTTCTGCACTTTACTGCCTTTCATCATCTAGAAGAACTTAAAGAAGTAAAATTCAAGAATCATAAAAAACCGGAAAAAGTGTATAAGAACCTAATTCACCCCCCCCCCCCTCCTCTTAGGCATACATATAACTTACAATTGGTATCAGAGCAGGTTAAGTCAGAATTGAAGAGCAAATCAAGAAAAAAGATTCAGGGAGATTCTCGGTACTTGAGCATCTCTTCAACCTGCTTCATTCGAAGGTAATATGAATTAAGCTGAAATCAACTACAACACCTGCTTAATTCAGTTAAATGATGAGATGAATTAAGAAAGTTGTATGAATTTGTTAAGACTATTTTAACTTGTGAATTACAACATTGTGATGTAGTTGAAATTAATGATTCTCACTCTACCACTTATCTATCTTTGCACTAATTTGGATACTATGAACAAATATATCTTTCTCAAAAAAATGAGCAAGAAGATCTAGTCTAAAATAACACAACCCTGTATGAGTGAGTTGCATTTATGAGTGAGTTGCAGTTATGAATTCAAGGACTTGTATGTTGCATTAATATGATTCTCAAAAGAGTAGCATAGATTAAATGATGAGATGAATTGAGGAAGTTTTATGATTTTTAATGACTATTTTGGCTTGTGAATTACAATATTGTGATGTAGTTGAAATCTTTCTCAAAAAAATTCTATAGAAGATCTAGTCTAAAATAATACAACCCGATATTTCGATTTAAATTACAAGTATATTTTGAGGTCTGTTCTGAATTATAAACAATGTACCAAAAATCAAGCTACAAGTTTAAACTCCTAAACAAGACAAGGACTCCAAATCAAACAACAAGCACAATAGAGAAAGCAACCGCCGCAGCTAGACACGATCATCGGAAACAAAACTGAGCTTGACACCAACTCAGGACAAAACCATTGAATTAACAATATACAATATTTCAAATAAAGATTCTATACCAGAATTTGCAACCGCGATCCTTCAGCATTAAGAAACTTGACATAACACGTCCACACAGATAAATAATCCATTTTCTTACTCAAATTTAACTCTCAAGCAGAGAAATCAAATACATAATGCTTAAAATCCAAACCAATTGAATACAAAATGCAGAGTAAAATCCTAACGTGGATCTGATTCAAGGTTTGAAAAGTAATTTAGGGTTTGAGAAGACAAACCTGTTAAGATTGAAATTGATAGTGGTTGCTTTAGCGGTGATTCGCAATGACAGCGAGAGTGGCTGAAAACACAGAATTGTTTTCCTCTTTCTCCAAGGGTGTGAGCGGAGATTTCTGAAAAAGAAGAAAAAAAGGCACATAAAAGGGGAATGGAATCTCATTTTTAGAGGTAAAGATGAAATTTTAGATGACAACGAGTGGATATCACTGTCGCGGTTGTGAGGGAATCTGAGGGTGAAGTTTTTGAAAATTTTGAACACGTAACGACGGTAGATTCACAGTCGACATAAACAGTTTTATTTTAATTAATTTTTTTATTTCTCTTTAATAAATGGATGTTATTGAATTGTTTTGTTTATTTGTTATTTTATAATATTAAGAGTATATATAGTTTAATTTTATGTTTAATTTTTACTATAAAAATTATTTCTAAAATTTTGAGTTTATAAAATTTTGATATATAGTAAACTTTTGATATTTTGAATTTAATTTTTACTAAAAAAATTGTTTTTAAAATTAATGTTTTATTTTGAGAATATTTAATATTTTAATTTTTATGCATTTTAATTTTTAGTCATTTATTTATTCAAAATCCATAGATTAATTTTTAGTCCCCACAAACAAATAATTCTGGATATAGTTTGTGTTACTGGGTTTAGGGGGCGACGGTTGTTCTACCATCTTGACATAAAATTTAGGGCGGTTCTTGAGACAGTCGTGAACTTATTTGTAGGACGGTTTAATGATAACAGTCATAATATTTAATAATCTTTTAAAAATGTAAGGGCGGTAGGTGTATACTATCGTGAAACGCGTCTCTATATTAGAGTTACGACGGTTATCAAGTAACGGTCGCAATTTTTGTATCGTAAAACCCTAATTTTCTTGTAGTGATATAAAATATTAGAAGACTTTACAAAAAATTGAGAAGTAGAGTTTTACTTTCGAGGTTTAGAAAGAAGAAAGCAAATAAAACAAAAGAAATTGACATAATGGATCAGAAGGGGAGAGAGAGCGGCAACTAAATATTGCTCTTAGGGTTTCTTTCTGAAAATTTCTATTTTATACTGATATTGAGGCCAAATAAATATATTGTTAGGTTATGGTTTACTAGTGACTTGATATGGACTAGGCCAATAATTTTCCCTTTTCAGACAAAGCCTAAAACTTAAATACAAAACCATATATTATGGAATAGTTGGGCTCGGTCGATGATGGGCTTTCATGGATCTGAATCCCAAATTCGATTTTGCCCACTTAAATTTGAGTCAACCCATTTCTTTAGCCTGCAACCCGACCCATTTTTACCCAATACTTTTTTTCTTGATTTAGTTTGTTCGAATTCGGTCGGTTCGATATATCTTGTCCACCCATACCTTAAGTGAGCTTTGCAACTCCTCTTTACTCATTGTCGTAATATCCTTCAATTCCTGAATCACTACAACCACGTTGTCAAATATTAGCGTTAAAGAACACAAGATTTTTGCGATAACATACTTCTTCGTGATTGTTTTTCAACATGCCTTCACTTGTTTCACTAATTAAGTGGTTCTTGTTATGAAATCATTGATCGTCTCATTCTCTTTCATTTGAATCAATTCAAGTTGATGCTTGTGAGTTTGTAACCTCACCACCTTCGCCTTGTCATCCCCTGCATATGCCTTCTATAAGATTTTCCACACATGCTTTTACGATTCACAGTCACCAACTTTCTCAAAGTTGTCACCATTTACACATTAATGGATCAAAATCAGCGCATTAAAATCTTTCTTCTTAGCTTCCTAATGAGTTGTTCGTCGTGCATCTGTTGCACCTTTGACAAGAGGTTTCAGTGCGTTCTTGACCGCTTCAAGAATATCTATGTATGCAAATAACACTTTCATTTGTTTGCACCATTTTTCGTAATTCTTCGCATCAATGATGCGTAGATTTGCAGCGATTCTTTCATTGTAGACAAAATTCATGTTGCACACTAGGTATTTGTGGATCGGAACCAAACTCTTGATGCCAAATGTTAGAACTTAAAACCATAAGATTAATAAATAATAGAGAAATTAGAGTAGAGTGGAGAGAGAGAGAGAGAGAATATTTTCACTTTTTCATTAACCATAACAATGATATCTATAAGGTATTAATATAAGTGATTGGAATACAAAACAACAAGGCAAATAGAAAAGTCAAAAACTTGTACCTGTAATCAGTTACACAAACGTTTTAACTGGTTAAAACCGCTATATAACAAAAAATAACAAATAGTGGTAATCGATTACTTCGAATACGTAAACGATTACACCTACTCCATAAGCATTTTTCTTCAGCTTATTTGACTTATTTTAACATCTATAACCGATTACAACACTTGAATTATTCAAAAACTCTTAATATTTTTTCACATCAATCTCCATTAATGGAAATTAACAGGAAGGACAAAAAATATGGACCGAAAACATTTATAAAACCATTAGTCGAAAAAAGAAATTTATAAAATTATAATCTAATTATAGAAACTTAAAAAATATTTAACCTTTAAAAAAATTTTAAAAAAATTACTATTTCAATTTTTTTATGCAAAACATTTTTTTAAAAATAAAAATTCAAAGCTAGAATAAACCGGCCCTAGATAATTTAAAATGTTCAATTTTCAAATTGACTGGCACTGACAGAAAATTAACTAGACAAACATAGTTGATTCCTAATTCCAGATAAGTACTACCATAGTCCTTATGTTTTTCACAGCAGAAAGAATTCTCATCCTAATCTTTAATTACAATGTGCATGATCCTGGTTTCATGCTCTAGAGATAAATAAATCTATAAACATTACCTCGAATAAAATGAGATATATCTACATTATCAAACCTAACAAAGGAAAACATGGCCTCTTAAATGTTGAGTACCAAATGATCATTGTTTCTAGCATAGCATGGCCATACCCATTCTCTTGTGTCAGAATTATAGGGCTGCCACATGCACCATGTGGTCCTGAAAAAAAGGTAGCTGTGATAGATATTAAGGTCACCATAACGTTGATCTTTTTTCAATTAAAGTTGGATATATCTCTACCAAACATAATGCAAAAGTACAACATAATTAATATTTGGCTTAAAAAAAATATCTTGATGTTAATGAACTCTAATTACATACGCACAAGTAATTTTGAAGATTCCACCCAAATTGATAAAAACATATATGTGTAACAAAGTTAAGTGGCCGCATCTATCAAACCTAAATAAGGGTAATGTAATTTATTGCAGACAAATTTGGTTCAAAACCATTAGCAAACAATTTCAGTTAATTTTGAATTAACAATTGTTTTAAGGCATGAGATGTAAACTTCCAACAAACAACGTCCTTCACGTTGTTGAAGTTTCACAATCTAAAATCTTTGATTATGACTCTCCATTCTTTAATGGGTCACCACCATAATTCCATGCCATCATTTCAACTCATAATGTCCACAAAGTTGAACCGTACTGTAGAAAAAATATCACTAACTACAAACTACTTTTTTCTATCCATTTATTTGTCGCCATTTTCTTTCGTTCAATAGTTTTAAAAATTAAATCAATCCTCACATGGAGGGAACAAACTTGAAAACCCAAATAATAAATAAGACAATGACGTTTTTCAGCCTGAATTTCAAAAGGGAAGTCACCTCTTTCCTTTCCTTAATTCATGATCCCTGTTCTTTTGCCTCGCAATTCAACCATGATTTAAGGGAAATTTGACTCAGTGCAGTTAGAAAATAGCACTTTTTATACCACTTTTTGTCTGATCTCAATTTAACTAACTATTTCAAATTCGTGATTGCGTAAATGCGCTCTCTAATGTATAACGTATTAGAGTGAAAATAAATAAGAGTCATACAACACTTATACAACGTTTAAAATATAAATAAATAAAATAAAATTTTAAATATTAGTATATAGGTTCAATATCTAATCTCAAATATTAGAGATTATGTCCAATAACGGTATGTATTATATCATAATAGTATTTGTAATCATAATTCTTGATAAAAAATATTTGTAATAACAATTTATAAGATTGAAATATAAAATTAAGTACCATCTGTGGCAAATTTACATCATAGTCATACAATCTCATTGCTATATATAAAATCATCAGTAAATTTACAAAAATCAGATAATTCTAAACATCTGGTTCGACTTCGCCTCCCCAGCCATAACTTACCCTTAGAAACTCATTCATACTTTGAAATATAAAAAAAAGAAAAATATTTAACATTATAATAACATTTCTATATAATATATATATTTTTCCTGTCAATATATGATAGTATTGAAATTCCACGTCAGCATAATCTCCAATCCAAGCGAACCTCAGCGGGTCCATGCACGTGCTGACTTGGTTTCCTGAATGATACAATGTGACTACTGACCATGAAAGCGGTTACACGTTCCGAAACTCTAACATCTTCCATCTTTAATTCCTGCAACCTAAGCACGTACTCCGGCACGTGCACTAGGTCCCACACAACGCATACACCTCCCGGTTTCATCACTCTCACCATCTCCGCCACCGCTCTCATCCTCTCCGCTGCCGCCTCCGCCGTTTTCTGTCCGTACTCTTTCCCTACTGTATGAACAAACACGCCGGAAACCACCACATCGAAGTAATTATCCGGAAACGGCAACCGACGCGCGTCTCCCTCACGACATGTCACGTACTCTCCGACGCCTTCCATTTTCGCAGACCGGAGAGTTGATAGCGTCGTCCGTTTCGATCTGTCAAGACCGACGACTCGGCCGGAGCTTCCTTCTTTCTTCAGCTGCGTCGCGACGGCGTTGAGGAGGATCCCGCGGCCGCAGCAACCTAAATCGAGAGCAAGCTTCACGGAGGACCAGTCGTTAACGGCAGAGACAATCCTCTGTGCCATGTCGTAGTGAAGCGGAATGGCAGAGTAAAAGAAATTCGCCGCCGCGAAGAAAAGACACACCGCGGAGAGAGCCGTAACTGAACCGGTAAATCCGGCGGCGAATCTGGCTACGGCGGTGCCAGAAATTACTCTCTCGAAGAAACCGCAAATTGAATTAAAGTAAACCAGATAAAGAACAGATAACACAGACAATAAAATTGCTTGACATAAGAGGAAAATTAGGGTTTGCCATTGCTCCATTCCGTAGATCGAGTTCATCTGCGTCCATTCCTTGCTATGATTTGTTGATTTTCCCATGTTGATTCAAATTTCTGTTTCAGTTTCAGCCAGTGACTGAATTTGAATTGAATTGAGATTTTGTTGTTTCTATATCTGCAACATAAGAATTTGTTAGATAAATTATGGTGAAATTGATTTTATAGATTACTGAATTTGAATATGAATGTGGCACTTACGGTTAAGAAAACGAAGCTGAAGAATCAGATCCAAATGTGAAAAGAAAGAAGTGAGTGACAGTGGAAATGAGTCACTGATAAGCGCACAGTTGTTGATTCTTTTGTTTTGATTTTGAAAGACGCGTTTTGATTCGTCGTTTATCTCTTTTTATTGTGTCAGAGTAAAACGGCGAGGCTATTCTGCGTTTAGCTTTAACATCCTTCTTTGTAACGAGACTGAGGAATTGTACGAAATTCGAGAGATGGAAAATGGTAATGGGACCGACCTCGTTGTTGGTTGTGTTTTTATGAGAGTATACAACGAAAGAACGTGTTTTATATGTAGAGTGGATACGGCGGTGTGTAGGTATAAAACCTCTTTGAAAAAGTTTGAAGTTTGAAGGGGTTTACCGGTTTACCGGGTAAGAAGGTAGCTAAGTGGGAAGGGAGCTGTTTCTTGATTGGGTCGTTGTAACGTTGGTAAGCCTGCAATATCAACTCTGAGATAGTTTATTGTAATTGCAGTTCATTTTTATAATTTTCTATTTTCATTGGAAAAATCTGGAATTAAATAGATTCTATCAAAAAATAAGGTTTAATTGTTATAAACCGATAGTATAAAATTTTATACTGTTATTTAATAAAAATATATTATTTTATTAAGGTTTAATTGATTCGCTAATCAACTGTTTTAAGGAAGTAGCAACTGTTTTTAGGAGCGTGAGTGGGGAGTCAACTCTTGTATTATTTAAGAGAATGTGATCTTTTCTTCTCTCTCTCTCTCTCTCTCTCTCTCTCTCTCTCTCGTATTGTTGGAACATGTTACTTCATATTCTAATAAACAGATGTGCAATCCATGAAACTTGTGGCAGAACCATGAAACAGGCACTCGTTCCAATAAATGGGAGCTAGAAGGCAGGTGCAAGAGACACGTTACGCCACTTTCATTTAATGAACCTCATGTGTCGCCTCTTGTGGACTTTTATAAATACATCAATGTGAGGGCAAAGCCTCATATAGTATACATGTGTGTTTCGATGATGTCAAAACGCAGCCGCATGGAAGAAGTTATTACCTTTGCCTACATATCTCATTTGCTTGCATCAAACATCTTAAGTATTGCATTGAGTATCGTCATATGAGTTAAACATCTTTGGTATGTTAAAAGTCGCATCTAAAAGAGTCTAAAATAGCAAAATTTGCATTTTTGTAAAAATCAGGTCTTTGAGTCGACCGCTCATCTGCTCCGGTCGACTCATAAAAAGTGTCTGCAAAGTGCATTTTCCACGAGTCGACGCATACTGATAACATTTCTATTTGTCTAAAAATGCAGACTTTGCGTCGACGCATAGTCCTGTTTTGGTCGACGCATAGCCTGTTACTTTGCATAATTTGTTCTGTCTGAAGAGTTCCGGTCGACCACTCCTTTCTGTATGGTCGACCGTTCGCTGTTTTACTGCATAATTCTGGTCTTTCCACTTATTTCGTAAAGTGGTTTTGTCTGTTATTTCTGGCATGCTATAAATAGAAAATTGCTCATTTTCAACAAGGAGATTGATACATTGAATGAATTGCAAAACAAGAAAAGTGAAAGAGGTGCCATTAGTTCTCATCATCTTCATCTTCTACATTTGATACCATAACAATCACACACAACAATCTTTGTTGTGCATTATGGACTGTTTGAAGTGATAACATCTGAAGCCGTTGATTGGGAATTCGGTTCGGGTTTAGAGTTTGGCAGGTTTTTCTTGAATAAAACCTTGAAGGTTTTGTCCTCCAAGATTCGCCGAATTTTGGGGTTTTTGGTACGAATCTTCTCAACATACATTCAGCTGAGCGAAGGTGATCGAGGAGCGGTTGGTTTCGTCGATCTAGTAGTGGGAATCAGTGAATTATGAAGGAGAGATTCGGGTTCAATTGACCGAGTGTTTGATATCAGTCGGGCTGGGGTTTGAAAATGCAAGGTTGTTCAACCAAGGAGCTGTATCGGAGGTTCATCCACAAGCAATCAAAGGACTTGATTCGACTCGAATCAAGGGACAAGAAGAGAAAGCATCTTCAACAACAAGGGAGTTTGTTTGTGCATTTGCTTGTCTATTCTTGTATAAACAATTCAACAACAGGTTACATTTGTATTATACGAGCTCAATTCTATTGTTAGAATTGAGGGCAGACGTACCCCGAAGCGAGGACGGCGAGGGAACTGCCTCAACAAATCTTTGTGCCTTTTTACTTTTCGCATATTCATTTTGCTTAATATTTGCGTGAATTTCGTTCAAACAATAATATCGAATTAAGGTCCGTTTTGAGTAACTGATGAAGTAATTTTGACTATAGTACAATAGTTTATTGTACAAGGAAACTAGTACTACTTACTCAAAGCAAAAATCACTTGGAGTGTTCCGCACGCCAAGTGTTCGATAAATTGTCTGAACCAAAATTCTCTTGTGTTGTCCAATTATTTTGTGGGCATATTAAGGCATTTGAACTAGTCATACCAAGTAGTGATATAAATCAATTGATAGTGTGACTAGCGTGGTGATTCTCTTTGCTCATTATCAATATCCATAGGCTAGACGCATATCCGGTCCTCTAGTAACAATTTGTTATAGACGCTAATTTTTCCACGGCCGCTTTCGCAACTTAAACAATTTTTAAAACCAATTTTATTGGTAGCTCCGACTGATTTTTTAATAAGGATCTATTCAACCCCCTTCTAGATCCGTGCCATCGTCTAACAATCAATACATAGTCTCTCAAGCATGTGGGCTTGGAAATGGTGAAATTATTTAGTTTTCCTTCCCCTTCATATATGGATAAGTCCCTCATGCATAGGGTGATTCCCTCAAGTAGGGGTGGGTCCCTTAAGCATAGGGTAAGTATTTTAAGCATGAGGCGAATCCATCAAGCATGGTCTGAGATATACCTCCAAGTGACAACGAGGTGAATCCTCGTATGTCAGTTGAAAGAAATCCCTAAATGTCATTCAAGGTGACATACACGCAAGGTATTAAATACAATCAATGATGATTTAGTCTCAAGACACCAAATTGGCCTTAATCTCCCATGCGTGTTTAAAGCCTGCAAAATCTTTCACGTCTGATGGGAAACCTAGGAGGCCTTTGCACATCCATATTCTTTAAACCTCTATAAAGGGGTTTAACCCTTATTCTTTTACATTTTCGCATATTTTTGTCTCAAAAGTCCTTGAGAGCTTCCTCTGAATCTTTCACGAGTTTTTCTCCTTTCTCAAGTTTAAGTCCCCATTTAGAGGTACATGTTTGATATAATTTATTCTCCTTTTTCCTATTTATAACAATAATTAGGGATTTAGAAGTGAACAACAACCTAATGGAGCCTTCGAATCGTAATGAGTGTATGGCCATGTGGAATCACTGCTATAGACATGCTAAACGTCATGACGAGACAATTGACTATAAATTGGTTAGGCTAGGCATGTGTGGGAGTTGAGAGAGTTCTATTACCTTTGATAGTGATGATAGTGGTGGTAGTGATAATGACTCATTTTCCTTTCTGTTTGTCTAGTAAACATGAAACTCATGGCTACCTCTGAATCTTTCACGAGTTCTTCGGCCTTCTCAAGTTCAAGTCCCCATTTAAAAGTACAGGTCTGATATCATTTATTCTCCTGTTTCTTATTTATGACAAAAATTAGGGATTTAGAAGTGAACGGAAAACTATTGGAGCCTACGACTCGTAATGAGTGTATGGCCATATGCTATAGAAATGCCAAACGTCATGACAAGACAGTTGACTACAAATTGATGGAGCTAGGTATGTGTGAGGGTTGAGAGAGTTCCATTATATTTGATAGTTATGATAGTGGTGGTAGTGATAATGACTCATTTTTCTTTATGTTTTCCTAGTAAACATGAAAATCATCGCAACCTTTGACCTCGAGCGCAAGGACGTCAAGGATTTTGAGTTTTGTTACATTAGTAGAGAAAAGATAACCCCATTTCGACAGTAAGTCAACCTTTATTCTTTGGGTGATGAAGAAGAAATTATTATGGAGGCATTTTCTACCATATAGAAAAATAATATGGTTGTTTTCGATGATTCCCCAACCCATATTTCTACCTTTACCTCCCCCTATTTGTGACATAGGGGTTTTGGTTCCATTTTCTTTGTTTGAGGCAGAGTTTTTAAAGGTGATGAACGTCACCCTGTCCCAGATCTTGCCCAACAGTTGGATCTTATGTAATTCTATGGACAATTTAATGGCTAAGTTTTAGTGGAGTGGTAAGAATTTAGATAGGAAAATACATTGGATAAAATGGAAGAATCTTTGTAATGCTAAGAATCAAGGTGGTATGGGTTTTAGGTCCCTTAATGATTTTAAAACGGTCATGCTTGCCAAGCAAGTTTGGAGAATACACACAGAACCTGACTCTTTGGTAGCTAGGCTTCTAAAAGCCAAGTATTATCCTAACTCAGATATCTTAAAGGCTATACGAGGAAATAAGCTAGTTACCATTGGAGAAGCATTTAATCTAGCATTGAGATTATCAATAAAGGTGTTTATTGAATTATAGGTAAAGGGAAACAAGGTCAGCATATGGGAAGATAATTGGCTTCCAAATCAATGTAGTTTAAAGTCCTAACACAAAAGCCCATGGAAACTAGGACAATTGGAGTTAGAGACCTAATTGATGAGGAAAATAGTTGTTGGAACACAGACATTATTAACAAAACCTTTATCCCTAAAGAGAAAAAGAAGATTTTGAGTATACCCCTTTATAATTCGGATATTGAAGATTTCTTTAGATGGAAGGATGATAAGAATGGACACTATAATGTCAAATCTAGGTACTATAGTATCAGAAAGTGGCAGGACTACTCTGATGATGTGGGTACATCAAATAGAGAGAAGAATAAAAAAATTTGGAAGTTGATTTGGAATAGTAAGACTACTCCTAGACAAAAAAAAATTCTCATATGGAGTCTGGTTCATAGCATTTTGTCTGTTAGAGAGATTATAAACAAAAAAAAAGGTATCAATTGTACATATCAAATATATTTTAAGCCGAGTTGTGTAGCCGAATGAGGTTAAGCGTGAACTAGACTACGATAGTAAGAAAGGTCGAGAAATGCAGAGAGTTAGGCAAGTATCATCCATAACCCAGGCTGATCAAGGAGCCCGACCCCCATCAGCCAAATACCTACGAGGCCGAGTAGTGACCTCCATCAACCCGGTACTTACGTCGAACATGAAATCAACTGGCACACCAACAAATGTAACAGTGGAGGCTCATCAATGTGGATGTTACCAGAACTTCAAAGCCTACATTCATGAAGGGGAGTTACAACAATGATGGCTATGTAACGTCAGAAGGTCAAGAGACTCCTTTTAGTGGCATATCTTAATGACAAACTATAAAAGGGGCTCCCACATGAGGGTTAACCAAGACACGATCATCTTGAGGCAATACACAACATAAGTGTAGCTCTCAAATCTCCAAATATCCTTTATGATATATACATTGTAGTTCTTCTTATCCAGAACAAGGGGAATTATCACTTTTGGTGTATCTAACCATTTTTGGCTAGAACATTTAACGCCCACCATGAGGCCTAGGTAAAACTCTCTCAGGCCACACCTTACACTAATAACATGTCCCCTGAAGAATATCCTCTAGACATGGCTCAGTTGCTAGCCATGATGGAGGCCATGCGTCAGTAGAATGAGACGTTGCAAGACAACATACAAGTTCTGCAACAACGAAGTCAGGCCGACGACGACCATGAGGAATAGCTTCTCGAGCCACAACCTTTTTCTTAAGAGATATGGGATGACCACGTCCCTGAAAACTTTAAAGCACCATCACTAACCTCTTATAATGTGAAGACGAATCCTTAGGAGCATGTTATTTCCATTAACAATCAAATGGCCATAGTTTCCCCTTCGGATTCAATGAAGTGAAAGCTCATGGCCGATACCTTTAAGGATGTAGCTCTAAGATGGTACATGAGCCTTCCTCGGCTCTCCATTGTAAGCTACCAGGACTTGACTACGAAGCTAGTACAACACTTCTCGACAAGCAAGCGTCTGTAGGTGTCCACGACCACACTGTTCAGTGTTTAACAGAAACAGTCAGAATCACTACATGAGTGTCGCTACTGCGAAAATCGGCGCCGGATGAACAGAAGAGTCGCCACCGTGCGTTATTTATCCCACGGGAGGGAAAGGAAACGCTCAGAGTAAACCTCGCACAACACGGGAAAGGTATGGTCATCGCAACCAAAACCGGGGTTCGGGAGTCGGTTACGCAAGGGGAAGGTATTAGCACCCCTCACGTCCGTCGTACTCGACGGGATCCACGCTTGTTTTCGGGTATGGATTGTTATTCTATCTACGCTAAAGGTCTGGGGTTAAAAAGAAAACAAAATAAAAATAAAAATGACTCGGCAAAGTATCGCACTTTATGCCTACGTATTCCCGTCTGGAACGAGAAATCAGAGTCAGCGTAGTTCGCCTACCTACGGGAAAGAAGGGGAAGGTTGCTCGCTAGGATATCGCATCCTATGCCTACGTACTTTCATACAGCATGAAAGATCAGAGCAAACGTAGTTCGGGCCTCGTACGACACAAGCTTGTCCTTGATTGATTTTATTCCTTCTGAAAAAGGTTTTTCTGATTAACAGTCCAAGAGGACAAAAATGACGTTTTGATGAGTTCACATTCTTTTACGGAAGAAGTGTCTTTTATTGTGTTTGAAATCTTTATGTGTTTTTCTGTTTGTTTTGAGAAAGAAAGAGACAGAACTCTAACCTACGGTTGCGAAGGGAAACAAACTAACCTAATGTTATCATGCATGGGTTAAGACCTAATGTCTATCATGCTCCTCTCTTGCACAGAGAGAAACAGAGATCCTACGGGATAGGCAGAAACAGAAACAATAACAGATATAATAAAGTAAAACAGTAAAATGCATGGATGCAACTGCACAAGCGAGGCAAGGGAGTCCCACTCAACCTCGAACCTAGAAAACAATAGGCAAAAGTGAACAGGATTCACTTTCAACCCAGCAGGGTAAACAGCAAACAATACAGTCCAGAAATCAATCAATACATCAGCAAATGAAAATACAACAGCAAAAATAAACAGCCACAGCAGCTCTACATCAATATCCAGCTTCAAGTAATTTCCAATCATTCATGAGCTTCAACAAGCATCAATCTCCATCTTCATGACCTTCGGGCAAGGGCTTTGATCATCTGTCTTCTATCTGCAATGGCTTTTCTTCAAGCTCAAACCTCCAGGATGAGGGATTAGTCACAAGAGTGAAGTGAATGAATGTTAAACAGTTAATTACCTACCAAGGGTGGTTCATCAACTGTTAACATTAAACAGAAAGTCTCCTCTCAAAAGTTCTATCTTTCAAATATATTCACTGATCCTTCCAAAGGAAGGAGGTGGATATTTGAAAGAGACTTTGAATCATAGAGGAAGGATGGATGCAGACAAGGCATTCCATGTTTGAGAAACAAGCTTTCTAACCTAGAGCTCTGCCTAGCTCCTAAACCCTAGTCTCCTCAGCAGCTGCTAGCAAGAACCTCCTCTCCAACTCTGGCAGTTGATCTTCAATCTCTGGATCTCCAATGGCTTCATCTCCTCAAGTCTTCAGCTCTCCCAAGGCCCCAGACAATCCCAATACCCAAACAAGCAAGCAATAATCCCCAGAGGGCACACCACACCAGTCAATCAGATATACAGACAGTATTAATAGCAGTAGGGGAATCCTGACTTTTTCTAAGGGGTCTAGTAACTACCCATAGCCCCTATAGTCCCATAACTAATCTATTCAAACCCTAAGTCCTAAGGGAAATGAAATCAAACTTCCTAAGTCATCACCTAAAAAACCCTAATTTGTTCATGTTGTTCAAACCTATTTTAATCACCTAAAATTAATTCCTAAAAATGGGAACTAAATTGAATCTACAAGCTTAACATCTAATCTAAACAGCATAAAAAGAATGAACAAAAAATATGAAAGCATTTAGTAGAACAAAAATTATTAAAATCATGCATGAAATGAATCTATTTAAAATGACATTTATTTAGAAAATATGAAAAAAATATGAAATAAAAATAAAAATGCAATTTTATTTAATGAGAATTTTCTACACATCCTAAAGAAAATAGTGTAAAAAGAATGAACTGAAAATGATTTTTTATGTATTTATTATGAATTAATGAAAATGCATAAAAGAATTAAAGAAAATAAAAGAATTAATAATGAAATAAAGGGAGGGGGGTTAGAATAGAAACCACGCCTAGTTTATTTCAGGATGGGCCAAGCAGACAGGGGGTGTAGTTAGCGCTTTGGTTAAGGCCCAGCATCATTCAGAAACAAGGAAAATAAGAAACAGCGCAGAGGGGTGAAAATAGCATCAGATCCACGTTCAAATTGGTTGGGCTCACTAAAAGGGGGGTGGGGATAGCACATCACTACTCAGGCCCGCCCGTTTCAATTAATGAAACGGTGCGTTTGGCACCAACACATCTCCCTCCAAATTCTGAATCAAATAAGAGCCATAGGATCACTCTCCAAGTCAAACGTCCAACATGAAATGAACCGTCCAGATTTCGTCTTCTCCATAAGTTCAAATGAATTAGGGTTTCTGCTCCATGAATGCACATGCACGAGCACCATTCCACCAATCTGCTCTCACTCTCCAGGCCATGAATCAACATGATGTAAACATGAAAATTACTCTACATCTCTCCCTCTACACGTCTATGGTCTTAATTCAGTCTGAAATTCAATAGATCACTCAACCCGATAGCAACAAGTTCTGGTCACCATGAATATACTCTGCAACTCATCATCACAATTCTCCATCAAACCTAGACTAAACTCTTCCATGACTAATGGTGATTAACCTGCGCTAACAACCTAAAATTCTAATGCACTAAGCCACGAGTTCCAAGCCCTAACAGTTTCTACAACCTGCTAACAATCCTCACCAAACCACTCCAAACTCAACCTAATTGCTCTACTAACATCCTACATCATATCTAAACTAACAAAATCATGCTAAACTAGCTAATTCAAGCTGTGGCAGAGGAAATGTACCTGGTGCAAAATCTTGAAAACAGCTATGGAGACTCGTGGATCTGAGGCTTCTAGGGCTTGGATCTTGATCAATTCTTGATGTACTTGATTCTGTTTGCAATATTTGGATGAGACTTGGCTTGAATTATGTTGTCCAATGGAAATTGTAATTTTGATGTTGATGATGGAAGTGCTCGAAAATGGATGAATCACACCTTGTTCTTGGTTGAATTCTGATCTATGATGATGGATCAGTATAATGAAGTTGATTTTGATGGTAATTGGTGAAGATTTTGAGAGATTGAAGTGAAATTGCAAAGAGAAAGAATGAGAGAATTTGGGGAATTCTTGGTGCAAAATGAAGCCAACCCTTGATCAATCTTCATTTCATGAATATATAGGGCTCACATGAACATTCTAGATCCATCTTACACATTCCCTTGCCTTCCAACTTTGATTCATTTTGGCTATGTTTCTTAAAATGCAAGTAACCAAGGGTAACTTTGAAATCTTCCACTACACTCAAAAAAGTGTTTGAACCATTGTTCTTAGAATGTCTTTTCCATTCAAAATCATATATTGGAAGTCTCCATTTGGACTTATAAATCTCCCAAACCATTTTTCATTTTGACTTTATTCAAATTATAAGCCTTTTTAGTTCAAATTTGGACCAATCATGCAACTTCATGCTATGAGCTTTTCCAACAATTTGTGACCTTCTTTCTAGACTTAAAATCCCATTTGGAGCAAGTTTGATGTTGTAAGTTTTTCCATTTGAGGCCTCCTTGTATGAGTTTTGGACATAGGTTAAAATGACCTGTAATTCACAAATGCCCAAAATACCCTTTGCTTGCCAAGACCATAAGTTGAGTTCCACACATCATATGAAGGCATACTATACCATTCTAGAAAGCTAAGACAATGAGGAACAATTCTTATGTTGACCAAGAATTCATTTGAAATCTCCTTGAGGGGTAAAAATTGCTTGGAAGTCAAGTCACTTTCACAGACAAAATTTCAGATACCTCAGATGACTTGTAACTTGCAAGGACCATAACTTGAGTTCTATAAATCTCCTTGATGTCTTCCACCACTCAAATTAAAGGTCTTGAGATCCTCTACAAGTTTCATGTTGGCCAAGAAGCCATTTGAAGCTAGCATTTTGACTTATCTTTCTTGGAAATTTGACCTAAACTAGGGGATTTTACACAGAAACCCTAATTTAGAAACTCCTCTTCTCCTTGATTTCTCTTGAATTCTCCTTGGCATATCTCCATATCCTTCTTCATATGTCCAATGATGAACCCCACATCTCTCCAATAGCCTTGAATACCTCCTTAAATCAGTCAATTGACCTAGGGTTGACCTAGGGTTGACCCAGATGAAACCCTAGTTGACTGTCTTCAACTGTAGCTCTTGTGCTCATGTCAATGACTTGTCTCCTTCTCCAAATGACTTTCTAAGTCTCTCATAATGTCTAGATACTCTCCATGCCTTCAACTCACAGCTTACAATCCTCTTGTTGACCCTCAGATGCCCTCAGCTAGGAGATGGACTCAAGGCTTGATCTGCTGAACTCTTTGCTTTCAAATTCTTTCCTGATGACTTGAATGAGATTGGATTGGGATAATAACCTCTTGATAGGCCTCTAGAGATGAGAATAATGATTGGTCCCCTGTTGAATGACTTGCTATGCTTATGCTATGCAGATGATTAGCCTATGTACATGACTCTATATGCAAATGCTAATGACATTGAAACATAAACCCAAGGAATAAGGTTGAGCAAATTTTAGGGTGCAACAGCTGCCCCTATTCAAGCGACTTGGACCCGATTGGGTGAAGAGCCCGGAGCCTTCAGACATTCGCGGTACGAGACGATTGAATACTAGCGAAACCAGAAATTTGCCAACCGCAAAACTAAATTGCGCTCCTGCTTGAGGAACGACATTCATCAGCTGAATCTGACTGTTACAGCAACCCGCTGATCTCGCGCGACCGTACTGGGGATTGTCTTCATCGCTCTGAAGAGGATTCTGTCATAACAGATTGCTTGCTTGTCCACGTTAGGACTCCGTCCGTCATCAATACGAAGAAATCTCAACTAAAACCGGTCCACGTTAGGACTCCACTTGCTGTTAACCCAGAAAAATCTCGGCAACGCCGCTGGGGATAATTCGTCTGCATTCCCATAAACTGAATCGTCCACGTTAGGAATAAAATTCTTCCACGTTAGGAGTAACACCTGTCCACGTTAGGAATCATCTCTTCTGTATCTGTCCACGTCAGGACTAACCCTTTCATCTTTCCACGTCAGGAAGCAATCTTCTTTCCACATAAGGAGAACTATATCAATCTGTCCACGTAAGGACTCCAATACCACTTGACATGTCCGCGTCAGGACTCCAATCTTTCCACGTAAGGAATTCAACTTTGGTTCTGAACCTGTCCACGTCAGGACTCAACTTTCCATGTAAGGAGTACATCATTCTTCCACGTCAGGAATCAACTTTTCTTGAATCTGTCCACGTAAGGACCCCAATTTCTCCACGCAAGGAATAAATCTTCTTCTTCCACGTTAGGAATATCTTCTTTGATCTGTCCGCGTCAGGACTAAACTCTTCCACGTCAGGAATAATCCATTTCTTTCCACGTCAGGAATCAATCTTGATATGTCCGCGTGAGGACTTAATCTTTCCACGTAAGGGATAAACTCGTCTTTCCACGTAAGGAAACCATTCTTCTTCCATGTAAGGGAGGCTCTTGATATGTCCACGTAAGGACTCTGATCTTTTCCACGTTAGGAATCAAACCCTTTCTTGATATGTCCGCGTAAGGACTAAACTTTTCCACGTAAGGAAACACCTTCTCTTTCCACGTCAGGAATCAACATTTTTCCACGTGAGGAATCACCATTTTTGATATGCCCGCGTAAGGACTACATCGTCCACGTTAGGACCCACTTCTCCTTGCTAGGAATAATAATTTCTTTGATTTGTCCACGTCAGGACACTGATCTCGTCTTGATTTGTCCACGTTAGGACTCAGGCGTCTTCGACCCGCTGAGGAAATAAGACTTGTCCACGTAAGGACTCCCATCCTTGTCTGATCTGTCCACGTCAGGACCCACGCTTCGCTAACACGAAAAAAGATAACTGCTGAGAGTAAATGGTCCACGTCAGGACACCAACACAAAGAGTAATCAGCTTTTGTCAACGTCATGACTTCCCATTCCACTAATTTCGAGAACCCGAATCTGCCCACGATAGGACTAACACAATTCACCAATCCAGGGAAATAAACCTGTCCACGTTAGGACGCCCACTTCTGAAGAAATCCCGTCAATCTAGGAGTAAGTTGTCCACGTCAGGACTAAAACTCTCCCACAAAACTTCTTAGCACTGACGTGACAGCGACTTTGAGACAGACTCTACTGGGGATGTCTGGAACCCAACTATCGAACGCCTGCTCTGATAACCGGCAGTGGCCTCTGAAATTCTGGTTCATGAAACCTTTTAATGTTGACGTAACAACAACTTTGAAGGAAACAATCCGCTGATCGGACTAGAGAAACTTCAACAAAAACTCTGGCGGGGACATAAGTAACTCTGCTTGGGGACAAAGAGAAACTTATCCTGCAGACTTTGTGGGGAATACTGCCGAAACTGACATTATCATTGAATATCTCATGCCGAGATCTTGAGTGTTTGGTAGTTCATTTGAGCAAGAATTCTCTCCACCTGAACTGCTAGAGTACAGAAATTGCTTCAGCAAAATAAATGCTGGAAAGATAATGCCGACTCCGCCGGGGATAGCCAGATGCTACAGAATTATTCCAGCAAAATAAATGCTGGAAAGGTGACGTCAACCTTGCTGGGAAATTGGGAACTCAAGCCGAGCGACTTGTTGAGGTAACCCCTGCTGGGGAATATCAGATGTGCATAGTATGATCGGACTTTCTGCTGGAACGTGAACTGATATCACCAGTATCTCTGACAAAACAAATGACAGGACCCACCACCAACTCTGCTTTGGAGAGTCTTGATCTTCGAGTTCCCCTGGAAGGAATGAGAACACTTGCAAAGAGAATTCCGCTGGGGATGGGATGATTCTCTTGGGGAAAATTAACTGACTCCGCTGGGGGAGAGCGCATGACCCTGCGGGGAAAGATGAATCTGTCTGAATACAGCCTTACGATCTTGGAATCGCCAAACTCTGCTGAGGACGAATAACTTTTCTGGTCCCTTTGGGTAGGCTACGGCTAGCTGGGGAATTCTATCCTCTTTCAGGAAGAACACGCACGACCTGCGTGAAGACCGAGTCTTTCGTTATCGCAATCTTTTGATCACCTTCTTCGTATGGTTATGAAACCTGCAACAACACAAACAAGACAAGACAAGCCTATGCAATCAAATCAATTCAGGTTAGTGACGTTACACTCAGTTAATTCAAAGCTTTAACAATTGTTGGCAAGGGCCAGTGATGTTATACTCATGCTAGCTTCAATAAACTTAGGCGTTTTATCATGCACAAAACAGTAAAGAACAGGCATCAAGTACTGAATAACATATTTTCATTGATCGGGCCCCTGAATGGGCGGAGTTTTTGGTACATGGGATGTAACTCCTGAAAAGAGGAAGCTACGCAAAGCAAATACATAAGTATGCACAAGAAGCATGAATATTTTGACAAATTAAATTTTGTACACATGTCGGCAACGGGATGCTGATGAACACCACGAACTGATCCTCCTATGACTCATCCGACTCTAATGCTTTCCCGGTATCCCCACTTCTGAAGAGATTGTATCCGATAACTGGCTCCTCAAATATATTCTCCCGCATTGATGCTCATTGAATTCGGACCGCAGTCATTTGCTTTTCAAATCCCTAACTTTTGCGTGAACCGCCCTTTACGAGTTTTCAGTTCACCGGGATACCCTTTTTTTGCCGAAGCCACCCAGTGTAGGTTTTCAACTTCGCGGGTGTACATTTTTTTCAATTTTATCCCTAACTTTTGCCCGAACCTTTTATTCTGTTTTTGGTTCGCCAGGATGCCCCATTTTTGCCTGGACTCTCTTTTTCTGTCCAGCGGGTCTATTTTAAGCAAAGTATTTTTTAACTGCGTCCGAATTCACAGGTGACGTGAAGTCTTCTCCGTCCATGGTGGACAACAACAACGCTCCTCCTGAAAAGACCTTACTGACAACGTATGGCCCTTCGCAGTTGGGGGTCCACTTGCCCCTGTGATCTGCTTGCGGCGGGAGAATCCTTTTCAGCACAAGGTCGCCCGTCTGAAAGCTTCACGGATGTATCTTCTTGTCGTACGCTTTCTTCATTCGTCTTTGGTACAGACGACCATATGCCAGAGAAGCTAGCCTCTTCTCATCCATCAAACTCAGTTGGTTCAATCTATTCGTTACCCATTCTGCCTCGTCCAGCTGAACGTCTCGCAATACCCTCAGAGAAGGGATCTCAACCTCCAATGGTAATACCGCTTCCATTCCGTATACCAACGAGAACGGAGTTGCCCCGGTTGATGTGCGTACCGTCGTACGATAACCGTGCAAAGCGAAAGGTAGCATTTCATGCCAATCTTTATAGGTCACCACCATTTTCTGAACGATCTTCTTGATATTCTTATTGGCCGCTTCGACAGCGCCATTCATCTTGGGTCGGTAAGGGGAGGAGTTCTGATGTTCGATCTTGAAATTCTGACAGAGCTCCTTCATCATTTTGTTGTTCAGATTTGAACCATTATCCGTGATTATCCGCTCGGGAATCCCATATCGGCAAATGATATCTCTCTTGATGAATCTGGCCACCACTTGCTTTGTGACATTCGCGTAAGACGCCGCTTCTACCCATTTTGTGAAATAATCGATTGCTACTAGGATGAACCGATGCCCGTTAGAAGCCGTCAGCTCGATCTTCCCAATCATATCGATTCCCCACATCGAGAATGGCCATGGAGATGACATCACATTTAGAGGACTCGGAGGCACGTGTATCTTGTCGGCATAGATTTGGCACTTGTGGCACTTCCTTGCGAACTTGAAACAATCAGTTTCCATCGTCAGCCAAAAATACCCTGCCCTTAGCAGTTTTCTCGTCATAGCATGTCCACCAGCATGCGTACCAAAGGTACCCTCGTGAATTTCCTCCATGAGAAGCTTTGCCTCTTTCTCGTCTACACAACGCAACAGCACCAAATCGTGGTTTCTTCTGTACAAGACGCCATCCGGATTCAAGTAGAAATTACTCGCTAATCTCCTGAGAGTCTTCTGATCCTGACTGGATGCCCCAGCCGGATACTCTTTATTCTTCAGGAAATTAAGGATATCGAAATACCACGGTTTGTCGTCGGAGGCTTCGTCGATAGCAAATACATAAGCTGGCCTGTCCAACCGAGAGATAGTGATTTGGGGAGCTTCGTTCCAGAAGTTGACCTTGTACATGGAAGACAAAGTGGCAAGGGCGTCAGCCATTTGATTTTCTGCCCGCGGTACGTGATGCAATTCAACTTTGTCAAAGAAAGGCAACAATCTCCTTGCATAATTCATGTAATGTATCAAATTGGACTGACGTGTCTCCCATTCCCCTTTGATCTGATTCACTACCAGAGCTGAGTCTCCGTATACGTCTAGATGTTTGATTCGCAAATCAATGGCTTCTTCGAGCCCCATTATACAAGCTTCGTATTCGGCCTCATTGTTGGTAACGGCAAAGGTCAATCGGGCAGTAAACGGGATGTGCGACCCGTGTGGCGTGGTGATAATTGCCCCTATTCCGCTACCGTAAGCATTCACAGCTCCGTCAAATATCATCTTCCATTGGGACCCCAACTCTGGTCCTTCGTCTGGCAACGGTTCTTCGCAATCCTTCATCTTTAGGTACATGATATCCTCGTCAGGAAAATCAAACCTCATCGATTGGTACTCTTCAATAGGCTGCTCCGCCAGATACTCAGACAGCACACTCCCCTTTATAGCCTTTTGCGAGACGTATTGAATGTCATATTCAGTCAAGACCATCTGCCACCGGGCAATTCTCCCTGACAACGCCTGCTTTTCGAATATATATTTGATAGGATCCATCTTCGAGATGAGCATGGTTGTGTGATTCAGCATGTACTGCCTCAAACGCTTGGCGGCCCAGGCTAGCGCGCAACAAGTTTTCTCCAGCATTGAGTACCGAGATTCACAATCTGTAAATTTCTTACTCAAGTAATAGATTGCATGCTCTTTTCTTCCCGTCTCGTCGTGTTGACCGAGAACACAACCCATGCTTCCCTCAAGAACTGTCAAATACATTATCAAGGGTCTCCCTGCCACCGGGGGTATCAAAATAGGAGGCTCCTGCAGATACTTCTTTATTTTATCGAACGCCCTTTGACAATTTTCGTTCCACGTTACAGCTTGATCTTTCTTTAGCAACTTGAATAATGGTTCACACGTAGCAGTTAGGTGAGATATGAACCGGGCGATGTAGTTCAACCTCCCTAAAAACCCGCGCACCTCTTTCTCTGTTTTAGGCGTCGGCATTTCTTGAATCGCTTTTATTTTAGCAGGATCGACCTCTATTCCTCTTTCGCTTACGATAAACCCCAGCAGTTTACCCGACCTCACCCCGAAGGTGCACTTATTAGGGTTCAGCCTCAGCCTGAACTTCCTAAGTCTTTTAAACAACTTCAACAGATTCACCAGATGCTCTTCCTCCGTCTGGGATTTGGCAATCATATCGTCAACATAAACTTCGATCTCTTTATGCATCATGTCATGGAAAAGAGTCGTCATCGCACGCTGATATGTTGCCCCAGCATTTTTCAAACCAAAGGGCATCACTTTGTAGCAAAATGTTCCCCATGGTGTTATGAAAGTAGTCTTCTCCATATCCTCTGGCGCCATTTTAATTTGATTATAGCCTGAAAAGCCATCCATGAAGGAGAATACAGAGTATTGAGCGGTATTATCAACTAACACGTCAATATGAGGAAGTGGAAAATCGTCTTTTGGGCTTGCTTTATTCAAATCTCTATAATCCACGCACATTCGAACCTTGCCATCTTTCTTTGGCACTGGTACGATGTTAGCAACCCATGAAGGATACTTCGTCACAGCCAGGAAACCGGCGTCCCACTGTTTCTGAACCTCCTCTTTGATCTTCATTGCCATATCTGGTCGAGTTCTGCGAAGCTTTTGTTTGACTGGCGGGCAATCTTCTTTCAGTGGCAGGCGATGCACAACCATATCTGTATCGAGCCCTGGCATATCCTCATACGACCAAGCGAACACATCATTATACTCTCGGAGCATTTCAACCAGTCTTCGCTTGATATCACTCTGCAGTGCGGCTCCGATACGAATACTCTTCTCAACCCCTTCCGACCCCAAATTGATAATTTCGATGACCTCGTCGTGAGGCAGAATGGCTCTTTCCTCTTGCTTCACTAACCAAGACAGTTCTTCAGGAACGTCGTTATCTTCGACAACCTCTTCTTCAGTTTGAAACACCGGGTGCTCAAAGTCGGGACGAGTCATAGGTGGTTCAAGGATGTCATCTGAAAATGTTATCCTGCAAAAGGAATGGTTAAGTGCTTCAAAATGAGTATAAAGCGAATAACCACGTTGCCATTTTATTGAAAAATATAAAATAAGAAAGACAGGGATTACAGTATTTGCACATGAAAAAACGCCATTCATTTAATGATTAACGCACAATGTTTATAACAACACAGCCCTAAGCAAATCCTGATGCCCCGGGCAAGACATCAGATTATTCAACAATTAATAAAGCAAAGCATTACTGTTTAAAAGTCACAGGAACAAGCTCCTGAATAGACCAGTTGCACAGTCCTTGTCCTGGCGTGCTTGGCTGAATCCAGGCATCCATATCACAGTCGCTGTCTCCTTCATCAGACTCTGAAGCAGCATTGACAGTTTCATGACATACTCCACTGGCAGAGATGGTGATTGACTTTCTGAAATGGGGGGCCCCCACGGAAGGATTTGATGACGACGGTCGGTACCCCAGACCGAACCGGTCCATCTTCGCAGGAATGTCCAGCACTTTGCCCCAGCCCTTGGCTTCTCCTGCTTCCACTAGAGCTTGAGCTTCTTTATACGATGAGACAGCTATCCCTGGCACTTTGCTCGGCCCGGGACCCTTGTCCTTGATGCGCAAACCTTCGAATGCCTGGCACGGTGTCTCGTGGATCTCTCCGTCGACTTCCACATATTTAAATGAAGATAAATGGCTGACCAGGATGTCTTCTTCTCCGCACACGGTGACTACGCTGTCTCCGACCATATATTTTAACTTCTGATGTAGGGTGGACGTGACGGCCCCTGCCCCATGAATCCAGGGTCTTCCAAGCAAGCAGCTGTACGCAGGCTGTATATCCATGATATAAAACTCAGTTGCAAACACCTCCGGCCCCACTTGCAGAGGCAAAGTAATCGATCCGAAGACTGTTCTCCGCGTGCCGTCAAACGCTCTGACTACCAAATCACTGGGTGTACACAAAATCCCTCGAACATCCAGCTTCATCATCGCCTTCTTAGGCAGCACATTCAAAGATGATCCGGTGTCAACCAATACGTGCGACATTACTGATCCTCTACACTCAACAGATACATGTAATGCCATATTATGATCTCTCCCTTTCGGAGTCAAGTCAAAATCGGTGAAACCCAGACTGTGGCCTGCATTCACATGTGCCAATACTCCTTCTAGCTGATTTACGGAGACGTCTTGAGGTACAAAAGAAGTGTCCAGGACTTTCAGCAAAGCGTTTCTGTGAGCTTCCGAACACAACAGCAATGACAAGATAGATATTTTGGACGGTGTCTGCTGCAGATGCTCCACAATTTTATAATCACTTTTCCGAATTAAGCGCATGAATTCTTCTACATCCTTCGATGCTGCTTCTTTTTCACTTGCTTGTACCGGAACATTTTCAACCACTTTCCCTTTTCCTTTCGCTAGTCTTTCAGCCTCCACTTCAGGAGATATAAAGATCCTGCCACTCCTCGTCATGCCTCCTGAACCAACAACATTATCCACAATCTCCGTTGGCTGCTTGTTAACGTCGATCTTTATCCCATCACAATACACCTCTAACCCATATGACCATGGGACTGCTTTCGTGTTCTCGTACGGGATTGGCCCGGCCTTAGTTATGGTAATCGGTGGTCGTTGAGCTGGTGCTGCAATAGTGATTGTTTTCCGAGGAATCGTCACTGTGGCCACATCACGCCGATTATCCACCACTGCCCCTGCAGGCTCATCAGTTGCCGCTCGATCAAACTGCAATATACCTTCATCAATCAAAGCCTGGATGCCTTTCTTCAAATCCTCACACCCCCCAGCTAGGGTCCAACAATCTAAGCAGTACTCATTACATCCTGGGTAAACACCTCCTTGTAACAGTCGGCTCTTTATCTCGCTCAGCGGCGTCTTTAAATCTTCAACATTCATAATGAGATTCAGACCTTCCTCAGTCAGCACGGCGTTCGCCCCATGATTAGGCATGGGTTTCTGGACTATATTCGGACCTGCCGTTCCGAAATTGATAGTCTTGTTGTCCAAGAGATCCTGCACAACGTGCTTAAAAGCATGGCAACCTTCTATATCATGGCCCGGAGCCCCAGAATGAAACTCACAGTGCCTGCTTGCATCGTAGCCGAACGGGGGAGCTCCCGTTATCGGCGCCAGAGTTCTTTTCTCTACCAGATTCAATCCCAACAATGTCTGCAACAAATCGGCATAGGTTGAGGGAGGTTTCTCAAACACTCTTCTCGGTTTACTACCCTGAAATCTTCGTTGAGCCTGCTGGGGCTGCTGCTGCTGTAGCATTGGTTGCTGCTGAACCGGTTGTTGTTGCTGGATTGGTTGTTGTTGATATGGGATAGTAACACTCGACACCTGCTGCGGCTGACGATATTGACCTCGCCCCCTGCCTTGGCCTCGGCCTCGGCCTCCAAATACTGCGCTGGCTTCGCCCTGACGGCGCCCACCATAAGCTTTCCTATTACTGCCAGATGCAGTTGATTCCTCGACTTGGAACTTTCCTTGCTTAATGTTACGCTCAATCTTTTCCCCCATCAGAATCAGGTCTGAAAAACTGGCCAGAGACGTATGAAACAGCATATCATGAAACAGCCCTGTGAATGTGCCGACAAACATATCATTCATTTCCTTATCTTCTACAGGAGGACGGACCCTGGCAGCCATATCGCGCCACCTTTGCGCGTACTCTTTAAAACTCTCCCCCTTCTTCTGCGACAGCCCGGCCAACTGGACCCGATTGGGTGCCAGGTCGTTGTTATACTTGTAATGGGCTACAAATGCCTCCGCCAATTGCTTCCATGTCTTGATATCAGTTGGCTCCAACCCCATGTACCACTCTAGGGAAGGGCCTGATAGACTATCCTGAAAAAAATGCATTAGCATTCTTTCATCGGTTGAGTATGCAGACATCTTTCTGTAATAAGCTCGCACATGCACTTTCGGACATGTGTCTCCTTTGTACTTATCGAACGCAGGCGCTTTGAATTTAATTGGCACCCTCAGGCCAGGTACCAAGCCCATTGTTGCCATGTCCAAACCCACAGCACTCTGATTTAAGACTCCCTTCATCTGCTCTTCCAGCATTCTAATCTTTTGGGAATCATCCATCGGCCCTTCAAAACCTCCTCCGGAGAAGGCGTCCTCCTGCTGATCCTCTTGCCACATACCATTTCCAGCCCCGTACCCATCGTACGCATTATTACGTCCAGCTCTGATCTGATTCATCCCCGGACCTCGGCCTCTGTTGCCGTACCCTTGAACACCTCCAGCAGGACCAAAAGCCATAAATCCAGTACCGTTTCCGTTTCCAAAGCCTCCGTAACCCTGATTGACCATACCATAACCATCTTGCCCAAAGCCTTGAGCATTAAAGCCATACTTGCCAGTGTTATCGAATCCCTGATCATTGAATCCGAATCCAGTATTGACAAAGCCATTACCTCCTAGATTATCTCCCAAATTGACATCACCCAGCCCAGCATTATGGACAGCAGTTTCATTCCCCAGTCCGACGTTACCATTCACAGCAGCGGTAGCGTTGTTGACATTAGCAGCAGGTATATTGACCACAGGCGGAGCCACTGGCGTGGGAGTGCCGTCTCCATGAGCAGTATCAACCCGGACAGACTGATAATCTTCATTACCATGACCAGCGTTTCGAGCCAACAGAGGCTGGACCATGGCCTGCAAATTCTCTTGCCCTTTTGCTATAGCTTCCATGGTCTGCATGAAGAGGGCGAGCTTCTCGCGCACATCTTGCATCTCGTTCTGCATTTGGTCCATGATTTTCCGACAGTTGGAGCGTGTAGAATAGCGGTGCGGATGTTGATCTAGAATCCTGTTAAGTACCTGATACAGGGCAGGAAATAAGACACCATTCAAAGATTACCTGTAATGCAATATGAATATGAATGCAATGCAATGTGTCTGTGCATTAGGGGAGTTCATTCCCCCAGTTCTAGTGCGAAGGTGCCGGTGCAGTGACAGTGCTGACAATAAGAATATCGGAGCTGGATCATAGAAAGCCTCATATATTGCAGGGAAAATCAATAAGCCCAGGGTACAATATCACTGAGAGTACAAAGAAGGCATGACCTCAACCAACAATCCTGGTGATGGTCAGCACTATGCAAATAAAGCATACAAGTTACTACATGAAATGATCAAATCCTCCCAAAAGTCTGGTACTCCTCTATCAACTTCTTGGTCTCCGGATGGCTTGGTCGATCAAGCAGCCCTTCAACAAGCTGGTTTCTCCTCTTAAGGACACGGCGTACGTCTTCAGCAGTTTCTTCCCATGTTGCTTCTCCGAAGCAATCTTCTAACTTTCGCTTCTGAGACACTGCTTCATCTCTGGATTTGATTGCCTTGTTCAGGGCATGCTGGACACTATACCGGGTCATCACTTCTTCCTCACACTTCTTGATGCTAGACTTCAACTTCTCTTCGAGGTCGGAAATTTGCTGCTTCAGCTTATCTTCCCTCTTCTTGTTGTTGGTGAGTGTAGCATTCCAAGTCTTATTGCAAGAAGATATCTCTCGGTGTGCTGCGTCAAGCGCCTTCTTTTTGGCTTCCAGCATGTCATGGGAGCTTCTGAACTCTTGCCCCAGACGTTCGCGCTTTTTCCTTTCTTCGGTCAACTCAGCCCCTAGTCTGTTTACTAGCTCGATCTGTTGCTGGAAAGCATATACGGCCTTGTTTTTCTCACTGCGTACTTGAGCTAGCTCTTGCTCTAACCCTTCGTTGACCTTCATCAAGGCTTCTTTTTCTCTCACAACTTGTTCATAGACTTCCCTAGAAACAGTAGTTGGCTCTGCTATCGGAACGGGAACAAGAATTGGTGCATCTGGAAACGGCATCCTCAACTGACTAGCCCTCTCCTGAATCCAAACTCTATAAGGTGCATAGGCCTGACAGTCATTCTTTCCTAACAAAGGCTTCCCTCTGCGGTTAATACGCGTCCAGGCATGTTGCAACTTGGCTAGTAACTCCCCTTTCACGTCGCCTGTGAAGTACAGAGATTCCTGTACTTCTTCCTCCTGAGGCGGATTCTTCAGCGCATATCCGAACTGGCGAATGAGTAGAGAAGGGTTGTAATTGATACACCCCTTTCTTCCTATCAACGGTACATTAGGGTACCCAGAACAACTGAAGATGAGCTCAGATCCCAACAGGTCTCGATCAAACCATACAACGTCTTCAGAAGATAGCCTCATCAGACGTTCTGACCAACTGGCTGAGGTTGCACTGTCTACAAATGGTCCCTTTATGGGAAGGTGACTCTTGAACCACATATTCAATAGAGGAGTACAGCAGTAAACAACTTTTCCTCTTCGGTTCTCATTCTTATAGTGCAATGAATGATAGAAGTCTCCAATCAAAGTTGGCACTGGGTTACCTGCAGCAAACAGATAGAAAGCATCCAAATCCACAAAGTTGGGTGTTGCACCCCAAAATTTGACCAACAATTATTCATTCATTGAGTGTTTGAAAGTTGATATCTTCATCAGAAAGTTCAAGAGATCCTCAGAAGAGTTGATTGAAACTAGGGTTGTGAGCTTCACAGTTTGAAAGTTGTGGGTGCCCCTCAGATGATTTTGAGACTTTGAGAATGAACTTGATGTTTTGAGAAAGCTTATGAAATGCCTTGATAGTCATCATGAAGCCTTGAGATGTCATTGTGTAAGTATTCAGAAGATTCAACCATGAATGGTAGAATTAGGGTTTTGACTGGGTCAACCCTAGATCAGCTGAAGATTTGGAGAAGGTTGAGACCTAATCCAAGGTCCATTAGATCATGGAATGATGCATAGAGATGTTATAAAGAGGATTCCTAGACCAACTCATCATGATTGAAGAGTTTGAGAAGTTTTGAGTTAGGGTTTCTGAGGATTGTCAGTGGAAAAACCCTAATTTGACCCCTATCTTCCAGGCAGTTTTAGCCCTAGATGTGATTGATATCTCATCTTCCCCACAACATGAATGTTGTAGAGCTTGTTCCAAGCTTTAATTTGAGTGGTGGAAGTCCTTGATAGGAGTTACAGAGCTCAAGTTATGGTTTTGACAAATTACAGGTCAGCTGAGGTGTGTGAATCTGGGTCCTTGAAAGTCACCCAACTTGCAGACAACTTTTGCCCTAGTAGGTTGATTCCTATGGTTTCCTGGTCAACATGAATGTTGAAGAGGATCTTCTTAGCTTTAATTTGAGTGGTAGAAGTCCTTGATTGGATTTGTGGAACTCAACTTATGGTTTGAACAAGGCAGGGGTATTTTGGTCATTTGTCAGTTATAGGTCATTTTAGCCAATGCCTAAAACTCATATTTCCAAGCCTCAAATGGAAAAACTCAAAACATGAAAGTTGCTCAAAATGTGATTTTAAGTCTAGAAAGAAGGTCACAAATTGTTGAAAAAGCTCATAGCACAAGATTCCATGATTGGTCAAAAATGAACTAAAAATGACTTATAACTTTGAAAAGTTGAAATTGAAAAGTGATTTGGGAGATCCACAAATCCAAAATAGGTCATCCAATATATCATTTTGATTGGAAAAAACATTTTAAGAACTTTGGTTTAAATAGAATTTTCATTTGAGGCTTAAAAAATGAGGTTCCTTTGGAAATTTCTTACTTGAAAAAGAAGGCAATGGTGAGAAACCCTACATAAGCAACAAATGCACTTGTTTTTCACCCATCCTCATTCAATAACTCATGTAAGGAGAATTTGAGACCAAATAACAAGGCATGGCATATGAGATGAGATAATCCAACATGGCATATCATGGAATTTTCAAGAAACTTCCACACCCTTCTAGATGAATCTAGAAGCATCCAATCAATCAATATATAAAGAGTGCATTGTGGAGAGTCTAAGGTTGGTGAAATTTGAGCCAAGTCAGAGGAGAGAGAAGGATACATAGCCATTGGAGAAGTTTCTTCAAGTTGAAGCAACTTGAGTTTTCTTTCATTTCAAGCCACCACCTTCACATCAAGTGCAAACAGAAGGCTCTTCACCATTGTAGGATCTCATTGAAGCCATTTCAAGCTTTGGAACCATCTCTACATCACTGCACCATAACCTCTTGACAGGTTCTTTCTTCACTCTCTATCCCCTAAATTATGTAGTTTTAGTTCATTCTTTAGGTGTATAATTGATGTGTTAGGGTAGAGGATTAATTCTTGAAAGCTAGGGCACGATCCATGAGGTTGCATAACAGAACCATAATTCTTTAATCTTCCATGACTGGCTGTTTAAAGAGTTTTAGGTAGCATAAATTGGGTTAAAATGATCAGGATAACATCAAGAATAAGTTTGTAGCTTTGGTTTTGAGTTTAGTGAGGATTGACATCAGTTGGAAATTCTGAACCATGGTTGTACCCGGATCTTCAATCCCTCTGTTAGGGCTATCTAGGGCGATTTAAAAGAAACTGTACGTAGGGTTGTGTTCCCCTTGAGATTTAGAGCAACTTTCATTTTTAAGTCGTGGCAAACCGTGGCGCGTAGAGGGAGATAATAGAGCTCGAAGGTTGGCTCATGGAGGTAGGGTTCTGCAAACCCTAGGGTTTTAATGGAGACGATGAAGAGAAGCCATTGGATCAGTCTCCAATATTGACTAATTCCTTAGATCTAGTGGCCAGGATTTAATCTGAGAAAAGAGAGGGAAGATTTGAAATATATGAAACGCGGTCGTTTCATTAAAGACCGGTTCTGGGCTTGGATTTCTCTTCGCACCCCACCTTTATTTGGCCCAGTCAGTTATAACTAGCGCCTGTTGCTATTCTGACCCCCCACCCCTTTAATTCATTTAATTTCTTTTATTTCTTTTAATGTTTTTTCTCTGTTTTGTAAAATGCATTAAAAATAGATAAAAAATGTTTTTTAATTTCTTCTTTTTTTTCCTGAGTAGATTAAAATGTGTAGAAAATTATAAAAATAAAATTGAGATTTTATTTTTAGGTTTAATATTTTTAATAGATTTTCCAATTAAATAGCTTTTTAATAGCTTTAATTTGGTACTTGATTTTGTAGGAATTGTTTTAGTACTTTCCTTTAATCTTTTTTATCCATTCTTTTTGGTGCAATTAGATGATGAGTCATAGTTCCCTATAGGATTTTTTCTAGATTTTTTAGAATTAAATCTTGATTAGTTTAATTAGGGTAGACTTAGGATAGTCTAATTAGGGTTTAGAATTGTGCATAGGTGATGATTCCTTTCTTTGATTGAGTTTTATCTTGATTTTTAGGTAGAAACCTTTGTAGATATTATGAATAGGTGTTGAGGACCCTTGTGAATATTTGTTAAATTTTTCCCCATTAGTTTAGTATTTTTAGGTATTTTCTGAGATTGCCTGATGATTTGGTTTGTTCAGTGGGTTATCTGTTCATCTGTGGGGTTCATTCTGAGGAATTTGCTGAAGGGCTTGTGTTGCCTTGAGGATATTGATGGAGAGCATCATGAAGTGAAGATTGGAGATCAATGTTCAGAGACCCAGAGCTTGTCTCATCTCCTGTCTGTGAGGTTTGAGAGCCTGAAGTTTGAAGGAAGTTCGTGGTACTTTCCTGAGGAAGGCACTATGAATGACTTTCATTCTTCCTTCTCACCTCTTTCTTAAGTATCCAATGATGTTGGAGCCAACTTGTGAGTTTAGTTTCTCCTGAGGAGGAATGTAAACTGATCACATGTTGTTGAGCCACATGGGATACAACTCCTAAGTGGAAGCCTCCTAGTACTTTCCCGAGGAAGGTCCTATGAGTCTATTCACTTAGTTCCACTAGTTCAGATAGGATTTCCTAAATATCCGGTGATGTTGGAGCCTGCTTGTGAGTTTAATTTCTCCTGAGGAGGAATGTAAACTGATCACAGTGGTTGAGCCACATAGGGTATGACTCCTGAGTATACACCTCCTAGTGCTTTCCTGAGGAAGACACTATGAGTCTGCTTGCTTAGCTCCCTTTCTTTGGTAGGCTTGTTCTGAAGCTTGAAGACTGGGATTGATTTCTCCTGTTTAGGGTTCTGCTTGAGAGCTGTGCTTAGATTGGTTTAGACTCTGTGATTAGGGTTAGGGTTAGAGAATAGATGATTCTTTCTCAAGCAAGTGAGTCTGTTTGCCCGTTGGTACTTCATTTCTTTTACCTGTTCATTGCTTGATAGCATGTTGTTTATTTCAGTATGATTACTGTTATTTCATGACTGGCTTGAGGTTGAGATGAGCTTGTGGAGGCTGAAGCCCCACACACATTTCCTCCCTCACTTGCATTGCATGCATTTTACTGTTAAAGCTGATGTTTTTGTCTGTTTTGGTGTATCATTGACATGATCCCTTAGGACTCTCATTTCTTCTGATGAGGATTTGATGATAGACTTTTAGGTTGAAACCTACGCATGACAACATCTAGGAGTTCCCTGTTCAAACCTCAACCATAGGATGAATCCATGGCATGATAACAGTAGGACTTGATAGTCTCCCTCCTAGTTGAGCCATTTTTCCCGTAGTTTCCCGAACTACGTTTGCTCTGATCTTTCATACCAGATGAAAGTACGTAGGCATAGGATGCGATGTCCTAGCGAGCAACCTTTCCCCCATAATCCTTCGTAGGTCGAACTACGTTGACTCTGATTTCTCATTCTCTGATGAGAATACGTAGGCATAAAGCGCGATACTTTGCCGAGTCGTTTTTCTTTTCTTTTTCAGCCAGCCTTGATAGATAGATAGATTATAACCAACCCGTCCAAGTAAACAAACAAGCGAGGATCCCGTCGAGTACGACGGACGTGAGGGGTGCTAATACCTTCCCCTTGCGTAACCGACTCCCGAACCCAGACAACGGTTGCGATGACCTTGTCTTACCCCTTTTTCGTCAGGTTTTTCCGATCGTTTCCTTTCCCGCTCTGAGGGATAAATAACGAAAGGTGGCGACTCTTCTGTCATGCCGGCACCTTATTTTCGCGCAAGCGACAGCTGGCGACTCTGCTGGGGAGTGAGAGCATCTAGGGACTTTTCCCATCCCTTATGCTGGGACCGTTTCCCATCCCCTACGCGAGTCAATCCTATCGTTTGTGTGTTTGCTTGTTGGGTTGCGTTTATTTATCGCATTTTTACGTCCCGCACTTTACTTCCCGCATTTTATTTCCCGCATTTTATTTCCAGTTTGATATGATTATCTGTGCTGCTGTGGGAGAGGGATGTTACTGTGAGTAAAAAGCCGGACCTGGGCTTGAGTACACACCTAGATATAGTTGTAGAGAAGTAGTAGACGAACCTGTCTGTTGAGCAGGCACAGTTCCCTACGAAAATCTGCGCTCAGACGAGATTCTTGCAGAGGTGCTCCTTTCCGGTCCTGAGGATCTGAGGGGAGTCCAGACGTGAGGATTGTCGACTCTGGGGACCGATCATTTGGAAGTCAGCTAAGAGAGGCCTCTTCATGACTTGACGATGCCACTCCTTCTGGGAATCGTATTGTCACTCATGAATGTCTGTGACGCTGACGACCGCATAGGATGCCGTACCTTTGTCCGTGGATTAGGTCCATCATACCTGTGAGCGGGGTTGGGATATTGCAGGAAACTTTGACCTCCAGACTACCTGGTTTTCTTGACAGTGAATCAGTTATGTTGGGTTCTCAGTGGCAGATATGTTCTTGATAGAACAAGGGTTTGATCAGAGGATCTTATCATCGGGTATTTGTCTGTTCTTGATAGAGCAGGCTTTGATCAGTGTATTATTATCAGAGGTTTGTTCTGGATGGAGCAGATTTTTGAGTGAGGTCTGAGGATCTCGTCAGCAGTTGTTATCTTGTTCTTGATAGGGCAGGTTTTGAGTGAGGTTTGAAGATCTCATCAGCAGCCGTGTATTTGTTCTTGAGAGGGCAGATTTGTGATTTGGGGTCTGAAGACTTCTCCAACAGATATTCCTTGATCTTGCATCCAGGGTTTTCATTATCAGGCCTTCGTTCTTGTCAGAGCAGAATCTTGATCTCGATCCTACCAGATGGTTATTCACAACAGATCAGATCAGTGGGTTTACACCGGGGTTTCCTTCTCATCAGTGACTGTTGACATCGAATCTCCACAGCAGCCACCTGGATATATTGTTGCATGCATGCATTTTGCATTAGCTTGCATAATCATTCCATTAGCGTGTGTCTGTGACAGGTTACTGTTTCCATGATTGGGACCAGATTCCTCTCCTTATTATTGTCAGCAGGTGCCAGGATCGGGGAAATCTCTCAAGCACACAGGCTCACGCATGCATTTGCATGAAGCATTCTTGCATGACATACATTCTGTTGCTTTTCCTAACCTTTGATCTTGACAGGTTTTTCAGGTACTCAGGTTCCGAGCTGCTTTCAGGATTGATCAAAGATTCATCCACCGTTACTCAACTCGCGCCAATCAAACGAGAATCATGGACCAGGTACAATCAGATGTTCAGGAGCTTCGTGAAAGGATGGATCGTTTTATGGAGCTGATGCAAGTAGTTGCGAATGGGCAAGATCAGCTGCGTACTTTGGTTCAACCTCTCATCTCCAGGGTTGATAGTAATGGAATACTTCACGGTGGGGCCGCACCTACTCCTCCTCCTCAAGGTGATACTCCTCAGAACGTTGTTCCTGCTGCCGGGGGCAACGGTAGTGCTAACGGCAATCTTATGACTAATCTCGGACTTAACGCGGCGGGCGCCGTCAATGGTAGTTTGGGAGCCAATGTTACCGTGGGGCCGGTCAACGGTAATGTTGGTGCAGGAAATATGGTGGTGCCTCAACCGTGGCTGGAGGACCATCAGGACGACATTTTCTCTCAGAGGGGTGTAGAGGCTGAGTTAACTGCTGAAGCTAGACTCAGGTTCAAGGCACTGGAAGATAAAATGAGAGATATAGAAAATCAGAACACATTGGGCGTTGACATGTCCAAACTTGGGCTGATTGCTGACTTTAAAGTACCTCACAAGTTTAAGGTGCCTATCTTTGAGAAGTATAGAGGCACTACTTGTCCCCGTGTTCATCTCCGATCGTATTACAGAAAGATGTCCGCTTACTCTGATGATGAGAAGTTGCTGATGCACTTCTTTCAGGATAGTCTTTCTGGCCCATCGCTTGAATGGTATATGGGTTTGGAACCCGCTGCTGTGCGTACGTGGAAAGATCTCGCTGAAGCGTTTGTTCTCCACTATCAGTATAATAGCGACTTGGCTCCCAACCGAGTTCAGCTTCAGAATCTCTCGCAGCGTAGCAATGAAAGCTTCAAAGAGTACGCCCAGCGGTGGCGTGAATTGGCTGCTCGGGTTCAACCGCCGATGGTTGAGCGCGAGCTGGTACAGATGTTCGTGGCTACTCTTCCCGGAGTCTATTATGAGAAGTTGGTTAGTGGCATGTCCGGGACGTTCTCGGCCCTCATCACTTTGGGCGAGCATGTTGAAAATGGTATAAAGATCGGCAAGATTCAAGGCGAATCATCCTCATCTGGAGGAGCCAGCAAGAAACCTTATACTGGCAAGCGTCGGGAGGGCGATGCCAGTGCCGTCTCTAATGCTAGGAGAAAGGGCAAGGGCCCTCAGTCTCAGATCGCTAGCATAAACATCCCAGCTGCTCCCCCACAGCCGCAGCAGCAGCCTCAGCAACAGAATAATCCGGGATATAAGAGATATCAGAATCGGGGTCCCCTCGCAAACCGTCATTTGGAAACTCCTCCCATGTCATATGCACAGCTTCTGCAGACGTTGCTTCAGCTCCAACTGGTTCAGAAAAGGACACTAGCTCCCTTGACAGGGGCACCACCACCTGGGTACGATGCTAATGCTACTTGTGAATTTCATTCTGGGGCACCTGGCCATACGGTTGAGAATTGCAAAGCTTTTAAGCACAAAGTCCAGGACATGATTGACGCCAAGATAATAAATTTTTCTGACAACGTGCCCAACGTCACCAAGAATCCCATGCCTCACCATAGGGGCGGCGGAGTAAATGCTATTATCACTGAAGAGAATTCAGACTTGCTGACTGATGTCAGAGATTTGAAGACACCATTGAGCTTTGTTAAGGCTAAACTGCTGAAGAAAGGCTTCTTTCCCGGGTGTGGGGAGTTTTGTATGGAATGTGCTGCACTTCCTGATGGGTGTGAGCAGTTGAGTGAAGGTATCCAGAGTCTGATGGCCGAGGGTATTTTGCAGTTTAGTCGAAGCGTTAAGAATGCGTCGGGGGAAGTCGTGCTGAAGCAGGCGGACGAGATTGCTACTATTACCATCCCTCGCCACCCTATCACCATTTCTGCACCTCGTCCGCCTACTATTACCATCACCAGGGCTGGACCAATCCCGTTCGAGAGTACCAATGCCGTTCCGTGGCATTACGGCGCTGAAGTGTATTGTAATGGCCAGAAAGTAGAGCTGGAGCCGTCCAGATCGACTGCGCAGAATCTTGCTGAGGCCAGTGGTATCACCAGGAGTGGCAGAGTGTTCGCGCCGGCGGAGGTCGCAGCAGAGAAAGTAGTCAGGGCTGATGCTGCTGACAAAGGCAAAGGTAAAGCTGTTGAAGAGATTCCTGCGGGGGCAGAGAAAGATTTGTTGGTTAAAGATGCAGAAGAGTTCATGCGGCTAATCAGGAAAAGTGACTACAAGATTGTAGATCACCTTCACCAAACTCCGTCGAAGATCTCGATTCTTAACCTGTTGCTGTGTTCTGAAGCGCACCGCAACGCGTTGCTGAAAGTATTGAATGCTGCATACGTGCCGCAGGAGATATCAGTTAACCAACTTGAGGAAGTAGTAGCTCATGTCAACGCTGGTAATGGGCTGGGTTTTACAGATTTGGAGCTGACGCCCAAGGGAAGAGATCACAACAATGCCTTGCACGTCTCGATAGAGTGCAGAGGCACGATTATGTCACATGTCCTAGTAGATACGGGCTCCTCGCTGAACGTGCTTCCGAAGAAAGCACTGATGAAGTTGGATACCCGGGGACTGCTGTGCACGCCCAGTGATCTGGTCGTAAAGGCTTTTGACGGAACCAAGCGCCACGTCTTTGGAGAATTGACCCTGCCAATTCAGGTTGGTCCAGAGACGTTTAATGCAGTGTTCTATATTATGGATATCATGCCCGCCTATAGTTGCCTCTTGGGTCGGCCGTGGATTCATTCGGCTGGTGCCGTAACGTCTACGTTGCATCAGAAGCTTAAATATGCTGTTGGGGGCAGCATAGTGACAGTTTGTGGAGAGGAGGACATCATGGTAAGCCACCTGTCGTCCTTCAAGTATGTCGAAATGGATGGCGAGATCCATGAGACTCTTTGCCAGGCGTTTGAGACCGTCAAGGTGAAGGAGGTAGCTCCCGTTGTTGCAGAGAAGCAAGAGGTGAACCTCTCTTCGTTTAAGGAAGCTAGGGCTGTTGTCGAAGCTGGTTCCACCCCAGGCTGGGGGCACGTCGTGGATATACCATTCAAACAGGATAAGTTTGGATTGGGATATTCTCCGGAAGCTGAAGCTTCAACTTCTTCTGGTAGCTCATCTCGTGAGAAAGGGCCGATCCTATTCACCAAGGGAGGAGTAATATTCGAAAGTGTCAACGCAGCGTCGGAGGACAGCGGAGACAGTGACTGTGATCTAGATGCCTGGATTCAACCGAGCAAGCCAGGCGAGCGCCTTCACAACTGGACCATCAAGGGGATTATCGAACTGACGAGTGAAGAGTAATGATTTGCTTTTTACAATCTTTGTACAACCCTATGTCCTGCCCGGGGCATAGTGGTTTTACTGTCAGGGCCTTGTTGGATTATGTGTATACATTTTGTCAATAAATGAAAAGGCGTCTTCTTCGTAATCAAATATTGTGTTCTCTGTTATTCATATTTTATACTTGTTTTGAAAAACAGCAAAATGGCGACGAGGCTCGTGCTAACCTGCACATTCCTGCTTTAAACTTAACCCTTGATTTTGCAGGATCCACGTAACAGACGACATCGACTCTGGACCCTCTACGGCTCACTACGACTTTGATTGCCCGATCTATCAAGCCGAAGATGAGATTGATGAAGACGAAGACCTTCCAGAAGAGTTGGCCCGCTTGTTGAGACAAGAGGAGAAGATTATTCTGCCTCATGAAGAGGAGATTGAGATCATAAATCTGGGTTCTGAGGAACTTATCAGGAATGTCAGAGTTGGGGCTGCGCTGCAGAAGGATGTCAAGCATAGACTGGTCGAGATGCTTCGAGAGTATAGTGACGTCTTTGCTTGGTCATATGAGGATATGCCCGGACTTGACACAGATATCGTGGTTCATCGCTTGCCGTTGCGAGAAGATTGCCCTCCAGTCAAGCAGAAGCTCAGGAGGACGAGACCAGACATGGCTGTAAAAATCAAAGAAGAAGTCCAGAAGCAGTTGGACGCAGGATTTCTAGCCGTTACCACCTACCCTCCGTGGGTCGCCAACATAGTGCCTGTACCGAAGAAGGACGGTAAGGTACGCATGTGCGTTGATTATCGGGATTTGAATAGGGCGAGCCCTAAGGATGATTTCCCGTTGCCTCATATCGATGTGTTGGTCGACAATACAGCCCAGTTTTCCGTGTTTTCATTCATGGATGGCTTCTCCGGTTACAATCAGATTAAGATGGCGCCGGAGGACATGGAGAAAACGACGTTTATTACCCCCTGGGGCACGTTTTGCTACAAGGTAATGCCCTTCGGTCTGAAGAACGCAGGGGCCACTTACCAGCGAGCAATGGTAACTTTGTTTCATGATATGATTCATCATGAGATCGAGGTCTATGTTGATGACATGATTGCAAAGTCCCAAACGGAGGATGAGCATCTGGTCAATTTGCTGAAGCTGTTTGAAAGGCTTAGGAAGTTCAAGCTGAGGCTGAATCCTAACAAGTGCACTTTCGGAGTGCGGTCCGGAAAGTTATTGGGGTTTATCGTTAGTGAACGAGGTATCGAAGTTGATCCTGCGAAGATAAAAGCTATCCAAGAGATGCCAGCGCCGAGAACAGAAAAAGAAGTTCGTGGTTTCTTGGGCCGAATAAACTACATTGCAAGGTTTATCTCCCAGCTCACGGCCACCTGTGAACCGATGTTCAAGTTGTTAAAGAAAAATCAGGCGATTACTTGGAATGAGGATTGCCAGAAGGCATTCGATAAGATAAAGCAGTATCTTCAAGAACCTCCGATCTTGATACCCCCAGTGGCTGGACGGCCATTAATCATGTACTTGACAGTTCTGGAGAATAGCATGGGGTGTGTTCTCGGTCAGCACGACGAGACGGGCAGGAAAGAGCATGCCATTTATTATTTGAGTAAAAAGTTCACTGAGTGTGAATCTCGATACTCGATGCTGGAGAAGACGTGTTGTGCACTAGCTTGGGCCGCCAAACGTCTACGACAGTATATGCTCAACCACACCACTATGCTGATTTCGAAGATGGATCCGATCAAGTACGTCTTCGAGAAGCAGGCTCTTTCAGGCAGGATTGCCAGATGGCAGATGGTGTTAACAGAATATGATATTCAGTACGTCTCTCAGAAAGCCATCAAAGGGAGCGTATTGTCTGATTACCTTGCCGAACAGCCAATCGAAGACTATCAGCCGATGAAGTTCGAGTTCCCTGATGAGGACATTATGTTTCTCAAAGCAAAGGATTGCGAAGAGCCATTGCCCGACGAGGGGCCAGATAGGAAGTCTCAGTGGAAGTTGATATTCGACGGAGCGGTTAATTCCTATGGAAGTGGTATCGGGGCTATCATCACGACTCCTCACGGATCCCACATCCCGTTTACTGCGAGACTGACGTTTCCAGTTACCAACAACGAAGCCGAGTATGAAGCGTGTATTATGGGTCTAGAAGAGGCAATTGATTTGAGAATCAAGAATCTAGACATATATGGTGACTCAGCGCTTGTGATCAATCAGATCAAAGGGGAGTGGGAAACTCGTCAACCGAACCTAGTGCCGTACATGAATTACGCCAGGAGGCTGCTTCCGTTCTTCGACCGAGTAGAACTTCATCATGTACCCCGGGCTGAAAATCAAATGGCTGATGCTTTAGCCACGTTGGCTTCGATGTATAAGGTCAATCTTTGGAATGAAGCTCCAAGCATTGTTCTTTCGCGTCTTGACAGACCAGCATATGTGTTCGCAATCGAGGATGCCACTGACGGCAAGCCATGGTTCCACGACATCCAGACCTTCCTTATGACTAAGGAGTATCCTGCGGGTGCGTCAACCCAGGATAAGAAGACTCTGAGGAGGCTATCTGGAAACTTCTACCTCAATCCTGATGGAGTGCTGTACAAGAGAAACCACGATCTCGTGCTACTCAGATGTGTGGATGAGAAAGAGGCAAGTATGCTCATGGAAGAAGTCCATGAGGGCACATTTGGTACGCACGCCGGCGGGCATGCCATGACGGGAAAGATCCTGAGAGCAGGATATTACTGGTTGACTATGGAGTCGGATTGCTTCAGATTCGCGAAGAAATGTCACAAATGCCAGATTTATGCTGATAAAGTTCATGTGCCGCCGTGCCCATTGAATGTCATGTCCTCCCCTTGGCCGTTCTCCATGTGGGGCATCGACATGATAGGCAAGATCGAGCCCACCGCATCCAATGGTCATCGTTTTATCCTGGTAGCTATCGACTACTTCACCAAGTGGGTGGAGGCAGCCTCGTACGCTAATGTGACCAAGCAGGTGGTGGCTAAATTCATTAAGAGGGACATCATCTGTCGCTATGGAATTCCCGAGCGGATCATTACTGATAATGGTTCGAATTTGAATAACAAGATGATGAAGGAGCTGTGCCAGAGCTTCAAGATCGAACACCACAACTCATCTCCTTATCGGCCGAAGATGAATGGCGCCGTTGAAGCGGCCAACAAGAACATCAAGAAGATTGTTCAGAAGATGGTTGTGACGTATAAAGATTGGCACGAGATGCTGCCGTTTGCCTTGCACGGTTATCGTACGACGGTGCGTACGTCGACCGGGGCAACTCCTTTCTCCTTGGTGTACGGTATGGAAGCTGTCCTACCGCTAGAAGTGGAGATTCCCTCTTTGCGAGTTTTGGTTGATGTGAAACTTGATGAGGCAGAATGGGTGACGAATCGCCTGAACCAGCTCAGCCTGATGGACGAGAAGAGGTTAGCATCGATTGCATTTGGTCGCCTGTACCAAAGCCGAATGAAGAAAGCTTATGATAAGAAGGTGCGTCCTCGAAGCTTTCAGACGGGTGATCTCGTCCTGAAGAAGATTCTTCCGCCACACTCCGATCACCGGGGCAAGTGGACTCCGAATTACGAAGGGCCGTATGTCGTCAGCAAGGTCTTCTCAGGAGGAGCTTTGTTGTTATCCACGATGGATGGTGAAGATTTCGCATCCCCGGTGAACGCGGACGCAGTTAAAAAATACTTTGCTTGAAAGCGACCCGCTGGACAAAAAAAGAGAGTCCAGGCAAAAAAGGGGCATCCCGGCGAACCAAAAACAGAATAAAAGGTTCGGGCAAAAATTAGGGATATATTGAAAAAATGTACACCCGCGAAGTCGAAAACCTACACTGGGCGGCTTCGGCAAAAAAGGGTATCCCGGTGAACTGAAAACCCGAAAGGGCGGTTCACGCAAAAGTTAGGGATTTAAATAAGCAAATGACTGCGTTCCGCGTATGGACTTTCATTGTTTAGTGGTTCGGAAGACCTGAGGGCCGTTTATCTGAATCAATCTCTTCCAAAGCTGAAGCATCGGAGAAGTATCGAAGTCGAGTGGGTCTTAGAGGGATCAACTCATGGTGTTCGTCTACGCCTCGATTGCCGACATTTGTATATACTGATGTATATTTATGTTTTCTTTTTTGCGCGGCTTCCTCATTCCAGGAGCTTGCCTCTGTTGTAAAACATTTTTGCCCATTCAGGGGTTCACCATCAATAAAATGCACATTATTCAGCAATTCTACTTGTCTGTTTTGCATTTATCTGTTTTGTTTGCGAATGATAACGCCGATATTTTTGATAAAATGCGCATACATAAACTTGCGGGCCTAAGCCCATTGATTGTTGAAGCGATTAACTAGCTGAACATCGTCACAAGATAATAACCCTGATAGGCCCCTTTGAGGAGGGTATCTTGTCTGTTTGTTTGTGTTGTTGCAGGTATAGCACCTCGCCAGAAGATGTGCCGTGCGTATCCCCGAAGCAGAATGATTTCTCCTTCTTCAGCAGAGTTCAGTGATCTCTCCTCCGCGGAATCAGAATCAGATAGTGAGCATTGATATGTCTTCCCCAGGTAGAGGTGATTCTCTTCCCCAAGCAGACACATCCTGAAGGAATGTCACCTAATCAGCTAAGTCAAGCGCCAGAGAATGGTGTCGTCTTTCCCTAGCACCGGGTCACAAGTGCAGAGTTCATAGAAATGCTCGGAAGCTGAAGCTCGTGTTTTCCCTCAGTAAAGTCGCTGAAGCAGGATTTTCCCCCGCACCGGGTCACAAGTGCAGGTTTCGCGGGAAGCTAGCCGTATGCCGAAGGATGCAGCAACTGATGGTGCCAGACTGAAGTCTCCTGCAGAATTGAGATTCCTCACCAGAATCATGGCTCTCTCCTGAAGATGGACGATTCCTTCTTCCCCAGTAGAGTGTTGGAACAGCTGATGTTGTATTCCCCGGCAGAGTTGTACTCTCCCCCGAAGTCAGATGATTCTTTCTGCCCCAGCAGAATTGAGATTCCTCATCAGAGTCGTAATCTCCAGTAAAGTAGAATGATTTCTCCCCCCGGCTGAGTCCGCAGAAAAGCAGAATCCTTGGAAGTCGATCAGGTCATGATCGATGTTCCCCAGCAGAGCGTGGAGCAGCCGATGCTGTATTTCCCCCTGAGTCGCACTCTCTCCAGCAAAGCAGAATGATTTCTCCTTCCTCAGCCGAGTTTGCAAATGTCCAAGAGATCCGAATCCTTGGAAGTTGATCAGATCATGATTGGTTTTTCCCCAGTGGAGTGTCGAGCAGCTGAAGTTGGTTCCCCACAGAGTGGTCATCCCCAGAAGAGTAGCCGAGACGGCCGCGCATTTCATTCTCGCGATTGATATCAGCAGATCCAAGTTCTCGTAGAGCTTCATCCCCTGCAACAGTCAGCTGAAGTTGTTTCCCTGCAGCAATTCGCGGAAGATCAATTCCCTAGACAGAGCCTGATTGATATTGGCGTGTTCACAATCTCCTCAGCAGGATGATTCCTCTACCTGAGTGGTTCTTTCTCCTTGACAGGAGGATTCCCCCCTCGGCATTTATTTTGCTGACGGGATCGTATCATTGTGCATGATTGCATAGCATTGTGCATGATTGCATAGCATTGTGCATGACTGCATAGCATTCAAACATTGCAATAGCATGGTGCATGATTGCATGGCATTTATCATAACCACGTATCATTCCCACCGTGAGGGGCATAACGCAGAAGCATACGCATCATAAGCATGATCTAGGTCATTGTTATCCTTGTTTTACAGGGGTACTACCGAAAGACCAGTTGCTCAGGACGATTCTTGATGTTCTCCCCAGCAAGGTTATTTTCTTAGATGATTCTAAAAGACCCCGGTGTGATCCCCGCAGTCGCTCGCTCAAGATGATTTTTGAGACCCCCAGCGAAGTCTTCAGGTCCGAGATGATTCTCAAATCCCTCAGCAGGGCCGTTTGCTTAAGATGATTCTTAAGACCCCAGTGCAGCTTCCCGAGTTGTTTGCCTAGTATGATACTTGAGCTCCCCAATAGCACCTCCAGCAAGAGTTGCCCAGGAAGATTCCTGGAATTCCCAACAGAATGTTTGCTCCAGAAAGGTTACCGATTCAGGACGATTCTTGAAGGTACCCGACGGATCTGTTTGTTCAAGATTGATTCTTGAAGTCCTCAGCAGCATGATATGTCTGCTCCAACAACGATGTCTAATCTGAAGATGGATTCCGTAAACGCCTGAAGGCGGAATCAAAGGTTCCGGTGAGTCCAGAGGTAGCTGAAGACAAGGTTCCAGGGTTGTAGATACAACAGAGTGATTCGTGTGAGTCTGAAGACCAAGTCAGTTATCCTGAGGTGATGATTGAGCGCGATCAAGTGAATGATACGTCTTCTGATTGAAGTCGAAGATGTTTCTCCAGCTGAAGCGGAGTTTTGCCTGAAGGCAAAGTGCTTGAATCCCCGTAGAGTCATGAATGGCTCAGGATACCAGTTCTCTGACTGAAGTCACAGATTTCCCAAGCTGAAGCGAAGGTGCCTAAGGGCAAGGTTATCCCCCAAGGTCATGAATGACCTAGGATTCATTATTCGGGCTGAAGGCCGAAGTATATCCCTGACTGAAGTCTCGGATACTCTATAGCGGAGGCGGAGTTGCCTGAAGGCAGGTCCATGTATCCTTGAAGGTCAAGGATCATTCTCTTCAGACTAAAGTCGAAGATACCTCCTGCAGAGTGCCATCCTTGAAGGCCAAGGATGCTTATCTTCAGAAGTACTTGAAGATCTTTTCTAGCTGAAGCTGGAAGTGGCCAGGGGCCAGGGTTCCATATAGTTTTTATGTTGAAGTTCTACGGCAGGCAGTGTGCAGCAGTATTCCGATGTTCGTTATGGTTCTGAGGGTGAACCCCAGATCAGAGTGTGCTCGGTTAAGTCTCTCATTCCCAGCGGAGTAGCTTCAGGTATGCAAGTGTATTTTGTGTTCCATTTACCAGGGGTGAACCCCAGGTCAGATGTGTTTAAAATCATGTTTGTTCGACGGCGAGTTTGTATGTTTGTTTGACGGCAATGTCAGACTCCTTAAATCCCCAGTAGAGATGATGTGGTACGACGGCGATGTTGAGTGTCTCTCAGAATGATGTTTGTTTCCGGCGGCGATGTCAGATCAGTATTTCTCCAGCTAGTTGTTGAGCAGCTAGTGTTGCAGTATTCAAAGATTTGTTCCCCGCAGAGTACCGTGTGCTTGTGCAGTTGGCAAATTTTCGGGTTTACCGGTATTCAACCGTCTCGTACCTTGATTGGTTGAGAGCCGTTCGCTTCTCACCCAGTCAGGTTCAAGCCGTTTGAATAGGGGCAGCTGTTGCACCCCAAAATTTGACCAACAATTATTCATTCATTGAGTGTTTGAAAGTTGATATCTTCATCAGAAAGTTCAAGAGATCCTCAGAAGAGTTGATTGAAACTAGGGTTGTGAGCTTCACAGTTTGAAAGTTGTGGGTGCCCCTCAGATGATTTTGAGACTTTGAGAATGAACTTGATGTTTTGAGAAAGCTTATGAAATGCCTTGATAGTCATCATGAAGCCTTGAGATGTCATTGTGTAAGTATTCAGAAGATTCAACCATGAATGGTAGAATTAGGGTTTTGACTGGGTCAACCCTAGATCAGCTGAAGATTTGGAGAAGGTTGAGACCTAATCCAAGGTCCATGAGATCATGGAATGATGCATAGAGATGTTATAAAGATGATTCCTAGACCAACTCATCATGATTGAAGAGTTTGAGAAGTTTTGAGTTAGGGTTTCTGAGGATTGTCAGTGGAAAAACCCTAATTTGACCCCTATCTTCCAGGCAGTTTTAGCCCTAGATGTGATTGATATCTCATCTTCCCCACAACATGAATGTTGTAGAGCTTGTTCCAAGCTTTAATTTGAGTGGTGGAAGTCCTTGATAGGAGTTACAGAGCTCAAGTTATGGTTTTGACAAATTACAGGTCAGCTGAGGTGTGTGAATCTGGGTCCTTGAAAGTCACCCAACTTGCAGACAACTTTTGCCCTAGTAGGTTGATTCCTATGGTTTCCTGGTCAACATGAATGTTGAAGAGGATCTTCTTAGCTTTAATTTGAGTGGTAGAAGTCCTTGATTGGATTTGTGGAACTCAACTTATGGTTTGAACAAGGCAGGGGTATTTTGGTCATTTGTCAGTTATAGGTCATTTTAGCCAATGCCTAAAACTCATATTTCCAAGCCTCAAATGGAAAAACTCAAAACATGAAAGTTGCTCAAAATGTGATTTTAAGTCTAGAAAGAAGGTCACAAATTGTTGAAAAAGCTCATAGCACAAGATTCCATGATTGGTCAAAAATGAACTAAAAATGACTTATAACTTTGAAAAGTTGAAATTGAAAAGTGATTTGGGAGATCCACAAATCCAAAATAGGTCATCCAATATATCATTTTGATTGGAAAAAACATTTTAAGAACTTTGGTTTAAATAGAATTTTCATTTGAGGCTTAAAAAATGAGGTTCCTTTGGAAATTTCTTACTTGAAAAAGAAGGCAATGGTGAGAAACCCTACATAAGCAACAAATGCACTTGTTTTTCACCCATCCTCATTCAATAACTCATGTAAGGAGAATTTGAGACCAAATAACAAGGCATGGCATATGAGATGAGATAATCCAACATGGCATATCATGGAATTTTCAAGAAACTTCCACACCCTTCTAGATGAATCTAGAAGCATCCAATCAATCAATATATAAAGAGTGCATTGTGGAGAGTCTAAGGTTGGTGAAATTTGAGCCAAGTCAGAGGAGAGAGAAGGATACATAGCCATTGGAGAAGTTTCTTCAAGTTGAAGCAACTTGAGTTTTCTTTCATTTCAAGCCACCACCTTCACATCAAGTGCAAACAGAAGGCTCTTCACCATTGTAGGATCTCATTGAAGCCATTTCAAGCTTTGGAACCATCTCTACATCACTGCACCATAACCTCTTGACAGGTTCTTTCTTCACTCTCTATCCCCTAAATTATGTAGTTTTAGTTCATTCTTTAGGTGTATAATTGATGTGTTAGGGTAGAGGATTAATTCTTGAAAGCTAGGGCACGATCCATGAGGTTGCATAACAGAACCATAATTCTTTAATCTTCCATGACTGGCTGTTTAAAGAGTTTTAGGTAGCATAAATTGGGTTAAAATGATCAGGATAACATCAAGAATAAGTTTGTAGCTTTGGTTTTGAGTTTAGTGAGGATTGACATCAGTTGGAAATTCTGAACCATGGTTGTACCCGGATCTTCAATCCCTCTGTTAGGGCTATCTAGGGCGATTTAAAAGAAACTGTACGTAGGGTTGTGTTCCCCTTGAGATTTAGAGCAACTTTCATTTTTAAGTCGTGGCAAACCGTGGCGCGTAGAGGGAGATAATAGAGCTCGAAGGTTGGCTCATGGAGGTAGGGTTCTGCAAACCCTAGGGTTTTAATGGAGACGATGAAGAGAAGCCATTGGATCAGTCTCCAATATTGACTAATTCCTTAGATCTAGTGGCCAGGATTTAATCTGAGAAAAGAGAGGGAAGATTTGAAATATATGAAACGCGGTCGTTTCATTAAAGACCGGTTCTGGGCTTGGATTTCTCTTCGCACCCCACCTTTATTTGGCCCAGTCAGTTATAACTAGCGCCTGTTGCTATTCTGACCCCCACCCCTTTAATTCATTTAATTTCTTTTATTTCTTTTAATGTTTTTTCTCTGTTTTGTAAAATGCATTAAAAATAGATAAAAAATGTTTTTTAATTTCTTCTTTTTTTTCCTGAGTAGATTAAAATGTGTAGAAAATTATAAAAATAAAATTGAGATTTTATTTTTAGGTTTAATATTTTTAATAGATTTTCCAATTAAATAGCTTTTTAATAGCTTTAATTTGGTACTTGATTTTGTAGGAATTGTTTTAGTACTTTCCTTTAATCTTTTTTATCCATTCTTTTTGGTGCAATTAGATGATGAGTCATAGTTCCCTATAGGATTTTTTCTAGATTTTTTAGAATTAAATCTTGATTAGTTTAATTAGGGTAGACTTAGGATAGTCTAATTAGGGTTTAGAATTGTGCATAGGTGATGATTCCTTTCTTTGATTGAGTTTTATCTTGATTTTTAGGTAGAAACCTTTGTAGATATTATGAATAGGTGTTGAGGACCCTTGTGAATATTTGTTAAATTTTTCCCCATTAGTTTAGTATTTTTAGGTATTTTCTGAGATTGCCTGATGATTTGGTTTGTTCAGTGGGTTATCTGTTCATCTGTGGGGTTCATTCTGAGGAATTTGCTGAAGGGCTTGTGTTGCCTTGAGGATATTGATGGAGAGCATCATGAAGTGAAGATTGGAGATCAATGTTCAGAGACCCAGAGCTTGTCTCATCTCCTGTCTGTGAGGTTTGAGAGCCTGAAGTTTGAAGGAAGTTCGTGGTACTTTCCTGAGGAAGGCACTATGAATGACTTTCATTCTTCCTTCTCACCTCTTTCTTAAGTATCCAATGATGTTGGAGCCAACTTGTGAGTTTAGTTTCTCCTGAGGAGGAATGTAAACTGATCACATGTTGTTGAGCCACATGGGATACAACTCCTAAGTGGAAGCCTCCTAGTACTTTCCCGAGGAAGGTCCTATGAGTCTATTCACTTAGTTCCACTAGTTCAGATAGGATTTCCTAAATATCCGGTGATGTTGGAGCCTGCTTGTGAGTTTAATTTCTCCTGAGGAGGAATGTAAACTGATCACAGTGGTTGAGCCACATAGGGTATGACTCCTGAGTATACACCTCCTAGTGCTTTCCTGAGGAAGACACTATGAGTCTGCTTGCTTAGCTCCCTTTCTTTGGTAAGCTTGTTCTGAAGCTTGAAGACTGGGATTGATTTCTCCTGTTTAGGGTTCTGCTTGAGAGCTGTGCTTAGATTGGTTTAGACTCTGTGATTAGGGTTAGGGTTAGAGAATAGATGATTCTTTCTCAAGCAAGTGAGTCTGTTTGCCCGTTGGTACTTCATTTCTTTTACCTGTTCATTGCTTGATAGCATGTTGTTTATTTCAGTATGATTACTGTTATTTCATGACTGGCTTGAGGTTGAGATGAGCTTGTGGAGGCTGAAGCCCCACACACATTTCCTCCCTCACTTGCATTGCATGCATTTTACTGTTAAAGCTGATGTTTTTGTCTGTTTTGGTGTATCATTGACATGATCCCTTAGGACTCTCATTTCTTCTGATGAGGATTTGATGATAGACTTTTAGGTTGAAACCTACGCATGACAACATCTAGGAGTTCCCTGTTCAAACCTCAACCATAGGATGAATCCATGGCATGATAACAGTAGGACTTGATAGTCTCCCTCCTAGTTGAGCCATTTTTCCCGTAGTTTCCCGAACTACGTTTGCTCTGATCTTTCATACCAGATGAAAGTACGTAGGCATAGGATGCGATGTCCTAGCGAGCAACCTTTCCCCCATAATCCTTCGTAGGTCGAACTACGTTGACTCTGATTTCTCATTCTCTGATGAGAATACGTAGGCATAAAGCGCGATACTTTGCCGAGTCGTTTTTCTTTTCTTTTTCAGCCAGCCTTGATAGATAGATAGATTATAACCAACCCGTCCAAGTAAACAAACAAGCGAGGATCCCGTCGAGTACGACGGACGTGAGGGGTGCTAATACCTTCCCCTTGCGTAACCGACTCCCGAACCCAGACAACGGTTGCGATGACCTTGTCTTACCCCTTTTTCGTCAGGTTTTTCCGATCGTTTCCTTTCCCGCTCTGAGGGATAAATAACGAAAGGTGGCGACTCTTCTGTCATGCCGGCACCTTATTTTCGCGCAAGCGACATTGGGCAAGTTAGGAAACAGCACAATTCCATAGATGCATAAAGCCAAAATAGCATTGAAAACCACCCAACAACCGTTCTTGGCGTACTCTCGAGCTTTGACAACTAAGAAATCCAGAGAGAAACCTGACACCCCAAGCCAAGAAGTCAATAACAGATATGCAGCGTTCATATGTAAGGCTTTGGCTAAGTCCTCCAACTTGGGCTCAGCAGCAGAGTGAATGAAGGGAACTTTGTTCTGCACGGGAAGCTCAGTAAACTCCACATACTCCTCAATGGTAAGTCCTAGAATGAAGTCAGCAAAAGTAAAGCATCTCAATGCGGGGTCATAGAACTGCATCAAGGTGTATAGCCCGTTCATCTCATCAGCAGTGGGCTTACAGACTAATCTCAGTAATCTCCCATGGCTCATTCTGAAGCTTCTCCTAACCTCCTCATCGGCAAGAGATATCAGACCAAGCAAAGAAGTAATATCAGGTGAAGGCAGCTTATACGCAACTGTTTTCCTTAAACCATCCATAATCAATACTCAGAAATCCGGGCACCAGAACTAGGGAAATGCAAATGCACCTGCAGCACAGACACACGTTAGTGAAATGCAAATGGTAATGGATATGCAGGCAATGCAATGCAAGTAACATGCAACAGGGACCAAAGCTGCAGCTGAATAGCCTAAACCCAATCAAGAAAGGTCTCAGATAGACCATCCAGAAGTCATCAAACCCTGGTCTCAGATAGACCTAAAATAAAACTCCAACACTGGTCTCTGACAGACCTCAAACCATAACTCCAACTGGTCTCTGATAGACCTCAAATCACATCTCTAATTGGTCTCTGACAGACCTCAGAACTCTCCAACTGGTCTCTGACAGACCTCAAAACACATCTCCAAATGGTCTCTGACAGACCTCAGAACTCTTCAACTGGTCTCTGACAGACCTCATACCTCTCCATAAATAACCAGGATCTCAGATCAAGAAATAACCGGTATCTGAAGGTCTGGTTACCTGCATAACCCTGAATCCCCTCACAGGTGGGTGGCCCTATAACTGGCACAAGGTACGGCATCCTATGCGGTCGTCAGCGTCACAGACTTTCAGGGTTGATGATACGATTCCCAGAAGGAGTGGCATCATCAAATCCTGAAGAGGCCTCACTCAGCCAACTTCCAAATGATCGGTCCCCGGAGTCGACCATTCAGCTGACCAACAACCCCTTCGACCCAAAGGGTAGAAAAAGAAGCCAACCAGAAGAACCTCGTCCGAGTGTAGATTTCATGAGACACTAATGCAAGCAAAGCCGGCACGCGCCCACTACTTTCTACGCTAATTCTAGGTGCACTCAAGCCCAGGTCCGGCTTATCTCTCAATATCAGAACACCCGTCACACCCCAGATACAGCAATAATAATCAATATATAAAGCTGAAAATACAAGGTCAGAAATATAAATCCATACAAAATCCTCGACGGGAAAACAAGCGCTAGGATTGACTCTCTCAAGGGACGTTGGATCCCAAATGCATAAGAACTATCGCAGCCCTTAGCAGCCAGGGGACGTTGGATCCCCAGCAGAGTCGCCAGCTGTCGCTACTGCGAAAATCGGCGCCGGCTGAACAGAAGAGTCGCCACCGTGCGTTATTTATCCCACGGGAGGGAAAGGAAACGCTCAGAGTAAACCTCGCACAACACGGGAAAGGTATGGTCATCGCAACCAAAACCGGGGTTCGGGAGTCGGTTACGCAAGGGGAAGGTATTAGCACCCCTCACGTCCGTCGTACTCGACGGGATCCACGCTTGTTTTCGGGTATGGATTGTTATTCTATCTACGCTAAAGGTCTGGGGTTAAAAAGAAAACAAAATAAAAATAAAAATGACTCGGCAAAGTATCGCACTTTATGCCTACGTATTCCCGTCTGGAACGAGAAATCAGAGTCAGCGTAGTTCGCCTACCTACGGGAAAGGAGGGGAAGGTTGCTCGCTAGGATATCGCATCCTATGCCTACGTACTTTCATACAGCATGAAAGATCAGAGCAAACGTAGTTCGGGCCTCGTACGACACAAGCTTGTCCTTGATTGATTTTATTCCTTCTGAAAAAGGTTTTTCTGATTAACAGTCCAAGAGGACAAAAATGACGTTTTGATGAGTTCACATTCTTTTACGGAAGAAGTGTCTTTTATTGTGTTTGAAATCTTTATGTGTTTTTCTGTTTGTTTTGAGAAAGAAAGAGACAGAACTCTAACCTACGGTTGCGAAGGGAAACAAACTAACCTAATGTTATCATGCATGGGTTAAGACCTAATGTCTATCATGCTCCTCTCTTGCACAGAGAGAAACAGAGATCCTACGGGATAGGCAGAAACAGAAACAATAACAGATATAATAAAGTAAAACAGTAAAATGCATGGATGCAACAGCACAAGCGAGGCAAGGGAGTCCCACTCAACCTCGAACCTAGAAAACAATAGGCAAAAGTGAACAGGATTCACTTTCAACCCAGCAGGGTAAACAGCAAACAATACAGTCCAGAAATCAATCAATACATCAGCAAATGAAAATACAACAGCAAAAATAAACAGCCACAGCAGCTCTACATCAATATCCAGCTTCAAGTAATTTCCAATCATTCATGAGCTTCAACAAGCATCAATCTCCATCTTCATGACCTTCGGGCAAGGGCTTTGATCATCTGTCTTCTATCTGCAATGGCTTTTCTTCAAGCTCAAACCTCCAGGATGAGGGATTAGTCACAAGAGTGAAGTGAATGAATGTTAGACAGTTAATTACCTACCAAGGGTGGTTCATCAACTGTTAACATTAAACAGAAAGTCTCCTCTCAAAAGTTCTATCTTTCAAATATATTCACTGATCCTTCCAAAGGAAGGAGGTGGATATTTGAAAGAGACTTTGAATCATAGAGGAAGGATGGATGCAGACAAGGCATTCCATGTTTGAGAAACAAGCTTTCTAACCTAGAGCTCTGCCTAGCTCCTAAACCCTAGTCTCCTCAGCAGCTGCTAGCAAGAACCTCCTCTCCAACTCTGGCAGTTGATCTTCAATCTCTGGATCTCCAATGGCTTCATCTCCTCAAGTCTTCAGCTCTCCCAAGGCCCCAGACAATCCCAATACCCAAACAAGCAAGCAATAATCCCCAGAGGGCACACCACACCAGTCAATCAGATATACAGACAGTATTAATAGCAGTAGGGGAATCCTGACTTTTTCTAAGGGGTCTAGTAACTACCCATAGCCCCTATAGTCCCATAACTAATCTATTCAAACCCTAAGTCCTAAGGGAAATGAAATCAAACTTCCTAAGTCATCACCTAAAAAACCCTAATTTGTTCATGTTGTTCAAACCTATTTTAATCACCTAAAATTAATTCCTAAAAATGGGAACTAAATTGAATCTACAAGCTTAACATCTAATCTAAACAGCATAAAAAGAATGAACAAAAAATATGAAAGCATTTAGTAGAACAAAAATTATTAAAATCATGCATGAAATGAATCTATTTAAAATGACATTTATTTAGAAAATATGAAAAAAATATGAAATAAAAATAAAAATGCAATTTTATTTAATGAGAATTTTCTACACATCCTAAAGAAAATAGTGTAAAAAGAATGAACTGAAAATGATTTTTTATGTATTTATTATGAATTAATGAAAATGCATAAAAGAATTAAAGAAAATAAAAGAATTAATAATGAAATAAAGGGAGGGGGGTTAGAATAGAAACCACGCCTAGTTGATTTCAGGATGGGCCAAGCAGACAGGGGGTGTAGTTAGCGCTTTGGTTAAGGCCCAGCATCATTCAGAAACAAGGAAAATAAGAAACAGCGCAGAGGGGTGAAAATAGCATCAGATCCACGTTCAAATTGGTTGGGCTCACTAAAAGGGGGGTGGGGATAGCACATCACTACTCAGGCCCGCCCGTTTCAATTAATGAAACGGTGCGTTTGGCACCAACACATCTCCCTCCAAATTCTGAATCAAATAAGAGCCATAGGATCACTCTCCAAGTCAAACGTCCAACATGAAATGAACCGTCCAGATTTCGTCTTCTCCATAAGTTCAAATGAATTAGGGTTTCTGCTCCATGAATGCACATGCACGAGCACCATTCCACCAATCTGCTCTCACTCTCCAGGCCATGAATCAACATGATGTAAACATGAAAATTACTCTACATCTCTCCCTCTACACGTCTATGGTCTTAATTCAGTCTGAAATTCAATAGATCACTCAACCCGATAGCAACAAGTTCTGGTCACCATGAATATACTCTGCAACTCATCATCACAATTCTCCATCAAACCTAGACTAAACTCTTCCATGACTAATGGTGATTAACCTGCGCTAACAACCTAAAATTCTAATGCACTAAGCCACGAGTTCCAAGCCCTAACAGTTTCTACAACCTGCTAACAATCCTCACCAAACCACTCCAAACTCAACCTAATTGCTCTACTAACATCCTACATCATATCTAAACTAACAAAATCATGCTAAACTAGCTAATTCAAGCTGTGGCAGAGGAAATGTACCTGGTGCAAAATCTTGAAAACAGCTATGGAGACTCGTGGATCTGAGGCTTCTAGGGCTTGGATCTTGATCAATTCTTGATGTACTTGATTCTGTTTGCAATATTTGGATGAGACTTGGCTTGAATTATGCTGTCCAATGGAAATTGTAATTTTGATGTTGATGATGGAAGTGCTCGAAAATGGATGAATCACACCTTGTTCTTGGTTGAATTCTGATCTATGATGATGGATCAGTATAATGAAGTTGATTTTGATGGTAATTGGTGAAGATTTTGAGAGATTGAAGTGAAATTGCAAAGAGAAAGAATGAGAGAATTTGGGGAATTCTTGGTGCAAAATGAAGCCAACCCTTGATCAATCTTCATTTCATGAATATATAGGGCTCACATGAACATTCTAGATCCATCTTACACATTCCCTTGCCTTCCAACTTTGATTCATTTTGGCTATGTTTCTTAAAATGCAAGTAACCAAGGGTAACTTTGAAATCTTCCACTACACTCAAAAAAGTGTTTGAACCATTGTTCTTAGAATGTCTTTTCCATTCAAAATCATATATTGGAAGTCTCCATTTGGACTTATAAATCTCCCAAACCATTTTTCATTTTGACTTTATTCAAATTATAAGCCTTTTTAGTTCAAATTTGGACCAATCATGAAACTTCATGCTATGAGCTTTTCCAACAATTTGTGACCTTCTTTCTAGACTTAAAATCCCATTTGGAGCAAGTTTGATGTTGTAAGTTTTTCCATTTGAGGCCTCCTTGTATGAGTTTTGGACATAGGTTAAAATGACCTGTAATTCACAAATGCCCAAAATACCCTTTGCTTGCCAAGACCATAAGTTGAGTTCCACACATCATATGAAGGCATACTATACCATTCTAGAAAGCTAAGACAATGAGGAACAATTCTTATGTTGACCAAGAATTCATTTGAAATCTCCTTGAGGGGTAAATATTGCTTGGAAGTCAAGTCACTTTCACAGACAAAATTTCAGATACCTCAGATGACTTGTAACTTGCAAGGACCATAACTTGAGTTCTATAAATCTCCTTGATGTCTTCCACCACTCAAATTAAAGGTCTTGAGATCCTCTACAAGTTTCATGTTGGCCAAGAAGCCATTTGAAGCTAGCATTTTGACTTATCTTTCTTGGAAATTTGACCTAAACTAGGGGATTTTACACAGAAACCCTAATTTAGAAACTCCTCTTCTCCTTGATTTCTCTTGAATTCTCCTTGGCATATCTCCATATCCTTCTTCATATGTCCAATTATGAACCCCACATCTCTCCAATAGCCTTGAATACCTCCTTAAATCAGTCAATTGACCTAGGGTTGACCTAGGGTTGACCCAGATGAAACCCTAGTTGACTGTCTTCAACTGTAGCTCTTGTGCTCATGTCAATGACTTGTCTCCTTCTCCAAATGACTTTCTAAGTCTCTCATAATGTCTAGATACTCTCCATGCCTTCAACTCACAGCTTACAATCCTCTTGTTGACCCTCAGATGCCCTCAGCTAGGAGATGGACTCAAGGCTTGATCTGCTGAACTCTTTGCTTTCAAATTCTTTCCTGATGACTTGAATGAGATTGGATTGGGATAATAACCTCTTGATAGGCCTCTAGAGATGAGAATAATGATTGGTCCCCTGTTGAATGACTTGCTATGCTTATGCTATGCAGATGATTAGCCTATGTACATGACTCTATATGCAAATGCTAATGACATTGAAACATAAACCCAAGGAATAAGGTTGAGCAAATTTTAGGGTGCAACAATGAGTACCTAGCTCGATTCAATAAGGAAACCCTCAAAGTATCCCATCCAAACCAGAAACTATTTGTGGGATTTTTTCAACATGGATTACGAGTTAGACAGTTCAATGAGTCGTTAGCTCAGAAGCCGGCTATCTGCATGGACGAGACCACTACTCGGGCTGAGTGTTACATTAAATAAGAAGAAAGTAACCAAGAGAAGAGAGCCCGAGGCAGTAGTGAAAAGACAAAGAGCAAGGAATATGCGTCAAATAGGAGAAAGGAGCATCCTCAAGGAGCTATGCGCGAGCGACATGCTTCCAGACTATACAGACAATCATATGAGTCGGTCAGAGACCTCACCCCATTGAATGCAAGCAGGGGAGATATCCTTAGAGAAGTCGGCCATATGAACCTATTACAGAACCTCATCGTCCCAAAAGAGCCAATGCAATCATGAGAAGGAAACCTGAGGCTTGGTGTAATTACCACTGTATACAGGGGCATCACACCGAGGACTGTCAACAGCAGAAAAAAGAAATTGAAGCTCTAATCCAGAGAGGTTATCTCTTGACATATGTGAAGAATTCTCGACCACAAAGCAACAAGATAAGTCTGCACCGAGACGACCTGGGACCAGAAAAGTCAGCCCGAAAGAAGATTTCAGATGTCGAAGAGGGTCACGAGACAAAGACAGCTCGACATATGCTAAACACCATAGCTGGAGGGTTTGCTGGTGGCGGAGAAACAAGTTCGTCCAGAAAGAGATATGTTAGGGCAGTCATGCATATCGACCAGAGATCTCCAGAGAAACTGGAAGGAAACTTGAATGCTGTAAAATTCTCAAAACAAGACGCCATAGGAGTCCTAGCTCATGAAAATGATCCCATGGTTATTAAAGTACAAATAAGAGACTGAAGCGTGAAAAAGGTATTGATAGACCCCGAAAGCTCAGTTGACGTACTGTTTTGGGATGCTTTTAGAGGAATGGGGCTCAATACGACCGAGTTATTACCATTCAAAGGCATTCTAATAGGATTCTCGGGAGAATAAGTGCAGGTGCTCGGGCACCTAGCGTTGCTGACCACCTTTGGCAACATGGCTAATGCGAAGACTATTCGAGTAAGGTACCTAATAGTCAACGCTGCTTCACCCTATAACATCATTATAGGTCGGCCATCATTCAACACCTTGGAAGCTTCACTTTCAACTCTGTATTTGACCATGAAGTTCCCGCTCGAAGATGGCCGGGTTGGTATTGTCAAAGGCGACCAGGGGCTGGCGAGAAAGTGTTATAAGGATAGCCTAAAGTTGAAAAGAAAGGAACCCGCAGGAGAAGCGGCCCCAAAAATACCGTCAAAGTTCACCTGGTTGACATAGACCCACGTGATGATTTAGTTGAAGACAACATAATGGCCAACGAAGAAACAAAGCAAGTCGAGATTGGGCACCTACCATCCCATGTTACACACATCGGGGTCAACTTGTCCCCCGAAGAGGAGAAAGAGATTGTTCAAACACTAAAAGACAATATGGTTCTTTTCGCCTGGAAACCTTCAGACATGCCAAGGATAGACCCCAATTTCATGTGCCATCACTTAGCAATCGATCCGAATATCAAGCCAGTTTCCCAATGGAAAAGAAAGAGTGGTGATGAAAAGAGGAAAACAATTGCAGAGGAAGTGGATAAGCTATTATAGGCCAGGTTCATCAAAGAAATCAAGTATCCGACATGGTTATCCAACATTGTGATTGTAAAGAAGAAATCTGGGAAATGATGAATGTGTGTAGACTTCACGGATCTTAACAAGGCGTGTCCTAAAGATCCGTATCCATTGCCAAACATTGACTAGATGATAAACGCTACATCTGGATTTTGTTTGCTCAACTTTATGGATGCATACTCCGGATACAATCAGATCCAAATGAATCCAATAGACGCGCCAAAAATCACCTTCATGACACATCATAGTAATTATTATTATAAGGTCATGCCTATTGGACTCAAAAATGTTGGGGCTACTTACCAGAGGCTGATGGATAAGGTATTTTCTACTCAGATAGGTCGAAATTTGGAGGTTTATGTAGATGACATGGTTATCAAGATAAGCGAAAACTGGTCACATGTAAAGGATCTAATATAAACCTTACATCCATAAGAAGCTACAACATGAGACTGAACCCGGACAAGTGTACCTTTGGAGTACAAGCCGGGAAGTTCCTCGGATTTATGCTCACTAACCTGGGAATCAAGGTGAACCCGGATGAATGCCAGGCTATAATAGATATGAGAAGTCCAACCACGAAAAAGGAGGTCCAACAGTTGACCGGGAGACTAGTCACATTGTCACGGTTTTTATCATGTGCAGGAGACAAAGTAATACACTTCTTTGCAACTATAAAGAAGTATAAGGAGTTTCAATGGACAAAGGCATGTGAGGAATCCTTTCAAGAAGTAAAGCGTTTTTTATCCTCGCCTTCTATCCTAGTAAGGCCCAAAGAAAATACACCTTTGGTCTTATACTTTTCGGTCACGGCTAAAGCCCTTAGCTTAATTTTAGTATAAGATGGAGAAGACGGAGAGCGACCAGTATACTTTATCATCAAAGTTCTAAAAGGGGAAGAGCTAAGGTACCAGAAAATTGAACGGTTGGCGCTGACAATAGTTATCACAGCTCGAAAGCTAAGACATTATTCTCAAGGTCACCCTATCATAGTCAAGACGAATTACCCAATCAAAGAGATACTAAAAAAGCCCGACTTAGCAAAACAGATGGTCAAGTGGGCAGTAGAGCTCTCCGAGTATGACATCAACTTTGTGCCCAGAACCAATATCAAGTCACAGGCACTGCCCGATTTTGTGGTAGAATTAAGTGCGCCAGCTGGAGAAGAGATCTCAAACAGACGGGTCCTTTATGTAGATGGATCTTCAAATCTCAAGGGAAGCAAAGCCATAATTATTTTGGAAGGACCCAAAGATCTAACATTAGAGTACTCTATATTTCAATTTTCAGGTTAGTAACAACCAAGAAGAATATAAAGCTTTGATTGTCGGGATGAAATTGGCGAAAGAGGTCGGAGTAACACATTTATTAGTGAAAACCAACTCCCAACTAATGGTCGTACAGATGAAGAACGAGTACCAGATGAAGGATTCCACCCTGATAAAGTACCTTCAAAAAGCTTCAGAAATATCCAAAGCGTTCTCAGAATTCGAAGTCGTCCACATACCAAGAGAAGACAATGCCTGGGCCGACCTCCTAGCCTGATTAGCAAGCTCAAAGAATTCAAGAATAAATAAGATTGTGATCCAAGAAGTTCTCAAAGCACTTAACATTCAATCAGAGGAAGTATTAACAATAGAGGATGTCCAAGGATGAATGAGGCCCATTATCAACTATCTAACCCAGGAAATATGACCTGAATATGTCAATGAAGCTCGGAAGATTAAAAGAATAGCCTCCCGATACATCATGATTTCGGACACACTATACAAGATGGGTAGGTCAACACCTATGCTTAGATGCTTGTCAAAGTCTGAGATTGAACTGGTAATTAAAGAGGTCCACGAGGGAGCTTGTAGTAGCCACATCAATGGGAGAGCACTATCCAGAAAAATCCTAAGAGTCTGGTACTACTGGCCATATATGATACGAGATTGCATCGAGTATGTTAACAAGTACAAAAAGTGCCAAGTATTCGTTCCAATTAAACACCTACCAGCTGATTCGCTCCATTTGATTTCATCTCCACGGTCGTTCTATCTTGTAGTCATACCATACAACACCATATTCTACTACTCAAGAGACACCCTTCAGGATGGTGTATGGAGCTGATGCAATGATACCAGTGGAAATCAACACCCTGACTTGGAGGCGTGAACACTTTGATGAAGTTGCCAACATGGATTAACTTTAACATCTAGGCTAATCTGATAGATGAGGTTAGGGAGATAACACGGGTCAGAGAAGTCGCTGCAAAATAGAGGTTGGCAAGAAGATACAACCTGAAAGTCCGGCAGGGGAGTTCCAGGAAGGTGACCTGGTCTTGAAGAAAATCAAAGACCCAAAAACAAGGGAAAGTTTCCCCCCAATTGGGAAGGCCCATTCAGGGTACTTCGAAAAATAAACAACGGAGCCTACAAGCTGGAAACATTAGAGGGAGTAGAAATACCAAGGACATGGAATGTATCCAATCTTAGGCCATATTTCAGCTAAATATTATGTAATTCAATAATGAATTAAGGATTCGGGTTGCACTCATTTCCCTTGCAAGGGCAAGGGATTTTAAGGAGGCACCTGGACTTAAAAAAAATTTATGTCTTGTTTATAAGTCTTGTTGTTGAGTTGTGGGACATTCTTGAAGATGGCATTAATATTCCTGTAAATGGAGTAGGAATGGTATTTGATAGGAAAGGTCTCACATCGGCTATGAAAAAGAACTACAAAAACACCATATAATGAGAGAGATTCTTGTTGACGCCCTACCTTATTTGGAATACATAAAGATCATTGAAAAATCTACTGCTAAATATATCTTTGAATCTTTATGTGCCACCTATGAGAGAAATCAACAGGTGAAAGAAGCCAAGGTCAATCTTGTGGTTCAGCAATATGTGTTGTTCAAAATGAAAGAAAATGAAAGCATTTAAATTATGTTTTACAAGTTTTAAGCTCTATTGTCTAGACTTGAGGTCTTGAAAAAGAGTTATACCACCTCTGATCATGTCAAGAAGATTCTTAGGAGTCTTCCTGTCAGATACAAACCTAAAGTGACTGTTATTTAGGAGGCTAAGACCTGAACAAGATTAATCTTAAAAGTTTGATCAGTAATCTCCAAAGCCATGAGTTAGAACTCAATGAAGATGAAGAACCTATCAAACAATCAACGTCTCTGGATTTGAAATCAGTTGGGAAGTCTGCTAAATATTCACAGACTTGGGAGTATAAAGAAGTCACTTAAGATGAAGCTTATGTAGATGATTCTAATGATGAAATGGATTTCATCATTAAGAGATTTCAATATCTTGCTAGCAAGAAAAGAAGCTTCTCTGGAAGAAAACTTATGTTCAAAGGATCAAGCTTCAGACTCAATAATAATGATCAGAAGAGTTGCTTCAACAATCGTAAGTGTAATTATTTTATAGTTGATTGTCTAGAGCTTTAAAAGGACAAAGATAAAAAAGGAAGTTTCCAAAAGAACAATTTCAGAAGCAAGTTCAAGAAAAGTCTCATGGCAACATGGGATGAACTTGATAATGAAGAAGAAGCTAATAAGAAGAAGCCAATATTTCTTTTATGGCTTCAACATTCTCAGAGTCAGAACCTGACTCTGACTCAGATTCAAAGGAAACTTATGAGGTATTCTCTAAACTTAATAGATCTTATCTTATTACTTTTTGTCAAGATTTTATGGATAGATGTTAGCAGAAATCCAGACACATGAGAATATTGAAAAATTAATATATTCTTTTGAAATATGAACTAAAAGGATCTCAAAATAAAATTGAATCTCTTGAAAGAGATCATATTGCTCAAGCAAATAAAGTGTCTGATAAACTCTTGAGTGAGCATGAAATGACTTTTCAAGAATTTATCACAACTGGTTTTGAAAGAACTAAACTTGCTTCCATGATCTATGGAGTAAGTAAGAGCAAATGAGAAGGTATTATTTATCATCAAAAACCTTTTAATCTCAGTTCTGAAACTTTGATTAAACCATCATACCCATCTTCTTCAAGCATTACTTAAAAAGGGTTGAATGCTTATTTTGAGATGTTGCTGACATTGCTAAGGTTTTGAACTAGTCAGAACCTGAAATGGTTAAGTCAAAGGTTATGAATAAAATAGAATCCTTGATTCAAAAGTCAAAAGTTTTAGAGAAACCAGAACTCAAGACTCTTAGATAAAAGGTTTAGAAGTCAAAGTCAAGACTTATCCAAGACAAAACCTTTATAAACAAAAAGTCTGTAATAGTTTTAGACCTTACCACAAGGCACAAACGCAAAATAAGAGGAAGCCTAGTAAAACTAACATCAAAGGACCCATAAGAATATGGGTACCAGAGAATAAGATTTCTTTTGCTACAGAAATGTTGAAAAGGAAGAACAAAGCAACAACTTTAGTTCTTGGACAATGACTGATTGCAACTTTTAACAACAAAAAAGCTTATGTTCCAAATCCAAACTCAAAAAAGGAAGAAGATGTGGAATTTGGAAGAAAAAAGTAAGAAAAGATCACTGGTACTGAGAGGACTGAAGTTGATAAACTAGAAGCTAAAGAGAATTGTTGGAACAATGTAGTTCCTCAAACACAATCTTAATAGTAGAACAGAAGCTGCACAAAGAAAGGTATGCCTATCTCCTTGTTTTTATTCAACAATTTCTGATCCTAATACTCTAATATCAATCAGAATATATTTATGTTTATGAAAGTAGAATTACACTTCACTGTGATAATACTATTTCTATTAGAATCGCAAAGAATCCTATTCTATATCAGAGTCAAGCATCTTAAACATCTTTTAAAATCTATGCTTACATCTGATTAGAGAAAAATAGTTTGATGATGTTCAGAAGCTACTTGTGAGGGAAAAGCCTCATATATATATGTGCTTGTTTCGATGATGTCAAAACTTAGCTCCATAGAAGAATATATGTTGGACGTTATCACCATGTTGCATTTGCATGTCTTGTTTCTCATAATTCAAATGCTCGCATAAAATATCTCGGTTGTTGTATATAGATTGTCAAAAATATGTTTCATATGAGTTAGACTTTATTGGTGTCGTTTTCCATATCATAGATGTCATCAAAAGTGTCGAAAAATATGAAAATATGCATTTTTGACAGCTTCAGGGCTTTGAGTCGACCAAAGATCTGTTCTGGTCAACTCACACTGTAAGTCAATTTTGTGCCATCAACCTTAAAATCCCCCTATAAATACAACCCCCAATCATTTACAAAGAAGGAGAAGAAAAAACCTAACGACACGCTGCCAAAATATATCCCCAACCTATCCTAAAGCTTAGATTCTTGGAAAGCTTCTTAGAGTTTCATACCGAAACTCTAAAATAGCTGAGCTTAACCGTAAATCTACACTCTAAAAAACGCATCAACAAGAAACGAGGAAGACATCATAAAGGAAGGGGAAGCATAAACGAGAAAAGGGATCAAAGGTCATACCTTCAGGGTAGCTTGCAACAAAACTCCATCGAAAAATGCATGCTCTTCATACTTTCCATGATTGTTTGTAGTTGATGGCTTGCCACAGTAAGTGAACCTTTGGTCCTCTGAAACATGTTAAAACGAGATTTCCTAACCATGATGCAAAAATATATTGTACTTTTGATTGTTTTTTTAGTCTAGGGTTAGGAATTGGATCTGCCATCTTGCATGTTTCTCTGTTTCTAGGGTTTGAAATTGTAGAAGGATCTTGATTGTTGGTTCAAATGGCGAAGAATTTTAGTTTAAGGTTGAAAAGTGAGAACGGTGAGAGGATGAAGGAGATGGGCGTGAATCTGTAGAGGCTCGATGGTCTGAGGTGAGAGAGAGAGAGAGAGAGAGAGAGAGAGAGAGAGAGAGAGAGAGAGAGAGAGAGAGAGAGAGAGAGAGAGAGAGAGAGAGAGAGAGAGAGAGAGAGAGAGAGAGAGAGAGAGAGAGAGAGAGAGAGAAGTGTGGATTGAAAGAAGATAAAAGGATATTGAAATAGGATTTTTATGATTTTTTTTAGTGCTTTTTCTAGGAATATGAAATAGTTTGTACTAATTAAAGTGGGTACAGTACACCAAGAATTTGTGTGGGTTGTGACCTATCAACTTTCTTTTCTTTTTTTCTCTCACCATTTATTTTTATCATTATTAGCATTATTTATCAGATTCCTCCTTTTTTATTCATTCAAAGTACCGTGTGCCAATTATGGATGAGGGGAGGCGACTCCTTAAGTACCGTGTGCCAATTATGGATGAGTTGGGCCATTGAAAGCCCAATGTATGTGAAGTCTTGAGCAAGCATGCCTTTTTGCTAGTGTACCCTCCCTCTTATTTTAATTAATTAATCTTACTAGTTAAACATGTATAATCAACTTTAGTAATGATCAATTTATTTTATTTGTTCAATTAATAAAAAAAAATTAATCCAATCCTAAGTATCTCTTTCTTAACTTGATTAAGTCAATTCCACACGATTCAAACTCTGTTTGTTTAAGATTAATTCCAAAATTCTTTCTTATTTAAATAATATAAGTAGTGGGTTCTTGGAGTCTAGCACTCCTTGAATCCTTGAACGAATGCTATTGAAGCGCACACTTTGGGTTGTGCTCGCTCCGTCTTTCATCTCAAAAAACTTTTAATCGATTCAGATCTTTTCTCAAATTAAAATATTAAAATACTGTATCAACTAAGTTTTTTTTTTATAAAAAATATTAAAAAATTTTCAATAAATTAATTTTAATTAATTCAAAACCATGTTTATTATGACTAATATTTCTAAATTTTTTCTCAATTAAATATTGGAGGTAGTGGGTTTTTAAAGTCTAACACTCCTTGGATCCTTGAACGAATTCTCTTGAGGCGCACGCTCTAGGTTGTGTTCATTTTATCCTCTGATTCTAAGACACTTAACTCGTTTTAAAACCATTCAAATCCTAATTCGACTAAATTTTTTAACCTAATTGAATCAATTCCTCCAAGTTGGCTAAGCAAACTATTTTTTCTCTCGATTAATAATGGAAATATTGAACTCTTGAGGTCTAACACTTCTTGGGTTCTCGAAAGATTACTCTTGAGGCGCACACCTTGGGTTGTGATCCTTTCGATCTTGTATTTCTAAAATACTCAATACGTCTAATCAAAATACGCTAATCAAATCAAAAATCATTCTTCTTAATTAAAGTATGAAGGAATTGAATCCTTGAGGTCTAGCACTTCTTGGGTTCTTGAGCAATCACTATTGAGGTGCACGCCGTGGGTAGTGTGTCATTCGACTTTCCGTTTCTAAAACATTTATAATTAATTAAATGAAAAAAGGCGTTGTTGGAATCTAGAATTCCAATAATGCCCTGATTAATTGGTTGTGAGGCTGACATCTCGTTTATCAAATAGTCATCATTCTCCCTTAAAATATTTAACAAATCTAACCTTCATTTTCTCGCCCCCGTGCGACCGCAACCCTAAAACCTATACAAATAAAACTCATTTTCTCAATTAAAACCCTAATACACTTTAACATATTTAAACAACCTTTTGCAAAGAACATTGTTTAGTCCCTTCTTTCGCGCATATGAACACGTGCTTCAGCCTCCACTAGCGAGTAGACAAGCCAACATTTAGCAGTTAGAATGCGACTTAAACACTTGTTCACTTAAAAAACATAAACCAACCAACCGTACTACCACGAACTACGATGCTCTGACTTTCCCATTGCACGGGGGAGTACGTAGGCACAATGGTCGCAATGCTTGGTGAGCACCCTAATATAAAACCATCCATTTCCCCTTAGAAGCGAATCCTTAGAAGAAAACAAACAACCTAGCTAATTTTTCTCTTAAATTGAATCAAGAGGTTTCCATTGAGTACAACGGACGTAGAGGGTGCTAATACCTTCCCTTTACATAATCAACTCCTGAACCTAGAATTTGGTTGCAACGACCATGTTCTTATTCCTTTAAAAGTTTTATCGATATTTTCCAATTCCATCCTTGGAATGAATAAAGTTCGGTGGCGACTTTGTTCAAACGTTTTTCCACGTCCATCGCGAGGACCATAGTTTTCGAGGTACGACAACACCCTCATTTAATCACCATTTTATCTTTGATTTTTCTTCTAATCCAATTTCCAAGCCTAGAATAAATTCTAAACCACCAAAATTCCCAAGCATAAACTCTATTAATAGAGCCCTTATTTTATTCATTCTTCAACCTTTTGATAGCCAAATTCACCTTGTCAAAATTCTTCCTCATTCTCAATTTTCTTCATCTACCCAAATTCACTCAAAGCTCTTTCTTCCATTAAAAGTTAGTATGCTTTTCATTAAATCTTACTAATCTTTGATCTGAACCTCCATCAAAACACTTCATAAACATTAAATTCTATAGATCAAAGCTTTGAAGTGTGACTCTTGAAGTTGATTTGAAGCATTTTCAGATTTGGAAGTGGTAAACTCTTGTTCCATCATTGTTGTGCTTGATTCATCTTCCACAATGTGATCTCTTGTTGATTCTTGTTACTTGATTTCTTTAAGAAACATTTTGTGATTCTATTGGTGTTATTTACTCTTGATTTAATGGAATTTCCGTGCTCAATTGCATTCATGATCATGAGGTGTTTGAAGAAATGATTAAATCATGGAATGTTGTTTTTTCAAAAAAAAATGTTGTCATAATAGTGTTAATCGATTAACACGAGTAATAATGCTTTTTTTTTGCTTGTTTTGTTTTTTTTCTTCCTTATTTCATTTCTTTTTGTTTTGCCTTGAATTGTGATGTTTGTTGATCAAATTTCTCTTTAAATTCCATGGACTTTGGGCGTTTGATGAGGTTGGATAAACCTTCATTAGTTCAAATCTATCTTTAAGTAAATCATTTGATTCATTTTAGGTGCTTTAAATTAGTGATAGGTTTAGTACCTTAATCCACCAAGAAGAGTGGTGGAACTTGAATATGGAATGATTCAAATATTGTGGTTCAATTTGGCTTCTTTTCCCCTCTTCTTCTTTTTTCTTTTGGTCAATGAAAATCTTACATATCATAGAACTTTTCTTCTAAGTTCTTGATCAAGATGAGACTGCTACCTTTTTTCTTTTAGTGTGGCAAGTTTTAGGAGAATGACTTGCATGTGATTTCTCTAACTTGTGTTAACACAAACATTGTTATTGATCAGCCTCAGATAGTCGTTGCTTCTACATAAGTTCGATTATGATTACTTAACATAGCGCTAAATTGTCCCTAAATCGGAATCGAATTATTTTTGTAAATGAGTTATCAATCTCCTATTTGCCATAATGTGGTGTGAGATAAATTGTTTCTTTATCATTAAGGGGTTAGTTGGCATACTTGTCGATTTTATCTGAGTTAGAGCCCTTCCCTTAATGATGTATAGATTCATAATCTCATGCTTATGGTTGATTAGTTGAGTATTCTCTGGAAAAACAACCAAATATTCTTCATCATTAACTTACTAACATATTAAATATAATTGTACTAACTTTACTTTGTGCCATTTAATTTTTGAACTTTTAATTCTTGTCATTTACTTTTATGCTTTTACATTTAGCATTTGATCTTTATCATCTTATTTTTTCTTTGTCCATTTGGACCTTTATTTGTGCTTTTGCACTTTTTTTCTCTTTGTCCATTTGGACCATACTTCTCTCAAGACATTAATAAACACTTAAACACTAAAAGACTTGGTTCTTAAATCTAGATTGTTATGACCTTATAACTTGGACTTTGGACTTAGCTCTAGGATCCTTGTCCTATGCTCTTGGAGATTTGAGACCTTGGACCTTGGTGTTGCTTTTGTCTGTTTGTTTGGAAATTTTCTGTATGCAGGTGTTGAGACTTTGGCATTATGAAAATAATTTGATACATGACTCTCCTAATTAGCTTTTTAACCCTTGAGAGGACTTTGCTTTGACTTTGCTATGGCTTAACTTGGGATTTTCTTTGATGCTTTAATTCATCTAGTTATTAAGCTTGTGGTTTGAATCCAAAAGGAAGAGGATTGCTTATGTTGCCTTCTTGTCAAGTGTTTGCTCCTTGTGTGGTTAGACCTTCCCATCTATAACTTTTATTGTGTTTTAGGTTAGTCACTTCTTCTCTTTCCTTTCTTCAATTTTCAAAATCTTCTCCCTTTTTCAAAACCTTCTTGTTTTTAAAATTAAACCTCTTTCATAAAAAAACCTTGACTTTTGTCAAGTGATTTTCAAATTTTTCTTTCTTTTGTAAATGTCAATCAATGTTAATCATACTTTGACTAATTTCAAAAAGACTTAAAAAATATGAAAACTCATCCAAACATTTTGTGCCTTTGTGCACTTTTTCTTTTAAACATTTTCATAAAGTTTAGACATGAACCATTTTCATAGTTGAGATGTAATTCTCATATTCCCCATAGTATTTAAGATGTTGGAATTTTCCACTAAGATATTGGGTGATAGACTTGTTGATCTTTATCCAGGAAAAAATCCTCCATCTTAAGATGATGCAAATGTTGTTTTCTTATACTTGTGGGCGACTAGTCGTAGTTTTCTCCTTAAAATAACGACTTATCTTTTCATTTAAAATCAACCATAACAAACCAATTTTGTTATTTGTACCATGAACTACAAGGTTTTGATCCTATATTGCACTTTATGGGTATGTAGGCATGAGGCTTAAGAAGTCTCTTCAAATACAAAAATCTTAAAAAGTATTTCTCTTCTCATCTCCCCAATCTTATTTCAAACAAACTTTTTCAAACAAAAAAGCGTAGATATTTCAAAGGACTGCTATAGAGTACTATAGACGTTTTGAGTGTTAACACCTTCTCTTAGCGTAACCAACCCCCTTACTCGTTCTATGTTTATTTGTTCTTATTTTATAACTTATTTAGGTTTTGTTCGCTCTTTTTTATTTCATTTTAGATAAAAATAAAAGTGCGGTGGTGACTCTTACATTTTGAGTTAAGTTAATCAATAACTTACACTCATAATTTTCCTCGCTACACTATGTCACCCGTTTTTATCTGACCTCTTCAAGATATCCCTCTTCAGACCCCCCTCAAAACCTACAAGTTGACTACGTATGTTATACTCAAGTAACCTCTGAACATAATAACTTATCTGTTCAATCTAAAGTTGAACATGTATACCTAGATCAACCAGAAACTTAACATTCACCTCAACCATCACCTCCATTATCACCTCAACTAACACCCCAAACATCACCTATACCTACACCTCAAAAAGAACCTAGTCATATTCATACTCAATCTCAAGTTACATTTGAACCTCAGATTGAGACTGAACAGATTATTAAGAATCAATCTCAAGATCAAATTACATCTGAACCTTGGATTGAAACTGAACAAATCTATTTTGACTTACTTCATCCAAAAACTTCTCTAACCCTATCTATCTAAGAAAACCAACCTTCTTATCATCCACAAACAAACATTCCATCTCTTCCACCCTATATCCAAATCAATCTGGAAGAAAACAAAATTATTTTCTTGATAGAGTGCAGAATCTAGTTGATGAGAGAAGCACAGTTTCTAAACCAGTAATTTATGCTGCTAAGTGGGATTCTCTCACAACTTCTATGATATCAGTCTTTCAAAATCTGAAGTATGTCTCTTTAGAGTCAGTTGGCTCTTCTAGTCAAAGACAAACACTTATGGAGGCAAAGCTAGCTTATGTTGCTGCTAATCAAGAAGCCATCGTTATCAAGCAAACAAAGATGAATGATAGGATGAAGGCTATGAATGTCCGATAAGATATTATGAGTGCATATCTGAAGGCAGTTATGGAGGTTCTAAAGAAGCCTTAGGCTCTAAGATTTAGTGACCCCATTTTTTTTATCCTGATTGAACTTTGTTGCATCTTGATCCGCGGTCGCTCGCGGATCAAAAACGAGTAATTTTAGGAAAATGCAGTACAACGACAGTGACTCGGAATATCGTCTCACAAGGATTCTTGTAGGAATAATCAAATACAGTAACAAAATATGAGGGGTTTTGATTAAGATAAAACAAACGAAAAATAAGTGATTAGAAAAAGTGATTGTAGTAATGAGTTGAAACGGCTAATCTACTGTTTTCGTTTCCCAACTTATCATCGATCCTAATAATTCTCAATTCCTAAGCGGATTCTATCCCCTTTCCGATTATAATAACAATCAACAAGCGCAATTGATATTATACGATACACGTTCCTAATTTCTAAATTAAGCAAACAGATAAAATAGTAACCGTGAATTAAGCAAACACGAGAAACATACGCGGATTAAGCAACCACGATTAAAGTATAAGAACATGCAATCATCAAAATAAATCAATCATCCCTAGGATAAATTGAATTAAGCAAACAAAATATCATAGAGAAGAATTGAAAGGAAATAGATTTTATTGGAAATTAAAAGAACCTCAAAGTGTTGGCGGGAACCGATTACAGCAGATTAATCCGAAGAAATTAGTTCTCCATAATTCATACAAAGCTCCAACAAATATTTTCGTGAATAGTGAATAGGATCTGTAAACGAGGTTTCCCCTCAAAATAAAACAATGGATTCAGTTCATAACCCAACTGGGTCAAAAACATAACCCAGGCCCAAAACAAGATCAAAACTAAAACAGAATTCTAATGCTGTAACTTGAAACGAAATTCTGGAATTTTGAGCTCCGAATCTGACTTTGACTCCAACACGAAAGTCGTAGCTCTCTCTCTTAGCTTTCCGGCGATTTTTAGAACGCCTCAAGCGGATTCTCGAAACTCCAGTTATGATAGTTTCCGTGCAGACTGCTAAAGCTGAAAAATAACTGCGAAAATTAAATTAAACCAAAAATAAAATAAAATATAAAAACATAATAAAATATAATAATAAACAAAATAAAATAAAGAAATTCCTAAGTAAAAATGTAGGAGAATGTGCATAAATATGCACTGATCACATCTCATCTTTTAATTAAAAAAATTTATTCAGTATCTTTTCCTTGATTTTATTTATCTTTTTGTTGATGACAAAAGGGGGAGAGATGGAGAGTATTTAAGCACCTGAATTTGTTGATCATTCTTCGGATGCTTAAATTTATTTCTAAGGATCATGTTAAAGAGAATAATTAACATGGATAGAACTTAAGGGAAGCTTAAAAACCTCACCCTCTGAACTATCAAACTTAGGGGGAGCTTACAAACCTGTGAGAGTTTCTAGTAGATGGAAAGGAGAAGTAACTGAAAGTTTAATACTCCAATGCCTAAGTAAGTGATGTAAAAGAGGTGTAACTTGTCAGAATATAATGAGTCATACTTTGGTGAGGTGTAAAACTACACGTATATATAGACAACAATAAGAAATGCTCCGGTGAACGTGGCGCAAATTACAATAGATCGTCAAATTGATTCCAACGACTGAGATGATCCTGGTGCCTAACTTTAGTGTGTGGATCCTTAGTGAAAGTATACATGTTCATGAGTTCAAAAAGGCCTTATTTGGGCCTTCGAATTAGGTTGGCCTTATTGGGCCTACTATCATGAATGAAGCTAAGATTGTTGCCATATAATTTATCAAGATTGACCTATAGTAAATTTCTCTCGTGTCATTCTGCAACAATAATCAATTTCCTCAAGGTTAGGGAGGAAAGCGATGGTGACATTTTTTTAATGGAAAAATTGATAATAGTTAATTATTAGTATATATTTGCACCATTGCCAAGAATTAAACTATGAACCTATAAGTCCTTTTAATCATTAACTCAACTATTTAAATCCAATTATGTTATCCCTTCCACCCTCAGTGGTGAGTTGATTGAGAGTATAGGGTCTTGGGAACATGCACATTAAATTCTTATCCCATCCCTAAAACTATTTGTTGTGGAGGTCCTCCACAGGGAACTAAACCTCTAAGATAGAAAGGTAATGCATTTAGAGTGGTCGAGTGTCGTTATGAAGCCAATGTCAGATTTGAATTTTCGATCGCGCTTTCACTGTCTCCTTAATTCTTGGTTGTAGATTTTGATTCTTCTAGTTTCTTATTCGTACTGAGAGAATGAGGTCAACTTTCTTATTTGTTTTCTTTGCTTCAAAGTATTCGTCTCTCTGCATTCTTCGTTGTTTCAAAGTTCCTACTCTTTCGTTTTTTATAATCTCGAGTACTTTATGGGTATAGATGCCATGGAGAACCTGACTGCTTTGGTCATGAACATGGTGAATGATAATGAACTTAAAGGAACTTCCTCTCTGTTGGATCGGGAGGTTCAAAAGAGTTTCTTGGCACGAGGTTGGCGATGAATCTCTCCTTTATAACGTGATTTTATATTGTTATCTGACTTTGAATCAAACAATATCTGATTATAGAATTTCACGGGAATTAGTTGTCGATTCTCATTGTAGAGGAACTTGAATTGTGATTGGTTTAGGATGATGGACTCCTGATACAGTGATATGGATTTGCGACGTGGCAGTGTGTGGGTGGACCTACAGGGTTGGCACTCTGATGCTCAAGTCACTTACAAAGTCCAAAATGAGTAAATTGTAAGTTTGAGTAGGGGTGTTCATTGGTTCGGGCTAATCCGAACCAAACTGAAATTCAAATCAAACCATGATGTTTAGGTCGAACATTTTTTAGTTTTGGCAAAAATCGGACCAAACTAATGAAACACGATGTTAATTGGTTCGAGCAACAGATTTCTAAAATCCAAAATTCTACCTGTGAAATCTTCTACCGAACCAACCATATTAATTCATATAATTTTTATTATTATTATCATGAAAACTAGTATAAGATATTCCACTTCAAGAAGAAAAAAATAAAACTCCCTTTGTGACATTTATAATTTACATGGAGAAACGAAAAAATTAATTTTTTTTTTATATTATGGAAAATTAATTTGATGTAAATTAGATATGTTTTAAAAATATTTTTGCGCATTTGTTTCTAATCTTGATCAATTCAACCCAAACCAACCCGTTACTTTTCGGTTTTGTTCGGTTTGAACTTTATCTCAAAAATGTGCAAACTCAATCCAAATCAATCCATATATTTTTAATCGGTTTAGATATTAAATTCTTTCGAAATCGAAGCAAATCGACTCATAAAACCTTTAAGTTTGAGAAAAGAATAATATATCTTATGTTTTACATATGTCAATTATATATCAAGAAGATCATAATAAGTTTTGTCATACTAGACTTATCATTTAGATCTTATTCGTACGAGATTTTTTTATTAACTCAGAACAATTACATTTAAAAATATTTTTTTATCAATCCAGAACAATTACATTTAAAAATAAAATTTCAGCCGGTAAAAGAACATGTTAATGACATTGTGAATTGTTTTTCAAGAAGATGAGTTAGGAAAGACTTTTGGTTTCAGATGCATGGAGCAAATTTACGTTTATGTTACACTTTTTGAAACACCGATCTGTCTTTAAATTGCGACATATTTCTTCAAGAGTTTTTTTCTGTTGAAATCACTAACATATTTCTTCAAGTTTTTTTGTTGTTGTTGAAAGACTATGTTTAAGGCTAAATTAGACAATATATTATGCTTTTTCTGTTAATTCTTTCACTCTCTACTTGTCCCCTAATAACCTCTTTAATTATTCACTTTAAGTGCATGTTGATTCTTTTCTTAAACTATTGAACAAACATCATTATTAACATTTGAATGACACACTATGGTGCTTCTTTTTTTTAAGGAAAATGTTTGCTTTATAAGGTTAATTCAAATTTTAAACTAAATACTATAGTACCAATTTATGTTAATTCAAATTTCTCCTATGTTTATGATGAGATTATTTTACTATAATGAACACTTTATGGTGCTTGAACTTGACTATTGTCACTTGCATTCAAATATTTGGGGTATTATTTTTATTTTTGCTAGATGGTATAGGTAAAGCTTGCTTACTTTAATGAGATACTGTTATTTGCTTCAAATTCAAATTAAGTATTAATCACGTAACTCACTTTATAGATTTCTTTCATAGCACAAATCATCTAAGCAACACATTAAGATGTCCGATATTGAATCTCTTAACTATTTCTTAAAGATTTTGGTCGTTAGTGTCCGTTAATCTTCTTTTGTGAGCGTGACCATAATATTGTGATTGCCACTAATCGTTTTGTATGTGTTTAAGGTCTATTATTTGGAATAATTATCTGAATTATTGTTTAGTCAACAAAGTTTAATTACTCTGTATCGAGCCTACCATATGACCAGAAGAGCTCGTCTCTCCTTTCACACTCGGGAGCTCAGGTGACCTTGCTTGAGATCAGCCTGAGTTTGCCCATCTCCTTTTAAATATTTTAAAAGTTTTGATTAGATAAGTGAACTTATGTTATTATGGATATATTGATACACAGTACTTCAAATACGAGACGTGTAAGAATGAAGTTCTCAAGTAAAAAATCTTGGTAGTTCACAATCTTCTAAATACGAATATGTTAGGAGAGAATATGAGCGAGAAATATCTAAAAGGGGAAAGGGGTCGAGTAAACCTTATCCTTAAAAACATTTTTCTTAAAATATGAGTTTTCATGATTGGATAACAATTTTTTTTTTGTTGCTTATGCCTTGGATTGATACCATAAGGCATTTGATGTTTAGACAAAACAATGAAATACTATTAATTATGAACAACTTAGCCAACTATTGAATCAACACAAAATCTATGTTGCTACGCGAAAAACAACCGACAAAGACACATAGTCGTCATTGAATTTTATATATTCCAACAGGAAAAGAAAAACATCTAGAAAACCTCAGAAGGGAGAGAAAATGGTCTCGCAACCAAATTTGGGGTTCGGGAGTTGATTACATAAGAGAAAGATATTTGCACCCCTCACGTCCGTTGTACTCAACGGGATCCACTCTTGTTGTTCTAACCAAAGGGTGTGTATATCTAAAGCTTACTTGCTAAGGAAATGCATGAATGAAAAGAGAAAACAAAAGGAGCTCACCAGGATCTTGCAATCTTGTGCCTACGTATTCTCTCGTGCAATGGAAAAGTCAGAGCAATCATAGTTCGGAGTACTACGATAGAAAGGAAGGCTGCTCGCCAAGGATTAGGGTCCTAGCCTACGTATTCTCAACATAAATGAGAAATGAGAGCGTTTGTAGTTCGTGGAACTACGGGTTGTTGGGTATTTTTTATGGACGATGCTAATATTCGCATTCTAGCAGTTAAGTTTTACCGCTCGCACGTGAGGAGACTTACGCTTTAGCATGTATTGCGGTAGAACGGAAATAACATGCCCTTTCTGAAAACGTTTTGAAGAGAAAATCCTGAAGGACAAAATGATTTGGATTTGTTGAAGTGTTTTGTTAAGATTTTGAAAAGGATTTTAGACGCGTATTGTACTAAAGTCTATGACAATAAGAGCAAGTATTTTGTACAAATGATCCAAACGTCTCACGTACAAAAATACTCTAAGAATAGGTAAGGAAAAAACTCTCGCTCATCTTTTCCCATGTACTTAAGACTTGTAACGTATTATACGCATCGTATTTATTAAGTATTTTTGTTTTTTATGCAAGAAAAGATTTGGATGCAAAAAGAAAGAAATTCTAGGGGAACTGGATCCTAAATGTTATCATTCAAAGTGGTCCTAAGGTTGAGATCATATGGAAATTATATCCTAATATTGTCATGCTTGGTTTAACATCCTAATGTCTACCTCTAATTCAAATAAATCAAGTTAAACAACTTAATCAAATTGAATTAAAAGTCACCTAAGGGAACATGCAAACGCAACAAGCAAGTAAGCAATGAGAATCCATAAGCTATAACATGTATCAACAAGTTCAAGCAAGCAAACATTAACATGCAATTGAACGATCCATGAAATGTAAACAAATAAGTAATGTCAACATGCGAACAAGTTGATCATAAATTTATGTAGGTACTGCAGAGGGTGTTAAGCAGCTCAAGAAATATCCACAAATATCAACCATATCAATCGATGGAGGATAGAAGTGGAGCGGGATTAAAACATCCCCAAAACAGCAAGAAAATCACAAAAAGCTTCAGGTGTAACTGGTTACCTGGATTTGGATAACCAATTACCTCATACACAAAGCTAGTTCCCAGGGTGCGAGCAAGCATGTAACTGGTTACCTGAATTTGCGTAACCGATTACGCGGCACAAAAACAACAAAAACAGAGCTGAAAAAACTCCTTTCTAGAATCACTTATTTGTTCAATTTCATAATGCTAGGGCATGCAATTGGACACAAAAATCATAACAATTATGAGAAAACAAACACCAATACAACCAAACATGCAAACCAATGGATCAATCAATGCACAAATCACAAGAGACTATATTGTGAAAAATGCAAATTAAGCTAAAACAATGTTAGATCCAAGAACTACCAACCTACAAGGATAAGATTTGCCTTAGTGCTCGTTGCAAACAGAAAATGATGGATGTAGGTAAGAAAACCAGATATCCAAAGAATTCCTCACAATAAAATGGAAGAACAAAGTAATAAATCGAGTGAATCCATATTTGCTTCCAAAACCATTTCAAGAACTAATTTCCAAAACTCACTGGAGAATCTTTTGTTATAGTAGAATTTGATGTTGAGGAAGTGATTTGATGAAACTTAAGCTCCAAGATTAACAAGATTCAATGAAAAACTTGTCAACTTTAATGGTGGAGTTTTGGTAAGGTTAGGGAAGATGATGAAAATGGAGAGTAAGTGAAAAACTCAGAAAAATTCAGTGAGAATCACGAGTGTGATGTCTAAAAAATTCAGAAATTTGGTGACAAAATGATTTTCTCTTTGCAAAAATGGGAGAGTTTTGTTTAAATAGAAACTAGGCATGGAGCAAAATGTGGCTTGGAATTTGGTTCGGAGTGAGGTTTTGATTTAGGTATGGAGTTAGTTAGACTCAACTTGGTGAGCTAAATCATAACTCGATTAGTTATGAGTTAACTTGGTTAGGGCTCAAATGCAAATCACAAGATCAATTAGTTTCAAAATGAGGGTGTATGGTGGAACTTATTTGAAATAAAGTGGAGGAAAATGTGGAAATGAAATTTTTTATGGTATTGCATGTTCTAGAATATTCCTTTGGTACATGAGTGAAGCATGGAATTTTATTATAGTGATAGTTGTTGCATTACTTGAAAACCACTGTTTTTGGCATAAATGCACAAGTGTAACCGGTTATAGGTCTGAAATCTGGCCTTTGGCGCCTTTTGGAGGGGGTGTAACCGGTTACCTGAATCTGGGTAACCGGTTACATCAGTGCAAAAATGTGAAAAATGCCCTGTTGCAACCTATTATGAGCATGGTTTCGTATCTGAACCTTAGCCTTGGATACTGACATTGAAATATGATGGGTACCTTGTCTTGATCCTGGAATATTCTCAAGCTTGCTTGAATTCCAAGCAATCTCATCTAGTCTTTGAGCAAAATAAGTGTTGGAGATTTCCGATGCTGTTGATTTAGCTTTGAACACTTGAATTAACGTTATTGGTCAGAAAATGAGGAATAGGGAATTTTGATTCCTTTGCTTTTGCTTGCATGCTCTGATTAGAGAAAACTCTGAATCACAAGAAATTGCATTGATCTCATGTCTTGGGAAACTAATGAAATGCATGATTATGAGTGTTATGACCTAGTGGAGATGCATATGAGAGAAACATAAGCCAACTAAGGTTAAAAACAATAGGGAAAATTTTAGGGTGCAACAATCTAATATTACAATTTACACAGATTTAATTGCAAATAAGATAATCTAGATGATTTGATCAATACCAGACCTAAACTTATACAACAAATCACTATGAATAAATTATTCCTAAAACCAATTTTCTTCAAAATATGAGTTTTCCCATATTTGGGGAGTAAAAGTTTTCTTTTTGTGTATGCATTGGGTTGATATGACGAGTTACTCAATGTTTAGACAATATAATGAAATGTGGAGTTATGAACAACGTAGCCAACTAATGAGTTAATCAACATAGAATCAATTTAAACGAGGTGTCTAAATGGAATTTTATTGATCAATGAATCAATCTTATATTATAATTTACACATATTTAATTGAATAATAATAATAATAATAATAATAATAATAATAATAATAATAATAATAATAATAATAATAATAATAATAATAATAATAATAATAATCTAGATGACTTGATCAATACTAGATCTAAACTTATACAACAAATCACTATGAACAACTTAAGTCTAAGAACATGCGATTTCTAAGAAAGCGATAAAAACCTAAAACATGCAACTTATATAGAAAATTAAAGGAGATATGGAAAGAGAAGATTGGACCAAGGTTTATACTAGTTCAACGCGCTCGTCCTTGATTTGTGCCTAATATAGTGTCTAATGGAAAGCAATTGAAACTTTGTAGCCTTCCACTATTTTGATAAATTTTACAAAGTGCATTTTATACAATCAAGGAACCAGATGCTGAAATTAAAATCAAAATTAACAGATCTAGTATAAATATTTTCTTCTTCTGTTGTACATAACCCACAAAGTTGAAATCCCAAGAAATTCACTCACTATTGATCATCCTCTTACTCAGACCCAAGATCCGCTCCAAGCATCAGTTATGCAACGATCTTCACTCGATCCTATTAGTCTCTTGTCTGAGCTTTTAGTCTATTTGAAAGAAACATAAACTCCTAACTTCGTTCTACAACTACCTTCACTTGAAACTACTGAAGTCTTTAATGGAGAATAAATTATTTCTTTTTGCTCCTGTTGGATTGTGAGTTTCGAGAAACACCACATAATATGAATCATGATCTGCAGCTTAAAAACTTTACACATTTGAATCGAGTCAAGTGTTATGGGTATGATTCGAGTCATATGAGGAAATTATTTCAATCAAGAACTTGAAACCCATAGTTTTACCATTTGATTCAAATCATGTTGATATAACCAAAATCTAAGATTTGAAATGAGTTTTTATTCGAATCAGCCTTTAGCTTGAATCAAATAAGCCTTTAGCTTGATTAGAATAATCCTTTAGCTTTATTTAAATCAAGCTTGCTTCTAAATCGAGTTAGAGAATTTTGTGATCCGAATTATACTGGCATTGGAAAAACATGAAATTCACATTCATTTATTTTTTAATCACTCATATCCTTGACTCGAATCACACTTCAAAATGTTTCTATTTTAAGAAACATGAAGTGTTTGATTGAATTTAAAGCTATTATGATAGAAATCATGAATTCATGTGTTTCTTGACCCAGATAATCAACTAATTTAAATTTAACTACTTTGCAACAAATTTTATTTCGGGGATCCATTTAATGCATGCAAAACATCCTTTAATGAATTGCATTCAATTATAAGATATGGGGGAAAATTAACTTAAAGTAGACTTAATAACCAAAAAAACTAAACGATAAGATGGTAAACAAGATAAGCAGTAAAACCAAAACCCTGGAAAGACATAATAACTTCAAAGACCTGTAGGGCGTAGCCAAATGTACTTGTAAAAAGTACACAGTATATAACTCCACTAGTTATTGAACTAGTAAATCCTCACTACAAGTGAATTGTGAATTAATTAGTCCTTTGGAACCAATAAAGCCTCATCATAAAGGCTTAATGATTTTGATTGTTAATATATATTAATAGCCTTGTCTTCTTGTTTGAGTGTGACCATCAAGTTATGATTGTCATTAATTGTTTTGTCTGAGTTTTTAAAGTCTATTATTTGGAACCATTATTATAACATTATTGAGTAAGTGAAGCCTAGTTACTCAAGGCATATTCGACCTCATGGCCAAAAGAGCTCGCCCTTCTTTAACACTGGCGAGCTCGACATATCCTACTTGAGATTAACCCGTGCTCGCTCACCCCTTTTTGAGTATTCTCTAGGGTCCTAGGGAGCTTTACGTTTAAAGGGTTGAAGTTGACTGATAATAAGTGGACTTATGCTATTATGAATATATCGATACAATATACTTTATTATTTATTACTTTGTTTTTCAATTTAATTTATTTATTTTTCTCATGTCATTAATAAAAATAATTTTATAACATAATTAGTTATTTGCATTTCTCATGTAAAATTAGTTAAATTTATTAATTTATATGAAATTGGGAAAATGATTTACAAACGTAACCTCACTAACTTGTGTGTGTGTGTGTGTGTGTGTGTGTGTGTGTGTGTGTGTGTGTGTGTGTGTGTGTGTGTGTGTGTGTGTGTGTGTGTGTGTGTGTAGATCTATTATGTATGTGCGGGGAGATCACAGAATTGAGATATTAATTGTAAAATATATAATATTGCAAGAGTTTCAATCTAATATAGGAGGTTTCATCTTTTGAGAAACTTTTGAAAACTGAGTTCCCAAACTTTTACAATCCAAATTATTCTTGCTAGTTTTCAAAATCTAACCAGGCCATTAAATTTTGAGAATTTCTTATGGCACCCATATTATTTCTACTAAACCATGTAAAATACCACAAATACCCCATGTTTTCGAAGATATATCCTGGAGCACCCAAATATAACTAAACGTTGAAATATTCTGGATTTATATCTCCGGAAAATTTTGGAGCATAAATCGCACCAAACTCTTCTCCTTCCTCATTTCACAGTTTTCTTCAAGAGCATACAACTTCAAACTCTCAAAACACTTCCATACACCAAATCAAATTTCATCAAACAAGGCTCAAATGAAATTAAGGGAACATCAAGCTTCATCTATAACATCATTCAAGTTCATCAAAACCATCAATTTCAAGTAAGTTTTTTGCGTTTTCCGTAAATGTTTGAGATTTAGTGTAAATGAGTAGAAATAAATTATTAGGATTAGAAATATGTAGAAATCACATGTAACATAGTTTAAACATACTATATAACTTATTTGTTGGCTAAAAATGGTTATCATAACACATTTTTTTCAACATGCATGTGGTACTTTCGCCATTGACGCAACTTCTAAGTTGCAGAACATTTCGGAGATGCATCTCCGAAATTGTTCAATGTTTCATATACTTCAGGAAATTCCTAAGATGCATCTCTGAAATTGTTCAACGTTTTAGTTTGATGATGCTTCTGGAGATGCATCTTCGTAATTTTTAATCGTTTTAGTTTCTTGGTGCTTCCGGAGATGCATCTCCGAAATTTCCCGCAGTATGTTTTTTTTTTTAATTCTTGCTTGTGTGTATGTGTGTATCTATGCACTAATGATTTGCCTTACTTTACCTTGCATAATGGCTGACAGAGATTACAAACGGAGACATAGCATGGTTGCTCAGTACACATCCGTTTGGCGGGAGCGATGCCAGCAGGTTCTAGAGTCTTCAGGTACCTCTGGTCAGGAAGAGTTGTCTACTTCTAGGGCGTCATCTACTTCTGGAGCTCTTGCTTCACCTGAGGCCACTCCATTTTCTTCTTCCTGTAGAAGACAAGATTCACCATCTGACGCATCATTTCCCCCGTCCTCTTGCAAGCGTCAAGGTTCACCCGTGCCACCTCCTACAGATGCTGCTATTGATCGAGTCCCACTTCCCATTGATGATGTTGCTAATCTAATGTCGCCTCCGGAGGGTGATGTTGTTGCGGATGCCGTGCCAGAGGCTTTTAGAGGAGGTCTAGTTTATTTGTTCTTACTTCTCTGTATCTAGACTATACTACAAGACATATCTGGGACAGAGAGGTAGTATTAGTTGGATTCTTTATTTTTTATGTTTTAATTTTAATTGCTAACTTTATAATTTTTTACTATGATTATTCCTTACATTGATTATTTCTAACAAATTTTAAGAGTGTGATCCCTAGAAGTTTCTTAGCCACATGAGGAAGATTGTTGTATTGCCTCAGCAAGAGGCATATTGGTTTCAGACGATTTAGTCCTTATTTAGCCTAAAGGACATATACATGACGATTACACTCTAGTCAACCATGGGATGCTTAATGCATTCGCGGAGAGATGACACTCAGAGACCTCTTCGTTTCATCTCCCACATGGTGAGATATCTATCATACTGGACAATGTCTCGTGTTTGCTATATCTTTCAATCATGGGGAGATTCCTCAATCATGGGAGGAGGACCAAAGATGAGGCAGTCAAGATGATGGTAGAGCATCTAGGGGTTGATCCAGGGGAGGCGATGGAGGAGGTAGATAAGACCAGGGGTTCTCGTTCTAAATATGAGTTCCTGAGGAAGCTCTATATGTCTGAGATCCAGAAGGAACAGCAGGCTCATGATGATGATAAGCAGGTGGCATTCCACAAGACGCATGCTTTGAGAGCATACTTCCTTTTTTTTTTGGCACTTTGACTTTTATGGACAAGAGTGCCACTTATACCAACATCATCTATCTGTAGTACTTCTTGGATCTCACTTGAGTCCATAAGTACAACTGGGGGACGGCTTGCTTGGTCTATCTGTATTCGAAGTTGAGAGAGAGTTACATGTGGAAGACGAAGCAGGTCATAGCCAGCGTAACACTACTGGTGGTAATAATTTTTTATCTTTAAATGTTTTTTGTCATTTTAATTTCATATTTTCAAAACCATTGTCGATGATTTGTGTGTTCCAAACACTTTTTGTTTCAGGCTTGGATCCTCCAGCACTTCCCATGCATCGCTGGCTTGGCAAGTGTGCCTAAGTACAATGAGGATATGCCACATGCTATTGCTTTTATCTCGCTTAGAGGGAACCATGCGGTCGAGCCTTTCAGAGTCTATCTTGACCATTTGGTTGCTGAGGACATGCACGTTAACAACTATGTTGATCAGTGTCAGATGCAACCATTTAACGAGATAATATTATACTCTGGATGGTTGGCATGAGGATCGTGTCTCACTACTCCTCATCTACTCGAGTGTGTTGTGCGACCGTTCGGCTACACAAAGACCATTCCTAGGCACCCTATTGTCTTTGCTCCTCCTGCGTTGACATATAGAGAGATATAGGAAATATTTGATGATTATGAGAGGCATATGGTACTGAATGAGGCACGGGCTACCATATCCTCGAGTGAATGGAGCTACGTCGAAGGGTACATCAGATGGTTCTTCAAGGTGTCACATTCGTACATGGTGCATGCTACTCCAGAAGATCCACCAAGACTAGCTCATCAAGAGATTCTAGAGGAGGAGCAGGCTCAACTAGATAATACTGATAATGTCTTCCCTAGGTGTTATTGCATAGTTGAGATTGAATGAGCAGGTTGACGATGGTATCTTCTCTAATGAGTCTGGTATCAGGTGAGTCCTAGATGCCATCATGGAGGAGACGCATGTGGCATTCTTGTACCAGAGACATCACTGGAGGATGAGGGGATTGATGGCTGAGGAGGTAGAGCAGGTAGAGAGGATGTTGTCATACACACACAATGGTAGTATCTTATTATTTTGTTGTAGCATTATACTTTGTACTTTATTTTGACGGTCTTACTACATTTTGGATCTCGATTGTACGATATTTTCTATATATATTATTATTTTATTTTTGATACACATAGTAGTAGTATCTTATTATTTTTTACGTCTATTTTTTTATTATTTGTGATTGTACGTTATATTTCATCTGAACACAGATAAAAAACTTATAGAATTAAATATTTGTTCTGCTATATTCCAGAGATGTATCTCTGAAATATTCACGGAGATGCATCTCCTGTCTAATTCAAATGTAAATGGCTTCTGAATGGGTTGTATTTAATGTTTAAAATTGTTCCAGAGATGCATCTCTGAAATATTTCAATGTTTATTCAGAAATATGTGCGTCCGGAGATGCATCTCCGGAATCTAGGGGAATTTAAATAATTTCGCATGGTGGCTAAGAACTAACTAGGGTGCATTAAGAAATTCTTGAAAGTTTTGAGTATTATGAATATTGGACTTATGAGTTCTTTGGATAGTTCTCTCATCCAAGTTGTTTGTTTATCCAAAGTATTGTCAATTAATATTTGTGAGGTTCATTAATCTATGATTGGAACTAAACTTTATTTATTCTTTGGTAGACTTCTATCAATTTTTCTTTTTAAAATATATACTTTTTAACCATACATTCTTTTGGATGCGGTGGTTTGAAGTTTTGATATTCAAACTTTGAAGGTTTTCTCATGAGTTATTTCAAGAGTTTTCCATGTCTCTTTAGCATTAGCTCATGTGTTAATGATTTTAAAAATGTTCTCACTCCATTAAAAATAACATTAAAATCATGTGAATTTTCAAGACCAATTTCATCTTTAACAGGGTCCCATTCCTTTTCAAGTTTCATGGATTCAAAACCATTATCATATTTAAACTTGGAATGTGTCTATCCATTGATAACAACTTTTTTGATTTTGTTGTTCACAGAGTTAACAAAAGAAACCATGAGAGCCTAACCATTATTGTCTAAACTATCCCTAATTCATATCCATTTTACTAATGCTACTCGTGAGTTTAAATTCAGGCTCCTCTGAATCTGAGATCACCTCACTTCCACTCAGTTACTCTATTAAGTTTTTGTAAGTATTCACAAATAAGAATGTGATAAAATTCACAAAAGAAAATCATAACTCTGTTTCTCAAATAATGGTAGAAAATAAAGTAGGAAACAGTTAAACACAACCAAGACACATTTTGTTTCTTAATCAGTAAAAAATTAATTACAAGTCCATATGATGAGCGTATATTTTCTCTCTTCATATATAGCCAATTCGGCTAGCAGGCCCATTATATTTTCACAAACAAATCCATATCATATCCAATCTAGAATGAAATAAATATTTCCAAAAAAATAATTCCAAAATAAATCATGCACATTCTTAAACAAAATAAATCATGCAGATTCTATAACAAAATAAATCACTCATAATCTAGAAAAAAAAACATATGATCCATATATGATTTGTTGGAAAAAGATTGTGCAAAATCCAAAATCAAATGAAATCTTTCCAAAAAGAGATTTTGTTTTGTACTGGAACCCGAAAAGTTGAAGTAGGTGGTGAGGAATCCTGAAGCTGTGATGTTGATCTCCGATACAGTGGCATGAAGTGGACCTACAAGGTTAGCACTCCAATACCCAAGTCAGTTCAATATTCAAGATGATTATAGTGAAAAATGGAGAACATAAAATATACCTTGATTTCCATGTGAGATTACTTTTATACCTATGGTCAAATCGAGTAGATTTGAGTTGATTTTATCCTTAACAATCTAGGCCTTTGGACAATCTAGAACTATTTCCCCCAAAGCTTGTCGAGGGCTTAGGGAGCCGGAGAAACCTTTAGCGGTTGAGGCCGACCTCCAAGGATGTCTTCTCATTCGAACTAAAAGTGAAACACTTGGATTCATTTGAAAAATTAATGGGGGAACGAGTGCCTAAATTTCCATCATTGAAATGTTTCATATCTTCTTCTTGACTCGTGGGATGAAATGACCAGTTAGGGCATGACACTGCTTATACTACACTAGAGTTTGTTTACATTTCAAAAGGAAATCCAATCGTTTACTTTATAACTCTTTTTCATCACTGATTTGGTTTGTTTACCCATCATTGCCTATATATAAGAGTGGCTGTTCATAGAAAAACTTCTCATAATCCTTGACATTCAATATCATTCATAAGCCTTCTTATTGGCAAGCGTTTTCTTTCCCTCTTTGCTGAGAGCACTTAATTAGAGCAATTACATTTATCAAACCAAAGCTTCTACCTTTCTTCCTTACTCCGCTTCCTAAATCTCACATACCAAATACCATTGTCAACTCCAACTTTTACCTTCAACATTTCCTATTTTCTAATAAAGATGAGTGATAACCTCATTCTCCTATATTGTGACTCTAAAAGTAGCATTTCTTCCACCGTGGGAATGGGGGAAGCTCCTAATTCACGTTCCCCTTCCCTTACACACGATTACATGAGCCATAAAATTGTGTCTTTGACCAATGATTTTGATTCCGAAAAGGTATCTGGGAACTCTTGATGAGAGAGCTTCTTCTTGAATTCTTTTGAGGCTTTTTGGTTAGATAACAACAGTGGGGATATTTCACCGAGATTCCAATGCCCCATCCCATTTTAATCGATGCAAAATATAAGTTACTAAGCAGATGAGAGAACATGCTGATGATTTCATCTGTGTTTATCGAAAAATCCATAAGTGTGAACCTAGGAATGCTAAAATTAGAGCCCACTTGGAATGTTAGGGTAGGTAAGATGTAGTTTCTTAGACCAATCCAGACAAACATTTTAAAATTGGCGAACTATCCCAAAGGGGCATGACGATGGTGGAGTCGGCCAACACAGTCAAGTACAGTTGGATGAATTCATAAGTGGCAGGGACCTCGTCCATTATGAATACCAAATCAACTATAAATACTACTAATATCGCATTCAACAACCCGTTGGATTGATCAGTTCTTCCAGTGAGTTCCGAAAAAGGATATGCAATTCCTTTAACAACTACTTGGTTTCGCTTTATGAATGCATGTTCATTAGAATAGGACTTTGGATACCTTTCTATGACTTCGAGGTGGTCTTCCTAAAGCATTTGAAGGTTTTCCTTTCCCAACATAATCTAGGGCCCAATGATTATATGAAGGTATTCTGGTTTTGTGTTGAGCATAAGTTTAGAAAGCTTTCCCATGGGCTATTCTTTGACCTGTTCTATATGGTGTACAGCTCTTAGGTCAACACTTGTGACTAAGGCTGATTACTTTCCACCTGGATGATCCTTGGTTCAGCCTTTTCCCCACCAACTTGGGTGATTTTCTAGAGCGCTTCTTGCTGGTGAAACCCCTCACTCTAGAGGCCCAACTCAACTTTTGCTACTATCCGAGTAAAATTTCCCGTTTTTGTGAAGTAGATTCTTGAAGTATTAATTTTGGCCTCACTTCCATCAGACTGCCAATTTTTATCGTGTCAAGTTAGGTTTCTCTCCCCCAACGAGGTAAGGATGAAAGACAACCCACGTTTTTGACGTCAAGGACTTGGGTATGAAGAATGGTTTGGCCCTAATGGAGTTCCTTCTTCTAAGACGAGGAAAAAACGAATTGATACTTTTGTGATCGTGAGTGTGGTCGATCGCGTAGAGAGGAGAGAAATATTTGGTGAGGATAAAGTCTCATATAATTTTTTTCTAATATGTGTGATTTTACCTTTCAAATAACATGGAAAATTGGAATTGGTATAAAAATCCTCCAAATCTCAACGTATCAAGATTGGTCCTATAGGTTGTGATACCCTCTATAAGACCACTGTTCTTTCTACGACTACTATGACTATCCCGACTACTGAGATTTGGGTTCCTGCTCTTAGGGTCGACTGCCTCACTAATGTGGAGGCCATTATATTTGTGAAGGACACATCATTCTCCCCTACTCCAGTCAAAGAGGTTGAGATGAAGACCAACATTCCCTTCTGTAGGAGGGATTTCCTAAATGGACCTATCGGTCCAAGGATGCTGCCTCAGGATCTTTAACTCATTTCCTTAGAATGCATGTTATTCTACCCTTTAGAATTCCTCACACTCCTGAGGAAGATATTGTTTCTGTATCGATGGAGGATCTATCTTTCGTCCATAACCTATTTGAGGCTAAAAAGATGGAGCTTTTTTCCGAGGTCACCTTCAATACGTATCGGGCTGCCTCCTTAATCTCTCTGGTCGCTGCTGACGGAGGGGACATCTTGAATTTAGGAAACCCAAATAAGAAGAGGGACACTTTGAAGAGGAAATATGAAGATCTAGAGTAGAAGTGCTCGACCTATAAGAAGGAATTAGCCTATTTAAAAGTGAAGTCCAAACATGTCGAATCTTCGGAAGAGAAGGAGAAAAACGGAGAAAAATGGGAGTCCTTCCATGAGAAGGAGAAAACGAAATTAAGAATATTTTTATGTTGTTGCTAAGAAGAACTACAATGCAGTGAAAGATAAAAAAAATCATCAATAGAGACTCATGTTACAGCTCTAAAAGTGAGTTGTCGATCTGCGAGAGAAGTTCCCTAGTTTCCTCCAATGAACTTTGTAGGGCATGTATGGGGTTCGTGATTAAGTCATGGAACAAGTGAAATGATTATGTCATGTTGTCCTTATTCTTTTTGATGAGTTAAACCCTTAAAGGATCCTCTAGAGGGGAATTTCATGGGTGATCCAGGAACTTCTGCTCCGGGTGTTGCAACTTTATTATATATTTTTTCCTATAATATTTTCTAGGTTGTTGTGTCTTGGCTATGATGATAATATTTTTAAATATATTTTAGCCTAGTGAGCTATGGATTTATTTAAAGTTGTGTCCTAGATATGTATTAGGCTTCACTTTATTGCCTTGTTACACTTCTAATAGACTGCGATTTGTTGCAGTGTGAAGGCTTTCTCATTGTCCCTGCAATTTAAAATTTATTTTCCTCGTGAGAAATTTATATTTTGTCAGCCTCAAGGGTGTCACGGGTGTCCATCGATTGGCCATAAGTACGCATTATGGAAGCTGCAAGTTATTGCTCACTTTGGGTGTGAGCATCGTAATGACATTGCCTTTATGAGAGGAGGTGCCTCGTTGAGTCTAGGTGTTTAGGGTGCTCTTTGAACCATGTGGTCTTAAAAGAAGTTTGGTTTCCACAAACTCTGACTGAGAAGAGTTATTGTGCTTTCTCCATCTCACTAGGAACCATCACCGGCCAAAGTTTAAGTTCCTATCCCTACCCCCATGGTTGACCTGGTTTAGGGTGGACGTCTACAGGCTCCATTGCCTACGCTATTAGAGTGGCTAGTTCCTAAGAGGGGGTTCCCCAGCTACGTTGAGAAGAGTGTTCCTTAGGCGTAAAGTTTGTTTGAAAAAGGGATTTGAAAAGACACCATTTTTTCGTTTTCTCCGTCTGTACCAATTTTTTGCTTTGCAATATGGGAGCATTGATAATAATAAAATTCCGGTCTTCTTTTCTAATGACCGGTTGATCTCCAACCTCCTTGTTCATCATTGAGAAATCTTCAATGTCGTTATCTTCCTCTTCTTCCACATATGTGATAAAATCTTCTTTCTTTTCAAACATTTGAATTTGTATAGGGCCATAATGATCTTCCACAAGTTTGTTTATGAATTGTCTATTATCAATTTGGACTAACATAACCTTGTCAACTATTGTGCTTAATTGAACATTGATCATAATTAAGGTTACATCCATGGATTTTTTTCTTTGACGTGTTTTCATCCATACACATATAAGTTTCAAAAGTCGTTGTTAATATTTAAAAAAAAACCTAGAATTCCATACATGTGTCGGGATGCCAAAGCATATGATCCAGATCACCCTTTCATTGTCAATTTCTGTCACACTCCATAGTCTAATTTTCTTTAATTGTTGGCCAAGCCAATCTATAGAATAAGTATGAAGATACTATAATTCCCCTCATATTGTTCCTATAAAAGAGCCAAATTTTCTCCCATTGATGTTACCTTCACAGAGAAATATCTCTGTATACGGAATTCTTCTTTGAGATTGTATGCCATCCCTAATTGTTCTGCTTCATCCACATATGCTTTTTTGACCTTTAAACACTCTTCTTCTTTTGTTTGAACATAATTTGGCTTTCTAAACTTCCTTTCGCTGAAACAAACTTTTGAGCATATGTCTCGTTGTTTATATATTTAAGGTTCCTCACATGCTCATTTTCTTGATAATTATGTCTTCATAATCTCCTACTCTTCCTTTGACTTATTTTTGGCCGCATACCATGTTTATCTTTTTCTAATTTGGCCATGCCATATACATTTCTCTTCCCCTTGTATTGAATCTTAGAATGTTAACATACAATTTAGTTCTCCCAATGATGATGGTGTCAAGATACTTTTCGAATATTTTTGCGTCACTGACTCAGCAAATCTAACGAAGTAAAATCTGATGAAACGACTACTTCAATAGCCTTCCCATATTTTTGAAAATTATTAAGCATAACTTTGGCCTCAATGTGATCAGGGAATTCAATGAAAAAGTATGGAATTATGTGGTGGTCAAGATATCTTATACCCTCTTCTTCTAAAGCTATGTCGATGTTATGGGCTCTTTTGTATTGAAATGTTTCTGATCTTCTTGAATTACAACTTCTAACATCTTGATAGCCTTCTTCCCTACTTTCATGTTTATTTCTTGGTTCTGAATCAAAATTCTCTCATATATCGAGTCCTTTCTTTTGTCTCTACTCACACCAAACTCTTGTATTTTGCTTTTAACTAGAGTCTACATGTAACTTTTTTTTTTGTTGAAGTTAATTATATGATGATTTGTTATGTATCACAAGTGATACACAATCTAAAAATAAAAACTTTGTCAATTTTAAGTGTAAAAAATATGAGATGATCATTGCTTGATTGTATGAATTTAAAATAGAAAAATCAATTTTGTGAATCAGAAAATCAAACTGTAGTTAATTTAAAATAAATAAAATCAATAATAAACTATAAATATATTAATAGTTTTTTAGTGGTTGTTGAAATTACTTCCGAATGATTTATTAATTTATTGTAAACATAATAGCAAAGTACATAAAATCATGTATAAATAATAATAATTAAAAATAAATAGATTAAATTTTTATATTTAAATTGTATCAATTTTTTATATTTAACAATTTAAATAAAGTTTAGTTAAATATATAAATTTATAGAAAATAGAAATTTTTCTAAATAAAAGGGTAAAAATAGAAAGGGACCAAAAGTAATTAAATTGCTGAGGATGCCAGTCATAAGTGGGTCCCAGAAATAAGGAAAAAGCCAAAAGCGATTCCGCGTAAATTGGGGCTGGTTGCCACTCATATTATTTTAAACTCTAAAAGCACTTACCCTGCCGTTCATATTGACGTTTGGCACCATCCAACTTAATTCTTCATTAATTAAATGATTCTTGCTCAATCACCGACACTCTTGAATTTTAATACCATTGTCAACTTTTTTTTAGTTCTATAGCTTTGAAACCATAAATCTAAATTATATAGTAGTAGATGTCAACAATTGTAGTATATACTATATTCTATGGCCAAATTATAATATCGCGTTTGAAATAATCGCATATCCAGAAAATCTTTTGAAGGCCTAACATACACAAATTCACAAAAGCTATAAGTCTATAATTAGGTTTGTCGCACAAAATAGTAGTATCTATATATGGTGCAAAACTAGGATAAAAACAACCAGCTGTTTTTCAAAATAATCAATTTGATATGGCGACTGACACTTAAAAAATTAAGTTGAAAACGATTTATATATGATTTTAAACTAAATCTTTAGATAGCCATGTTAAGATGTTGTGTTTTTAGCTGGCTGATATATATATATATATATATATATATATATATATATATATATATATATATATATATATATATATATATATATATATATATATATATATATATATATATATATATATATATATATATATATATATATATATATATATATATATATATATATATATATATATATATATATATATATATATATATATATATATATATATATATATATATATATATATATATATATATATATATATATATATATATATATATATATATATATATATATATATATATATATATATATATATATATATATATATATATATATATATATATATATATATATATATATATATATATATATATATATATATATATATATATATATATATTAAATTTAGTTCATATTTTAAAAAATAAATAGTTTAATGATTCACTTATTCGTTTTTTGCAATAACACAAGCAAAGAATGAGATGATAAATAAGGTTACAAGAGTCATTATCTTATGCTTTGAGAATAAAGTTATAAGTGAAGTTACCAGAAAAAAACCGCGACTTTAATGTGAAAAAAATTTGAATAATTATGTATGACTAAGTGTTTGGCTCACAATTTTGCATTTACAACGATTATAATCATTCAAAATTCTATATAACTAATCAATAGTGAAGCAATTGTAAGAATTTGACAAGATGATAGATGACCTGGAAAATATTGATAATGAGGACAAGAATATACTCTTGTTGAGCTCATCACCTAGATCCTTTGTGCACTTCAAGAATGTCCTTCTTTATTTTAATGGAGACACTATTATTTTGGGTGAAGTGCATATGACTTTGAGATCCAGGGAATTTTCAAAGGTGGGAAATTGAATATTGACGTTAATGTTAAGGCTTCGGTATCTTAAGAGGATGAAATGAACATATAGGATTGTCCAATTCCAGAAGGTTTGTCAAGTCAATGTTAAAATGCTTTATTTTTTTCTCTCCAGAAAACCAGACACTTCATGAAGGATTGTCTCTAGAGGGAGAACAACGAAGATTATGTTCGAATTTCTCTTACCTCATATAAGGATAATCATGATAGTGTTGGTGTACTAATGGTGTTGAACTTGGGGACAGGAGAAAGTTAGGTCATGCAATCAAGATGCTTTTATCACAAGTGCCCAAGAAAATAGTACTTTGAGACTTTCATGTTGGAAGATGATAGAATCATTGGACACGATAATAATTAGACTTGCAAGATTCATGGTGTTTGTATTAACAAACTTAAAATATTCGATAATAATGAGTTTCTTCCTCACAATCTGAGGTATTTTCTAGAGCTCGTGCGAAGTTTGTTAACAATAAGCATGTTTGGTGATTTAGGTTTTTTCACTAGAATTAAACAGGGAGTGTTGAAGATTTCTTATGGTGGAGTGGTCGTAGCTAAAGGGTCTAAAATATGTAGATTATATATTTTAGATGGTTCTAATGTTATTTATCATTCATCATTAGCTAGTGAATACTTTCATGAAAAGAGAAAGCTATGGGATTTGAAGTCAATGCATGGTAGATTTTTAGAGGTTGTTTTAGAGCATTTTAATGAATTTTGATTGAAATAAGGAGTAAAACATATTTGATTTCTTATCTCATGGTGATAAAACTTGAGTGTCTAGAAAGTTTCCAGGGAAGGTTGGTGCCAGAGTAGCTTACTTGATCGGAAGATACCGCATTCACAAAGACAAACTTTTGGATAGTTATGGAGGTTTGAAGTAGGTATCATGTAGACTACTCTGTTTTGAAGTTTGTCAAAACATTGTCGTTTATTCAAATCATGCTACTCCAACTTGATGGTAAGGTTCTGAATTGTGTCTTTAATGACTATCCAAGAGGTAAGAAGAGTTATGAGTCGCGAGAAGTGAAAATTAGGATTTGTTCTTGGAAAATTAGGTAATTATTTTCTTGTAACTCTTTTGTGATATCTTTTCACAAGTTTTAGAAGTATAGTACATCAAAGAGTTTCTTGTTTCCTAGAATAGATCTATTTCATCAAATTGAGAAAACAATTTCTTTATGATCTTGTATTTTATCTTACTATTGCTTGATATGGTTTTTTTACACTCATTTTAGGTTATTTTGTTTCTTGGCGCCATTTACTTTTGTTGGCAATGTTATTTATCCCACACATCTTTAATATCAATGAAACTAGTATTATTGTTATATTTCAACAATAGCTTGGTGTGGTTGAACCTTTAAAATTCATAGCAAGTATGCTAAATTACAAGAGATTACCAAGCACTATGGGCGAAGTTGTGTCCACAACAACTTATGTTTTCAATAGATTGTGGAACTATGTGCTTGTCGGTACATCTACATGCAGATGATCATGGTGGTTTAGATGTTGAAAACATCTAATGTCAAACGACGTTTGAAGGAGTCCTTGTGGATATCTCATCAAGCAACCTCTGATGATGGTGTCCAATAAAGAAGTTATATTATAAGTTAGAAGAAGCAAGTCTCAGATGAAGGGTTGAATCAGGGATGAATCAAGCAATGCATATTGAAGTTTCAAGTTTATAAAAGAGAGAAATTGTGAAGGCACGCCTAGTTTTGTGTCTGAGTGATCACACACAAAAACACACACACACATACACACACACACACGTGTATACGTGCACATACACACACGTGTACACACATACGCACACACACGCACACACACACACATGTACACACATACGCATACACACACACACACACACAGAAATACACACACACACACACATGTACACACATACACATACACATACACACACGCACACACAAACACACACGCACACACACACAACTTAAGTATCTGTAGTACTCTACAAGAATCTCTTGTTTTATTGTGTTATTTATTCTTTTGTCTGCTAAGGGTGAAAAGCAAAAAGGAGACCTAAGGTGTTATTCCTAAGTATGCTCGTCAAGAAGTCACATCTTGTGCCTACGTATCCTGACGGGAGTGGAATCAGAGCATTCGTAGTTCCCCTAAAAGGGTGGATAAAAGTTTATTGATTTGTTTTAGGAGAAGAGACAAGTTTTCATATTAAAGAGAATACTCAATTTAAACCACCACAAACATGTGGAAGACGGGTCTTTGCTTCGTATTAGGAGAAGGACTCCAATTCGAATATAGAATCGGCGAGTATGCCACATACCTCTCTCAAGTGGAAAAGAATCAACATATTTCTCAACTATATCATGGGGTAGGAGAGTTACATCTCAACTAAGGATGACTAATGTCTAATTCTCTCATGAGAAAAATGGAACTAACTGTAAGTTATCTATAGTTGAAATGGTAATCCTATGGGAGACTTCCTAAGGGATAGCAAGTTCTAGGATTACAAGAAGTATATACAAGAAGATACAAAAATGCAAATAAAAATATAAATGACAAGAGCGTCAACAACAATGGATCCTCCTATGGAATCGGGTAGCAAGAAATTATTAATTAATTTAAATATAAATATTTATATCAAATAATAATTATGACGCAAATTTATTTACATTTTAATATAATTCAAATTAACTAATGCAAAACTAGAAATAAAAATACTAAAATAAATAATTAAAATATTTTTAGTCTTTTTAATATTACGAAATTAACTAATAAACTAAACATAAGGAAATATTTTTGGTCTTTTCTAACATTATATAAAAAATAAAAAATAAACTTGATTAATAGAAGTGACTAAGAATAATGATAATCGATATCCAAAAATCAATTAAATATGCTTCTTTCTATTTTTCTTTTTAAAAGAAAAAAGCCATATAGTATTGACTAGAAAAAATAAATGAAAGAGAATCTACTAATTATAATTAAGAGGTAATGGTGATAAAAACAAAATATAAAAAAAAAACTATTCATTAATATTTGATACGTGACAGTATATGATATATAATATTAAAATATAATATATGTAATATATATACATAAATATATGATACATGGTGACACCTTACATAAACTATAGACAACAAAAAACAACTCATGTACTTAAATTATAAAACTAAAGAAGCTACCTCAATCAATATATGTAAAATAAACACCACGTGACACTATAAGTGGTACTACCAAGAAAAACGTGAAATTGACATAGATACAAAACAACATCAGTTTTTCAAAATAAAGGGTGAGTTTTCAATTTTACCTATCTCAAATGGTCTTTTCCCTCGCGTCGCCACCCTCTCTGTCTCTTTCTCTCGATCCCACGTTGTGGTTTGTGAAAAACTTTGCGGTTTGGATGTGAGGAAGATGAGGTCTGAGTGTTTTTTATTTTTTGTGTGATTCCTTGTTTTTCTAATGCATATATATATGACTAGAAAATATACAAGAATGTTAATAACAATTAACACAATGTTTTTTTTATTTTTTATAATAAGACAAGAATAAAATGAATTAAAAATCATGTTTTTGTGTTTTTTATGACAAAACAAGAATAAAAGGAATTAAAAATCATGTTTTTATTTTTTTTATGATAAGACAAGAATTAAAAATTATGTTTTTTTTTGTATTTTTTTATAATAAGACAAAAATAAAAATAATTAAAAATCATATTTTTGTGTTTTTTTGATGATAAGACAAGGATAAAGAGAATAAAAAATTATGTTTTTATGTTTTTTAAAAAGAAAATATTAATAAACAAATTAGAAATAAACTTAATTAATAAAAATAAAAATTTATATTAAATATATAATTAAATCTAAATAAATTAAATGATTATTTAAATAAAAATGATTAAAAAATAAAATAAAAAGTCGGGCAGAAAAATGCTCGAAAAAATAAATGAACACCAAAATAATCAGCGCGAAATAAACATATTGGAAAAATATAGCGTTTGGTCAGATTTTGAAATAAATTTAGACCGGTTTGTTTGTAAATTCAACAAATTTATTCTGACTGACATTTCGGACACTATGCAAGATGAAGTGCATGATATGCTATGCAGACGATGCAAAACAGAATCTTAGGGTCAAAAATTAGGGTATGACAGATGCCCCTATTTAAGTTTCTTCTATCTGGAGATACGGAGATTGAAATCTTCGTCTCGACGTGATAGGAGAGACTTAAATACAAACATGCATAATTTTTGGCGCTAAGACGCCACAAAATGCTTATGATATGATATGCATGACAAAAATATTGTGAGGAATGACGTCACATGGGATAATTGCATACAGAAAACACTGAAACATAGATAAAGAAAGAAAGACCCGACGAGGAACAACTTAACAAGACTCCACGGGAAAAGGTCCAACTCCACTAGGGATGAGACTCAACTCCACCGGGAAAAAGACACTTAACCACCACTGGAGATAGCTTAAACACATGGTATCTCCAAAAGAGAACAAAGGTGTGTGTCGCCTACTACCAGGAACATGGTAGCCTAAACAACATGCAAGAAACATGAAAAGATGGATAACCTACTTCCAACAGATGGTAGCCTAAGCTAATGTATCTAGTTGAAATAAAAGAATGTGTATTACCTATTATCAAGTACATGATAGCCTAAGAAAAGGTAATAGACTTGAAAGGAGAGATCACCTACTACCAAACACGATAGCCTAAACAAAGGTATTTGAGCAAAAAGATACGATATATTACCTACTATCAAACATATGATAGCCTAAGTAAAGGTAATAAACTTGAAAGGAGATATCACCTACTACCAAACACGGTAGCCTAAGCAAAGGCATCTGACCAAAAAGATATGGTATATTACCTACTATCAAACATATGATAGCCTAAGAAAAGGTAATAACCAAAATAAGCTTCCATGATCAAAATATGATTAAGCTTCTTCTTTAACTAAATAATTCATTTAGAAAGGGTAAATAAACTTCCCCACGCCTCGGTTCATAAGTCATGGACTGGTCTCAGTTTCTTCTTTAATCATGTATTCCAATTGACAAGGGTAAAATAAACCTCCCCTCTCTTCAAGGTTGTATGCCATGAGCGGGTCTCAGTTTCTTCTTTGATCAAGTATTCCACTTGAAAAGGATAAAATAAACCTCCCCTTGCTTCAAGGTTGTATGCCATGAACAGGTCTCAGTTTCTTCTTTGAAAAGGGTAAATTAAACCTCCCATTGCTTCAAGGTTGTATACCATGAACGGGTCTCAGTTTCTTCTTTGAAAAGGGTAAAATAAACCTCTCATCGCTTCAAGGTTATATGCCATGAATGGGTCTCAATTTCTTCTTTGAAAAGGGTAAAATAAACCTCCCCTCGCTTCAAGGTTGTATGTCATGAACGGGTCTCAGTTTCTTCTTTGAAAAGGGTAAAATAAACCTCCCTCGCTTCAAGGTTGTATGCCATGAACGGGTCTCAGTTTCTTCTTTGAAAAGGGTAAAATAAACCTCCCCTCGCTTCAAGGTTGTATGCCATGAACGAGTCTCGGTTTCTTCTTTAATCAAGTATTCCACATGAAAAGGGTAAAATAAACCACCCCTAGTCTCGGGTCATAAGCCACGAACGGGTCTCAGTTTCTTCCTAGAAAGGTGAATATTTATGGGAGAGTATCTTCACAGGGGATTGGAATTTTATTAGAGATTTATGACTTCAACGGGGATCCATAATTTACTGGAGATTAGAAAACATCACCGAGGATCTAAAAGAGATGCAAGCTAGTTGATTCGCAAAATATGTCTTCTCAAATAAAGAGAAAGATCATCTGAATCTTCATCAAACTTCTCGGAGAGATGCCATTTGATGGAAGAAAATTGAATAGTGGACGCGCTGGGGAAAACATCACTGAGGAGCAGCATTGTTGTAGTTTGAAGTTGCATTGAAGCAAATAAAGTTCTTGTATCAGGAATTCTCAAATAAAGAGAAACACTTGTAAAGTCTTCACCAAACTTCTTTGAAGGATTTCTGGAGATATGTCATTTGATGGAGGATAAGTTGATAATGTTGATAAATTCATTGGGAATAGATAAACTATCTTGAGAAGACTGCCATTTGTCATCCAAATAAAAAACATGAGAACAAAACAAGTTGCTCAAATAAAGAGCTGCCACTTGTTGTCCGGGTATAAATTGCTGAGAAAATGTTTTAACACTGCCCCTGAGGAAATATTTTGTCTTTAATAGTGATCCTCAAATAGATTCTTTCCGAGGGGAAAAAGTGAAAAATAAATGTACGCTCAATCCAGGTTCAAAAGCCTAGAGATACTCAAAATTGTGATTGTTAGGGACCAAAGTTCAATTCAGAAAATAACTGAAGAGAAACAGTCAAGCAAGACTCTACCCATTAAGGAATGAACTCAACTGGGGTTTATGTTTATCCAAAAATGGAAAAGAAAACTAAAGCAACCATATTCCACGAGAATCGAACTCAGTGGGGAATTAGAAAGGATATGCTCTTTCTGCTTAGGGCTGGCGAATCTACTTGGAGAGAGAAGGCAAACCCAGTCACTTGGGGATAAACACGACCAAAGTAAACAAACAAACAAACACAAAAATACAAAATTCATAGATTCCATGTATCCATATGAATGAATGTATGTTATGCTTATCATGATAAAACAAACAAGGATAAGTAAACAGGACATGAATAAACATCTCGACACGGATACTCGGCCAATCTTCATAAGATAGAAGCATCATTGGGGTGAATGGAAAGCCACACATAGAATCACAGTCTTTCTTCAAGGCTTCAAACTTCTCTGGAGAAAAGAGAGCACTCCACTTGGGGATATTATATCATGACTTCACTTAAGGGATTTTCAAGATGAATCTTGCTACTTTGTTGGAATGAGAAAGATTCACTGAGAAAGGATCAAACTCATGATCAGAAAACTTCATAGGAGATAAAATAAATATCCACTACGAAAGAAAGTAGACTGAAAGGAAGTCATTATCGAAGATGCCATAGTTGAGGCCTCATAGGGGATAAAATAAATATCCACTTCATTAGGGGAACTCGGGTCACAGTCGTAGCTGAAGATATCAGAGTTGAGACTCTATAGGGATGAAATCAACATCCACTTTGTCGAGGAAGATTGAAGTTGTAAGAATTCTGTTGAGGAGTGAAATAACATTCACTTCACTGGGAAGGTTGAAGCCAAGGAAATTCATTGGCGGATGCTTAGGTTACCAATAGAGGAAATCTTGCACCAGACATGCCATAACTGCTTGAAGTGGAGATTCACTGGGGAATTGTCATGACTACATGTGGTAGAGACTTAATGGGGAATCATCACACCACTTGAGACAGGACCTCTTTGGGGTATGTGTTACACCCCAAAATTTGCCCAACCTTTTCTAACCTAGGTTTATGTTTCAATTGCATAATCATTTGCATTGTCATCATGTACATAGTGTATTCATCTGCATAGCATAGAATAAGCAAGTTATCTCAATCAGGGGGATCAAGTGCCATTCTTGTCTCAAGAGGCATATTCAGAGGGGTTTCATTCATATTCAAGATTACTCAGATCACTCAGTGGATTCTCTCCTATCTTGAGGTTATTTGGGGATCATCAGAGGAAGCATGAGCTATGAGCCAAAAGTATGGAGTGTGTGTGGATGTTATGGAAAGTCTAGATGATAATTTTGAAGGAGAGCCAGGTCATTGGAATGATTGCAAGAGCCTCAGTTGGAGTCAGCCAACTAGGGTTTCATCTGGGTCAATACTAGGTCAGTCCTAGGTCAAAAAACTTGATTTGAAAGGTATCAAGGCTCATTTGAAGAATGTGGGATTCATTATTTGATATGTGTATGTGGATGTGGTGTTGTGCCAAAGAAAAATTAACAGGAGTCAAGGAGAAGAGGAGTTACCAAATTAGGGTTTTAGTGTAAAATCCCCTGATTTAGGTCAAACTTCCAAGCAGTGTAACTCAAAATGCAAGCTTCATATGAATTTCTGGTCCACATGAAACTTGTAGAGTATCTTCATATCTTTAATTTGAGTGGTGGAAGTCATCAAGATGATTTATGGAACTCAAGTTATAGCTTTTGTAGGTTACAGGTCATCTGAGGACACTAGAATTTGTCTGTGAAAGTTGTCTGTCTTCCAAGCAACTTTTGACCTTCAAGGAGTTTTCAAATGAATTCTTGGCAAACATAAGAGTTTTTCTTCATGATATTACCTTTCCAAAAAGGTATGGTATGCCTTCATTTTATTTGTGAAGCTCAAGTTATAGCTTGTGCAAGTCAGGGGTATTTTGGGAAAGTGAAATTATAGGTCATTCTTAGCCTATGCCTAAAACTCATACAAGGAAGCTTCAAATGAAAAACTTCACAAAATCAAAGTTGCTCAAAATGGCATTTTAAGTCTATAAAAGAGGTCATGGCATGTTGGAAATGCATAGAACTCAGATTGATAAAAGTTGGTGAAAATGACCTAAAAAAATGGACATAAGTTGAAAAAGTTCAAATGGAAAATTGGTTTGGGAAATCTATAAATCCAAAATGGGTCATGTAATATATCAAATTGAGTCTAAGGAATATTTTAAAGACAATGGTTTAGCCACAATTTTGATTTGAGGGTTAAAAAATGGACTTGCTTTGTAATTCCATTACTTGCATAATAAGGTACATGTGAGAAACTCAACATAAGGCAAAGGAATCCCTTGTTTTTCACCCATATCACTCCAATTTGTCATGAAAAGAGATTTTAAAAGGTGGTTAAGGGGATGTTAGTGGATTGAAGTGAGATATCATGAAACATCAAAATACCATATCATGAGAAATTCATGAAGTTTCTAGAATCATCCTAGATTGATCTAGAAGACTCTAGATCTTTCCATGCTCTCCTATATATTGGATTGAGATCATTAAGAGTAAGGGTTGGTGATAGTTGATGTTGAATCCATTTTCTCCATTTGCAAATCATATTGAATCTTCATTTTTCTCTTCACCATTTTTCCATTTTCCCCACATTTTTCTACACTTGAAAACTCAAATTTTCAATTCCATTTTTCTCCCACTTTTGGTTCATTCCACCATTGCAAATACATTCCTTATCATTCTTACAATTGATTCAACACTTTTTTGGCCATAATTGATGCATGAACCAAGCTACACAACTCCATTAAAGTGAGCTCCAAGTGAAAATTAATTTTTTGTTTTCCATCAATTCACTCCTTTCTTTCCATCCAAACACCTTCCTCATCAATTATAGGACGTGTCCACATCATTTTCTCAAAGAATTGGTGATCGAGTGAAGCTCCATAAGCCATTTTTCGGAGGTATAAAGAATTCGACATAACTCATGATTTATGAGTCTTTCTTGCATTATTGTTGTTGCATTACATTGCTCTCATCTCCTACATGGATTCTAGTACAAAAAAGATGGGTTTTATGACAATTTTTGGTTCTTGAGTTTTTCTTGAGGTGCCACGTTTTGGGAGTTAGAGAGAGTTTCAAGAAAATCTAAGACCATATTTGGATTCCTTGATTTTTTTCCTTCAAGTTTGACCAAAATTTTGTGCGAAACGGATAATTATTGATGGAGTTATGGTGCTTCAAAGTAGCAAAAAACTCATGTTCATGGAGCTGCGGGTTACTATTCACAAAGTTGAAAATTTTGATTTGGAGAAGAAGGTGTTAACACCGTCGGATGCATTTCCAAGTCAAGGTTTCTTCCATTCATCCAACGCCTCTCACTGCGCCATGCAATCGGCCACATAAGCTTCATGCCACTTTTATTTATTCATGTTATTTTCTTTTATTTTCCTATTGCCATGTTTCTTTTATTTTTCTGTTTTATATGCTGACTTCAAATAATCATAAAAAATAGGAAACTTAGTCTTTTTGATCCCCATTTTTTTGTGCTGAATATTTAAGATGTCTAGGATTTAATAAAACTGGAATTATAATTTTACCATTTTTTGACATTTTCTTTGGATTTTTTACATTTGGGTCGTCATAAAAAGGCCAATGCTGGTGCTATCATTTTGTTGAATTTCTTTGACCTATCAAAACACAATTTAAATGTCAATCCTTTTGCAGGAATCTCATAAACACGTTGAGGTATTGTGATATATTTTTGTGGGAATTTTATTGTACCATTTTAATTGGTTTTGGATGCTTTCTTTAACATGCTCCACTCTAATCTTTCCTTTGGTATACATGAGATATCTTGCAATGTTTTCATCTTGTTTGACCATTTATCTTTGTATATTTTTGTGGTATCTCTCACCCCTGGTTTGTGGCTTGATGTAGGGCATTGGAGATTTTTATTTGATTTTTTTAGCACCTTTTGCTATTTTTCTTATGTTTTGTATTCGAACTTGTAATTTGAACTTCCGAACGGACTTTATTTTTGTTAAGGCTCCAACGACCGATTTGTGTTTGCATGGTGAACGCCGTGGTTTATATTTCTTATTATAGATAGGTTAGAGGTATTTTAATACCCCTTAGGTGGCTGTTATTTGTATGTGTAGCTTGCCCAATTATCGACTTGTTTGCATGATAGCACGTTGCGATTCCAAATAGTGGATTACGCGTTTCATTCAGAGTTTTCACTCGATTCTTTGCATATGATCACTTGATATTTTCTTATTCCATCCATGAATGGGCTTGAGGTTGAGACGGACCATCCTCCCTCCTTTGCATTGCATTTACCATTGCTATATTCATGTTCACTTGTATGCGGTTATTACTTGTATTTCCGTTTCTTCCTTTCGTTTTCCTTTCCCGTAGGACTTCCATTCTTCCTTGTTCAAGGGAGGATGTGATAGACATTAGGAGCTAACCCATGTATGATAACATTAGGGTAGATTTTCATTCCCTTTTTAACCCTAGGATTTGTAGAGTGTCATCTCTTCTTTCTTCAGAACAACAGAAAAACATTAATAAAGGTTATAACAAAATCAATTCATTTCTTCCGTCAAAAGATTTGAACAAACACAAACCTTTTTGCAATAAGAAAACCCTTGTTTAAGGTTAGATTTTTCATAAAAGACACTTGAACAGCTTGTGTCGTGCGTAGCCCGAACTACGTTTGCTCTGATCTTCCATGCTGTGTGGAAGTACGTAGGCATAGGAAGCGATATCCTAGCGAGCAACCTTCCCCACCTTCACCCGTAGTTAGGCGAACTACGTTGACTCTGATTTCTCGTTCCAGACGGGAATACGTAGGCATAAAGTGCGATGCTTTGCCGAGTCATGTTTTCTTTTCTTTTCAGACCTCATCCTTTAGTTTAGATAGAAGTGTAATTCGTACAAACAAGCAAGCGTGGATCCCATCGAGTACGATGGACGTGAGGGGTGCTAATACCTTCCCCTTGCGTAACCGACTCCCGAATCCAGGTTTTGGTTGCGATGACCATACCTTTTCCCGTCTTTGCGGTAGGTTTACTTCGAGCGTTTCCTTTCCCTCTGTTGGGATAAATAACGCACGGTGGCGACTCTTCTGTATTGCCGGCGCCGATTTTCGCAGTAGCGACAGTATGGGTGAAGAATGCTACGAGAACAAAGTAGCTCTGCATTGATGAACTGCATGGTGGTCTCCATTTTGAACAACATTTGTTGTGAATGAATAAAATAATCTTCAATTCTCAAATTCCCTAAGATCATATAATTTATGAGAAGAAAGTCATTCCAAGAGGATTTTATAGAAAACTTGGAATCCAAGATGTTCCAATATCTTCCAACTCATAGAGAGATTTGTCGAATCCTAACGTAACTGCCTCAGATTGACTGCATTCTATATAGCTGAAACTTCAAACTTGCCCCCTTAGGGATGGTTAGTATGTGAAAGCAACAATTAGGAAACAAACTTGCCCCTGGTCAGCAGAGTCTTCAGGAAACATGCCCCTGGATATGATCATTGTTGTTCGTATGCAAGCTTCTATTATGTCAAGAAATGTTAGCGAGCAAAAAAATGTTAATTTTGAAACTGCTAATACAACACACATGCTTGTCTTGAAGTTTTTATTTATTTATTGAAAAGATATCATAATAACTTGTGACCAAATCACTAGTTAGGATAGGAAATTAATTAATTTTACAAAGCCAACACAACTTTTGAGATTAGCTCATAGGAGTCAGGAAATGTTATCTCGTTGAGTATGCTTTCAAAATAAAACCTGTTTCAATTAGATCTTTTGAGGATTATATCGTGGCTTGGTTCACAGCTTAAGAAACAAAGGATATAAGGCTCAATGTTTATTTATATCCACTCATTCTTCGTGATGTTCTCCAATCCTACCTTCAGTTAACCTGACACGGACACTCATCTCTCAAGAGGAGTTTTGATATGGTTGAGAAACCACTGAGGCTTTGAACATGGCAGTCACTCACCTTTTTGCTTTTGGTGTTTGATCACATGACTTTGTTATTTATTGAGGATTTTTCTTGGTGATACTTTGTTTTTACTTTTCGTGTTTCCTTTTGATATTATTTTGTTTTTATTCCCTAACTTTTTCCTGAACGGAGTCTTTGGATTTAATATTGAAGTCCAGCGGGATGCCTCAATTTTGCCTAAGTCACCTTCATAGGTTTTGACTTAGTGGACTTTTTATTTTTTTATTTTTTATTTATTTATGAACAATTCGTGTGACTCTAATTTATTTTGACACTTTTGAAAGGATTGTGACTGCCTCACTCTTTAGATAGTCGAGGGATAATGTTGCACCCTAAAATTTGCCTAACCTTTTTCTCACTTGGTTTATGTTTCATTGCATTAGCATTGCATTGTTTTAGCATTTGCATAGCATAGCATTACTCATATAGTAGAGGATCAAGTGTGGTTTATATCAAGAGGAGCCTATCTAGAGGTCTTATTCAAGCTTGAGAAGTCACCAAAGTCATCAGGAAGAGGGTTGGGTTCTTGAGAAGTTTGGTTGTTGGTATGTGTTTAATCTCCTAACTTGAGGACCAATTGAAAACCATCAGTGGGTTGTGAGGCCTTATTCAAGGATAGGATATATGGATAAAGCTCATGGAGTGCCTTGAGGGTCATGGTGGAGCTCAGTCAAATCATTGTGTTAAGTATGAAGAGCCACAGTTGAGGGTGTTGCAATTAGGGTTGTCATATGAGTAACCCTAAGTCAACTGTGTAATTAAAGAGGATCAAAGATGAATTCTAAGTATTTTTAATCATGGAGAGTTGTTTTGGGATACATGAAGTGATATTCCAAGATCAATCCAAGAAAAGTTCAAAGTGTGAGGAGTTGCTAAACTAGGGTTCTCAGGATAAAATCCCCTATTTAGTGTCTAACTTCAAGACCACTTATCTCAAGATACAAGTTTCATCTCAACTTTTGGCCAACATGAAACTTGTATAGCATGCTCTTAGCTTTAATTTGAGTACTAGAAGTCCTTCATTGGATTTATAGAACTCAAGTTATGATCTAGACAAGTTACAGGTCATCAGATGAATGTGAAATTTGTCTGCAAAAGTCAACCAACTTCCATGGAAATTTTGAACTAGAAGAATGTTTCTCCTCGACTTTTGGCCAACATGAAAGTTGTAGGTCTTGATCTTAGCGTTTCAAATTGTACTGGAAGTCTTCCATCTGATTTGTAGAACTCAAGTTATGAGGTTTACAAGTTAGGGGTATTTTGGGAAAGTGAGATTACAGGTCATTTGGCATTATAGGTCATTTTCACTATCTTGCAAGCTTCAAATGAAGTTTTGTCCAACATGAAACTTGTTCAAAATGGCATTTTTAGGTCAATCATGTATCAAGGATGAATTTATATGGCTTAGGGCAAGACTTGGTTTGAAAGAGATTGATAAAAGGGGAATTTAAAGACATTTATGTGAAAAAATTCAAATTAAATCATGTTTGCTCAAACCAATGCAAGTGAGTACTCATTTTGAGCACATTGGCAATATTGGAAAGTAATTTTGAAGCATAATTCATGACATTTCAACTTGTTACTTCTTAAACAAGTAACACATCAAAGGTTGGCCTTATGATGGAATTAAGGACTCAAATTGATCCATACTCTCTCCATAGTCCATAAGCAAGGGAATTGAAGCTTCTTGGAGAAGTTTTGAGCTCAAATTCGTGTACACCATAGTTGAAATTTTGAAGGAAAAGTAGAAATTAGATCTCACTGTTTGGGCCTCCCAATCACCCAAACTCATTCTATATAAGTTTAAAGGAAGGTTCAGATCAAGGTTGGTGGTTCATTTCGTGCTAGAGCCAGAGATTGCAGAGTGAATTTTCAAGCTTCAAGTGAGAAATCGAATTTCAATTCTAGTGTGATTCAAGGTAAATTGAGGATCCAATCATCTTCAGCATCAATCATAGAGTGTATCAGTTTGAAGCCAAGGATTATGCCCTAACTGCTCCAATTTGAAGTTGCAACTCAGGTATGCAACTTTCAAAATTGATGTAGATTCATGACGATCTAGCATGTTTTAGCATGAGGTTAAGGTTTAGGAGAGATTATAGATGGATTCTGGATCAAAATTGTGGAGGTTTAGAGACCAATTAAGATGCAACATGATTTCTGTTTGGATGCGAATTGGCCTGATTATTGAGAGTTAACATGATTTAGATAGCTTATGATAATCTATGAAGCATGAGGAATAGATCTATGGCTTTGGACTGAGGTTTGGTGATGATCAAGAACTTGATGCATTTTCTGTTTGCTACCGTGTTTGGGAATCTAGTGAGATTTAGGGGAAATGGATATGATATTTGAGATCAGCATGAAATATGGAGTGAAATGATGTAAGGTTTGGATGTTTTTGTTGACTTGTAATTTGTGGCTCGTCGGAGAAGACGGTGCTCAGCCACCGGAGCCACCGTCTGGTTCACCTGAGATCATTCCCTCCATTTCCAGTTCAAAGGTAGACGATGCACAAGGACCCTTGGATCTGATGAAAACGAAGACTAAATCTCCCAATCCAACGCTCACGTTTTAACCTGAGAATTGACCTTGGACCAAATGAAACGCTGCGTTTCATTTATGTGTTGGCATCGCCTGGTCCCTTAGATTAGAATACAAAGTCCACAGATCCTGCGCTCCTCATTAATTCTGGCATTTTATTTTCTTAATTGTTTTATAATTCATTTTCTTTTTATTTTAATTGCTTTATTCTTTTAAAATTCATAATAATTCCAATTTTGGTCAGAAAAATATGATAAAAATATGTGGATGATCTGGATTTTATTCTTGATTTTCTGATGCTTTTACATTTTATTTTCATGCAATTTTCAATTTAATTTGATTTTTTTGCATTTTATTTAATTCTTTAATTTTGGCTTATTTTCTCATTTTCTTGCTGATGTTTGTGTGATCATTTGGTATAGAATTTAGGGCTGAATTTTGGCTTGCTGGTAGATTAGAGATGCATGATCCCCTAGGATTTAATTCAGTTTTTTATATAACATTAGGTTCTGTTTAGGACTAGTTCCCTTGACCTCCCATTTGTAGGGTTTCTTTTGATCTCTTTGGGTTTTAGGACTTCTTTAGGTGCCTTCCCTTTAGATTAAGGCTTGGACTTGAAGTTGGCTGCAGACTGTTGTCTAGTTTTGCTGTTATCTGCTTTGCTGTTGAGCTGTTTGTTTGCTGTTTTGTCTGCTGTATTTTCTGATTGTTTGACTGTTGCTTGTGTGACTGCTTGGTGTGTTGCATTAGACTAGGCCTCATGTAGATGTTCCTAGGCCTAAGAGCATCCTAAAGGTTGAGCTTGCTCCCTTTGTTTGTCTGCATTAGAGGTTGAGTCTGTCTCCCTCTGCTTGACTGTTATTATCTGGCTTTGCTTGCTGGCTTAAGGTTGAGTGTTGTCTTCCTTGCCTGTGCTTTGTGTGTTGCCTTTGGGCTTGCTTGCTCTAGAAGTTGAGCTTGGCTCCTTCTGCTTGTTTGTTGCGCTGCATGAATTTTACTTACAGTTATTTTCTTTACAGTTATTTCTTTTGATGTTGCTTTCCTTTGCCATGTTCCCCTAGGAATTCTGACTTCTCTTGTTCAAGAGAAGTTATGACAGACATTAGGGTTCTAACCATGCATGATAACATTAGGTAGTTCCCTCCTAACCTCAACCATAGGATCAACTTTGCATGACAACTTTAGGATTGGATTAGTCCCCTTTAGTGCGTCCTTTCTCTTCTCATTTTCAAACAAATCAAGATACAGTAATAAAGGTTAATTGATGTCGTACACTTCGAGCCTTAAGCTACTTGAGAAAGGGTTGTTGGAGAGTTTCTTTCCAACAGTCTGGATGTTTACTATGGCACCCTTTGGGTGACATGCGACGCATTCACTCTCAGGTCATAGTCTCTAGTGTGATATTGGTTGCAAACATCCATAAAAGATACTTCTTTAAAAGACAGAAAACAAAGATCAAACTCTTTTTGTCCTCTTGGACCTTTAATCCCTGGAAACCCTTTTCAGAAGGAGAGTTCGGTTAACTCCCGGTTCTACCGCAAATGGTAAACGCTTAAGTCTCCGTCGAGCGAGCTGTATACACCAACTGCTGGAACCGTCTGTTAACCCTACTTGGATAAAACAGTTGAACAAACTTGTGTTCCGTAGTATCCCGAACTACGTTTGCTCTGATCTTTCACGCTGTGTGAAAGTATGTAGGCACGAGATGCGATATCTCGGCGAGCAACCTTCCCCCCGTAACCCGTAGTTAGGTGAACTACATTGACTCTGATTTCTCGTTCCAGACGAGAATACGTAGGCATAGAACTGATGTGTTCTGCCGAGTCATTTTTTGTTCTTTTCAGACCAGACTTTTAGCTAGATAGATATAATCAACCCGTTAGATAAACACAACAAGCGTGGATCCCATCGAGTACGAAGGACGTGAGGGGTGCTAATACCTTCCCCTTACGTAACCGACTCCCGAATCCAGACATTGGTTGCGATGACCTTGTCTTATACCTTTTCGTCAGGTTTTTCCAATCGTTTCCTTTCCTATTATGTGGGATAAATAACGAAAGGTGACGACTCTTCTGTTTCGCCGACACCTTATTTTTGCGGTAGCGATAGCTGGTGACTCTGCTGGGGACTTATTCTGCTGCTGGGGACCTTTCCCATCCCCTATGCGAGTCAATCCTAGCGCTTGTGTGTTTACCTGTTGGGTTTTATTTATAACAATTTACTTTCCATATTTTATTTTCAGTATGATATCATTATTGTGCTGTTGTGGGAAGGGGATCTGATGAGTGATAAGCCAGACCCAGGCTTGAGTGTATACCTAGCATTAGTTGTGGAGAGTAGTGGGCGCGTGCTTGCTTTGCAGGCACTAGTGTCTCACGAAATCCACGCTCAGATGAGATTCTCCCAGTTGACTTCTTTTCCAGCCCTTTGGGCTTGAGGGGTTGTTGGTTTGGAGGATTGTCGACTCTGGGGAGCGATCATTTGCGACTCAGTTGAGTGAGGCCACTTCAAGAGATGATGATGCCACACCTTCTGGGTATCGTATCGTCGTTTTTTGAAAGTCTGTGACACTGGGAAACGCATAGGATGCCATACCTTGTCTGTGATTAGGTCCATACCTGTGAGCGAAGTCGGGTTATTGCAGGAAACCTTAACCTTCAGATTACCTGGTTTTCTTGACAGTGAATCAGTGTTGTTGGGTTCAGAGGGTTCTCATCATCAGAGATATGGTTGTTCTCGACAGTGCCTAATTATTAGTCCTATTCAGGGTTGTATTATCAGAGCAGTTGTGTTTGTGTTGACACAGAGCCTCGGTCTCCTTAGCAGCACAATCTTGATCCCTTGTTGCATGATTGCATTTTGCATTTTGCATACTCATTTGCATATCATTAACGTGTGTCTGTGTTGCAGGTGCATATTATCCCCCGATTCCGGTAATTCTTGCCTTCTGTTGTGCTAGCATGGGATCTTTGAAGAAGAATGTGGCCTACAAGCTCCCTACCCCAGATGTTGCTCTACTGTCTAGTTTGATTGCCTTGGCAGATGATACAGTGAAAGCGGAATTCAGAAAATCTTATGGGAAGCTGGTCAGTCTGGTTCGTAAACCTTCGGTATATGAGTTAATGGGTTGTATACCTTGCTATAGTTCTATGACCCTCCTTTGAGATGCTTCACTTTTCCGAACTTCATTCTTGCACCTACATTAGAGGAGTATGCTGAGTTGTTGGGTGTACCTATTAAGAATCAGATGTCGTTCGTTCACATGGACGCTAAGCCTAATCTGGCTAATCTAGCTCTTGCTCTTCATCTGGATGCCTCTGAGTTGCTTCTGTCCAGTTGGAATGGGGTTCCTGGATTTTCTCTGTAGTTCCTAGTTGGGAAAGCCCAACAGTGTGCCAAAGACGGTTGTTGGATCGTATTCAACGCCATTCTTGCCCTCTGCATATATGGCATCATCTTGTTTCCCAACATGCCTGATTTTGTAGACTTGGATGCCTTCCATATCTTTGCGTCAAGGAATTCAGTCCCTACCTTGATTGGCGATGTGTATCATTCTGTCCATTACAAGAATGAAAATAGAAGGGGTAAGAATATATCGTGCTGTGTGCCCTTACTCTACAGATGGTTTGATAGTCACCTGCCCAAGAAGGGTCTCTTTGCTTCATCTGCAACCACAGATGAGTGGTATGAGTGCTTGATGGGTTTATCAGCAGAGAGTGTTGTTTGGTTTGATCGAGATATGTTGGGTACTGAAATCATCTTCAGCTACAGTGGGTTTCCAAATGTGCCTTTGATTGGAAGGAAGGGTTGTATCAACTACAACCCCTCTCTACATGTCAGACAATTTGCATATGCTTTGAGAGGTCCGCCAAAAGACGAAGAGGTGCAGGAATCTCTGTACCTCACAGGGCTTCTAGAGGGGGATATGTTAGCTAAGCTTCAGCACGCCTGGAATGATATCAGTAGACGAGGAAAATCATTGTTGGGTAAAAGCAATAGCCAAGCTTATGCTCCTTATGTAACCTGGATTAAGAGTAGAGCAGAGACCATAGGGATGCCTTTCCCACCTTCTAAGCAAGAGTATCCCCCAGTGGTTGAAGAGTCTACTACCGTGTCTATTCAGCAGTATAATCAGGTGTTAGCTGAGAAGGAAGAACTGAAAAAGGCAAACGAAGAGTTGGAGAAAGAGCTGGCACAACTCAGAAGCGAGAGAAACGAAGCCGTCCACTCCTTCAAAAAGCAGACAGAACTGGTGAACAAGTTAGGCACGAACTTGACCAAGCAGATAGCTGATCGTGAACGTTTGGGTCTGGACTTCAAATCTGTCAATGATGTGCTGGCCACCAAGAAGTAGAATCTAGATGAAGTATATTGGAGAATCTCCAAATTCAATCAGCAGTGGAATGCCACTATAGCCAGCAACAAGGAGAGGGAGGACAAACTGAAATAACAGATCTCCAAATTGAAGGCTTAGGTGAAGGCCAGTAAGAAGAGGCTTGATGAGGAAACTACTCACAGATACGCCACTGAAGACATGCTAAACAAAGCTATCGCTAACCTGAAAGATTGCAAGCGGATGTTCGAGTCTAAGAAGTGAAGGTTAGAAGACTGTTTTGGCCAAGGCGCATGGAAAGATTCTGTTGAAGGTCTCCAGTGCACTATTATGCAGAGAGAGTTGCTTGTTGAAGGGTTACTCACTCGGCCTGATCATCCCAAGACAAAAGAGTTGCTAGAAGAGTTTCATGCCCGTTGTCGCACTTGACTGTCTTTGTAACCCTTTTTATTTTCTGAGCTTTGATGTAGGCTGACCATCACCAGGCTTGTTGGTCGAGGTCATGCTATTGATTCCCCATGTATTCAGTAACATTGTATTGCTGCCTTGTTGGGCCACACACACACATATATATATATATATATATATATATATATATATATATATATATATATATATATATATATATATATATATATATATATATATATATATATATATATATATATATATATATATATATATATATACATATATATATATATATATATATACATATATATATATATATATATATATACATATATATATATATATATATATATATATATATATATATATATATATATATATATATATATATATATATATATATATATATATATATGAAATGTTATTTCAATAACTGGATCCGAACTTCTTGCTATCAGCACTGGCACTAGAATCGGGGGAGAAATCTCCTTAACACACAGACACACGTTTGCACTTGCATAAATCATTTGCATAGCAGGTACATTGAGTTGTTTCCTAACCCTCTGTCGATGCAGGTTTCAGGATTGCCGATCAGCGAATTCATTGTTACTCTACGAGAAGCAACTGCAAGAAAGCTATGGATCAAATGCAAATTGAGATGCAGGAGATGCGCGACAGGATGGCGCAGTTCATGCAAGTGATGGAAACTGTGGCCAAGGGCCAAGAGCAGCTTCAGACTCTGGTGCAGCCTCTGATTGCCCGGGTTGACAGTCAGGGTGTGCTACATGGCAGAGTTGCTACTGACCCTCCTCATGGCGAGACTATCCAGGATGGTGATGCTGTACCTGTGGTTGTCCTCAATACGACTAAGAATAGCAACAGAGCTGGGAATGGGAATGTGACTGGTAACGGTAACGGGCATGTGGAAACCAACGATAATGTTGGAGCTGGAAATGTTGGTTTTAATGTTGGGACTGGGAATGCTGGGTTTGGTGTTGGTGCTGGCAACACTGGCGTAAGTATTGGTGTTGGCAATGCTGGTTTTGGTGGTGCCAATCAGGGCTATGGAAATCAGGGTTATATCAGGGCTTCGATAACGCAGGTTTTGGCAACGCAAGCAACAACGATTACAACGCTAGTTTTGGTCTGGGTGCTGGCAATCAGGGTTTTGGTAATATGGGGTATGGTCCCAGGTTCAATCAGACTGGCTTTGGTCCTAATGCTGCTTATGCTGGGTATGATAACGGGGATTCTCACTGAGGCGAGGATCGTCAAGAAGATACTTTCCCTCCGCTAGGCAGGGATCTTGAAATGTCCACTGACAATGACCGAAGGTTCAAGTTGTTGGAGGAACAAATGAGGAATCTTGCTAATCAGAATTCCACGGGGTTGGACATGGATAATATGGGGTTGGTTCCTGGCTTGAGGGTGCCACTCAAGTTCAAATCGCCCACTTTCAATAAGTATAAGGGGGATACTTGCCCAAGAGTTCATGTGCGGTCTTACTATCGGAGAATGTCCGCCTATTCTGACGACGAAAAGATGCTGATGCATTTTTTCCAGGATAACTTGTCTGGACCGTCATTGGAATGGTATATGGGGTTAGAGCCCACTCAGATTGGTAGTTGGAAAGAGTTGGCGGAAGCCTTTGTAAAGAATTACCAATATAACAGCGACCTTGCGCCGAACAGGGTCCAACTCCAAAATCTTTCTCAGAAGAATGGCGAGAGTTTCAAAGAGTACGCCCAGAGGTGGTGTGAGCTTGCAGCTAGGGTGCACCCACCCATGGTAGAGCGTAAGTTGGTGGATATGTTTGTGGGCACTTTCTCTGGGTTGTATTATGACCGGCTTATCAATTGTACGACGACTAATTTTTCTGAGTTGATACTTTTGGGGGAACGTATAGAGAACGACGTTAAGATCGGTAAGATTCAAGCAGGAGAATCAACCTCAGCTGGAGGTGGTAAAAAGGTTTTTGGGAACAAGAGGCAGGGGGATACTAATTCAGTATACAACTCCCGAGGAAGAGGTAGAGGTAGAAACCAATACCGTCAGCAACAGATTGCTAGTGTGACAATTCCCGTACCGCAACAACAGCAGCAGCAGCAAAGCCAATAGGATCATGCTCAACGAAGAATTCAGGATAGAGAAAGGGCCTTGAAAAGAGTATTTGATGTACCTCCACTACCTTATGCTCAGATTCTTCCAACTCTATTACAATTGCAGCTTGTTGAGAAAAGGACGTTAGCTCCGCTGAAGGGCACGCCTCCTTTTGGGTATGATGCAAATGCACATTGCGAATTCCACTCCGGGGCACCCGGTCATAGCATCGAGAATTATCATGCATTCAAGCACAAGGTGCAGGATTTGATAGATAGCAAAGCTATAAACTTTGGTAATGAGGCGCCCAATATTAAGAAAAATTTGATGCCGTCTCACGGATCTGCGCAGGTGGGTGCAGTGTTGGAGGATACCTATCTGAATCTGGTTATGAATGTAGATGAACTGAAGACACCTCTGAGTTATGTCAAGAACAGGTTGTTGAAAGGGGGAGTGTTCCCCGGATGCGATACAGATTGTGTTAGCTGTTTGGCCCGACCTGAGGGTTGTGATAGTTTAAGAAGAGGTGTTCAAGGGCTGATTGATGAAGGAACGCTGCAATTCGACCGTACTGCTGAAGAGAAGCCTGTTGAGGCAATAGCTGAAAGGCAGGGCGAAGTTGCAAAAGTTACGATCCCGTTTAAGACTGTCACGATATCGGTGCCTCCCAAAAGGCCGACCATTACAATAACCAAAGCTGGACCCATTCCCTACGAAAGCACTAAAGCCATCCCTTGGAACTATGGGGCGGAAGTTTACTGCAATGGAGAAAACATTAATCTGGAAAGCCCGACGGTAGGGTCAGTTGATAACCTTGTGGGAGCAGGGGGCATAACCCGCAGTGGTAGAATTTTCACGTAGCCAGAAGTAGAAGCTGAGAGAATTGCCAAAGAGAAGGGTAAAGTCAATGAAGAAGGACCTTTTCAAGAGAAGAAAAAAGAGTCTTTGACTAAAGATGTGGAAGAATTTATGAGATTAATTCGGAAGAGTGATTATAAAATTGTCGATCATCTGCAGCAGACACCTTCCAAAATCTCGATTTTGTCATTGTTGCTTTGTTTCAAGGCTCACCGGAACGCTTTGCTGAAAGCTCTTGACATGGCTTATGTACCCCAGGAGATATTCGTTAATTAGCTCGAAGGAGTGATTGCGCATGTGAATGTGAGGCATGGCCTTGGCTTTACAGATTTTGATTTAACACCCAGGGGCCGCAACCACAACAGTGCGTTGCATATTTCAGTTGAGTGTAGGGGCACTGTTATGTCTCATGTCCTTGTTGACACTGGTTCGTCCTTGAATTTTTTGCCCAAGAAGGCACTGTCGAAGCTAGATACCCGAGGTATAATATGCACGCTAAGTGACTTGGTAGTGAGAGATTTTGACGGGACTAGAAGGTCCGTGTTTGGAGAATTGACTTTGCCAATTCAGGTCGGTCCAGAGGTGTTTGATACTGTGTTTTATATCATGGACATTCAGCCAGCTTATAGTTGTTTGCTTGGACAACCTTGGATTCACTCTGCAGGGGCTGTAACGTCTACGTTGCACCAAAAGCTTAAATATATGGTCGGTGGTAGCATCGTCACCGTGTGTGGGGAGGAAGATATCCTGGTAAGTCACCTGTCGTCGTTCAAATATGTCGAAGTGGATGGTGAGATCCATGAGACATTGTGCCAAGCTTTTGAAGGGGTGTAGATCAGAGACAAATCTCCTGTCATAAGCAATGGACCAGAGGTGGCTATGTCTTCGTACAGAAAAGCCCAAGCGATAGTTCAGGCCGGGGAGACTAAAGGTTGGGGTCAAGTTCTGGAGATTCCTGTTAAGCAGGACAAGTTTGGCTTAAGGTATCGCCCGTCGTTGTCATCTTCATCACAGAGCGCGCCAAAGTTCAAAGGGCTGATTGTGTTTACTCCAGGTGGAGTCAGTTTTGAAACGATTAATGCTGTGTCTGACAATGAAGATGGAGATAGCGACTGTGACATGGATTCATGGATCAAGCCCAGCGAGCCAGGACAAAGCCTATGCAACTGGTCTATTCAGGACTTTATCCAAGTGATAACGAAACAGTAATGCCTTGTTTTTTCGATTATTGTACAATCCTATGTCCTACCCGGGGCATAGTGATTTTATTTCAGGGCCTACTTGTTTATGTGCATGCTTTGTTTTAATCATCTAATAAAGGCGTTTTTCTCATGCAAATTTTGTGATCCCTGTTTTTCTGCTTTTTATTTTTATCAATAAAATGGCAATGTGGTTATGTGCTTCGTTTGCATATCATTTAAAGCATTTAACCCTTTCTCTTGCAGGATCCATATTTCAGATGACACCTATCCAGAACTCCCTATGACTCACTTCGACTTTGAGCACCCGATACTTCAAGTCGAGGAAGAGATTGTTGAGGACGACGACTTACCAGAAGAGCTGACTCGACTTGTTAGACAAGACGAGAAGATCATTCTGCCTCATCAGGAGGATATTGAGGTCGTTAATTTGGGTTCCGAGGAAGTTTTCAGGAATGTCCGGATAGGGGCTGCGCTGCAAAGCGATATCAAGCAGAGACCTGTCGAGATGCTGCGAGAGTATAGTGACATCTTTGCTTGGTCTTATGAGGATATGCCTGGGTTAGACACTGATATTATGGTCCACCGCTTGCCATTGCTTGAAGACTGTCCGCCAGTCAAGCAAAAGCTCAGAAAAACGAAACCAAATATGGCCGTAAAGATTAAAGAGGAAGTACAGAAACAGTGGGACGCTGGTTTTCTAGCTGTTACAACTTACCCTCCTTGGGTCGCCAATATAGTGCCTGTACCAAAGAAAGATGGTAAGGTACGGATGTGCGTTGACTATCGGGATCTGAATACGGCAATCCCTAAGGATGACTTCCCGCTTCCTCATATTGACGTATTGGTCGAAAATACTGCTCAATTCTCTGTGTTTTCCTTCATGGATGACTTTTCGGGCTATAATCAGATTAAGATGGCGCCGGAGGATATGGAGAAAACAACTTTTATTACCCCGTGGGGAACTTTCTGCTACAAAGTGATGCCCTTTGGTTTGAAGAACGTCGGGGCAACATATCAACGTGTTATAATGACACTCTTTCATGACATGATGCATAAAGAGATTGAGGTCTATGTTGACGATATGATTGTCAAATCCTAGACGGAGGAAGAGCATCTGGTGAATCTTCTGAAATTGTTTGAGAGGCTTAGGAAATTCAGGCTGAGGCTGAATCTTAATAAGTGCACCTTCGGGGTGAGATCTGGTAAGCTATTGGGGTTCATTGTTAGTGAAAGAGGAATTGAGGTTGATCCTGCAAAAATAAAAGCGATACAAGAAATGCCAGTGCCTAAAACTGAGAAAGAGGTTCGTGGCTTTTTGGGGAGGTTGAACTACATTGCCCGGTTCATATCTCACCTTACAGCCACGTGTGAGCCGATGTTTAAACTGTTGAAAAAGATCAGGCAATTGTCTGGAATGAAGATTGTTAAAAGACGTTTGAAAGAATAAAATAATACTTGCCGGAGCCTCCGGTATTGATACCCCCGGTAGCCGAGAGACCACTGATCATGTACTTGACGGTTCTTGAGAATAGTATGGGTTGTGTTCTCGGTCAACATGACGAGACTAGACGAAAAGAGCATGCGGTTTATTACTTGAGTAAAAAGTTCACAGATTGTGAATACCGTTACTCCATGCTCGAAAAGACGTGTTGCGCACTTGCTTGGGCTGCCAAACGTCTGAGACAATACATGCTAAACCATACAACCATGCTGATTTCGAAGATGGATCCGATCAAATATGTCTTCGAAAAGCAGGAACTTTCAGGAAGGATTGTCCGATGGCAGATGGTACTGACAGAGTACGATATACAATATGTTTCGCAAAAAGCTATCAAGGGTAGCATGCTGTCAGAGTACTTGGCCGAGCAGCCAATCGATGATTACCAGCCAATGAAGTTTGATTTTCCTGACGTGGATATCATGTACTTAAAGATGAAAGATTGCGAGGAGCCGTTGCATGGTGAAGGTCCTGAGCGGAGTTCTCAATGGCAATTGATTTTTGACGGCGCTGTTAATTCATATGGAAGTGGAATTGGGGAAATCATTACGACTCCCCATGGGACGCACATCCCGTTCATGGCCAGATTGACATTTCCAGTTACCAACAATGAGGTCGAATATGAGGCATGTATCATGGGTCTCAAGGAGGCTATTGATTTGAGGATTAAAAATCTTGATGTGTATGGAGACTCCGCGCTAGTCTTGAATCAAATCAAAGGAGAATGGGAGACTCGCCAGCCCAATCTGATACCGTAGAGTTATGCAAGGAGGTTATTGCCTTTCTTTGACAGGGTAGAGTTTCACCATATGCCACAGGCAGAAAATCAGATGGCTGACGCTCTTGCGATATTGTCTTTGATGTACAAAGTTAACTTCTAGAATGATGCTCCCAGAATAGTTATCTCTCGCCTTGACATGCCCGCTTTCATATTCGACATTGAGGAGGCTTCCGATGGCAAGCCGTGGTATTTTGATATCCAGAATTTCCTAAAGAACCAAGAGTATCCGACTGGTGCATCCGGCTGCGATAAGAAGACTCTTAGGAGATTGGCTGGCAACTTCTACTTGAATCCAGATGGTGTTCTGTATAGGAGAAACCATGATTTGGTGCTATTGCGATATGTGGATGAGAAAGAAGCTAATCTGCTTATGAAGGAAGTCCACGAAGGAACCTTTGGCACGCATGCCGGCGGACACGCTATGTCTCGAAAGTTATTACGGGCAGGGTATTATTGGATGACGATGAAAAGGGATTGTTTCAAGTTTGCGAAGAAATGCCATAAATGTCAGATTTATGCCGACAAGATTCAGGTGCCGCCAAGCCCTTTGAATGTTATGGCGTCCCCGTGGCCTTTCTCCATGTGGGGCATTGATATGATTGGCAAAATTGAGCCCACCGCATCCAACGGACACCGGTTCATCTTGGTAGCTATCAATTACTTCACCAAATGGGTTGAAGCAATGTCTTATACTAATGTTACCAAGCAAGTAGTAGCCCGGTTTATAAAAAAGGACATCATCTGTCATTACGGTATTCCCGAAAGAATCATTACTGACAATGGTTCGAACTTGAATAACAAGATGATGAAGGAATTGTGCCAGAATTTCAAGATTGAGCATCACAACTCATCTCCCTATCGGCCCAAGATGAATGGCGTTGTCGAAGCGGCCAATAAGAACATCAAGAAGATAGTTCAAAAGATGGTTGTGACTTACAAAGACTGGCACGAGATGTTGCCCTTCGCTTTGCACGGTCATCGTACGACGGTACACACATCGACCAGGGCAACACCTTTCTCACTGGTGTATGGTATGGAAGTTGTCCTACCATTGGAAGTTGAGATTCCTTTTTTGAGAGTTTTGCTTGATGTCCAACTAGACGAGGTAGAATGGATAAGGAATAGGCTGAATCAGCTCAGTTTGATGGATGAGAAGAGACTTGCATCTATCGCATATGGTCGGTTATATCAGAGCTGGATGAAGAAAGCTTACGACAAGAAGGTGCGCCTTCGAAGCTTTCAGACGGACGATCTTGTGCTAAAGAAGATTCTCCCACCACAATCGGATCACAGGGGAAAATGGACTCCCAACTATAAAGGTCCATACATCGTTCTAAAGGTCTTCTCTGGAGGAGCCTTACTGTTGTCCACCATGGATGGCGAAGATTTTACATCCCCTGTGAACTCGGACGCAATTAAAAAATACTTTGCTTAAATAGACCCGCTGGACAAAAAAAAGAAAGTCCAGGCAAAAATGGGGCATCCCGGCGAACCAAGAAAAAAGAAAAGGTTCGAGCACAAATTAGGGATAAAATTGAAAAGATGTACACCCGCGAAGTCGAAAACCTGAAAAGGCGACTTCGGAAAAAAAGGGTATCCCGGTGAATTGAAAACCCGCAAAGGGTGATTCAGGCAAAAGTTAGGGATTGAAAAAGCAAATGACTGCGGTCCGAGTTTGATACTGCATTGCTTAGTGGTTTGGGAGTACCTGAGGGTCGATTATCCAAGTCAATCTCTTCCAAGGACGGAGTATCGGGAAAGTGTCAGAGTCAGGCAAGTCATAGGAGGATCAGCTCATGGTGTTCGTCTGTACCACGTTGCCGACATGTATACAAATTTCTTTGTACCTCTGTACATATTTGTATTTACTGTTGTAGCTTCCTCTTTTCAGGAGTTGCATCCATTGTAAAAACTTTGCCTATTTACAGGCCCGTTATCAATAAATGCATACTATTCAGTACTTGATGTTTGCTTCTTGTTTTAACTTTTATTGTTTTGTTTGTGGGAAACGCCGATGTTTTTGATAAACTTGCACGTGCATAAACTTGCAGGCCTCGGCCAATAATTGTTAAAATTTTGAATTGACTGAATAGTCGTCACGGATACTGACCAAGATAGTTCCTTTTGTGTAGAATTGTCTTGTTTCATTCATATTTTGCAGGGTCGTTACCTTCGAAGCAAACATCCAAGGGATCGTGTTTCCCCAGCTGGAGTCCCTTGACGTAGGGTCAGGCTCTAGGTGATCTTATTCCTCCCCAGCACATGGAAGTCGCATTTTCATCCCCAGAAGAGTTGGATGCGAGCTAGCAAGCGGTCAGGAAGTGATGTGCATCCCCAGCGGTGGTCGTGTGCATATTTAATCCCCGGTGAAGTCCTCATAGAGTACAACCGGGTTGCCAATGGTTTGAAAAGGTCATCCCCGCGCAGGACTGTTCTTTCTGTTCTCCAGCAGGTTGTTTTTCCTCCAATAGGTTGATCATCCTCAGCAGAGTTCGTAACTCCGGATTTGTTGAGCTATTCCCCAGCAGGATTGTCTCTTCCCCCAACGGAAGTTTGGCTTCGTTCCTCCGGCATTTATTTTGCCGGAACGCCTCTTTGCATTTGCATCGCGCATATCATCCACCCTAAACGCGTAGCATTTCCATTCCGTATGGAGCATTACACCATTTTCAAACATATGCATTTTGAAACATAAACCAGGTTGGTTACCTCTTTATTTTCAGGTGTTTTCCCTGCAGGTAATTGGAATTCTTGTTCAGGATGGTTTTCGAATATTCAAATTTTTGGCATGAGATATGTGATGATTACGTTCGTCCTATCATGTATTCCCTTATCAGAGTTGCTTGATTAAGTTTCTCTTTCTTCCCCAGCGGTGTTTTCCTCAAATTGCTGTTACGTCAGCGCTAAAAGATTTCAGGGATTAGACCTTTGAAGTCGTTACTTGTTGTCAAAGTAAATACCTGGCAGTTGACGTCAGAGTTTACCCGTGTTGACGAAGATTGTTACCCGTGTTGACGGAGATCCTTACCCGTGTTGATGAAGAGTTTACCCGTGTTGACGGAGATTGTTACCCGTGTTGACGGAGAGTTTACCCATGTTGATGGAGATCCTTACCCGTGTTGATGGAGAGTTTACCCGTGTTGATGGAGATTGTTACCCGTGTTGACGGAGAATTTACCCGTGTTGATGGAGATTTTACCCAAAGTCGCGCTTTACATAGTGCAAGTACCGGTAGTGTCAGAAATGTTCCCCGCAGAGTTGTTCGTTCAAGTCTTCGGATGCCAGATTAGCACTTTTATTTAGTGCTTCACCCGTTTCTACGGAAATGGAAGGTCAAGGATAGTACATTGACGATTCACGCTTTACGTAGTGCTTGCTCGTCCCTTCGGAGATAGAAAGTCAAGGATGGTGTTTTGACGCGGTCCTGTAACGTGGTGCCCGCTTATTGTAGCATATATTTGAAGATTGATTGTGGATTCAACGCCTGTGGCGTCACACAGGTGATTGATATTGAAATCAGGTTCTTTATCAGATGATTGATCAGTTTGTTGCTGTGACAACCGGATTCAATTTTCTAGATATTTTCCCCAAGCAGTTTGTGCAGTTTATTTCTTTGGTTGGTAAATTTCCGGGTTCTTTGGTCTTCAACCGTCTTTTACCTCGATTGTTCGAAAGCCGTTCGCTTTTCATCCAGTCAGGTTCAAGCCGCTTGGATAGGGGCAGCTGTTGCACCCCAAAATTTGCCTAACCTTTTTCTCACATGGTTTATGTTTCATTGCATTAGCATTGCATTGTTCTAGAATTTGCATAGCATATCATTACTCATATAGCAGGGGATCAAGTGTGGTTTATATCAAGAGGAGCCTATCTAGAGGTCTTATTCAAGCTTGAGAAGTCACCAAAGTCATCAGGAAGAGGGTTGGGTTCTTGAGAAGTTTGGTTGTTGGTATGTGTTTAATCTCCTAACCTGAGGACCAATTGAAAACCATCAGTGGGTTGTGAGGCCTTTTTCAGGGATAGGATATATGGATAAAGCTCATGGAGTTCCTTGAGGGTCATGGTGGAGCTCAGTCAAATCATTGTGCTAAGTATGAGGAGCCACAATTGAGGGTGTTGCAATTAGGGTTGTCATCTGAGTAACCCTAAGTCAACTGCGTAATTGAAGAGGATCAAAGCTCAATTCTAAGTCTTTGTAATCATGGAGAGTTGTGTTGGGATACATGAAGTGATATTCCAAGATCAATCCAAGAAAAGTTCAAAGTGTGAGGAGTTGCTAAACTAGGGTTCTCAGGGTAAAATCCCCTATTTAGTGCCTAACTTCAAGACCACTTATCTCAAGATACAAGTTTCATCTCAACTTTTGGCCAACATGAAACCTGTAGAGCATGCTCTTAGCTTTAATTTGAGTACTAGAAGTCCTTCATTGGATTTATAGAACTCAAGTTATGATCCAGACAAGTTACAGGTCATCAGATGAATGTGAAATTTGTCTGCAAAAGTCAACCAACTTCCATGTAATTTTTGACCTAAAAGGATGTTTCTCCTAGACTTTTGGCCAACATGAAAGTTGTATTTCTTGATCTTAGCTTTTCAAATTGTACTAGAAGTCTTCCATCTGATTTGTAGAACTCAAGTTATGAGGTTTACAAGTTAGGGTTATTTTGGGAAAGTGAGATTATAGGTCATTTGGCATTATAGGTCATTTTCACTATCTTGCAAGCTTCAAATGAAGTTTTTTCCAACATGAAACTTGTTCAAAATGTCATTTTTAGGTCAACCATGTATCAAGGATGAATTGATTTGGCTTAGGGTGAGACTTGGTTTGAATGAGATTGACAAAAGGGGAATTTAAAGACATTTATGTGAAAAAATTCAAATTAAATCATGTGCGCTCAAACCAATGCAAGTGAGTACTCATTTTGATCAGAAATATCATTTTGAGCACATTGGAAATATTGGAAAGTCGTTTTGAAGCATAATTCATGACATTTCAACTTGTTACTTCTTAAATAAGTAACACATCAAAGGTTGGCCTTATGATGGAATTAAGGACTCAAATTGATCCATACTCTCTCCATAGTCCATAAGCAAGGGAATTGAAGCTTCTTGGAGAAGTTTTGAGCTCAAATTCGTGTACACCATAGTTGAAATTTTGAAGGAAAAGTATAAATTGGATCTCACTGTTTGGGCCTCCAATGGGCCTCCCAATCACCCAAACTCATTCTATATAAGTTCAGAGGAAGGTTCAGATCAAGGTTGGTGGTTCATTTCGTGCTAGAGCCAGAGATTGTAGAGTGAATTTTCAAGCTTCAAGTGAGAAATCTAATTTCAATTCTAGTGTGATTCAAGACAAATTGAGGAGCCAATCATCTTCAGCATCAATCATAGAGTGTATCCGCACAGTTTGAAGCCAAGGATCGTGCCCTAACTGCTACAATTTGAATCTGCAACTCAGGTATGCAACTTTCAAAATTGTTGTAGATTCATGACGATCTAGCATGTTTTAGCATGAGGTTAAGGTTTAGGAGAGATTATAGATGGATTCTGAATCAAAATTGTGGAGGTTTAGAGACCAATTAAGATGCAACATGATTTCTGTTTGGATGCGAATTGGCCTGATTATTGAGAGTTAACATGATCTAGATAGCTTATGATAATCTATGAAGCATGAGGAATAAATCTATGGCTTTGGATTGAGGTTTGGTGATGATCAAGAACTTGATGCATTTTCTGTTTGCTATCGTGTTTGGGAATCTAGTGAGATTTAGGGGAAATGGATATGATATTTGAGATCAGCATGAAAAATGGAGTGAAATGATGTAAGGTTTGGATGTTTTTGTTGACCTGTAATTTGTGGCTCGCCGGAGAAGACGGTGGCTCAGCCACCAGAGCCACCGTCTGGTTCACCTGAGATCATTCTCTCCATTTCCAGTTCAAAGGTAGACGATGCACAAGGACCCTTGGATCTGATGAAAACGAAGACTAAGTCTCCCAATCCGACGCTCACGTTTTAACTTGAGAATTGACCTTGGACCAAATGAAACACTACGTTTCATTTATGTGTTGGCAACGCATGGTCCCTTAGATTAGAATACAAAGTCCACAGATCCTGTGCTCCTCATTAATTCTGGCATTTTATTTTCTTAATTGTTTTATAATTCATTTTCTTTTTATTTTAATTGCTTTATTCTTTTAAAATTCATAATAATTCCAATTTTGGTCAGAAAAATATGATAAAAATATGTGGATGATCTGGATTTTATTCTTGATTTTTTGATGCTTTTACATTTTATTTTCATGCAATTTTCAATTTAATTTGATTTTTTTGCATTTTGTTTAATTCTTTAATTTTGGCTTATTTTCTCATTTTCTTGCTGATTTTTGTGTGATCATTTGGTATAGAATTTAGGGCTGAATTTTGGCTTGTTGGTAGATTAGAGATGCATGATCCCCTAGGATTTAATTCAGTTTTTTAGATAACATTAGGTTCTGTTTAGGACTAGTTCCCTTGACCTCCCATTTGTAGGGTTTCTTTTGATCTCTTTGGGTTTTAGGACTTCTTTAGGTGCCTTCCCTTTAGATTAAGGCTCTGATCCTTTAGCCACAGATCAATAACATGCTTAGGATCCCTTAGAAAATTTGGTGGAATTTTAGAAGGTGTTTTAGGATTTTAAGTAGATTTAACATTTAAGGTGTTGATTAGGGTGCTTCTAGTGTATCTTTTCCCTTAGTTGAATCTCAAAGGTGGATTTTAGTGCAAATAAGCTTCTAAATCTCTTATGGTGGTTCATTATACATCTTAAGGTTTCTTTATCTTGATTGTAGTTCTTGATTTGGTGTTTAGACCTTCTTTTAGTAGCTTGCTTGTAGCTTGATCAATTAGGGTTTAGGAAGAGCTTAGTTTGATTTCTCTTTCTTCAAATAAACATGGATTTCCTTGATTGCTTTCCATTCTCATCCAATGATTCAAGGTCCCTATGTGGAAGCCTCATCTTTCCTTTGGAAGGATGTGTGGCATTTCACAAGAGGTAGAACCTTTGAGGATGCCTATCTCAGATGTATGGTTGAGTGCCATGATGGATTCCCTTGGTTTCCATCATGCTTCCCATCATCAATCAATAATCTTGATGTTGACTCTCTTCTCTCTTGTTGGAGCTTGAAGTTGGAGCTTTCATTTCCTGCTCTTTAAGATGGCTTATTCTTGAAGTTGGCTGCAGACTGTTGTCTTGTTTTGCTGTTATCTGCTTTGCTGTTGAGCTGTTTGTCTGCTGTATTTTCTGATTGTTTGACTGTTGCTTGTATGACTACTTGGTGTGTTGCATTAGACTAGGCCTCATGTAGATGTTCCTAGGCCTAAGAGCATCCTAAAGGTTGAGCTTGCTCCCTTTGCTTGTCTGCATTAGAGGTTGAGTCTGTCTCCCTCTGCTTGATTGTTATTATCTGGCTTTGCTTGCTGGCTTAAGGTTGAGTGTTGTCTCCCTTTCCTGTGCTTTGTGTGTTGCCTTTGGGCTTGCTTGCTCTAGAAGTTGAGCTTGGCTCCTTCTGCTTGTTTGTTGCGCTGCATGCATTTTACTTACAGTTATTTTCTTTACAGTTATTTCTTTTGTTGTTGCTTTCCTTTGCCATGTTCCCCTAGGAACTCTGACTTATCTTGTTTAAGAGAAGTTATGACAGACATTAGGGTTCTAACCATGCATGATAACATTATGTAGTTCCCTCCTAACCTCAATCATAGGACCAACTTTTCATGACAACTTTAGGATTGGATTAGTCCCCTTTAGTGCATCCTTTCTCTTCTCATCTTCAAACAAAGCAAGATACAGTAATAAAGATTAATTGATGTCGTACGCTACGAGCCTTAAGCTACTTGAGAAAGGGTTGTTGGAGAGTTTCTTTCCAACAGTCTGGATGTTTAGTATGGCACCCTTTGGGTGACATGCGACGCATTCACTCTCAGGTCATAGTCTCTAATGCAATATTCGTTGCAAACATCCATAAAAGATACTTCTTTAAAAGACAGAAAACAAAGATCAAACTCTTTTTGTCCTCTTGGACCTTTAATCCCTGGAAATCCTTTTCAGAAAGAGAGTTATGTTAACTCCCGGTTCTACCGCAAACGGTAAACGCCTAAGTCTCCGTCGAGCGAGCTGCATACACCAACTACTGGAACCGTTTGTTAACCCTACTCGGATAAAACAGTTGAACAAACCTGTGTTCCGTAGTATCCCGAACTACGTTTGCTCTGATCTTTCACACTGTGTGAAAGTACGTAGGCATGAGATGCGATATCTCGGCGAGCAACCTCCCTCCGTAACCCGTAGTTAGGCGAACTACGTTGACTATGATTTCTCATTCCAGACGGGAATATGTAGGCATAGAACTGATGTGTTCTGCTGATCATTTTTTGTTCTTTTCAGACCAGACTTTTAGCTAGATAGATATAATCAACCCGTCAGATAAACACAACAAACGTGGATCTCATCGAGTACGATGGACGTGAGGGGTGCTAATACCTTCCCCTTGCATAACCGACTCCCGAATCCAGTCATTGGTTGCGATGACCTTGTCTTATACCTTTTCGTCAGGTTTTTCCGATCGTTTCCTTTCCCTTTCTGTGGGATAAATAACGAAAGGTGGCGACTCTTCTGTTTTTCCGACACCTTATTTTTGTGGTAGCGATAGATAATCATTGTGGTTTTTTTACTTCCAGCCTCCTAATATGTGAGTAATATATAAAATGGATTTTCGAATGTTCACTCCTCCTTTTTTAGAGTCTGGGCGCTCGATCAGTTTAACTGAAAACTACCTTGCCCCGAGTAAAAATTGAGGGTTTTTTTGTATGTAAGGAAAAGAAAACACCTACTTCAAGGCTCAAAGGGGTTAACAAGGGTTTATCTCCCTTATATTTCTAGTGTTTGAGGATTTGAAATAATTTCTTACATCATCAGCCGCCTTTTATTCAAAAGCATACGACTAGAGATCTTGCATTTTTGATTTCGTCATCGTCTTCCCGATTCTATATAAAGTAAGAGTTTGGGTAAAGTTGGCATTATAAAACATGAAAAAGAATTTTATGAGTGAATACGAATAAATTTCTTCAAGAAAAACATATTTATTACATTAATCATTCAAAATAAACAAGTTCTTACATGCAAATCATGCTTTTATAATCAAAGAAATAATAACAAATTCAGGCAAACAAACAAACAACCTGATGATCTTAGGAATAAGTTCTCCTCCTGATTTCACCGAATTGAAAGGACTCTATTAAGTCTTCATATCCATCAGCATAAAGGTGTTCCAATTACAACTGGGTTTCCTCCATTGAAAGTCAACACCTCATCATCGATCATCTCTTGGACTTTTCTTGGAAAACCTTGCACTCTTCAATCGAATGCCCCATTACTTCATCATGAAATGCACAACTAGTATATGGATTGAACCAAAAAGGGTGAGATTTCATGGCTCTAGTCTTTCTGGGTGCCATTATCGAGTCTCAGATAAAATAGAACCACAATTGACTGTAAGTCATTAGGATTGGGTCAAACTTCTTTTGATCATGACTCTGATATGTTCTATGACGAAACTGTGATTGACAATTCGGAATAATCTGAGTGGAAGGAGTGACATCAACATGAAATTTCTTACCACCTTCCAGCATGGTAGCATCGTATCCACAAAGCACAGGAGAAGACTTTTTACTGTTGTAAGTAATCACCACTGACTCTGACATATTAAAATGCAGAATTATGACATTCACCCTTTCCCTAGCGATATGAAGCAGTTTCTGATCCAACATATCTTGGAGATCCTTCTTCACTACAAAACATCCACGAGGATTCTTTGAACAAATTTTGCAAGAAGCGTTATTATGCTCATAATGGATAAGCCTACATAAATTAGCGTGCATATCTACTAAAGATCCTTCCATTGAATTCACGTCAGAGATACAATATTCTCTGAGATATCCTTCCTCAGTGTTTCCATACTTGGATAACAAACTTGTTGAGACATTGAGTCTAGAGTCTTCAAAAGACAAAATACTGCTTTGCACTAACTTTTGTATTTCGGCCTTCAAAGCAAAACAATGTTCAATATCATGATCTGGCGCCCCTTGATGAAATGGACAAAAACGATCATACTTATACCACCATGGTAGATTCTTTGGGATGGCCGAAGGACTCTTTGTTTCCATCAGATTCTTCTGTACTAAAGCATGATATAATTCAGAATAAGCCATTGGGATCGGGTCAAACTGATCCATGTGTTGTTTACTTTTGTTACGATATCCTCCATGTTTCTCTTGCGAAATTGAATTAGCAGTTTGTTCCTTCTCCTTGGGTAAACCTTCCACAAGCTTTGTTAGTACCATGGTTCTATGGTTCTAGGATTGGCTAAATTTTGGTAAAACATGATCCTACACTGATGTGAAGCAGGATACTATAACATCTCCATCTGCTGTGGTGACAAAATTGATGTGGAGTGTTTTAATAAGAATGTCATGCTGAATGTCGTGACATCCATCACGACATCCATCTGCTGTCATGACAGAACTACTGTCATGTGTGAGAAATAGCAGGAGTAGTGGTGCAGCAGGAGCTGATAACAGAACTGCTGTCATGTGTTGTAAACATGATATTATTACATTTGGTACAACAGGAGCTATATGCAGCAGGAGCTAACAAGAGCAGATGGCAGAACTGCTGTCATGGATGCAGAAGGAGGTGATGACAAAACTGTTGTCATGGATGTCATACTGAATGTCATGACATCATGTCTGATACAACAGGTGCTACTATGGGGATTGATAAGATCATCTTATCAAAGTGTGATCCTAAGGTGGTTAGGAGTGCAGTAGCTGCTATGTGTTAGCAGTAGCCACATACCTCACAGGTGGCGAGTAAGGTATGCAGCCACAACAGGTTGAGTTGTGATAAAGTTCCTCACAGGTGGTGAGAGAGGTGTGCAATCACAACAGTGGAAGGTGTGATGAGTGAGGTGTGTTGTCATGTGTTTTAAGCAGGACATAGTTGCATGACAACAGAAGGAGTTGCTAGTGTATATCTCTTGACAAACGTGCTTTGGATATACCTCATCAGTATGTGCAGGCCAAAGAGAATTAGTAGGAACAAAGTGCAGATTTAGTTGGGGTTCATAAAAAGGTTCTATGAGACTTTTTAGGACACTACAATATGCTTGTTGCTACTGGTGTGAAGAAGATTCTGTAGAAGTGTGCAGCAGGGCAAGGTTGGTCAGCTAAGCACAAAGAGAGATGGATGCCATACTGGATGTCATAACATTGAGCATATGACATCAGGCGTGTAGAGTTTATTTTTATGTTATGATACCTGATATATCTCAGACTATACTTCAGGAAACCTGTTATGACTCCTTAGTTATCTCAGGAGAGATTATAGGCAGTGCTGACCATATCATGAAACAGTTGTGACCTAATTTGACAGCACCTTGAATAGTGGAAATTAGTTTTACTTTATTAAAACTAATATTTGTTACTTCTGCATAGCCCAAGCCCAGTCTATAGTGCTATAAAAGGAGGCGCAGAAGCAAGGGAAAAGTAAGCACTCACATCAAGAAAAACCAGAGTGTAAAATAAAGGTTTAGAGTTTGAGAGTCCCTTGTGTGTAAGTCACCCTTTGTATCTTTTGATACATTGAGGTAGACATATTTGTAAGTGAAAAAGGCTAGTCTTCACGTGTAAAGTCTATTTAGAAATACTTGTAATCCAAGCAATTGTCTGGTTGATGATTGCATTGGTTAGGTAGATTCTAGGTTGTATCTCACTCAAAGCTGTGAAGCAAGAGTGTGTGAGTTCCTTGATCAAAGATGTGAAGCAAGATCAAGGTGTGTATGAAGTGTCTCTTCATACTGATTTCTGTAATTGTTTGATATCACTGTTGTGTGATTGAGGGGGAGTGAGTGGGTATACTCAGGTACTAGAGTGTCTCTAGGATGAAGTGTCATTGGGTAGAGATTAAGTGAGAAGTGTAAACTGGAGGTTTGACTTTGAATTGATTCTACTAATAGTGAATTTCCTCCCTGGCTTGGTAGCCCCCAGATGTAGGCGTTGTTGATACCGAACTGGGTGAACAATTACTGTGTTATTTATCTTTCTGCATTTACAATTCTGTACTTTAAATGGTTAGATAAATAGTATGACAGACTGCAGATGTCACAACAGAGGTCGTGACATTGGTCATGACATTGGGACAATTTAAAGAAATTTAAATTGGCCATGGTCTGTCCTCATCCTTGTTGAGTAGAGATCAATGTTCTTGGAACACATGTGATCTGCATACCAGAATTTCAAGCTTCTTAGAGTTGTTAGAAGTGCTAATGCGAGTCACAAGAATGGGCATTGACATGATTTTAGAAATCACGGTCCTTTGAAGCGGAGTTTGAGAAATATAAGGAGAAGGTTGATTTTGAGTAGCAACTAGAGTTTCAACCAAAGCAAAGAGCCTTTCCACACCAGCCCTCAAAGTAGTCACCTCCTTACAAAGTTCATAGTTTTATTGCTCAATATTCTTCATTTTATTTCTTTGACTGGCCCGAGTATCGTACTGATTAATTATCTTGCCTCCTCTTTGAGGGAAAAAGTAAGAGTGAGAACCTGAGATGCAAAGAATGCAATGCTAATGACGAATGCAAATGCGCCAATGCAGATGGGTTTCAAGGAACTCAAAGGTTATATTTGCAAACACCACAAAGTGAATAATACTTTTGATAACTAAAAATCTCATAATGGTAAAACCTATGATGTTTGTAATCAAATGCTTTGAATTTTATGAAACTTTTATGAACATGATGTATACTCAAACACAGGTATACACAGATCCACATATATACATATATATTCAAACAGACAAAGACTTAGGTTTGAAAATTAACGAGCCTGGAGTAATGGTCTATCCATCCCAAATTATGTGGACTAAGAGTTTATTGTACCTGCAAAACAAAGGTTCTAAAAAAGTTCCCAAAGTCATCAGTCCGTCTTTCAGATATTATCAATTTCCCAAATACTCTGTAGTTAATAATATTATCAAGAGAACCTCTTTCGAGTGTAGTATCCTGTATCAATTATTTTGGCACTACTCATAGTCATTGCACTACGTCTTAAGAAGGGCCAAGTTGAGTTAAGGGTAACTAAAGGTTCCAAGTATCACAGGCTCCTAGGTCGAAAATAGTAAGTGCTTTCACGAATACTCATTCAACAGTATTATTCTTAAGATGGCCTCAACTGAGCGGTGATCTCTCAAGTTAGTTTGGTCGGGAATCAACTCCTTCTAAGCCTTCTCGAATACATCATCTTCCTATCATAAATGTACTCAAGTTTGGGTGTAAGACTTATCTCACCGCACGAAAGTAACAATCCAAAGCGAAAACATATATATATATATATATATATATATATATATATATATATATATATATATATATATATATATATATATATATATATATATATATATATATATATATATATATATATATATATATATATATATATATATATATATATATATATATATATATATATATATATATATATATATATATATATATATATATATATATATATATATATATATATATATATATATATATATATATATATATATATATATATATATATATATATATATATATATATATATATATATATATATATATATATATATATATATATACACACACACACAACAAAAACACAAATAAGCAAGTTAGGGGAAACCCTCGAAACCATGTCCCCAATGAAGTCGTTATTTCCGTCGCGGTGAGAATTGGATAACAAGTTATTGATTAACTTGAATCACAAATCATTTTTCACCTTCGATCTTTAATTTATCCGAGAGAGGAGAAAAAGAATGAATAATCCATAAACATGCAATGCAAAAATAAAGCAAAAGGGAATCTAAGGTTTGAGGGTTGGTTATACCTAGGGAAGGTGCTCACATCCTAAGTATCTATAGTACTCTACATGAAACTCTTGTTTTATTGTGTTATTTATTATTTTGTATGCTAAGGGTGAGAAGGAAAAAGGAGACCTAAGGTGTTATTCCTAAGTATGCTCGTCAAGAAGTCGCATCTTGTGCCTGACGGGAGTGGAATCAAGCATTAGTAGTTCCCCTAAAAGGGTGGATAAAAGTTTATTGATTGGTTTTAGGAGAAGAGATAAGTTGTCATATTAAGGATAATACTCAATTTAAACCACCACAAACATGTGGAAGACGGGTCTTTGCTTCACATTAGGAGAAGGACTCCAACTCGAATATAGAATCAACGAGTATGCCACATACTTCTCTCAAGTGGAAAAGAATCAACATGTTTCTCAACTATATCATGGGATAGGAGGATTACATCTCAACAAGGATGACTAGCATCTAATTCTCTCATGAGAAAAATGGAACTAACTGTAAGTTATTTATAGTTGAAATGGTAATTCTAAGGGAGACTTTCTAAGGGATAGCAAGTTCTAGGATTACAAGAAGTATATACAAGAAGATACAAAAATACAAATAAAAATGTAAATGACAAGCGTGTCAACAACAAGGGGTCCTCCTTTGAAATCGGGTAGCAAGAAATTATTAATTAATTTAAATATAAGTATTTATATCAAATAATAATTATGACACAAATTTATTTACATTATAATATAATTCAAATTAACTAATGAAAAACTAGAAATAAAAATACTAAAATAAATAATTAAAATATTTTTGGTATTTTCATCCTTATAAAAGTAACTAAAACAATTTTTTTAAATATATATTAGTCTTTTTAATGTTATGAAATTAACTAATAAACTAAAAATAAGGAAATCTTTTTGGTCTTTTCAAACAATATATAAATAATAATAAATAAAGTTGATTAATAGAAGTGACTAAGAATAATGATAACCGATATCCAAAAATTAATTAAATTTGCTTTTTCTATTTTTCTTTTTAAAAGAAAAAGCCATATAGTATTGACTAGAAAAAAATAATTAAAGAGAATCTACTAATAATAATTAAGAGGTAATGGTGATCAAAACAAAATATAAAAAAAAAACTATTCATTAATATTTGATATGTGACAATATATGATATATAATATTAAAATATGATATATATATATATATATATATATATATATATATATATATATATATATATATATATATATATATATATATATATATATATATATATATATATATATATATATATATATATATATATATATATATATATATATATATATATATATATATATATATATATATATATATATATATATATATATATATATATGATACATGGTGACACCTAACATAAACTATAGACAACCAAAAACAACTCATGTACTTAAATTATAAAACTAAAGAAGCTATCTCAATCAATATATGTAAAATAAACACCACGTGACACTATAAGTGATACTACCAAGACAAATATGAAATTGACATAGATACAAAACAACATCAGCTTTTCAAAATAAATGGTGAATTTTCAATTTTACCTCTCTCAAATGACTTTTTTCCTCGCGTCACCGCCCTCTCTGTCTCTTTCTCTCAATGTCATGTCGTGGTTTATGAAAAACTTTGCGGTTTGTATGTGAGGAAGATAAAGTGTGAATGTTTTTTATTTTTTGTGTGATTGCTTGTTTTTTCTAATGCATATATATAAGACTAGAAAATATACAAAAATGATAATAACAATTAACATAATATTTTTTTATTTTTTATAATAAAACAAGAATAAAAGGAATTAAAAATCATATTTTTGTATTTTTTTATGATAAAGAGTACTTGAAATACTTACAAAAAAACGTAATTTTGTTCACGATTCTAACCTGAATCCATTTAAATTAATTTTCTAACTATATTTTTTTTATTAAAAAGGGTACAAGATTAACGACAATAATCCAATTTGAGTCGAGTTTGACTTCAAGACACGATTACCATGCAGATAACAAAGGATACAAGTGTGTATAGAATCAACTTATTTAGTCTAAAACAATGGGAGGATAAGATTAACTAATGAACGTGCATGCATGCTAATATGCCATACTGCTCTGATAGCAACCTTAACTAAATGATAACAAACTAATACTAGTATCTATGGGAATCGGACCTAACATATTGACTTTTGTGTTCATAATGATACAATATTTTTTAATAAGGTTGTGTATTTTTTCACTTCTAAAATTTCTTATTAAATATAGTTAATTGTTTCTTCAATAAATATTCCATAACTCACACTAATTAAGATTATCTATACTTTACTCGTCAAGTTAGTCAACTTTTTTTATTTAAAACAAAAAAATTTAAATCAATTGAACTTTATCATCAGAATTAGGTAGGGATAGGATTTGATCCATTAAATTATTATCGAGTCAATCCATTAGATGGAAATCAATATAATCAACCGACTCTATAAAAATTAGTTAAATCTTATCTATCAATTGGATTACTCATAAAAAAATAAAAAAAAAATATTTTTATAATCATAAAATTAAACAATTTCAACTAATTTTTAAAATATTATAGTAAATTACTATTTTATGAGCAAATAATAAATTACTATTTTATAATTTTATAATAAATTAGTTTTTAACATATCTCTCTCTAGAATTTTAGGTCAGAGATATCATATTATATGTGTTAGACTGATTATTTAATTAGATAAAACTAAATAGTTTAATTTATATTAAGTATGTGTGGTTAAGGGTATTATAGTTGTCATTTGTAAAGTAATTGAAAAATACAGTTTATTAGGATAATTTCTTTATCCCTATTAAAAGAGATTCAAGAAATTATAAAGAATTCTATAAATCAGAAGATCACATATTCGCGAACCTTCAGCGATCCCAACGACTAACTTGCACGCTTCCACTTTCATTCTCATCACTACTATAAATAATACATTTTATGACAAAACTTTTACCTCGCCAAACAAAAAATCAAAGTGTAAACCATAGACGCGTCATTTTTTTAAAATACCATATATTTTCTCAGTTGAACCTTATCATTTCTATCAATATAGAAATCAACAACAAAACTCTAAATCCTTAAACCCATATCAGAATTCAATTAGAGAATGAAGGCGGAAGCGTACCTGAATTTGTTATTGAAATCGTTGAAAGTTGCGGGTACGTGATCTTCCAACTTGTAGAGTTCCTTAGGATTTTTAAAATCTTCTCTGATGGGAATGAAGAGAGAAAACCTGATAACCGTATTTTGATCGTTCTCTACAAATGGGGACCATAACCCATTTAAATAACCCTAGGGTTATTTTTTATTTCAATATTCTGATTTGACCCCTCATCAAATTAGATATTGACTTATGGTATCTACACAATAATCTGACCTTTCATGACATTTATGCTTTTAGCCACAAACTTAATATTATATTAATTAGACCCCTTTAAGTCTTGACTAATTAAAATAATGGTACTAACACCTTAAATGTTACGTTTGTGACCTAAAAATCTAACAATCTCCCACTAGTCACGTATATTACTTTACATGTGTGTTAGACTTTATGAGCTCAAAATTTTTCATTAAATACTTCAAGAATATCCAAATTATCTTGTCCATTAATCTTTCCACTATACAGAATCAATGTGATTTTCATCATATCAATCATAACTAAACTCATTAATGATCACCAATAGTGACACAACTAAATGACATAGGTCCATCATGAAATGTACAGCATAAAAATCATATGAAGTTGGTCTGTATATGTCGATTTTCAAATGGTCCTACTTTACTTTAGTGATATCATTCAATAACTTTATTGTACAAAATCTAAACTACTGAATATCAAACTTTATTAACTTAAAAATATCCAAAATCATAGTATGCATACATAATACCAAACACAAAACATAAAATTCATAATTGACTAACTCCCACTAAACCAAAGACTCCTCTAATGGTAAAATACCCATGCGAGTAGTGTGCTTATGAAAGACCTTGGGTGGAAGACCTTTTGTAAAATAATCTACTATCATGTGCAGTTTGTTCCCAAGTATTCTATGAGAATCTGTCCACTTTGCACCATTTCCTTAACAACTAGGAACTTGATGTTAATGTGTCTTGACTTGATCGAGCTCCTATTATTCTTGGAATATATGAAGGCTGATTTCTTGTCATAGTATAACTTAAGCGGCCTTTAATTTTCTTCTTCAATTCGCAGCCTAGTGACAAGATTCCTCTGCCAAATCCCATGGTTGGATGCCTCATAACATGCTATAAACTATGCTGCCATGGTGGATGAAGCCGTAAGAGTTTGCTTAGCACTGCGCCAAGAAACTGCACCACCGGCCAACATGTAGATATAGCCTGAAGTAGATCTTTTAGTGTCTTGGCATCTAGTAAAATCAGAGTCAGAGTATCCAGTGATCTCTAACTGGTCTAACCAATGTGAGCATATGATAACACGAAATCGTATATATATTTTGATGCATAATTCAACTAAAGTTTAACTGTTTTCGATCCGATTTCGGGTTATTTCCGTGTTATTTGTCTAATGTTTTGCAGGTATTTGATGATCATGTCTAAACAAGGCAATATGAAGAAAATAAGCAATCTCAGATGAAATATGGACGAAAACCGGATGAAAACATCATGAAAAGCGCAGAATGCTGATTTTGCTGCTGTGACGACCGTCACAGCTCCATGACGACCGTCACACGGGTGACGACCGTCACACATTGTGACGACCGTCATGCAGGCAAAAACGCCCCACTTCAAATGCACGTGAAAGAAGCAGTTCCAAGTCCCAAATAGTGAACCACTACTCCCTGATAATTCTGCCTCAAAGTCCACCTTCTTCAAGTTATAACCGTTATAATTCCATTTCTATAAAAGGGGAAGAAGGGGAGCAGAGAAAGGGAGCCGCATTCAGACAACGAAGTGCTGCCAATTTATTTTCAGAGCAACCTTTCCAGTTTTTAATATTCTTATTTGTTTCTCTTTTCTCTTTCTGCATTCCTTTCATTTCTTCTGTAATTCTTATTTCCGTTGTACGATCAATTGACATAAAGACCAGAATCCTGCCAACATTTGTGGAGGATCTGCCCAAAGGTCAATTTGGAATATTTACAGGTTTCTCATTTTAATCGTAATTCCAGTTTTTATTATGATGCATGCTATTATATATTGTTTTTATTTATGTTTTACCTTTCCCGAATTCATGTCTAGCTAAATCAAGGTAATTGATATGTAATAATAATTCGGAAGGGATTTGACAATAACCGGTTGAAAATTGTCTTTTTCAAAAGTTGTTTATGGTCTGAGTGTTTAAAATTAATTTACTAAATAAACTTCATCGCGAAAGCGAGAACTTATTTAAAAGTAGTTTTGCCACGAAAGTGGAAAATTAATTAAGGTACGAACCAACAAGCGAAAGCTGCGGCAAGACCAGATAGTAAACACTAGTCATTCATTTTAATAACAGCGAAAGCACTTTAAAATGAATTAGAACTTAGATATCTCCAAAAAATAATTTAAACCCCGAATGGGACACGAAAGCGTACGTTTGGCCCTTAGAATTATGATTAGCGTCAATAACCATCGTGAGGCGAGAGTCTTCAGATCACCATTTTCTGCTTAAATAAACTCTGAAAAATATTTCGTATACCGGTAACTTGTCAAATCCCCGAAGAACATGATTACTGCATATCGATTCAATTAATTATACTTTAATTAACATTCTTAGTTCCCTTTAGTGACAATCTTATTCCCTCAAACATTATCTACCTAGCTAAACATAGTAACTCCCGAGAACACTAGTTTGATTACGAGTCCCTGTGGGATCGATATCTATTATTACTACGCGATAGACTGTGCACTTGCAGTTAGGTTGTATTAGACATAGAAAGTCGCGATCAAGTTTTTGGCGCCGTTGCCGGGGACCCGTTTAGTCAATAGTGTAACCTTCTGTTACGCTGTATAGACTAGGTTAATTATTTTCATGTTTCCTTTACTAGTGTTGTCGATTGTATGCCAAGTGATCGCCCGCAAGGCGATATCTTGAAACCTTCAGTCGCAGAACTAGAACGCTTCTTACATCTAAGAAGCCGAATCATTGAGTACCAAGTCAAACATAACATTCCCGATCCTCTCACTCCCATTCCCAAATCCTAAGAAGAATCAAACATGGTTGAAGGACCTCCAAACAAACCGCTGAAGGCATACGCTACGCCCTCTCAGATGGAGCCTAGGAGTAGCATTGCTGCCCCAGCTATTACTCGAAATGATTTTGAGCTGAAACCATCATTGCTGTCAGCTGTACAACAAAACCAATTCTCAGGAAACGCAACTGAGGATCCGAACGAACATCTAACGAAGTTTGTGCAATACACAGACACGGTGAAAGCAAATGGAGTAACTCCAGACGCGATAAGACTTCGTCTTTTCCCATTCTCTCTTAGAGACAGAGCGTGGACATGGTTACAATCTTTACCATCCAACTCCGTTACGACGTGGGAACAATTGAAGAACGTCTTCTTAGCGAGATATTTTCCGCCAAGCAAAACTGCTTTGCTTAGAGCTCAAATCAACGGATTTCGACAAAAAGATACTGAATCTCTTTATGAAGCATGGGAACGATTCAAAGATATGATGAGAACATGTCCTCACCACGGTTTAGAAGACTGGATGACAATCCATACTTTTTATAATGGGCTTTTATACAATACCAGATTGACAATAGACGCTGCCGCGGGCGGTGCACTTATGGATAAGCCATATGACGAAGCCTATCAACTAATCGAAAACATGTCTCAGAACCACTGTCAATGGGGAGATGAACGCACTCCAACAGAGAAAACCACAGCGAAAGGTGGGATGTACGAGATCAGCAGCCTCGAAAAGTTCAACGCTAAAGTAGATGCTCTAGCACAGAAGATTGATAGGCTGGCCGTTAACTCCACTGCAACCGTCGCTGCCGTAACTCCAAATTGCGAGTTATGCGGAAGCACCACTCATAATGCGCCCGAATGCCCATTGCTAGCCGGAATCCCACCAGACCAAGTAAATTATGCTCAAGGAAATCCTTACGCAAATACCTATAACCCAGGTTGGCGAAATCATCCAAACTTTTCTTACAAAAGCGAAAATGCATTGCAAATGCCTACTGCTCCACCAGGATATCAGAAAACAGCTGCTGCTCAGACTGCACCTAGGAAATAAAACCTCGAGTTGATGATGGAAAAATTCATAGCTACTCAAGCTCAAACAAACAAAGAATTCCTGAATCAAAACATACACACTAGCGAGCAAATTAAACAGTTGACCGGAAAAGTAGACGCTTTAGCCACCCACAACAAAATGTTAGAAACACAGATATCACAAGTGGCTCAACAACAAGCCTCTGCTGCCGCACCCGCTGGCACATTTCCTGGACAACCCGAACAGAATCCAAAAGGCCAAGAAAATGCTGTAATACTAAGAAGTGGAACAGAATTGGACGAACCGATCGATCCGAGGACCGAAAACTCAGCCATGCAAGAAAAACCAACTGAACAAGCAGAAAAGGAATCCGAGTTAGAGAAGAAGGAAGACAACGAGAAGGAGGATACCGCAAGTGAAAAAACTCAAGCACCTCCAGCGCCATATAAACCACCCATCCCTTATCCTCAAAGATTAATAAACTCCAAAACTTCAGGACAGTTTAAGAAATTTGTAGAGCTCCTTAAACAACTGAATATTACTATTCCTTTTACAGAAGCGATAACTCAAATGCCGTCATACGCTAAATTTCTCAAAGAAATCCTGTCGAATAAGAGAAAGATCGAGGATAACGAAACAGTTACGCTTACTACAGAGTGTAGCGCTATTATTCAAAACCGCATGCCTCCTAAATTAAAAGACCCAGGTAGTTTCTCCATACCCTGCGTCATAGGAAACTTCGTGATAGACAAAGCTCTATGCGATTTAGGAGCCAGTATCAGTGTTATGCCTTTATCTATATGCAAAAAGCTGAATATGGGAGACCTCAGACCAACCAAAATGTCCGTACAATTAGCTGACCGATCAGTAAAATACCCCGTCGGAATACTGGAAAACGTTCCAGTACGCATAGGATAATTCTACATCCCAACCGACTTCATAATCATGGACATCAAGGAGGACACTGTTACCCCAATTATTCTAGGAAGACCGTTCCTAGCTACAGTCGGAGCTATTATAGACGTGAAGAAAGGAAGGCTAACATTCGAAGTAGGAGAAGAAAAGATAGAGTTCATTCTCACCAAGTTCTTAAAAGCACCAGCCATAGACGATACCTGCTATTTAGTAGACGAAATTGACGAATGCATAAGAGAACTTGAAAATGAAGAGACCACGTATTCAGAAATCATAAAGATTCAAATCCCCGATATTTCTGAAGACGATGATTGGCGTAAACCGTATAAAGACGACAGTCTAAGCGAAAGCTTAGCACTGACCCCAAACCATATGCCAGGTCCGAAGAACCTATCTTTAAAACTTAAAACACTACCCAAAAACCTTAGATATGAATTCCTAGACGATGAACTAAAAAGACCAGTGATAGTCAACGCCGACTTAGGACAACCAGAAACCGAAAAGCTATTAGAAGTCCTAAAGAAGTACCCCACCGCGTTAGGCTATAACATAAGCGATCTAAAAGGTATAAGCCCTTCAATCTGTATGCATCGAATTACAATAGAGGAAGACTCTAAAACCTCTAGAGAGCATCAGAGGAGACTGAACCCCATCCTAAGCACTGTAGTCAGAGATGAAGTAAAGAAATTGCTATATGCAGGAATCATCTATCCAATCTCCGATAGTGAATGGGTTAGCCCAGTTCATGTCGTACCAAAGAAAGGAGGAGTCACATTAGTTAAAAACGAAAAAGGCGAATCAATAACAAAAAGAGTCGTGACTGGAAGCAGGATGTGCATTGATTATAGGAAGCTTAACAAAGCCACACGAAAAGAACACTTCCCGTTACCCTTCATAGACCAAATGTTGGAAAGATTAGCCAAACATTCATATTTCTGCTATCTAGATGGTTATTCAGGATTTTTCCAAATTCCCATTCATCCGGATGACCAAGAAAAGACTACATTCACCTGTCTTTATGGTACTTTTGCTTACCGCCGAATGTCGTTCGGACTCTGTAATGCTCCAGCAACCTTCCAAAGATGCATGATGGCAATCTTTGTAGATTTCATAGATGACATCATGGAAGTATTTATGGACGATTTCTCGGTATGTGGACAAAGTTTCGAAGGATGCCTACAAAACTTAGAAATGGTATTAGAACGTTGTGTAAAAGTGAACCTCGTCCTAAATTGGGAAAAATGCAATTTTATGGTCCGACAAGGAATAGTTCTAGGACATGTCATATCAAATAAAGGAATTGAGGTCGACAAAGCTAAAATAGAGATTATAAAAGATCTCCAACCTCCAAAATCTGTACGAGAAATACGGAGTTTTCTAGGACATGCCGGTTTCTACAGAAGATTTATAAAAGATTTTTCAAAAATCACAAAACCTTTGACCGTCCTGTTGATGAAAGATGCTGAGTTCGTCTTCGACGACGACTGTCTAAAAACATTCGAAACATTAAAATCAGCCCTTATCACTGCACCGATTATGCAACCACCCGATTGGCGACTACCGTTCGAAATCATGTGCGATGCGAGTGATTATGCCGTAGGCGCAGTTCTAGGACAAAGGAAGGACAAGAAACTCCATGCCATCTACTATGCCAGTAGAACCTTAGATCCTGCCCAAATGAACTACGCTACCACAGAAAAGGAACTTCTAGCAGTTATATTCGCGCTTGACAAATTCCGTTCTTACTTAGTAGGAGCAAAAATTATCATATACACAGACCACACTGTCATTAGGTACCTAATAAGCAAAAAGGATGCCAAACCAAGATTATTGAGATGGATCCTGTTATTACAAGAGTTTGACTTAGAAATCAAAGATAAGAAAGGAACCGAGAACGTTGTTGCAGATCACTTATCCCGAATAGAAGGCATCGAACATGAACCAGTACCGATAAATGACGATTTCCCATACGAACGTCTGATAGGCAAATTAGAAAGTGACATGCCCAACTCAATCTCGGAAGATCCAGAATTCGGAAAAGCTGTAGAAGCCGTCTATGCCCAAGTCACATTACCTTGGTATGCTGACATCGTTAATTACCTCGCTGCAGGCGTGCTTCCACCGGATCTCACCTATCAGCAAAAGAAGAAATTCTTCCACGATCTGAAACACTATTATTGGGACGAACCTCTACTCTTCAAGAGAGGGGCCGACAACATATACCGTCGCTGTGTCCCAGAGGAAGAAATAGAAAATATCATTTCCCAATGCCATTCAGCACCATATGGTGGTCATGCTAGTACATCCAAGACGTGCGCTAAGATTCTCCAAGCCGGCTTATTCTGGCCTAACCACTAGAAAGACGTCCACATCGCTGTGCTAAAATGTGATTGATGCCAACGAACTGGCAACATCTCACAACACGGTGAAATGCCTCAGAAAGGAATCTTAGAGGTAGAAATCTTTGACGTATGGGGAATAGATTTCATGGGACCGTTCCCACCTTTTTTTGGTAATAACTACATACTCGTCGCTGTAGACTATGTGTCTAAATGGATAGAAGCCATTGCTGCTCCAACAAATGACGCACGAGTAGTAATCAAACTCTTCAAAAACACAACCTTTCCTAGATTCGGTGTACCCAGACTCGTCATTAGTGACGGCGGATCTCACTTCATATCGCGAATATTTGATAAACTTCTTTCTAAATATGGAGTCCGACACCGAGTAGCTACACCTTATCATCCGCAAACTAGCGGACAAGTAGAGGTCTCGAACAGGGAAATAAAATAGATATTGGAAAAGACTGTCGCTACCTCAAGGAAAGATTGGTCATTAAAGCTACATGAAGCTCTATGGGCTTATATGACCGCCTTTAAGACACCAATAGGTACTACACCCTACAAATTAGTTTACGGTAAATCCTGCCATCTCCCTGTAGAATTAGAGCATAAGGCCTTTTGGGCCATTAAGACACTCAATTTCAACTACACCGAGGCGGGAGAAAAGCGAATCTTAAACTTACACGAATTGGAAGAACTTCGATTAGACGCTTACGAAAATGCCCGTATTTACAAAGAACAAACTAAAAAGTGGCATGATAAACGTTCAGTCAAGAAACAATTCAGTGTGGGAGACATCGTATTGCTATTTAATTCAAGATTAAAACTCTTCCCAGGTAAAATAAAATCTAGGTGGTCTGGACCTTATGAAGTGACTAAAGTACTTCAGAGTGGAGCTGTTGAAATTACCGATAAGACGAATGCCCCGTTTATCGTAAACGGGCAACGTCTAAAACATTATAATAAGAACGAAAACAGCCCTCAAGTCTGCAGTATAGCATTGCTTGAGCTTCCATCTCAAACACCCAAATAGCTTGTCACCTAGCTATCGTCAGGCTTTAGACGTTAAAAACAGCGCTTACTGGGAGGAAACCCAACTTTTCCCGCAGTTTTCCTCGTTACTGTATTTCATTTTTTATTTAAAATTTTACTTTGAAACTTTAACAAAAATTCTAAACTTAAAATTACTACTACTTTTTACTTTCGTTTGTTTTCATATTTTTATTTTTATTTTATTTTTCTCTTTTGGTCTTTTGTTTTTATCGCTTTTTGTTTTTAAAAATCCTGACTTCAAACTTCTGTTTTAAACTTTTCAGGATTTTAAAAAGTCTTCAAAACATTCCTCCTGTTTTTCTCCGACTTACCTGCGAGTATGGCCGAGTACGACTTCACAAAGGTTCATTTTCGAGGACTAGCTCAAAAGGCAAGATTTGCAGCACTAACTGAAAGAGAAATCGCCTTAACGCTGTATTATGATAAGTCTACCATGGATAAACTAGGAATCACGGATAACATTCAATACCTGTTCAATCAACTGGGTTAGGAGAACACTGCTTTGAAAACCCGTTTTGCTACCTATAAGGACCTCACCTACGAATTCCTTAGTTCCTTCAGATACCTACCTAACTATGGTTTTGGATCCAACACAGAGCTGATCACCTTTAGGATGTTTGGAATGGACCAAACCCATAGCCGGATGTCACTAGCTAACCTCCTAGGATTTCCTAGCGGACCGCATGTGTTCATCAGTGCAGAAGATGACGATATTGATTTTGAACTCGACCAATTCTGGGGTAGAATCACAGGCGACTATCACCCTGAACCAGACAGAATGTATAATGATGATATTCATAACCCAGCTTTCAGATACTTCCATAAGATACTAGCTCACACCCTTTTCGGGAAAGAAGAAAATATTACTACAGTATCTAAAGAGGAGTTATTCATCATGTTCTGTGCTTCTCAGGGACGTACAGTAAATGCAGTGCCTTCCATGATGAGATCTTTCAGACGCCTCACTCAGGACCCACAGTCACCTATTCTTATAGGAGGCCTCGTGACAATGATTGCCCACGAGCTCGGCCTTAGATTCCACTTAAATGCAAGCACTCGTTTTGGCACCATCCGACCCATGAATATACAGTTCTGCTTTAACAGGCGCATTTTAGGAACTATGGGACCTGGACCTTACGAGTACCTCATAAATGAAAAACCTGTCCAGCTATTCACACTGCCTGATCATCAGATGACAAGTATCCACAACAAGGACAAATGGCTTTATGAATTGGATGAGCCTATGGGACCTCCTTCACCTCAATCAACACCACAGAACTATATGTACGACAGTGACCACATCTCTGAGGCACACGACTATATGTACTATGAGGATGCTGTATCAGAAGCTGAAGTAGACCCTACGACTCCTCCGTATTACAACACCTATCCTGAGCCCATTTCTGAGGAGACCACCGACAAAATGGATATTGTTCTACTCCGATTGGACAACGTTGATGCAGCTCTGACTACTGTAAAAGATGACATCGCAGGCATACACAGCGAACTGGTAGTCTTCATGGACTTAGTCTGTGACCAGCTCGACTACTACGCACGGAAGTTCAATGAGTTGAAGGCACGAAAAGACTAGATACTAGTTTTAGTTTAGTTTGGTTTAGTTTAGTTTCGTTTAATCATTTGGATTTTTGCATTGTTAATTTCTTTATGTATTACATTACAATCCTTCTAATTACTTTTTATTTCTTTATTTCAATTATAGTCTTTATCTATTTATTCTGTTTTTACGTTGTTTCTTTGTTTATTGTCCACTATAATGCATTGCTATATCATTAATAGGCCTAAAAGTCACTGCAAGAACACCCTCACAGCAAAATTCTGCGTTCTGCAGATTTTGCTGCTGTGACGACCGTCACAGGATCCTGACGAGCGTCACGCGGGTGACGACCGTCACATATACATGACGACCATCACGAACCTAAAACTGTTATCTGATATAACAGGGGTTGCGTTTTCTCTCCCACTCATCTCTTTTCAACTTCCAATCATCAGAAACTCCCACCCCACTCCAATTTTTCGTTTCCCCACCTTGCACCATATATTCCCACTCCCATCTCAACTTCCTACCACACTTCTGTTACATTTTTTCACTCCTCAGAACCTCCTCAATCCTCCAACAATGGCGAGAAACCAAGAAACTCCAGACCTCAGCAACATTGTGTTCAGCGAAGGTGACTCAGGCGAGAGACAGCGGGCCAACTACATCGCATTCCATCAACGGTCGCTCCAGCCGACTCATTATCCACATATTCCATTGCTCACGGAGCTCAGACTCCTTGAAGGCGTCACTTGAATGCTTCAAAGAGCCGGCATCTGGAACCTCTGCACCAATCCACTGCCGACGTACGAACAACTCACTCTCGAGTTCCTGAGTTCGTTTACCTACATCACTTCCAGCGGCGACCTCAGCCAACACTCCGGCGCCGCATGCTTCCAGATGTTCGGCACAAACTATCAGGTGAACCAGAACCAGATTGCCGCCATCTTACAACTCCCTCGAGGCGACAATGCTCACCGCCGCCTCACCGATCAGTTCCAGCACGAAGCCTTCGCGCTTTGGTACCAGTTAACCGGCATCAATGCCGATGGTTGGGATTCTCTGCACGCAACACATATCCACAACCCGACCATCCGGTACTTCCACCGAGCATTGAGCAACACCATCTTCGCCCGGGACAGCAACCATAAGGTGAACTCGAAAGAGCTCTTCTTCCTCCACTGTGTCTTCAACAACGAGCCTATCAACGCCGCTCCGTTCCTCCTGGCCCACATTCAGGCCAACTGTAACCGTGGCTCCAAGCCATTTTACTTTAGCGGGATTGTCACTGCCATTGCACTTGGGCTGAACCTCGGCGACCGCCTCCAGCACCTCCATGCCATTCCCTCGGTGTTCCTTGACACCGACCACTGCAGAGCCTCTCACCTCATCCGTTCCAGAGCCGATGGCAAGTACCATCCGGTAGTGCGTGGCAAAACCGTCTGAAGCATCATCCTTCCATCACGCACCCGGACACACCTAGAGGATCGTACCAACTGGTTATTTGACCTCACTGCCCCTCCTGCTGCCGCTGCTCCAACTCAGGACCACACCCAAGGTTCTGACAACGAAATCCAAGCTGAGTTGGACAGACCGGAGCAACCGGAGGCATCACAGCCTCTTCCTTCCGAAGGTACATCCTCCCGCCGCCGCCGCCATCGTCCAGTGCCCGACTACTCAGAAGAGGACCTCCGCCGCTCTCTCGACCAGCAGGCCCAGATACTCGCTATGATGCAGCAGCAGAATCAGAGAGCCGAGTAGTTCGAAGCTTGGAATCGGACGCAAATGCAACAACTACAAACCGGCCAAGAAACCATTACTGAGAACTTGGCGAATCTGACCTTGCAGGTCGAAGGACTCCGTGACTATGTCTATCATACCGGAGCTATGAGTTTTGAGGACCGAGTTGCCCAGGTCAGAGCCAGAGGACGAGAGAAAGGACGTGACCGAGGCAGAGGCCATGATTAGTTATCATTTTCCTTATTTGTTTACTATATTTTCAGTTTATTTGTACTTTCATTTCCGTTGTATCTCCCTCTCGTATTCTTTCAAATCAGTGGGGACACTGATTGAGATAGTGTGGGAGCGGAGCGTTTATTTCCCATTCCATTGTACTTTGAATTTCGTAATTTCTATTCAAACATTTTCTATTTTTAGCAAATAAAGCTCGTTTATATATCCTTTTTCCGTTACGCAAACATCCCCACGTTATTCGACGTAAACAACAAATTTTTTCGTTTGTTCCTCAAAAGCAAAAGCATCACGAGAATGCACCCGAGTTCAAACCAAGTTTTGAAACTCCGAGGAGACGACAATTCCAACAAAACCAGTACCATCCTGACACCTTAGATCTCCGGTTTATGCGAGTCGGTTTCACTACCTACGTGTACCAAAGTCTCAAGTGTCTACGCAAACTCAGCCCCAAGTAGTTTATACTAGCAGTCAACACCATCCTAAAACACTTCTAAGCGAGCGACCAATGCAAATAAGTGTATTATCTCCAAAAAGATGAAAAGTCATGAAAAGAAAGTTAGATAGCCAAAAATATAAGACACGTTTCCTTCTAAGTTAGGTGCTCCTCACCCGAGCATTTAGCCCAACGGAACGAAAACTCATTGAAAAATCAATGATATAAGCTTATGATCAATGAAGAAGATCAAAACAGAAATGAGATCATATTCAATAACAGGTCGACTTGCCATGAAAGTGTATGGACAACGGGCTTAATGTGATTGCGCTAGAACAAACAGGGTGAACTTGCCGCGAGGACCTTGACACCAAGCTACAGTAGCATGACTGGGACCGATTTGCATAAGAAGGAGACCTCCGAAGACTTGTAGTCCAGTGTCGTCATGGCACTCGTTTTGTTCTTACTAAGAATCCCGGTTTTCCCCAACTTTGCGAACGAAGAAGCTGCCTCGTGCTTGCCGACTTTTTCCTGTTTTACTTGAGGACAAGCAAAGATTCAAGCTTAGGGGAGTTTGATAACACGAAATCGTATATATATATTTTGATGCATAATTCAACTAAAGTTTAACTGTTTTCAATCCGATTTCGGGTTATTTCCGTGTTATTTGTCTGATGTTTTGCAGGTATTTGATGATCATGTCTAAACAAGGCAATATGAAGAAAAGAAGCAATCTCAGATGAAATATGGACGAAAACCGGATGAAAACATCATGAAAAGTGCAGAATGCTGATTTTGCTGCTGTGACGACCGTCACAGCTCCATGACGACCGTCACACGGGTGACGACCGTCACACATTGTGACGACCGTCATGCAGGCAAAAACGCCCCACTTCAAATGCACGTGAAAGAAGCAGTTCCAAGTCCCAAATAGTGGACCACTACTCCCTGATAATTCTGCCTCATGGTCCACCTTCTTCAAGTTATAACCGTTAGAATTCCATTTCTATAAAAGGGGAAGAAGGGGAGCAGAGAAAGGGAGCCGCATTCAGACAACGAAGTGCTGCCAATTTATTTTCAGAGCAACCTTTCCAGTTTTTAATATTCTTATTTGTTTCTTTTTTCTCTTTCTGCATTCCTTTCATTTCTTCTGTAATTCTTATTTCCGTTGTACGATCAATTGGCATAAAGACCAGAATCCTGCTAACATTTGTGGAGGATCTGCCCAAAGGTCAATTTAGAATATTTACAGGTTTCTCATTTTAATCGTAATTCCAGTTTTTATTATGATGCATGCTATTATTTATTGTTTTTATTTATGTTTTACCTTTCCCGAATTCATGTCTAGCTAAATCAAGGTAATCGATATGTGATAATAATTCGGAAGGGATTTGACAATAACCGGTTGAAAATTGTCTTTTTCAAAAGTTGTTTATGGTCTGAGTGTTTAAAATTAATTTACTAAATAAACTTCGTCGCGAAAGCGAGAACTTATTTAAAAGTAGTTTTGCCACGAAAGAGGGAAATTAATTAAGGTACGAACCAACAAGCGAAAGTTGCGGCAAGACCAGATAGTAAACACTAGTCATTCATTTTAATAACAGCGAAAACACTTTAAAATGAATTAGAACTTAGAGATCTCCAAAAAATAATTTTAACCCCGAATGTGACACGAAAGCGTACGTTTGGCCCTTAGAATTATGATTAGCGTCAATAACCATCGTGAGACGAGAGTCTTCAGATCACCATTTTCTGCTTAAATAAACTCTGAAAAATATTTCGTATACCAGTAACTTGTCAAATCCCCGAAGAACATGATTACTGCATATCGATTCAATTAATTATACTTTAATTAACATTCTTAGTTCCCTTTAGTGACAATCTTATTCCCTCAAACGTTATCTACGTAGCTAAACATAGTAACTCCCGAGAACACTAGTTTGATTACGAGTCCCTGTGAGATCGATATCTATTATTACTACGCGATAGACTGTGCACTTGCAGTTAGGTTGTATTAGACATAGAAAGTCGCGATCAGCATATAATCTTTTGTTCTCTTTAAATACCTCATAACCTTTTTGACTGCTTTCTAATGATCCCAACTATACATGAAACGAAGATCAATGACGCCAATTAAAATTTAAATTAATTGCTATGGAAAAAATTGTGTATACTTGCTGTAACTATTACACCATGGGAAGCTTACACAAATTGGAAGTTAATTTTTTTTTCAATTTTAGAATCCTAATATAAAAAAATATCGAAATTTAAATTGAATCAGATATGGAAGGCTCTGATACCACTTGTTAGATCCGTTCATAACCTTATTATTTCTATTGATATAGAAATCAAGAATAAAATCCTAAAATAATCCCTATGAGTCGATATACCACCAACTTGTATCCCTTAAACCCATATCAGAATTCAATCAGAAAATAAAAGCGGAAGCGAACCTGAATTTTAGGTATGTGATCTTCCGATTTGTAGTATTTTTTAAGGTTCCTTGAATCTCCTCTAATGGGGATGAAGAGAGAAAATCTGGTAAACTTTATTTTCATCGTACTCTACAAATGGGGACCATAACCCATTGAAATGACCCTAGGATTATTTCTTAGTTTTCAATATTCTACTTTTCCCCCTTGTTAAATTAGAGATTGACTTATGGTATCTACACAATAACCTGACCTTTCATGACATTTGTGCTTTTAGCCACAAACTTAATATTATTGTAATTATACCCCTTTAAGTCTTGACTAATTAATATAATGGTACAAACACCTTAAATGTTATATTTGTGACCCAAAATTCTAACAGGACACACCTTCAAATCCCAACAACTATATTTTAGCACCTTTTAATTTTAAAATTTTTTTTATGACTTATTACCTCAGATGGTCTAGAAACCAAGTGGTAAAGTATTTATAGGACACACCTTCGTATCTCAACCAAGGTTGTCAAACTCGCGAGTCTACTCAAACTCGTAAAGGGTCCGTAGACTCAACTCGCAGACTCGACCCGCAAATTCGACACATAAACTTGTATGAGTCTATGGAAAATTAAAAATGACTTTCAAAGACCTATAAGTGACACATATATGACACACTCATGTATTTTTAGACTTATAAATGCCTCTTATATGACACAAATATATAATAGAACACCAATTAATATGAAAATTAAAATTTCATACTCCATAACAAATTTTTTAACAATGATACTCGATAATAAAACAAACAAAATTGAAAAGTATGCAGTTAAAAACTTAAATTACTTACTTCTTCTTAATTTACTACTACATAAAGCAAAAAAATTCATAAAACAGATATGATAATAACTTCAAACACCCAAAGCTCTAATGAAATCACCACCATTTTTATTGGTATCTTGAGTATCATCATCAAACTCTATCCCAGGTGAAACACCTCCTTCATCATTAATCAATGTTGGATTGCATGAAGTTCCACTTCCACTTAATTTAATATTGTCACCACCATCACTTTGTATAATATTAGTTACAACAACATCAACTTCTACAATATTAGTTAACAATAACATCATCTTACTCAGCATTAACTCAGTTTACACATTTTCTTCATTAGTTTCTTCAATATCCATTCACCATGTGAATGACTATCTTCAAATTATACATGACATGAATAAACTTATTCACCTTTTTTTGATGCAACCTATTTTTTAAATTTGTATGAACCTAAAAAGTAAATAATAATTCAACTCATTGTTTCTAAAAAAATTAAAATCAAGTCTATAAACAAACAAATAATAATTCATTACTATTTCAAAGGAACTCCAATTACGTTCACAATCAGAGGAGCTACAAATTAAGCTTAGAGCACGAGTTACAAAACTCTTTAATTTCAGAGTCATATCTCCATAGAAATCCTACCCATTAGCAGGTAACATATTCTTCCTAAACTATTTTCTACCATAAATCATAAATTTTCTAAACTATTTTGTTACATGCAAATTGATACATGTGCTGCATTGGGATTATTGGACCAGATTGAACAATGACGCATCACTTTTACACAAGATATGATACATGACAAGTATCCAATTGATACATGTGCGTTGATTATTGGACCAGATTGAACAATGACGCATCACTTTTACACAAGATATGATACATGACAAGCATCCAAGTGAAACATATAAGAAATACTTACACAACAAAGGATTGATTTACGGTCACAAACACGAACAAAGCAAGAGACATAATAAACTCACGTCATTGATGAAGGGAGGAAGATACTTTGCTGAAATAAGAGACTAGAAGAGAGACTTTCTAATTCTTGTACATGCAAAAAAAAAAAGGTTTTTTTTTTAAAATTAAAATAAAAATCTTTTCAAAAATTTAGGCATTTTTTGTTTTATTTTAAAAAAAACAAAAAAAAAACTTATAGACTCGTAAACTCGTTATAGACTTGTGAGTCTATACGAGTTTGTGTGAGTCTACCCGGTTCTACTCGAGTCTATCAAAAAAATAATTCTATGCATGAGTCTACTCGTTTATGCTTCCTAGACCCGTTAGCTTGTACGAGTTTACGAGCCTACTCGCAAGTTTGACAACCATAGCAACTACATTTTATTTCCATTTATTTATTTTTTCAAAATTTCTTCATATAATTCAGTCTTATCTTCCAGAATCAATTCCTCAGGAAGTGAAGATTTTTTCATGTGTTTCCTCAGTGGCACATGTGAAGATCTTTATGTTCTTCCATAATTCATATGGAGTCTTACCCTAAATAGGTCTTATTGATATCATGTTCTGAATGTAACACACTATGTTGATTGCTTCTGCTAAGAAGTGTTTTGCAATATTAGTTTCATTGATCATGGTTCTGGTAATTTCTTGGAATATGCAAATTTTCCTCTCTAAGTCCATTTTTTGAGGAGTTCTAGTGTAAGAGAAATCATGGGAAATGTCATTTTCATCAAAAAAAAAATTTCAAAGTTTTTGCTTTCAAAATCCTCACCATGATCATGTTTAACTATAACAATTTTAAAATCTTTTTCATTTTGCACTTGGAAGCAAAAAGTAGCAAACACAAAATGTGACTCATCCTTGTGTTTTAGGAACTTTACCCAGGTCCATCTGATGTAGTCATTTACGATGACTAATCCATACTTTATTCCATTGACAGAGGTTGTTTTCACTGACCCAAATAAATCAATGTGCAAAAGTTTCAGAAGCCTAGAGGTTGAGACAATATTTTTAGCACTAAAAGAAGTTTTTGAAAACTTGCCTTTCTAGCATGCCTCAAAAAGAGCATCTGAAGCAAACTTCAGATTCAGAAGGCCTTTGACTAAGTTCAGCTTTTTAGCTTTTATATTCTTCTCACACTAACATGGCTTAACCGTCTATGTCAAGTTCATTGCTATTCGTTCATAAATATGAGGCATTTGACAGTTTTATTATCTAAATATGAGAGTCTAATTTTGTAAACATTGTTTTTCTCTTTCCATTTAATAGTAAAGAGTTATCTTTTTGACTAAAAACTTTGCATAACTTTTAATTAAAGATGATATCATAACCATTGTCACTTAACTGACTTATGGACAAAACATTATGCATTAATCCTTTAACTAATAAAACATTATCAATAGAAGGAGAGAGTCATTACGAACAGTTCTAAAGCCAATAATCTTACCCTTCTAATTTCCTCTGAAACCAACAGAGCATCTAGGATTAAGTTCTAGATCTTAGAACATATGCATTCTTCCCTTCATGTGACGTGAACATCCAGAGTCCAATTACCAATATTGGTATCTCAACTTGGCTGCTAAGGATGTCTACAACATAAACTATTTTGTCTTTAAGTACCCATATCTTTTTAGGTCCTTTTTTGTTAGTTCTCGCAGAGGTTTGTTTAACCCAAAGTTTCTGTGTAGCATAATCATCATGCGTGTGTCCATAAGTGAAACGGGAGTACAAAGCTTTTGGTTTAATTACCTTTTGCTTTGAATTAGGTTTGACCCTAGAATTCTTAGGTTGCACATAAGTATTACCTCTATTTCCATTACTACTTACTCCATAAATCATAAAGCCATTTTATTCTATCTATTTTTCGTGCAAGAAATTTTTTAAAAGACATCATATTTCTTAGTGACAGATTTAGAGTCCATAGGAGTTTATGAATGAATCTCTTTTTCAAGTTCTTTACTTTTGTTTTTGAGGGTAGAATTATCTTTTTCAAAACTGCAAATCTTTTCTTTTATAGTGGAGTTTTATTTCTTTAGCTCACTATGGGCTTCAGAGTTACCTACATGAATTTGTTTCAAATTCTTATACATTTTCTAAAGACTCAAATACTTTTGTAGAATTTCAGTCAATTATGACTCTACTTTAGAACGAGTTAAGTTAGAGAATACCTAATCATAATCTGATTATGATTTTAATTATGATCCTGAGTTAGATGATTTTGTGCTTGCCATCAACGCCACATTAACTTGCTCTTCTTCATATTCGTCCCATGCAGGGGTGTTAAAAAAAAACTAATTATCTATTAACCAAATTACTATCCAACTTGATTCTAAAAATTCAGTCCAAAATTAAAATAAAAAATTGGTGGCGCATTTGTGAGAGAAAAAAAACCAGTACCCAGTTTATAGTTTGGTTTAGTTGTCGGGTACCCAGTAATAAAAATCATCATTGAGTATAGAGAGCTTCAAACCATAATTCCCAAAATCATACCGTTTGAATAGAATGTTTTTTCAAAATTGTGTAAATTTATAATCGAAATCCAGTGTAATAGTTGTATTCATATCATGAAGTTGCTTCATCTTCATATCCAATGACAACTACTGCTTCCTCACACCTCCGCCACCACTGCTTCATCTTCATATCCAACAACAATTACTTCTTTCTCACACCTCCGCCGCATTGCCACCACACAGTCATGTGAAAGCTCTGTTTTCAATCATCACAGTTACGATGCGATCTTCTTACAATAGATGCAATGACCCTATCGATGCTATGGTTAAATTAATTATTTTGAAAATAACAATCAGCAAATTATATGATGTTGAAAAATGATAGGTCTGTTGATAAATATTTTTTAATATATGAATAAAACTATGCCATACTAAATGCTTTCTTGGATTTTTGGATTGAACATCATTATAAAATCAGTTGTATAATTGGTATTTTCATGTACAATTTTGAAATGGATTTTTTTAATAGTATCTTTAATTAATGGCTGTTTGAGCTACAATATCATTTATATTTTTGCCTTTTCCCCTTCTTTAATCTAAGTGTGATTTTTCTAATGGATCTCATCAGTTTAGAGTCACAAAACCATTCAACCAGTAGCTAGGATAAATAAATAAAAAATAGGATGAAGGAAAAAGTGATGGTTTAAAAACTGTGTGAAAAGAAATTTGAGTTAAATTGGTTCTAAGAAAATTTGTATTTCAAACCAGTTGAAAAAATCTGATTTCAAACTCGTTAGGTGAAAAATCCAGTTTTGAATCGGTTCAAATAAAAAACCAGATATTAATATAAACTAGTTTATAATTAAATTGAACCAATTAAAATCAGTTTTTAAAAAATAAACCGATTTTATTGAAGTGGTTTTAAGAACCAAACTAAACTATTTATTTGGTTCAGTTTAATTTGGTTTTAGAACCATGCACAACTCTAGTCCCATAACTCTAGTCCCATGTAGCCATCAGAACCTTCTTCTTATCATTTATGAACTATTTCTTAGGTTTTTGTTTCTTTAGTTTGGGACATTCATTCCTATAGTGGTCCGGCTCTTTGCATTTAAAACAAATGACATTTTTGTAAGCACCAGACTTATTTTGTCCAGATGTTGACTCAAGGTGTCCACCTATTCTTCTGCTTCCTTTGGGCTTCTTTGGTCTCTTCCTCCAGAGTTGATTGACCCATCTGAAAAGAAGAGAAATCTCATCTTCTTCATCAGAATCTTCTTTAGATTCTTCTTCTTCTTCAACTTGAAATTCCTCCGCCTTTTCTGTATTGCCTTTGGATTTAAGAGCCACATATTTTCCTTTTCTCTAAGGTTCATCGTATTCCAACTTTATCTCATGACTTCTTCAAGAACTTACAAGTTCTTCCAGAGTCATACTGTTCAGATTTTTGGATACCCTAAGAGCACTCACCATAGGCCTCCACTTATTTGGTAAGCTTCTGATGATCTTCTTCACGTGATCTACAGTAGTATAGCCTTTTTTAGAACCTTTAAGCCATCTACAAGCGTTTGAAACCTTGATAGAATGTCCTCAACAATTTCATCAACCTCCATTTTGAAGGCTTCATACTTTTGAATCAAGGCTAGAACCTTGGTATCTTTAACATGTTTGTTTCCTTCATGAGTCATTCAATGATAATAAAATATAGACTTTGTAGAGTCTTCATTTGTCATCTTTTCATACTCAGTGTATAAAATAGCATTCACCAAGATGGTTCTTGATTTGTGATGATTTTTGTTGTCTTTCTTTTATTGGTCACTCATCTTGCTTCTTTCCAACTTCGCAGTATTTGTATCCAAGGGATGTGTATAGCCATCTATGACCATATCCCACAAGTATGCATCCTAACGGAGGAAGAAACTTTTGATTCTATCCTTCCAATAATCAAATTTGTCTCCATAAAAAACTGGAGGTTTAACACAGTAGTGATTTTTTTCACTGTTGATAGTTGCCATATTGTGTTTCAAAAACTGAATCTTTTACTAACACAATTAAGTGTTTGATATAAAATAATCAATAAAAAAATCAGAGGTCTATACAAATTGAAGGTTCAAGGAACACAAGAAAGGGGTGTTTGGATTGAGTTTTTAGATTAAAACTTTTTTGCTACCCAAGAACACAAACAATAAAGATTCAACAAAGATAAAAGACACTAATATTTTTATCCTTGTTCGATGTTAACTAAGCTACGTCCAGTCCATCCGCTAGAGTGATATTTCCTTCTCAATAAGAACTTAATCCACTAATCAAAGACTTGATTAAAAACTCAAAGATAACATGTCTAAGACTTCTTGAGAATCCTGACTATAACCTAGTCTCTCAAGAAATTTAACCAAAGGTTAAGAATACAAGATTGTGTTTACAAAGTTTCTTCTAAAATAAGAAGATACACAAATTAAAAATAGAGATTACAGAAATATATTCAAGAAAATGTTCTAAGAGTATGAACATGATATTTTTTATAACGTGAAACACTTTTTCTTTTTTTTCTTTTTCATACATGTGTAACTTTTCCAAACTTACAAGACCTATTTATATAGATGATGAATAGATCCATTGTAGGGTAGAATGAGAATATCCTCAATATCATAGTTGTACGAAGGTTCTTGATTTATGCAACAATAGAGTGGAACTTGCAACAAAGAGTGGGTGAGAGGATGGAACAAAGGAACCTACGTTTGTACAATAATATAATCCTTTTTCCTGATCTTTAGGGTAGTGGAAAGGATATTTGATTTTTTGTTGATTGTACTCTTGCAACATACTTTTCTTTAAGTCATTGAATTTTAGTCATTAACTTCTAGCCAGAGACTTTGTTTTTAAGTTGATAAAGCTTGAATAGAGTTAAGAGTCGGTCTTCAGAATATGGTGAAAATGAGACATCAGAGTCTATATAGTTCAAAGTTTTGAGACTTCAGAGACTTAAATTATCAGAGTCTTTATTAGACTCATTCTAGATAGATTCTTGCAGAAGTGTTGATTTGGTAATCCAGATGCACAATTTTCATTTAAAGCATGACTTTGTTTCTTCCTTTGGTTTAGAGTGCATCTATAGTTAGAGTCTGGTTCATCAAGAGTTGACTTCTTCAGAGTCATAAGTAGTTTTCTTTGATTTGCGCACTTAACAAAATAATTAGAGTAAAAAATTTTCCCCTATACATATTATGCTTTGTTACCATCAAAACTCAAGGATAGTTGTAAAACCGAACTTGTTCCAACAGATGGATCCACTGTTATTCCGTCATATGGGATCACATGTCCAAGGAAACTTACCTCCCTTAAAAAAATCATACTTGGACAACTTAACATACAATTTCTTGTCCTTTAAGGTCTGCAACATGAATCCAAATTGTAATACCCCAAATTTTGCCCTAAGATTTGTCGTCGCATTTCATTGCATTTAATCAATTACTAACAAATTTGTGTAGTCGTTTGACTTTTTGCAGGTAAATATCATATGGCATGCATTTTTTTTCTAAAAAGTAAAAATGGCATAATTGGAAAGAGGACATGTGTAAGGAGTTGTGAGTGTGAGAGGTTGAGAGTTCGAATCTCACCTTTGTCACTTTTTTTGTTTTTTATTATTTTTACTCTAAATTTTTCTATCTTTCATTAAAAAATAACAAAAATAGTTTTTTATTATTATTTAATTATTATTTTCGTATTTTAATTAAATCATTTTTTAAAATATTATTTTTTTCACTTTTTTCTAAATTATTCGTAAAAATATCCAAAAAATCATAAAATAAAAAATATTGAAAATTTTTTTGTTCTTTTTATAATATTTTTGATTTTAGGAATCAATAGGATTATTAGTTTTTATTTTAAGTTTATTTTAATTATTTTAAATTATTTAAATTTTATTTTTTTTCTTAACTAATTATTTAGTTTGGGCTTTAAAATGGGCTTTAGGGACATTATTGGCAATTTGGTGTTAACCCTAATTTGTTCCCTATATATACATGTGTTGCTTTGTTGAAAAGGGGGAGAATGAAAAAAAACCTAAGAGGAGTGAGTGCCGTTTACCGTTATTTCTTTTCCTTCATCTATTACTGTTGTTTCTTTTTCTTCATCGTTTACCGTTATTTCTTTTCCTTCATCTATTACTGTTGTTTCTTTTTCTTCATCTTTTACCGTTATTGTTTTTCTTCATCTATTACCGTTATTTCTTTTTCTTTATCTATTACTGTTACGTTTATATATTTATAATTTTTAAATTGTTAGAGTTTATATATATAAGATTAATTTTTGATCGAATTATATCGATACGATGTTTGCACATTTGTGTGCATGACGCGTGACATTTGTGTTAGTTCGATCTGGTTGCGATGATCGCATTTTTGTGTGAGCAATAATACTGTTTTTTGCTTAATTTCTTTTTCTTTGCGATAAATTTTGTTTCGTCCGATTTAGATCTGGTTGCGATGAGCGCATTTCTGCGTTAGCAACATTGTTGGGTTATTTGGCACATTTAAAATTCATTATTGCTTTATTATTATTATTATTATTATTTATTATTGTTATTATTATTATTATTATTATTATTATTATTATTATTATTATTATTATTATTACTATTATTATTATTATCATTAATTTATTAAAACTTGTTATAATATAAAAATCTGTTTTTTAAAATAAATAACATTAACATCTTTTCCAAATTAATATGAAAACCTATTATTTTTAAGAAAAACTTTTTTTTAGATAAATTTAAAATAATAACTAAAATCTTTTTTAAAATAATAACTAGAACCGTTTTTTTTAAAAATATATAATAATAACATTAAACCTTTTTCTTTAAATAAAACCTTTTTGTTAGATAATTAAATTAAGACTATTTTTGAAATTTTTTTTAATAATATTAACACCTCTTTTTTTAACTTAACTCAAAAGCTTTTTTATATATCACAAATAAACAACAAAGAATATCTATAACTTTCGCACTTCCGTTTTATAACTCGCCTGATTACTGTGTGACTCTGTCTACTAACCTTGTGTATTCAATGTGCAGCTTGTTACGTTGCTATTAGTTATTTTAATGTGTTTTTCAATTCAAGTTGTATATAATTGTATCCGTTTCTCATTTGTAACCTCGCGAACCAACAATCGCGTTTACTTTCTGCATTTTATTTCCGTTTGTATGATTTAAATTTCTCACACTTTCATCACTATTACTTCTGTCACATCACACCTCCGAAGGATTAGGTCTAGCCGTTTGACCGCCATGCCAATAGTCCTCAAACCCTCAAATTTCACACATTCAATTTCAAACCCTCAAAACTACAAACTACAAACCCTAATTTTCACAAATGCCTCGCCGCAGGCAAAATTACAAAACTACCCCTAGCTTTAGGTAAAAGAGTCGCCACACTCATTTTAGGGTTTCCCGCCGCGGAATCCCTAACCTAACCCTAATTACCATTTAGCAATTCATAACGTAGAGATCGGAGTTTAAGACTCCATGTAAGCGTGTCCTTAAGATGCGTTTATTCCCCTTGAGACCTTGACCACAGTCGAGTGTTCTTTAACCTCCCTTGAGAGGGGAACTACAGTTACTCTGATTCCATTCCCGTAAGGATATGTAGGCACAAGATGCGATGTCTTGCCGAGTAAACTTAGAATTAACCCCTAGGTCTTTTTTAATTTTCAATCCTTTGTACATACCCTTAAAGCAAAAAATGAAACAAATAAAAAAAATAAACAAAAGGTTCCCGTAGAGTACTACGAAAGTTTAGGGTGCTAATACCTTCCCTAAATTTAACAAACCCCCAACCTTAGATCTCTCCCTTTTAGGTTTTTCCTTTCTTTAACCTTTCCTTCGGATAAATCAAAGACCGGTTGTAAATGAATTAAGATTCAAGTTAATCAATAGCTTGACATCCAAATTTCACCGCAACAGAAAATGGCGACTTCACTGGGGACTCCTAACTATTGAGGGTTATCCCTATTTTGTTTATTTTTCTTTATATATTTGTTTTATTATATATTTTGCTCACTTGTATGTATATATTGGGGTACCTTACTTGGAGTTACTGTGTTGTGAGATAAGTCCTACACCCGGACTTGATTGACATTATTATAGGATGGCGATATATTCGACGAGGCTTATAGGGAGTGAGTCCCGACTAAGCTAAATCGAGAATCACCGCTCAGTTGAGACACTTTCAAAAATGGTTCGGTTGATCGAGTGTAGTCGTGAAAACTTTTACCATTATCAATTGGAGTCTGTGATACTGGGAACCGTAGTACCTTTACACCATCTTGGCCTTATCTAGGACGTAGTGCGGGAACCATGTGGGAGTAGTCCTACAATGGTTGCTACGTGATACTACACTCGAACGAGGTTCTCTTGAGAATATTATCGACCCTTGAGTCAGTCGAGAAGTTGATAATATCCAAAAGATGGGCTGATGACTTTAGGCACTTTTTAGAACCCTTGTTCTGCAGGTACAATTAACCTATAGTACACACCACTTTGGGAAGGGTAGACCTTGACTCCATTCATTGTTCCTCTAACTTAGGACCTTTTGTTTGCTTATGTGTATTTGTGCTTCGCATCCATAAAGCATCATATCATTTCTAGTTTCAAGGAATTCAGCAGTCCTTTGCAAATTCGAAAAGCCTTACATTTTAAAGTCTAAAATTTTTTCCAACTTTCTTAAAAAAACAATATTTGCAATCGACCGTTGAAATTCTTGAAACCATTGCATGGCATCAGCATCACATTTTTGCATTGCATTTGTCCCCCGGTTTCTCATTCTCGGTTCTCTCGTCTTCCAGTGTACCTTTGAGTCGTCAAGCTGATTCCTCGACACAGATATCAGACCAGGGCTAATTATAGACGTAAGATGTCAGAGCAAGAGACATATAATGTAGAGATTCAAATGGAGATCGATGAGTTGAAATCAGGCATGACCAAACTCACCGAGATGCTCCAAGTACTGATTTCCAGAGGAGAGTCACCTCAAAGGACCGTCATTCAGGAAGTTTCGGATGTTGATCCACCTCTTGTTCCAGTGCCACCATCTACTTGGCCCGAGTTTGGTTTACCTCCTAACTACTCTCCGCTTATTGCATCGTCTGCTACAATTGGTCAGACTGTCAGACCGGTTTTTCAAGCTCCCGTCCTTACCGAGACTAGACCTGTGGTCCACACTGTTAACCAAACTATCCGAGCTCCCTTTGAGAATCCTCTATATGAGCACAATGTTGCCAGTGTTCAAGGGGAATACCATGAAGATTTTGTTGAGCCTGAGATTACCCGTGAACAGTATCAAATCATCAATAAGAGACTCCAAGCTGTTGAGGGTACTGATTTCTTCAATATAGATGCCGACAATATGTGTCTAGTCTCCGGTCTCGTTATGCCTTCCAAATTCAAGACTCCTGAGTTTGTGAAGTATAAAGGTCACTCATGTCCAAGAGCTCATTTGGTCATGTACTTTCGAAAGATGGCGGCCTACACCAACAATCAGAAATTGCTCATCCATTGCTTTCAAGACAGTTTGAGTGGTGCTTCTCTCAAATGGTATATGAACTTAGAGCATAACAGTGTCCGTTGCTTTCAAGATCTCGCTAACGCTTTCATGAAACAATACAAATACAACCTGGATATGACTCCCGATCGCCGTCAATTACAAAATATGTCTCAAAATGAAAAAGAGTCATTCAAGGAATATGCTCAGCGTTGGAGAGAGTTAGCTTCTCAAGTTGAACCTCCTATAGCAGAAAAGGAATTAACTGGATTGTTCATGGATACTTTGTCCCCTTTCTATTGGGAAAAGATGATCGGGAATGTCTCTTCAAGTTTTGCAGATTTGGTGACTATTGGTCAGAGGTTAGTGTCGCACCTCGAAAAATCACGGAGATATTTCGGAGAAAACGACCCTCGCGCGAAAGGCGCGGAAAATGCGGTTCGACAGAGTCGCCACCGAACTTTATTTTTTCCGAATAAACGGGAGAGGAAAATATCGAGAAAACCTCTTAAAACGAAAGGATAGGAACAGGGCTGTCGCAACCATGTTCCGGGTTCGGGAGTCGGTTACGTGAGGGGAAGGTATTAGCACCCCTCACGTCCGTCGTACTCGACGGGAACCTCTTAAGGTAATGTGGGGAGTGTTGTTTGGGTTTACTTGTTTTCTTCTCGTTGTTAAAGGTAGAATTGGTAGGGTAAAAGGTTAAAGACGCTAAGGGGAGATGGGTGGTTAGAGGATAGGGTGCTCGCCAAGGATTGGGGCCCTTGTGCCTACGTATGCTCATTCGGACGAGAATGAGAAATCAGAGCGTCGTAGTTCGACTACGGGAAAGGATGGGGGGAAACGGAAGATGGATAGAAGTGTGCTCGCCAAGATCATCGCAATCTTGTGCCTACGTATCTTATATTCAAGAATGAATAAAGAATCAGAGCGTCCGTAGTTCGTGGAGACGACCACGAAAATATGAGGTGGAATTGGTTTGACGTTGAGTTGAGAGACGAAAGAGTGACTGACAAACAACCTAAGGGCGTGCCTCAAGAGCTTGTCACTCAAGAATTCAAGGAATGCGAGATCCCAAGAACTCAGTTCTTTCGGAAATTGGGTTGAATGAGTTGAAGATAAGAGTTGGATATTTTGAAAACGAAAGAATGAACTAATAACAACTCGGGGGCGCGCCCAAGAGTTACTCGTTCGAATATTCAAAGAATGCTAGATTCTAAGAACATCCCTCTTTCGTAAGTTTGCGAAAGGATTGAATCGAAGAATGGCATGCGAGGCCAAAAGGAAATTGTTTTGAACTGGTTCGACGACGTGTCGAAGATTTGATTGAAGATGGAACCGGCTTGACGACGTGTCAAGGGTTAGGGTTGTGAGAAACGATATTAGTCCCTGAGGGTGCTCCTAATATCGAGACCACGAGGAATCGTGAATGTGTGTGAAGTGTGGGTTACGAATGCGTACGAGCACTCGACTTAGGAGAACGTTGGAAATGATTGAGTTTGAAAAAGTCGAAAGGTTGAGTGAATAACAACCCAAAGGGCGTGCCTCGAGAGCTATTCACTCGAAAATTCAAGGAATGCTAGACTCCAAGAATCTCCTTCTTTCGAAGTTTGATTGAGAAAAGATATTTAAAAAGGTCGAAAGATTGAATGAATAATAACTCAAAGGGCGTGCCTCGGGAATTATTCACTCGAAAATTCAAGGAATGCTAGACTCCAAGAACTCCCTTCTTTCGAAGTTTGATCGAGAAAATGTTTGAAAAAAGATTTGAAGTGAAATGAGGTATGAAAATAATTTGAGGTACGAGATGTGAGGACGTGAGATTGGATTTGGAAATGAGAGAAATGACAATTATTTGATAAATGAGACGCGGGCCTCACAACCAATTAATTGGGGTATTATCGAAATGCTAGATCTCGACGACACCTTTTTCATTTGGAGAATGCTTGAATGAACAAAGGAAATATCACAAAGAATGCTAGATTCCTATAATATTTCTTTGTCCAAAATAGTATATTTAAAACGAAAATTTGAATAATACATTATTTAAGGTGTACACCTCGCAAATGATCATCCGAAAATCCAAGAAGAGCTAGTCTTCAAGGATTTAGTTTTTCGTGATTTGATTGGAAAATAATTTTAGTAAAAAAATTGAATTGAAATTAGAAAAAGTAGTCATATTTTAAAAATGAATTTGAAAATAATTTAAAGTTTTATTTAAAAAAAATAATTTGGATATATGTTAAAACAAACTATTTATTAACAAAGAAAAAAAATGACCTTAATTAATAAAAAACAAATATTTGATTAGTAAACAAAATATAATTGAAAATTCTAATCTAAAAAAAACAAATTGAATTAAGATATTTTGAAATTGAATTTAGACTGAGAAAATTTAACATTAGAGCAAAAGTTAACACTACTTATTTTAGTTATCTAAAATAATATAAGTTTAATTGTCAAATAATTTAGTAATAAGAAAATAAAAAATCAACTTTGATGCAATATTATCCTTATTCACTAATAATTCTAACGTAAAACATAATATTGAACAATCCAAAGACTCAACCTAAGTTCCAAGAGGTCGTGGCTTGCCGTCCGCCTACGAAACAACCGAAAACAAACGCCACTGAAATTGCCACATCAACAGCCAGACCAAACCTGCACAAAACCGCGATCTGATATTGCGATCTGATATTGTTGCAGCTACTGTTAGGAATCTTATGGAATCTTATGAGAAATTCAGCAGCGTGTTACTCTTCCAATCTTGCAGCCGATTCAAAACCGAGGTGTTGGTTGCTAACATCGTTTCTCCGCGAGAGAACAGACCTTGCTGCGGGATTAATTACTGAATAATGCTCAATGGTGATTTTGCGGCGTTTGAACCTGCACATAAATGGACACACAGCCAAACAGTACTGGAAACCAATACGAAAATTGAAATGGAAGAAAACAGATCTAAACATATACATAACCCATGCACTCCTCTTTCTGATGAACCAACAATATCCTTCCTTACAGCATCAAGCAAGGCCTTCTTCAACTAGTGCATCGCTAGTATCTTCTTATCAGTATGTTTGAGTGTTGTTGTTGGATCCTGTGAAGGTAAACCCAAAAGCGGTGTCGTATGTGACCAGAATATCAAATCCAGAACAGGGTCTTCAGACGTTCAAGTTGTTGCTAGAGTTTGAATGCGTTTCGGTTGCGGTGTTTTATCTCATAAAAATGAGCTGAATGTGGGGCTGCTGAGTTGCTCTGGATGTTATTAGCCTCACAAGACTTCAAGCTCTTGCCATACAATCAATGATTCGATACCGTAACAACTTCAATTGTTGTTGTGAATCTGTGTCGAGGTGGGCGATATTGAGCTCAGTTGTAGCTCGCGAATAATGATCTAATGATGTCACTGTTGTTATCACCGCAAGTTGTGGTCACTTCAATTGAATACCTGTCAAAACAAAGGTTAATACAACAGGAAAATCTGAATCAAAGCCTCAACAATGTAATGGCTTTTGATTCGAAAACTCTCAATCCGGTATGATAAACTTGGAGTAATATCAGCTCAACCAATCCTGCAACAAACTTAAAACAAAGTTAGCAATACAGCAATGCAAAAACGCCACCGGATCGACACATCGTTGTTGCCACAGGCTGATGGAGAGATTTTGCTGTGAAGATGAGATGGGAGCTCTTCGATACCAAAACACGACAATCACCACTCTCGAGTACGAATCTCGGATTCAGCTTTAAATCTGTATAACAAGTCAGTTGCAAACACAGACCAACTTGTGTGACATTAACAAATTCCAAGCTATCAACGTAATAACACTAACTAAGATTTTACAAACAGATCAGACTATGATGACTATCGTGTCTTAGACCATCATAACTCGATTCCTGTCGTGAATGCTGCAGGGAACGAGCATTGCAATCTACACACATGAACATTATATACAAATATCTCCAACATGAAGTAATGGATCAAACTTAAACAGAGTTATATTAGCAATACAATGCCAGGAAGTTCCTTATGACAGGAGCACCACAATTCCTGTGAACACTTCATTAACAGCAAGTCAATAAAAAATATTCAAGATGCTCATGATGATTTCAGCAATACAATGCCTATTTCGATGGATTAGTGACATGAAATGCAAAGGCAAACAACATAAACATACTATGGGTTAAACCAGAAACAATGATTACCGCACAAGTCGATGTCGTCACCGAACTGAAACCTTCCTTATCCTTGCTATCAATATCGAGCTGACGAACTCCCCGTTGAGATGTTGCTTTGCTGCAAAGTCGAGTTTATGCCGCCGTTGGTCGTGACATTAACGGAGTTGTTTCGCTTTTACTTTACATCTTAGTAGCGGCGACGAGGGATTTGAAAGCAAAACCTCGTCCCTATTGTCGTTGTGATAACGATTTGGGGCACGAATTGGCTACAGGTCTTGTAGCCGCGAAGAGGGGCTCGAAGGGTGATGAGGAGATGACGATAACGGGGAGAAGAGGGTTCCGAGCGGTGGTTTTTGGAGGAAGAACAATATTTTCGGTGGGAGGAACGAAGGATTTGAGGGTTTGATAACGATTTGAGGAAAGGGGCGGTGGATTGGGAAGAAAGTTTTTTTAGGGTTTGGGGTTTTCGGCGCCGTTTTCTGAGAGAAATGGAAAGGGTATGAACAGTGAATCCCCCTCCCCCTTAGGGTTTCTATCCTCCCTTTTTATAAATGTGGTAGACCGTGTGGCCCCCCTCTTTGGGCCTCCAATGAATGGGCAGGTTAAACCAAATCTGTCTCTTTTTTAATAATTTTTTTTTTAACTCAAAATTAATATTAATGAAACAATTACTAATAAATTAACCTAACAATTACAATATTAATAATAAAACAGTTAATAACTAAACACTAATAAACAAATAAATATTAATAATTTATAAAACAAACTAAAAGAATAAAACAAAATTACTTAAAAATTAATAGCAGTAACATTTTTTTAAAAAACTTAGGAAACTAAAAAACAAAAAAAATAATATTCACAAAAGAAACCTTAGGCCATGTGTCACATCCTTATTGGGCGAAAAAAGGATAAATTTGAAAAAACGCCCAACTTCAGGTGGACATGTGTCTAGACGGCATGAAACGATAAATGCGAAAATATCTACAAAAAGGGTAGGACAAATTTAGGGTATGACAGATGCCCCTATCTAATAGGCTTAAACCTAGGAGGATGAATCGCATCGACGTTCACATTCCTGAGGTAGAAGTCTATTAGATATAAAAAAGACCCTGAATTTGTCCGAAAGGAAAAGAGATTCTTGAGAATCGAAAATACTGGATGATGTAAGTCACAAGTCGTCATCACCAAAAGGATGATGGGACAAAACACACACAACTACTACCACCCAAAAGGACGGCAGAGCAAACACACACACACATCGCAAAGTCTATCATTAATGACCATGATAGACCCCCCACCAAAAGGATGACGGAGTGAAACACACGCCAATCAATATCGCACAACCTATCATTAATGACCATGATAGACCCTCACCAAAAGGATGACGGAGCGAGACACAAATAAACACATCGCACAATCTATCATTAATGACCATGATAGACCCTCACCAAAAGGATGACGGAGCGAAAACACAAATAAAACATCGCGCAATCTGATACCGACGAAGTATCAGACCTACCACCAAAAGGATGGTAGAGCGAAAACACAAACAAAACATCGCGCAATTTGATACCGACGAAGTATCAGACCTGCCACCAAAAGGATGGTAGAGCGAAAACACAAAAGAAAACAATCGCGCAATCTGATACCGACGAAGTACCAGACCTACCACCAAAAGGATGGTAGAGCGAAAACACAAAAGAAAGCATCGCGCAATCTGATACCGACGAAGTATCAGACCTACCACCAAAAGGATGATAGAGCGAAAACATAAATAAAACATCGCACAATCTGATACCGACGAAGTACCAGACCTACCACCAAAAGGATGGTAGAGCGGAAACATAAATAAATATCGCACAATCTAATACCGACGAAGTACCAGACCTACCACCAAAAGGATGGTAGAGCGAAAACACAAACAAAACAATCGCACAATCTGACACCGACGAAGTACCAGACCTACCACCAAAAGGATGGTAGAGCGAAAACACAAAAGAAAGCATCGCGCAATCTGATACCGACGAAGTATCAGACCTACCACCAAAAGGATGATAGAGCGAAAACACAAATAAAACATCGCACAATCTGATACCGACGAAGTACCAGACCTACCACCAAAAGGATGGTAGAGCGGAAACATAAATAAATGATCATACAATCTGACATCGATGAAATGTCAGACCCACCACCAAAAGGATGGTAGAGCGAAACACAACACACAGGTCGCTATCACCAAAAGGATGATAGGACCACACAAATCTGAAGTTTACCAACACCAAAAGGATGCAGGCTAAGGTGAACTGACGAAGTTCGACTATCACCAAAAGGATGATAGTAAAGCAATTGACAACGGTCACGCTTGCTGGGTACAACTCATTGGGGAACCCCTGAGAAGAAGATTGAATTGAAATGAGTCAACGGGGTACGCCCACCGTCTTGTTTGGAGATCATCGCTTTGCTGAAATGGTTTCATGGTTACGCCCATGAATTCTGAAGAGGATGCCCCTGATTGGGCTGAATTTGTCTTGATGTCTTGGTTTGCTCAACAAAAGGTTGAACAACTTCATGAGGGACGCTCACGGTTTTGCTGAAGATGCCCCTGACTGGGTTGGATCTTGCACTGAACTTCTTGGATTTGCCCAACAAAAGGTTGAACAACTTTCGTGGGGAACGCCCCCGGTCTTGAATGGTATGCCCCTGGCTGGGCTGAATGTTGATTTTTATATTTGATCAACCACGAGGTTGAAATTCGTCACGGGAGACGTCCATGGTCTTGAAAAAAGATGCCCCTGACTGGGCTGAATCTTGCTTTGAACAACTTCAAATTTTGTGGGAGAGACCCACAATTGCAGAGGATTGCCCCTGACTGGGCTTGATGATTGCTTTGAAGCTCTTTGAAAATTGTGGGATAAACCCACCATCTTGTGGAAAATGCCCCTGACTGGGCGGTCGACGGTCTTGGAAATCTTCGAGATTGATCCTGGACCTTGACCTGCATATATGAATGCTGGATGATAAATGACATTCCACACGAGTGGAAGTGCAAATGCAAATGCTGACGAGCGGAGATGCAGGAGCTGGGGAAGCATGGTATGATTGGGTATGCATATGATGCAAGATGCTTATGAAGTCGAATGCGATGCGCGTGATGCCTATGATTGCAGACGGGTGATTGGAAATGCAGGTGGAGACGTCAGCGTGGTGGCCTCTGGTAGTTGCCAGTGCAGATTGGACTTCGGGTGGTGGGAGGGATTGACTTCCTCGACACGCAGTTTGTTGAAGACGTCAAGATTGAAGCAGAAGATGTCCTTGATGCCCCAAGTCTGGGATATTTGGATGACTGTGAATTTGCATCAGAGGTAATTGCAACTTTGCTTGATGGTCAGGACGACCTGGTCTTGCCCCAGTCTGAACATGGTAATGGTCTGCCCCAGATTACCCAGTTCTGACGTATGGAAGTTGAACTCGGATGACTTGCCCCTGCTCGAGCTGTTGAATGCTTTGCCCCAGCCTGTGGGTTCTGAAATTATCTTGCTTCGTGTACGCCACCGAAAGTCAAGTTTCTCCTCAATTGCCCCTTGCTGGAGTGTCTTTGAATACCTAGCACTGATTTGCAGATATAATTGTACATTCACAAATGGTAATAATTAATGCAAAGTTCGATGCAAGTTTGAAAAAGTATTGTTTATTTGGAAGTGTCGTGATAGTGAGACAAATGGACTGCTAGCCCAGATGTTGTGCTGTTTGATTGGTGCGAAAAAATGTATCAAGAGAAATGACACCAATGTTGATGATTAGAGATCATGTGAGGAGTCAGGTTACGCAACCTTGCGATGATATGCTTTCAGAATAATTCTCGTCTCAATTAGGTCTTTCAAGGGTTGTAACGTGGTCTGGTTCACGGTTATGAAACAAAGGATATTGGGCTTAAAGTATGATTTGTACCCACCCCTTCTTCTTAATGATCTCCAGTCCTACGCTCAGTTAATCCTACACTTGTCTGGACAGTGTAAGCTTGAAAGCTCAAGGTTTGCTCGACGTGGCAGTCACCTTATTTTGGTTTTTTTGATGGATGTCAGTGCCCCTTTGACTTGGGTGGCCACTGGATCCTCCTTTGTTTTTTTGTTGAGGGTTTCGGGGTCCTCTTTTGCTTTGTTTTTGATCCCTAACTTTTGCATGGATTGACTTCGTTTGTCAGATCCATCGGGATTGCCTTGATTTTGCCTAAGTCCCCTCTAAGGTGTCTGACTTAGCAGGCTTTTGATTTTTTTTGATTTTGTTGTGACTGCCATAGTATGGGTCTTTGATGAACAACCGTCTTTTGGATAGTGCGGGATTGGATTAACTGAACACTACCCTGCCCCAGGTTGAGTGTAAAAGGTTTAAATATCCGAAGGAAACTGCTACTTCTAGGCTCGAAGTGGTTTACTAGGGATTAACTCCTTATATCTCCGGTGTTTGGGGAATTGAAGCAATGCCTGTACATCATTGACGAGATTCGGTCTGAAAGCACACGATTTGCAATTATGGGTATCTCGTTTTCATCATCCTCCCTCAAATCATTGCTAAACAACAGTGAATAGAGTGGAGCGAATAAATGTGTCGGTGATAAGTAAAAAAGAGTGAATACGACATAACTAATTCAAAACATGCATAAACGATACATTAATGAAAACCAAATACGAATGGCAATTGTTCAAAGCATACATCACTTAAATAAACAAAGACAAAACATAAGAAACTGCGAATAATGAAACGGCAACATGACTGCCTTCTTCGGGGACAAACTTGACTGGGAGTGATTGTTGGCACTAGTTGACTGGTGGCATCGGATTGTTGATGATGTTTGGAGACTTCCCATTGAAGTTGATAGCATCCCGGTCGATCATGTCTTGAATTATGTGCTTGAAAGCCCTGCAATCCTCAATGGTGTGACCTGGAGCGCCCTTATGAAACTCACAATGAGCATTTGCATCGTAGTCGGCAGGAATGACAGTTGGGGGAGCTAAATCTCTTGGAACAACAGCTTTCTTCTCCATCAACTGAGCAAAGATTTTGGCATATGGCATTGGTAGACGATCAAAGACTCTATCTGGCCTCCATGTTCTCTGCGGACGCTGTGGGCGAGCACCTTGTCGTTGCTGAGTAGCTTGCATCTGCTGTTGCTGAGGAGGATACTGATATCCTTGTTGGTTATAGGCTTGTTGCTGAGGAATCTGTTGCCGTGGTATCTGAGCTTGCGCTGCATGAACAGCTGGCTGATAAGGCATTGGAGCATATTGCGCAGCAGCAACATATGGATACTGATAGTAGGGAACTTGATAAGGCATAGGAGGAGCTTGTTGAGAAGCTTGCCCTTTCTGCCCGAAGATGGCATTTGTTTCACCCTCCTTCTTCTTGTATCCATTAAAAGGCCTCTTGGCATTAGCCTGGCTGTTAGAACCTCCTGGGATCTTTCCACTCTTCAGTCCTTCTTCAATTCTCTCACCGACGATCACCAAGTCAGAAAATCCAGCGGAGACACTACCGATCAGCTTTTCATAGTACTGGCCTTGCAAAGTGCCCATGAAGATGTCAATCAATTCACGGTCAACGAGAGGTGGATGCACCCTTGCAGCTAGCTCTCTCCATCGTTGCGCGTACTCCTTGAAGGATTCGTTGTCCTTCTGAGTCATACTCTGAAGCTGAGTACGATTAGGAGCAAGGTCAGTGTTGTATTTGTACTGCTTGACAAATGCATCAGCTAGCTCGGCCCAAGTACGCACACTGTTACGCTCCAGCTGCATATACCATTCGAGTGATGCCCCAGACAAGCTGTCTTGTAAGCAATGGATCATGAGCTTCTCGTCTCTGGCATAGGCAGCCATCTTGCGACAGTACATCTTCAGATGAATGTTTGGGCAACTGAGGCCTTTGTACTTCGAAAATTCGGGAACTTTGAACTTGGGAGGAATGACAACATCAGGCACCAAGCATAATTCCAAAGCACTGAAAGAATTTGAGTTGTGCCCCTCCATGGCTCGGAGTTTCTCGGCTAGGTCTCGGCACATCTTCATGGCTTCTGAATCCTGAGCAGCGACAGGACTGGCGATGGGGATAGCAGCATGATAGTTCTGAACATCATCATACTGATCCATCAGAGTATCTTCGACATGAGGAACCGGGATTTGCACAGCAGCAGGCTGGGCGTGCGGGATAACTCCAACGGTAACTCCAGGCGCTGGGATTGGCTGAGAAGTATTTCCTTCGACTGCGTTGTTGAAGTTCAGCGGCATCCCATGAGAACTTGGAATTTGAACCAAAGGGATGGCAGTAGACCCTTGTCCATTGTGGTTGACGACAGCGGCAGCTTCACGCTGTTCTTCCTCTCTCCTGGCTGTGAGGATGGCTTCGAGGATCTGGTCGATCTTTCCTTTCATGGAATCCAACTCTTCCCTGAAGGCGACTTGCTCCTGTTGAATCTGCTCCATCACTCGTCTGGTATTGGCTCTAGTTGCGTACTGGTGTCGAGGAATCAGCTTGATTTACTGGAGAAGAAGGAGCGGAGACATAAGATTCTGTTGGAGGACTGGAAATGCAAAATGCACAACATATGACATGCAATGCAAATGATATGCAAGATGCAATGCAAGATACAAGATCCAGGATCGCAGGATCACAACTCCAACAACTCCTGAAGCTGGTAATTGTAACCATAATTCCTGCTCAAAGAAAAGTGACAGGTACAACCTATACGGGAAGGTCTAAACATTCTACCCATAAACCCTCTCACGGGATGGTTTCTATGTTTGGTTCCCAGGATCACGGACACTAGTCGTATTAGCGTCACGCAACAGGCTGGCTGCATTACGACGATAATGACGATAAGGTCTCTCCTGAGCGGGGTCCTCGTGCTAGGCACACAAGGAGCGAGTCCTTGGAGACTAACACTACACGACCACCATTTATTGGAACTGGTGCTAAATAGGGTCCCAGAATCATGGACCCTTCATGAATCAAGTCATGCAACAGGCTAGCTGCGTTACAACGAGATCTACGAATAGGTCTCCTCCGGAGGAGCTTTCATGCTAGGCCCACAAGGAGCGAGTCCTCGGAGACTAACACTACTCTACTACCAATTCTAAACTATGTGTTCTCTCTGCTTTTACCAAAGCTCGGGTGTAGAGCTTTACTCATGATGTCATCCCAAAAACCAGCAGGCCCAGATAACAAGCACAAATAAAAACCACACGGGAACGAATACAAAAAGAAAACAAATAAAAACAAAACACTCCTCACAAACCAAAAGATAGGCTCGACTCTCTCTTTGCATGGAGCAATGCGTCCCCAGCAGAGTCGCCACCTGTCGCACCTCGAAAAATCACGGAGATATTTCGGAGAAAACGACCCTCGCGCGAAAGGGCGCGGAAAATGCGGTTCGACAGAGTCGCCACCGAACTTTATTTTTCCCGAATAAACGGGAGAGGAAAATATCGAGAAAACCTCTTAAAACGAAAGGACAGGAACAGGGCTGTCGCAACCAAGTTCCGAGTTCGGGAGTCAGTTACGCGAGGGGAAGGTATTAGCACCCCTCACGTCCGTCGTACTCGACGGGAACCTCTTAAGGTAATTGTGGGGAGTGTTGTTTAGGTTTGCTTGTTTTCTTCTCGTTGATAAAGGTAGAATTGGTAAGTTTTAAAAGGTTTAAAGACGCAAGGGAGAGATGGGTGGTTAGAAGATAGAGTGCTCGCCAAGGATTGGGGCCCTTGTGCCTACGTATGCTCATTCGGACGAGAATGAGAAATCAGAGCGTCGTAGTTCGACTACGGGAAAGGTGGGGGGAAACGGAAGATGGATAGAAGTGTGCTCGCCAAGATCATCGCAATCTTGTGCCTACGTATCTTATATTCAAGAATGAATAAAGAATCAGAGCGTCCGTAGTTCGTGGAGACGACCACGAAAATATGAGGTTGAATTGGTTTGACGTTGAGTTGAGAGACGAACGAGTAACTCTTGGGCGCGCCCCCGAGTTGTTATTAGTTCATTCTTTCGTTTTCAAAATATCCAACTCTTATCTTCAACTCATTCAACCCAATTTCCGAAAGAACTGAGTTCTTGGGATCTCGCATTCCTTGAATTCTTGAGTGACAAGCTCTTGAGGCACGCCCTTAGGTTGTTTGTCAGTCACTCTTTCGTCTCTCAACTCAACGTCAAACCAATTCAACCTCATATTTTCGTGGTCGTCTCCACGAACTACGGACGCTCTGATTCTTTATTCATTCTTGAATATAAGATACGTAGGCACAAGATTGCGATGATCTTGGCGAGCACACTTCTATCCATCTTCCGTTTCCCCCCACCTTTCCCGTAGTCGAACTACGACGCTCTGATTTCTCATTCTCGTCCGAATGAGCATACGTAGGCACAAGGGCCCCAATCCTTGGCGAGCACTCTATCTTCTAACCACCCATCTCTCCCTTGCGTCTTTAAACCTTTTAAAACTTACCAATTCTACCTTTATCAACGAGAAGAAAACAAGCAAACCTAAACAACACTCCCCACAATTACCTTAAGAGGTTCCCGTCGAGTACGACGGACGTGAGGGGTGCTAATACCTTCCCCTCACGTAACCGACTCCCGAACCCGGAACTTGGTTGCGACAGCCCTGTTCCTGTCCTTTCGTTTTAAGAGGTTTTCTCGATATTTTCCTCTCCCGTTTATTCGGGAAAAATAAAGTTCGGTGGCGACTCTGTCGAACCGCATTTTCCGCGCCCTTTCGCGCGAGGGTCGTTTTCTCCGAAATATCTCCGTGATTTTTCGAGGTGCGACAGTTAGAAGAAGGTTTGAAAAATGGTAAAGTATCCAAAACTGTTGAATCTTCTAATGGTGCAAAGAAACCCTACGGGAATTTCCATAAGAAGAAGGATGAACAGGCCAATGCTGTCATAACTGAATCAAGGAAGCCTCGCCAGGGATCTCAACCTGTTAGTGTTCCACAGCCAGCTCAGACTCCTCAACGCCCAGTTATCAGACAAGACCAGAATCGGAACAAGGATCACTTTGATCCTATTCCCATGACTTACACAGAGCTGTATCGTCACTTAGTTCGACAAGGGCTGATCACTACAAAGGCTTTACCACCTCCTCTTAATCCTCCAGTTGGATTTAGGGCTGATCTAAAGTGTGCTTTTCATGAGGGTGCCTTAGGCCACGACTTGGAGCATTGTTTTGCATTGAAAGCTAAGGTGCGTGAACTGATTAGAGCCGGAATACTTGATTTTACGGATAGTCGTCCGAGCGTCCAGACAGATCCCTTGCCAACACATCAGAATTGAGGCTTTGTCATTGGGCCTTTTTTTTCTCGTTGTTTGCATTTTCCTTATTTTATGTTTGTACTTTCATTAATGAAATAAGCATTGCGACTTTTGATTCAATTCATTTCCGTCCATTTATTTGCATCTTTATGCTTTATTTTTCAAATGTTTACTTCTTGTCCAAAATTTTGATATGCTAAGATTGGAGGGAGGATGACGAAAACGTTATACCCATAATTGTTGTCAGTATGCTTTCAATCAAACCTTGTTGACGATGTAAGGCATTGTTTCAATTCCCAAACACTGGAGAAATAAGGAAGTTAATCCCTCGTTACCCCCTTCGAGCCTAGAAGTTGGAGTTTCTTTCGTTACAAAAAACCCACAATTTTAACCTTGGGATGGATAGTTCTCAGTTAACTTGGTTGTGTGTTCATACGATACACCTTTCATTAACAAATTTTCCTTCGCACACGTCAAACAAGTGTCGAAGATGTTTTCTAATCAAAAGGTCGATGATGGTTCACCGTAATCATTAAAATCAAACAGTCACTTTCCTTCACACAAAAAAATAATATAAAAAAAGCAAAAGAAGCCCGCTAAGTCAAAACCTATGAAGGAGACTTAGGCAAAACTGGGGCATCCCGCTGACTGTAAACTCTAAAATAAACAGTTCAGGAAAAATTTAGGGATAATACAAAGAGATTTTTAAATCCTTATCTTGAAAATCCTCAATGTCAAAACAATCAAATGTTATAGGGGAGTAGTGGCTGCCTTTTCATAGGTCCCTTTGACTTCTGAATCATCACTGCTACGATCAATGAAATCCCTAACTTATGGGAACCTGAATGCATAGTATGAGTTAACTGAGCATAGGACTGAAGATCATCACGTAGATTGGGTGGGTACAAATAAATTTTGAGCCTTTATCTTTTGTTTCATAAACCGTGAACCAGGCCACATTACAACCCTCAAAAGACCTAATTGAAGCAAGGTTATTTTGAAAGTATACTACAGCAAGGTTGCGTAACCTGACTCCAAAAGATCCTTGCGAATCCTTTATTTTGGCAATACACTTTTATTTTAAACTTTGAGTGTCTTGAACCGCCTTGTTCTGACTAACGACTCATGTATTTTCCATCTTTCAAAAATAATTTTTCAAAAATCGCATGAACTTTGCATTACCATGTTTGTATGAATATTTTTGTTTGCAAACTGGCTTTCCTCTAAGGAATTTTCAAACAATGAGAAACTTGGTTAAGTGATCTTATCAGGGGCAAGTTCCTTTTACATCCTGTCAAAGAATTAGTTCAAGATTTGTTCAAGGCAATATCTTCTCAGATTTGGTTTATCCAGAGAATTGTTCAAGACCCAGACTGGGGCAAGCCCTCCGAGGATACAGCAAAACAGTCGATTCCACGAATTAGACATCTGAAGCAATTATCAGTTCATTTGACCTGGGGCAGTTTACTTGCATAATCCCTAAGCAGTTATTCATCATTCCTACAGTGACTATCAACTTGATACAGTTTAACAGAATGACAGTGATCTCCGTGTTGAGGAATCAGTCCTCCAGTTTTGTCATCTCACCGAAAGAGTCGAGCCTTGTCGTCGACGTTTGCATTTACATTTGATCATATGTCATAGCATAATTCCTATGCATGTGCATATCTTGGGTGCTTTATTCCCCATTTACATTTCTATCTTGGGTGCTTTACTCCCCATTTACATTTCTAGATTGGGTGCTTTACTCCCCATTTACATTTCTATCTTGGGTGCTTTACTCCCCATTTACATTTTTATCTTGGGTGCTTTAGTCCCCATTTACATTTCTATCCTGGGTGCTTTACTCCCCATTTACATTTTTATCTTGGGTGCTTTACTCCCCATTTACATTTCTATCCTGGGTGCTTTACTCCCCATTTACATGTCTATCTTGGGTGCTTTACTCCCCATTTACCTTCTATCCTTGGGTGTTTTATCCCCCATGTACCTTTATCCCGGGTGTTTTATTCCCCGTTTACCAGATATTCCTGGGTTTACCTAACATCATGGTGTTTTACCCCCATTTGCTTTTTTTTCCCCTGAGGTCGTGTTTTACTCGTGTCTTACCTTGTGGGCAAAATTTATTTACTTGGCATCATGGGTGTTTTATCCCCATTTGCGTTTTTCTCCTGAGCTCGTGTTTTACCCGCGTCTTACCTTGCGGACAATTTCTAATTTACTTGGCACCTATCAACAATTCTGTGTCGTGTCTACCCGACGTTCTTCCAGATATGACATGTCTTCTTCCGCAGTGCAATTCCTCGATGGGTCGTCCCCTGTGACGTTGTTTCGTCTGTATCCGTGCATTTGTCATTTTCATCATACGCATCATATCAGATTCATATCATATTTAGCATTATAGTTCGTTTTGTTTTGTCCATATCATTGCATAGCACTGCGTCTAAAGGCAAAATTTTCGGTTATCTGTATTTAAATCCCTCCACCACGATTTCTCGAGTCTCCGTTGCTCGAATCACCCGGTGAAGTTATTTAAATAGGGGCAACTGTAATACCCCAAATTTTGCCCTAAGATTTGTCGTCGCATTTCATTGCATTTAATCAATTACTAACAAATTTGTGTAGTCGTTTGACTTTTTGCAGGTAAATATCATATGGCATGCATTTTTTTTCTAAAAAGTAAAAATGGCATAATTGGAAAGAGAACATGTGTAAGGAGTTGTGAGTGTGAGAGGTTGAGAGTTCGAATCTCACCTTTGTCACTTTTTTTGTTTTTTATTATTTTTACTCTAAATTTTTCTATCTTTCATTAAAAAATAACAAAAATAGTTTTTTATTATTATTTAATTATTATTTTCGTATTTTAATTAAATCATTTTTTAAAATATTATTTTTTTCACTTTTTTCTAAATTATTCGTAAAAATATCCAAAAAATCATAAAATAAAAAATATTGAAATTTTTTTTGTTCTTTTTATAATATTTTTGATTTTAGGAATCAATAGGATTATTAGTTTTTATTTTAAGTTTATTTTAATTATTTTAAATTATTTAAATTTTATTTTTTTTCTTAACTAATTATTTAGTTTGGGCTTTAAAATGGGCTTTAGGGACATTATTGGCAATTTGGTGTTAACCCTAATTTGTTCCCTATATATACATGTGTTGCTTTGTTGAAAAGGGGGAGAATGAAAAAAAACCTAAGAGGAGTGAGTGCCGTTTACCGTTATTTCTTTTCCTTCATCTATTACTGTTGTTTCTTTTTCTTCATCGTTTACCGTTATTTCTTTTCCTTCATCTATTACTGTTGTTTCTTTTTCTTCATCTTTTACCGTTATTGTTTTTCTTCATCTATTACCGTTATTTCTTTTTCTTTATCTATTACTGTTACGTTTATATATTTATAATTTTTAAATTGTTAGAGTTTATATATATATAAGATTAATTTTTGATCGAATTATATCGATACGATGTTTGCACATTTGTGTGCATGACGCGTGACATTTGTGTTAGTTCGATCTGGTTGCGATGATCGCATTTTTGTGTGAGCAATAATACTGTTTTTTGCTTAATTTCTTTTTCTTTGCGATAAATTTTGTTTCGTCCGATTTAGATCTGGTTGCGATGAGCGCATTTCTGCGTTAGCAACATTGTTGGGTTATTTGGCACATTTAAAATTCATTATTGCTTTATTATTATTATTATTATTATTTATTATTATTGTTATTATTATTATTATTATTATTATTATTATCATTATTATTACTATTATTATTATTATCATTAATTTATTAAAACTTGTTATAATATAAAAATCTGTTTTTTAAAATAAATAACATTAACATCTTTTCCAAATTAATATGAAAACCTATTATTTTTAAGAAAAACTTTTTTTTAGATAAATTTAAAATAATAACTAAAATCTTTTTTAAAATAATAACTAGAACCGTTTTTTTTAAAAATATATAATAATAACATTAAACCTTTTTTTTTAAATAAAACCTTTTTGTTAGATAATTAAATTAAGACTATTTTTGAAATTTTTTTTAATAATATTAACACCTCTTTTTTTAACTTAACTCAAAAGCTTTTTTATATATCACAAATAAACAACAAAGAATATCTATAACTTTCGCACTTCCGTTTTATAACTCGCCTGATTACTGTGTGACTCTGTCTACTAACCTTGTGTATTCAATGTGCAGCTTGTTACGTTGCTATTAGTTATTTTAATGTGTTTTTCAATTCAAGTTGTATATAATTGTATCCGTTTCTCATTTGTAACCTCGCGAACCAACAATCGCGTTTACTTTCTGCATTTTATTTCCGTTTGTATGATTTAAATTTCTCACACTTTCATCACTATTACTTCTGTCACATCACACCTCCGAAGGATTAGGTCTAGCCGTTTGACCGCCATGCCAATAGTCCTCAAACCTCAAATTTCACACATTCAATTTCAAACCCTCAAAACTACAAACTACAAACCCTAATTTTCACAAATGCCTCGCCGCAGGCAAAATTACAAAACTACCCCTAGCTTTAGGTCAAAGAGTCGCCGCACTCATTTTAGGGTTTCCCGCCGCGGAATCCCTAACCTAACCCTAATTACCATTTAGCAATTCATAACGTAGAGATCGGAGTTTAAGACTCCATGTAAGCGTGTCCTTAAGATGCGTTTATTCCCCTTGAGACCTTGACCACAGTCGAGTGTTCTTTAACCTCCCTTGAGAGGGGAACTACAGTTACTCTGATTCCATTCCCGTAAGGATATGTAGGCACAAGATGCGATGTCTTGCCGAGTAAACTTAGAATTAACCCCTAGGTCTTTTTTAATTTTCAATCCTTTGTACATACCCTTAAAGCAAAAAATGAAACAAATAAAAAAAATAAACAAAAGGTTCCCGTAGAGTACTACGGAAGTTTAGGGTGCTAATACCTTCCCTAAATTTAACCAACCCCCGAACCTTAGATCTCTCCCTTTTAGGTTTTTCCTTTCTTTAACCTTTCCTTCGGATAAATCAAAGACCGGTTGTAAATGAATTAAGATTCAAGTTAATCAATAGCTTAACATCCAAATTTCACCGCAACACAAATGTTATACATACTCTTCATATGACTTCGAAAATACCAAGATATCATCTATAAACTCCATAACATATTGATCTAGATATGCGTTCAAACCCCTATTTACATACTCCATGAATACTTCCAGTGTGTTATACACACCAAAAATCATAAATGAATACTCCTAATGGCAATAACGGGTTTTACACTTAGGCTTACGAATAGATTTCGACTTCACCCAAATCTGATGGTATCCTGGCCTTTATCAATCTTACTAAATACACAAGCTCCCGCCAACTGATCTATAAGATCATCAATATTTCATAAAAGGATACCGATTCTTAATAGTGACCTTAGTTAACTGTCGATAATCCAAACTTAATCTCTTGTTCCCATCTTTCTTTTTAACCAATATCATTGGTGCTCCCTAAGGTGATACATTATGCATAACAAATTTCTTTTCTAATAACTTCTCCAGGTGCTTCTTAAGCTTGCTCAATTTTGATGCATACATTCTATTTGATGCCATGGATATATGTTTAGTACTAGGTACTAAATCTATTTCAAATTTGACTTCACTCTCAAGTAGCAAATCATCAATATCATTATGGAAGACATCATAGAACTCACACACAAGAGGAAGATTTGCAATTGAAGCTTCACTCTCTACTTTCAGAGAATCTAGCATCATGAACACTTAAGAATTATGTTTCAAGGATATCTCAATTACATTGGCAGATATAAATCTCGAGCACTTACTCATTGAGCTCAAAGACATGATAACCTAACTTTTTTCATTTTCCACAACTTTGAGAAATAGGGGCACCTCCCCCACTATTCCCATTTTGCTACCATTACATTGGCCATTCTCAACTGCAGACTTCTAATATCCTTTGACACTTAGAGTTGCATAAAGCTTGCAATAATTATGATTACCAAATTTCTCTTATTCATACTCTCGTAGTGAGTAGATCTTGCGCTACTATTTTCATCGTAAGTTCTACACCTGTTCATCATCACTGAAAAAATAAAGAATCTTCTAATAACCAATAAATTTTTGGATTTCGGGACGCAAAATACCTTCAAACTTCACACACTTGGAACCCTCAACGTCAGCACAATTACATTTATGAAATAACCTAGCAAATTCTTCAAATTTGGCAGCATAGTCCTCTGTCGTTATATTACCCAACTTTAGCTTTAATAATTCGATCTCCTTACAGTTACATACATCTGCTTGAAAATACTTGTCCAAAAACTCTTAAAATTATCCCAAGTAATAATGGTACCAACGACCTCAAATCTTTTGTGGGTATTCTTCCTCCAACTCAACTCCTTCAGATAGCATATGAGGTCCAAACAACACCTTATGCACAACAGTGCATGCCATTACCCTAAAAATCATATCAATATCTTGGATCCAATACTGAGCCCTTACAACAACTCAAGTAGCTTGAACCACAACATCAGTCATTTTTTCCTGCACAACCTAGACATGAACGAGTTCTAAATAATAAAGCAAATAGTGCTTAAGGGAATAAGGTATCAATAGTGTTATCACACATGTCACACACCAGGGTATATAAACTCTTAACACTTAAGGCCAGATGGACTGATCTTCTCTGATACCAACAATGTAACACCCTAAACCCACAATAAACTTTTTCCTTTTTATTTATAAAACATTGCGGAATATAATAGAATGCAATAAGGGTGTCACATAAAAAAATGTTCAAATTTTATTTTAAAATGGAAAATTAAATCCAAAACATTATATTAAAACATAATAATTCAGTTCAAGCCAAAATAAAGCAAATGGTAAAAGATCTTCACTCGATGTTACTTTATTAGAGCTACTATATGGAAAATAAAAAATTTAGCTAACCTAAGGTCCAACTGACAAGAAATTAAACAAATACAACTCTAAGAGGAAATCTACGCCATCCTCCCTAAATAATCATCCATTATCGTTCCTCAGACTCAAACTGAGAATCATCTGCATAAATTCACATAAATGGCAAAATAGGAAGAAAAAAAAAGAAGGGGTGAGAATACATTTTATAATTAAATGTGTGAAAAGAACAAGGATAATATACAATACATCATTTACATTCAATAACTCTTACACACATAAACACAAACAAGAATAAATAAGAAAATGCTCATCTCCTCTACTCAAATGTATGTGGTACCTTCACCAAATTTTAGAGTTATTTTATTGAGAATCCTAAAACACCGGACTAAAGTCCTAAACACTGTACCGAAATCCTAAACACCAAATTGAAGATATAACACCGTAATCAAGTCCTATCCTAACTAAGATATATAGGATGCACGAATGCTTTCAAATAAATGCATATCTTCCATCCGAACCTCCATCACCAAATTTTGAAACTGCCGATTAAGTCTAACACCGATTATTAAGAACCTAATAATAACTCCAAATAGGCTAAAAAGCAGTTCTGGAGAACCTTATAACATCGCCAATTAGGCTAAACACCAGTTCTCTCAAACCTAGACACAAGCAACGCCGGTTCTTACAAAAGCTAACACAAACAACACCAATTCTTACCGACACTACAACAAATAACGCTTTTCATGACGAAGTTTTCACCTCGAACAATAGAAAACTGAGGTATAAAGTCAAGATGCGCTATTTTTTATTATTTTAAAAATAAATAAAAAACATCAATCCCCTCGATTTTTAAGATAACTGAGGTGAAAAAACAACTTAATACTAAAACAACTTAAAAATGTTCTAACCCTTCAGTTTTATATTTAAATGAGGTATAAAATAATAATATTTTACTATAAAGCACTCATTAAACAAAGTTTACCCTAATCCTTACTTATATGAAGCTGCCTCAAACTCGCCAGCATCATTTTTTGGAAAGGATTGCAAGACAGAAAAAAATATTTAATGTTCTTCTATCTTGAACAAGATATTTGTTCTGCCCTTGCAATCTATCTCACATATTGTTGTTGATCTTGTCGTTGTTTTATTTTTTGGAATAATCCTCATTTAAAGAAGGATACTCAATTGATAGATTGCAAGTGCACAAAAACTTTCTTGCTTCAAGTTACCCAAAGAAAGGAGCTTAACCAACAACGAAGTAAGCTCAACCTTTGGAAAGAGCTCAGTTTATAGATTACAAGTTCACAAAATCATTCTTGCTTCAAGTTAAATAAAGAATAAACCTTAACATATAAAGAAGCACACTAGCTCAACCTTTGATGAGTACTCAATTGATAGATTGCAAGTGCACAAAATCATTCTTGTTAAAAAAAATGTTTTAGTGGGTATGCAACAAACTTTGGATATCACCAAAGATTTGTTGTAAACAATATTTTTTAATATCATGTGTAAACAATGTATTTAAAAAAGAAAAGAAATAGTCACCTAGATTTTCTTTATCACCGAGGTGATAGTTAATATAAATCTCAGTTTTATAGTTAAATCGAGGTGGTTAGTAAGCATATTTTACTTTTAAAACACCCGTTAAGCAGATTTTACCCTAATACTAAATTATATGAAGTCGCCCCAAAGAGAGAAAATATTCACCACCGTCCATTTCTATCATGTGTTGCCACTACAGATTTTACAATGTATTTTTAATGTTTTGTATAAATAATATAATTTAAAAAAAAAAAGCTTATCCACCTTGGTTTTCTTCTTGGCTGAGGGGATAGTTAAACGTTATTTTAACTATTCACCCTTAAACAAATATTTACCCTCTATTTAATGTTTATCAATGCTCAAGAATTTGTCATTAGTGATCCGCGTGAAACCTAAGGGACATTCGTTATAAAAACATGCTGAATATTAAAAATCTAACCTAAATGAAACATGAAACGCTTGAAACATAAAGACTTTTGGAAAAATTGTCTATGATGAATTATAAGAGTAGAAAATTACTTGAGTTTAAGGTTTGTTTTCTTAAATATTTATTTGAGCATAAAATTAAATATTTGAATATTGATTTTATTTATCTAACCCTTTTTTTCCTTCAAAGTCAAATGCATGCATGATCCGTAGAGAATAATCTTGCACCCAACATTTGATCTTCCCCAAGATTCAATAATTCGAAGATCTAAATGATAGATCTTTAGGAAATTTGATTTTTACCTTGTCCTCTAGAGAATTTGACTTTTATTTTAAACAATGTAATATTCTAGGTAAACAATGTAATATTATGGGTAATATTCTGTGTAAATAATGTAACAATTAAAAAAAATTATCATACCCCTCGGTTTTTAAGATAAACCGAGATGAAATATATGCTAGTTTCAAAAATAATACAAGTGTTGTTGTTGGGGTTCAAAGCCATGTGCATTTAAGTTCATCTCTCGGTTTTAATAACACCGAGGTGATAAGTTGTGAGTTATCATGTTGTCGTCCATTACCTCGCTTCTATAGCCGAGTGATCAGTGCATTTTAATGCACATTCTCTATGTTTGTACTTAGGCATTTCTCTACTTTGTTTTGTTTATTTTACTATTTTATTATGTTTTTAGAATTAAGTCTTTGTTTGCCTTTAATATTTTTTCGCAGCTTATTTTCAACTTTAGCGGTTATTTGATACCTGTCCACTGTTTGGATCATAACTGGAGCTACAAGTATCTGATTAACGCGTTCTAATAGGCGTTGGAAAGTTAAGACAGGGAGCTACAAATTTCTTGTTGAATAGAAAAGCTGATTCTGAGCGAATGAGGGTCAAATAATTCGTTGAAGTCAGGACCCGAATTCTGCCTTAAGGAATATTTAGTTTTGAGCAGGATTTTTTTTTATGTTTTTGACCCAGTTGGGTTAGAATCGAAATTTGTTATGCTTTTCTATACCTAGCAGTCGTGCACTGTTTATCTTTACCATTCTTTATGCTATTACGAAAATACTTTTTGCTTTTGTACGAAAACCTATGCAGAACTAATCCTTAAGGTTAATCTACTGTAATCACGCCTCCATCATACTTTGAGGTTCTTATGTTTCTCAATTAAATCTATTTTCCTTTCAATTCTTCTCTTTGATTTTTTGTTTGTTGAATTCAAATTTTCTTAGAGTTGATTGATTTATTTTGATGATTGTATGTTCCTATAACTTTTAATCGCTATTTACGTTGCTTTATCGTTAAATTGCGTTTCTATATCGTGTTTGCTTAATTCATGATGTGCTTATCCGTTTGCTTAATTCGGAAATTAGGAATATATATCTTGTAGTATCAATTGCACTTGTTGATTGATATTGTGATCGAAAAGGGAATAGAGTCCGCTTAGGGTTTGAGAATTATTTGGATCAATGATAAGTTAGGAGACCGGTGCAGTATAACAGCTTATTTTATAATCATTTTTTTATAATCACTTATTTTATCGTATTTTCTTAATCAAAACTTAAAAACCCCCTATTGTTCCGATTGTTGGTTCATAACATTACAAGAATCCTTGTGAGAACGATACTCGAGTTGTCGTTACCGTTTACTATATTTTCAAAAATACTCGTTTTTGATCCATGCACGACAACGAATCACCGAGATATTATGCATTTCGCTTCTGAGGTAACAAGCTTTTTTTTGTAGTTGTGTGAACCTAAACACATACGACACCGACTTATAATGAACCAAGAGGTATTTACAAATCTTTTACATACACTATTCCTATCGCATTAACACCAGACTTGCATCCCAACTCACAACTCGACTCATATACAAATTATCATAATAATAATTATAATTATAATATACACAAATTAAGTTCACTTATGTTCATTTCAACACTAAACTCACGTCATATACACAAATTACTCACTTTCTACATTTCTTATTCATGGGGTGACTATCGATTGATTTTTCACCATTACGAACTCACTACCTATTACTTCTTCCCTTAAAATAGTAAGAATTATGTAGAGGGATCAGAACCTTTGCAAAAAAATCAGACTAAATACGAAAAATAGACGAAATAGGGCTGATGGTCTAACAATCATAGTCATGACGACCTTCGCCTCTAGGGTTACCCATCATTCGCTAACATTCTAAAACGAAGGGTTCCTGTCATCGTATGTTGTCGGTATAATTAGGCACTCATAATCAATGTTGACGCCCTAAGCTGGGTTAGACACATATGTCGCAGCGTAAAAAATATGATCACGAACACATCGCACACTCAACGATGATAATTAGAGTCTCCACCGAACTTTATTTATTCCAGAAGGAAATGGAAAATATTGATAAAACCCTTAAAATAAAAATAAAATGGTCGTCACAACCAAACTCGAGTTTGAGAGTCGGTTATACAAGGGGAAGGTATTAGCACCCCTTACATCTGATATATTCAACAAGAACTATTTAGTTAGCTTTGTGAATGGAATGTTAGCTTTCATTTGTTTCTACTAATTCTTAAAAGTTTGAAAAGAGAGAAGGACTAAAACTAAGTTTTTTTTACTAGGGTGCCTGAGGAGACTTTGAATCTCACTCCTACGTATTCCCAGGTGTGATGGGAAACTCAAAGCTACGTAATTCTGGGTAGAAAATATTTTTTTTGTTGTCGATTTTAGCGATAGCTATTTAGTCAGAATCGAACGAAAACCATGGCATACTACCCAAAATAGTGGAGGAAGGGGATATTTGCATCACAAAAAAATATATAGACATATCAATATTCGCGGGAAAACGTCTCTAGCTTTCTCACACATATAAGGATGAAGTTTTTTTTGCATCGTCTCTAGGTGAAACATCTTTCATTTTTAAAAGGGTTTGACATCTCGCTAAGGCTGAAAAGAACATGATTGGTTGAGATTGCTTTTAGGAAGACGACGAATAATCGAGCAATGAAGCATGCACCAACCATTCGATTATTCGAGGAGCAGGAATGTGTAAAATTCACGTTCCCTTTTTGTCTAAGTTATTTGAGAAAATTATTAGCGGAAGACGAATACTCGAGCAATATGGCATACACCAACCATTAGATTATTCAAGGAGCAGAAAAGTGTAAACCCCCTATTATTTTTTCAACCAAGTTTGATTAAAACATTTTAATCGAATGACAAAAGCTCGAGAAATATGGTGCACGCCAATCATTCGATCACTCGAGGAGCAAAAAGGTGTAAACCCTCATTCCTTTTTCAACCATGTTTGATTAATAAAAATGTTTTAAACGTTTCAAGTAAGTGAAACAGAAACTCGGTGTTGATCAAGTGTTTATTCCCGTTATTTTGAAAATGATTTGTGAAATGGTTTTGAAATTTGTATGATTGATTGTGAAATCGAATGAAAGGTTGGTGAAATATTTTGAAAATCAATTGATGTTTATCAAGTGTATTTGATTTTTGAAAGATTGCTTTTAATGGATTTTTATTTACTAATATTTATTAATGAAAATAATAAAATAAATAAATAAATAAATAAAGTATAAAGATGAATAAAAGGGAGGGGGCGGGACTATCAATACAAAGGTGAAATGAGAGTAAAACCTTAAATGGGCTTAAGGCCCACTATGCAAGAAGATAGTAAAAAAACATAATAGAGAGGGGTGCATGCATGAATAAGGCTTATATGTAAGAATAGCCAAATGAGCTTAAACAACATATTTAAACTAAGACAAAGCAAACCATTTTTAACTTAAATTTCTCTTTTATTTATATATATATATATATATATATATATATATATATATATATATATATATATATATATATATATATATATATATATATATATATATATATATATATATATATATATATATATATATATATATATATATATATATATATATATATATATATATATATATATATAATACTATGCAAGAAGATAGTAAAAAAACATAATAGAGAGGGGTGCATGCATGAATAAGGCTTATATGTAAGAATAACCAAATGAGCTTAAATAACATATTTAAACAAAAGACTAGGGATGACAACGGGGCGGGTCGGAGGCGGGTTTTACTATACCCGCACCTGCATCCGCTTTCATGTAACACACCCGCCCCCAAACCCGACCGGGGTAAAAATTTACCACCCAGACCCGCCTCCAGTAGAGAACGGGTGCACCCGCACCCGCCCCGCCCCCACCCGGAAAAAAAAATATGTTTAATTATAATAAAAATTAATAACTTAATTAAAAAATTGATTATTTTAATAAATTAATTATTTATTTAATTAAAATTTTAATTAGTAAATGAATATTAACTTGATTAATTTATTTATTTTAATTGCAATAAATGTATTAATAATTTAATTAAAAATATAATTAATAAATAAATATTAAAATAAGTAAAATAAGAGAATTAAATTAAAATAAATTATTCGGGGGCGGGGTGGGGCCGGGTGCGGGCGGGTCTTAGTGTCTACCCGCACCCGTAATTAAAAATTGGATTTTCCCCGCACCCGCACCCGTACCCACTCAAACCGGGTTTTCCCCGCTAATTTCAGGGCGGGCCCCGACGGGTCTGGGTTTTTTTGCCATGCCTACAAAAGACAAAGCAAATCATTTTTAACTTAAATTTCTCTTTTATATATATATATATATATATATATATATATATATATATATATATATATATATATATATATATATATATATATATATATATATATATATATATATATATATATATATATATATATATATATATATATATATATATATATATGAAGGTTCAGAGTGTTAGAACACAGATTGGTTCTTAATAATATCTCTATGTTTTGATGATAACTATTATGAAATTTTGTAATTAAGAATTATATACTCTAAAATTTGCTTAAGAATGTTTGCTGCAGATATTAAAGTAATTATCACTCCAGAAGCAAATCAGATCTGAACATAAGAAATATGCTAGACTCTGAAGCGTCAGATGCACTCATTAGAAGATTCTGAACGCTGACATCAGAAGATCCTGAGCGCTGTCTCCAGAAGGATCTGAAGAAGTCTCCAGAAGGATCTGAAGCAGAAGCTCCAGAAGAATCTGAAGCAAGTCAGAAGCATCTGAACCAAAGAAGAATTCTGTATGAAGAGTTTTTCAAGCATAGTTACTTCAGAAGACTCTGAGAGCACTAACGCTGCAAGTACTGAGGATCTAACTCAAAACTCTACTCTGAACTTATACACGCTAAAAGCACACTCGCTGCAAAGACTCTGATTCAGCAAAACTCTGATCAACATCAGAAGCCTCTGATCAAATTAGACTCTGATGATTCTTGCTGAAAATTGTTGAAGAAGAATTCAAAGATTATGTCCGTTAGAGTATCCAAACGACTCTTTCCTTATTTATGCTAGACACAAGAACACAGACAAAAAGGATTTTTCTGTGTTTTCTTCTTCTAGGAAAGGTCACTTGATGTGAAGACAAAAAGGGCTCAGACCTTTTAGTACACACTTCTCAACGTGAAAAACTCTTGGACCACTGTGCCTATAAAAGCAAGTCTCCACTCATCTTCTTCAGTTGACGTTTTACTTGAAAAGAAATCATTATCAAAAGCTCTCATACAACTCATATTCCTTCTTAAATTAATTTCTTTGTTCTTAATCTTAAGTGTAAAATCACAGTTGTGACAAAGCTTTATTAGAAGCATTTTAACACTTGTATTTGTTATTACATTTGATTGTAAGAAAACCTTAAGAAGATCCAGTTAGGATCAGTAGTTCTTGAGAAGACTTTGAAAAGTTGTTCTTAGTGCTTACTATTGTAATCAGTTGATTAAATAGTGGATTAAGTCCTTGTTTGAGAAAGGCAAATCACTCTAGGAAGGGTGGACTGGAGTAGTTGAGTTCAACGAACCAGGATAAAAATACTTGAGTTTTTATTTCTAAGTTTTTATCTTCATACTTATTCAACCCCCCTTCTAAGTATTTTCTCACCTTCAGTTGGTATCAGAGCTCCGGTTCTGTGTGTGCTACCACTTCACAGTGACAGAAAAGATCCAGTGAGAAAAACTTTGATATATATTTGGTTGTTACTATGGCTGATAATTAAATGTCTAACATTAACAACAAGTATGAAGAAAGGGACAGAATCAACACTAAACCCCCTATGTTTAATGGGGAGAAATTTCATTATTGGAAAGACAGGATTGAAAGTTTTTTCCTTGGTTATGATGCTGATTTATGGGATTTGGTCATAGATGGATATGTTCATCCCATTGATGGGAATGACAAGAAAGTAGATAGAAAATCTATGACAGAAGCCCAAAAGAAGGAATTTAGAAATCACCACAAGGCCAGAACAATATTGTTAAATGCAATATCTCACACTGAGTATGAAAAGATCACAAATAGAGAAACTGCATTTGACATGTTTGAGTCCTTAAAGATGACTCATGAGGGAAACTCTCAAGTCAAGGAAACAAAGGCTCTGGCTCTAATCCAGAAGTATGAAGCCTTCAAGATGGAAGAAGTTGAATTTGTTGAAGCTATGTTCTCCAGATTTTAAATACTTACAGCTGGACTAAAGGTTCTGGATAAAGGATACTCTACTGCTGATCATGTGAAAAAGATCATCAGAAGCTTACCTACCAGATGGAGACCTATGGTGACTGCGCTGAAAATGGCTAAAGATCTGAACAAGATCTCCTTGGAGGAACTAATCAGTTCACTAAGGGGTCATGAAATTGAACTTGAGGAAGATGAACCTCAAAAGAAAGGTAAATCAATTGCTTTAAAGTCTAATAAATCTGCTAAAAAATTGTAGGTAATAGAGGAAAGTTCTGAAGAATCCTCATCTGAAGATGAAGATGAACTATCCATGCTGTCTAGAAGAATAAACAAACTCTGGAAGCATAAAGGAAAGAAGTTCAGAAACTTCAGGAAGCCTGACCAAAGAAAAGAATCTTCTGGACACAGAAGATCTGGCAAAAAGGAGGTTATCTGCTATGAATGTAAAGAACCTGGGCATTACAAAAATGATTGTCCAAAGTTGTTGAAAGAAAAGCCTAAAAGAAAATCTGATAAGAAGAAGAAGGTTCTAATGGCCACCTGGGATGATTCAGATACATCTGAATCTGAATCTGAGTCAGAAGAGGAATGTGCCAATGTAGCATTGATGGCAGACATAGAAGATCAGGAGGAAGGAACTTCAGGATCTGAATCTGATTATGAATCTGACTCTGACGCTGAATAGGTAATGGCTAAACTCACTAAAGAAGAACTTATCAAAGTGTTATCAGAAGTTCTGAAGAGCTATAACAATATTAAGCTCAAATATAAGAAGCGTCAAAGCAATCTTGTATCTGAGAATAATATTCTCAAATCAGAAGTAGCTGAGCTAAATGAAAAGAACTTAAGATTGAAAAATGATTCTGAATTAGCTCAACAAGACTCTGATTCTGAAACTGAATCTGAATGCAAAAATATTTTGGAAAAATATGATTACAGCTTTCAGAAGTTTCTTGCTAAAAGCATAGACAGAAGCAAAATGGCTTCTATGATCTATGGAGTTAGCAGAAATAACAGAAAAGGAATTGGATATAAATCCTCCTCTAGAAAGGATTTAAATCCAAAACCTGTTGATAAAATTATCATCAAGAAAACTCCTTTATATTCCCACTTTAAATTTGGTCACTTGAATGATATTGAACACACACGTTCTGAAAAGAACATTCATGTGTTTAAATCTAAGGCTAGTCAGAATAAACATTATGTTGAAAAACAGAAGTTTAGACAAACCTTCAGAATAATTAACCCAAAAGGACCCAAGAAGATCTGGGTACCTAAAATTAAAATAATTCCTGTTGCAGATGTTCTTAGCAGCAAGGTCAGGACGCCAATCATGGTACCTGGACTCTGGATGCTCGCGACACATGACAGGAGAAAGGTCTATGTTCAAAAGTCTGGAGCTTAAATCTGGAGGTGATGTGAAATTTGGAGGGAATCAGAAGGGCAAGATCATTGGATCTGGCACTATTGGAAATGGTAAACTTCCCTCTATTACTAATGTTTTACTTGTAGAAGGATTAAAGCATAACTTATTGTCCATAAGTCAATTAAGTGACAATGGTTATGATATAACCTTAAATCAAAAATGTTGTAAAGCTATTAGTCAAAAGGATGGCTCAATCCTATTTAGTGGAAAGAGGAAAAACAACATTTATAAAATAAATCTTTCAGAACTTAAGGTTCAGAATGTTAAATGTCTCTTGTCTGTTAATGAGGAGCAATGGGTCTGGCACAGAAGATTGGGGCATATTAATATGAGACGTATATATCAGATTAATAAATTTAATCTTGTCAGAGGACTTCCTAATCTGAAGTTCACCTCAGATGCTCTTTGTGAAGCATGTCAAAAAGGGAAGTTTTCAAAATCATCTTTTAAATCAAAAAATGTTGTTTCTACTTCCAGACCACTAGAATTACTTCATATTGATCTGTTTGGACCAGTGAAAACTGCATCCATCAGAGGCAAGAAGTATGGATTAGTCATTGTTGATGATTATAGTAGATGGACATGGGTAAAGTTCTTAAAACACAAGGATGAGTCACATTCTGTGTTCTTTGACTTCTGTAAACAAGTCCAGAATGAAAAAGATTTCAAAATTATAAAAGTCAGAAGTGATCATGGTGGTGAATTTGAAAATAAATATTTTGAAAAATATTTTAATGAAAATGGCATTGCTCATGATTTTTCCTGTCCTAGAACTCCACAACAAAATGGAGTTGTAGAGAGGAAAAATAGAACTCTGCAAGAGATGGCCAGAACCATGATCAATGAGACTAATCTGGCAAAGCACTTTTGGGCAGAAGCAATCAACACAGCCTGTTACATTCAGAACAGAGTGTTTGTAAGACCTCTTCTGGAGAAGACTCCCTATGAACTGTGGAAGAACAGAAAGCCCAACATTTCATATTTTCATCCTTTTGGATGTATTTGCTATATGTTGAATACTAAATAAAATTTGAACAAGTTAGATTACAAAGCACAGAAGTGTTTCATGCTTGGGTATTCTGAACACTCTAAAGGCTACAGAGTATACAACACTGAGACACAGATTGTGGAAGAATCTATTCATGTTAGATTTGATGATAAGCTTGGCATTAAAAAGCCAAAGCAGTCTGAAAACTCTGCAGATAGAGAAGTAGTTTTCACAGACTCTGAAGGCTCAGAGGCAGACAAAGCTCAAGTGAAGGAACCAGAAGCAACGCCAGATGCAATTCCTTTAACTTCTCAGATGAACAATTTAAACATTTCTGAAGAATCAACTGTTAGAGGATCATCTTCCAGAATCAAAGCTTCTCATCCAGAGAATGTTATCATTGGAAAGAAGGATGACCCTATCAGAACAAGATCCTTTCTCAGATCATCTGAAGCATCATCATTTGGACTGGTGTCAGTAATTGAACCAACTTCTGTAGATGAAGCTCTGCAAGACAATGATTGGATTATTGCCATGCAAGAAGAGCTAAATCAATTCACCAGAAATGATGTGTGGGATTTAGTTCAAATACCAAAAGGATTTAATATAATTGGAACTAAATGGGTCTTCAAAAATAAGCTTAATGAGAAAGGAGAAGTTGAAAGAAATAAGGCAAGGCTTGTTGCTCAAGGGTACAGTCAACAAGAAGGTATTGATTACACTAAAACTTATGCTCCAGTGGCAAGGTTAGAATCTATACGCCTTCTTATTTCATTTGCTGCACAAAATAACATCACTCTATATCAGATGGATGTTAAAAGTGCCTTTCTAAATGGTATTATAGAAGAAGAAGTTTATGTCCACCAGCCTCCTGGTTTTGAGAGTGAAAAATTTCCAGATCATGTTTTCAAACTAAAGAAATCTCTGTATGGTTTAAAACAAGCTCTCAGAGCTTGGTATGAGAGATTAAGCAATTTTCTTATGGAGAAAAATTTCATCAAAGGCAAAGTGGACACAACACTCTTTTGTAAATCATTTAAGAAAGATCTTTTAATTTGTCAAATATATGTGGATGATATCATATTTGGATCTACCAATACTATGCTGGGAAAGGAGTTTGCTCAATGTATGCAGGCAGAATTTGAAATGAGCATGATGGGAGAATTGAGATTCTTTCTGGGAATTCAAGTCAACCAAACTCCAGAGTGCACTTACATTCATCAGACCAAATATGTTAAAGAACTTCTGAAGAAATTTAACATGACTGATAGTAAGATGGCAAAGACTCCCATGCATCCAACCAGTTCACTAGGCAAGAAAGAGGTAAGTAAGAAAGTAGATCAGAAACTCTATAGAGGTATGATAGGATCTCTTCTTTACTTAACTGCTTCTAGACCTGACATATTGTTCAGTGTATGCTTGTGTGCTAGATTCCAATCAGATCCTAGAGAATCACACTTAACAGCTGTTAAGAGGATTCTAAGGTATCTGAAAGGTACTTCTAATGTGGGTTTGTGTTATAGAAAATCTGATGATTTCAAATTAGTTGGATTCTGTGATGCTGACTACGCTGGAGACAGAGTGGAAAGAAAAAGTACTTCTGGAAGTTGTCAATTTCTAGGAAGAAATCTAATCTCTTGGTACAGCAAGAAGCAACCCACAATTGCACTATCAACTACAGAGGCAGAATATATTGCTGATGCTGGATGTAGCACGCAGATGCTCTGGATGAAAAGTCAGCTAGAAGACTATCAGATATTTGAAAGTAACACTTCTATATTCTGTGATATTACTTCAGCTATATGCTTGTCTAAAAACCCCATTTTACACTCTAAGGCAAAACATATAGAAATTAAACATCATTTCATCAGAGACTATGTTCAAAAAGGAATCATAAACTTAGCCTTTGTTGATACAGATCATCAACGGGCAGATATTTTCACAAAACCCCTTGTTGAAGATAGATTCAAATTTATTCTGAAAAATATTGGTATGGATTTGTGTCCAGAATAATATTTATCAGAAGCAAATTTTACAGATGCAAAATGTTTAATGCTCTGAAGTATTTCATCTGATTATTTATTCATTTCCTTAAATTACTTTATTTGTGAAAATCTGAACTAACAATACTCAGAGGATCTGAACGTTGGTTAACGTTTCATTTCTCAAGAGAATTCAGAAGCACATGCAAGCAAACATGTGTCACTCTAAATCTGCAAAGATGGCGTGTACACTACTGAAGAGACGTTTGAGGTGAAGTTTGAATAGTGAAAATCTTGATTTTCCCCCCAATTTGTCAGAATCAATTAATGCTTGAAATGATTTTTATTCTTTTTCATTAATTGCTATGTGTGAACGTGCATTGTGTGTCTGTTTGTATGCCTAATTGTTTACTATAAATACCACATCTCTCACCACTTTCACACTTTTCACATCTCAAGAACGTTTATGCATTTCTGTCTTCTTTTCTCTCTTTACAAAAACCCTAAACCTTTGACAAAATCATCTTCAATGGCAACCTCATCCTCCACAGCTGCACAGTTTCAATCAACCATGGCTGCAGTTACTTCTGCAAATATGGGTGTGGCTCCATATACGACCCCTAAAAGGACTTTGTTAACACCTGTTGACAAACTGGAAGTTCTCTATGAATCAATGGTGGAATTTGATTCATTGGCTGAAAATGGATTTGAGTTTCGTTCAATAATTGATGCTCAAGGCTGGGTAAAATACTTTGACAGACTGTTTGGACCAGTTTACCCCCATCTGGTGAAAGAGTTCTGGATACATGCTTCTGTATACCCCAAATTCATATTGTCTTCTGTTCTGGGTAAGGAGATAATCATTACAGAAGATCTGATCAGGAAACTCATAGGATATGAGGAAACTGATGGAGTATCTCATCTGCCAGCTGGGCGTGTAGATATGGAAGAAGTTTATGAGGAAGTCATGACTGCTGGACAGGCCTCTAATAAGTTTAAAGATCTGAAGCCTGACTAAAAGATCTGGGCAAAGATTTTCATGGGATGTATTCATCACAGAAAATCTACAAACTCTCTAGACTATGTGAATAATGAACAACTCTACTTCATGTACTGCTTAAGTCAGAGTACCAAGGTAGATCTTCCTTACATTCTGTTCATGCATTTATGGAATCATATTAATGCTTCAAGAGAATCTGTAAAAGAAAAAGGTCAGAAGATCAGAACATGGATTCCCTTTGGAAGGTTAATTTCAGATATTCTGACAGAAAATGGACTGGTGACTGCTCTGTATGCTGCTGGAGTCACAGATGAACTTGAATTCATTCTTGGAAAACCTCTGAAAGCAAAGAGTCTTCAGAGACTAAAAATTGTAGAGGAACTCACATCTGCACCCAAGAAGCTGAATATTTCTGAACTCAGTCAGAAGCGAATTCCAGTAGAAGACTACCCTCTGTTCTTTGCTGAAGAACCAAGGGAAATAATAGTGAGATATATTGATGCTTGCAAGGTAGATGGAACGCCCATTCCTGCAGATATTCTGAAAAGAGCAAGGGAACCAATGCCTGATGGAGGAGATGAGATCACAAGAAAAAGAGGTCAATCAGAAGCAAAAGATGTGACTGTTCAGAAGAAGCCCAAAGTTGTTGACAAGCCTCAGAAGCTGATCAAGAGGAAAGCATCTGGAGATGCTCCTTCTATTCCCACAAAGTGTATCAAGATTAAAGGTACCAAATCTTCTGTATCTTCTGTCAATAATACTGTTGTAAATGATTCAACATTTAAGTCTATTCCAAAACCACCTTCTATTCAGAAACAATCTGTTCCTGCTCCATCTCATATCTCTGTTCCTTCCCCACAAAAATCATCTAATCATGTTTCCATCACACCTGTAAAACCTTCTACTACTCAATCATCTGTACCAACAACAACAACAAAACCAGCAAATCAAACTCCACAACCTGAAAAACATCAAACTCCACAACCTGAAAAACAACAACAACCACAACCAGAAAAACAACAACAACAACTACCAGAAAAACAATCTGAACAACAACAACAAAAACAATCTGAACAACAACCACAACAACAAGAAAAACAACCACAACCAGAAAAACCACCATCAAACACATCTGAACCTATTGGATCTGTACAAGTTACTTCTGAACCTATAAAGGTTACATCTGATCCTGTCACATCTGATCCACCTACATCTGAACCCTCACCAAAACCTTCTGAGAATCCATCAGAATCAACCAACCCATCTGAAACCCATATTCCTGAGACAGAGGTTCTAAATATTACACCTCTCAAAACTGTTTTTGAAGTGTCTTCCACATCTTACACTCCAACCACATCATCCAATTCATCAGAATCTGATATTCACCCAGATTTTCTGGTATCTCCCTCTGTAACACGGTGGGAGAACTGACTTTAAACAATGTTGCGGATAGCAAGAGTCGCCACCGACTTTTATTTTATCCATAAGGAAAGGTTATAAAAGAACAGGAAAGACCTTAGAGAATATTTTGGGTCCGGGGGGTAGGTTATGAAAAGGGAAGGTGTTAGCACCCTTTTCATCCATGGTTATCCATGGGCTCTTAGGTACTTAAGCTCACTTTTGAATTGTTTTGAAATTGTAGTGTGTGAATAGAAAATTTTCAGAATAGTTAATAAATAATCCATGTAAGGATGTGTTAAGAACTTGTTTGAAAACTTGTTGAAAATTTGTTTAAGTGCGAAACAATTTTGAAGTGAGCAAGCACCTAGGAGTAACCTACCCTAATGTTTAAAGGTCTTTCTTATTCTTCATTCTTTCCTTTAGTAAGACTATCCCTACTATAATGGAGTAGGTAGTCCTTACTTTGGATGTTAAGGGGTATGTGAGGGACAATTTGACTTTGAAGGCCATTGTGGGATGTAATAAGCACATATAAGGGACCATCATCATTTTTCGAAAGGGACTTGATTCGTAAAGGCAACCATAAGGGACTTTGATGATTTTTTTATTTGAGGGACTTGCTTTATACACCCCACTTAACCATTATTCGTAGGCAACTTGAGGGATATCCTTAGGAAGTGAGACGGCGATTAAAATCGACTTACGTGTGTGACGTGTTTATTTTAATTATCTTTATTTAAAAGTGATCGAAATTTATTTTAATATTACATACATGTTGTTACACTCACTAATTACTAACCATAATAATAATTAAATAATTAAACAACTTTACATCCAAGAAACAATTACAAAATAATAAGCAAAATAATTAAATAGCAAAGATAAATAAAATATAAATAAGCAATAATAAATAATAAAGGGGGTTAATTCTAAGTTTACTCGGCAAGACATCGCATCTTGTGCCTACGTATCCTTACGGGAGTGGAATCAGAGTAATCGTAGTTCCCCTCAATAGGGAGGTTAGAAACTTCTTGACTGTGGTCAAGGTCTCAAGGGGAATAAACGCATCTTAAGGACGCGCTTACGTGGAGTGTAGAAACTCCAAATCTCTACGTTGAAATGTTAAGTTGTAATTAGGGTTAAATTAGGGATTCCACGGCGGGAAACCCTAAAATGAGCGCGGCGGCTCTTTGACCTAATGCTAAGGGTAAAATTGTAATTTTGCCTGCGGCGAGGCATTTGTGAAAATTAGGGTTTGTAGTTTTGAGGATTTGAAATTGAATGTGTGAAGTTTTACGGACTATTGGCGCGGCGGCCAAACAGTTAGACCTAACCTTCGGATGTGTGCAATGTGACAGAAATAATAGTAAACGCGTGAGATAATTGAATCATGCAAACAGAGAGATAATGTCATAATTTAAACCATGCAAGCAGAAATTTAAGGCAGAATTTAAAGAGCGATTGTTAAGTTCGCGAGGTTACATGAGAGAAGCAGATATAATATGATAATGAAATTTGAATTGAACAATAATAAAATAAAATAAATAACGGTTCTAGTTATTATTTTAAAAAAAAGATTTTAGTTATTATTTTAAATTTATCTAAAAAAAAAGTTTTTCTTAAAAATAATAGATTTTCATATTAATTTGGAAAAGATGTTAATGTTATTTATTTTAAAAAACAGATTTTTATATTATAACAAATTTTAATAAATTAATGATAACAATAATAATAATAATGGTAATAATAATGATAATAATGATAATAATAATAAATAATGATAATAATAATAATAATAATAATAATAATAATAATAATAATAATAATAATAATAATAAAGCAATAATGAATTTTAAATGTGCCAAATAACCCAACAATGTTGCTAACGCAGAAATGCGCTCATCGCAACCAGATCTAAATCGGACGAAACAAAATTTATCGCAAAGAAAAAGAAATTAAGCAAAAAATAGTATTATTGCTCACACAAAAATGCGATCATCGCAACCAGATCGAACTAACACAAATGTCACGCGTCATGCACACAAATGTGCAAACATCGTATCGACATAATTCGATCAAAAATCTTATATATATACACTCTAACAATTTAAAAATTATATATATATAAACGTAACAGTAATAGATAAAGAAAAAGAAATAACGGTAATAGATGAAGAAAAAGAAATAACGGTAAAAGATGAAGAAAAAGAAACAACAGTAATAGATGAAGGAAAAGAAATAACGGTAAACGATGAAGAAAAAGAAACAATAGTAATGGATGAAGAAGAAAACTAAATAACGGCAAACGGCACTCACTCCTCTTAGGTTTTTTTCATTCTCTCCTTTTTTCCAACAAGGCAACACATGTATATATAGGGAACAAATTAGGGTTAACACCAAATTGTCAATAATGTCCCTAAAGCCCATTTTAAAGCCCAAACTAAATAATTAGTTAAGAAAAAATAAAATTTAAATAATTTAAAATAATTAAAATAAACTTAAAATAAAAACTAATAATCCTATTGATTCCTAAAATAAAAAATATTATAAAAAGAACAAAATTTTTTTCAATATTTTTTATTTTATGATTTTTTGGATATTTTTATGAATAATTTAGAAAAAAGTGAAAAAAAATAATATTTTAAAAAATGATTTAATTAAAATACGAAAATAATAATTAAATAATAATAAAAAACTATTTTTGTTATTTTTTTAATGAAAGATAGAAAAATTTAGAGTAAAAATAATAAAAACAAAAAAAAGTGACAAAGGTGAGATTCGAACTCTCAACCTCTCACACTCATAACTCCTTACACATGTCCTCCTGCCAATTGTGCCATTTTTACTTTTTAGAAAAAAAATGCATGCCATATGATATTTACCTGCAAAAAGTCAAACGACTACACAAATTTGTTAGTAATTGATTAAATGCAATGAAATGCGACGACAAATCTTAGGGCAAAATTTGGGGTATTACAGTTATTATGATAATATTTCTCACCCAACCTCTCTTTGATGTTGGCAAAAAAAAAATCATGAAGTTTGACTTTGGTTTGACCACAGTTGACCTCAGTTTGACCTTTTAACTGCATTGACTGCTTTTGACTTATCTGATCATCTGACTGAGCAAACTTTTGAGAAAAGTCTTGAAACTTGACATGGGGGTTCTTATACACATATAAGATGTTATGAAGCTCACTTGAAGTCTTGGAAGTCCATTTAGCCTGATTAAAGTCAAAACCCTAGTTTTGGATGCACTGCTTAGGAGGTGCATTGTCTGAGGGAATTGTCAACTCTTCTGACCAATTGTGAATTTTGTGAACCTTGTGAACCTTCTTGGAACACAAAGTCTTGTATTGTGAGGGCAAATTTTGGGGTGCAACACCCTCTCACAGAAATTCTGAAGTAAACCAACCAGAACCACCTGTTTCTTTTGAAATTCTCATTCCAAATCCTATTCCAACACCTAAACCATCTTCTGAAATTATGATTTCCAACCCTACCCCTACATCCAAGCCAAGAACATCTGAGAATGTACCTTCTGCTTCGTGCAAACTTTTTTCCTCTAACAAACTTCCATCTGGTTTCACCTTAAAAAAATTCTACACCAGAATTGAACCATCTGACACTATCACTCCTCTTAAACCCAAACTTACCATCATTCTACCATTTGTGCTTCAGACGTATATTAAAATAATGTCAGCAGTAATTTCATCAGATCTTAAACCTTATTCTGCTAAATCTGCATTCCAACCTTACTCTGATAAACCATTTGATGTTGTTTCTCATGCATCAATTGCAAAACCATGTTTGTTGAATGCTTTAACCAGATCAAAACCTGACAATTCATCTGAACCTCCATTCATACCATACTACCCTCCTCCTGTGATCACCATTCAAAAATCCATCTTTCCACCTACACCCTAACCCAAGCCAATAACATTGGAAACTCTTCTAAACCCAAAACCTAGACTAAATGTTGATAATTTATTTACAAGTTTTTTGCAAGAAATACAAATGTATTTAGGATTTGTACAGAGGAAGTGTTCATCAACAATGGATGTCAGTGAATCTGATGCCATTTGGAATGGCTTCATAAACAGATTCAATATTGTAGCATCAAATCTGAAGAACGTATGTGTCGCTTCCGTGAAAATAAGGTGCCGACAAAACAGAAGAGTCGCCACCTTTCGTTATTTATCCCTCAGAACGGGAAAGGAAACAATCGGAAAAACCTGACGAATAGGTATAAGACAAGGTCATCGCAACCGTTGTCTGGGTTCGGGAGTCGGTTACGCAAGGGGAAGGTATTAGCACCCCTCACGTCCGTCGTACTCGACGGGATCCACGCTTGTTGTGTTTACTGGACGAGTTGGTTTATCTATCTACCTATCAAGGCCGGTCTGAAAAGAAAATGACTCGGCAAAGCGTCGCGCTTTATGCCTACGTATTCTCATCAGAGAATGAGAAATCAGAGTCATCGTAGTTCGCCTAACTACTGGTTATGGGGAAGGTGGCTCTCCAATACATCAGTATTGTGCCTACGTACTCTCAACAGGTATGAGAGATCAGAGCTTACGTAGTTCGGGCTAATACGGATTACGGGGAGTCAGATTCATCTGTTTTATCGAGTAGGGTTAACAAACAGTTCCAGCAGTGGGACGTACGCAGCTCGACCCTTGGAGACTTAGGCGTTACCGTTTGCGGTAGAACTGGGAGTTAACGACACTCTTTTCTTCAGAAAAGCTTTCCTTTGAATCATGGGCCTGCGGGGCAAAAAGGTTTGAAGTTTGTTTTCTGTCTTTTACGAAAGAAGTGTTTTTTATTGTGTTTGCAATTTCAATCGCACTAAAGACTATGACCTGAGAGTGAATGCGTCGCATGTCACCCAAAGGGTGCCATACTAAACATCCAGACTGTTGAAAAGAAACTCTCCAACAATCCTTTCTCAGATAGCTTAAGGCTCGTAACGTACGAAAGAAATCATTCATGATTACTGTATCTTAAGCTGTTTGAGATGAGAAGAGAACAGGCTCAACTAATGGGGAGACTATCAAGTCCTACTGTTGTCATGCCAAGGATTCATCCTATAGTTGAAGTTTGAAACAGGGAACTCCTAGAGGTTATCATGCACAGGTTTCAACCTAAAGTTCTATCATCACTTCCTTATCAAAGGAAGTGAGATTCCTAAGGGATCATGTCAATGATACACAGAAACAGATAAAGCATTAGCTTAAACAGTAAATGGTAAACAGTAAACGACTGTAAAATGCATGCAATGCAAGTGAGGGAGGAAATGTGTGTGGGGCAGCAGCCTCCACAAGCTCATCTCAACCTCAAGCCAGAATGAATAACAGTAATCATACTGAAGGAATAACATGCTATCAAGCAAAATAGAATACCTGCAATCATACAGAAGAAATGCTATCAAGCAAAGTAAACCACATGGGCAAGGGAGCTGGGCTCTACCGAATACCCGTAAGCAAAGACATATAGTAACAATACAAGCAGAGGGAGCAACTCAACCTCTAGCGCAATCATGCTCCTAGATTAAAGTCAGTCTAGATATGGACTTATTCTAATGCATCAAGCAAGTCAAACAAGGCACATCAGCAATACAAAAAAGAAAACAGACAAGGAAGCAGATCAACAACTCCCTTTCTCAATTCCAAGCTTCAGCTCTTCTGACAGCCATCCAGTCTTCAGGCTTCAACCACCTTTGAAGGCTACCATCTTTCATGACAAGTATCAACTTGTTCTCCAGGGTTTCAATCCATCAATCATGAGTTTCAACTTATTCTCTCTTCAGCTCTTCAGTCAATTCTACCTTCAGGCTTCACTCTTAACTACAAGTATCAACTTGATTCCTTCAGGCTCTCAATCCATAAGTGCAAGTGTTAACTTCCTTTAGTCCTCAAGCCTCAGCTCTACTTAATCTCCATTGAATCCTCTTCATAAGTATCAACTTAGTCTTCAAGCTTCAGCTCTCTTTGCTTTACCAGTATCAACTTGGTCTTCTTCTCCTACAAGCTTCAGCTTCTCAGAGTAGTCTTCAATCACATGGAAGTGTCAACTTCATCCTTCAATTCTTTTTCAAGCTTCTGCTCTCCACTCAATCTCAATTGAATCTTCAAGTATCAACTTGCTCTTCTTGCTCTTCAAGCTTCAGGTGCAATGGCAATGCTCAAGGAATCATCCTCTCCCACACTCTTCAATGAAGTCCTCATCTTCAAACTCAAGCCCAACATCTTTCAAGATACTCAAACCAGAGGACAATTGATTTAACAGGATGAGTGGAAATGATAAACAGCTTACTGACAACCAAAGGAAGCCTGTAAGGGTTCATCATTATGAGAGACTGGTTCCCTCAAAGTTCTACTTCCCAGATAAAGCCATTCATCCTTCCAAAGGAGGGATGTGAATACCTGAGAAGGACTTTTATTCATTGGGAGGAATGGAAGCACAAGATGCTTTCCACATTTGTGAAAGAAATCATTCTAACTCTAAGGCTCTCCCTATGTCTCCTATCTCCTACATCTTCATCAGACACCTTCAGGCACAGACAAATCCAAGCTCCAAGCAATTTCAAGCATCCTCACCTTGTCTTCAACTTGTCTTCAATCTCAACCACAGGCAAACCAAGCAAAAACCTTAATCTAAGGGGACTAAAGAAGTTAAACTAGTTGAATTAGTAAGTTAGGATCACCTAAAACCTAGTACTAAAGTTAGTCCTAACTAAAATACTAAAATCAATTGTAAAATCCTACAAAAATAACTATGGGAACCTAGGTCAATCATGACTATACCACATTAATTTCAGATATCAAACCATCAAATTAGACCTAGAAATAAATTCTACATTACAAGGTATTAAACCTAAACCCTAAAAGGAAGCACCTAAATATCAATCTAGAAAGGACACCTATTTTCATCACAAAAATGTGAGAAAAATTCTATGGGAGCATACATGTCTACCCTAAACACACACAAAAAAATTAGGATCAAAGTCATCACCACATGATCACACAAAATTCCACAAAATTATGCATCAAACATAACCATTTTAATATCAATTAAAATATAAAATTCTCATTAAATCAGAAAATACATGAAATGCAAATATTTTTTATCTAAAAAATACTAGATTCAATCATGAGTAAAATGCAAAAAGAATGGGATTAATTGGATTAATTTTCAATTTTATATGAATTTAACAAGAACCATGTATAAAATGAAAATAAAAAGAAAATCCAAATAAAAGAATAAATGCACGGTGTGGATAGTAATCAGAATCAGTACAAATTATGGATTGGGCCATCAGGGGGGTGGGGATATCACTTAGTTCACTAAGCCCATCACCACAAATAAATGAAACGGTGCGTTTTGTTATCAGAATTCCTTTACAAGCTGAGATTAAAACGTGGCCATTGGATCAGCTTCTAGTCAAAGGTCCAACCATGATCCAATGGTCCCAGAGTCATCTCCTACCTTTCAAACCTCTGCAACTTCACGCCCAGCTCCGGCCACCACCGGAGGTGCTCCGGTCACCATCCCCAACCCTAATTCTATCTACAGGCCTCCATTGCAAATGGTCAAAACATGAATCTTGTCCCAAATCTTGCCACGAATTCAACCATACCCTTAATTCAAGCTAAATCCTCAAGATTCACCATATCCAAATCTCAACCGAAAATGGTAATGCACCTATTTTGTCACTAATTGTCAAATTAACTATATGAAATCGATCCTACACCATTCTACAATGAATCTAACACCTTAATTCAACTTAATTCTACCTAAATCATGCTAGAGGAAGAAAGTTACCAACCTGAAAATCTTGGGTGAACAGATGCACTAAACCTCCAAATCAAGCTCTCCAATCTTGCAGACACGGTCAATGAACCCTTTCCTTGCTTCTGTATGCAAAAGAACTGGTTGAAAGTGCTTGAATCTTGAAACCCGATGGTGAGTTGCAGGTGGAAAATTCTGACTTCAAGAGCACCAATTAGCCACGAATTCTTCTTGATTATGATCTGGACTCAATCCTTAGCATCCATGGAAGAAGTTTCAATCAAGAAAATGGATGAAAAATGAAGAATTTGGTGAAACAGAATTCAATTGCAAGCTATGGAATTTCAATCTCAATCTATGCTCTCTTCTTCAATCATCACCAACCTCTGCAATGGATCATCTCTACTCAATATATAGATGATGTGTGAATGTTCTAGAACCCTCTAGACTCTTCTAATGAGAGTTTCAATCTCTCATGCCATGAGATTTTCAATCATGTATCATGACATGCACAATTCTGTTTGCAGCTTGAAATCAATCCCTTTCTCTTCCAATTTCTCCCCTAGTGACATTTTGAAAGAGTTTAGCTTGCAAAGGCCCTTGCTCATGCCTTGATTCTATGTTTTGCACATGTTACTTAATATGCAAGCAAGTACTTTCCAAAGCAAGTCCATAAATTGAATATCAACTCAAAAATGTGTCTAAACCAATGTTCTTAAAATGTTTTCTAGAGTCAAAATGATATATTACATGCCATGGTTTGGATGTGTAGGTTGAAAATATCAATTTCCAACTTTGGTTTATTTAACTTATGCCCTTATTTTAGGTCATTTTTGCAACTTTGAGCTAAAAGCCTTTCCAACATCTCATGACCTTCTTACTAGCCTTAAAACATCATTTTGAACAAGTTTGATGTTGAACATTTTTCCATTTGAAGCTTGGAAATAGGAGTTATGGCCTTATGGTTGAAATGACCTGTAATCTCCAAATGACCAAAATGCCCTTGACTTGTCAAAGCCATAACTTGAGTTCTACAAATCCTATCAAGGACTTCTAGTACTCTATAGAAAGATAAGAGGATAAGGAACAACATTCATGTTGACCAAAAGTTCATAGGAATCATCCTTCTTGGGCAAAGGTTTGATGCAAGTTGGGTAACTTTCAAGCCCCCAAATTCACATACCTCAAATGACCTGTAACTTGTCAAAGTCATAACTTGAGCTCTATAAATCCTATCAAGGACTTCTAGCACTCAAATTAAAGCTAAGAGCAAGCTCTACAACATTAATGTTGGGGGCAAGATGATATGACAATCATATCTTGGGCTAAACTGCCTTGAAGATAGGGGTCAAACTAGGGGATTTTACATTGTCAAGCCTTAGAAACCCTAGCTTGAAACTTCTCAAACTCTTCAATCATGATGATTTGACCTTGGAATCATACTTATAACATCTCAATGTGTCAATCCATGATCACATGGCCCTTGAATTAGGTCTCAAACTTGTTCAAATCATCAGTTGACCTAGGGTTGACCCAGTCAAACCCTAATTACACCACACATGGCTGAGGCTTCTCAATCTTGTACAATGACCTATCTAGGCCTCCTGATGGCTTTCAAGACATCTCATAAGCTCTCTCAAGGCTTCAAGTCTAACTTCATGGCCTCATAATCATTTGAGGAGCTTCCCACAACTCTCAAGTTAGGAGACCTACACACTTGGTTTCAACCACTCACTCTGAGAATCCTTTAACTTCTCTGACAAGGATATCAACCCTTGCACACTTGAATAACCTTCTTGGCTAGCTTCATAGCCTTGTGTAGCCCTTGATTGGTAGTCATACCTCTTGATCTCCTGCATACATGTCAATGAAATGCAAATGATAATGATAATGTGAATGAAATGAAACATGAGCTAGGTAAAGAAATGTTGGTCAAATTTTGGGGTGCAACAGCTGCCCCTATTCAAATGGGTTGAACCTGACTGGGTGAGGAGCAAACGGCTCTCAACCCATCAAGGTGTGAGGCAGTTGAATACCGACAAACCCTGAAATTTGCCAACTGCACAAGTACATGGTACTCTGATGGGAACAAATCTTCAAAAACTGAAATATTAGTTGCACGACAACTAGCTGGAGAATTGGTCACGCGGTAACCGGTGATACATGGTAGACCATGCCGTCAGGCACCAAGATTCCTCGGGACTCATCAGGTCAACAATCGAGTTAATCATGCCGTCGGGCCTTCAAAGAGAACTTTCGGGCATCAGCCAGACTTCATCAGTAAGTCGGGAATAGCATTCTCAGTCAATCATGAACCAATTGGGGATATCCAACTTCTTCCGTCAGGCACTCCGCGTCAACTGAGAGAACTGCTCCGTCAACACGGTTGGACTTCAATCATCAAGTCTTCGAGGGAAGTTTCAGCTTCGCTGTTCAGAAACCTGCTGGGGATGACGCATCTCCGCTGGGGATTCTGGAGAACTATCAAGTAACTCTGCTTCGGGGTTCCAGAAATCATTCTGGGTGAATCATCTCTGCTGAGGACATCAAGACTCATCTTGGACAAATAGCTCCGTCGGGGACTTCAAGAATCATCCTGAACCCGTACTCTGCTGGAGATTTCAGGAGTCATCCTGAGCGAACACTCTACCGGGGATTTCAGGAATCATCCTGAGCGGCTCTCCCTGGTGACTTCACTGGGGATTTTAAGAATCATCTTAAACAAGCACCGTCGCTGGAGAATTCGAGAATCATCTTGGGCAAACGACTTTGCTGGGGAATTCAAGAATCATCTTGAGCAAGCGACTCTGCGGAGGAACACCTGCAAAACAAGAACGGTAACGACCTAGCCCAAGTTTAGTATGCATATGCTTTGACAACGGCGCAATGCTCCACACGGTGGAAATGCTACGCGTTTAGGATAAATGCTATGCAATCATGCAAAATGCTGCGATCCCGTCAACAAAATAAATGCTGAAGGGAGAATCCTCCTGTCAAGGAGAAAGAACCACTCTGGTGGAGGGGAGGAATCATCCTGCCGAGGAGAGGAAGTCACGCCAATCTCGATCGGACTCCGCATGGGGAAGCAAACTTCAGTTGACTGCTGCAGGGGAACGAAGTTCTACGAGAACCCAGACCTGCTGAGGGAAGCGATGTCAATCGCAGAAATAAACTGCATGGCCTTCACGGCTAACCTTCTTGGAGATAACGACTCCGGTGGGGAAATACGGCATCAGTTATTCAACATTCTACTGGGGGAAACCACTCATGGCCCGAACGGCTTCCAAGGACTCGGCTCTCTTGGGGATCTGCAAACTCGGCTGGGGAAGAAGGAATCATCCTGCTTACAGGGGAGAGTACGACTCTGTGGGGAATCTCAATTCCGCTGGGGACTTCAGTCTGGAACTATCAATTGCTGCATACTTCAGCGTATGACTCAGCTGGGGAGACGACATTCCTTCAGGATGTACTTGACTGGGGAGAGAATCTTCTCTGCCTGGGGAGACATATCAATGCTTACGATCTCATGTTCAGACTCTGCAGGGAGAGGCTGCTGAACTTTGCTGGAGAAGAAGGAATCATCCTGCTTGGGGACGCATACGGCGTACTGTCGGGTACATGCTACACCTACAACAACACAAACAAACAAACAAGATGCCCTTCTCAAAGGGACCTATCAAGGTTATCATCTTGTGACAATGTTCGAGTAATTCATTGTTTCAACAATCAGTGTCCTAGGCCAGTAAGTTTATGTATGCGCATTTTATCAAAAACATCGGCGTTCTTTTTCGCAAACAAAACAGATAAATGCTAAACAGACAAACAGAATTGCTGAATAGTATACATTTTATTGATAACGAACCCCTGAATGGGTAAAAATGTTTTACAACAGATGCAAGCTCCTGGAATGAGGAAGCCGCGCAAAAATAAAACATAAATATACATCAGTATATACAAATGTCGGCAACAAGGCGTAGACGAACACCATGAGTTAATCCCTCTATGACCCACTCGACTTCGATACTTCTCCGAGGCTTCAGCTTCAGAAGAGATTGATTCAGATAAACGGTCCTCAGGTCTTCCAAACCACTAAACAATGCAAGTCCACATGCGGAACGCAGTCATTTGCTTTTTCAAATCCCTAACTTTTGCCTGAATCGCCCTTCCGGGTTTTCGATTCACCGGGATACCCTTTTTTGTCAAAGTCGCCCTTCCGGGTTTTCGACTTTGCGGGTGTACATTTTCTCAACTTATATCCCTAATTTTTGCCCGAACCTTTTTCCTTTTTTATGGTTCGCCAGGATGCCTCATTTTTGCCTGGATATTCTTTTTCTTTCCAGCGGGTCATTTTTAAGCAAAGTATTTTTTAATTGCGTCCGCGTTCACCGTGGATGCAAAATCTTCACCATCCATCGTGGATAACAACAAATCTCCTTCCGAGAAGACCTTGCTGATGATGTACGGACCTTCGTAATTGGGAGTCCACTTGCCCCGGTGATCGGAGTGTGGAGGAAGAATCTTCTTCAGGACGAGATCACCCGTCTGAAAGCTTCTAGGACGCACCTTCTTATCATAAGCTTTCTTCATTCGGCTTTGGTACAGACGACCATATGCAATCGATGCTAACCTCTTCTTGTCCATCAGGCTGAGTTGGTTTAGTCGGTTCTTAATCCATTCTGCCTCGTCGAGTTTTACGCCAACCAAAACTCGCAAAGAAGGGATCTCCACTTCTAACGGTAGGACAGCTTCCATACCATACACTAAGGAGAAAGGAGTTGCCCCGGTTGATGTACGTACCATTGTACGATAACCGTGCAGTGCAAATGGCAGCATCTCGTGCCAATCTTTGTAGGTCACAACCATCTTCTGTACAATCTTCTTAATGTTCTTATTGGCCGCTTCAACAGCGCCATTCATCTTCGGTCGGTAAGGAGATGAGTTGTGGTGTTCAATCTTGAAACTCTGGCACAACTCCTTCATCATCTTGCTATTCATATTCGAACCATTATCAGTAATGATCCGTTTGGGAACCCCGTAACGACAGATGATATCCCTCTTTATGAATTTATCCACCACCTGCTTGGTCACATTAGCATATGAGGCTGCCTCCACCCACATGGTGAAGTAGTCGATAACTACTAGAATGAAGCGATGACCATTAGATGCAGTGGGCTCGATCTTGCCTATCATGTCGATGCCCCACATGGAGAACGGCCACGGGGAGGACATGACATTTAACGGGCACGGCGGCACATGAACTTTATCAGCATAAATCTGGCATTTATGACATCTCTTCGCGAATTTAAAGCAATCCAATTCCATCGTCAGCCAGTAATATCCTGCTCTCAGGATCTTTCTCGTCATGGCATGCCCGCCGGCGTGCGTACCAAATGTGCCTTCATGAACTTCTTCCATGAGCATACTCGCCTCTTTCTCATCTACACATCTGAGTAGCACGAGATCATGGTTTCTCTTATACAAAACTCCATCAGGATTGAGATAGAAATTTCCAGACAGCCTCCTCAGAGTCTTCTTATCCTGGGTTGACGCACCCGCAGGATACTCCTTAGTCATAAGGAAAGTCTGGATGTCATGGAACCATGGCTTGCCGTCGGCGGCTTCCTCGATCGCAAAGACGAATGCAGGTCTATCAAGACGAGAAAGGACAATTCTTGGAGCTTCATTCCAGAAATTGACTTTATACATTGAAGCCAATGTGGCTAAGGCATCAGCCATCTGGTTTTCGGCCCCGGGCACATGATGGAGTTCCACTCGATCAAAGAACGGAAGTAGCCTTCTGGCATAATTCATGTACGACACCAAATTCGATTGACGAGTCTCCCACTCCCCTTTAATCTGGTTGATCACAAGCGCCGAGTCACCATATATGTCTAGGTTCTTGATTCTCAAATCAATCGCTTCTTCTAGACCCATGATGCATGCTTCGTACTCCGCTTCATTATTGGTGACCAGAAACGTCAGTCTCGCAGTAAACGGGATATGGGATCCATGGAGAGTTATGATGATCGCCCCAATGCCACTTCCATAAGAATTAACCGCCCCGTCAAATATCAATTTCCACTGGGATTTCCTATCTGGCCCCTCGTCGAGCAACGGTTCATCGCAATCCTTCGCTTTGAGAAACATGATATCCTCATCAGGGAATTCAAATTTCATCGGCTGGTAATCCTCGATCGGCTGTTCGGCCAGGTAATCAGACAATACGCTTCCCTTGATGGCCTTATGGGAAACGTACTGAATGTCATATTCCGTCAACACCATTTGCCATCTGGCAATCCTGCCCGAAAGCGCTTGCTTCTCGAAGACGTACTTGATCGAATCCATCTTCGAAATTAGCATGGTTGTGTGATTGAGCATGTACTGTCGTAAACGTTTGGCAGCCTAGGCTAGTGCACAACACGTTTTCTCCAGCATCGAGTAACGAGATTCACAATCTGTGAACTTTTTACTCAAGTAGTAAATGACATGTTCCTTTCTGCCAGTCTCGTCGTGTTGACCGAGAACACACCCCATACTATTCTCAAGAACTGTCAAGTACATGATTAAAGGCCGTCCAGCCACTGGGGGTATCAAGATTGGAGGTTCCTGTAGATACTGCTTTATCTTGTCAAATGCCTTCTGGAAATCCTCATTCCAGATAATCGCCTGATCTTTCTTTAATAGTTTGAACATCGGTTCACACGTGGCCGTGAGCTGAGAAATAAACCTTACAATGTAGTTTATTCTGCCCAGGTGTAACCCGGTGAACTGACTTTAAACAATGTTGCGGATAGCAAGAGTCGCCACCGACTTTTATTTTATCCATAAGGAAAGGTTATAAAAGAACAGGAAAGACCTTAGAGAATATTTTGGGTCCGGGGGGTAGGTTATGAAAAGGGAAGGTGTTAGCACCCTTTTCATCCATGGTTATCCATGGGCTCTTAGGTACTTAAGCTCACTTTTGAATTGTTTTGAAAGTGTAGTGTGTGAATAGAAAATTTTCAGAATAGTTAATAAATAATCCATGTAAGGATGTGTTAAGAACTTGTTTGAAAACTTGTTGAAAATTTGTTTAAGTGTGAAACAGTTTTGAAGTGAGCAAGTATCTAGGAGTAGCCTACCCTAATGTTTTAAGGTCTTTCTTATTCTTTATTCTTTCCTTTAGTAAGACTATCCCTACTATAATGGAGTAGGTAGTCCTTACTTTGGATGTTAAGGGGTATGTGAGGGACAATTTGTCTTTGAAGGCCATTGTGGGATGTAATAAGCACATATAAGGGACCATCATCATTTTTCGAAAGGGACTTGATTCGTAAAGGCAACCATAAGGGACTTTGATGATTTTTTTATTTGAGGGACTTGCTTTATACACCCCACTTAACCATTATTCGTAGGCAACTTGAGGGATATCCTTAGGAAGTGAGACGGCGATTAAAATCGACTTACGTGTGTGACGTGTTTATTTTAATTATCTTTATTTAAAAGTGATCTAAATTTATTTTAATATTACATACATGTTGTTACACTCACTAATTACTAACCATAATAATAATTAAATAATTAAACAACTTTACATCCAAGAAACAATTACAAAATAATAAGCAAAATAATTAAATAGCAAAGATAAATAAAATATAAATAAGCAATAATAAATAATAAAGGGGGTTAATTCTAAGTTTACTCGGCAAGACATCGCATCTTGTGCCTACGTATCCTTACGGGAGTGGAATCAGAGTAATCGTAGTTCCCCTCAAAAGGGAGGTTAGAGATCTCTTGACAGTGGTCAAGGTCTCAAGGGGAATAAACGCGCCTTAAGGACACGCTTACGCGGAGTGTAGGAACTCCAAATTTCTACGTTGAAATGTTAAGTTGTAATTAGGGTTAAATTAGGGATTCCACGGCGGGAAACCCTAAAATGAGCGCGGCGGCTCTTTGACCTAATGCTAGGGGTAAAATTGGTAATTGCGCCTGCGGCGAGGCATTTGTGAAAATTAGGGTTTGTAATTTTGAGGGTTTGAGGGTTTATGGACTATTGACACGGCGGTCAAACAGTTAGACCTAACCTTCGAATGTGTGTAGTGTGACAGAAGTGTGGTAAACACGTGAGATAATTGAATCATGCAAACAGAGAGATAATGTCCTAATTTAACCATGCGAGCAGAAATTTAAAGGCAGAAATTAAAGCGCGATTGTTAGGATTCGCGAGGTTACATGAGAGGAGCAGATACAATATGATAATGAAAAATTTAACCAATGATAAACGAATTTAAAACAATCAGTTGAACAACACAAAACAAGAGGATGTTAGTAGGGTTAGGCATAAATACAGTGGATAATGAGACAGCCCAGAAAAGGATGTAAATTTAGAGTTTTTATTGTTTTGAAAAAAGATGTTAATTTAATTTATAAAAGAAAGAATAATGTTAGTTTTTAAAAAAAATACTTTAATTTTAATCTCAAAAAAAAGGGTTTCAACTTGTATTAAGAAAAAGTTTTTTAATTTTTATTTTTTTAAAAAAGATTTTAAGTTATTTATTTAAAAAAAAAGGTTTTTATTTATTATTATAAAAAAAGTTTTTATTATTTTAAAACAAACAGAGATTAATTTATTTATTAAAAATTTAAATGTTATTTATTTTAAAAACAGAAATTAGCTTTTTTTAAAAAAGAGTTTATTGTTAAAAAATATATAAAAAAAAACTTAAAACAAATGGGTTGGGCCGGTCATCACTCCCGGACCCAACCCTGTCTTCGAACACAAAGGAAAAATGGGGGAGGGATTAGATTAGGGTAACCCTAATCCCCCTTTGGCCTCCACGGCGCCGCATTCGTCTTCATTCTCTCGCAATCTCATCATGATCTTGTCCCCTCCGATTTCTCTCGTTCCAAACCTGAAAAGAAAACGACAATCGTGAGAAAAATATGATGCTTACGTTTTCGATAATGGTTCGGTGAAAGGTCCCGCGTCGGAAAGCCTATGATGGAAACTGAGGCTACGCGTTGATTGCCCTTGTTTCCACGAACAACGGTGGCGATCTTCGCTTTTCAACTCCCCTTCGTTCAGATTCACGATCGTTTAGGGTTTTCGCGACTTCGTTAGGGTTTCTCTCCTCCTCTTTCATAGGTGGTATCTTCCTTTTATAACTAACTTCTGGGCCTTTAATCCGTGTGGATTTGTGCTATTTTTCACTTTCATGCGATTTGATTTTACTGGGATTTGATTTTGTTTGATTTTGATTTGATTTGATTACGATTGGATGCTATTTGACACTGATTGAACTCTGTTTCCCTTTTTAGGGTTTGATTGGTCTTTTCTGATCTCCAGCTGATATGATTCTTCTGATTTGGTTCAGAGCTTTCTATCTTCAGAACTCTGTGATTGAATATAATTTGAACTGATTTGTTTTGATCTGTTTTGAAACTTTCCATATCTGATCGGCCTTGATTGAACTTCATCTTTTGGATTTCAACTGGATATCGTTTTTTGTTTATCTGATGTGGTTTGTTTGGATTTATGCTTTGCAGATGCTTCTGATACAGGCAACTCTGTCATGTATTTGAATATCTGATTCCATCTGATGCAATGTTCTTTGACCTCTGGTCTTCATTTTGGACACTGATGCGAACTAGATTATTTGATGATGATGACCTGCTTCCATTCAGTTTGGTTATCAGTTGGAATACTTACTTTTCTTCTTCTTCTTTCAGGGTAGGTACTCCGGCTTCGGTTGCGTCAAACGCTGCCGAGGAAGGTATACGGCAATGATGACATCGTTCTGAGCCTTCGAGGGATGTTCTTCGATGGTGTCGCAGTTGCCTTCTGCTGTGTTCTATGGAATTTCATTCAGAACATGAGCTGGGCTGCTACTTTGAATCCTAATATGGTTTCGTGACTTGTTTTATTTCTGAACTGATATGCTTGTGACAACCTAACCTGTTTCAACTCTTAATCCTCAGGTCCGCGGCTCGCACCCAACTGTGACGTTTGAACTTTCTGTTTTAGGGCAACGATGCCCTGACTGAGCCCTTTAGAGAAGATGCTACGATCTTGTTTGTTGCTCGTGTTGTGAGCAGAATGGCACGTTGGTTTGTCATGGTGACTTACCATCGCTACTTGCTTTTTCTGGTATGATATGATTTGGCTGTTTGCATTCTGCTGCTACACCATATTCAATTTCGTTTTTCTGATACTTTGTTGAGGCCATTCAATGCAGTTTGGTTTATATTTTTCTGTTCTGTTTAGACTTGGTTTTTGTTCTGAACTTTTGTGTAGGATGTGCTCCTGCGCATGAACTTGCCACTCATGATTTATTGGTCCCTCTTTGTCCCTTTCTGAGTTGGATGTTTGTTCAGCTTTGGGGCAGTTTATGAGTTGCCTTGCTTTTGAGTTTCTGTTATCAATTTGTCTGATGATGCTGTTGTGGAATTTCAGGTTTGGAAAAAAAATGAGCATCAAGTGATTTAGACCTGCCGGCATCTGGGTCTGAATCCCGCTTGACTATGCTGCCATACTCTCATATCAGTTTGGAAATCCAATCGCGGCGAAACGAATCAGTTCCACTTCATTTATTTTTTTCTATCTCCCGGATATCCCATATGGATAAGAACATGTATTACCTGATCTGACGCCCATGGAGCGGATCGGTAACGGGGGTAGGACGCAGCTTCGGTTGTGCCACTCCCGGCACTCGATGATGACATTGTTCTGAGAGTGTCGAAAAAACTCCTAACCTTTTTTTCTATATTGTTTGTTTTGCTTTGATGTGCAGGTTAGTCGGAGACTTTGCGGAGATGCTCAAAGGACATCAAGAAGGATACTTAGAAATTTTAGGGCTTAGGACTTTTTAGGATATACACCTCTTTTGTAACTTGTAATAAAAAAAGCATTATGAAATAATTCAATAATACATTTTTTATCCAAATTATTTCCCTTTTGTAAATCGTGATGAAATATTATGAATAAAATTCAACTTTCTATCCAAATTCTCTTTACAAATTGTAATAATAATAAAATATTATGAATGAACTTCACATATTTATTAAAATCATCTTCCATTTCTTCTCCATGATTTAATTCACAAACATCTCAACATACGATTCATCAGTCGAATATCCTTGAATTAATCCGATCCAATCTTAATACTTTTGACATGAATAAGCTCCAATAATCAGTAGAAGTTTTCACTGTTGTCCCTCTAAAGATGAACTGGAAGATAGAAGAATGATCTCTTGTTAAACCCTGTTCCACAGATCAGACTTCCCAAACCAAATTGATATCAAACCCACGTAAATAAACGCCTCAGAACTTAATAACAACCCGTCTTCAAGGAATTAGCTGAATTTGCGTAAAATGACCAAAATACCCCTGGAACCAAATCTGCAACACAAAACCCCTCTCTTTGATGTTGGCAAAAAAAATCACGAAGTTTGACTTTGGTTTGACCACAGTTGACCTCAATTTGACTTTTTAACTGCATTGACTGCTTTTGACTTATCTGATCATCTGACTGAGCAAACTTTTGAGAAAAGTCTTGAAGCTTGACATGGGGGTTCTTATACACATATAAGATGTTATGAAGCTCACTTGAAGTCTTGGAAGTCCATTTAGCCTGATTAAAGTCAAAACCCTAGTTTTGGATGCACTGCTTAGGAGGTGCATTGTCTGAGGGAATTGTCAACTCTTCTGACCAATTGTGAATCTTGTGAACCTTGTGAACCTTCACAAAGTAGCTTGTGGACTTTATGAACTTCATGAAAGGTTATGCAAGTTGTTGGAGAACTTGTGAACCTTGTGAACCTTCTTAGAACACAAAGTCTTGTATTGTGAGGGCAAATTTTGGGGTGCAACAGCTGCCCCTGTTCAATTTTCTGAAACCTGAGGGGTTAGATTGGTATATTTGCCAGTCGTAACCTGGAAGGTTGAAGGGGATTGAACACAAAAGCCCAAAAATTTGCACTCACCAGTGCACTAGAGTGGTACAGATGGCTAGTTGAATATGATTGAGTGGGCTTAAAGATGCCACTAGGGGGGAGCAGTTCAAAATATGGGTGTATGATGAAAGCTGTCAGGAGTCTGGAATAATAATGATGTAGCAGCATGTCTTCATGAGGATAGAGCAATCAATAGTGATAACCCTAAAGCAGTCTTGGAGCAATGATATGATTTCAGGAGGATAGAACAATGAATGGCTCTAAAGCAGTCTTGAAATAATAATGTGATATGTCTTCAGGAGGATAGAGCAATCAATAGCTCTAAAGCAGTCTTGAAGTAATAATGTGATATGTCTTCAGGAGGATAGAGCAATCAATAGCTCTAAAGCAGTCTTGAAGTAATGATTTCAGGAGGATAGAGCAATGGATAGCTCTAAAGCAGTCTTGAAATAATAATGTAATTTCAGGAGGATAGAGCAATGGATAACTCTAAAGCAGTCTTGAAATAATTAGATGGCTTCAGGAGGATAGAGCAATGAATAGCTCTAAAGCAGTCTTGAAGTAGTAATATGACCTCATGAGGATAGAGCAATGAATAACTCTAAAGCAGTCTTGAAGTAATAGGATGATTTCAGGAGGATAGAGCAATCAGTAGCTCTAAAGCAGTCTTGAAGTCATGAGAGGCTATCAGGAGGATAAAATAACCCTGAGGTTACAATAAAGCAGTCCCAAAGTAATAAGAAGCTCATCAGGAGGATAAAGTAACCCTGAGGTTACAATAAAGCAGTCCCAAAGATCATAAGCTTGTTTGTTGGATAATTAACCTGAAAACAAGGTAGCATTCTGTATAACAACATTAGTTTATGCTTTATGTATGCATGTATGACATGATACACTTAGGTAATGTACTATAGACATATATGTTATGGTATGATGTAAATGATGTATGTATGATATGACACTGCTGGAAGTGTCTGGATATCCTTGTATAACAACTGCTGGCCAAGGAAAATAAATCCCGATTCGTTGTTGAAGAATATATAACCCTCCGTCTGCTGGGGATAACAAGGTATAGATAACCTCCCGTTGTTGGGGATAACAAGGTATAGATAACCTCCCGTTGTTGGGGATAGTAGGGTATAGATAACCTTCGTTTTCGTTTGATAGTAGGATAAGTATAACATCCCGTCTTCGTTCATCGTGCCCTTATTGGAAAGTAATTTCCCGTATATCCGTATGAGGATAAAAGAGATGGATATAAATTCCAGGGGAGATTAGACTTTGTGAAAATGGATTAGTCCTACTGATGGTTTGTAACTGTCTTGTAAAGATGAACCGGCGAAGCTTCGTTGAAATCCTTCCCTCGTTCGTCCTTAGTAAATACTATTACTGCATTTTCATGCATTTCTGGTAAACATCAATCATATTAAAAGCATACATGCATTTCTGGTAAACATCAATCATATTCAAAGGCATACATACATTCAAACACAACCAATGGACGTTTCGCTTATGTAAATAGGGTAAAAGTAAATCTGGATTCAAAAGATGGAATTTATTTATATCAAAAGTGACCCATGCACGGGTAAGTTTGTACAAGGAGACATAAACCCTAGTAAGAGAATTTTGTCATGAAGTTTTACAAAAAGAATCAGCTATGTGGGAAATAATCCTATTGAGTTTCAATTCTACTATTGCCACTCAAGTATCTCATCTTCTTGCTGTTGAGACGGAAACGATTGGATTGAGCTTTATCTGTTTGAGCTTGAGTAAGTAGTACAACTGGTTGCAGTTTCATGAGTGATCCAAACGAGACATAGTCATACGCTTTAATCCCTAACTTTTGCCTGGATTGCCCTTTCAGGTTTTCAATCCACCGGGATACCCTTTTTTGCCCAAGCCGCCTTTTCAGGTTTTCGACTTGCCGGGTGTACATCTTTTTATATATATATATCCCTAATTTTTGCCCAAACCCTTTTGGTTTGCCGGGATGCCCTTATTTTTGCCTAGGCCTGTCAACCTAGCGGGTCTCTTTTTATGCGTAGTATTTTTTAACTATGTCTGCGTTTACAGGTTGTGGGAAGTCTTCACCATCCATTGTAGTCAATATCATGGCACCTCCTGAGAACACTGTCTTGACTACAAATGGTCCCTCATATGTTGGAGTCCACTTGCCCCTTCAGTGTCAATCTCATTGCAGTATGCAGGCTTCTCAAATCTATCAATGGTAATCTTGGGAGCTTCATCATCCCAACTTATCTCAAACATAGATGCCATGGTGGCCAATGCGTCTGCCAACTGATTCTCTCTTCGTGGAATATGTCCAAAAGTAATCTCTTTGAAATGTGGGATCAAAGACAACACATGTTCTCTGTAAGGAATGAGATTATCATGCTTTGTATCCCAATCTCCTTTAATCTGACTTACTACCAGAGCTGAATCTCCATACACCTCAAGGAACTGAATCTTCATATCAATAGCAACTTGCATACCCATGATACATGCCTCATACTCAGCCATGTTATTGGTACAATAGAAACAAAGTCTGGCAGTAATCGGGGTATGACAATCTTCAGGGGAACTAATCACCACACCAACACCATTACCATGTGCATTGGAGGCACCATCAAAAACCATAGTCCATCGGGATCCTTGTTCAGGTCTGTCATATTGTCCAGGTTCTTTGGTAACAGACATAATGTCTTCATCAGGGAACTCAAAATTCATTGACTGGTAATCATCTACTGCTTGATGAGCCAAATGATCAGCAACAACACTCCCCTTAATGGCCTTCTGAGTAGTATACTGTATATCATATTCCGTCAAGATCATTTGCCATCTTGCAATTCTTCCGGAAAGAGCAGGTTTCTCAAATATGTACTTGATTGGATCCATCTTCGAAATCAACAAGGTAGTATGGGTCAACATATACTGTCTTAGTCGGCGAGCAGCCCATGCCAAAGCGCAGCAAGTTTTCTCGAGCAGTGAGTATCTTGTTTCACAGTCGGTAAACTTTTTGCTAAGGTAGTATATTGTCTGCTCTTTTCGACCAGACTCGTCATGTTGCCCCAATACACACCCCATTGAGTCGTCTAATACTGTTAAATACATAATCAAGGGTCTTCCATCAACTGGTGGCATTAAAATTGGAGGTTCTAGCAAATATCTCTTGATTTCATCAAAGGCAGTCTGGCACTCATCATTCCATTCCATCACCTGATCTTTCTTCAACAACTTGAAGATTGGCTCACAGATGGTAGCTAATTGGGAAATAAATCTTGCAATGTAGTTCAATCGTCCCAAGAAACCTCTAACCTCCTTCTCAGTACGGGGAGCTGGCATCTCTCGTATAGCTTTCACTTCTTGTTGTAACAACCTAGCAAACCCTACAGGTATTTCACAATCGTCCTCGTTTCCGTCTTCAGTTTGATAGATCGGATTCTCGAAATTGTAATTGGCAATAGTAGAACTGTTATCAACTGGATCCAGAGTGGATGAGGATCTGCATTTTAGTGACGTGGGTGTGTGTAAGAACACATAGCTGACAAAGCAAAAATAAAAGAAAAAGAAAGACAAGGAACACAATATTTACGAAAACGAAACGTCCACTGATTTTATTGAATGAAGTATGCAAATGAAATGACAACCCGTAACAAGCACACCATTGTGCCCCGGGTAAGGCACATGGCTTGAAAGTTTTAATTGTTCCAGAAATTATAAATTTAAAAACATAACACAGTAATAGTATTTACTCCTGACTAAAGGAGATAGGGATAACATCTTCAGCTGTCCAATTATTGAGTCCAGCACCCACAGTAGGAAAAATCCATGCCTCCAAGTTGTAGTCTTCATCTTGATCTCCCACAGCATTGATAACCCCTTGATTGGTGATACGAACAGCACGGGCACGACGGACAGCCTTCTGGGACTCTTCTTCCACCACAGTTTTTGCATCATTGAGGGAGGCCATTGCCAATGTTGGAGGGTTTCTGATGACCACAGGAACCTTCTTCACAGCAGGAGGAGTCACACAATCCTTAACAGCCCAGGGAACCACTTCAAATGACTGACATGGAGTTTCAATGTATTCACCTTCTACTTCCAGATACTTGAAAGTGTTTACATGGCTGACAAAGTATTCTTCCTCTCCAAAGATAGTAACAACTTTTCCATTCACCGGATATCTCAACTTTTGATGTAATGTGGAGGTCACAGCACCTGCCCCATGGATCCAGGGACGACCAAGCAGACATGAGTACGAAGGACGAATATCCATCACATAGAATGTAGCAGTAAACACCTGAGAGCCAACCTTGATTGGAAGATCAATTTCCCCATGCACTACTCTTCTAGAACCATCAAAAGCCTTTACCACAATATTACTGGGCTTCAATACCGTATCTTCAGGACTCAGCTTGTTCAGGACTTCCTTAGGCAACACATTCAGAGAGGAACCATTGTCTATCAGCACATGAGACAGGGTAGTGCCCCTGCATTCAATCGAAATATGCAAGGCCCTGTTATGATCCCTCTTGGCAGGGGTCAAGTCAGCATCAGAAAATCCTAACCCGTTGTCATAGGTCAGGTGAGCAACACAATTCTCAAACTGGTCCACAGAAATTGCACTGGGTACATGAGCCATCTTTAGAAACTTGATCAATGACTTGGCATGAGCCTCAGAACATAATAACAGGGAGAGCATAGAAATCTTTGAGGGAGTATGCCCCAGCTGATCAACAATATCATAATCACTCTTGCGAATGATTTTCAATACTTCTTCCATCTGCTTAGAGAGGTCATCAGCAGCTGGCACATCAGTAGATACAGGCTCAATAACAGGACCCTTGCCCCGAGCATCAGTGGTGGAAGTAACAGCAGGAGTAACCGCACTCTTAGAAGCAACTGGAGGAGAGAAGACTCTTCCACTACGAGTGATCTTGCTAGATCCGACAATATTATCAATGTCAACAGGCATATCAGGTAAAGGCTCCTGTTTGACACCATGGATGTAAACATCAGACCCATAGTGCCAAGGCACAGCTTTGTCAGATGTATAAGGAATAGGACCAGGAGTGGTAATGATCAGAGGAGCTACTCTGGCTTCAGTGACAACTTTCACAGGACCTTCAGCAGTAATCTTGATTGGGCCCTGATGAGTGATTTTAATGGGACCCTTTGAAGTGATTCTTAGTGGTACTTTGTCAACCATATCAACCTCTTCAATCTTCTTACCCTGAGTCAGATGATCTACCATACTTTCTACAGATGCTGGTCTTCTTTCAAACACTATAGTATACTTATCCATGAGACGTTGAATCCCATCTCTCAAAATGAAGCAACTATCCGGCTTATAGGTACAATACAAACAATCTTCACGACAACCTGGAAAGATCCCAGCTTGTACTAACCTCTTTTTGATAACAGACAATGGTGTGCTCAACTTCATAACTGAATAGACATGCAGATCTTCATCAATATCTTCATCAATGGCGTTGACAGTCTTCTCGTGATTTGGCATTGGAGCTGTAATCACATTTGGAGTACCTGGTGGATCAAACTCAATTTCTCCAGCATCAATCATATCCTGAATTTTGTTCTTCAAGACCCAGTAGTTATTAGTATCATGTCCTGGACAGTTTGAATGATATGCACATCGTGCATTGGGATTGTACTTGGGAGAGGTAACATTGGGATTCTGAGGAGCCTCCCTCAGGGTAATAAGTTCAGCCTTCAACAAGTGTTGCAATGCCTGAGCCATTGACATGTTGATCTTCGTGAACTGTCTTCTAGCCCTCTGTTGGTTGCCTTGAGGCTGCTCTGTTGTTGCAGGAGTTGGATTTGAAATATGAACTGCACTAACAGACTGATGCCTTCTGTTACGATCAGGCTGACCATACACAGCATTAGATTCTTTCTTCCCAGTGGGAGGCTTCTTTGCAGCACCTGATGAAGAAGTGCCCACTTGGATCTTACCACTCTTGATACCATTCTCTACTCGCTCTCCTGTCATGATCAACTCAGTGAAGCCAGATGATGAGCTTCCAATGAGATGACTGTAAAACGGACCATTCAGCGTACACATGAACATATCAACCAACTCCCTATCAGTCAAAGGGGGTTGAACTCTTCCAGCTAAGTCTCTCCACTTCTGAGCATACTCCTTAAAGCTTTCTTTGGCATCCATAGACATGCTTTGAAGCTGCATGCGAGTGGGGGCTAAGTCAGCATTGTATTGATACTGCTTGTAGAAAGCTTCAGCAAGGTCATTCCAATCTCTGATGTTGACACTCTCCAACTGATAATACCACTCTAGCTGAGCTCCAGATAAACTCTCTTGAAAGAAATGGATCCACAACTTTTTATCAGCAGTGTGGGGTTGAATTCTTCTGACATAAGACCTCAGATGCAATTTGGGACAAGAGACCCCATCGTAGACAACAAATGTAGGAACTTTGAACCCAATGGGTATGACCACCCCAGATATCAAGCTCAAATCCTCAAAATCCAGCCCAGATGATTTCTGTAATTCCATAGCATCCATTCTATCCACCAGCATCTTGAATTTGTCTTCGTTAGGCTCATGATAGTAGTTAGCCTCAGAATCAGAGTCCCCCATAGTGTTGTGGAGACTGCCTCTCTCCTGCTCAGATTCTTCAGATTCATAGTCTTCAACATGTTCCTTGGTCTTGACAGGACCTTTGAACCTTCTTCCCATGTTGAGCAGCCCAGCAGACCTTCTAGCCTTCTTAGTCTTCTTGGCCAGCAGTGTCTTCAATTCATCCTGCCCCTTGGATAGGTTCAGGATCAGCTCTTGGAACTGTGCATTTTGTGCCTGGAGATCCTTAACTGATTGTTCAAGAGCCATTGCTGAAATAAACAGCGAGAAGATGAGAAACCTGTGCACAATTATAAACCTGTGATGCAATGATATGGGAATGCGTATGCAATGTTTTCAAGGACCGCAGGATTTAAATTTGCTTAAACAATCAAGAAAGTAACTTTTTATTAGTAATAACTTGTTTTGCCTTTTAGGCTTACAAAAAATGAAAACGAAATAAGTACAAAAGATGGGGTTTTAAGTCTCCCATGGACGTTTCCTCTTTGTGTTGAGGTATGAGTTGAGGTTTCGTTCCTCATGAAGTAGCTTTGTTAGCTCTAGGATCCTTGCTTGGCTTGCTTTGTAATGAGCCTCGAAAGTATCCCTTTGCTCTTTCAGTTGGATCCATGATCTCTGCAAGTCTTCCATATCAGTAGGCATGTCTGGGTGAAGGATGGTATAAGCTGTGTCTCCTTCAGCAACAGGTTCCATGGTAACTGGTAGGACGGCAGGATATGGCATCATGAGTGTCTGAGCACGAGATCGTACCCATCTGAGATAAGCCTCCATAGGAATAGTGTACTTAGGCTCCAGTGTCTTGCTGTCAATCCTGTTTACCTTTCCCCAAGCTCGGATGAATCTCTGACGGTAACCCTGAAGATCGTTGTCGTAATCAAACACAATGCCCTGAATCAACATGTCATGTGGACCATCGCTCCGGGCGTAACCAAACTGTCGTAAAGCTAGAGATGGGTTGTAGGTGATGCCTCCTCTTATGCCTAGAAGTGGCACATTAGGAAACTCCCCACAACGGTCAATGATGGTGACATTCTCCATAGATCTGGAGCACCAATGGATGTCTGAGTGAGAAAGTGACATGATCCTCTTGGACCATCTGAACCCTTGCTCATTCTTCATTACTGAGCGAGGAAGGTGAGAAATAAACCACCTAGAAAGTAAAGGTATGCAGCACATCAAAGTTCCTCTTGCCCTTGTAGTACGGGTGTGAAGAGAATGTAGGATGTCTCCAAGTAAGGTAGGCACTGGATTGTGACTCAGGAATATGTTGATGGCATGAACGTCTATGAACTGATCAGGATTGGGGAACAACACTAAGCCATAAATCAATAAGGCTAAGATCTCCTCAAAAGCATCGTAGCTCATAGCCTTCAAGAACATTTGAGCTTTATCCACTAATACCTTGGCAAGAATACCTTTAACTCCACTTCTCGTCTCTAGAACAATGTCAGACTTCTTCAGATGTAGAGCTGCAGCAATAACTTCTGGTTTAAGCTCCTTCTCTAAGCCTGTGAATGGCTTCTGATCAAGAACAGGTATACCCAGAAGTTTAGAGAACTCCTCCATGGTTGGAACCAGCTGATAATCAGGAAATGTAAAGCAATGGTGCTTAGGGTCAAAGAACTGAAACAGCACACTCATCATGTCTTCACTGAACCCTGAAGTAACTAGATCCAATAAGTGACCATGTCTCTTGTTGAACTGGGAATGATCAGGCACTAGGGAAACCAACTCCTTGAGCTTAGCAGGTATCCCTACAAAGTTGATCCTGATGGTGTTTCTACGAGCAGAAGCCATGACCTGCAACAAAGAACAAAGATAAATCCTTTGGTCCTTGAAATGGTTAGGGAAAATGATATGCTTATGATGCATGATGATGTCATGATGTCATGCTCAATCACAAACATGTGGCACACACAAACAAGTCACACCATAGCCCTAGGTTTAAAGGCTTGCATGAGGTTCAAAGGCAAGTACCCTCCCCTGAAGTTAGATGGTTCATCCTGTCCTACAAAAGTAACCAGGTTCTAAGGGATCTCAATATCATTGATCCTTCACAAGGGTGGTTGTTCAGAAGGCAACTTACTTGCCAACCAAAACCCTCCAAGTTTAAGATCTCAATGAGCGTAGTATCGAGTGTCAACCAACTTCAGTCTGCACCAAAGCCGGTTACCTCACTACTTTTTAAAGGCCAAGATGAGTTAACTAGGGTTCTAAAAGTCAGTTAATGCATTGACAACATATAGCAGCCTCAATATTATCCTCAACTTGACTTAAGGAATATAAGCACCAACCAAGAAGTCGCACTAACTATGGCCACCAGATCAACCGTATCGATATACGTCGTACAGTTTCCTTGGTCTATTGCCATTTACCTAAGGTACACTAGATCCGGGTTAGGACCTTTCACACATAAGAGCACCCCAACAATATAATAATAAAGCAAACAAGGCAAACAATTTAAAGTGATCTTAATTCCTAAGGGTACCCCTCTTAAATAGATCCCCAGCAGAGTCGCCAGTTCTGTAACCCGGTGAACTGACTTTAAACAATGTTGCGGATAGCAAGAGTCGCCACCGACTTTTATTTTATCCATAAGGAAAGGTTATAAAAGAACAGGAAAGACCTTAGAGAATATTTTGGGTCCGGGGGGTAGGTTATGAAAAGGGAAGGTGTTAGCACCCTTTTCATCCATGGTTATCCATGGGCTCTTAGGTACTTAAGCTCACTTTTGAATTGTTTTGAAAGTGTAGTGTGTGAATAGAAAATTTTCAGAATAGTTAATAAATAATCCATGTAAGGATGTGTTAAGAACTTGTTTGAAAACTTGTTGAAAATTTGTTTAAGTGTGAAACAGTTTTGAAGTGAGCAAGTATCTAGGAGTAGCCTACCCTAATGTTTTAAGGTCTTTCTTATTCTTTATTCTTTCCTTTAGTAAGACTATCCCTACTATAATGGAGTAGGTAGTCCTTACTTTGGATGTTAAGGGGTATGTGAGGGACAATTTGTCTTTGAAGGCCATTGTGGGATGTAATAAGCACATATAAGGGACCATCATCATTTTTCGAAAGGGACTTGATTCGTAAAGGCAACCATAAGGGACTTTGATGATTTTTTTATTTGAGGGACTTGCTTTATACACCCCACTTAACCATTATTCGTAGGCAACTTGAGGGATATCCTTAGGAAGTGAGACGGCGATTAAAATCGACTTACGTGTGTGACGTGTTTATTTTAATTATCTTTATTTAAAAGTGATCTAAATTTATTTTAATATTACATACATGTTGTTACACTCACTAATTACTAACCATAATAATAATTAAATAATTAAACAACTTTACATCCAAGAAACAATTACAAAATAATAAGCAAAATAATTAAATAGCAAAGATAAATAAAATATAAATAAGCAATAATAAATATTAAAGGGGGTTAATTCTAAGTTTACTCGGCAAGACATCGCATCTTGTGCCTACGTATCCTTACGGGAGTGGAATCAGAGTAATCGTAGTTCCCCTCAAAAGGGAGGTTAGAGATCTCTTGACAGTGGTCAAGGTCTCAAGGGGAATAAACGCGCCTTAAGGACACGCTTACGCGGAGTGTAGGAACTCCAAATTTCTACGTTGAAATGTTAAGTTGTAATTAGGGTTAAATTAGGGATTCCACGGCGGGAAACCCTAAAATGAGCGCGGTGGCTCTTTGACCTAATGCTAGGGGTAAAATTGGTAATTGCGCCTGCGGCGAGGCATTTGTGAAAATTAGGGTTTGTAATTTTGAGGGTTTGAGGGTTTATGGACTATTGACACGGCGGTCAAACAGTTAGACCTAACCTTTGAATGTGTGTAGTGTGACAGAAGTGTGGTAAACACGTGAGATAATTGAATCATGCAAACAGAGAGATAATGTCCTAATTTAACCATGCGAGCAGAAATTTAAAGGCAGAAATTAAAGCGCGATTGTTAGGATTCGCGAGGTTACATGAGAGGAGCAGATACAATATGATAATGAAAAATTTAACCAATGATAAACGAATTTAAAACAATCAGTTGAACAACACAAAACAAGAGGATGTTAGTAGGGTTAGGCATAAATACAGTGGATAATGAGACAGCCCAGAAAAGGATGTAAATTTAGAGTTTTTATTGTTTTGAAAAAAGATGTTAATTTAATTTATAAAAGAAAGAATAATGTTAGTTTTTAAAAAAAATACTTTAATTTTAATCTCAAAAAAAAGGGTTTCAACTTGTATTAAGAAAAAGTTTTTTAATTTTTATTTTTTTAAAAAAGATTTTAAGTTATTTATTTTAAAAAAAAGGTTTTTATTTATTATTATAAAAAAAGTTTTTATTATTTTAAAACAAACAGAGATTAATTTATTTATTAAAAATTTAAATGTTATTTATTTTAAAAACAGAAATTAGCTTTTTTTAAAAAAGAGTTTATTGTTAAAAAATATATAAAAAAAAACTTAAAACAAATGGGTTGGGCCGGTCATCACTCCCGGACCCAACCCTGTCTTCGAACACAAAGGAAAAAGGGGGGAGGGATTAGATTAGGGTAACCCTAATCCCCCTTTGGCCTCCACGGCGCCGCATTCGTCTTCATTCTCTCGCAATCTCATCATGATCTTGTCCCCTCCGATTTCTCTCGTTCCAAACCTGAAAAGAAAACGACAATCGTGAGAAAAATATGATGCTTACGTTTTCGATAATGGTTCGGTGAAAGGTCCCGCGTCGGAAAGCCTATGATGGAAACTGAGGCTACGCGTTGATTGCCCTTGTTTCCACGAACAACGGTGGCGATCTTCGCTTTTCAACTCCCCTTCGTTCAGATTCACGATCGTTTAGGGTTTTCGCGACTTCGTTAGGGTTTCTCTCCTCCTCTTTCACAGGTGGTATCTTCCTTTTATAACTAACTTCTGGGCCTTTAATCCGTGTGGATTTGTGCTATTTTTCACTTTCATGCGATTTGATTTTACTGGGATTTGATTTTGTTTGATTTTGATTTGATTTGATTACGATTGGATGCTATTTGACACTGATTGAACTCTGTTTCCCTTTTTAGGGTTTGATTGGTCTTTTCTGATCTCCAGCTGATATGATTCTTCTGATTTGGTTCAGAGCTTTCTATCTTCAGAACTCTGTGATTGAATATAATTTGAACTTATTTGTTTTGATCTGTTTTGAAACTTTCCATATCTGATCGGCCTTGATTGAACTTCATCTTTTGGATTTCAACTGGATATCGTTTTTTGTTTATCTGATGTGGTTTGTTTGGATTTATGCTTTGCAGATGCTTCTGATACAGGCAACTCTGTCATGTATTTGAATATCTGATTCCATCTGATGCAATGTTCTTTGACCTCTGGTCTTCATTTTGGACACTGATGCGAACTAGATTATTTGATGATGATGACCTGCTTCCATTCAGTTTGGTTATCAGTTGGAATACTTACTTTTCTTCTTCTTCTTTCAGGGTAGGTACTCCGGCTTCGGTTGCGTCAAACGCTGCCGAGGAAGGTATACGGCAATGATGACATCGTTCTGAGCCTTCGAGGGATGTTCTTCGATGGTGTCGCAGTTGCCTTCTGCTGTGTTCTATGGAATTTCATTCAGAACATGAGCTGGGCTGCTACTTTGAATCCTGATATGGTTTCGTGACTTGTTTTATTTCTGAACTGATATGCTTGTGACAACCTAACCTGTTTCAACTCTTAATCCTCAGGTCCGCGGCTCGCACCCAACTGTGACGTTTGAACTTTCTGTTTTAGGGCAACGATGCCCTGACTGAGCCCTTTAGAGAAGATGCTACGATCTTGTTTGTTGCTCGTGTTGTGAGCAGAATGGCACGTTGGTTTGTCATGGTGACTTACCATCGCTACTTGCTTTTTCTGGTATGATATGATTTGGCTGTTTGCATTCTGCTGCTACACCATATTCAATTTCGTTTTTCTGATACTTTGTTGAGGCCATTCAATGCAGTTTGGTTTATATTTTTCTGTTCTGTTTAGACTTGGTTTTTGTTCTGAACTTTTGTGTAGGATGTGCTCCTGCGCATGAACTTGCCACTCATGATTTATTGGTCCCTCTTTGTCCCTTTCTGAGTTGGATGTTTGTTCAGCTTTGGGGCAGTTTATGAGTTGCCTTGCTTTTGAGTTTCTGTTATCAATTTGTCTGATGATGCTGTTGTGGAATTTCAGGTTTGGAAAAAAAATGAGCACCAAGTGATTTAGACCTGCCGGCATCTGGGTCTGAATCCCGCTTGACTATGCTGCCATACTCTCATATCAGTTTGGAAATCCAATCGCGGCGAAACGAATCAGTTCCACTTCATTTATTTTTTTCTATCTCCCGGATATCCCATATGGATAAGAACATGTATTACCTGATCTGACGCCCACGGCGCGGATCGGTAACGGGGGTAGGACGCAGCTTCGGTTGTGCCACTCCCAGCACTCGATGATGACATTGTTCTGAGAGTGTCGAAAAAACTCCTAACCTTTTTTTCTATATTGTTTGTTTTGCTTTGATGTGCAGGTTAGTCGGAGACTTTGCGGAGATGCTCAAAGGACATCAAGAAGGATACTTAGAAATTTTAGGGCTTAGGACTTTTTAGGATATACACCTCTTTTGTAACTTGTAATAAAAAAAGCATTATGAAATAATTCAATAATACATTTTTTATCCAAATTATTTCCCTTTTGTAAATCGTGATGAAATATTATGAATAAAATTCAACTTTCTATCCAAATTCTCTTTACAAATTGTAATAATAATAAAATATTATGAATGAACTTCACATATTTATTAAAATCATCTTCCATTTCTTCTCCATGATTTAATTCACAAACATCTCAACATACGATTCATCAGTCGAATATCCTTGAATTAATCCGATCCAATCTTAATACTTTTGACATGAATAAGCTCCAATAATCAGTAGAAGTTTTCACTGTTGTCCCTCTAAAGATGAACTGGAAGATAGAAGAATGATCTCTTGTTAAACCCTGTTCCACAGATCAGACTTCCCAAACCAAATTGATATCAAACCCACGTAAATAAACGCCTCAGAACTTAATAACAACCCGTCTTCAAGGAATTAGCTGAATTTGCGTAAAATGACCAAAATACCCCTGGAACCAAATCTGCAACACAAAACCCCTCTCTTTGATGTTGGCAAAAAAAATCACGAAGTTTGACTTTGGTTTGACCACAGTTGACCTCAATTTGACTTTTTAACTGCATTGACTGCTTTTGACTTATCTGATCATCTGACTGAGCAAACTTTTGAGAAAAGTCTTGAAGCTTGACATGGGGGTTCTTATACACATATAAGATGTTATGAAGCTCACTTGAAGTCTTGGAAGTCCATTTAGCCTGATTAAAGTCAAAACCCTAGTTTTGGATGCACTGCTTAGGAGGTGCATTGTCTGAGGGAATTGTCAACTCTTCTGACCAATTGTGAATCTTGTGAACCTTGTGAACCTTCACAAAGTAGCTTGTGGACTTTATGAACTTCATGAAAGGTTATGCAAGTTGTTGGAGAACTTGTGAACCTTGTGAACCTTCTTAGAACACAAAGTCTTGTATTGTGAGGGCAAATTTTGGGGTGCAACACCAGGAAACCACAAACTTCTTTTTCTGTTTTTGGCACTGTCATTTCTTGTATCGCTTTAATCTTCACAGGATCAACCTCAATGCCTCTTTCGCTCACGATAAACCCCAGTAACTTTCCGGACCGTACTCCGAAAGTACACTTGTTAGGATTCAGCCTCAACCTGAACTTCCTAAGCCTCTCAAAAAGCTTTAGCAAATTGACTAGATGTCCTTCCTCCGTTTGGGACTTCGCAATCATGTCATCAACATAGACTTCAATCTCATGATGAATCATGTCATGAAACAAAGTAACCATAGCTCGTTAGTAAGTGGCCCTTGCGTTCTTCAGACCGAAAGGCATTACCTTATAGCAGAATGTTCCCCAAGGAGTGATAAACGTGGTTTTCTCCATGTCCTCCGGCGCCATCTTGATCTGATTGTAACCGGAGAAGCCATCCATGAACAAAAACACGGAGAACTGGGCTGTATTGTCGACCAACACATCAATATGAGGCAGCAGGAAATCATCTTTAGGGCTCGCCCTATTCAAATCCTGATAATCGACGCACATTCGTACCTTACCGTCCTTCTTCGGTACAGGAACTATGTTGGCGACCCACGGAGGGTAAGTAGTGACCGCTAAGAAGCCAGCATCAAGCTGTTTCTGCACTTCTTCTTTGATCTTAATGGCCATATCTGGTCGTGTCTTCCTAAGCTTCTGCTTAACGGGAGGACAATCTTCTCGCAACGGCAAGTGGTGGACCACGATGTCAGTGTCAAGTTCGGGCATATCTTCGTATGACCAAGCAAAGACGTCACTATAATCTCTTAGCATCTCGACCAATCTCTGCTTGACATCACTCTGCAGTGCAACCCCTATCCTGACGTTCCTGACGAGTTCTTCAGAACCCAGATTCACAATCTCGATCTCCTCTTCATGAGGCAGAATAACTTTCTCTTCTTGTTTCAACAAGCGGGCCAACTCTTCAGGAAGGTCTTCGTCTTCATCAATCTCTTCTTCGGCTTGATAGATCGGGCAATCGAAGTCGAAGTGAGTCGTAGAAGGTTCAGAGTCGATGTCATCTGCTATGTGGATCCTGCAATAACAAGGGTTAAGCTTAAAACAAGGATATGCAGGCTAGCACAAACCTCATTGCCATTTTATTGTTTTTCAAAACAAATATAAAACAGGAATAACAGAGATCACAATATTTGAATACGAAGAAAAACACCTTTTGATTTATTGATAAAATGCAAGTACATAATCAAACGAGGCCCTGACAATAAAACCACTATGCCCCGGGTAGGACATAGGGTTGTACAATGATTGGAAAAAGTAAATCATTACTCTTCGCTTGTCATCTGGATGATATCCTTGATGGACCAATTGTTGAGGCCCTCGACTGGCTTGCTTGGCTGGATCCAAGAGTCTAAGTCACAGTCGCGATCTCCGTTGTCTTCAGACACTGCGTTGACGCTTTCAAATATCACCCCGCCACTGGTAAACTGGATCGGCCCTTTACCTCGCGACGCACTGCTAGAAGAGGAGGCTTCAGCTCCAGGAGAATATCCCAACCCAAACTTGTCTTGCTTGTTAGGTATCTCCAAAATTCGCCCCCACCCTGGGGTAGATCCGGCTTGAACAACGGCCCGGGCTTCCTTGAAGGAAGAGAGAGTCATCTCTGGCTTTTCAGTGACCACAGGAGCTACGTCCTTGACTTTAACAGCTTCGAACGCTTGGCATAGGGTTTCGTGGATTTCCCCATCCATCTCAACATACTTGAAGGACGACAAATGGCTCACCATTATGTCTTCCTCGCCACATACAGTCACGATGCTACCTACAACAGCATACTTGAGTTTCTGGTGCAACGTGGAGGTCACAGCTCCAACATCATGGATCCACGGCCGGCCTAAGAGACAGCTGTAGGCAGGCATGATGTCCATAATGTAAAAGACCACGTTGAATGTTTCCGGACCGACTTGGATTGGCAGCGTCACCTCCCCGAAAACATGGCGTTTGGTTCCATCGAACGCCTTCACAACCAGATCACTGGGTGTGCAAATCACTCCACGAGTATCTAACTTCATTAATGCCTTCTTCGGAAGAACATTGAGTGACGACCCTGTGTCTACCAACACGTGCGACATGATCGTTCCTCTACACTCTATCGAGATGTGCAGAGCGCTATTGTGGTTCCTCCCCTTCGGCGTCAGCTCTAGGTCAGTGAACCCTAACCCATTTCCAGCATTCACGTGGGCTACGACCTCTTCTAGCTGGTTTACCGATATTTCCTGCGGTACATATACGACATTCAACACCTTCAGCAGCGCGTTGCGGTGTGCTTCGGAACACAGCAACAAGTTCAGGATGGAAATCTTCGAGGGTGTCTGATGGAGATGATCCACAATCTTGTAGTCACCCTTTTTAATCAACCTCATAAATTCCTCAGCGTCTTTAACAAGTAAGTCTTTGTCTACCCCCCGAGGGATCTCTTCAACGACTTTACTTTTACCTTTATCAGTTGCATCAGCCCTGTCCGCTTTGTCCGCCACGACCTCAGGTGGTGCAAACACTCTCCCGCTGCGAGTGATTCCGCTAATGCCCGCTAGGTTCTCCACAGACGACCCAAACGGTTCTAGTTCCAACTTTTGTCCGTTGCAGTAGACCTCTGCCCCATAATGCCATGGGACAGCGTTAGTGCTTTCGAAGGGTATCGACCCAGCCTTGGTGATAGTAATCGTGGGCGGCCTGGGTGCAGAAATAGTTATCGTCTGGCGAGGGATGGTGATGGTGGCAACCTCACCATCTTGCTTCAGCACTACCTCTCCCGATCCGCTTTCGGCCCTTCGGCTAAACTGTAAGATCCCTTCAGTCATTAGACTTTGAATCCCCTCTATCAACTGTTCACATCCATCAGGACTTGTCGCACATCCCATACACAGCTCTCCGCAACCTGGGAAGAAACCTCTTTTCGTCATCTTAGCTTTAACGAAGCTAAGCGGTGTCTTCAGATCTCCGACGTCAGTCAACACATCCAAGCTCTCGTCTTCAATAATGGCGTTTACTCCACCTCCCCTATGATTCGGCATAGGGTTTTTCGTGACGTTTGGCACATTATCGGAGAAGTTGATGATCTTAGCATCCACCATGTCCTGCACCTTATGCTTGAAGGCTTTACAGTTCTCTATTGTGTGGCCTGGTGCCCCTGAGTGAAATTCACAAGTCGCATTCGCGTCATAACCTGGCGGAGGTGCCCCTGTCAAGGGAGCCAGGGTTCTCTTCTGGATCAACTGTAGATGAAGCAAAGTCTGCAATAGTTGCGCGTACGACATGGGCGGTGTCTCGAGGTGACGGCTCGACAAAGGTGCCCTATTCTGATACTTTCTGTACCCTTGTTGATTCGGCTGCTGCTGCTGTGGCTGTTGAACTGCCGGGATAGTTATACTGGCCACCTGTTGGCGAGGGCCTTTACCCTTCCTTCGAGCATTGGTCACGGCGCTCGTTTCTCCTTCCCGTGTTTTGCCACTATAAGGTTTCTTGCCTCCTTCAGCTGAGGATGAATCACCTTGAATCTTCCCCAGTTTGATCCCATTTTCGATGTGCTCACCCGTGATAATGAGATTTGAGAAGGTTCCGGACATACCGCTGACCAATTTCTCATAGTAAACCCCTGGGAGGGTGGCTACGAACATTTGCACAAGCTCACGTTCAACCATCGGCGGCTGAACCCTGGCTGCCAATTCACGCCACCGCTGGGCGTATTCCTTGAACCCTTCGTTGCTCCTTTGCGACAGATTCTGCAGTTGGACTCGGTTCGAGGCCAAGTCGCTGTTGTATTGGTAGTGGTGCACAAATGCTTCAGCAAGGTCCTTCCACGTGCGCACACTGGTAGGCTCCAGACTCATGTACCATTCGAGGGATGGTCCGGACAGGCTGTCCTGAAAGAAGTGCATCAGCAACTTCTCGTCATCAGAATGAGCTGACATTTTCCTGTAATATGATCTTAGATGGACGCGAGGGTAAGTGGTGCCCTTGTACTTTTCAAAGTCAGGTACCTTGAACTTGGGAGGCACCTTGAAATCAGCAATCAGTCCCAACTTGGACATATCAACACCCAGGGTGTTCTGGTTCTCGATGTTCCTCATCTTATCCTCGAGTGCCTTGAACCTCAGACGTGCTTCAGCAGTCAGCTCCCCTTCAGCACCTCTCTGAGAGAATACATCGTCTTGGCGGTCTTCTAACCACGGCTGAGGCCCGAACAGATTCCCAACACCTGCATTGTCGTTTCCCAGTCCAACATTGACATTAGCTTCAAGACTCCCATTACCGACGCCTGTCGTATTGCCGTTGAGTCCCATGTTAGCTATCACATTGTCGTTGGCACTACCATTCCCCCCGGTCATGGGGATGCCATTCTGAGGAGTTTCAACTGGTGGAGAGGTAGGCACGGTCCCACCATGGAGTACGCCATTACTATCGACCCTTGAAATCAGAGGCTGAACCAAAGTTCTGAGCTGATCCTGGCCATTGGCGACCGCTTGCATGAGCTCCATGAAACGGTCCATTCTTTCGCGGAGTTCCTGAACATCAGTTTGCACTTGCTCCATGATTCTGGTTTGATTTGCTCTGGTCGGATAGCGGTGAATAGGTCTCTGATCAATCCTGGAACAACCTGAAAACACAAAAGGGTTAGGAAAAATGACAAAATGCTCGTTATGCAAATGCAAACATGTGTCTGTGTGTTAGGGAGATTTCCCCTGATCCTAGTGCCTGAGTGCCAGTGCTGATAATAAGAAGTCTGAGTCCAGTCATGGAAATAACATCTCATATATAAAGAAAGCCCATCAAGGCAGTACACAACATCAGTGAGTACAAACAGAATCAATAGCATAACCTCGACCAACAAGCCTGGTGATGGTCAGCATACAACGATGATCAAACAAAAGGAATACAAATATAGTCAAGTACGGCCACGGGCGCGAAACTCTTCTAACAACCCCTTCGTTTCTGAATGATCAGGACGAGTGAGTAATCCTTCGACGAGTAGCTCCCTCTGCATAATGGTGTATTGAAGACCTTCGACCGAATCTTCCCATGCTCCTTCGCCGAAACAATCTTCTAACTTCCGCTTCTTGGACTCAAACGTCAGTTTGCGCTCCTTCAGGTTAGCGATAGCTTTGTTGAGCTGGGCTTCGGCGGCATATCTGCGAGCGGTTTCTTCATCAAACCTCTTCTCACTAGCCTTCACCTGGGCTTTTAGCTTGGAGATCTGTTGCATCAGCTTATCCACCCGCTCTTTCCTGTTGGCTAGGGAGGCCTTCCAGTGCTGGTTGAACTTGGATATCCTCCGATACGCTTCGTCCAAGTGCTGCTTCTTCGTAGCCAGTACATCGTTGACGGCTTTGAAGTCTCGACCCATGCGCTCACGCTCAGCTATCTGGTTAGTCAAGTCTGTCCCCAGCTGGTTCACCAGCTCTGTCTGCCTCTTGAAGGAATGAACGACTTCGTTTCTCTCGCTTCTGAGCTGCGCCAATTCTTTCTCCAGTTCTTCATTTGCCCTCTTCAATTCATCTCTCTCAGCTAACACCTGATTATGTTGCTGAATGGGCACGGTAGTAGGCTCTTCAATCATCAGAGGGCTTTCTGGCTTGGCAGGAAGAAACGACATTCCTATAGCATCGGCTCTGGCTCTGATCCAAGTCACATACGGAGGGTAGGCTTGGCTATTGCTTCTCCCCAGTGTAACACGGCGGGAGAACTGACTTTAAACAATGTTGCGGATAGCAAGAGTCGCCACCGACTTTTATTTTATCCATAAGGAAAGGTTATAAAAGAACAGGAAAGACCTTAGAGAATATTTTGGGTCCGGGGGGTAGGTTATGAAAAGGGAAGGTATTAGCATCCTTTTCATCCATGGTTATCCATGGGCTCTTAGGTACTTAAGCTCACTTTTGAATTGTTTTGAAATTGTAGTGTGTGAATAGAAAATTTTCAGAATAGTTAATAAATAATCCATGTAAGGATGTGTTAAGAACTTGTTTGAAAACTTGTTGAAAATTTGTTTAAGTGCGAAACAGTTTTGAAGTGAGCAAGCACCTAGGAGTAACCTACCCTAATGTTTAAAGGTCTTTCTTATTCTTCATTCTTTCCTTTAGTAAGACTATCCCTACTATAATGGAGTAGGTAGTCCTTACTTTGGATGTTAAGGGGTATGTGAGGGACAATTTGACTTTGAAGGCCATTGTGGGATGTAATAAGCACATATAAGGGACCATCATCATTTTTCGAAAGGGACTTGATTCGTAAAGGCAACCATAAGGGACTTTGATGATTTTTTTATTTGAGGGACTTGCTTTATACACCCCACTTAACCATTATTCGTAGGCAACTTGAGGGATATCCTTAGGAAGTGAGACGGCGATTAAAATCGACTTACGTGTGTGACGTGTTTATTTTAATTATCTTTATTTAAAAGTGATCTAAATTTATTTTAATATTACATACATGTTGTTACACTCACTAATTACTAACCATAATAATAATTAAATAATTAAACAACTTTACATCCAAGAAACAATTACAAAATAATAAGCAAAATAATTAAATAGCAAAGATAAATAAAATATAAATAAGCAATAATAAATAATAAAGGGGGTTAATTCTAAGTTTACTCGGCAAGACATCGCATCTTGTGCCTACGTATCCTTACGGGAGTGGAATCAGAGTAATCGTAGTTCCCCTCAATAGGGAGGTTAGAAACTTCTTGACTGTGGTCAAGGTCTCAAGGGGAATAAACGCATCTTAAGGACACGCTTACGTGGAGTGTAGAAACTCCAAATCTCTACGTTGAAATGTTAAGTTGTAATTAGGGTTAAATTAGGGATTCCACGGCGGGAAACCCTAAAATGAGCGCGGCGGCTCTTTGACCTAATGCTAAGGGTAAAATTGTAATTTTGCCTGCGGCGAGGCATTTGTGAAAATTAGGGTTTGTAGTTTGTAGTTTTGAGGATTTGAAATTGAATGTGTGAAGTTTTACGGACTATTGGCGCGGCGGCCAAACAGTTAGACCTAACCTTCGGATGTGTGCAATGTGACAGAAATAATAGTAAACGCGTGAGATAATTGAATCATGCAAACAGAGAGATAATGTCATAATTTAAACCATGCAAGCAGAAATTTAAAGGCAGAATTTAAAGAGCGATTGTTAAGTTCGCGAGGTTACATGAGAGGAGCAGATACGATATGATAATGAAATTTGAATTGAACAATAATAAAATAAAATAAATAACGGTTCTAGTTATTATTTTAAAAAAAAGATTTTAGTTATTATTTTAAATTTATCTAAAAAAAAGGTTTTCTTAAAAATAATAGGTTTTCATATTAATTTGGAAAAGATGTTAATGTTATTTATTTTAAAAAACAGATTTTTATATTATAACAAATTTTAATAAATTAATGATAACAATAATAATAATAATGGTAATAATAATGATAATAATGATAATAATAATAAATAATGATAATAATAATAATAATAATAATAATAATAATAATAATAATAATAATAATAATAATAATAATAATAATAATAATAAAGCAATAATGAATTTTAAATGTGCCAAATAAACCAACAATGTTGCTAACGCAGAAATGCGCTCATCGCAACCAGATCTAAATCGGACGAAACAAAATTTATCGCAAAGAAAAAGAAATTAAGCAAAAAATAGTATTATTGCTCACACAAAAATGCGATCATCGCAACCAGATCGAACTAACACAAATGTCACGCGTCATGCACACAAATGTGCAAACATCGTATCGACATAATTCGATCAAAAATCTTATATATATAAACTCTAACAATTTAAAAATTATATATATATAAACGTAACAGTAATAGATAAAGAAAAAGAAATAACGGTAATAGATGAAGAAAAAGAAATAACGGTAAAAGATGAAGAAAAAGAAACAACAGTAATAGATGAAGGAAAAGAAATAACGGTAAACGATGAAGAAAAAGAAACAATAGTAATGGATGAAGAAGAAAACTAAATAACGGCAAACGACACTCACTCCTCTTAGGTTTTTTTCATTCCCTCCTTTTTTCCAACAAGGCAACACATGTATATATAGGGAACAAATTAGGGTTAACACCAAATTGTCAATAATGTCCCTAAAGCCCATTTTAAAGCCCAAACTAAATAATTAGTTAAGAAAAAATAAAATTTAAATAATTTAAAATAATTAAAATAAACTTAAAATAAAAACTAATAATCCTATTGATTCCTAAAATAAAAAATATTATAAAAAGAACAAAATTTTTTTCAATATTTTTTATTTTATGATTTTTTGGATATTTTTATGAATAATTTAGAAAAAAGTGAAAAAAATAATATTTTAAAAAATGATTTAATTAAAATACGAAAATAATAATTAAATAATAATAAAAAACTATTTTTGTTATTTTTTTAATGAAAGATAGAAAAATTTAGAGTAAAAATAATAAAAAACAAAAAAAATGACAAAGGTGAGATTCGAACTCTCAACCTCTCACACTCATAACTCCTTACACATGTCCTCCTACCAATTGTGCCATTTTTACTTTTTAGAAAAAAAATGCATGCCATATGATATTTACCTGCAAAAGTCAAACGACTACACAAATTTGTTAGTAATTGATTAAATGCAATGAAATGCGACGACAAATCTTAGGGCAAAATTTGGGGTATTACAGTTATTATGATAATATTTCTCACCCAACCTCTCTTTGATGTTGGCAAAAAAAATCATGAAGTTTGACTTTGGTTTGACCACAGTTGACCTCAGTTTGACCTTTTAACTGCATTGACTGCTTTTGACTTATCTGATCATCTGACTGAGCAAACTTTTGAGAAAAGTCTTGAAACTTGACATGGGGGTTCTTATACACATATAAGATGTTATGAAGCTCACTTGAAGTCTTGGAAGTCCATTTAGCCTGATTAAAGTCAAAACCCTAGTTTTGGATGCACTGCTTAGGAGGTGCATTGTCTGAGGGAATTGTCAACTCTTCTGACCAATTGTGAATTTTGTGAACCTTGTGAACCTTCTTGGAACACAAAGTCTTGTATTGTGAGGGCAAATTTTGGGGTGCAACAGCTGCCCCTGTTCAATTTTCTGAAACCTGAGGGGTTAGATTGGTATATTTGCCAGTCGTAACCTGGAAGGTTGAAGGGGATTGAACACAAAAGCCCAAAAATTTGCACTCACCAGTGCATGGAGTGATATTGATGGTTGGTTGAACATGATTGAGTGGGCTTAAAGATGCCACTAGGGGAAAGTTCTTCAGTAGTATAATGAGAACTGTGAGGAGTCTGGAGTAATACTGATGTAACAGCATGTCTTCATGAGGATAGAGCAATCAATAATGATAACCCTAAAGCAGTCTTGAAGTGATAAATCTGACCTCAGGAGGATAGAGCAATCAATAGCTCTAAAGCAGTCTTGAAGTAATAATGGCTTCAGGAGGATAGAGCAATCAATAGCTCTAAAGCAGTCTTGAAGTAATAGAATGGCTTCAGTAGGATAGAGCAATCAACAGCTCTAAAGCAGTCTTGAAATAATAATGTGATATGTCTTCAGGAGGATAGAGCAATCAATAGCTCTAAAGCAGTCTTGAAGTAATGATTTCAGGAGGATAGAGCAATGGATAGCTCTAAAGCAGTCTTGAAATAATAATGTAATTTCAGGAGGATAGAGCAATGGATAACTCTAAAGCAGTCTTGAAATAATTAGATGGCTTCAGGAGGATAGAGCAATGAATAGCTCTAAAGCAGTCTTGAAGTAGTAATATGACCTCATGAGGATAGAGCAATGAATAGCTCTAAAGCAATCTTGAAGTAATAGGATGATTTCAGGAGGATAGAGCAATCAGTAGCTCTAAAGCAGTCTTGAAGTCATGAGAGGCTATCAGGAGGATAAAATAACCCTGAGGTTACAATAAAGCAGTCCCAAAGTAATAAGAAGCTCATCAGGAGGATAAAGTAACCCTGAGGTTACAATAAAGCAGTCCCAAAGATCATAAGATTGTTTGTTGGATAATTAACCTGAAAACAAGGTAGCATTCTGTATAACAACATTAGTTTATGCTTTATGTATGCATGTATGACATGATGCACTTAGGTAATGTACTATAGACATATATGTTATGGTATGATGTAAATGATGTATGTATGCTATGACACTGCTGGAAGTGTCTGGATATCCTTGTATAACAACTGCTGGCCAAGAAAAATAAATCCCGATTCGTTGTTGAAGAATATATAACCCTCCGTCTGCTGGGGATAACAAGGTACAGATAACCTCCCGTTGTTGGGGATAACAAGGTATAGATAACCTCCCGTTGTTGGGGATAGTAGGGTATAGATAACCTTCGTTTTCGTTTGATAGTATGATAAGTATAACATCCCGTCTTCGTTCATCGTGCCCTTATTGGAAAGTAATTTCCCGTATATCCGTATGAGGATAAAAGAGATGGATATAAATTCCAGGGGAGATTAGACTTTGTGAAAATGGATTAGTCCTACTGATGGTTTGTAACTGTCTTGTAAAGATGAACCGGCGAAGCTTCGTTGAAATCCTTCCCTCGTTCGTCCTTAGTAAATACTATTACTGCATTTTCATGCATTTCTGGTAAACATCAATCATATTAAAAGCATACATGCGTTTCTGGTAAACATCAATCATATTCAAAGGCATACATACATTCAAACACAACCAATGGACGTTTCGCTTATGTAAATAGGGTAAAAGTAAATCTGGATTCAAAAGATGGAATTTATTTATATCAAAAGTGACCCATACACGGGTAAGTTTGTACAAGGAGACATAAACCCTAGTAAGAGAATTTTGTCATGAAGTTTTACAAAAAGAATCAGCTATGTGGGAAATAATCCTATTGAGTTTCAATTCTACTATTGCCACTCAAGTATCTCATCTTCTTGTTGTTGAGACGGAAACGATTGGATTGAGCTTTATCTGTTTGAGCTTGAGTAAGTAGTACAACTGGTTGCAGTTTCATGAGTGATCCAAAAGAGACATAGTCATACGCTTTAATCCCTAACTTTTGCCTGGATTGCCCTTTCAGGTTTTCAATCCACCGGGATACCCTTTTTTGCCCAAGCCGCCTTTTCAGGTTTTCGACTTGCCGGGTGTACATCTTTTTATATATATATCCCTAATTTTTGCCCAAACCCTTTTGGTTTGCCGGGATGCCCTTATTTTTGCCTAGGCCTGTCAACCTAGCGGGTCTCTTTTTATGCGTAGTATTTTTTAACTATGTCTGCGTTTACAGGTTGTGGGAAGTCTTCACCATCCATTGTAGTCAGTATCATGGCACCTCCTGAGAACACTGTCTTGACTACAAATGGTCCCTCATATGTTGGAGTCCACTTGCCCCTTCAGTGTCAATCTCATTGCAGTATGCAGGCTTCTCAAATCTATCAATGGTAATCTTGAGAGCTTCATCATCCCAGCTTATCTCAAACATAGATGCCATGGTGGCCAATGCGTCTGCCAACTGATTCTCTCTTCGTGGAATATGTCCAAAAGTAATCTCTTTGAAATGTGGGATCAAAGACAACACATGTTCTCTGTAAGGAATGAGATTATCATGCTTTGTATCCCAATCTCCTTTAATCTGACTTACTACCAGAGCTGAATCTCCATACACCTCAAGGAACTGAATCTTCATATCAATAGCAACTTGCATACCCATGATACATGCCTCATACTCAGCCATGTTATTGGTACAATAGAAACAAAGTCTGGCAGTAATCGGGGTATGACAACCTTCAGGGGAACTAATCACAACACCAACACCATTACCATGTGCATTGGAGGCACCATCAAAAACCATAGTCCATCGAGATCCTTGTTCAGGTCCGTCATATTGTCCAGGTTCTTTGGTAACAGACATAATGTCTTCATCAGGGAACTCAAAATTCATTGACTGGTAATCACCTACTGCTTGATGAGCCAAATGATCAGCAAAAACACTCCCCTTAATGGCCTTCTGAGTAGTATACTGTATATCATATTCCGTCAAGATCATTTGCCATCTTGCAATTCTTCCGGAGAGAGCAGGTTTCTCAAATATGTACTTGATTGGATCCATCTTCGAAATCAACAAGGTAGTATGGGTCAACATATACTGTCTTAGTCGGCGAGCAGCCCATGCCAAAGCGCAGCAAGTTTTCTCGAGCAGTGAGTATCTTGTTTCACAGTCGGTAAACTTTTTGCTAAGGTAGTATATTGCCTGCTCTTTTCGACCAGACTCGTCATGTTGCCCCAATACACACCCCATTGAGTTGTCTAATACTGTTAAATACATAATCAAGGGTCTTCCATCAACTGGTGGCATTAAAATTGGAGGTTCTAGCAAATATCTCTTGATTTCATCAAAGGCAGTCTGGCACTCATCATTCCATTCCATCACCTGATCTTTCTTCAACAACTTGAAGATTGGCTCACAGATGGTAGTTAATTGGGAAATAAATCTTGCAATGTAGTTCAATCGTCCCAAGAAACCTCTAACCTCCTTCTCAGTACGGGGAGCTGGCATCTCTCGTATAGCTTTCACTTTTGCAGGATCCACTTCAATACCTTTTCCACTGACAATGAAACCCAGGAGCTTTCCAGATCTAACTCCAAAAGTACACTTGTTTGGATTTAATCTCAACCTGTATTTCTTCAACCTCTCAAACAACTTGTGCAGATGATCAAGATGTTGTTCTTCATTCTGAGACCTGGCTATCATATCATCCACATATACCTCTATCTCATGATGAATCATATCATGAAACAAAGCCACCATGGCACGCTGATATGTTGCCCCTGCATTCTTCAAACCAAATGGCATTACCTTATAGCAAAAGGTGCCCCACTGTGTCACAAATGTAGCCTTCTCCATATCTTCAGGTGCCATCTTGATTTGATTGTAACCAAAGAAACCATCCATAAAAGAGAATACCTTATGCTGAGCAGTGTTGTCTACCAGGATATCAATATGAGGAAGTGGAAAGTCATCTTTAGGGCTAGCCTTGTTCAGATCTCTGTAGTCTACACACATACGTACTTTATCATCTTTCTTAGGAACTGGTACCACATTTGCAACCCACTGAGGATAAGAAGTTACGGCCAAGAACCCTGCATTGAACTGTTTCATTACCTCTGCTTTGATCTTTTCTGACATTTCAGGACGCATACGACGAACCTTCTGCTTCTTTGGACGACAATATTCTTTCACTGGCAAACGGTGAACTACAATGTCTGTATCCAACCCTGGCATATCTTCATAAGACCAAGCAAAGATCTCCACATAGTCACGTAGCATCTGAATCAACCTGATCTTGACACTGTCCTCTAAATCAGCCCCTATCTTGACCTCTTTTCTGTTTTCTTCAGTTCCCAGATTCACAACTTCGACTGGCTCTTCATGTGGCTGTATAGCTTTCTCTTCTTGTTGTAACAACCTAGCAAGCTCTACAGGTATTTCACAATCGTCCTCGTTTCCGTCTTCAGTTTGATAGATCGGATTCTCGAAATTGTAATTGGCAATAGTAGAACTGTTATCAACTGGATCCAGAGTGGATGAGGGTCTGCATTTTAGTGACGTGGGTGTGTGTAAGAACACATAGCTGATAAAGCAAAAATAAAAAAAAGAAAGACAAGGAACACAATATTTACGAAAACGAAACGTCCACTGATTTTATTGAATGAAGTATGCAAATGAAATGACAACCCGTAACAAGCACACCATTGTGCCCCGGGTAAGGCACATGGCTTGAAAGTTTTAATTGTTCCAGAAATTATAAATTTAAAAACATAACACAGTAATAGTATTTACTCCTGACTAAAGGAGATAGGGATAACATCTTCAGCTGTCCAATTATTGAGTCCAGCACCCACAGTAGGAAAAATCCATGCCTCCAAGTTGTAGTCTTCATCTTGATCTCCCACAGCATTGATAACCCCTTGATTGGTGATACGAACAGCACGGGCACGACGGACAGCCTTCTGGGACTCTGCAGTGAAACCCAAACCAAACTTGTCAGACTTGTATGGAATATCAGGAAGCTGACCCCAAATAGTACAACCACCTTCTTCCACCACAGCTTTTGCATCATTGAGGGAGGCCATTGCCATTGTTGGAGGGTTTCTGATGACCACAGGAACCTTCTTCACAGCAGGAGGAGTCACACAATCTTTAACAGCCCAGGGAACCACTTCAAATGACTGACATGGACTTTTAATGTATTCACCTTCTACTTCCAGATACTTGAAAGTGTTTACATGGCTGACAAAGTATTCTTCCTCTCCAAAGACAGTAACAACTTTTCCATTCACCGGATATCTCAACTTTTGATGTAATGTGGAGGTCACATCACCTGCCCCATGGATCCAGGGACGACCAAGCAGACATGAGTACGAAGGACAAATATCCATCACATAGAATGTAGCAGTGAACACCTGAGAGCCAACCTTGATTGGAAGATCAATTTCCCCATGCACTACTCTTCTAGAACCATCAAAAGCCTTTACCACAATATTACTGGGCTTCAATACCGTATCTTCAGGACTCAGCTTGTTTAGGATTTCCTTAGGCAACACATTCAGAGAGGAACCATTGTCTATCAGCACATGAGACAGGGTAGTGCCCCTGCATTCAATTGAAATATGCAAGGCCCTGTTATGATCCCTCTTGGCAGGGGTCAAGTCAGCATCAGAAAATCCTAACCCGTTGTCATAGGTCAGGTGAGCAACACAATTCTCAAACTGGTCCACAGAAATTGCACTGGGTACATGAGCCATCTTTAGAAACTTGATCAATGACTTGGCATGAGCCTCAGAACATAATAACAGGGAGAGCATAGAAATCTTTGAGGGAGTATGCCCCAGCTGATCAACAATATCATAATCACTCTTGCGAATGATTTTCAATACTTCTTCCATCTGCTTAGAGAGGTCATCAGCAGCTGGCACATCAGTAGATACAGGCTCAATAACAGGACCCTTGCCCCGAGCATCAGTGGTGGAAGTAACAGCAGGAGTAACTGCACTCTTAGAAGCAACTGGAGGAGAGAAGACTCTTCCACTACGAGTGATCTTGCTAGATCCAGCAATATTATCAATGTCAACAGGCATATCAGGTAAAGGCTCCTGCTTGACACCATGGATGTAAACATCAGACCCATAGTGCCAAGGCACAGCTTTGTCAGATGTATAAGGAATAGGACCAGGAGTGGTAATGATCAGAGGAGCTACTCTGGCTTCAGCGACAACTTTCACAGGACCTTCAGCAGTAATCCTGATTGGGCCCTGATGAGTGATTTTAATGGGACCCTTTGAAGTGATTCTTAGTGGTACTTTGTCAACCATGTCAACCTCTTCAATCTTCTTACCCTGAGTCAGATGATCCACCATACTTTCTACAGATGCTGGTCTTCTTTCAAACACTATAGTATATTTATCCATGAGACGTTGAATTCCATCTCTCAAAATGAAGCAACTATCCGGCTTATAGGTACAATATAGACAATCTTCATGACAACCTGGAAAGATCCCAGCTTGTACTAACCTCTTTTTGATAACAGACAATGGTGTGCTCAACTCCATAACTGAATAGACATGCAGATCTTCATCAATATCTTCATCAATGGCGTTGACAGTCTTCTCGTGATTTGGCATTGGAGCTGTAATCACATTTGGAGTACCTGGTGGATCAAACTCAATTTCTCCAGCATCAATCATATCCTGAATTTTGTTCTTCAAGACCCAGCAGTTATTAGTATCATGTCCTGGACAGTTTGAATGATATGCACATCGTGCATTGGGATTGTACTTGGGAGAGGTAACATTGGGATTCTGAGGGGCCTCCCTCAGGGTAATAAGTTCAGCTTTCAACAAGTGTTGCAATGCCTGAGCCATTGACATGTTGATCTTCGTGAACTGTCTTCTAGCCCTCTGTTGGTTGCCTTGAGGCTGCTCTGTTGTTGCAGGAGTTGGATTTGAAATATGAACTGCACTAACAGACTGATGCCTTCTGTTACGATCAGGCTGACCATACACAGCATTAGATTCTCTCTTCCCAGTGGGAGGCTTCTTTGCAACACCTGATGAAGAAGTGCCCACTTGGATCTTACCACTCTTGATACCATTCTCTACTCGCTCTCCTGTCATGATCAACTCAGTGAAGTCAGATGATGAGCTTCCAATGAGATGACTGTAAAACGGACCATTCAGCGTACACATGAACATATCAACCAACTCCCTATCAGTCAAAGGGGGTTGAACTCTTCCAGCTAAGTCTCTCCACTTCTGAGCATACTCCTTAAAGCTTTCTTTGGCACCCATAGACATGCTTTGAAGCTGCATGCGAGTGGGGGCTAAGTCAACATTGTATTGATACTGCTTGTAGAAAGCTTCATCAAGGTCATTCCAATCTCGGATGTTGACACTCTCCAACTGATAATACCACTCTAGCTGAGCTCCAGATAAACTCTCTTGAAAAAATGGATCCACAACTTTTTATCAGCAGTGTGGGGTTGCATTCTTCTGACATAAGACCTCAGATGCAATTTGGGACAAGAGACCCCATCATAGACAACAAATGTAGGAACTTTGAACCCAATGGGTATGACCACCCCAGATATCAAGCTCAAATCCTCAAAATCCAGCCCAGATGATTTCTGTAATTCCATAGCATCCATTCTATCCACCAGCATCTTGAATTTGTCTTTGTTAGGCTCATGGTAGTAGTTAGCCTCAGAATCAGAGTCCCCCATAGTGTTGTGGAGACTGCCTCTCTCCTGCTCAGATTCTTCAGATTCATAGTCTTCAACCTGTTCCTTGGTCTTGGCAGGACCTTTGAACCTTCTTCCCATGTTGAGCAACCCAGCAGACCTTCTAGCCTTCTTAGTCTTCTTGGCCAGCAGTGTCTTCAATTCATCCTGCCCCTTAGATAGGTTCAGGATCAGCTCTTGGAACTGTGCATTCTGTGCCTGGAGATCCTTAACTGATTGTTCAAGAGCCATTGCTGAAATAAACAGCGAGAAGATGAGAAACCTGTACACAATTATAAACCTGTGATGCAATGATATGGGAATGCATATGCAATGTTTTCAAGGACCGCAGGATTTAAATTTGCTTAAACAAACAAGAAAGTAACTTTTTATTAGTAATAACTTGTTTTGCCTTTTAGGCTTACAAAAAAATGAAAACGAAATAAGTACAAAAGATGGGGTTTTAAGTCTCCCATGGACGTTTCCTCTTTGTGTTGAGGTATGAGTTGAGGTTTCGTTCCTCATGAAGTAGCTTTGTTAGCTCTAGGATCCTTGCTTGGCTTGCTTTGTAATGAGCCTCGAAAGTATCCCTTTGCTCTTTCAGTTGGATCCATGATCTCTGCAAGTCTTCCATATCAGTAGGCATGTCTGGGTGAAGGATGGTATAAGTTGTGTCTCCTTCAGCAACAGGTTCCATGGTAACTGGTAGGACGGCAGGATATGGCATCATGAGTGTCTGAGCACGAGATCGTACCCATCTGAGAGAAGCCTCCATAGGAATAGTGTACTTAGGCTCCAGTGTCTTGCTGTCAATCCTGTTTACCTTTCCCCAAGCTCGGATGAATCTCTGACGGTAACCCTGAAGATCGTTGTCGTAATCAAACACAATGCCCTGAATCAACATGTCATGTGGACCATCGCTCCGGGCGTAACCAAACTGTCGTAAAGCTAGAGATGGGTTGTAGGTGATGCCTCCTCTTATGCCTAGAAGTGGCACATTAGGAAACTCCCCACAATGGTCAATGATGGTGACATTCTCCATAGATCTGGAGCACCAATGGATGTCTGAGTGAGAAAGTGACATGATCCTCTTGGACCATCTGAACCCTTGCTCATTCTTCATTACTGAGCGAGGAAGGTGAGAAATAAACCACCTAGAAAGTAAAGGTATGCAGCACATCAAAGTTCCTCTCGCCCTTGTAGTACGGGTGTGAAGAGAATGTAGGATGTCTCCAAGTAAGGTAGGCACTGGATTGTGACTCAGGAATATGTTGATGGCATGAACGTCTATGAACTGATCAGGATTGGGGAACAACACTAAGCCATAAATCAATAAGGCTAAGATCTCCTCAACAGCATCGTAGCTCATAGCCTTCAAGAACATTTGAGCTTTATCCACTAATACCTTGGCAAGAATACCTTTAACTCCACTTCTCGTCTCTAGAACAATGTCAGACTTCTTCAGATGTAGAGCTGCAGCAATAACTTCTGGTTTAAGCTCCTTCTCTAAGCCTGTGAATGGCTTCTGATCAAGAACAGGTATACCCAGAAGTTTAGAGAACTCCTCCATGGTTGGAACCAGCTGATAATCAGGAAATGTAAAGCAATGGTGCTTAGGGTCAAAGAACTGAAACAGCACACTCATCATGTCTTCACTGAACCCTGAAGTAACTAGATCCAATAAGTGACCATGTCTCTTGTTGAACTGGGAATGATCAGGCACTAGGGAAACCAACTCCTTGAGCTTAGCAGGTATCCCTACAAAGTTGATCCTGATGGTGTTTCTACGAGCAGAAGCCATGACCTGCAACAAAGAACAAAGATAAATCCTTTGGTCCTTGAAATGGTTAGGGAAAATGATATGCTTATGATGCATGATGATGTCATGATGTCATGCTCAATCACAAACATGTGGCACACACAAACAAGTCACACCATAGCCCTAGGTTTAAAGGCTTGCATGAGGTTCAAAGGCAAGTACCCTCCCCTGAAGTTAGATGGTTCATCCTGTCCTACAAAAGTAACCAGGTTCTAAGGGATCTCAATATCATTGATCCTTCACAAGGGTGGTTGTTCAGAAGGCAACTTACTTGCCAACCAAAACCCTCCAAGTTTAAGATCTCAATGAGCGTAGTATCGAGTGTCAACCAACTTCAGTCTGCACCAAAGCCGGTTACCTCACTACTTTCTAAAGGCCAAGATGAGTTAACTAGGGTTCTAAAAGTCAGTTAGTGCATTGACAACATATGGCAGCCTCAATATTATCCTCAACTTGACTTAAGGAATATAAGCACCAACCAAGAAGTCGCACTAACTATGGCCACCAGATCAACCGTATCGATATACGTCGTACAGTTTCCTTGGTCTATTGCCATTTACCTAAGGTACACTAGATCCGGGTTAGGACCTTTCACATATAAGAGCACCCCAACAATATAATAATAAAGCAAACAAGGCAAACAATTTAAAGTGATCTTAATTCCTAAGGGTACCCCTCTTAAATAAATCCCCAGCAGAGTCGCCAGTTCTGTAACACGGCGGGAGAACTGACTTTAAACAATGTTGCGGATAGCAAGAGTCGCCACCGACTTTTATTTTATCCATAAGGAAAGGTTATAAAAGAACAGGAAAGACCTTAGAGAATATTTTGGGTCCGGGGGGTAGGTTATGAAAAGGGAAGGTATTAGCATCCTTTTCATCCATGGTTATCCATGGGCTCTTAGGTACTTAAGCTCACTTTTGAATTGTTTTGAAATTGTAGTGTGTGAATAGAAAATTTTCAGAATAGTTAATAAATAATCCATGTAAGGATGTGTTAAGAACTTGTTTGAAAACTTGTTGAAAATTTGTTTAAGTGCGAAACAGTTTTGAAGTGAGCAAGCACCTAGGAGTAACCTACCCTAATGTTTAAAGGTCTTTCTTATTCTTCATTCTTTCCTTTAGTAAGACTATCCCTACTATAATGGAGTAGGTAGTCCTTACTTTGGATGTTAAGGGGTATGTGAGGGACAATTTGACTTTGAAGGCCATTGTGGGATGTAATAAGCACATATAAGGGACCATCATCATTTTTCGAAAGGGACTTGATTCGTAAAGGCAACCATAAGGGACTTTGATGATTTTTTTATTTGAGGGACTTGCTTTATACACCCCACTTAACCATTATTCGTAGGCAACTTGAGGGATATCCTTAGGAAGTGAGACGGCGATTAAAATCGACTTACGTGTGTGACGTGTTTATTTTAATTATCTTTATTTAAAAGTGATCTAAATTTATTTTAATATTACATACATGTTGTTACACTCACTAATTACTAACCATAATAATAATTAAATAATTAAACAACTTTACATCCAAGAAACAATTACAAAATAATAAGCAAAATAATTAAATAGCAAAGATAAATAAAATATAAATAAGCAATAATAAATAATAAAGGGGGTTAATTCTAAGTTTACTCGGCAAGACATCGCATCTTGTGCCTACGTATCCTTACGGGAGTGGAATCAGAGTAATCGTAGTTCCCCTCAATAGGGAGGTTAGAAACTTCTTGACTGTGGTCAAGGTCTCAAGGGGAATAAACGCATCTTAAGGACACGCTTACGTGGAGTGTAGAAACTCCAAATCTCTACGTTGAAATGTTAAGTTGTAATTAGGGTTAAATTAGGGATTCCACGGCGGGAAACCCTAAAATAAGCGCGGCGGCTCTTTGACCTAATGCTAAGGGTAAAATTGTAATTTTGCCTGCGGCGAGGCATTTGTGAAAATTAGGGTTTGTAGTTTGTAGTTTTGAGGATTTGAAATTGAATGTGTGAAGTTTTACGGACTATTGGCGCGGCGGCCAAACAGTTAGACCTAACCTTCGGATGTGTGCAATGTGACAGAAATAATAGTAAACGCGTGAGATAATTGAATCATGCAAACAGAGAGATAATGTCATAATTTAAACCATGCAAGCAGAAATTTAAAGGCAGAATTTAAAGAGCGATTGTTAAGTTCGCGAGGTTACATGAGAGGAGCAGATACGATATGATAATGAAATTTGAATTGAACAATAATAAAATAAAATAAATAACGGTTCTAGTTATTATTTTAAAAAAAAGATTTTAGTTATTATTTTAAATTTATCTAAAAAAAAGTTTTTCTTAAAAATAATAGGTTTTCATATTAATTTGGAAAAGATGTTAATGTTATTTATTTTAAAAAACAGATTTTTATATTATAACAAATTTTAATAAATTAATGATAACAATAATAATAATAATAATGGTAATAATAATGATAATAATGATAATAATAATAAATAATGATAATAATAATAATAATAATAATAATAATAATAATAATAATAATAATAATAATAATAATAATAATAAAGCAATAATGAATTTTAAATGTGCCAAATCAACCAACAATGTTGCTAACGCAGAAATGCGCTCATCGCAACCAGATCTAAATCGGACGAAACAAAATTTATCGCAAAGAAAAAGAAATTAAGCAAAAAATAGTATTATTGCTCACACAAAAATGCGATCATCGCAACCAGATCGAACTAACACAAATGTCACGCGTCATGCACACAAATGTGCAAACATCGTATCGACATAATTCGATCAAAAATCTTATATATATAAACTCTAACAATTTAAAAATTATATATATATAAACGTAACAGTAATAGATAAAGAAAAAGAAATAACGGTAATAGATGAAGAAAAAGAAATAACGGTAAAAGATGAAGAAAAAGAAACAACAGTAATAGATGAAGGAAAAGAAATAACGGTAAACGATGAAGAAAAAGAAACAATAGTAATGGATGAAGAAGAAAACTAAATAACGGCAAACGACACTCACTCCTCTTAGGTTTTTTTCATTCCCTCCTTTTTTCCAACAAGGCAACACATGTATATATAGGGAACAAATTAGGGTTAACACCAAATTGTCAATAATGTCCCTAAAGCCCATTTTAAAGCCCAAACTAAATAATTAGTTAAGAAAAAATAAAATTTAAATAATTTAAAATAATTAAAATAAACTTAAAATAAAAACTAATAATCCTATTGATTCCTAAAATAAAAAATATTATAAAAAGAACAAAATTTTTTTCAATATTTTTTATTTTATGATTTTTTGGATATTTTTATGAATAATTTAGAAAAAAGTGAAAAAAATAATATTTTAAAAAATGATTTAATTAAAATACGAAAATAATAATTAAATAATAATAAAAAACTATTTTTGTTATTTTTTTAATGAAAGATAGAAAAATTTAGAGTAAAAATAATAAAAAACAAAAAAAATGACAAAGGTGAGATTCGAACTCTCAACCTCTCACACTCATAACTCCTTACACATGTCCTCCTGCCAATTGTGCCATTTTTACTTTTTAGAAAAAAAATGCATGCCATATGATATTTACCTGCAAAAGTCAAACGACTACACAAATTTGTTAGTAATTGATTAAATGCAATGAAATGCGACGACAAATCTTAGGGCAAAATTTGGGGTATTACAGTTATTATGATAATATTTCTCACCCAACCTCTCTTTGATGTTGGCAAAAAAAATCATGAAGTTTGACTTTGGTTTGACCACAGTTGACCTCAGTTTGACCTTTTAACTGCATTGACTGCTTTTGACTTATTTGATCATCTGACTGAGCAAACTTTTGAGAAAAGTCTTGAAACTTGACATGGGGGTTCTTATACACATATAAGATGTTATGAAGCTCACTTGAAGTCTTGGAAGTCCATTTAGCCTGATTAAAGTCAAAACCCTAGTTTTGGATGCACTGCTTAGGAGGTGCATTGTCTGAGGGAATTGTCAACTCTTCTGACCAATTGTGAATTTTGTGAACCTTGTGAACCTTCTTGGAACATAAAGTCTTGTATTGTGAGGGCAAATTTTGGGGTGCAACACCCAGCAATGGTTTTCCCCTCTTACTGATGCCATTCCAAGCGCGCTGAAGCTTAGACAACATATCCCCTTCTAGAAGACCAGTGAGGTACAGAGATTCCTGCACCTGTTCATCCTTCGGCGGAGCCCTCAAAGCATAAGCGAACTGTCGGACCAGCAAAGACGGATTATAGTTTATACAGCCCTTCCTGCCTATCAAAGGCACGTTCGGAAACCCGCTGCAGCTGAAGATAATCTCGGTACCCAACCTATCTCTGTCAAACCAGTCAATATCCTCCGCTGATAGACTCATCAAACGCTCGGACCACTCAGCTGTGGCTGCAGACGAAACAAAGGGACCCCCTTGGGTAGATGACTATCAAGCCATTTATAAAGCAAGGGCACACAACACGAGACATTCTTGCCCCTTCTGTTCTCGTTTTTGTAGTGGATAGAATGGTAGACATCTCCTATCAAGGTATGGACTGGATTCCTTGAAGCAAAGATGCGAAACGCGTCGAAGTCTACAAAGTCGGGCATATTGGGGAACAGAATGATGCCATATATGCACAGAGCGAGAATGGTGTTGAACACGACCCAACATCCGTCTTTGGCGCACTGCTGAGCCTTACCCACTAAGAACTGCAAGGAGAAACCGGGAACCTTGTTCCAACTAGACAATACCAACTCGGAGGCATCCAGATGAAGTGAAGGAGCTAGACTAGCCAGATCAGGCTCAGCATCCATATGAACAAAAGGCATCTGCCTCTTGATAGGCACACCTAACAAATCAGCGTATTCCTCTAGCGTGGGTGCAAGAACAAAATCCTGGAAAGTAAAGCATCTCAACGGAGGATCGTAGAACTGCAGCAGAGCGTGCAACCCATTCAACTCGAACGCAGAAGGTTTACGAACCAAACTGAGCAATTTTCCGTAAGATTTTTTGAACTCATCTCTCACAGAATCACCAGCTAAAGCAATCAAACCAGTCAGCTGAACCATATCAGGGGCAGGGAGCTTGTAAGCCACGGTCTTCCTCAGAGAACCCATAATAATACAACAGGAGGCAAGAAATCCTGGATCGAGGAAAACGGTACCTGCAACACAGACACACGTTAATGAAATGCAAATGAGTATGCAAAGCAATGTAAAATGCAATAATGCAGCAGGAGATCAAGGCAACTGTGCTGTGGAGATTCTGTATCAACCAAACCATGATGCCGCTTTGTCAAGAATAACCACTATATCTGATAAGAAGGAAAACCCTGGTATCAGACCACAAATCTACTCTGTCAAGAACACACATGCCTAGGACCATAAATCTGCTCTGTCAAGAATAAACATCTGATAATAAGGACCTCTGGTACAGGACCCTAACTCTGCTCTGTCAAGAACAAACATCTGATAATAAAGACCTCTGATACAGGACCAAAACTCTGCTCTGTCAAGAACAAACATCTGATAATAAGGACCTCTGATACAGGACCAAAACTCTGCTCTGTCAAGAATAAACATCTGATAATAAGGACCTCTGATACAGGACCAAAACTCTGCTCTGTCAAGAACAAACATATATCTGCTGATGAGAACTTCTGATCCCACTCATAAATTTGCTCCGTCAAGAACAAATACACATCTCTGAATATAAGGTCCTCTGATCCCAATCAAAAACCTGCTCTGTCAAGAACAAATACATATGATGATGACAACCTCTGGTACCAACAAAACTGATTCACTATCAAGAAAACTAGGTAGTCTGAAGGTTAAAGTTTCCTGCAACAAACCCAACCCTGCTCACGGGTATGAACCTAAATTGACACAAGTTCGGCATCCTATGCGTTCATCAGCGTTACATACATTCAAGAGGGGTGATACGATACCCAGAAGGTGTGGCATCACCAGCTCATGAAGCGGCCTCACTCGGCTGAATCACAAATGATCGGTCCCCAGAGTCGACAATCCTCCAAACCAACAACCCCCTCAACCCAAAGGATTGAAAAAGAAGTCAACCGGGAGAACCTCGTCTGAGCATGGATTTCATGAGACACTAGTGCCTGCCAAGCAAGCACGCGCCCATTAATTTCCATAACTAATGCTATGTTCACTCAAGCCTGGGTCTGACTTCTCACTCATCAGAATTCCCCTCCCACAACAGCACAGATAATCATATCATACTGAAAATAAAGTGCGGAAAATAAAATCCGATAAATAAACACAACCCAACAAGTAATCATACAAGCGCTAGGATTGACTCTCGCAGGGGACGTCGGATCCCCAAACTGACTCGCATAAGGGACGTTGGATCCCAGGAAACTATCAAATCCTCAGCAGAGTCGCCAGCTGTCGCTTCCGCGAAAATAAGGTGCTGGCAAAACAGAAGAGTCGCCACCTTTCTTTATTTATCCCTCAGAACGGGAAAGGAAACGATCGGAAAAACCTGACGAATAGGTATAAGACAAGGTCATCGCAACCGTTGTCTGGGTTCAGGAGTCGGTTACGCAAGGGGAAGGTATTAGCACCCCTCACGTCTGTCGTACTTGACGGGATCCATGCTTGTTGTGTTTACTGGACGAGTTGGTTTATCTATCTACCTATCAAGGCCGGTCTGAAAAGAAAATGACTCGGCAAAGCGTCGCGCTTTATGCCTACGTATTCTCATCAAAGAATGAGAAATCAGAGTCATCGTAGTTTGCCTAACTACGGGTTATGGGGAAGGTGGCTCGCCAATACATCAGTATTGTGCCTACGTACTCTCAACAGGTATGAGAGATCAGAGCTTACGTAGTTCGGGCTAATATGGATTACGGGGATTCAGATTCATCTGTTTTATCGAGTAGGGTTAACAAACAGTTCCAGCAGTGGGATGTACGCAGCTCGACCCTTGGAGACTTAGGCGTTACCGTTTGCGGTAGAACTGGGAGTTAACGACACTCTTTTCTTTAGAAAAGCTTTCCTTTGAATCATGGGCCCGCGAGGCAAAAAAGTTTGAAGTTTGTTTTCTGTCTTTTACGATGTCGCACCTCGAAAAATCTCATTCGAAAATACGACCTTCGCGCGAAAGGCGCGGAAATGCGGTTCGACAGAGTCGCCACCGAACTTTATTTTTCCCGAATAAACGGGAGAGGAAAATATCGAGAAAACCTCTTAAAACGAAAGGATAGGAACAGGGCTGTCGCAACCAAGTTCCGGGTTCGGGAGTCGGTTACGTGAGGGGAAGGTATTAGCACCCCTCACGTCCGTCGTACTCGACGGGAACCTCTTAAGGTAATTGTGGGGAGTGTTGTCTAGGTTTACTTGTTTTCTTCTCGCTGGTAAAGGTAGAATCGGTAAGGTAAAAGGTTAGAGACGCTAAGGAGAGATGGGTGGTTAGAAGATAAGGTGCTCGCCAAGGATTGGGTCCCTTGTGCCTACGTATGCTCATTCGGACGAGAATGAGAAATCAGAGCGTCGTAGTTCGACTACGGGAAAGGATGGGGGGAAACGGAAGATGGATAGAAGTGTGCTCGCCAAGATCATCGCAATCTTGTGCCTACGTATCTTATATTCAAGAATGAATAAAGAATCAGAGCGTCTGTAGTTCGTGGAGACGACCACGAAAATATGAGGTTTGAAATGGGTTGAAGTTGAGTTGGAAGACGAAAGAGTGACTGACAAACAACCTAAGGGCGTGCCTCAAGAGCTTGTCACTCAAGAATTCAAGGAATGCGAGATCCCAAGAACTCAGTTCTTTCGGAAATTGGGTTGAATGAGTTGAAGACAAGAGTTGGATATTTCGAAAACGAAAGAATGAACTAATAACCACTCGGGGGCGCGCCCAAGAGTTACTCATTCGAATATTCAGAGAATGCTAGATTCTAAGAACATCCCTCTTTCGTAATTTTTGAAAGGATTGAATTGAAGAATGGCATGCGAGGCCAAAAGGAAGTTGTTTTGAACTGGTTCGACGACGTGTCGAAGATTTGATTGAAGATAGAACCGATTTGACGACGTGTCAAGTGTTAGGATTGTGAGAAACGATATTAGTCCCTGAGGGTGCTCCTAATATCGAGGCCACGAGGAATTGTGAAAGAAATGGGTTGCGAATGCGGACGAGCATTCGACTTAGGAGAATGTTTGAAAAAAAGTTTGAGTTTGAAAAAGTCGAAAGGTTGAGTGAATAACAACTCAAGAGCGTGCCTCGAGAGCTATTCATTCGAAAATTCAAGGAATGCTAGACCCCAGGAACCTCCTTCTTTCGAGGTGTGAATCGAAAAAAGATATTTAAAAAGGTCAAAAGATTGAATGAATAATAACTCAAAGGGCGTGCCTCGGGAATTATTCACTCGAAAATTCAAGGAATGCTAGACTCCAGGAACCTCCTTCTTTCGAAGTTTGATCGAGAAAATGTTTTAAAAGATAATTTGAAGTGTAAGTGAAATAGTCTCGACTAAAATTATCATCTATCAATAATTTGACCGATAATAATTATTAAAGTCATCATTGACTAAACTAAGCAAGAAATCGATAAAAAACGAAAATGAAAGAAGTTAAAGAGAAAACGGTCTCGGGTTTGTCACTACTCGTCAATAAATTGACAAAGTTATAACTTGGGGTATCGTCATCGACCCGAAGGAATGAAAAGAAAACAAAATAAATTAAGAGAAAATTCTAACATACTAAAATAGCTAAGAAATAACAAAGGTGATAAACAAAGAAATGGAGGTATGCAAAGGGTGAGAATCATTTGGGCTAGAGGAGCCCATCATCCCTTTTCCCAAGCCGCGGACCAAAAAACAAGGAGGGGAGAGTGAAAAAAATGCAATGGGCCAAAAGACCCAATCAATACATTGCTATGAATCCAACTTTTAAAACCCACATAATAATAGAATGAATCATGGTTTAAACAACAAACTCATCATCAGTTTTTCTAATAAAAAACAAAATAGAAACCAGAAATATTCTCACGGTGAAAACTAAATCCAAACGACCTAGAACAAGCACAATACGCAGCTCATGACTCCATTTTCTTAAGTCAACAATATCAAATCAGAATAAGAGAAAAAAAAACCCTCAGCAAACAAAGTGAAAAGCAACTCACGGCTGCCACCACCAATTCATCGTTAAAATAGATAAAAAGAAAAAGAGTTGTTTATGACCAGGGTTCGTCACTTCATCACACTTTATAAGCAACAGCAGCAAAAATCAAAAAAATGAAGTGAATCGACATGATGACACGGTGAAGAAAAGCGACGCGGTACAACCTTCTTCTTCCTCTGAATCTCTTCTTCAAACCGCGTTAAATTCGAAAATGGTTTATCTCAGGTCCGACTCGGTTTGATTTGCTTGTATGGGTTCGGTTTATGTTCTTAACTCCTTTCAAACTTTTCTTCTTCTTCCCTTTTTTCGTTCTGTTTTGGTTTCACTAATTGATTTGGCTTTTGGGTTTGTTTGGGGCTGAGCGGATGGAGAAGGTTTGAGGGGGTTTGGTTTTGAAGATTGGAGTTGAAGGTTGGGATACAGAAGATTTATGAGGGATTCTTTGAAAATTTGAAGAAATGTGAGGTTGAAGGAGGTTGTATGAAGATGAGTCTCTTGGTTTTGGTGGTTGTTGTTTTAGCGAGAGGATTTGGAGATTTGAGAAGAAAAAAAATGGTGTTTGAAGATTCAGAAGTTTTTTTTATCTTGGAGGAAGAAGAATAGTGAGGGTGGCTCCAAGAGGGTGGCGGCTAGGTCCTCCCTCTAATGAGTATGATCGGGTTCTTATTTATAACGTGAATGAAGGGTATAATGGGATTTGTCTATGAAATTCTGTTGGTGAAATTGGGAGGAATTGCTGCAATTGTTTTGCTGATTTTCTGCTGTTGCTGATGTCCTTTCTCAGAACGTGGTGTGATGTGTGGAATGAAGAAACCTCAAAATGATTCTTAATCAATCCTTTTTTTGTCTGTAGTGAGGTAACAAAATATCTATTTTTTACCCTGTTTTTTTGTGTGAATTCTTGGGATTTTCACTGTGCTGATGTGGCTTTGGTTTTAACATCATTTTGACTTATATTATTTTTCTTCATAAGACAGTTTCAATACCTTGTGTTTGCTGACACTGCAATTGCTTGGGATACTTCACCAGCATCAATTTTCTAGAAGATATCATTTCTGATCTATCATTCCTAGTTGAACTGCTACTTCTCAACAGATTTTAAGAATTTGTCTTTTGATATTGTTGTCTAAGCAGCTTTTGTAATCACAGAGCTAAAAACACCTGATTCTCTCAAACTTTGAATAATGAACATGGGAGTCATAAATGCGAGTTAAGATGCCTTTTCTCTAAGATGTTTCTGACTGGTTTTCGTGCTGTGAATTATCATAACAATTATGTAACCAATAAGATGTAAAATGAAGGTACAGAGAAGTACTCTTTTATCACTTGGGACAGAAAAGGACTCAGAAGAGGTTCGCTTTTGCAATCTGATTCGAGACTTCCACACTTTCTGAAAAAGCCGTAGGGTTAGTAGCAACGATACAATCAACAAAAGTTTCACAGTGTAATCGATGATATGGAGCCACTCACTGTTCTCCAAAGTACCAGATGACGACACATCATAAGACTCCGAAACCATTCTCTTAAAAAGAGCTTCTGCACCTGTGATTAGAGGAATGCTATAACCAAGAGATTGAACACCAAGCACAACAAGAGATGTATATGGAAGAGAATCCATATTGTGCTTTATGTAAAACAGTTGGCTGAAAATGCAACCAACTGCAAATGTAAGTGTCAAGATTCGGAGAATCCCTTCAACACCCCGGTGTGAGAGTACATCCTCACGTTGTTTTCTGTATATGATTGGAAGAGTTTGGAGCTTTATTGTGTTGAACCGAAGGCCATCATCGTCTGTCCTTTGACTTTCTATAGAAATTGTGGCAGTGGGATTGACTAGCCACCGAGTTGTTGTCAGAGGATAAGAAACAACCACCTCAATTAAGCAGTCCATCCCAGCTTCTAGATCATAGCTCTGATATAAGACGCTCCATGATGCTCGCACGTCTCTGCAACCAATAAGATACATCTTTCCAACATGTGGATCATAAAGACCTTCCAGAAAAAGCATGGAAAAATTACTATAACCTTTTCCACTAAGACTCAGTTGTGCAGATACATTTAAAAGAAGCTGTTTTTCTGTATATTCAGCGGCATTTGCTTGATTTGGTGTATCTAGTTGTTCCACTGTTGAACCATTTTGAGCGTCAAAATAACGCCCAAACATGGGACCAACGGAGAGAATCTCCATCTGAATATCAACTCTTGGGGCCTGCACACGAGGCATAGGATCAGCAAAACCTGGGATATGAAAAGTGAGATCTTCCGAAAGAAGGGGCAGACAATCTTGGAATGTCTCGTCTTCAAGTTTAGGGAAAGTTAGCAATGATTTCTTAATGACGGTTGAAAAACTGAAGGGCTCATTTTTTTCTAGGATCGTGCCGGCAAGATTAATTTTGGAGTAACTGTAATTTGGATGAGTGAACATGAAATAATTCCATAGTTCTGTAGGTTGCACAAGCTATTCAAATGATAGAGGGAAAAAGTCACCATTGTTATTAATAGGAGACAAAGTTCCCGAAATAACACTATGTTGCTTTATGGAGAAAGTGGTAGGTATATACAAACAAATCCGAGTATTACAGTTACCCCCTTTGGCATCGACAAATCCAAGGTAGCCAACCATACAAAGCTGTCCACTAGAAGATTTCCAGATTCCTTCGGTGGCAAGCGACATGTTGTTAACACCGGATCTCTTTGCTGCATTATATCGATTCTCTGATGGAGAAACTGCTCTAAAAACTGCAGATACCGTAGTGAAGCCAGAATTATGTTTACCAGCTGCTTGCTCACAGATAACATCCTGCATGTAAAGTTTAACATCTTGAAAGCTTCCATGTGTTGATTTAGTCGTCTTCGTTCCTTGGCAGATTCAAATCCTAACACATTAGCTATCGCCGGCATAAGTTTGTTTTGTTTTGAATTTATTTGAGCTCACTAGTCTCTTGTATATGCAGTTTTTTTTGACTCATTATTAGCTAAACATAGTTTATGGCATTATGGTCTGTGTGCGTTGTTTTGACATCCTGATGACCCTTCTCACAATGGGCCTTAATATTTTAACCTTTTGATTAAAAACCATGCCATAAACCTTCTTTAAGTTGGTTTGAGATAGGTCACGAGAATGATGGTGTTGCTGTTGTATATCATGGTTTTGGGCATAAACTTCTTGTAAATTTCTTACCAACAACTTGACTCAATATGTGCCAAACAACTAGCACAATTCTAGTACCAGACGCACTGTTTATGGCTTTATTGAACGGTATATGCTTTTGAAAACAAAACTCTCATCTTTGTAGGAGATCTTGAAACTAAATTCAATACCCTCATAAATTATGCCAAAAAAAATCCGTGTTATGGCTCGAAGCAACCCCCACGTGACTTAAGAATTTTGAGAAAGGGACAAAAATAGAATCATAATCTCAGACCATTTTGGGACTAATTGTACATCTTAAATAATTTGCAACTTGAAACCAGTAAGTTACATTCATGCTTTCCAACACTTCACCTTGAAAACGACCCTAGCTTGAGACTTTCAAACAAATCCGGCCATGCACCGAGGATAAATGAACAATGCTCTTAAAACATGAATGATTATAACCAGAGCCCATTTCTAAATATAATCGAGAATAAACTTAGAGCAAATTCAACCAAGGTCTAGCTTATGTAACCGCATGACTCTATGCCAACTTGAAAACATGTCTCAAAATTGATAAAACTTGGAGTGAGCTTGAAACATGGTTTAAAACACTTGAAACTGAATAATCAAGTCTTGACTAATTGCATCTAAATTCCATTATGACTTGAAATTTGCAAGTTAAATCTAAGTTTGTCACAAACTGATTTAGAAACCCAACACGGTCGGACGCTTGTGTTCAATTCGAACAATGCTTGAGGTTAAATCGACCGTGTCCAGATGCAAGTACTTTTGAACAACTTGGATCAGATGCATATCGTAACAAGTAACTTGTACAAGCAACTTTTAGTGAGGCTTACACAACATTTAAAGGACAGTTCGAAATCAAGTTGAGATAGGGTTTAAATTTCTTAAACCAACAATCATGTTGCGAGGTAGTTCCAAATGTATTTGACGTCACTATCCATATATGTCTGATCGTGAGAACGAGGACACATATGAGTTTGGGTATAAGGGGTTGGAGGCGCGCTCCTCCCACAAGGATTCAATATAAAGTGTTAGGGATTATAACCACAATGTGTACACCTGATCTTTATAAACGAAAATTTAGAGAATCATGGCCAAAAGTAGTAAAGAAGTAAGATGTCCTTTAAATACCGAAGTAGGACAAATTTGGGGTATGACAGATGCCCCTATCTAATTGACTTAAACCGAGTAAGATGAACGGCTATGGTGCTCACTCTTTCAAGGTAGAAGACAGTTAGATATGAAGAAAACCCTGAATTTGTCCGAAAAGAAAAGGAATGCCTGGGAAAAGATTAATATCACCAAGAAGATGATGGGAAGAGACACACACGGCTACTACCACCAAAAGGATGGTAGAGCAAACACAGTATCGCGTAACCTATCATTAATGACCATGATAGACCCCCCACCAAAAGGATGGCGAAGCGAAACACAACATACATCGCACAATCTATCATTAATGACCATGATAGACCCCCCACCAAAAGGATGACGGAGCGAAACACAAATAAACGATCGCACAATCTGATATTGACGAAATATCAGACCTACCACCAAAAGGATGGTAGAGCGAAAACACCAATAAAACATCGCGCAATCTGATATCGACGAAATATCAGACCTACCACCAAAAGGATGGTAGAGCGAAAACAAAAAAGAAAACATCGTGCAATCTGATACCGACGAAGTACCAGACCTACCACCAAAAGGATGGTAGAGCGAAAACACAAACAAAACATCGCGCAATCTGATACCGACGAAGTACCAGACCTACCACCAAAAGGATGGTAGAGCGAAAACACAAATAAAACATCGCACAACCTGATACCGACGAAGTACCAGACCTACCACCAAAAGGATGGTAGAGCGAAAACATAAAAGAAAACATCGCACAATCTGATACCGACGAAGTACCAGACCTACCACCAAAAGGATGGTAGAGCGAAAACATAAATAAAACATCACACAACCTGATACCGACGAAGTACCAGACCTACCACCAAAAGGATGGTAGAGTGAAAACATAAATAAAACATCGCACAACCTGATACCGACGAAGTACCAGACCTACCACCAAAAGGATGGTAGAGCGAAAACATAAAAGAAAACATCGCACAATCTGATACCGACGAAGTACCAGACCTACCACCAAAAGGATGGTAGAGCGAAAACGTAAAAGAAAACATCGCACAATCTGATACCGACGAAGTACCAGACCTACCACCAAAAGGATGGTAGAGCGAAAACATAAAAGAAAACATCGCACAATCTGATACCGACGAAGTACCAGACCTGCCACCAAAAGGATGGTAGAGCGAAAACGTAAAAGAAAACATCGCACAATCTGATACCGACGAAGTACCAGACCTACCACCAAAAGGGTGGTAGAGCAAAAACACAAAAGAAAACATCGCGCAATCTGATACCGACGAAGTACCAGACCTACCACCAAAAGGATGGTAGAGCGAAAACATAAAAGAAAACATTGCACAATATGATACCGACGAAGTACCAGACCTACCACCAAAAGGATGGTAGAGCGAAAACACAAAAGAAAACATCACGCAATCTGATATCGACGAAGTACCAGACCTACCACCAAAAGGATGGTAGAGCGAAAACATAAAAGAAAACATCGCGCAATCTGATACCGACGAAGTACCAGACCTACCACCAAAAGGATGGTAGAGCGAAAACATAAAAGAAAACATCGCACAATCTGATACCGACGAAGTACCAGACCTACCACCAAAAGGATGGTAGAGCGAAAACACAAATAAAACAAGTCGCTATCACCAAAAGGATGATAGGACAACACAGATTTGAGGTTTACCAACACCACAAGGATGCAGGCTAGGTTGAACTGACGAAGTTCGATTATCACCAAAAGGATGATAGGAAGGCAATTGACAATGGTCATGCTTGTTGGGTACAACTCATTGGGGAACCCCTGAGAAGAAGATTGAATTGAAATGAGTCGACGGGGTACGCCCACCGTCTTTGCTTGGAAATCATAATTTGCTAAAATGATTTCATGTTTACGCCCATGAATTCTGAAAAGGATGCCCCTGACTGGGCTGAATTTGTCTTGATGTCTTGTCTTGCTCAACAAAAGGTTGAACAACTTCATGAGGAACGCTCACGGTTTCGCTGAAGATGCCCCTGCTCGAGTTGGATCTTGCACTGAACTTCTTGGATTTGCCCAACAAAAGGTTGAAAAGCTTTGTGGGAATGCCCGCGGTCTTGAACGGTATGCCCCTGACTAGGCTGAATGTTGATTTGCATATCTGATCAACCACAAGGTTGAAATAAGTCGTGGGAGACGCCCATGGTCTTAAAAAAGATGCCCCTGACTGGGCTGAATCTTGCTTTGAATACTTTGAAATTTTGGGAGAAACACACAATTGCGGAAGATTGCCCCTGCCTGGGTCGGTGATTGCTTTGAAGCTCTTGAAAATCGTGGGACAAACCCACCATCTTGCGGAAGATGCCCCTGACTGGGCTACCAATGGTCTTGGAAATCCTCGGGATTGATCCTGGACCTTGACTTGCATATATGAATGCTGGATGCTAAATGATATTCCATATGAGTGGAAGTGCAAATGCAAATGCTGACGAGCGGAGATGCAAGAGCTAAAATGCTTATGATGGTGAATGCAATGCGTATGATGCATATGATGCAGACGGGTAATTGGAAATGCAGGGAGACGCCAGCGTGGTGGACTTTGGAAGTTGCCAATGCAGATTGGACTTTGGGTGGTGGGAGGGATTGACTTCCTCGATACGCAGTTTGCTGAAGACACCACGATTGAAGCAGAAGATGATGCTCTGGATGCCCCAAGTCTGGATACTTGGTGACTTGTTGTGAATTTTCTTCAAAGAAGGTTGCAACTCTGCTTGATGGTCAGGACGACCCGGTCTTGCCCCTGTTTGAACATGGTAGTGGCCTGCCCCAGCTTAACCAGTTCTGGCATATGGAAGTTAATCTCGGATGACTTGCCCCTGTTCGAGCTGTTGAGTGATTTGCCCCAGCCTGTGGGTTCTGAGGTAATATTGCTTCGTGTACGTCACTGAAAGTCAAGTTCCTCCTCGATCGCCTCTTGCTGGAGTGTCTTTGAATACCTAGCACTGATTTGCAATTAAAATTGTACATTCATATATGGTAATATTAATGCAAAGTTCACGGTAAGTTTTGAAAAAGTGTCTTTATTGAGAGTGTCATGGTAGTGAGACGAATGGCCTGCTAGCCTAGACGTTGTGCTGTTTGATTGGTGCGAAAAGATGTTGCAAGCATAGTGACACCAATGTTAATGATTAACAATCATGTGAGGAGTCAGGTTACGCAACCTCGCAATAGTATGCTTTCAGAAGAAACCTCGCCTCAATTAGGTCTTTTGAAGGTTGTAATGTGGTCTGGTTCACGGTTATGAAACAAAGGATATTAGGCTCAAAGTATGATTTGTACCCATCCCTTCTTCTTAATGATCTCCAGTCCTACGTTCAGTTAATCCTACACTTGTCTTGTCGGTATAAACTTGATGGTTCAAGGTTTGCTCGACGTGGCAGTCACCTTATTTTGGTTTTTTGATGGATGTCAGTGCCCCTTGACTGGGTGGCCACTGAATCCTTTTTTTGTTTTTGTTGAAGATTTCGGGGTCCTCTTTTGCTTTTTTTTTTATCCCTAACTTTTGCATGGATTGACTTTGTTTGTCAGATTCATCGGGATTGCCTTGATTTTTCCTAAGTCCCCTCTGAGGTGTTTGACTTAGCTGATTTTTTTTGATTTTTTTTTTTTGAATTTTGTTGTGACTGCCATAGCATGGGTCCTTGATGAACAACCGTCTTCGGGATTTTGCTTTGTTGATTCGAGTGCGGGATTAGATTAACCGAACACTACCCTGCCCCAAGTTGAGTGTAAAAGGTTTGAATATCCGAAGGAAACTGCTACTTCTAGGCTCGAAGTGGTTTACTAGGGATTAACTCCTTATATCTACAGTGTTTGGGGGATTGAAGCAATGCCTGTACATCATTGACGAGATTCTATCCGAAAGCATATGATTTGCAATTATGGGTATCTCGTTTTCATCATCCTCCCTCAAATCATGCTAAACAACAGTGAATAGAGTGGAATGAATAAATGTGTCGGTGATAAATGAAAAATGAGTGAATACGACATAACTAATTCAAAACATGCATAAACGATACATTAATGAAAACCAAATACGAATGGCAATTGTTCAAAGCATACAGTACTTAAACAAACAAAGACAAAACATAAGAAATGCGAAAGATTAAATGGCAGCATGACAGCCTTCTTCAGACAATGGACTTGACTTGATTGGATTTGACGTTGGCACTAGTTGGCTGGTGGTATCGGGTCGTTGATGGCACTGAGATACTTCCCATCAAAGGTGAGAGCTTCCTTGTCAATCAGATCTTGAATTTTGTGCTTGAGAAACCTGCAGTTCTCAATGTTGTGACCTGGAGCGCCCTTATGGAATTCACAATGAGCATTCGCGTCATAATCAGCAGGAAGGACAGTTGGGGGAGCTAGATCTCTTGGGACGATAGCCCTTTGTTCCATTAATTGAGCAAAGATATCTGCATATGTCATTGGAAGACTATCAAATACTCTTTCTGGCTTCCATGTCCTGTGTTGATTTTGCTGACGCGGTCGTTGAACGGTCTGCTGTTCTGATTCCTTTCCCGTTATGGAGAGGGCTTCGAAGATCTGATCCATCTTTCTGTTGAGGGATTCCAGCTCCTTCCTGATAGCAATTTGCTCTTGCCGAATCTGCTCCATCGATCGTCTGGTATTGGCTCTAATTGTGTACTGGTGTCGGGAATCAACTTGATTTACTGGAGAGGAAGGAACGAAGACATAAGATTCTGTTGGAGGACTGGAAATGCAAAATGCACAACATATGAAATGCAATGCGAATGACATGCAAGATGCAATGCAAGATACAAGATCCAGGATCACAGGATCACAACTCCAACAACTCCTGAAGCTGGTAACCGTAATAGATAAATAACCATAATTCCTGCTCAAAGAAAAGTTGACAGGTAAACCCTATATGGGAAGATCTAGACACTCTACCCATAAACCCACTCACGGGGTGGTTTCTATGTTTGGTTCCCAGGATCACGGACACTAGTCGTATTAGCGTCACGCAACAGGCTGGCCGTATTATGACGATAATGACGATAAGGCCTCTCCTGAGCGGGGTCCTCGTGCTAGGCACACAAGGAGCGAGTCCTTGGAGACTAACATTACACGACCACCAATATCGGAACTGGTGCTAACAAAAGGTTCCCAGAATCACGGACCCTTCATTAATCAAGTCGTGCAACAGGCTAGCTGTGTTACAACAAGATCTACGAATAGGTCTCCTCTGGAGGAGCTTTCATGCTAGGCCCACAAGGAGCAAGTCCTTGGAGACTAACACTACTCGACTACCAATTCTAAACTATGTGTTCTCTCTGCTTTTACCAAAGCTCGGGCGTAGAGCTTTACTCATGATGTCATCCCAGTAACCAACAGGCGACAAAGCACAAATAAAATCTATAAGAGAACAAAAACAAAAAGAAAACAAATAAAAAAACAAACACTCCTCACAAACCAAAAGATAGGCTCGACTCTCTCTTTGCATGGAGCAATGCATCCCCAGCAGAGTCGCCACCTATCGCACCTCGAAAAATCTCATTCGAAAATACGACCTTCGCGCGAAAGGCGCGGAAATGCAGTTCGACAGAGTCGCCACCGAACTTTATTTTTCCCGAATAAACGGGAAAGGAAAATATCGAGAAAACCTCTTAAAACGAAAGGATAGGAACAGGGCTGTCGCAACCAAGTTCCGGGTTCGGGAGTCGGTTACGTGAGGGGAAGGTATTAGCACCCCTCACGTCCGTCGTACTCGACGGGAACCTCTTAAGGTAATTGTGGGGAGTGTTGTCTAGGTTTACTTGTTTTCTTCTCGCTGGTAAAGGTAGAATCGGTAAGGTAAAAGGTTAGAGACGCTAAGGAGAGATGGGTGGTTAGAAGATAAGGTGCTCGCCAAGGATTGGGGCCCTTGTGCCTACGTATGCTCATTCGGACGAGAATGAGAAATCAGAGCGTCGTAGTTCGACTACGGGAAAGGATGGGGGGAAACGGAAGATGGATAGAAGTGTGCTCGCCAAGATCATCGCAATCTTGTGCCTACGTATCTTATATTCAAGAATGAATAAAGAATCAGAGCGTCCGTAGTTCGTGGAGACGACCACGAAAATATGAGGTTTGAAATGGGTTGAAGTTGAGTTGGAAGACGAAAGAGTGACTGACAAACAACCTAAGGGCGTGCCTCAAGAGCTTGTCACTCAAGAATTCAAGGAATGCGAGATCCCAAGAACTCAGTTCTTTCGGAAATTGGGTTGAATGAGTTGAAGACAAGAGTTGGATATTTCGAAAACGAAAGAATGAACTAATAACCACTCGGGGGCGCGCCCAAGAGTTACTCATTCGAATATTCAGAGAATGCTAGATTCTAAGAACATCCCTCTTTCGTAATTTTTGAAAGGATTGAATCGAAGAATGGCATGCGAGGCCAAAAGGAAGTTGTTTTGAACTGGTTCGACGACGTGTCGAAGATTTGATTGAAGATGGAACCGATTTGACGACGTGTCAAGTGTTAGGATTGTGAGAAACGATATTAGTCCCTGAGGGTGCTCCTAATATCGAGGCCACGAGGAATTGTGAAAGAAATGGGTTGCGAATGCGGACGAGCATTCGACTTAGGAGAATGTTTGAAAAAAAGTTTGTGTTTGAAAAAGTCGAAAGGTTGAGTGAATAACAACTCAAGAGCGTGCCTCGAGAGCTATTCATTCGAAAATTCAAGGAATGCTAGACCCCAGGAACCTCCTTCTTTCGAGGTGTGAATCGAAAAAAGATATTTAAAAAGGTCAAAAGATTGAATGAATAATAACTCAAAGGGCGTGCCTCGGGAATTATTCACTCGAAAATTCAAGGAATGCTAGACTCCAGGAACCTCCTTCTTTCGAAGTTTGATCGAGAAAATGTTTTAAAAGATAATTTGAAGTGTAAGTGAAATAGTCTCGACTAAAATTATCATCTATCAATAATTTGACCGATAATAATTATTAAAGTCATCATTGACTAAACTAAGCAAGAAATCGATAAAAAACGAAAATGAAAGAAGTTAAAGAGAAAACGGTCTCGGGTTTGTCACTACTCGTCAATAAATTGACAAAGTTATAACTTGGGGTATCGTCATCGACCCGAAGGAATGAAAAGAAAACAAAATAAATTAAGAGAAAATTCTAACATACTAAAATAGCTAAGAAATAACAAAGGTGATAAACAAAGAAATGGAGGTATGCAAAGGGTGGGAATCATTTGGGCTAGAGGAGCCCATCATCCCTTTTCCCAAGCCGCGGACCAAAAAACAAGGAGGGGAGAGTGAAAAAAATGCAATGGGCCAAAAGACCCAATCAATACATTGCTATGAATCCAACTTTTAAAACCCACATAATAATAGAATGAATCATGGTTTAAACAACAAACTCATCATCAGTTTTTCTAATAAAAAACAAAATAGAAACCAGAAATATTCTCACGGTGAAAACTAAATCCAAACGACCTAGAACAAGCACAATACGCAGCTCATGACTCCATTTTCTTAAGTCAACAATATCAAATCAGAATAAGAGAAAAAAAACCCTCAGCAAACAAAGTGAAAAGCAACTCACGGCTGCCACCACCAATTCATCGTTAAAATAGATAAAAAGAAAAAGAGTTGTTTATGACCAGGGTTCGTCACTTCATCACACTTTATAAGCAACAGCAGCAAAAATCAAAAAAATGAAGTGAATCGACATGATGACACGGTGAAGAAAAGCGACGCGGTACAACCTTCTTCTTCCTCTGAATCTCTTCTTCAAACCGCGTTAAATTCGAAAATGGTTTATCTCAGGTCCGACTCGGTTTGATTTGCTTGTATGGGTTCGGTTTATGTTCTTAACTCCTTTCAAACTTTTCTTCTTCTTCCCCTTTTTCGTTCTGTTTTGGTTTCACTAATTGATTTGGCTTTTGGGTTTGTTTGGGGCTGAGCGGATGGAGAAGGTTTGAGGGGGTTTGGTTTTGAAGATTGGAGTTGAAGGTTGGGATACAGAAGATTTATGAGGGATTCTTTGAAAATTTGAAGAAATGTGAGGTTGAAGGAGGTTGTATGAAGATGAGTCTCTTGGTTTTGGTGGTTGTTGTTTTAGCGAGAGGATTTGGAGATTTGAGAAGAAAAAAAATGGTGTTTGAAGATTCAGAAGGTTTTTTTTATCTTGGAGGAAGAAGAATAGTGAGGGTGGCTCCAAGAGGGTGGCGGCTAGGTCCTCCCTCTAATGAGTATGATCGGGTTCTTATTTATAACGTGAATGAAGGGTATAATGGGATTTGTCTATGAAATTCTGTTGGTGAAATTGGGAGGAATTGCTGCAATTGTTTTGCTGATTTTCTGCTGTTGCTGATGTCCTTTCTCAGAACGTGGTGTGATGTGTGGAATGAAGAAACCTCAAAATGATTCTTAATCAATCCTTTTTTTGTCTGTAGTGAGGTAACAAAATATCTATTTTTTACCCTGTTTTTTTGTGTGAATTCTTGGGATTTTCACTGTGCTGATGTGGCTTTGGTTTTAACATCATTTTGACTTATATTATTTTTCATAAGACAGTTTCAATACCTTGTGTTTGCTGACACTGCAATTGCTTGGGATACTTCACCAGCATCAATTTTCTAGAAGATATCATTTCTGATCTATCATTCCTAGTTGAACTGCTACTTCTCAACAGATTTTAAGAATTTGTCTTTTGATATTGTTGTCTAAGCAGCTTTTGTAATCACAGAGCTAAAAACACCCGATTCTCTCAAACTTTGAATAATGAACATGGGAGTCATAAATGCGAGTTAAGATGCCTTTTCTCTAAGATGTTTCTGACTGGTTTTCGTGCTGTGAATTATCATAACAATTATGTAACCAATAAGATGTAAAATGAAGGTACAGAGAAGTACTCTTTTATCACTTGGGACAGAAAAGGACTCAGAAGAGGTTCGCTTTTGCAATCTGATTCGAGACTTCCACACTTTCTGAAAAAGCCGTAGGGTTAGTAGCAACGATACAATCAACAAAAGTTTCACAGTGTAATCGATGATATGGAGCCACTCACTGTTCTCCAAAGTACCAGATGACGACACATCATAAGACTCCGAAACCATTCTCTTAAAAAGAGCTTCTGCACCTGTGATTAGAGGAATGCTATAACCAAGAGATTGAACACCAAGCACAACAAGAGATGTATATGGAAGAGAATCCATATTGTGCTTTATGTAAAACAGTTGGCTGAAAATGCAACCAACTGCAAATGTAAGTGTCAAGATTCGGAGAATCCCTTCAACACCCCGGTGTGAGAGTACATCCTCACGTTGTTTTCTGTATATGATTGGAAGAGTTTGGAGCTTTATTGTGTTGAACCGAAGGCCATCATCGTCTGTCCTTTGACTTTCTATAGAAATTGTGGCAGTGGGATTGACTAGCCACCGAGTTGTTGTCAGAGGATAAGAAACAACCACCTCAATTAAGCAGTCCATCCCAGCTTCTAGATCATAGCTCTGATGTAAGACGCTCCATGATGCTCGCACGTCTCTGCAACCAATAAGATACATCTTTCCAACATGTGGATCATAAATACCTTCCAGAAAAAGCATGGAAAAATTACTATAACCTTTTCCACTAAGACTCAGTTGTGCAGATACATTTAAAAGAAGCTGTTTTTCTGTATATTCAGCGGCATTTGCTTGATTTGGTGTATCTAGTTGTTCCACTGTTGAACCATTTTGAGCGTCAAAATAACGCCCAAACATGGGACCAACGGAGAGAATCTCCATCTGAATATCAACTCTTGGGGCCTGCACACGAGGCATAGGATCAGCAAAACCTGGGATATGAAAAGTGAGATCTTCCGAAAGAAGGGGCAGACAATCTTGGAATGTCTCGTCTTCAAGTTTAGGGAAAGTTAGCAATGATTTCTTAATGACGGTTGAAAAACTGAAGGGCTCATTTTTTTCTAGGATCGTGCCGGCAAGATTAATTTTGGAGTAACTGTAATTTGGATGAGTGAACATGAAATAATTCCATAGTTCTGTAGGTTGCACAAGCTATTCAAATGATAGAGGGAAAAAGTCACCATTGTTATTAATAGGAGACAAAGTTCCCGAAATAACACTATGTTGCTTTATGGAGAAAGTGGTAGGTATATACAAACAAATCCGAGTATTACAGTTACCCCCTTTGGCATCGACAAGTCCAAGGTAGCCAACCATACAAAGCTGTCCACTAGAAGATTTCCAGATTCCTTCGGTGGCAAGCGACATGTTGTTAACACCGGATCTCTTTGCTGCATTATATCGATTCTCTGATGGAGAAACTGCTCTAAAAACTGCAGATACCGTAGTGAAGCCAGAATTATGTTTACCAGCTGCTTGCTCACAGATAACATCCTGCATGTAAAGTTTAACATCTTGAAAGCTTCCATGTGTTGATTTAGTCGTCTTCGTTCCTTGGCAGATTCAAATCCTAACACATTAGCTATCGCCGGCATAAGTTTGTTTTGTTTTGAATTTATTTGAGCTCACTAGTCTCTTGTATATGCAGTTTTTTTTTGACTCATTATTAGCTAAACATAGTTTATGGCATTATGGTCTGTGTGCGTTGTTTTGACATCCTGATGACCCTTCTCACAATGGGCCTTAATATTTTAACCTTTTGATTAAAAACCATGCCATAAACCTTCTTTAAGTTGGTTTGAGATAGGTCACGAGAATGATGGTGTTGCTGTTGTATATCATGGTTTTGGGCATAAACTTCTTGTAAATTTCTTACCAACAACTTGACTCAATATGTGCCAAACAACTAGCACAATTCTAGTACCAGACGCACTGTTTATGGCTTTATTGAACGGTATATGCTTTTGAAAACAAAACTCTCATCTTTGTAGGAGATCTTGAAACTAAATTCAATACCCTCATAAATTATGCCAAAAAAAATCCGTGTTATGGCTCGAAGCAACCCCCACGTGACTTAAGAATTTTGAGAAAGGGACAAAAATAGAATCATAATCTCAGACCATTTTGGGACTAATTGTACATCTTAAATAATTTGCAACTTGAAACCAGTAAGTTACATTCATGCTTTCCAACACTTCACCTTGAAAACGACCCTAGCTTGAGACTTTCAAACAAATCCGGCCATGCACCGAGGATAAATGAACAATGCTCTTAAAACATGAATGATTATAACCAGAGCCCATTTCTAAATATAATCGAGAATAAACTTAGAGCAAATTCAACCAAGGTCTAGCTTATGTAACCGCATGACTCTATGCCAACTTGAAAACATGTCTCAAAATTGATAAAACTTGGAGTGAGCTTGAAACAGGGTTTAAAACACTTGAAACTGAATAATCAAGTCTTGACTAATTGCATCTAAATTCCATTATGACTTGAAATTTGCAAGTTAAATCTAAGTTTGTCACAAACTGATTTAGAAACCCAACACGGTCGGACGCTTGTGTTCAATTCGAACAATGCTTGAGGTTAAATCGACCGTGTCCAGATGCAAGTACTTTTGAACAACTTGGATCAGATGCATATCGTAACAAGTAACTTGTACAAGCAACTTTTAGTGAGGCTTACACAACATTTAAAGGACAGTTCGAAATCAAGTTGAGATAGGGTTTAAATTTCTTAAACCAACAATCATGTTGCGAGGTAGTTCCAAATGTATTTGACGTCACTATCCATATATGTCTGATCGTGAGAACGAGGACACATATGAGTTTGGGTATAAGGGGTTGGAGGCGCGCTCCTCCCACAAGGATTCAATATAAAGTGTTAGGGATTATAACCACAATGTGTACACCTGATCTTTATAAACGAAAATTTAGAGAATCATGGCCAAAAGTAGTAAAGAAGTAAGATGTCCTTTAAATACCGAAGTAGGACAAATTTGGGGTATGACATACGAAAGAAGTGTTTTTTATTGTGTTTGCAATTTCAATCGCACTAAAGACTATGACCTGAGAGTGAATGCGTCGCATGTCACCCAAAGGGTGCCATACTAAACATCCAGACTATTGAAAAGAAACTCTCCAACAATCCTTTCTCAGATAGCTTAAGGCTCGTAACGTACGAAAGAAATCATTCATGATTACTGTATCTTAAGCTGTTTGAGATGAGAAGAGAACAGGCTCAACTAATGGGGAGACTATCAAGTCCTACTATTGTCATGCCAAGGATTCATCCTATAGTTGAAGTTTGAAACAGGAACTCCTAGAGGTTATCATGCACAGGTTTCAACCTAAAGTTCTATCATCACTTCCTTATCAAAGGAAGTGAGATTCCTAAGGGATCATGTCAATGATACACAGAAACAGATAAAGTATCAGCTTAAACAGTAAACAGTAAATAGTAAACGACTGTAAAATGCATGAAATACAAGTGAGGGAGGAAATGTGTGTGGGGCAGCAGCCTCCACAAGCTCATCTCAACCTCAAGCCAGAATGAATAACAGTAATCATACTGAAGGAATAACATGCTATCAAGCAAAATAGAATACCTGGAATCATACAGAAGAAATGCTATCAAGCAAAGTAAACCACATGGGCAAGGGAGCTGGGCTCTATCGAATACCCGCAAGCAAAGCCATACAGTAACAATACAAGCAGAGGGAGCAACTCAACCTCTAGCGCAATCATGCTCCTAGATTAAAGTCAGTCTAGATATGGACTTATTCTAATGCATCAAGCAAGTCAAACAAGGCACATCAGCAATACAGAAAAGAAAACAGACAAGGAAGCAGATCAACAACTCCCTCTCTCAATTCCAAGCTTCAGCTCTTCTGACAGCCATCCAGTCTTCAGGCTTCAACCACCTTTCAAGGCTACCATCTTTCATGACAAGTATCAACTTGTTCTCCAGGGTTTCAATCCATCAATCATGAGTTTCAACTTATTCTCTCTTCAGCTCTTCAGTCAATTCTACCTTCAGGCTTCACTCTTAACTACAAGTATCAACTTGATTCCTTCAGGCTCTCAATCCATCAGTGCAAGTGTCAACTTCCTTTAGTCCTCAAGCCTCAACTCTACTTAATCTCCATTGAATCTTCTTCATAAGTATCAACTTAGTCTTCAAGCTTCAACTCTCTTTGCTTTACCAGTATCAACTTGGTCTTCTTCTCCTACGAGCTTCAGCTTCTCAGAGTAGTCTTCAATCACATGGAAGTCTCAACTTCATCCTTCAATTATTTTTCAAGCTTTAGCTCTCCACTCAATCTCAATTGAATCTTCAAGTATCAACTTGCTCTTCTTGCTCTTCAAGCTTCAACTGCAATGGCAATGCTCAAGGAATCATCATCTCCCACACTCTTCAATGAAGTCCTCATCTTCAAACTCAAGCCCAACATCTTTCAAGATACTCAAACCATAGGACAATTGATTTAACAGGATGAGTGGAAATGATAAACAGCTTACTGACAACCAAAGGAAGCCTGTAAGGGTTCATCATTATGAGAGACTGGTTCCCTCAAAGTTCTACTTTCCAGATAAAGCCACTCATCCTTCCAAAGGAGGGATGTGAATACCTGAGAAGGACTTTTAGTCATTGGGAGGAATGGAAGCACAAGATGCTTTCCACATTTGTGAAAGAAATCATTCTAACTCTAAGGCTCTCCCTATGTCTCCTATCTCCTACATCTTCATCAGACACCTTCAGGCACAGACAAATCCAAGCTCCAAGCAACTTCAAGCAACTTCAAGCATCCTCACCTTGTCTTCAACTTGTCTTTAATCTCAACCAAAGGCAAACCAAGCAAAAACCCTAATCTAAGGGGACTAAAGAAGTTAAACTAGTTGAATTAGTAAGTTAGGATCACCTAAAACCTAGTACTAAAGTTAGTCCTAACTAAAATACTAAAATCAATTGTAAAATCCTACAAAAATAACTATGGGAACCTAGGTCAATCATGACTATACCACATTAATTTCAGATATCAAACCATCAAATTAGACCTAGAAATAAATTCTACATTACAAGGTATCAAACCTAAACCCTAAAAGGAAGCACCTAAATATCAATCTAGAAAGCACACCTATTTTCATCACAAAAATGTGAGAAAAATTCTATGGGAGCATACATGTCTACCCTAATCACACACAAAAAAATTAGGATCAAAGTCATCACCACATGATCACACAAAATTCCACAAAATTATGCATCAAACATAACCATTTTAATATCAATTAAAATATAAAATTCCCATTAAATCAGAAAATACATGAAATGAAAATATTTTTTATCTAAAAAATACTAGACTCAATCATGAGTAAAATGCAAAAAGAATGGGATTAATTGGATTAATTTTCAATTTTATATGAATTTAACAAGAACCATGTATAAAATGAAAATTAAAAGAAAATCCAAATAAAAGAATAAATGCACGGTGTGGATAGTAATCAGAATCAGTACAAATTATGGATTGGGCCATCAGGGGGGTGGGGATATCACTTATTTCACTAAGCCCAACACCACAAATAAATGAAACGGTGCGTTTTGTTATCAGAATTTCTTCACAAGCTGAGATTAAAATGTGGCTATTGGATCAGCTTCTAGTCAAAGGTCCAACCATGATCCAATGGTCCCAGAGTCATCTCCTACCTTTCAAACCTCTGCAACTTCGCGCCCAGCTCCGGCCACCACCGGTGGTGCTCCGGTCACCATCCCCAACCCTAATTCTCTCTACAGGCCTCCATTGCAAATGGTCAAAACATGAATCTTGTCCCAAATCTTGCCACGAATTCAACCATACCCTTAATTCAACCTAAATCCTCAAGATTCACCATATCCAAATCTCAACCGAAAATGGTAATGCACCTATTTTGTCACTAATTCCCAAATTAACTATCTGAAATCGATCCTACACCATTCTACAATGAATCTAACACCTTAATTCAACTTAATTCTACCTAAATCATGCTAGAGGAAGAAAGTTACCAACCTGAAAATCTTGGATGAACAGATGCACTAAACCTCCAAATCAAGCTCTCCAATCTTGCAGACACGATCAATGAACCCTTTCCTTGCTTCTGTATGCAAAAGAACTGGTTGAAAGTGCTTGAATCTTGAAACCCGATGGTGAGTTGCAGGTGGAAAATTCTGACTTCAAGAGCACCAATTAGCCACGAATTCTTTTTGATTATGATCTGGACTCAATCCTTAGCATCCATGGAAGAAGTTTCAATCAAGAAAATGGATGGAAAATGAAGAATTTGGTGAAACAAAATTCAATTGCAAGCTATGGAATTTCAATCTCAATCTATGCTCTCTTCTTCAATCATCACCAACCTCTGCAATGGATCATCTCTACTCAATATATAGATGATGTGTGAATGTTCTAGAACCCTCTAGACTCTTCTAATGAGAGTTTCAATCTCTCATGCCATGAGATTTTCAATCATGTATCATGACATGCACAATTTTGTTTGCAGCTTGAAATCAATCCCTTTCTCTTCCAATTTCTCCCCTAGTGACATTTTGAAAGAGTTTAGCTTGCAAAGGCCCTTGCTCATGCCTTGATTCTATGTTTTGCACATGTTACTTAATATGCAAGCAAGTACTTTCCAAAGCAAGTCCATAAATTGAATCTCAACTCAAAAATGTGTCTAAACCAATATTCTTAAAATGTTTTCTAGAGTCAAAATGATATATTACATGCCATGGTTTGGATGTGTAGGTTGAAAATATCAATTTCCAACTTTGCTTTATTTAACTTATGCCCTTATTTTAGGTCATTTTTGCAACTTTGAGCTACAAGCCTTTCCAACATCTCATGACCTCCTTACTAGCCTTAAAACATCATTTTGAACAAGTTTGATGTTGAACATTTTTCCATTTGAAGCTTGGAAATAGGAGTTATGGCCTTATGGTTGAAATGACCTGTAATCTCCAAATGACCAAAATGCCCTTGACTTGTCAAAGCCATAACTTGAGTTCTACAAATCCTATCAAGGACTTATAGTACTCTCTAGAAAGCTAATAGAATAAGGAAGAGCATTCATGTTGACCAAAAGTCCATAGGAATCATCCTTCTTGGGAAAATGTTTGATGCAAGTTGGGTAACTTTCAAGCCCCCAAATTCACATACCTCAGATGACCTGTAACTTGTCAAAGTCATAACTGGAGCTCTATAAATCCTATCAAGGACTTATAGCCCTCAAATTAAATCTAAGAGCAAGCTCTACAACATTCATGTTGGGGGCAAGATGAGATGACAATCACATCTTGGGCTAAACTGCCTTGAAGATAGGGGTCAAACTAGGGGATTTTACACTGTCAAGCCTTAGAAACCCTAGCTTGAAACTTCTCAAACTCTTCAATCATGATGAGTTGACCTTGGAATAATCCTTATAACATCTCAATGTGTCAATCCATGATCACATGGCCCTTGAATTAGGTCTCAACCTTGTTCAAATCATCAGTTGACCTAGGGTTGACCCAGTCAAACCCTAATTACACCACACATGGCTGAGGCTTCTCAATCTTGTATAATGACCTATCTAGGCCTCCTGATGGATTTCAAGACATATCATAAGCTCTCTCAAGGCTTCAAGTCTAACTTCATGGCCTCAGAATCATTTGAGGAGCTTCCCACAACTCTCAAGTTAGGAGACCTACACACTTGGCTTCAACCACTCACTCTGAGAATCCTTTAACTTCTCTGACAAGGATATCAACCCTTGCACACTTGAATAACCTTCTTGGCTAGCTTCATAGCCTTGTGTAGCCCTTGATTGGTAGTCATACCTCTTGATCTCCTGCATACATGTCAATGAAATGCAAATGATAATGCTAATGTGAATGAAATGAAACATGAGCTAGGTAAAGAAATGTTGGTCAAATTTTGGGGTGCAACAGTATGTTCTGATGATGCGAAGCTCAGATTTGCTGAAACTGCTAGAAGTCTGTTCTGGACTGTTAAGAGATCTGGACCATTGATTCTTACATATGCTCCTGCATCTGAAGACAACCCTCTTGCTATGACTCTGGTAGAACATCCTTCTGGATCTACAGCTACTAACTCCAAAGCCCCTATGGAAATTGACTCTGTTCAAGCTTCAGAAACTGTCCCACCTTCTTCATCTGAGATCAAGAAAGAGTATCCAGATCTTGAAGATAAGATTGCAGTTCTGGAAGCTTGTCACTCAGAAATCAAGTCATGGATGGCTAAGCAAGATAAGAAGTCTGAAGACATGGCTCAATGGATGTCCAAACAAGATCAGAAGAATGAAACCATGGATAAATGGATGTCAAAACAAGAACATTCCTCTTCTGAGATCACGGATCTGTTGAAGATGCTTTTGTCAAAACAATCTTAGTTTTTTCTTCTGATGTTTGCATCTAATGTTTGCATATGTACTTGAATATTTTCTGATGTGTGTACTTTTTCTCTGAATGAATGAATGAATGTTTCAAAGTTTTCTCCACATGATTTATCTCGTTTATTGTTTCCTTTTCTTTGTCTTTTCAAAGTTCTTACTTTTTGCTTATGACAAAAAAGGGGGAGAAAATAGATCTGAACTGTTTAATTAAACTTTACCAGAATGAAACTTCAGACATATCAATTTTATCTAACATAAAATCTGAGTATTTCAGAACATTTGATAAGTAGACTCTGTAAAAGAAAATCTGAGACTCTTAGATCATTTGACAATTATCAGACTCTGACTCTGAAATATGCAAGACACTCTGACCCTCAAATGGTTAAGAACAATCAAGCTCTATCTCTGAAAAATACTCAAGACAAAAGGGAAGTTTCTATTCCTTATTTATATTTAATTCAGGGGGAGATTCATCATCTCAGGGGGAGTTATAATTATTCTATTTTTATATTAAACAAAATTTCTGATGTTTTTGTCATCATCAAAAAGGGGGAGATTGTTAGAATACAGATTGGTTCTTAATAATATCTCTATGTTTTGATGATAACTATTATGAAATTTTGTAATTAAGAATTATATACTCTAAAATTTGCTTAAGAATGTTTGCTGCAGATATTAAAGTAATTATCACTCCAGAAGCAAATCAGATCTGAACATAAGAAATATGCTAGACTCTGAAGCGTCAGATGCACTCATTAGAAGATTCTGAACGCTGCCATCAGAAGATCCTGAGCGCTGTCTCCAGAAGGATCTGAAGAAGTCTCCAGAAGGATCTGAAGCAGAAGCTCCAGAAGAATCTGAAGCAAATCAGAAGCATCTGAACCAAAGAAGAATTTTGTATGAAGAGTTTTTCAAGCATAGTTACTTCAGAAGACTCTGAGAGCACTAACGCTGCCAGTACTGAGGATCTGACTCAAAACTCTACTCTGAACTTATACACGCTAAAAGCACACTTGCTGCAAAGACTCTGATTCAGCAAAACTCTGATCAACATCAGAAGGCTCTGATCAAATTAGACTCTGATGATTCTTGCTGAAAATTGTTGAAGAAGAATTCAAAGATTATGCCCGTTGGAGTATCCAAACGACTCTTTCCTTATTTATGCTAGACAAAGAACACAGACAAAAAGGATTTTTCTGTGCTTTCTTCTTCTAGGAAAGGTCACTTGATGTGAAGACAAAAAGGGCTCAGACCTTTTAGTACACACTTCTCAACGTGAAAAGCTCTTGGACCACTGTGCCTATAAAAGCAAGTCTCCACTCATCTTCTTCAATTGACGTTTTACTTGAAAAGAAATCATTATCAAAAGCTCTCATACAACTCATATTCCTTTTAGAATTAATTTCTTTGTTCTTAATCTTAAGTGTAAAATCACAGTAGTGATAAAGCTTTATTAGAAGCATTTTAACACTTGTATTTGTTATTACATTTGATTGTAAGAAAACCTTAAGAAGATCCAGTTAGGATCAGTAGTTCTTGAGAAGACTTTGAACAGTTGTTCTTAGTGCTTACTATTGTAATCAGTTGATTAAATAGTGGATTAAGTTCTTGTTTGAGAAAGGCAAATCACTCTAGGAAGGGTGGACTGGAGTAGTTGAGTTCAACGAACCAGGATAAAAATACTTGAGTTTTTATTTCTAAGTTTTTATCTTCATACTTATTCAACCCCCTTCTAAGTATTTTCTCACCTTCGCATAGGTGAAGGCTTCCCACCTTTTCCTTGATTCTCTCCTTTTTTTTTAGCCAACCAATGAAACGTAAAATTATATTTTTACTTTTTCAATATAAAAGCTGCAACCAACAAAAAATGGACACTTGGCCATCTTATTTGAAACATTAATTAAATAAAAAAATAAACAAAAACCAATAAAAAGGAAAATAGAAAAAGAAGTTCATTCATCTCCCTTTTTCCACCCTGTATCATGTTTTTTGTACACATTAACACCAAATAGTTACCTCAATTTGAATTTCCAAATTTAAAACAAAAAAAGAACAAAATACAGATCTGTATAATACATATTTTAAAACAAATGAAGTGTTAGTTACTAAAAAGGTCCAAACGTGCTCCAGTGATATGATCGGAAGTTGCGATTCTGTATGGTGTTTTGAGGGTGGCCGGCGATTTCACGGCTGATAGAGAAGTAAGGTGGATGAGCAGTGGTGGACAACAATTGCATATCCACTTGTGCATGTTGCCGGCGTGAAGCGCGACGGTCGGAGCTGTTGTACCGTGATTGAAGAGTCTTTTTCACGTGAATAGTGCTTGCTGGAAGTTGAAAGAGGAAGTATGGTGATGGTTATTTGGAGTGTTGTAGTGTGGATCAGATTTGTGTGTGGTTTTATGTAAGAAGGAGAGGTTAGTTAGTTTGGTTATCAGGTGAAGTTTATATGGTTGAGTGGTTTGAGAAAAAGTGTTTATTGTAGAAGTTTAAATAAGGTGAGGAGAAGGAGAGATATGTGAAGTTTAGATGATGAAGATGGTAGTTGTGTTTATGTGAGTGGAGATAAGAAGGGAAGAAAATGGTGTGTGTTTGTTATTGTGTGTGCACGAAGAAGATTAGAGGGACGTTACACGTTTTTTTCATCAGCAATCTTTTCTCTTCTTGTTTTTTTTTTTTTTTGCATTTGAATTGAGAAATGAAAGAGGATACATGAAATGAAATAGACGAATGCTCTCTTATCTCAATGGCTAAAGTTTCTATTATTTACTAGGTTTTAGGGGTTTAATTTTACTTAATCCCAAAATGCCTTAGGATATTTTTTGAATGATCAAATAAAGCTCAAAAAATAAATGAGATAAAATTTATAACTTTTTTTTTAATAAAAATAGTTAACATTAAATTAATATTTATATGTCTCTATTTTTTATTTTTTTTATATTTTGATGGAAAAACTAAAATAAAAGGAATTAAAATGAATAAAAGTCAAACGCGAAAAACAAAATGAATGCATTAAAATAATCTACGCGAAATAAAGTTCAGTAAAACAGACAGTCGCTGATCAAATCTCACAATTAAAAATGTCTGGACGAAAAGTCTTAGAACGATCAAAATGCGAACGCACACGGATGCGAAAAATTTAATGAGCACACCAGATTGAACTATGCAAACCATAGATCAATAAAATAGATAGTTGCAGAGCCGAACTTGAAATTTTCCGCTCGCTAAATTTATGCGTGATTGAAAACCACTTTAACCGCTCAGTCTATAAAACCAAAATTTTATTCTGGTTGACTTTCTAGGAAATATGCTTAAGGAAATGCATGTCATAATATGCAGATGTGAGTGCATTAATTTATTGATCTAGGGGGAAATTAAGGTATGACAGTTATCCTTATTAAATAGCTTTTCCAGATGACATGAGTGATGATAATCCTCATAGAATCCTGGTGAAAGGTATTTAAATACAGAAACCTGAATTTTGTCCCTCGATGCAATGAAATGATATGTTATGAAATTTTTGGAGGACTCTTTTTTTATTTGTTGGGGATATGATGTGATATGAGATGAACTCTAGCAAAATGTCTTATGATGGATGAATAATAAAAGGTGGACCTGTGGGGAATAATGGAGATATGTGGTAATGATAGTCCACAAGGAATGAAATGATAAACAAGGTGAAAGACTTGTTGAGGATAAGGACCCTGCTGAAGAAATTCATATGGAAGATAATTGGGGAATATCCAAAAGCAGGTTTAATCGATTTATAAGAGATGACAAACATACGCTTTGGAATGTTTCTGAAAGGTTATGGAGATTTCTAATTAGAAATTTATCAGATGCACAGACTTTAGGGATTCCTAAAAAGGAATTCATCCTAGACAAGATTCTGGAGATTTTTTATTATAAACTCATCTAAACACAGACTCTGGAGATTTTTAAGAAGAAATTCATCCAAGACAAGGTTCTAGATATTTTTGATTAGAAATTCACCCAAATACAAACTTTAGATATTCTTAAGAAATAATTCATCCATGCAGGAGATTGGAGATTCTTAAGAAAGAATTCATCAATGACAAGGTTCTGGAGATTTTTGATTAGAAATTCATCCAAGCAGGGTTATGTAAATTTCCGATTAGAAATTCATCCAAGCAGGGTTATGTAAATTTCCGATTAGAAATTCATCCAAATACAAACTCTGGAGATTCTTAAGAAAGAGTTCATCCAAGCACAGGTTCTACAAATTCCATAAAACGAAGGGTCATACAACCGTCTTTCTAGGAATACATTAGAACAAACAAAGAGGTACCCCAAAAAGTAACATATATAAATTCTCTATAGGTGCCAAATAAAAGTTTGACTTTTGTTCAAGAGATAAATTGTTGATCACAACAAGACATTGGTCAGTTCAAATGAGTAAAAATCATACTTTGGGCTATGCATGATTTTGAAATTTTCTTCAATGCATGATATATGAATGATCATTGTATGTAAATATCGATGCTTATGAAAACTGGAAGTTTATAGAGGTTTTTTATGGAGGTGGGTGTCGGTGACAACCAGACTTTTATGGTAGGTGCCAATGAAAACTAGACTTTTGATGAATGAATTTCGTTAATAATCGAACTATGATGAATGAATACTAGTAAAAAAATAGAATATGATGAAAGAATGTCAGTAATAACAAGACAAGGATGAATGAATGTTGGTAATAACTAGACTGGGATGATAGAATGTTGGTAACCGAACTTTAAAAGGGGTGTTTGTAACAACCGGGCCTTAAAACGGATACCAGTGACAACCAAACATTAGAATGAATGTCGATAATAACCAGACTTTGAAATAGGGTGCCAGTAAAAACCGGATTATGAAATAGATACCGGTGACAACCGGACTTTGAAAGGGATTTCGATAACAACTGGATTATGAAATGGGTACCGGTGACAACAGACTTTGAAAGGGATCCCAGTGAAGATTGGTCTTTGATTTTGAAGATGCCAATAAGAGTAAGATTTTGGTCTTTCTTTGGTTGCTAATAATACTTATTATATAGCTTCATCATCTTCATCTTCTCATATCATCGTGTTCCTATATTTTAATGGAATTAATCCATATTGGCACCTACACTAATCTATATATTTGATCCTAAGCTCACATCCTCCTAGATTTTTCCTACATGTTTAACCATGATAGTTGGAACTTGCTCAACTACCATGATTTTTGAATGAGATCCCAACTGACTATAGCCTCCCCTAATTTAAAAGCACCATCGACACTGTTATGATGCTACTAGTGTAGATAAGGGATTTAATCTCAATTTTAAAGATATTTTATACCTGATTATCTTCAGTGTTGTTGCTACCGGTATTGTAAGTATGATTTTGACACTGGATTTAAAAAAAGTATGGTATATCGATTTAACATCGGTGATAAACCGATTTTATAAGTGTTTATATATTGGTGTTAAAAATAATGTTTGATACTTTTTTTCTCCTTCAAAGAGGTGTAAACACTAATTAATCATAAATACTTTTTCCAAAAACCGGTGTTAAAGTTTAATGGAGAGTAGTTTGATTAGAAACCAACTTATGACACTTATTTTTACCTAAAAAGTAGAACATATATATCATATTAGTTTTCTCCAAAACATGGTGTTGAAAGTTTAACAGATTTATTTGGTTATAAATCAACCTTTCACTCCCGTCTTTTTTTATTAAATTAGGTGTATAAACTTTTTCTATAATGTTTGTATAGCGTATATATCACACTTGTTCTTTATTAAAGTTAGTGTTATAAATGAAATCGAGTGTGATTTGATTTTAAGTGAACCATCAACAAATATTATTCACTAAAATGGATGGGAAAAAAATACATAACATAATTGTGTAATCTTATTAAATCGAGTTGAGGTCACATATAACACCTGCAAAATTCTATTATTGTTTCCGCTGATCAAAATTTAACTCACAAAGTTTTGTTTAAATTTAACAAATTATACCAAAGAGTGTAAATCCAAATCAAATACACAATTATATCAAAAAACAATGGTAGTTAACAATTCAATATTAATTCTTATAAAACGCCATCTTCTATCGAATTTCCTGTTTCTTTCTCTTCAAGTTGATGTTGTTCTTTAACTATTTGAGAAAAAATTAAGACCAAAGTTGTCAAATATTATCAATAACATCCTTACCAAATGATGATGGATCATATACAAATAAAAATAATAAAATAAAATAAATGAGAACATTTTAAAAGATGAAGTGATGTGATTTACATTTTAAACATTGAAATCTTTTTTTATTACCTCATGTAATTGTTGAAATATACTCGTGTGGATAATGTCAAACATCTTTTTCATTACATAATAACCATAAACCCAACTAATGTCTTGTTGACATGCCTACAAATTAAATAAATCAAAAAACACATGTAATCGCATATATATATATATATATATATATATATATATATATATATATATATATATATATATATATATATATATATATATATATATATATATATATATATATATATATATATATATATAATTCATATGAAATATCAATAAATTTAAGACAATTAACTTACCTTGATAGATATAGAATTATGCTTTTTATTCATAATACAACCTCTAAGGATGTTATAACCTCTCACAGCCTTAATAAAACAATTTTTTAAAACAAAAATCCAATTATGTTTTGTAAATAATAATATTAATAATGATAACCTCTATAATGTTAAATATGTAATTCATTGTTTTAGAAAGATTTGATTTGATTTAGAAAGATCAGATTTTTTATTTAGAAAGATTAGATTAATAATTTTGGGATTTAACTTGAGATGCAAGTTAACCTAAATCTCTAAATAGGGAGGAAACTTTATCATTGTAATCATCAAGTTTGATAATCATGGTTTTGCAATTGCAAAGTGGTAATAAAATTCCACAGTTATGGCCAGAGAGTTACTATGCAGTTCATACTCATCTTCTTTAAATGTGTTCTTGTTTTTGTTCATTGTCATTACATAATAATCTTGAGATTAAGATTGAAAAGAGTTCACCATAGATCATGGTTCAATTCCAACATCTAGTATCTAGAGCTTTGATTTTGATTCAAGGAAAGAACAACTGTGATGGTGATGAATCACCTGAACAGTCACTTTCCAGCAAATCTACCAATTCTCAAGAAAGATAATTATGAGAATTGGTGCAAGCATGTTAAGGTGGTTTTCTGTTACCAAGATCTTTGGGATCTTGTGAAGAAGGGATTATCACCGCTTGTAGAAACTATGACAGATCATGAGAAAGCATCATATAAAGAATTGAAGAAGAAAGATTATAAAGCTCTCTTTATAATCCATTATTGTGTTGATCCAGATAACTTTGAAAAGGTTAGCGATGTAGAATCATCAAAAGAAGCTTGGGAGATTCTTGAAAAATCGTTTGGAGGCGCAGAGAAGGTGAAAGAAGTGAGATTACAAACTCACAAAAAGACTTATAAATTGCTTCAGATGGAAGACAATGAAATTATAACAGATTTCTTCACCAGAGTTACAAAGCTGGTGAATCAAATCAAGGTATGTAGAGAAATGTTGACATCAAGATCAGTTGTGTCAAAGAACTTGAGGTCATTGGCTCCCAAATTCGACCACGTGGTAGTGGCCATAGAAGAGTCAAAAGACTTGTCAGTATTGACGAATGAAGAGCTTCAATGAATGCTTGAGTCTCATGAACAAAGGATGGCTAAAAGAGCTGCAGGAAAGTCGAAGAGTGATATGGCTTTGCAGGCGCAGTCAGAAAAAGAAAGGAAAGGCAAATGAAGCTGGCATGACAATAAAGGTAGAGGATATTACACCAATTCGACTGGTCAAAATCAGCATGAAGGAAAGTGGTAGAATTAAAGAAAAATCTAGAACCGAGGCAACCAAAGAGGTGGTGTTATAGGTAGAGGAAAATGTGGTGGTCGAAATCCTGACAAAAGTCACATTCAGTGTTTCAATTGTCATAAGTATGATCGCTATTTTAGTGATTCTCCAGAAAAGAAGAAGAATCAAGAAACTGATGCAAAGCTGGAGAAACATGAAGAAAAAGATATGTTGCTAATGGTTACAACAAGAGACAAAGAGAGATTCCAGGACCAATGATACTTGGACTTAGGATGCTTATCACACATGACTGGAAGGAAATAATGGTTTGTCAACATGAAGCCCTCGTCGAAGAACAAGGTGAAGTTTGCAAATGACAACACTCTAGCAACTGAAGGTGTTGGTGATGTTCAGATCTTGAGGAAAGATGGCAAGAAGTAAAAAATTTCCAATGTATTGTACATACCAGGCATGAAGAGTAATTTACTCAGTATAGGGCAGCTGGTCGAAAAGAACTACAAGGTGTTGATCAAAGACAAGATGATGAGAGTTCTCGAATCAGAAGGTAGGTTAATCTTGAAGGCTCTAATGTCTCAGAATAGGACCTTCAAGATTGAACTAAATATGATGGAGCATAAGTGCCTTGCAACTGCAGCCAGTAAAAATGAATGGATATGGAATTATCAGCATGGTCATCTCAATTTCAAAGACATCAGAGACTTGAAGAGAAGAAATATGGTTTCAAGATTACCAGAAATCGAAATTCCAAGCGAAGTGTGTGAAGAATGTGTTCAGGAGAAACAATAAAAGAATAACTTCAGCACAGATGCAGGAAGCAAGTCGAAGGAAATTCTCAAAGTCATATACTCTGATGTATGTGATCTTATCCATGTGGATTCGATTGGAGGTAAAAAATACTTTGTCATGTTCATAGATGATTTCAGTCGAAAATTATGGACTTACCTAATCAAGAAGAAAAGTGAAGTGATCGAGGTATTTGCCAATTTCAAATCTATGGTTGAAAGACAGAGTGATCGAAAGCTAAAGATTCTAAGGACTTATGGTGGTGGAGATTATGTGTCGAAAGATTTTGATGCATTATGTGAGAAAGAATGGATTGTGCATGAGGTGGTGCCACTCTACACTCCACAACAAAATGGAATTGCAGAAAGAACAGAACCATCATGAACATAGTGAGAAGTATGTTGTATGGAATTGTCGCAACTGCGAAAAACACCTGGCAGAAAAAATAGAAGAGTCACCACTGAATGTTATTTATCCCAAAGGAGGGAAAAGAAACGATAAAAGAAAACCTAAAGAAAGGAGAAGACAAGGTCGTCGCAACCAAATCTTGGGTTCGGGAGTCGATTACACAAGAGGAAGGTATAGCACCCCCTCACGTCCGTTGTACTCAACGGGATCCACGCTTGTTGTCTAATCAAAAGGTGAGTTATCTAAAAGCCTACTGTTAAACGGAAACGAGAACAAAGAAAAATGAGACTCGACAGGACTTCTCTACCCTATGCCTATGTATTCCCTCGTGCAATGGGAAAGTCAGAGTCAACGTAGTTCAAAAAACTACGGGTGATGGGGAGAAGGTTGCTCGCCAAGACATCATCGTCTTGTGCCTACGTATCCTCATCTGATATGAGAAATCAGAGCAAACATAGTTCGGCTAACTAAACCTTAGGTTGGTTAAGTATTTTTTATGAGCAACATTGAGTTCCCATTCCAGCAGTTAGGTTCAATGCATGTTTGTGATAGAACGGAAAAATAACACACTCTTTATGAAAAAGTTTGAAGAACAATCTCGAAAGATAAAAAGGTTTGAAATTTGTTTGTGAGTTTTAGAGAGTGAATTAACTGGATTTGAGATTCACATTGCACTAAAGACTATGATATAGAAACGAATGCGTCACATATTGCCCCCAGACGGGACGTACACTAAACTCTCTAGACAAGCAAGGAGAGACCCCTTACTCATCATTTCCCATATACTTAAGGCTCATGGTGCACAATTTTCATCACATTTATTAAATGTTTTGAAGTTTTTTTGAGATGAAAAGAGAAAGATGCACGGAAGGTCTAAGAGGAAACTCGGTTCTAATGTTGTCTTGTAAAATGGCCCTAAGGTCGGGATGCGAAAGGAAATTTTATCCTAATGTTAGCATGCAAAACATGGACCTAAGGTTGAGGTTTAAAGGGACTAACCTACTTGTTATCATACATAGATTAAACTCCTAATGTCCATCCTACTCCAAACTTAATCGGAAATTGGACTAGGAGGTCCTAAGGGAACATGCAAAAACAGACTAAAAAACAAGAAAGCAAGGCAAAAAAACAGCAGCTACAATAGCGCTTCCTACACAAAACAACAATAAAATCCAACATTCAAGCAAGGCAGCTCAACAGCATTTAACAACTACTAATTCAGCATAAAAAGCAGGTGTAAATTGTTGGTAGCAAACAAGAACAACATACAACAGCATGCATTCAGAATAAAACAGTTGCAAAAGACAGGCATCAATCATGCTTCAAAGCGATCATCATGAACGAACATCAATCATGAATAAGTATCAAGCAAAGATGGACATGCATCAACAGTTAAATAGAAGTGTTCAATAAGATTGTATAATCAAGTATTCAACAAGGACATCATGCAATTCATATCCATTAATCAATCCAATCTATCATGCTACAAACGGAATTGGAAGCAAATACGAATACGCAACATAGGTCTAGTAAGATAATCATCAATAATCAACAATTAACATGATACAAATGATCAAAACACATGATCATCATATCAAGCAAAAAACATAAACATCTCAAGCATTTATCAGTGGAAACCAAAAGTTGAGCGTCGAAGAATCGTAATCAAACAATCAAGCATCATGAAATAGGTTAAAAATAGTCCACACATATGCATCATATCAATCCATGAAGGTTAGATGTGGAAAGAAATCAAAACATGCTTGAAAATAACCAAAAATGACATTCTGGTCCAGTGTTAATCGATTAACCATTTGCAGTTGCAAACAGGTTAACCGATTAACCACTTGAAATTGGCTGAAAATACACTGCTTATTCAATTAACTAGTTTTGTACTGCATCTGGTTAATCGATTAACACTATACCAGAAGTAGAAAATCAACAATTCAAAAGCATTTCCAGCAATTAATCACTTATGCAAACATCCAAATGATCATGTAATCAATTATGCACGAATTTAACATCCAAAATCAGTGATCAAACATCAATCAAACTTATCCAAGCATTGAGATCACAAATCACATAGATCAAATCATCAAAATCAATTAAAATTGAGGATCTACATTTTGATATCCAAATAAGCTCAAAACAGAAGTGGATCTAGAATTAACCAACCTTCAAAGTTGAGAACTGCTTTGATAAGTGTTGTTATACTGTAAACGATAGATCCAAGCTAGAAATCTAAGAAAACTTCAAGATCTAAGAAATTTCTTGCAAGAGAAGTGAAGAATGAGCCAAATTAAGCAAAAGTTGATCCAAGAATCAATTAAAAGCTTGCTTCCAAAACCAGATCCAGATCCAAACAAAAATCAAATTATGAATTAAAGTTGATGGAGATGAAGGATGAAGGTTAAGCTCTAGTATTCAAATACTCTAATGGAAAATTCTTGAATCCAAATAAAGAGTGTCGCTACGCGAAAAATGACACAGAGTCGCCACCGGATTTTATTTATCCTACGGAGGGAAAGGGAAATAACGATAAAACCTTTGGGAAAAGAGCGTGGTCATCGCAACCAAGTCTTAGGATTCGGGAGTCGGTTATGCGAGGGGAAGGTGTTAGCACCCCCTCGCATCCATCGTACTTGATGGGAACCTCCTAGGTTATTTAACGTGAATGGGTGTTTTTATTAAGAGTTTGCTTGTTTACGGAAAAGAGGGGTTGGTTTATTTATTTTAATGCTCGCCAAGGATTGTGGCCCTTGTGCCTACGTATCCTCACTTAAAAGAAGTGAAGAATCAGAGCTCCGTAGTTCGGAGGCTTGTGAAATTGTTGTTTGTTGGTTGATTTTATACCTTGAAAAAGGGTTTTAGAATTAACGCCCTAAGGCGAAAATAGGTTTGATGAGTTGATGTTATTTTTAAGTTTCTTAAGAGAAATTGTTCTTGATTAGGATTGTACACAAAAGACTTTGGATAGAAATGAATGTTTCGAATAACCAAGTCGAGCGCCTTGTATCCAAAACATTCAGAACGAGTGTAGGAGGACTCCATTCTCGTTCCTTTTCCACCACTTTAAAGTTCGTGGTGCATGATTCTAATCGTTTATGTTGTTGTGTTTTGATTTTTTATGAGAAAAGAGAACCACTTGACGTTGAATCAAGATTTATTGTTTGTAAGAGTATTTGAGGTGATACGAACAAGGTCGATGGCGGACGCACAAGGCGGCCGACTTACAAGGGTTGAAAATGGCTCGATAAAATCGAGGGTTTGTTTTTGAAAAATGGTTTTTTGGAATCAAAGGCCAACAAGGACCACAACAACATTCACATACGAAAAACATACAAACATATCGGGTTAGTCGCATAAAAAAAAAATCGAGGCATGCACTAAAAACGGGGAGTTCGCCGTGCGAACTCCTTGAGAAAATTTTTTTTTGAGGTAAAATATCGAAAAAAAGTAGCGAAACAGTGATGTAACACGGGTGGCCGTGTTGTGTGACACGGCCCGTGTCATAGGGTACCTGCAATGTGAGTTTTGGAGCGTGACAGAGGTGCAACACGGGTGGCCGTGTTGTGTGACACGGCCCGTGTTGTAAAGCCTGGGTGGAAAATGATTTTTAGGGCAAACAGGGGTGCAACACGGGTGGCCGTGTTGTGTGACACGACCCGTGTCGTGAGGCCTGGGGTTTTTTGGATCTTGAAATGTCAAACAGAAGTGCAATACGGGTGGCCGTGTTGTGTGACACGGGTGGCCGTGTTGTATGACACGGCCCGTGTCGTGCTACCAGAGTAAAAAAACCTAACTTTTTCTATGTTTTTCTTTCGTTTTTGTGGTTTCTTAAGAACGGTTTCTTGGTCCCTTTGGAACCTTACATGAAACATACAATGCAACAATACAAAAAGAGTATACAAAATGAATGTGAATAGCAAAAAAGTAAAGAGAGAAAGGTTGGAGGAAATGGATACCCAAGAACTTTCTGTCCTTCTTGCAAGTCCTCCTTGGTCTTGGTTGAATGTACCTCACTCCTCTTCACTTTATGTTGTGAGGGTTTTGTTTCTCTATGATCCTCTTGGTTCTATATCACTCTCTTTTTCTGGTTTGCAAAGCTTCCTATTTTTCTGGTTTTTAGGGTTTTGTTTGCTCTCTCTATTTTCTGGTTTTTGCCAATGTGTGTAGAATCAATCTTGAATGAAATGAAGAGTCCCCTTTTTGTTTACAGCCCCCTCCTCTTATCTCAGCTCCTCTATGGTTTTCACTTCTTCCCACACTTCAGATTTTTCATGGGGCAATGTTTCTTACCACCTTTCCTTATGTCACTCTCTTTCTTTCCATTTCCATGCAAGGTGCTATGCTGCATTTTCTGCACTACTTTCCTATGCTATTTTTCTGCAGCACCTTGTGCCTTGCACCCATTTTGTTGGCTTGTGCTTGGACAGCTCCTCTTGGTCAATGCTACCAATTCTTGACAGCATTTTGAAAATTCTGATGTGTAGAAGCATGGTCACATGTTATGCCTTTGGTCTTGTGACATGTAGATTTTGTGACATGAGGAAATTTGTCACTTTTGCATGGGACTATTTTGCTTATGATTAACATGCATAATCTTGGTCTTAAAACAATCCAATGTTGATTTAATCCTTACATATTTCTTGGATGTTTGTAAGCATAAGGTGGACTTGGTGTGGCATGAATTTGATTAGAAGCTTGAATGAAGATTAGAAATAAATTCTAATCATTACTTAGAGTTGGATATATTGTAACAAATGACATTCTTGTAATGTCATAAAGTTTCTCTTGGTAATATTCTTGCCTTTAATCTTGAGTTCATGATGAATTTCCTTAGAACCATTAAGCTTGAAATGGATGAAGTCTTGAATTATGGACTTGTAATCTTGACTCATGCTTTGCAAAATTGAACTCCACTTGATCAAGAATTTAAAACAAAATTAGGTGAAGCAATCTTGAATTATGCCTTGCATTTCATGGTCATTAGGAATATATCTTGAATATCCTAATATTTTATCAAGTAACTTCTCTTTGAAGAAATCTACAAGAGTAGACTTTCCAATTTAGATCAAACTTTAGATAATGAACATTTTCTTCCATGTAGTCCAAGATAGACAAGTTATCTCATTTGAAAAATAAAAAATGACAAATCGACCCAATCCGTACCCACATGCTCGATATGCAATAAAATGATGTATGGTATGGCGAATGTAGGGTATAAAGGCTAAAGGCAAAAATGAGGGTGTGACAAAGAGCTCTAGTGGAGTTTTGGAATGTGAGAGAATTGAGAGAAAGTTAAGAGAATTTGAGATCAATGTGTAGAGAAATCAGAAAAATGAAGGTTTTTTTTAGAGGTTTGAAGTGAATTATCTTAAATAAGCTTTTGGTTAGGAGTGAAATTGTGGTTTGAAATGAAGGTTTGAAAATTGGAATGGGATTAGGAATGAAAATTTGGAGGGAAACTCGATTGGTTTTGAAAGTAAATCAAAATTTGGAGTGATTTTAGATCCTTCTACTGATGCAAAAACCAATTCACAAATGATCAAAATGGACCCCAAAAGTTGCAGCATTGAAAATGCACGTATCTGGGGAAAAAATTACTTAGGTTAATCGATTAACCATTTGCTAGTGCATGTGGGTTAATTGATTAACCCTTCACAAATTTGAAAATTTGTGCCATTTGGAGGGAAACTTGTATAATCATCTGTTTCCACCCGTTCTGAGCCATGTTAAGCCTCTGACACTTGTCTTTTGATATTGTATCCGTGAAAATGCCTGAAATAATATGTGAATTGTCTCCTGTGTTAAAAATAACCTTCTAAAAATATAAAATCGGGCGCTCGATTGCTGGGCAAAATAACTAGTGAAGCCTCTGATGCTTGATGCTCATAACCTTGTAATAAAAGAAAACTTTAAGCCATAGAAACACCTTGATCCCATGTTTCAAGAGCCAATGCCATGATATGCAAAATTGCAAAATGCATAAACATAAGCCAGTTACAAACAAAACAAAAGGGTAAATTATGGGGTGCTATAGCTGCCTCTATTCAATCGACTTGAACCTGAAAGGATGATAGCAACGACTTTTAAACATTCAAGGTGTGTGGAGATCGAATACCAAGAGAACCCGGAAATTTGCAATCTGCAGGGAGATAAGGATAGCAGATATCAACCAAAAGTTGGGATGAAACCAAAAAAATACCAACCAAAATTAGGGTAAAAACTCCTAGACTACCAACCAAAAGTTGGAAAAAACAGAGGATACCAACCAAAAGTTGGGATTCAATGAAAGGATACCAACCAAAAGTTGCGATAACAACCAAAGATACCAACCAAAAGTTGGGAAAACAACCAAAGATACCAACTAAAAGTTGGAATGAAACCGACGACTACCAACCAAAAGTTAGCGACTTCACTAAGGAGGGTACCAACCAAAAGTTGGGATGCAACCAAGATTACCAACCAAAAGTTGGAATAAAACAAAGGCTACCAACCAAGAGTTACGATAAACCAAAGACTACCAACCAAGAGTTGGGATAAAGGTTATTAACCAAAAGTTAGAATCACCAGAACACCGACCGAAGGTGAACTCACAAAGATGAAGACTACCAACCAAAAGTTGGGATGATCAACAAGAAAATAACAAACCAAAAGTTGGGATAAAAGTGGGTACCAACCAAAAGTTGGAATGAAACAAAGATTACCAACCAAAATTTGGGATGAACATCTAGAAACAAGATACCAACCAAAAGTTGGGGTTGTAAAAGGTAATAATCAAAAAGTTAGAATAAAGCTAGAGACTACCAACCAAAAGTTGGGATACAGGTATAGGGTACGAACCAAAAGTTGGGATGCAATGAGTACCAACCAAAAGTTAGGATAAAAGCTACTAACCAAAAAGTTAGAATCACCAGAACACCGATTGAAGACAAACTTATAAATGAAGACTATCAACCAAAAGTTGGGATGATGACTTTGCAGGGGAGAATACCAACCAAAAGTTGGGATAAAGCTGGTGGCTACCAACTAAAAGTTGGGATGATCAACAGAAGGTGTACTAACCAAAAGTTAGAATAACCACAAGGGACACCAACCAAAAGTTGGGATACGACCCATAAAAGATACCAACTAAGAGTTGGGATAACAACGGGTACTAACCAAAAGTTAGGATCACCGAGACACCGACTGAAGGTGAATTCATGATGAAAGAATACCATCCAAAATTTGGGATGAAATGCTACTAACCAAAAGTTAGGATAACCACAAGGGACACCAACTAAAAGGTGGGATACAACCCACAAAAGATACCAACCAAAAGTTGGGATAAACAAGATATACATGAAGTAGAATCAACCAACTTACGACCTGAAAAGAAGACTCTACTGGGGGAAAGAGAAGTTTAAAAAAACAACTTTGTCGGGGAATACAAGTAAAATGAACACATCCATCAATAATCTTTTGTTGGGGATAAAGTAACACAAAGTCTCCTGATTTATGCCATTATCTACTAGAGAAACGCCTAGCAACAAAGACATCAAACTTGGATTATGCTTCGAATGCATATGTTTGAAAATGGCGTAATGCTCCATATGAAATGGAAATGCTACACATTTGGAGGACGTAATATAAATGATATGCAAAAGAACATTCCACCAGGAGAAGTGCTGAGAAGACCAGCAAACAAACTCTAATAAGGAAGACCACTCCTGAATATAATCTCTGCTGAAAATTCCACTATGCTAGGAATTATGAGTAACATCTGCTGGGAGATCGTCCCGAAAACCTGATATGAAAGAATTCCAATGATCATTGGACTTTGAACCTGTCGAGGATATTAACCACCTGCTGATCTTCCTATTGAAGGAATCAACACCAAACTCTTCTTGGGGAGAGAAGTCAATGAATACCAATCCTTCCGAGGGAATAACACTGAGCTTGCTCTGCTGCTAGGGAAAATCCTGAGACCTTACCCTGCTTAGGATAAGTGTGCACTGTTGTTGGCGACAATAATTTTGATCTGATACCAGGACTCTGTGGGAAGGACAAAATCTTTGTTGTGGGGATACAAAGAATCTTCTGTTGAACGAATGCCTGACTGCATATCAACATCATCCTACCTGGAGTAGTTAACCTTTGAACACTCACTAGGAAGTACAAATCAAATCTGGCTGGGGAACACAACCTTCTGAACTTCTTCTATGGGAGGAATGATTCACCATACGCTGATGATACTGTTAGAACGTCACTGTTGAGGGAAAAATCTCTATCGGGGAGAGGGTTATGTCATCCTGCAAACAGACAATAAGTAATAGAGCGTTCTACATGCAAAATGGCTACCTCAGTTACCATTCATGACACCTATCGTTCAAGTAAATTTGTTGTTTTCAATACTCTCTGTAAAGCCTAATGTTTTCACTTATAATGTTTATCAAAAATATCGGATGTTTTTGAAAACAAAATAGTAAAAGCAAAAACAGAAATGAAAAGCTTTTTGAGTGAAATGAATACTTTATTGATAGACTGGCCTGTAAATAGGAAGGTTACAATTTGGATGTAATCCCTGAAAGAGAGGTAATTGCACAAAAAGTAGAAGAATATACAAAAGTCGGTGTTGTGGAAACATATATCCACCACGTGTCAATTCAGCTATGACTTGTATGTCTTCAACATTCACAAATGCTTCGCCTTCTGGAAAGATTGACTGAACTGATTCCTTCCTTTTGGATAACTATGCATCATCATGAATTCACAGATTGAGCACAGATCACACCCATTTTCTTTCAAATCCCTAAATTTTGCCTGGATTACCCTTTTGGGTTTTCAATCCACCGGGATACCCATTTTTGCCAAAGTCGTCCTCTCGGGTTTTCAACTTTGCGGGTTTATTCTTTTTCTTTTATCCCTAATTTTTTCCCGAACCTTTTCTTTTTGTGGTTCGCCGGAATGCCCCATTTTTTCCTGGACTTTTTTTGTGTTGTCCAGCGGATCACTTTTAAGCAAAGTATTTTTTAACTACGTTTGCGTTCACAGGAGACGTAAATTCTTTGCCATCCATAGTTGATAGTAATAAGGCTCCACCAGAGAAAACCTTTCTTACCACATATGGACCTTCATATTTTAGAGTCCATTTGCCTCCGTGATCTGTCTAAGGAGGAAGGATCCTTTTCAAAACCAAATCACCTATCTGGAAGCACCAAGGACGTACTTTCTAATCAAAGGCTTTCTTCATCCTACTCTGGTACAACCAGCCATGTGCAATGGCTGCTAATCTCTTATCGCCAATAAGATTCAAATGATTCAACCTGGCTTGCACCAATTTAGCTTCGTCAAGCTTCACATCAGCCAACACTCTCAAATAAGGAATCTCAACTTCCAATGGTAGGACTTCCTCCATACCCTACACTAGTGAGAAAGGAGTTGCCCATGTTGGTGTACATATTGAATTACGATAATCGTGTAAAGCAAAAGGCAACATCTCGTTCCAATCCTTATAGGTCACTACCATCTTCTGCATAATATTCTTAATTTCTTGTTCGCTGCCTCAACAACGTCATTCATCTTCGGACGATACGGAGAAGAGTTATGGTGTTCAATCTTAAAACTCTGGCAGAATTCCTTCATCATCTTGTTGTTCAAATTTGAACCATTATCAGTAATTATTCACTCTGGGATTCCATAACGACAGATGATGTCCTTCTTTATGAATCAAGAAACCACATGTTTCGTGACATCAGCAAATGAGGCTGCTTCCACCCACTTCGTAAAGTAATCAATAGCAACCAGAATAAAGCGATGTCCATTGGAAGCAGTTAGCTCAATCTTTCCAATCATATTAATGCCCACATGACAAAGGGCCAAGGAGATGTCAACACGTTCAGAGGGGTCAGTGGCACATGCACCTTATCAGCACAAATTTGGCATTTATGGCACTTTCTAGCGTATTTGAAATAATCAAATTCCATAGTCATCCAATAATACCCAGCCCTCAACAGTTTTCTGGTCATTGCATATCCACCGGCATGAGTACCAAAGGAATCCTCGTGAACTTCTTCCATAAACAGGTTTTCTTCGTGTTCATCAACACAATGCAACAAGACCATGTTGAAGTTTCTCCTGTACAACACATCATCCTTGTTCAAGTAGGAATTGCTTGCAAGCCTCCTTAGAGTCTTCTTATCCTTGCTAGATGCCCCAGATGGGTACTCCTGATTCTTGAGAAAACACTTGATATCATGATACTATGGCTTGCCATCTGATCCCTTTTCAACTGTAAACACAAAGGCAGGTTTGTCCATACACATAATGGTGATTGCTGGAGCTTCATTCCAGAAATTTACTTTGTACATTGATGCTAACATGGCCAACGCACCTGCCATCTGATTCTCAGCCCTAGGCACATGATGGAACTCAACTCTATCAAAGAAAGGTATCAATCTTCTAGCATAATTCTTGTATGGCACAAGTTTTCCTGACGAGTTTCCCATTCTTCTTTAATCTTATTAACGACCAGGCTGAATTACCATATACATAAAGATTCTTGATCCTTAGATCAATGGCCTCTTCCAAACCCATAATGCACGCTTCATATTTTACTTCATTATTGGTGCAAGAGAATGTCAATCGGGCAGTGAACAATATATAAGAATCGTGAGGAGTTGTAATGATTGCCCCGATTTCGTCTCCATATGAGTTGACAACACCGTCAAAAACCAAACTCCACTGAGATCCAATCTCAGGACCCTCGTCAGGTAAAGACTCATCACAGTCTTTCATCTTCAGAAACATGATGACTTCATCTGGAAATTCAAACTTCATTGGCTGATAGTCTTCAAATGGTTGTTCAGCAAGATATTCTGACAGAATACTCCTTTAATGGCTTTTTGGGAAACATATTGGATATCATATTCTGGCAGAACCATTTTCCACCTGGAAATTCTTCTGGAGAGTGTTTTCTTTTCAAACACGTACTTAATTGGATCCATCTTTAATATCAATAGGGTTGTGTGGTTTAACATGTATTGTCTCAAACGCTTAGCTACCCAAGTGAGTGCACAACATGTTTTTTCTAACATCGAGTACCTCGACTCGTAATCAGTGAACTTCTTACTCAGGTAGTAGATAGTGTGTTCTTTTCTACCTATCTTGTCGTGTTAACCGATCACACATCCCATCAAATTCTCAAGAACCGTAATATACATGATCAAAGGTCTCCCTGCTACTAAAGGCATGAGTATCAGAGGTTCCTGCAAATACTCTTTTATTTTCTCAAATGCCTTTTGACAATTTTCGTTCCACCTGACCGCTTGATCTTTTCTTAAGAGTTTAAATATTGGCTCGCATGTGGATGTAAGATTAGATATGAACCTAGCGATGTAGTTCAATCTCCCTAAGAAACCACGAACCTCTTTTTCTGTACTCGGCTCAACCATTTCTTGTATAGCTTTTTTTTTGCAGGATCTACCTCAATACCCCTTTCACTGACAATGAAACCTAGCAGCTTTCCAGATCTCACCCCGAAGGTGCACTAATTAGGATTCAACCTCAGCTTGATACCACTACCTCAATTCACCATTTCGAACTTTATACAGAAGGTTTTTCCGTACCAGCTCCTTCTACCTATACCTCAGCTTGAGTTTCTTCAACCTTTCAAACAACTTCAGAAGATTAACCAACTGTTCTTCCTCCATCTGTGACTTTGCAATTAAGTCATCAACATAGACTTCAATCTCTTGATGAATCATATTATGAAAGAGAGTCACCATCGCTCACTAATAGGTTTGCCCAACATTTTTCAATCCAAAGGGCATCACCTTATAAAAAAAAGTCCCCCACGGTGTAATGAAAGTAGTTTTCTCCATGTCCTTTGGGGCCATTTTGATTTGTTTATACCCATAGAAGCCATCCATGAAGGAAAAAACAGAATATTGAGCAGTGCTACCAACCAACATGCCAATGTGGGGGAGTGGGAAATCACCTTTAGGACTTGCTCTATTTAGATCCTTGTAATCGACACACATCCTGAACTTTCCATCTTGTTAAAGTACAAGAACAATGTTAGCAACCCACAGAGGATAGTTCGTGACAGCAAGAAACCCAGCGTCCAACTGCTTTTGAACCTCTTCTCTAATCTTGACTTCCATGTCAAGCCTCGTCCTTCTCAACTTCTATTTCACTGGCGGACATTCTTCTTTGAGAGGCAACCAATGTCCCACAATATATGTATCCAGCCCGGGCATGTCTTGATAAGACCAAGCGAAGATATCCATATACTCACTAAGCATATCAACCAATCTTCCCTTGATACTGTCTTCCAAAGAAGCCCCAATTCTGACCTATTTCTTATCGTTCTCGGTACCTAAATTGATGACTTCAATATCCTCTTGATGAAGCAAAATGACCATTTCCTCCTGCCTTAGAAGTCTGGCTAGCTCCTCAGGCAGTTCACAATCTTCATCAGTTTCTTCTTCTGCTTGATAAATGGGATTACCAAAGTCATACTGAGCCGTAGCTGAATTAGAATCGATGGTATATGAGATAAAATACTTGTATGATGGATGTTTCATGTTTATTATAATATGCAACAAACAACACAAACACATTGCCATTTTTCTATTATTAAATGTAAAAACAAAAAAGGAAAAATAGTGATCAAAATATTTGAATGCGAAAAACGTCCTTTATTTATGATGATAGTGCAAATAAACAAAGAGGCCTCACAGATGGGTCACTATGTCTTGGGTAGAATGTAGGATAGAACATAAACAAAAACAATGAGAATTACTCTTTACAGGTGATCTGAATGACATCCTCAGCAGTCTAATCGCATAACTTCTGGTCGAGAATACAAGGACGAATCCAAGCATCCATGTCGCAATCATTGTCCCCTTCATCATCCTCAATAGCATGAATTCTATCAAAAATAACGCCACCGCTGGTGAATCTGACAGGTCCTCTATACTTCGGAGGATAATCATACCTCGTTGCACTAATGCAGGGTACAACGTGGTAAAAGTCATCGGAATCGGAGGACAAGGCTTGTATTGTCTCCTAGTCAAACTGTTCTGACAAGGCTCTTGCTTCTTAGGCTATTGATAAGCAGGAGCATTGGGCGCTCGTTGACAATTGACAGGAGTTTGTGCAGGCTGATAACCAGGAGGTTGTTGATAAACCGGAGCTTGATATACTGAAGCCGGTTGCACATGCTGATATGTATGAAACTGCTGATTGAAAGGAGGTGCAACAGTATCTACGTAGGGTTGTTGAGCATACTAAACCGAATAACCTTGAACATACTTAGGCGGACGTCTCCATGGTTGATGAGCAGCCATTTTGGGGTTATATCTCCTCGAGGGTCTCCTCAGGCGTGTAGCACTTTTGTGACGGTCGAAGCTCGAAGTTTTAAACTCTGGAGGACGGTCTTGCTGAACTGGTTGAGCAATAGAAGGCACCAAAGCGGATTGAAGACCATGAGGAGGTATATTCTTAACGGTAGCAGTGGGTTAAGGATCCACAGCAGTATTGGGAATCTCAGAACCAACAATGGGCTGGCTATCCATCTTTGTATTAAGAGCTTACAGCATCTCCATAATCTGCCCCACACTTCCTCAAAGGTCTTCGAGTTCATTGCTAACAAGATCAATCTCTTGAATATGCTCTTCCATCCTCTTTCGAGCTTGGGCTCTAGTGTTGTACTGATGCAGAGGACCCAGGGTGACGGAACTAGAAGGCGAGAGAACCGATAATGAGAAACTGGGAGACAAATGCAATGCAAAAATATGATGCTAAGATGCAAAATGCAGATGAAATGATCTCATGGAATTCAAATATTTACGAATATCGCGGAATACTAAAGAAATTTTATTTATTATTTTTGAAAATGAATTACAAATAATATTCTTGAAAGAAAGTCTTAACAAAATAGCTAAATAAAAGCTAATAAGACCCTAAGGAAACTTCATGTTCTACTCTTTGCTCTGCTCTTCTAGCTGGGCCTTTTTGAGGATGAGCCAGGCGACAAAAGGTAGATTGAGAGTCGGAGGAAAATAAATCCTCCATTAGAACTAATCAAGGGTACGTTGGAAAAGTCTCCATAACTGCCGGTGATCATGTTGCCCTTGATGTCGGATAACTTTGAACATATGGCTCTAACAATGTCTTGCTCCTTAGGGTCCTTCCCCAAGAAAGGGAAAGGAGATTCTTCTAGAATAGGTGAAACAACCAAGTGAGAGTACTCTTCTAGGGTAGGCAAGAGCTGATAATCTGGGAATGTAAAGCAAATATAATCCGGATCCTAGAACTGTAACGAAACAGAGAGAAGTCCTTTGTCTACTTGAAGTTTCAACAAAGATAACAGTTTTCCATACTCGTTTTTGAGTCCTTCTTGATCTTGAACCAAAGTTCCTAACTTCCTTAGGTCATCCAACTTAAGACTCTTAAAAGAATATTTCAAAGTACTTTTCTTATTGTAATCCATGGTATCCTTCAATATTCATAAATAAAGTTTGAATTCCATGCAATGTGATGCTTTATGGATGCAATGCACATATACAAAGTCCTAGGTTAGAGGAACAATGAATGGAGTCAAGGTCTACCCATCCCCATAGGTATGTACTAAGGTTAGTTGTACCTGCAGAATAAGGGTTTTAAAGAAGTGCCCAAAGTCATCAGTCCATCTTTCAGATATTATCAATTTCCCAACTGACTCGGTGGTTAATAATATTCTCAAGAGAACCTCTTTTGAATGTAGTATCGCGTAGAAACTATTTTGAGAATACTCCCTCATAGTCCTTGCACTACGTCCTAGATAAGGCCAAAGTGGGGTTGAAGGTAACTACGGTCCCCAATATCACAGGCTCCAATCGAAGATAGTAAGTGTTTTCATGAATACTCGTTCAACAAAACTACCTTTCAAAAGGGCCTCAACTGAGTGGTGATTCTCAAGTCATCTTGGTCGGGAGTCACTCCCTATAAGCCTCGTCGAATATATCATCTTCCTATAATAATGTCACTCAAGTCCGGGAGTAGGACTTTTCTCACAACAAAGTAGATACCCCAAGCAAGGCACAATATGAATATATATACAACAAAGCAAATAATGAAGCAAATAGTAAAAATAATAAACAAAGTGGGGTTAACCATTATAAGTTAGGATTATTCTCCCCAGTGAAGTTGCCATTTTCTGTTGCGGTGAGAATAGGATATCAAACTATTAATTAATTTGAATCAAATCTTTATTTCACAACCGATCTTTGATTTAACCGAAGGAAAAGGTCAAAAGAAGCAAAAACCTAATTTTTGCATCGTAAACAATGCGGGGAGAGATCTAGGTAAGGGGTTGGTTAAGCCTAGGGAAGGTATTAACACCCTAAACTTCTGTAGTACTCTACAGGAACCTTTTGTTTAAAGTTTACTATTTTTCTTGATTATTTGCTTGGGGGTATATGCTAAGCTAAGGGTTAGGAGGTGACAAAGAGACCTACGGGTTAGTCCTAAGTTTACTTGGCAAGATTCGCATCTTGTGCCTACGTATTCTGGTTAGGGGAACTAAGATTAGTCTGATTCCATCCCCTAACCAGGATACATAGGCACAAAATGCGAATCTTGCCGAATAAACGTAGGACTAACCCTTAGGTCTCTTTGTCACCTCCTAACCCTTAGCTTAGCATATACCCCCAAGCAAATAATTAAGCAAAATAGTAAACTTTAAACAAAACGCTCCTGTAGAGTACTGCAGAAGTTTAGGGTGTTAATACCTTCCCTAGGCTTAACCAACCCCTTACCTAGATCTCTCCCCGCATTGTTTACGATGCAAAAGTTAAGTTTTCCTTTTTTTGACCTTTTCCTTCAGATAAATCAAAGATCGGTTGTGAACTAAAGATGTGATTCAAATTAATTAATAGTTTGATATCCTATTCTCACCGCAACAATTACCATATTCTACAATTTCACGTGCTTCCTTGAACGAAGACATCGAAACTTCTGGCTTTTTAACCTCGACAGGAGGTTTCTCCTTAATTTGCACCGCTTCAAAGGCTTAACAGAGAGTTTAGTGAATCTCCCCATCCACTTCCACATACTTGAATGTAGATAAATGACTGATCATTATATCTTCCTCCCCATAAACAATGACTACTTTCCCTTCCATCATATACTTCAACTTTTGATGTAAAGTCGACGTTACTGCCTCTGCAGTATGTATCCAAGATCGGCCTAGCAAGCAACTATAAGTCGACTGAATGTCCATTATATAAAATATTGCATCAAAAGTTTCAGGCCCCACCTAAATTGACATTGTTATCTCCCCAAACACAGATCTTTTGGAACCATCGAACTCTCGCACCACGAGATCACTTAGTATATAGATTAAACCTTGAGTATCCAACTTCATAAATGATTTCTTTGTAACACGTTAAGTGAAGATCCTATATCAACTAGGACATGTGACAATAAAGATCATCTACACTCCACAGAAATATGTAAGGCATGGTTTTGATTCCTCTTGGCAGGAGTCAAGTCTATATTAGTGAAGCCCAAACCATTGTCAGCATTAACATGTGTTGTCACTCCTTTCAACTGATTAATAGAGATTTCTTGGGGTACATAGGATGAATTCAAAATTTTCAACAGAGCATTGTGATGTGCTTCAGAACACAACAGCAAAGATAAATAGAGATTTTTGAAGGAGTATGATTCAAGTGGTCTACAATTTTATAGTCACTCTTGCGGATTAATTTCATGAACTCTTCAGCATCTTTAGAAAAAGAACTATCACCACCTTGTTGTTATACAACATCTTCAACAAATGCCTTCCCTTTACCTTTATCAGTCTTGTCAACATTAACTTCAGGCGGAGAAAAGACTCTTCCACTACGGGTAAGCCATCCTGCACCAACTATATTATCAACAGTAGAACCCACATTTGAAGAACCAATCAATTCTTGTTTTTGTCCGTTGCAGAAGACCTCAGCCCCATAATTCATGGGATGGCCTTGGTACTTTCATACGACACTGGTTCTGGCGTAGTGATGATCACAGGTGTTGGCCTTACTGGGCTAAAATATTAATAGTCCTGTAAGGGGTCGAAATTGTGGCGATATCGTTTCCATCATCACTAGCCTTGTCATCAACATCTTCCATATTTTCCACAACAACTCTATCAAACTGCATATATTTGTCATCAATCATTTTCTGAATACCACTTTTCAAAAGATAACAACCTTCAAGTCTCAATTCACATTCTTGACAATCAACAGAACAACCTGGGAACACACCCTCTTTCAACAGTCTGTCTTTCACAAAACTCAAAGGAGTCTTCAATTCATCAATATTCGTCACTAGATTCAATCTCTCCCCATCAATAATAGCATTTTTCTAGCTACTTCATGGTTCAGCATGAGATTCTGATTAACATTGGGACCCTCATTGGTAAAATTAATAGCTTTGGAATCAAGCAGATCCTGGACTTTATCCTTAAAAGCTTTACAATTATCAATGTTGTGACCAGGAGCACCAGAATGGAATTCACATCTAGCATTCGCATCATATCTGGGTGGAAGAGCTCCAGTAAGAGGCGTCAGAGTCCTCTTCTGAATCAGCTGTAGCTGAAGCAAATGTTGCAATAACTGGGAGTATGGCATATGTGGGGTTTCAAATTGCATGTTCGCCATTCTTTCCTGTTGCACCCCAGAATTTGCCTACCTTTTCTTAACTTGGTTTATGTTTCATTTCATTTCTTTCTAGCATTTGCATTGCATAGAATTTTTCATTGAACAGGGGATCAAGAGGTTGTGCATAGCAAGAGGAGGTCACCCAGAGTGTTGAGCCTAAGCAAGGGGTTTTATTCAAGTTTGAATGGTCATCGGGTCATCTAGGAGTGGTCAATAGTCTTGTGAAAGGATGGATGGATGTATGTGGGTCAGCTCCTAACTTGGAGGCCAGTCAAAGATCATCAGAGAATTGTGAATTCATGATTATGGATATAAGATGTTGAGAGAGCTCATTGAGTGCTTTGAGATCCATTTGGAGCTTATTCAAGTTGTTGTGTGATGTGAAAGAAGTTATAGTTGAATGTGTTGCATCTAGGGTTTTCATCTGGTAAATCCTCAGTCAACTGTGAAATTGAAGGAGATTAAAACTCAATTCCAAGTCTCTATGGTTATGGTATGTTGTGTTGAGGTGTCTAATATATCATTTCAAGATCAATTCATCAAGGATCAAGTGTGTGAGAAGTTACTAAACTAGGGTTCTCAGTGTAAAATCTTATGTTTAGTGCCCAACTTCAAGACCACCTATCTCAAGATAAAAGTCTCATCTAAACTTTTGACCAACATGAAACTTGTAGATCATGTTCTTAGCTTTCTTTTGAGTACTAGAAGTTATTCATCTGATTTCTAGAACTCAAGTTATGATGCAGACAAGTTACAGGTCATCAGATGAATGTGATTTTGGTCAACAAAAGTCAACCAACTTCCAAGCCATTTTTGACCTAGAAGGATGCTTCTCCTCAACTTTTGATGAACATGAGAGTTGTAGGTCTTGTTCTTAGATTTCCAAAAAGTACTAGAAGTCTTTCATCTGATTTGTAGAACTCATGTTATGAGGCTCGCAAGTCAAGGGTATTTTGGGAAAGTGAGATTATAGGTCATAAAATTATAGGTCCAGTTCACCAACTTGCACACTTCAAATGGAGATTTTCCCAACATCAAATGTGATCCAAATGGTGTCAATTATTCAACCAAGCTTTGAAAAGTCATGAATTTGGCTTGGAATGGTGAATTCCTAAAGTGATTTTCATGGAAAAAGCTTTAAAATGAGAAAATTGGATTTAATTCATTTTTGATCATTTTTATGCAAATGAGTACATATTTTGAGTGCAAAATATATTTTAAGCATAATGGCAATGATAGAATTTGAATTTGGTGAGTTTTGATGAGCTATTTTCAAGCTTTCTTCAAGTTTAAGTCACACTTGAAATATCAACCATTGAGATCAAACAAGGATGAAATCCCAGCCATTCACACTCCTCATGTTACCAGCAAGTGATTTGCATCATTTTGGAGCCAAATTGGAAGGATTTTCGTGCACATGACAAGTGAAAAAAACTAAAATTCCATGGATTTCAATTGGGCTCTAGGGGTTGCCATTGGGCTTCATTCTTTTCCAAATCCATCACATAAAAGGTTTCTACCATGAACAAATGCTCAAAACACGAATTGGGTGAAGAATTGGAGCTAGAGCATTTTGAAAAAGTGAAGAACAAGTGAAATACGATTTTTAAGATTTAGCAAGATTCAAGCAAAATTAAAGGTTGCAAAGGCTTCATTGAAGATCACTGAACGTTTTTGGATACTTTTCTTCAAGCTTAAGCATCAATTGAAGGATCAGTGGAAGTTCTCCACTAGGTATTTACAACTCAACTTATCTCTCTCATTATGCCATGATTCTCTGCCATTTTTGCATATTTGAGACCTAGACAACATGTAGATCATTAATCACTAAAACGAACTGGCATTTGTGATGATTGTTGGATGAAGCTCCAAACTGTTTTGATCTGATATGGCTTGTTCTTGTGTTGTTTTGCTTAATCATTGCTTGATTTGTGATCTCCATAACCTATAGATGATTTCTGGACCAAATTGAGTGAAGTTTGTGAACTTTTGGTCTTGATGCACAAATCTGTTTGTCTTCGATTTGAATTTGTTATGAGGAATTAAGGAAAACTAGCCATGGATTCGTGATCCTCATGAGTTGTAGATGAATTTCCATATAAGTTTTGTTAAGTTTGGTGATGTTTGAAACCAGGCCACTGTTGCTCTCGCCGGAGAAGACGACCGGAGTCTTCTCCGGCCACCATCTGAGGATTTGAATGAGGAAGATGATCCTCTGACCGTTAGATTAGGCTGACTGTGTGGACTTGGTAGGCTGATCCAACGTGTGAGATTTGTTCTCAGGTAGTTTGACTAGGGTTTTGCTTACGTGGCGTGTTAAGGATTGTAGGATGTGATTACTTTTGAAACCAATGCCCAGGATTAAGACTCATGGTGGGGAGGAGTCAACTAAAGCGTACCCAACCCTTAGTGAAACGATGTGTTTCACTTAAACACCCTCAGCGCATACGTGGCGCGCTCTGTAGCCCTAGATCCATTGACTGGTCTCCTGATCCATTGGCTGTGTTTATTTCTTGCATTTTCCTTTTTCTTTTATTCATTTTATTATTTTCTTTTATTTCTTGTTTGAATTTAATTCATTAAAAATAGTTCCAATGTTCTAAAAAATTCACAAAAATATTTTTTACAAACCTTGAGATGTCTATTATTTTTAGACATTTTTTATTTTATTTTTCAGATTATTTTTCATTTTTAAATATAATTAAACATTGGAGGTGTTTTTAATGGATTAAATTGTGACATTGTTTGTTCTTTTATTTGTTTCTTCCATTTCCTTTGGGTCCAATGAATGAAAATTGATCCTCATATCCATGATGAGTTGAACAATTTTTTAGGACCATTTTGCCCCTGGTTGGTTGACTTTAGGATTGACTTTTGGAGCTTTTCTTTTGACCCTCGATTCTCCCATTTCAAAGTGGTACATCTTGAATATTATTTTCTTTTGATGGTGCTTTGAGGGGATATTTGCTTTGAGTTTTTTGCCTCTGTTTGCCAACATGTTTAGGTACCTTGTGCATTTTATTTGATCATTTTTGAACCATTTTCCTATTTTTGAGGTAACTTGCAAGTCAAGTTACCTCCAAGGGAGGTTCACACGTGTACCTTGACCTAGTTTGATTTGGATATGACATTTTTGGATCCTTTGAACTCTCAATGCCTTTTGTTTCATGTTGTTAACATGTTAAGGATGATGTTTGTTCAATTTTAGGTCATGATATTGTTTCTTCCTTGTTCATTTGTTTGTTTTGTTTTGAACTTTCAATTAGGGTTTCAATGTGTAGCTTGCTTGCATTCCTTTATGTTTTGGTTTGCATTTCTTTTTGTTATGATTTGCTTTTGCTTTTGAGCTTTCCTCTTCATCTATACCTTCTGTCCAATGACTTTGGAGTGTCATTTAAGGTGGCTTGGTCCCTCCTTTGGAGGTATTTGAAGCATACCTAGAATGATGAATCCTTGAGGACACTTTTGGTGCTTCTTTGCTTTTGATGAGTGATGCTTATGGTTGAGTACCTATTATGGGGTCCTTGCTGCCCTCATTTGGTCTCCCATCCTTACATGGCTTTGGGTTTTGTTTTACATTTCATTTGGTTTAGTTTTGTTGGTGTGGTTGATGTTGTTTGACTTAGGTCATTTCATTCCACTTTTGATGCATCTTTGTGTGGTTTGCTCTTGTTGGATTGATTTCTTCTTGTGCATTTCTTTTTCTTCTCTTTTCTTGCATTATATGCATGCTTGGTTGAGATAAGCTGGTGGAGGCTACTGCCCCACACTATTTTCCTCCCACTTTCATTCTATTTGTGCATCTTATATGTGCATTTTCATTTGCATATGCTTTATTTTCTTCTTCTTCTTTTGTTTTTCTTTGCCATGCTCCCCATAAGTTCTCTAACCTCTTGAGATTATGATAGACATTAGGTGCCTAACTATGCATGATAACATTAAATAGCTCCCTTTCAATCTCAACTTTAGGTCCACTTTGCATGATAACTTTTAGGATTGATTAGTCTCCCATTAGTGTATTTGCTTCTCTTCTCATCTTCAAACATTCATAAAACACTTAATAAAGAATGACAAGTCTGGCACGCTACGAGCCTTAAGCTACTTGAGAAATGGTAATTGAGGAATCTCCTCTCAAGGACCTAGAGTGTTTAGTGTACACCCTTGGGGTGATATACGACGCATTCGCTCTTAGGTCATAGTCTCTAGTGCAACATGAGTTACAAATCAAATTACAAACACTTCTTCTCTAAAAAACACAAAAAACATTTCAAACCTTTTTCATCCTTCGGGATCTTAATCAAGAAAATTTTTTCCGATAAAAGAGTGTCGTTAACTTTTAGTTCTACCGCAAACGGTAATGCCTAAGTCTCCAATGGTCGAGCTGCATACACCAATTTTTAGAACTACTTGTTAACCCTACTCAGGCCTAAAAACTTTTGAACCAGCCCGTGGTCTTTTTAGCCCGAACTACGTTTGCTCTGATCTTTCATACCAGATGAAAGTACGTAGGCATAAGACACGACGTATTGGCGAGCAACCTTTCCCCCTTCTTTACCCGTAGTTAGTCGCACTACGTTGACTCTGACTTTCCCATTGCACGAGGGAGTACGTAGGCACAGAGCGGCGATGCTCTGCCGAGTCACTTTTTCTTTTTCTTTTGTCCCTGAGCCTTTAGTTAGATAGTTTCAACACACCCTTTTAGATAGACAACAATGCGTGGATCCCGTCGAGTACGACGGACGTGAGGGGTGTCCCTTGCGTAACCGACTCCCGAATCCAGACATGGTTGCGATGACTTTGTCTTTCCCTTTTTTCGTTAGGTTTTTCCGATCGTTTCCTTTCCCTCTCTTTGGGATAAATAACGAAAGTGGCGACTCTTCTGTTTTTCCGTCGTTTGTTTTTCGCAGTTGCGACATTGCCCTATCAGGGTAACGGCGGGAAGTGTTAGCTTATTGTTGGGGTGCAGCCGGGATGGTCACAGTTGCAACTTGCTGAGTATATTATGGTTGTGCTCTGCCTTTACCTCTATAAGAGGAGATAGAATTAGAATCCCCCTCTCACTTCTTTGGGTTTGTTGTGTACGACTTATTTACTCCTTCAGACGAGGACCCACTTCTGCTTTGAATCTGTCCAGTCTTTATACCGCTCTCAACTCTTTCACCGACCATTACTAAGTCTGAGAAACCCGCTGACATGCAGCCGACCAAATTCTCATAATACGTCCCAGACAGCGTAGCCATAAGCATATCTATCAGTTCCCTCTTCGTCATTGGAGGTTGAACCTTCGCAGCCAAATCACGCGATCTCTGGTCGTACTCTTTGAAACTTTCATTATTCATTTGAGACAAGTTCCGTAACTGCACCCTTTTTGATGCCATGTCACTATTGTATTGGTAATGAAGGACGAAGGCTTCCGCAAGATCTCTCCAGCTTTTAACATGAGTTCTCTCCAGCCCCATGTACCACTCCAACGACAGTCCTGTCAAACTATCCTGAAAGAAGTGCATTATGAGCTTCTCATCATCAGAATATGCAGACATTTTCCTGTAGTATGCTCGGATATGAGTTTTAGGACAGGTAGTCCCTTTATATTTGTCAAAGATCAACACTTTAACTTTGGAGGGATTCTTACCCCTGGGACCAAACCAAGGTCTGACATGTCAAGGCCTAATGAGTTTTGATTCTCATAAGCCTTCATCTTCTCTTCAATCAACTTGAACCTTTTGTCGGCTTCGGACAAAAGATCGACGTCCATATCACGCATAGAGAAGATGTCATCTTGACGATATTCGTCCCAATGTGGGCCAGTAGCCCCATGCACCGCAAACACACATATACCACCAGCACCATTACCAGCACCATTAACAACGCCTCTGCCTGAAGGTACAACAACAGTAGGCCCGTTATCACCTTGAGGACTGACATCACTTCTAGGAGGAAGGACCAAACCAATTCCACCATGTAAAACACTGACTTCATCAACTTGTGCAATTAGAGGTTGGACCAGAGTTATCAATTATTTCTGTCCTTGAGCTACGTTTTGCATCAGTTCCATAAATTGCGTCATACAAATCATGACTTCCTGAAGCTCGGCCTGTACTTGATCCATGACTCTCTGTTGATTTCTCCAAGTTGAATATCTGCAAAAACCGAAATCCGCAATCCTGCTAATGAGAGAAAGCCAAGCAGAGATAAGCATAAAACCAGAACACTTGCCATGCAAATGAGTATGCTAATGCAACATGCAAACATGTTTATATATTTCAGGGATATCGCCCCTTGATTCTAGTTTCACAAATAAACGAACAATAGAGATAGACAGAAAACCAAAAGCTCTGCTCATAAATAAAATGAGGATAATAAGTCAGTATATACAATCCATAGATAACTGAATACAAAAGCCAGTGATCTCATCCAACAAGTCTGGTGATGATCAGATACAAGAAAGAAATGAGCTACTGAGACATATCATCAACTGAAGATAATCCTCCCCAACCACGGTGCTCCTTGCACTAAGTCTGGGCTTCCTTGAGCAACTTCTTCGTGTCTGGATGCTTTGGTTTTGCTATCAATTCCTGGATGAGAACGTCTCTTCTGTGTATGACATCTCCCAGACACTAACAATACTCTTCCCAAGCATCATCTCCAAAGACATCTTCAAGCCTAGGCTTCTTGAGCTCTGCCCGAATCTTGAGCTCTTCAAAAGCTGATAAGGTCTCTTGGAGTTCTGCTCACTTTTGTATCTGCGGGATGACTCTACCACAACTTCTCTCTCTTTGACCTTGAGATGCGCCTTCAACTTATCAATCTGATTGTGAAGCTCGTCTTCCCTATTCCTATTGGTTGTTACTGTAGCATTCCACTGATCATTGAATTTAGATATCTCCAGATAAGCTTTATCCAAATCCTTCTTTCTATGCTTCAAGAGGCTATTAGTACTATTCAGATCTTGTCCAATTCGCTCTCTCATCTTGGTCTCATCAGACAACTCTTTCTCCTTCTTGGTCAATGTTGTTGTCTTCACCTTGGCCAAGTAGACAACTTCGCTCCGATCATGCTTCAACTGACTGATTTCTTTTTTCAACTCCTCATTCTCTTTGTGCAGTTCTTCCTTCTCTGCCCAAAGCTTGTTGTACTTCAGGATATCAATCGTCGTAGGATGCTCAATTACCAAGGAATACAAAGGTTCTTCAATAGAGAAAGGCAACAACACTTCTAAAACCCTTTTCTGGATCCATTCCACATAATGATCGTAATCTTTACAATCACCTTTACCCAAGGAAAGCTTCCCCTATTTCTCCACAAGCCATCAATTTATCTAATTATCCCTAACCTCTCTAACTACCAAACTAACACAATTTATAACTTCCAATTTTCAATGAAATTCCATTTAATCCCAACCGTTCTTAACGTTTGATCCAAGAGTTATAATTAGCGATCCACAACTTGAGCTAAAATTAATTTCTAATGATTGATAAATTTGTTACTTGGATCACAATTCAAGGGTGTTTATTCACTTGCTAAGCCTATATAAACATGTCATTTTTCATAATTTGGGGGATTAACTAACATAACTTAGAAAATTAACAATTAACCATTATTTTTCACTCCATTTTTTTCTCTCATTTCTCTCTCTCAATTCTTATTTTCACTCACCATCTCCAAAGTTCATCTTTATCACCATTTAGAACTTCACATTGAAGTTCTAAAATAGTGGAACTTAGCCACAATTCAATTTTCACAAATTATTAACCAACAATTTCTACATTATCATCAACAATCTTCATCTAAAGTTTGTCAAAATTCTAGCGCAATCTATTATGTTTTTTATTTTGTTGTTGAAGATTTAACATATATTGTTAGACTAATACATGAAGCTAATATCCAATCTCAGTTGCCTTGATCCATTTGAAGCCAGAAAGAAACTATGGGCAGAACTTGAGGAGACAGGGTTAGCTGTGAAAAAGGAACCACACTTTACGGGTTCCCAGATTTCAGCATGATGGAGAAGTGAGACAGCATTTTCTTAGTTAAATTTTAAAATTATGACTAGGGCATTACATTCTGTCTGTCTTTTGAATTATGAGTTGGCATCACTTTAATTTCACTTGGTTGAGTTGGAATTGAAATCATAAGATTTATTATGATTCATGAAACTAAAATATGCATTTGTTACATATCATCAGTAATTACCTAATTCTTACAACAGTAATATAAATGGATAAATATTTCTTATAATAACTTATATTCTTAAAATGGCTAGTAGATGCCAAAAGAATAGTAGTTGTAGATGGAAAAACATGCATTGCGAACATGCTTCTCTTGGAAATACAAGATTACGAATGATGAATGAACATTTAATGCATCCACATAAAGAGTATACAAACAAAAACGTGTAGAAAAGTAGTTCTTGACTTTAATCTAGTAAAATGTAACTCAGAAACATTAACTTGAGACTTAATATTGAGCATTTATCTTAACGATATGCAAACTAATATTGAGCTTCCATCTTTGAAAAGGTTTAAAAATTATGCAATCATTACAACTAATATCGAAACACATAGCATGTAGTTACTTGCAATTCCAATATACTAATTTTTGATACATAAAATTTTCTACTTATGGGACATTAATATACACTACAGGCTTAAAATTACACCAACCTAACATAACTTGTTAAGGAAAAGAAACATACATCAGCTTCAGAGAACATATAACATAGAGAAACCAGATTAAACACAAGGCTTTTTTGTTCAGTCAACATAAGACTTGTTATGACAGCTAGTATATACTTTTCTACACTTATAATGAGCTTTTAGCTACTAATATAATCTCCCTTTAATCTTGCTTGGTTGAGTTGGAATTAAAATCATAAGATTTATTATGATTCATAAAACTAAAATATGCATTTGTTACATATCCTGAGTAATTACCTATTTCTTACAACAGTAATATAAATGGCAGACACCTAAATTTGAAAATTTATGAAAGTCATTGGTCACATTAGTAATAATGGGTTTACCTTCACTGTGCATAAATTGATACCCTACAAATTCTTTTAACAGTAAATGAGCTTGGACTTGCAAATAATCTCTTGCTTTGCAAAATAAAGTAATGTTGTCTTGGAATCTGAGGTGTATACACTACTCTCCACCTAGTCTGGCCAAACTCTCCCTTTCCTTCTATTCGTGGCATCAATTTTTCAAGAGATGCAGTTGCAAGCTGACATTGCCTTCCAAAATGGATTCGGCCAATTGACTCTCAAATCTTCTGGCAGCTTGTATACATAGATAAAGTCAAATAATAGGACTGTCTTGCTTGAATATTTATCATATCATGAAGGCATTTATTTTCACATATGAAACTATTATCTGTTTTAACTTGTGCGTATATTTCACCTCAGTAGATGAGAGGCATCCTGTTCTACAGAACGAGTCGAGGTCACCACAAGTTTGTCCTGCCAATTGCTGGCTCTACCTTGGGTTCTAAATTGCCATTCAGATCCAACCAAAACCAGATCTAGCATTGGATATAGTCCATTCTCAGGCTTGAATTTTGCAATATTTAAATGCTCTTGTTTTAGCCTCACCTGCATTTAAAATGAGTTGTATCAAACTACACAACTGATTAAGAAACGCAAAAGTAAAACCATAGCAAGATTAACATAGAAAAGAAACACAGGATACAATTTATGAGTTGCCGAGTAAAACGTGACACAAACCTGGGTGGCAACTAGATTGACTTTACCATTCTCAAATGACAGTACGCCTCTAGGTTTTATCCATTTGGGATGAGCAAGACCATTCAACTTGAGCTCTCCACTGACAACAAAATTGAGACCCAAACTCCTGCACTCGACTTTAGCAATGGAGCGGTAAATAACAATTTCTTTTATTGATAATGGGGCTAAAGAAAATTACACAGAAATCAAGCGAGGAGTACAAACTCCTGGCGTTGTATCAAATATACACAATTCTCCATTTAACTCATCCTATATTAGCGAGCTCATCCGCAATTCTATTCGCCTCTTGATAAATATGATCAACTTGAACTTGCCAACTATTATTGAGCACTTTTTGAATCTGCCCGATTAAGTTTCTTCCTTGGGCACTTCCAATCCTTCTCCTTGTCTGCTCTTAGCAACAGAGGTTGAATCAACGTGTAATTCTATCATAGTTAATTTTTTCGGATGAGCAAGCATCAAACCGTCATATATACCCCAAAGTTCTGCGATATAAGCATTAGTATATCCAACAATCCATCTGCCAGTGTTGTCTCTAATTACGCCTTTTGACCGCTTTCATGAGAAGATCAGTTTGTATTGATTCGGAACCAGCCCACCTCCAATTTGGATCATTGATCTAGGATTTCTCCCATCTCACGTGAAGTCCATGGATTCAGAATCTCAATATTGTGGTTATTATCTCTGGCCTGATTAATAATATGCATGTCTCGCCGGGTCCAATCCCCGTTGGAAAATAGATCGTCATGTACCTCTATTCCCATAGCATCATTATTTAAGCATAACAAAAAAAAGAAAACAATTTGCAATTCATGTACACAATAAAGGAAAGACTGGGTTGAAAAATATTTTATTTTTATATTTAATTGTTTACGTCTATTGTTATTTTTTTTATTCTCTATTAAGAAGAGAATTAAGTATTTTTTATTGTATTCTCACTATATAAATTAATATTTGGCTGAGGAATAAGATTACAACAGTTTTTATCTATTTCTTCTAATATTGTATCGAGAGCTCTGGGTTAGGGTTACCGTAAAGCTTTCTACAACTAGTAGGGTTAGGGGCGTAGCTCTGGAAAAAAATTATGTTCGACCCGCATTTTTACCCGTTTAATCACTTATGGCGAATAACAACGGAGGTGGCCGCGGAAAAGGCGGCGGCCGCAGAAACGGCGGTGGTCCCGAAGATGACAAACGAGAGGAACTGTCAGTGGTCACAAACAGTGGCAATAATGAAGACAATAACATTGTTTTTGGCAGTAATAACAACAATAATGGAAACAGGAACATTGTCTTTGGTGATAGTTATTCCAACATAGGCGGTAATGACCAAGAGGGTTCCTCATACTCCCTCAAGGTCAATATCCCTAAACTGAATGAGAATAACTATAATGAATGAGCTCAAACCGTTCACTTGATGTCGGATAACAAAGGAAAACTTGGTTTTTTAACAGGAGCAGTAGTTAAACCGACATCAGGAAATCCTCGTTACAAACAATGGAAATCTGAAAACTCTTTGATGATTGCGTGGCTGGTAAGCTCCATGGAAACTGGAATAGGTAAGCCTTACATGTTTTTTCCTTCTGCAAGGGATGTGTGGGAAGTTGTTATGGAAACATACTCTGATATTCAAAACTCCTCTCAAATATTTAAAATCAAAGTTATGGCATGCAATACAAGGTGACAGGAGTGTAACCGTTTATTACAATGAGCTGTTGACACTGTGGCAAGAGTTGGATCTTTGTTATGATGACAATTGAAGGTGTACATAAGACAATGTTTTGTTTCTCAAAAGGCAAGAAAATGATCGTGTATTCATGTTTCTCGTTGGGCTCAATAAAGACCTAGATGAGGTAAGAGGTAAAGTTTTAGAAAAAATACCATTGTCGACTCTTCGTGAAACTTTTGCAGAAATAAGAAGGGAGAAGGCACAGCAAGGAATTATGATGGGCAAGCCACGACGAAGCTCTGAATCTGAAGGTTCAGCTCTGCCTACTAGGAACCTTGACGAGGGAAGAAGGTCAGATAAAGTTCCTTGGTGTGATCACTGCAAACGCGAATGGCATACACGTGAAACCTGTTGGAAGCTCAAAGGCAAACCTCCGAACTGGAAGAAGAAAGGTGGTTGTGCATTTTAGGCTAGTAATTCTGATCAAGGGCAGCAATCCCCTACAACTCAGCTTCCATTTACTACGGAGCAACTAGACAGATTGTACAAACTCCTCGAGTCTCCAACCCCTTCTTGCTCTATAGCCACAAAAGATAATTCTGCACTTCTTAGTGTCAGTCCCAGTCATACTTGGATAGTAGATTCAGGTGCCTCTGCTCACATGACAGATAAATCTACTTTGTTCTCTTCATATAGTCCATGTGCAGGTAATCAAAATATAAAAATTGCATATGACTCTTTTTCAGCAATTGCAGGTAAAGGGTCAGTTGTTTGTCTCCAATATTAATTCTTAAAAATGTCCTTCATGTTCCAAACTTATCGTGTAATTTAGTGTCTGTCAGTAAATTAGCCCAAGATATAAATTGCCAAACTAATTTTTTTCGATCTCACTATGTCTTTCAGGATTTGAACTCGGGAAAGATGATTGGCAGTGCTAAGGAGAGTGGATGACTCTACTACCTTGACATTGGATCTACATCACAACTACCTTTAACAATAAGTTCCTGCTTTGATTCTTTTTCTATTTTGAATAATAAAGATGACAACATTATGGTATGGCATTTAAGATTAGGTCATCCTAGTTTTTGTTATTTAAAACACTTGTTTCCTAAGTTACTTCACAATAAGAATTTTGCTTCGTTTAAATGTGAAGCATGTGATTTTGCAAAGTATCATCGTTCCCACTTTTCAATACAATCTTATAAACCATCAAAATTGTTTTTTGATCTGACCTGATCAGAATGGGATCACTAGCTGGCCACACTTTGTTGGGCTGCTGCCTGTTCACCGGTGATGAGGAGGAGGAGGGGGTGTGCCTGCAAGGCACTCCGATGCCAAAGTGAGTATATGGGCAGAGTGATCACAAGTACAAAAAAAAGGGTAAGAAGTGAATTACCTTACCCTCTCGTGAGAGAGGGTATTTATAGAGACCCCAACGCTGGGTCAACGGTCACTTGCGTTGGGCTGGATGGTCAGGCCCAACCCAGGTGACTGCTAGGGCTTACGTGGCGTAGAGAAGACCAGGACGTGGTATTCGCCCTAGTCCAACTGTCCCGTGATCTCCGGAAAGTGAGTTTGACTTGCTCTTTCGGAGGTGGGCAGTTGGTCGGTGACGTGCCCCCGCGGGGGGAGGGGCTATTCTGCCCGACGAGGGACAGTGGTTGGCGGCGCCTCCCCGCAAAGGGAAGAGCGTAGAGGACGTCTTGAGGCACGTTGCCCTGCTCGACGGGAGCATGACCTGCCCGTCGAAGGGTCACGTGCTCGGTCAGCCTACTTGAACCACGTTGGGCCTTTATTGTGCATCGTTGGGCTGGGCCGCGAGGTGAGGTTGGGGCCCAGGCCAGAACATTTTCTATTATTCGCAGTGATGTTTGGGGCCCTAACAGTAGTAGTACACTCTCTCTCAAAAAATCAGATGTTTGCCAGGCTGTAAAGAATTTTTTTTAATGGTACAGAACCAATTTCAAACAAATATCCAAATTTTTAGAAGTGATAATGGCAAAGAATATTTTAACACTATCATGGATGATTTTTTTCTAAAAAATGGGACTGTACATCAAAGTTCATGTCCTAATACTTCTCAATAAAATGGAGTAGCCGAAAGTAAAAATAGACATTTATTGGAGGTTGCTAGAGCTCTACTTTTTTCGAATAAAGTACCAAATTATTTGTGGGGCGAAGCTATTTTAACAGCTGCGTATTTAATTAACAGAATGCCCTCCAAAATTCTCAATTTTCAAACTCCAATTAATGTCTTCAAAGAATGTTTTCCTAGTACTCGTATTTTAATTGATTTGACTTTAAAAATATTTGGTTGCACAACTTTTGTTCATGAACATAAAAATGTTGGAAAACTTGAGTCACGTGCTATAAAATGTGTCTTTATTGGGGACATGAGTTTTTTGAAAAATTTATCTTTGCCTGTACCACAAACTTATGAGACTTTTACATCTGCACCAACAGAAAATGGTCATGATTTTGTATCTGATCCTACTCCTATTATGAGTAAGGAGCCTTATGAATCTGAGCCTACATTTTATCTTGTAGAAAATAATGAGAATCCTGAAAACGATGATAATGATGATCTAATTGAAATGCCACAAAATAATGAGTCACTTTAAGAAAATAGATTCGAATTAGGAAACAGGACTTGGAAAGGGAAGGTTTTTATGAAAAAGCACCATAAACGAAGGGAGGAGTCCACATCTCAACACTGCCAAGAATCTGAACTGGGGAATGATCAACCTCCTAACAAAAGGAAAGGTAAGTCTATCTCTGTTTCTAAGAGTCGTATTTCGTATCCTGATATAGATAATCATGTTGCCATTAGAAAACCTGTCAGATCTTGCACTAAACACCCCATGTCCAATTTTATTTCATATTCGAATTTGTCTTCATCTATGTCTGCCTTCACCTCAAAATTGTCTAGTGTAGAAATTCCAAAAAGCGTACAGGTTTCTCTAGAAATTCCAAAGTGGAGGGAAGTTATACTTGAGGAGATGAAAGCTCTTGAAAAGAATAAAACTTGGAGTGTTACGTCGGTACCAGATGGCAAGAAGACAGTTGGATGCAAATGGGTGTTTACTGTGAAGTATAATTCAGATGGGTCAATTGAAAGGTACAAGGCTCGCTTGGTGGCTAAAGGCTTCACTCAGACCTATGGTATAGACTACTCAGAGACATTTGCTCCTGTTGCAAAATTGAACACTATAAGAATTCTTTTATCTCTTGCTGCTAATCTGGATTGGCCCTTACATCAGTTAGATGTTAAGAATGTCTTTCTTAATGGTGATCTAGAAGAAATATATATGGACATTTCTCCTGGTTTTGAAAACAAATTTGGATCAAATGTATGCAAATTAAATAAGTCTTTGTATGGATTAAAGCAGTCTCCCAAGGGGGTGTTAGAAAATATTTTATTTTCATATTTAATTGTTTACGTTTATTGTCATTTATTTTCTTTTATTCTCCATTAAAAAAAGAATTAAGTATTTTTATTGTATTCTATTTATGCAAAAGTGAAATTGGAGAATCCCTAAGTTCATTTGTATGCAAAACTTGTGATGATGATCATATTTATTTGGCATATATATATATATATATATATATATATATATATATATATATATATATATATATATATATATATATATATATATATATATATATATATATATATATATATATATATATATATATATATATATATATATATATATATATATATATATATATATATATATATATATATATATATATATATATATATATATATATATATATATATATATATATATATATATATATATATATGACATAGCATAGCAAAATGAGAAATTATTGTAGCCAGTGTCATATTTGAAGTTGTGTCCATAGAGAGTTGGTGGCAGCATATTCTCATTTGGAAAGGACTCCATGTTAAAGATAAGTAATAAACATAAGTAATAATAACTAATAATATATACAAAAGTAGAAGATCAAATAATTGATTCGAACATCCCTAAAGTTTATGAAACCACGGGCTAAACTAAAAGATTAGTAAAGCAATACCAGAGCCAGAGGATTGAGAAGTGTTGGCAGTTGCAGTAGGAGATTCTGAGCTGAAAAATCGTGAAACATATCTGAAAGCAAAAACTTGACTAACGCCGCCAGAAGGAAGCATAGTGTTACCATTTTGGGATTTTGATAAGCAATCTTGTCACAAACTGTACATATGGCTCTCAATTTTTCTTAACCATCAGGTTTATCATGTTTAGTTGAACCGCCACATTACTGACAGAACTTGATACTTCGAACATTTCCCTACATTATTAATTACCATAAATAATTAACTACATAAATATATGTATGTTTGCGTTCGAACGTCTGTGACAGTCGCTGACAACCCTCGATGATGGAAATTGTCCAACTATGCTTTAACTAATTGACCTATATATAGGCTTATTTCCAAGGCTTGAGTTTAACAAGACTTGAATAACATGGGTCTGAGCCTATTTGAATTTTTCCGGAAGACTTTTAAACATGTTAAAATGCTTATCTTTTGGTTCCAAGGATTTCTCACAGTCCCGCTGACTTCACTGATAGTTTTTGTTGAGTGATTTCCCTGTTGGCAAAATGAATGAGCAAAACAAATAACATTCCCATGGAAAAATTTCAAAGCTAACAATTTAGATCTATATAACAACAACTCAGCCTTGTTCTATCACTTCTTGACTTACATATCAACAACTTTGACAATTGGAAGAAAACACTTAGAAGCTCCACCAAGCCTTATTTCATACATATCTATTAAAAACACAGAAACATTTCCTCAAACATTTAGAATGCAATAAAGAAATTTTGTAAAAAGTACTAAAAACACATATAAGCATTTTATCAAACATTTAAAGTGCGATAAAAGAATTCCAAAAAACATATTAAAAGTATAATGATATTTCATCAAATATTTAGAGTCCGTAAAAGTAAAAGGCTTCAATTTTATAAATATTTGTTGTATTTCTTATTAACAACTACAGAAATACAACAAATTCGATACCACCACTTAAATTTTACTTTGTTTTTATTATTCAAAACTTTTATTTCTTTTATTAATTTTTTTTCAAAATTTTAATACTTTTTATTTTATTAAAATAAAATAATAACAAAAAAAAATTTGGATTAAAAATATATAAGGTTATATTTTTTAATTTCACAAAAACAAAAAATAAATATATTAAATAAAATTAATATTTTCTTTAATAAATTTAGATTAATTATTAAAATTTAATCTAAAATTTAAAAATTTTACAATTCACATTAAAAATAATTAATAAAATAAAACAAGTAGAGATTAAAAATATCATTCTAATTTTATAAATATTTAAAAAAAAAATTGCAACAACTATGAAATCTTAAAAAATATGTCTTAAATAAGAATAATATGTACTAAAATTATATTAAAGACAATAAATTTAAAAAACAAATAAAAATAATTTTTGGCAAAATTTAAACAAAAACTATTATTATTTAATAAAGAAAAAAATTGTTGTGAAAATTATTTTGAAATAGAATTGTTTTATATTATATACATTATTTGTTTTCTAAAATTAATAAATAAATTTGTTAGACTAGTAGCTCATCTTTATGTCTCTTCTCTGAAACTTTTTGAGTTCAATCTTATTTTTTCACATGTTTTATAATTTTTTTTCTAAATTTTATACGTTTTATAAAATTACAAGTTGTTGAGGGATTCCACACCAATTATATCATATGTTTATATTTTTAATTTTTCTAATTTAAAAAAAAAATAAAAAATATTAAATTAGCAAATTCCCTTTTTAGAAATAACTAAAAAATTCAATTAATATAGTAAAATTTCCTTAAACAAATATAAAATTTATTATAATTCACACTTTATCACCCACTTTTTTTTTTTTTTTTTTATAATTCACAGATTGTTATAACTTGTACAAAGCTGATATTTTCATTCTTTCTACTGCTACGTGTTAACTGATTGGAAATTCATGCAAGTATTTTTTCAATAGAAATAGAACATTTTAGTACTAGTGCGTCGGCAATTAATTTGAAAGTGAATAGACATTTTAGAAAGTAGAAATTGTAACCTTTTTTTAATTAATACAGTAGTTGTATCTAATGTAATTTTATAATGATCCACACTTGCCTCTAGTTGAAGAAAGGCTGTGCATAATCCAGCCACCTCATACACTTCTTGCATGCAAACTAGGAACTTCCTTGTATTCTCTTTAGCAATTTCACCTTGCCCTCTGGCTGTTATGCGGACGTTACCGCCATCAATAAACACAACAACAGAACCAACATACATGTAGCGCCACACTTGCATTTTCCTGGGTTGATACTTTAGTCTTAGTTTAGTTAGAATTATCTAGTAGCTTTAGATTAAGAAACATATACACTAGCCTTTCTTTTTTATAATTTAGTAGCCTTAGTCTAAAATATACATTAATATCATTAGTTTAGAAAATGTATACTTTAGCTTTAGTTAGAAATAAACACTAGTATTAGTATAGTGAAAATTCTAAAATTAATTTATTTTTTAATTAGTTTTAGTGATTGTTCAAAATGCTAGAAGTAGAATTGATATGTTAGATAATTATTTTTTTATTAATTGATGAATCATCTTTTGATTCATGTAATTAATTAATTAAATCTTTGATTAATTCTTTTGTTAATTCATGATTTGATTCCCCTTGTTTGATTTAATTATTTAGTATACTTTGATCAAGTAATTAGATTAATAATTTTAGGACTACTTGCCTACTCCTTTAAAGCAATTGCATGCTCCCCTTAAAATTTTTATTCATTCAAATGATCATAAACCCCTTGATCATTTAATTAAATTAGATCTTTGTACTTGCACTCACTTGATCCATCAAGTCTACCAAGTCAACTCAAGACTGCATATTCAAGACATCTTTGAAGAACAAAAGGACATCAAGACCGGATTACCGCTTCCTCCTTTAAGCACACACACAAAAAAGATTCCTCTTCAACACTTGTCAGTTATTATGTGAATTGTGCGTCACAAGTCTTGAGCAACAGAGAAGAATGAGAAGGATTATTCTGATCCTTGTTCTGAGCACCGTTGAATATGGGACGTAGGCCCCAAGTTATTCAAAGTATTTGCCTTCGTTCTTAGACTTTAGTGTAATTCAGATCAAATAATTAACAAGTCTTCTTTCCCACGGACAAGACCTCAACACAGACAGCACCTCAACACTGCAACAGTCAACATCAACAATAATTCTTTCTTTGGACCAAGCACAAGCTTCTTTAACACTTCTCTGTTTGAGTTAATCACTGATTCTCAGTTAAAATACCATATTTCCCTTTCTTTTGGTTAATCACCGAATCTCGGTTAAAATATTATTATTTCTTTGGGTTAATCACCGCTTCTTGGTTAACAAACCTTGCACCTATCTCATTGGGTTAATCACTGATTCTCAATTAAAATACCGTATACTCTTTCCTTTGGTTAATCATTGTTTCTTAGTTAAAATACCATATCCTCTTTCTTTTAGTTAATCATCGATTCTCGATTAAAATACTAATTTTTTTCTTTTGGTTAATCACCAATTCTTAGTTAACATACCATTTCCTTTGGTTAATCATTGATTCTCAATTGAAATACCATTCTACCATTTCTTATGGTTAATCACTGATTCTCAGTTAAAATACCATTCTCCCTTTGGGTTAATCACCAATTCTTGGTTAACTTACCCTTTCATGTGGTTAATCACCGATTCTCGGTTAAAATACCATGCACTTTCTCTTTGGGTTAATCACCAATTCTTGGTTAACATACCATTTCTCGTGGTTAATCATCGATTCTAGGTTAAAATACCACACTCTTTCTCTTTGGATTAATCACCACTTCCTGGTTAACATATTTTATCTTCTTTCTTTGGTTAATCACTGATTCTCAGTTAAAATACCAAATCATCTCTCATTGGGTTAATAACTAATTCTCAGTTAAAATACCATTTCTCCTTTCCTATGGTTAATCACCGATTCTCGATTAAAATATCATACTCTTTCTCTTTGGGTTAATCACCACTTCCTAGTTAACATACCCTATCACCTTTTGATTTTTAATCACTGATTCTCAGTTAAAATACCAAACCATATCTCTTTGGGTTAATCACTGATTATCAGTTAAAATACTTTATCTCATTTCTTTGGTTAATCTTCGATTCTCGGTTAAAATATCATACTCACTTTTCTTTGGTTAATCATCAATTCTCGGTTAAAATATCATACTCTCTTTTCTTTTGTTAATCACCAATTCTCGGTTAAAATACCATACACTCTTTTCTCGTGGTTAATCACCTATTCTCGGTTTAAATACCATACTCTCTTTCCTTTGATTTATCATTGATTCTTTGTTAAAATACCATACTCTCTTTTCTCTTGGTTAATCATTGATTCTCAATTAAAACACCATTTTTATTATCTCTTTCAAACACTACTCCTTCTTTGCTTTGAACACCATTTCTATCACTTTTATTCCTGCTCTTGGTTATGACACTACTTGTTTTGTTCCACCCTTAGTTCCACGAACTACGGAGCTTTAATTTCCTCATTGCACTATGAGGATACGTAGGCACAGGATTGTAAAATCTTGGCGAGCACATTTTTTGTTTTTCATCCGAACTGCGGAGCTCTGATTTCTTCATTGCACTATAAATATATGTAGCCATGAGGGCCACAGTATTCTGCGAGCATCCTAATTATAAACTTTTTTCCCTTTTGCAAGTAACCTTTAAATATAACACCCACATACAAAGAACATTCAAAATTATTCTCGTTGAGTACAACGGATGTGAAGGATGATAATACCTTCCCCTCGCATAACCAACTCCCTTACCCATTTCTTTTTCCCTTGGGTTTTATCGATATCTTCCATTTCCTTTTGGAATAAATAAAGTTCGGTGGCAACTCTATTGTAATATCAAGTGTGCATTATGCTCAGGTATTTTGCGTGCCACAACATCACCAACTTCATGTCTTTGTGACGTCAAATTTTTGTTTTTATCCACTTCGCCATGCCATGTCCATATTGTATAATTTTAAAATTTTTCATCACAACATAAGTGATGGGATATTTCTTTCTTTGAATTTTTTTATATTTATGCATTTAACACAAGAACAATAAAAGAGACCATTATTGTTAGGAATATTTTGTTCTGCATATTCAAGGAATTCAATAACTCGTTTCTCATACACCGTACCTAATTTATCATCTTTCATCATACTACGATCCATAATAAATTCTTAACTTTATATCAAAATCTTGTAGAATCATTTAACAATGCGACAACATAATAATTTATATTACAAACTCAATATCACTCAATCACAATAATATATAACATTCCCAACAACAAAAAAAAACAATCTTAATATCACTCAATCACAACAATACTAATATGACTAGCATGCTAATTCTACACACATAACATACTAATATGGTTATATGTTGCATATACATATATACAACAACATTCTCACATATGCTTGCATCTACCTACATTTTCATGATATGCTAGAGGTTCGTACACACACTACATAGTAATGTTGTTTTGTTATAGATTTTTATTCATAAAAATATAACATTTAACAACACTAAAACCTAAAATTCAAAATGAATGATGATAAAGGTGATGAAATAGAGAACATAACATAAATTGAAGAAGAGGAAGAGACTTGGGTTCGACCTTCATGTGTGCTCTCTTTCGTCTTGTAAGAAGAGGGAGTTTGGATGTTCCAAGAAATGATAATGGTGATGAAGTTTGGATTGTTTTTCTACCGCTTTTGTATGTTCTTTGCTAGGGCACATGTGTTATGAAGAAAATAAACTAAACATGCTAATATGTTTTAATTTTAAAGAAACATATTTTACCATAGTTGAAAACTTCAACCCTAGTGAAACATATTAATTTTAGGGAACATCTAACCACGGTTGACAAATACAACCATAATGTGAAGTTTTTTAATTTTTATATAACTATAGAAATTAAATGACACGCCATTTGTTGTATAGAAAAAATGGAAAAATGTTGGTGTTGAGATTCGAAGCCTGTGAGCAATTACATATCATTACAGTTGTTTATATGGACCATAGTGATATGTCTTTTACTATAAAAAATTGCATGTGCCTAAATAAGAGGTATTACTTTGGTTGATTGATTAGCCTAGGTAATAACATGTTACAGTAGGTATATTTTGTAGTAGTGTGTTGGCCCCCTAGTTCTCTATGGTCGACTTTAGAGAATCCTAGGGATATTACGTTTGCGGTCAGCACCTGCTTGAGATATTTCCTCCGGGAGGAATTGAAACTCATCTCCCATTGAAACCTTCGGTTATGGTTTTAAACACATATTGTAAAGCTTTGTTGGCTATTTTCAAGGAAACATGGTGAAAATGATGATGAAGAAGGTGCGACCCAGGTTAGTTTTACTAGGGCCCCACAGTAAGCTCCATTCTACTGGTAAAAGATTACATAATTGATGGCACCCCTGTGCTAGTAGAGGTGGCCAAAGGCCTTGGTAACTTTTTTGGGGCTTAGAGCTTACTCATGGTAACGAGAGGCCCTATTTGGTGTTGCTTATGGTGATGAGAGAGCAAGCTCACGAGAGGTTATAACCTCTATAGCTATTAATGGTTTATCGTGTGTATTATGATTTATCTTCTCTCGTGCTAGGGTGAGATATTTACAGAGGTTCTAGGGCCTGAAGTTAAAGTTTCCTTGGGAATAATAACCTGCCACTTAATCAATGGTTGAATGTTGAATTCCTATTTCCTAGGGAGACATTGATTAGCCAGTTAACCCCGACTTCTCTATGACCGAGGAACTCCTTTTATCACATTTCCCATGATTGGGCGAATAGGGAGCATGCAGGGCGAGGTAGTCTCCAATTGTGGGCAGTAAATGAGAGTTTCCTCTCACATGCGGTTGTAATCCTCCCATCCTTAATAGTTCATTTATAAATATATCACTACGGGAAACATTGTTGTAGGTGATGTTGCATTAGTTGAGTCTAATAGTGATACAACCAAACACTGGCATTTGTATCTGGGTCATCTTAGTGAGCATGGGATGATGAAACTTCATAAAAGAAATTGAAGAGTTCTCGTGATTTCAAGATGGATTTGTGCAAGTATTTTGTTATGGAGTTGTTGGAGAATGTTATGGTGTTATTGTTAATGGTGTTTGAAGAAAGTGGTGTAGATGGTGAATAAAATGGTGTTGTTTTTGTTGAAAAGTGTTGAAGAAGATGGTAGTGAAGAAAGATTGATGAATATAGTGTTTGTTGTTGTATTATTGAAGATGATGTTGTGTTGAAGAAGATGAAGGTTATGTTGTGATGAAAAGTGATAGTGTGAAGGTGAAGGATATAAGTCATTTTGCAAAAGCCATTTTCTAATAGGTTATGCGAAAAGAGAGTGAGTGATAGAGTGTGGTGGAGAGTGGTGTTGTGATAAAATGATGCTACTGTTTCTCGGTTTTAAAGCTTCACCTCATGCAAGTTTTTTCTTTTGTTGTAGCCTCCCTTTTTGCAATTTTGTGTAGGAAATACCCAATTCAATACCCAATTCAGAAAAGGGGGGTTTTGAATTGGGTATTTGCTCTATTAAAACTTTTCCTGGGTTTCTTCACTTGTTGCTTTATGATATCTTAACAGATGCATAGCGGAAGCATAAATAATAAAGCATAACACAAGTAAAGAACACAAGATATATCCTGGTTCACTTGAGCAACTCTCAAGCTAATCCAGTCCACCCTTCCAAGGTGATTTCGCCTCACTCAAGCAAGGACTTAACCCACTATAGCCAAATTGATTACAGTTGCACAAGTAAACTGCAGGTGATTAACAAATAGACAATGAAGCGTTCAGGGATCCCTTAGGATATAACGTTCATTGACATCTAATAGAATCCGATCACAAAAGATCTCCTATTAGAATTCCACAAATGACAATTGTCACTTGTCATCTCAAGTATTCTGATCTTCACAAGATCACTTGAGGGACCACTAATTCTAAATTGAATTTGTGTTGCCGGAGATTACATGAGTGCTTCTTATCAAGCAGATTACTCCTAATAAAGTATATAGCAAGTATTGAGCAACAACTCATTGCTTTCTAATACAGAAACTAATCTAAAGATAAATCTCTATGAGATTATAAGAACAGCAGTTTCCATATTGTTTAAAAGCTTTCTTATGTGAGCATTGTGGCTTCTTAGCAAAAAGCTTTTCTTTTTAATCAACTATGTTGCTAACATCACTCATCAGTATCATTGCTTTATAACAAGCTGGCTTGCTTCGTAATGAGCTTCTTACTTTGTAATTGACTTTCTTGCTTACCAACAAGCTAACATTTGAATGAATCAAATGTTCTTCTTTTATAGTGCAGCTTTGTGAGGGTAGAAATGTCATCTCTAATTCCAACGGTTATATCCCAACGGATAGAATAAGCTCACGTGTTGGAACAGTGACCTTTGCTTGTAACCTTAATATCTTAACATTGGAAACCACGCTTATGAATAATACCAACGTCTTTGTCATAGTGAAATGTTTGCATGTGTTGTAATGTAGTCTTCTTGACTTGATTCTTCTGATGATTCATCTGATGAGTAGTTCAGCAACTACTTTGGTATGAGAGCTTCAGCATCAGAGTTGTTTAAGCACATGTTTATCAGATTTAATAGCAGCAGCTTATCTGATGAGTAATACGCCTCTGTCTGGGTGAATCTTCTTCTGACATAATCTTCAACTTCAGAATCCAGTATTCAGCATCCCAAGATCTAAGTTTCCTCTGAAACAGTCTTGAGAATCTTCGTGACTGATTCTTCAAAAATCATGTCTTCAGAATCTTCAGAGTGTTGATCTTCAGAACACGTCTTCAGAGTCTTTCTGCACTTGGTCTTCAGAGCCTTCAGCCTTCAGAACTTCAAGTCATCAGAGTCTTCAGAGTAGTTCTTCAGAGGACTATATCTTCAGAGTCCCGATCTTCAGAACCCTTAAGTATTCAGAGTTTTTCTGCACTTAGTTCTTCAGAGGACTCACTCTTTAGAGACGCTTGTTAGCTTCCAGATCAGATGCATACTTGCTTCTTCAATATGCTTTGTTTGCTTTCAGATCAGATGCACTACTCAAAGCAGAATCCACAGGAGCATTGCAACTGCAATATCCAGCGTCCTTGGATCTCTGTGATCATGATCAGATGCATAAGCAAACTAGCTTCTCCCATAAGCGCTTTATGATACGTCATACATAGTGACTCTCATATTGTATTAGCTGCACACGTTTGATGTTGTTTGTTTGATCTTATATATTTAATTATCATGATCTGCACATAACAAACATTAGAACATAAAATGGTTCTTTCACAAATACTTAATTGTTATCATCAAAACATAGAGATAATCCTGTAGAGACAAATCTTGCTCTTACAATCTCCCCCTTTTTTATGATGACAAAACATGTATTTTGATAGAACATTTTATACAGGGTAATCACCAAGCATAACATATTCAGAGTTTCGAGCAACAACTCCCCCTGAATGTGTTAACCTCAAAATTTTATTTTTACTTGTTCAGAGACTTACTCTGATCCCAAGACTCACAGAATAGAAATTTTGATATAATAAAAATATAATAGACTAGAAGGAATAATTCCCTATGGTCTATCAGAGCGTAAGTCTTTAGCATCTGGACTTGTTCAGAAGAACTCCATCTTCAGATCTTTTAGAGCTTATCTTTTTTAGACATCGTATCAGAGCCATATAACTTCGAAGCCTTCTGAAGCATTTGCTACTGTTCATCAAAACATCTGTAGCACGGAGTTTTAACAATTCTTTTCTGATAACTTAGCCATGCTATTCTTTCAGATGAGAAACTCCCCCTGAGTTTCAGACTAGGTGAAAATCAAATATCCTGACTCGTGAACCTTTATGGGTGAACTCCCCCTGGCTACAATAGGTCAGATATTTGGATCTTCTGAGCTTGATACTGTCTTGATTCTTGGTCTCTTGAAGCTAATTGATTCTGAGGCTGATACCAATTAGTTTAATACTGAATCTGATACTAATTCTTGATTCTGATTCTGAAACCAATTCTTGCTTCTATGAAGATTTATGATTCTTATGTTTTCATTATCATAATCACAGTCAGTCTACATCTTTTGAACATTATGATTCTAGATGACTTTAACTTTCAGAGATATTTCATCCTCTGAACAGTATTGGGTCCATCTGATTCAGAATATATGTTCACGAAGTGTATAACTTCTATTAAATGAACACTCAGTTCATTTGAACTTAGAGTTCATTCATTTGACCTGTCTTTAGAATGCCTAGTGAACTTGTTCAGAGTTCCTTGGTAAAACATGTTCATTTGAACTCAGAGTTCATTCATTTGACCTGTCTTTAAAATGCCTAGTGAACTTGTTCAGAGTTCCTCGGTAAAACATCAAGCATACAGTTAGTAATAAACGCAGTTTATATCAGAGTTGATGTTTTGCATTCTCTTTAGGTTATATCAAATTATATTCTATTTCTCCAGGTTATATCAAAATCATTTTCTATTTCTCCCCCTTTTTGACATCATCAAAAAGGTGAGTTTTCATTAAAAACAAGATTTAAAATATATTATATTTCTCCCTCTTTTATATCAGAGAATAAATAAATAGAGTCAAGAAATAAAACCTGAGTGCCAACTTCTTATAGATTGACATCTTTTCTAGAATTTATTGAAGCATGAACAGAAGAGAGTTGTTGACAATTTTCTGTTCAGCAAAGCTTTCTCTGAAAACTTATTGTTCTTTCTTCATGGCTTGTTGATCTTCTTGAATCTCACTATCATCACGTTCTCAACGTACAAGAGTAGTTTTAGAAGAAGAACCAACTACATCAACTTGCTTAGCCTTCTCAGCATCTTCAGCTTCTTGTGTCAATCTGACAGTTTCTTTTCTTGAATCTTCCTCTGTTAGAATTCTCGCTTCTTCAACAGCTCTTTCTTCAGCTTCCTTTATTTTAAATAGAAACATATCTCCTCTGATGTTTGTATCATCTTGAACAATAGTTATAAATTCCAGATTCTTCCTTTGGTCTTAATCTTCTGATCATCTATCTTCTTCTAGACAATTCTTGCATCATAAGAATTTATCCTTTGAATAGACGAAGTTGATCATCACAAACTGTCATCAAACCAAGATGTATTTCTAGCATCTATTTGAATGACAATCTTGCTCTTTATCAATCAGTATCAGTTCGTCTGAGGATGACTTCTTCTGCTAGAACTCTCGTACCAATTAAAGGTGTGAGAACTTTTGCTAATCCACCTTTGGTTTCTCCGCCTTTGGTTTTTGATTCCAAGCTTATTATCAAATCAATCATGACTTGAATCTTAGTAACAATGCTTTAATTTTGAGTCCTTGATACCAAATTTGGTCTTCCAGAAACAATATACATCATGATAGACACTAATTTCATTCGGTTCTGAGTAATCATTCTGACTACTTGTCGCTACTGTGAAAATCGGCGCGGGCTATGACAGAAGAGTCGCCACCGTGCGTTATTTATCCCATAAGAGGGAAAGGAAACGCTCAGAGTAAACCTAACGCAAAGAGGGAAAGGAATGGTCATCGCAACCAAATCCTAGATTCGGGAGTCGGTTACGCAAGGGGAAGGTATTAGCACCCCTCACGTCCGTCGTACTCAACGGGATCCACGCTTGTTTTCTAGTACGGATTGTTATTCTATCTACTCTACAAGTCTGGGTTAAAGAGAAAAGAAAATGACTCGGCAAAGTATCGCACTTTATGCCTACGTATTCCCGTCTGGAACGAGAAATCAGAGTCGACGTAGTTCGCCTACCTACGAGAAAGGAGGGGAAGGTTGCTCGCTAGGATACAGCATCCTATGCCTACGTACTTTCATACAGCATGAAAGATCAGAGCAAACATAGTTCGGGCTACGGAAGACACAAGCTTGTCTGACTGTTTTTTATTACCTTCAAAAAAGGGTTTTCCTTGATTAAGAGTCCAAGCGGACAAAAATGGCACTTTGATGTTTGTTTTGAATCTTTTATGAAAGAAGTGTTTTTAATTTGTTTGCAATCTCTGACGCACTAGAGATTATGATTTGGGAGTGACTACGTCGCGTGTCACCCAAAGGGTACCACACTAAGCAGCCAGACTACTGGAAAGAAGCTCTCCAGCAACCCTTTCTCGAATAGCTTAAGGCTCGTAGCGTACGACATCGATTAACCTTATTACTGTATTTTTGAATTGTTTTGAGATAAGAAGAGAAAGAAGCTCTAAAAAACCTAGGGTTGAAAGGGGAATAAAACTAACCTAATGTTGTCATGCATGGATAAGAATCCTAATGTCTGTCATAATTCCCTCCTGCACAGAGGAAATCAGAGATCCTAGGGGATAAATAGAAAAGGAAGCAAGCAAATACAGTAAAATGTATGCAATGCAGCAATACAAGTGAGGCAAGGGAGTCCCACTCAACCTCGAACCTGGGAAAACAACAGGCAAAGTGAATCAACATTCACCTCAAACCTAGGGGGCAAGCTACACAAGCCAATAAACAATACAGAAAACAAAACCCCAAAGCCGAGGAGGCAGCCCAAGCAGCAGCACCAACTCCTACAACAAACAGCAGCTCTGACAACAACAGATGATTAACCAGCAAAAAGTTGACAGCAACAACCTTCATCTTCATGAATAACTCCCATCCTCAAGCTTCAATAAACTTTCATCTTCAACAAGCACCAGGCTTCATCAAGCTCCCAGCTTAAGCAAGCTCAAACCCCAACCAGTAACCAGCTTCAACAAGCTCCTGACTTCAACTTCAACAAGCAGTAAAACCCTAGCTTCAACAAGCAACCTCATCTTTTCCTTTACCAAGCTTCAACAAGAACCTCCAAGGGAGAACCATTCAACAAGATCAAGTTATAATGTTAAGAGACTTAATGACAACCAAGGGAAGTCACTGAGAACTTAGCATTATGAGAGACTGTCATCCTCAAAGTTCTACTCACTTGGGCATACCCCTCATCCCTCCTAAGGAGAGATGGAGCTTCCCAAGGAGTACTTTATGTCATTGGATAGAATAGAGATGGACAGGATACTCCATGTTTGAAGAAACAAGTAGAACTACTCTGATGCTCTTCCTAAAAACCCTAGTTTCCCTAAGCTCCTGACAAGCATCCACAAGATGAGAGAATCTTCACATCCAAGCCCCTTCAAGCTCTCCAAAGCACCTTCAATTGGTCTTCATGATGATCCAAGCTCAAAAGCAACACCACCCTAATCTAAGGGGGACTATTGAATCAAACTAGCTAAATTAGTTCATCAGAAACACCTAGAAGTTAGTCTTAAAACTAATTCTACTTAAAATACCAAACATGATTGTAAAATCCTACAAAAATTAATAAGGGTTCCTAAACTTCTTATGAATCTCTCATACAAAAACCAGGGGGTTAACCATTCATTTGGACCCTAAACTATGCCCTAAACCTAAAGGTATCAACTTAAAACCCTAATTCTAAACCACCTAATGTCCAATGTTCAAACTAGCCTAAAATTCTCTCACAAAAATATTAGAAAATTACTATGGGTACATGCATATCTAAGCTAACTAGTCCAACAAGAATCAACTCAAAATTCATCACCAATTAATCACAATAAACTCAGCAAGAACACATGTCAAACAAATTAAAAATAAAACCAATTAAAATACAAAAAATGCAAACAAAATAAAAAATGCATGAATTAACTATTTTTCAATCCTATTAAATGCTAAATTTTTTAAGGAGTTAGGGAAAAAAATCTAGCTTAAAAATGATTATTTTCCTATTTATTATGAATTTTAGAATCAAAATGCATTAAAAATAAAAGAAAATCAAATAAAAGAAATTAAAATGCTGAATTAAATGAGAGCCATTAGATCAGTTGACTGGTAAACGAATCCAAAGCTTCAGAGCGTGTCCAAGTGTGGTGATGACTGGCGTGCCACATCGTTTAATGAAACGATGCGTTTCAATGGCTTGGAGGCAATCTCAGTTTGAATACTAGCCACACGATCAGCATAACAAGTCTCAGATTCAGGATGATCCAAAGGTGAAGACCTCATCTTCTCCAAACGAACTCAGGTGAAGGTCAATCTTTTAGACGGTGGTCCGGTGGTCCAACCACCGTCTTCTCCGGCGAGCCAACTTCAAAACCTCATCAATCTTTGCAACCAAATACCCTATTCCACCTAGTTTTTCACCCTGATCATGAATACGACCTCCATTCTTATTAATTCTCACTACAACTCCAAACCCGATGGTAGTTGCAGAAAAATCACAAATCTTGAATCACCTCAAACCTTAAAATTAATGGTCCCATTGTGTACTACACTTCTCCCTGATCAATTCTCAACATTCAAACACCATTAAAGCTTCAAGAACAAGGAGATACAAGCTTCAACAGAAAATGGCATCACCCTAATTTGGTCTCTAATGGCTCCCAAACCTATCCAGAAACGATCCTTATACATCCTAGGCCTTAACCACATGCAAGATCCTATCCAATTCTTCCTAGATTATGAGGAATTTGAAGGTTTACATACCTGGAAAAATTGGATCAACAGAGGTGTCAAATGCTCAATTCAAGCTCCAAGACTCTTCAGACACGATCAGTGATGCACAGTGAAGCTTCTTCAACCTTCAATTTGGCTTGAATAGGCTTGCAACTCCAAAACCGATTCTGAGTTGGAGGTGAGAAAATTCAATATCTCCCTACGATTCCTTGCTTGATCCTTGCCAAAAAAACTACCTGAACCCCATGCAATGCTTATATAGAAGCCAATAGAACCCTCTAGAAAGTTCTGTAACAGCCACAATGAGAAATTCAATTTCTCACTTTCCTCCAAAATCTCATATGCTCAACTTGTGCATTGCTCTGTTTCAATCCCCAATTTCACCTGAAATTCTCTCCTCATGATAATTAGAACTGAATTAGATGTGCATATCCCTTGTATTTGATCTTAAGGCATTGGATGGTTATGTTTCTTCAATCTTAAGTAACAAAGTGAAACCATGTGCAAATGACCTCAACTCCAAAAATTAATAATGTCATCATCTTTAAAACATATTTTCTGATCAAATTGGTATGTAACATGGACTTGTTTGGCCATGAAATCAAGAAATCTCATTTTTGCCTTTTTAAATGACTTTAAATTCTTCATTAAAAAACCACTTCAAACAAACTTCTCATACAAGCCAATTCAAACCCTCCTTGATGCATGGTCAAGGTTAAAACCCTATTTTGAGAAACTTTCTAGTTGAACAATTTTCCATTTGAGGAGTGGAAGATGAAGATTTTGGCACATGCTTGGAAATGACCTATAATCACAAATGCCCAAAATACCCCTGGATTGCCAAGATCATAACTTGAGTTCCCTAAATCCCCTTGAGGACTTATAGTACTCTATGGAAAGCTAAGATCAAGATCTACAACTCTTATGTTGGCCAAGAATCCATTTGAAAACTCCATGAAGGGAAAAAGTTGCTTGGAAGTCAAGTAACTTTCACAGATGAATTTCAGTGTCCTCTGGTGACCTGTAATTTGCAAAGACCATAACTTGAGTTCTACAAATCTTCTTGAAGACTTCTAGTACTAAAATTAAAGGTATTGAGAAGCTATACAAGTTTCATGTTGGCCAAAAATCCATTTGAAACTTTTATTTTGACTTATGTGGCTTTGAAGTTAGGCACTAAACATGGGATTTTACACTGCAACCCTAATTTAGCAACTTCCCACATTCTTGATCTTTCTTTTCTTAACCTTGGAACAACACCACACATGTATCAAAATACCAATTCATGACTCCCTTTACCTCAAGTTAGGCTTTGATGCTCTCCAACTACTCAATTGAATTAGGGTTGACCCAGATGAAACCCTAGTTGACTGCACCTCAACTGTGGCTCTCATACTTGAATCAATAACTTGCCTCAGCTTCAATAAGGCCCTCTAGACATCCCATGAGATCCATACACACCTCAAATTCCTATTCCATGTTTCACATCCCACTGATGATTCTCAATATTCCTCAAGATAGGAGCAAAACCCACATGTAGGCACTCAAACTTCTCAAGACTTCAAATCTCTTCTTGATGACTTGAATGATTTCTCAAACTTGATAACACCTCTTGTTGGGCTCTTCTCTTGATAGACACCTTGATCCCTTGTTGGATGTATGCTATGCTATGATATGCCAATGATTGAACTATGTACATGATGTAACTATGCAAATGAAATGCAAAGAAACATAAATCAGGCAAGAAAAGGTTGAGCAAATTTTGGGGTACAACAATTGCCCCTATTTAAACAGCTTGGACCCGACTGGGTGAAGAGCAAACGGCCTTCAAACAATCGAGGTATGAGACAGTTGAATACCAAGAAACCCGGAAACTTGCCAACCGCAGAAATAGACTACACTGCTTGGGGAACAACATCCCCTATCTGAATCCGGTTGTTACGGCAACAACTGATCCAACGTCTGATAATAATTCTGATTTCAACCCCAACCACCTATGTAACGCCACAGGTACTGAACAATTTTTTTTTGCAAAACACCTCCGTCCACAACTGGACTAACCTTGTCAACACATGAAGAGAAACAAATTCGTCAACACGAATAGAGATTACGTCGTCACAAGAGTAACCTCGTCCACATCTGGACCCAAATTTCGTCAAACCACGAATACACAAATCTGTCCACGTCAGGACTCACATCTCAACAATACAGGAAAAGAGCTTTGTCCACATTAGGACGCTTGTTTCGTCAACACGAAGAAATCTCATCATAAACTCGTCCATGTCAGGACTCCACCTGCCGTCAACACAGAAACATCCCGGCGACTTCGCTGGGGATGACTCGTCTGTATTTCATCAGCACGAAGGGATCCTATCAACATAGGAATAAATTGTCCACGTCAAGAATAAATCGTCCATGTTAGGAATAAATCGTCCACGTTAGGAATAAACCTTTCCCCGTTAGGAATAAACCTTTCCCCGTTAGGAAATAAACCTTTCCCCGTTAGGAAATAAACCTTTCCCCGTTAGGAAATAAACCTTTCCCCTTTAGGAAATAAACCTTGTCCACGTCAGGACTCACGCCTCGCTAACACGAAGAAAGATAAATTTGTCCCCGTTAGGACTCGTGCATCTTGTCAACGCGAAGAACTATAACCTTGTCCACGTCAGGACACACATTTCACCATTATGAAGAAAGATATTTGCTGGGAATAAATGGTCCACGAAGAGTAATCAATTTTGTCCATGTCAGGACTTCACATTCCGTCGATACAGAGAAATCGAATCTGTCCATGTTAGGACTAGCACATCTCGCCAACCCGAGGAAATAAATCTGTCCATGTTAGGACACCCACTTCACTAGCACGAAGAAACCCCGTCAATAAATTGTCCACGTCAGGACTCATATCTCGTCAACACGAGGAACTACTATCAACATATGCAATAAAGTTTTGACGATCTCCGGGGAAATACTCTTGTCAACCAGTAAGAAAATGCATTCGTCTGTTCATACATGAAGATACTCTGAAATACAGTTTCTCTGCCTATCTCTGCAGTAGCTAACTCCATTGGTCCCAACCCACAAACCTTTTAGCGCTGACGTGACAACGGCTTTGAGGAGGACTCTACTGGGGATATTTGGAAACCAAACTGCCGGACGCCTGTTCCAATAACCGGCGGCAGCTTCTGAAATTTCGATTCATGAAACCCTTTGACATTGACGTAACAAAAAATTCGAAGAAAATAATCCGCTGGCCGGATAAGAGAAACTTCAACAAGCAACTCTGGTGGGGAAAACAAGAGAAATTTAAACAAATAACTCTGCTCGGGGACAAAGAGAAACTTAACCAAGTAACTCTGTGGGGAGAAAATAGTAAGATGAACCGTATCATCACATGTCTCACGGTGAGACCTCGAATACCCGATAATAGATCTGAGCTAGAAATCTGTTCTCCTGCTGAGAAAACACACATGCAAGCACAAAGGTTAACAAACTTGATTTATGTTTCAAAATGCGTATATTTGAAAATGGCGTAATGCTCCGTACGACACGGAAATGATACACGTTTGAGTAGATACAAATATGACGATATATGCAAATGCAAATGCAGGCTCAAGCTGCCGGGGCCACTCTGGCAGTGATGTCTCAACAACATGAATGCTGAGGGTAACGCCAACTCCGCTGGGGAGAACGAGTATCACAAAATATCCTGGCGAAATAAACGCCAGAAACACAACCATCTCTACCGGGGAGAGATTAAACACCAATTTCTACTGGGAGGAAAGAACAAACCACCCTGCTGGTGAACCAACTCATCTGGGGAAAGAAGCGACACTTCTAGGAAAAACACACTGTCTGGGCACAGTTTACGAACTCGGAGCCTCGGACTCTGCTGAGGATCAACATCCTGTCAGTGGCATGACGACCTGTGGGGAGCAAGAAACACCCTCTTTTGCGGATACAGACCTTTCGAACCAACAACTCGGTTAACTATTGCGGGAATCTCCCATGCTGGAGATTGACCAGGCACATCTTCGATTCGCTGAGGAGCGCAACCTCTGCAGGGGACGTTGATTTTGACTTACTGGGATTAATCCTATGGACTGCTTTCCATGAGGACACTCTCCTGGGGAAGATAATCCCCTGCTTCGGGAAGGGATAAACGTCCTTTCAAATCTCGGGGGGATAAGCTGCAACTAGCTGAGGAATGACATCAACTGGAATCAGGTCTTACGTCAAGCGACCTTGGCTGGGGAATGCGATTCCTGACTATTTGCTCCGAAGGTAAGAACCCTGCAAAACACAAACGAGACAAAACAGGCCTATACAACAGAATCTATCCGGGTTATCATCCGTGACCTTACTTCAGTCAATTCGAAGTTTTAGCAATTATTGGCGAGGGCCAGCAAGATTATGTAAGTGCAAGTTTATCAAAAACATCGGCGTCTTTCACAAACAAAATAGTAAAGAACAAGCATCAAGTACTGAATAACATGTTTTATTGATAACAGGCCTCTGAATAGGCAAAGTTTTGTACACTGGATGCAACTCCTGAAAGGAGGAAGTTACGCACACACATACATACATATATGCACAAGAAACATAAATAAAATACAAAACAATATTTTTATACATGTCGGCGACGTGGTACAGACCAACACCATGAGCTGATCCTCCTATGACTCGCCTGACTCTGCGCTTTCCCGGTACTCGATCTTCGGAAGAGATTGTTTTTGAATAGACGGCCCCCAGGTACTCCCAAACCACTAAGCAATGCCATGTCAAATCCGGACCGCAGTCATTTGCTTTTTCAATCTCTAACTTTTGCGTGAACCCCCCTTTGCGGGTTTTCAATTCACCGGGATACCCTTTTTTGCCGAAATCGCCCTTTTCAGGTTTTCGACTTCGCGGGTGTACATTTTTTTCAATTTTATCCCTAATTTTTGCCCGAACCTTTTATTCATTTTTTATGGTTCGCCGGGATGCCCCATTTTTGCTTGGACTCTCTTTTTACTGTCCAGCGGGTCACTTTCAAGCAAAGTATTTTTTAACTGCGTCTGAATTCACAGGAGACGTAAAGTCTTCACCATCCATGGTGGATAGTAACAAGGCTCCTCCAAAGAAGACTTTTCTGACAATGTAGGGACCTTCGTAATTGGGAGTCCACTTGCCCTTGTGACCTGTTTGTGGTGGGAGAATCTTTTTCAAAACAAGATCGCCCGTCTGAAAGCTTCGAGGGCATACCTTTTTGTCGTAAGCTTTTTTCATCCGGCTCTGATATAACCGACCATAGGCTAAAGAAGCCAGTCTCTTCTCATCCATTAAACTGAGCTGATTCAGTCTATCTTTAACCCATTCTGCCTCGTCGAGTTGGACATCACGTAAAACCCTCAGGGAAGGAATCTCGACCTCCAACGGTAACACCGCCTCCATCCCGTATACCAATGAAAAAGGGGTTGCCCCGGTTGATGTGCGTACCGTCGTACGATAACCGTGCAAAGCGAAAGGTAGCATCTCGTGCCAATCCTTATACGTCACAACCATCTTCTGAACAATCTTCTTTCTGTTCTTATTGGCTGCCTCAACAGCACCATTCATCTTGGGCCGGTAAGGAGAAGAGTTGTGGTGCTCAATCTTAAAATTCTGACACAGCTCTTTCATCATTTTATTATTCAAATTTGAACCGTTGTCGGTGATAATCCGCTCAGGGATTCCATATCTGCAGATAATATCTCGTTTGATAAATCTGGCTACCACTTGTTTGGTCACGTTGGCATATGATGTTGCTTCCACCCACTTTGTGAAGTAATCAATTGCCACCAAAATGAACCGGTGTCTGTTTGATGCTGTAGGCTCAATCTTGCCAATCATATCAATCCCTCACATCGAGAAAGGCCACGGTGATGACATCACATTCAGAGGACTTGGAGGCACGTGGATCTTGTCTGCATAAATCTGGCATTTATGACACCTTTTTGCAAACTTGAAACAGTCTATTTCCATAGTTAGCCAATAATAACCTGCCCGCAGTAGTTTTCTCGTCATAGCATGCCTGCTAGCATGTGTACCAAATGTACCCTCATGTATCTCTTCCATGAGCAACTTCGCCTCTTTCTCCTCTACACAGCGTAGCAACACTAAGTCGTGGTTTCTCTTGTACAGGACACCATCAGGATTCAGATAGAAATTGCCAGCCAATCTCCTGAGAGTCTTCTGATCTCGACTGGCTGCCCCAGCCGGATACTCCTTGTTCTTCAGGAAGTTCTGGATGTCAAAGTACCAGGGTTTACCATCGGGAGCCTCGTCAATGGCAAATATGAATGCAGGCCTCTCGAGCCGAGAGATAACAATCCGGGGAGCCTCGTTCCAGAAGTTAACTTTATACATTGAAGACAATGTCGCCAGGGCGTCAGCCATTTGATTTTCTGCTCGTGGCACGTGATGCAATTCCACCTTGTCAAAGAAAGGCAACAATCTCCTTGCATAATTCATATATGGTATCAAATTGGGCTGACGTGTCTCCCATTCTCCTTTAATCTGATTCACCACCAGAGCTGAGTCTCCGTATACATCCAGGTTCTTGATTCGCAAATCAATAGCTTCTTCCAGACCCATGATGCAAGCCTCATATTCAGCCTCATTATTGGTAACGGGAAAAGTCAGTCGGGCAGTAAAGGGGATGTGCGACCCCTGAGGAGTGGTGATAATTGCCCCTATTCCGCTACCATAGGAATTTACAGCTCCGTCAAATATCAACTGCCATTTGGAACCCAACTCTGGTCCTTCGTTCGGCAACGGTTCTTCACAATCTTTCATCTTCAGGTACATGATATCCTCGTCAGGAAAATCAAACCTCATCAATTGGTAGTCCTCAACAGGCTGCTCCGCAAGGTACTCTGACAGAACGCTACCTTTAATGGCCTTTTGCGAGACATATTGGATATCATATTCTGTCAACACCATCTGCCATCGGGCAATTCTTCCAGAGAGTGCTTGCTTCTCAAACACGTATTTGATTGGATCCATCTTTGAAATTAGCATGGTTGTATGATTCAGCATGTATTGCCTCAAACGTTTGGCGGCCCAGGCTAGCGCGCAACACGTCTTCTCGAGCATTGAGTATCTGGACTCACAGTCGGTAAATTTCTTACTCAAATAGTATATCGCATGCTCTTTGCGTCTGATCTCGTCGTGTTGACCGAGAACACAACCCATACTTTCCTCAAGAACCGTCAAATACATAATCAAAGGTCTCCCGGCCACTGGGGGTATCAAAACAGGAGGTTCCTGCAAGTATTCTTTTATCTTGTCGAACGCCTTTTGACAATTTTCATTCCAGGTCAACACCTGATCTTTTTTCAACAACTTGAATAACGGCTCGCATGTCGCAGTTAGGTGAGATATGAACCGAGCGATGTAGTTCAACCTCCCTAAAAACCCACGCACTTCTTTTTCTGTTTTAGGCGTCGGCATTTCTTGTATTGCTTTTATCTTCGCAGGATCAACCTCTATTCCCTTTTCGCTCACAATAAACCCCAGCAGTTTACCCGATCTCACCCCGAAGGTGCACTTGTTAGGGTTCAGTCTCAATCTGAACTTCCTAAGCCTCTTGAACAATTTCAGCAGATTAACCAAATGCTCGTCCTCCGTCTGGGATTTGGCAATCATATCATCAACATAAACCTCGATCTCTTTGTGCATCATGTCATGAAAGAGAGTCGTCATAGCACGTTGATATGTTGCCCCAGCGTTCTTCAGTCCGAAGGGCATCATTTTGTAGCAAAATGTTCCCCAGGGAGTAATGAAGGTAGTCTTCTCCATGTCTTCCGGCGCCATTTTGATCTGATTATAGCCTGAGAAGCCGTCCATGAAGGAGAATACGGAGAACTGAGTAGTGTTATCAACTAGCACATCAATGTGAGGAAGTGGAAAGTCGTCTTTCGGGCTCGCCCTATTCAGATCACGGTAGTCTACACACATTCGCACTTTACCGTCTTTCTTCGGCACTGGTACTATATTAGCGACCCACGACGGATAAGTTGTAACAGCTAGGAAACCAGCATCCCACTGTTTTTGAACTTCCTCCTTGATTTTCACAGCCATGTCTGGTCTGGTTCTTCTGAGTTTCTGCTTAACAGGCGGACATTCCTCTCGCAACGGCAGACGGTGCACAACCATGTCCGTATCCAACCCAGGCATATCCTCGTACGACCAAGCAAATATATCACTATACTCTCGCAGTATCTCAATCAGCCTTTGCTTGACGTCGCTCTGCAGCGCAGCCCCTATACGGATGTTTCTCACAACTTCTTCCGACCCCAAGTTGATAATCTCAACTTCCTCCTGATGAGGCAGAATGATTCTCTCTTCCTGCTTCAACAAACGAGTCAGCTCCTCTGGCAAGTCGATATCCTCAACAATATCTTCCTCTGCTTGGAATACCGGATGCTCGAAGTCGAAACGAGTCATAGGCGGTTCGTAGGAGATGTCATCTGAAATATTAGTCCTGCAAAGGAAATGGTTAAACGCTTCAACACGCAAACAAAGCAAATAACCACGTTGCCATTTATTGTTAAAGTAAAAACAAGAAAAAAACAGGGATCACAACATTTGAATATGAAAAACGCCTTTATTTCATGATTAAACAGTGCAATACACATAATCAAGTAGCCCTAATGTAACATCGCTATGCCCCGGGTAGGACATAGGATTATTCAACAATTGATAAAACAAATCATTACTGTTTAAAAGTCACTGGGACAGTTTCCCGGATGGACCAGTTGCAGAGACTTTGTCCTGGCACGCTTGGCTTGATCCACGCGTCCATATCGCAGTCGCTATCTCCGTCTTCATTATCGGAAATAGCGTTGATAGTCTCAAAGCACACCCCGCTTGGCGTAATCGTGACCGGTCCCTTGAACCTGGGCGCTCCTGAAGATGACGCCGATGACGTCGGTCGATACCCTAGCCCAAACTTGTCATTCTTCACGGAAATCTCCAGTACCTGCCCCCAGCCTTTAGTCTCACCAGTCTGCACTAAAGCCTGAGCCTCTTTGTAGGATGATACTGCCACATCTGATATTTTGCTGGAACCTTGAGCTTTGTCTTTAATCCGCAACCCTTCGAAGGCTTGACAAGGTGTTTCGTGTATTTCTCCGTCGACCTCAACATATCTGAATGATGACAGGTGGCTGACCAAAATATCCTCCTCCCCGCAAACGGTAACAACACTATCACCCACCATATACTTCAACTTCTGATGCAGTGTGGACGTTACGGCTCCTACAGCATGGATCCATGGGCACCCAAGAAGACAGCTATAATCTGGATGGATATCCATGATGTAGAACTTGGTATCGAAAATTTCCGGCCCCACCTGAAGTGGTAATGTTATTGATCCAAACACCGATCTTTTCGTCCCGTCAAACGCCCTCACAACCAAGTCGCTGGGCGTGCAAATAATTCCCCGTATGTCTAATTTCATCATGGCTTTCTTTGGCAATACGTTCAACGACGATCCAGTATCCACCAGTACATGCGACAATACGGTGCCCCGGCATTCCACCAATATATGCAAGGCCATGTTGTGCTCTCGACCTCTGGGTGTTAGGTCAAAATCTGTGAAACCCAGGCTATGTCCAGCATTGACATGTGCCATTACCCCCTCTAACTGATTTACAGAAACTTCTTGGGGCACGAATGACGTATCCAGTATCTTCAGCAAGGCGTTCCGGTGGGCCTCGGAACATAACAACAATGACAAGATAGAAATTTTTGACAGCGTCTGCTGTAGGTGTTCAACAATTTTGTAGTCGCTTTTCTGAATCAGTCTCATGAACTCCTCTACGTCCTTGAGTGACGTATCCTTTTCTTTCGACTGAGTAGGCCCACTTTCATTTACTTTGGCTTTGCCTTTGGCCAACCTCTCTACTTCTATTTCAGGTGAGGTAAAGATCCTTCCGCTACGGGTCATGCCCCCCGTTCCAACGACATTATCAACAGCCCCAGCTGGCTGGTTATTCACCACAATCTTTTCACCGTTGCAATACGCTTCTAATCCATATGTCCACTGGACAACTTTCGTACTCTCAAAGGGAACAGACCCTGCTTTGGTGATTGTAATGGTTGGCCGCTTGACGGGCGCCGTTATCGTTATAGTCTTCCTCGGGATCGTCACTGTTGCAACATCATTCTGCTTATCACATAATGCCTCCATAGGCTTCTCAACCGCTGTTCTATCAAATTACAAGTTCCCTTCGTCGATCATGGCCTGAATGCCCTGCTTCAAATCAGTACAACCCTCGGGCTGGGTCCAACACTCTAAACAGTATTCATCACAGCCAGGGAATACTCCCCCTCTGAGCAACCTGCTTTTCACCTCACTCAATGGTGTTTTCAGTTCGTGAACATCCATCACCAAGTTCAAATTTTCTTCTGTCAAGATAGCATTTGCCCCGTGATTAGGCATAGGCTGTTGTACAATATTAGGCCCAGTTTGACCAAAATTGATGGCTTTACTGTCCAACAAATCCTGAACTTTATGCTTGAAAGCATGACAATATTCTACATCATGTCCGGGCGCCCCTGAATGGAATTCGCAGTGCTTATTAGCGTCATATCCATAAGGAAGTGCCGGTCCTGGAGGCGGTTCCAAAGTTCTTTTCTCAACCAAATTCAACCCCAGCAATGTTTGAAGAAGCTCTGCATATGTCGACAGAGGCTTATCAAATACCCTCTTCGGCTTTGCATTCTGAAACCTTCTCTGACCCTGATTCTGCCTTTGCTGCTGCGGCGGTTGCTGTTGTTGTTGTTGTTGTTGTTGAGGAATCGGAATAGTAACACTGGCTATTTGTTGAGGTTGACTGTACTGATTTCTACCTCTGCCCCGGCCTCTGCCACCAAATACAGCGCTCGCATCACCTTGTCGTCTTCCGCCGAACGCTTTCTTTGCACCCCCAGCTGGAGTAGATTCACCTGCCTGAATCTTCCCAATTTTAATTCCATTCTCGATCCTTTCTCCCATAAGGATCATATCGGAGAAGCTACCCATCGAAACATTGAGTAACTTGTCATAGTACATTCCTGTAAATGTCCCCACAAACATGTCATTCATCTCCCTTTCAACCAAAGGAGGGTGCACCCGAGCTGCCATATCGCGCCACCGCTACGCGTACTCTTTGAAACTTTCACCGCTTTTCTGCGACAGACTCTGCAACTGAACTCTGTTTGGCGCCAAATCGTTATTATATTTGTAATGCATAACAAAAGCGTCAGCCAACTGCTTCCAGCTCCTAATCTGGGTGGGCTCCAGTCCCATGTACCATTCCAATGATGGTCCAGATAAGCTATCCTGAAAGAAATGCATGAGCATCCTTTCATCATTGGAATATGCAGACATCCTTCTATAATAAGAACGTACATGGACCTTTGGGCAGGTATCTCCTTTGTATTTGTCGAATGTTGGAGCCTTGAATTTCAATGGCACCCTCAGCCCTGGTACCAACCCCATAGTAGTCATGTCAAACCCAGTGGAGTTCTGATCAACCACCCCTTTCATCTGCTCTTCTAGCATTCTGATCCTCTGAACAGGGTCAATAGGGCCTTCAGGTCCCATACCTCTTCCTGAAAAAGCGTCATCCTGTTGATCCACATTCCAGTCATTGTCATACCCATCGTAACCCATGTTACGGCCAAATCCTTGTTGATTGTACACAGGATCCTGTCCTCGGTTGCCGAACCCTAGATTGAACCCAGCAGGTCCAAAACCATTGTTGAAAGGAAATGCTCCAGCGCCGTTGTTATTCACGTTACCGAACCCACCATTACCATAGCCATACCCCTGATTGTTGCCGTAACCGTCATTACTGAAGCCTTGATTGTTGAACCCGAAGTTCCCATCCTGATTGACATTGCCATACCCATTGTTTCCAAAGCCCACATTGTCAACGAATCCTTGATCGGCATCCACAGTGTTGCCTTTGTTGTTAACAACATGCCCGTCACCACCATTTCCAGTATTACCATTACCAGCGCCAGTGCCTACACCAGTACCAGTGTTTCTGTTGACAGTCACAACAGGTGGAGTAACAACTGCCGGTATCTCATCCTCCCGGCGAGGAGTTTCAACAGAAATGTGGTCAGTATTGCCATTTCCGTTTGCCCGCGTCAGCAGCGGCTGCACCAAGGTCTGAAGATTCTCCTGGCCCTTGGCCATGCTCTCCATAGCCTGCATGAACAGAGTCAACTTCTCACGGATTTCCTGCATCTCAACCTGAACTTAATCCATTATCTTCTTGTAGTTGTTTCTGGTTGAGTAGCGGTGGACTCTTCGTTCGTCAATCCTGAAAAACCTACGAGATGCAGGAAATAAGATACAGATTCAACAAGTAACTGGCAATGCAAAAGAAAATGAATATGCAGATGCAATATGTGTCTGTGCGTTAGAGAGATCAACCCCTGATTCTAGTGCCAAAGTGCTAGTGCAGTGATAGTGATAAGAAGCTTGGATTTATGTATGGAGAAAAACATCTCATATATTGCTGAAAAGCCCAACAAGGCAGAAATACAATATCACCGAGTGTACAATAACAAGAAGGCATGACCTCAACCAACAATTCTGGTGATGGCCAGCACAATGCAAATAAAGCATATACAACAGTGCATAAGGTGATCAAAAGCGACCATAGGCCCGATACTCTTCTAACAATCTCTTAGTCTTGGGGTGATTCGGCTGGGAAAGCAACCCTTCAACGAGTGAGTCTCTTTGTCTAATAACACGTTGGAGATCCCCAATGGATTCCTCCCAAACACCTTCTCCAAAGCACTCCTCCAGCTTTCGTTTCTGGGATGTAGACTCTTTCTTGCGCTTGATAACTTTGTTCAACGAATTCTGAACATCGTATCTCCGCATAACCTCTTCTTCAAACTTTTTCTGGATAGCTTTCAACTGATCTTCCAGTTCAGAGATCCGCAGCTTCAGTTTCTCTTCTCTTTCTTTATTACTGGTCAGTGTGGCATTCCAGGTTTTGTTGAATGTGGAGATCTCCCGGTAGGCTACATCAAGTGCTTTCTTCTTGGACTCCAGCATGTTGTGAGAGCTCTTGAAATCTATCCCCAAACGTTCACGCTTCTTTCGTTGTTCAGTCAGTTCTGCACCTAACTGGTTCACCAGCTTTGTTTGTTGCTTGAAGGAATATACGGCTTCATTCCTTTCGTTCCTGAGTTGCACTAGCTCTTCTTCCAACTTCTCGTTGGCTTTCATCAAAGCTTCCTTCTCCTTCACAACCTGCTCATATCTCTCAATAGACACAGTAGTCGGCTCCTCAACCACGAGGGGAGCAGGAGGTGATACTGCAGGAAATGGCATCAGCGCCTGCTTTGCCCTATCTTGGATCCAGACCTTGTACGGAGCATAGGCTTGACTATCATTCTTACCCAACAACGGCTTCCCTTTCTTGCGGATGTTATTCCAAGCATGCTGAAGCTTGGATAACAATTCTCCACTCAGTACACCCGTGAAGTACAGAGATTCCTGCACTTCCTCCTCTTTTGGCGGGCTTTTCAAAGCATAACCGAATTGCCTAATCAACAATGACGGATTGTAGTTAATGCACCCTTTCCTCCCAATCAGAGGAACGTTAGGATATCCTGTGCAGCTGTAGATAATCTCGGATCCCAGTAAATCCCTATCAAACCAGACAACATCTTCTGAAGAAATCCCCATCAGACGCTCAGACCATTCCACCGTAGCTGCAGACTCAGCAAAGATACCCTTCTTGGGCAGGTGACTATCAAACCACATATACAACAAAGGCACACAACAAGAGACATTCTTGCCCCTCCTATTTTCGTTCTTATAATGCAGAGAGTGATAGAAGTCTCCAATCAGTGTAGGCACAGGATTTCCTGAAGCAAATATATGGAATGCATCCAAATCAACAAAGTCAGGCATACTAGGGAACAGTACAATGCCATAGATACACAAAGCCAGGATAGCATTGAACACAATCCAACAGCCACTCTTGGCGTACTCTTGTGCTTTCCCAACCAAGAACTTAAGAGAGAAACCAAAAACTCCATTCCACGAGGTTAACAGCAACTCTGAGGAATCTAAATGCAAAGCAACAGCCAAATCCTCCAGCTTGGGCTCAGCATCCATATGAATGAAGGGTACCCTTTTCTGAATGGTTAACTCCAAGATCTCAGCATATTCCTCCATGGTCGGAGCCAGAATGAAGTCAGGGAAAGTAAAACACCTCAGTGGGGGATCATAAAACTGCATAAGCGTGTACACTCCGCTTAGCTCATACGTGGATGGTTTGCAAACCAACCTAAGCAGTTTCCCATAACTCTTCCTGAAGCTTCTCTTCACATCATCATCAGCTAGAGATATCAAACCAAGCAAAGAAGAAACGTCTGGAGTAGGCAACTTGTATGCCACAGTCTTCTTCAAAGTATCCATAATAGCAGCAAACAGGAATCCGGGCAACTAGAATCAGAGGGTATGAAATGCACCTGCAGCACAGACACACGTTAAGGATATGCAAAATGAGTATGCAACAATGCAATATGCAAACATGCAACAGGGATCAAGTGATGTATTGCTGAAGAGATCCATCCACAATATCTGTCTCAACAGACCCACAATACTGCTCAACCCTGGTCTCAACAGACCCATAACAATGCTCCACTTTGATCTCAACATACCTATAACACTGTCCTGATGACGAACCCCAAGTAATCACACATAATGATCCAATGCTAAGAAGACCGGGTAGTCTGGAGGTCAAGTTTCCTGCATGTCCCAATCCCTCTCACAGGTAGGTGTCCTATCAACTGACACAAGGTACGACATCCTATGCGGTCGTCGGCGTCACATACTTTCAAGACTGATGATATGATACCCAGAAGGTGTGGCATCATCATGTCCTGAAGAGGCCTCACTTAGCCAACTTCCAAATGATCGGTCCCCGGAGTCGACAATCGAACTAACCAACAACCCCCTCAACCCAAAGGGTTAAAAAATAAGTCAACCAGAAGAACCTCGTCCGAGCGTGGATTTTGCGGGACACTAGTACATGCAAAGCATGCACACGCCCACTACTTTCCACAACTAATTCTAGGTGCACTCAAGCCCAGGTCCGGCTTATCTCTCAATCTGACCCCCTACCCAGCATAACAACAATAATATAATGCTGAAAGTAAATACGGAAAAGTAAATCCATACAAAACCCGCGACGGGAAAACAAGCGCTAGGATTGACTCGCGTAGGGAACCGTTGGAGTCCCCAGCAGAGTCGCCAGCTGTCGCTACTGCGAAAATTGGCGCCGGCTATGACAGAAGAGTCGCCACCGTGCGTTATTTATCCCATAAGAGGGAAAGGAAACGCTCAGAGTAAACCTAACGCAAAGAGGGAAAGGAATGGTCATCGCAACCAAATCCTGGATTCGGGAGTCGGTTACGCAAGGGGAAGGTATTAGCACCCCTCACGTCCGTCGTACTTGACGGGATCCACGCTTGTTTTCTAGTACGGATTGTTATTCTATCTACTCTACAAGTCTGGGTTAAAGAGAAAATAAAATGACTCGACAAAGTATCGCACTTTATGCCTACGTATTCCCGTCTGGAACGAGAAATCAGAGTCGACGTAGTTCGCCTACCTACGGGAAAGGAGGGGAAGGTTGCTCGCTAGGATACGGCATCCTATGCCTACGTACTTTCATACAGCATGAAAGATCAGAGCAAACGTAGTTCGGGCTACGGAAGACACAAGCTTGTCTGACTGTTTTTTATTACCTTCAAAAAAGGGTTTTCCTTGATTAAGAGTCCAAGCGGACAAAAATGACACTTTGATGTTTGTTTTGAATCTTTTACGAAAGAAGTGTTTTTAATTTGTTTGCAATCTCTGACGCACTAGAGACTATGATTTGGGAGTGACTACGTCGCGTGTCACCCAAAGGGTACCACACTAAGCAGCCAGACTACTGGAAAGAAGCTCTCCAGCAACCCTTTCTCGAATAGCTTAAGGCTCGTAGCGTACGACATCGATTAACCTTATTACTGTATTTTTGAATTGTTTTGAGATAAGAAGAGAAAGAAGCTCTAAAAAACCTAGGGTTGAAAGGGGAATAAAACTAACCTAATGTTGTCATGCATGGATAAGAATCCTAATGTCTGTCATAATTCCCTCCAGCACAGAGGAAATCAGAGATCCTAGGGGATAAACAGAAAAGAAAGCAAGCAAATACAGTAAAATGCATGCAATGCAGCAATACAAGTGAGGCAAGGGAGTCCCACTCAACCTCGAACCTGGGAAAACAACAGGCAAAGTGAATCAACATTCACCTCAAACCTAGGGGGCAAGCTACACAAGCCAATAGACAATACAGAAAACAAAACCCAAAGCAGAGGAGGCAGCCCAAGCAGCAGCACCAACTCCTACAGCAAACAGCAGCTCTGACAGCAACAGATGATTAACCAGCAAAAAGTTGACAGCAACGACCTTCATCTTCATGAATAACTCCCATCCTCAAGCTTCAATAAACTTTCATCTTCAACAAGCACCAGGCTTCATCAAGCTCCCAGCTTAAGCAAGCTCAAACCCCAACCAGTAACCAGCTTCAACAAGCTCCTGACTTCAACTTCAACAAGCAGTAAAACCCTAGCTTCAACAAGCAACCTCATATTTTCCTTTACCAAGCTTCAACAAGCACCTCCAAGAGAGAACCATTCAACAAGATCAAGTTATAATGTTAAGAGACTTAATGACAACCAAGGGAAGTCACTGAGAACTTAGCATTATGAGAGACTGGCATCCTCAAAGTTCTACTCACTTGGGCATACCCCTCATCCCTCCTAAGGAGATATGGAGCTTCCCAAGGAGTACTTTATGTCATTGGATAGAATGGAGATGGACAAGATACTCCATGTTTGAAGAAACAAGTAGAACTACTCTGATGCTCTTCCTAAAACCCTAGTTTCCCTAAGCTCCTGACAAGCATCCACAAGATGAGAGAATCTTCACATCCAAGCCCCTTCAAGCTCTCCAAAGCACCTTCAATTGGTCTTCATGATCATCCAAGCTCAAAAGCAACACCACCCTAATCTAAGGGGAACTATTGAATCAAACTAGCTAAATTAGTTCATCAGAAACACCTAGAAGTTAGTCTTAAAACTAATTCTACTTAAAATACCAAACATGATTGTAAAATCCTACAAAAATTACTAAGGGTTCCTAAACCTCTTATGAATCTCTCATACAAAAACCAGGGGGTTAACCATTCATTTGGACCCTAAACTATGCCCTAAACCTAAAGGTATCAACTTAAAACCCTAATTCTAAACCACCTAATGTCCAATGTTCAAACTAGCCTAAACTTCTCTCACAAAAATATTAGAAAATTACTATGGGTACATGCATATCTAAGATAACTAGTCCAACAAGAATCAACTCAAAATTCATCACCAATTAATCACAATAAACTCAGCAAGAACACATGTCAAACAAATTAAAAATAAAACCAATTAAAATACAAAAAATGCAAACAAAATAAAAAATGCATGAATTAACTATTTTTCAATCCTATTAAATTCTAAAATTTTTAAGGAGTTAGGGAAAAAAATCTAGCTTAAAAATGATTATTTTCCTATTTATTATGAACTTTAGAATCAAAATGCATTAAAAATAAAAGAAAATCAAATAAAAGAAATTAAAATGCTGAATTAAATGAGAGCCATTAGATCAGTTGACTGGTAAACGAATCCAAAGCTTCAGAGCGTGTCCATGTGTGGTGATGACTGGCGTGCCACATCGTTTAATGAAACGATGTGTTTCAATGGCTTGGAGGCAATCTCAGTTTGAATCCTAGCCACGCGATCAACATAACAAGTCTCAGATTCAGGATGATCCAAAGGTGAAGACCTCATCTTCTCCAAACGAACTCAGGTGAAGGTCAATCTTTCAGACGGTGGTCCGGTGGTCCAACCACCGTCTTCTCCGGCGAGCCAACTTCAAAACCTCATCAATCTTTGCAACCAAATACCCTATTCCACCTAGTTTTTCACCCTGATCATGAATACGACCTCCATTCTTATTAATTCTCACTACAACTCCAAACCCGATGGTAGTTGCAGAAAAATCACAAATCTTGAATCACCTCAAACCTTAAAATTAATGGTCCCATTGTGTACTACACTTCTCCCTGATCAATTCTCAACATTCAAACACCATTAAAGCTTCAAGAACAAGGAGATACAAGCTTCAACAGAAAATGGCATCACCCTAATTTGGTCTCTAATGGCTCCCAAACCTATCTAGAAACGGTCCTCATACATCCTAGGCCTTAACCACATGCAAGATCCTATCCAATTCTTCCTAGATTATGAGGAATTTGAAGGTTTACATACCTGGAAAAATTGGATCAACAGAGGTGTCAAATGCTCAATTCAAGCTCCAAGACTCTTCAGACACGATCAGTGATGCACAATGAAGCTTCTTCAACCTTCAATTTGGCTTGAATAGGCTTGCAACTCCAAAACCAATTTTGAGTTGGAGGTGAGAAAATTCAATAGCTCCCTACGATTCCTTGCTTGATCCTTGCCAAAAAACTACCTGAACCCCATGCAATGCTTATATAGAAGCCAATAGAACCCTCTAGAAAGTTATGTAACAGCCACAATGAAAAATTCAATGTCTCACTTTCCTCCAAAATCTCATATGCTCAACTTGTGCATTGCTCTGTTTCAGTCCCCAATTTCACCTGAAATTCTCTCCTCATGATAATTAGAACTGAATTAGATGTGCATATCCCTTGTATCTGATCTTAAGGCATTGGATGGTTATGTTTCTTCAATCTTAAGTAACAAAGTGAAACCATGTGCAAATGACCTCAAATCCAAAAAGTAATAATGTCATCATCTTTAAAACATATTTTCTGATCAAATTGGTATGTAACATGGACTTTTTTAGGCATGAAATCAAGAAATCTCATTTTTGCCTTTTTAAATGACTTTAAATTCTTCATTAAAAAACCACTTCAAACCAACTTCTCATACAAGCCATTTCAAACCCTCCTTGATGCATGGTCTAGGTTAAAACCATATTTTGAGCAAATTTCTAGTTGAACAATTTTCCATTTGAGGAGTGGAAGATGAAGATTTTGGCACATGCTTGGAAATGACCTATAATCACAAATGCCCAAAATACCCCTGGATTGCCAAGATCATAACTTGAGTTCCCTAAATCCCCTTGAGGACTTCTAGTACTCTATGGAAAGCTAAGATCAAGATATACAACTCTTATGTTGTCCAAGAATCCATTTGAAAACTCCTTGAAGGGCAAAAGTTGCTTGGAAGTCAAGTGACTTTCATAGATGAATTTTAGTGTCCTCTGGTGACCTGTAATTTGCAAAGACCATAACTTGAGTTCTACAAATCTTCTTGAAGACTTCTAGTACTCAAATTAAAGGTATTGAGAATCTCTACAAGTTTCATGTTGGCCAAAAATCCATTTGAAACCTTTATTTTGACTTATGTGGCTTTGAAGTTAGGAACTAAATAGGGGATTTTACAATGCAACCCTAATTTAGCAACTTCCCACATTCTTGATCTTTCTTTGCTTAACCTTGGAACAACACCACACATGTATCAAAATACCAATTCATGACTCCCTTGACCTCAAGTTAGGCTTTGATGCTCTCCAACTACTCAATTGAATTAGGGTTGACCCAGATGAAACCCTAGTTGACTGCACCTCAACTGTGGCTCTCATACTTGAATCAATGACTTGCCTCAGCTTCAATAAGGCCCTCTAGACATCCCATGAGATCCATACACACCTCAAATTCCCATTCCATGTTTCACATCCCACTGATGATTCTCAATATTCCTCAAGATAGGAGCAAAACCCACATGTAGGCACTCAAACTTCTCAAGACTTCAAATCTCTTCTTGATGACTTGAATGATTTCTCAAACTTGGATAACACCTCTTGCTGGGCTCTTATCTTGATAGACACCTTGATCCCTTGTTGGATGCATGCTATGCTATGATATGCCAATTATTGAACTATGTACATGATGTAACTATGCAAATGAAATGCAAAGAAACATAAATCAGGCAAGAAAAGGTTGAGCAAATTTTGGGGTACAACACTACTGTGTAGAATGCTTTCATTCTTCATGATTACATACGTTTCTTTTGAAGTTTGTTCTTTCTTCAATATATGTACTTGATTTTGAAGAACTAGAGCTTTGTATACTTCTGCTTTATCTTCATGAGAGATTCTCTACATCAGATTCTAGATTTCATTGATTTCCACAATAGATTCTTCTGACTGTGAAGTTGCAACTCAACTTATCTTGATCAGCATCTATTGAGTGAACAAATGTGGAAATGTTTCCTTGCATCAGATCCTCTGATGAAGTTTCGGAGTAAGCTTCAGATCTATGCAACTTAGCTCTAGTGACTGTTTCAGCAAACAGTTCATCCAGATGTGAGCTTTGTTGCTGACGTTTCAGAGCCAAGCGTAATCTGATTCTCAGAGCCTCTGCAGTTGCAGCCTTTGAGATAAATGCACTCAGAGTCTTCTGAAACATTTCTTTATACTCTTCGCTCAGAGTCATCAACTTAAGATCAAGTTCAGCAGAGGGGGTTTCTTTGACAAGGTTTTCTATTATTTTCCCAGAGTGCTTATTTCAGCTTCTGCCTTGTCACAGAAGCATATATCTTTGTGTAGTCAAAACCTTCTTGCTGACTAGCTTTGAGGATTGAGAGAGAAACTTGTTCTTCTGGGATCATCCATTTTTCCAGTAAACGTCTCCTCTGGAAGAGAAGATTTGATTATGGAGGATCCTCTCAGTGTTGGTTCTTCAGAAGCATCTAATGGAGTGGCATCTGGGTTAGCTTCTGATTCTTTAGCTGGAACAATGTTTGCCTCTGATTCTTCAGAATCTTGTGAGATGAACCAGTAACAGCATCTGAAGTAGGATCTTCTGAATAACTCTTCTTAAACTTATCTCATATCCTCCGGTTGCTTTCTACAGAATCCTCATGAGTAGAGGATCTAACTTCCATCAGGCTTCAACTTCTCTGCTTCTGAAAAAGAATGTCTACTGACTTATTCAAACTGAATAACATCAGAGATTTAAATCCCTTTTTAAACCAGACTGAATGACCTTTGTCATTGTACCTTTCCAAACAACATGGATTCAGGAATCATTCATTATGAGATTCTGAGAATAATGTCTAATGATAATTGACCAACTATAGTTTGTTCAACTGAGATAAAAATTCTCAAGTTAACAGAACTTAACTGTCCAATCTTCAACAATTAAGATCTTCAGGATTCATCTTTCATCATAATCCAGATGAGTTAATAAACTTCCTTTCTTGAAACCTCTACATATTTCTTTGACACTCTTCAAGGAAAGATAACTTTCAGGTGACTAACAAATAGACAATGAAGCGTTCAGGGATCCCTTAGGATATAACATTCATTGACATCTAATAGAATCCGATCACAAAAGATCTCCTATTAGAATTCCACAAATGACAACTGTCACTTGTCATCTCAAGTATTCTGATCTTCACAAGATCACTTGAGGGATCACTAATTCTAAATTGAATTTGTGTTGCCGGAGATTACATGAGTGCTTCTTATCAAGCATATTACTCCTAATAAAGTACATAGCAAGTATTGAGCAACAGCTCCTTGCTTTCTAATACAGAAACTAATCTAAAGATAAATCTCTATAAGATTATAAGAACAGTAGTTTCCATATTGTTTAAAAGCTTTCTTATGTTAGCACTGTGGCTTCTTAGCAAAAAGCTTTTCTTGTTAATCAACTATGTTGCTAACTTTACTCGTCAGCATCATTGCTTTATAACAAGCTGGCTTGCTTTGTAATGAGCTTCTTACTTTGTAATTGACTTTCTTGCTTACCAACAAGCTAACATTTGAATGAATCAAATGTTCTTCTTTTATAGTGCAACTTTGTGAGGGTAGAAATGTCATCTCTAACTCCAACGGTTATATCCCAACGGATAGAATAAGCTCACGTGTTGGAACAGTGACCTTTGCTTGTAACCTTAATATCTTAACATTGGAAACCACCCTTATGAATAATACCAACGTCTTTGTCATAGTGAAATGTTTGCACGCGTTGTACTGTAGTCTTCTTGACTTGATTCTTCTGATGATTCATCTGATGAGTAGTTCAGCAACTACTTTGGTATGAGAGCTTCAGCATCAGAGTTGTTTAAGCACATGTTTATCAGATTTAATAGCAACAACTTATCTGATGAGTAATATGCCTCTGTCTGGGTGAATCTTCTTCTGACATAATCTTCAACTTCAGAATCCAGTCTTTAGCATTCTAAGATCTAAGTTTCCTCTGAAACAGTCTTGAGAATCTTCGTGACTGATTCTTCAGAAATCATGTCTTTAGAATCTTCAGAGTCTTGATCTTCAGAACACGTCTTCAGAGTCTTTCTGCACTTGGTCTTCAGAGCCTTCAGCCTTCAGAACTTCCAGTCATCAGAGTCTTCAGAGTAATTTTTCAGAGGACTATATCTTCAGAGTCTTGATCTTCAGAACCCTTAAGTCTTTAGAGTCTTTCTGCACTTAGTTCTTCAGAGGACTCACTCTTTAGAGACGCTTGTTAGCTTCCAGATCAGATGCATACTTGCTTCTTCAATATGCTTTGTTTGCTTTCAAATCAGATGCCCTACTCAAAGCAGAATCCACAGGAGCATTGCAACTGCAATATCCAACGTCCTTGGATCTCTGTGATCATGATCAGATGCATAAGCAAACTAGCTTCTCCCATAAGCGCTTTATGATACGTCACACATAGTGACTCTCATATTGTATTAGCTGCACACGTTTGATGTTGTTTGTTTGATCTTATATATTTAATTATCATGATCTGCACATAACAAACATTAGAACATAAAATGGTTCTTGTTATCATCAAAACATAGAGATAATCCTGTAGAGACAAATCTCGCTCTTACACCATCATGATACCGATGACAGGCATGCATGTGAATCACAGTTTACAAGGTGGTCAAAGATAGACTTTGACTACCTAGATTCTAAGAAACAATAAGCTCATAGGCATAGGACTCAAAGAACACGGTCTTCAAGACAGAGGAGATCCTATTCAAACTCTATAAAAGCAGATGTTGAGCACAACAGCAAAACAAACAACTTAAAAAAATCACAAGAATGGTTAAAAAGAATAAAACATGCAAAATGGAGAAGAAGGATGTTACAACAGAAATTCGTTACTCTCTAAGAAAGAATGTTCGAGAGAGAGAGAAAGAGAAAGAGAGAGACAAAAGAAAGAGGCTGAAGATATTGCAAAAGCTCAAAAAACCACAAATGAAGGTACATATGGTGGAGTTTATGAGAAAAATAAGTTTCCAGCCGACAATGAAGATGAAAAGTGGGATGAAGATTACAAGGAGTTCCTAAAGACTTACACAAAAGATCAGAAATATTTGGAATGAAGACTCATGTGAAAGTATTTAGGAATGATCTTGTAATCTCCCTCATGAATAAAAAATTTCTTTTTCTCTTAAGTAATCATTAACTTTCTTTTAACTCCTTCAATTATGTTTATGCTTATGAATCAATCAATAAGATAAACAAAGCAAGATAAAAGATGCACAAAAGAGACATTTTATCAAAATGCACAAACAAAACACACGAGCATATGTTTCTAAAAAAACAATTTGATAGAAAGATTCAAGACAACAGTATTTTCTTTAGGACCATTCAAATTTTATCTTTAGACAACAAGCTTGAGGTGACGGCAGAGGGACAAATTCATAAAAGTTAAGAAGTTTCACATCACTACCTCATAAATACTATGCAAGATGATTATCAAACATGTGAATGCAATCTGAAGCAAATAAGCCACCTCCAGAGTCTCAAAGTCTGATAATATATCAGAAGCCACTTTTATCAGAGGCAGTATCCTAGAATCCGTTTGGAGCTACTTCTGAGCAACATCAGATTTTAATATTCTTACCAGATATAAGCATTAATCTTCAACATAAACCATGTTCAGATTCTTCTTGATAAAATCAAACCTTTTAATAGCCAAATGTTTTGTAAATATGTCAGGCTATTGATGATCAGTATCAATGAACTTAATATCTATAACACCCTTCTGAACATAGTCTCTTATGAAGTGATGTTTAATCTCAATATTCTTAGTTCTGGAATGTTGAACTGGATTTTTCGTTAGACAGATAGCAAAAATATTATCACAGAATATAGGGACACTATTACCACAAATCTGATAATCCTCTAACTGATACTTCATCTAGAGTAGCTATGTATAGCACTTAGTAACAGAGATGTATTTAGCTTCTGCTATAGAGAGAGTAATAGTTTATTATCTCTTGCTAGTCTAGGATATTAGGTTTTCACCTATGAATTGACAGTTATCACTAATGGACTTTCTCTCAATTCTACCCCCCAACATAGTCAGCACCACAAAATCCATTCAGCTTATAATCTAGAGATTTCTTATAAAGAAGTCCAAGATTTGTTGTTCCTTTTAGATACCTAAAGATCCTCTTAACAACGTTAAATGAGTTTCTCTAGGATCTGATTGAAACCTTGCATACAAGCACATAATGAAAAAAATATCAAGCATAGATGTTGTAAGATAAAGCAAAGAACCAATCATACCTCTGAACGGTTTTTTATCATCTTTTGAGATGTTTTCCTCCTTGTTCAAGCAATAGGTAGGATGCATAGGAGTTGTCATAATCTTGCAATCTTCAAGATTAAACTTCTTCAGAAGCTCCTTTGTATAGTTGGATTGATGAACATAAGTTCCATCCTTGCATTGATTTATTTAGATTCATAGGAAGAACTTCAATTCTCCCAGCATGCTCATCTTGAACTCATTCTGCATGGTCTCAGAGAATTATTTGCACAGAGATGCATTAGTGGAACCAAATATAATGTCATCAACATAAATCTTAACAATGAATATTTCCTTGTTCAAAACCCTTTATCAACAGGAAATTACTCAATCTCTCTTACCAAGCTCTAGTAGATTGTTTGTGTCCATAGAGTGATTTTTTGATTTTAAATACAATATATGGGTGGACTGAGTCCTCAAATCCAGAAGGTTGTTTGACATACTGTTCGAATCATAGTTAAGGGGGGGTTTATTATCGTCTCCATAGGGATTGTCCGATACCTTGATGCTTGCCTTTCAATAGCTTACAGTTTTAAGAAAAAGGGTTTCAAATTTTGGTTCATAAATTGTCACGATTTTTAGTAGCAAAGCTGATAAATTCTAAAGTGTTTGATTAACAAAATATATCAAAAGTAGTTTTCGTCTGTCCTAACTTATATGTATTCTTTCAATCTTGCATGTGAAGGTGGTGTCATACCCTAAATTTGTCCTACCTTCTTCAAATTTTCATTTGTCCGACTTGTATTCTTTATTTTGCATTGCTTGTGCAACTTAAAGTATTTTTCACTTTTTAGCCCAATAAATTTGCGCCACATGGCATCTTTTTATTTTTTATTTTTATTGATTTATGTGTTAACATTTTATTTTAATATTAATTAATTAATTAATTTAGAATAGGATAGAATTGGAATTAATTAGTTAGAATTTAAGCTAGAATAATAATTAAAATTTAGAAGTAGAGTTATTAATTAATAGATTTAGAATTTATAATTTTATTTAGACAAGATTAATTGGAATTAGAATTTTAGATATAATTAGTTGTAGTTATTAATTAGTTAATTTAGAAAATTAAAATTAATTAAAAAAAAAAAGAAGAAAGTTGGAATTGAGAGAATACGGTAGCAGTTGGCAACTAGGGTTTCGGATTTTGGCTATAAGAATGTTACTGTTCATCAGGACGAAAAAGAACCCTGGCCGTCAAACCCTAACATCAAGTTTTTCCTCTTCTCCCACCCTCCGCCGCAAATCACCACAGCCAATCCAACCATGGACAACCTTCAACCGACCACAAAACCATTTAACCACCCCAGTAATCCTTTCAACAAGCCGTTTTTCTACACCAAAACACCCCACCACGTGATCATCCTTAAACATCACTGATCTACCACATAAAATTGGACCCGCTTTTCTCATTGAAAACTTTCAGGGAAAATCACTTCTAACCCGTTTCTCTCCCTTTCGCCATATACGTACTTATTCTTCACCGTGAGACACTGTTCAGATCCATATCTCTTTACACACTCAATCACTGCTCTCCCTCAACTCCGCGGCGTAGATTCGGGGAGTTTTTGGGAAACCCTAACTCCGTTCAACTAACGCCGCCGCATTTTCTTCTTCACCTCCGAATCTTCAAGCTATGGCAGGACTTGCACCTGAGGGGTCACAATTTGATGCTGGGAAATTTGATGGCTGGTGATGGAAATGAGTTCTACACTATTTCAGATGAGGTTTGTGAAAGTTTTGACGCTATGGGCTTGCAAGAGAATCTCCTCAGAGGAATTTATGCCTATGGTTTTGAAAAGCCATCTGCCATTCAGCAAAGGGGAATTGTTCCCTTCTGCAAGGGACATGATGTTATTCAACAGGCTCAGTCTGGAACTGGAAGGACGGCAACTTTCTGCTCTGGTGTTTTGCAGCAACTTGACTATAATGTGACCCAGTGCCAGGCATTGGTTTTAGCCCCAACTCGTGAGCTTGCTCAGCAGATTGAGAAGGTTATGCGGGCCCTTGGAGACTATCTAGGTGTTAAGGTGCATGCTTGTGTGGGAGGTACAAGTGTTCGTGAAGATCAACGCATTCTATCAAGTGGTGTCCATGTTGTGGTTGGTACTCCTGGTCGTGTGTTTGATATGTTGCGCAGACAGTCTCTTCACCCGGATTACATCAAGATGTTTGTGTTGGATGAGGCTGATGAAATGCTCTCTCGAGGTTTCAAAGATCAGATCTACGATATATTTCAGCTGCTGCCAGGTAAGATTCAAGTAGGAGTTTTCTCTGCTACAATGCCTCCTGAGGCACTTGAAATCACAAGGAAGTTTATGAACAAACCTGTGAGGATCCTTGTGAAGCGGGATGAGCTCACCTTGGAGGGTATTAAGCAGTTTTATGTCAATATTGAGAAAGAGGAATGGAAGCTGGACACACTCTGTGATCTTTACGAGACATTAGCAATCACTCAGAGTGTCATTTTTGTTGACACTAGAAGGAAAGTTGATTGGTTGACCGACAAGATGCGAAGCCGAGACCACACAGTCTCGGCTACTCACGGAGACATGGATCAGAATACCAGGGACATTATTATGCGTGAATTTCGGTCTGACTCTTCTCGTGTTCTCATTACCACTGACCTCCTGGCCTGCGATATTGATGTGCAGCAAGTGTCTTTGGTCATCAACTATGATTTCCCAACTCAACCTGAAAACTATCTTCGCCGCATTGGTCGTAGTGGGCGATTTGGAAGAAAAGAGGAGCTGCCATCAAATGTTGCTGACCTGCTCTGATGAGTTGCGACTCCGCCGAAAATGTTGCTGACAAGCTGTTGGAGTAGTTGGTTGCATTATCATGCCTCACAACGTGTTCTTGCATTCTGCACTGGTTCAATCAAGACAGGGCGACCCGAAAAAGAAAGGCCTGTTCAGACATCACAACAGCAACATTGTTTCATTCTCAAAAAGACACAGCAACACGCTTCAGTTCTGTTGATAACAGACCATGTCATTCAACAGCTTTCTTACCAAACATATACTCTGTCTGTCTTCTTTTTTTTTCAGGTCTTCCGCATGATCAATAGCGTTAACCATAACAACAACTTTGACAAGCATAACTCACCAACAACAGTTTTCGAGCAAACAATTCGCATGAATGTATAGAGAAAAGCTGCAGCAGCTCTGAGGAATATGAAGCCAGAGCGTATATAGCAGCAGCAACAATTTTTTTTTTTTTTCTTTTAAAGAATTTCACAACAAACAATTACGTCGGCTTAATGTTAACTCTGTGGGTTGTGTTCCGCTGAGTCTATTTTAGTTCTGTTTGTGCTGTTAAGGTTCCATGCAGGTTGCGATTTCGTCGAACTTCGGAAGCAGGAATATGAAGTCAAGGTGCATAGGGCAGCAGTTGACAAGGCTGGATAGTAACGGTCAGAAGTAGCAGAAAAATAGAGATTCGATCACCGGTCAAAGGACTTCGTCGAAACGTTTCCAAAGCAACTCAACATTTGATCATTGACCTTCAGCTCAACGGTTTTCTGCTCGCGATAATGACTCGGTGGCTGCGACATTACCACTGTGCACCTTTACAAACGCCAGTATCACTTGCAGCGAAAACAACAACAACGACGTCACGTCTTTCGTTTAGCTTCAACTGCGATTCAGTATTTCGGTAACCATTAAATGATGTCCTCTTTCGGGTCTGTTATAGAGTTTTTTTTGTTGTTTGCATTATAATATTGCATTGGGTTATGGCGTGAGTATTTAGAAGTTTTGTTGTTGTCGTTACTTCAGGCTGTAGTAAGCTTAGAGGGATATATGTACCAGGTACAAATGGTTTGGTATAAATGGTTTTTTTTTTAAAATGAGGCACTTGTTGTTTGTCTATAACCATGATATTGATGAATGCTTACCTTCTTTATGTAGCAGTGATTGAGGTTGGTTTATGATATTTGTTTTTTTAATTATGATGGAGTCTCGGTTGTGATATATATAATGTCATAATGAATTCCATAATACTGTATCTCTTTTTGGGCTATGGTGATATCAATTTAACGGTGACTAATATGAGTTATCTCATGCAATATTGAGGATTACTAACGATATCTTGTTTCATGTATATTCAATTTGATTTCAGCTGATGTTTAATTTGTTTAGTATATTCAATTTGGTAATGGCAGCCGTAAACTGACACTAATGTTGAACTCAACTGATATGAGTTTGTTATCTAATTTGCTTGCAAAGAGTTGTGGAATGGTGAGTTCGTGGTCAAGGATGTTTAACTTTTCAACAAGGGTATTAAAATCTCTTTAATAAGGAATCAATTTTTATTCGTGTTGAATTGAAAAAAGAGGGTTAAGTGTAGACTTTCTCCCTTTCCGAGTGTCGAGATGCCCACTGTAGTGTGGGTGGTTTTGACACTCGTCTTTCGATACGAAGACGTTTGTATTCTCCATATTCATATACTTTCTCTCCTAAAACCTCGGCTCCGCGTCGAGTTCATTTTCAAAACCTCTTCAATTAAAATCAAATCATCTTTGTATTGAACTAAAAGAGGGGATTAAGTGTAGACTTTCTTCCTCTCCGAGTGTCGAGATGCTCACTGTAGTGTGGGTGGTTTAGACATTCATCTTTCAATACGAAGACGTTTTTCCTTCCATTTTTTCTATCTTACAAACCTTTCCCATCTTTTTAAAAATAATTTTTCTTGGTGTTGAATTAAAATCAGAGGATTGGGTGTAGTCCCCTTCTTCTTCGAGCGTAGGGATGCCCACTGTAGTGAGGGTGGTCTCGATGCTCGTCTGTCAACGCAAAGACGCTTCCCCTTTTCCTCCTAAAACCTCGGCTCCGCACCGAGTGCATTTTCAAAAACCTCGGTCTCGTACCGAGTCCATTTTCAAACCATCTTTAAAATAAATTTCTCTTTGTATTGAATTAAAAAAGAGGGGATTAGGTGTAGATCTCTTCCTCTTCGAATGTTGGGATGCCCACTGTAGTGAGGGTGGTCTTGATATTCGTTTTTCAATACAAATACGCAACTTTATCCACCATCTCGCTTTCACAACTTCCTTCCACAATTTTCACACCTAAAACCTCGGTCCTGTACCGAGTGCATTTTCAAATCTTTTCATAACAAAAACTTGAATGGTCGTGGAGTGGTTAGGCGTAGGCCTTCTCCTATCCCGAGTGCCGACGTTTACCGTAGGGTTCTCTGTCGCAAAGCACTTACCATTCAAAACCAAAAACACTTTAATAAGAGAATGAAGTTCTCTTTGTGTTGAACTAAAGAGAGAGGATTGAGTGTAGTCTTCTTCCTCTTCGAGTGTCAGGATACTCACTGTAGTGTGTGTGGTCTTGATACTCGTCTTTCAATACGAAGACGCCTCGTTCGCCACACCCTTTTTTATAACAAAAACTTTGAGATAACGAATTGGGTACTACCCGTAGGGGTTACTATCCGAGGACCTATCTCGCCCCCTAAAAACAGTCTCACCAATCAAACATGATACCATGCCTCACATGGCGAAAACCAATCTCCCAAAGGATATGTTACGTCCGTTCTACCGCAAACAGGTAACGCATAAGTCTCCTCACATGCGAGCAGCAAAACACCTAAACTGCTAGAATGCGCACGATAGCATCATCCATAAAAAGCATTAACAAACCGTAGGCCGAACTACGGCTGCTCTGATTCTTTACTTTCTCAAGTAAAGATACGTAGGCACAAGGGCCACAATCCTTGCCGAGCACATTACACCATATATCTGTAGTTCTCCGAACTACGTCGACTCTGACTTTCTCATATCTTTTGAGAATACGTAGGCCTAGGACCGCGAAGTCCTACCGAGTCTGTTCTTTCTCTTTTCTCCCTCTGTTATCTCTCTTTCCTGTTTCTAACCCTTCTTTTACCCTGTGGAACACTTCTTATAGCATAATGTTTAAGCAAATAAATTCACACATCGACAAACAAAAGGTTCCCATCGAGTACGATGGATGCGAGGGGTGCTAATACCTTCCCCTCGCATAACCGGCTTCCGAACCCGTTCTTGGTCGCGAGACCATCTTATCCATTTCTTTCTTAAGGTCTTCTCGATATTTTCCTTTCCCCTCATGGGATAAATAAAGTTCGGTGGCGACTCTTCTGTCTATCCTTTTCGCCTCCCCGTCGTTGCGCGATGCATTTTTCGAGTAGCGACAGGTGGATCCAATTAATATCATCACGTATTCTCTCAACATCGTTTATCTCTAGAGCGACATCGTAATAAATATCATATTCATCACTACATGATCTCTCCATATAACAACCAATATAGTAAGCTTTAAGTTTTATACAAAGCGAATATCAACCATAGACCAATCTCTCCAACCTATAAATCGATAGATGAATATTTTAGGTCAAGTTCCATAAAATCTATGTCTAGTTTTACAAAACAAGAATGGATCATTAAGAACAAAAATATTCATCATATATTAATCATCACTTGTTCACATACAAGACCAATCAAAAGAAATACATAAAGCTAAGGTAGATTATATCTACCTTTGATACAAAAGAAATTAGCTACCCATAACCATGGTATCTTGCTTTACAAGTAAAGAGAGAAGATGAATGAACATCCACATCAAGAATCGAACTCGGATGCAAATCCAGCTTTTATTTGCAAAATCTTCCTTTTTGGTGAAGAAATGCTGAAAATATAAGTCTCTATGTGAAAAATGGGGTTATCCTTCCCAAAAAGTGTGAAAAGTACTTATATAGTACAACTAGAATCTGCCGAGTTTGCCAGCGAACTCCACTTTATGGCACCTGGAGTTCCTCTAAATAGTTAAACCGCCCATGAGGAAATATCTGAGTTCGCCTAGAGAACTATTCTTCTCCCTGCGAGCTACTTCACTACAAGATCGCACAACGAACTTATGGCCCTTTATTTACTGCCTCAAAACTGGGGTGTTCGTCGGTCCTTCGCTGCAACCTCTCCTAGCAAACATTCGCTTCAAGTTCTCCTAGCGAACTTACTGCTCTTTTCTTTCTGACTCTAAATTGAGAGGGTTCGCTGGGGCTTCACTGACACTTCGCCCAGCGAACATTCACTGCTGAACCTCGTTGGCTGTTCGCCCAACGAACATGCTAAAATTTTACATTTTCTTTGGATTCCTTGTCAAATTACTTGTGTCTTACTGCTTTGATAGGTTATGCCTAAATCCTACACAATAACACACAAATCAAAGCAACCAAAGGTATTTGCACATAATTGAAGAATAAAATGAAAACATGGAATAAATCCAACAAAATATAACAAATGAGATGAAAAATGCTAAATATAATGGATAAAATTAAATCATGTTTGACATTTAACACATACACTTCTTCAGAAATGAATCCATTCAGAAAGACACTTTTAACGTCCATTTGATAAAGAATAATATTATTATTGACAACATAAGAGAGAATAAGTCTAATTGTCTCTAACCATGCCACATTAGAGAAGGTTTTAAATAAATCTATACCTTTCTGCTGACTATAGCCTTGAGCCACCAGTCAAGCTTTATTCCTTACCATTTCTCTGTGTTTGTTCAGCTTGTTTCTGAACACCCATTTTGTTTCAATGATGTTCTTCTGACTTAGTCTTGGAACCATATCCCACACATCATTCCTTTGGAGTTGATTCAGTTCTTACTACATGGCCATAATCCATCCATCATCTGATAAAGCCTCATCCACAAAAGTTGGCATAATCAAGGTAATGGACCCTAGCATGCAGTTATCATCTCTTAATGTTGATCTAGTTCTCAATGGAACATCCTTATTTCCAATTATTAGATCTTCTGGATTGGAATCCTTATATTTGAAAGACTTCCTAGGTCAAGCAGACATTTCTGAACCATCTTGGGCATCTTCTGAATCCTCCACTTCTGGAAGAGCTTCAAAATCATGATCAATTTCTGGTTCAACAACTTCCGAATCACTGACTTTTAAGATTATAACTTCTGGAGATCCATTCTCAGGATTTTCTTCAATTACTTGCATATCTACAATACTTTCAACAGGATTTGATGATCATTTCCAGGCCTTTTGTCATCAAACTTGACATGTATAGACTCTTCAACTACTTTGGTTTCAGATTTATACACTTTATATGCTTTAGAATGATCAGAATATCCTAAAAAGATACCTTTCTGAGCTTTAGCATCAAATTTCTTTAGGTAGACCTCGTTGTTCATAATGTAGCAAGTACATCCAAATTGATGAAAGTAGGATATACTTGGATTTCTTCCTTTAAATAACTCATCTGATGTTTGTTTAAAATAGGTCTGATATATATCCTATTATGAACATAACAAGAAGTATTAATAGCTTCTGCCCACTGATATTTAGGAAAATTATTTTCATGGATCATGGTCCTAGCCATTTCTTGTAATGATATGTTCTTTCTTTCTACAACCCCATTTTGTTGTGGAATTCAAGGAGAAGAGAACTCATGAATACTTCCATGTTCATTAAAGAAGTTTTCAAATTGATCATTTTCTAATTCACCACCAAGATCACTTCTGACTTTCAAAATTTTTAGTTCCTAGTCAAACTGAATATGTATACAGAAGTTGCTGAGTACTTTGTATGATTCATCCTTGGATTAGAGGAATTAAACCCAAGTCCATCTGCTATAATCATCAACAATAACTAAGCCATACTGCTTTCCATTGATTGACACACTCCCAACAGGACCAAATAAGTCAATGTGAAGTAGTTCCAAAGGTCTTGAGGTTTGTTGGTGCGGTAAAGCAGCAAGCAACAAATTTTTTTGGAAGTATTTATCCAGGAAATTATCGTGTCCACATAGATTAGTGTTATTGAATTGTCGTTCGACAATTTAAATGTTATTGAGTTTGGGTTTAAAATGGGTTTAAATTAGATTCTAGAAATAAATCTTATGAACAGAAAAAGAATTCATTCTTTGGAGAGTAGAGAACTCTCAGGTTTGCATTTCATCTACCCTATCAAATACTTAAACTTACTACCCAGTTATATGTAACCTAAATCACTCATTAACATTATCATGTATCTCTCACATAGAGGTTATCTCTAACAAAGAGTGAGACAACGACCGTATTACTCGCGTCGACGATCTCTTAGCGCAACACAAACAACACAAAAGCATTAAGTTCTGATACCCAAGTGAATATTAAGCTTAAATCTATCTCTAGAATCTAGAACCTAATAGATGTTCATCCTAAATCTGGATTCAACCCGTCCATGTCTGCAACAACTCAAACCAAAAAAAAGAAAGCAATCATCAACATTAATTTATAAAATGAGTGTTATACAACACCGTGAACAATAAATATACATATAATCAAGGTAAACTTACATACAAACTCACAACAAATGGAAACTACAAAGGAAAGAGAGAAGAGGAATAAAAATCTCTCATGGTGTCAATCACGATCCAAGAATGATCCACACCCAATCGTCGAATTACAACCTCCATTGATACTTTTTTAAGCTCTAAACTATCAAAAATGAAGGTTTGATGAATTTGGAACAAATACCCCAAAACATAACCTAAAAAATGTGTTTTTACCCCTTTAAATGTGTTTCTGCCTAGACTAATTCGCCCGGAAAAGTAACGTTTCGTCTAGCGAGTAAAGGCTACATTTTCTACTGCTTCTAGAACTTCTGGCTCGCTCGGCAAGCTCGGGGCGAGAGCTGGTAGTAACAGAAAAATTCAGCATCTTGTTTTCTTCATAACTTTCGAACCGTAACTCCGTTTGAGGCCTGGTCGGAAGCGTCGAAAAGCTTATTCAATGCTCTATCTAACAATGACTAAATATCAATTCTTAAATACCTAAAAAATTGAGATAAAAACAATTAAACTCAATGATATTTACACGAAAATACTAGTATACACTAAATATACACTTTTACAAACAAAGTAGGGTTTTATTCAAAGAATTCAATACAAATGAATCGATAAGTGCCGCAAAACTACTACTCAAAACACATCATTTTGGCACTTATCAAGGTTGAGACAATGTTTTTTATTTGAAAGAGGTTTTGACAATCTTTCCAATTTGACATGCTCCACCACATAGAGCATCTGAGTGATAATCAAGTTTTGGCAGCCCCTTAACAAGTTTTAGTTTTCTAAACTTAGGGATCAACCTTAAAATAGCATGACCTAACCTTTTGTGCCAATCCCATTTTTCATCACTCACTGACATATGAAAAACAACCTTTTGGCTTGTCAAATCAAAAAGGTTGATTTTGTAAACATTTCCCTTCCTCTTCCCTTTAAAGAAGATGGTTTCATCAGAATTGTAGAACAAAAGTTCTCATCAAACACAACTTCATAACCACTATCACAAAGTTGACTTATGCTCAACAGGTTATGTTTAAGTCCACTAACTAACCAGACATTATTCACAGAGATTAGAGAGTTACCAATAGTTCATGTACTAATAATCTTCCCATTTTGGCCTCCTCCAAATTCCACACTAACTTCCTCCTTCAGAGTCAGGGTTTGGAACATATGTTTTTCTCATGTCATATGACATGAGCATCCAATGTCCAGGTACCATGCTTGATATTTTGCTTCTTCTATATGGTTAGTTTTGACATGTTTTCTTTTGTTTTGAGCCTTCCTCTAATAGTAGGGTATATACTAATTCTATACTTCTCTTTTATAAAAGTTATGTCTTGAGTGAGTTTTGACATCTAAACTTTTTTGCACCTTTGGTCCGTAGGTCTTGGGTTCTACTTTCTTTAGAACCTTTGACTTTGGATTTCTAGGTTTATAACTCTTCATATCCTTTGATTGTTGAATATTAGGTATTGTTTTGTTCAGAACCTTTAATTCAATAATCTTGGATTATGGTTTATTCCAAATTTTACCTTTATCAGAGTTAGACACAAATTATGTTTTCAGCACTATTTGAGTACTGCTTGAAGAAGAAGCATCAGAGTTCTTCAAGAGTTGAGCTTTAGAGATAGCATATTTCTCATTGTTTCTCACACCTTTTTCATTGCTCTTGATTACCCCGTATATCATGGAGGCAAGTTTTGTTCTATCAAGACCTATCATTGTACATTCTTGAAGAACAACTTCCTATTTACTCAAGGTTTTATTATAAATTTTATTAACTCGGGTAATGTGATCTTTCTCCCAGGATTCAACTTTGTTTAGAGAGATTTTAAGTTCCTCCTTGAGAAGACCATATTCCTTTTTCAGGGTTTTCATATGTATTGCTTTATCTTGACAATGACATATGAGTTCTTGAACAAACAAAATTAAATCAAAACGGGATAGGTTATAAAATACATAATCTTCTCTGAGTTTGAATCAGAGGTTGATTCGTCTTTTGTATCTGAGTGTGTGATGGCCATAAGAGCTAGATTTGCCCCTCCCTCGTATTTATCTGAATAGCCTTCATTATCAAGTTCATCCCATGTTACCATGATACTCTTCTTTACTTGTTTATGAAACTTTCCATCTCAAAGCTTATTCTCTTCGATCTTTCTTTTTGCAGATTAGGACAATCAACCCTGAAGTGACCAGACTTCTTACAATTGAAGCAGATTTTCTAATCATCTGTATTATCCTTGGAACTAGACCTTATGGAGTTATTGCTTTTACCAGAGAAGTTTTTGTTCCTTCTTTCCAATTGCTTGAATCTTTTGATGATAAAGGCCATTAACTTCTCATTAAAGTCACCATCAGAAACTAATTCATCTAAATCTTCTTCAGAATTTCTGACGTGGAGGATCTGACAGTTTTATTACAAGATCTTCCAGCAATTTACTTTAATGCCAGTGTTATTAATTTCACCACTAGCTCATCTCTATTCAGTTCCATTTCATGGCTCTGAAGGTTGTTAATAAGACTTTTAAGACTCATAGTATTCAGGTCTTTAGCCTCCTAATTAGATGTGACTTGGGTCTGTACTTAGTAGGAAGACTCCTTAAGATCTTCTTTATATGATCAACAGTAGTGTAAATTTTGGTCAGGATCTGAAGGTCTGATACAAGAGTTTGAAACCTAGAAAATATGGTTTCAATGTCCTCATCATCCTTCATCCTGAACAACTCATAGTGTTGAACAAGAAGATTAACCTTCGCTTCTTTCACTTGTTGATTCCCTTTATAAGTGGAAGTCAATGATTAAAAGATAGACTTAGTTGTAAACTTATCAATGATTTTAATATATTCAAAGTGAGGTAAAGCCTCAATCAGAATACCCCTTACTCTATGGTGTTTTCTGTAAACTTTCTTTTAGTATGGCGTAAGAGTTTTTCTATCTTTCACCATCCAAACACTGTCAACAGTCAACTTAATTCCATCCTCAAGTATTTCCTAAAACTCATCATCAAACTGAGTATACATTTTTCTTTTCCACCACTAAATGATGGTAGTTTAGCAGAATAATTATTTTTCTCAACACCACTATAGTCATCACAAATAGTAGGACCATACATGATATTGTAAGTACATTTCTCAGGATCGATTAATTGTTCCATGGTTAAGTGTTTAGCACTGACCGTTCTCTGATGCCAACTGAAGCTAAGAAAAATACATAAGAAGAGGGGGGGTTAAATTGTATGATTAAAAATCATTTATCTTTTAAACTCAGATGTTCAGAGTCTGAACTGCGTTTAGAATCTGTTAACAGAATGTATAGTAGCAGAAAAATAAAATTCAGAAGTAAATGTAATCAACACACAAAAGCTATCCTGGTTTCTCTCATCAATTGAGAGTATTTCAGTATCATTGTCTTAACAAGAGCTTTTCGCTATAACCAAACTGATTACAAATGTTTAAGCCTCTTCTCGAGACTTCTTACTTAATCAACTCTGAATTGGACTTCCTTACTTAAGCCACTGCTCAAGACTTCCTGCTTAAACCCTCTGGTTCAAGACATCCTTGCTAAATCAACCCTAAATGAGACTTCCTATTTTAACCCTTGGTTTAAGACTTCTTTGCTCAAGCATTCATGCGAGAGACTTCTTATATTTTAAACAAACTGTTTAGCAGACAAGATAACTATTATACATTGATACACAATCAGAAGTATAACAATTGTGCAACAATCACAAAGGATTACAACCTTTCTAAGATTTCTAAGATAAATCTAAAATAAGAAACCTTAAGATCTTATGTTATAACACTTACAATAACAACTCAGAGTTATGCTAAGATATTTCTATATGTTGTGATGTTGTAACCTTCCTTTAAGTCTTCAGCTTCCTTTTATAGAGATAAAAAAAGAGTCGTTGGAGGTTTGAACAACAACAAACTTAGTGAAGAAGTATGCCAAGAGAGACGTTGAAGACTTACATATGGTCAGAAGCTTTGTCCACTAAATAATAACATTGTTCATAGCACCTTTTGAGTAACTAGGTATCTACCAAAAGGTAGTACAGACTGAAGAGGTCACATCACCATTCTTGAGCCTTGTAAAATCAAATCTTAGTTAACTCTATTTAGAAATTTGGGGCTCTGATAAGACAAGTCTGCTTTGATGCAGTGTACAGATCAACTGCTCTCCACATCTTCAGAAATTGAGCTATCATCAGAAGCTGGGTCATGATTCCAGAGTCTGATTCCTTCAAAGTCTGATCAACATATTCAGATTCTGACTAGGCAGAATCTGAGTATTGCTTCTTCACTTATACTTTCAACAGGGTTAATGATGAATTATTTAATTTATGATCCTGCACACTTGAACATATGTTAGAAAATCCTATTGTTCTTTCAATACTTTGTTATCATCAAAACCTTTTAAGGGTGTGAACAAATTATGTTCCAACACATTCTGACCCAGAATCGCGAAATGGGTTATGATTTTTGATCCTACGTGATCACTTCTAAGAGAAAGGTAAGGAGAGTCAGGGGATACCCTTAAGCAGAAGTAGATGAAGTTTCAACTTTAGAATCGCTCATTAAATCAATATTATTATCTTTCATTCTGAATAGAAAATAGAAAATACAAAAGATAAAGCTTAAGTAATAAAGGTACTTGATTATGGGAAATTAATAAAGCGAGGGGAATGAAATAAGAAGAAAGTTTAAAGGGAAGCACTGAGTCGCTTCTAATGATACTCTCAGGGAGAAAGGGATGAAGATATTTCTCTAGAAAGTAACTATAAAATTTCAATGCTAAAGGTTGCAAAAAAACTTTCAAATATTCAACTGACTCTATTTATAAGCAATGATAACTGAAAGATCAAGACCAAATACGAAAAGTAATCACGAAATCAAACACTATATTTTCATACATGCCCACTCAAAAGCACTCAAGCATTCTATAAGTTGCATCATACTCTAACTGGTCACGTCACTGAACATATCACAAAATGATGACTAAGCGCTTCGGCGATAGAACGACATTAAATGCACTTGTTTCTCATCACATTTTCAAAATACTAATTCCTAGCGTTTTAGTTCTATTTCACATCGGACTACGGCATGGAGTCCAGTCAATGATACTTAAGGCTTCACCGAGCTCCTTCACTTCCCGATAAAGTCTTGGGGCAACTATTATAGACCGGACAAAAGTCTAATCCATCTCAAATCCATTCTACCCGTTCCAAAGTATAAAAATAATTCACACACTAAAAACAAAGATATAATCTCTGATCTCCGCTTTCATTATGCTCATTTATATTTCTATCTTTATAACTCCTGCTACCTTTCTTCATGTAATCACTGATGTTGTAATAGGAAATGAAATTTCTAATTTATCTGCTGTTTCATCAACTCACAGTGGGTTAGCATACAAGGTAGTTCACATATATCGAATTTTACTAATGGTAATAATATAGATTTCATGGAAGCTGCTTTACATCATAACTTTATCATCCTATCCCTCATACATTCAAAGTAGGTGACTACGCTTTCGTGAAACTGAGACCATACCGTCAAACATCTGTCACAAGGCCTCGTACTCAGAAACTTGCCAAGAAGTTTTATGGTCCCTTCAAGCTCATTAGACAAATTGGAGATGTTGCCTTTGAATTACAGCTCATTAGACAAAGATACATATAGAGCTATTAGTGTCATCTTGGGCCTGACAGACTAACTCCTGATAGATAAGCCTCAGAAGATGTGTCTCCTTCATTGGAGGATTTTGGTGGTTTAGGAACTTCACAAACACCCTCTAACATTTGCACAACTTTTGTCATGGAAGGTCTCATAGACATGTCATCTTGTATACACCACAATGCAACACTTATAGCACAATGAACCCTATCATCACACTCATCATCATCATCCATTTTCATCTCTGAATCAATTATATCCTTTACTTTCCCTTGTTCCATCATCTTAAAAGCATAACGAGGAAAATACGATTTCTCTGAAGTCTCGTTAGGATCATAGTTCTTCCTTCCACCAATTATCTCTAGCAATACCATCCCATAACTGTATACATCACTTTTCTCTGATATAGCATAGTTTTTTATCCACTCAGGTGCGAGGTAGCCTCGCGTTCCTCTCAGCGTTGTGAAAACATGGCTTTGTTCTCTATTTATTAGCGTAGCTAAACCAAAATCAGAAACTTTGGCAGTGAAATGATCATCCAAAAGTACATTTTCAGGCTTAATGTCACAATGAACAATCTTTGAGTCACACTCTTGATGCAGATAAGCAAGTCCTTTTGCTGTTCCTAATGCTATATTAAACCTTGTATCCCAATCTAAAAGAAATTCACTTTTGTTCTTCTTGAATATCCATTTATCCAATGAGTTATTAGCCATATACTCATAAACTAGAAGCCTATGAGTTCCATCTGCACAAAATCCTTTAAGCCTTACCAAATTAAGGTGATGAATGTTACCAATGATGCTAACTTCAGCTCTGAACTCTTTTTTCCCTTGACCAATACCTTCTAGCTTCTTCACAGCTAATTGAGTCCCATCAGGTAGAACTCCTTTGTAAACTGATCCAAAACCTCCTTGACCAAGCTTCACAGAGAAGTTATCCGTTGCAACTTCAAGATCTTTATAGCGGAAACGGATTGGCATGCCGGTTAAATTCTCTAAGAAATTGTCTTCATCTGAATTATCTAGAGGTAAATTTTTCTTTTTCCCGTAGTATCGAAGCACGACAAAGAGCACAATTACAACCAAAGTTAATATAACTGCAACCACAACAGCTATGATGATGTGCTTAGTTCTACTTCCACTTTTATCTCTTGAGACAACCTTAATGTAAGAAACATAACCAGAATCAGAATCATTGAATTTCTGAAAACTTCCAACACTGTCCAACAAGAAACAGTTCCCTGAACTTGTATGGAAAAACATTGCAAGACAAGAGCAATTTCCACGGCAAGATGTTTGACACCCGGCCAAATCAGTATTCGAATAGGGCGGAAGAAAATCAAGCGCGAAGTAACTAAGTCCATCATCAACTTTCAGAAACTCAATTGACTTTTCTGATTTATCATCGCCGCAAGGAGAAACAAAACCTGGTTTACAGCTAGGAAGAAGAACAGAAGGACAGCTACACTTACCACTATTTGTGCATATGTTGTAAGGTTCACAAGGCTCAGGTGTTTGACAAGGATCTTGTGGTATTGTTGTTGAAGAATCACCATTTGATCCACCACCGTTGAGATTAGAGAAAGTAATGACACCGTCCCTTCCCAAAACTGCAATCCAACTTGCATTTATACCTGCATGAAAAGAGAAAATGAATTGCCATAACAAAGAGCTATTGTCATCATAGAATCTCCAAGAATTGGCACTGAGATTTGCAAAAGCAACAACGTCGCCGTTCTTATCAATGGTTCTATGGTTATCCTTCTGCATAGTCCAATAAGTCTGTGGAGTTTTGAAACCAGCTGAAAGAATAACATTACCAGATTTGATCTCAAGAACATAGGTCAAGTTATTATGACTAGGTTCACTGGTAAGTTTCATTCCCTCTTTGAAATTCTGGGAAGGGATCAAAGTATCCGTTGGAAAATCAAAACTCTGCCAAATTACTGTTCTATTGTTTTTGCTCCCAAGCAAAACCAAATTTCCAGTATCCTGCAATACCATTGAAGAAACCCCTTTGTTGATTGTGTTTGTTGACCAGATCACAGTTCCATCTTTCTGTAGAAACGCATTTCCTGATTTATCAAACACGAAATCATCGGAATTTGAAACGGGCAGTGCTCTATTAGCAGTCCAAAGCACGGTGGAGCTAGCCATATGGACTATAACCAATAGAAACTTGGTGCTGTCATAGACTGTGGCGACAAAACCAAAAGCAAAAATTCTATTGGTTGAGAGGAGGAACTTGAAGTCTTTGTCAAGATAATTAGTTTGAGAAGCTTCCATCCCAAGTGAGATTGTGCCAATATATTGATCATCACACCAACACAGTTTGGACATGATCAGAATAAGGATACCAGCAGCAACATTGGATAAAAGAAACAATTGTTTTGTTCCCATGTTGAAGAACGAGTTGAAGATCAAGTTGGAAAGTCAAATAAGTTTGGTGAGAGTTCCTAGAAAATGGTTTCTTATAAAATTTGAATGGAAACATCTATTTGACTTGGAAAAAAGGTTTAGTTTGTGGATTTGTGTAGCTATCATAAAACATATGGATCTGACTTTGACTTTGGTCGCACATCCCTCATTTAAAATGTATACCAGTTGAATTATAACTAAAAGGACTGCACCGTACGTGCGTAGCAAGCTTCTGATGCACTTCTGAAAATACAGTATCTCCTTTGGTATCATTTATTTTGTTAACAAGATAGTCCCACATCAATTATAACATCTAATTAGCTATAATCTCTCTTAATAAAAAATTAATTTGAAAAACATGTTATATTCTTATAGTTTTTATGACACATGACATATTTTTGTATAGATTAATTATGTTTTAGAGTTTTAAAATAGAATCAAACCCTAATAAATCCTAACAAATTAATAATAAAGTATTAAATTTTTCTTTAATACTCCCCTTCAAGTTGGAGGATGAGGATTATGAACACTCAACTTGAATATGAGGTTTTGAAAAACTTTCACGCCTAAGGACATAGTAAAAATGTCAGCATTTTGTTTTTGGTGGGCAGATAAGTTGTGCTTATGGCACCTGACTGTGTGTGTTCCCTAATAAAATTAGTCAATTTCAATGTGCTTTGTTCTTTTATGGAAGACTGGATTTGCAGCTAAATGAAGAGCTGCTTGATTGTCACAATGCAAAAGTGTGAATTTAATGCACGGAACTTGCAGAGTCTCTAAGAAATTATGTAGCCATAATATCTCACTTATGGGATGTGCCATTGCAAGATATTTAGCCTCACTTGAGGATCGAGAGAATATGGCTTATTTCTTTGTTTTTCATGATATTTGAGCGTTGTCAAGTTTCATTAGATAACCTGAGATGGACTTTTTGGTAATGAGACACGATGCTCAATCCGAGTCACAGTAGCCAACTAGTTGTAGATTATTATGTTGTGGATGAATGATGCCTTAACCAAGAGAAGATTTGAGATATCGTAAGAATAGCATAGCAGCATGCCAATGATCTTGGAGTGGAGTTTCCATGAATTGACTTAGAATATGAGTTGTGTAGGTTAATTCAGGCCTAGTGATAGTTAAGTAAATCAGACGTCCAACTAATCTTCTATACCTTGACGGTTCTAAGAGTGGGAGTCCCTAACCCAAAGCAAGTTTGTGATTTTTGTCCATTGGAAACAAAGAAGGATTATAACCAAACATTCCACATTCTTGTAGAATGTCTAAGGTGTATTTTCTTTGACAAAGGAATATCCATTCTAAACCTTGTGCTAGTTCCAGACATAGAAAGTATTTAAGCGAACCAAGTTCCTTCATGTGAAAACATTGACTGAGATATTGCTTGAAGTGATCACAGACCTCAAGGTCATTAGTAGCAATGATCAAGTCATCAACATAGATCAAAATAACAAGAAAATTCATGTGAATAGGTAAATAGACTATGATCAGACTGGTTATCTTGAAAACCATATTTTATCATAGAGTGAGATAGCTTGCTATACCAAATTTCAGATGCTTGTTTCAAGCCATATAATGACTTATTTAATCTACATACCAAATCTTTGTTTGGAATATTATATCCTTGTGGAAGACTCATAACACTTCTTTTATCAGTTCTCCATGCAAAAAGGCATTGTGAACATCCATTTGATGTAATTTCCATCATTTCGCCACTGTAAATGTTTACAAGCATCTGACTGTGGTCATTTTGGCAACTGGTGCAAAAGTTTCATTGAAGTATTCACCTTCTATTTGTTTGTAACCTTTAGCAACTAATATGGCCTTATAGTTTTCAATCTCACATGTAGCTTTTGAAGGTTAAGAAAATACAAGAAAGGGGGTTTGAATTGGGTTTTACAAATTTTTCAATGGAATTTGTAACACACACAAACAAACAAAGGTATGAACCACTGAAAGAAAGAACACTATTGGTTTATCTTGGTTCACTGTTAACAAAGCTAATCCAGTCCATCCGCCAAGGTGATTTTTTCTTATCACAAGGATTTAATCCACTAATCTTTAGCAAGATTAAAACAACCTCTAAGTTATTAACGATATAGCCCTCTCGATTTTACTGACTAACACACTTAGTCACTCAAGGAAAACTTATAACCAACCTCTAAGTTATTCAAAAACAACTTGGCTTTCTCGAGTCTAGTGACTAACACACTTAATCACTCAAGGAATATCACTCAAAAAGTTTTACAAGAGTGTTTACAATAGTGTTTCTTAATAAGAAGATTGAAACAAATTTAAGAATAGTATTTCTACACAAATATGAGCAGCAACTCTTTGTGTTTTGATATTCTTTGACATTGTATTTACTTTAGCGTTTTTGACTTGTGAATCGTTGTTCTTTGCAATGCAGCATAGTCTTCTATTTATAACCTCAAGAGATATACATTGAGAGATAGTAATATCTTTGAGCTATGTTATCTGTCTTCAACGATAGAATCCTTGGAGAGCAGAAGTAATAAGAGCTTAGAAAGTTATCTGGTCAATTCTGAGCAAAATCTTTGCTTTAGACTTTTTAGGAAAGATTTGTTTGTACGGATTCTTGGCCTTCACGTTTTGCTTTGGACTTTGAGTTTTGATCTTTATCATGTATTTTGAACTTTAACATTATCAGAGTCTTCAGAATCCTTTCTTTAAAAACAAGCGCTTTCTTGAGGAGCACATATTTTCTTCTTTAGAAACTCTAGTATCTATCAAAATCTTGTTGAGTTGCACTAGAATTTGATTCCAATGAGAATTTTATATCTTCACACTTAAGATAAAATTAGTGTTTCGGACTGACTCTATGGCTAGGCATGACCCAATCCACTTCTGATCCCAGAACGGCCCAATTGCCTAAATCCAACCAATTTGGGAGAGCATTAACCTTTATGCCCCTCCAACAGGGGAGGTTGATGGTTTACCCCTAGACCAGTACTTCTCCTTGTCAGCCCTTTCCCATCACGCACGGTTCCACCATCCAGAAATAGTCAAGACGCTTGTGCCTGTAACTACGCCTCTGCCCGTAGCAACGGCTAGTTATGGTCACCTTTACCCGTTCCATTGGCTAGTTTCTGTCAGTTACCTATTCTTTGGGAAACGATTGTCTTGCCCCAAAAATAAAGACCAATGGCCAAGCGATGAGGGCACTATAAAAATCTCCCATTTGAGAGAGTCATGTATTCAATATTCACCTAGATACACACATATTTGTTACTTGTCTTCTTTCTCTCAATTCTTACTTTTGCATCGGAGTGTCTTGCAGGTACACCACTATCTTCCTCTTTCACACCCATCATCACAGACGATTGTCTCTGGCCCGCTTCAAGTCTGATCATCCGTCAAGATCAGTGGCACAGTCTATGGGAATCCTGTTATCCTCATCTTTTCTTCCATCGTAGATTCGAGACCAAAATAATTCTTCCGAATTATGATCATGGCCAGCCGTGACAATGCCCATGATGCTCGCAACTCTGCTTTCCTCCCTGTCAGCAAGACCGATACTGATGGATCAACCACCTCTCTTGGGGGAAACGTTCTCCAACAAAAGGACAGAGTCACTGCTTCTCCCTCCCCCGTTCACGCATATCACAACAAGGTCCCACTCGTCCCGGAGCATTTGCCGCTCCCAATTCCGCCCAGCACTGATCCGACCATGGCTGCCCTCCTTGAGGTTCTCAACAATACCCACCTTCTAATCCTAAATTAAAACATGAGGCTTTGAGAGTTATAAGAGTTCAGTCGTCCAAGATCCCCTCTGTCGAAGAAAGAGCGTCAGAGATCAAGAAGTCCTCCTCCCGGCGCGAAAGAAGTCGTCAGGCACCTCTAGAGCCAGAGACTAATCAGTGCATTTCAATGCACACTCTCTTATTTTTTTACTTAAGCATTTCGCTAGTTTGTTTTGTATATTTTACAGTTTTATTGTGTTTTTATAATTTAGTCTTTTTTTGCCTTTAATCTATTTTCGCAGCTTATTTTTAGCTTTAGCGGTTATTTGATATCTGTCCACTGTTTGGATCATAACTGGAGCTTCGAGAATCAGATTTGTGCATTCTAATAGGTGTTGGAAAGTTAAGACAGAGAGCTAAAACTTTTATGTTTGAGACAGAAGCTGATTGGAGTGTAGCAGGTCCAAATAATTCGTTGAAGTCAGGACCCGAAATCTGTCGTTAGAAATATTTAGTTTTGAGCTGGGTTTTTTATGTTTTTCGACCCAGTTGGGTTAAAACCAGAAGGATTGATGATTTCATATACTTAGCAGTCGTGCTACTGTTACTTTAACCTTTTTTTACAAATTTTTTATTACTTTGTAGGAATCTTATGGAGAACTAACTTCTTCAGGTTAATCTGCTGTAATCGGTTTCCGCCGACACTTTGAGGTTATTTTAGTTTCCCATAAAAATATATTTCCTTTCAATTCGTCTCTGTGATATGTTGTTTTCTTAATTCGATTTATCTTAGGGGTGATTGATTTATTTTGATGATTGCATGCTCTTATACTTTAATCGTGTTTGCTTAATCCGCGAATGTTTCTCGTGTTTGCTTAATTCACGGCCATAGAGACCAATAGTCAAAAGAAATCTATTGTTTCCTATTGTTACTGTGTTTAGCTAAGGCTAATGAAGTAGTTAAAAGGAAGGAAAACAAAATAAACGGATTTAATAAAAACAGATGAATAACAATGCTGAAATGTAATTCACATCAATCGACAATGCTTCGATTGGCTCTGCTAAGATAATTTACGAGGAAATATTTCCTATTTAGAAAAGAACTAATTTAACAAGAATTGTCGCTTTCGCGTATTCAAAACCAAACTTACTCTCTAATTTATACCTTTTATTTGTCACTTATGGAAAGCGCTTACTGCGTTAAAGTAGTAAACTCACTTTTAAGAAATTAGACTCTTAACTTAATAGAAAATGATTTTGATTGGAAATATTAACTTAAAATGGTCCATGAGCTTTTGCTAAAGTACCGGATCCTAAACCAATAAGCGCGTTCGTGAATAGTTTTAAAACCTCCTTCTAGAAAGGTTAAAGTTTCCTAATTAGTTAACAAAGTACTTTCGCGGTGTTTGTTAACCAATGACAAACCAATTTTTGTCTTCAGTGTCGGTCGACTTTCGATCTTACCCGACGTTTTCACTACATCACTTTCGTGAAGGAAAATTAAAATAAGTTCAGAAAAATCATGTTTAAATCAAAACAGCCCACAAAGGTAATCCCAGGGAGATAACATATGGAGCATCGTCTATTGACAATCCTCACATGTCAGCATTTAATAATTTAGCCAGACATATTCATGGAAAATAAAAACATAAATGGTTTTAAGTGCAAAAGTGAATATAATGGCGGGTAAAGACACTTTGAATTAAATTCGTAATAGAGGTAAATAAGATGAAGAGAATAATTACGAGGTAAATAAAGTGAAAAAGTAAGACAAGACAAAGTAAATGTAAATGCTGAATAAAATAAAAACCTGCTCCAAACGAAGTCTTGAATTTGATACAAACCGTGATGACTTGAAGTAAATCTTGGCGGAACATAAATAACTGAAATAAAGTGCTTCGAAAATAAACAGGTGCTCCAAACTTGATACAGACTCAATTGATGGTGCAATAAACCTTCAATGTGAAGAGATTATTGCTTTACAATTTGATAGTATAATGGCTTAAGTTTGTATAAGCTTGGTTTCCCAAAAATAGAGGCCTCCGATGGTATTTATAAGAGTCTAAAACCCTAGGAATTACACACGAACTGCTTCAAAGTTGTGGAGAAAAAGTAGGAATAGTTGTGGAGACTTGGGGACCAAGCATGGTCCATTCTTAACGTTTGGCGACCGCCACAAGCTCATGGTGACCGCCATGCTCACAAAGTGGGCATGGATAGGTCATCCCATTAGCTGGTGCGTGGACCATCCATGGCACCCCTAGGATGAACGCCATGGTGGTCGCCATAGGTGCAAGTCTGCTTCAATTCTTGGTTTTTCGTTCATTTTTCCTTATTTCTCCGCACATAGCTCCTAATTAATAAATTCCCTGAAACAAATGAAAAACACTCACATAATAGTGGAAATGGAATTAAAACAATAATGAAATATGTATAAGTCAAGTCAAACAAGCGATAATTTGAGGTGTCATCAAAATCTCCCACACTTGAACCATTGCTTGTCCTCAAACAAAAATGCAAGTGAAATAGGCGAGTTTAATAGCTACAGTGGGCTAAAAAACTATACTTTGAATAGATCACATTAATGGGTACTAAGTCACTGAAAACAAAAGCATCGTAATAACACGCTCCATATTTTATGGTCATAAATATCTCCCCTATACAAACCAATCTGAATCATATTATTATTCTTTGGCCTACCTTACATATCTCTTTCTAATACTTTTTCATTCAGGCGTAATCACATTAAGCCCGTTATCTTGTACTCGCATGGTGAACAAACCTGTTGGTGATCATGATCCATATTTGTGTCAAAGTTCAACATTTTATGTTATTTTCCAACACTGACACATAAGCACAATTTTAAAGGTTCCTTTACCATTGAGCTAAGTAACCGGTGAGGGTTACCTAACTTAGAAGATAGAGTTTCTTTTTAAATTGTTTGCTTTTTATTACTTGTTTTCTTCTCTATTTGTTTCTTCTTTCTACGAGATTATTCACTTATTTGCATCAGTTTATTCACTTAGCGGTAACTTAGATGGTGCTAACTGCTAGAATAAAATGCTTAAGGATTTATTTAGAGGTGAGAACTTAATGCTAGAGCATAATAATTATCCAAATTGATCTATATAGTCAAGATGATTACGGTGTTAAAACGATACTGGTGTTTCAGGACTTCTCCCAAAACTTAATAACATGTCTTATTAGCCTACACACTATTTACTTTTTGCAAAAAAAATCCGGTATGGCTCAAGAAAAGGAAGAAAATTAATAGACAACAAAAACTACGTCTATAGACTTGACAATACAAATACTAGCTAAATAAAAGCAAATAAAAAAATAAAGCAATAAATCTAACTAAAAAGCACTAAAATTCCTCTCCCACACTTAAATCAAACATTGTCCCCAATATTTTTATTCAAGGCCAAAGAGAAATGGTAGAACCTGGTGCGTGATCATATCAAGGGCCTTGACGACCGTGAGTTCTCCTTAATGATTGAATCTCCTGGAAGAGGTGGTCCATTTCTTCAGCCAACCTGTCAGTTTGATCTCTTTACTCAAGGCGAAGAGCCATGATTTTCTTTCTCAAAGTGGAGAGCTCATAGTCGATATAATGTGCATGTTGATTTTCAGGTTCAGTAGGGTTCTCAAGGGGTGATGAGTTTTCATCTAGGTTTTCTAATTGGTATCGCTAGTTGCTTTTTTTATGGACACTAGTCAACTCGATGTTTGGTAGGGTGAATAGATGGACTACTTCATAGTTGATGAGAATTTTGAATTGGTTAGGTCCTTCATGCCTTACTAAACTACGGCTCAGGCAGTAGCCAATATCTAAGAGATTGTATCCACACCTCGGGGTTAGATGGGCCACTCGGTCTCGTATGCCCAATACAATAGCAGTGTGGGTGACTAATCCACCTACATAGATATTTTCAAATATTTGCTTGACAAACTTTTTAAGATTGGTCAGTAGGAAGGTTGCGGAGTTTATAGGGCGGCTCTGAAAAATGTTTAAGATGAAAAACATATTTTCTTTGCTTACATAAATATGGTTCTCAGCTTTTCCAAAGAATGTTTGGGCGGCTACCATATGAAAGTACCTAATTGAGGGATTATGGATTAGGGTGTTATTCATAGCCTCATGGTCAGGGGGAAAATCTTCAGTGATCCCTCCCAAAAGTAATCTAATTCCCCCTACATATCATCAGGTACTTCGAAATAGGCACCGAGGTCATACTAAAAGGCAAGGCATCTGGCTAGCTCTCTACAGGTGATCCTATAATCCTGGCCAAATAATATAAAGGAAGCCAAGCCTTCGTCATGTACTAGTCCAATATGGGGCTGAAAACGGAATGAACTTAAGAATTCTAGTGTCAGGCTTCTGTAGCTTGGGTGCTTTGCTACAGAAAACCTATCCCAACTCATTTGGTTAAACATAAAATGGACACTACCAATAAGTCCCATCTGGACCAAGGAAGGAAAATCCAGATACCGGGTAGGTAAGATGGTTCTCTCGGCTAGTGCAATAAAGCGTCTTCTCTGGTTATCATTCTTCAAAATGATTGGTATCTCGTCAGCCAGCTGCATCCTGAAATATAGTTAGTTGATAAAATCGGCTTAAGAAGAAGATTGTTTCCCTGAAATGAAAACACACACAAGTTAGATATTATTTAAAAACAAAGTAAAGGAAATAACCAGAGCGGATAAAATGTAAAAGAAAAACTGTGGGTTCCCACACAGCACTGCGTTTAACATCAGTAGCTCGAAGAACGTTAGGATCAAAGTGCACTAGTGATCGGGGGTGGTTTCAAAAAATTAAGACGGTCATGGGTGATGTTGGACTCACTGCTGTTGTAAAGTTTTAGCCTTTGCCCATTCATAATGAAAGGATTCGTAGATGGACTTTTAATTTTAACTGCCCCCGATTGTAGGACTATTGTGACTTCGAAGGGTCCAATCCATCTGAAGCATAGTTTACCAAGAAAATGTCACAATCAAGATTTGAACAAAAGTATTGGGTCGCCTAGATTGAACTCCCTTCTTACGTTTCGCTTATTATGTCATGCTTTAGTTCCTTCTTTGTAAATCATAGCATTGCCATAAGCATATCGTCTGATTTCTTCTAATTCGAGGATGTCCAACAAGTGTTTATTACCTGCCTTTAAGTAATCCATGTTTAAGGTTTTAATAGCCTAATAGGATTTATGCTCGAGCTCGAAAGGTATGTGGCATGATTTTCCATAAACCATATTAAAGGGTGTTGTCCCTATAGAAGTTTTGTAGGCAGTTCTATATGCCCATAGTGTATCTTGAAGTTTAGAGGACCAGTCTTTCCTAGAAATAGTGAACATTTTCTCTAAGATCTATTTTATTTCTCTATTGGAGACTTTGGCCTATCCACTGGTTTGTGGATGATAGGGTGTTGTTACCTATGTTTTACCCCATATTTTCCTAAAAGGTTATCGAAGATTCGTGAGATGAAATGGGACCCGCCATCTCTTATGACTAGGCGAGGGACTCCGAACCTTGGGAATATGTAATTCTTAAACATTCTAATCACGACTCGTGCGTGGTTAGTAGGTGAGGAAATAGCCTCGATCCATTTAGATACGTAATTGACTGCAACTAATATATATTTATTTCCCATGGATGATAGAAACGGTCCCATGAAATTTATTCCCCAGACATCGGAAATTTCTACTTCTTGAATGTTCCTAAGGGGTATCTCATCACGTCTGGAAATGTTACAAGTGCCCTAGCATCTGTCACATTTGACTATATAGGCATGTACATCGCGCCATAAGGTGGGCCAATAGAGGCCCTTCTGAAGGGTTTTTGTGCATGTTTTTGATGTGCTAGCCAGGTTGCCATAAGGTGCAGAGTGGCAATGAGTTATTATATTTTCAACCTCCTCTTCAGGGACACAGTGACGAAATATGTCATCCGCTCCTCATTTGAAAAGTAGGAGTTCATCCCAGTAGAAATGTTTTATGTCATGTAAGAACTTTTTCTTTTGTTGATAGGTCAGATAAGGGGGTAGAATATCGGCTACCAGATACTTAACAAAATCAGCGTACCAGGGCACTATTGTTATTACCAGGGCATATTCTATTTTGGGCTCGGCTTCATCATTATTTGGATCTGCCCATTTCTGAAATGATGCTACTAATCTATCATGGGTGAAGTCATCATTAATAGGAATATGGTCTGGTTTTAAATATTCTAGTCTTGAAAGGTGGTCAGACACTACATTTTCAGTTGAACTTTTGTCTCAGACTTCAAGATCAAATTCTTACAGTATGAGGATCCAGTGGAGTAGTCTGGGGTTTGCATCCTTTTTCTTTAGAAGATATCTTATGGCAGCATGGTCGATGTATCTATAATCTTAGCTCCAACTAAATAAGAATGAAATTTTTCTATTGCAAAAACTACGGCTAGGAGTTCTTTTTCAGTGGTGGCATAATTTAGCTGAGCGGCGTCCAGTGTTCTGCTTGCATAATATATAACATGCACTTTCTTTTCGGTTCTTTTCCCCAGAATAGCACCGACGACAAAGTCACTCGCATCGCACATGATTTCGAATGGCTTATTCCAGTTTGGCGGTTGTATGATAGGTGCGGAAATCAGTGTTTGCTTTAAGATATTAAACGCTTCTAGGCATTTTTCATAAAAAATAAACTCAGCGTCTTTCATCAAGAGACCTGTTAGGGGTTTTGTAATTTTTGAGAAGTCCTTGATAAAACGTCGGTAGAAACCGGTGTGTCCAAGAAAGCTTCGTACTTCCCTAACTGTTTTGGGTGGCTGGAGATTTTCTATTATTTCAATCTTAGCTTTGTCAACCTCAATTCCCCTGTCAGAAACTATGTGTCCTAAAATTATACCCTCTGTAACCATGAAATGGCATTTTTTCCAGTTTAATACGAGATTTACCTGTACGCATCTTTCCAAAATCTTTTCTAGGTGTTAGCGAGACAGTCTTTAAAACTAGACCCGTATACCGAGAGCTCAGCCATAAAAACCTCCGTTATCTCGTCAAGAAAATATGTGAATATGCCATCATACATTGTTAGAATGTCGCTGGAGCATTGCATAGTCCAAACAGAATCCTCTGATAGGCAAAGGTTTAGTAAGGGCAAGTAAAGGTTGTTTTCTCCTAGTCGTCAGGGTGAATAGAGATTTGAAAAAATCCTGAATATCCGTTTAAATAGCAGAAATAGGAATATCTGGCTAAACGTTATAACATTTGATCAATGAATGGAATGGGAAAATGGTCCTTCCTAGTTACTTTGTTTAGCTTCATATATTCAATACACATGCACCAACCACTTACTATATGTTGTGACACTAATTCTCCTTTTTTCGTTCTGCATTACTGTGATGCCTCCTTTCTTGGGTACGACGTGTATTGGGCTAACCCACTTACTATTAGAGATTTGGTACATTATTCTGGCATCCAGTAGTTTCAACACTTCCCTTTTTACCACATCACTCATGTTAGGATTTATCCTCTGCTGGTGTTCTCTAGAGGGCTTAGAATCTTCCTCTAGCATAATTTGGTGCATGCACACAGACAGACTTATCCCTTTTAAGACAAAAATATTATATCCTAGGGCTGAAGGGTACTTACATAAGACATCTAAGAGTTGATTTGTCTCTTCCTTGTTTAAGTTTGCATTTACTATAACAAGATGATTTAATTCCTTATTAAGGAATTCATATCTTAGATTCTTAGGTAATTCTTTAAGTTCTATAGTCTTCGTTTTAGGACCTGGAAGATGGTTAGCGATAAGTGATAAAAGTTTATGAAGGTTATCATCCATATAAAATGTATATACTTTTAGTCGATCATCTTCCATTATCTTGGTTAAAGGCAGTTTCATGGTTTAGGTTTGTGCTTCAAGCTCGCTTTTGGTTTGTGTTTCAAACTTACACTCATCGATAATATCGATAGAGTAACATAAATCGTTTATCGCATGAGCTTGTAGAAATTTGGATAGGATAAATTCTACCTTCTCATCACCTACCTTGAAAGTCATCTTTCCTCTCTTGACATCTATTATAGCCCCAGCTGTAGATAGGAAGGGTCTACCCAGATGGATAGGAATTTCTTCGTGTTATTTGATGTTCATTACCACAAAGTCTATTGGTATATAAAGTTGACCAATCCTAACAGGGACGTCTTCTAAGATACCTATTGGGTATTTGAATAACCTATCGGCCAATTGAAGGGACATTCTAGTTGGTTGCATGTCTCCTAAGTTTAACCTATTACAAACAGCTAAAGGCATTAGGCTCACACTGGCTCTTAGGTCTAGAAGGGCTTTATCAATAACATGATTTCCCAAAACACAAGGTATAGAAAAACTCCCTGGATCTTTCTCCTTTTTGGCTAGTTTTTTCTCAACAAAAGAGACGCATTCTAACAGTTTAGTGTCATCAAGTCTACGCTTGCTGGTTAAGATGTCTTTGAGGAATTTAGCATAAGATGATATTTAGGTAATAGCTTCAGTGAATGGAATCTCTACGTGGAGTTTCTCAATTATTTTTATAAAACTTTTGTATTGGTTATCTAATTTAGTTTGTTTAAGTATTTATGGATATGGAATTGGTGGCTTATAAGTAGGGGTGGTATATAGACTTGGTCGTCTTTAACTCCTTCCTTAGCATTGAATTCCTTTTCTTTTTCAGATTTTACACTCTCCTCAATTTATTCCTCTGGTGTGGCTACAACGTTTTTCTTTGGTTGTTCCGGATTTTTCAACCTAGGGTCTGTTGGTCCATTATAAGTGGTTCCACTTCTCAGAGAAATGGCGTTAGCATGCCCCTTTGGGTTAGGTTGGAGTTGTCCAAGAATTTGTCCTCCTGACATAGCCTGGGAAGCTTTTTGTTGGGCTACTTGAGAAATTTGGGTTTTAATCATCTTGTTGTGGGTTACCACTGAATCGACTTTAGTGCCTAATTGAGTGTTGTACCCCAAAATTTGCCTAACCTTTTTCTTACTTGGTTTATGTTTCATTGCATTAGCATATCATTGTTCTAGCATCCACATTGCATAGTCATGTTGCATTTTACAGGGGATCAGGAAAGATGTGCTTAGCCAATTGAGGTTATCAAAGGTTCAAGGCCTAATCAAGGGATTATATTCAAGTCATCAAGTGGTTATCATCATCAGAAGCAAGTCAAAGTCCTTGAAGAAAGGCAAGCAAGTGAATGTGGTTCATCTCCTGTCTAGGAGCCTATCTGAGGATCATATGGGGATCACAATCCCATGGTTAGGAATGGAGATTGTCATTGAAGCTCCTTGGAGGCCTTTAGGGTTATGAGGGAGTTCATTCAAGTGTTCATGGCAAGTGTGGAAAGTCACAATTGAAGATGTTGCGATTAGGGTTTTCATCTGGTCAACCTTGAGTCAACTGTGCTATTAAAGGAGATTAAGACTCATTTCTAAGTATTTGTGATCATGGAAGATTGTGTTGAGATACATGAGGTGTTATTCCAAGATCAATTCAAAAAGAATTCAAAGTGTGAGGAGTTGCTAAGGCAGGGTTCTTAGTGTAAAATCCCTTGTTTAGTGCCTAACTTCAAGACCACTTATCTCAAGATACAAGTTTCATCTCAACTTTTTACAAACATGGAAATTGTAGAGCATTTTCTTAGCTTTAATTTGAGTACTAGAAGTCCTTGATTGGATGTATATAACTCAAGTTATGATCCAGACAAGTTACAGGTCATCAGATGAATGTGAAGTTTATCTGTGAAAGTCCACCAACTTCCAATGCACTTTTTACCTAGAAGGATGTTTCTCCTCAACTTTTGGCCAACATTAAAGTTGTAGGTCTTGGTCTTAGCTTTCCATAAAGTACTATAAGTCTTTCATCTTATTTGTAGAACTCAAGTTATGAGGTTTACAAGTCAGGGGTATTTTGGGAAAGTGAGATTACAGGCCATTTTGGATTATGAGCCATTTCACTATCTTGTGAACCTCAAATGAACTTTTGATCAACTTGAAAGTTGTTCAAAATGGTGTTTTTAGTCTAACCATGACCCAAACATCCATTGATATGGATTGAATATGGAGGTGTATGAAGAAATTTGGAAAAAAGATCATTAAAAGCATTAATAAAGGAAAAAATTCAAAATAAATCACAATGGTTCAAAAATCCCAAGTTTGTGCATTTTCTGATTGCCAAAGACATTTGGAGAAGATTGGTAATTTTACATTTGGGGTTTGAGTCATATTTCATGGACTTTGTGTGGATTGCTTAGAATTGAAGTAACATAACCAATCAACATCATAAGATCAATTCAAGCACTCAATCTGAGCCATTCACATTCAAGGGATGTTGTGCAAGTCATTTGAGTGGTAATCAAGCTGAAATTGAGTCAGAATACACGAGTTACCATGGTTTCACATTGAAGAAAATGAAATTTTGGATTCATCAAATTGGGCCATGATTGGGCCATGTTAGGATCCAAATACATTCTATTTAAGTCTTGGATCGTGTTAAGATCATTTTTTGGAGGAGATTGGTGAATAATTCAGTTGTGGCAGTTAGAGATTGAAGCTTCCAAAGCAAAATCGTGTTTGCCTTTCCAGAGGATTTCAAGACCAATTGAGGATTCAGTTAGCATCAAGATCATTCAGTGAAAGTTTCTGCAGCATTTGAAGTCAAAAATCACACTGCAACTACCTCAATTGCAAGCTTTTCTCCAGGTTTTTATCTATCACCATTCTTCTTGATTTAGGCATGTTTAGACTGAATTGAGCATGTGGTTAGGTTGTAGTGATGGCATAGATCGTTTTAGGATTGGAATTGTGAAGTTTGGTGATGATTCATGATGTGGTGCAAATTCTGTGTGGCTTCGAACCTGGATGATTCTTGAGTGTTAGCATGAATTAAATAGTGATTCTTGATCCCTGAGGAGTGAGGAAGAGATCCATGGCGTTAATTTTGAGTTTGATGATGATTGTGGAATTGAGGATTTTTCTATTCATCTTCGTGTTTGGTTATTCGTGAAGAGTTAATAAAAATGAAATAGGTCATGATGATCAGTGAGAGATGGCGAGAAGAACAGTGTAATTTCCATAGAGTTTGGTTGAATTTGATCACAGAGCATGATTGCTCTCGCCGGAGAAGACGGTGGAGCTCTTCTTCGGCCACCGTGGAAGTTTTTCCCCCCTTTGCTCAGTTCAAACGGAGAAGATGAAGGAGGATCGTTGGATTCTTTAACTTGGTCACAACATCTAACGCGTGAGGATTAGTCTGATTAGGGTTTGGTTAGGTGGCACGTTCTGGTGCCTAGGATTAGAATACTTTTATGTTGGATGGACGTGATTAGGGAGTACCATAGGGCTTAGTCAACTGAAACACACATTTCCCCTGACCAAAACGTGTCGTTTCACTTAATGAGGTGGCACGCGCGTAGCTGTTAGATCATTGGACTGGTAATCTAATCTTAGGGTCCTGGTATTTTCTGAATTCTTTTAATTCTTTAATTGATTTTTCTATTTTCTTTTATTGTTTTGATTGATTTTAATTCATTTTAAATAGTTTTAATGATCAGAAAATTATGAAAAAAAATATGTGGTTGATCCTTGTTTAATTCCTGATTTTTCCATGCCTATGGATTTTATTTTGGTGTTGTTTCCAATTTAATGTCCATTTTTCTATTTTTAATAAATGATTAAAAATGCACAATATGACTAGTTTGATTGCTGATTTTATTGCTAGTTCATGGTTTATAATTTGATATTGAAACTTTGCATGCTTGTTATAGACTCCTTGATAGGTTTGTGTGATTTTTGTTGTGATTTTTAGATGATTCTAAGTAGGAGTTTGAGATAGATCTTTAGGAGCATTCCATGATGGATCCCCTTTAGTACACTCTTTGGATTTAGATTTTATTTGAACCTTTAGGATTAGGTTTGACCCCTAGTTTTTGTACCATAGATACTTAACCCATATAGGATAATGTAGGATTTTCCTTGAGATTTGTAGAATTGATTTTCTATTAGTTCCCCATTTTACAAGTTGCTTACAGTTTAGGTGACCATAACTAGGATAACTTCATAGATTAACCTTCTAAGTGAGCATTAGATGATTCTAAGTTTCAAATCCTTTATTAATAGAATAGAAGTTAGGTAGACACCTCATTAGAACCTTGTTGAAGCCTTGATAGAGCTTTAGATTCCCCTAGTCTAGGTGATCCTTGTGGCTAGTCTGTAGGGTTCCTTAGAAGTTGATGTGTTGCCTTCTGTCCCCTATGTGATTTCTTCCTTGGGCTTTGCCCTACCCTCTTTCTCCAAGTCTTGAAGAGGAGCCCTCCTGGGAGAGTCTAATCCTTTCTTTGGTTGGATTCTGTGCATTCCTCAGGAGGTTGAGCCTTGAATTGACATTCCCCAGTATAGTACATTCCTTTGGTTTGTACTATCTTTCTCCTTCAAGTCTTGATGAGGAGCCCTCCTGGGAGAGCCTAATCCTTCCTTTGGTTGGATTCTGTGCATTTCTCAGGAGGTTGAGCCTTGGATTGACATTTTTGGCATGGTATATTCCATTGGTTTATATACTGTCATCCATCTCAAAGTCCTTTTCTTAGGATCCCTCTTGGGAGAGCCTAATCCTTCCCTTGGTTGGATTATGTGCATTCCTTAACAGGTTGAGCCTGAGATGGACACTCTGTGTTGATACACTTTAAACCAGTAACCTTAGATTGATATCTAGGACTAATACCCAGTCTTTTTTGTCCTATTGACAAAGGATCCCTCTTGGGAGAGCCTAATCCTTCCCTTGGTTGGATTCTGTGCATTCCTCAAGAGGTTAAGCCCATGAGGGACTCTAGCGTTGATACACCTCCAACCTGATGTAGCCTGGGATGACTTCCCTGTTGCTCATTTTGGTTTCTCTCCCTTGCTTGACATTGCTTGATGCATTAGAATAGGTTCATATATAGAATATTTTAGGCTATGAGCATGACTGCTTAGAGGTTGAGTGGGCCTCCCTCTGCTTGTTTGCATTAAGGGTTGAGGTGATCCTCCCCTTGCTTGTGTGTTGTTTTTCTTTTTATTTGTGTGTTTGCATTAGAGGTTGAGTCTGTCTCCATCTGCTTGCCTGTTTTGATTGTTTTTTTGCTTGATTGCTTAGAGGTTGAGTGAGTCTCCCTCTGCTTGTATTGCTGCATTGCATGTGCATCTTTACTGTTTTCTTCTGTTTATTTGTTTAGCTAATGCTTTGTCTGTTTCTGTATCCCATTGACATGATCCCCTAGGACTCTCACTTCCTCTGATGAGGAAGTGATGATAGAACTTTAGGTTGAAACCTGTGCATGATAACGTCTAGGAGTTCCCGGTTTCAAAACCCAACCATAGGATGAATCCTTGGCATGACAACATTAGGACTTGACAGTTTCCCGATAGAGTTTGTTCTCTTCTCATCTCAAAACAATAGTAAAAAACGTAAAAAAGGCAAGTTGGTACAAGCGCGTTACGAGCCATAAGCCACTTGGGGAATGATAATTGAGCGGTCTCCTCTCAATTGTCTAGAGTGTTTAGTATACGTCCTTTGGACGATATGCGACGCATTCGTTCCCAAGTCATAGTCTAGAGCTGTACGGACTACAAACAACCATAAAAAAACACTTCTTCTTTAAAAAACTTCAAAAACAAAGATCAAACTTTTTTCTGTCCCTTGGGACCTGTAATCCTTGGAAATCATTTTCATAAGGAGAGTTTTGTTAACTCCCGGTTCTACCGCAAACGGTAAACGCCTAAGTCTCCAAAGGTCGAGCTGCATACACCCACTGCTAGAACCGTTTGTTAACCCTACTTGGGTAAAACTTTTGAACCAAACCTGTGGTCTTGTTAGCCCAAACTAAGTTTGCTCTGATCTTTCACGCCGTGTGAAAGTACGTAGGCACGAGATGTGATATCTCGGCGAGCAACCCTTCCCCTTTTTTCACCCGTAGTTAGGCGAACTACGTTGACTCTGATTTCTCGTTTCAGACGGGAATACGTAGGCATAGGACTGTTGTGTTCTACCGAGTCAATTTTCTTTTCTTTTCAGACCAGACTTTTAGCCTAGATAGATAAAACGACTCGTCAGATAAACACAACAAGCGTGGATCCCGTTGAGTACAACGGACGTGAGGGGTGCTAATACCTTCCCCTTGCGTAACCGACTCCCAAACCTAGACATGGTTGCGATGACCTTGTCTTATACCTTTTCGTCAGGTTTTTCTGATCGTTTCCTTTCCCGTTCTGAGGGATAAATAACAAAAGGTGGCGACTCTTCTGTTTTACCGGCACCTTATTTTCGCAGTAGCGACATTGAGTAATCAACTCATTTATATGAATGTTTTGGTTCATGAATTCTTTGTTTTGCTGAGTTTGGACTGAAATGAAGTTCTCCATGATTTTATTTATATTTGAATTTTGGGGAGTAGCTTGTATAGGCTATATCGATCTTTGGGATTGAAAACCTTGGGGTCTTTGGGGCACAGAATTCTGATTAGGGTTATTGTTTTTATACGAAAAATTCGGGTGATTCCTTCATTCAGGGTTATAAGTGTTGGAAAATGGGTTTCCTTGAGCATAATTGACCTCATTCGGGGTTGGTCCAGCTAAGAGACTACATTCAGCAGTTATATGCCTTTGCGTTCCACAGATTTCGCATTCGAGTTACACTGCAGCTACGGTAGTTGTAGGTTTAACAGACATACTTTCCACTTTTTGGACTAAGGCGTCCATTTTAGCTTTCATCATATCAAGACAACTAACTTCGTATATGCCTCCTTTGGGCTCCTTTTTCTCCACTGATGTTTGTTTCGTCTTTCATTGGTAATGGTTTTGGGCCATATCTTCAATGATAGTGCATGCTTCGAGGTATGGTTTCTTCATTAGTGCATCACCAGTGGCAGCGTCAATGGTCATTTAGTGTTATAGAGAAGTCCATTGTAAAAGGTGTGGATAATCAACATTGTTCTAAACCATGGTGTGGACAAGCTCTTAATAGTTCTTTATATCTTTCCCAAGCATCAAAGAGAGATTTATCGTCTTGTTGGGTAAATCTAGTGATTTGGTTTCGTAGGATAGTTGTCTTACTTGGTGGAAAATATCAGCAAGGAAAACTTTCTTAAGGTCATTCCATGTGGTTATTGAATTGGGTGGAAGGAAATCTAACCATGATCGTGCTTTATCTCTAAGGGAAAATAGAAATAGTCTCAGACGTATTTCCTCAAGAGGACAACCATTGGTTTTTAAGGTATTCGCTAATTGGATAAAAAAATTTAAATGTTGGTTCAGGTTCTCAATAGGGAGACCTGCGAACTGATTTTGTTGCACTAATTGTAATATAGCGAGTTTCAGCTCAAAGGTATGAGTTGCGATAGTTGGGTTAACTATACTTGAGCGGGATTCTTCATTAGAAGGTAGGGTGAAGTCCTTAAGAGGTCTTTGGTTCTGTATTTCGGCCATCGCTCTTCTAATATTTCAAAGCAAAATACATGTGTGTGTATATCGTTCGGGTTCTTCTATTGGATCTACTAAATTACTAGTGTTGCGAGTTCTTCACATTGACTAGTAAAAAGGTGCCTAAGTCTATACGGTGTAACAATAAAGTTACAATATTTAACGTAATTGGTCCCCGACAACGGCGCCAAAAACTTGATCGGGTGTAAACCAACTAACTGCAAGTGCACAACCTATCGTTTAGTTTTAAAAGATATCAATCCCACAAAAACCAATAGTCAAAAGAAATACATTGTTTCCTGTTGTTACGGTGTTTAGCTAAGGCTAATGAAGTAGTTAAAAGGAAGGAAAACAAAATAAACGGATTTAATAAAAACAGATGAATAACAATGCTGAAATATAATTCACATCAATCGACAACACTCTGATTGTCTCCGCTAAGATGATTTATAGGGCAATATTTTCTATTTAGAAAAAAACTAATTTAACAGGAACTATCGCTTTCGTGTATTCATAACTGAACTTACTCTCTAATTTATACCATTCATTTGTCACTTATGAAAAGCACTTACTGTGTTAAAGTAGTAAACTCATGTTCAAGAAATTAGACTCTTAACTTAATAGAAAAGTGATTTTGATTATTAACTTAAAAGGATCCCTGAACTTTTGCTAAAGTACCGGATCCTAAACCTATAAACACGTCCATAAATAGTTTTAAAACCTCCTTCTAGAAAGGTTAAATTTTCCTAATTAGTTAATAAAGTGCTTTCGCGTTGTTTGTTAACTAATGACAAACCAATTTTCGTCTTTAGTGTCTGACAACTTTCAATCTTACGTGAAATTTTCACTGCATCACTTTTGTGAAGGCAGATTAAAATAAGTTCAGAAAAATTGCGTTTAAATCAAAACAGCCCACAAAGGTAATCCCAGGGAGACAACATGTGGAGCATCATCTATTGACGATCCTCACATGTCAGCATTTAATAATTTAGCCACCATGTTTAGGGAAAACAAAACATAAATGGTTTTAAGTGCAAAAGTGAACATAATGGCGGGTAAAGACGTTTTGAATTAAAGTCGTAATAGAGGTAAATAAGATGAAGAGAATAATCGTGAGGTAACTAAGGCGGAAACGTAAAGACAAGATAAAGTAAATATAAATGTTGAATAAAATAAAAACCTGCTCCAAAAGAAGTCTTGAATCTGATACAAACTGCAATAACTTGAATTAAATCTTGGCGGAATGTAAATAACTGAAATAAAGTGCTTCGGAAATAAACAGGTGCTCCAAACTTGATACAGACTCAACCAATGGTGCAATAAACCTTCAGAGTGAAGAGATTATTGCTTTACAATTTGACAGTATAATGGCTTAAGTTTTCATAAGCTTGGATGCCCAAAAATTGAGGTCTCAGGGGGTATTTAGAAGTGTCTAAAACCCTAGGAATTGCACACGAACTGCTTCCAAGTTGTGGAGAAAACGTAGTAAAAATTATGGAGACTTGGAGACTAAGCATGGTTCATTCCCAACCGTTTGGGATTCTTAAAGGTGGTGACCGCCACAAGCTCATGGCGACCGCCATGCTGACAAAGTGGGCATGACTAGGTCATCCCATTAGTTGGTGCGTGGACCATCCATGGCACCTCTAGGATGAACGCCATGGTGGTTGCCATAGGCGCAAGTCTGCTTTAATTCTTTATTTTTCGTCCATTCTGCCTTGTTCCTCCGCACACAACTCCTAATTAAAAATTCCATGAAACAAAGGAAAAACACTCGCATAATAGTGGAAATAAAATTAAAACAATAATCAAATATGCATAAGTCAAGTCAAGTAAATGATAGTTTGAGGTGTCATCAGTGGTTAGAGCACTCCATGGAGTCTTAGAGCTTAGGAATTGTTGCAAAAGCTTCAAAGGAGGCCGAAGAAATTGAGTTGAGAAAGCCTAGAATTCAAAACACGATAACTCAATTTCTGAAGAAAATTTGTCAATAGAGCAAAGGTTCTAGAGGCTATCCAAACTTGAGAATGAAGCAAATATGTTGCTTTATTTATAGGAAGAGAGAATGGATGCAATGCGTGTGAGAAAGATGCCAATTTGTGTGAATTCCATGTGTAAGCAAATCATGACCAAACTTTATAATGAAGTCACTCAAAACGCAACTAAACTTGGCTATTTAGGTCATTTTCACTTGGTACATATCCCTTAACATTATTAGAATGCAAATCACTTGGTAATTTGGCTTGAAATTGAGAATTAGTGAATTCCAAAACTCTAACCATGGTGATATCTTCAACTTCAAGTAATCATGCTTAACTCAATGGAGCATCTTGTACATGAGGCTTTTTTATTCCATTAATGGAGCATCTTCAAGTAATATTTTTTATTTCACTAACTTTTAGAGGTCATTCATTAATGAAGAGGCCCTTGAGAATCAATGGTTGACCATACTTTGACTTGATGAACTAAAACCCTAGCTGAGGAACCATGCTTGATGCTTTTGATACAAAATCCTACCTTGCAAGAAAACAAAAAGGGGAAAAGCATTTTTTTGTTGATATTTTGATTAAAAGTTAGTGAAATATAAAGCCTATAAACACAAAGGAAAAAAATACAAAGAAAGGTGCTTGGTGATCTCTACATAAGCAAGCCCAAGGATAAGAGGGCTAGAGGAGAACCAAGTTTGTGATCTTGATGCATTATGAATATGTAAATGAGGTGGGATCTTAGGGGTAGAAATTAGGGTATGACAATTTGTAAGCTCTTCCTCTAGTTTGATAGTTCAATTAGATAAGGTTTGTAAGCTTTACTTAAGTCTTGTCTTTGTTAATTAAATTTATCATTTAAGCCCAGTAAAATAAATTACTAGAAAACATAAATAACTTAGAGCTTATAACTGAGAAGTTTTCTTGGCAAAAACTACTTTATTCAGTCTCTTCTTAAATACTCCGTACATTTTCTCTCCCTTTGTCATTATCAACAAGATTTTAAAAGAAAGAGAAAAACAGTAAAACAATTTAAAATAGTTAAATGCACATAATTTTAAAAGAGTTTTAAAATACAAACGAATTTGAAAGAAATAGCAAGCAATTTAAATGATTAAAACAATTGAAAACATTTTTTCAAAAGAAGAGGACAATTAAAAACAATTTAAAGTTTTTTAACCAAAGAAATGTTTTACTTCTGATGGTAAACCACTACAGTTTCACTTTTTAAGAAGTAATTATGATCCAGTATGGCATGCTTAATTAGTGATTGGCTTGGAGAATTTCTAAGATCAGAAACTAAAACACACAAAGTGTTTGTTCTTCCAAACTTTTTGTTTTAAAAGCACACAACTTTGTTTAGGAGAAATCACAAATCCATATTCACTCATTCATACATCTAGTTCAAGATGAATACAATTTCTAAGCAATCTTCTACTCCCATTATTTTAGTGGCTTCTATAGTCTCTGAGGAAACTTCTGATCAAGAGATCCGTCCTTCTGAAGATATTCCTTTAACCTCTCTTTCTTAGGCACTGAAGCCACAAAAGATGATTAGTAAGAAGAAGAGGTATAAGATAAGAAGATTAAGAGAAGTGATTCATTTCAATTCTGATAATGAAGAAGAGTTAGATTTAAATTGGGAAAACTTTTTCCATGCTTGGAAGTGTTGGGATGATTAGGTGTACATCAACACTCATAAATGAAATAGATGGAAAGGATTTAAACACACAAATGATTTATCATTATATGACATATGATGTGATGCTCCAAAATGAATGATCCATGTGGAGGGAAACATACTCGATAGACTAGAAGAATTTAAACCTTTAATAGATAAGGCAAGCATGGCACATGGCTAAGTTTAAGAAACTTTTGAAACTGCTATGGAATATCAGATATTTGAGAAGTGGTCTCATATTGACATACCTAATCATAACCAAGACCAATGGTACTGGAAGCAACAATAACAACATTGGATAATGGACTTTTACAAATTTTCTTATTTTCTCTCAATAATTCGGGACGCGGAGATTTTCAATGATATTTCTTTTTACAAAAAGCATAATGATTAATACCAAGTTCAATTCTACCTTGATATTTTTCTTTGTGGATAGGAGCAGCAAAAACAGGTGGAGGATTGTAAAGAATTCCTTTACTAAGAATCATATTAGAGTAAGTCTTAAGTCTAATTTCTTCTGTCAATAAAGCATTAACAACTAAATCAACATTGGAAAGAGGATTTCAATGTAAAATTCTTCCACAAACACTCTCAAAATCATCCTGAATGGTCAAAAGAAATTGAATGAGACATTGTTTTTTCTCTTTGCTTGATGTATGCTTTGAACTTTTTTAACTCCGATGATTCCTTAAAACCAATTGATCGTATATATTATTCATGGCCAAATAAAATCCTTGAATGGTCGTATTGTTTTGTTTAAGAGCCTTAATGTCACTCTTCAAGTAGTATCATTTTGTAAAAGTATACTGATTATACAAATACTTCAAATGATCTCAAACCTTCTTAGAAATATCATATTTTTCTAGTTTTTAACTTTTTTGCATATGTTGCTTCATATTTTGCTTCAAATGCTTCATATGATAGTTTCCAATTTTTGTGTGTGCATATATTGCTTCATATTTTGCTTCAAATGCTTCATATGATAATTTCCAACTTTTTTGTATACGTTGTTTCATATTTTGCTTCAAATGCTTCATATGATAGTTTTCAACTTTTTTGCATATGTTGCTTCATATTTTTTATCCGTGGACTTAATGGAAGTTCTACCAACATAACTCCACATCATTTTTCATTTTAATTTTTTTTTCATTACATAACTTCAATAATAATAATTTTGTTCATCGATTTGAATACTAAAAGATTGAAGAGAATCATCTTTTTCATTAACCATTATTACTTTTCTAAAAATTTAAAATTCAAACAAATTCTAACATAGAACTCAAAATAACTTCATCAAATTTTTGTGTGGAGAGAAACAAAATCATAAACACAAAATTGAGAGGGACTAATCAATTGATGGTAAGAAAACAAGCCTAAACAACAAAATCATAGAAGAATTTGTATCGTTGCAAATATTTCATTAAGTTAACCAAACTCTCTAATACTATATTAATAAAAGAGAAAGATTATAGAGTTTTCGTTAAAATGACAAAAATTTATAAAATAAAAATTACAATAGAGTATTAATATTATGTAGAAAAAGACAAAGAGTATATATAATAGAAAAAGACAAAGCTACTCTTACTAATTTATTATAATAATAATAATAATAATAATAATAATAATAATAATAATAATAATAATAATAATAATAATAATAATAATAATAATAATAATAATAATAATAATAATAATAATAAATCCATAACTAGGTGTGGATTGTGGAATAATTTACAGGTTTAGGAGGCATTATTTCAAGAATAAAAACACCAACAATAAATTATATTAAAGATAAAATATATCTAATTGTAAAAATTAAAATAAGAAAAACATTAAATGAATTTTGACCTTTCAAAAATAAGTTCAGGAAATTATTTAAAGTTAGCATTTTTTTTATATTTAATGGGCCAATGTCTCTTTTGAAATAATAAAAGGCCATACATAAATATTAAATCAAATTAGACGTGATTTCTAATCTACCGTCATTAATACTAATAACACTCTTTAAGCTAATCAGACTATTTTGTTGTCTTTTGGGCTTAAATGTTGGCCCATTAATTTTTAATGTCTCATTATTTAAAGATTGGAAATTTTATCCCATATCCCTACAATTATATTCATACCCCTACATTAAAATTTTTTGGACCAAAATACCCTCGTATAAAAAGTTATAATTTTTTCGTTTGTTTATCGGAAGACTTTAAGTATGTCTTCCGATTCATATTTTTTTTCGTTTGTTCACCGGAAGTCTTTTTGCAAATCTTCCGGTTTATATTTTTTTTTTTCGTTTGTTCACCGGAAGTCTTTTTGCAAGTCTTCATGTTCACATTTTTCGTTCGTTTACCGGAAGACTTTTTGCAAGTCTTCCGGTTCATATTTTTTATTTTTATTTTTTAAAATTTTTTAATATTAAAAATTAAAATAAATTAATATATATAATTAATTTGGTGTTATAGTGGGTTACAAATTTATTTTTTAGTGTGGATTTTTTTCTTTAACTTTTTATTTAATTAAATTAAATAATAAAAAACACTAAGGTTGTTATTTTAAACAATCAAGTTGAGATTTTTCTCAAATTTACTTATTTCGTTAAGTTATTTAAAACATGAAGGTTGACATTCTTATCTGAAAACTTTTTATTTAAATATTTTTTATTTAGTTAAATAGTTGAAAACGTGGGGTGTTTTTTATTTTATTTTATAAGTTTTTTATTTAATTAAGCAGGTGGAGGTGGAAGTTTTCAATGTTATTATTTATGATTTAATTAATTATTAATATTTTAAAAGTTAATAATTATTGTTTAAATAATTATAAATGTTATATATTATAATTTTTTGGTGAAATTTTTTGATAGAAGAAATGATAGGATTATAATTAAAATATGATATTTATTTTTATTTTTTATATAAATATATTATTAAATTATTAATTTTCTTTCTTTAAAGAACACAATCAATATATAAATTAGTTAACAATTTTTATTTTTATTGATTAAAAAAAATAATACCAAATTAGTGAAGTAATTATTATTAAGTAAATAAATATAGTAAATTAATAAAAAAATCAAACTAATGGAATAATTATTATTAAATAAATAAATAGAATAAATATAACAAATTAAAGAATAAATAGAGTAAATAGAATAAATATATTAATTAACTAAAATATAGTAAATAGAATAAATATATTCTGTAATTTGAATATTAAAAAAAAATAAAAATTAAAAAAATATATGAACCGGAAGATTTGCAAAAGGTCTTCCGGTGAACAAACGAAAAAAAATGTGAATCGGAAGACTTGCAAAACGACTTCCGATAAACAAACGAAAAAAATATATAAACTGGAAGACTTGCAAAAAGACTTCTGGTGAATAAACGAAAAAAAATATGAATCGGAAGACATACTTAAAGTCTTCCAGTAAACAAATGAAAAAAATTATAATTTTTTATACGAGAATATTTTGGTCCAAAAAAATTTAGTGTAGGGGTAAGGATATAATTGTAGAGATATGGGGTAAAATTTCCTTGAAGATTTTGTCCTAGTGTGAAAATATATATAACATGGATCTATGGTATATTCTACAAAGGCTCATACGAAGTCAATTTTTTTTTAAATAGAAAAAATTTAAACTCTTTTATAAATCCATTTAGTTTTAAAAAAATTAGACCTCAGGTCATGAAAAAAATCTTTTAAATCTAACATACAGATTTATTTAAATAAATATGAATATTTTTTTATTATGGTTATATTTTGTATTTTAAATTAAAATACATAAATAAAAATTGATTATTTTTTAGAACTTATGAAAATAAAATGAAAATATCTTATTAACAATATTATAAGTTGTTTTCAAAAATTATCTTAAACAAATAGTTTCACAAAATTTATACTAATAGGTAAGTTAAAATAAGTCAATGCAAACAATCTTTTAATCTCATTGATTTTTTTAGTTTATTTGTCTATTTAAACATTATTTTAATTGCTTATTTACATATATTTAAAATAATAGATTTTTATGTAGACTATAGGCTAATCAGACTTTAAAAAATGTCAAATTCAAATCTAAAAATAAACATATGAGAAACTATAGACTAGATTTAGGCTTAATTTTTTTTGACAGACTAGATTTAAATTTGACAAAATCTAACTTGACCCAACCTATTTACATCCCTACCTATCACCTTAATTTTTTTATCTTAGACCCCGCCTTAGCTATATTTTTACCATAATACCATTTATCATTTTCTTTTTTTATAAGTATAGTGTTTTTATTGAATTTTTAAAAAACTTATGAATTTTTACAGGATTTATGAAAAATTAATGAGTTTTTACCTTATTTTTAAAAGAACAATGAAAAAATGTAGGTTTTACACTTTTTTTTTAAAAAATGTGTAAAATTATTTTTTATACCAAATTTTTCACACATTTGATATAAAATCATATATATGAACTACCAGAGTTTCAAATTTTCGGTAGTATTAATTTTTTTTTTTTATAAATTTATTAGATATGAACTATCAAAGTTTCAAAAACTCAATAAAAATATATCGGATTTTCTAAAGTTCTGTAAAATTTTATAAAAATATAATAAAAATGCAAAAAAAAATTACTTTGTATCAGTAAAAAAAACTACCGAATTTCTTAACGTATTATCAAATATTTCAAAAATTACTCCTTTATTTTAGAATGAATTATTTTAATCAATAATAATTTTAAAATAGTTAAATAATAAAATAGATATTTAGTCAATATGAAAATTAGTTGAGTTGAGGTCAGGACAAAATCTCCATTATTTGTTATAAACGGTAATATTTGATAAAAGTAGCTTATACAGTTTTCTGTTACTTGATGTATCACTTCTTATCACTTTATTCGTAAAAGTAGCTTATACTGAGTTGTTTTTGGGAATTTTTTACTCATATGCCACAAGCTGAAATGGAATTAACCAAATTGCCACTAGCTGAAAAAAAATTTCACAAATGCCACTACTTCTTTAAGGGTTCGTCCTATGGTTGGACGACCCACTGAAAGTCTTCTGGGCGCAGCATGGGTTCGGCCAATGGATGGCCGACCCTGCTCTATGTCTTTTTTTTTTTTTTTTTTTTTAATTTCAGAATTAAAATGAGTTTTTTTTTATTATTTTTTGTTTTTAATAGATTTTTTTATATTTAAATGATTTAAATAATATTATATAATAATAAAAAATAATTTAATTATTTTAAAAATAATTTAATATAAATAATATAAATTTTACATTATATAATTAATTATTAAATATTAATAATTGTTTTTTACATTATATAATTAAGTATTAAATATTAATAATTGTTTTTTACATTATCTAATTAATTGTTTTTTATATATTAAAATTAGTTAAATGATATTTTATATTACCTAATAAGTAATTTAATTATTTCAAATTATTTTTTAATATTTTTATATATACAAAATGATAAATAATTATATAAAATAATAAATTATATAATTAATTGTTTAACTAAATAATTAGATAAAATAAAAAAAGATATTTTATTAATATTGATGAGTGGAGAAAATACATCATATTTATCTACGCAAATGACCGCCAGTTCCACACAATGTACTCTTTTTCACACGTTTCCCCCTGCCTAACTCTTGAGTTTGCCGTATTGGAGGTGATGTTGGAGGTGATGGGGTAGAGTCGGAAGTCAACTCTTCATTTTCAGGTTGACGTGATGTATCAAGCATGTCCACATCAGTAACCGAAAAACCTGGCCATTCCATGAGTTGATCATCCGTTAGGGTAAAGTTAGGGGCTGACTGGAATGGTTGGGTGAAAGTGGTTGGAGGGTTTTGTTGGATGGGAGGGTAATAAACATTGTCGGTGCGACCGGATGAACTTGGATGAGACATTGAAGGGTTAAATGTTTGGTGTTGTGGTTGGGGGTAAGAGAAATCAAAATTAGGCTGAGGGATCGGAGTGAATTGAAAAGAAGGTTGAAATGTGGCTTGTTCCTGATATTGTTGTCGATAGTAGTAGTTTGGTTGTGGGGTTGGGGTGTACGGTGTTGGTTGTTGAGAGGAGGTGGCAAAGAATGTAGTATGAGTGCGTTGATATGTTGGTTGGGGTTGTGGTTGTGTTGGTTGTTGAGAGGAGGCGGCAAAGAATGTTGGCTGGTTGAATGAAGATGTCTGTGTTTCAAATTGTGAAGGGTTCACCTGAGGCATTTCTTGAGGCATGGGCGAAGAGGATCTTTGTTGTGATGAAGACGTTGCATACTGACGGGGGTCCTCTAGGAACTGACCTTGAGAAGCGTGCATAAATGGAATGGATAAAAACCATTGCATATATTCAGCACTATGAACACAGTTACCGTTAACCATGTTACCTCGTAGGGTCAAATTTGTTCTGTTTCTCCACTCGTTATTTTCTTCTTTATTTATATTGCGCCAATGATCTCCCCATGTATTAGGCATATCAGTCTCATGTTGTTGACGTAGACATCTAGGCTGAGGAGGGATATCTTGTTGAAATCCAAACTGCAATTTGACCCTATCAGCCTGATGCATTTCAACGATATGGAAACTGATAATTGATGTTGTAGCGCTCCAAATCTGGCTATCTTGAAGGACGCATTCGGGGTAGCTTGGGTATGGCCTCCAAATAAACTGTTATAGAAAATATAAGTGTTAGAGTTTTAATACAATGGGTGACACATATTTAGAGAATGTTGTGTTAACAAACTTACATCGTTAGCCCTTAATCTGTCTAGTGCGAATCTAAATCCTCGGACGTAGTGCCGAGGATTATTTTGATAAGCCATGCCTCTTCGAACAAATCTTGCAATGTTAAAAAAAAAGATAAATAATTTAGGGATGGAAACAAAAAGAAAATAAATGATAAAGAAAATGTAAACAAAATTTACCTTGTTGCATAAGGATGGTGTGCAGTGGCGGGAGACTCTGGAGCTATTAGTGGTATACGCCAATATGTCCAAACACTTAGTAGTAGAACACACCCACCAATACTTTTGACCCCTACCATACATGCTTTACACATATGTCTATATAATGTAGCCAAACAAGCAGAACCCCAACTATATCTTCTGCATTTATCTAAATCTCCAACTAGGGGTATCCAAGAAGAATGCATATAGTTATGGCTCTTGTCTGGCATTAATACCTTAGCTATTAGTAATAAAATATATATTTTTGCATGTTGTAGATTTTCCTCATCGGTTGGTCTTGCTTTTTGTCGTAATCGTGCTAATGTAGTTTGTAGCCAAACAATTTTAACGTACCCTTTATGTTTATCAGATGTTGTAGGTTCTACGCCTAAATGTTCCATATATACATCACCTCCTACCTGAGTAGGACCATTCACGGCCTTACCATTCACGCGAAGACCCAATAACATACTCACATCCTCCAAAGTGATGGTACATTCACCTGTTGGTAGATGGAAAGTATGTGTTTCTGGTCTCCACCTCTCCAACATAGCGATTACAAGCTTTGAATCAACTTTGATCGACGAGATTTCTGCAACTTTTGCGAAACCAGCTCGTTCCAAAAACGGTTTAATTTCTTTGCTTGGTGCATCGATAGCATGAGAATGTAGTCTGAATCTCTCGCTATCGGACTGTTACAAATATAAAAACAAATAAATACAAACTTGTTGAATGATTGAAAATAAATACAAATCAATAAATTCAAATAGATAAATAACAGAAATGTGAATAAAAATAACATACAAATGCGGCAATATTGGCCGGTGTTCCCCGATGATTTTCTCCCAACCACAACATTGCAATTTAAAAATATTGAATTATTGATTTAGAAGTAAGTAGTGATATATGTTGAAGTGATGATTTTTAAAATGTGGATGTGCATTGTATTTATAAGAAAAATGTTGAAGTGGTGAAGTAGTGATACACACTAATAGCCTTTGGAAACTCACATGCATGCACCCTATACTGCACCCTATTATTTTTCATCAGCCTTAATGGATTCTTCTGCACCCTAATAGTTCAAACCCTAGAAGCATGCAACGACAAGTGGCTTGCATGCAAAATTACCTCTTCCTGGAAAGCTTGGATTGCTTGGATTGCAAAGATCAAAGCTATACAAGCCCACATTGCTGAAAAATACGGTTATAGAATCTCGTATCGGAAAGCTTGGATTGCAAAGATCAAAGCTGTAGAAGCACTTTATGGAAATTGGGAGACGTCTTACAATGACCTACCACAGTGGTTGTTGGTGCTGAAGACATATCTTCCTGGAACTGTTATACAGTTGGAAACATTGCCGATTATTACAGATGACGGAACCCAGTTGGGTGACAAACGAAAATTTCACCGACTTTTTTGGGCATTTGAACCGTGTATCCGTGGTTTTAGTTTCTGTAAACCAATCGTGCAAATAGACGGAACCTGGTTGTACGGCAAGTACAAAGGGACTTTGTTAATGGCTGTGGCACAAGATGGAAATGGTAACATTTTTCCGATAGCGTTTGCATTGGTTGAAGGAGAGACAAAGGATGGTTGGAGTTTCTTTCTCAAGAATTTGAGAATGCACGTGACCCCCCAGGCCAATCTTTGTCTAATATCCGACCGACATCCATCAATCAAGAGTGCTTACGATGATCCTGAAAATGGGTGGCAGTTTCCTCCATCTTCACATGTTTACTGTATCAGACATATTGCGCAAAACTTCATGCGTGAGTTCAGAAACAAAGCACTACGAAAAACAGTTGTCAACATGGGTATGTTTACATCTTCACAAGTTTTATTGATAATTTTTTGATCATTTTGTTTTACTAATCATTTTGTTTAATTATTTTCAGGATATGCACTAACAGAGGCAACATTTAACTACTACAGGGGCGAATTACGAAGAACAGATAGAGCAGCTTTGGAGTGGATTGACAATATTCCCAGAGCGAAGTGGTCGAGGGCGTTTGACGGAGGACAGCGGTGGGGACACATGACCACAAATTTAGCCGAATCTATGAACTCGGTACTTAAGGCTACCCGAAACCTTCCTATTACAGCATTGGTCAAGTCAACGTACTATCGTCTAGGATCGCTGTTTGGAAAACGAGGACACGATTGGACAAAACTGTTGGCATCCGGTCAAACTTTCACGAAAAACTGTATCAAGGGAATGGCCGACGAGGCTATTAAATCTAGCAGTCATAACGTCATTCAATTTGATCGCGAGAGATTCTGTTTTATGGTTGCCGAATGCATTAACCAACGCGATGGCCGACCATTAGGTACTTTTAGCGTTGATCTCAGGAGAGGGTGGTGCGATTGTGGGAGGTTTCAGGCATTTCATTTACCTTGCTCTCATGTAATCGCAGCATGTGCCAGTATACGACAGGACCATAACATGCACATACCAGATGTTTTCAAAGTTCTAAGTGTATTCAAAGTATACAGCCAAAGCTTCCTTGGACTACCCCACCAGCAAAATTGGCCAACATATGAAGGATTCACTCTTTGCCATGACGAGACAATGCGACGAAATAAGAAAGGGCGTCCAAATAGTACAAGAATTACAACTGAAATGGACGATTTTGAGAAAGAAAAGAGAAGATGTGGGATTTGTCGAGAAATCGGTCATATGCGGAGAAAATGTCCAAACGTGGCAGGCCCATCAAATCGGCCAGTCTAAAATTGATGTATTTTTCCCCTGATTAAATATTAATAATATTCTTTTTTTATGATTCAATTTATTCTTTTATATAATTAGTTATATTTATGAATTAATTATATAATGTGAAATATATATTATTAATATTAATATATATTATAATTTAAATAATTTTAATATTTCAAAAATATTATTATTAATATTAATATATAATAACATTTATTAATTTTTTTTAAACAATTAAATAGTTAAATATTACTGAAATATATTTTATAATTAATAAATTATATAATATCATTTATTAAAATATTAAAATAATTAAATTATTTTTTTATTATTATATAATATTATTTAAATCATTTAAATATTAAAAAAACTATTAAAAACAAAAAATAATAAAAAAAAATACATTTTAATTCTGAAATTAAAAAAAAAAAAAAAAAAAAAAAGGACCTAGAGCTGGGTCGGCCATCCATTGGCCGAACCCTTGCTGCGTGAAATATGGTTTCATTGGGTCGTCCAATGGTTGGACGAACCCATCCTGACTTTGTGGCATTCCTGCAAATATTTTCCAACTTGTGGCATTCTGGTTAATTCCATTTCAGCTTGTGGCATATGAGTAAAAAATTCTGTTTTTGGAGCTCAAATTTAGTTGTTTGATTATAATCATTAAACTCATAATCATCATAATTCATTTGTCACTATCTTAATTAGTTATTATATCTCATAATGTCACTTTATTGAATTTTCTCATGCTGAGGGTGACAACTTCCGTGATCACAGGAACAAGAACGACATCACAAATACCTAGAGATTTCAATCAAGTTTGTTAAATTAACTGTTGTAAATTACTGGATTAATAATTAATAATTAATAAACTTAACTGTGTTTTAAAATAATAAGAAAATATGTAATTGATGGTTAATTTTTTAATTCAAAAATAAATAATATTTAGGAAATGTTGTAATAAGCCGTTTTTGAATTCAAAAATAAATGACACTACGTGAAAGTACAATATTATTATCTATAAATTAAGCATTTCGAATTTAAAAATTTTATAAAAACACGTATATATTTTACACAAAATTCTAGAATTTAAGATAATTTGAAAGTGATTTAAATACTATAAAAAAATTAATATATTTAATTTATAATTAATTTCCTAACATTAATTTTAAATTGAAGTATTAAATAAAGTAAGAAGAATGTTATACCAAAAAGTGAGGGAGAAATGAACACCTTCATTCACGGGAATACTTCAATGTCAAAGTTGGCTGGAATTTGCACGACCTGCTTGTTAAAACTTAAAATAATATGAATTGCACAATTTGTTTTTCAAGATTAATATCTATGAAATTTTGATTTTTTAATAGCAAATATAATTGTTCTGGTCTAGGCCCGGCTTAACCAGACAGACTCAGCCCAATAATATTCTGTAAAATTCAATTCAGTTTTGGCAACAGCCGTCGAGCACGGAGTGCCAACCAATCCAGCTTGGACCACAGCCGTCAATTATTTTCTTTTTAAATCAATCGCGACTTGACAAGTGGCAAAATTACTTTTTCAAATTTCAAATTTCTCGTACATTTCATTTTCCCACATTTTCTCTTTCATTTTAACTTTTTCTCTTTTTATTTTTTTCTAACACAATATTTATTTTACTTTTAATCAACATTAATTGAGTATATATTATCATTGTTAATTTTACAATTAAATGACTCATTTCAAATTTAGAAGTATATCTAAATATATTGTATACCATGTTAAATTATAAAATATTCAATAGTAATGCAAACAACTAACTTTCTATGTCACATGTCATTATCACCACAATACTTATTTTATTTTTAATCAATACTAATTGAGTTTTTAGGATCATTATTTATTTTACAATTAAATAATTCATTTCAAATTTAGAAAGGTATCTAAATACATTTTATACTGCATCAAATTGGATAATACTCAGTAACAATGTTAGACAACTAACTTTCCATATCGCAGATCATTATCAAGACAACATCTATTTTATTTTAATCAATAATTGTCTTTAGTTGAGAGATACAATTTTTTGTTTCGGATGTCAATTTTTTTTTTCTTTCTCTATCTCACGAGTTCCATTTTTATTTTTGCAAGGTTATTTAATACAATTGAGATTATATGATTATTGTTCATTTTACAATTAAATAACTCATTTAAAATTTACATATATAACTAAATACATTTTATACCGTATCAAATTGGATAATACTTCATAGTCGTGGTGCAGACAACTAACTTTCCATTTCACATGTCACTATCAGCACAATACCTATTTTTTTAATCATCAATTAAATTTATATGATTATTGTTCATTTTACAATTTAGTACATTATTTCAAATTTACATGTGTATCGATATACATTTTATAGTACCAAATTGGATAATACTCAACAGTCATATTCACGACTCACTATCAACACAATACATATTTGATATAATTAAGTTTATATTATCATCATTTATTTTACAATTAATTAGCTCATTTCTAATTTACATGTATATCTAAATACATTTTATATCGTATCACGTATATTTACCCGTGCGGACGCACGGGTTGCCAGTTGATCTATAAAAAATGTCAAAATTGAAACCCAACATAAAGAAACTTATATATGTGTCCATCAAAACTCATGGGGGTAGTGGAGTGAGGAAAATGATTTTCAATTCATAACCATGATAAATCTCAGCCCATTGAGTTGGATTCTCGTACTTTAGATCTTGGTCTTGACCCGTCCCCTTCTCAAAGAATTTGGCCAAAATACAAAAGCAACTATTTTTTCTCATTTTTAAGGAGTTAGAGACTTGTTCAATTTCCTATTTTTCCTCCTTCAGACCTCCCAAGCACACGAACCTTAAATGGTCATATTGTTCATCTTCTTCCAAAAATGAGAAGAATGATTCATATATATTTTGGGAGGTTCTGCTCTTTGTTGTGATTCCACCTCTGATTCAGATGTTCTCCAAGGCAATAGGCGATTTTGGAAGGCAAAAAATGTGGAAGCACCTCACAAAATATGAGAAAAACTGTGAATTTTGGGGTCAATGGCGTTGTGGAAGACAAGATATGGTTTGTTGGAACCAATGTAGTGAATGGAGGATTATCTATTTCTTTTATTAATGTGTATTCATCATGCTTCATACATAATAAACGAAAACTTTGGTATCAATTATTTGAATTCAAGAATAAATTCCCAAAAGGTGAGTAGTGTGTGGGTGAAGATTTTAATTCTATTAAGAAGGAGAAAGAGAGGAAGGTTAGAGAACTCAGGTTAACAATTCTGAGATGGCATAATTTGGATCTTTCATAGATAAATGGAACTAGTAGGTGTATCTCTCATTGCAGGGAAATTCACTTGGTATAAGTTGGATGGTAGTTCCATGATTATAATTCATAGGTTCTTAATTTTGAAAGTTTTACCAGAATCTGGGAAGATTGGTATCAATTCGTGGGAGGCAGGGACTTATTAGATCATATTCATATTTGTATTAAAGGAAATTTAGCAAATTGGGGACCAAAGCCCTTCAAACTTTTAAACGCTTGGATGAACCATGAGGAATTTAGACGCGACAAATTTTTGGCATGCTTTTGTATTTCATGGCAAAGTAGTCTTTGTTCTGAAGGAAAAGTTTAAAGCCTTAAACTTAAAAAGTTGGAATCATGGGGTGCTTGGTTTGCTAGAATTATTAGAAGTTGAAAAGTCCTTTAAGTTAATGAGTGACCTTAATCAACTAGTTTCATCAGGCTTTCTAGGGAACCACGACCAGGTGGCAAAAATTTGCACTGAGGCTTTTGTCGGAACAAAATTGATTTGTCCCATATCCCTTAGTTTTTTATGATAAAAAAGTATTTAAATAAAAATTGGGTATCCTAATATTTGTTCAAGTGTGCAGGACCATAGACTAAAACTTCATAAAGAATTCAAGTATTAGTTCTGATTATGGACATGTGAAAAGATGCTTAAAGACTAGAATCTGATGGGTCAGAAGCTAAATACCAGATCCTGAAGAAGTCAACTTCTGAAGAGGTCAACATCTGATGATCATAGTCTGAAGAAGTCAATATCTAATGACCAGATCCTGAAGAAATATGCTTCTGAATATCAGAACCTGAGCTAGTCAAAGCGAAAGGACCAGGTCTTTTATAGGTCAATGTTCACCTCTGGGTCTACTTTTTCACACGAAGACCTAAAGATCTATTTTCTCATATAGTCAATTGGGATACAACTACCAATTCCTTTTGTAGCAAATATTTTTTAAATTACCTTTCACCTAACCTGACAAATTAGGAAAACATCACAACATCTCTTTTGAAGCTTCTCAAAGGACTCTACTGTGTTTCATCTTTAACGAATATTTTCTTCTCTATTTAAGGAGCTAAAGACTTGGAAAAAATACATATACACAAAGATGATTTGATACCAATTGACACAAAAAAGAGAATTTACTCGGTTAATATAACAAACACAAGCATATTATTTCTCAAGCTAAAGACTTATTAAGGGATTTCTTATCCTTGTATACTTACAAATCCCTTAGTCTTAATAGAGTCTACTATATTGTATTATTTATACACCTCTAATTGTAGATCAAGTGTATCTTACCCAAACAAGCAATGGCATGTTAGGTAGATTGTTAGAAGCCTCTTACTAAGTGTTTGAGCATTTGAAGTCTCTTTCTTGTATGCTTGAACATATAAGTCTCTTACTTTAGTGTTTGAGCATTTAAAGTATCTTGTTTGTATTCTTGAGCATAGAAGTCTCTTACATGTGAATTTGAGCACTGAAGTCTCTTGCTTGTGTGCTTGAGAAACTTGTAATATTGAGTGATTATAGTGAAAATCTATTGTAAGTACAAGGGGGTTGAATTAATCTCTAGTTGTGAGAGGAACCAGGATAAATTTGTGTGTCTATTTACTTTCTTGCACTTTATATCCACTACATACATCTGATAAAAACTATTACGCTAGCTTAGAAAAAGGTTTATAGAAAGTATCATATAGTTATAGGCATCTTGGTTGATGCCCTACCTCACTCAGAGTACTTTAAAATCATTGATAAGTCTTCTACTAAGGCCATTTTTAAATCCCTATGTGCTACTTATGAAGGGAATCAAAAAGTTTAAGAAGCTAAGGCCAACCTTTTATTTCAATAGTGTAAGTTATTCAGAATGAAAGAGGATGAAGACATTGAAACCATGTTCTCAAGGTTTCAAATTCTTGTATATGGACTTCAGGTTTTGAGCAAGAGTTATACTACCTATGATGTCATGAAGCTTCTTAAGATTTTTCTTATCAGATACAAACCCAAGGTGAGAGCTACCCAGGAGGCAAAAGACTTAAACACATTAAGTCTTAAAAGCCTTATCAACAACCTCCAGAGCCATGAGATGGAGCTCAATGGAGATGAACTTGTCATGAAGTCAAAGCCTCTTTATTTTAAATCTGTTGCTAAACCTGTCAAGGCTCCTCAAGTTTGGGAATATGAAGAAGCTTCTCTGGTAGGAGGTTCTGAAGATGATTCAAATGATAAGGAAATGGCCTTTATGATCAAAAGATTTCAGTATCTGGCCAAAAATAATAAAATATTCTCTGGACGAAGTAGTGGCTTCAGAGGATCTAACTCCGATGAGCCAAAATAATGCTTCAAGTGCAAGAAATTCGATCACTTCATTGCTGAATGTCCAAAACTACAAAAGGACAATTCAAAGAAATGAAGCTTTCAGAAGGATATCTACAGAAAAAAATTCAAGAAAAGTCACATGGAAACATCGGATGAACTTGACAATAAAGAAGACTTTGAAAAGGATGAAGATCAAGCCAACCTTTCTTTGATGGCTCTTACATCTTCTAAAGCATAATTTGATTCAAATTTTGGTTTAGAGTTTGAGGAGGAGGATGGGGTATTTTCTCGACATTTTTGTTCTGATTTAATTACTTTCATTCAAGATCTCAAAGGAAGATGTCAAGATTAAGCCATACACATGAAAATATTGAAAAAAAAATTATGACCTTTTAAAGGAAGAATTACATTTTGTTCAAAGAAAAAATGAAGCTCTAGAGAAATATCATATTGCTCTAGTAAAATAATTGTTTGATAAACCCCTTACTGAGCATGAAATGGTTCTTCAGGAGTTTATCTTAAATGGTTTTAATATAACTAAAGTTGCTTCCATGAACTATGTAGTAAGTAGAAGCAAAGGAGAACGTCTTAGTTACTTTAAAAGATGTTCTAATCCAAGCTTTGAAACCTTGAGTAAACCAACAAAATCTTCTTCTTTAAGCCCTACTCAAATGGGGCTTGACACTTATTTTGTATCTGTTGCTGAAAATACAAAAGTTCCAAACGATTCAGAACCTAAAGCTGTTGAGTCAAGGATTCTGAAGAAACCAAAACCTAAGACTCTAAAGTCAAAGGTTATGAAGAAGCCAGAACCTAAGACATTAGAAGGTAAAGTATTGAAAGGTTGAGACCCTAAGGTCAAGATCCATTCAAGACAACAAAATTTTAAATCAAAAGTCTTGAATGATCCTAAATTGTACCATGTGAGAGCAAAAGGTACAAAATAGGAAGAAACCTGTCAGAACTAACTCTAAAGGATCCATAAGACTATGGGTACCTAAATCTCAAATTGTGTTTTCTACAGATATGCTTCAAGGGAGAAGTAAAGAAGCAGTCATGGTACCTAGACAATGGCTACTCACGACATATGACAGGAGAAAAGATTATGTTCCAAATCCTAATAATGAAAGAAGGAAGAACTGTAGGATTTGGAGGAAACCAAAAAGGAAAGATCACTGGTATGGGTACTATTGGTAACTCCTCTATCTCAATTAATAATGTTTGGCTTGTAGATGGACTTAAACATAGCCTACTAAGCATTGGTAAATTTTGTGATAGTGTTTACTAAGTCATGTTTAATAAGAATAATTGCATATTCATGAATGAGTCTGATAATTCCATAGTGTTCAAATGTAGGATGAACGACAATGTTTATAAAATTAATTTTTCTGAATTGGTTGATCAAAAGGTATTTTTCCTTCTATTAGTGAATGATGAGAAGTGGGTCTAGCATAGAAGGTTTGGTCATGCTAATTGGAGATTAATCTCTAAACTTAGCAAGTTGAAACTTTTTAAAGGATTTCAAGAACTCAATTATCACTCAGATGCTATTTGTGGAGCATGCCAAATATGGAAAATTAGTAAAACTTCTTTCAAAATTAAAAACATTGTCTCTACCTTCATACCCTTAAAACCGCTTCACATTGATTTGTTTGGTCTTGTTATTACTGCATCAATCAATGGGAAGAAATATGAACTAATCATTGTTGATGACTATAGCAGATGAACTTGGGTTATATTCCTTAGAACCAAGGATGAATCATATGATGTGTTCAACATCTTCTGCATACAAGTACAAATTAAAAAAAATCAACTATTGTAAAAGTAAGAAGTGATCATGGTGGTAAATTTGAAAATGAGCCATTTGAAACTTTTTATGAAAAACATGGATTTCTCCATAAGTTATCTTCTTCTAGAACTCCACAATAAAATGGAGTTGTAAAGAGAAAGAACAAATTCTTACAAGAAATTGCAAGAACCATGATTCATGACAACAGTTTACCAAAGTACTTATGGGCAGAAGCTGTAGACACAACATGTTATGTTCAGAATAGAATCTACATTAGATCTATTCTAAACAAAACTTCATGAGTTCTTCAAGGGAAGAAAACCAAGCATTTCTTATTTTCATTAGTTTGGATGTACATGTTACATTCTAAACAATAAATTATACCTAAAGAAATTTGATGCTAAAGCTCAGAAGGGTATCTTTTTAGGATACTCTAAACGCTAAAAGAAATACATGGTGTATAATTCTGAAACTAATATGGTTGAAGAGTCAATACACATCAAATTTGATGAAAAATGGAATGATAGTAACATGTCAGAGCTTGTTCAAAGCTTTTTAGAAATCTCTAAATATGAAGACATATTAGGAGCTAGAGGTCAAGAAGTTGGAAGTTTACAAGCTATCAATCCATTAGAAGTTTGATGCTCAGAAGCTATCAAAACTTTAGAAGCTGATGATCCAAAAGTTAATCCAACCTTCAAAGCTCATCCAAATGTTGAAGATTCCGTAGAAGCTCAAGATGGCTCCTCAGAAGCATCACAATCCAAGAATACCTTCAAGTATAAGTCTTCTCATCTAGAAGAGTTAATTCTTGGAAACAAAGGTAGTCTAAGAAAGACAAGGTTTGCCTTTAGACAAGAGGATTTAATGTTTGGATTACTCTATGAATGAACCCACTTTTGTTGATGAAGTACTTGTTGATGATGGTTGGATTGTGGCAATGCAAGAAGAGTTGAACCAGTTTCAAAGAAATGATGTATGGAATCTGGTACCCAAATCTATGCAGAAGAACATTATTGGAACAAAATGGGTATTCATAAACAAGTTCAGTGAGCAAGGAGAAATGGTAAGAAATAAGGCTAGACGTGTAGCTCAAGGCTATAGTCAGTAAGAAAGTATAGATTTCTCTAAAACCTTTGCACCTATTGCAAGGTTAGAGGAAATTAAGTTATTTGTCTCTTATGTTATTAATCATAACATCATTTTATAACAAAGATGTTAAGAGTTCATTTCTAAAGAAGTGCATGTCAAACAACCACCTGGGTTTGAGGACTCAGTATACCAAGATTATGTTTTTAAACTTAAGAAACCACTCTATGGACTCAAATGAGCTCTCAAACCGTGGCATGAGAGACTGAGTAATTTTCTGTTAGAAAATGGTTTTCAAAAAGGGCAAGTAGACACTACTACCTTCAAAAAGACACTTAAAAATGATATCTTAATCGTCCAAGTATATGTTGGTGATATTATCTTTTGTTCAACTAATGTTTTCCTTTGCTAATAACGTTCAAAGACTATGCAGGGTGAGTTTGAAATGAGTATGATGGGAAAGCTAAAGTTCTTCCTTGGTATTTAAATAAATCAATGTGAAGATAGAGTATATGTTTATCATACCAAAATATACAAAAGAGCTTCTAAAGAAGTTCAAGTTGGATGACTGCAAGATCATGAACATTCAAATGCATCCAACCTGCCGTTTGAGCAACGAGGAAAGCATCACCAAGGTCTGTATGAAGTTTTAAGAGGTATGATTGGTTCTTTACTTTAGTTAACAGCTTCTAGACCAGATATATTATTTATTGCATGTTTGTGTACAAGATTTCAGTCATATCTTAGAGAGGCTCACTTAATAGTTGTTATGAGACTCTTTAGGTATCTGAAGGGAACAATTAATCTAGGGTTTCTTTATAGAAAATCCCTAGATTTTAAGCTAGTTGAATTCATAGGTGAAAACCTAATATCCTGGGATAGTAAAAGACAAATAACTATTTCTTTGTCTACAGTAGAAGAAAAATATATATCTGCTACAAGCTATTGCGCACAACTACTCTGGATGAAATATCAATTGAAAGACTATCAAATTAGTGGAAGAGGTATTACAATCTTTTATGATAATACTGCTGCTATCTGTTTGAAGAAGAATCATACTCAACATTTTAGAACCAAGAAACTAGAAATAAAACATCATTTTATTAGAGATTATATTCAGAAGCGGGTGATAAATATATAGTTCATTGATACTAATCATCGATGGGCTGATATATTTACCAAACCTCTTACTTTTGAAAGCTTTGAATTTATTAAAAAGAATTTGAACATGCATTTTGTTAAAGATTAGTGCTTGCTTATAAATGGAGGATCAGAGTTTGATGATGATCAGAAGTTACTGTGGTCAGAAGCTCTAAACCAATTTATGATAAATCATAGAATTTAATGCAACCCGGCCTCTAATGTTCAGAATCTGATTAGTTGCCTCATATAGCATATAAGTGTGAAAATATTTTTTAAAACACTTGTCTACTTATGTGTCACAAATATGAAAGGTCTTCTGATGCACGGTTTCCTATTTGTTGGGTAATAGTTGTTGGTTAATGATTAAAATGTTTTGAATACTGTATCTAGCGCCTACTTGTCATTATTTTTTGTTTCTTTCAACAAAAAAAATCTTTTGACACTCAAAACACTTAAACTTTTCATTTCTACACACACGCAGACACACTCTCTCTCTCTCTCTCTCTCCACTGCCAAAATTTTTGTTCTCCTGCCTTCTCATAAAAACAACCATTTTTCAAAAACCTCTATAGAACCCTAAATTCCATCGCTATGGCGTCTTCATCAAATCTTGCTCATATGGTGATAAACTCTGGAAAAGATATCCAAATCAAACCCAAAACATTAATTCTGAGAGAAGAAGAGCTTAAGTAGATTATTGAGTAGATAATGGACTTCAAATCATTTAAGGTTAATGGGTTTCCATTGCAAGGCTACTTCGAAGCTCAAGGATGGATGAACTACTTTGAAATGCTGAATGGTCCTACATTTCCTTATTTGGTGAAGGATTTATGGGTTGGGATGAAATGTTTGATGAAAGTTAAGCTAATATCGAAGAAAACCAAAAGATTGATGAAGATAGCAAGCTCAAGGGGAAGACAAAGGTAGAGATGGGTCTAGAAGAGTTCAAATAAGTCAAAATTAGATCAGCTATTATGGAGGTTAATGTGACTATCACTCAGAGTTACATTGCCAAGCTTCTGACAATGGAAAACATTGGGAGATGTGCCCTAAACACCAAAGTCAATGGTCCTAAATCATATGTGATTAAGTAATGCCTGTTTTTCATGTCTGAAAATTTTAGCAAGGGGAAGAACATGAAGGTTCAGTACAGACTTCTGTTCAGAATCTTGATTGGCTGCTTGATTCCAAAAGAGGGAAGGACTTATTAGATCTCTTGGGACCACAAGCACTTCATATAGTTCTTGGTCAACCATAAGATGACCAACCTTCCAGCATATATTTTCCATCACATGTGTAAGGATGTCAAGGAAAGCACCAAACATAAGAAGAAGAATGTCCCTTATGCAAGGCTTATGTCTGAACTTTTCCATTAGAGTAGGTTGATTGAGACTCTGATGAATTTTGGTGCCACTAAATACATGGAGATAATATATGGGAATATTCTCTCAGCTGTTGTGCTGGGAAGTATTAACATTATCAAGAAGAAAGATATCATTCAATATTTTGCATGCATCGAGATCAAGAATGACAACACCGAGTATATTGATGACTATCCAACTATCTCCAAGATGGAAAACCCTGGAGTCATTATGGAATACATCAAAGTGGTCAGAGAAGAGACTGAAGTGACTCTGACCATGAATGACATTCCTGAAGCTCCTGAAGGCAGTGTGTATAGGCCTTCAAGAAAAAGGAAGCAAGTTGCTTTTGATACTGAGAAAGTGGTTCAAAAGCCACCTAAGTGGAAGTATGTACATCTGATATAAGTTCAGAAGGAGATTCAAGAAGTGTCCTCCACAAGTGTCTTAATGCCTACCAAGACTAGAAGTGGAGCCACTGGCAAGACTCCTCAGAAGACAACCACTTATGATCTTCCTGCTAAGAAGGAGTAGTTAAGGAAGATGGTACTACATGTTATTGAAGAAGAAGAAGAAAAAGAGGATGATCAACCTCTACTCAAGAGAACCAAACTTGTGAATAAGGGTCGTCTGAACATTCTTACAGAAGACGTTCAAGAAGGAGCAATATTGATTGCAACTACTCAGCTCAATAAGGTTATGGAGAAGCATTCTATTGTAGAATCTCTTATGAATCAAGTAGAAGTTGAGGGTGTAGCAGAAGCTGTTGAGAAGAAAGTTGAAGTCCCTTCTCATGTTGGTACTTCTGGTGTGCTTAAAGGAGCTGCTGCTCAGACTCTTGGGGTCATTGAGGAAGAAGGACAATGTGCTTCAGATGTTGTAGAATCTATCTCCACATGTATTAATTTAATCTCTATGTCAGAAAACAATTTAAATTCTTCCAAATCCCCTCAAATGACCATTTTGCCCACACCAACACCATGTGAATCACCTAAACCCACATCAAAATACACACCTTCCCAAACCCATGTATCATATGCTCTAACCATAACTTAGATGCTACAAGACTTTTCTAAACAAGAAATTGTTCCTTCAGCATATGTTCTAAATGTCTTGACAAATCATCTAGTTGGAGAGCTATCTTCTGATCATAATAAGCTAGCTTGTATTTCTAATTCTTACCAACCACATCCCCTTAACACAATGTTTGAATAACACATTGAGGTATATAATGCTAAATCTGCTAGTTATAGCTCTATCTCTGACTTTGATGAATCTCACCTAAGACCTCTCAATGTAATTCCTCTCCAAGTCATTCCTTTTGAAACCACCCCTCTTGGACCTAATCAACCAAATCTTACTCAAACTCCAACTTCAGTTCAACTTGAAACAGAATAAGAAACATAAGACCAACCTATACCAGAACCACATAACTCTCCTTAACCTGAATCAGTAATTCAAACCCAATCCATTCTTGAACCTCAACCAGAGGCTGCTATATCTCATCCTGTCATTGAAACTCAGATTGAGGTTGAACAAGTCATCCATAACCAACCTCAACCATATTCCACAAATGACCAAAATATCCATGAACCACAACTTGACCATCGTTCTGAACAGTCTTACCATCACCTTTCACCTCTAGGGAAGCAGATGTTGTGTCAGAATCTTGCACAATAGCTTTACCTAGCCCCTTTCCTTCTAACCCCACATTATACATATACCTTTTACCTCACATAAAATACCAAATGGAAGAGTAAATTGTTATTTTTGATAGAGTTCAGAACTTGGTTGTTGAGGGGCTCATTGCTTCTGATCCCAAAGCTTATGCAATTAAATGGGATACTCTCAGAACCTCTGTGGACATAGCTCTTTAGAATTTGAAGGCTTTCTCCTCTGAGTATGTAGCCTCTTCTAGTCAAAAGGATGATCATTGGGAAAAGAAAATGACTTCTATTGCTGCTAAGTAAGAAGAGATGGATGTTCAGTTGAAGACTGTTATTACAAGGCAAAATGATAAAGGTTTTGATCTCAAGGCTATTTTGGAGCTTTTGAAGAATAAATCTTAGGCTCCAGGATTTAGAAAACCATTTTTATTCTGTATTTTCAATTGTTTTAAACATATGTTCTCAATTCTGAATCTCTTTTTCTTCGAATTCAATATTTTTCTTCAGTATCATTTCTATTTATTTTATCTGGTTTTTTGTTGATGACAAAAGAAGGAATGGATATTGGAGGAGTGGATATAGAAGTATTTAGACATCTGAAATATGACAATTATTATATTTCTTTAAGTATAAAAAATTATTATTGAGATTTAAATGTTAAAATTTAATTAACTTGGAAAGGACTTAGGGGGAGCTTACAAACCTCACCCTATGCACCGTTAGACTCGGGGGAAGCTTACAAACCTCAGACCTCGAAGTCAACAGTCAATTAAATTCACAACCATTATTCTTAAATAATTATGTTTGTTATCATCAAAAAGTAGGAGGTTTTTGGAACAAAATTTATTTGTCCCATATCCCTTGGGTTTTAATGATAAGAAAGTATTTAAAGAAAAATTGGGTATACTAATATTTTATTCAAGTGTGCAAGACCATAGACTAAAATTTCATAAAGAATCCAAGTATTGGTTTTGACTATGAACATCTGAAGAGAAGCTTAAATACCAAAATATAATGGATTAGAAGCTAAAAACCAGACTCTGAAGAAGTCAACTTATGAAGAGGTCAACATGTGATGATAAGAATCTGAAGAAGTCAACATATGATTACTAGGTCTTGAAGAAGTCTACTTCTGAAGTTCAAAACCTGAGTTAGTCAAAGCGCAACGACAAAGGTCTCTGATGGGTCATTGTTCACCTCTAAGTATACTTTGTCACGTAATGACCTAAAGATCTATTTTCTCATAGAGTCTGTTGGGATACAACTGCTAGCTCCTTTTTTGGAAAAGGTTTTTCAAACTAGCTTTCACCTAACCTGACAAATTGGTGAAACATCCCAATATATCTTTTGAAGTTTCTCAAAGGATTCTAATGTGATGCATCTTTAACAACTCTTTTCTTCTCTATTTAAGGAGCTAAAGACTTGAAGAAAAATACATATACACAAAGACGATTTAATACAAATTAACATGAAAAAGAGAAGTTACTTTGTCAATATAACAAGCACAAGAAGACTTAGGATTTCTTATCCTTGTATATCTTAGAAATTCCTAAGTCTTAATAGAGTCTACAACATTGTATTATTTTTATACCTTTGATTATATATCAAGTGTATCTTACCCAAACAATAATTTATCTGTAAGGTAGATTGTTTAAAGCCTGTTACTAAGTGTTTGAGCATTTGAAGTCTCTTTCTTATGTGCTTGAGTATAAAAGTCTCTTACTTTAGTGTTTGAGAATTAGAAGTCTTTTATTTGTGTGCTTGAGCATATAAGTCTCTTACATGTGGGTTTAAGCATTGAAGTCTCTTGATTGTGTGCACGGGAAATTTGTACTATTGAGTGATTATAGTGCAAATCTCTTGTAAGTACAAGGAGAATGAATTACTCTTGAATTGTGAGAGGAATTAGGATAACTCTGTGTGTCTCTTTACTTTCTTGCACTTTATATCTGCTACATACCTCTGAGTGGATTATATTCTACCTTGTGTTCAGAATTTGATCAAAAGAGTTTTTAAAAGAAAGAAAAAGTCAACATAAGTCAACCCCCCTTCTTGTGTTTTTCTCACCTTTAGCTTCCACAAAGGTGTGGAAAGCTATGCTATTTAAGGATAGCATGATGAGACAACAATCAAGACACATGTGTATAAAGAAAGTAGATTTGAACTCAAGTTTCTTCCACAAGACAATGAAATAAAGATTTAGAAGAAATAAAAAAGTGATTCTTAGCACTTGGACAGGGAGGGTAGACAAAGTTTAAGAGGTTAGAAACGAAGTTAAGAAGCACTTTGAATATTTTTTCAAAGAGCCGAATCTAAATAGACCCCTGCTGGAAGGATTTGATTTAAAAATTCTTACCTTGGATGAGATCACCTCTCTTGAAGCTCCTTTATGAGTGAAAGAGGTCAGTGAAGTGGTTTGGCAGGGTGCTAGAGACAAAAGTCTTGAACCTGACGACTTCAATTTCACTTTATTCAAAAACTTCTGGGAGATTCGTGAAGAAGATGTTCTAAACTTTGTCAACAAATTTCCTTTGTTTACTAGAGTGCCAAAAGCAGTCACTGCATCATTCTTGGCCTTGATTTCCAAAGTTGAAAATACTCGAAGCTTTGGGGAATATAGGCCAATTTGTTTGATCCCTTCTCTTTACAAGATCCTTTCTAAATTATTAACAACTAGACTTAAGAGGATCATGTGAAAATTGATATCAAATAATCAATCATTTTTCCTATCGTAGAGGCAAATTCAACATTGAGTTTTAGTCGTAAATGAAATGCTAGATTATGAAAATAGAAACAAAAGAGAATGTATGTTTGAGAAGGTAGACTTTCAAAAATAATTTGATAGTGTCTCTAGAAATTGCTTAAGATTCATCATGCAAAGGATGAATTTTGGTTCAAAATGGTTATAATGGATGGAAGCCTTGGTTTTCATAAGTTCTATGACCATTCTATTCAATGGGAATCCAACATCATAATTTCAAGTGAATAGGGGCTTGATGCAAGGGGATCCTCTATCCTGTTTTCTATTCTTATTAGTAGTAGTAGAAGGCCCAACATGATTGTTCCAAAATGATTAGATCTGGGAGAATTTCAAGGATTTCACTTTAATGAAGATATTAATTTTGAGCTCCTTCAATTTGCGGGTGACACGATCTTGCCAAGTGATGGATCTTGGAAAAACCTATGAAGCTTTAAAGAAGTTTTGATAGGATTTGAGATGGCCTCGAGTCTGTGTGTGTGAACTTATCCAAGAGCAAATTGTTTTGCATTTAACTTGAAGGACGGATTCCTATAAGTTATTTCATCATTTTTATCTCGTGGGATCATATCTATTCTTTTAAATTTTCTAGGTGCTAGTGTCGGTGCAAACCCTCAAAAGAAAAAACTTGGAACCCAACTTTGATCAAGCTTCAAAGGAAATTAAATTCTTTGAAGGGTAGCAAAATATCCATGTTAGAACACAGATTGGTTCTTAATAATTACTCTTTGTTTTGATGATAACTGTTAGGAAATTTATATTTAAGAATTATATACTCTAAAATTTGTTTGAGAGTTTTACTGCAGATTGAAATTATATTAACTCTCTAGAAGCAAATCTGCCTTGAATACAAGAAGTTATTCTGACTCTGAAGCGCCAGATGCACTTACAGAAGAATCTGTTTGCACCTCACAGAAGATCCTGAGCGTAGTCTCCAGAAGAATCTGAAGCAAGAAGCTCCAGAACATTCTGAGTCAGAAGCATCTGAAGATAGTCAGAAGCATCTGAAGATAATCAAAAGCATCTGAAGCTGAAGCATCAGAAGTATAGAAGAATATTGATTGAAGAGTTTCTCAAAGCATTAGTCTACAGAAGTTTCTGAAAGTACCTACGCTGTCAAGTACTGAAGTTCTGTGTCAAAATGCTCTGATGATCAACACGCTAGAAGCACACACGCTGCAGAAGACTCTGATACAGCATAGTTCTGAATCTCATTAGAAGACTCTGATTCATTCAGACTCTGAAGAACTTGCTGAAACTGAAGAAGTAGTTTCAAGAATATATCCGTTGGAACTATTCAACGTCTCTTTCCTTATTTGTGCTAGACACACTTACACAGACAAAAAGGATTTTTCTGTGCCTTCTATTTCAAGGAAAGGTCAGTTGATGTGAAGACAAAAAGGCTCAGACCTTTTGGGACTCTCTTTTCAATGTTCAGCTTGCATGATTCAGCTGCCTATAAAAGGAGATCTTCACTTCATTCTTCAGTGCTACACACTTGCTGAAAAGAAATCATAATATTCTAAAAGCTTTCATTCTTATTCTTCATAGAATCTTATTGTACTTAAACTTAAGAGAAAAATCACTGTTGTGATTAAAGCTTTATAGAAGCATTAAAAACTCTTGTATTTAATTTACATTGATTGTAAAGGATATTCCTTAAGAGGATTCAGTTAGAATCAGTAGCTCTTGAGAAGACTAAGAACTGTTGTTCTTAGGTGATACTATTGTAATCAGTTTGATTTAATAGTGGATTAAGTCCTTGTTGAGAAAGGCAAATCACTCTGGAAGGGTGGACTGGAGTAGTTGTTAAACGAACCAGGATAAAAATAATTGTGTGATTATTTTTAAGTCTTAATTTTCCATACTTATTCAATCCCCCCTTTCTAAGTATTATCTCACCTTCAGTTGGCATCAGAGCTCCTGTTCTGAGTGTGCTATCACTTAACAGTGTCAGTAAAGATCCAGAGAGATATACTTTGATATATATATTCATTTGTTATCATGGCTGATAATTCAATGTCAAATATTAACAATAAATATGAAGAGAGGGATAGGATCAGCACCAAACCTCCAATGTTTGATGGAGAAAAATTTGATTACTGGAAAGACAGAATTGAGAGTTTTTTCCTAGGATATGATGCTGATCTATGGGATCTTGTCATAGATGGATATATACATCCCACAGATGGAGATGGCAAAAAGATTGACAGAAAATCTATGACAGATTCTCAGAAGAAAGACTTCAGAAATCACCATAAAGCCAGAACCATATTACTGAATGCTATTTCACATACAGAGTATGAGAAAATCACAAATAGGGAGACAACTTTTGATATGTTTGAATCCCTTAAAATGTCACATGAGGGAAATTCTCAAGTTAAAGAGACAAAAGCTCTGGCTCTGATCCAGAAGTATGAGGCTTTCAAAATGGAAGACTCTGAATCTGTTGAAGCCATGTTCTCCAGATTCCAGATACTTACTGCTGGGCTGAAAGTTCTGGACAAGGGATATTCCACGTCAGATCATGTAAAGAAAATCATCAGAAGTCTGCCCATCAGATGGAGACCAATGGTGACTGCCCTGAAGATGGCCAAAGATCTGAACAAGATCTCTCTAGAAGAACTCATCAGCTCACTGAGGAGCCATGAGATTGAGCTTGAGGAAGATGAACCTCAGAAGAAAGATAAAGGTAAATCTGTAGCATTAAAATCTAACAAAACTGCTAAAGCTTTGCAGGTCATTCAAGAAAGCTCTAAAGAGTCTTCTTCTGAAGAAGAAGATGAGTTATCCATGCTGTCCATAAGGATTAACAAACTCTGGAAGCACAAGGGAAAGAAGTTCAACAACTTCAGAAGATCTGACAACAGAAAGGAATCTTCTAGTCACAGAAGATCTGCCAAGAAAGAAGTGGTATGCTATGAGTGCAAAGAACCTGGGCACTACAAAAATGACTGCCCCAAACTTCTGAAAGAAAAACCTAAGAAGAAGTTCAACAAAAAGAAGAAGGTTCTGATGGCAACATGGGATGACTCAGATGAGTGTGAATCATCTTCTGAATCAGAAGAAGAATGTGCAAACGTTGCACTGATGGCCAGGACAGAAGATCAAGAGGAAGGTACCTCAGGATATGAATCAGAATCTGAATCTGATGATGATGCAGAAGAGGTAATGGCTAAACTTACCAAAGAAGAACTCATTAAAGTTGTAACAGAAGTTCTTAAAAGTTATAACAACATCAAACTCAAATACAAGAAGCTGAAAAGCAATCTTGAATCTGAGATTGATCTTCTGAAAACAGAACTTGTTGAGCAGAAAGAAATAAATTTAAAAATCAAAAATGACTTTGAAAGAACTCAACAAGAATCTGAATCTGAGACTAAGTCATGTGAAAATATTTTAGAAAAATATGACTCTAGTTTTCAGAGATTTCTCACTAAGAGCATAGACAGAAGCAAGATGACTTCCATGATCTATGGTGTTAGTGGAAACAACAGAAGAGGCATTGGATATGAGTCTTCATCTGGAAGCAATCCAAAACCTGTTGACAAACTTTTCATCAGGAAGACACCTCTGTATTCTCAATTCAAATTTGGTCACTTGAATGACATTAAACACACAAGCTCTGAGAAGAGTACTTATGTGTTTAAACCTAAGGCAAGTCAGAATAAACATTATGTTGCAAAACAGAAGTTTAGACAAACCTACAAACCAACTAACCCCAAAGGACCCAAGAAGATCTGGGTACCTAAAAACAAAATAATTCCTGTTGCAGATGTTCTTAGCAGCAAGGTCAGGACACCAATCATGGTACCTGGACTCTGGATGCTCACGACACATGACAGGAGAAAAGTCTATGTTCCAAAGCCTGGAACTTAGATCTGGAGGGGACGTGAAGTTTGGAGGGAACCAGAAGGGCAAGATCATTGGATCTGGCACAATTGGAAATGGTAAACTTCCCTCCATTACTAATGTTTTACTTGTTGAAAGGTTAAAACATAACTTATTGTCTATAAGTCAATTAAGTGACAATGGTTATGATATAACTTTTAATCAAAAATGTTGTAAAGCTATTAGTCAGAAGGATGGCTCTATCCTATTTAGTGGTAAGAGGAAAAACAACATTTATAAAATAAATCTTTCAGAACTTAAAGTTCAAAATGTTAAATGCCTCTTGTCTGTGAATGAAGAGCAATGGGTCTGGCACAGAAGATTGGGCCATATTAATATGAGACGTATATCTCAGATTAATAAACTTAATCTTGTCAGAGGACTCCCTAATCTGAAGTTCACTTCAGATGCTCTTTGTGAAGCATGTCAGAAAGGGAAGTTTTCAAAAACATCTTTCAAATCAAAAAATGTTGTTTCTACCTCTAAACCATTAGAACTACTTCATATTGATCTGTTTGGACCAGTGAAAACTGCATCCATCAGAGGCAAGAAGTATGGATTGGTCATTGTTGATGACTTTAGCAGATGGACATGGGTAAAGTTCTTAAAACACAAGGACGAGTCACATTCTGTGTTCTTTGACTTCTGCAAGCAAGTCCAGAATGAAAAGAATTTCAAAATAATAAAAGTCAGAAGTGATCATGGTGGTGAATTCGAAAATAAATATTTTGAAAAATATTTTTCTGAAAATGGCATTGCTCATGATTTTTCCTGTCCTAGAACTCCACAACAGAATGGGGTTGTAGAGAGGAAAAACAGAACTTTGCAAGAAATGGCCAGAACCATGATCAATGAGACAAATCTGGCAAAACATTTTTGGGCAGAAGCAATCAATACAGCATGCTACATTCAGAACAGAGTTTCTGTTAGATCTCTTCTGAAGAAGACTCCTTATGAATTATGGAAGAACAAAAAGCCCAACATTTCTTATTTTCATCCTTTTGGATGTATCTGTTATATGTTAAACACTAAGGAAAATCTGGGCAAGTTTGATTCCAAAGCACAGAAGTGTTTCATGCTTGGATATTCTGAATGCTCTAAAGGCTACAGAGTATACAATACTGAGACACAGATTGTGGAAGAATCCATTCATGTCAGATTTGATGATAAGCTTGGCTCTGAAAAGCCAAAGCAGATTGATAACTCTGCAGATAGGGAAGTAGTCTTTATTGACTCTGAAGTTCCAGAAGCAGACCAACTTCAAGTGAAGGAACCAGAAGCAACTCCAGATGCTACTCCCTTAACTTCTCAGATGAATAATCTAAAAATTTCTGAAGAGTCAACTATCAGAGGATCATCATCCAGAATTAAAGCTTCTCATCCAGAGGATGTCATTATTGGAAAGAAAGATGATCCCATCAGAACAAGATCTTTTCTAAGATCATCTGAGGCGTCTTTATTTGGACTAGTGTCAGAAATTGAACCATCTTCTGTAGAAGAAGCTCTGCAAGACAATGATTGGATTATTGCCATGCAAGAAGAGCTTAACCAATTCAGCAGAAATGATGTATGAGATCTAGTTCAAAGACCTCAAGGATTTAATATTATTGGTACAAAATGGGTCTTCAGAAATAAACTGAATGAAAAAGGAGAAGTTGAGAGGAATAAGGCAAGGCTGGTTGCTCAAGGATACAGTCAGCAAGAAGGTATTGATTACACTGAGACATATGCTCCAGTGGCAAGGTTAGAATCTATACGCCTTCTTATTTCTTTTGCTGCACAGAATAACATCACTCTATATCAGATGGATGTTAAAAGTGCTTTTCTTAATGGTATTATAGAAGAAGAAGTTTATGTCCATCAACCTCCTGGTTTTGAAAATGAAAAATTTCCAGATCATGTTTTCAAATTAAAGAAATCTCTATATGGATTAAAACAAGCTCCCAGAGCTTGGTATGAGAGATTGAGTAATTTTCTTCTGGAGAAGAATTTTATCAGAGGCAAAGTGGATACAACTCTATTCTGTAAAACAATAAAGAAAGATCTTCTAATTTGCCAAATTTATGTAGATGATATTATTTTTGGATCAACAAATATTATGCTTGGAAATGAGTTTGCTACATGTATGCAGGCAGAATTTGAAATGAGCATGATGGGAGAACTCAAATTCTTTTTAGGAATCCAAGTTAATCAAACTCCAGAATGCACCTACATACATTAGACAAAGTATGTTAAAGAACTTCTGAAGAAATTCAACATGTCTGACAGCAAGGTGGCAAAGACTCCAATGCATCCTACTAGCTCACTTGGGAAAGAAGAGGTAAGTAAGAAAGTAGACCAGAAGCTCTACAGAGGTATGATTGGCTCTCTTATCTATCTTACTGCTTCTAGACCTGATATATTATTCAGTGTTTGTCTGTGTGCTAGATTCCAATCAGATCCTAGAGAATCACACTTGACAGCTGTCAAGAGGATTCTAAGGTATCTGAAAGGTAATTCTAATGTGGGTTTGTGTTACAGAAAATCTGATGATTTCAAATTAGTTGGATTCTGTGATGCTGACTATGCTGGAGACAGAGTGGAAAGAAAAAGTACTTCTGGAAGTTGTCAATTTCTAGGAAGAAATCTAATCTCCTGGTACAGCAAGAAGCAACCCACAATTGCACTTTCAACCACAGAGGCTGAATACATTGCTGCTGCTGGATGTAGCACGCAAATGCTCTGGATGAAAAGTCAACTAGAAGATTATCAAATTTTTGAGAGTAACATTTCTATCTTTTGTGATAATACTTCTGCTATATGTTTGTCCAAGAATCCCATTTTACATTCTAAGGCAAAACATATAGAAATTAAGCATCATTTCATCAGAGACTATGTTCAGAAGGGAATCATAAATTTAGCCTTTGTTGATACAGATCATCAATGGGCAGATATTTTTACAAAACCCCTTGTTGAAGATAGATTCAATTTTATTCTGAAAAATATTGGTATGGATTTTTGTCCAGAATGATATTTATCAGAAGCAAATTGTTCCAGATGCAAAAATGCTTAATTCATCTGAAGTATTTTCTTCTGTTCACTTATTCTATTCTGATTAATATTTCTGATGTGAAAATCTGAACTAATCATCTTTAGAAGATCTGAACGTGGCTAACGTTTCATTTCTTGAGAGAATTCAGAACAGCATGCAAGCAAACACGTGTCCCACAAAATCTGAAGAGGTGGCGTGTGCACAACTGAAAAGACGTTTGAGGTGAAATTTGAATAGTAAATATCTTGGTTTTCCCCCCAAAATTGTCAGAAGCATTTATTATTTGAAATGATTTTATTCTCTTCATTTAATGCTGCTCAAACGTGCGTTCTTTCTGTCTTTTGGTGTGCCTATGTGATTAGTATAAATACTTGTTGTGTATTCACTTTCACACTTTTCACTCTCAGAATTTACATGCGTTTTCATCTATTGTTCTCTCTGCATAAAAACTCAAAACCTAAGTGTGTTAAAAAGCAATCTTCAATGGCGTCTTCTTCATCAACAACTGCACAGTTTCAATCCACAATGGCTGCTGTGACTTCAGATAACCTAGGTGTTGTTCCATATACTCCTCCAAAGAGAACTCTTCTCACACCTGTTGATAAATTAGAAGTGTTGTGTGAATCCATGGTTGAATTTGATTCTCTGGCTGACAATGGGTTTGATTTTCGCTCCATTGTTAGAGCTCAAGGTTGGGTGAAATACTTTGATAGACTATTTGTACCAGTTTACCCTCTGCTTGTTAAGGAATTCTGGATTCACGCATCTGTGTATCCCAAGTTTATTTTATCATCTGTGCTGGGAAAGGAGATTATCATCCAGAAAAACAAACCACAGAAGATCAACCAGAAAAGGACTCTATCATACCACCATCAAATACTCCATCTTCTGAACCTGTAGCACCTGTTACTTCTGAACCCACTAAAGTAACTTCTGCTCCTGTTTCATTTGAACCACCGTCTCAACAATCTGATATTCCTTCAGAACCATCTCATATCCCTGAGACAGAAGTTCTTGACATCACTCCATTAAAAACAGTGTTTCAAGTTTCTTCTACTTCTTGTACACCTGAAACATCCTCAAATTCATCTGAATCAGAAATTCATCCTGATTTTCTGATTAATCCATCTGACAAATATCCTGTACATGAACCTGAACATGAATCATCCTTACCTGCTAAAACTACCATCCCAGTTCCTATGCCTCCACCTGTAACATCATCTGAGATGATTGTTCCCACTTCCAATCCATCATCATCTGGAATATCTTGTGCCCAAGTGTCTTCTCTTTATCATAATTTATCTTATGGTTTCAAACTAAAATATTTTTATGATAGAGTTGAGCCTTCTGAACCTTTGGAACCTCTGAAACCAAAACTCAGACAGGCCCTTCCATCTGTAATCCTTTCATATATTCAATCTATGAACAATGAAGGATCATTAGCCACCATATCTGCTACATCTGGTAAAGCTGTTGTTTCAGCTCTGCATCCTGCATCTGATAACACAGTTGCATCTGATAAACCATCAAACTCTGCTTTCATACCATACTCCAATGCATCTTTTGATGTTGTTTACCCACGCACAAGACCTCAACCAAATCTGATTAATGCATTGAACATATCCTTACCTCAAAAACCAGAAATTCCATTCATTCCATATGTTCCCCCTCCTCTGATTTCCATCCCAAAATCCCTGATACCACCAACTCCCAAACCTAAACAGATGACTCTGGAAACCTTGCTTAAACCACCACCCAGACTTAATATTGATCATTTATTTCAAACGTTTTTGCAAGAAATACAGATGTCTGTAGGTACTGTTCAGAAGAGATGCTCTGAAACTATGGATGCAAATGAGACTGACATCATCTGGAAAAGGTTTATCAAGAGATTCAACACTGTAGCTTCTAATCTGAAGAACATCTGTTCTGATGATGCAAAGCTCAGAGCTGAAAGAACTCAATTCTGGATTGTAAACAAAACTGAACCTCTGCTTTGTTTGGATGCTCCTCCTCCTCCTCCACCAGAACCAACTGCCAATGCATTGACTATGACTCTGGTAGAACCTTCTTCAGGATCTCCAGAACCTATGGCAATTGACTCTGTTCAGGCTACAGAACCTCCATTTTCTTCATCAGAGATAAAGACAGAAAATCCAGATCTTGGAAACAAGATTGCTGCTCTGGAAGCTGGTCAATCTGAAATAAGATCTTGGATGGTGAAGCAAGACAAGAAATCTGAGGACATGTCAGAGTGGATGTCTAAACAAGATGAGAAGACTGAGACAATGGCTAAGTGGATGTCAAAGCAAGAGCAATCACAATCTGAGATCACAGACCTATTGAAGATGCTTTTGTCAAAACACTCTTAGATTTTTTTTCTCATATTTGTGCATCTGTTGTTTTGCATCTAAATTTTTATTGTTATATCTTCTGATATTTTCCAATGTACTTTTGCTCTGTTATGATTAACTGAATCAACTTGTTATTCTCCATTGAATTATCTGCTCTTGTTCCTTTTATTTGTCTTTATTAAAAGTTTTTACTTTTTGCTTATGACAAAAAGGGGGAGAAAATAAAGATCTGAACTATTTAATATAATTTCACTAGAATGAATCTTCAGACATATCTACTCTTTCTAATATCTAAATTGACTATTTCAGAACATTTGATAAGAACACTCTATAAAAGAATCTCTGAGTTTCTCAGATCATTTATCTTTTATCAAACTCTGAATCTCATATCTGCAAGATAGTCTGATCCTTAATTATTACAAAACAAACAAGATCTGACTCTGAAGATTAATCAAGATAAAAAGGGAAGTTTCTATTCCTTTTTCATATTCAACTCAGGGGGAGATTCATCATCTCAGGGGGAGTTATAATTCTTTATGTTCAATTAAATAAAATTTCTGATACTTTTTGTCATCATCAAAAAGGGGGAGATTGTTAGAACACAGATTGGTTCTTAATAATTACTCTTTGTTTTGATGATAACTGTTAGGAAATTTATATTTAAGAATTATATACTCTAAAATTTGTTTGAGAGTTTTACTGCAGATTGAAATTATATTAACTCTCTAGAAGCAAATCTGCCTTGAATACAAGAAGTTATTCTGACTCTGAAGCGCCAGATGCACTTACAGAAGAATCTGTTTGCACCTCACAGAAGATCCTGAGCGTAGTCTCCAGAAGAATCTGAAGCAAGAAGCTCCAGAACATTCTGAGTCAGAAGCATCTGAAGATAGTCAGAAGCATCTGAAGATAGTCAGAAGCATCTGAAGATAATCAGAAGCATCTGAAGCTGAAGCATAAGAAGTATAGAAGAATATTGATTGAAGAGTTTCTCAAAGCATTAGTCTACAGAAGTTTCTGAAAGTACCTACGCTGTCAAGTACTGAAGTTCTGTGTCAAAATGCTCTGATGATCAACACGCTAGAAGCACACATGCTGCAGAAGACTCTGATACAGCATAGTTCTGAATCTCATTAGAAGACTCTGATTCATTCAGACTCTGAAGAACTTGCTGAAACTGAAGAAGTAGTTTCAAGAATATATCCGTTGGAACTATTCAACGTCTCTTTCCTTATTTGTGCTAGACACACTTACACAGACAAAAAGGATTTTTCTGTGCCTTCTATTTCAAGGAAAGGTCAGTTGATGTGAAGACAAAAAGGCTCAGACCTTTTGGGACTCTCTTTTCAATGTTCAGCTTGCATGATTTAGCTGCCTATAAAAGGAAATCTTCACTTCATTCTTCAGTGCTACACACTTGCTGAAAAGAAATCATAATATTCTAAAAGCTTTCATTCTTATTCTTCATAGAATCTTATTGTACTTAAACTTAAGAGAAAAATCACTGTTGTGATTAAAGCTTTATAGAAGCATTAAAAACTCTTGTATTTAATTTACATTGATTGTAAAGGATATTCCTTAAGAGGATTCAGTTAGAATCAGTAGCTCTTGAGAAGACTAAGAACCGTTGTTCTTAGGTGATACTATTGTAATCAGTTTGATTTAATAGTGGATTAAGTCCTTGTTGAGAAAGGCAAATCACTCTGGAAGGGTGGACTGGAGTAGTTGTTAAACGAACCAGGATAAAAATAATTGTGTGATTATTTTTAAGTCTTAATTTTCCATACTTATTCAATCCCCCCCTTTCTAAGTATTATCTCACCTTCAATCCATTGGCAGAAGAATTGTGATGATAAACGCAATCATGTCTAATATCTCCATTTACTTTTTCTCATTCTATAGAGCTCCTAAAGTAATTATCCTAATGCAAAATTAGTAGACATGGGTCATCAGGTTGATGGACTTTGGATTTAGAAATTTTCAAATTTCATTGAGAGCCTTGACTCAGAAAAAGAAAGTCACATATATGTCTTGCTTGAAATCTTAAGGCATGTTCGACTGCTTTGCGAGCATCATGATGCTTATTTGTGGTGGCACCATAGCAATGGCTTCACTGTTAAAAACTATTATGCAGTGATCTCCACACTTCTTAGTGATGACAACCATAAGGATGAAAACACTACAAGAGCCTTTTCTCGGGTTTGAAGGTCCAAAATCTCTAGCAATATTCAGAATTTTTTCGTGGAGACTCCTTCTCAATTGTTTGAGAGCCAAAGATCAACTTGGCAAAAGAGAAATTCTCGAAAGTAACCACTTGACAGTTAACCCCCTGTGTTTAATAGACGATGAAGATGTTCTCTACCTTTTTCTTCACTATCAAGTAACCGTGTGTATTTGGCACATTGTGGCGCTCTGGTTGGGCATCATAGAAGTTCAATATCTCGAATACATTCCACTCAATCTTGATTAATTATGTGCTTCAACTAAAAGAAAGTTTCAAGACAAATTCTTCAGTTTTTTTAGGTCAACAATACGTTGGGTCGTTGGGTCTTGTGAACCTATGAAAATGACATTCTTTTTAAAGGTGACATCTTAAAAAATTGGAATCTAATTGGAAGAATTAATTTCCTCACTTTGGGAATGATACCAAATTAAGTATCATAGTCCTCTTCTTCTGAAGTGGGAAAATTAATTATCAGACCCGAATAAATGTCTTTCAACCAAATTTTTTTTTTAGTTACCAAAATTCTTGTGTTCGTGATTCTCTAAACTATAACTCTAGATCATCTCTTTTATTAAGGGTTAAATATCCTTTGTCCTTCTCATTAATATAAATTAATATAAGATTTTACTTATAAAAAGATTTAAAAAAATAAAAACCTCTTTATGCAATGAAATTTTGCTTTATAAAAAATGATCCACTTTATGCAATGAGTTGCTATTAGAGATTTTGAAGGCCAGCTATGATTACGAGTAATTTGCTAGTAAAAGACCGCATAATATGCGAAGGTTGATTGTCCTAAAAAAGAAATGTGAGTGCGACATAAAGAAGATATTGAACATGATAATCTATAGCACTTTATATATATATATATATATATATATATATATATATATATATATATATATATATATATATATATATATATATATATATATATATATATATATATATATATATATATATATATATATATATATATATATATATATATATATATATATATATATATATATATATATATTCTTTATTGAAAACTTAAAAATAGCGCATACATTTTAATTTTATCTACTAACAAAACTAATTAAAATTTACATCTTTAAAATTTTCTAGTTGTGAGTTTTTCCTTTTGTTTTAAAATGATAAATATTAATTGTGAGAGTAGATATAAATTAGTTGGTGTTTAATTTGTTCTTTGATATTGATAGAGTAGTTCAATTGATATATGATAATTGAGTTAAATTGGTATAATATGATTATTCAGGATTCAATCTTTAGCAACAACATTTATTTGTACTTATTAATGCAAACAAATTTTTAATATTTATGAGTTAATAATTTTAAAAAAAACTTGTGCTCTTTGTAATTGTATAACTTTTTTTTTTTTTTGGTTTTTAATATATTATATGTTTGGCATTAAAAAAAATTGGTGTTGAAGTTGTGGTAAAAATATTTAACTTTAAATATTAAAAGAAAGTAATAGCAAAATGGAAGAGAAAAAATATATTTTATGTTGCTACATTGGAAGGGAATGGTTATGTGTAAATTAAAAAGAAAAGTAGAGTAAATTTTAGAAATAATATGTAAGTGAATAAATTGTTGTGAGTGAAAAAGTGAGTTATTCAGCCTAATTAATTTTATAGGACTGGAAAAAAAATTAATAGTACTATCAACACAATTTTTTGGCTTCTTGTCAAGCCCCCAATCCTTTACATATGTAGCTGCCACTAACTGTATACATATTAATTATATGATGAACCATAATAAAATTTGTAAATCAACTTATAACATGACTATATCCTAGCTAGTCAATCTATACATTGTATGCTTCATATATTAGGTCTTATTCATTCATCCAAAGTTATAGTGTATCTATATTTTCACATTTTATAACTTGAAATCACACTTTTAAAAATGCTATAACATATCCTATAAATTTGAGGTGATGTCCATTGTCTAATGTAGTGGTGGTGACTTTCTATTCAACTTCTATGGTAATGGATCTTGAGGAAAGAGAATGGAATATGGCTTTAAAAAAATTTAATTTGATTGATGAAAGATGGTTAAGCAGAAATATTTATTTAAACATTTATCTCACACTTCCGTTCACAATTTTTAATAGAGTAAATTATAAATTTGTTAGTTATGTTTTTTACTTTTGTGATTATATAAAGGATCTAGCCATATAATAAATATAATAGTTGTCTTTATCCATTATAGACCAAGGATTAAAGTCCACACTTTTTCACACACCAATCAGTTTTTATATACTCAACATTTAATTAAAAAGATCATTTAACCAATTAAAGAGCTTATTTATGCACCTCCAGTAAAATCACAATTAATCTATTTTTCAAAAACTAAATAACAATTGATTATAGCTCACAAAATATTAGACAAATCTAACATTCTTCCATTTGAGACAAATCAATTGTGTAATTTTTATTTTTAAAACACATTTTGAAATTGACTCTCAGGTTAATGACTAATTTCTTAAAATGCGGTCGCATTTAAAAAAAATGCACAATTCGAAGTGCAGAGTCTGAATATGACTCCATCCAACAAAAGTCAAACAATATTGAATCACGACAATTGTTATATCATTCATTGACATGAAATCTTATGTGGTTACAAATATTACGGACTCCGTCAACTAGTCATCAGTGTGGAGTGTGGCAAGAAAGTAGAATGCCAATGTGATCCAACAACCAATTGTTATTTTCTTTGTCAGTCCTTAACAATTTCTCTCAAATGCATTAAAGGCAAAAAAAATTGTATGGTTTTACAAACCATAACGCCTCAGCTCCAATATGGTGTCGACCACTAGCACAGTGGTCCCGACAACGTCGAGCTTAAAATCATACCTTAACTCCAATATGGCATCGACCGCCAATATAGTGGCCTCGAAGACGCCGAGCTCAAAATTATAACCATGCATCAAACTCCAAACTAGTGTCGACCATATGCACGGCTGTCCCCAATTTGACATACTAACTTAAATTACAAGTTAATATATTTCGACATTATGCCCGAACAGACTTTAACTACAACATACACAACTCCTGTCGAACCATGAAACTACAGTTGTCGACACTAGAGTTTGATCCAAAATACCACAAATCTCCACCTTAGAATAAACTTTACACTAACCAGGAAATAAACTAGTTTTCATCATGCAGTTTTATCAGCTGCATACAGTGGAAAAACTTGCTACTCAACAATGTCTTGTCTCGAATCCTCATAACTTCCTTATACTCTCTAGGTTATTTGTCCAGAACCTCACCTGCAGAGATTAAGACATAGGCTATAAAATCTGCATAACCAAATCTTTGAGGTGGCTTAATGATTCTTCTCGACCAGGATTGCTTCTAAGCCCAATTGTTAAGTTAGCTTGTAGCCTAAGTTAGCTTAGTAATCTATAAATATACTAGTTCTCTCAGGTTGTTGAGAGAGGTTAATTGTTGGTATTCACTTGTAATATTTGAACCCTTATTGAGAAAGTGAATAGAAAAACCGATTTAACAAATTCCTATTCTTCTTCTTCCTTTTTCTCTCCCTTTTGTAAAACCTAATGGGGTTTCTTGTGTTTGTTCAAGAAACTCAAATCTTTTTCTCATATTTTAGTTTGTTCTTGATGATATCAATTCACAACAATTTTAAATAGGGTGATATTCTGGTTTATAGCAAAAAATAATAAGAATTTATTACCTTCTAATATATCAATTAGGAAAGAAAATATTAATATAACCAATACCTTCGTGTTAACTATAACCTTGAGCTATTAGTCTAGACTTTTTCTTGTAACTTATCTCTTTTCATTAAGTTGTTTCTGAACACCCACTTGGTTCTAATGGCATTCTTTCCTTTTTGATTATGCACAAGATCCCATAAATGATTTATGATTTAATTCTTATTGCTTGGAAACTATACAACCATCTTCACTTAGAGCTTCATCTATGAAAGATAGTTATATAAAGATATAAGTTCAAGATATATATCATCCAACTCCTTGGATTATAGAGCCTTAATAATTTTGCTTTTATATTTTAATTGAATTAACTATGGATTGCTCTCATGTTCATCTTCATTAAAATATAGCTAATGACAGCAGAGGGAGATAATGAGATCTTGAAGAGGTAAGGTGTCCAAATCTTTTGCTTCTTCAATAAAATGTAACTTTGTCTTTATTATTTGGTAGACTCCTCAAGATTTTTATGACATGATCTACAATGGTATAACTTTTGTTTAAAACTTAAGTTCGAAGATTAAAGTTTGGAATATGGAAAGGAAGGTTTGTACGTTTTTACCATCATCCATTTTAAATAGCTCATACTTCTTTATAAAAAAATTATTTGGATTCTTTCATCTTTTTTATTGATAGTCTTACATAACTTTTGATTTAAGGCAACATGATAACCATTGTCACGTAATTCACTTAAGCTTAATAGATTATGCATTTGCCTTAAAACTAAAATCACTTTATTAATAACAAAAAAGATATATTGCCTAATGTTCTAGATCCTGTAATATTTTCTTTCTGGTTTCCTCCAACTTACGTGTTGCCTCTTTCCTTCATCTTGAGGCTTCGAAACATATGAATTTCTTCTGTCATGTATCGTGAGCATCCATTGTATAGGTGTTAGCCTTGAATTTCGACGCCCAGATAGAATGTTGGGTTGTTGAGTTAAAGACAGTATTTTCGACTATGGGGATATTTCAGGAATTTCTACCAGAAGACGGACAACTCAACAGGCAAGAATATTTTGGAGTTTTAATTCGAATCTTGGAGGGAAATACAGTTATTTTTCGCCCAATAGAAGGAGGCACGTGGCATGGTTTCAAGAAATTAAAGCATGCAGAGTGATATTTGGTTTGATCTAGTCCATTGAGTCATTAAAAGCAGTTATGTCGACTGGCTATAAATAGTGGCTTAATTTAGGATTTTTTGGTGTGTTCATTTTGTACAAGTCACTCAAAAAATTACTCAAAGTACCCAAGTCAAAGTGATAAAAGAGTCATAACTGAGAATGTACGTGTCAAAATACCATTTCTTTATTGTAATGCATTAATGCTTTTTCTTTTATAAGAATCTCCCTTTACTTTACTGTTTTATGCATGTTATAGTCCCTGGTCTTTATTTTTTTTTCTTTTAGAATTGTTATCCTCTTCGAACCAAGTTGCTTTCCTTTTCTACTTGTTTTACTGCCAAAACCTTTTTATCACGTTTCAATACTGTCAAAGAGCTTATCCTTCTCTTTTAAATTTCATTTAATGTTAAACTTAGATTAGCTATATCCTAGGATTTACTGTGGTCGATCCTGCAAGTTAAAACGAGTCTTGACGATTTGTTAGACCAGTGGTTATTCTCCAAATTTCACGGCGAACAAATTGGCACGCCTAATGGGAAAGTGCTAATCAAAGTTTCTTGTTAGAGATACCTTTCAGAAACCTCTGCGTAAAATTTTCATTGTATGCAGTTAAGGAGTGGTAAGATAACCACCAATAACAAAACTCGAACTAAGAAAGGATATACTGGGAGAATGGCATCAAATACAAATCAATCAAATACTCCTCAGGATCCACATAATGGTAACGATAACATGGAACCTCCCGTGCCACCTTCGACAGAAGGACAAGCAGGTTTCCTTCCTATTTCTAAAGCGGTTCCAACTATGGGGACTTCGATGCCCACACATTCTATTACTCATACGCAACCAATTCTAACTTATATTGGGCCAAGAGGCCCTCCATATACCCCACCTTCAGTATGGACTTCCACATATAGGAATATTCCCCCACCAGGGTTTTCTATGCCTTTGCTATGAGACCCACCATATGGTATGCCAACATCAGTAATGGCAAGCCTCCATAATTCCCCTCCTGCACACGCAGAACAGGTGATAACTTCGCCATTACAAGGGTCAGTATTTGGAATGAATGTGGGTCGAAGTAACCAGAACGTGGGATACTCTGTTCCAACACAGAATCTAAAAATTGGTTCTGCCTCTTATTTGACGCAACAAATAGATGAAAGCAACCACCAGATGGTACAAATTATGTCCTAAACTATGGGAGAAATATTTCAGCCCCTTATCCAAAACACTACCCAAACTAACCAACCACTGGCAGCGCAAATGACACGTTTAGTTGATTTCTTTGGGGTACCAAATCCCCCTCGTCACCCACAAAGGGAACATGTGAGGGAAAACCAGGGTATAGCCTTCGAGGAGGACCTCACTATTAACCAAACACAACAACACCCAGGGAACGTGCCCTAGGAAAATAATGTTAATCATGGGATAGTCGAACCTCCTAGAAATGAATTCCAAGGTCCCAGGGGGAAATCTCCAAGGGTAGTGATGGTTAACAGAAACCAAAATGTGGATAATGTCGTATAACAAGTCCGACGTAATAATGCAGCCACAGACAATAACTTGGCTGCCATGGCCGAAAGGATCATGGCACAAAACGGAGTAAACCTTGGCTTGCGAAGGCCAAACTATATGGCACCTTCTTTGGTTGAATATATACTCCAGTTGGAGTTGCCTCTGAGGACCAAAGTCCCTAAATTCACTAAGTTCTCAAGAGACTCTACTGATCCTATTATCGAACACGTGGCCAGATATTTGATTGTGGCTGGGGAAATTGCTAATGATGAGAGTCTTAAAGTAAAATATTTCCCCAGTTCTTTGATAAAAAAACACTTTCACTTGGTTCACCATGTTACCTCCCAACTCGATCCATGATTGGATCCAGTTAGAGCGTTTGTTCCATAAACAGTTTTACATGGGACAAACAAAAATAAGTTTAAAAGAATTGGCTAGTATAAAGCGGAAGGTTACTGAGCCTATCAAGGAGTATTTGAACCGATTTCGACTTCTCAAAGCCAGGTGTTTTACATAGGTGCCAGAGCATGAGTTGGTCGAAATGACCGTCGGTGGCCTTGACTATTCAATTCGAAAGAAGTTGGATACCCAATATTTAAGGGATATGGCCCAATTAGCCGATAGAGTTCGACAATTAGAATGATTGAAAGAAGAAAAAGCTAGGGCTAATAAAAACAAAAGGGTTTCCTTTGTCGATTTTAACGAAGAACACGAAAGACCATACGCTGATTACCTAGGTTTCGATGAGAACAAAATTGATCTCGTTGAACTAAAAAATGGATCTCCTTACTCTTGTAGGATGCTAATGCCTTCGAATGGGAAAGACCCTATCAAAACCAACGAGAGGTTTCCTAGAAAACATACACTTTCGACGTTACAAAATATGACGAAATCTTTGATTTGTTAGTTAAGGATGGGCAAATGATTGTACCTGCTGGTGCTATGATGCCTCCTCTAGAACAAAGAAAGAAAAGAGGCTTTTGTAAGTACCATAATTTTTGGGGTCATAAAACCTCACAGTGTTTTCTTTTCAGGGATCTGGTGCAGAATGCAATTCAAGAGGGAATACTGAAGTTTGGTGAGAGGGAAAAGGGTCAGATGAACCTAGAAGTCGAGACGGTGAAAACGGTTGATGCTCACTATACAGAGCCAGAAGAGGTTCACATGGTCAAAGTCACTGAGGACTTAGTCAATGGTGCTGTAATGGTTCGCGTTACTAATAACTTGAACCAGGAATCGATGGACAACTTGGCAAGTGAGACTACTGAGAGCCTTGACATGAAGATCACTGAAGATCTCGATATGGGAGTCATGGGAGACTCCAGATTGTTGCTAGTAAAAGAAGAAACTGTTAAGGGTTTCTTAATAATGGATAAGGCTGTGGAGGGCCTCCGATTAGCATTCCAGAGTTTAGCATCACTGAGGATGTCAATATGGTAGAAATCTCCCAAGAATCTCCAATGGAGGTTGACGAGGAACACCACAAGTTGGCTTTCTCGAAAGGGGATGAAAACCTTCTAGATTTTATTCATAGGTGTCAAAGGAGAAGTTCAGAAGTGTCGCTTGCGCGAAAATAAGGTGTCGGCATGACAGAAGAGTCGCCACCTTTCGTTATTTATCCCTCAGAGCGGGAAAGGAAACAATCAGAAAAACCTGACGAATAAGGGTAAGACAAGGTCATCGCAACCATTGTCTGGGTTCGGGAGTCGGTTACGCAAGGGGAAGGTATTAGCACCCCTCACGTCCTTCGTACTCGACGGGATCCACGCTTGTTTGTTTACTTGGACGGGTTGGTTATAATCTATCTACCTATCAAGGCTGGCTGAAAAAGAAAAGAAAAATGACTCGGCAAAGCGTCGCACTTTATGCCTACGTATTCTCATCAGAGAATGAGAAATCAGAGTCAACGTAGTTCGGCTTACGAAGGATTATGGGGGAAGGTTGCTCGCTAGGATATCGCATCCTATGCCTACGCACTTCCACACTGCATGGAAGATCAGAGCAAACGTAGTTCGGGAAACTACGGCTTATTTCCTGAAAGAAGTGTTTTTTTATTGCGTTTGCGATTTCAACTGTACTAGAGACTATGACCTGAGAGTGAATGCGTCGCATGTCACCCAAAGGGTACCATACTAAACATCCAGACTGTGGAAAAGCAACTCTCCCACAATCCTTTCTCAGATAGCTTAAGGCTCGTAACGTACGAAAGAAATCATTCATGATTACTGTATCTTAAACTGTTTTGAGATGAGAAGAGAACAAGCCCAACTAGGAGGGAGACTATCAAGTCCTACTGTTATCATGCCATGGATTCATCCTATGGTTGAGGTTTGAACAGGGAACTCCTAGATGTTGTCATGCATAGGTTTCAACCTAAAAGTCTATCATCAAATCCTTATCAAAGGAAATGAGAGTCCTAAGGGATCATGTCAATGATACACCAAAACAGGCAAAGCATCAGCTTAACAGTAAAATGCATGCAATGCAAGTGAGGGAGGAAATGTGTGTGGGGCTTCAGCCTCCACAAGCTCATCTCGACCTCAAGCCAGTCATGAAATAACAGTAATCATACTGAAGAATAAACAACATGCTATCAAGCAATAAACAGTAAACTGCAGTCATACAGATAAAAGAAACGGAGTGCCATCAGGCAAACAAACCACATGCTTGAGAAAGAAATTCTACATCTAAGCTCTCCCTAATCCTAACCCTAAAACAAAATCCAGATCAGATCTAAGCAAAGCCCTAAAGCAAAACCCTAACCAAAAGAAATTAATCCCAGTCTTCAAGCTTCAAAACAAGCTTACCAAAGAAAGGGAGCTAAGTAGGCAGACTCATAGTGCCCTCCTCGGGAAAGCACTAGGAGGCTTATACTCAGGAATCATATCCTATGTGGCTCAACAACTGTGATCAGTTTACATTCCTCCGCAGGAGAAATTAAACTCACATGAAGGCTCCAACATCACTGGATACTTAAGAAATCCTAGATGAACTAAGGGAACTAAGTGAATAGACCCATAGGACCTTCCTCAGGAAAGTACTAGGAGGCTTCCACTTAGGAATTGTATCCCATATGGCTCAACAACTGTGATCAGTTTACATTCCTCCTCAGGAGAAACTAAACTCACATGAAGGCTCCAACATCATTGGATACTTAAGAAATCCTAGATGAACTAAGGGAACTAAGTGAATAGACCCATAGGACCTTCCTCAGGAAAGTACTAGGAGGCTTCCACTTAGGAATTGTATCCCATGTGGCTCAACAACTGTGATCAGTTTACATTCCTCCTCAGGAGAAACTAAACTCACATGAAGGCTCCAACATCATTGGATACTTAAGAAAGAGGTGAGAAGAAAGAATGAAAGACATCCATAGTGCCTTCCTCAAGAAAGTACCATGAATTTCCCTCAAACTTCAAGATCTCAAAACCTCACAAACAGAGAACAAGCTCCAACTTCTGGGTCTCTGGGTCTTGATCTTCAATCTTCTCCTTCATCATGCTCCTTCAACAAGGTCTTCAAAACAAACTAAGCCCCACAACAATTCCCCAAAGATAAACCCCAGAGATAACCAAACATCACACAGACAGTCCATACAATCAGTCAATTTCAGAAATATCTAAAAATACTAAAGCAAGGGGGAAAATCTAACAATCATTCACAAGGGTCTATAATACCTACCCATAACATCCCTATATGCCCATACCCAAAAATCAAGTCAAAACTCTCCAAAGAAAATGATTTATTTCACCTATGCATTCTTAAACCCTAATTTGGTACCCTAATGCTAACCTAATTAAACTAATCAAATTTTAATCTAAAAATCATGAATTAAATCCTATGGGAACTAAGATTCAATATCTAACTATGCCAAAAAGAATGGATCAAAAATCCTAAGGGAAGACCTTCATACAAATTCTACAAAATCAGGTACAATATTAATCCTATTAAAAAAGCTATTTAAAAGAATAATATTCTAAAAATATGAAACTAAAAATAAAATGGAATTTTTATTTTTATTAATTTTCTAGACAAAAATATAAACCTCTAGAAAAAACAAGAATTAAAAAATATTAATTTTTATATTATTTATGAATTTTATAAGATGCAAGAAAAATAAAAGAAATTAAAAATAAGAAAATAAGAGAAAGTGGGATGGGGGGTGCCAAGATGAACCACGCCTAGTTGTTTTTATGATGGGCCCAGGAAGGGGGGTGCGCCTAGCATGGCGCGCCTGGGCCCAATTGCTATCAGAAATTGAAATCAAAAATAAAAGAAAAAGGATAAGGACGCGGTGTATTTAGCAAAGAAATGCAATGCAAAATTGATTTGGGCCGCTGGGTGGGGTGTGAATATCAAGTTCTGCTGAGGCCCAAGATTCATCATATAAGTAAACGCTGCGTTTTGATTTAGTCTTTCCCTCCGTTTCTGACTTCAAATCATGGCCGTTGGATTAGATTATTTGGTCAATGGAAAAGAGAGATCCAACGGTGGAGGCTCATCTTCTCCAAGTGACAATTAAGGTTTTCAGGTTTGCCAAGCTCATGCACGAATATTCGAACCGATCGTTCTCCCTGGTTACTTGATGGAATTCAAAAATTCCAAAAGCAAAGATGATCCACTTCTCTCCAAGAACACGATGGTGCCAATAGTTTTCACTGAAACATTCTGTATCACTCTAACAGAACGCACGAAGGTTAGGGTTTCACCATTTTCTTCTGAGATCAATCACGATGAAACTTAATTCTAATGGTAGAAACTTGTTCATGGCGTTGCCCTCATCATTCTATGCTATCACATGCTGATTAAAACCTACTGAACAGCTTGTTCTTGGAAATTAAAGAACCATCACCCTGCCATGAAACTCCATAGATCCTCCTCTAATCCTCAGAAATTGATCAACTAACCTAGCATGCCAATTCTACACCTAGAAACTTGATCAAATGTACATAAATAAGGTGGTATGAGGAGAATCACCAACCTGTCAAGTTGTAATGGTGGATGTGGTTTCACTCCAATTCAGTGCTTGCAACCTTCCATGATTAATCTTTAAGGGAAGATAAGAATTCTGTATGCAAAAAGATTGGTGGATAATGCTTGTAATGAGTGAATCGTGGCTTGCTTGCACTTGAAGTCTCTCTTGAATATCACCTTCTCCTCTCACTCTCTCCACCAATCTTGCCAACCTCTTTCTTCATTATGATCCACTTGTTATATAACAACCAATGGAAGACTCTAGATTCATCTAGAAAGCCCTAGAATATCATGGAAAATCTCATGTAGTGATATGTTGTATCATCTCATTTCATGCATTAAGACTTTTAATTTTTGTGTCAAAATATCCTTGCATGAGATATTGAGATGGTGTGAGTGAAAAACAAACACTTCCTTCCCTTGTGTGAAGTTTTCCAAGGGTTCCTTATTATGCAAGAAAGAACTTTACAAAGTAACCCCCATTTTAAGACCTCAAATCAAAAATGTATTTAAACCATTGTTTTTAAAATGATGTTTGGATTCAAAATGACATATTGGATGACCTATTTTGGATTCATAGATCTCCCAAACCAATTTCCAACTTGGATTCATTTAAGTTATGAGACATTTTTAGGTCATTTTCAACCATTCTTGTAAATCCTTGCTACAAGCTTTTCCAACAACTCATGACCAATTTTATAGGCTTAAAATGCCATTTTGAACAACTTTGATGTTTTGAGTTTTTTCATTTGAGGCTTGGAAATAGGAGATATGGCCTTTGCTTAAAATGACCTATAACTTCCAAATGACCAAAATACCCCTGTCTTGTTCAAACCATAAGTTGAGTTCTACAAATCCTATCAAGGACTTATAGTACTCTATAGAAAGATAAGAAGATGCTCTTCAACATTCATGTTGACCAAGAGATCATAGGAATCATCCTACTAGGGCAAAAGTTGTCTGCAAGTTGGGTGACTTTCAAGGACCCAGATTCACATACCTCAGATGACCTGTAATTTGTCAAAACCATAACATGAGCTCTGCAAATCCTATCAAGGACTTCTACCACTCAAATTAAAGATAAGAACAAGCTATACAACATTCATGTTGTGGGGAAGATGAGATATCAATCACATCTTGAGCTAAAACTGCCTGGAAGATAGGGATCAAACTAGGGTTTTTTCACTGTCCATCCTTAGAAACCCTGACTTAAAACTTTTCAAACTCCTCAATCATGATGAGTTGGTCTAGGAATCATCTTTATAACATCTCCATACATCATTCCATGATCTCATGGCCCTTGGATTAGGTCTCAACCTTCTCCAAATCTTCAGTTGACCTAGGGTTGACCCAGTCAAAACCCTAATTCTACCATTCATGGTTGAATCTTTTGAATTCTTGCATAATAACCTCTCTGGGCTTCATGATGGATTTCAAGACATCTCATAGGCTTTCTCAAAGCATCCAGTTCATTCTCAAAGTCTCAGAATCATCTGAGGAGCTCCCACAACTCTCAAGCTATGAAGCACACAACCTTGGTTTCAACCAATTCCTCTGAGGATCTCTTGAACTTTCTGATGAAGGCATCAACTTCAAACACTTGATGGAAAAATAAATGTTGGTCAAATTTTGGGGTGCAATAGCTGCCCCTATTCAAACGGCTTGAACCTGACTGGGTGAGAAGCGAACGGCTCTCAGCCAATCACGGTGCGAGACGGTTGAATATCGGTAAACCCGAAAATTTGCCAACTGCACGAGCACACGATACTCTGCGGGGAACAAATCTTCGAACACTGCAATACTAGCTGCACGACAACTGGCTGGAGAAATACTGATCTGATATCGCCGTCAATTATCCACATTAACTTCTTCTGATATTGCCTTCAGACAACCAAAACACCCAACATCATCGCTGGAAGACTATACCACCTGGCATCGCCGTCGGACAATCAAACTCGGGGAAACAAACATCCAACATCGCCGCCGGAGAACTAAATCTGACGAAATACCCAACCTCACCGCTGGAGAACTATATCTAACATCGCCGCCAGAAACAAACATCACTCTGAGAGACACTCGACATCGTCGTCTAATCCAAACATCCAACCTCGCCGCTGGATAATCAAAATACCCCGCATCGCTGCTGGAGAAAATACGACACTGAACAACTCTGACCTGGGGTTCACCCCTGGTAAATGGAACAAAAGGTACGCTTGCGTATTTGAAACTACTCCGCTGGGAATGAGTGATTCAACCAAGCATACTCTGATCTGGGGTTCTCCCTCAGAACCATAACGAACATCCGAATACTACTGCATACTGAGTTTACCGTAGAACTTCAACATCAAAGCTATATGAAACCTTGGCCCCTGGCCACTTCCAGCTTCAGCTAGAAAAGATCTTCAAGTACTCCTGAAGATGGGATCCTTGGCCTCCAAGGATATAAACCTTGCCCGTCGGTGATTCCAGCTTCAGCTAGAAAAGATCTTCAAGTATTTCTGAAGATAAGCATCCTTGGCCTCCAAGGATGTAAATTTTGCCCGTCGGCAACTCTGCAGGAGGTATCTTCGACTTCAGTCTGAAGAAATGGTCCTTGGCCTTCAAGGATACATGGATCTGCCTTCAGGCAACTCCGCCTCTGCTATAGAGTATCTGTGACTTCAGTCAGGGATATACTTCGGCCTTCAGTCCGAAAAATGAATCCTAGGTCATTCATGACCTTGGGGATAACCTTGCCTTCAGGCACCTTCGCTTCAGCTTGGGAAATCTGTGACTTCAGTCAGAGAAATGGTATCCTGAGCCATTCATGACTCTACGGGGATTCAAACACTTTGCCTTCAGGCAAACTCCGCTTCAGCTGGAGAAACATCTTCGACTTCAGTCAGAAGAAACACTATTCACTTGATCGCAATCAATCATCACCTCAGGACAACTGACTTGGTCTTCAGGCCAACACGGATCACCTACAGACCTTTGAACCCTGTCTTCAGACAAACGTTGATTCATCAACAAGGAAATCTGAATCCACAGGAACATTCTGATATCGCCTTCAGGCGTTTACGAAGTCAATCTTCAGATTAGACATCACTGTTGGAGCAAACATATCACGCTGCTAAGGACTTCAAGAATCATTTTGAACGAACAACTCCGTCGGGCACCTTCAAGAATCATCCTGAACCGATAACCATTCTGGAGACTTTATTCTGCTAGGGATTCCAGGAATCTTCCCGGACAACTCTTGCTGGGAATTCTAGGTATCAACTTGAGCAACCAACTCGGGAGACTGTGCTGAGGTCTTAAGAATCATCTTAAGCAAATGGCCCTGCTGAGGGATTCGAGAATCATCTCGAACTGAAGACTTCGTTGGGGATCTCAAAAATCATATGGAGCGAGCGGCTTCATTGGGGAGAATGTCAGAAATCATCCTGAGCAACTGACCCTTTGGCGGAACACCTGTAGAACAAGAATGATAACAACCTAGGTCATGTTTATGATGCATATGCTTCGGCGCCATGCCCCACACGGTGGAAATGCTATGCGTTTATGCTAAATGCTATGCAATCATGCACAATGATGCGATCCCGTCAGCAAAATAAATTTCGAGGGGGAAATCCTCCTGTCAAAGGGGGAAAAGAACTACTCATATAGAGGAATCATCCCGCTGAGGAGAAAACTGCATGCCAATATCAATCAGACTCTGTCTGGGGAAATGATCCTCGGTTGACTGCTGCAGGAGAAACACCTTCAGTTGATTGCTGCAGGGGAACGAAGCTCTACGAGAACCTGGACCTGCTGATATCAATCGCGAGAATAAACTGCGTGTCCGTCTCGGCTACTCTTCTGGGGATGATAACTCTGTGGGGAAACAACTTCAGCTGCTCACCAATCCATTGGGGAAACAACTAAACATGGTCTGATCGACTTCCAAGGACTCAACTCTCTTGGACATCTGCAAACTCGGCTGAGGAAGGAGAAACCATTCCGCTTCGCTGGAAAGAGTATAACTCTGGGGGAGATACATCATCAGCTGTTCAATGCTCTGCTAGGGAAAATCCACTCATGGTCCCAACTGCTTCCAAGGATTCAGCTCTCTTGGGGGTTTGCGGACTTAACCGGGGAGAGAAATTATTCTACTTCACTGGAGGGTACGACTCTGATGCGGAATTTCAATTTCGCTGGGGAAGAAAGAATCATATGACTTCGGGGGGAGAGTATAACTCTGCAGGGGAATACAACATCAGTTGTTCCAACACTCTACTGGGGAAGAGGGAATCATCCGGCTTCAGGAGAGAGCATGACTCTGGTGGGGAATCTCAATTTCGCTGGAAACTTCGGTCTGGCACCATCAGTTACTGCGTGCTTCGGCGTACGAAAAATTTCCTACGAAACCTGCACTTGTGACCCGGTGCTGGGGGAAACACCTGATGCGGCGATTTTACTGGGGAAAACCCGAGCTTCGGCACCCGAACATTTCTAGGAAATCTGCACTTGTGACCCGGTGCTGGGGGACATGAGCTTTGGCCCTTGACTCAGCTGATGAGGTGACGTTCCTTCAGGATGTGTCTGCTTGGGGAAGAGGATCCTCTCTGCCTGGGGAGACATATCAATGCTCACTTTCTTGCGTTCAGATTCTGCGGAGGAGAGACTACTGGGCTCTGCTGGAGAAGGAGGACTCGCCCTGCTTCGGGGATATCAATCCTGGTCTGCTGAGGGTAATCTTGACCCTAATCTGATAAGGGATAAACACCATCTCAATCTGCTGCAGTCTCAAACTGTACAGGGGGAACAACCTCAAACCGTACATCTCTGCTGAGAAACAATCCCGATTCAACAATGTCAACACGGGGAATACAGGCTACCAATCATGGAGCCAAGTAACAGGTTAGGCCGTAGGATAGCAATCCAATGACAACAAGGCTTCTTCAGAAGGCTCAGGTTTTGGAAGGGTAATGACATGATTCCCCGATACTCAATTCTTTCTAGGGTGAACAAACTCATTTGAACAACTTGCCCCAGCGCAATTCAACTTGCCCCACTCCGACTTTTGGGAATAATTCATTCTGAACCGAAAACAACTGGCAACAAGACAATCTTCAGAGGGCTTGCCCCAACACCTGCACAACGGAAGGATTCATCCTCCACTAATCAACTCTCAGCATGGTCGGCTTCAATATCTCTGAAATAGTTTGCCCCTGAACGAGCGATGAGCGACTCAACATGCTCTGATTGAACACTGGAGGGATCTGCCCTCAAATCGCAAGAATTCTGGATAACTGCCCCTGATTGGGTCTCGAGAAGATTCACTTCCGATCAACCGCTTCTTGCATAAACTGCCTCATAATCAACTGATGCTCCGGGACTTGTCCTCAGACAAACTGATTCCAAACTCACTGGAAGTCAATGCCCCAGATTCACAGGGTTTCACAGCACACCATTCTGATCCAGACCTCTGACGATTCAGTCCTGATTGACTATTCCCTGTTGAAGTTCCTTCGTATCAGCTACCAACCTGCAACTAAAATTGTTTATTCACGAATGGTAATTCTAACGTAGTGTTTATGCAAATTTCGGAAAAATGTGGTACTGTCACTCATTTACGTGTCATGCTAGTGAGTGACGAATGAACCAAAGAGTTCAAACGTAGTGCTGATGTAATCAGTGGAAAATACAATAAAGATATGATTGGTAAATCATGAAGGAGTCAGGTTACTCAACCTTATCGTAATGCGCTTTCAGAATAAACCCTGCCTCAATTAGGTCTTTTAAGGGTTGTATCGTGGTCGGGTTCACGGTTCGTGAAACAAAGGATATTTGGCTCAAATTATAATTTGTACCCACCCCTTCTACGTGATGTTCTCCGATCCTAAAGTTCAGTTAACTTAGCTCGAGCGCTCGCCTCTTCGAGAGGTATGTTGAACGTTGGGAACAACTGGTTAAAGAATTCACAAGGTGTTTCGGAGTGACCGTTACTCCTTTTTCGTTTCGGTGTCTGTATCTACACGACTTCGTCCTTGTTTGAGGATTCTTCTCTTTTATAATCCTTTCTTTTTCATTCATTTTTTTTGATTCCCTAATTTTTGCCTGGACTGACTCCTTTTGAGTTCTTTTCGATTTTTCCTTTTGAAGTCCAGCGGGATGCCCTGATTTTTTTGCCTAAGTATTTGCTTTCTAGCTTTTCTTTTTACTTAGCGGGCTTTCTTATTCCCTTTTTTTTTTTTTTTGGAGCAAAGTCATGTGACACTGGTTGTCTTGATTGCTCCGAAAGGATTATAACTGTTTCACTCATGGTTGGTGAGGTTTAACCATTGTGGTTGATGAGGTACGACCTCTGGAGAGGAATATGATGTGATTGGTCCTCGAAGGACAACACTCCTCTATAAGACTTGAACGCTCGATCAAGCTAACTGATAACTACCCTGCCCCAGGTTAAGATGCGAGGGTTAAAAAGTCCGAAAGAAACTCCTACTCCTCGGCTCAAAGTGGTTAACAAGGGATTCTCTTCCTTATCTCTCTGGTGTTTAGGGATTTAAAACAATGCCTTATACGTCATCGGCAAGGTTTTATCTGAAAGCAATACGATCATTGGTTATGAGTATTCAGTTTCATCATCCTCCCTCCGCTCATTGCTAATCATAGTGATAAAGTGGAGTGAATAAAATGCAAGTGTCAGTGCAATGCAGTAAATGAGTGACAACGACATAACTAATTCAGAAAAATGCATAGTCACTTTATTAATGTTACCATTCGAAACATACAATGTTTAACAGCAAGTAGTAACTAACAGAAAAGAAACTACAAATGCAAATGATAAAAAGTCCGAGGACTGCTAATGCTGAGGACGTCTGCCTGTCTGGATCACCGGCTTCTGGAAATAACCCTCTGAATCTGCGAGCTCAGACAGCTGAGAGGTTGTCACGCACAACCAAAACTCCATCTGGAAAGGAAATACACCCTTGGTCGATCAATTGTTGCACTTTCGCCTGAAAAGCCTTGCAATCTTCAGTTGAATGCCCCGAAGATCCACCATGGTAACCACACTGAGCATGAGGATTGTACCCTGGAGGGTAAGGCTCTGGCACGGGCTTGAGAGCTTTCGGTTCCACCAAAGAATTCTGAATCAACTGTGGAAGAATCTGGCTATACGGCACAGGCACTGGATGGAAAGAAGCATTCCTTCGTTCTAAGTGGTTGCGAGGCCTCTTTTGATTCTGGTGCTGGTATTCTGTCCGCCCAGGAGCAAGAGGTCGTCGTTTCTGAATGGCAACGGTCTCTTGTTTAGGCGCTTGCATCCTTGAACTTGATCCAGGTAGAAACTGCGAGCGAGGCGATGCAGTCACCAAAGGTCGCGGGACATATTCAAGATCTTTCTCAGCTTCAGGCAAAGGAGTGGAATCATTCACCTCTTCTGCAGGGTACGGGATGAACTTTCCCGATGCTCTCATGCCGCCCGGCACAAGCCTAATTGTCCTTGAGTCAATAAGGTCTTGAATCTTATTCTTGAGAGCCTTACATGTTTCAACATGGTGCCCCGGTGCTCCTGAGTGGAAATCATAACGTGTGCTGAGATCAACGTCTGGTGACACGTCATCTGGTGGATCCGAGGTCCGAAGCTTGAGAACACGGTGCTGAACCAACAGTGGCAACAGTTGGGCATAACTCACAGGTATTGGGTCCACAGCTCTATCCAGTAACTTCTTCTTTTGATTATAACCTTCAGGGTTATTCTGAGATGCCTGGCGCGGCTGCTGGCGAGACAGGCCTCGAGCTTCATGCTGTGTAGAGGATCTATGAGGTCCATTTGGCTTCAGCACAGGTGGCACTGACGGTAACGGGGGAAGCACTTTGGGCTCCACCTTGGGTGCTTGAATACTCTCCTTTTTTAGCATACTTCTCACCACTCCCATGAGAAAGATCAACTGATTTTGCAGCTGCTGATTCTCTTCTCTGAGTACTTGCTGGTCCAGGCGCACCGCCTGTATGTCATTCATGACCTGCCCCAACTGGCTTTGGATTCTCCCCAACTCAGCTTGTACCTGCTCCATTAGTCTGAGCTGCTCGATTCTGAGTCAAACCTGCAAACACAAGGTTTAGAAGACAAGTCTCGGCTTCTGTCATGCAAGATGAATTATGCTAATGCCATGGGTGTCCGTACATTCAGGAGATCACCCCTAATTCTGGTGTCAACGTGCCAACATAGTGTCAATGCAATGATAAGACTGGATCCATTCATGGAAGAAAATATCTCATATTGCTCGGGACACCAGAATCAGGGTACGAAACGCGCCTGCAGCACAGACACATGCTAATGGAATGCAAACATGAATATGCGAGCTAATGCAAAATGCAGTCATGCAATAATATATCCGGGTAACTGCTGTGGAGATTCTGGGTCAATAATCACTGATGAGAAGAAAACCCCGGTGTAAGACCACCAATTGGATCTGCTAAGAACGACCTTCTGATAGGACCATATACATAAGATCAAAATTCTGCTCTGTCGAGAACAAATGTCTGATAATAAGGACCCCGGATGTATGATCAAGAAATATCTGCTGATGAAGTCTTTAGACCCCAAATCAAAAATCTACCCTATCAAGAACAAACATACAGCTGCTGATGAGATCTTCAAACCCCACTCAAAATCAAACAACATCTGCTGATGGGATCTTCAGACCCCACTCAAAATCTGCTCCATCAAGAACAAACAACATCTACTGATGGGATCTTCAGACCCCACTCAAAAATCTGCTCCATCAAGAACAAACCACTGATGACGATACTCCGATCAAAACCTGCTCTATCAAGAACAGACGTACACCCAATGATAAGATCCTCTGATCAAAACCTGCTCTATCGAGAACAGACAAATCTGATGATAAGATCCTCTGATCAAAACCTGCTCTATCAAGAATAGACAAATCTGCAACTGAGAACCCTGATACCAACATAACTGATTCACTGTCAAGAAAACCAGGTGGTCTGGAGGTCAAAGTTTCCTGCAATAAACCCAATCCCACTCACAGGTATGGACCTAATCCACGGACAAAGGTACGGCATCCTATGCGGTCATCAGCGTCACAGACTTTCATGAGTGACGATACGATTCCCAGAAGGAGTGGCATCGTCAAGTCATGAAGAGGCCTCACTTAGCTGACTTCCAAATGATCGGTCCCCAGAGTCGACAATTCTCACGTCTGAACTCCCCTCAGATCCTCAGGACCGGAAAGGAGCACCTCTGCGAGAACCTCGTCTGAGCGCAGATTTCGTAGGGAACTGTGCCTGCTCAGCAGACAGGTTCGTCTACTACTCTCCGCAACTATGTCTAGGTGTATACTCAAGCCCAGGTCCGACTTCTCACTCATAGTAACATCCCTCTCCCACAGCAGCACAGATAATCATATCAAACTGGAAAATAAAATGCGGGAAATAAAGTGCGAGAAGTAAAAATGCGATAAATAAATGCAACCCAACAAGCAAACACACAAGCTCTAGGATTGACTCTCATAGGGAACCGGAGAACCAGAGATTCTAGGTTCGTGTCCCCAGCAGAGTCGCCAGCTGTCGCTTGCGCGAAAATAAGGTGCCGGCATGACAGAAGAGTCGCCACCTTTCGTTATTTATCCCTCAGAGCGGGAAAGGAAACGATCGGAAAAACCTGACGAATAAGGGTAAGACAAGGTCATCGCAACCATTGTCTGGGTTCGGGAGTCAGTTACGCAAGGGGAAGGTATTAGCACCCCTCACGTCCGTCGTACTCGACGGGATCCACGCTTGTTTGTTTACTTGGACGGGTTGGTTATAATCTATCTACCTATCAAGGCTGGCTGAAAAAGAAAAGAAAATGACTCGGCAAAGCGTCACACTTTATGCCTACGTATTCTCATCAGAGAATGAGAAATCAGAGTCAACGTAGTTCGGCCTACGAAGGATTATGGGGGAAGGTTGCTCGCTAGGATATCGCATCCTATGCCTACGTACTTCCACACTGCATGGAAGATCAGAGCAAACGTAGTTCGGGAAACTACGACTTATTTCCTGAAAGAAGTGTTTTTTTATTGCGTTTGCAATTTCAACTGTACTAGAGACTATGACCTGAGAGTGAATGCGTCGCATGTCACCCAAAGGGTACCATACTAAACATCCAAAATGTGGAAAAGCAACTCTCCCACAATCCTTTCTCAGATAGCTTAAGGCTCGTAACGTACGAAAGAAATCATTCATGATTACTGTATCTTAAACTGTTTTGAGATGAGAAGAGAACAGGCCCAACTAGGAGGGAGACTATCAAGTCCTACTGTTATCATGCCATGGATTCATCCTATGGTTGAGGTTTGAACAGGGAACTCCTAGATGTTGTCATGCATAGGTTTCAACCTAAAAGTCTATCATCAAATCCTTATCAAAGGAAATGAGAGTCCTAAGGGATCATGTCAATGATACACCAAAACAGGCAAAGCATCAGCTTAACAGTAAAATGCATGCAATGCAAGTGAGGGAGGAAATGTGTGTGGGGCTTCAGCCTCCACAAGCTCATCTCGACCTCAAGCCAGTCATGAAATAACAGTAATCATACTGAAGAATAAACAACATGCTATCAAGCAATAAACAGTAAACTGCAGTCATACAGATAAAAGAAACGGAGTGCCATCAGGCAAACAAACCACATGCTTGAGAAAGAAATTCTACATCTAAGCTCTCCCTAATCCTAACCCTAAAACAAAATCCAGATCAGATCTAAGCAACGCCCTAAAGCAAAACCCTAACCAAAAGAAATTAATCCCAGTCTTCAAGCTTCAAAACAAGCTTACCAAAGAAAGGGAGCTAAGTAGGCAGACTCATAGTGCCCTCCTCGGGAAAGCACTAGGAGGCTTATACTCAGGAATCATATCCTATGTGGCTCAACAACTGTGATCAGTTTACATTCCTCCTCAGGAGAAATTAAACTCACATGAAGGCTCCAACATCACTGGATACTTAAGAAATCCTAGATGAACTAAGGGAACTAAGTGAATAGACCCATAGGACCTTCCTCAGGAAAGTACTAGGAGGCTTCCACTTAGGAATTGTATCCCATGTGGCTCAACAACTGTGATCAGTTTACATTCCTCCTCAGGAGAAACTAAACTCACATGAAGGCTCCAACATCATTGGATACTTAATAAATCCTATATGAACTAAGGGAACTAAGTGAATAGACCCATAGGACCTTCCTCAGGAAAGTACTAGGAGGCTTCCACTTAGGAATTGTATCCCATGTGGCTCAACAACTGTGATCAATTTACATTCCTCCTCAGGAGAAACTAAACTCACATGAAGGCTCCAACATCATTGGATACTTAAGAAAGAGGTGAGAAGAAAGAATGAAAGACATCCATAGTGCCTTCCTCAGGAAAGTACCATGAATTTCCCTCAAACTTCAGGATCTCAAAACCTCACAAACAGAGAACAAGCTCCAACTTCTGGGTCTCTGGGTCTTGATCTTCAATCTTCTCCTTCATCATGCTCCTTCAACAAGGTCTTCAGAACAAACTAAGCCCCACAACAATTCCCCAAAGATAAACCCCAGAGATAGCCAAACATCACACAGACAGTCCATACAATCAGTCAATTTCAGAAATATCTAAAAATACTAAAGCAAGGGGGAAAAATCTAACAATCATTCACAAGGGTTTATAACACCTACCCATAACATCCCTATATGCCCATACCCAAAAATCAAGTCAAAACTCTCCAAAGAAAATGATTTATTTCACCTATGCATTCTTAAACCCTAATTTGGTACCCTAATGCTAACCTAATTAAACTAATCAAATTTTAATCTAAAAATCATGAATTAAATCCTATGGGAACTAAGATTCAATATCTAACTATGCCAAAAAGAATGGATCAAAAATCCTAAGGGAAGACCTTCATACAAATTCTACAAAATCAGGTACAATATTAATCCTATTAAAAAAGCTATTTAAAAGAATAATATTCTAAAAATATGAAACTAAAAATAAAATGGAATTTTTATTTTTATTAATTTTCTAGACAAAAATATAAACCTCTAGAAAAAACAAGAATTAAAAAATATTAATTTTTATATTATTTATGAATTTTATAAGATGCAAGAAAAATAAAAGAAATTAAAAATAAGAAAATAAAAGAAAATGGGATGGGGGGTGCCAAGATGAACCACGCCTAGTTGTTTTTATGATGGGCCCAGGAAGGGGGGTACGCCTAGCATGGCGCGCCTGGGCCCAATTGCTATCAGAAATTGAAATCAAAAATAAAAGAAAAAGGATAAGGACGCGGTGTATTTAGCAAAGAAATGCAATGCAAAATTGGTTTGGGCCGCTGGGTGGGGTGTGAATATCAAGTTCTGCTGAGGCCCAAGATTCATCATATAAGTAAACGCTGCGTTTTGATTTAGTCTTTCCCTCCGTTTCTGACTTCAAATCATGGCCGTTGGATTAGATTATTTGGTCAATGGAAAAGAGAGATCCAACGGTGGAGGCTCATCTTCTCCAAGTGACAATTAGGGTTTTCAGGTTTGCCAAGCTCATGCACGAATATTCGAACCGATCGTTCTCCCTGGTTACTTGATGGAATTCAAAAATTCCAAAAGCAAAGATGATCCACTTCTCTCCAAGAACACGATGGTGCCAATAGTTTTCACTGAAACATCCTGTATCACTCTAACAGAACGCACGAAGGTTAGGGTTTCACCATTTTCTTCTGAGATCAATCACGATGAAACTTAATTCTAATGGTAGAAACTTGTTCATGGCGTTGCCCTCATCATTCTATGCTATCACATGCTGATTAAAACCTACTGAACAGCTTGTTCTTGGAAATTAAAGAACCATCACCCTGCCATGAAACTCCATAGATCCTCCTCTAATCCTCAGAAATTGATCAACTAACCTAGCATGCCAATTCTACACCTACAAACTTGATCAAATGTACATAAATAAGGTGGTATGAGGAGAATCACCAACCTGTCAAGTTGTAATGGTGGATGTGGTTTCACTCCAATTCAGTGCTTGCAACCTTCCATGATTAATCTTTAAGGGAAGATAAGAATTCTGTATGCAAAAAGATTGGTGGATAATGCTTGTAATGAGTGAATCGTGGCTTGCTTGCACTTGAAGTCTCTCTTGAATATCACCTTCTCCTCTCACTCTCTCCACCAATCTTGCCAACCTCTTTCTTCATTATGATCCACTTGTTATATAACAACCAATGGAAGACTCTAGATTCATCTAGAAAGCCCTAGAATATCATGGAAAATCTCATGTAGTGATATGTTGTATCATCTCATTTCATGCATTAAGACTTTTAATTTTTGTGTCAAAATATCCTTGCATGAGATATTGAGATGGTGTGAGTGAAAAACAAACACTTCCTTCCCTTGTGTGAAGTTTTCCAAGGGTTCCTTATTATGCAAGAAAGAACTTTACAAAGTAACCCCCATTTTAAGACCTCAAATCAAAAATGTATTTAAACCATTGTTTTTAAAATGATGTTTGGATTCAAAATGACATATTGGATGACCTATTTTGGATTCATAGATCTCCCAAACCAATTTCCAACTTGGATTCATTTAAGTTATGAGACATTTTTAGGTCATTTTCAACCATTCTTGTAAATCCTTGCTACAAGCTTTTCCAACAACTCATGACCAATTTTATAGGCTTAAAATGCCATTTTGAACAACTTTGATGTTTTGAGTTTTTTCATTTGAGGCTTGGAAATAGGAGATATGGCCTTTGCTTAAAATGACCTATAACTTCCAAATGACCAAAATACCCCTGTCTTGTTCAAACCATAAGTTGAGTTCTACAAATCCTATCAAGGACTTATAGTACTCTATAGAAAGATAAGAAGATGCTCTTCAACATTCATGTTGACCAAGAGATCATAGGAATCATCCTACTAGGGCAAAAGTTGTCTGCAAGTTGGGTGACTTTCAAGGACCCAGATTCACATACCTCAGATGACCTGTAATTTGTCAAAACCATAACATGAGCTCTGCACATCCTATCAAGGACTTCTACCACTCAAATTAAAGATAAGAACAAGCTATACAACATTCATGTTGTGGGGAAGATGAGATATCAATCACATCTTGAGCTAAAACTGCCTGGAAGATAGGGATCAAACTAGGGTTTTTTCACTGTCCATCCTTAGAAACCCTGACTTAAAACTTTTCAAACTCCTCAATCATGATGAGTTGGTCTAGGAATCATCTTTATAACATCTCCATACATCATTCCATGATCTCATGGCCCTTGGATTAGGTCTCAACCTTCTCCAAATCTTCAGTTGACCTAGGGTTGACCCAGTCAAAACCCTAATTCTACCATTCATGGTTGAATCTTTTGAATTCTTGCATAATAACCTCTCTGGGCTTCATGATGGATTTCAAGACATCTCATAGGCTTTCTCAAAGCATCCAGTTCATTCTCAAAGTCTCAGAATCATCTGAGGAGCTCCCACAACTCTCAAGCTATGAAGCACACAACCTTGGTTTCAACCAATTCCTCTGAGGATCTCTTGAACTTTCTGATGAAGGCATCAACTTCAAACACTTGATGGACAAATAAATGTTGGTCAAATTTTGGGGTGCAATAGCTGCCCCTATTCAAACGGCTTGAACCTGACTGGGTGAGAAGCGAACGGCTCTCAGCCAATCACGGTGCGAGACGGTTGAATATCGGTAAACCCGAAAATTTGCCAACTGCACGAGCACACGATACTCTGCGGGGAACAAATCTTCGAACACTGCAATACTAGCTGCACGACAACTGGCTGGAGAAATACTGATCTGATATCGCCGTCAATTATCCACATTAACTTCTTCTGATATTGCCTTCAGACAACCAAAACACCCAACATCATCGCTGGAAGACTATACCACCTGGCATCGCCGTCGGACAATCAAACTCGGGGAAACAAACATCCAACATCGCCGCCGGAGAACTAAATCTGACGAAATACCCAACCTCACCGCTGGAGAACTATATCTAACATCGCCGCCAGAAATAAACATCACTCTGAGAGACACTCGACATCGTCGTCTAATCCAAACATCCAACCTCGCCGCTGGATAATCAAAATACCCCGCATCGCTGCTGGAGAAAATACGACACTGAACAACTCTGACCTGGGGTTCACCCCTGGTAAATGGAACAAAAGGTACGCTTGCGTATTTGAAACTACTCCGCTGGGAATGAGTGATTCAACCAAGCATACTCTGATCTGGGGTTCTCCCTCAGAACCATAACGAACATCCGAATACTACTGCATACTGAGTTTACCGTAGAACTTCAACATCAAAGCTATATGAAACCCTGGCCCCTGGCCACTTCCAGCTTCAGCTAGAAAAGATCTTCAAGTACTCCTGAAGATGGGATCCTTGGCCTCCAAGGATATAAACCTTGCCCGTCGGTGATTCCAGCTTCAGCTAGAAAAGATCTTCAAGTATTTCTGAAGATAAGCATCCTTGGCCTCCAAGGATGTAAATTTTGCCCGTCGGCAACTCTGCAGGAGGTATCTTCGACTTCAGTCTGAAGAAATGGTCCTTGGCCTTCAAGGATACATGGATCTGCCTTCAGGCAACTCCGCCTCTGCTATAGAGTATCTGTGACTTCAGTCAGGGATATACTTCGGCCTTCAGTCCGAAAAATGAATCCTAGGTCATTCATGACCTTGGGGATAACCTTGCCTTCAGGCACCTTCGCTTCAGCTTGGGAAATCTGTGACTTCAGTCAGAGAAATGGTATCCTGAGCCATTCATGACTCTACGGGGATTCAAACACTTTGCCTTTAGGCAAACTCCGCTTCAGCTGGAGAAACATCTTCGACTTCAGTCAGAAGAAACACTATTCACTTGATCGCAATCAATCATCACCTCAGGACAACTGACTTGGTCTTCAGGCCAACACGGATCACCTACAGACCTTTGAACCCTGTCTTCAGACAAACGTTGATTCATCAACAAGGAAATCTGAATCCACAGGAACATTCTGATATCGCCTTCAGGCGTTTACGAAGTCAATCTTCAGATTAGACATCACTGTTGGAGCAAACATATCACGCTGCTAAGGACTTCAAGAATCATTTTGAACGAACAACTCCGTCGGGCACCTTCAAGAATCATCCTGAACCGATAACCATTCTGGAGACTTTATTCTGCTAGGGATTCCAGGAATCTTCCCGGACAACTCTTGCTGGGAATTCTAGGTATCAACTTGAGCAACCAACTCGGGAGACTGTGCTGAGGTCTTAAGAATCATCTTAAGCAAACGGCCCTGCTGAGGGATTCGAGAATCATCTCGAACTGAAGACTTCGTTGGGGATCTCAAAAATCATATGGAGCGAGCGGCTTCATTGGGGAGAATGTCAGAAATCATCCTGAGCAACTGACCCTTTGGCGGAACACCTGTAGAACAAGAATGATAACAACCTAGGTCATGTTTATGATGCATATGCTTCGGCGCCATGCCCCACACGGTGGAAATGCTATGCGTTTATGCTAAATGCTATGCAATCATGCACAATGATGCGATCCCGTCAGCAAAATAAATGCCGAGGGGGAAATCCTCCTGTCAAAGGGGGAAAAGAACTACTCATATAGAGGAATCATCCCGCTGAGGAGAAAACTGCATGCCAATATCAATCAGACTCTGTCTGGGGAAATGATCCTCGGTTGACTGCTGCAGGAGAAACACCTTCAGTTGATTGCTGCAGGGGAACGAAGCTCTACGAGAACCTGGACCTGCTGATATCAATCGCGAGAATAAACTGCGTGTCCGTCTCGGCTACTCTTCTGGGGATGATAACTCTGTGGGGAAACAACTTCAGCTGCTCACCAATCCATTGGGGAAACAACTAAACATGGTCTGATCGACTTCCAAGGACTCAACTCTCTTGGACATCTGCAAACTCGGCTGAGGAAGGAGAAACCATTCCGCTTCGCTGGAAAGAGTATAACTCTGGGGGAGATACATCATCAGCTGTTCAATGCTCTGCTAGGGAAAATCCACTCATGGTCCCAACTGCTTCCAAGGATTCAGCTCTCTTGGGGGTTTGCGGACTTAGCCGGGGAGAGAAATTATTCTACTTCACTGGAGGGTACGACTCTGATGCGGAATTTCAATTTCGCTGGGGAAGAAAGAATCATCTGACTTCGGGGGGAGAGTATAACTCTGCAGGGGAATACAACATCAGTTGTTCCAACACTCTACTGGGGAAGAGGGAATCATCCGGCTTCAGGAGAGAGCATGACTCTGGTGGGGAATCTCAATTTCGCTGGAAACTTCGGTCTGGCACCATCAGTTACTGCGTGCTTCGGCGTACGAAAAATTTCCTACGAAACCTGCACTTGTGACCCGGTGCTGGGGGAAACACCTGATGCGGCGATTTTACTGGGGAAAACCCGAGCTTCGGCACCCGAACATTTCTAGGAAATCTGCACTTGTGACCCGGTGCTGGGGGACATGAGCTTTGGCCCTTGACTCAGCTGATGAGGTGACGTTCCTTCAGGATGTGTCTGCTTGGGGAAGAGGATCCTCTCTGCCTGGGGAGACATATCAATGCTCACTTTCTTGCGTTCAGATTCTGCGGAGGAGAGACTACTGGGCTCTGCTGGAGAAGGAGGACTCGCCCTGCTTCGGGGATACCAATCCTGGTCTGCTGAGGGTAATCTTGACCCTAATCTGATAAGGGATAAACACCATCTCAATCTGCTGCAGTCTCAAACTGTACAGGGGGAACAACCTCAAACCGTACATCTCTGCTGAGAAACAATCCCGGTTCAACAATGTCAACACGGGGAATACAGGCTACCAATCATGGAGCCAAGTAACAGGTTAGGCCGTAGGATAGCAATCCAATGACAACAAGGCTTCTTCAGAAGGCTCAGGTTTTGGAAGGGTAATGACATGATTCCCCGATACTCAATTCTTTCTAGGGTGAACAAACTCATTTGAACAACTTGCCCCAGCGCAATTCAACTTGCCCCACTCCGACTTTTGGGAATAATTCATTCTGAACCGAAAACAACTGGCAACAAGACAATCTTCAGAGGGCTTGCCCCAACACCTGCACAACGGAAGGATTCATCCTCCACTAATCAACTCTCAGCATGGTCGGCTTCAATATCTCTGAAATAGTTTGCCCCTGAACGAGCGATGAGCGACTCAACATGCTCTGATTGAACACTGGAGGGATCTGCCCTCAAATCGCAAGAATTCTGGATAACTGCCCCTGATTGGGTCTCGAGAAGATTCACTTCCGATCAACCGCTTCTTGCATAAACTGCCTCATAATCAACTGATGCTCCGGGACTTGTCCTCAGACAAACTGATTCCAAACTCACTGGAAGTCAATGCCCCAGATTCACAGGGTTTCACAGCACACCATTCTGATCCAGACCTCTGACGATTCAGTCCTGATTGACTATTCCCTGTTGAAGTTCCTTCGTATCAGCTACCAACCTGCAACTAAAATTGTTTATTCACGAATGGTAATTCTAACGTAGTGTTTATGCAAATTTCGGAAAAATGTGGTACTGTCACTCATTTACGTGTCATGCTAGTGAGTGACGAATGAACCAAAGAGTTCAAACGTAGTGCTGATGTAATCAGTGGAAAATACAATAAAGATATGATTGGTAAATCATGAAGGAGTCAGGTTACTCAACCTTATCGTAATGCGCTTTCAGAATAAACCCTGCCTCAATTAGGTCTTTTAAGGGTTGTATCGTGGTCGGGTTCACGGTTCGTGAAACAAAGGATATTTGGCTCAAATTATAATTTGTACCCACCCCTTCTACGTGATGTTCTCCGATCCTAAAGTTCAGTTAACTTAGCTCGAGCGCTCGCCTCTTCGAGAGGTATGTTGAACGTTGGGAACAACTGGTTAAAGAATTCACAAGGTGTTTCGGAGTGACCGTTACTCCTTTTTCGTTTCGGTGTCTGTATCTACACGACTTCGTCCTTGTTTGAGGATTCTTCTCTTTTATAATCCTTTCTTTTTCATTCATTTTTTTTTGATTCCCTAATTTTTGCCTGGACTGACTCCTTTTGAGTTCTTTTCGATTTTTCCTTTTGAAGTCCAGCGGGATGCCCTGATTTTTTTGCCTAAGTATTTGCTTTCTAGCTTTTCTTTTTACTTAGCGGGCTTTCTTATTCCCTTTTTTTTTTTTGGAGCAAAGTCATGTGACACTGGTTGTCTTGATTGCTCCGAAAGGATTATAACTGTTTCACTCCTGGTTGGTGAGGTTTAACCACTGTGGTTGATGAGGTACGACCTCTGGAGAGGAATATGATGTGATTGGTCCTCGAAGGACAACACTCCTCTATAAGACTTGAACGCTCGATCAAGCTAACTGATAACTACCCTGCCCCAGGTTAAGATGCGAGGGTTAAAAAGTCCGAAAGAAACTCCTACTCCTCGGCTCAAAGTGGTTAACAAGGGATTCTCTTCCTTATCTCTCTGGTGTTTAGGGATTTAAAACAATGCCTTATACGTCATCGGCAAGGTTTTATCTGAAAGCAATACGATCATTGGTTATGAGTATTCAGTTTCATCATCCTCCCTCCGCTCATTGCTAATCATAGTGATAAAGTGGAGTGAATAAAATGCAAGTGTCAGTGCAATGCAGTAAATGAGTGACAACGACATAACTAATTCAGAAAAATGCATAGTCACTTTATTAATGTTACCATTCGAAACATACAATGTTTAACAGCAAGTAGTAACTAACAGAAAAGAAACTACAAATGCAAATGATAAAAAGTCCGAGGACTGCTAATGCTGAGGACGTCTGCCTGTCTGGATCACCGGCTTCTGGAAATAACCCTCTGAATCTGCGAGCTCAGACAGCTGAGAGGTTGTCACGCACAACCAAAACTCCATCTGGAAAGGAAATACACCCTTGGTCGATCAATTGTTGCACTTTCGCCTGAAAAGCCTTGCAATCTTCAGTTGAATGCCCCGAAGATCCACCATGGTAACCACACTGAGCATGAGGATTGTACCCTGGAGGGTAAGGCTCTGGCACGGGCTTGAGAGCTTTCGGTTCCACCAAAGAATTCTGAATCAACTGTGGAAGAATCTGGCTATACGGCACAGGCACTAGATGGAAAGAAGCATTCCTTCGTTCTAAGTGGTTGCGAGGCCTCTTTTGATTCTGGTGCTGGTATTCTGTCCGCCCAGGAGCAAGAGGTCGTCGTTTCTGAATGGCAACGGTCTCTTGTTTAGGCGCTTGCGTCCTTGAACTTGATCCAGGTAGAAACTGCGAGCGAGGCGATGCAGTCACCAAAGGTCGCGGGACATATTCAAGATCTTTCTCAGCTTCAGGCAAAGGAGTGGAATCATTCACCTCTTCTGCAGGGTACGGGATGAACTTTCCCGATGCTCTCATGCCGCCCGGCACAAGCCTAATTGTCCTTGAGTCAATAAGGTCTTGAATCTTATTCTTGAGAGCCTTACATGTTTCAACATGGTGCCCCGGTGCTCCTGAGTGGAAATCATAACGTGTGCTGAGATCAACGTCTGGTGACACGTCATCTGGTGGATCCGAGGTCCGAAGCTTGAGAACACGGTGCTGAACCAACAGTGGCAACAGTTGGGCATAACTCACAGGTATTGGGTCCACAGCTCTATCCAGTAACTTCTTCTTTTGATTATAACCTTCAGGGTTATTCTGAGATGCCTGGCGCGGCTGCTGGCGAGACAGGCCTCGAGCTTCATGCTGTGTAGAGGATCTATGAGGTCCATTTGGCTTCAGCACAGGTGGCACTGACGGTAACGGGGGAAGCACTTTGGGCTCCACCTTGGGTGCTTGAATACTCTCCTTTTTTAGCATACTTCTCACCACTCCCATGAGAAAGATCAACTGATTTTGCAGCTGCTGATTCTCTTCTCTGAGTACTTGCTGGTCCAGGCGCACCGCCTGTATGTCATTCATGACCTGCCCCAACTGGCTTTGGATTCTCCCCAACTCAGCTTGTACCTGCTCCATTAGTCTGAGCTGCTCGATTCTGAGTCAAACCTGCAAACACAAGGTTTAGAAGACAAGTCCCGGCTTCTGTCATGCAAGATGAATTATGCTAATGCCATGGGTGTCCGTACATTCAGGAGATCACCCCTAATTCTGGTGTCAACGTGCCAACATAGTGTCAATGCAATGATAAGACTGGATCCATTCATGGAAGAAAATATCTCATATTGCTCGGGACACCAGAATCAGGGTACGAAACGCGCCTGCAGCACAGACACATGCTAATGGAATGCAAACATGAATATGCGAGCTAATGCAAAATGCAGTCATGCAATAATATATCCGGGTAACTGCTGTGGAGATTCTGGGTCAATAATCACTGATGAGAAGAAAACCCCGGTGTAAGACCACCAATTGGATCTGCTAAGAACGACCTTCTGATAGGACCATATACATAAGATCAAAATTCTGCTCTGTCGAGAACAAATGTCTGATAATAAGGACCCCGGATGTATGATCAAGAAATATCTGCTGATGAAGTCTTTAGACCCCAAATCAAAAATCTACCCTATCAAGAACAAACATACAGCTGCTGATGAGATCTTCAAACCCCACTCAAAATCAAACAACATCTGCTGATGGGATCTTCAGACCCCACTCAAAATCTGCTCCATCAAGAACAAACAACATCTGCTGATGGGATCTTCAGACCCCACTCAAAAATCTGCTCCATCAAGAACAAACCACTGATGACGATACTCCGATCAAAACCTGCTCTATCAAGAACAGACATACACCCAATGATAAGATCCTCTGATCAAAACCTGCTCTATCGAGAACAGACAAATCTGATGATAAGATCCTCTGATCAAAACCTGCTCTATCAAGAATAGACAAATCTGCAACTGAGAACCCTGATACCAACATAACTGATTCACTGTCAAGAAAACCAGGTGGTCTGGAGGTCAAAGTTTCCTGCAATAAACCCAATCCCACTCACAGGTATGGACCTAATCCACGGACAAAGGTACGGCATCCTATGCGGTCATCAGCGTCACAGACTTTCATGAGTGACGATACGATTCCCAGAAGGAGTGGCATCGTCAAGTCATGAAGAGGCCTCACTTAGCTGACTTCCAAATGATAGGTCCCCAGAGTCGACAATTCTCACGTCTGGACTCCCCTCAGATCCTCAGGACCGGAAAGGAGCACCTCTGCGAGAACCTCGTCTGAGCGCAGATTTCGTAGGGAACTGTGCCTGCTCAGCAGACAGGTTCGTCTACTACTCTCCGCAACTATGTCTAGGTGTATACTCAAGCCCAGGTCCGACTTCTCACTCATAGTAACATCCCTCTCCCACAGCAGCACAGATAATCATATCAAACTGGAAAATAAAATGCGGGAAATAAAGTGCGAGAAGTAAAAATGCGATAAATAAATGCAACCCAACAAGCAAACACACAAGCGCTAGGATTGACTCTCATAGGGAACCGGAGAACCAGAGATTCTAGGTTCGTGTCCCCAGCAGAGTCGCCAGCTGTCGCTTGCGCGAAAATAAGGTGCCGGCATGACAGAAGAGTCGCCACCTTTCGTTATTTATCCCTCAGAGCGGGAAAGGAAACGATCGGAAAAACCTGACGAATAAGGGTAAGACAAGGTCATCGCAACCATTGTCTGGGTTCGGGAGTCGGTTACGCAAGGGGAAGGTATTAGCACCCCTCACGTCCGTCGTACTCGACGGGATCCACGCTTGTTTGTTTACTTGGACGGGTTGGTTATAATCTATCTACCTATCAAGGCTGGCTGAAAAAGAAAAGAAAATGACTCGGCAAAGCGTCACACTTTATGCCTACGTATTCTCATCAGAGAATGAGAAATCAGAGTCAACGTAGTTCGGCCTACGAAGGATTATGGGGGAAGGTTGCTCGCTAGGATATCGCATCCTATGCCTACGTACTTCCACACTGCATGGAAGATCAGAGCAAACGTAGTTTGGGAAACTACGACTTATTTCCTGAAAGAAGTGTTTTTTTATTGCGTTTGCGATTTCAACTGTACTAGAGACTATGACCTGAGAGTGAATGCGTCGCATGTCACCCAAAGGGTACCATACTAAACATCCAAAATGTGGAAAAGCAACTCTCCCACAATCCTTTCTCAGATAGCTTAAGGCTCGTAACGTACGAAAGAAATCATTCATGATTACTGTATCTTAAACTGTTTTGAGATGAGAAGAGAACAGGCCCAACTAGGAGGGAGACTATCAAGTCCTACTGTTATCATGCCATGGATTCATCCTATGGTTGAGGTTTGAACAGGGAACTCCTAGATGTTGTCATGCATAGGTTTCAACCTAAAAGTCTATCATCAAATCCTTATCAAAGGAAATGAGAGTCCTAAGGGATCATGTCAATGATACACCAAAACAGGCAAAGCATCAGCTTAACAGTAAAATGCATGCAATGCAAGTGAGGGAGGAAATGTGTGTGGGGCTTCAGCCTCCACAAGCTCATCTCGACCTCAAGCCAGTCATGAAATAACAGTAATCATACTGAAGAATAAACAACATGCTATCAAGCAATAAACAGTAAACTGCAGTCATACAGATAAAAGAAACGGAGTGCCATCAGGCAAACAAACCACATGCTTGAGAAAGAAATTCTACATCTAAGCTCTCCCTAATCCTAACCCTAAAACAAAATCCAGATCAGATCTAAGCAACGCCCTAAAGCAAAACCCTAACCAAAAGAAATTAATCCCAGTCTTCAAGCTTCAAAACAAGCTTACCAAAGAAAGGGAGCTAAGTAGGCAGACTCATAGTGCCCTCCTCGGGAAAGCACTAGGAGGCTTATACTCAGGAATCATATCCTATGTGGCTCAACAACTGTGATCAGTTTACATTCCTCCTCAGGAGAAATTAAACTCACATGAAGGCTCCAACATCACTGGATACTTAAGAAATCCTAGATGAACTAAGGGAACTAAGTGAATAGACCCATAGGACCTTCCTCAGGAAAGTACTAGGAGGCTTCCACTTAGGAATTGTATCCCATGTGGCTCAACAACTGTGATCAGTTTACATTCCTCCTCAGGAGAAACTAAACTCACATGAAGGCTCCAACATCATTGGATACTTAATAAATCCTATATGAACTAAGGGAACTAAGTGAATAGACCCATAGGACCTTCCTCAGGAAAGTACTAGGAGGCTTCCACTTAGGAATTGTATCCCATGTGGCTCAACAACTGTGATCAATTTACATTCCTCCTCAGGAGAAACTAAACTCACATGAAGGCTCCAACATCATTGGATACTTAAGAAAGAGGTGAGAAGAAAGAATGAAAGACATCCATAGTGCCTTCCTCAGGAAAGTACCATGAATTTCCCTCAAACTTCAGGATCTCAAAACCTCACAAACAGAGAACAAGCTCCAACTTCTGGGTCTCTGGGTCTTGATCTTCAATCTTCTCCTTCATCATGCTCCTTCAACAAGGTCTTCAGAACAAACTAAGCCCCACAACAATTCCCCAAAGATAAACCCCAGAGATAGCCAAACATCACACAGACAGTCCATACAATCAGTCAATTTCAGAAATATCTAAAAATACTAAAGCAAGGGGGAAAAATCTAACAATCATTCAAAAGGGTTTATAACACCTACCCATAACATCCCTATATGCCCATACCCAAAAATCAAGTCAAAACTCTCCAAAGAAAATGATTTATTTCACCTATGCATTCTTAAACCCTAATTTGGTACCCTAATGCTAACCTAATTAAACTAATCAAATTTTAATCTAAAAATCATGAATTAAATCCTATGGGAACTAAGATTCAATATCTAACTATGCCAAAAAGAATGGATCAAAAATCCTAAGGGAAGACCTTCATACAAATTCTACAAAATCAGGTACAATATTAATCCTATTAAAAAAGCTATTTAAAAGAATAATATTCTAAAAATATGAAACTAAAAATAAAATGGAATTTTTATTTTTATTAATTTTCTAGACAAAAATATAAACCTCTAGAAAAAACAAGAATTAAAAAATATTAATTTTTATATTATTTATGAATTTTATAAGATGCAAGAAAAATAAAAGAAATTAAAAATAAGAAAATAAAAGAAAATGGGATGGGGGGTGCCAAGATGAACCACGCCTAGTTGTTTTTATGATGGGCCCAGGAAGGGGGGTGCGCCTAGCATGGCGCGCCTGGGCCCAATTGCTATCAGAAATTGAAATCAAAAATAAAAGAAAAAGGATAAGGACGCGGTGTATTTAGCAAAGAAATGCAATGCAAAATTGGTTTGGGCCGCTGGGTGGGGTGTGAATATCAAGTTCTGCTGAGGCCCAAGATTCATCATATAAGTAAACGCTGCGTTTTGATTTAGTCTTTCCCTCCGTTTCTGACTTCAAATCATGGCCGTTGGATTAGATTATTTGGTCAATGGAAAAGAGAGATCCAACGGTGGAGGCTCATCTTCTCCAAGTGACAATTAGGGTTTTCAGGTTTGCCAAGCTCATGCACGAATATTCGAACCGATCGTTCTCCCTGGTTACTTGATGGAATTCAAAAATTCCAAAAGCAAAGATGATCCACTTCTCTCCAAGAACACGATGGTGCCAATAGTTTTCACTGAAACATCCTGTATCACTCTAACAGAACGCACGAAGGTTAGGGTTTCACCATTTTCTTCTGAGATCAATCACGATGAAACTTAATTCTAATGGTAGAAACTTGTTCATGGCGTTGCCCTCATCATTCTATGCTATCACATGCTGATTAAAACCTACTGAACAGCTTGTTCTTGGAAATTAAAGAACCATCACCCTGCCATGAAACTCCATAGATCCTCCTCTAATCCTCAGAAATTGATCAACTAACCTAGCATGCCAATTCTACACCTAGAAACTTGATCAAATGTACATAAATAAGGTGGTATGAGGAGAATCACCAACCTGTCAAGTTGTAATGGTGGATGTGGTTTCACTCCAATTCAGTGCTTGCAACCTTCCATGATTAATCTTTAAGGGAAGATAAGAATTCTGTATGCAAAAAGATTGGTGGATAATGCTTGTAATGAGTGAATCGTGGCTTGCTTGCACTTGAAGTCTCTCTTGAATATCACCTTCTCCTCTCACTCTCTCCACCAATCTTGCCAACCTCTTTCTTCATTATGATCCACTTGTTATATAACAACCAATGGAAGACTCTAGATTCATCTAGAAAGCCCTAGAATATCATGGAAAATCTCATGTAGTGATATGTTGTATCATCTCATTTCATGCATTAAGACTTTTAATTTTTGTGTCAAAATATCCTTGCATGAGATATTGAGATGGTGTGAGTGAAAAACAAACACTTCCTTCCCTTGTGTGAAGTTTTCCAAGGGTTCCTTATTATGCAAGAAAGAACTTTACAAAGTAACCCCCATTTTAAGACCTCAAATCAAAAATGTATTTAAACCATTGTTTTTAAAATGATGTTTGGATTCAAAATGACATATTGGATGACCTATTTTGGATTCATAGATCTCCCAAACCAATTTCCAACTTGGATTCATTTAAGTTATGAGACATTTTTAGGTCATTTTCAACCATTCTTGTAAATCCTTGCTACAAGATTTTCCAACAACTAATGACCAATTTTCTAGGCTTAAAATGACATTTTGAACAACTTTGATGTTTTGAGTTTTTTCATTTAAGGCTTGGAAATAGGAGATATGGCCTTTGCTTAAAATGACCTATAACTTCCAAATGACCAAAATACCCCTGTCTTGTTCAAACCATAAGTTGAGTTCTACAAATCCTATCAAGGACTTATAGTACTCTCTAGAAAGCTAAGAAGATGCTCTTCAACATTCATGTTGACCGAGAGATCATAGGAATCATCCTACTAGGGCAAAAGTTGTCTGCAAGTTGGGTGACTTTCAAGGACCCAAATTCACATACCTCAGATGACCTGTAATTTGTCAAAACCATAACTTGAGCTCTGCACATCCTATCAAGGACTTCTACAACTCAAATTAAAGCTAAGAACAAGCTCTACAACATTCATGTTGTGGGGAAGATGAGATATCAATCACATCTTGAGCTAAAACTGCCTGGAAGATAGGGATCAAACTAGGGTTTTTTCACTGTCCATCCTTAGAAACCCTGACTTAAAACTTTTCAAACTCCTCAATCATGATGAGTTGGTCTAGGAATCATCTTTATAACATCTCCATACATCATTCCATGATCTCATGGCCCTTGGATTAGGTCTCAACCTTCTCCAAATCTTCAGTTGACCTAGGGTTGACCCAGTCAAAACCCTAATTCTACCATTCATGGTTGAATCTTCTGAATTCTTGCATAATAACCTCTCTGGGCTTCATGATGGCTTTCAAGACATCTCATAGGCTTTCTCAAAGCATCCATTTCATTCTCAAAGTCTCAGAATCATCTGAGGAGCTCCCACAACTCTCAAGCTATGAAGCACACAACCTTGGTTTCAACCAATTCCTCTGAGGATCTCTTGAACTTTCTGATGAAGGCATCAACTTCAAACACTTGATGGACAAATAAATGTTAGTCAAATTTTAGGGTGCAACAAGAAGTTATGTTGTGCCCTAGGTGTAGTGCAGTATTCGACAGGAAAGCTGCACAAAGTATTGAAAGGGCTAAGTGCAACCATGAGAACAAGGCTCCTCAAGGGGAGATAAGGGTCAACCCAAGAAAGATCCATAACACCAGGAAAGGATTCTCCTGTGTCGAAGGCAACAAACCAAGAGGCCTTGGGGTAAAGGCTTCTACCTTTAAACCTATAACTGAAACTATGAAAGAGGCCTGAACTAGGCTTGTCAAGGCTAAACAACAAGGACAACAAAAGTGGTAACACTTTGATGTCGAAAGAGGCTCCTCTGTAGCCTACAAAAGAGAACTCCCACAGGCCAACAAAATGGCCTATGTGTCTGAGAATTAAAAAGGAAAGAACCCCATGACTCGCTCCCAGTGGAGGAGAGAGCAACAAAGGCGAAAGGCCCAGAGAGAGGCTACGAACAAGGGGAAGTCCAGCACAAATTTATCCTTGACAAAAGAAAGAAAGAATGGTTTGAAGGTTGCTGACAAGGTGCCGACGGTTGCTAGAATACTTATCCCTAAAAATGATGGCAAAGAACAGAAACCTGACAGAAAAGTCGAAGAAGATGAGATGCTTACTGGTAATTTCAAATTAGGTTCAGAGGTATCACTCAACATCTTGGTGAACGTCGTCTCAGTTCTTCCCTGTGAATTCGACAGGATTACGGAAGTTAAAAACCTGGACGCATATACCAAAATGGAAATGGCTTCCCACAAGCCAGTTTGTTACTACATGATGAATAATGGTTGTGTCGAGGAGAAAAATTCTTTCTTCAAAATGCCTGATGAGGCAATGCGAAGTTATTTAAAGCCTTTGTTTATCATAGTGAAAGTTGAGAATGTGGCAATGAATAAGGTTTTAGTGGATTGTGGAGCCACTATGAATTTGATGCCACACTATATGTTACAAAGGATTGGGAAGTCAGGTGTCGATACCAAGCCTCACAACATGGGGGTACCATGGGGGTAATCCAAGTTGACCTTACTATAGGAACTGTGACAAGGCCAACTGTCTTCATGGTTGTTGAGACCAAGGCAAATTACAATTTGTTGTTTGGAAGAGAATGGATCCGCGGTGTGGGAGTTGTTCCATCTTCAATGCATCAAAGAATAATTATTTGGCATCCCGATGGCATAGTGGAGAATATTGAAGTAGATCAGGGGTACTTTAAAGCACCTATTAATCACCTTGATTGAAGGAGCTTCAGCAAACACTTGGCGAATATAACGCCATGCACGCCGGCGGGTTTCAATTTTACCCAGAACGATGACACTTATTGCTCATTGTATTTACATCATGTCCATGGTTTCAGATGGGATAGGGAGACTGTTGGGGCAGGAAATTTTCCCTACTTTGGTGCCTCAGGAATCGAACCCACAGGCTGGGGAAGCAAATTTAGTGATAATGACTGAATTCGAAGTACTGCAAAAGATTTCGGCTTATGTAGCCGAAAAGAAAGAACAAGCAGCCTTGGAGGCTGAGATGAAAAATTTGGCTTTCAAAGACAGAGGTAATAAGGGAATAGCCTTCGAGGCTAACAAAAATTCTTACAAAGAAAATCCTGGAAAGGATTTTGTCCCAGAACATCCTGATAAGGTTCAGGAAGAATTGCAAGACCAGAGGCTCGACGCCATCTATGATGATGAGCCTTTGGAATTCGAGAAAGACCCACTAGAAAAAAATGTGAAGATGCTAGCGCAAGACCTGCTCGATGAAATCGACTTGGGGGAAAGGGCCATGAGAAGGCTAGAACTCAAGGTCAAAATGGTCCAACTTCTAAGAGAGTTTTGAGACTACTTTGTGTGGGACTATAATGAAATGCCTGGTTTGAACAGGGAGCTAGTCGAATTGAAATTGCCAATCAAGCCTTGGAAGAAGCCTGTAAAGCAGAATCCAAGAAGGTTTGCACCAGCAATTCTGTCGAAGATCAAGGAAGAGGTCGAACTACTTCTTCGTTGTAAGTTCATTCGTCCAACAAGGCATATCAAATGGTTAGCAAACATTGTACCTATTATAAAGAAAAATGGGTCTTTGAGGGTATGTATAGATTTTAGAGACTTAAATACTACTACCCCTAAAGATGAATATTCGATGCCTGTGGCAGAGATGCTGGTCTACTCAGCCGCGGGACATGGATATCTAAGCATGCTGGACGGATATTCTGGTTATAACCAAATATTCATTGCTGAAGAGGACGTTGCGAAAACGGCCTTTCGATGCCATGGGGCTATAGGTACCTATGAATGGGTTGTAATGCCCTTTGGCTTAAAAAATGTTGGGGCAACCTATCAAAGGGCAATGAATTCTATTTTTCATGACTATATCGAAACATTTATGCAGATTTATATTGATGATATTGTTGTGAAATCAGTTTTAGGAAGAAACCATTTAGACCATCTTCGATACTCATTTGAGAGAATGAGGAAGCATGACCTAAAAATGAATCCCCTCAAATGTGCGTTTTGTGTACAGGCAGGAGATTTTCTAGGCTTTGTGGTCCACAAGAAGGGAATCAAAATAAACCTCAACAAGACCAAGGCCATAATGAAGTGAAAGCTCCATCAACAAAGAAGGAATTGCAGTCACTATTGGGCAAGATAAACTTCCTAAGAAGATTCATATCGAACCTCAGTGGCAAAACGCAAGCCTTCTCGCCGTTGCTCCGACTCAACAAGGAGGGATTCATTTGGCGGCAACCTCAACAGGATGCTTTCGATAAAATCAAAGGCTACTTAAATCCTCCTCCAATTTTGTCGCTGCCTTGTAGAAGTAGGAGCATAAGATTGTACATAGCAGCATCAGATAAAACCTTAGGGAGCATGTTAGCTCAAGAGGATGATAATAACGTCGAAAGGGCCATTTATTACCTTAGTAGGGTTCTAAATGATGCAGAAACTAGATATAACATGATTGAGAAATTATGTCTATGTCTATACTACTCTTGTACAAAACTGAAGCATTATATAAAGCCAGTTGATATTTTTGTTTCATCTCATTGCCACGTTATAAAACACATGCTATTAAACCAATATTACATAGTCGAATTGGAAAATGGGCATTAGCATTAACTGAATATTCTTTGACTTATATGCCTCTAAAGGCAGTTAAAGGACAAGTGGTAGCAGACTTTATAGTCGACCACTCAATAAATGAGAGTGCTTTGAATTATCTCGAACTGGAACCTTAGAAACTTTATTTTGACGGTTATAGTCATAGAGAAGGAACTGGTGTAGGAGTTTTGATTATTTCTCTCAACAAAATTCCAACAAAGTTCAAGTATAAGGTTGAAGGCCTTTGTTCCAACAATGAGTCTGAATACGAGGCCTTGATAGCCGGACTTGAGATTTTGTTGGATTTGGGGGCAACTCGAGTCGAAATAATGGGAGACTCAAAATTAACAGTGAAGCAGTTGAAGAAAGAGTACAAGTGTGTAAAGTAGAATCTTATCATGTATTTCATAATAGCCAATCGAATGTTAAAAAGGTTCGATATGGTGAGTATTCGACATATTCCTCGTTTGGAAAATCAGGTGACCAATGACTTAGCCCAGGTTGCGTCAGGGTAAAAAATTTTGAAAGAAAAATTGGAAGATGCAATCGAAGTCAGAGGAAGAGTAGTGTCAACAAAGTTAGCTCCTTCAGATTTAGAAACAACAAAGCTAGGATACGCTGATAGAGAAAGCTTCGAGATTTTTTCTATCAATGCATTGATGAATGGATATTGGAGGAAACCAATAGTAGAGTACTTATGGAATCCAACATCTTCGACAGAACGAAAGATCAGGTATTATGCTCTGAGCTACGTTCTTTTAGCAAACAAATTATTTAAAAAGACCCCAGAGGGAGTTTTGTTAAAATGCCTTAGGGTGTCAGAGGCATACTTAGCCCTTTCAACAGTCCATAGTGGGACATGTGGCACATATCAAGTGGGCCAGAAAATGAAGTGGCTTTTGTTTCGACAAGGTATGTATTGGCCCACTATGTTCAAGGGTTGTATCGAGTTTGCTAAGTTTCCAGGAATGTCAAATGCATGTAGGCATACAACATATCCCTGCGATCGAGTTGCATTCGATTTTTAAACCTTGACCCTTTAGAGGTTGGGCTTTGGATTTAATTGGAGAAATTCGACCAGCATCATCGAAGAGTCAGAGGTATATTTTGGTGGGCATAACTATTTCACTAAGTGGATCGAAATTATACCTTTACCAAATGTAGACCGAGAAGATATGATAGAGTTTGTTAAAAAGCACATCATTTATAGATTTGGAATCCCATAAACTGTAACCACAGATCAAGGGTCAGTGTTCACTGGTCAGAAAATGCAGGAGTTTACCAAAGAAATGGGTTTCAAGTTATTAACTTCAACACCTTATTACGTCCAGGAAAATGGTTAGGTCGAAGCGGCGAATAAAGTAGTGATTAGTCTAATAAGAAGCATGTGAGGAAGAAGCCTAGAAACTGGCATAAGATATTAGACGAAGTGCTTTGGGCATGTCGAACGTCCCCCAAAGAAGCAACTAATACAATGCCATTTCGACTAACCTTCGACCATGATGCAGTTGTACCAGTAGAAATCTATTTGCAGTCGACAAGAATCCAAAGACATCATCAGATTCCATCAGATTCTTATTGGAACATGATGTTGGATGAGTTAATTGATTTAGATGAAGAAAGGCTTAGGGCTTTAGAATTGTTAAAAAGACAAAAGTAGAAAGTGGAAAAGTCTTATAACAAAAGAGTTAAAGCCAAAGTCTTTTAATTGGAAGATTTGGTTTGGAAAGTTATTTTGCCTATGGATCGAAAAGATAGAGCTTTAGGAAAATGGTCCCCTAAGTGGAAAGGTCTGTTTCAGATTATACAGGTCTTTTCCAATGGGGCATATGAGATCGAAGAAGTAGATGGAGATAGGAGGATCTTGAAAGTTAATGGAAAGTATTTGAAAAAAATACAAACCTATGCTTCAAGAGATAAAAATTATGGAATAAAATAAAGAGCAATATAAGAAAAGATAAAATGGTTAATAAAGCTAAGATGGTTGTGTTCAATACAAAATAAAATGCCACGAAGGGCCTAGGTTGTCAAATAAAGAAGATGCAAAATAAACTTACATGATAAAATTTTCAGAAAGGAAGTGAAGCCTTCAGTTTTCTGTTGTACCCCAAAATTTGCCCAACATTTTCTTTACTTGGTTTATGTTTCATTTCATTGTTCTAGCATATATAATTGCATAGCATTTTTCATTTTTACAAGGGATCAAGAAATGTGTGTGCAACAAGGGGGATGTGCCAAGGGTTCTAAACCTAATCAAGGGTTTGTATTCAAGTTGTCAAGTGGTTATCATCATCAGAGGCAAGTCAAAGCCCTTTGGGTAGGCAGAAAAGTGCATGTGGTTCACCTCCTGAAGGTCACAAGCCCATGTTTATGGAGGGAGGTTATCGCTTAAGCTTTTTAGAGGCCTTGAGGGTCATTATGGAGCTCATCCAAGTGTTTATATCAAGTGCAAGTGGCTGCAGTTGTGAAGGTTGGAATTAGGGTTTCAATTTTAATCAGGATAGAACTCGTTTCTTGAAGCAAACCTATTTCCATGGCCCTACATATGTCCTAAAGTGTTTGGGGATGAGAGATTGACCATCAATTTTAATCGTAAGAACTTCAATTGACCAGTCAATTGAAAATTAGGAAATTTGGGGGAAAAGTCAACTGTAGTTTGACTTTGATTTAAATGGTGCTCCAATGGTGGGATCATGGTCCATGAAGTTCATATGGCTTATTTAAGTCTAATCAAGAAGTTTCAAGGCCTCAGAAGACCCAGAACATCAATAGTTGACTCGGTAGTCATCGATCGATCGTTCGGTTGACCAAAAAGTCAACTCTTCAACCATAAGGAATTTGACCTTAAAGTGTGAATAAAAAATGTTCCTAATGCCATATTACACCTGCCCATGAAGTTTCATGACCATTGGATCGAGGATGGAAGAGTAATCGAAAAATCGGGAAATTAGGGTTTTGAAAGGGGCAAGACCATAACTCCCTAACCACACATCCAATTGAGTTGGTTCAAAGCTCATTGGAAAGCTCTTGACAAGTCCTACAAAAGCACCACAGTGGTCCATGAGCAGAAAATGCATAGATTTGGAGTTATGGCCAAATTCATTACAAGAGGGAAAAATAACTTAGAAAATTCTAAGTTATTGAACTTTTTAGGCATGTTTTTCAGCAACTTTGAGTGGATTTTTGACCTAGTTCCATTTGGAATATGAGGATCATGAAAACATGAAAGTTGTAGATCTACATGAGGGCTTTCAAAAATGTACTAGAACTCCTCCATAGTCCTTATGAGTTGAGAGTTATGAATCCAACAAGTTGAGGTTTTAACACTCAAGTTCAACATTTTCACTTTTTCACAAACTCACCTTTTGATCACTTGAGCTTTTCTCAGCCATTGGATCTTATTTCTATCTATTATTTAGAGTGTATGATGAGAAGAAATACAGAAAATCAAGAGTAGTGACGAGTCTTGCAAGTTGGAGACAAGTTGCATTATTTTAATGGAAGAAATGAGGAAAGAGAAACTTTATGGAAGAAAAGTCTTGCAGCTGCAGTTCTCCTACTCCTAGCCATAATTCAATCACTTCTTTATCATTCATGCCACTTGATTTATGCATAAACTATAGCCAAAAGTTTGGATTTGGAGCTGTCCACAATCTTGAACAAATTTGCACTTTACAAAAATCCCTCCAAAATGCAAAAGACAAATTTGTCCCAAGCCTTGCCTTGCCTATAAATAGAGGTCTCCTCTATGTTGAGAGGTACACCAGAGCACTCTACAACCCAAGAGAAACTCATTGCTCTCCTACTACCTTGCATTTTCTTACAAGTGAAGAAAACCACCCCAAAAAACTTCCCAAAATCTGCCTTGAGCAAAACAGCTTCCAAAGTCATTTTCACCCATTCAAAATCACCACAAACCATCCACACAATCCACAAATGATGTATGGGAGGTGCTCAAACTCTTAAACCAGTCAAAACCCTCATTTTCCCAAAAGTCAACTTTCAACCAAGGAAAGTTTGACCTCACATACAAAATCTGCCAAATCACATACCAGGCCTGTTTTGATCATTGTAAACCTCCAAAAACCCTTGGTTTATGATGTACCAACTGTCCATGACCTAAAAAACCATCATCACCACTTGTTTCAAGTTTTGTCCTAAGGGTTCACTTGTTTACTTCAAGTGCAAGAAAGGTTGCCATCTTCGTCAAGGCATTGGATTGGATTTTATTTGGAGGCTTCAAGGTTTTCCATACTGCACAAACTTGCTTGGAGGTCTACAAGAGGTTGGTAGTCACTATCCTTATTTAAAATGTCATGAATGTGTTTGATGTGCATTAGTGGTTACAATGTGTTTTGAATACAATGTAGTTTATGTATGAATTTGTCCCATTTTGTTTGTTTGCTCATTAATGGATATTGCTCTTATGATCATCATCAGCATGTTGTGCTGCTATGTGTTGAACTTTGAGACTCTCTTAAGTGCCATTTTATGTCATGTATGAACATATAAGGATGTTGGCAACTGTTATGAGGGTTTGGTACTATTTTGATTTTGTCTACTTTGTGAATGATGATGATGTTTCTGTTACAGCAACATTCTTTAGGTATTGATCTGTTTGTTGGTTAGAAAATCTCATTTAGGTGTTTATGTGATGTTTGTTTTTGTTGAAAACTATGTATGCTTAATCTGCCCATTTCTGTTTTGGCCTTGTTCAAAATCATGTACATTTTTCAACTCATAGGGCATTTTTCATTTCTAGCTTACTTTTGAATCATTTTTATGCTCAAACCTGGTTTATGACACATTTGGAGTATGCTTGTAAGTTGTTTGGTGCTGTTGGATTTGGGATGACTCATGTGATGTTGATGACCAATACCATTTTCTGCTGTCTTAATGCTTGTGACTGTCATGAGATGTTTTGCCTTGAAACTTGACCTTTACCCTTGTCATGATAAGCATGTCCTTATGGTTGGTTTGAACTGTTGATAATGAATGGCCTATGTTTGCTAACATGAGATTGTGATACTCTTTGAATCATGTTTGCTAGATGGTTAGCATTGTTCTGTTTTGCATCTTCTATTGTCACCCTTAGGTTTATGTAATAGGGTTGTAACCATGATCTATCCATACCTTGCTTGCATTTGTCAAACTGTGATGAGCCTATGTGTTTTGTGTTGATGTTTTGAAAAGCATTGTGTGCATTCTGTCTCAAACTGCTTGTAAGCACCTTTGATCATTATTTTGAGTACTTGCATCAATGTGGCATGTTCATTATTAGGTTAGGCCTTTGTCATAAGCTTGCTAACTGCCATATGCACATGTAGAATTAGGGCTAACTATTGATCATTGGCACTATTATATGCTGCTGTCCTAAATGCCTAAGTTTACAAACCAATACCATGCTGCTATGATAATTTCCAATCCTTGCAAATTTTGCTGATCCTTGTTGTTTGTGGAAAGAACATGATTGTTTGATGCTATTGTAACATGCTTGCATTTGTGGCTGCTAGAAATAAATTCTTTTCCTGTTAGAATTTGCTTTGGTTCTATTTGGAGTTGTGACTTTCATTCCTTAGGGATTTGTGAATTGGTATGTTGGTTTGGTATTGTAACAACCAAGAGGCTTGCTGTCATGCTGTTTTAACCTAGGCTCAACCTTTTAATCAGTTCTGGTAGATCTTGTTTTTAGGTCAAGTTGTCTTAAGTTGTATGCCTATGCTGTTTTGACAAGCAAGTTTGCTGCCAGTTCTGTTTTCACTTCATGTGTTCCTATCTCAATGCTAAGTCTTTCTTACAATTTGTGCTCTATTCATGTTTTTGATATGTATGAGAATCAACCTATGTGTATGTCTTGGTGCTTTGTAAACCATGTTTGCATTTTGTCTTAAAATTGTGTTAAAGCATCCTTGGTCCATAACCTGAATGTTTGCATCAACATGCCCTGATTTTCTGTTGGAACTCCAAACTACCATGCTGCTATGCTTTGTTCTCAACCTTTGCCAATCTTGCTTATCTTGATTTATTTGTAAATAGAACATGTTATTTGTGATGGTTAGCATGCTAGAACTAGGTTTTTCTGTTGGAATGGGTTTGTATTCATCACTATAGTGTGGTAGCTTCCATTGCAAGGCATGAATTAATTAAGATGTTTGATACTGCTCCTGTTGTCATGTTTGTTGTACCAAAACCAATCAACATGTTTAGTTTGATAGACTGTTTTGCTTAAGGCCAAGTTATTCTAATGTGTATGCACATTTGTTTGATATGATGCTAGTTGCTAGAACTGTATAAAGCCAAATTGCCATTAACTTGCAAATCTGTTATGTGCATTGAGCCATATGTGTATGCATGTTGTTTTGATAACTAACTTGCTGTCATGATGCTTGATCTATGCTCAATCTTTTAATCATGTCTTGTATAGTTTGTGTTGAGATCATGAAAGTCTTGTTTTGACAAGCACAAACTGCTGCCAGTTTCTGTTTTATGCTTTCAATTCATGTGCCATCTGTTTTGATCTTGCAAGATGCTTTGAATTCATGTTTTGATAGTTGAGAATCCTTTAATGTGTGGTGATTGAATTGTGTATGTATGCTGAACTGATCTTATTTTCCAAAACCACATATCAAGCATTTTGGTCCATAATTGCCACTTGCATACCAGTTTTGGTTTGGAGCTATTCTTGACTGATCTAGGCATGTAGAATAATTGATCTACATATTTGAAAGATGTGCACACCTTCATTTAACCATATTCCCTTATGTTTTGAGCTATGGCCATCATAATGCATTTCCAAGGCAATTTGTGCATCTTACACATCAGTTTTTGATTGGACTTATTTTTGTATGATTTTTGCATCAAGAATCCATGAACCATGTATTTGCAACTTGTGCATATCTCCATCTGATCATATTTCTTTCTGTTTTGAGTTGTGGCTTTCAAATTGCAATTTCAAGCTTTACTTTGCAACTTGCATACCAGATCTTGTTTGGATATGCATTATGTTTATTTCTTTTTAAGCACTTGTTTATTTCTTCTCTTTCTTTTATTTTTATTTTTATTTATTTCTTTTCCTGTTTCTATTTTATTTATTGTAAAGATAGTTTTAAATATCCAAAAACCAAAAAATCATTTGTCTATTATTTTTAATATGTTATTTCATTTTCCATGTTTTTGTTTTATTTTCCATTTTATTTCATCATTTTTATTTTTAATTCATCATTTTATTTTTCTTTCTCATTTCATCTGCGATTGATTCATCTGTTGTTTACTTGGCCTTGTGCTATGATCCCCCTAGGATTCCTAGTCCCTCCGTTTAGGATGGGAGTAGGAGAGACATTAGGTGTTCAATCCTACGCATGATAACATTAGGTTAGTTTTTCCCTTTCACCTCAATCTTAGGATCACCATTGCATGACAACTTTAGGTTTGGTTTAGTCCCCCTTTAGTGCGTCTTTTCTCTTCTCATCTCAAAACAATCATAAAACACCTAATAAAGGTTCATGAGTATTGTACGTTACGAGCCTTAAGCTGCTTGGGAAATGGTTGTTGAAGGGTTTCTTTTCAATGGCTTGATTGTTTAGTATAGCACCCTTTGGGTGATATGCGACACAGTCACTCCTAAGTCATAGTCTCTAGTGCAATATGAATTGCAAACCAATTCAAAAACATTTCTCCTCTAAAAAAACATAAAACAAAAACATTTCAAACCTTTTTCACCCTTTGGGGTTCTTAATCAGGAAAATCATTTTCATAACAAGAGTGTTGTTAACTCTTAGTTCTACCGCAAACGGTAACGCCTAAGTCTCCCATGCTCGAGCTGCATACACCAACTGCTAGAACTACTTGTTAACCCTACTCGGGCCTAAAAAAACAGTTGAACAAACCTGTGTTCCCTCGTTAGCCCGAACTACGTTTGCTCTGATCTTTCATATCAGATGAAAGTACGTAGGCACAAGATGGCGATGTCTTGACGAGCAACCTTCCCCCCTTTTCACCCGTAGTTAGGCGAACTATGTTGACTCTGACTTCTCATTTTAGATGAGATACGTAGGCACAAAGCACCGTTGCTTTACCGAGTCATTTCTTTTTCTTTTACCCCCAAGCCTTTAGCTAGATAGTTTCAATCACCCTTTTAGATAGACAACAAGCGTGGATCCCGTCGAGTACGACGGACGTGAGGGGTGCTAATACCTTCCCCTTGCGTAACCGATTCCCGAACCCGAGATTTGGTTGCGATGACCGATCTTATCCCTCTTTTCATTAGGTTTTCTCTGAGTGTTTCCTTTCCCTCTCTTGGGATAAATAACGCACGGTGGCGACTCTTCTGTCGTTGTCGGCCTCGATTTTCGCAGTAGCGACATTTCCCATACTTCTTCTTCTGGTGGGCTAATCGACGCTTGCACAAGCTTTTATTGTAGGCAATGGTTTCGATCTCCTTGTCAAGCTTCTGAGATTTTTCAAGATGTTTGATTCCCGCCTTTACTTCTCAATCAATCTTGTCATTGACACCACCTTGGATCTGTGCCTTACTCTTCTTAGATTCAGCAATTTTGCCTTGAAGGATAAGGATCTGTCTTTCCCATTCAACAATATTCTAATTATGTTTCTCTAGTGCCTTTTTAGTTTGTTCCTTTTGTTGCTCAAGTTGGGAAACTTGGCTGGATAAAGCAGAGACAGCTTCCCAGACAAGCTTTTGATCAGAGGTTACCTTAGCAAACTTGCTAAAATATTCTCTGGGTCGATTCAGATCAGCAGCCACTACGTCGATCATTGTCAGCAACTCTAGGATAACATCAGAGGTTTCTGGTGAAGAGGTCACAAGATCGACATGCTTTAAGAGCTTCTTCAAACTAAAGGTCACTGAGGTGTCCTTTTCCAAGAGCTCGAACAGAGTAACAACGAATATCCTGGATTTGATCTTATGAAGTACATCATCAACGACAAGAGTGTTTCCCGATGTTGTCGAACCGCTCATACTAGAATCATAAAAGTTATATTTTGCACTCAGCATGGTTTTGAGGTACTCACGAGGGTTGGACGTCTTCATTGATTGAAGTTCTTCATGAGAGAGGCTGGTTGGAGCTGAACTTGTCGAAGTCGTCATGGCAGCCTGGGACAAAATTGTTTGTTTAATGGGATCTTCAACTGCCTTTCTAGTAAGTTGATCTTCCTTTCTTTTGCTTTTGACTTCTTTCTCCTTCTCTGCATATATTTCTTTCCTTTTCTTTTCCTCTTCCCCTTCTTCCTTCCTTGTTGTTTCTTTGTCGCCACCATCAACAGCTTTGTCACCGGTTCCCTCTTCATCACTGGTTTGTTCATCAAAGTCGTTCGCCTCACCTGGTGAATAACGAGGAGACATCTCTTCGCTACCCTCTTCTCTGGAGTAGGGGTGTCCTCTGATAGAATAATAATGGTTGTTTAGTAGCCCCTGCCTATGGAGGAATTACCACAAGGTTCGACCCAAAACCTACCTTTTTGGGGGTTTATGAGGTTGGTTCACCTCATTCAAACCTTTAGCAGACGTCCCAGATGTCGTACCAGGATGATAGCTGAGATCTTTGCTAGAAGTAGAGTTGGGTTGGATCGTGGGGCCTGGTTGAGCAGCGACAACAGCTTGAAAAGAAAGGAGATTAGAAGGAGAACATATGAAGAAGAAATAATGGCAAAATAAATGGGCTAAGATGATTACCTTAGGGCCTTCACTATCAGGGTTTGAATTGCCATCTTCTGACTAAGGTACCACCTATAGGATCACCTGTTCAGGAATTGATTCGACACGGGTCACCTGAGTCGAACCAGGAGCGGTTGGAGTGGTTGTTTGTGTGAAATATTCAGTAATCTTTTCCTGCTTCCTTCTCCTTTTTAGAGGTTGATCATCAGGAGGGGAGTTATTGTCCTCGTCAAAGTCGATAATCACTTGACTAGAGGCTCTCTTGGCCTTTGGTTTTTTGGGAGTATATGGGTTTAACTGATGAAAAGCCTATCGAATCATCTGACTCAAGGTCAGAATCATATATGGTGCCAGCTAGTTTTAGCCCTGTGATAGCAGTTATATCGAACAATGTTGGACTCATCATCCTACAAGGGAGATAGAAAGTGTTGTGGATGCTATCCCAGAAATAAAGGGAGGACACTAACATGGTCGAACAGTAGTTCAGACCATTTTTCGACAACATGATGAGGTCATAGATCCCCATTTGTTTCCAAAGGTGGGACTTAACCTTCTCCACCTTGTTCAGCCGTTTGTGTATTCATTGGACTCATTGAAAGAGGGTGTAGCATGGAAAACCCTAAAGTTGGTATCCATATACCTCAAATCTATCCCACTAAGGGCTATAACGTCCCCAGTGACGTTTTCTACTTGTTGTTTATTAGCCTGGCCTATGGGTTTTGACCTACAGTAAGACGGAAAGAAATCTCTAACGGTTTCAGAATCTACAGAAGGTAGAGGCCCACAAAGGTCATGCCTTTTTCTAGCTGTGGTGAAAGGAATCAATACCTGAGAGGAATAAATCCTGCGTTTTTCCTCCTCTAATGACTTAGGTGCAAACTGTTGATTTCTTATCATCTTTGGCCCAGCCAGCACTTTGAAAGAGGAGAGCTGAGAAGTTTTCTTCAAGTCCTTCTTCAGAGTTTTCTTGTGATCATTGGTCATGATGGAAGAAGATATTGTCAAGTTTAAGGTGGTAGGAAGGAAAGGAAAATCTGGGTTTTCTTTGCAAGAGAGTGGCAAAGGAAAAGATTGGAAAGCGTAAAAGTAATTCTGGGTAGGTGATCCCACTTATAGGAGAAAGTAAAAATATGGAAATGGAAAAGACTAGTGGGAGATTAGCATGGTTGTAGTGGGACACATGTTGTACCAGGGAAAGATTTGAGGAAATATGAACAATTGAGTCTAAAACCCACCTTTTCTTATTTCCTAAAACCTAGGAGCATGATCATGGCTAGTGGCATGCGTGAAGTAGACTGTTGAAGTTGCTATAATAAATGCTAATGATGTCATTAAGTATGGGGAACAGTAAGGATGTAACTTCAAAAGACATGCAAACGTCATGAGAGGCGTCAGAGTGGAGTATCAAAAAATTTCATTTTCTCTTGATGTCGAAAGTGACATTTTTGGGGGGCAATTTGTTAGCCTTGAATTTCGACGCCCATATAGAACATTGGGTTGTTGAGTTAAAGACAATATTTTCGACTATGGGGATATTTCGGGAATTTCGACCAGAAGACGGACAATTCAACAGGCAAGAATCTTTTGGAGTTTGAATTCGAATCTTAGAGGGAAATATAGTTATTTTCTGCCCAATAGAAGGAAGCACGTGGCATGGTTTCAAGCAATTAAAGCATGCAAAGTGACATTTGGTTTGACCTAGTCCATTGAGTCATTAAGAGCAGTTATGTCGACTGGCTATAAATAGTGGCTTAATTTAGAATTTTTTTTGGTGTGTTCATTTTGTACAAATCACTCAGAAAATTACTCAAAGTACCCAAGTCAAAGTGAGAAAAAAGTCATAACTGAGAATGTGCGTGTCGAAACACCATTTCTTTATTGTAATGCATTAATGCTTCTTTTTCTTTTATAAGAATCTCCTTTTACTTTACTGTTTTATGCATGTTATAGTCCCTGGTCTTCATTTTTTTCTTTTAGAATTGTTATCCTCTTCGAACCAAGTTGCTTTTCTTTTCTACTTGTTTTACTGCCAAAACCTTTTTATCACGTTTCAATACTGTCGAAGTGCGTATCCTTCTCTTTTAAATTTCATTTAATGTTAAACTCAGATTAGCTATGTCCTAGGATTTAGTGTGGTCGATCCAGCAAATTAAAATGAGTCTTGACGATTTGTTAGACCAACAGTTGTTCTCCAAATTTCACGGTGAACAATAGGTATCATGACCAATGTTTTAACCTAGTTGATGAAGAAATACCCAATGCATACAAAAACAATTAGGTACCGATAGGTTTCTATTTCTTGAGGAGACTTCTGATGATCTTCTTGACATGGTCAACAATTGAATAACCTTTATCCATAACCTTAAGTCCTGCGACCAACATCTGAAACCTTGAGAACATAGTCTCAACTGTTTCATCATCCTCCATTATTAATTCCTCATATTTATGGATTAGGGCTAAAGACTTTGTCTCCTTTACTTGAGCATTCCCTTCATGAGTCATCTTTAAGGAATCAAAGATAGACTTGGCAGTATCTTTGTTTGTTATCTTCTCAAAATCAGTATACGAGATAGCATTAAGCAATATAGTTCTTGCCTTATGATGATTCTTATAGTCCTTCTTATATTGATCAGTCATAACACTTCTTTCTACTTTGTTACCTGCAGCATCAACTGGGTGAGTGTAGCCATCTACTACAAGATCCCAAAGATCTACATCATAACAAAGAAAGAAAAATTTGATTCTATCTTTCCAATAGTCAAACTTATTGTTGCACCCCAAAATTTGCCCAACTTTTTTCTTTAACTGGTTTATGTTTCCTTGTATTTAGCATTGCATTGTTCTAGCACTTGCATAGCATAGCATGGCTCATTTAGCAGGGGATCAAGTGTGGATTATATCATGAGAAGCCTAGCCAGAGGTTTTATTCAAGCTTAAGGAGTTACCAAGGTCATCAGTCAGTGGGTTATGCTCTTGAGAAGTTCAGTTGCTTGTATAGGGTTCATCTCCTAACTAGGGGGTCAACTGAAGATCATCGGTGGGTTGTGAAGCCTTGGTCATGTATATTATATGTGGATAAAGCTCATGTAGTGCCTAGAGGATCATGATAAAGCTCAAACAAGAGTTTGTATCAAGTACAAGAGCCACAATTGAAGTTGGTGCAACTAGGGTTTCATCTGGTCAACCCTAGGTCAAATGTGCAATTGAAGAGGATCAGAGCCTACTTCTAGGTCAGGGAGTTCATGAAATGATGTGTTGAATTATTTGAGATATTGTTTCAAGATTAAATCAAGAAGAATCAAGAATGGCTGAAGTTGCTAAGTCAGGGTTCCTAGGGTAAAATCCCCTATTTAGTGCCAAACTTCCAAGCCATGTAAGTCAAGATACAAGCCTCATATGACTTTGGGCCCCACATGAAGGTTGTAGAGGATGTTTATACCTTTAATTTGAGTACTAGAAGTCATCCATATAATTTATAGAACTCAAGTTATAAGCCAGACAAGTTACAGGTCCTTAGATGCATCTGGAATTTGTCTGTGAAAATCATCTGACTTCCAAGCTATTTTTGACCTAGAAGGAAGTTTCATCTGACTTCTTGGCAAACATGAAAGATATTCTTCATGATCTTAGCTTTTTAGAAAGTTATAGAAGTCCCCATTCTGATTTGTGGAGCTCAAGTTACAAACTTTACAAGGCAGGGGTATTTTGGGAAAGTGAGATTATAGGCCATTTTCAATTATAGATCAAAATCTCCAACTTGCACATCTCAAATGGAGTTTTATTCAACATGGAACTTGCTCAAAATATGGTTTTTAGGTTAACCAAGAGCTCATGGTGAATTGATTTGGTCCATAGTAAGAGTTGACTTGAAGTGGTTTGAAAGAAGAGAAATTAAAGGCATTATTTGGTGGGAAATTCAAATAAATTGTTATGTGCACAAAATATGCCAAATGACCACTCAATTTGATCAGAAATGATGATTTAGAAACATTGGCAATTCTAGAATTTTCAATTGACTCATAATTCATGGTGTTTTGACATGTTTCTTCACTAATAAGCAACATCACAAGAAATCATTCACAAAGCCAATTTGGAAGCTCTAGCTGATCTGAACCTCTTCAAGGATTGTTATGCAAGCTAACCAAAGCTTCTCATGCAAGGAATTGAGCAAAATTTGAGTTGGCCATAATTAAATTTTTGGAGGAAAGTTGAAAATGGATCTTCTGAATTGGGCCTGGGCTGGGTCTCTAGAAGCTTCTATCACACTCTATAAATGTTCAGAAACTCATTTGGGCAAGGGTTGGTGCATTTTTGGTGGAGAATTCAGAGATAGAAACTCAAACCTTCAAGCTTCGACTCAACTTCGAATTCTCGGTTCAAGGCAAATTCAAGAGGAATTGGAGCTTCAATTATCTTCATCTATCATCACCGAGTGGATCTAGAGATTTTGGAAGCAAGAAACATGTTCTAACCACTCCGATTCGAAGCTCCGAAGTCGGTACATAAATCTCAACTTTCCTATAGTTTTAGGACGAGTTAGATCAGAATAATCATGCGGTTAGGATCGGGAAGATGTGTAGATGAAACTAGGATCAATAAATTGATATTTAGAGACATTTTTCGGTTGGACATGTTTGCTTGTCGTTGATATATCTCTCTGTACGTGGAGTTTCAATGGAATCTAAGAGCATATGTGTAATCCTTGCAATTTTTCCTTCAAGTTTGACTAAAATTTCGTGCGAAACGGTTAAGAATTGATGGAGTTATGGTTGTTGAAAGTCGCCAGAAAATTCATGTCCATGGCCGGACGGTACTGTAGTGCAGGCACTGTTCACGAGTGCAGAAAATTTGAATTGAGGAAGACAACTCGGACGCTGTCCGATCGAATGAAGATGGAAGACTTTGTCCATGCAGCGGACGCACGCGATTGCGCCACACAGCCCAACATGAAACGACGTCGTCTCCGTAAGTGGATGGGAACCGGGCTTGTTGATCTCGTTATCTACACCTCCCACGCGCGCGGCCCAGTCTGTATTGCATTGAAGCTCTGCTGTTCGAACCCCCCTGGCTGCTTCCATTTATTCACTTTATTTTCTTTCTTTTTTTCTATTTTGATGTCTATTTGGTTTTAGTGCTTTAAAAATAGTAAAACTCTTTATAAAATTATGAGAATTTTTCCTATGATTCTTGAATGTCTTAGGAAATTTTAGGAGTTGATTTTACATTTTTAGGATTTAATATGAATTAGTTACAATTTTTCTTTTGTGCTAATGTCCACTGTTGTGCATAACTAATACCTCTATTTGTTGATTTTTGTTCTCGCAATTGGTTTGGAATTTTATTTTGAGATTTGGCTGGATGTTAGGTTACAGATGTATATTCCCATAGGAATTTTCACACATTTTTTAGAAAATAATAGCTTCTGATTTAGAGGTAGGTTTAGAGCCTTTCCCCATTAATGGTTTTCCTTGATACCTTTCAACTTATGATTTTATTAGAGAACTTAGAATTGGATTTAGGCTCTTATTTTTGGACTACAGATCATTAACAAATGCATGTTCCCATAGAAAAATAATTAGATTTTTAGGATGTAATTTTCTATTTTAGATAGAATATTTAAGTTGTTTGTTCATTTGGTGCTTCAACCTTGGTGATTGTTTTGGAATGGACTCAAAGTGGGATTTTCTTGCATGTTGGGCTTCTGGTTCCTCTTGGATGATGTCACGGGTATGATGAAGCATTTGTGGAGTGGCTGGTGGAGCTTGGCTTGGAGCTTTTCTTTCCTTTTTGTTAGCTTTTTGTAGCTTATAAGATTAGGGTTTTTAGGAGAAAGCTTTAGAAGTAGTTTTTCCCCTCAAATAAGCATGGTTGGTTTCATTCACCTTCCATCCTATCCTATGATGCAAAGTCCTCACATGAAAGCTCATCTCTCCTTTTGAGGGATGTATGGCATGTCATGATGAGTAGAACTTTTGATGATACTTTTCATGGATGCATGGTTGAGTGTCATGATGGATACCTTTGGTATACATCATGCTTCCCATCATCATACCTTCATCTTGTTGATTCCTTTCCTTGTTGGAGCATTGTTAAAGCATGAAGATGGAGCACTATATTCCTTCCCTTGAATATGATGTGGACTTGGAGAACTTTTACAGACTGTGGACTGTACTGCTGTCAGAAAGTGGATTTGCTGTGAAGCTGTTGTTTTGCTTTCTTGATTGTCTGTTTTTTTGATTTGCTTTGATGTATTGATGTGACTTGATTGGATTGTTGCATTAGTAATAGGCTTCATGTAGATGATCATATGCCTAAGAGCATCCTAAAGGTTGAGAATAGCTCCCTTTTCTTGTATTGCATTAGAAGTTGAGTGGGACTCCTTCTGCTTGTATTTTTACTGTGTGGCTTTGCTTGCTGGTATTTGGTAGAGCTCAGCTCCCTTGCCTGTGTGGTGTGTGGCCTTTGTGCCTTGCTTGTTTATAAGTTGAGCTTGGCTTCTTCTGCTTGTGTGATTCATTGCATGTATTTTATTTACAGCATTTTGTTTACAGTAATCTTTCTTGTACAGTTTTTCTGTTTACTGTTGTTTCCATTGCCATGTTCCCCTAGGAACTCTGACTTCTCTTATTCAAGAGAAGTTATGACAGACATTAGGATTCTAACCATGCACGATAACATTAGTTAGTTTCCCTTTTAACCACAACTGTAGGACGAATATTGCATGATAACTGTAGGATCGAGTCAGTTTCCCTGTAGAGAATCTGTTTCTTTCCTCATCTTCAAATACAGTTAAAACACTTAATAAAGGTTAACACGTGTTGTGCGTTACGAGCCTTATGCTACTTGAGAAAGAGTTGTGGGAGGGTTTCCCTCACATAACTCGAGTATTTAGTGTGGTACCCTTTGTGTGACATGCGACGCATTCACTCTTAAGTCCAAGTCTTTAGTGCAACACGAGTTACAAACAGAACTCAATTCACTTCTTTCCGTAAAAGACTTAAAAAACAAACATTCAAATCCTTTTTGTCCTCTTGGACCCTTAATCAGGAAAACTATTTTCTTAAAGGAAAGTTCTGTTAACTCTTGGTTTTATCGCAAATGGTAACGCCTAAGTCTCCAAAGGTCGAGCTGCAAACACCAACTGTTGGAACTGTCTGTTAACTTTACTTGGATAAAAAAACAGCTGAACAAACTTGTGTTCTCCGTAGCCCGAACTACGTTTGCTCTGATCTTTCATGCCGTATGAAGGTACGTAGGCACGAGATGCGATATCTCGGTGAGCAACCTTCCCCGTAACCCGTAGTTACTCTGATTTCTCGTTCCAGACGGGAATACGTAGGCATAAAGTGCGACGCTTTGCCGAGTCATTTTCTTTTCTTTTCAGACCAGACCTTTAGTGTAGATAGATGCAACAAACCCGTCAGATAAACACAAAAAGCATGGATCCCATCGAGTACGATGGACGTGAGGGGTGCTAATACCTTCCCCTCGCGTAACCGACTCCCGAATCCAGACAACGGTTGCGATGACCTTGTCTTATCCCTTTTTCGTGAGGTTTTCTCTGCGTGTTTCCTTTCCCTCATTTGGGATAAATAACGCACGGTGGCGACTCTTCTGTCTTGCCGGCCTCGTTTTTCGCAGTAGCGACACTTATCACCATTAAAGACTGGTGGTTTGGCATTGTAGTCATTTTTCTCATTGTTAGCAGTAGCTGGAGCAACCATTGTTTCTCACACAAACTGGATCGGCACTGAACACAGTGAAGTATTGATAAAGCTTTTTATCACAATCAAAACCGGAGCTTTGATGTCAATTGAAGGTGCGAAAAACACAAGAAAAGGGGGGGGGGGTGAATTGGGTTTTAAAGAACAAAAGCTTTTTATCAACTCAAAAACTCAAGAATCAAAAGATTGAACAATGAGAGAGACACAAGGATTTTTATCCTGGTTCGCTTGAAACTCAAAGCTAATCCAGTCTACCCGCCAAGGTGATTTCTCCTTATACACAAGGACTTAATCCATTATAGTCAACTGATTACAAATGCACTAGCAACAACTAGTGACTAACAAACCACAAAGACAAACAGTCAATGTCTTCTTAAGGATACTGACTGATCCGCTGTCGCGCGCAGATCAAAACGAGTGTTTTTGATGAAAATGTAATACAACGACAATTCAACTCGAATATCGTCTCAAGGATTCTTGTGTGTGATTAATCTACCGAAATCGAAACGGGGGGGGGGGGGGTTGGTTTGGTTTCTGATCGATTAAATAAAGAGAATGCAATTAAGCGGTTAAAATAAGTGATTATCAAAATAAGTCAATCTACTGTTTTCGGTTCCGGCTTATCACGGGTTTCTACCTTACCAATTTCCTAAGCGACTTCGATCTCTATTCAATTCCTATGTCAATTAACAAGCGCAAAAGACATAAACTAGATTGACAATCCTATATTCCAAATTAAGCAAACAGATTAAGTTTTCGTGAATTAAGCAAACACGAATTATAAACGCGAATTAACGACAAAGCGATGTAACGACGAATAAAAGTTAAGGATGCAATCATATGAATTTAATCAAAACAATTCTATAAACTAACTGATTAAGCAAATGTAATTCATAGAATAATGTTGAAAAAGAAACGAAATAAATTGATAAAGTATAAACCTCAAAGCGTTGGAACGCGATTACAGCATAATGACTCTAAGGAATTAGTTCTCCATGGTTCTCTCAAAGCTCCAAATATTTTTTCATGAATAGTAACTAGCTGAACAGTAACACGGATATTTTTCCTTTAGAAAGAAAACAAATTTGGTTCATAACCCAACTGGTTCGAAAATATAACCCAGGCCCAATACATGACCCAACACTAAAATAAAATTCTAATGTTGTAACTTCAAACGAAATTATGGAATTTTGGGCTCCGAATCTGACTTCGACTCCAACACGAAAATCGTAGCTCTCTCTCTTAGCTTTCCGGCGCTTTTTAGAACGCCTCAAACAGACTCCCGAAACTCCAGTTATGATTTTTCTCGCGAAAGCTGCTAAAGCTGAAAAATAAATACGAAAAACAATTAAATGCAAAAATAAAATAAAATATAAAAACACCTTAAAACATAAAAATAAATAAAACAAATCAAAGAAATACTTGAGTACAAACATGGAAGAACGTGCATCAAAATGCACTGATCACTGACCTAACTGGTCCCTCAAGGAACTACAAAAAAAAGTTTGAAGAAAGATTGTGTGTTTACAAGTTGTATCTACACAAGCAGATTTTACACAAATACTTAAAGAAAATTTTGCACAAAGTTGAGAGCTTTTCACGTAGAAACAATCTTGTAAAATTGGCAACTTTCTTCAAATCTCTAAATCCTTTATATATAGCATGAAAAAGGAACCGCTTGAGGAAAAATTAGGAATATGAAAATGTAGATGTCCACTAACGGAATAAGGACAGGTGTAAAGAATAGTACATTCATTTCGCCCAAAAAATAAGGTAGTGAAGGAACAATTTCGTTTTGTACTGTGTACTATTTTGATCACATATTCTTTATCATTATTGTTAGTTCTTGATTGGCATCAATTTTGGAAAAACTTGGTGATATCATTAGATGTCCTATAGGATGTCTTGACATATGTTCTTAACATTCTGCAGGTGGTTATTCTTAATGTTGCAGGATTTAGTTCATGATGTCAAGTACAATGTCCTGACATTTGTGAACAGAACATTCAGTATGAATGTTATGTTTTGACTGCTGTGTTTTTGTGCAACCTTTTGCGCTGTTGTGCTAAGAGATTTTGGTGGTTCAAATCTACGTGAAAATCTCCCTTATTCAAAAGAGTTTCTGATGCATAATTTGTGGAGTAATTTTGAAATCTTTTGTTCTATTTTCTGCAGAAAATCTTGAGAAGATTTGAAGTGTGATTTGATTTGATTTGATCAAATCTGTTTTGGTTCTATTTCCTTGATGTTTATTATGAAAAGATTTGAAGAATTATCTGATTTGATTTTATCAAATCAGAAGTTGTTTTTGCTAAAGCCCAAGCCCGTTCAAAGTGTTACTATATAAAGAGTTCACAATCCTATTTTGAAGTTTAGAGAAGCTAGGGTTAAGTTAGTGGATTGCGTAAGGAATTAGTTTTTAGCTTCGTGTGTTATTGTTAATTGTGAGCCATTCACTCATCACCTTGATGTGTGAATTGGACTGAGTTTTTGAGTTGTAAGTTGTCCACTCAAATCTTTTAAGCAAGAGTGCATTGTTCTTGTTTGAAGCTTTTAAGCAAGATCAAGTATTGTCTTTGAAGAGTGTCTTCTATGTTTTATTAATCTGTTTTTATCACTGCTGTGATTGAGGGGGAGTGAGAGGTGTCTCATATCTAAAGGTGTTTTAGATAGAAATTGCAAGGGTATAAATTAGGTGAGAAGATTGTAAACTAGAGAGAGTTTGATGTGAATCTTCAAACTAATTCTATTTAGTGAATTTCCTTCCTGGCTTGGTAGCCTCAGACGTAGGTGTGCTTGCACCGAACTGGGTAGCAATTGCTTGTGTCTATTTACTATTGTTAACAACCTTTTTATCTTGTTCATACATCGGTGATTGTTCAAATATTAGTGTCGTGACATCTCCTTCGACATCTCATATCTGATACCAGAATTTCAATTGATATCAGAGAAGACATCCTGCTCTGGTTCTGGATGAGATCTAAGGACGATACTTTCTGGTATTTTGGACAAAGAAGGAGGATTTCTGACTAGACCACCTGTTCTAGATGGGAATAATTATGATTATTGGAAACCTCGCATGGTTGCCTTCTTGAAATCATTGGATAGTAAGGCTTGGAAAGATGTCATAAAAGGATGGGAACACCCTGTGACTATTGGGAAAGATGGAAAAGCTACATCTGACCTGAATCCTGAGGAGGAATGGACTAAGGAGGAGGATGAATTGGATATTGGAAATTCTAAAGCCTTGAATGCCTTGTTCAATAGAATTGATAGAAATATATTTAGATTGGTGAAGAATTGTGAAGTTGCTAAAGATGCTTGGGAGATACTCAAGACTACTCATAAAGGTACTTCTAAGGTAAAGATGTCAAGACTTCAATTGCTAACTACAAAATTTGAAAACCTAAGGATGAAAGCATACATGATTTTCATATGAATATCCTTGAAATAGCCAATGCTTCAAGTGCCCTAGGTGACAAGATGTTAGAAGAAAAGCTGGTAAGAAAGATTCTCAGGTCTCTTCCCAAGAGATTTGATATGAAAGTAACTGCCATAGAAGAAGCTCAAGACATTTGCAAGATGAGGGTGGATGAACTTATTGGATCTCTTTTAACCTTTGAAGTGGGGATAAGTGACAAATATGATAAGAAAAAGAGCATAGCCTTTGTGTCAAATGCTGAAAATGGAGAAGATGAATCTGATGGGGATACTGATGAAAGCTTATCCAATGCTATAGTGCTCCTTGGAAGACAGTTTAAAAAGGTAATGAAGAGGATGGATATGAAGTCAAGACCAAATATCAAGAACAACTCTTATGACATCAGTAGGTCTAATGATGCAGGTAGAAGAACAAGTCTGAAGAAAAATCCACCCAAAGCAAACGGATTCAGTGCCATGGATGTGAAGGATTTGGTCAAATTAGAGCTGAATGTCCTACCTATCTCACGAAACATAAGAAGAACCTAGCTATTTCTTGGACTAATGAGGATTCTGAAAGTGATCTTGAAGAAGAGTCTGCTAAACATGTGACTGCTTTGACTGGGAGATACGACTCTGATGAAGACTCCAGTGGTGCTGAATTAACCTTTAAAGAACTTGCAGCTTCCTACAAAGAGTTGTGTCTTAGGAGTGAATAAGTATGTCATCAAGGAGAAAAGCAGAAGAAACTTATAATTAGACTGAAGGCTGAGAAGGAAGAACATCTTAAAACTATCACTGAATTGAATGATGAAGTTGCTCTGTTGACTTCCCAACTTGATCAAATGTCCAAGTTTGTTAGAATGTTGAACAGTGGTACTAACACCTTTGATGAAATCCTCCAAGCTAGAAAAAGGGCAGGAGATATGACCGTGATTTCGACTTTAGATTTGCGACATCTCCTCACTTCAGCATATCAACATTGAGAACTGTCAAATGTTAGCTTCACTTCCCGATGGAATGCCTCGTCTTACCAACTTGCAGACCCTTGAGATCATTCAAAATCACATATTAATTGAAGAATGTGAGACACAAACAAGTGCAACATGGCTCAATATTGCTCACATCCCAAACATAATCTTAAGTGGATTTTCTTAATAAAGATTAGAAAATCAAGAAGGATGAGTTGATTCGACTATGGATAGAGCAAGGTTATCTCAAATCGTCCATACCAAAACTCAATGCCAAGACTACAAATGTGTTCAAGTACAAGAGCATTTACAAATCACTTTTACAAAAGAGAGATCCCTAAGCTAAACAAAAAAGGAGGCACTATAATGTGCAACTTCTGATAGCAATTCTCAAAATTGTTTCCACATATGGTGTTACGAGATACCAAGAAAGAAATATTGCAGCTTACACTTGTGGTGGTCTCCTTCCTATTTGCTTTGATATCATGTGAAAAAGCAAGCTCAATAAACACAAAATTGGAAGCTCCAATGCTTTGGACGAGATTCATTAACCTATGGTTACTTGAAACCGTTATTATCGCTCACTACTACAGACCATGAAAAAACCAAATCAGCAAAAGTCACTAATAACAGCAATACACAAACATAATCATAAAGATAGAAGTTCATTCCTCAAGCGATGGTGTTTCAATAACAGTTGCAGACATGATTAAACAGCCTGCATTTTTTTTCCTGAAATAATCTACAAACATGTCGAGACAGAAGCGAAAATAATCGAAAACACAATTAAAACATGTTTAGGACAATTTTTTTTACCAAAACACATACATACATGTCTGAGTGAAATTGGAAAGAAATTCACGATTCCAATTCTTCGAATAGCTATAAAAAAGAGGCATTTTCGGATATTGAGAGGGAGGAATATTCAAAGAAAAAATAGAACAACAAACACACGTACATAGCAGAATACGCACATCGCTCACGCATGGCAAGAAGGCGCAGGGAGAAACAATTTGTAACAGCGAAGGAACAAAAGGTCGAAAGGAAGAGTAACTAACCTCGATGACAACGACACAAATTCTATAAAGAGCGAGAAGACGAAAAAAGGTTCAGAACCAACTTCAATCGTCATGAAGTACAACAATATCAAAATCCAAACAAAATTTCGGAAAGATTGAAGAAAGAAGATGATTCAAATAGATTCGAAGCTGACTTTGCCGCCGACAACCCGAACAACTTATCACCGTGATTACGACCACCACGTGATACTCCTCTATTTCTACGCGACGCCACAATCGAAGTGTGTTGGGAAAGATAGCAAATATAGAAAATAGTAATAAAATGCGGAAGCTCCTGGATCAACTTTTCCCCTGCGAACAATTAAAATAAGCTCCACACAAATTGCTCAGGCAACAGTAATAAGCACAAAAATAAAGCAAATAAAAATAAGGAGATACCAAAATTATTAACGTGGGAAAAAAACCCTTAAAGGGAAAACAACCCACGGGACCAAGCCAGTAAATCTCCCACTAACAAATTAATGGGTACACCACAAGTCCTCCTGGAACCACCAGGGATCAACTGAGCAAATATAATCTTCACCGTACAAGGTGGATATCAAATAAACTAACCCCTCAACGGGTACTCCAGCACAACCATAGAGAAGGCAAAACACCGGAATAAAATACTAATATTACCGGCTCAATGACAGGATCAAGATACTGTGATTTCACCAAAAATGGAAAGCTTTTGCAGTACCATACATCTGCCAAAGAGTCAGTTGCTATCCATCTCCTCTATGATAGCCGCTGTCACTCTTTTTATATTCTTCTCTCTGTCTCGTGAATTAAAAACGTTGCTGCACTATTCCCCATTTTTCACTTTTCAGCACACACACACACACCAAGGGTTAAAACCTTTTAACCATTTCATGGGCTTTGGCCCACAAAGCTAATCCTTTTTTTTCCTCTCTTTTAATAATAATAATAATAAGATTAAGTGGGCTCACATATTTTGGTGACCCACACAACAATTCTCCCCCTCACCAAATTAGAGGGAGACCATATGTGACCAAACCTGCTTTCTTTCTGCAAGTAGAGAACTTCTCCATAGGTAAAGCCTTTGTCATCATATCTGAACCATTCTCGTCAGTATGGTTTTTTCTAATGAAAATTGCTTCATCTCCAGCGCATCGCATATCTAATGATACTGAACATCAATATGCTTCGACTTTGAGTGATAAGTCGAGTTCTTGTTGAGATGGATTACACTCTGACTGTCACAATATAAAATATATTTCTCCTATGAGAGGCCCAACTCTTGTAGGAATTTATGCATCCAAAAGAGTTCCTTTGCAACTTCTGTGGCGGCAATATACTCTGCCTCTGTAGTAGACAAAGCAACACATTTCTGCAATCTAGACTACCATGACACTGCTCCCCCTGCAAAAGTCATCATATAACTAGAAGTAGACTTCCTAGAATCCACATCACCAGCCATGTCTACATCTTCAAAACCATCTAACATAGGCTTACCACCTCCAAAGTACAAACAGACTCCAGAAGTACCTCTAAGATACCTGAGTATCCATTTCACAGCTTGCCAATGTTCTTTGCCAGGATTAGAGAGGAAACGATTGACCATGCCAACTGCATGAGCAATATCTGGACGTGTACACACCATCGCATACATCAAGCTACCAACTGCAGATGCATACATAATATTCCCCATTTCTTCTTTGTCTTTCTCACTTGTAGGACATTGCATAGAGCTCAATTTGAAGTGACCTGCAAGTGGAGTGCCAACTATTTTTGAATTTGACATATTAAACCTCTCCAATACCTTCTCAATGTACTTTTGTTGTGATAACCACAATTTGCAATTCTTCCTGTCACGGGTAATTCTCATGCCAAGGATTTGCTTTGCAGGGCCTAAATCCTTCATTGCAAAGGACTTGCTCAACTATCTTTTCAAATGCACAATCTCTTTCATGTCATGACCAACAATCAACATGTCATCGACATAGAGCAAAAGAATAATAAATTTCTCACTAGGGAATTTCTTCACAAATACACAATGATCAGAAGAAGTTTTTTCATACCCATGATCCACCATGAAAGAATCAAATTTCTTGTACCATTGCCTTGGAGCTTGTTTAAGACCACACAAGCTCTTCTTTAATCTGCAGACAAGCTTCTCTTTACCTTTGACTGCAAAACCATCAGGCTGCTCCATGTAAATTTCTTCCTCCAAATCACCATGGAGAAAGGCGGTATTCACATCAAGTTGCTCAACCTCTAAATTCAAACTGGCTGCCAAACCAAGTACAACTCGGATTGAAGACATCTTGAAAAATTTCTTCAAAATCTATACCTTTCTTCTGACTGAATCCTTTCACAACCAACCTTGCCTTGTACCTTGGTTGTGAGCTTTTTCTTCTGACTTCAATTTAAATACCCACTTATTCTTGAGTGCTCTCTTACCATTAGGTAGCTTCACTAGCTCAAATGTGTGGTTCTCATGTAAGGATTTCATCTCTTCTTGCATGGCTTTGTACCACTTGTCTTTCTCTTCATGTGACATAGCTTCTTCAAAGCTTTGTGGCTCTCCCCCATCAGTAAGCATCACATATTCATGAGGAGAATATCTCTGTGAAGAATGGCGCTCTCTGGTGGATCTTCTCACTGGCTCAGGAGGTTGCTCTAGTGGAATTTGTTCAATTTCTTCATTAACTTGGGGCTCAGGAACATCACCTGCATTGTCCACATCTGCATTCACATCTCCCCCATTATTATTGACTATGGTAGGAGGCTCTGGATCAACCTCAATGTACCTGTGGATAACCTGTTTCTGATTTTCATTCTTGTCAATATCTTCAATGGTTTGGTCTTCAACAAAAATAACACATCGGCTTCTAAGGACTTTCCTGTTAACCGGATTCCAAAACATGTAACCAAAGTCTTCACGACCATAACCCAAGAAGATACACTATTTTGATTTACCATCAAGCTTGGACCTCTCATCTCTGGGAATATGAACAAATGCCTTGCAGCCAAACACTCTCAAGTGATTATATGAGACATCTTTCCCTCGCCACACCCTCTCTGGAACATCACCATCAAGAGGGATTGAAGGAGAAAGGTTGATCAAATCTACTGCAGTTATCAATGCTTCACCCCAGAATGATTTAGACAATTTTGCATGAGAAAGCATGCATCTGATTCTGTCATTAATTGTACGGTTCATTCTCTCTGCAACTCCGTTGTGCTGTGGAGTCTTTGGAACTGTCTTCTCAAGCCTGATTCCATGCTCTCTGCAATAATGCTCAAATGGCCCCCTGTATTCACCACTATTATCTGCTCTGACACACTTCAACATTTTACCTGTTTCTCTTTCCACACTTGCATGGAAGTGTTTGAACATATCAAGTACCTGATCTTTGGATTTCAAAACAAAAGCCCACACTTTTCTAGAGTGATCGTCAATAAATGTCACAAAATAAGAATAGTCACTTAGGGATTTAACATTCATAAAGCAAACATCAGTGTGAACTAAATCCAAGATAAATGACCTCCTATGAGGAGGGTGAGTGCAGAAAGAAACTCTATGTTGTTTACCAACAATACAATCAGAGCAAGTTTTTAGAGATGTACCTTTCACCAGAAGCAGATTTTTCCTTGCAAGAGTGTCAAGCCCCTTGTCACTCAAGTGACCGAGCCACGTATGCCATAGCTCTATAGAACAATCCTCAATTGCATTCACTTGAGGGGAACACAATTTTGTAGAAGTCCAATAAAGGGTGTTTTTCTTCACTCCCTTTGCTACCACCAAAGTACCCTTGGTGCATTTCCATTTCCCATCGCCAAAGGAATTATGGTAACCATGATCGTCAAGTACCTATACTAAAATCAAGCTGAGGCGCATATCAGGAATATGCCTGACATTCTTCAAGTGCAGCTTGCATCCAACATTAGTTTCTACCCAAATATCTCTAATGCCAGCAACCTTGCTTACCCCTTAATTACCCATCTTTACCTGCCCAAAATCTTCAGCAGTATAGGATGAAAAATACTCACGATGAGGAGTAACATGATATGAGGCAGCAGAATCAACAAGTCATTCATAGTTTTGGCATGCAATATTAACTGAATCATCTTCATAAACAACAACAACTTCACCATCAGATACAACTGCAGCTGTGTCTTTATCTTCTTTATTATCATTGCCTCTTTCCCTTGATTTCTCCCTCTTAAGCAACCTGCATTCTCTTATCATATGACCTGCTTTGTTGCAATGATAGCACCTGATGTCTTTCTTGGGCCTTGACTGACCTCTGGGTTGTCCTCTTGACTTGTTTCTGTCATTAGATTTATGAGAGGTTCTATGTTGGCTTCTCCCCCGTGACTCAACAACCAAGGCTTCTATGTGACTCGATGAACTAGCCATATTGTTTCCCTTCTTCCTTATTTCTTCATTCAAGAGGGCTTCTTTCATAGTATCAAAAGTCATATTGCCATTAGTGGAATTGCTCAGAGATACCACCAATGTTTCCCAACTGTCTGGCAATGAGTTAAGCATTAACAAAGCAAGTAGCTCATCAGGAAGTTTAATCTCAATAGTAGTCAGCTGATTCACAAGATTCTGAAAACTGCTCATATGCTTTGCCACTGAAGAACCATCCCTGTACTTCAGATTAACCAGTCTCCGAAATAAAAATACCTTGTTCTCTGCATTCTTGGACTCAAACATGTCCTTCAATTTCTTCCACAGACTGTGGGCACTAGTCTCACTAGACACATGATGATAAATGCTCTGATCTATCCATTGCCTGATCATGCCAATTGTTTTTCTGTTTGCCTTTGTCCATTTTGCAACAGATTTATCATCTGGCTTAGTACCGTCTCCGTCAATGGGATCATATAAGTCCTTACAAAACAACAAGTCTTCCATCCGGGATTTCCAAATAGAATAATTGGAAGAATCCAATTTCAGCATAGTACCGACCATATCACCTTCACCCATTTTAATAGCACCAAACAGAACTCCAATCAAGAAGCTCTGATACCACTGTTGGGAAAGATAGCAAATATAGAAAATAGTAATAAAATGCGGAAGCTCCTCGATCAACTTTTCCCCTGCGAACAATTAAAATAAGCTCCACACAAATTGCTCAGGCAACAGTAATAAGCACAAAAATAAAGCAAATAAAAATAAGGAGACACCAGAATTATTAACGTGGGAAAAAACCCTTAAAGGGAAAACAACCCACGGGACCAAGCCAGTAAATCTTCCACTAATAAATTAATGGGTACACCACAAGTCCTCCTGGAACCACCAGGGATCAAATGAGCAAATATAATCTTTACCATACAAGGTGGATATTAAATCAACTAACCCCTCAACGGGTACTCCAGCCCAACCATAAAGAAGGCAAAACACTGGAATAAAATACTAATATTACCTGCTCAATGACAGGATCAAGATACTGTGATTTCACCCAAAACGGAAAGCTTTTACAGTACCATACATCTTCCAAAGAATCAGTTGCTATCCATCTCCTCTATGCTAGCCGCTACCACTTTTTTATATTCTTCTCTCTGTCTCGTGAATCAAAAACATTGCTGCACTATTCCCCATTTTTCACTTTTTAGCACACACACACACACACACCAAGGGTTAAAACCCTTTAACCATTTCATGGGCTTTGGCCCACAAAGCTAATCCTTTTTTTTTCTCTTTTAATAATAATAATAAGATTAAGTGGGTTCACATATTTTGGTGACCCACACAGCAAAGTGTTGTCGTCGCTAATAATCTTTCCCTTTCTTTTATTGCTTCCATGGTTGCATTTGATTTTTGTATGAACATTTGGGAATGGAGCTTGACGCGAAAGAGAAATTGAAGTCGATGAATAGAGAGAGAAGGAGGCCATGCGAGATGAGAGAAAGAATGAAGTGGATGTGTTGAGTTTTTGCTCCCCTTCTTTACATGTTATCGTGTTGGGTCGAGTGGGCCAGGAGGGCACCGACCCAACTTTTTTTTTCTTTTTTTTTTAATTATATTTTATAGTGTTTTTTGTCTAGCTAGTCCATTGACCACTAAGCCCATGTTGTTGTTGTTGTTTTTTCCACCAAAAAATACCATTCTAAATTCTACCTTGTTTTTAAAAAAATAAAAAAGTTTAGTTAGTGTTAATTTTGGAATTTAAGCTTAATTAGTTTTAATTTAAGATTTATTTAGTTTCTGGTTTATTTAGTTTTAATCTATATTTTTGAACTTAGTTTATTTAACTTCTATTTAGATATAAGTTACTAAATTCACTTAGTTTTTAATTAAAATTTAATTTAATTAGTTTTCTATTCAGTTTTATTCTAATTTGTTTAAATTAGATTTTATTCAATTTTGGAAAATTATCCTAGATGATCCTGACAATCTTTATTTTTGGTTAACTCTGGATGTACATAATATTGATGTCGTATAATCCATTTGTGACCCAATTTTATTGAATTTTGATATCTGGTTTCGATTAAGTGACAATGTTTGTTTGTGACACCTATTCATTGTGATTGTGATTACATTTGACTTGATTTTTGTCTTATGTTGTTATTTCTTTATTCTTATGCTTTTAACTCTACTGATTGCATACAATTCCAAAGGAAAGGATCCTCCTCGTTGACTGCCATGTCACACGTAGCATAGCTCTGGGTCCTTACCTTTCATCCTAACCTTAGGATTATAGTCACCGTACTCTACATAATTCTCCTTCCATGGACACTTGCTTATCATTACCCCTCATCCTAGCCTTAGGATTGAAGTCGCCGCATTCTATGTAAGTTCCTGCCATGGACACTTACTTATCTTTCCCTTTTAATATAGTCTTAAGTTTGGAGTCGTCGCACTCCATGTAAGTATCTTGCCAAAGTTACCTGCTCTTCCCCCTGGAACCTTGACGACAGTCAAAAGTTCCTTATCCTCGTTAAGGAGAACTACGAATGCTATGATTCCATTTTCGTCAGGATACGTAGGCACGAGATGTGATGTATTGGCGAACATACTTAGGAATAACACCTTAGATCTCCCTTTACCTTTCACTCTTTAGCAGACAAATAACAACAACACAATAAAACAAGAGGTTCCTGTAGAGTACAACAGATGCTTAGGATACTAACACCTTCCCTAGGTATAACCAACCCCCGAATCTTAGATCTCATGCATTGTTTTTTACAGTGCAATTAGGTTTTTTTTCTTCCGATCTTTACCCTTTCCTTTGGATAAATCAAAGCTCGGTGGTGAATATTTAAAGATTTGTGATTCAAGTTAAATCAATAGCTTGATATTCGATTCTCACCGCAACAACTTCAAAATCTTCAGCTAGAAACTTCAGAAGCTTACCATTCTTTAGAAGTTTGATGATCAGAGTCACATTCAGAAGCAGAAACCCAGAGAACATTGTAGCAACAACACTACGTCTTCTCAGAAGCTTCTTAGAAGTGAATCAACATATAAGCGAATTTCGGAACACAAAGTTCATAAACTAATGACATTACACGTCATATTCTCAAAATCAAAACGGCCTGTTAAAGCTACACAACAACAAACCGTTAGGATATCAAAATTGTTCTCACACAAATACTATCTTGTTATCATCAAAACTCAAAGATATAGACGCATAACTAAATCTTGTTCTAACATTGTTCTCATAGATGCTCGAATGTTAACAACAACAAACAAATAAAAATTATATCAAAGCATAATCTTCAAGAGTTATGCATCTTCCAAGATACTAACACAAGTTTAAAAACACATTAAAGACAAAACAATTATGTTCACTAGTCGACTCCATCATAAGACAACCTATAATATAACATACTCATTTGACGCTGGTTCCAACAAAGGAATCCTAATTAGTCATCTATAACCTCTCAAAGGGAACTTCGCCAACCTAAGATGAGCTTTTGGCTGACCCAAACTCAATACTGCATGCTCAAGGACATGATGGGCTTGTTTCTTTTAGCTTTAAGAAAATAATCATTTTTCTTTGTATTTTCAAAAACAACTTTTATAAAAATATTTTTTAAAATATTAAAAGTTTTTGTAAAATTGTTTTTATAAATTAAAATATTAATTTTGACATTTATTAACATAAATATACGTTACGGAAGACTAAAACATAGCCAAAATCACAATATTTTTTAAAAAGATATATTTGATTTTTTTGAAATTTTAATTAAAAAAATTCTAATAAAAATACATTTAAATAAAAAGAATTTAAATCAATACAATTTTTTAAAATTCTTTATAACTAAAAAAATGTAACATTACAAAAATTATTTTTTTTAAAATTGAAATAAATAAACTCATAAACATCATATCTCTACCTCTTAAGATATGCACTAGTCAAATTTCTAAACCTCAATAAAAATGTCATCATTAATTGATTCACCATTGTTATTATGAGCCATAATTTAAATAGAAAATAAAATATGGATAATATTTAGTTACTCAAAGTTGGGGTGACATGTCTGCAAAAGTTCGGAAAAAAAAAAAGAAAGGAAAAAGGCGGATATATTTAAAGGTGCAGATTTAGAGTTAAAATTTTGTTTGTTCTATATAAAATAAAAGTGAGAGTGGGGCGGGATGAGACGAAAAAAGACGAATATATTTAAAGGTGTGGACTTACAATTTTGTTTGTCCCACATAAAAGTGAGGGCGAAGTGAAGTGAAAAAAGGCAGATATAATTAAAGGTGTGGACTTAAAATTTTGTTTGTCCCACCTAAAAGTGAGGGCAGAGCAGGACGAACTCGCGAACATTTAATTTTTTGAATCTAAAAATAATAAAGTTGTAGTAAAAATTTGGATTCACAAAAACCTAAAAAAATAACTAGAACGTAACGAACGCATCAAATGATACGAGCCTAAAGTATTGATCACATCGAAAAAAGTACAAATAAAACCAATGTTTTTAAAATCGGACCGAACCGGCCAATTCAACCGGTTGGACGGAGAACTAGAGATGAATTCAGTTGTATCAACCTTTCAAAACTGCTAGAGGATTAAAATCGGAGTAAAATCGAGAAAATTGGATTGAACCGTCCAAAACTATTCGAACCAAAGAACCGCAACTGACTTTGTAAAACCGTCCGGTTCAAAAAAATGCATCAAATTGATCATTTTACAAAAAAATTAAAAAATTTTAATATGTTAATATCAAAATTTAACATACATTTTCCAATCATAAAAATAATTCCGTATGTTTTTATACAACCATACAAACTTCTTAGTTTTGTCACTTCATCATAGTTTTTCTTTCAACCACACTCCATTATCATCCTATCATCTTTTTCAAACATATGTATTATCGATATTGTGGATTAAATTTGTAATAAATTTTTAAAATATTTATTCTATTAAGTTGTGAACATATGTAACATATCTATAAAATTTAATTTTATATCATTAACTTATTTAATAAACGATTTCATTGTAAATTTAACCGATTTAATCAATTAATCTCGATTCCCTCTCCAGTTCAATTTTTAAAATATTTGATAAAACAGACATATTTGATAAATTGGATCCGTCGTGTGACTTTCAAAGTATACTAAAATACTTAAAGTGATTATCCTCAGTGAGATTAAATTAAAATACTGATAATTTCTCATTCTTACAAGTCATATATCTCAGATCATCCAAGCTATCCATGTCTGTATAGCATGAATCTCTTCTCTGCCCCTTCTGTATCCCTCCAAGCCGCGTTAACTGGACCCCACATATCGTTGAACCCAGCGCAGCAACTATATTCCTTTCCATCCCATGTTCTTTTGTTTCTTTTCTTCTTATTTTTTTCCACTAATATAGAAACCCTTTCAACCCTCATTTCTCTAACTTCCACCATTTTTTTTATTATTTTTTTTATCACTCATTTAGTTCCAAAGATTCCACAAAATCTTCACAACCAGCTGGTTTTTATTTATTTTATCAAATTCTAGCAACTTGCAGGAATTTCAACCTTCATATTTTTTTTTTCTTTCTCCTTGTGGGGTCCTCTTTTTGACAGCCTAATCAACAGCCTGGAAAAGGGTGTTTGCATTGCATTGCAACCACACTAAAAACTTCTACTTTCATCACTTTCTTCATTTCGACATTTTTGTGGCAACCCCTTTTTTCTCATTTTGCTTCCTTCTAAGGTAAGTCTACATACATTTTAATGAACACCCTTTTTGAGCTAATTTATGTTTTTGTTGTTTGTGAGTTTTAATGTTGTCATGTTGGATGAATCATTGTGTTTTATTTGGTTTTTGTGCATTCAATTTGATAGATCCGAGGTTGTTCTTGTTGCAGGTTGTTGTTTTTTTTCCTTCAATTTTGTGACTTTTGGGATTTGAAGTTAAAGGGTATTATTGTAATTGCTTACAATCCGTTTATGGGTTGGTGTTGGTGAAGAATATTCGAGAGAAACTTAACTAACTACAATGGTGATGGTGATGAGGGTGAAACTTGTTTTGGTTCTTGTTACTATTATTGCATTTGTGGAGAATGTGTCATTTGCCTTATACACACCTCATGATAATTACTTAATTGCTTGTGGTTCTTCTAAAAGTATTAGCTTTCAAGATCGCGATTTTGTTCCGGATTCGCAGCATTCTGCGCTAGTGTTAAAAACTGGAAATTCAATTGTTGTTGGTAGTTCGAATTCGAGTGTTGTTCCGTCTCCAATTTACGAATCGGCTCGAGTTTTCACTGATAAAGGTTCTTATAGATTTGAAGTTCAACCAGGTAGGCATTGGATTAGGCTATATTTTTATCCTCTTCCAAACACTAGCCATGATTTGACTTCAGCTTCTGTAACAGTTGTTAGTGATGATTTTGTTCTGTTAAGGAACTTCAGTTTTAGAAACTACAGTGGTTCTTATTTGTTTAGAGAGTATGCTGTCAATGTAACCTCTGATACTTTGACTGTAACATTCATTCCTTCGAATGGTTCGGTTGCTTTTGTGAACGCGATTGAAGTTGTGTCGATGCCGGATGATTTGTTTGTTGATCAGGCATTGGCGCTTAGTCCGTTAGCGCCTTTTAACGGTCTTTCAGAACTTGCTTTCGAAACTGTTTACCGTTTGAATATAGGAGGAACCTTGCTCACTGCTGAAAACGATACGTTGGGAAGGACTTGGGAGAATGATCAGAAGTATCTTCATGTGAACAGTTCGGTCACTAATGTATCGACTAGCCCTTCAAGCATTAGGTATCGACCGGGCGTTACCGCTGAGACGGCGCCCAATTGGGTCTATGCAACTGCTGAAGCAATGGGGGATGCAAATGTAGCCAATTCGAATTTCAACATTACTTGGAGTTTTAATGTGGACCCGGATTTTTCTTATTTTGTTCGGCTGCACTTTTGCGATATTATTAGCAAGGCGATGAACACGTTAGTGTTCAATGTGTTTATAAATACGGATATAGCTATTGGAAGCCTCGATCTATCATCTTTGACTAACGATTTGGCTTTGCCTTACTATAAGGACTTTGTTTCTAATGCTTCATCGGGTAACACTTTGACGGTAAGTGTCGGTCCTGATACAATGGCAGACATTACAAATGCAACTATGAATGGATTGGAGATAATGAAAATTAGCAATTCATGGAAGAGCTTGGATGGACTTTCTTCGGTTGCGAGTCTGCTTCCTAGTTCAAAATCAAACAAGAACAAGATAGGGATAATTGTTGGTTCCGCTGCTGGTGCTGTTGTTGCCTTAGCTTTTGTTGGTTTGTGTTTTTGCTTTTTGGTTAGAAGAAAGTCGAAGTCTACTCAAGAGGGTGGTCATTCATGGCTTCCATTGCCGTTATACGGAAATTCTCAGACCATGACGAAAATGTCAACAACTTCACAGAAGAGTGGAGGAACCGCAAGCTTCATTTCTTCGACGAATCTTGGAAGGTTCTTCACTTTCCAAGAAATCCTAGACGCAACAAACAAATTCGATGAGAAGCTTCTTCTCGGAGTTGGTGGTTTTGGCAGGGTTTATCAAGGAAACCTTGACGATGGTACCAATGTAGCTGTTAAAAGAGGAAATCCTCGATCCGAACAAGGTCTTGCTGAATTCCGAACCGAAATCGAGATGTTATCCAAGCTTCGCCATCGTCATCTTGTGTCTCTAATTGGGTATTGTGATGAGAGGTCAGAAATGATTCTTGTCTATGAATACATGGCTAATGGTCCCCTCAGGAGTCATTTATATGGAACAGACCTGCCACCTCTGTCATGGAAACAAAGACTCGAAATTTGCATCGGTGCAGCAAGAGGCCTTCATTATCTCCACACCGGTGCATCACAAAGTATTATTCACCGAGATGTAAAGACAACAAACATCCTTTTAGATGATAGCTTTGTTGCTAAAGTTGCTGACTTCGGCCTCTCCAAAACCGGTCCTGCACTCGATCAGACTCACGTGAGCACGGCCGTTAAAGGTAGTTTCGGTTATCTTGATCCAGAATACTTTAGAAGGCAACAACTCACAGAGAAATCCGATGTTTATTCATTTGGAGTAGTTTTAATGGAAGTGCTATGCACAAGACCGGCTTTGAACCCTGTCCTTCCTAGAGAACAGGTTAATATAGCCGAGTGGGCAATGAACTGGCAGAAGAAAGGAATGCTTGATCAAATCATGGATCAACAACTTGTCGGGAAGGTCAATCCTGCTTCGCTTAAGAAGTTTGGGGAGACGGCCGAGAAGTGCTTGGCCGAGTATGGAGTGGATAGACCATCAATGGGAGATGTTTTATGGAATCTCGAATACGCTTTGCAGCTACAAGAAACCTCATCAGCACTCAGGGAACCTGAGGATAACAGCACAAACCACATAACCGGGATTCAGTTGACGCCACTTGAGAATTTTGATAACAGTGTGAGTATGATTGATGGAAGCAACTCTGTCACTGACGATGATGGTGAAGACGCTGCTACGAGTGCAGTCTTCTCACAATTGGTAAATCCACGTGGAAGATGAGTTATTTTTCGTGTATCCGTGATTCTTGCCATAGGTCGTTTAGTATAACGGCTTTTCTGGCCTGTGACTAAATTGAAAAGTCCTGCTTGATGAATGAAAGGTTATTTTCTGTTACATTATCACATTTGTTTCTTTTTGTTTTTTTGCCTATAAGCAAGTTACTATATAATATTTGAGCAATTAGCTGACTAGAAATTGTATGTAAGTTACTATAAGGTTCTGCTGTACTTTGTATAAGAGTTCTTCTTTCACTTTACAATAAAAGTTCTTTAGAAAATGAATCAACTATTGAAAAGGTACTGCTTCTGATAATGTAATTTGCTTTTCTCTTTTTTCATACAAGTTTTTCTGCCAACTGTTGGTTGTCTCTCATTTCAGAATACTTAAGCTATAAGCTCTTTTCATAGACTTCTTATTTTATTTTTATATCAATATGCAAAAAATGATTCCAATATAACAAGGTATTTTCATAATTTCAAGTTTCAACAATGATCTTGATCTTATGCATGATATCATAATGTATGAATGGAAGAAGCTATGAAGCTCGGACACAAACACTGGATATGACTCTGACACTAACACATTGATATCGATAATAATTTTAAAAAATGAATAAATTGAAGGTTATCACAAGTGTCAGTGTCGTGTCGGTGTTGGTGTCTGACATTGACAAGAACACGCTTTTTTTAGAGGTCTTTCTCTTGGTACTACAAAGAGAGTGTAATCACAGGATTCAATCATTTATAAGCAAACAAATTAGTACATTTCTTATTCAAAAGGAAATACGGTTACAAAACAAAAACATTTTGGCCACTTAGTACAATCCACAAACAATTTTTCAGAGTTATGACATCAAATCATAATAAGAAAACAATGGAAACCACCAAACTTATCTTCTGCAAACTATACCATTACCACTGCTGGCACCACCAGTGCAATCCATCATACCATATACAATAATCTCCAATCCTTCCTGCTCAGAATCTTTAGCAGAAGAGAATATACAAGCATTACAGTTGGCTGAAACAAGCGAGTCAGTTCTATACTTGTCTTCTCCTCCAACTACTGGCATTGCCACGCCTGGCTTTGCCGGATTTTGAAAATCAGGCTGATAAGTTCTACCAAGAACACCTTCAACTTTAGACGATAAACCATAGAATTTGAACTGTACTTCCAAATGAGGAAAACAATCATCATCAGGAATCTGATAGTTATGGATTCTACTGTCTTCCTTGGTGACAGGCACCACATTGACAAATATTTCAACAACTTCTGGGATTGTAACCATGACACCGTTCTCTTTCGACGTTCTCTCGACTCTAAGTTGATTTTCTTCAGATTGCCATGTAAAAAGGTGACCTTCTGGAATTACAAGCTCCTCTCCGTCATACGAGAGTTTCAAATGGTCAACTTCATCATCCCAAATTGTTGATGGGGTTGGCCTCAACAGAAAAGCTGTGAGAATCAAAGAGAACTCCTAATGCTTGAATCCAAGTATAATCCCTCGGTCTCCCTTTCGGCCTAAGGCCAATAAAAAGAGCGTTGATTTGAAGGTTGACATCAGATACCAAGGTGAAATGTTCATTCCTTCTTCCATGAAAGTAAAAAACAATGCCATCTGCACCAACGAACCGAGGGTCTAAGAATGCAGATCCGTGGCCATTACAATTTGGTTTGCGACCTGTTTACATCCAATCCAATACACATTCAATCCAATGCAGAACCGAGCGTTGATTCGAATAAAGTGCATGGAGAAAACACTAGGCATTTTAGAGGAAACCTTAAAATGTTTGTTGAAGGTGTTTCTAATAATCTGTTTTAAAATCTGTCATTTTTAAGTGGTGTTTTTAGCTTTTTTTTCAACGGGTGATGGTTTTTTAGTTAGAGAAACTTAAAGAAACGACGGGATGGATTCTTAAAGATTTCTAATCATCAAAATTGAAATATCATTTCAGATTATCTAAGAGTTTATAAACACTTCTAAACTCTTTGAAATTGAGTGATTCATATAATGAAAATGTTATTGAAAATATAATTCTTTGTGCCGAAACAGTGTAGTTCGACAAAAATAAGGATTAGTCGAATTAACTTAATGTGTGTCGAGTTGTTTAGATGTCGAAATGTCGAAATAGGTTGTTTAACATAGAATTTCGACTTAGACAAAAAATAGTAATTTTTGAGCTTTTGTAATTTTGGATTTTCTTCTATTATAAGTGTCACGAAATTTGGCTTGATGCCTTTCTCATTGCCTTTCATACTATATATAATAGTGTCGGTAATTACAACTCATAATAACTAATTATAGCTGATAATGACTAATTACAATTCATAATGACTAATTTCCTATTCTATAAATGTAAATTATTCACAATAACTGCAAAGATTATTTCCTAATTAACATCCCCCCTCAAATTGATGCGGCTGGTCAAGGAGCATCAATTTGCTAACAAGAAACTGATGTCTTGGGCGTGGAACAACCTTGGTAAGAATATCTGCAACCTGCAACTGCGTACTGACGTGAGGAAGTGATATTATTCGATCATCGTAGGCGTCACGTATTGAATGACAATCAACTTCGATATGTTTGGTGCGTTCATGAAAAACAGGATTTGCAACAATTTGGATGGCACTTGTATTGTCAGCATAAAGTGAAGTTGACTCTGTTTGGGGAAATCCAAGTTCAGCCAAAAGACCACGAAGCCAAAGTATTTCTGAACACGCAGCAGACATTGCACGATACTCTGATTCAGTAGAAGATTTAGAAACTCTTGCTTGCTTCTTACTTTTCCAAGAGATCAATGAAGAACCAAGAAACATACACCAACCAGTAACAAATCGACGAGTATCAGGACACCCTGCCCAATCAGCATCACTATAAGCGCTCAACTGAAGAGAAGTTCCAACGGAAAAGAATAATCCGCGGTGAGAGGTTCCTTTTAAGTAGCGAATTATACGACGAACTGCAGCCAAGTGAAGATGGCGAGGAGAATGCATGAATTGACTTACTTGTTGAACAGCAAAAGATATGTCAGGGCGAGTAATAGTCAAGTAGTTGAGGCTACCCACAAGTTGTCGATACAATAAGGGATCAGGCAACAGATCCCCATCATCACGATGATATTTAACATTAACCTCAAGAGGAGTATCTACTGGATTAGCCGATTCAAGACCGGCCTTAGAAATCAAATCTGTAGCATACTTGTGTTGATGGAGAAAGATGCCCTTGGATGTAGAATGAACCTCAAGACCAAGAAAATAATGTAGATTACCCAGATCTTTCATATGAAATGAGGTCTGTAGCTGTTGCTTAAGTCGCTGAATGGAAGCATGATCCGAACCAGTAATAACCATATCATCAACATACAAAAGAAGCAGAACAATACCCACAGATGTGCTATGAATAAATAAAGATTAATCATACTGACTCTGAGTAAAGGAGAATCCAAGTATAGTGGCGCGGAATTTCTCGTACCATGCTCGAGGTGCCTGTTTCAAACCATATAAGGAGCGTTTGAGCTTACACACGCCTTTAGATGAAGAGAATAAGCCTTGAGGTGGAGTCATATAAATATCTTCTGTCAGGTCACCATGAAGAAAAGCATTCTTCACATCCATTTGATGAAGAGTCCACCCATTAGAAGCAGCTATAGACATGATTGTGCGGACAGTTGTCATTTTGGCAACCGGTGCAAATGTCTCATCATAATCAATTCCATATTCCTGCTTGTTTTCTAACGCAACCAAACGAGCCTTGTAACGGTTGAGGGACCCATCAGAATTCAGTTTCACAGAATACACCCATTTGCAACCTATAGGTTTTACATTTGGAGGACAAGTGACGATATCCCATGTAAAATTCTCTTGAAGAGCTTGGAGCTCTTCAGTCATTGCTTTTATCCATCGCACATCTTTAACAGCCTGTGAGTAACAAGTAGGAATAGATATGCTAGAGAGTGTGGCAGTCAGAGAAGTATGTGAGGAATCATACCTGTCTGGTGAATATCTATCTGGTGCGCGGGATATTCGACCAGAACGTCGTGGTTCAACCTGTTGTATGTGTTTTCTGACATATACATGACCTGGTTTATAACGTTCTATAGCTTGAGGCATAATAGAAAACTTAGGAAGAGTAACAATATCATTAATGGCAGGAGAACCACAGGGAAACATAAACTGATTATCAAAAAATGTCACATTTCTAGAAATGCGAAAACGATGGTTAGAGACATCATAACACACAAATCCCTTATGAGAGTTACTATATCCCATAAATGCACATTGAACGGATTGTGCTCCAAGCTTATGCCTTTCAAAAGGAGGTAAGTGAACAAAACACACACACCCAAAAGTATGTAAAGCACTATAATCAGGATGAATTTTAAATAGACGGAAGAAAGGAGAATCAAGATCAATAACTGTAGAAGGAATATGATTGATCAAGAAGACAGCCGTGGAAAGAGCCTCCACCCAAAATCGGGATGGTACAGAAGCTTGGAGAAGTAAGGTGCGTGTTACATCAAGCAAATGACGATTCTTACGTTCTGCCGTGCCATTTTGTTGAGGGGTATTGGGACAAGACCGTTGAGACAAGATGCCTTTTTGTTGAAGGTATTCCTGAAACTCATGAGACATGTACTCACCACCAGAGTCAGATCGAAAAATTTTAACACTTGCTTGAAATTGAGTTTCAACATATGTCAAATATTTCTTAAACATAGAAAACACTTCGGATTTAGAACGGAGAAAATATATCCAAGTAAAACGACTATAATCATCAATAAATGTGACAAAATATTTATAGTGAGCATGAGAAACCACAGGAGACATTCCCCATACATCACTATGAATCATCTCAAAACAAGTGGAAGCACGATTAGCACCAGACGGAAAAGGAAGTGTCTTACTTTTAGCCAATTTGCAAACAGAACATGAAACAGAGGCATCAGGAATAACATTTTTATTTCCCAACAAACCACTTTTACATAAATGAGACAAAACAGAAGAGTTTGGATGACCTAGTTTTCTATGCCAATCCTCATAGGAATTCAAAACATTATGACAAGCAAGAGACAAATGATTAGAAATAAACTGTATTGGAAACAATCTTCCCACTTTAGGCCCCTTCGCGATCACTTTCCCCGACACCTGCTCCTGCACAAGACAACCAGATCGAGAAAAATTAACATTACAATTATTGTCCACCAATTGACCAACAGACAATAAATTAGAAGCAAGTCCAGGTGAGACAAGCACATTCTGAAAATCCGAGTTTATGTCCCCAACGTTAGTGATAGACAAGGTATTACCATTAGCAATCTGAATTTTCTGATTACCATGATAAGAATGTAAATTGTGCAAGTTTTCAGATGAACCTGTCATGTGATTGGATGCACCAGAATCAATAAACCATGGACGAGAAACATGAGAAGACTTACCCTTAATACCCAAGGCTGAAAGGGCAGAAAGTACCATGTGTTGAATCATTTCAGGTTGTAGAGCATTGCCATCTGATGCACCAGTGGTGGAAGAGCCAATTGTATGGCCTGTAGTGGCATGAAATGCCTTCACCGAATGATGTGCTGGTCGTGGAGGACGCGTGGGACAGTCAGAAATGATATGACCTTGTTGTTTGCAATAATTACAAAACTTCTTACTGCAGCTACGAGCAATATGTCCAAACTGTTTGCAAGAAAAACATTGGACATGTTGCATATCACGGCCTTTATTTCTACTTTGAGCAGCATATGCAATTGCCACAGGCTCAGAACTGACAGTATCATGAGACATGGTTCCTTGAGTAAGGAGACGTTGTTCCTCCCTGAGAAGTTCACCAACACATGTATCCAAAGAAGGAACAGGATTCCTATTTAGCAAAGCACCTCTGACAACCTCAAATTCTAGACGAAGCTTCATAAGAAATTGATCTCGCCTACTTGTGTTGTAGACCTCTTGAACAGCCGCAAGAGAGGTCTTGGGAACATTAGCATGTATAATAGCAGAGTGTTCTGCCCAAAGATTTAAAAAACCAGAATAGTATTCTTGAATAGACAAATCACCTTGTTTGTAGTTGGCGATGTCTAACTCCAACTGAAAACGTTTTGCCGAATTGTCCTGGTTGTAAATGCGCTTCAGATAATTCCACATTTCTTGAGCAGTTGAAAAAGAACGCAAATTATTTATCATCTGAGGATCAATACTGTTTAGAATCCACGTGATAATTTGAGCATCTTTAGTTTCCCACGCATCTAAAGCAGTTTTCTCCGTTGGTGCCTTAGAAACATCATCTAAGTGACTCCATAATCCCTTTCCTTTAACATACATCTTGAACTGAAATTCCCATGCCGAATAATTCTTGCCGGTAAAACGAACACAAAAATTATCTCTTTCTTTTTCGGAAGCCATCTAAATTATTAAACCACCAGATACAATCTCACTAATATTATTTTATTATTATTATAATAATATTTATAATAATAATAATAATAATAATAACTATAATATAATAACAGTAACTGTAATCACAGTTACTAGAGCAGCAACAAGAAACAATACCCACGAACCAACGAACAACAGCACGATCAAATCCACGATTTGGAAGGAGCGGCAAAACAGAAGATTATGACGATCCAGAATCACGAAGCAACAACAGCCAAGAACCAAAAAAAATTGATTGCAATATCAGCGCAACAACGAGAATCTCCAAGACGAAATCACGAACCGGCAACCAAAGATTTAGAATCTCAGACAGCTGCAAGGTTTCGATTTCAAACGAAAGAATTTCGAAACGAACACGATTACGAGAGCGAACCAGTGGGGTATCGCTGATCAGCCAATATAATAATATTTTCCAGGTTTGATCGAACCTACTGATACCATGTCACGAAATTTGGCTTGATGCCTTTCTCATTGCCTTTCATACTATATATAATAGTGTCGGTAATTACAACTTATAATAACTAATTATAGCTGATAATGACTAATTATAATTCATAATGACTAATTTCCTATTCTATAAATGTAAATTATTCACAATAACTGGAAAGATTATTTCCTAATTAACAATAAGCAGAGGAAGTAACCTTTATTTTGTAATAACTTGTATTCACAGATTTTTTGCAGTTGCAAAGTGAATAAAGAAGTTTTTCACAGTTTGTGGGCGGAGATTCTGCAGTTGAAAATCATTCCCTTCTTCCTTTAATTTTGTCAAACTCTTTCTTTCTTCCTTTTCATAATCGTTGTTGCGCATAATCTTTCTTGAAATCAAGATTAATTAGGAATTCTCAAAAGGTTTTGGATTAATTCCAACATCTGGTATCTAGAGCTCTGGTTGTGATTCGAGGGAAGAAAATCACGATGACGCTGAATCATTCAAACGAGCATTTTCCGGTGAACCTTTCAATTCTCAAGAACAATAATTATGAGAATTGGTGCAAGCAGATAAATGTAGTTTTCTGTTATCAAGATCTTTGAGATCTTGTGAAGGGAGGAGTAACGCTGCTTGCAAAAAACGCAACGGATCAAGAAAAGGTTGCATACAAAGAATTGAAAAAGAAAGATTACAAAACTCTTTTTATAATCTATTAATGTGTTGATCCAGATAACTTTGAAAAAAGTTATTAATGTAGAATCAGCGAAAGAAGTATGAGAAATCTTGGAGAAATTGTTTGGAGACGCAGAGAAGGTGAAAGATGTGAGGTTACAAACTCACAAAAGGACGTATGAATTGCTTCAGATGGAAGAAAGTGAAAGCATAACTGATTTCTTCACTAGGATTACTAAAATGGTGAATCAAATCAAGGTATGTGAAGAAGTGTTGACATCAAGATCAGTTAGTGCAAAGATCTTAAGGTCATTGACTCCAAAGTTCGACCACTAATAGTAGCAATAGAAGAGTCGAAAAACTTGTCAGCATTGACAAATGAAGACTTCAAGGGACGCTTGAGTCTCATGAATAAAAAATGGCTAAAAGAGATGCAAGAAATTCGAAGAGTGATATGGTTTTGCAGGCGCAGTCATAAAAAGAAAAGAAAGGAAAAGGAAGTTGGAATGCCAACAAAGACAGAGGAGGCTACGACAATTCGACTGGTCAAAATCAGCAAGAAGAAAACTGGTCGAATCAAAGAAAACCATGGAATCAAGGCAACCAAAGAGGTGGTGCTACAGGTTGAGAAAGAGATGGTGGTCGAAAACCTGACAAAAGTCACATTCAGTGTTACAATTGGCAGAAGTATGGTCACTATTTTAGTGATTATCTAGAAAAGAAGAAGAATCAAGAAACTGATGCAAAGCTGGCGAAACATGAAGAAGAAGAAGAGATGTTGCTGATGGTCACAACAAGAGATGAAAAAAGATTCCAGGACCAATCGTACTTGTACTCAAGATGCTCATCACATATGATTGATAAAAAAAGATTGGTTTGTCAACATAAATCCTTCAATGAAGAACATGGTGAAATTTGCAAATGACAATACTCTAGCAGCTGAAGATATTGGTGATGTTCCGATTATAAGGAAAGATGGAAAGAGGTCAGTAATTTTCAATGTATTGTACATACCAAGTATGAAGAGTAATTTACAAACATCTTCCATATGCTCTTTATTGAAACCATCAACATTGCCACCTTTTGTTTCTTGTCCTGATTATTTCATATGGAATTCAGATGAACGTCAATAATATCAGTTTCAAGATGAAAGCACATTATGAGTTTTTTTGTTGCAATAATCAATCTCTCCTACTTAGTAATTGTATGATATCAAGGACAAACTCATCTTCAATATAGAAGATCCCTCAATCTAACTGAAAGTGAGCTTTAAAGAAATGATGAGAACAACGACATAAAATCAAAGTTAACCTCCGGTCTGAGTTTTCCTTATGGACATACATATAACATTATTGTTAATCCAGTTTTGTTTTCATCATGAAGATGGAGAAAAAAAAGCTGCAAAAGCAAACTTCATTCATAAATAATTCATATGTAAAGAAATATACTACATAACATATGCAGTCAGGTTTGTTATGTGTAGTCAGGCTTTTGACGACTTGTTTACTCTGCCTGACCTCTTCATCATGTTAGTATGTCAGACACTTTTAGTGAGGAGAGAGAGAGAGAGAGAGAGAGAGAGAGAGAGAGAGAGAGAGAGAGAGAGAGAGAGAGAGAGAGAGAGAGAGAGAGAGAGAGAGAGAGAGAGAGAGAGAGAGAGAGAGAAGAGAATAAGGAAATAAAAATTTATTGAATGAATTATTAAAAATAATGATACATATTATGACTATTTGTATACAACTCTATTTGGACTTAGGTCAATAAAACTTGGATTATATTTAAATATTAAATATAATTAAATATAATGTAATCTAATCTAATATTTCAACATACCCCCGTAATCCAAGTTGTCGAACATATACTAATCACAGTCGATCTGAGTTATTCCTAATTTCTTTCTCAAATTTAGGAATTTGTCAATCTTCAATCCTTTGGTGAAAATGTCGGCCAACTGTACTTCACTTGAACAGTGTATAACTTCAAGTTCACCTTGATTTACCTTTTTCCTTAAGAAGTGGAATCTAGCTTTGATATGCTTACTTCTTCCATGTATAATGGATTCTTCACCAGATTTATGGCTGACTTATTGTCGATCTTCCGTACCAGAGGTTTCTTCACTTCAACCTCTATTTCTTCAAGCACATATCTGATCTAAATTGCTTGACAAGCAGCATAAGATCCTACTATATATTCAGCTTCGCACGATGATAATGCCACCACAAGTTGCTTTCTCGAGCACCATGAAATTGGGGCACCAAATACTTGAAAGAAATATTCAGTAGTGCTTTTTTGATCTTCCTTATCTCTGCACCAGTCAGCATCTGAATAACAAGTAATCATAGTTTCTTTACTTTCAGAGTCTCGTCGAAATAAAATTCCATAATTTTTCGATCCTTTTAAGTATCTTAGGATTCTTCTTGTTGCCTTCATGTTTGACACCCTCGGTTCGCTCATGTATCTGCTCACTAATTTGAATGAGAAACATATATCAGGTCGACACATATCTTAGAGATCTAACAATCTGTTTGAACAAAGTTGCATCGACTTTGTCTTTCTCTCCTCCAACTTTAAATTTGGTTCGATGGACGAAGATGTAGGAGTCGAATCATCCATTCTGAATCTCTTGAGTATCTCTTTGGCATACTTTCTTTGATGTAGCACCATCCCTTGCTTCGATATTTGAAATTCCATGCCTAGGAAGTATGACAACTTTCCCAGGTCCGACATTTCAAATTCCTTCTTCATCAGCTCTTTGAACTTCGACAAGTTCTTCAGGCTATTTCCAGTTACTAACAAGTCATCGACATATAAGCAGATTATTGTTATATCTTGTACCACAACTTAAACATAGACACCATACTCAGATTTTCATTTTATGAATCTCAATTCAACCAAGTATGATCGATTTTCTTATTTCATGCTCTAGGTGTCTGCTTGAGACCATAGAGCGCCTTGCGCAACTTGTATACTTTACCCTCCTGAATCACAAACCCAGGAGGTTGTATGCCATACACCTCTTCTTCTAAAGGTCCATTAAAAAATGTTGATTTCACATCTAAGTGAAATGTTCACCAACCTTGCTTGCATGCCAAGGCCGCCACTAGTCGAAAAGTTTCCAATCTTGCTACTGATGCAAATACTTCAGAGTAGTCGAGTCCTGCTCTCTGGAGAAATCCCTGAGTTTCCAATATCGCCTTATGCCTTGCTATCGACCCATCAGCATTGTGCTTCAACTTGAACACTCACTTTACTTCGATATCTTTTGTATGAGCTGACAATTCGACCAACTCCCATGTGTTATTTCTTTCAATTGCTTATAACTCTTAGACCATAACAGATTTCCATTGTTTATCTTTGAAGGTTTCTCTATAGCTGGTTGGTTCAACACCTGCAAGTAAAGCAAAATGGACTAGTTCACCATCTATTGTGACTTCATCATCACCAACCACTTCATAGTCTTGAAGTCTTACTAGACGAGCTTTAGTTCTTTGAGGTCTCTGACTTGTGCCAGCCATATCCTCTTCGACTTTTACTGTGTCGAGAATGTTAGCAACTGCTTTGACTTCTTCTTTGAATGGAGTATCAACAATGTCTTCGACTTTAACATCATTACTTGCTTCGTCGAAATCATAACTCATCAGTGGCTTGTTAATTTCATTACTAGAATTCCAATCCCAGAAAGAATTTTCATCAACCTCAATGTCTCGACTCATCAAAATCTTCTGATTAATTGGATTGAACAATATGTATGCTCCAGTCTTATAATATCCTACCAAAGTCATATGTTCACTCTTATCATCAAGCTTCCTTCTCCTAGCATTAAAAATATGCTTGTATCAAATAGAGTCAAACACCTTTAGATGACTCACTGATGGTCGCTTTCCACTCCACACTTCTTCAGGAACATTATTCTTCAGCTTCTTGGTAGGGCACCTGTTCAGAATATAAACAGCAGTCAAAACAACTTCTCCCCATAAGGATTTTGGCAAATTCTTCAGCTTCAACATGCATCTCGCCATGTCCAATATGATCCAGTTTATTCTTTCTGTCATTCCATTATGTTGAGGAGTATAAGGAGCAGTTATCTCATGATGAATACCATGTTTTGCATAGAATGCTTTAAATATCTTGGATGTGTATTCGCCACCTCCATTTGTTCGCAGAAATTTAATTTTATTTTCACCCTAGTTTTTGAAAATTATCTTGAATCTCTTAAAGATTTCAAATACTTCGTCCTTTCGTTTGATCACATAGATCCAGAGCTTTCGACTGTACTCATATAAATAAGATGAAATACATGTTTCCACCAATGGTTGCTCTTCGAAAGGACCACATACATCTGAATGTACAACTTCGAGTATGTAGGATGATCTCATTAGCATAGTCAAAACAAAAGACTTCTTGGACTGCTTTCCGACTAGACAACTTTCGGAGAGTTTGTCGGGCATCTCAAGACTTGGTATACCAGTTATCGTATCTTGAAAGATCAGTTGATTTAGCGACCTAAAGTTCAGATGGTCAAACCTCAGATGCCAAAAACAAACTATTCTTGTGGTCGACAACTATTTTTAAACATTGTACCTCAATCGAACTGATCATGGTTTTAAATGTTCTATTCTTTAACAAAGGAGATTTCAAGACCAAGTTATTCTAGATGTCGAAAAGTTCTAAGGCTCCATCTTTCATAACTACTGAGAACCCCTTTTCGGCCAATTATCCAACACTTAGTAGTTTGCACTTCATTCCAGGGACATATAGTACATCTTTGATCAAGGCATTTTCTCCATTATTGTAGGACCCCAAAATTTGCCCATCTTCTTTCCTTATATCTTGGCTTATGTTTCATACCTTCTTGCATTAACATTTATGCATAACGTTGATCTTAAACAGGGGATCAAGGTATCTTATCTAACAATCAAGGGCTCAAGATCAACTTTGTGGAAACCTCAAGTCATAAGGTCTCCATCATCATCAAGGCATGTTAATCAACCACTTAGATCAAGGACACAACCATTGGTTCTCCTCCTCCTATCTCCTGGATAGCTGGCTAGGGTTTTGGTTCAAAGTAGGTTTTGTGGTTGGTTCTTTGAGCAATACATGATTCTCAAGCTCAACACAAACCCTAGGGGTTCCTTACATGGAATATATATCATCACAAGCCATCACAAGAGCCTCAATCAGTGGGATTGGTCTTAGAATTTCATATGGTCAACAAAAGTCAATTATGGTTCAAAGGGGCCTAAATCTTGGATATCAAAGTCAACTAAGGGCATTATAGTTTTTTTTCAAGTGATTTCATGTGTTTGGAACAAGAAAAATCAAGAGGAAACATAAAATCAAGAGATTGGGTGAATTAGGGTTTTGATAGAAATTTTTCTAAGTTTGAAAAACCCTAATTCTAGCCATTTCGCAACTTCCATAACTTTCTGATTTTTTATCCAATGAAGGCAAACTAGCTATCAAATTGAAGAAAACATCATGAATTACAAGTTTGTAGAAGAAAGCATGTCCAAAAGATTCATGGTTTAGGAGATATGATGAGTCAAAGTTTAAAGAAAAGAGATTATGACATTTCTACACTTAGAAATTTTTCTAAGTATAGAAATTCAGTTTCAAATGCCTACTTTCAAGCCCATTTTTCATGGTGATGCAAGCTTCATTTGAATTTTCTTACAACATGAAAGTTGTAGAGCATCTTCCAAGCTTTCTTTTGAGTACTAAATCATGTCTCTGGGATGTGTAGAACTCAAGTTATGATGCTTCCAAATCAAGGTTCCAAAGATGTCAAGTTTGGCAAGTTGTTAGACAGATTTTTCAACCAAGTTCCCAAGGCATTTTTCACTAAGTTCCTCACCACAAATGAATTCTCCCATAACATGAAAGTTGAATATTATTCTTCAAGCTTTTTATTCATTACTAGAACATTTTCATTGGATTGAAACTCTTCAAGTTATATATCATCCAAGTTGATGTTTTCAATGATGATTAATGGATATAACTTAGAATTTTTCTAAGTCATTTTTGGCAGTTTTCAAGACATGATCTTTAAGTAGTTTTTCATGGTCATACAAGGTTTGTTTCATCATCCCATCAAAATGAGAATTGCTCACCATTCATCCCACTTTACATTGAGCACAAGACCTCATAATTTGAGGCAAAAATCGTTGAGTTATGGTTGATCAAAGTGAGCTATTTGATATGTCTATGTTTCCATACTCTCATGCATCAAATGAGTCATAATATGGTTTGTCTTTGCTGCCACCAAGCACACACGCCCAAGCTTTAATGTGTGCTACAAATTCTGCCTCAAAAGTGTCACTAAACCTTGCCCTGAACAACCAAACAAGCTATGTACCATTTGTATATTTCATGGGCAAGTCTTGCCAAAAGAAGAAAAAATGAAAGTTGTACAATCTGTACCTACAAATCGTGCTCTCCTTTGTGCCCTCATTTCTTTCATTTTTCACCACTCAATCGAATCTAAAAGAAAAGTTGGAATTCGTGGCAAAAGTTTGAGGTGGTTCCTCACATTTTTCTGTCCAACCCTAGAACAACAATCCCCAAACCTCTAGCTTTGTTTTACACTTGTATCCAACCCTAGACACTCCATATAAAAGCCTATTTTCGCTCAAAAGAGAGGCAGAGACTCCACCATATTTTTGAACCTAAAACTTTCTCATTTCTTCTCACCTTCGAGTTCTTCCTTTCTTGAGAGATTTAAGCTTTTTCTTGGTTGAATCATCTTCCACTAAGCCTCATCCTGCTTCTGTATACAAAGAACATTATCTGTATTCACCATTAGAAACATTGTGAGCTTCTTTTCTTCATCATCGGTTTGAACTCAGTTGAAGTTCTCCAACAAATTCCTGGGAAAAACAACTTTTAATCCATACTCTCTAAGTGATTTTAGAGCCTACCATACCATTCTCCGGGTCTTTCACGTGCCAAGAAGAAGCAACGTACTTTCTCCGTTAGGTAAAATTTTCAACTCTCTTTTCTCTCATTCTAGGCTTTATTTTAGGATCATTTTGGACGCATTTGAAGTCCTACCTTGAGTAGGACATGTCTGCATACCTTGTTGTTCCATTTTGAAGAGTTTCAGTATGAATGTTTAATCTTTTTTCTCTTCGATTCATCATGATAGCTTGTTCATTTGATAAATCTAACGTTGGATTCGTGGTCAGTATGTTTTTCTGTGTGGGATGATGTTGTTTTTGCATGTTTCTGGGTTGTTTGAACTTACTCCGGTGGGAGGTTGACCGGAGAAGACGATCAGAGCTAGGGCTTCGGTGTCTTTGAGTGTGGAATAAGATGATGTAGCCCTGGCGCCCTTTTTTTTGAATTCAAAAGGTGTGAGGTGTTTTGATCTAGACCAGTGGATGTGGTGACTCAATGCCACCTCAATTAATGAGGCTAACATGTCAAGCCATGCAGGCTTTTTATTTTCTGAATCTTGTCACTTTGGGTGGGAGTTTAGGTTTTTCTTGCTATCCACACACCCCTTGGTTTGGGCCCAGAACGCGTATAACAACATCTCAGTTCATTCTGGATTGCTTTCTCACCCCCTTTTTCCTTTTCTTTTTCTTTTTATTTTTATTTTGTTTCTATTTTCTTTTATTTTATTTTTAATAGTAAAACTCTTTTAAAAATTCCAAAAAAATACTTTTCAGATATTTTCATATTTTATTTAATTTTTTTGTTTTTTTTATTTTTTATTTTTATTTTATTTTAAATATTTTATTTTAAATTTTTGATTTTGTGTATTTTGTTTAACCTAGCTTGAGACATGACTCCATTTTTTGCCTTTTCCAATTAACTCTTGGCCCAATATTTTGCACACACATAGACATCTATTTGATGAATGTTTACATGCTGGTTGGATGCTTTGATGATCACATTTTGCCTGATTTTCACTTAGTGTCATTTGGCCCTCGATTCTTACTCGATTAGTTGCTTGCTTTGACTTGTTTGATGCATTTGATGATGTTCTCTTGCCATTCCTGTCTTGATGTTTTTCCATATGACTCATAACACATTTGAAATGAGTTTGAGAATTTATTTGAATTTTATTTGTTCTTGTTTCTATTTTTGGTTGATGTATCAAGTTGTTGCTATTTTAACCATGATTTGTGTGTGACTTGACCTAGTCTTTGGAGTTTGTTTCTTGAATGATTCAATGGATGTTTGATGGATCTTGTATGCTCTAGTTGACATGTTTGACATTCTGATTTTCATATATGGATGTTCATTTCATGACCACTTAACCTCATATGTTTCACATGATCATTTATTTCCTTCATGGACTAACTTGAGAGATGTTTGTTTGACTTTTGTGCTTCAACTTGAACTTACCTCTTCTTGAATTTGATTGTTAATTTGATTTTGATCATGATGCATATCATATGAGTTTGTTTCTGACTTTGATGAATTGAAGCTTGATCATTTGTACTCTTGTTGAGTACCTTTTTTCTTTGAAAATGATTTTGGTGTTTGAACTTGTTCTAGATGCATATTTTGATTTCAAACCTTGATTTTGATTTTGTGTGTTCATGAGTGGATCTTAGACTTTATATCCATATTGATATTGTTTCTCACACTTGGTTTCTTTCCCTTACCTTATGTCTCTCCCCTTGAGTTTGTGTCTTGCATGTTTGTCTTGTGTAACTTTGGATTTGTTCATGAATGTGATACATGACTTAACTGTTTTTGCTTTCTTATCTCACTTTAACATTGATGTTGATGTATACTTTGTGTGTGATTGAGTTTAGTGCTTAATTTTATGGTTGCCTTGTCACTTGAGTAGAAATTCCTCGAGAAGCTGCTTGTTGTTGCTTCTTCTCCCCCATCTCTTTCTTCTTTCTCTCTTTCTTTTGCCTTGAGACTTGTCTAAGTCTTGAGTTTTGTTTTCATTTGTGATTGAATTGGATAGTGTTTACTTGTGTTTTCTCACATGATCCCTTAGGATTCCTAGTCCCTCTGTTTAAGATAGGAGTAGGAGAGACATTAGGCTTTCAATTCTTTGTATGATAAAATTAGGTAGACTTCCCTTTTATCCTAACTTTAGGACCATTTTGTATGATAACATTATGGTTTTCAGTTTCTCATTAGTGTTTTTTTGTGTCTTCTCTTCTCATCTCAAACAACTTTAAGACACTTAGTAAAGTATGATGAACATTGTGCGCCACAAGCCTTAAGTACACGGAAAATGATGAGTGGGGGGTTTCTCCTCACTTGTCTAGAGTGTTTAGTGTATGTCCTTTGGGTGATATGCAACGCATTCGCTCCTATGTCATAGTCTTTAGTGCAACGTGACTCTCTAACAAACTCAATTCACTTCTATAAAAAACTCTTAAACAAAATTCAAACCTTTTATCCTTCGGGGTTGTTCTTCAAAACCATTTTCAAAAAAGAGTACGTTTTTTTTCCGTTCTACCGCAAACAGGCGTCGAACCTAACTGCTGGAATGGAAATTTAACGTTGTTCATAAAAAACACTTAATCAACCAGTGATCTAGTTTACCCGAACTACATTTGCTCTAATTTCTCATACCAGATGAGGATACATAGGCACAAGGCGATGATGTCTTGGCGAGCAACATTCCCCCCTTCACCCGTAGTTTACCGAACTACGTTGACTTTGAATTTCCCATTGCACGAGGGAATACGTAGGCATAGGGCGGCGATGTCCTATCGAGTCTCTTTTTTCTCTTCCCTCTCCCATTTAGCAGTAGACTTTAGATAACTCACCATTTGATTAGATAACAAGCGTGGATCCCGTTGAGTACAACGGACGTGAGGGGTGATCATACCTTCCCCTTGCGTAACCGACTCCCGAACCCAAGATTTGGTTGCGATGACCTTGTCTTTCCCGTTCTTTTAGGTTTTCTTCGATTGTTCCCTTTCCCTCTCTTTGGGATGAAAAATGTTCGATGGCGATTCTTCTGTTTGTTTTCGCCAGCCCCTTTTCGCAGACTCATTTGAATAACTATGTTGGCAGTGCCTTCTACTGGCAACGAGCTATTATCAACAAGTTTCACTTTACTCTTCTTCGACTCGTCGAAATATACTGACCGTGTTTTTTTACAAGTCATGTGATTCGAACAGCCTGAGTCGAGGAACCATATCTTGGATTCGACATGATCATCTACAATTGCAGCCATAACCATAATATCATCATAATCATCTGAATCTTGACGTGCAAGATTCACTCCTTCGTCCTTGCCTTTTGTAGAACCCTTGTTTTTCCTGTACAAACAATAAGTGACCATACTTTTCATAGTTATAGTACTACACACCTCTTTTCTTTACTTTGTCTTTTTGATAGAAATTTCCTTCTCCTCCTTTCGAGGATTCAGAAGTTCTATCATCGAACTTTTTCTTATGAGGATTCGACCAAGACTTCTTGCCCTGAGTCTTGTCGATTTTGCTTTTGAACTTATTGGAATCACCATCCTTGTTCCATGATTGCACATGTAGTGCTTGTATCGAGTCTTGAGTTCCTTTCCTTTCGACAATCTTAATTACATGCGCTTCTAACAAACCAAATAAATATTCGAATTTTAGGGTTTCAAGATTGTTGGATTCTTGAATAGCTACGATAACGTGATTAAAGTGACAGGTTAACGTATGTATTACCTTCTTAACTATCATCTTCTCAGTTAGGATTTCACCATAACCCTTCATGAGATGGAAGAGTTTCTGCACCTTTGACACATAGCCTGCAATCTTTTCATCTTCTCCCATTGACAATAATTCATATTGTCGTCGCAAAGTTTGGAACTTGATAACCTTAACTTTCTCACCTCCTCCATAGTACTTGACAAGAATATCCCACGCCTCCTTTGTCGATTCAACATGAGCGATTCTGTCAAAATTAGTCGCATCAATCGCCGATTGGATGTAGAATGCCGCCTTGTAATCCTTCTTCTTGGCATCCTTGTAAGCGGTTCTCTGTGCTTCGGTTGTATCACCAAGCGCATGAATGCCATTAGTAACCACTTCTAGGGTTTCATGAAAGACAAATAGATATTGCATCTGTTTTTTCCATCGAAGCCAATTCTTTCCGTCAAGAGTTGGAAGGGAGTTTGGTAAATTTCTGTTACCATTCATCTTGGTAGCGATTAATCAACAATAATCCACGATCCCAGAAACACGGTCTCTGACGTGTGATTCTTGAAAACACGATCAAGAATCTAATTGGAACTCTAGATACCAATTTGTTAGTGCGTGAGGCAATTTTAGTAAGGAGAGAGAGAGAGAGAGAGAGAGAGAGAGAGAGAGAGAGAGAGAGAGAGAGAGAGAGAGAGAGAGAGAGAGAGAGAGAGAGAGAGAGAGAGAGAGTAAGGAAATAAGAATTTATTGAATAAATTATTACAAATAATGATACATGCTATGACTATTTATATATAACCCTAATTGGGATTTGGCTAATACAACTTGGATTATATTTAAATATTAAATCTAATTAAATCTAATATAATCTAATCTAATATTTGAACACATCCTCCTTATCTTCCGCCTAAAAAAAGTGTAGCATAATTTCAATTTCATTTTATATGAAAAATTAAAGCAGTGCAACAAGGAAAAATAATAATTATTTTGAATTTAATTGATATGCGCTGAATTTTACACTGTCAACCAATCACCCCCATGCATCCCGCTACATCAGACTGTAAATTTTAAATTAACTATATGACATGACAGATTAATATATTCATATTGTATGATAGTGTAAAATTATTTTACATTGTTAGTATATATCAATCAAACTCAATTATTTTTTACTTTAAATATAGTAATTATTATTTTTTACTCTAAAAGGCTCACTCATTCTAGTCAGAATAAGATTTGAATCAATGGTGAAGAATGCTACGTTATAGCTATGGCTTATGGCTATGGTTATGGCTACTACTATCATACTCATGTCATGTATGTAATGATGATTAATTTCATATAGCACGGGGAGAGCTCACGCGTCTTCCCTGCGTTCTCCACGTGTCCCTCACACAGGGATACGTCAGTAGACAACTACCCACCTTTCGAGGATAACAGGACAGTTGACCCAGGGCGAAGACCATGCGATGATCTTCACTACGCCACGTAAGCCTTGACAGTTATTCGTATTGGGCCTTGCAATCTAACCCATTGCAAAGTAATCGTTGGCCCAACGCTAGGGGAACATCATAAATACCCTCTTTCACTAGAGGGTCAGGTATTCTGAATTTTACACCTTCTTTCTGTACTTGCTCTCTCTTACTCTGTTTTTCACTTTAACATCGGAGTACCTTGCTGGTACACCCACATCCTTTTCTCCAACACCGGTGAACATAAGAGCTCACGACGTGTGGCAGGTTGCTGATCCTTTTCTAATTCGGTAAGATCAGTGGCGCCGTTTGTGGAAACCCTTGCTTCCCCGTTCTTTCTCCCATAGAAGCCCAAGAACCAAAGAATTTTTCAACCTCCATTTGATCAATGTCATCCCACGCATTGACGACAACTCTCCAGAAACCACCTTCACTCCGTTCACCAACGGTGACGGTCACGACCCCAACGTGGCCGTTCATGTCGAATAGGGTGATTCCAGGGACGGGCACACCATCTCTACCTCCTCGGATGATACGGCCTTCAATGTCGCCCGACGCTTCGACAACCCAACTGTCTTCCAACCAATTCATGTACCCACCAACACTGACCCGACCATGATGGCCCTGTTCGCGGCGATCAATCAGAAAAATATTATGATTTTCCAACATAATAAGCGGATATGGATACTCGAGAAGGAGAGAGAATTACGCTCTCCCCCGTGGAGACATCGTCGCCCCGTTTCTCGCAGTCCCTCCCCTGTGGACGATACGACAGGATGACTCTCAGAGCCCTTCTCCCTGACAGCCTGAGCTTCATCCTCGCTTAGAACAGCCTCAGCCCGTGGTCACCCAGAAGTGCGACCGATCCCCTCCCCAGAAGGAGCAACGCTCCCCCACTCATAAGTAGAATAAAGCTAACGGATACATCGAGAAGCCAAAGAGCCAACCAAGGACTTCTCCCCGGCAGAACAGAAACAACCAAAGTGACCTTTCCCCATCTTGATCACCTATCAGGAGTGATGAGGATGACCAACACACACTGCTGTCCAGGACCATCAAGGAGACTCCCTTGCCCGTCAAGATGGAAAAGCCCCCACCCATGGAGACATATGATGGTACGACTGACCTGGACGACTATATTGAAAGCATCGATGCAATGCTTGACTATCAGACCATCCAGGGAGCCATCAAGTGTAGGGTTTTCCCCACTACCCTAAGGAAGGGTGCTATGTCGTAGTACAAGAGCCTCACGCCCGAGTCCATCACCTCCTGGGGGGAGCTGAAGAGGTAGTTCTCTAAGAACTTCACTGCTTTCCAGCGCCACCCGAAGACCGAAGCATCCCTGGAAGCCATCATCCTGGGAAAAGATGAATCTCTTCGGGATTACATAGAGAGGTTCAACCGAGAAGTTGTCTAGGTATCCACCTCGGGCGACATGAATATATTTTTGATCGAGCAAGGACTGCAACCTCGCACCGAGTTCGCCAAGGTAGTCGACATTGGAAGGCCCAGCACCTTAGAAGCGCTCCTCCATAAGACCCAGGCATACATCCAGTATGAGGAGATAGAGACTGCCCACTACGCTCGCGACTCGCGGAATCAAGAGGGTACTAGGAGCTTCAGGTACAATGATTCCATTATTCTCTGACGAGGCAGAAAAAGAAGAAGAGAAGACTGGCCTTAATAACAGAGGGAGCAAGCAGACCGGTTCACTGAGTACACGCTACTCATAGCTCCCAGTCAGTGCATCTTGTCCGAGTGTATCAACTCGAAATTTCAGAGAGGTGGTGTCCATTTTCCGAAACCAACACCCATAAGCCTAACATCGACAAGTCCAAGTACTTTCGATTCCACTGGAGTGTTGCACCCTAAAATTTGCTCAACCTACTTCACTTGGTTTATGTTTCAATTGCATTAGCATTTGCATATTAGGTCATGTACATAATTAATTCATCTGCATAGCATAGCATGGGCAAGCCATCCAACAAGGGACCAAATGCAATTCTTATCTCTATGGGCATATCAATAGATTCTTATTCAAATTCAATCTTAGCCAAGTCATCAGAAAGAAATTGAAATCTGAGAAGTCAGTGAATCAAGCAGTGGATCTATCTCCTATCTTGAGGGTATTTGAAGATCATCAAAGAAGTTGTGAGCTGTGAATTGAGGTCATGGAGGGTATATAGACATCATGGAAGACCTAGAGAGTCATTTTGAAAGTGAGACAAGTCATTGGTGTGATTACAAGAGCTGCAGTTGAAGACAGTCAACTAGGGTTTCATCTGGGTCAACCCTGGGTCAACCCTAGGTCAAATGCTTGATTGAAGGGCATCAAGGCCTGTTTGAAAGATGTGGGATGCCTCATTTGACATGTAGATATGGATGTGGTGTTGTTCCAAGGAGGAATCAAGAGAAATCAAGAAGAAGAGAAGTTTCTAAGTTAGGGTTTCTGTGTAAAATCCCCTGATTTAGGGTAAACTTCTCAGCAAGATAATTCAAAATGCAAGTCTCAAATGGATCCTTGGCCAACATGAAACTTGTATAGGATCTCAATACCTTTAATTTGAGTGGTGGAAGGCATCAAGGAGATTTATAGAACTCAAGTTATGGTTCTTGCAAGTTACAGGTCATCTAAGGACACTGAAATTTGTCTGTGAAAGTTACTTGACTTCCAAGCAACGTTTACCCCTCAAGGAGCTTTCAAATGGATTTCTGGACAACATGAAAGTTGTTCCTCATGATCTTAGCTTTCTAGAAAGGTATGGCATGCCTTCATCTGATTTGTGGAACTCTACTTATGACTTTGGCAAGCAAAGGGCATTTTGGTCATTTGGAAATTATAGGTCATTTCAAGCATATGGACATATCTCCTACTTCCAAGCTTCAAATGGAAAAACCTTCAACATCAAAGTTTCTTAGAATGATGTTTTAAGGCTAGTAGGGTGGTCATGAGATGTTGAAAAGGCTTATAGGAAAAAGTGATAAAAATGGCATAAAAATGAGACATAAGTTAATTCTAGTGAAATGGAAAATCCTAAAATCCAAGTTCCAAATCCAAACCATGGCATATGATAGGTCATTTTGAATCCCAATGACATTTTAAGAACAATGGTTCAGCCACATCTTTGATTTGAGGCTTAAATCTTGGGGTTGCTTTGTAAAAGTCTTGCTTGCATAATGGCATATCAAACCAAAACAAGGAAAAGCTTCATAAACAAGGTGTTTAAGCTTTGTATCTTGCCCAAAATACCACCTAAGGAGAAAATCAAGTGAATTACTCAAGTTGTAGGGTTTTTGTCATGATATCTCATGTGGTGGGAATGGAAATGCAAAATATCATTTCATGAAAGTTCAAGTTTCTACTAGAGTGATCTAGATGATTCTAGACCCTTCTAAATCAGTCTATATATTGATTTCATTCTCCATTGGTGAAAGGTTGGTGATTGTTGATGTTAATGGTGGTAGAGAAAGGAGTTTGAACCAAAAATTTTCCATTTGCAAATTGTATTGAAACTTCATCTTTCTCTTCATTACCCTTCCATTTTCTTCCACAAATCATCTCCACAAACCTCCCTGAACATGTTCATGCTAGAGTGAGCCCCCATTGTTGAAGAATTGGAGCTTTTCAAGTGAAGTTGCAAAAGAGCAAAAGTGATTGGATCTGAAGATACAAGCCATCTCCATCAAATCTTGTGCAAGCTGGGTGTTATTCATCACATAGAGACCATTCTTGAAGATCTACAAGGCCTGATTCGAAGCTTTTCACCACCTACCATTGCAAGGGTCAAGGTATGCAAAATATTTCCCACACTTTGATTTAGGCATGGCTAGGATTGATTCTTGTTGGAAAACCATTAGAGACCATTAGGTGATTCGTTTGGATGAGTTTTAGATCAATTAGTGAGGTTTCATTAATGGAGGTTGATTCTTGATGGAGGTAGAACACACTATTTAATGGATGATAATGCACGAATTTTGGTTGGTTTTAATCAGCATGGCATAGGGATTAATTATATATAAAGATTGTTGAGTTTTGTGATGGTTGAAAATTGAAGAAAGTTTGGATCCATGGAGTTGTACTGTTCGGGTAGAATGATAGAGAGAGTGTTAATACAAACCATTGCCACAGTTGGATTCTACGTGAAAAATAGAGTGATTTTGGTTCTTGGATCATGGCATTTGATGGAGAAATGAGAGAGAACAAAGGTGATAAAGTTTCATGCATGGGAAGTTTTTTTCATAGAGTTTGAAACCCTAATGTCCAAAGGAAGAAGACATAATCTTGGCCGTTGATTGCATGCAAGACATGTTGACTGAAGGGACCATCCAGTGGTCCACATTCATGCACGAAATTGGAGGGAGAAGAGCAGCCCAAACGCTGCGTTTTACTTAGTTAATCATCATGGGCTTAACGTTTTTGTTTTCCCCACCCCCCATTTCCAAGCCCATTCGTTTTGCACTATAAAACTTGCTATTCGTACCTTTTTTTTTTCTTTTTCTTTCTATTTTTATTTTAATTTTCTGAATTCTGCTGGGCCCAGGCGCGCCATGCTAGGCGCACCCCCCATGTTCTGGGCCCATCCAATTCAAATGCATTTTATTTCTTTTCATACCCCTCATGCCATTACCATATTAAATTTTACTCCAAATTTCTCCAAACTTTAAAAATTCATAACAAATTGAAAAATGCATATTTTTTAAAGAGACTTTTTTCCTATTTTCTATTTTCTGTCAAGAAAAATATGAAAACATAAAATTATCATTTTACTTCATTTTCATATTTTTTGCATATTTTTACATTTAATAGCTTTTTTTAATTCTTTTGGTTTGTACTACTATTTGTTGAATTTAGTTTAGGAGTTTCCTTTAGGATTTTCATCCCATTCTTTTTAGTATAACTAGATATGGATATTAGGTGCCCCCCTGATTTTTATACTATTTTTTTTAGGATTTATTTTAGGTAGTTTAGTTAGAAACTATTAGGATAGTCAATTAGGATTGTGAATATAATATAGGTATAACAAAACAAGTTTCTTTTTGGGTTTTCTTTAGGACAAATTAGAAGATAGGACTATAGGGGTATTATGGGTAAGTGATAGATCCCTTAGAAAATGCTAGACTTCCCCTATTATATAAATACTATTAGTATATTTTCTGTATTGATTGATTGTGTGGTGTGCCCTTTCTAGGGTTATTATTTGACTGTGTGGGGTATTGGGCCTGCTTGGGGTTTGGGTTTGAGCTGAAGACTTTGCTGATGAAGCCCATTGAAGACAAGGAATGAAGATCAATTTCCAGAGTTGATGAAGAGTATATCTTGCTGGCAGCTGTTGAAGGTTATAGGATCTAGGAGTTAGGTAGAGCTCTAGAATAGCAACTTGATTCACAAACATGGAAGGTCTTGTTTGCCTCCATCCCTCTCTATGATGCAGAGTCTCTCTAGGACACTCACCCCCTTCCTTTGGAAGGCTTGGTGACAGTGTCTAAGAGATAGAACCCTTGAGAGAAACATTCTACATGTTGTTAACAGTCTGTTTGCCACCTTTGGTGGTCAACTAACTGTTTAACATTCCAGTTCATCCTCTTAACTGTTCCTCAGCTTGGAGAGTGAGACTTGAAGAGAAGCCCTGAAGATTGAAGCCAGATACCTTGCTTGAAGGCTGTGAAGATGAAGACTGATGCTTGCTTGAAGCCTGTAGCTGTTTGAAGATGACTTGAAGACAGATGTTGATGAAGACTGTTGTTTGCTGTTTGTTTTTGCTGGTTATAATTTTTGATGTATTGTTTGAATTTCCCTGACTGTATTGTTTGCCATTTAACCTGTTAGGTTGAAAGTGAATTTTGTTCACTTTTGCCTATTGTTTTCTAGGTTCGAGGTTGAGTGGGACTCCCTTGCCTCGCTTGTATTGTTGCATCCATGCATTTTACTGCTTTATTGTATATATGCTATTGTTTCTGTTTCCGTCTATTCCCTTAGGATCTTTGTTTCTCTCTGCGCAAGAGAGGAACATGATAGACATTAGGTCTTAACCCATGCATGATAACATTAGGTTAGTTGGATTCCCTTTTCAACCGTAGGTTAGAGTTCTGTCTCTTCTTTCTCAAAACAAACAGAAAAACACAATAAATATTTCAAACACAATAAAAGACACTTCTTCCGTAAAAGAATGTGAACTCATCAAAACGTCATTTTTGTCCGCTTGGACCAGTAAGCAGAAAACTCTTTTTTAGAAGGAGATAAAAGCAATCAAGACAGACTTGTGTCGTACGTGTCCCGAACTACGTTTGCTCTGATCTTTCATGCTGTATGAAAGTACGTAGGCATAGGATGCGATATCCTAGCGAGCAACCTTCCCCCCTTTCCCGTAGGTAGGCGAACTACGTTGACTCTGATTTCTCGTTCCAGACGGGAATACGTAGGCATAAAGTGCGATACTTTGCCGAGTCATTTTCTTTTCTTTTAACCCCCAGACCTGTAGAGTAGATAGAATAAATATTCGTACTAGAAAACAAGCGTGGATCCCGTCGAGTACGACGGACGTGAGGGGTGCTAATACCTTCTCTTTGCGTAACCGACTCCCGAATCCAGGATTTGGTTGTGATGACCATTCCTTTACCGTCTTTGCGGTAGGTTTACTTCGAGCGTTTCCTTTCCCTCCGTTGGGATAAATAACGTACAGTGGCGACTCTTCTGTTCAGCCGGCGCCGATTTTCGTAGTAGCGACAGCTGGCGACTCTGCTGGGGACCCAACGTCCCCTGGCTGCTAAGGACTGCGATAGTTCCTTATGCATTTGGGATCCAACGTCCCTTAAGCGAGTCAATCCTAGCGCTTGTTTTCCCGTCGAGGATTTTGTATGGATTTACTTTTTCTGTATTTTACTTTCAGCATTATATTATTGTTATTATTGTTGTATTAGGGTGTGACGGGTGTTCTATGATTGAGAGATAAGCCGGACCTGGGCTTGAGTGCACCTAGAATTAGAGTGGAAAGTAGTGGGCGCGCACGTGCTTTGCATGTCCTAGTGTCCCGCGAAATCCACACTCAGACGAGGTTCTTCTGGTTGGCCTCCTGTCCTGCCCTTTGGGTGGCTCGGGTTGCTGGTTAGTTGGATTGTCGACTCTGGGAACCGATCATTTGGAAGTTGGCTAAGTGAGGCCTCTTTAGGATTTGATGATGCCACTCCTTCTGGGAATCATATCATCAACCCTGAAAGTCTGTGACGCCGACGACCGCATAGGATGCCATACCATTGTCAGTATTAGGACAACTACTTGTGAGAGGGTTTGGGGCTATGCAGGTAACTAGACCTCTAGATACCGGTTTATTCTTGATTTGAGATTCAGGCTACTTATGGACAGTTATTGGGGTCTGTCAGAGACCAAGTTGGAGTGATTATTGGGTCTGAGGCTTGATTGGAGCTTATGTATGGGGTCTATCAGAGACCAGAGTTGAAGCTTTGTATTGGGTCTGTCTAAGGCCAGGGTTTGAGGAATTCTGGATGGTCTATCTGAGACTTATGATGTGGTTCAGGCTTCTCAGCCATGGCATTTGGTCCCTGTTGCATTTTATTTGCATTGCATTGTTTGCATAACCATTATCATCGCATTCCATTAACGTGTGTCTGTGCTGCAGGTGCATTTGCATATTCCCTGATTCTAGTGTCCAGACTTCTGATTATTGATCATGGTTGGTTTGAGGATGACAGTTGCCTACAAGTTACCTATCCCTGATGTTACTCCCCTCTTGGGTTTGATTTCTCTTGCTGATGAGGATTTCCGGAGAAGCTTCAGGCAGAGTTACGGAAAGCTGTTGAGATTGGTCCGCAAACCAACTGATGATGAACTGAATGGGCTGTATACATTGATGCAATTCTATGACCCTGCTTTGAGATGTTTCACATTTGCTGACTTTATTTTGGGGCCTACCATGGAAGAGTATGCAGAGTTTATTGAGCTGCCAGTACAGAATAAGGTTCCTTTTATTCACTTTGACGCTGAGCCCAAGCTGGAGGACTTAGCTAAGGCCTTGCACATGAACGCTTCTGAGTTATTGATGACTTCTTGGCGCGGGGTTCCAGGCTTCTCCCTCCAGTTTCTGATTGGTAAGGCTCAGGAATACGCCAAGAATGGATGCTGGGTGGTCTTTAACTCTGTTTTGGCTCTATGCATTTATGGGATAGTGTTGTTTCCCAATTTCCCGAACTTTGTGGACATTGATGCATTTCACTTGTTTGCTGCTGGCAACCATGTACCCACATTGATCGAGGATTTCTACCATTCGATGCACTACAGAAATGAGAATAGGAGAGGCAAGAACGTCTCTTGTTGTGTGCCTTTGCTGTACGTGTGGTTTAAGAGCCACTTCCCCCTAAAGGGACCTTTTGTAGATAGTGCAACTACAGCTGACTGGCCAGAGCGCCTGATGAGATTATCTTCTGAAGACATTGAGTGGTTTGACCGAGACTTGCTGGGGTCTGAGCTTATTTTCAGTTGTGCTGGGTATCCTAATGTTCCCTTGATAGGAAGAAAAGGGTGCATCAATTATAACTCATCTCTGTTCGTTCGCCAGTTTGGACACGCGTTGAAGAACCCACCTAGGGAGGAAGAAGTACAGGAATCTCTGTACTTCACCGGTGATTTGAATGGAGAGTTACTAGCCAAGCTTCAGCACGCTTGGATGCGTATCAATAGAAGAGGGAAGCCACTATTAGGGAAGAATGATTGTCAGGCTTATGTACCATACAAAGTTTGGATCCAAGAGAGGGCAAAATAGTTGCTGATGCCATTTCCAGCTGCACCAGTACCTGTTCATGTTCCAGTAGAGGAACCAACCACCGTTACTGTGGAGGTCTACGAGCGAGTTGTAAAAGAGAAGGAAGCCTTGATGAAGATCAATGAAGAGTTAGAAAAGGAACTAGCTCAGATGCGTAGTGAGAAGAACAAGGCTGTGCATTCTTTCCAACAGCAAACTGAATTGGTAAACAGGCTAGGGGATGAACTGACTGAGGAGAAAAAGAAGCGTGAACGTCTGGGGAAAGAATTCAGAAGCTCCCATGACATGTTGGAGTCCAAGAAAAAAGCACTCGATGCCGCCCACCGGGAAATCTCTTCTTGTAACAAAACGTGGAATGCTACGCTAACCAACAACAAAAAGAGGGAAGACAAATTGAAGCAGCACATTTCTGAACTCGAAGAGCAGTTGAAGGCTAGCACCAAAAAGTATGAAGAGGAAGTAATGGCGAAATATAGTCCTCAGAACGCATTGAACAAGGCCATCGAAGGAAAGAAAGAGGTTGTGTCTCAGAAGCGGAAGCTAGAGGATCGCTTCGGAGAAGGGGCATGGGAGGAATCTGCTGGTGATTTACGACGTGTCCTCAAGCGAAGAGATCTACTTGTTGAGGGTCTGCTTACCCGACCAAGTCATCCAGAGACTAAGAGGTTATTAGAAGAGTACCAGGCCTATGGGAGCACTTGACCATTTCATGTATTAATGTGTATGCTTTATTTGCATTTGTGCTGACCATCACCAGGATTGTTGGTTGAGGTCATGCCTTCTTATTGTACACTCATTGATATTGTATTCCTGATCTGATGGGTTTCTTTGCAATATATGAGGTGTTTTCTATGATTCGGCTCCGACTTTCGTATTGCTGTCACTGTCACTGCACTGACACATTCGCACAAGAATCGGGGAATGATATTCCCTAATGCACAGACACATATTGCATTGCATTCACATTCATATTGCATTACAGGTGATTATTGAACTGTATCTCATTTCCTGCACTGTACCAGGTCTTTTCAGGATTGAAAGTCAACGCCCGCACCGATACTCCACTCGCACCAACTGCAGAAGAGTTATAGATCAGATGCAGAATGAAATGCAGGACATGCGTAAGAAGCTGGCGCTATTCATGCAGACAATGGAGACCATTGTGAAAGGCCAGGAGAACTTGCAAGCATTGGTGCAGCCCTTGCTGATGAGAAATGCTGGGCGCGGAAACGAAGACCATAATTCTGTGCGAGTCGACACTATTCACGGGGATGGTACTCCCACACCGGTAGCTCCACCTGTGGTAAACATACCTACTATCAATGTGAACAACGGCGCTGCCACCGGGAACGGTAACGTTGGAATCGGTAACGAGACTGTCGTCAACAATGTTGGGTTCGGAGATGTCAATCTAGGTGGTGATAATATGGGAGGTAATGGCTTCGGCAATAATGGATTCGACTTTAATGACCAGGGGTTTAATCATGCTGGGAAGTACGGCTTCAACGTGCAGGGCTTCGGACAGGATGGATTTGGTATGACTAATCAGGGTTATGGCGGATTCGGAAATGGAAATGGTGTCGGGATAATGTCTTTTGGACCTGCCGGAGTCGCTCCGGGGTACGGTAACAGGGGGCGGGGCCCCGTAATGAATCAGACTAGATTTGGCCGTAACCACGGGTACGATGGATACGGAACTGGGAACGGTAATTGGCTAGAAGATCAGCAAGAAGATGCTTTCTCCGGTGGAGGTTTTGAAGGTCCTATGGATGACTCTCAGAGAATCAAGATGCTCGAGGAGCAGATGAAGGGGGTCGTGAATCAAAGTGTTGTTAGCTTAGATATGACCACAATGGGTCTGGTGCCTGGCCTGAGGGTACCGCTAAAATTCAAAGCTCCCACATTCGACAAATATAAGGGGGATACCTGTCCAAAGGTGCATGTGCGATCATATTACAGAAGGATGTCGGCGTATTCAAACGATGAGAGGATGCTGATGCATTTCTTTCAAGATAGCTTGTCTGGTCCTTCCCTTGAATGGTATATGGGATTGGAGCCAACTCAGATAAAGACCTGGAAGCAGCTGGCTGAAGCGTTCATGGCTCACTATAAGTACAACAGTGACTTGGCACCCAACCGGGTCCAATTACAGGGGTTGTCCCAGAAGAAGAATGAGAGCTTCAAAGCATATGCGCAGAGATGGCGCGACATGGCTGCTCGAGTTCATCCTCCTTTGGATGACAAAGAAATGAATGATATGTTCATAGGAACATTTACCGGTATGTTTTCTGACAGGCTGTTTCACACGTCCTTAGGCAGTTTCTCAGACTTAATCCTGATGGGGGAGAAGATTGAAAGCAATATTAAACAGGGAAGATTCCAAGCTGAGGAATCCACTGCAGCTGGCAGTAGCAGAAGGGCTTTCGGTGGGCGCCGTCAAGGTGATGCAAGTGCAGTGTTCGGGGGCCGAGGCCGAGGCCGGGGCAGAGGTCGAAACCAGTACAATCAGCCGCAGTAGGTGGCAAGTGTCACCATTCCGTTTCAACAACAACCAATACAACAACAGCAACAGCAGCCACAACAGGGGGTACATCCTGCCCAGCGCAGAATCCAGGGGGGCAGACCAAGGAGGGTGTTTGAAACGCCTCCTTCAACGTATGCAGAATTGCTACAGACGTTACTGGGTTTAAACTTGGTGGAAAAAAGGACTATGGCGCCAGTAACAGGCACTCCGCCGTACGGTTTTGACACGAACAAGCACTGTGAATTCCACTCTGGGGCTCCCGGTCATGACGTAGAGAGTTGCCACACGTTCAAACATGTGGTGCAAGATCTATTGGATAGTAAGGCTATCAATTTTGGACAGGCAGGTCCGAACATAGTGCAAAAGCCCATGCCCAATCATGGGGCAAACGCTATTTTAACCGAGGAGGGTTTGAATTTGATCATGAATGTTGATGACCTCAAGACACCGTTGTGTGAGATAAAGAGCAAGTTACTGCAAGGAGGTGTGTATCCGGGCTGCGATGAGTTTTGTTTAGAGTGTTGGACCCAAGCTGGGGGTTATGCTGAATTGAAGAAGGGTATTCACACCTTGATAGATGGAGGCACATTGCAATTCGACAGAACGGCAGCTGGGAACCTGCAGAGGTATTAGCAGACAAGCAAAGTGATGTAGCTACTGTGACGATTCCCCGAAAAACAATAACCATAACGGCGCCAGCCAGGCGACCGCCGATCACTATCACCAAGGCAGGACCAATCCCTTACGAGAGCACTAAGGCAGTACCCTGGACCTATGGGTTGGAAGCATACTGTGATGGGGTGAAAATTGATGTTAGTAAGCAGCCAGTTGAAGTTGTAGACAATGTCGTCGGTACCGGAGGGATGACGAGAAGTGGGAGAATTTTTATATCGCCTGAGGTAGAGGCTGAACGACTGGCGAAAGGAAAAGGAAAGATGAATGAGAATGTCCTTGTGCAGAGGAACGAAAAGGAGACGTCATTGAAGGATGTGGAAATGTTTATGCGCCTTATTCGTAAGAGTGATTATAAGATTGTTGAGCACCTTCAACAGACGCCGTCAAAGATATCCATACTGTCGTTGCTATTATGTTCCGAAGCTCATAGAAATGCATTGTTGAAAGTTCTGGATACTTCCTTCGTACCCCAAGATGTTTCTGTGAATCAGCTGGAGGGGGTGTTGGCGCATGTGAACGCAGGCCATAGCTTGGGATTTACAGACTTTGATTTGACCCCGAAAGGGAGAAAGCATAACATGGCGTTGCACGTCTCAGTTGAGTGTAGGGGCTCAGTCATGTCTCATGTACTGGTAGATACCGGATCTTCCTTGAACGTGCTGCCCAAGAAAGCAATGATGAAATTGGACGTCAGGGGAATCCTTTGTACGCCTAGTGACTTAGTGGTCAGGGCATTCGATGGTACACGAAGAACAGTATTTGGATCCATAACGTTACCTCTACAGGTGGGGCCGGAGGTTTTCGAAACTGAATTTTACATTATGGACATACAGCCCGCATACAGCTGCCTTCTCGGACGACCATGGATCCACGGCGCTGGGGAAGTCACATCTACCTTGCACCAAAAGCTGAAATACATGGTAGGGGACAGTGTGGTCACGGTCTGTGGAGAAGAAGATATATTGGTTAGCCATTTGTCATCATTCAAGTACGTAGAAGTCGACGGCGAGATTCATGAAACACTCTGTCAAGCCTTTGAAGGGTTGCGCATCAAAGACAAAGTTCCAGGGCCGAGTAAAGCGTCAGACGTGGCCGTCTCGTCATACAAGGAAGCTCAAGCCCTAGTGGAGACTGGTGAGGCAAAGGTCTGGGGCAAGATTCTGGATATTCCCGTGAAGATGGACAGATTTGGGCTGGGATACCAACCGTCGTCATCAACGCCTGCTGCAGGGGCACCCCGTTTCAAAGGACCGATAACAATCACAACTAGTGGAGTATATCACGAGACCAACAACACTGTTTCAGATTCCGAAGAAGGAGACAGTGACTGCGACATGGACGCCTGGATTGCGCCGAGCGTGCCTGGACAAGGATTATGCAATTGGTCTATTCAGGAGATTGTTCCTGTGACTACCAAACAGTTATACTTTGTTTTCTTAATTGTTGAACAATCCGGTGTCTTACCCGGGGCATCGTGATTTTGCTTAGGGTCGTGCTGTTATGTACATTGCGTTGTTTAATCATTAAATAAAAGGCGTTTTTTCATGTACAAATATTGCGATCTCTGTTTTTCCTGTTTTTTGTGTTTTACAATAAAATGGCAACGTGGTTATTAGCTTTATGCATATTTTGAAGCATTTAACCATTCCTTTTGCAGGATAATATTTTCAGATGACATCATCGAACCGCCTATGACTCATTTCGACTTTGAGCACCTGGTATTTCAGGCCGAATAAGAGATTGTTGAAGATGGTGACGTGCCCGAAGAATTGTCTTGGTTGGTAAAGCAAGAAGAACGAGTCATTCTGCCTCATGAGGAGGTCATTGAGATTATTAACCTGGGGTCGGAAGGGGTTGAAAAGAACATCCGCATAGGAGCCGCGATGCAGAGCGACGTCAAGCGAAGACTGGTTGAAATGCTCAGAGAGTACACTGATGTGTTCGCTTGGTCGTACGAAGACATGCCTGGGCTGGATACAGATATGGTTGTGCACCGTCTGCCGTTAAAAGAAGAACGCCTGCCGGTTAAGCAGAAGCTTCGCAGAACTAGACCTGACATGGCAGTGAAAATTAAGGAGGAGGTTCAAAAGCAGTGGGATGCTGGTTTCCTAGCTGTTACAAAATATCCCTCATGGGTCGCTAATATCGTACCAGTGCCAAAGAAAGACGGTAAAGTGAGAATGTGCGTAGATTACCGTGATTTGAACAAAGCGAGCCCGAAAGATGATTTTCCGCTTCCTCACATCGATGAGCTGGTTGACAACACTGCTCAATTCTCCGTATTCTCCTTCATGGATGGCTTCTCGGGCTATAATCAGATTAAAATGGCGTCAGAAGACATGGAGAAGACTACTTTCATAACGCCTTGGGGAACATTTTGTTACAAAGTGATGCCCTTCGGATTGAAGAATGCTGGGGCAACGTATCAGCGTGCAATGACGACTCTTTTTCATGATATGATGCATAAGGAGATCGAGGTTTATGTCGATGATATGATTGCCAAATCCCAGACGGAGGAAGAACATTTGGTGAATCTGCTGAAGTTATTCAAAAGGCTTAGGAAGTTCAGGCTGAGACTGAACCCTAACAAGTGCACCTTCGGGGTGAGATCGGGTAAACTGCTGGGGTTTATCGTGAGCGAAAAAGGAATAGAGGTTGATGCTGCAAAAATAAAAGCGATACAAGAGATGCTGACGCCTAAAATAGAAAAAGAGGTGCGCGGGTTTTTAGGGAGGTTGAACTACATCGCTCGGTTCATATCTCACCTGACAGCTACGTGTGAGCCATTATTCAAGCTGTTGAAAAAAGACCAGGCTGTAACATGGAATGAAAATTGTCAAAAGGCGTTCGATAAAATAAAGCAGTATTTGCAGGAGCCTCCTATTTTGATACCCCCAGTGGCAGGGAGACCCTTGATTATGTATTTGACGGTTCTTGAGGGAAGTATGGGTTGTGTTCTCAGTCAACACGACGAGACAGGAAGAAAAGAGCATGCAATATACTACTTGAGTAAGAAGTTTACTGAATGTGAATCTCGATATTCAATGCTCGAAAAAACTTGTTGCGCGCTAGCCTGGGCCGCCAAGAGTTTGAGGCAATACATGCTGAACCATACAACCATGCTCATCTCGAAGATGGATCCTATCAAATATGTATTCGAAAAGCAGGCACTATCGGGGAGAATTGCCCGTTGGCAGATGGTTTTGACCGAATACGACATCCAGTATGTCTCGCAGAAGGCTATAAAGGGGAGTGTATTATCTGAATACTTGGCAGAGCAGCCTATTGAGGACTACCAATCGATGAGGTTTGATTTTCCTGACGAAGATATCATGTACCTAAAGATGAAAGATTGTGAAGAGTCGTTGCCAGACGAAGGACCAGAATTGGGTTCCAAATGGAAGTTGATCTTTGACGGAGCTGTAAACGCCTACGGTAGCGGAATAGGGGCAATCATCACTACTCCACATGGGTCTCACATCCCGTTTACTGCTCGATTGACCTTTCTGGTTACCAATAATGAAGCCGAATACGAAGCTTGTATCATGGGGCTTGAAGAAGCCATTGATTTGTGAATCAAAAATCTGGATGTATACGGAGACTCAACTCTGGTGGTGAATCAAATAAAAGGAGAATGGGAGACACGTCAGCCCAATTTGATACCGTACATGAATTACGCAAGGAGATTGTTGCCCTTCTTTGACAAGGTTGAGTTGCATCATGTACCGCGAGCAGAGAATCAGATGGCTGACGCCCTGGCCACGTTGTCTTCCATGTATAAAGTCAACTTCTGGAATGAGGCTCCCAGAATTGTTATCTCTCGGCTTGACAGACCTGCCTTCGTGTTTGCCATTGACGAGGCATCTGATGATAAACCCTGGTATTTTGATATCCTTAATTTCCTGAAAAGCAAAGAGTATCCGGCTGGGGCATCCAGTCACTATCAGAAGACTCTCAGGAGATTGGCGGGAAATTTCTATCTGAATCCGGACGGTGTCCTGTACAAGAGAAATCACGACTTGGTGCTACTACGTTGTGTAGACGAGACAGAGGCGAAGCTGCTCATGGAGGAAATACATGAGGGTACGTTTGGTATGCATGCTGGTGGGCATGCTATGACGAGGAAGCTGTTGCGGGCAGGTTATTTTTGGCTAACTATGGAAACTGATTGTTTCAAGTTTGCGAAGAAGTGTCATAAGTGCCAGATCTATGCAGATAAGATCCATGTGCCTCCGAGTCCTCTGAATGTGATGTCATCGCCGTGGTCGTTCTCAATGTGGGGAATCGATATGATTGGAAAGATCGAGCCAACTGCTTCTAACGGACACCGGTTCATTCTGGTAGCAATCGATTATTTTACCAAGTGGGTGGAAGCGGCACCTTATGCAAATGTGACTAAGCAGGTGGTGGCCAGGTTCATCAAGAGAGATATCATTTGCAGATATGGAATCCCCGAGCGGATAATTACCGACAACGGTTCAAACTTGAATAACAAAATGATGAAGGAGCTGTGTTAGAGTTTTAAGATCGAGCATCACAACTCCTCCCCTTATCGACCCAAGATGAATGGCGCTGTTGAAGCGGCCAATAAGAATATAAAGAAGATTGTTCAGAAGATGGTGGTGACCTATAAGGACTGGCATGAGATGCTACCTTTTGCTTTGCACGGTTATCGTACGACGGTACGCACATCAACCGGGGCAACCCCGTTTTCGTTGGTATACGGAATGGAAGCAGTGCTACCACTGGAAGTTGAGATTCCTTCCCTAAGAGTATTGCGAGATGTCCAATTAGAAGAGGCAGAATGGGTGAAAGATAGATTGAACCAGCTGAGTTTAATGGATGAGAAGAGGCTGACTTCTCTAGCATACAGTCGTTTGTACCAGAGCCGAATGAAGAAAGCATATGATAAGAAGATACATCCTCGGAGCTTTCAGACGGGCGACCTTGTGCTGAAAAGGATTCTCCCGCCACAGGCAGATCACAGGGGCAAGTGGACCCCCAACTACGAAGGGCCATACGTTGTCAGAAAAGTCTTTTCAGGAGGAGCTTTATTGTTGTCCACCATGGACGGTGAAGACTTTACGTCGCCTGTGAATTCGGACGCAGTTAAAAAATACTTTGCTTGAAAGTGACCCGCTGGACAGAAAAAAGAGAGTCCAGGCAAAAATGGGGCATCCTGGCGAACCAAAAACAGAATGAAAGGTTCGGGCAAAAATTAGGGATAAAATTGAAAAAAATGTACACCCGCGAAGTTGAAAACCTACACTGGGCGGCTTCGGCAAAAAAGGGTATCCCGGTGAACTGAAAACCCGTAAAGGGCGGTTCACGCAAAAGTTAGGGATTTGAAAAGCAAATGACTGCGGTCCGAATTTGATATTGCGGTGCGTATTGGTGCGGGAGAATATACCTGAGGGGTCGATTATCAGATACAATCTCTTCGGAAGTACGAATACCGGGAAAGCACTAGAGTCAGGCGAGTCATAGGAGGATCAGCTCATGATGTTCGTCTGCATCCCGTTGCCGACATGTGTACAAATTTGATTTGTCATTATATTTATGCTTCTTGTGCATACTTGTATATTTGTTGTGCGTAGCTTCCTCTTTCCAGGAGTTACATCCCGTGTACAAAACTCCGCCCATTTAGGGGCCCAATCAATAAAACATGTTATTCAGTATTTGATGCTGATTCTTTACTGTTTTGTACCTGACAAACGCCAAGGTTTAATAAAACTAGCAAGTGTATAACGTCGCTGGCCCTTGCCAATAATTGTTAAAACTTTGAATTAACTGAAAATAATGTCACTAACACTAACCTGAATAGATTTGGTTGCATAGACTTGTTTTGCAGGGTTCTTGACCATATGAAGTGGACGATCAAAAGATTGCAGTACTAACCAGAGGCTCGTAACGGAAAGACTTGATCCCCACGCAGGTCGCGCTTCTGAGGTAACAAGGTTCCTTACTGAAGAAGGATCAGATTCCCCAGCTAGTCGTAGCTTATCCGAGGGACATTCTCCAGCAGGGTTGTTTACTCTTAGCAGAATTAATGATCAAAGGCTGTATTCAGACAGTATGGTGTCCCCCAGAAGGATCCCCCATCCCGAGAAGAGTGGTTTAGCCTCAGAAGATTAATTTTTTCAACTTGTGAGCTGTACTTAGACAGTTTACCCTTCCCAGTAGGGTCATTTACTCTCCCCCAGCGGAGTCAGTTGATTTTCCCAAGAGAGTCGTTTCGTCCTCAGCGGAATTCTCTTTCCAGCAAGTGTTTTCTTTCCTCCCAGTGGAACTCGAAGATTAAGGCTCTCCCCGGCAGAGTTGGTTGTGTGTCCTGGCATACCGTGTGATACCCGTTCACTCTCCAGCATGATTGGCGCATTCAGTTATTCCTCAGCGAAGCGGGCTTCACTCTTCCAGCATTTATTTTGCTAGAATAATTCTGTAACGCCCGGTTACCCCTAGCAGAGTTGGCATTATCTTCAGCATTTATTTTGCTGAAGCGGTTTCTGTATCCCGGCAGTTCGAGTCTGCATTTGCATCGGCATATAGTGTCATATTTGCATCTACCAAATAAAAATGCGTAGCATTTCCATGTCGAATGGAGCATTGCGTCATTGTCAAACATATGCATTTTGAAACATAAACCAGGTTGGTTAACCGTTTGTTTTCAAGTATTGTTTCCCTTGCAGGAGGAGAGAGCTCTTGCTCAAATTAATTACCAAGCATTCAAGATCCCGACGTGAGACATCCAATGGTAATGTCGATTGTGGCATTATTCCCCACAGAGTTGCTTGTTTAAGTTTCTCTTACCCCTTCAGCGGAGTATTTCTTCAAGATTGCTGTTATAACAATATCAAAAGATGTCGTGAATCGATTCTTGGAGGTTGTCTGGCAGTGTGGATTCGGAAAACCCCAGTAGAGTCCTTCTCAGATTTGCTGCCACGTTAGCACTGAAAATTGGAAGACTAGACTCATATTGTGTTACCCATGTGATTGATGGAGCCAGCGGCTGCAAAGATAGGCAGAAAAGCTGTACCAGAGTATCTACCCGTAGCAGAGGCGGAGATATTTTCCTGTATTTGACAGAGTATCTACCCGTAGCAGAGGCGGAGATATTTTCCTGTATTTGACAGAGTATCTACCCGTAGCAGAGGCGGAGATATTTTCCTGTATTTGGCAGAGTATCTACCCGTAGCAGAGGCGGAGTTGTTTTCCTGTATTCGACAGAGTATCTACCCGTAGTAGAGGCGGAGTTATTTTCCTGTATTTGACAGAGTATCTACCCGTAGCAGAGGCGGAGTTATTCTCCTGTATTTGGCAGAGTATCTACCCGTAGCAGAGGCGGAGTTGTTTTCCTGTATTCGACAGAGTATCTACCCGTAGCAGAGGCGGAGTTATTTTCCTGTATTTGACAGAGTATCTACCCGTAGCAGAGGCAGAGTTATTTTCCTGTATTTGGCAGAGTGTTCACCCGTAGCAAAGACGGAGTTATTTTCCTGTATTTGGCAGAGTGTTCACCCGTAGCAAAGACGGAGTTATTTTCCTATATTACCGGTAGCAGAGGCGGAGTTATTTTCCTGTATTTGGCAGAGTATGTACCCGCAGTGGTGGCGGAGTCATTTTCCCGTAATAATGACAAAATTTTCCCGCAATGGTGGCGGAGTTATTTTCCCGCAGTGGTGGCGGAGTGATTTCACGTAGTAACGGCAGAGTTATTTTCCTGTATCAGTGGCACGGCCAGGTTTTGTTGACAGAAGTACTTCTCCCAGTGAAGTCGATAAGTTCATTCCAGTATTGACAAGATAATGTTGATTTCTTCCCCAAGCAGTGGGGCGGTTTATTTCTGCGGTTGGCAAATTTCCGGGTTCTTAGTATTCAACCGTCTCGTACCTCGAATGTTTGAAGGTCGTTCGCGCTTCACCCAGTCGGGTCCAAGTCGCTTGAATAGGGGCAGCTGTTGCACCCTAAAATTTGCTCAACCTACTTCACTTGGTTTATGTTTCAATTGCATTAGCATTTGCATATTAGGTCATGTACATAATTAATTCATCTGCATAGCATAGCATGGGCAAGCCATCCAACAAGGGACCAAATGCAATTCTTATCTCTATGGGCATATCAATAGATTCTTATTCAAATTCGATCTTATCCAAGTCATCAGAAAGAAATTGAAATCTGAGAAGTCAGTGGATCAAGCAGTGGATCTATCTCCTATCTTGAGGGTATTTGAAGATCATCAAAGAAGTTGTGAGCTGTGAATTGAGGTCATGGAGGGTATATAGACATCATGGAAGACCTAGAGAGTCATTTTGAAAGTGAGACAAGTCATTGGTGTGATTACAAGAGCTGCAGTTGAAGACAGTCAACTAGGGTTTCATCTGGGTCAACCCTGGGTCAACCCTAGGTCAAATGCTTGATTGAAGGGCATCAAGGCCTGTTTGAAAGATGTGGTATGCCTCATTTGACATGTAGATATGGATGTGGTGTTGTGCCAAGGAGGAATCAAGAGAAATCAAGAAGAAGAGAAGTTTCTAAGTTAGGGTTTATGTGTAAAATCCCCTGATTTAAGGTAAACTTCTCAGCAATATAATTCAAAATGCAAGTATCAAATGGATCCTTGGCCAACATGAAACTTGTAGAGGATCTCAAGTCCTTTAATTTGAGTGGTGGAAGGCATCAAGGAGATTTATAGAACTCAAGTTATGGTTCTTGCAAGTTACAGGTCATCTGAGGACACTGAAATTTGTCTGTGAAAGTTACTTGACTTCCAAGCAACTTTTACCCCTCAAGGAGCTTTCAAATGGATTTCTGGCCAACATGAAAGTTGTTCCTCATGATCTTAGCTTTCTATAAAGGTATGGCATGCCTTCATATGATTTGTGGAACTCTACTTATGACTTTGGCAAGCAAAGGGCATTTTGGTCATTTGGAAATTATAGGTCATTTCAAGCATATGGCCATATCTCCTACTTCCAAGCTTCAAATGGAAAAACCTTCAACATCAAAGTTGCTTAGAATGATGTTTTAAGGCTATTATGGTGGTCATGAGATGTTGGAAAGGCTTGTAGCAAAAAGTGATAAAAATGGCCTAAAAATGAGACATAAGTTAATTCAAGTGAAATGGAAAATCCTAAAATCCAAGTTCCAAATCCAAACCATGGCATATGATAGGTCATTTTGACTCCCAAGGACATTTTAAGAACAATGGTTCAGCCACATTTTTTATTTGAGGCTTAAATCTTGGGGTTGCTTTGTAAAAGTCTTGCTTGCATAATGGCATATCAAACCAAAACAAGGAAAAGCTTCATAAACAAGGTGTTTAAGCTTTGTATCTTGTCCAAAATACCACCTAAGGAGAAAATCAAGTGAATTACTCAAGTTGTAGGGTTTTTGTCATGATATCTCATGTGGTGGGAATGGAAATGCAAAATATCATTTCATGAAAGTTCAAGTTTCTACTAGAGTGATCTAGATGATTCTAGACCCTTCTAAATCAGTCTATATATTGATTTAATTCTCCATTGGTGAAAGGTTGGTGATTGTTGATGTTAATGGTGGTAGAGAAAGGAGTTTGAACAAAAAAATTTCCATTTGCAAATTGTATTGAAACTTCATCTTTCTCTTCATTACCCTTCCATTTTCTTCCACAAATCATCTCCACAAACCTCCCTGAACATGTTCATGCTAGAGTGAGCCCCCATTGTTGAAGAATTGGAGCTTTTCAAGTGAAGTTGCAAAAGAGCAAAAGTGATTGGATCTGAAGATACAAGCCATCTCCATCAAATCTTGTGCAAGCTGAGTGTTATTCATCACATAGAGACCATTCTTGAAGATCTACAAGGCTTGATTCGAAGCTTTTCACCACCTACCATTGCAAGGGTCAAGGTATGCAAAATTTTTCCCACACTTTGATTTAGGCATGGCTAGGATTGATTCTTGTTGGAAAACCATTAGAGACCATTAGGTGATTCGTTTGGATGAGTTTTAGATCAATTAGTGAGGTTTCATTAATGGAGGTTGATTCTTGATGGAGGTAGAACACACTATTTAATGGATGATAATGCACGAATTTTGGTTGGTTTTAATCAGCATGGCATAGGGATTAATTATATATAAAGATTGTTAAGTTTTGTGATGGTTGAAAATTGAAGAAAGTTTGGATCCATGGAGTTGTACTGTTCGGGTAGAATGATAGAGAGAGTGTTAATACAAACCATTGCCATAGTTGGATTCTAAGTGAAAAATAGAGTGATTTTGGTTCTTGGATCATGGCATTTGATGGAGAAATGAGAGAGAACAAAGGTGATAAAGTTTCATGCATGGGAAGTTTTTTTCATGGAGTTTGAAACCCTAATGTCCAAAGGAAGAAGACATAATCTTGGCCGTTGATTGCATGCAAGACATGTTGACTGAAGGGACCATCCAGCGGCCCACATTCATGCACGAAATTGGAGGGAGAAGAGCAGCCCAAACGCTGCGTTTTACTTAGTTAATCATCATGGGCTTAACGTTTTTGTTTTCCCCACCCCCCATTTCCAAGCCCATTCGTTTTGCACTATAAAACCTGTTATTCGCACCTTTTTTTTCTTTTTCTTTCTGTTTTTATTTTAATTTTCTGAATTCTACTGGGCCCAGGCGTGCCATGCTAGGCGCACCCCCCATGTTCTGGGCCCATCCAATTCAAATGCATTTTATTTCTTTTCATACCCCTCATGCCATTACCATATTAAATTTTACTCCAAATTTCTCCAAACTTTAAAAATTCATAACAAATTGAAAAATGCATATTTTTTAATGAGACTTTTTTTTCCTATTTTCTATTTTCTGTCAAGAAAAATATGAAAACATAAAATTGTCATTTTACTTCATTTTCATATTTTTTGCATATTTTTACATTTAATAGCTTTTTTTAATTCTTTTGGTTTGTACTACTATTTGTTGAATTTAGTTTAGGAGTTTCCTTTAGGATTTTCATCCCATTCTTTTTAGTATAACTAGATATGGATATTAGGTGCCCCCCTGATTTTTATACTATTTTTTTTAGGATTTATTTTAGGTAGTTTAGTTAGAAACTATTAGGATAGTCAATTAGGATTGTGAATATAATATAGGTATAACAAAACAAGTTTCTTTTTGGGTTTTCTTTAGGACAAATTAGAAGATAGGACTATAGGGGTATTATGGGTAAGTGATAGATCCCTTAGAAAATGCTAGACTTCCCCTATTATATAAATACTATTAGTATATTTTCTGTATTGATTGATTGTGTGGTGTGCCCTTTCTAGGGTTATTATTTGACTGTGTGGGGTATTGGGCCTGCTTGGGGTTTGGGTTTGAGCTGAAGACTTTGCTGATGAAGCCCATTGAAGACAAGGAATGAAGATCAATTTCCAGAGTTGATGAAGAGTATATCTTGCTGGCAGTTGTTGAAGGTTATAGGATCTAGGAGTTAGGTAGAGCTCTAGAATAGCAACTTGATTCACAAACATGGAAGGTCTTGTTTGCCTCCATCCCTCTCTATGATGCAGAGTCTCTCTAGGACACTCACCCCCTTCCTTTGGAAGGCTTGGTGACAGTGTCTAAGAGATAGAACCCTTGAGAGAAACATTCTACATGTTGTTAACAGTCTGTTTGCCACCTTTGGTGGTCAACTAACTGTTTAACATTCCAGTTCATCCTCTTAACTGTTCCTCAGCTTGGAGAGTGAGACTTGAAGAGAAGCCCTGAAGATTGAAGCCAGATACCTTGCTTGAAGGCTGTGAAGATGAAGACTGATGCTTGCTTGAAGCCTGTAGCTGTTTGAAGATGACTTGAAGATAGATGTTAATGAAGACTGTTGTTTGCTGTTTATTTTTGCTGGTTATAATTTTTGATGTATTGTTTGAATTTCCCTGACTGTATTGTTTGCCATTTAACCTGTTAGGTTGAAAGTGAATTTTGTTCACTTTTGCCTATTGTTTTCTAGGTTCGAGGTTGAGTGGGACTCCCTTGCCTCGCTTGTATTGCTGCATCCATGCATTTTACTGCTTTATTGTATATATGCTATTGTTTCTGTTTCCGTCTATTCCCTTAGGATCTCTGTTTCTCTCTGCGCAAGAGAGGAACATGATAAACATTAGGTCTTAACCCATGCATGATAACATTAGGTTAGTTGGATTCCCTTTTCAACCGTAGGTTAGAGTTCTGTCTCTTCTTTCTCAAAACAAACAGAAAAACACAATAAATATTTCAAACACAATAAAAGACACTTCTTCCGTAAAAGAATGTGAACTCATCAAAACGTCATTTTTGTCCGCTTGGACCAGTAAGCAGAAAAACCCTTTTTTAGAAGGAGATAAAAGCAATCAAGACAGACTTGTGTCGTACGTGGCCCGAACTACGTTTGCTCTGATCTTTCATGTTGTATGAAAGTACGTAGGCATAGGATGCGATATCCTAGCGAGCAACCTTCCCCCCCTTTCCCGTAGGTAGGCGAACTACGTTGACTCTGATTTCTCGTTCCAGACGGGAATACGTAGGCATAAAGTGCGATACTTTGCCGAGTCATTTTCTTTTATTTTAACCCCCATACCTGTAGAGTAGATAGAATAACAATCCGTAATAGAAAACAAGCGTGGATCCCGTCGAGTACGACGAACGTGAGGGGTGCTAATACCTTCTCCTTGCGTAACCGACTCCCGAATCCAGGATTTGGTTGCGATGACCATTCCTTTCCCGTCTTTGCGGTAGGTTTACTTCGATCATTTCCTTTCCCTCCGTTGGGATAAATAACGCACGGTGGCGACTCTTCTGTTCAGCCGGCGCCGATTTTCGCAGTAGCGACATGGAGTCATGGACACGTCACAAAAGATTTCATCCACCTCAAGGATGCAACCGAGATCCTAATCAAGGAGGGGCACCTGAAACAGTACACTCGGAGAAGCGAGGCTCCTCGACAGAAGACCTACAAAGCCAAGAGGGTCGAGGAGGTGTCGCTATCCTCTGAAGAAGTTGGACTGCAAGTCACCCTATGTGTAACCCGGCCAAAAGGAGGTGTCCCTCTTTGTACCAGTGCATCCTAGGAAGGTCGACCCTAGCTAAACTGACTGTAATGCCATCTACATTACAGCTGAAGATGAAGTACTACACGGATAGAGGTCGAGGTGTCACCCTCCACAGGGACATCGAGGCGGCAATCAAAGGGTTCAACTCGATCAATATCACCCCAAGACGACCGACAGACTAGATCGGGCTAAAGAGCAGAGACTGTTACCCTACGTCAACTTCGTTGATCTCGACAGTCGCTTCCCCAGCAAGCAGGAGCAGAGCGTAGAGTCTAAAGACGCCCCTCCAGCAGACAACGGGCAGCTGTCCCACCCAACGCGCCCAATTCCATATGGAGACTTAGAGCTCATCACGGTCGGAGATGACCCAGGAAGAAGCGTGAAGATCGACACAGAACTCCCTGACCTAGCGAGAAGCAACTAAAGACCTGCCTCTGGAAGAACGCTGACCTGTTCGCATGGAGCGCAATGGAGATGCCTGACCTTGATCCTGACGTAGTCTGCCACCACCTTACTATAGACTCGGCCACTAGGGCTGTAGTTCAACTTGAAGTCTCCCGAGAAAGCGGAGGTTGCTGAAAAAGCTGTAAAAAACCTCTTAGAGGCAAATTTTATATCGGAAGCCCAGAACACAACCTGGTTGTCCAACGTTGTACTTGTTAAAAAAAATAATGGAAAATGGAGGATGTGTGTTGATTACACTAATCTCAACCGAGCATGTCCCAAAGATGCATCTCTGTTACCTAACATCGACAAACTCGTAGACAACTATGCAGGTTTTAAACTGTTGTCGTTCATGGACGTGTACTCGGGGTACAATCAAATCTCCATAGTGAAGGCCAAAAAACAATACACGACCTTCATGATAGAGTCAGGAAACTATTACTAAAACGTAATATCCTTCGGTTTGAAAAACATCGGCGCGACCTACCAGTGGATGATGAACAAAGTCTTTCAGGGAGAGATCGGGGACATGCTCGAAGTCTACATGGACGACATGATCGTGAAGTCACGAGAAGAAATCGACTACACCGCCCATCTCAGAAAGATCTTTGAGATGACAAGGAAATGCAGAATGAGGTTCAATCTAGAGAAGTGCAGCTTCGGTGTACGGGCAGGCAAGTTCCTTTGATTCTACTTAACGAAACGAGGAATAAAGGAGAATCCAGACAAGTGCAGGGCATTCTCCGAGTTCGCAACTCCGAACACAAAGAATTTCATCCAGTCCCTAAATGGGATGCTCACATCACTGTTCTGTTTCGTTGCCAAGTCTGCCCAACACGCCCTCTCATTCTTCAAGCTTCTGCGTAAGGAGGTCGTGTTCAAATGGACCGAGGAATGTAAGCAGGCCCTCCTCCACCTCAAACAATTCCTCTCAGAGCCACCAGTCTTGTCGAGGCCTGAGGTTGGGGAAACCCTATACTTATATCTTGCCGTCACAATTGAGGTTGTTAGCGCAGTGCTGATTCGCAAAACTCCTGAAGGGAAGAAACCGATCTACTTCACAAGAAAACCCCTCCAAGGATTCGAGCTCAGGTACCAGTAGATCAAGAAGGTCGCTCTGGCCCTCATCAATTTGGCCAGGAGGTTACGACATTAATTCCTGGCCCACACGACCATAGTTAGAACCGACCAGCCCATCAAACGACTAGTCGGGCGGCCAGACATGTCAGGCAGAATGCTCAGATGATCGCTCAAACTCTCATAATTCTACGTCCAATACAAGAGAAAAAAGGCCCTCAAGACACAAGTTCTGGCCGACTTCGTCGCAGAAATGACCTCCACGGAGTCCCCGACCCCCAGGGTACACAAGTGAACCATCTTCGTCGATGGCGCATCCAGCTCGACGGGAAGTGGGGTGGCATCATCTTAGAGAATGAAGAAGGCATCTTGATAGAAGTCTCCCTCGCCTTAGCATTCCCGAAATTGAACAACCAGGTCGGATACGAGGCGTTCCTCGCAGGACTCTGCTTGGTCGAAGACCTTGGCGCGAAAGAGGTGAAGGTCTTTACCGACTCCCAGCTCGTGGCCTCCCAGGTGCGGGGAGAGTACCAAGCCAAGAAAGACAACCTCGCCGAGTACCTCACCTTGGTGAAAGAAAAAATGAAGAGCTTTTATTCTGCAGAAGTGCAACACGTTCAACGCGAACACAACACCCAGGCAGACATCCCGTCGAAACTAGTGAGCACAAAGAAGAAAGGCGGAAACAAGTCCGTAATCCAGAAGGCTCACTCTCGACGAGCATTGAGAAAGACACAACGACAGTCGAGGTTAACACTATCAGCAACAACAATAGCTAGATGACCCCTGTATACACCTACCTCAGCACAGGGCGACTGCCCAACAATGCAAAGAAGGCCAGAATGGTCAAGTGTCGAGCTTGCTTATACGTCTTGGTCGAGGATAAGTTATACCAGAGGGGATTCATCATTCCCCTCCTTAAGTGCTTCAACGAATCTAAGGCATCGGGCATACTCTAAGAGATCTACGAAGGAATCAACGCCCAACACCTGGCAGACGATCACTCGCCTGTAAGGCTCTACGGGCAGGATATTATTGGCTCACCATGCAGCAAGACACCAAAGAGCATGTAAAGAAGTGCGATAAATGCCAACAAAATGGGGACATGCACCTGGCCCCGCCCAATGAGCTCAAAACGCTCTTATCTCCATGGCCATTTTCCTGGTGGAGGATGGACATCCTCGGGCCCTTCACTATAGGGTCATACTAAAATAAGTATTTGATAGTCGGCATCGACTAGTTCACTAAGTAAATAGAGGCCGAAGCCTTAGCCAAAATCATGGCCCACAACATACTCTTTTTCTACAAAAGGAGTATACTTGCCCAGTTCGGTGTACCCCAAGCAATCGTCACCGACAACCAAACTCAGTTCACCGAAAAGAACTTCCAGGACTTTGTTACCAAGCTAGGCACGGAGCAACACTTCATATCGGTCGAGAAACCGCAGACGAACGGGAAGACTGAAGCTGCGAACAAAGTGATTATGTGTGACCTGAAACAAAGACTGGGAGACGCCAAGAAGAGGTGGGTCGAAGAGCTACATAACATGCTTCAGGCTTACAAGACGACCTCACACTCGACAATAAGGGAGAACCCGTTTCGACTAACCTACGGGACTGAGGTGGCCGGGAGAAATAAGGGAGCCCTCCAAAATAATTGAATCTCCCCTCGACGAGGAAGCGAATGACGAGGCCCTAAGGGAGGAACTCGACCTAGTCAAGGAAATCCGGTCGGGGGTATCCCTCCGCGAAGCCTCGCTATAACAAAAGATAACTCTGCAACATGACAACAAAGTCATTAAGCGCGAGTTCTAGGTAAGCAGCCTTGTCCTACGAAGGAATCAGAGGGACTCGCAAGAGGGAAAACTCGTCGCGAACTAGGAAAATATAGGATCAAAACTCTGTAGTTCGTGGTAAAATTAAACAAAAATTTGTTGGTTTTGATTGATTTTAAATGTAAACACAAGTCGTCATTTTAAGGAGAAAACTACGACTATTCGCCCACAAGTATAAGACAATATTTGCATCACCTAAAGATGGAGGATTTTGCTTGGATTAAAATCAACAAGTCTATCACTCAACAACTAAGTGGAAAATGTCAACATCTTAATACTATGGGGAATAGGAGAATTATATCTCAACTATGGAAATAACTCATGTCTAAACTTTATGAACAATTTTAAAATGAAAAGTGCGCAAAGGAACAAAAAGTTTGAATGAGGTTGATATTTTTTAAAGTCTTTTTGAAATTTGCCAAAATATGATTAACACTAATTGACATTTATTAAAGAAAATAAAGTTTGAAAATCAATTGACAAAAGTAAAAGTTTTATTATGAAAGCAGTTTTAAGTTTGAAAGCAAGAATGTTTTTAAAAAAGGGAGGGGATTTTGAAAGTTTAAGAAGGGGAGAAGATGAAGTGACTACCCTAGAAATAAAAATAAAAGCTAGAGATAAGAAGGATCTAACCAACTTGTAGCACACTCCATAGCAAGCCAAATAAGAATTCCATCCACCTTGAAGCATAAGCAAATAAGCAAGCCAAATAAAGGCAAAGATTCATAATACTCCAAGATAGGGAAATAAATAGTCATAATTCTAAGTCCAAGGGCCCAAGAATAGTAAAAGAGCATAACCACAAAGTTAAGAGCACCAAGTTTTTTAGAGGTTTAATCATTTATTAGTGTTTTAAACAAGATATGGTCCAAGTGGACAAAATAAAAATGGCGGAAACATAAACATGTGTCCAACGGACAAAGGAAAAATAACGGAAGCATAAACAATAATATGATATGAGATGATAAAAATGGAGCATAAAAATAAAACAGAGATAGGGAGAAAGAAGTAAACATAAACAAAATTAGTACAATGACATCGTTAGTGAGTTAGTGATTAGTTGTTAGAGAAAACGATCAACGATGGTTAACTCATGCATTTAAGCCAAAGTTGATGAAAACTTATTAGAGGATTGATAAAATTAAAGCCTCCTAACAACAAGTTTCATAGGTGATACGCCTAAGACAAATAATCAACCATACTTGGACTTTCAAACATAAGTTTGTGCCACAAGTGATCACTTTCCGATTACGGAATAATTTAGCGCTATGTTAAGCAATCGTAATTGGTTTTTATATAGAAAGCACAACTATATGAGGTCGGTCAATAACAATGTTAGTGTTATTGCATGCTAGAGAAGTGATATGTAGATCACACTTCGAAAGCAATACCGCACGAAAAGAAAACAGGTAACGATATCATCTTCATCAAGAACTTGAAATTAGTTCAAATGATATCAAGATTTTCATCGATCAAAAGAAAAAAGAGAAGAGGAAAGGGAATGCTGAATTGGATTACAAGTTCAGGCTCATTCCATCTTTAAGTTCATCCACTCATCTTGGTGGATTAAAGCACTAAACATATCATTAACTTAAAGCACCTAAAATGAATTGAATAATTCACTTTAAAGATAGATTTGAATTAGTGAATGTTTATCCAACTTCATCTACACCCTAAGTCCAATGGATTTAAAGAAGAAAATGACCTTTAAAAGTGAATTCCAAGGCAAAAATCAAAAGGAAATGGAAGAAGAAGAAGAAGAAGAAATAACAAAACAGTCCCAAAACATAGTCAAAAAGCAAAATCAACACTGGGTAACCGATTACCATAAGTTGGTAATCGGTTACCACTGCTAAAATAGCAGCAAAATAGCTTTAAAAAGTGCAGAAACTTGATCAATCGTTTCTTCAAACACCTCATGATCAAGGATGCAATTGATCACGAAAATTCAAGTAAAATAACAGCAATCAACACCAATAGAAGACAATTAGAAAGATCCAAAGATCAAGCAACAAGAATCAACAATAGATCATATTGTGGAAGATGTATCAAGAACAACAATGGTGGATCAAGAAATTACCACTCCAAATCTGAAAATTCTTGAAATCAGCTCCACAAACCACACTTCAATGACTTGATCCACTAGAATTGATGATGAAAAAGTGAATTGATGAAGGTTTAGCTCAAAGATTAGTAAGTTCTAATGATGAACTTACTAAATTTCAAAGAAAGAAAGAGCTTTGGTGAATTTGGTAATTGGAGAAAAATTTAGAGTCAAGAAAGAATTTGACAAGGTGAATTTGGCTCTCAAAAGCTTATGAAATTAGAGAAATAAGGCCTCTATTTATAGGATTTAGGCTTGGAAAATTTGGTGGATTGGAGTTTGGTTTAGAATCAAAATTAGGCTTGGAATTTGAATTTGGAGGGAAACTAATGATCAAGTGGTAATTAGTGAAGATGTATGGTGGGAATTAATTATGATGAGGTAGGGGAATTAAAATGAAGTGATCTAGAATATTCTCATGTTGCAATATTTGAATTTGGTGCCAAAAATGCTGCAGAATTTGAATTTGCCCAATTTTCACAAAATTCGCACAGGGTAATCGATTACCACAGGCAAAAATGGTGAAAATTTTCCATTTTGATGTGTCGTTTTGGCTCTGGCTCGATTCTTTTGCTTATCAAAGAAGGAATGGAAATAAATACATGAACATTGGAGTCTCTTGAATAAATGTCAATCAAATCTTGGGAAACTCTTGATCAGATGATTTTGAAATGGTTGTAGATCAACTTCGACTTTGTTTAGATGAAATTCATTCGAGCTGAGGGACTGATATTTGATATCTTTGCTCCAAAATCTTTCTGAAGAAGTTAGTAAAGGAAAAACAAACATTTTTTTTGGATTTTAATCAATGGTTAGTAAACATAAACATAAACAAATATCAAACAAATAAGAAAATAAAGGTGTCTGGTGATCTCTCAAGAATAAACCTGCAGAGGAAGGCAAGAGAGCCAAAGCTTGCAATATTGTTTATGGGATGAGATGCAAATGACATGTGGGATCTTAGGGTTAAAAATTATGGTATTACAGCTGCCCCTATTTAAGTATCTTCTATCCGTAGATATGAAGATTGACATCTTTGTCTCGACCAGATAGAAGAGACTTAAATATAACAAATAAACCTAATTTTTTGCCCTAAGATGCCACAAAATGATATGATTATGCTAATGGTATGGTATGCAAACACAAGACTTATGTGGGGAGAAAATGCCACAAAAGATAAATAAACGCTGGGGAGCAAAAGAAGAAAAGAGACTCCACAGGGGAATACAAAAGAGCAAGATATTATTCCGATAAAGAAAGGAAGCGACTCAACGGGGGAAGGGATACCAACTTCCGGTTACTGGGCGAAGATACTCAAACCGAAGAGAACAGGTAAAATAATTTCTACTGGTTACTGAGTAGAAAATAAGTGCAATAAACCAAAGGAAAGATTACCGACTACCTGTCACTGGGTAGAAAATATTACAGTAACTGACCAAAAAAAGAGGAGGGATATTACCTACTACCTGACATTGGGTAGTAAATAAAGGCAATATACTCAAAAGGTGAAGAAACATTACCAACTACCCGTCACTAGGTAGAAAATAAAGGTAATGAACTCACAAGGAATATCTGCTACCAGTCAATGAGTAGGGTATTACAAATTTCAACTACCTATCAATGGGTAGGACTAAACAAACTCGACTACCTATCACTGGGTAGGAAAAAGAAATAAAGGTCAACTACCTGTCACTGGGTAGGACAAACATACTTGACCACTTGTCACTGGGTAGGATAAAGAAATATATCATCAGCTACCTGTCACTAGGCAACTCGAATCACACAACAGACTTCTCAAATAAAGAGACAATCATCTGTTAGGGAGGAAATATTCATAACTCTGTCGGGGATCTTCAAAAGAGATACGGGTCGATTAAATTATACAACAGACTTCTCAAATAAAGGGACAACTATCTGTTGAGGATTTCACAAAAAAATTCTCAACGGGACTTCTTCCACCGAGATGCCATTTGATGGAAAAGCTGGTCGGATAAGGATCCATCATTTCATAATAAAATTATCTACTAAGGATGAACTAGAGAAATGTCATTTATTGTGAAGATACAAATAAATTCCTAAAGGTTACACAAGTTGTTCGAATAAGGAGGCTTCCACTTGTTACCAGGTGAACTTTACCTTGTTGGGGACACATAAGCTGCTCAAATAAAGAGGCTTCCACATGAAGTCGCGCAAGAAATTATCAAGAGAGTGTTATCGAAACATCGCTGGGGAAATTCAAATCTTCATCTTCTGATGGGGATCAATAAACAGATTCCCGCCGAGGAAAATAAATCCTCAAAAAGAGAGAAATAAATACCTTTTCATCATCTGGGTCTCATAGCGCAGGAAAAATCAAAATAACCACTGCAAGAGACCAAAGTTCAACCCAGGAATAAACTGGAGAGAAACGGTCAATCAAGACTCGACTTGATGAGGAAATATCTCAACAGGGATCCATTCCATCCAGATAAAAGCTGGGGAGGAAAGCTAAAACAAACATTTTCCACGAGGCATAAACTCAGTAGGGAATTAGAAAGGATAGGCATTTTCTGCTTAGGGGTCGAAACTCTAATGGAGAGAGGACACACACTCTGCGGGGATAACATCATTAAAGAGCAAGGAAGTACCAACAAAAATGCAGGATGCACAATGCAACAAAAACATGTTATGCTGAACAAAATGAATATGCATGCAATGCATATGGGTATGAATATGTTGACAAAACAGACAAAGAAGGATAAACAAAGGGTGAACAAAACATCACAATACCACTGAAATACTTGGATAATCTCAACAAGCTGGAGACATCACTAGAGATCCTGCTAGGGATTTAAATGAAGAAATCCTGCAAGAAATAAGCAAACGCCATCAAAGGAAAATAAACCTTACTACAAGGATCAAATCTCGCTGAGGAAATGAAGATACTGCTTGGGGAGAAACCCCAAAGATCAATCTTCAAACATCAATAATCCAACAAGAGGGAACAATAATATGAACTCCGCTTTGAGGGAAAGACCTGTTGGAGAAAACATAGCAACACAAATCTTCCAACTCTGCCTGGGGATAAGAAAAATCCATATGAAATCTGCTTCAAATGGATGAAGAGATCTGTTGCGAAATATAATGAATTCGCTGGAGAATTGTAATCATGTAAACAACTACATAAATCCACTAGGGAATAACACATCTCTTTTGGGGATATCAGAAAAATTTCTCTGAGGATTATGCAACTCTAAGAGAAACATCCTGGACTTGCCAGGGAAAATAAGAAGTTAACATCATAGCAAAAAGTCAAGTTGTAAGGGATTTTAAATTAATACCAAACACAAGGTGAGAAAAACCCCAACAGGTGACTGCTATATAAACACTTCTTAGAAGAAATCAAAATTTCTCTTTGCTTGGGAAACATCTAAAGTAATAATGCATAACCTCTATTGGGAATCAGCAATGATAAATCACTGCACGGGTATTAACATCAAGGAAAGGTGGCCTTCAAACTGCTCAACTTCCTGACCATAACCTGATTGTATGAAGGAAACATACTCAGCTGGAGAAGATTTGAATCAAGACTTAGCTAGGAAAACCGAACAACACCCGTCTGGTTATCCATAGGAACAAAACTCTATTGAGGAAATATCAACAAACTCTACTGGGGGAGAACATCAACAATGAAAAAATAAATTTGGGAGAATGTCGAGTACATAAGGACTTGAGATAATCTGCCCAGTATCTTCAAACTCTAAGAGATTCGTCGAATCTCGATGTAACTGCTCTAGATTGATTGTACTCGACACATTCATTGACCAATGGAGTATTCAAGCTTTTCCCCTGTGAAAGCATCAACTGGGAAAACAGTCTTGCTCATGCTTAACAAAATCTTCAGGCAACATTCCCCTGGATATGGTCATTCTTTGAAATGATTTGTCAATTGCTCATCAGAGTTTTAGGCTTCAAAAGATTAAACTCATCACTGATGCTCATATTAAGCTTCTATGATGTCAACAAATATATGCAAGTAGAAAATGTTAATTCTGAGAATGATAATTCTAATGCAATTACGTATGTTGGTCTTGAAGTTTTTTACTGAAAAGATATCGTAAAAACTTGTGAACGAATCATTAGTTAAGATGTGACGTTGATTTTTGACTGCACATGCAATACCAACAAAGATCTTTTAGAACAACTCATGGGAGTCAGGAACTCTATCTCGTTAAAGTATGCTTTCAAAATAAACACCGCTTCAACTAGGTCTTTCGAGGGTTATAATGTGGTCTCGTTCACGGTTTTCAGAAAAAAGGATTTTTTAGGCTCAAAGTTTATTTGTAGTCACCCCTTCTTTGTGATGTTATTCAGTCCCACATTCAGCTAATTTGACACAAATGTTCATCTCTCAAAAATATATTGATGGTGTATCCAATGAAACTGATGGTTTACGAACCAATAAGGCTTTTCGGGAAATAACAGTCATTCTTTTGTCTTTTGTATCTGTAGTCACACAGATTTGTTCAAGATTTTTCTTTGTAATCCTTTCTTTTCGCTTTTCGCGCTTTTCATTTTTTTTTGTCTTTCCCTAATTTTTGCCTGGACCGATTCTTTTGAATTTTTGATGTCCAGCGGGATGCCCTAATTTTTGCCTAAGTCACTTGTTTTCAAGTTTTACGACTTAGCGGACTTTTTATTTTTATTTTTATTTTTTTAATAAATCATGTGACATTGGCTTATCTGGTTGGTCCTTAGATACACACTTCTTTTGGAAATTTGAACACTTGGTCAAATTAACTGAAGACTACTCTGCTTGACGTTAAATGTAAGGTTTTTTCATTTAGAAAAGAAACTCCTACTTCAAGGCTCAAATGGGTTAACAAGGGATTATCTTCCTTATATCTCCGGTGTTTGGGAATTTGAAATAATGCCTTACATCATCAGCAGAGTTTTATTCAAAAGCATACAACCAGAAATTATGTTTTTATTTCATCATCCTCCCTCCAAGAGTTTAAACAAGAAGTTGGTATTGCAATGCAAAAAAAACATTTTTTGAAGCGAAAGCGAATGGATTTCTTCAAGACAAACATACTCATTGCATTATGATTAATATTCAAACTCAAACAAGTTTTTACAAGCAAACAAAGCATTAACAAACATCAAAGATTACAAATAAAATTGTAGTAAATGAACTAATGATACGAAGACACTAATTCAGTCTGAGCTTTAAGGAACATCCTTAATCATCAAGTTGACAAATCATCCATGACCAATGGTGTTTCTTGCTTTAATCTTGAGCTTCTTTGAAAAGCTTCAGAGTTGCGCTATGCATCTCAACTACAGTGACATTACCATGTTCAGGCAGCAGATTAGCTTGGATGTTTGTGCCTTCCAGAGACAAAATTCCTCTTCGCACTAGTCTTTTCACTTCATGTTTCAAGGGAAAACAATCTTCAAGATTATGCCCCAGTGCACCCTGATGGAAAGCACAACAAGCCTCTGGTTTATACCACCATGGAATATCTTTTGGAACAGCAGGCGGAGACCTGGTCTTCACAAGATTCTTTTGTATCAAGACAGAAAATAATTTCGCGTACGACATAGGAATCAGATCAAAATGCATTTGCTTTTGAACACATCTTTGTTGATCAATCTTTTGTTGTGTATGTTGTTGCTTACTTTTATTACGAGATCCTCTACGCTTTTATTGCGAAATAGCGTTAGTATCTTGTTTTTCTTCTTGGAAAAACCATTCCCATACTTCTTAGAATTGCTAGAAGGACCACTTTCTTTGGTCAACCGTCCTTTCTGGATACCTTCTTCGAGACACATCTCGGTAAAATTATTAGGAGCGCTAATGGGAGCCACAAAAATTAGTGTTGAAATGATTTCAGACATCACAGTCCTTTGAAGTGGAGTCTGAGAAATACGAGGAGAAATTTGATTCTGAGTAACAACCAGAGTTTTAACCAAAGTAGATAGCCTTTCCATGCCATCCCTCAAAGTAGCCACTTCCTCGCGAAGCTCGCGGTTCTCTTATAGCAATTGATCCATCTTTTTCTTGAGATTAGCTCGAGTGTTATAGTGATGCGACAACTTGGATGAACGAAGACCAAAAGGAAACAAATAAGACACTTGGAAAAGGAAAAACACAATGCACAAGATGCGAATGCAAATGCAAAAATGCATCTGTTTCAATTAGTTTTCAAGGATCTTTAAGATATAAAGCAATTACAAACATTGTAAAGAAATAACACTTTTTGAAATATTGATAAACATATCATTTCATTGAATATTGAAAAGAGTTATACTTGGAATTACAAGTTACATAAGATCAATGTTCAATAAGAAAACACTAGGTCCTAAGGAGCATCTGATGATGATCGGAGCTAATACTTCCTTCAGAGTCTCTTAATCTCTCTCATAGTTGTCCTTCATGGTAGTCTTCTCTAACACGAGCCGATCCATAATACCCTTCCAAGCACCGAAAGTAGGAGGATGTGATGATGAAATAGTAGAGGAAAATAAATCCTCTGCATGTCTCTTCACAGCGCGTCGCTCAAGCAACTCAATCAAGTCATCTTTCTCCTTCATCTGCTTTTGCAACTCCGTATTCTCCTTGTCAGAAGCATAAAACTTACATTCCTACATCTCTTTCTCTTGCTTCATTTCGGCCAAAGCATCTTGAAGAGTCTTCATATCACCAGAAGAAACAGGGAGTGGTGTAGCGACCATTGTAGTCATGGGTTCCTCAAAAGGATAAGGCATTTTGAGCTCCATAGCTCTTTTCTTCATCCAAAGCATATAAGGTTCCAAGGCAATGCAAACTTGTCTTCCAAGCTCTCTTTTACCCACCCTGTGAACCTTAGTCCAAGCATGAGCCATTCTTCTCCTCAAACCAAGAGATTCATTCCCCCTTGAAAAAACAAATCCTCTAATATAATATTTTTAGGCTTATCCTTCAACATATAACCAAGCTGACGGTGAGCTAAACTCGGGTTGTAGTTAATTCCACCTTGTGTTCCAAAAAGAGGAACATTGGAGAATTCCCCATAACTATCAATAATCTGGACATTGTCACAAAGAAAAGAAGACCAAGTAATGTCAGCATGAGTAAGGGACATAATCCTCTGAGACCACCTTAAACAATTCTTGTTCTCCCTAAAAATAGATGATTGTGGCAAATGCAAAATGAACCAATTGTACAGCAGAGGTGTACAATAAACGATGGTACCGTTCCTCTTAGAAGTCATACTATGGATGGAGAAATAGGTGTCACCAAGTAAAGTCAGAACAAGGTTCCCAATTAAGAAAATCCTAATAGCGTTAACATCCACAGAGTTGTCAACGTTAGGGAACAAGACTAGTCTGTAGATAAGCAAAGCAAGTATAGCCTCAAACAGCAATGTGCTACCAGCGTTAGAAAATAAAGTAGCTTTCCCAATCAAGAACATAGAAGTTAAACCCTTGATGCCTCCCTTAAACATCAGATTAGCATTAATATCAGATTTCGTCAAATGGGTAGCTGCAACAATATCTTGGGGCTTAAGAACTTTCTTCAAACTAGTATAAGGAACCTTATTAGAAACTGGTATACCCAAAAAATAATCATACTTCTCCAAGGTTGACATGAGCTGATAATCAGGAAAAGTAAAGCATCGGTAGACAGGATCATAGAATTGCACAAGGGTGTTCAGAATTTTGTCTTTAATGTTGGCAGAAAGAACAAAAAGAAGCCTCCCATAATGAGATCTGAATCTTGAACGATCAACTACCAAGGACACTAGCTTTCTCAAATCTGTAAGATCGGGAGCTCGGAAACTGTACTTCTGAGTGTTTCTCCTTCCAATATCCATAGTCACAATATTTGCGATGTTTGCAAAGGGAAATCTCTGAGATCCTTAAAAACTGACTGAAACAAAATGCCCATGAATGCATGAGTGCAAGATGCAACACCCACAAACAAGACACGCAAAGCACACAGGTTCAAAGGTTCGACACGAGCATGGAGCCAAAGGTAAGAACCAACCCACAATGGTATATACTAAGGTTATATCATCACCTGTAGAACAAGGTTCTAAAAAAGTTCCCAGAATCATAATTCCATCTTTTGGATATTATCGTCTTAAACGAATACTCGTCGACCAATAATATTCTCAAGAGAAACTCATCTGAGTGTGGTATCGCATAACAACTAATTTAAGTCTACACTTGAATAGCCACCGCACCACGTCCTAGTAAGGCCAAGATGGGTTAAAAATTTCTAAGGTCCTCAACTTCTCAGGCTCCCAGGTCGGAAAAAGTAATGCCAATTACGATACTCGTAAGACATCAATAATCCCAAAGGGGCCTCCACTGAGCGAGGGATCTCAAGTTAGCTTAGTAAGGACTACTCCATGTAAGCAACCAAGACTCTACCACCCTCCTATCATAAGTGAACTCAAGTCCGGGTATAGGACTTACCTCACCACACAGATCACCAGACACCAAATAGAACAAACAATAACAAACAAATCAAACAAAAAGCAATAAATAAATCAAAGTAGGCGAAACCCACTAGGAAGCGGAAAATCCCAGGTAGAGTCGCCACTTTTCTTTAGCGGGGAAATTTGTGAGTATAAGCAATTGATTAACTTAACTAAAAAATACAAGAGTCGCCACCGCACTTTTATTTTATCCAAAAACAGAAAGGAAAAAAGAGCGAACAAAACCTAGGAGTTCTTAAACAAGAACAAAGACACAGATATGGGTAAAGGGGTTGGTTACACAATGGGAAGGTGTTAGCACCCAAAACGTCTATAGGATCCCTTTAAAATATCTACGCTTTTCGGTTTAAAAAAGGTTTGTTTGAAAAGAGATTGGGGAGATGAGAAGAGAATTATTTTAAAGATTTTTGTGTTTGGAGAGACTTATCGCCTCATGCCTACGTACCACAAAGTGAAATATAGGATCAAAACTTTGTAGTTCATGGTACAAATAACAAAATTTTGTTGGTTTTGATTGATTTTAAATGTAAAGACAAGTCATCATTTTAAGGAGAAAACTACACTAGTCGCCCACAAGTATAAGACAATATTTGCATCACCTAAAGATGGAGGATTTTGCTTGGATTAAAATCAACAAGTCTATCACTCAACAGTTAAGTAGAAAATGTCAACATATTAATACTATGGGGAATAGGAGAATTATATCTCAACTATGGAAATGACTCATGCCTAAACTTTAAAAAAAATTCAAATGAAAAGTGCGCAAAGGCACAAAAAGTTTGAATGAGGTTGATCTTTTTTAAAGTCTTTTTAAAATTTATCAAAATATGATTAATATTGATTGACATTTATTAAAGAAAACACATTTTGAAAATCACTTGACAAAAGTCAAAGTTTTATTATGAAAGCGGTTTTAAGTTTGAAAGCAAGAATTTTTTTGAAAAAGGAAGGAGATTTTGAAATTTTAAGAAGGGGAAAAGATGAAGTGACGATCCTAGAAAGAAAAATAAAAACTAGAGATAAGAAGGATCTAACCAACTTGTAGCACACTCCATAGCAAGCCAAATAAGAATTTCATCCACCTTAAAGCATAAGCAAATAAGCAAGCCAAATAAAGGCAAAGATTCATAATACTCCAAGCATAGAGAAAAAGTCATAATTCTAAGTCCAAAGGTCCAAGAGCATAACCATAAAGTTAAGAGCACCAAGTTTTTTAGAGATTTAATTCTTTATTAGTGTTTTAAACAAGATATGGTCCAAGTGGACAAAAGAAAAATGGCGAAAATATAAACATGTGTCCAACGGACAAAGGAAAAATAACGGAAGTATATACAATAATATGATATGAGATGATAAAAACGGAGCATAAAAATAAAAGAGAGATATGGAGAAAGAAGGAAACATAAACAAAATTAGTACAATGATATCGTTAGTAAGTTAGTGATTAGTTGTTAGAGAAAATGATTAACGATGGTTAACTCATGCACTTAAGCCAAAATTGATGAAAACTTATTAGAGGATTGATAAAATTAAAGCCTCCCAACAACAAGTTTCATAGGTGATGGACCTAAGACAAATAATCAACCATAATTGGATTTTCAAACATAAATTTGAGCCACGAATGATCACTTTCTGATTACGGGACAATTTAGCGCTATGTTAAGCAACTGTAATTTATGTAGAAACCCGATTATCTGAGGCCGGTCAATAACAATGTTAGTGCTAATGCGTGCTATAGAAGTGATATGTAGATCACTCTCAGAAAGCAATACCGCACGAAAATAAAATAGGTAACGATCTCATCTTCATCAAGAACTTGAAATAAGTTCAAACGATATCGAAGATTTTCATCGATCAAAAGAAAAAAGAGAAGAGGAAAGAGAATTCCAAATTGGATTATAAGTTCAAGTTTATTTCGTCTTTAAGTTCATCCACTCATCTTGGTGGATTAAAGCACTAAACATATCATTAACTCAAAGCACCTAAAATGAATTGAACAATTCACTTTAAAGATAGATTTGAATTAGTGAACGTTTATCCAAATTCATCTACACCCTAAGTCCAATAAATTTAAAGAGGAAAAATACCTTTAAAAGTGCATTCCAAGGCAAAAATCAAAAGGAAATGGAAGAAAAAGAAGAAGAAAGAACAAAACAGAGCCAAAAGGCAAAATCAACACTGTGTAACCGATTACCCTAAGCTGGTAATCGGTTACCACTGCTAAAACAACAGCAAAATAGCTTTAAAAAGTGTAGAAACTTGATCAATCGTTTCTTCAAACACCTCATGATCAAGGATGCAATTGAGCACGAAAATTCAAGTAAAATAACAACAATCAACACCAATAAAACATAATTTGCAAGATCCAAAGATCAAACAACAAGAATCAACAATAGATCATACTGTGGAAGATGTATGAAGAACAACAATGGTGGATCAAGAAATTACCACTCCAAATCTGAAAATTCTTCAAATCAGCTCCACAAACCACACTTCAAAGCCTTGATCCACTAGAGTTGATGATGAAAAAGTGAATGGATGAAGGTTTAGCTCAAAGATTAGTAAGTTCTAGTAATGAACTTACTAACTTTCAAAGGAAGAAAGAACTTTGGTGAATTTGGTAATTGGAGAAAAATTTAGAGTCAAGAAAGAATTTGACAAGGTGAATTTAGCACTAAACATATCATTAACTTAAAGCACCTAAAATGAATTGAATAATTCACTTTAAAGATAGATTTGAATTAGTGAATGTTTATCCAACTTCATCTACACCCTAAGTCCAATGGATTTAAAGAAGAAAATGACCTTTAAAAGTGAATTTCAAGGCAAAAATCAAAAGGAAATGGAAGAAGAAGAAGAAGAAATAACAAAACAGTCCCAAAACATAGTCAAAAAGCAAAATCAACACTGGGTAACCGATTACCATAAGTTGGTAATCGGTTACCACTGCTAAAATAGCAGCAAAATAGCTTTAAAAAGTGCAGAAACTTGATCAATCGTTTCTTCAAACACCTCATGATCAAGGATGCAATTGATCACGAAAATTCAAGTAAAATAACAGCAATCAACACCAATAGAAGACAATTAGAAAGATCCAAAGATCAAGCAACAAGAATCAACAATAGATCATATTGTGGAAGATGTATCGAGAACAACAATGGTGGATCAAGAAATTACCACTCCAAATCTAAAAATTCTTGAAATCAGCTCCACAAACCACACTTCAATGCCTTGATCCACTAGAATTGATGATGAAAAAGTGAATGGATGAAGGTTTAGCTCAAAGATTAGTAAGTTCTAATGATGAACTTACTAAATTTCAAAGGAAGAAAGAGCTTTGGTGAATTTGGTAATTGGAGAAAAATTTAGAGTCAAGAAAGAATTTGACAAGGTGAATTTGGTTCTTAAAAGCTTATGAAATGAGGCCTCTATTTATAGGATTTAGACTTGGAAATTTTGGTGGATTGGAGTTTGGTTTGGAATCAAAATTATGCTTGGAATTTGAATTTGAAGGGAAATTAATGATCAAGTGGTGATTAGTGAAGGTGTATGATGGGAATTAATTATGATGAGGTAGGGAAATTAAAATGAAGTGATCTAGAATATTCTCATGTTGCAATATTTGAATTTGGTGCCAAAAATGCTGAAGAATTTGAATTTGCCCAATTTTCACAAAATTTGCACAGGGTAATCGATTACCCAATATTGGTAATCAATTACCACAGGAAAAAATGGTGAAAATTTGTCATTTTGATGTGTCGTCTTGGCTCTGACTCGATTCTTTTGCTTGTCAAAGAAGGCATAGAAATAAACACATGAACCTTGGAGTCTCTTGAATAAAAGTCAATCAAATCTTGGGAAACTCTTGATCAGATGATTTTGAAATGGTTGCAGATCAACTTCGACTTTGTTCAGATGAAATTTATACGAGCCGAGGGCATGATATTTTATATCATTGCTCTAAAGTCTTCCTGAAGAAGTTAGTAAAGGAAAAACAAACATTTTTTGGATTTTAATCAATGGTTAGTAAACATAAACATAAAAAAATATCAAACAAACAAGAAAATAAAGGTGTCTGGTGATCTCTCAAGAACAAACCTGCAGAGGAAGGAAAGAGAGCCAAAGCTTGCAATCTTGTTTGTGGGATGAGATGCAAATGATATGTGGGATCTTAGGGGTAAAAATTAGGTTATTACAAGTATGCCCTTTGTGTGCGCAAGCAGACTTTTGATCCGACAGGGACCCCTCAATCAAGCTCCACCGTTGTCGTACCAGTAAGGCAGAACGTCCATCTTGCAATGGGAATTTCACGCCACGAAGCAAAGACCTCGTCCGAGATCTTAGCTCCATTATCAATCGATTGCCAACTCTGATCACCCGACTCGTTCCCTGCACAGTCGGTCACAATATATGTCAAGTAAAACCTCGATGACGAGCAAACAACAACGTTATTTCATACATACATGAAAAATAAGAAAAATAAGGCACACACAACATAAAAGTGAAATACTACATTTCCAAAATGCGGACAGAGCCCATTGTTCAAATGTTACAGAATATGACACGTCGGCCAAAGACAATTACATCAAAACAGGCACGCATACCAAAAATGAAAAACAAGAAAACAGAGCTAGGCAACTACGTCCTCCTCGAGTTGGTCACCCACCACGGCTTGGTCATCGTCCTCGTCTTGAACTTTAGGCGCGACCGCACGACCTTCGACCACCTGGTGATAAGGGTCTGTCCCCTCGGTAACAAGCTGGGCGCCAGGGTTCACGAGCTAGAGCTGCTCCAAGCACAGTTAAAACCCACCTCGAGAGCCCCCGGGAAATCCTGCTCGAGCTTCCAGATCTTTGACACCGAGTCAATCTGAGATGCCAGGAGCTTCTCTTCGGCGGACTCGTCCTCAGCAGGCCTTGCAGCTGCCTCCAACTCAGTGATCCTCGCCAAGCGCCTTGTCTTCTCCTTGTCAGAAACCTTCACCTTCTTCTCCATCTCGCCATAGATCTTGACCTGGAATGCATTCCTCTCCTTGCACTCATCAAGGTCAGTCGTCAGCTTGTTTCTCTTAGCCTCGATGGTCGTGAGGTCATTCTGCAGATTTTCCAGGTCAGCTGAGGGGCAAGTCTCATCATTGAGGGCCAAATCCGTTTCAAAGGCCCACATCATCGTAGCCATATGCTCTAATAAGGACTTCCTCATCGCCTTTCGGTCAACATCCAGGATGGCCTTAGACTTAGTAGTGCTCACGGTCGGGTAGTTGGCCCCGTAGAAAAAATTAGGCTGGAGATAGCAGGGTAGGAGCACAAACTTCTCCCTTGATATACTCCCTGTGAGGTCGACGGTCTCGGACTCGCCGACACGCTGTCTTTTGGGGGTCCCCTGTGATGTCGGAGATTGGCTGCACTGGGGGAAAAGGACGAGCCTCCGGGTATCTGGTCGAGGTCGGGCATCTGCTAAACTTGAGCGAATCGCCCCTTGCCAACCTTCTTCCCACCCTTGGTGGCCGCCAATTGTAACACCCCAAATTTATTGGAATATTTATTTAATTTATTTAAATATAAATATTCTTATTTTTGGTGATTTTCGGTGGTTGGTGTGAATATTGAGAATTATGGATTTTGAGTTATTTATTTAAATAATAGTATATAATATGAATATATTGGTATTATTATTAATTTAAATAATTATAAGTTAATTTAAGGGTAAAGTGGACATTTGAGTAAAAGTTAGTGAGGGTGAAATTAGAAAGCCCATTTTAAAGGCCCAAAGTTAGGTTTAACAAAAAGGAATTTTGAGAGAATTACGATTCATTCTTGTTAGACCGTGAAAAGGGAAGAAATAAAGGCCAGAGCTCTAAGGAAGAGGATTGAGGCAAACCTTCGCGAGGTTTCCAAGAATCAAGGAGAAAGGCTTAGAGTCTGCAATTAAGGTATGGGGAGTATTGTCTTCATTGTTTTCAATATATGATTCAATGTATTTAAAGTTGATTTAAGAATTTATGAGGTTTTTGAGTTTGAGGAAAATTATGCTTTCGTGGCCAAATCTGTTTTTGAGGTTGTTTAAGTATGGGGAGTATCACCTTCATTGTTTTCAATATATTATTGAATGTATTTAAAGCCGATTTAAGGATTTAGGAGGTTTTGAGTTTGAGGAAAATTAGGCTTTCGTGGCCAAATATGTTTTTGAGGTTGTTTAAGTATGGGGAGTATTATCTTCATTGTTTTCAATATGTGATTCAATGTATTTAAAGCCGATTTGAGGGTTTAGGAATTTTGAGTATTGAATTGTTGTTGCCTTTCTGGTGAGTTTAATGAGTTTGAGGGATTTGAACTGATGGTCTGATAGGTTTGAGGCTGATTTAGGAGTAAGGGAAATTAGGCCTTCGTGGCCGAAATTTGTTGTTGAGGTTTTAACCGTATAGGGTAATTGATTATGAGAACTCTAATGAATGTGGGAAAATTGTAAGGATTTTATGGGGATTGGAGGCGTAAATATGATACGAGATTGGCCTAATAAGTCGTAGATTTTGTGCCTTTATCGCCGTTATACCTTAGGAATGATTGAGGGATGTTTTTGGGGCATTGGGAAAGGAAATCGTAGGGACTTTTGAGCTGGTTTTTCTATTGGTGCGTAACAACGTTTTGTTGTAATCGCAAGTTCGCACAGCGAATAATCCTTCGCACGACGAACACTCGCCCCAGACTCGCACAGCGAACTGTCCAGCAAACGTAGTAGAGTTTTGCGAATTGTGTTCCTGTGCAGTGTTGTCTTGATGCTTTGATGCTGTGATTTTTTGGATGAATTGCCTTGAGTATGACTGTGATTCATATGTGATTAATACATGATTGTATGATGATTCCTATGAGTAATGATGTTGATTCCATGACTTTTTGATGATTATATGATGACATGATTATTATGATGATTTTGATGAATGATGATGCACCTAATGAGTTTGTTATGAGGATGATATTGACGTGTGCATCATGCATTCATATGCATTCCGGACTTCGGTCTAGTGTTTGATTCTTGTGGCTTCAGTCCTATTGTGTGGATGTGAAGTATTTTGTTGTGCTTCAGTTCTTGTGTAGAATCAATCCTATTGATGGGGATCTATGGAGGGTTGATGGCCCAGTGTCCATCGAACTTTGATGAATTGGTACCACATGCATGAGTCTTGTTGCATTTGCATTTGTGTGACAATTTGGTATAACTTATGATATTATGGCTTTTTGATGTTTCCTTGATGATTATGATGATGTTCAATACGAAAATGACGCTATTTTATATACTGATTCCTATATTGATTATTATGAATCATTTTACTCACCCTTCCTGTTTGAATGTTGTCTCCATGTGGGTAACGTGCAGATGACCAGGTTTAGTCGTGGATGTCGTCGAGGACTTTTTGGAGTTTTTGACTTTTGGTTGACTTAGAGGGTCTTGCTCTGATAGTGTAACATCGGGTTGGGGTCTTTGAGTTAAACCATGTTTTATTGATTATTGTTATTTTAATTATGTTGTTGTGCAAGGAAAACTTTGGATTTTTCCTTTTTGAGTTCCGCTGCCTTTTGAGCAATTTTTGAGTAATTTTGGGAAAACCTGTTGTTTACGGAGCATTAACTTTTATTTGAGGTATTGAGAAATGTACGCCCTTTGAGGTGATTTTTATTGTGTTTAATGTTTTACTCTGATAAATGTGATTGATTTGCCATTATATTTGTGGGGTAGAAAAGGGTGTTACACCAACTTCTTCACACGTTCTTTCAAGCTCGACATCTCACCTGCAAAAGAAAAAATAAGCAAGTCAGTGAACTGCAGACCGCCGACAGAAAAATAGATGGAACCCGAGTGAAGGGGGTGCCCACTACCTAAGAACCGTAAGGCTTTCTCGTAGGATGCACACTCGAGGAGGGCCTTCGTGTTTATCAATTGTGGCTCACAAAGAACCTCCTCGTGGGCATCAAGGATAAAATTCCCGTCCGAAGTAACACATTTCGCAGGGGTGAAGTCGGAGGCAAACTCGACCAGCTTCTGGTAGGCCATCCGGTCCTCGACATCCAACGAGTCAGGCCTGACTATATAACTATTTGTGCCCCTTTTGAAATGCTCTTTCGTCTATTCCAACGGAAACTTTGATTGTAAGACCTCCTCCCTCTACCTGTTTTCCTCCTTCACCACTAGGTCATACAGCGAGTCGACTACCACGTGGGTGATGGACTTGACAACGAAGTACCGATCTTTGAAAGTACAAACAAAGTCTAGGTACGCCCGAAATAATCTCCTCGGCTGCTTCAGGGACACCCAGTTGTGTCGACCCTCAAATGTCTGTCGTTACAGGTGAAAGATGCGGAAGAATAGAGGTATCGTGGTCCCGACATTGAGGTATCGGCATACGAGCTCGTACGCTCTCACGAACGCGGTCGTGTTGGGATGGAGCTGTGAAGGCGCCAGGGGCAGCTAGTCGAACACTCCCTGTTGGAAGTCATTGAAGGGCAGATGTAGGCCCTCTTCCCGGGAAGCGAATTCGTACATGGGAAACCTCATCCCCTTGAAACACAAGCATGTGTGGTGGTGTTCTCGGTGTTTGTAGACCTGTCAGTTTAGGGAGGAGCCCTCATAACAATACTCAACAGTAGCGTAAGCGTTTGAGTCGTCCTCGACAAAGCGTAAGGGGATGCTCAGGGGCTCCTGCCTAGCCCAATCTTCGACAGTCCGCTTTTGGACCTCTCTGATCTGCGCGACCAGGGAATCGGGCTCATCATCAATCTCGATGACCCCCTCGATCCTTGCAGCCATTTTCACTTGAAAAGCAGAGGAATACGGTGAATTCGACGTTCAAGATCAAATCCACACTTCCACCGTAAATCAAGTGAAAGGGCGACGAGAGGGGCACAGAGCCACCGGACAAGCATCCCCGACCGAAAACACCCAACTAGGGTACTCATCTAGAGGAAGTTCCTCTTTGACTACGAGACCTTGTCCGGCCAGAGGAGCCTCCTGGACGGGGATTACCTCACCACATCAACGAGAGGACGAGGATAGGACCCCCAAGATCTTCATCACAGGTCCTCAGGACCTTCATCAGGTCCTTGGGGCCTTCGTATAGTGTCCTCGGGGCCTTCATCCCAGGTCCTCAGAACCTTCATCAAATCCTCGAGGCTTTCATTTAACGTTCTCGGGGCTTTCATCCCAGGTCCTCGGGACCTTCATCAGATCCTCGAGGCCTTCATTTTATGTCCTTGGGGAATTCATCGCAGGTCCCCGAGGACTTCATTGGAAACTTCATAAATTTGAAGAAGTTCTGGCGTATTCGCCAGAAACTTCATAGTTTCCCCGAGAACTTCATCAATTCACCAGAGAAACCGCTGGAAATGCACAAAACTCAAATAGCGAAGCCATAAACTTATTTGAACACGGTGGTTTTTGAGCGATGAGACGATGGCGGGCAGCAGACGAACAGAAACGAAGAAAGAGAGCGCGAAAAAAGAGTAGGGGAGGTTCTGAGCAGAAGGGGGAAAGTGTGCGAATGAAACAAACTCACCCCCTATTTATAATCCTAGCACGGGACTCAAGGCGTCCCTAGGCACTTGAGTACCCATACTTCTAGCCACCCTAGGCATTAATTGCCCTAACACGTGACATCACCAGACACCTTACACACCCGTTCAGATTCCTCTCTTGCCTGGGATCGTATGTGCCCGTCCCCTCCAACGTCTCTCACGCAGGCGATTTTGTGGTCTCAGTACCCCGTTAAGCGAGCAATGCTCCCCGAGAGCACCCACGATATGGAAAAGCTCGAAACCTGGCCGCATCCATCTTCCTCGGCGTTGGAACTAACACTTAAGTCATTACTCTTCCACTTAGGAGCAACGACTTAGGGGGCTCCTGTTTTGGATTGGGCTAGTACCTGCCCCACAATCGGGCAGGCCCAACCCAATATCACATTGGGGAGGCCCAGCAAGGCTCAATCCTCCTCCCTGTCGGGCACACTCAGTACTCTCTGCAGTCAGGCAGACCACTACCTAGCACGGGGATAGCCCACGCGTCTTTTCCACATTCTCCATGTGTCCCCCACGCGGGGACACGTCAGCAGACAATTACTCACCTTCCGAGGATCACGAGGCAGTTGACCTAGGGAGAAGACCACACATTGGTCTTCTCTACGCCACGTAAGCTCTGACAGTTACTCATATTGGGTCTTGCAATCCAACCCAGTACAAAGTAATCGTTGCCTCAGCGTTAGGGGCACATTATAAATATCCTCTTTTACTAGATGGTCAAGTATTTTGAATTCTAAATCTTCTTTCTGTACTTGCTTTCTCTTACTCTGTTTTTCACTTTAGCATCGGAGTACCTTGCATGTACACTCTCTCCTATTCTCCAACATCAGTGAACATAAGAGCTCACGACGTGTGACAGATTGCTAATCCTTTATATATATGTGTGTGTGTGTGTAAAATTGGTAATTAAATAAAAAGAGAAAGAAAAAAAAACGAAATGAAACGTGTATGAGGCTGTTTTTCTACTATCAAACAACAACAAAAATAGTACACCATTTATCTTAAAGGTTTGTTTGTTATAAGTGAAATAAAGAAGAGAGAAGTTGAGAGGAGAGAAGTTAAGAAGAGTCACTAAATTGTGTTTGTTTGATTTGAAAGAGAGAAATTGAAGAGAGTGATAAAAGTGTGGGACCATGGTTAATTTCAATCTTCTTACACTAGAGAAGAAAGTGAGTTTGATTTGAAAGAGAGAAATTGAAGAGAGTGATAAAAGTGTGGGACCATGTTTCAATCTTCTTACACTAGAGAAGAAAGTGAGAAGAGAAGAACTTTCTCTCAAAAATGACTTTACTGTCCTTTGTATCACTATATATTTTTATTACTTAGTTTTTTTTCTCTGTTTTCTTGCTATAGTTGTTTTACTTTGAAAAATTGTTTTACTAAATCAACAATATACGCGTGAAATATTTATGGAGTTGAGATAAGACCATTCATTTGATAATAATTTATTTCAAAATTATTTAAGACATTCCCATTATTAAGTAATAAAAGTTTATTCATAAAAAATAATACTACAAATTTTAATTCAAAAATATATAATTAACATAAAATTTTATAAAAATAAATTAACATAAAAAAGTTAAAAATCAAATCAATTAGTTTATTTAACTCAAATTTATTATTTAAATATTAATTCATAAATTTAGGAAAAAAATATTTAATCAATAAAATGAATAAATTAGCTTAATTTAACCAAGGACATTTATGTCTTTGTCATAAAATAAGACACTTTTTTTCTCTTTTATTTCTCTCTCTCTCTTTTGTACCAAACAACATGTCAAATTTACTCTATTTCCTATCCTTTTCTCTCTTTTCACACTCTTTCTCACATATTTTTCTCTTTACAACCTCTTCTCTCAACCAAACACACCCTGTAAAAACTTATTTAACCCTGTAAAAAAAATGAAATTTTAAAAATAACAATTGAAAAAGTATTTTTGTTAACCAAAATAATAGGTGTGATATGAGAAAGAGAAACATCACTATCAAAACTTATATTACAATTGTAATGCTACTCAACTCACTATATTCCTATCATATCTAAAAAAATGTGTTGACATGCATGCACACTACTACACTCTTCTCTCTAGTATATGCTAAACTGAATGAGACTTCACTTCAGCATATTAACCTGAAAAAATGAGTTAAAAATACAAACCTCATCAAGGTTATTTAGTTGCCAGAGAGAAAGAGAGAGAGAGAGAGAGAGAGAGAGAGAGAGAGAGTTATTAGAGCAAGAAACAGCACCAACAATATTTTTCTGAATATTAAGGACACACTCAGCAAAGACTCAATCGACGTCTTTTATTTCAGCTTCAACATCAATTGCTCTACCAGAATCCTCGTCTGCGACAAGAGAAACAAGGGCACACGACAACATTATCAAAGATGAAGGGATAATAATATTAGAGACAAGGAAGTGGCATTTAAACAAGCCTTGTGAAGGTTACCATTTCTAGAACGCGGGAAATTGTCGAATGCTTCTCCAAATGTTGTAGATTGGTTTGAAAACTTTACAGATTCCTTTACAAACTCATTGTCATCAACTGATATCAAAACAAAGGTGTCTTGATTAATTTTCTAACCACGGATAGGAAGTGTTAAGCTTAATATTGACAGAAAAGCGAATGGAAAATATAAGGAAGATGTCCATTCTTACCAGAAAAAGGTTGACCGCAAAAAGGGCACAACTGCAATTCCTCATTCAAAGTCGATCTGTAACAAATAACTAGACATTAGAGTAAAGATAAACGATTTGAACTAGTTCAAAATAAATCTTCTATAAGTAGCTTATTAGGATGTACATGAAATATATCTTACTTGAAAACCTGAAAATCATTTCCACAGTTTGGACACTGCAGATACAATAAAGACACAACAAAACCCAGTCAGTGAAGGTACAAGTCACCTTAGAATAGAATATTTCTCATCTCAATAGTCCAAATAATATAAAGGCTATTTTTGCATGTTTAAATCAGGTATCTTTTGCGCAACATCAGATATTAATCTCTTGAGTCGGATAGGACTCCATAGGGCAGCAAGCTCCCTCTCAACAAAAAGGCTAAAATAACTAATAATTTTCTGTAAAAATAAATTTGAAAAAATAACTTCAAGTTTAAACATGGAAATATGTAAAAGCAATACATAAACCAACTGTAAGGAATATATCCCAGAAGTTAAAAAGTGTAAGTTGAAAGAAAGTTTCAGAGTTAAGTTTTGAAGAAGCCTCACAGTGCCTTTCATTATATCTCTTCCTGCCCACCAGAGGAAAGCACCAATACCTACAATCGGTACTAAGACTGCAAAGATCTGCATGCAAATAAAGAAAAACGAAAAGAAAAAACAGTTCGATGATTAATTTACATGTAATCATTTTGGAGGAAAGTTTTTACTCAGACATAATAAACTAAGGGACAAAAAGATAGTTCTTCGAAATTTTACTAAAAGACATTATAAACTAAGGGACATAATCACATTTGGGTGATGCAAATACACATTGAGAAAATCAGCAAAACTTACTAACAAGAAGAAAAGGGGGACACTTGAAGTGAACAATTGTTTTGCATTTCTAGAAACAATGACAATGTCAAAATTGCTATTTTTATTATTACCTGAAATGCCTCATCTTTAGCTAGTATGTTACCAAAATTGTTATATTTGTTTTTTCTGTTTACATGCTATTAATCTATCTTGTTGCATGATGAAAGCAAGAGAATGAACCTTAACACAACTGTTATGAGTCCTCCATCGGACAATATATGGTCTGAACATGTATTTATAAATGGGGGCAATCCTCACCCTTCAAGCCGGTTTTGTAGGGTTGAGTTAGGCTCAACCACAATTTTTTTAGAACAACATTAAGGTTTCTAGCACTTAAAATTTACAGTTTAACCCAACCGTACAAAACCGGTTTGTAAAGTGAATGCTATCTCACACTTAAATACATTTTTTGTGGGCCATATCTCATTCCATCATGACCCTATCACAGACAGTCTTACCTTGCATTTGTAAAGCATTTAGAAGAGGCTAATTCCATAATATATGATTAAAAAATGTGCTATCTTTTAAGTGAATAAGTAAAGGCCTGTCTGTCCTTAAATTTGTTGCAGTTGGTTAACATCAGGGTAAACATGCGGTGATTGAGGACCAACTGGTTTGCTACCGCATCAGTCCGCAACGCAGCAGCAATATGATACCAAGAAGTTGAGCTGAAGATCCTAGATGCTAATAAACACAAAGGGATTTGAAGAACTATTCCTGATTAATTACTCAACTAAGCTATAAAAACTGACAATGATATCCTTCAATAAATAGATTACTCAAACATGAATAAATTGAAATAGCATAAAAAGAACAACTAATATGCATAATTGTCAAAGCATTAAAACTGTTGGACTTTAATCATAACTAGTTAGCTCTAAACTAAATATGATCCAATAAAAGCAAACAAAAAGGGAAGAGAGATACCCAAATGGAGAAAATAGCATCCAAAATCCATCCAAGTTGTCCGGTCATTGAAAGATAAGTTAACCCAATAGCCAAAGCAAGATTTCCCAAAATCCTTGCAGTACCACCATCATCTCTTCCACCACCTCCACCACCACCATTATTGAATCCAAACCCTTGATTATTTTTCACCAAAACCACTCTATTTTTTTTCTTGCACCCTTTCTCCTCAAATAAAACCCCATTTTTAAACACTGTACCTCCCAAGAAGGACCGTCTTTCCCTGTATGCTCTCAACTTGAAGCTACCCAGATGAAAAGAAGTAAACTTTGGGTCAAACTGAGAAAAAGAGAAAGTGGGCTGTGTCCTGTATACACCATCATTGAAGTTGAAATTGGGTTTCAAGTGTGAAAAATTGATTGAGAATTGTACAAGGGTGAACATGGGGAATATTGTAAATGGGAGAAATAAAATCTTAGTGTGAAGCATCAAAATTGAATTATCAACTTAGAATCAGAAATTGAATTGTTCACTGTTTTTTCTTCCTCTCCAAATCCATTGAACTGTTGCCACGTTGGTTTTAAGTGACCCATCACTCTACATTATCTTCTTTGCTCTATTGCTAATTTTTGCCTCAATCAGGTTATATATATATATATATATATATATATATATATATATATATATATATATATATATATATATATATATATATATATATATATATATATATATATATATATATATATATATATATATATATATATATATATATATATATATATATATATATATATATATATATATATATATATATATATATATATATATATATATATATATATATATATATATATATATATATATATATATATATATATATATATATATATATATATATATATATATATATATATATATATATATATATATATATATATATATATATATATATATATATATATATATATATATATATATATATATATATATATATATATATATATATATATATATATATATATATATATATATATATATATATATATATATATATATATATATATATATATATATATATATATATATATATATATATATATATATATATATATATATATATATATATATATATATATATATGTTCTGGACTGGGCCGAGGCTTAGCCCACAATCGAGAAGGCCCAAAATTCCACTGAGGTTGGGCCCAATTGGACCACACTGATGAGCAGGGACCAATGGGCAGAACCTCCTCCCGTCAGGCAGGTGCCCATCCCGTGGGCAGAACCTGTGCCCATCTTGACGGGCAGAACCTGTGCCCATCCCGTCAGGGCAGAACCTCCTCCCGTCAGGCAGGTGCCCATCCTGACGAGCAGAACCTGTGCCCATCCTGACGAGCAGAACCTGTGCCCATCCTGACGAGCAGAACCTGTGCCCATCCCGTCAGGGCAGAACCTCCTCCCGTCAGGCAGGTGCCCATCCCGTGGGCAGAACCTGTGCCCATCCTGACGGGCAGAACCTGTGCCCATCCTGACGAGCAGAACCTGTGCCCATCCTGACGAGCAGAACCTGTGCCCATCCCGTCAGGGCAGAACCCCCTCCCGTCAGGCAGGTGCCCATCCTGACGAGCAGAACCTGTGCCCATCCTGACGAGCAGAACCTGTGCCCATCCCGTCAGGGCAGAACCTCCTCCCGTCAGGCAGGTGCCCATCCTGACGAGCAGAACCTGTGCCCTCCTGACGAGCAGAACCTATGCCCAGCCCGTCAGGGCAGAACCTCCTCCCGTCAGGCAGGTGCCCATCCTGACGAGCAGAACCTGTGCCCATCCTGTCGGGCAGAACCTGTGCCCATCCCGTCAGGGCAGAACCTCCTCCCGCCAGGCAGGTGCCCATCCTGACGGGCAGAACCTGTGCCCATCCTGTCGGGCAGAGCCTGTGCCCATCCCGTCAGGGCAGAACCTCCCCTCCGCGGGGAGAATAACGTGCTCGGCGCACGTTCTCCACGTGCTCCCCTCCGCGGGGACACGTCACCGGCCAACTGCCCACCTCCGAAAGAGCAGGTCAAACCCACTCTCCGGAGATCTAGGAGCGGTTGAACTAGGGCGAAGACCACGTCCTGGTCTTCACTACGCCACGTAAGCCCTAGCAGTCATTAGGGTTGGGCCTGGTCATCCAGCCCACCTCGAATGACCGTTGGCCCAGCGCTGGGGTCTCTCTATAAATACCCTCTTCCCCAAGAGGGCCAGGTAATTTTCACCTCTTCTAACTTTCTGTTCTTGCTCTCACTCTGCCCAAATTCTGACTTTGGCATCGGAGTGCCTTGCAGGTACACCCCCTCCTCATCCTCAACACCGGTGAACAGGAAGCAGCCTAACGGAGCGTGGCCATCCCGTGATCCCCTCCTGATCAGGCCAGATCAGTGGCGCCGTCTGTGGGAACCGAAGCTCCCCCGTTCCTCCGAGCAGAGAACCAAAGCTTCATCTCTCAAAACTTCAAGATCACGAGTGCCCTCCGCCATGGCGACGTTGTTCACAATTGTCCTCCCTTCGTCGAGCAGAAGACTCCGATGGGCAGGACCTGGCTGCCCACCAGCCAGTCTTTGTCCTCCTTTCGCCGAGCAGAAGACTCCGATGGGCAGGACCCTGGCTGCCCACCAGCCAGTCTTTGTCCTCCTTTCGTCGAGCAGAAGACTCCGATGGGCAGGACCCTGGCTGCCCACCAGCCAGTCTTTGTCCTCCTTTCGTCGAGCAGAAGACTCCGATGGGCAGGACCTGGCTGCCCACCAGCCAGTCTTTGTCCCCTCCTTTCGCCGAGCAGAAGACTCCGATGGGCAGGACCTGGCTGCCCACCAGCCAATCTTTGTCCCCTCCTTTCGCCGAGCAGAAGACTCCAATGGGCAGGACCCTGGCTGCCCACCAGCCAGTCTTTGTCCTCCTTTCGCCGAGCAGAAGACTCCAATGGGCAGGACCCTGGCTGCCCACCAGCCAGTCTTTGTCCTCTCTTTCGTCGGGCAGAAGACTCTGCCGGGCAGGACCCTGGCTTCCATCCAGCCTTGTCCTCCCTTCGAAAACCTACTACTTCGAAAACTTACACGGGACTATATAGCTCGACCATGGAACGCTGAAAAGCTAAAAAATACTACAGTTAAACAACACTGCCCGCGTGGGACAACCCGCGCGAACAAGAGGGTGGACTGATACGACCACACCTCACCGACCTTACCTTAGCGGGCACTATATCTCCCCGAACAAAAAGAGAATAGCCCGCTCGACGGCACCCCCTCGATCGAGAGTCGCCGCCGCAGTATCATAATCGGCCGAACGCCCAGCTCGCGATGGGATGTTCAAGCCTACAGGATAGATCACAACCGTGACCTAACTCTTGTCCGCCCAGGAAGCTACCCCGGGCATCCGGATAGTTCCCCACACTACCGGGTAACACGCACCGAGCAAAGGTCCCCCACAAAACAATAAACATTCACGTCATAATGGAGCTCGGCAAAACGAGCCAACACTTAGCGAAAAAGCATAACGATCATGCACGCACACAAAACTTAGAAAGGAAAACAAGAATTCCATAAAAGGGGCACAAGCCCAGAAGTCAAAACGTTATAATAAACGGGCACGACCCCGGGTGTCGAGCAGAAACGATCGAAGGTGTCGAGCATAATTTTTTGGATGTCGAGCGACTGCAATTTCGCCCTTCCCAGATGATCGATACGATCGACGACATTCTCGCATCCTGCCTGACATATCAGCGCGCGCAACGCTATTCTCTACTTAAGTCATAGCTCTCCTGACAGCGAACTACGACTTGGGGGGCTCCTGTTCTGGACTGGGCCGAGGCTTAGCCCACAATCGAGAAGGCCCAAAATTCCACTGAGGTTGGGCCCAATTGGACCACACTGATGAGCAGGGACCAATGGGCAGAACCTCCTCCCGTCAGGCAGGTGCCCATCCCGTGGGCAGAACCTGTGCCCATCTTGACGGGCAGAACCTGTGCCCATCCCGTCAGGGCAGAACCTCCTCCCGTCAGGCAGGTGCCCATCCTGACGAGCAGAACCTGTGCCCATCCTGACGAGCAGAACCTGTGCCCATCCTGACGAGCAGAACCTGTGCCCATCCCGTCAGGGCAGAACCTCCTCCCGTCAGGCAGGTGCCCATCCCGTGGGCAGAACCTGTGCCCATCCTGACGGGCAGAACCTGTGCCCATCCTGACGAGCAGAACCTGTGCCCATCCTGACGAGCAGAACCTGTGCCCATCCCGTCAGGGCAGAACCCCCTCCCGTCAGGCAGGTGCCCATCCTGACGAGCAGAACCTGTGCCCATCCTGACGAGCAGAACCTGTGCCCATCCCGTCAGGGCAGAACCTCCTCCCGTCAGGCAGGTGCCCATCCTGACGAGCAGAACCTGTGCCCTCCTGACGAGCAGAACCTATGCCCAGCCCGTCAGGGCAGAACCTCCTCCCGTCAGGCAGGTGCCCATCCTGACGAGCAGAACCTGTGCCCATCCTGTCGGGCAGAACCTGTGCCCATCCCGTCAGGGCAGAACCTCCTCCCGCCAGGCAGGTGCCCATCCTGACGGGCAGAACCTGTGCCCATCCTGTCGGGCAGAGCCTGTGCCCCCATCCCGTCAGGGCAGAACCTCCCCTCCGCGGGGAGAATAACGTGCTCGGCGCACGTTCTCCACGTGCTCCCCTCCGCGGGGACACGTCACCGGCCAACTGCCCACCTCCGAAAGAGCAGGTCAAACCCACTCTCCGGAGATCTAGGAGCGGTTGAACTAGGGCGAAGACCACGTCCTGGTCTTCACTACGCCACGTAAGCCCTAGCAGTCATTAGGGTTGGGCCTGGTCATCCAGCCCACCTCGAATGACCGTTGGCCCAGCGCTGGGGTCTCTCTATAAATACCCTCTTCCCCAAGAGGGCCAGGTAATTTTCACCTCTTCTAACTTTCTGTTCTTGCTCTCACTCTGCCCAAATTCTGACTTTGGCATCGGAGTGCCTTGCAGGTACACCCCCTCCTCATCCTCAACACCGGTGAACAGGAAGCAGCCTAACGGAGCGTGGCCATCCCGTGATCCCCTCCTGATCAGGCCAGATCAATATATATATATATATATATATATATATATATATATATATATATATATATATATATATATATATATATATATATATATATATATATATATATATATATATATATATATATATATATATATATATATATATATATATATATATATATATATATATATATATATATATATATATATATATATATATATATATATATATATATATATATATATATATATATATATATATATATATATATATATATATATATATATATATATATATATATATATATATATATATATATATATATATATATATATATATATATATATATATATATAAAGATAATAACATCAAAATATATTAAATTTGTATAGAAATTTTATAATGCAATTTAACGAGACACACAAATTAATAATATTGTAATTTTGAATTCAGTTACATTAATTCAAAATAATAATATAAATAAATTTATTGTTTAATATTCTATAATAAAATTGTAATGATATCCTGGATTTTTTCCGTCTTGGTTGATCTCATTGATATTTCTAAGGTGTTTCACTAACTTGAGAATTATCAACATTGTTTTTAAATTTATTATATAACTTAAATAATTTAGATGTTACTTAAAGACATTAAAGATTGCATCATCTATCATCTTATAAATTAACGCAAATATATAGATCGAACTCTAGTGTCGATAAGAGTAACTTTATGGTTTGACAGAAGTTGTGCATGTTGCAGTCGTAGTCTGTTTAAGCATGTTGCCCAAATATGTTAGCTTTGTGTTTAAGTTAGCATGTCGAATTGGGCGTTAGTTGTAAGCTCAATTGTTAAGTTAGTTTGTAGTCTAATATACTAGTTTTCTCAAGTTGTTAAGAGAGATTAATTGTTGGTATTCACTTGTGATCTTTGAATCCTTATTGAGTAAGTGAATTGTAAAACAGTTTTAACCAAATCTTATTCATCTTCTTCCTTCTTCTTTATCTTTTGTAAAACCCAATAAGGTCAATTGTGTTTGTTTAAGAAACTCAATTTTCCCCCTCATATTTTGGTTTGTTCTAAACGACATCAATTCACAACAAAATGGTGCAATGAGCGTGGAGGAGAATATGTCGTCAACAAAGTATGAGATTGAGAAATTCACCAGTGTGAATGATTTTGGTTTGTTGCGCTTAAAGATACAAGCCCTTCTTGTTCAACAGGGTTTGTTAGAAACATTGAAACGATCAGAGAAGATGGGCGCTGCCCTATCGGAGAAGAAAAAGACAGCGATGGTCAAAAAAGCACACAATGTCATTGTATTGAGCCTTGGTGATAAGGTTCTCCAGCAGATTTCAAAGAAGAAAATTGTAGCTGGTGCGTGGGCGAAACTTGAAGATCTGTAGATGAAGAAATTGTTAGTTAATCATTTCTACCTGAAGCAAGTTTTGTATTCATTCAAGACGAGTGAAAACAAAGCCTTGGCTGAACAGCTAGATATGTTCAACAAGTTGATTCTTGATCTTAAAAATATCGAGGTCAAGATTGATGGTGAAGATAAAGTGATGTTGTTATTGTGCTCTTTACCTAAGGTTCATGCTCACTTCAAAGAAACTCTCTTATATGGAAGAGATTTGTTGACCTTTGAAGATGTTCAATATGCCTTGTACTCTAAGGATTTGAACAAAGGAAATGAGCACAAGCCATATTCTTTTGGTGAAGATATGTCCGTTAAGGGGAAATTCTTGAAGAAATATGGTAAGTTTGAGAAGAAGAAAGGTAAAGTTCTACATGATTCTTATGGTAGTGATGCTCCTACTATTAAGTGTTATCATTGTAGGAAGGAGGGTGATACTAGTAAAGTATACCCTGATCGACTGGACAATAATGGTGGAAAAGATAATGGTAATGCAGTCATTATACAAGATGGTTATGAATCATCTAATGTTCTGGTGGTTTCAAACAGTGACTCTAGAAAGGAGTGGATTATAGATTTTGAGTGTACTTGGCACATGACTCCAAGCAAAGACGTGTTTGAGGAATTATGTGATCAAGATGGTGGATCAATGTTGCTGGGAAATAACAAAGCTTGCAAAATTGCAAGTATTTGATCTATGAGATTAAAACTCCATTATAAGTCAATAAGGCTATTAACTGATGTTATGCATGTACCTGGTCTTAGGAGGAATTTGATTTTTCTTGGCAAATTCGACAAGAAATGATGTATTTTTAAGGAGAGCAAAGCATCATAAGGATAATGAAGGGGTCGAAGGAAGTCTTAAGAGGCGTGAAGAAACAAGACTTGTATACCCTTGAGGCTGTGGTTGTAAGTGGTTCAATAGATGTGGCATTCACGAAACATGTGTCTAAGAATGAGCTATGACACAAGAGACTTGGCCATGTCAGTAAAAGAGGCCTAGTCAAATTGTCGAAACAAAGTCTGTTGGGTGGTGACAAGGTCAAAAAACTGAAGTTTTGTGAACCTTGTGTATTTGGTAAATCATGTAAAATGAAGTTTAACAAAAGTAAACAAAGAACACATGGATCCCTTGATTACATTCATGTTGATCTTTGGGGACCTGCAAGGATTCCTTCACACACAAGTGCAAAGTATTTCCTATCCATAGTTGATGATTATTACAAAAAAAGTTATGGGTATTCATCCAGAAGAGTAAAGATGAAACTTTTGAAGATTTCAAAATTTGGAAGGCTCTGGTTGAAAACCATACTAGAAGGAAGGTTAAGAGGTTGAGGACTGACAACGGTCTTGAATTTTGCAATGAGGTTTTCAACAACTATTGTGTTGCGTCTGGTATTGCAAGGTACAAAACTACTTCAAGTACTCCCCAACAAAATGGTTTGAATGAAAGGATTAATCAAACCATTTTAGAAAAGGTGAGGTGCATGTTGGTAAGTGCAGGATTGAAGAATGTGTTTTTGGCAGAAGCTGTTGTAACTGCAGCATATTTGATAAATAGGTGTCCCTCAACAGCCTTGAAAATGAAGATACCTGAAGAAGTTTGGTCGGGACATCCACCTAGTCTCGACAGACTTAGAGTATTTGGTTTTTTAGCCTATGCTCATATTAGGCAAGACAAGTTCGGTCCTAGAGCTCTAAAATGTATGTTCCTTGGATACCCTAAAGGAGTCAAAGCTTATAAGCTGTCGTGCCTAGAGCCAAGTCACATGAGGGGTATCATAAGTCGAGATGTAGTTTTCAATGAAGCTAGGATGACTTTCAAGAAAACTTATGGCATTCTTCGAAGTTCGAAGATCTTTAAAGAAGAGCTTAAACAAGAAGTGATTCCTATTGAGGTGGAGCATAGTGATGTTGAACTGCATGACCCAAATAAAGTCGAAGAAGAAGTAGAAGCTATTGTCAAATGTTAGGAGATTGATAATGACTACCTGCTGGCAAGAGACAGGTCGAGAAGAGTCATCAAGCAACCTCAGAGACTTGGTTATGCAAATCTCGTACCTTATGCCTTAATCTCTGCAAGTGAGGTTCTTGACGAAGAGCCTAGAGACTATAAGTTATTTATGAGAAGTCGAAATAAGACAAAATGGATGAAATCCATGGATGAAGAGATGAAATATCTCCATGATAATAACACTTGGAAGCTGATCGAGAAACCTACAGGGACTAGGTTAGTCAGCTGTAAGTGGATCTTCAAGGTTAAGGGGGGAATCAAATGAGTGATGTCGAAGCATTTTAAGACAAGGCTGGTTACTAGGGAGTTCACTCAGAAAGAAGGTATTGACTTCAATGATGTGTTCTCACTTGTTGTAAAGCATAGATCAATTAGAATATTATTAGCCATGGTGGCGAAGTTCGACGTAGAACTTGAACAGACAGATGTGAAGACAACCTTTCTATATGGTGATCTAGATGAAACAATCCTGATGAGGCAACCTAGAGGGTCTGCAGAAAAGGGAAAGGAAGACTATGTGGGTAAGCTGAATAGGTCTTTGTATGGCCTGAAACAATCTCATCGACAATGAAATATGAGATTCAACAAGTTCATGGCACACATTGGTTTTACTAGGAGCCACTTCGACCACTGTATTTACTTGTTACTTTGTTGTTTTACTTAGATGACATCCTCATAGTAAGCAACAGTGTTGAAGATGTTATGAAGGTGAAGGCTGAACTTGATAAGGAGTTTGACATGAAGGATTTGGGAGCTCCCTCCAGAGTTCTTGGGATTGATATCAAAGAGTAAAAAGCTGTCCAGATTATAATTATCTCAAGAGGCATACCTAAAGAAGATTATCGACAAGTTTGGTATGTAGAATTCAAAGTTTGTTATAACACAGACTAATCCTTAGTACAAGCTAAGTGTGACTCAAAGTCCTTGTACTGAAGTAGAAAGAACCTATATGAATAGTATTCCATATGCTAGTATAGTAGGTTATTTGATGTATGTATGGTTTGTATGAGGGCAGACATAGCGTATGGAGTAGGCCTTGATCAAAACAACATAGATTTTGATATTCTCATCACCATTACTTGATCATCTCAGCAGATGACATATTAATCTTTAAGCACCACCAGTTGATCATCATATCAAATGGCTACTTGATCTTCAAGCACCACCACTTGATCTCATCAGATGATAACTTCAATTGTCATCATTTGAACCACCACACATAAGCACTTTTGATGAAGACTTTTCTTAAAAGGGTTATTGATCTGACCTGATCAGAAGGGGACCAAGGACTTGCCACACGCCGTTGATCTGCTGCCTGTTTACCGGTGTTGAAAAGGAGATGGGGGTGTACCTGCAAGACACTCTGATGCCAAAGTAAGAGTTTGGGCAGAGTGACAGCAAATACAGAAAAGGGGTAAGAAGAGAATACTTGACCCTCTTAGGGAAGAGGGTATTTATAGAGAGACCCCAGCGCTAAGCCAACTGTCACTTGTGTTGGACTGGATTGACAGGCCCAACCCAGGTGATTGCTAGGGCTTACGTGGCGTACTGAAGACTGAAACATGGTCTTCGCCCTAGTTCAACTGCTCCGTGGATTCTGGAAAGTGTGTTGACCTGCTCTTTCGGAGGTGGGCAGTTGGTTGATGACGTGTTCCCGCAGAGGGGAGCACGTGGAGAACGTGTGAAGGACACATTGTTCTGCTCAACAAGGGAGGAGGTTCTGCCCGCGGAGGGACCATTGTCTTCCCGGCGGGGACCATGTGCTCGAAGGATGTAGCCAAGTGGGATTGGGTCTAACAAAGCATCATTGGGCTGGGCCTGCCCGGTCAAGCCGAGGCCCAGGCTGGAACAGGAGCCCCCCAAGTCGTAGCTCCGGGGGAGGAAGCGAGGACTTGATGACGTTGTGTCGGGGAGGAGAGGTTAGCCTTAGGAGAGAATCCACTGGCTCGTACTCTACGGGGACGTGCGTGAGTCCTTCCTCGTCATCGGGTGTTCGGGGGTTGAGGACACGTGTTGACGGAGAGATGTGAAGGGACGCGACTGTCAGCCTTCGCCATGTGTCATGCGTTGGATGGCTTTGAGGGCGGCTACCCTAGGGTACTCGAGTGCCTAGCGACGCTTCGACTCCCATGTTGGGGTATAAGTAGGTGAGTTCCCATCCATTTTTCACTTTTGCATTACTTGCTTTCAACCACGAGGATCTGCTGCTCCGCTTTCGTTGGACATCTCCATCGTGACTGTTGTCGCGTATTCCGTTGTTAATCCCAATCTAGTAAGTTTTTCTTCTCCTTTCTCTTGTTTTTCTTGTCTGTTTCGGAACTGGGGTCGGGGCGTGTTGAATGCCTCGAGGAGAGAGGTGCGCCTCCGCCGCTGTATGCAGTGTTTTCTAGGGTTTTTAGATGAAGGCGTCGAGGATGCGCGAAGGAACGGTTGAAGCTCTCGGGGACAAACGCTTATTCTAATGAGTGCCCCGGGGAGAGACGATAGGCTGGTTGAACGTCCCGGGGGTAGTGCGTAGCTTAGGCGGATAGGTGTACCGGGGAGAAGAGAGGATTTGGAGTGAGCCCTCGAGGAGGATGCCTGGGTGCTTTTCGACCGTTGCTCGCGGAGGTTGTCCTCGTCGCCCTTTCACTTGACTTGCGGTGGAAGGGTGAATTTGATCTTTGTCATCAAATTTATAGAAGCATGCTTCAGTCTCAAGTTTTGATGATGTCAATACTACTCAAGATCATCTCTTGATTGCAAAAAGACAAGCCTTTCAAAGTTCTCAAGATCAAGTCAAGATATCTTTCAAGTCAAGCTACATATGGAACTATGATTCTTCCAGACTTGGCTGCATTACCGGTATATCAAATTCTACCCTTATAATTTGATATACAAGTGTTCAAAAACATCAAGCATTTTTGCATAATACATAAGCATGTTTTTAAAACCTTAAAATTGGTATAACATTAATTTTAAAAAAGCATTTTTCTGAAAATTAGCAGTGTTAACCGATTAACCATATAGGTTAACCGGTTAACCAGTTTGAATTTTGAAATTTCTGGGCTAACGTACCAGTGTTAACCGATTAACCATATGGGTTAACCGATTAACACTAAACGTACAGTGAAAAATTGCTTTGTTTCAAGTTCAAAAATTATTTAAAATTATACCATTTCATATTTTTTGATATCTACTCAATGTACCTTTATGAAAGGGTATTTTACTCATATAAATTCTGAGTTTTTCAATTTTGAAAAATATAGAACACAACACAAAAACACTTTCTACATTCTTTTTCAAATTGTCTTAGAATCAAATTCACCATTTTTAAAAACTTTCATTAAGTGTTCATATGTGCATAAATTTCATATTCATCCTTGAACACTTGTATTGAAAATTGTAAGAGTGAATTCTGATCATTTGGAGAAGATCAACTTTGATATCATTACTCTCAAATCAAAATCTTTACAAACTTGTGTATTTCGACTTGTGATCCAGGATTGTTGGATACAAGGGTGAGTGTTTACAAGAGGATTGTTCTTGTACACTTGTTAGTTTTATTGTTTAATAGTAGGCCTCACCGGTTGATGGTGTGATAGGTTGTACTTTATTAAACAATAGTGAAAACTCTCTTTCATGTTGAAAGGGGAGTGGAGTACTCTCGGATTGTGAGGGGAACCACTATAAATCCTGGTGTCCATTGTTCTTTTATTTTTCTTCTTCTGCTTTCATAACCAAAAACAAACCAGTAATATTTTAAGATACCATAAAAACCGGAAAAATTTCAAAAGTCCTAATTCACCCCCCCCCCCCACCCCCCCACCCCCCCTCTTAGGCATACTCTGTTCTTACAATTGGCATCAGAGCAGGTTAAGGTAACCTGTTCCTAACGATTTAGTATGGCTCCCGCAAGTACCAACCCGGTTTTCAAAGATGGTGGAAGTAGTAACAAGCCACCACTCTTTTCTGGAGATTACTTCGATTTTTGGAAAATCCGTATGAAGGCACATCTTGAGGCTCAAGGAGATGGTATATGGGAAACCGTTGAAACTGGTCCACATGTTCCTACAAGTGTGGTAAATGGTGTTGGAACCCCAAAGATTAAATCCTCATATGTTGAAATGACAAGAAGAGAATCTTGAATGAGAAGAAAGCAATCAACATACTTCAAAGCGCTCTCAGTATGGATGAATTCTTTCGCATATCACAGTGTCAATCGACAAAACAGATTTGGGATACCTTGGTAGAAACGCATGAAGGAACAGCAGAAGTAAAAAGATCAAGACTTAACACGTTAAGTCAAGAATATGAGATGTTTCGTATGCAGCCCGGTGAATCTATTGTTGCCTTGCAAAAGAGGTTCGTTCATCTAACAAATCATCTGATTGCTCTTGGGAAGACCTTCACCAACGATGATCTCAACTTAAAAGTCCTAAGATCCTTGACAAGAGAATGGCAACCGAAGGTGACCGCCATTTCGGAAAAGAAAAGTCTTTCAACAATGACATTCGCTTCATTATTCGGGAAACTTCAAGAGCATGAACTGGAACTTGGAAGGCTTGAGAAACATGAAAGTCAAGACAAGAAGTCCAAAGGAATTGCCTTGAAGACTGACACAAAGGATGACAAAATTGACGAATCTTCCGAAGACGAAAATTTCATGCTTCTAGTAAAGAAGCTTGGTAAGTTTTTTAATAATAATAAAACTTCTTCTTTTTCTAAAAAGAATAGACATTTCAGGAAAAAGGAGGCATCCACATCAAACTAAGAAATTACATGTTACGAATGTGGGAAACAAGGTCACATAAAGCCAGATTGCCCAAAACTCACAAATAAAGAAAAATTCAAGGGCAAGAAGGATTTCAAAACAAAGAAGGCTTATGTCGCATGGGACGATAACGAAGTGAGTTCATCATCGGAATCAGATAGCGACGAATGTGCAAATATTGCCTTAATGGCCTCTCACCATTCCGATGACGAAAATGAGGTTAGTAGTAATTTTTCGGTCTATGATAATGATGCTCAAGAAGTTATAGATGAACTTCTAAAAGAGTGCAAAACTTTGTATAAAGACATCTCATCACAAAAGAAAAGAATTTTACTTTTAGAAAAACAAAATTCTGATCTCTTGAAAAATATTGAAGATGAAAAACAAAAAGTGATGGATGAAAAACAAAGTCTTGTATGTAAGAATTGTGAGTCTTTGTCTTTTTAAATTGTTCAACTTAAAAGAGTTTTAGAAAGATACGAAAAAGGTCAAATTGGCTTGGAAGAGATTCTTAAACATCAAAGGTATCCTAATGATAAAAGTGGATTGGGATATTCTAAATTTTCAAAACCAAGCACCAATAAGACCATTTTCGTAAGAAGTGAACAAATTGGTAAGGAAGAGACAAACACTTCTAAAATTCAGCATCAAAATCATAACAAGAAAAGAATTGATAAGAAAAAGAATTATATTCCTAGATATAAAAGTCATTTTCAACCTACATGTTTTTATTGTGGAATTAAAGGGCACACATCTAATGCTTGCTATGTACGTAATATTGGTATTGCAAAGGGGCATTATGTGTGGGTGGAAAAGGGTACTAACTATCAAGGACCCAAAGCAATTTGGGTACCTAACACTACCTAATTTTGTTTTGTAGGTATGCTTGAAGACAACCACAAATCAATGGTATCTTGATAGTGGCTGCTCGAAGCATATGACGAGAGATATAAACAAATTTTAAAGTCTATCATTAAAGGCCAAAGGATACGTCACTTACGGTGATGATAATAAAGGAAAAATTCTTGGAGTTGGAACCATTGGTGCACCTCCATGTACAATCATCGAAGACGTTCTTTTTGTTGAAGGCCTTAAGCATAACCTGCTTAGCATCAGTCAATTGTGTGACAAAGGGTTCAAAATCAACTTCACAAAGGAGGAATGCCTGATCGAACACGAAGTCACTCATGAGATTCTGCTAAAAGGTAAAAGATATAATAACATTTTTATGATTTCTTTTGATGACTCTTCCTTGAAAGTAAAGTGTCTTATGGCAAACAACAACGAGGCATGGCTTTGGCATAAAAGATTTGCTCACATTCACATGGAGCATTTCAACAAGTTGATAAAGCATGATCTAGTTGTTGGTCTTCCGAAGATAAAATTCATCAAGGATAAATTATGCGATGCATGTCAAAAGGGAAAACAGACCAAGACAACTTTCAAATCCAAGCAAGTGGTTTCTACATCAAGACCACTTCAATTGCTGCACATGGATCTTTTTGGTACATCAAGAACGAAGAGCTTTGGAGGTAGTATTTATGCTTTAGTTATTGTTGATGATTTTTCTCGATATACCTGGACAATGTTTTTAGTGCAGAAAAATGATGCGTTTAAAGCATTCAAAAAATATGCAAAACAAATTCAAAACGGGAAGTCACTCAATATAGCCTCCATAAGAAGCGACCACGGTGGAGAATTTCAAAATTCAGACGTTGAAGAATTTTGCGAAGAACATGGAATTTCTCATAATTTTTCGGCACCAAGAACTCCTCAACAAAACGGCGTCGTAGAACGGAAGAATCGTTCACTAGTTGAACTTGCTAGAACAATGCTCAGCGACACAAATCTTCCAAAATATTTTTTGGCAAAAGCAGTAAGCACGGCGTGTTTTGTAAGCAACCGCGTGAATATTCGACCGCTACTCAAAAAGACTCCGTATGAGTTGTTCAAGGGAAGGAAACCGAATATATCATTCTTCCACATATTTGGCTGCAAATGCTTCGTTCTCAACAACAATAAGGACAATCTCGGTAAGTTTGATGAGAAGTCCGACGAAGGTATCTTTCTTGGTTACTCTCTTTATAGTAAAGCTTTTAGAATTTTTAATAAAAGAACTCTTACCATTGAAGAGTCTATTCATGTTTCGTTTGATAAAACTAACCCCTCGAAAGAGGATAATATTGTTTTGGATGATGATGATGATTTTGTAGATACTCCACAAAATGAAGAAATTGTTTCAAATGATCAAACAATATTACGAGAAGATGTTACTCAAGAAAATCAAGATCTTCCGAAAGAATGGAGAACACACATAGATCACCCAATTGATAAAGTTATTGGTGATATTAGTCAAGGCGTTGCAACTCGACTTAATTTAAAGGATGCTTGTCTCAACATGGCGTTTGTATCTCAAATTGAACCATCAAAGATCGATGAAGCTTTAGGCGACGACCAATGGATTATAGCAATGCAAGAAGAACTTAATCAATTTGAAAGAAATCAAGTTTGGACCCTTGTACCAAGACCAGACAATAAGCATATTATAGGTACCAGATGGGTGTTCAAGAACAAACTTGACGAGAACGGGATTATAGTTCGTAACAAGGCAAAGTTGGTCGCACAAGGCTACAACCAGGAGGAAGGAATTGATTTTGATGAAACATTCGCTCCGGTAGCAAGGTTAGAAGCAATTAAATTACTACTTGCTTACGCTTGTTCTATGAATTTTCAGTTATTCCAGATGGATGTCAAAAGCGCTTTCTTGAATGGGTACATTAATGAGGAAGTCTACGTCAAACAACCTCCGGGTTTTGAAGACTTCAAAAATCCCTCACATGTTTTCAAACTGAAGAAGGCTCTCTACGGTTTAAAACAAGCACCACGAGCATGGTACGATCGCCTTAGCAACTTCTTATGTGAGAAAGGATTTACAAAAGGAAAGGTTGACAAGACGCTGTTTATAAAGAAGATCAAGGGTAACACCTTGTTAGTACAAGTCTACGTCGACGACATCATATTTGGATCAACAAACAAAGAACTCTGCGAAGAATTCTCACTCATGATGCGAGAAGAATTCGAGATGTCCATGATGGGAAAGTTAAATTATTTTCTTGGACTACAAATCAAGCAAACCAAGGATGGAATCTTTCTCAACCAATCCAAGTACTGTAAGGAATTAATAAAGAAAATCGATATGGATAACTGCAAGATGATGTCTACTCCTATGGGATCCGGAACGTATGTTGATCAAGATGAATCTGGTACTCCAATTGATATTACTAAATATCGAGGTATGATTGGTTCATTACTATATTTAACGGCAAGCCGTCTTGACATTATGTTTAGTGTTTGTTTGTGTGCGCGCTTCCAAGCAAGTCCGAAGGAATCGCATCTCACTGCTGTGAAGAGAATTATCAAATATCTCAAAGGAACGACCAACGTCGGATTATGGTATCCTAAAGGTAGTACTTGTTCTTTAGTTGGTTATTCTGACGCTGACTATGCAGGATGCAAAACCGATAGAAAAAGTACAAGTGGTACATGTCATATTCTCGGAAATGCTCTAGTATCATGGGCCTGCAAGAAGCAAGCTTGTGTAGCACTCAGCACCGCCGAAGCAGAATACATCGCCGCAGGAAGTTGATGTGCACAGATTTTATGGCTGAAACAACAACTTCTGGATTATGGTGTTGACCTCGGATGCATTCCTCTACGATGTGACAATACTAGTGCCATAAATATCACAAAGAATCCGGTTATGCATTCCAGAACAAAGCACATCGATATCCGGCATCATTTCCTTCGAGATCACGTATTAAACAGAGATGTTGATGTTACTTTCGTCGACACACACAACCAACTCGCCGACATCTTCACCAAGCCTTTGGCAAAAGAACCATTCTACAAAATTCGGAGAGAACTTGGGATTCTTGATGAAGGTGACATCTGACTTTTTTCTCTATTATGTGTATGCATTATTTGTGATATGTTTTCATATGTATGCATTCTGTTTTTAAGTATTTTTCAAAAATTCGAGCATGTTAATCGATTAACCATATGGGTTAACCGATTAACACTGTTGAATTTTCAATTCTGATTAAATTTTTTAATGTGTTAATCGATTAACCTATATGGTTAACCGATTAACACTGTTAATTTTTCTAAAAATCAGAAACGAAAATTAATTAAAATTTTTGAAAATTTTATATTTTTTAATATATTTTTTGTGTGGTCCATATTCTCTTAAATATCCAAATCCATATCCAAAATCCATATTCCCTCTTAAAATCCTAACTTCTCTCTCCCACTCTCTAAAGTTGGAAAAACTCCCCACAACTTCTCAAACCCTAACTTCCTCAGAACCCACAACCCCAGTTCTCTCAAACCTCCATCCATGGCTTCAGCATCAAACCGCGGCAAGGGAAAACTTCCAGAACATCATTCTGCATCAGAATCAGATGACGACAGTATTCCAATGGAAACCACCAAAAAGAGACGGATGGATTTCAAAGTTCGTGTTCGTCAACTTATGCCGGTAAAGTATGTGAATCTTCGAGCTTTTCCTGCAATATCTTTTGATTTTCCTACTCTGTTGGAATATCAGCGTATCGACAAGTTCGTCACCGACTCTGGTATTATCTATCCTGATCTGGTTAAAGCTTTTATGAATAAAATGTCTGTATATCTGGACATGGATGAGAACCACATGATCCGGTCCACCATTAGAGATCATGAATTTGTTGAGAATTTATCCACCCTTGCTAGACACCTTAAGATTCCATCAAAAGGTGCTTCCTGAGGAAAGGTGTAAACCATGTAGATGGACCCTGGGCAAACTATGATAAAATGGAGTATTACTATCAGATTTGCAGGTTCCCAAAAGAAACTGTTATCACAAACTCTCGCACCGCTCGTATGCTGTGCTATGCCAAGAATCTGACAGTATCTGATCGAATGCTTCACTACATTATCTGCTACGTCCTCATTCCAAAGGACTCAAATCACTCTCAGATCAACGACTTGGAAATGCAGCTGATCTTTGCTATTAAGAATCACATCAGAGTCAATTGGATTTTGACTATTATGTATCATCTGCAGCAACAACTTCATTGCATTACCCGGCTGCCGTATGCTCGCTTGGTTTCTAGAATTCTGGAATTAACTGAACTTGACCTCAACAGAGAACCATCCTCCAAGATGAAGTCAACCACTAATGAGATCAATGAGATTAATATTGTGAAGAATACTGGAATCATCAAGGTGGCTGACGGTACCTACAGGTATACTGATGACGGTCCTGTCCATCACGCTTATCCAATGCCTGAAGGGGGTCTTACCAGTGAGTTTCTCTACACAACCATGATGAACCAGCATCGAGAATCCATGAATATGCATAGAGAGACCTCCCGAGCAATTGCCTCCCTGAGAAACCTCATTCTTAACCCTCCACATTCCAACACCCGAGTTGTGGACGACGAGATTGAAGAAGAGGTTGATAGTGATGAAGAAGAAGAGGAGGAGGATATGGCGGATGAAGATTTTTAGAGAATATGTTGCTGCTGTTGTTTTTATTGCTTTGCTTTCTAGTCTTAAGTTTTTATGCTTTCATTTGAACTATGTTTTATTGTAACAAGTACAATTTCTATTTGCTGCATTTTATATGTACTACTGTTTGTGCTTTGTGTTTACTTGGCTTTGCATGTGCTTATTACTATATATGCTGCTATCTTGTGATTTCTTTGAAAGCTCTTCCTTTTTGCTGATGTCAAAGGGGGAGAAGAGCTTGGTTCTGTTAATGTCTCTCTGTGTGCAGATTTTTTTTTCCTCTGTTAAAATAGGGGGAGTTGCTAGACATAGGGGGAGAACCAGATCAAGAACCAAGAGATATCGCACAACATTTTTGATTGCCATCATCAAAAAGGGGGAGAATGTAGAAGCATGCTTCAGTCTCAAGTTTTGATGATGTCAATACTACTCAAGATCATCTCTTGATTGCAAAAAGACAAGCCTTTCAAAGTTCTCAAGATCAAGTTAAGATATCTTTCAAGTCAAGCTACATATGGAACTATGATTCTTCCAGACTTGGCTGCATTACCGGTATATCAAATTCTACCCTTATAATTTGATATACAAGTGTTCAAAAACATCAAGCATTTTTGCATAATACATAAGCATGTTTTTGAAACCTTAAAATTGGTATAACATTAATTTTAAAAAAGCATTTTTCTGAAAATTAGTAGTGTTAACCGATTAACCATATAGGTTAACCGGTTAACCAGTTTGAATTTTGAAATTTCTGGGCTAACGTACCAGTGTTAACCGATTAACCATATGGGTTAACCGATTAACACTGAACGTACAGTGAAAAATTGCTTTGTTTCAAGTTCAAAAATTATTTAAAATTATACCATTTCATATTTTTTGATATCTACTCAATGTACCTTTATGAAAGGGTATTTTACTCATATAAATCTGAGTTTTTCAATTTTGAAAAATATAGAACACAACACAAAAACACTTTCTACATTCTTTTTCAAATTGTCTTAGAATCAAATTCACCATTTTTAAAAACTTTCATTAAGTGTTCATATGTGCATAAATTTCATATTCATCCTTGAACACTTGTATTGAAAATTGTAAGAGTGAATTCTGATCATTTGGAGAAGATCAACTTTGATATCATTACTCTCAAATCAAAATCTTTATAAACTTGTGTATTTCGACTTGTGATCCAGGATTGTTGGATACAAGGGTGAGTGTTTACAAGAGGATTGTTCTTGTACACTTGTTAGTTTTATTGTTTAATAGTAGGCCTCACCGGTTGATGGTGTGATAGGTTGTACTTTATTAAACAATAGTGAAAACTCTCTTTCATGTTGAAAGGGGAGTGGAGTACTCTCGGATTGTGAGGGGAACCACTATAAATCCTGGTGTCCATTGTTCTTTTATTTTTCTTCTTCTGCTTTCATAACCAAAAACAAACCAGTAATATTTCAAGATACCATAAAAACCGGAAAAATTTCAAAAGTCCTAATTCACCCCCCCCTCTTAAGCATACTCTGTTCTTACAATTGGCATCAGAGTAGGTTAAGGTAACCTGTTTCTAACGATTCAGTATGGCTTCCGCAAGTACCAACCCGGTTTTCAAAGATGGTGGAAGTAGTAACAAGTCACCACTCTTTTCTGGAGAATACTTCGATTTTTGGAAAATCCGTATGAAGGCACATCTTGAGGCTCAAGGAGATGGTATATGGGAAACCGTTGAAACTGGTCCACATGTTCCTACAAGTGTGGTAAATGGTGTTGGAACCCCCAAAGATTAAATCCTCATATGATGAAGATGACAAGAAGAGAATATTGAATGAGAAGAAAGCAATCAACATACTTCAAAGCGCTCTCAGTATGGATGAATTCTTTCGCATATCACAGTGTCAATCGGCAAAACAGATTTGGGATACCTTGGTAGAAACGCATGAAGGAACAGCAGAAGTAAAAAGATCAAGACTTAACACGTTAAGTCAAGAATATGAGATGTTCCGTATGCAGCCCGGTGAATCTATTGTTGCCTTGCAAAAGAGGTTCGTTCATCTAACAAATCATCTGATTGCTCTTGGGAAGACCTTCACCAACGATGATCTCAACTTAAAAGTCCTAAGATCCTTGACAAGAGAATGGCAACCGAAGGTGACCGCCATTTCGGAAAAGAAAATTCTTTCAACAATGACATCCGCTTCATTATTCGGGAAACTTCAAGAGCATGAACTGGAACTTGGAAGGCTTGAGAAACATGAAAGTCAAGACAAGAAGTCCAAAGGAATTGCCTTGAAGACTGACACAAAGGATGACAAAATTGACGAATCTTCCGAAGACGAAAATTTCATGCTTCTAGTAAAGAAGCTTGGTAAGTTTTTTAATAATAATAAAACTTCTTCTTTTTCTAAAAAGAATAGACATTTCAGGAAAAAGGAGGCATCCACATCAAACCAAGAAATTACATGTTACGAATGTGGGAAACAAGGTCACATAAAGCCAGATTGCCCAAAACTCGCAAATAAAGGAAAATTCAAGGGCAAGAAGGATTTCAAAACAAAGAAGGCTTATGTCGCATGGGACGATAACGAAGTGAGTTCATCATCGGAATCAGATAGCGACGAATGTGCAAATATTGCCTTAATGGCCTCTCACCATTCCGATGACGAAAATGAGGTTAGTAGTAATTTTTCTGTCTATGATAATGATGCTCAAGAAGTTATAGATGAACTTCTAAAAGAGTGCAAAACTTTGTATAAAGACATCTCATCACAAAAGAAAAGAATTTTACTTTTAGAAAAACAAAATTCTGATCTCTTGAAAAATATTGAAGATGAAAAACAAAAAGTGATGGATGAAAAACAAAGTCTTGTATGTAAGAATTGTGAGTCTTTGTCTTTTCAAATTGTTCAACTTAAAAGAGTTTTAGAAAGATACGAAAAAGGTCAAATTGGCTTGGAAGAGATTCTTAAACATCAAAGGTATCCTAATGATAAAAGTGGATTGGGATATTCTAAATTTTCAAAACCAAGCACCAATAAGACCATTTTCGTAAGAAGTGAACAAATTGTTAAGGAAGAGACAAGCACTTCTAAAATTCAGCATCAAAATCATAACAAGAAAAGAATTGATAAGAAAAAGAATTATATTCCTAGATATAAAAGTCATTTTCAACCTACATGTTTTTATTGTGGAATTAAAGGGCACACATCTAATGCTTGCTATGTACGTAATATTGGTATTGCAAAGGGGCATTATGTGTGGGTGGAAAAGGGTACTAACTATCAAGGACCCAAAGCAATTTGGGTACCTAACACTACCTAACTTTGTTTTGTAGGTATGCTTGAAGACAATCACAAATCAATGGTATCTTGATAGTGGCTGCTCGAAGCATATGACGGGAGATATAAACAAATTTTCAAGTCTATCATTAAAGGCCAAAGGATACGTCACTTACGGTGATGATAATAAAGGAAAAATTCTTGGAGTTGGAACCATTGGTGCACCTCCATGTACAATCATCGAAGACGTTCTTTTTGTTGAAGGCCTTAAGCATAACCTGCTTAGCATCAGTCAATTGTGTGACAAAGGGTTCAAAATCAACTTCACAAAGGAGGAATGCCTGATCGAACACGAAGTCACTCATGAGATTCTGCTAAAAGGTAAAAGATATAATAACATTTTTATGATTTCTTTTGATGACTCTTCCTTGAAGGTAAAGTGTCTTATGGCAAACAACAACGAGGCATGGCTTTGGCATAAAAGATTTGCTCACATTCACATGGAGCATTTAAACAAGTTGATAAAGCATGATCTAGTTGTTGGTCTTCCGAAGATAAAATTCATCAAGGATAAATTATGCGATGCATGTCAAAAGGGAAAACAGACCAAGACAACTTTCAAATCCAAGCAAGTGGTTTCTACATCAAGACCACTTCAATTGCTGCACATGGATCTTTTTGGTACATCAAGAACGAAGAGCTTTGGAGGTAGTATTTATGCTTTAGTTATTGTTGATGATTTTTCTCGATATACCTGGACAATGTTTTTAGTGCAGAAAAATGATGCGTTTAAAGCATTCAAAAAATATGCAAAACAAATTCAAAACGGGAAGTCACTCAATATAGCCTCCATAAGAAGCGACCACGGTGGAGAATTTCAAAATTCAGACGTTGAAGAATTTTGCGAAGAACATGGAATTTCTCATAATTTTTCGGCACCAAGAACTCCTCAACAAAACGGCGTCGTAGAACGGAAGAATCGTTCACTAGTTGAACTTGCTAGAACAATGCTCAGCGACACAAATCTTCCAAAATATTTTTTGGCAGAAGCAGTAAGCACGGCGTGTTTTGTAAGCAACCACGTGAATATTCGACCGCTACTCAAAAAGACTCCGTATGAGTTGTTCAAGGGAAGGAAACCGAATATATCATTCTTCCACATATTTGGCTGCAAATGCTTCGTTCTCAACAACAATAAGGACAATCTCGGTAAGTTTGATGAGAAGTCCGACGAAGGTATCTTTCTTGGTTACTCTCTTTATAGTAAAGCTTTTAGAATTTTTAATAAAAGAACTCTTACCATTGAAGAGTCTATTCATGTTTCGTTTGATAAAACTAACCCCTCGAAAGAGGATAATATTGTTTTGGATGATGATGATGATTTTGTAGATACTCCACAAAATGAAGAAATTGTTTCAAATGATCAAACAATATTACGAGAAGATGTTACTCAAGAAAATCAAGATCTTCCGAAAGAATGGAGAACACACATAGATCACCCAATTGATAAAGTTATTGGTGATATTAGTCAAGGCGTTGCAACTCGACTTAATTTAAAGGATGCTTGTCTCAACATGGCGTTTGTATCTCAAATTGAACCATCAAAGATCGATGAAGCTTTAGGCGACGACCAATGGATTATAGCAATGCAAGAAGAACTTAATCAATTTGAAAGAAATCAAGTTTGGACCCTTGTACCAAGACCAGACAATAAGCATATTATAGGTACCAGATGGGTGTTCAAGAACAAACTTGACGAGAACGGGATTATAGTTCGTAACAAGGCAAAGTTGGTCGCACAAGGCTACAACCAGGAGGAAGGAATTGATTTTGATGAAACATTCGCTCCGGTAGCAAGGTTAGAAGCAATTAAATTACTACTTGCTTACGCTTGTTCTATGAATTTTCAGTTATTCCAGATGGATGTCAAAAGCGCTTTCCTGAATGGGTACATTAATGAGGAAGTCTACGTCAAACAACCTCCGGGTTTTGAAGACTTCAAAAATCCCTCACATGTTTTCAAACTGAAGAAGGATCTCTACGGTTTAAAACAAGCACCACGAGCATGGTACGATCGCCTTAGCAACTTCTTATGTGAGAAAGGATTTACAAAAGGAAAGGTTGACAAGACGCTGTTTATAAAGAAGATCAAGGGTAACACCTTGTTAGTACAAGTCTACGTCGACGACATCATATTTGGATCAACAAACAAAGAACTCTGCGAAGAATTCTCACTCATGATGCGAGAAGAATTCGAGATGTCCATGATGGGAAAGTTAAATTATTTTCTTGGACTACAAATCAAGCAAACCAAGGATGGAATCTTTCTCAACCAATCCAAGTACTGTAAGGAATTAATAAAGAAATTCGATATGGATAACTGCAAGATGATGTCTACTCCTATGGGATCCGGAACGTATGTTGATCAAGATGAATCTGGTACTCCAATTGATATTACTAAATATCGAGGTATGATTGGTTCATTACTATATTTAACGGCAAGCCGTCTTGACATTATGTTTAGTGTTTGTTTGTGTGCGCGCTTCCAAGCAAGTCCGAAGGAATCGCATCTCACTGCTGTGAAGAGAATTATCAAATATCTCAAAGGAACGACCAACGTCGGATTATGGTATCCTAAAGGTAGTACTTGTTCTTTAGTTGGTTATTCTGACGCTGACTATGCAGGATGCAAAACCGATAGAAAAAGTACAAGTGGTACATGTCATATTCTCGGAAATGCTCTAGTATCATGGGCCTACAAGAAGCAAGCTTGTGTAGCACTCAGCACCGCCGAAGCAGAATACATCGCCGCAGGAAGTTGATGTGCACAGATTTTATGGCTGAAACAACAACTTCTGGATTATGGTGTTGACCTCGGATGCATTCCTCTACGATGTGACAATACTAGTGCCATAAATATCACAAAGAATCCGGTTATGCATTCCAGAACAAAGCACATCGATATCCAGCATCATTTCCTTCGAGATCACGTATTAAACAGAGATGTTGATGTTACCTTCGTCGACACACACAACCAACTCGCCGACATCTTCACCAAGCCTTTGGCAAAAGAACCATTCTACAAAATTCGGAGAGAACTTGGGATTCTTGATGAAGGTGACATCTGACTTTTTTCTCTATTATGTGTATGCATTATTTGTGATATGTTTTCATGTGTATGCATTCTGTTTTTAAGTATTTTTCAAAAATTCAAGCATGTTAATCGATTAACCATATGGGTTAACCGATTAACACTGTTGAATTTTCAATTCTGATTAAATTTTTTAATGTGTTAACCGATTAACCTATATGGTTAACCGATTAACACTGTTAATTTTTCTAAAAATCAGAAACGAAAATTAATTAAAATTTTTGAAAATTTTATATTTTTTAATATATTTTTTGTGTGGTCCATATTCTCTTAAATATCCAAATCCATATCCAAAATCCATATTCCCTCTTAAAATCCTAACTTCTCTCTCCCACTCTCTAAAGTTGGAAAAACTCCCCACAACTTCTCAAACCCTAACTTCCTCAGAACCCACAACCCCAGTTCTCTCAAACCTCCATCCATGGCTTCAGCATCAAACCGCGGCAAGGGAAAACTTCCAGAACATCATTCTGCATCAGAATCAGATGACGACAATATTCCAATGGAAACCACCAAAAAGAGACGGATGGATTTCAAAGTTCGTGTTCGTCAACTTATGCCGGTAAAGTATGTGAATCTTCGAGCTTTTCCTGCAATATCTTTTGATTTTCCTACTCTGTTGGAATATCAGCGTATCGACAAGTTCGTCACCGACTCTGGTATTATCTATCCGGATCTGGTTAAAGCTTTTATGAATAAAATGTCTGTATATCTGGACATGGATGAGAACCACATGATCCGGTCCACCATTAGAGATCATGAATTTGTTGAGAATTTATCCACCCTTGCTAGACACCTTAAGATTCCATCAAAAGGATGCTTCCTGAGGAAAGGTGTAAACCATGTAGATGGACCCTGGGCAAACTATGATAAAATGGAGTATTACTATCAGATTTGCAGGTTCCCAAAAGAAACTGTTATCGCAAACTCTCGCACCGCTCGTATGCTGTGCTATGCCAAGAATCTGACAGTATCTGATCGAATGCTTCACTACATTATCTGCTACGTCCTCATTCCAAAGGACTCAAATCACTCTCAGATCAACGACTTGGAAATGCAGCTGATCTTTGCTATTAAGAATCGCATCAGAGTCAATTGGATTTTGACTATTATGTATCATCTGCAGCAACAACTTCATTGCATTACCCGGCTGCCGTATGCTCGCTTGGTTTCTAGAATTCTGGAATTAACTGAACTTGACCTCAACAGAGAACCATCCTCCAAGATGAAGTCAACCACTAATGAGATCAATGAGATTAATATTGTGAAGAATACTGGAATCATCAAGGCGGCTGACGGTACCTACAGGTATACTGATGACGGTCCTGTCCATCACGCTTATCCAATGCCTGAAGGGGGTCTTACCAGTGAGTTTCTCTACACAACCATGATGAACCAGCATCGAGAATCCATGAATATGCATAGAGAGACCTCCCGAGCAATTGCCTCCCTCAGAAACCTCATTCTTAACCCTCCACATTCCAACACCCGAGTTGTGGACGACGAGATTGAAGAAGAGGTTGATAGTGATGAAGAAGAAGAGGAGGAGGATATGACGGATGAGGATTTTTAGAGAATATGTTGCTGCTGTTGTTTTTATTGCTTTGCTTTCTAGTCTTAAGTTTTTATGCTTTCATTTGAAATATGTTTTATTGTAACAAGTACAATTTCTATTTGCTGCATTTTATATGTACTACTGTTTGTGCTTTGTGTTTACTTGGCTTTGCATGTGCTTATTACTATATATGCTGCTATCTTGTGATTTCTTTGAAAGCTCTTCCTTTTTGCTGATGTCAAAGGGGGAGAAGAGCTTGGTTCTATTAATGTCTCTCTCTGTGCAGATTTTTTTTCCTCTGTTAAAATAGGGGGAGTTGCCAGACATAGGGGGAGAACCAGATCAAGAACCAAGAGATATCGCACAACATTTTTGATTGCCATCATCAAAAAGGGGGAGAATGTAGAAGCATGCTTCAGTCTCAAGTTTTGATGATGTCAATACTACTCAAGATCATCTCTTGATTGCAAAAAGACAAGCCTTTCAAAGTTCTCAAGATCAAGTCAAGATATCTTTCAAGTCAAGCTACATATGGAACTATGATTCTTCCAGACTTGGCTGCATTACCGGTATATCAAATTCTACCCTTATAATTTGATATACAAGTGTTCAAAAACATCAAGCATTTTTGCATAATACATAAGCATGTTTTTGAAACCTTAAAATTGGTATAACATTAATTTTAAAAAAGCATTTTTCTGAAAATTAGTAGTGTTAACCGATTAACCATATAGGTTAACCGGTTAACCAGTTTGAATTTTGAAATTTTGGGGCTAACGTACCAGTGTTAACCGATTAACCATATGGGTTAACCGATTAACACTGAACGTACAGTAAAAAATTGCTTTGTTTCAAGTTCAAAAATTATTTAAAATTATACCATTTCATATTTTTTGATATCTACTCAATGTACCTTTATGAAAGGGTATTTTACTCATATAAATTCTGAGTTTTTCAATTTTGAAAAATATAGAACACAACACAAAAACACTTTCTACATTCTTTTTCAAATTGTCTTAGAATCAAATTCACCATTTTTAAAAACTTTCATTAAGTGTTCATATGTGCATAAATTTCATATTCATCCTTGAACACTTGTATTGAAAATTGTAAGAGTGAATTCTGATCATTTGGAGAAGATCAACTTTGATATCATTACTCTCAAATCAAAATCTTTACAAACTTGTGTATTTCGACTTGTGATCCAGGATTGTTGGATACAAGGGTGAGTGTTTACAAGAGGATTGTTCTTGTACACTTGTTAGTTTTATTGTTTAATAGTAGGCCTCACCGGTTGATGGTGTGATAGGTCGTACTTTATTAAACAGTAGTGAAAACTCTCTTTCATGTTGAAAGGGGAGTGGAGTACTCTCGGATTGTGAGGGGAACCACTATAAATCCTGGTGTCCATTGTTCTTTTATTTTTCTTCTTCTGCTTTCATAACCAAAAACAAACCAGTAATATTTCAAGATACCATAAAAACCGGAAAAATTTCAAAAGTCCTAATTCACCCCCCCCCCCCCCCCTCTTAGGCATACTCTGTTCTTACAATTGGCATCAGAGCAGGTTAAGGTAACCTGTTCCTAACGATTCAGTATGGCTTCCGCAAGTACCAACCCGGTTTTCAAAGATGGTGGAAGTAGTAACAAGCCACCACTCTTTTCTGGAGAATACTTCGATTTTTGAAAAATCCGTATGAAGGCACATCTTGAGGCTCAAGGAGATGGTATATGGGAAACCGTTGAAACTGGTCCACATGTTCCTACAAGTGTGGTAAATGGTGTTGGAACCCCAAAGATTAAATCCTCATATGATGAAGATGACAAGAAGAGAATCTTGAATGAGAAGAAAGCAATCAACATACTTCAAAGCGCTCTCAGTATGGATGAATTCTTTCGCATATCACAGTGTCAATCGGCAAAACAGATTTGGGATACCTTGGTAGAAACGCATGAAGGAACAGCAGAAGTAAAAAGATCAAGACTTAACACGTTAAGTCAAGAATATGAGATGTTCCGTATGCAGCCCGGTGAATCTATTGTTGCCTTGCAAAAGAGGTTCGTTCATCTAACAAATCATCTGATTGCTCTTGGGAAGACCTTCACCAACGATGATCTCAACTTAAAAGTCCTAAGATCCTTGACAAGAGAATGGCAACCGAAGGTGACCGCCATTTCGGAAAAGAAAAGTCTTTCAACAATGACATCTGCTTCATTATTCGGGAAACTTCAAGAGCATGAACTGGAACTTGGAAGGCTTGAGAAACATGAAAGTCAAGACAAGAAGTCCAAAGGAATTGCCTTGAAGACTGACACAAAGGATGACAAAATTGACGAATCTTCCGAAGACGAAAATTCCATGCTTCTAGTAAAGAAGCTTGGTAAGTTTTTTAATAATAATAAAACTTCTTCTTTTTCTAAAAAGAATAGACATTTCAGGAAAAAGGAGGCATCCACATCAAACCAAGAAATTACATGTTACGAATGTGGGAAACAAGGTCACATAAAGCCAGATTGCCCAAAACTCACAAATAAAGAAAAATTCAAGGGCAAGAAGGATTTCAAAACAAAGAAGGCTTATGTCGCATGGGACGATAACAAAGTGAGTTCATCATCGGAATCAGATAGCGATGAATGTGCAAATATTGCCTTAATGGCCTCTCACCATTCCGATGACGAAAATGAGGTTAGTAGTAATTTTTCTGTCTATGATAATGATGCTCAAGAAGTTATAGATGAACTTCTAAAAGAGTGCAAAACTTTGTATAAAGACATCTCATCACAAAAGAAAAGAATTTTACTTTTAGAAAAACAAAATTCTGGCTGTCGGCTCCGCTGAGGAGGGTTTCACAATCCCGAAGAGGCCTAGGGTTCAGCAGACGGAGAGTGTGGTCGACTTGACGGTCGGCTCCGCTGAGGAGGGTTTCACAATCCCGCCCTGCCATCAGCATCCCAGTTACTTCCATGGGGCAAGGTCGCCTAACATTCCAGCTGGGGAAGTGAAGACGGTACTCGGTACGGACCGGACTGCTCGTCGACAGGTCTTGAGGGAGGACTTGGCCGCTTTGATGCGGACTTTCACCACTGCTATGGTCCTGAGTGATGAGAGTTGCTCTGCTGCCGAGCTGTCCAAGCTGCAAGGGGACCTCACCTTCGCGCAGTTGCGCTTGAATAAACTTATCGAGGAGCTGGAGAAGAGCAAGGGGGAGGTTGTCGACCAATGCAAAAGGGGAGATAGTGCCGAGAAGAAGTTGGGGGCCGTCGAAGCGGAGGTGCAAGCTCTGAAGGCTCGTGTGGGGAAGTTGGAGAGTGCCCTTCGTCCTGCCGAGGACGAGACCGAAGAGGACAAGCAGATGTTCACTCAAGCAAACTTGCTCGCTAGGATCCGGGTGTTGGAGAGCGACTGCTTGGAGGCATTCGCGGTTGGTTTTAATGGTGTTGTCGCACAACTCAAGGTGGTTAACTCTGACATCGCCATGGTCAAGGATGGGATTGGGCCTTTCCACGAGATTGTCGATGGACGGCTGGTCGACCCCAGTCTTGAGGATGCTGGCCACGACGCTCGCCCTGACGAGCCTGATGTGGAGGAGGAGGAAGACGCGTAGATTAGTTCCAGGCCTGCGTGCCCATGGATTCTAGGTCTGCGTGTCGAATATTTTGTGTTTTTACTAAGTGTTTTCTTTGTCGGGCCTGCGTGCCTTTTTTGGTGTTGTAACCCTGACTACTAGGTTGGTGCCCGTTTTTATATGAGAATTTCTGAATTTTGTTTAAGTGTGCGCTTGTTTTGTTTTTGCATGGTGTTATGCTCGTTTTACTTATGCACTTTGTATGCTCGAATTGTACGTTTGTATGTTTGAAATGCATGCTCGTCATGCCTTTGGGCCTGTTCGGGGTTGGTAGCTCGACGATATTTGTTTCCGATAGTGTGGGGAACTAGCCGATCAACCGGTTTGAATTTCCGGTCTGTCTGGGGGTAGTTTATCCCCGTGGCGTGGACGTCCCATCGCGAGTTGGGTGTCCTGCCGATTCTGGTACAGCAACGGGGAGCCTCAGTTGAGGTATTCTCCATCGAGTAGAGCCTCCTGCCTGCGCACACAAAGGTAGGGCTTGCTATTTTGTTGGTCTCTAGGAGACGCGAGGAGGTGCGACGGTACCATATCGCCCCCCTGAAGGACACGTTGTTCTGCTCGACAAGGGAGGAGGTTCTGCCCGCGGAGGGACCATTGTCTGCCCGGCGGGACCATGTGCTCGACGGATGTAGCCAAATGGGATTGGGCCTAACAGAACATCATTTGGCTGGGTCTGTCCGGTCAAACCAAGACCCAAGCCAGAACAGTTATCAACATTAATACCAAACAAATCGCTTTAACGTCATACTTGTCGGCGCATAAATCTACAAATATGACATCTTTAATGTTTAGACTGCCAATTGGTCCATACTCTCGAGACTTTTACAAAATCAAAAGTGTATATGTCAAACGTAGTCCAGATTAACTAAATTTAATTTTGTAGTGATATTGACTTTAGTATCTTATTAGTTATCAAACTTTATAGTAATCTCAGTGATTGGCCAATAAATTTTAATTGTGTTTCCATTGAAATTTAAATGATTACCGTAAATGATAAATTATTTAACTCGTTTATAGAATGTTAGATACAAAATTGAGTTTTTTTTTTTTAACTTTTAAAACTAAAAAAATACATAAATAATAAGTAAAGAAAGAACTTGAGTAAATGCATAATTTTTATGAAGATATGAAAATTTAAAAAGTTAGACTAATACTAAGTAATGCCTTAAAGACTTTAGTTAAAAAATTAAATATATATTATTTGTCTTTAAATAAACATATTCAACTTTCTAAACTAGTAGTCATTATTAAAAAAAGAACTTTTTAAAAATTAAAATTGTGTATTGTTAATAATAAATTTCTACTACGAGTTTGTTTGGTAAGACAATTTTTTATTTATTTTTCAGTCTATATTAATGAAAAAGTTTTATTTAGTACCTGTCTTTTAATTTTTAGTTTATATTTTTTTATTAACTGTTATCTTTTTAAAAAAAAATTATTTAATCATTTTTAAATTTTTAGCTTTTAGCTTGTGACTTATTCTTTCATTTATATCCTTATTATTTTAGCAAAATATAGTTATATCTTTCAATATACTACCTTATATATATATTATATATATATATATATATATATATATATATATATATATATATATATATATATATATATATATATATATATATATATATATATATATATATATATATATATATATATATATATATATATATATATATATATATATATATATATATATATATATATATATATATATATATATATTTTGAAGGATAAATATAAGTTTTATTAAAATAATAAAGATATAAATAAAAGAATAAATTACAAGCTAAAAGCTAAAAATTCAAAAATTACTTTAAATAATTTTTGAGAAAAAAGATAAATTTAATAAAAAAAGTTACAAACTAAAATCTAAAAAACAATTATTAAACAGAACTTTTTTATTTATGTGGACTGAAAAAGTAAAAAAAAAAATATCTTACCAAATAGGCTCGTAGTAAAAACTTATTATACACAATTTCAATTTTTAAAAAGTTTTTTTAATAATGACTACTAATTTAGAAAGTTGAATATGTTTGTTTAAAGACAAATATTATATATTTAATTTTTTAACTAAGGTCTTTAAGGCATTACTTTTTAAACTTTTATATTTAATTTTTTATCTAACCTCTTTAAGGCATTACTCAATTCTGTATTTAACATTCTATAAATGAGTTACATAATTTATCATTTATGAGCACTTTTTATCAGGATTGTAAGATATTGGATCGAACTCTAGTATGGTCGAAGGATAATTTTTGGTTTGATAGGAATTAAGCATGAGGTCGAAGTTTGTTCTCATGCTGCTGTCGGAGTAATTCGTGTTGTAGTCGAAGTTTATTCTAACATACATTAGTCAATATTGCTAGGTTTGTTAGCATGTTGAATTGGACATTGCTTGTAAGATCAATTGTTTAAGTTAGCTTGTACCCTAAGTTAGCTTGTAATGGATAATTGTTAAAAAAGCCTATTAGGTCAATGTGTTATTTTTTCTTATAAATAGCATGATAGTCTCTCATCTTGGTATAAGAAAAAATAGGAAGATAAAATCCTAATTGAAAGAGATAGATAGATAGATAGATAGATAGATAGATAGATAGATAGATAGATAGATAGATAGATAGATAGATAGATAGATAGATAGATAGATATATAGAGAGAGAGAGAGAGAGAGAGAGAGAGAGAGAGAAGTTATTTTTTTTATTCTTGTACACTTGTGATCTTGTTTCTAAGAGAAAGGAAAGAATATCAGTTTATAACTAATCCTTGTTATTTCTTGTTATTTTACCTTGTTTTCTTTGTTAACCCTAATCCTTGTGTGTTTCTTGATCATAAAGAAATCGTTTATATTTTGTTTCAAGACATCTGATTCACAATAAATTGGTATGGTGAGCATGGAGAAGATGCCTTCAACAAAGTATGAGATTAAAAAGTTCACCGGAGTGAACGACTTCGGTATGTGGCGCTTGAAGATGAAAACCCTACTGGTTCAGCAGAGTTGTTTGAAAGCGTTGAAGGGAGAGACAGTCATGGACGTTGCGTTAACGACAAAAGAAAAGACGAGCATGATTGAGAAAGCCCGCGGCGCAATATTGTTGAGCCTTGGTGATAAGGTTCTTCGACAAATATCAAAGGAGACTACAATATCGGGATTATGGGTGAAACTTGAAAGTTTGTACATGACCAAATCTCTAGTGAATCAGCTCTACCTGAAGCAAGCTTTATATTCATTCAAGATGTGTGAAGACAAAATATTGGATGAGCAGTTGGATATGTTCAACAAGATGATTCTTAATCTTGAAAATATTGGTGTGAAGATCGATGATGAAGATCAAGCACTATTGTTGTGTGCTTTGCCTTGCCCAGAACACATGCTTACTTCAAAGAAGCTTTCTTGTATGGAAGGGAGTCCTTGAGCTTTGAAGAATTTCAATCAGCCTTGTATTCTAAGTACTTGAACGAACGAAAGGAGATTAAACCTTCGACGACGGGCGAAGGTTTGGACGTTAAGGGAAAATTCTTGCGAAAGGACGATAAGTTCGACAAGAAGAAAGGTAAAAGTTAGCAGAAGTCTTATAGTGGCGAAACATCTGGTATTCGATGTTATCACTATAAGAAGGAGGGTCACATAAGAAAGGTGTCCCCTGAACGCCTAAAAGATCATGAAGGTAAGGATAATGGCAACGCAACCATTGTTCAAGATGACTTTGACTCATCTGATGTTCTTGTGGTTTCAAGTGGCGACTCAAGAAAAGAGCGGATTATGGATTCAGGTTGCATTTGGCACATGACTCCAAACAGAAAACTGTTTAAGGAGCTATGTGATCAAGATGGTGGATCGGTTCTGCTGGGAAATAACAAAACTTGCAAAATTGCAGGTATTGGATATGTGAGATTCAAGCTCCATGATGAGTCAATAAGGTTATTGACTGAAGTCAGGTATGTACATGATTTGAAGAGAAATTGGATTTCTCTTGGTGAATTTGACAGGAAGGGATATGTTTCTCAAGGAGAGAAAAGTATCCTAAGAGTCATGAAAGGGTCGAAGGAAGTCTTGAGAGGCGTGAAGAAACAAGGCTTGTATACCCTTGAGGCTGAGGCTGTAAGTGGTTTGACAAATGTTGCATCCATGAAACCTGTGTCGAAGACAAAATTATGGCACATGAGATTGGGCCATGTCAGCGAAAGAGGATTGGTCGAATTGGGGAAGCAAAACCTGCTAGGAGATGACAAAGTCGAATAATTGAAGTTTTGTGAATCTTATGCATTTGGTAAATCCTGTAGGGCAAAGTTTAACAAAGGCAAGCAAATAATACATGGATCCCTGGATTACATTCATGCTGATCTTTGGGGGCCTACAAGGAATCCTTCACACTTAGATGCAAGGTATTTTCTATACATCTTTGAGAATTTCAAAAGTTGGGAGGTTCTGGTCAAAACTCAAACTGGAAGAAAGGTTAAGAGGTTAAGAACTGACAATGGCCTTGAGTTCTCCAACAAAGCGTTCAACAGTTATTGTGTTGAGTATGGGACTGCAAGGTATAAGATTGTAGCAGGTACTCCTCAACAAAATGGCTTAGCTGAGAGATTCAATCGAACAATCCTTGAAAGGGTTAGATGCTTGTTGGTTAGTGCTGGATTGAAGAAGGTGTTTTGGGTGGAGGTTGTTTCGACAACAGCTTATCTGATAAAGAGATGTCCCTCGACTACCTTAGGAATGAAGACACCTTAAGAATTTTGGTCAGGATATCCACCTAGTCTCGACAGACTGAAAGTATTTGGCTGCATGGCCTATGCTCATATTAGGCAAGACAAGGTCGAACCTAGAGCTCTAAAATGCATGTTCATGGGATACCATGAAGGAGTCAAAGCTTATAGGTTATGGTGTCTAGAGCCAGGTCAATGAAGGTGTATCACCAGTCGAGATATAGTTTTCAATAAAGCAGAGATGGCTTTCAAGAAAACTGATGATGTTGACAAAGATCTAGAATAAGGAGAGATTTTTGTTGAGGTGGAGCATGTTGATGTTGAATTGCGTACCCCAGATAAAGTCGAAGAAGACGTAGAAGATGTTATTGAAGATGAGGAGACTGATAATGAATACCTACTAGCAAGAGACAGGTCTAGAAGAGTCATCAAGCCACCTCAGAGACTTGTGTATACAAATCTTATAGATTATGCCCTAATCTCCGCAAGTGAGGTTCTAGACGATGAACCTAGAGACTATAAGGAAGTTATGAGGAGTCGAAAGAAGACTGAATGGATGAAGGCCATGAATGATGAGATGAAATCTCTTCATGATAACAACACTTGGTAACTAATCAAGAAACCTGCTGGAGCCAGATTAGTCATTTGTAAATGGATTTTCAATGTTAAGGAAGGGATCGAAGGAGTTTCGTCAAAGAGATACAAGGAAATATTGGTTGCTAGGGGGTTCACTCAGAAAGAAGGTGTCTACTTCTATGATATGTTCTCTCCTGTTGTGAAGCACAGATCCATTCGAATGTTGCTTGCCGCAGTGGGCTAGTTCGACCTTCAACTGGAACAGATGGATGTGAAGATTGTGTTCTTGTATGGTGATCTAGATCCAATCCTTATGAGGCAACCTGAAGGGTATGTCGAAAAAGGGAAGGAAGATTATATGTCCAAACTGAATAAATCTTTATATGGACTGAAATAATCTCTTCGACAGTGGAATAGGAGATTCGACAAGTTCATGGCACGCATAAGTTTCATTAGAAGTTAGTTAAACCACTGTGTTTACTTCAGATTTCAACCTAGTAATTCATTTTTTATTTTGTTGCTTTATGTGGATGATATTTTATTAGCAAGCAACAATGTCGAAGATGTAGTGAGGGTGAAGGCTGAAGTTAATAAGGAGTTCAACATGAAATATCTGGGAGCTGCGTCCAGGATTCTTGGGATTGACATCCGAAGAGATAGAAAGCAGTCGAATCTCAAGAGGCATACCTACGGAAGATTATCGAAAAGTATGGTATGTCGAATTCAAAGCCTGTTGTGACTCTGAAAAACCCTTAATTCAAGCTGAGTATAGATCAGTGTCTCAGCACCGATGTCGAAAGAACTCATATGAATAGCATTCCATATGCTAATATAATGGGTTCTTTGATGTGTGATATAGTCTGTACTTGATTCGACATAGCATATGCAATAAGTCTTGTAAGTAGGTACATGGTGAATCCTGGAAAGGCTCACTAGAAAGCATTGAAGTGGATTCTAAGGTACATAAATGGGTCTTTGGATAGAGTTCTAATTTATGATGGATCCTTGGGTGAAGATAGTAAAGCAACAATCGAAGGATATGTCGACTCTGATTATGCAAGTTGTATGGATTCCAAAAAATATATTTATGGATATGTGTTTACTATGTTTGGGACAATAATTAGTTGGAAAGTAACACTTCAGAAGATCGTTTCCTTATCAACTACTGAAGCAGAATATATCGCCTTAACTGAAGTTGTGAAGGAAACATTGTGGCTTGAAGGTTTTACAAAAGAGTTGAAACTTCAAGGTCGAGTTATCACTGTTAAATATGATAGTCAAAGTGCAATACACCTATCGAAGAATTCAACCTATCATGAGCAAACCAAGTACATTAATGTGAGGTTGCATTTCGTCAGAGGGGTAATCGGGCATGGAGAAGTCCAAGTGCTCAAGGTTTCGACAAATCATAATGCTACTGATATGATCACCAAGACGTTGCCTAGTTGCAAGTTTTTCCACTGTATGCAGTTGATAAAGATGCATGAAGAAAGCTAGTTTCTTGATGTTATAGAGTTATATCCAAGGTGGAAATTTGTGAGATATTGGATCGAACTCTAGTATGGTCAAATGGTAGCTTCTGGTTTGACAGAAATTAAGCATGAGGTCGAAGTCAGTTCGCATGTTGTTGTCGGAGTAATGTGTGTTGTAGTCGAAGTTTGTTCTAATATGCATTAGTCAATATTGCTAGGTTTGTTAGCATGTTGAATTGGGCCTTGCTTGTAAGCTCAATTGTTTAAGTTAGCTTGTATCCTAAGTTAGCTTGTAATGGGTAATTGTTAAAAAGTCCATTAGGTTAGTGTGCTATTTTTTCTTATAAGTAGCATGCTAGTCTATCATCTTGGTATAAGGAAAAATAGATAAAATCCTATTTGAAAGAGAGAGAGATTATTTTGTTATTCTTGTATACTTGTAATCTTGTTTCTAAGAGAAAGGAAAGAATAACAGTTTATAACCAATCATTTTTGTTTCTTGTTGTTTTACCTTATTTTCTTTGTTAACCATAACTTTTGTGTGTTTCTTAGGGATGGCAACGGGGCGGGGCGGGGACGGTTTTTGTATTCCCCAAACCCAATCCCGAATCCCAAATAAATCCTCGTTCCCCGCCTCAAACCCCAGCGGGGATGAATAATTGAACCCCAACCCCGTCCCAAATGGGTTCGAGGATTCCCGCCCCGCCCCCAAACCCAGATCCTGCCTCAAACCCAAATTTTGCCCCAAACCCAAAATTTAATAAAAGTCTATTAATTTTAATTAATATAGCCAACCGTAAATGTATGTTCTGTAATGGTTCAACTTTAATTTTTAAATTAACCATTATATATGTCTAATTGATAATCAACAACTAATCAACGAGAAGTGGAAGAGTTAAAAATATAATGTATGATTTTATAAAAAATATTATGATTTTTTTAAATAATAATAATAATAAATGGGGCGGGTTCGGGGACGGGTTTGGGGTGGGTACTACAGTTCCCATTACCTGCCTTGTCGCCATATTTAAAAATCGGGGAAAACCCGAACGCAAACCCAGTCAAAGCGGATTTTCCCCGTCAAATTCGGGGCGGGTTTGGGCGGGTACCCGCGGGTATGGGTTATATTGTCATGTCTAGTGTTTCTTGATCATAAAGAAACCGTTTCTATTTTGTTTCAAGACATCTGATTCACAACAAAGGTAATCATTTAAATCTCCTTGGAAACACAATTAAAATTTATTGGCCAAACACTCAAATTACTTTAAAGTTTGATAACTAATATATCATGTCCAATAAGATACTAAAGTTAATACCACTATAAAATTAAGTTCAGTTAATCTCAACTACGTTTGACATATGCACTTTTGTTTTTATAAAAGTCTTGAGAGCATGGATCAACTGGCAGCCTGAACATTAAAGATGTCATATTTGTGGATTTATGCGCTGACAAGTATGACGTTGATGTGATTTGTTTGGTATTGATGTTGATGTGTGGTGGTTTAAATGATGAAAATTGTAGTTATCATCTGATGAGATCAAGGGGTGGTGCTTGAAGATCAAGTAGTCATTTGATATGATGATCAAGTGGTGGTGCTTAAATATTAATATGTCATCTGTTGAGATGATCAAGCGGTGGTGATGAGAATATCAAAATCTATGTTGTTTTGATCAAGTTGTGATTCTTGGAGATTAATATATCAAATCCTATTTATGTATGACAACACCTTATGTCAAACAGTGTTTTCTAAAGTCAACGAAGATCTTTAATCAATCAGTGTGTCTGATTTTAGTGTTTATCATTAAGAGTAATCTTAAGTCTCATAAAATAAGATTCAAGGTTCTAGTGAAGCGTTAAAGTCAAAGATAATGTGACAAACAACAAAAATCTTCAAAGTTGTGAAAGAGAGTAAAGGTGAAAATTCGTCAAGTATATGTCGAGTGGTCAGTGCATGTAAACGTATAAGAGTAGCTTCTGAATTAACTAAGAAAATTCACACACACACACACACACACACACACACACATACACACACACACACACACACACACACACACACACACACACACACACACACACACACACACACACACACACACACACATTTTCAACATTTTGAAAAGCCTTTCTCTTTTTATTAAAATCACCAAAAAATGTTATTGTACCTAGCTCTAAGAACTCAAAAAATTATTTATACAGGATTTTTTACATTGTACAATCGATTATCCCTTTTTGTAACATCTCATAATCAACTATTAGGGTTATTAATGAATTAATAACGACTCTTTTTTCAAAACCTTATATTTTTGTACTTCATAATAGTTTATGAGACTTACATAATCGATTAGGAATTTTAAAAAGCCCACAGATTGTTACCATATTTAAGTCGCCTCTTGTCCTTTAAATAGAGAAGAAGGGGTATCTATAACATGATTCCTAACCTTGATCTCTTTGGCTTATTCTCCCACCCAAAGGTGGTCTTCAATATCATGTAGCCTTTCACTTGCACTTGCTCTCCAGGGAATCTAACGAGTAATCCCTTGAAAGCCTTTAAGTCTTATGGGTCAAGGTGTCGAGCCTCTCAAATGCATTATAGTACATGATATTTGTTGATCTCCCTTGATCCACGAGAACTCTCTTGATCTCCCAGTTATCGCACCTAACAGTGATGACCATGGGTCGTCATTGTGAGGGTGGATGCATGTTGCATCTTTCTCGAAGAAGGCAATCTCGGCGTCCAAAATTTTGGTCTTGCCATCCCCTGACTTCCCCTGACTCTTTGGGGAGATTCTCTATATTCAATTACTAGCGGATGTACCTTTTGCGGGTGGAGCTAGTCTCCCCTCCCCCCATAAAATCCTCAAGCAATTGTATTAAACGTGTGGCGTACGACCTTTTCGCCCTCTTTTTGGATGGCTCCTTTCCTTTTATTGAACTAGAGTTTCTTGCATTGTCTTGCCCTCGAGAGTTGGTCCCATATGACCCTAGGAGTTGTTGCTCTTAACATACTTCTTGATATGTCCCTCTTAGATTAGGTGCTCAATATCTTTCTTGAGTTTATAACAGTCTTCTATGTTGTACCTTTTAACTTTATAGAACTTACACAATTTTTCGGGCTTGGGTCCTATAACAGCTGCCTCTAGGCCTGATGGTGCATGGATTTATGCAGGTGGAAAACCTTGCGCCAAATCTGTTCAAGGAGAGAGTTAATAGGCGTGAAGCTCTTCACAGTATTTCCTACTCACTTGAAGATGGATTTTTCCTTGTTGTGCAAGGTGTAATTACTCTTTCTTGGGTGTTATAAACCTTCAGCGTTAGGCACACTCTATTTTATATCTTGTGTCTTTTTATTGGTGTTGTTCTCTTTTCCCTTTATGTAGCATTCCACCCTTGTGACCACTTATACTAATGATGATGTTGGTCTCTGTATGGGAGATTTATTGAAGTGCCCTGCTTTTAGGCCATTCTAGAATGCCCCCACAAACATTTCCTAGTTTTGTGGGACGACCCTTATGGTAGCCTTCACGAAACGGGCAAGGTATTCCCTTAAGAACTCTAAGAGACCTTGTTATATGTTGAACAGACTTGTGGTGGACATTTTCCTGTGTGTACTTACATCAAATTGATGTACGAGTTTCCTCACTAGCTCTTGATAGCTTGAAATAAAATCTTGGTGTAGGCCCCTATAGCATAACAAGATTGCGTCCAAAAAGTTCCATACAACATTTTGCACTTCATGGATTCAGGCGCTCTGATGATGTACATATGTGTATTGATCGGGCGACATGCTCATAAGGGTCACCGTGCCCATCAAATTTTGCTAAAGAGGGAGGTTTGAACCCTTCAGAGATAAGTGCCTCCCGTATTTTGTCTAAAAGTGGATGGGGATCAAACACCTCCATTTGCTTTTGGAGTTAGTATCTTGTTGGCACTGTTAGATGTTGTGGACATTGTCCTCAAGAGTTTGATTATGATGGTGCAATGCACCCATGGCGGCACACATCTCCAACAAGGTATTGGAATCAATACTACCTCTGATGTCTTCTAGTGTGGGAGATGGTGCTCTCACAACAACCATGATTGAGAACAATTAGGTTTAGGAGCTGAGGTTTCAGTGAGTGTTGGAATGATGATAATAATGAAAGGTACGGTCCATGATAGTTTTACCGGTGGGACTAATGTTGGTGCCATTATACCTCTAAAAAACTACAAGAGTGTATGGTGCATATAAGAAATTAGAGATGATATGATACCTAAGTAGTTTATGGTGGTGTAAGAGATCCAGTTCACATGAGGTGAAAGGATTTATGTTTATGTTTATGCATTATGTGGGTCAAGTTATGATATGTCCCTCTCTTCCACTAGGAATGAGGTATTTCGAGAAGCATCTTAGGCCTATAGTTCAAGTAACCCTCAAGAAGTAGTAACCCATCCCCATTGATTGGGGAAATAGTTAAATCCTATTTCCACGGGAGTCGTGCCATAGGGCCGTATATTTAATTGGGGACTGGATAATCAATACCATTCATGTATTCTCTCATGGTTAACCCTTTGTCACATAAAGGTCATGCCCCGGGGTGACGCCTCGGGGGTGTTTACAAATATATCACTACATATGTTTATTAATTTTAATTTGCATTATAGTTCCATAGTTATATTTGAGGTTAATTGTGGGTTATTTCTTTATTTGAGTCACCTTTTGTCTTATAATAGAAATTTCATTTCTCACTTTACACACTATAAAACCTAATTGAAATACCTATATATGTGTGTGTGTGTGCACGCGCGCGCGTGTGTATGCCTCGATTATGTTTGACATATGCACTTTTGTTTTGGTCAAAGTCTCAAGATAATGGACCAACCATCAACCCCAATATCAAAAAGGTAATATTTATAGATCTATGTCTTTACAAGTATGGCATCTGCATCAATTTGTTTGGTTTTGGTATTGACAATATTCATGAGAGAAGTCTTCATCAAAAGTGTTTGTTCTTGTTAGTTCAGATGATGACAAGTGAAGTTATCATCTCATGAGATCAAGTGGCGGTGATTGACGATCAATGTGTCATATGATATGTTGATCAAGTTGTGGTGTTTGAAGATTAAGACGTCATCTATTGAGATAATCAAGTGGCGGTGATCATAATATTAAAATTTTATTATGATCAAGTTGTGATGCTTGAAGATCAAGATATGAAAGCCTATTTATGGAGGACAACACATTATATCGATCAACGTTCGATGAAGTCTGTTGCACCCCAAAATTTGCCCTCACAATACAAGACTTTGTGTTCTAAGAAGGTTCACAAGGTTCACAAGTTCTCCAACAACTTGCATAACCTTTCATGAAGTTCATAAAGTCCACAAGCTACTTTATGAAGGTTCACAAGGTTCACAAGTCCCACAGTGCTTTCAATACCTTTCATGAGGTTCATGAAGTCCATAGGTTGCTTCTTGAAGGTTCACAAGCTTCACAATACCTCCCATGAGTATCACAAGATATCTTATGAAGATTCACAAGGTTCACAAAGTTCACAATTGGTCAGAAGAGTTGACAATTCCCTCAGACAATGCACCTCCTAAGCAGTGCATCCAAAACTAGGGTTTTGACTTTAATCAGGCTAAATGGACTTCCAAGACTTCAAGTGAGCTTCATAACATCTTATATGTGTATAAGAACCCCCATGTCAAGTTTCAAGACTTTTCTCAAAAGTTTGCTCAGTCAGATGATCAGATAAGTCAAAAGCAGTCAATGCAGTTAAAAAGTCAAACTGAGGTCAACTGTGGTCAAACCAAAGTCAAACTTCATGATTTTTTTGCCAACATCAAAGAGAGATTTGGTCCCAGGGGTATTTTGGTCATTTTACACAAATTCTACCAATTCCTTGAAGACGGGCTGTTATTAAAATTCTGAGGCATTTGATGCGTTATGGTTTTGAGGCATTTATCAATCACCAGTTCTGATCATATTGAGATTTGGCATTTGGTCAGTGGAGTTTAATTACGATTAGTTTTGCTGTTGATGCTGAAAATGTTGTGACCATGGTGCCCATATGAGTTTGGTTATGAAACAATTGGTTAACATTTTAATCGGATGATGAGATTAGGATCACAAATACCACTTGGAAATATTTATGTTTTATGCCTATGTTAATGAATTAAATACTTGTGGATTTATTCACATTTGTTTATATTTTTTAACTAAGAATAGAATATAAATAAATTCAAAACTTCGAGGATTTTATTTCATAAATAATGCTATCATACAAGAATGGGGATGTTGCTTCATGCAAAGTACTGTTACAAGGAAGTACATTAAAATTCTCAAATCCTAAGGGATTACATTAAAGCATCTATCCTAAATCCTAAAAGTATCTAAAGGTCCTCATGTTCGTATTTGAACTTCTCCATGAATCCTCAGCTAACCTGCACATCAAAAGAGAACAGACAGTACAGAAAATGTTAGAATTTTTTTCGACACTCTCAGAACAATGTCATCATCGAGTGCCGGGAGTGGCACAACCGAAGCTGCGTCCTGCCCCCGTTACCAATCCGCGCCGTTGGCGTCAGATCAAGTAACATTCGTTCTTATCATGCGGAACATCCGAGAGATAGAAGTGATAAAAGAAGCGGGACTGATTCGCTTTTGCCGCAATTGGATTTCCAAACTGATACAAAGGTAAATTTGGACTCAGACCCGGATGCCGGCAGGTCTGAATCACTTTTGTTTTCGAAAGTTTCCAACACCTGAAATTCCACAACAGCATCAGTACAAAATTGATAACAGTTCATAAGCTGCAGCCACTGGTAATTGGAAATTCAAACTAAAAGTGCACAACTGCATCAAGTCTGAACCACATAAGTGAGTTCATGAACACCAAGTTCAAACAGAACAGAAAAATGAAACACAAAACAAGCTGCATCAAATTGCATCAAACACTGTATCCAAAAGTTCAGAAAAATCAGAATTAAGGTCAAGTTTCAGTTTGATATCACAGCCAAAACACCTCAAAAGGTAGTCAGTTCGCAAGTCACAAAAAACGTGAATGTAAGTCATAAGAATATACCATATCAAGAGAATTAGATCAGAGTCCATATTACCATTTGGAAAAACAGCATTCAAAAGGACTGTTCTTGCAACCAAACAGGATATCAAGTGAAGTTATCAAACCACACCCACGAGCGAAACTATACCAGAGAAAGAACGAAGATAAGCTCACGTGCCGTAGACCGCTCAACTGCACAAGAAAGTCAAAAGTTAAAAGGTTGATAGTATTAGTAAACAGGTGGTTCGAGGACCCGAGGGGTCAAAATAACATCCACGGTGACTAAACAATGCCCTTGTTACCACAGAGAATCGAGTTCGAATAAGATCAGAAAAGAATCAGACTATCACAAAGCAGCACATAACGGATGGTTGGACTAATTGAAGCATACCGAATCCGAACCAGGCCTTCCAACTGAGAACTGCAAAACAACGAAGATATTCGAAGTTATATCAGCCCTCAGCTAACCATCATCGGACGTAAGCGTTCGAGTGGCTGGGAGAGCCACGGCCGAAGCCGTTACTAATTCCCTACCGAACGTCGAACGACAAGCATTAGTAACTTGGGACAAGAATATCAGCTCAGACCCGAAGGTCATCACCGCTAAGGCAACACAACCAAAACCGAAAGGTCGAAGGGCATCCCTCAAAGGTTCAGACCTAAGGTCATCATCACCGAAATCAAAAGCAACAGCATAATCAAAAGCAAGGATTATAGTATCCTGTTCCGACGGTTCAGACCCAGTGTCATCATTACCGCGTACCCTTCCCGGCAGCAAAGACCAATGCAAAGCATCCATCCTGAAAGAAGAAGAAGAAAAGTGAGTGTATGTTCCGAACTGATGTTCATAACCAAAGAAATTGAAATCCGAAACCGTATCAGCCACAAAGGGCTAAACCGAAGAAAGTAAGTTATCCAATTTCAAATGAGCGAAAATCCACATCTGCAAAAATCCAATCAGTGTATCAGAAAAATGATCAAACAAAATCGGATCAGATAAAGTGAATGAATCCAGTCAAGTGACCCCAAAAATGGAAAGCTTCGAATCAAATCAGAAAAATCATATCAGATGGAAATCAAAAACCCCCAAACAAATCCTAAAAGAGGAAACAAGATTCAATCAGTATCAGATGACTCCAATCCGTATCAGAAAGCGTATCCAATTGGAATCCAATCAATATCTGAACAACACACTAAATCAAATCAGATAAAATCAAATCATACGAAGTTATATCTCAGTAAGAGCGAAGCACAAATCAGATATGGTCCAAGCCCAAAAGAGAAATCAGAGAAGATATAAAGGGACAATCTCACCATGGTGAAACCCTAACGAAAAATCGCAAGCAAAAACCCTAGGCGGCGTGAACAAGGGGCTAACGGCGAAGACGAAGGGACGAACCCTAACAAAGGGGCGAAGATCGATCGTGAATCCTCAAACATCAGATCGTCGATTTCTCCGTATCAGAGAGAATCAGAAGGCGTCATAAAGATCATTACCACCGTCTCCCCACAAAGAACAAAGCGAACAAATTTATTCAGGGATTCAGGAACTCCTCCGAGTCCATCATCATCATCCCTATTCTTTAACGGACGATATCGCCATCATCAAAGCCATAAGCTTCGGTTGCGATATTGCTGGCCATAAGTCATCGCGAATCAAATGTAAACCCTCACATTAACTCATTTTTTTTCATTTTTTCATGTTTTGTAGAAGAAGATGCAGAGAATACGAGAGATGGAGGCAAGGAAGAAGAAGAACGGCGCCGCGAATGATTTTAGGGTTGTGAAACCCTAAAAAATCCTTTTTGTCACATTTACTTCCACCGGGTTGGGTCCGGAGGTAATGACCGGCCCAACCCTTTTATTTATTTTTTACTTTCTTTATCAAATTTTTAAAAATATTTAAGTTGGTTCATTTTTTATAATATAAAAATTAAAAACATTTTCTTATAATATTAAAATAAAAAAAAAACATATTTTTTTTATTTAAAATTTTATTTGTATAGTTTATATTAATTAAAATAATGTTATGTGATTATTAAAAATAAATTTTTGTATATATATAAACCCTAATTCTTACAAACCCTAAAAATTATTTTCTAAAAAAAAAAATAAAACCTAATTTTAATTTTCTATATAATTCTATGTATATATTTATTATAATTCTTGTAAATTTTTGTAAATAAAATTAAACCTTATAAATACTTAATGTAAAATTTTGTGAATGTGATTATTGATTATTTAAAATTTATTTTCATCATAATGTGTAAATATTTTTCTTAATAATTGTTAATATATAATTAGAGATAATTAAATTTTGTAAATGATTAAGAAATTTATAATTATGTTATATTTAGAACTTTATATTATAGTAATTATTTAATCATTTATGTTTCTAAATAAAAATCAAATCTTATGTTTAATCACGTTATTAATTAATTATTATTGCTAATTATATTTTGTTGCTTATTATTATTTTGAAATTTCTATCTTATTATTTTTTCTAACTTTGTCTATTTTTCTAATTATTATTGTTTCAACTAATTATTTTCACTAACTTTATATTTCTACTAACCTTATTTAATTTTTCTTATTATTTACTAACCCCAATATTTTATTTACTTATTTGTTATTTTTTTTATTATATTTATTTTGATTATATTTTACTATTTATTTTATTTATTATAATTTTGTAATTGCCTCTTGGATGTAAATTGTAATTATTTAATTATTATTATCATTATGGTTAGTAATTAGGGAGTGCTAATATGTATGATATTTAAAAAAATAAATTAGATCATTTTAATATAAGATAATTAAATTAAACATTTCACACACGTAAGTCGATTTTAATCGCCGTCTCACTTCCTAAGGATATCCCTCAAGTTGCCTATGAATATTGGTTAAGTGGGGTGTATAAAGCAAGTCCCTCAAAAAGAAAATCATCAAAGTCCCTTATGGTTGCCTTTACGAATCGAGTCCCTTTCGAAAAATGATGATAGTCCCTCCAGTTTGCTTATTACACCCCACAATGGCCTTCAAAAATCCAATTGTCCCTCACATGTCCCTTAACATCCAAAGTAAGGACTACCTACTCCATTATAGTAGGGATAGTCTTACTAAGGAAAGGATAAAGAATAAGAAAGACCTTAAAACATTAGGGTAGGCTACTCCTAGATACTTGCTCACTTCAAAACTTTTTCACACTTAAACAAATTTCCAACAAAATTTTCAAACAAGTTTTTTTTCACATCCATACACGGATTATTATTAAACTATTCTGAAATTTTTTGCTATTCACACACTACACTTTCAAAACAATTCAAAAGTGAGCTTAAGTACCTAAGAGCCCATGGATAACCATGGATGAAAAGGGTGCTAACACCTTCCCTTTTCATAACCTACCCCCCGGACCCAAAATATTCTCTAAGGTCTTTCCTGTTCTTTTATAACCTTTCCTTATGGATAAAATAAAAGTCGGTGGCGACTCTTGCTATCCGCAACATTGTTTAAAGTCAGTTCTCCCACCGTGTTACAGAACTGGCGACTCTGCTGGGGACCTATTTAAGAGGGGTACCCTTAGGAATTAAGATCACTTTAAATTGTTTGCCTTGTTTGCTTTATTATTATATTGTTGGGGTGCTCTTATGTGTGAAAGGTCCTAACCCGGATCTAGTGTACCTTAGGTAAATGGCAATAGACCAAGGAAACTGTACGACGTATATCGATACGGTTGATCTGGTGGCCATAGTTAGTGCGACTTCTTGGTTGGTGCTTATATTCCTTAAGTCAAGTTGAGGATAATATTGAGGCTGCCATATGTTGTCAATGCACTAACTGACTTTTAGAACCCTAGTTAACTCATCTTGGCCTTTAGAAAGTAGTGAGGTAACCGGCTTTGGTGCAGACTGAAGTTGGTTGACACTCGATACTACGCTCATTGAGATCTTAAACTTGGAGGGTTTTGGTTGGCAAGTAAGTTGCCTTCTGAACAACCACCCTTGTGAAGGATCAATGATATTGAGATCCCTTAGAACCTGGTTACTTTTGTAGGACAGGATGAACCATCTAACTTCAGGGGAGGGTACTTGCCTTTGAACCTCATGCAAGCCTTTAAACCTAGGGCTATGGTGTGACTTGTTTGTGTGTGCCACATGTTTGTGATTGAGCATGACATCATGACATCATCATGCATCATAAGCATATCATTTTCCCTAACCATTTCAAGGACCAAAGGATTTATCTTTGTTCTTTGTTGCAGGTCATGGCTTCTGCTCGTAGAAACACCATCAGGATCAACTTTGTAGAGATACCTACTAAGCTCAAGGAGTTGGTTTCCCTAGTGCCTGATCATTCCCAGTTCAACAAGAGACATGGTCACTTATTGGATCTAGTTACTTCAGGGTTCAGTGAAGACATGATAAGTGTGCTGTTTCAGTTCTTTGACCCTAAGCACCATTGCTTTACATTTCCTGATTATCAGCTGGTTCCAACCATGGAGGAGTTCTCTAAGCTTCTGGGTATACCTGTTCTTGATCAGAAGCCATTCACAGGCTTAGAGAAGGAGCTTAAACCAGAAGTTATTGCTGCAGCTCTACATCTGAAGAAGTCTGACATTGTTCTAGAGACGAGAAGTGGAGTTAAAGGTATTCTTGCCAAGGTATTAGTGGATAAAGCTCAAATGTTCTTGAAGGCTATGAGCTACGATGCTTTTGAGGAGATCTTAGCCTTATTGATTTATGGCTTAGTGTTGTTCCCCAATCCTGATCAGTTCATAGACGTTCATGCCATCAACATATTCCTGAGTCACAATCCAGTGCCTACCTTACTTGGAGACATCCTACATTCTCTTCACACCCGTACCACAAGGGCAAGAGGAACTTTGATGTGCTGCATACCTTTACTTTCTAGGTGGTTTATTTCTCACCTTCCTCGCTCAGCAATGAAGAATGAGCAAGGGTTCAGATGGTCCAAGAGGATCATGTCACTTTCTCACTCAGACATCCATTGGTGCTCCAGATCTATGGAGAATGTCACCATCATTGACCGTTGTGGGGAGTTTCCTAATGTGCCACTTCTAGGCATAAGAGGAGGCATCACCTACAACCCATCTCTAGCTTTACGACAGTTTGGTTACGCCCGGAGCGATGGTCCACATGACATGTTGATTCAGGGCATTGTGTTTGACTACGACAACGATCTTCAGGGTTACCGTCAGAGATTCATACGAGCTTGGGGAAAGGTAAACAGGATTGACAGCAAGACACTGGAGCCTAAGTACACCATTCCTATGGAGGCTTATCTCAGATGGGTACGATTTCGTGCTCAGACACTCATGATGCCATATCCTGCCATCCTACCAGTTACCATGGAACCTGTTGCTGAAGGAGACACAGCTTATACCATCCTTCACCCAGACATGCCTACTGACATGGAAGACTTGCAGAGATCATGGATCCAACTGAAAGAGCAAAGGGATACTTTCGAGGCTCATTACAAAGCAAGCCAAGCAAGGATCCTAGAGCTAACAAAGCTACTTCATGAGGAACGAAACCTCAACTCATACCTCAACACCAAGAGGAAACGTCCATGGGAGACTTAAAACCCCATCTTTTGTACTTATTTCGTTTTCATTTTTTGTAAGCCTAAAAGGCAAAACAAGTTATTACTAATAAAAAGTTACTTTCTTGTTTGTTTAAGCAAATTTAAATCCTGCGGTCCTTGAAAACATTGCATATGCATTCCCATATCATTGCATCACAGGTTTATAATTGTGCACAGGTTTCTCATCTTCTCGCTGTTTATTTCAGCAATGGCTCTTGAACAATCAGTTAAGGATCTCCAGGCACAGAATGCACAGTTCCAAGAGCTGATCCTGAACCTATCCAAGGGGCAGGATGAATTGAAGACACTGCTGGCCAAGAAGACTAAGAAGGCTAGAAGGTCTGCTGGGTTGCTCAACATGGGAAGAAGGTTCAAAGGTCCTGTCAGGACCAAGGAACAGGTTGAAGACTATGAATCTGAAGAATCTGAGCAGGAGAGAGGCAGTCTCCACAACACTATGGGGGACTCTGATTCTGAGGCTAACTACTACCATGAGCCTAACGAAGACAAATTCAAGATGCTGGTGGATAGAATGGATGCTATGGAATTACAGAAATCATCTGGGCTGGATTTTGAGGATTTGAGCTTGATATCTGGGGTGGTCATACCCATTGGGTTCAAAGTTCCTACATTTGTTGTCTATGATGGGGTCTCTTGTCCCAAATTGCATCTGAGGTCTTATGTCAGAAGAATTCAACCCCACACTGCTGATAAAAAGTTGTGGATCCATTTCTTTCAAGAGAGTTTATCTGGAGCTCAGCTAGAGTGGTATTATCAGTTGGAGAGTGTCAACATCAGAGATTGGAATGACCTTGCTGAAGCTTTCTACAAGCAGTATCAATACAATGCTGACTTAGCCCCCACTCGCATGCAGCTTCAAAGCATGTCTATGGGTGCCAAAGAAAGCTTTAAGGAGTATGCTCAGAAGTGGAGAGACTTAGCCGGAAGAGTTCAACCCCCTTTGACTGATAGGGAGTTGGTTGATATGTTCATGTGTACGCTGAATGGTCCGTTTTACAGTCATCTCATTGGAAGCTCATCATCTGGCTTCACTGAGTTGATCATGACAGGAGAGCGAGTAGAGAATGGTATCAAGAGTGGTAAGATCCAAGTGGGCACTTCTTCATCAGGTGCTGCAAAGAAGCCTCCCACTGGGAAGAAAGAATCTAATGCTGTGTATGGTCAGCCTGATCGTAACAGAAGGCATCAGTCTGTTAGTGCAGTTCATATTTCAAATCCAACTCCTGCAACAACAGAGCAGCCTCAAGGCAACCAACAGAGGGCTAGAAGACAGTTCACGAAGATCAACATGTCAATGGCTCAGGCATTGCAACACTTGTTGAAGGCTGAACTTATTACCCTGAGGGAGGCTCCTCAGAATCCCAATGTTACCTCTCCCAAGTACAATCCCAATGCACGATGTGCATATCATTCAAACTGTCCAGGACATGATACTAATAACTGCTGGGTCTTGAAGAACAAAATTCAGGATATGATTGATGCTGGAGAAATTGAGTTTGATCCACCAGGTACTCCAAATGTGATTACAGCTCCAATGCCAAATCACGAGAAGACTGTCAACGCCATTGATGAAGATATTGATGAAGATCTGCATGTCTATTCAGTTATGGAGTTGAGCACACCATTGTCTGTTATCAAAAAGAGGTTAGTACAAGCTGGGATCTTTCCAGGTTGTCATGAAGATTGTCTATATTGTACCTATAAACCGGATAGTTGCTTCATTTTGAGAGATGGGATTCAACGTCTCATGGATAAATATACTATAGTGTTTGAAAGAAGACCAGCATCTGTAGAAAGTATGGTGGGTCATCTGACTCAGGGTAAGAAGATTGAAGAGGCTGACATGGTTGACAAAGTACCACTAAGAATCACTTCAAAGGGTCCCATTAAAATCACTCATCAGGGCCCAATCAAGATTACTGCTGAAGGTCCTGTGAAAGTTGTTGCTGAAGCCAGAGTAGCTCCTCTGATCATTACCACTCCTGGTCCTATTCCTTATACATCTGACAAAGCTGTGCCTTGGCACTATGGGTCTGATGTTTACATCCATGGTGTCAAGCAGGAGCCTTTACCTGATATGCCTGTTGACATTGATAATATTGCTGGATCTAGCAAGATCACTCGTAGTGGAAGAGTCTTCTCTCCTCCAATTGCTTCTAAGAGTGCAGTTACCCCTGCTGTTACTTCCACCACTGATGCTCGGGGCAAGGGTCCTGTTATTGAGCCTGTATCTACTGATGTGCCAGCTGCTGATGACCTCTCTAAGCAGATGGAAGAAGTATTGAAAATCATTCGCAAGAGTGATTATGATATTGTTGATCAGCTGGGGCATACTCCCTCAAAGATTTCTATGCTCTCCCTGTTATTATGTTCTGAGGCTCATGCCAAGTCATTGATCAAGTTTCTAAAGATGGCTCATGTACCCAGTGCAATTTCTGTGGACCAGTTTGAGAATTGTGTTGCTCACCTGACCTATGACAACGGGTTAGGATTTTCTGATGCTGACTTGACCCCTGCCAAGAGGGATCATAACAGGGCCTTGCATATTTCAATTGAATGCAGGGGCACTACCCTGTCTCATGTGCTGATAGACAATGGTTCCTCTCTGAATGTGTTGCCTAAGGAAGTCCTGAACAAGCTGAGTCCTGAAGATACGGTATTGAAGCCCAGTAATATTGTGGTAAAGGCTTTTGATGGTTCTAGAAGAGTAGTGCATGGGGAAATTGATCTTCCAATCAAGGTTGGCTCTCAGGTGTTTACTGCTACATTCTATGTGATGGATATTCGTCCTTCGTACTCATGTCTGCTTGGTCGTCCCTGGATCCATGGGGCAGGTGTTGTGACCTCCACATTACATCAAAAGTTGAGATATCCGGTGAATGGAAAAGTTGTTACTGTCTTTGGAGAGGAAGAATACTTTGTCAGCCATGTAAACACTTTCAAGTATCTGGAAGTAGAAGGTGAATACATTGAAACTCCATGTCAGTCATTTGAAGTGGTTCCCTGGGCTGTTAAGGATTGTGTGACTCCTCCTGCTGTGAAGAAGGTTCCTGTGGTCATCAGAAACCCTCCAACAATGGCAATGGCCTCCCTCAATGATGCAAAAGCTGTGGTGGAAGAAGGTGGTTGTACTATTTGGAGTCAGCTTCCTGATATTCCATACAAGTCTGACAAGTTTGGTTTGGGTTTCACTGCAGAGTCCCAGAAGGCTGTCCGTCGTGCTCATGCTGTTCGTATCACCAATCAAGGGGTTATCAATGCTGTGGGAGATCAAGATGAAGACTACAACTTGGAGGCATGGATTTTTCCTACTGTGGGTGCTGGACTCAATAATTGGAAAGCTGAAGATGTTATCCCTATCTCCTTTAGTCAGGAGTAAATACTATTACTGTGTTATGTTTTTAAATTTGTAACTTCTGGAACAATTAAAACTTTCAAGCCATGTGCCTTACCCGGGGCACAATGGTGTGCTTGTTACGGGTTGTCATTTCATTTGCATACTTCATTCAATAAAATCAGTGGACGTTTCGTTTTCGTAAATATTGTGTTCCTTGTCTTTCTTTTTCTTTTATTTTTGCTTTATCAGCTATGTGTTCTTACACACACCCACGTCACTAAAATGAAGATCCTCATCCACTCTGGATCCAGTTGATAACAGTTCTACTATTGCCAATTACAATTTCGAGAATCCGATCTATCAAACTGAAGACGGAAACGAGGATGATTGTGAAATACCTGTAGAGCTTGCTAGGTTGTTACAACAAGAAGAGAAAGCTATACAGCCACATGAAGAGCCAGTCGAAGTTGTGAATCTGGGAACTGAAGAAAACAGAAAAGAGGTCAAGATAGGGGCTGATTTAGAGGACAGTGTCAAGAGCAGGTTGATTCAGATGCTACGTGACTATGTGGAGATCTTTGCTTGGTCTTATGAAGATATGCCAGGGTTGGATACAGACATTGTGGTTCACCGTTTGCCAGTGAAAGAAGATTGTCGTCCAAAGAAGCAGAAGGTTCGTCGTATGCGTCCTGAAATGTCAGAAAAGATCAAAGCAGAGGTAATGAAACAGTTCAATGCAGGGTTCTTGGCCGTAACTTCTTATCCTCAGTGGGTTGCAAATGTGGTACCAGTTCCTAAGAAAGATGGTAAGGTACGTATGTGTGTAGACTACAGAGATATGAACAAGGCTAGCCCTAAAGATGACTTTCCACTTCCTCATATTGATATTCTGGTAGACAACACTGCTCAGCATAAGGTATTCTCTTTTATGGATGGTTTCTCTGGTTACAATCAAATCAAGATGGCACCTGAAGATATGGAGAAGACTACATTTGTGACACAGTGGGGCACCTTTTGCTATAAGGTAATGCCATTTGGTTTGAAGAATGCAGGGGCAACATATCAGCGTGCTATGGTGGCTTTGTTTCATGATATGATTCATCATGAGATAGAGGTATATGTGGATGATATGATAGCCAGGTCTCAGAATGAAGAACAACATCTTGATCATCTGCACAAGTTGTTTGAGAGGTTGAAGAAATACAGGTTGAGATTAAATCCAAACAAGTGTACTTTTGGAGTTAGATCTGGAAAGCTCCTGGGTTTCATTGTCAGTGGAAAAGGTATTGAAGTGGATCCTGCAAAAGTGAAAGCTATACGAGAGATGCCAGCTCCCCGTACTGAGAAGGAGGTTAGAGGTTTCTTGGGACGATTGAACTACATTGCAAGATTTATTTCCCAATTAACTACCATCTGTGAGCCAATCTTCAAGTTGTTGAAGAAAGATCAGGTGATGGAATGGAATGATGAGTGCCAGACTGCCTTTGATGAAATCAAGGGATATTTGCTAGAACCTCCAATTTTAATGCCACCAGTTGATGGAAGACCCTTGATTATGTATTTAACAGTATTAGACAACTCAATGGGGTGTGTATTGGGGCAACATGACGAGTCTGGTCGAAAAGAGCAGGCAATATACTACCTTAGCAAAAAGTTTACCGACTGTGAAACAAGATACTCACTGCTCGAGAAAACTTGCTGCGCTTTGGCATGGGCTGCTCGCCGACTAAGACAGTATATGTTGACCCATACTACCTTGTTGATTTCGAAGATGGATCCAATCAAGTACATATTTGAGAAACCTGCTCTCTCCGGAAGAATTGCAAGATGGCAAATGATCTTGACGGAATATGATATACAGTATACTACTCAGAAGGCCATTAAGGGGAGTGTTGTTGCTGATCATTTGGCTCATCAAGCAGTAGATGATTACCAGTCAATGAATTTTGAGTTCCCTGATGAAGACATTATGTCTGTTACCAAAGAACCTGGACAATATGACGGACCTGAACAAGGATCCCGATGGACTATGGTTTTTGATGGTGCCTCCAATGCACATGGTAATGGTGTTGGTGTTGTGATTAGTTCCCCTGAAGGTTGTCATACCCCGATTACTGCCAGACTTTGTTTCTATTGTACCAATAACATGGCTGAGTATGAGGCATGTATCATGGGTATGCAAGTTGCTATTGATATGAAGATTCAGTTCCTTGAGGTGTATGGAGATTCAGCTCTGGTAGTAAGTCAGATTAAAGGAGATTGGGATACAAAGCATGATAATCTCATTCCTTACAAAGAACATGTGTTGTCTTTGATCCCACATTTCAAAGAGATTACTTTTGGACATATTCCACGAAGAGAGAATCAGTTGGCAGACGCATTGGCCACCATGGCATCTATGTTTGAGATCAGCTGGGATGATGAAGCTCCCAAGATTACCATTGATAGATTTGAGAAGCCTGCATACTGCAATGAGATTGACACTGAAGGGGCAGAGGAGAAGCCTTGGTTCTATGAAGTGAAAAACTATCTTGAAGCTCAGGAGTTCCCTGAAGGGGCATCTGTCAAAGATAGGAAGTTCCTGAGAAGGTTTTCTGCTAAGTTCTTTCTGAGTAATGGCATTCTGTATAAGCGTAATCATGATTCAACTATGCTTCGTTGTGTGGATAAGAAGGAAGCTACAGAAATTATGGAAGAGATGCATGATGGGACCTTTGGCACTCATTCTAGTGGTCATACCATGGCAAAGAAGATTTTGAGAGCAGGTTACTATTGGTCTACCATGGAAGCTGATTGCTATCAACACTCCAGAACATGTCACAAATGTCAAATCTATGCTGATAAAGTACATGTACCTCCATCTCCATTGAATGTGTTGACTGCTCCTTGGCCCTTTGCCATGTGGGGCATTGATATGATTGGTGAGATCAAGCCTACTGCTTCTAATGGGCATCGTTTCATCCTGGTTGCTATTGATCACTTCACGAAGTGGGTAGAGGCAGCTTCATTTGCATCTGTGACTAAGAATGTTGTGGCTCGGTTCATTAAGAATAATCTCATATGTAGGTATGGTATCCCTGAAAGGATTATCACTGACAATGGCTCTAATCTGAACAACACTATGATTACTGATCTCTGTACGCAGTTCAAGATTAAGCATCACAACTCTTCTCCGTATCGTCCAAAGATGAATGGGGCAGTTGAAGCTGCTAATAAGAACATTAAGAAGATTGTACAGAAGATGATTGTTACTTACAAGGATTGGCACGAGATGTTACCATTTGCTCTGCATGGTTATCGTACTACAATACGTACTTCAACAGGGGCAACCCCATTCTCCTTAGTCTATGGTATGGAAGCAGTTCTGCCTATTGAAGTTCAGATCCCCTCCTTGAGAATTATGAAGGATGCAGGCTTGGATGAAGATGAGTGGATTCAGACTCGACTTGACCAGATAAATTTGATTGATGAGAAAAGGTTAGCAGCAGTTTGTCATGGCCAGATGTACCAGAAACGGATGATCAAAGCTTTTAACAAGAAGGTTAAGCCAAAGGTATATCAGGCTGGTGACTTGGTAATCAAGCGTATCATATTACCACAGGGTGATCCTAGGGGCAAGTGGACTCCAACATATGAGGGACCATTTGTAGTCAAGACAGTGTTCTCAGGAGGTGCCATGATACTGACTACAATGGATGGTGAAGACTTCCCACAACCTGTAAACGCAGACATAGTTAAAAAATACTACGCATAAAAAGAGACCCGCTAGGTTGACAGGCCTAGGCAAAAATAAGGGCATCCCGGCAAACCAAAAGGGTTTGGGCAAAAATTAGGGATATATATATAAAAAGATGTACACCCGGCAAGTCGAAAACCTGAAAAGGCGGCTTGGGCAAAAAAGGGTATCCCGGTGGATTGAAAACCTGAAAGGGCAATCCAGGCAAAAGTTAGGGATTAAAGCGTATGACTATGTCTCGTTTGGATCACTCATGAAACTGCAACCAGTTGTACTACTTACTCAAGCTCAAACAGATAAAGCTCAATCCAATCGTTTCCGTCTCAACAGCAAGAAGATGAGATACTTGAGTGGCAATAGTAGAATTGAAACTCAATAGGATTATTTCCCACATAGCTGATTCTTTTTGTAAAACTTCATGACAAAATTCTCTTACTAGGGTTTATGTCTCCTTGTACAAACTTACCCGTGTATGGGTCACTTTTGATATAAATAAATTCCATCTTTTGAATCCAGATTTACTTTTACCCTATTTACATAAGCGAAACGTCCATTGGTTGTGTTTGAATGTATGTATGCCTTTGAATATGATTGATGTTTACCAGAAATGCATGTATGCTTTTAATATGATTGATGTTTACCAGAAAAGCATGAAAATGCAGTAATAGTATTTACTAAGGACGAACGAGGGAAGGATTTCAACGAAGCTTCACCGGTTCATCTTTACAAGACAGTTACAAACCATTGATCACACTAAAATTCACCGTATTTCTGACTCCGATTTCGCATGCATTCTTAGCTTTTATTGTTGTTTTGCTTTGTTATTGCTTTGTTTTCTTATGTTTTCAGGTTTTTATAATAATCGGAGCTTGAATCGGGAAAAGGAGCGAAAAAGGAGTGAAAACGGACGAAAACCTAGAAATTCAGCATTTTGCACTTACGGCACCCACTGTGGCGGGCGCCATGGGGTTAGCCATGACGTGGCCACGTCTCAAGACCACTCCTCAACCTCCAAGACCCACGATCCCCACTACATCATCCCCTGTAGGGACCGTGGCGGGCGCCATAGGCCTGTGGCGGGCGCCACAAGGCAAAAATCTATAACCTCCACTTTTTAGTGGAGGGGCGTCCCGGTCATTTCGCACTTCCAGTTTCTCCTATAAATAGGACCTTAGATTTTCGTTTTTCTTCATCCAGAATTAGAATTCTCTAGGCATATATCAGTTATAAAGCAGTTGCCATTCCACATCGGGGTGCCTCTGCAATCGAGTGATCGAGTCTGTAATCTGTCTGTGGTTCGAGTTTTGGAGCACTCTGGAGGAAGTTAATCCTGCCGCCATTTTAATTCCAGTTAGTATTTTATTTTTCCGCATTGCTTTACTTTTATTTATTTTCTCGCACTTTACTTTGTTTATTTCCCGCACTCGCACATTTACGTTGTTTATTTCCCGCACTCGCACATTTACGTTGTTTATTTCCCGCACTCGCACATTTACGTTGTTTATTTCCCGCACTCGCACATTTACTTTGTTTACTTCCCGCACTCGCACATTTACTTTGTTTACTTCCCGCACTCGCTTTAAATTACTCATATGAAAAACTATAAAAAGAATATTTACCTTATCATGTCTAACTAATCCCATAAAGGTTAGAATGTAAGGATCGTAATTAAACCAGTAATCAGTATAATTGTTCGTGGAAACACCTAAGGGCTATTTTATCTTTCAATTCAAGTAATTGTTTTTAACTATTTCAAAAACAGCCAAAAGCGCTTTGTATAGTTCATTAGGAGTTTTTAGATTAAAAAGAAAAGAGATTTTAAAACGATTTTCGGACGCGTTATGAGATTTAGAGTCTGGTTCATAAGAACCTCTTTTTGCTAAGAAGTCCAGGTTAAAATACTTTTCAACTTTGTTAAGAAACTATATTTCTTAAAAATAGGTTTACTACTCTAACGCAGTACGCACCTTTTTATCCGTGACAATAGGAGGGGTTGATTAGAGAGTACAACTCGGTTCTGAATACGCGAAAGCGACAGTTCCTGTTAAATTAGTTCTTTTCAAAGGAGAAAACATTGCCCATAAGTAGTTCCATTAACAAGTACTGGATTATCATTGATTACGTGAATTACATTCGAGCCTGTCTTTTATTTATTATTTAAAATTATAATTTTATTTACCATTGCACCCTTACTAAAACCCTTAAAAATAGTTGCCTTAGATAAACACCATAACAACAGGTACGATAGATTGACACTTGGTCTCTGTGGATTCGATAATCTTTTATATTACTTTGACGTGATTCGTACACTTGCGAAAAACACGCATCAAGTTTTTGGCGCCGTTGCCGGGGACCAATATCGTCAAATTTCATTACCCTGTAGTTATACCGTTTAGACTAAGGTTGTTACCCACCGGTCAATGCGAAAGACTCGCAGTGCCGGAAGTTTAGTAGACCCTCTAGCTGAACCTGAACGTTACGCTCGCGCACGTTTATTTTTCCATAGGAATAGGAGAGCTATGGCCGAAGATCAAAATCGAAGACCTCTTAAGGACTTCGCCCAACCATCAAACGAGGAACCTAGTTCCAGTATAGTAAACCCCGCTATCCCAGCCAATAATTTTGAACTTAAGCCATCCCTGCTGCAATTAGTGCAACAGAGACAATTCGCAGGTCTCGCTACTGATAACCCGAACCAACATTTAAAAAACTTTCTTCAATTAGCAGACACCTTTAAAACCAATGGAGCTTCTCCTGAGGCAATACGCTTAAGATTATTTCCCTTTTCCCTCAGAGATAAAGCTCTATCATGGTTAGATTCCCTTCCACCCAATTCAATAACAACTTGGGATGACCTTAGAAAAGTTTTCCTTGCTAGATATTTCCCCCCAAGTAAGACCGCTCTTCTTCGAAACCTAATAACTAGATTTACCCAACACCAAGGAGAGTCGTTGTTCGAAGCCTGGGAGAGATATAAAGAACTATTAAGAGCATGCCCACACCATGGCCTAGAGAATTGGCTAATCATCCAAACCTTCTATAATGGACTTCTTTATAACACTAAAATGACCATCGACGCTGCCGCTGGTGGCGCACTGATGAACAAACCTTACCCTGAAGCTAGTGCCCTTATCGAGGATATGGCCCAAAACCATCAATCATGGGGAGTAGAACGAGCGACAGTGGAAAAGAAGGAAGCCCAAGGAGGAATACATGAGCTAAGCTCTATAGACATGATGCAGGCTAAAATGGACGCGTTGGCCCTTAGAGTCGAACATATGTGTACAACTCCGAATACTGTTGCCGCAGTTTCGCCGAATTGTGAGATATGTGGAACGCAAGGACACCAATCCGCCGAATGCAATCTGTTGAATGAAACCAACACTGAGCAAGTGAACTATACCCAAGGGAACCCATTTTCAAACACATATAACCCTGGATGGAGGAATCACCCAAACTTCTCCTACAAAAATAATAACCCTATCCAAAATACCGCACCTCCGAGACAACAAGGTTACCAAGCCCCTAGAACAAATCAACCTATGCAACCTGTACCACCTAGCCCGAGCTTTGAGGAAGTTGTAAAAGATTTTATCGTTGCTCAAAAACAACAAAACAAAGAGTTCATGAACCATAACGTCCATGTTAACGAACTAATTACCAAGTTAGGAACCAAGGTTGATCAAATTATTACTCATAATAAGATGCTTGAAACCCAGATCTCTCAGGTAGCGTTAAACCAAGCCCCACAGACTACACCTGGAGGACAGTTCCCTGGACAACCTCAACAAAACCCGAAAGGGCAAGCTAATGCCATTACTCTACGAAGTGGAACCTCTTATAAGGAACCTTTAAACCCTAGATTAAGTGAGCCCGAAACTTCTGAGAGGAATGAGGAAAAGGAACCAGAGAAGCCTGAAACCCCGGAAAGTCAAGAAAAAGGAGAAGAACCTAAAAATAAAACCTATGTACCGCCACCGCCATACAAACCACCAATACCTTACCCTCAAAGATTAAAGAAAACCCAAATCGATAATCAATATCAAAAATTCGTTAAGGTTATAGAAAAACTTCACGTAGAAATCCCCTTTACAGAAGCCATCACCCAAATACCTTCTTATGCTAAGTTTCTCAAAGACATACTTACAAATAAACGTAGACTCGAAGATCCGAAACCCGTGGAATGTAATTCTATTTCCGAAAATAGGTTAGCAAAGAAAGATAAAGATCCCGGAAATTTTTCCATTCCTTGTGTTTTGGGGAATCATGTCATCGAAAAAGCTTTTCTAGACTTAGGAGCTAGTGTGAGCTTAATGCCTTTAGCAGTTTGTGAGAGATTAAACTTAGGAAGATTACAACCTACTAAGATGTCACTTCAATTAGCCGATAGATCCGTTAAATACCCTATAGGCATACTTGAAGACGTCCCTGTTAGGATAGGTCAGCTGTTTATACCTACTGATTTTGTTGTCATGGACATTAAAGAAGATGACGACATACCAATCCTCCTAGGTAGACCGTTCTTATCGACTGCTGGAGCCGTAATAGATGTTAAAAAGGGAAAACTAACTTTTGAGGTAGGTGGCCAGAAGATAGAATTTATATTGTCAAAATTTCTTATGGCACCTGTGATAGGAGATTCTTGTTATGCCTTAGATATCATCGAAGAATGTATTAGGGAATTAGAACAAGAAGAAGAAACTGAATCTATAAAATTGCCATCAACCCTTATTTTGGAAGATGACAATTATAAAACACCCTACATTGATGATAACCTTCACGAATGTTTATCTCTTACCCCAGATCCTATGCCTTGCCCTATAAAACCGACCGTAAAACTTAAGGAACTGCCTAAAAACCTGAGATATGAATTTCTTGATGAAGATATGAACCGTCCAGTTATAGTCAGTGCTACCTTAAACCAAGAAGAAACCGATCAATTATTAGAAGTTTTACGTAGGTACCCCTCAGCCTTAGGATATAAGATCTCTGATCTAAAAGGAATAAGCCCATCCGTATGCATGCATCGGATTTTGCTTGAAGAAGATTCAAAACCTTCTAGAGAACACCAACGTAGAATAAATCCTATAATGAGTACTGTAGTTAAGACTGAAGTTCTTAAGTTACTAGAGGCAGGTATAATATATCAGATCTCGGACAGTAAATGGGTGAGTCCTGTGCATGTAGTACCTAAAAAGGGAGGCATCACAGTCGTGCAAAACGAGAAGGGCGAACCTGTAGCAAAAAGAACTGATGGAGGTTGGCGTATGTGCATAGATTATAGAAAATTAAATAAAGCAACTAGGAAGGACCATTTCCCATTACCATTCATAGACCAAATGTTGGAGCGCCTAGCCAGACACTCTTACTTTTGTTATTTAGATGGATATTCAGGATTCTTCCAAATACCTATTCACCCCGAAGATCAAGAAAAAACTACCTTTACATGCCCAGTTGGAACCTTTGCCTATAGAAGAATGCCTTTTGGACTTTGTAATGCTCCTGCAACTTTCCAACGCTGCATGATGTCTATCTTTGCTGATTATTTGGATGGAATCATGGAAGTATTTATGGACGATTTCTCAGTTTGTGGGTCAGATTTCAAAAATTGTCTTGTCAACCTTGAGAAAATCCTGGAGAGATGTGTGGAGGTAAACCTTGTGCTAAATTGGGAAAAATGTCATTTCATGGTCACCGAAGGGATTGTTTTAGGACATATAGTTTCCGAAAAAGGTATAAAGGTAGATAAAGCAAAAATAGAGGTCATAGAGAATCTAAAACCGCCGAAGACTATCAGGGAGATAAGAAGTTTTCTTGGACATGCCGGATTTTACCGACGTTTTATCAAGGATTTCTCCAAAATAACAAAGCCCTTAACTGGTCTTTTAATGAAAGATGCTGAGTTCATCTTCGATGAAAAATGTACTGAAGCATTTAATCTTCTGAAGCAAGCTCTGATTTCAGCACCTATAATAAAACCCCCTGATTGGTCGGAACCGTTTGAGATAATGTGTGACGCCAGTGATTATGCTGTTGGAGCCGTTCTAGGTCAGAGAAAAGATAAGAAGTTACATGTGATTTATTATGCCAGTAGAACCCTAGACGCTGCACAGCTCAACTACGCAACAACCGAAAAAGAGCTCCTAGCTGTAGTTTTTGCAATAGACAAATTTAGATCTTATCTAGTAGGAGCCAAGATTATAGTTTACACCGACCATGCTGCCATTCGTTACTTACTAAGCAAAAAGGATGCCAAGACTAGGTTACTTCGATGGATTCTATTATTACAAGAGTTTGATTTGGATATCCGTGACAAGAAAGGCACTGATAATGTGGTAGCTGATCACCTATCTAGGCTAGAATACCTGAAACCTGATCCAGTACCCATAAATGACGATTTTGCCTACGATAGACTGATAGCCCAACTAGAAACCATTGAAGATGATAACCCAGACCCTCATGAGCAATTTCATAAATCCTTAGCTATAAGCAATGTACCTTGGTATGCAGATTTTGTTAATTACCTAGCCGCTGACATCATACCCCCTGATCTAAACTACCACCAGAAGAAGAAGTTCTATAGTGATGTGAGAAACTTCTATTGGGACGATCCATTTCTTTTCAAGAGAGGTAAAGATGGCATTTTCCGCCGTTGTGTTCCAGAAGAAGAGGTAAATAATATAATTGAGCATTGTCACTCTGCACCCTATGGTGGACATGCAAGCACATCTAAGACCTACGCCAAGATTCTTCAAGCTGGCCTATTCTGGCCTACTATGTGGCGTGATGTCCATGCTTTCGTTGTCAAGTGTGACAGATGCCAACGCACAGGAAATATTTCAAGACGCAATGAAATGCCGTTAAGAAATATCCAAGAAGTAGAACTCTTCGACGTATGGGGTATAGACTTTATGGGACCGTTCCCACCATCTTTTGGAAATCAGTACATATTAGTAGCTGTTGACTACGTGTCTAAATGGATTGAAGCTATCGCCGCACCCACAAACGACACCAGAGTAGTCATCAAATTATTCAAGAATTATATATTTCCCAGGTTTGGAACACCCCGTTTAGTCATAAGTGATGGAGGATCACACTTCATATCGAGAATATTTGATAAACTTTTAAGCAAGTATGGAGTTAAGCATAGAGTAGCAACACCATACCACCCACAGACCAATGGACAAGTGGAAGTATCTAATAGGGAGATAAAACAAATCCTCGAGAAGACTGTCTCTATATCTAGAAAAGATTGGTCGCAGAAACTTCAAGAAGCATTATGGGCCTATAGAACCGCTTTCAAAACTCCTATAGGAACAACCCCTTATCAACTGGTCTATGGAAAATCATGTCACTTACCATTTGAGTTGGAGCATAAGGCCTATTGGGCCATCAAAACTTTGAATTTGGATTACTTGACAGCTGGTGAGAAACGTATCCTTGATATCCACAAATTAGAAGAGCTCAGACAATCTGCCTACGAAAATGCCATCATATACAAAGAAAGAACAAAAGCTTGGCATGACAAAAGAATCATAAGAAGAGACTTCAAAATAGGCGATCCTGTTCTCCTGTTCGATTCTAGGTTACGACTATTTCCAGGTAAACTCCGTTCGAGATGGACTGGCCCTTTCGAAGTATCTAAGATCCTGAGATCCGGTGCTATAGAAATCAAGAACCAAACATGTAAACCGTTCATAGTCAATGGACAGAGGTTGAAGCCCTACGAAGGAGGTGACATTCCAACAACATACACCTGTCATACTCTGAGTGATCCACCATATCCTTCCAATGATGTTTAAATATCGGTCGTCGAGCTAATGACGTTAAACAAGCGCTGCATGGGAGGCAACCCATGGTTTTTCTTATTTTTGTACTTTTTATTTTAACTTTATTTTAATTTGTTTATTTTATTATTATGCCAGGACTCACGATTGAATGTTTTATGTGCTTTCAGGACTTGTTTGCTAACCTTGTACAGAATGCAGAACCCTGATGACATGCACGTGGCCTTTAGAGATGATGCACAGAGAGAGCGTTACTATGTTCACATGAGACGCCCTATGGCTCCTACCAGGTACCCTGACCATGTCTGCATGGATGCCTTGGGGATAGAGCCAAGCGTCAGATTTTTATGCCATCAACTCCAGTGGGACCAGTTTGACGACAGGAACAACACTTATAGGAACTTGACTCTTGAGTTCCTCAGCTCGTTTCATCATGACCCTTGGGCTGGACCCGATGGACTCGCTGTTTTCAGGTTGTTCGGGATTGACTACTCATTCTCTCACAAAGAGTTTGGCGATTTACTAGGTTTCCAGACTACTCCTGATGCTATTCCAGAGACTCCGATGGGGTATTTTATGAGCAGAGAAGTGGAAAAGTTTTGGACTAAAATATCAGGCGGAGGGAGCCAAGATCCTTCTACCCAGTTTTCTCAGGTAATCCACAACTCTGCATTGAGGTACTTCCAGATGATTCTAGCACATTCTTTCCTAGGTTTTCCAGATACAGAGACACTGCTAAGTGAAGAGGAGATTTTCCTACTGTTTTGTGCGACTCAGTCTCGCCCTGTTGCTTGTGGCAACTTTCTACTGAAGGGCCTTGCTAGTGTTGCCAGATCATCAGTAGGAATCATCCATGTCGGTGGGATTGTTACACAGATTGCTACTGCATTGGGTTTGTCTCGCAAGCTATTGCACCTCAGGACCTTCTGCCGCTACACCACCCTGGATATTGATTTTTGTCTTGATAGAGGACTGATGAGGAGGGCTTCTTTTGAGCCCAACATGTTTAGATTGCTGATCGACGGTGAAGCGATACACTACTTTACATTACCAGATCCGCTGATGACCAGTGTCCATGATCCTGCCAATTGGAGTTATGCTCTAGAGGGTTATGGAGAGACTGTCGAAGAGCCGAAATCGCCTCCCGCCGCTGAGTACACTCCTACACCTCTTACTCCCCGAATCACTGTTATGTCTAACAATATGTCTCTGCAGCCACCTGACCTACAAACACAGATTTATGAGCTCCGCAAGGAGACTGCCCTGCTCAAGCAGGAAGTGGCAGACTTAGAGTTACAGATGCAGGTTTCTGATCTCACTCATGCCTCAGAGACCGATGCTCTACATCAGGCGATCGACGAGCTTCGGAGGGAGATAGCTGAGATTCGTGGATCAAGCCAGGATAAGAAACCTACCACATGACTCATTCCACCCTGACAGCACTACCCTAGTATTTAACTTCCTTTTATTTATCGCATTTCCAGACATATTTTACTTTATTGCAGCTTTTATATTTTCATGCACTTTGAATTCCTTATATATATACATATTATGCACTAATTTTTATTTTTATTTTTCTTTTTTGATTTTTAATTATTTTATTTTTGTCGTGCAAAGAAAAAAAATATATAAGACAAAAATATGCAAGCCAATGCCTTGAAAAGAAGAAGAAAATGCTATTCAGACCCCCCGGAAGACCAAGGTGCAAGGAAGGCCCAAAAAGGAGGATCCAAAACCACAAGGCCCAGGAATTGGCCTTGTGGCGGGCGCCATAGGCCCTGTGGCGGGCGCCACACCGTTGTCATCACCAAATACGGGATTCAATCCCCATTTCCACCATTTTCATCCCTTTCTTCACCAAAAACCCATTTTTCCAACCTTCCAAATCCTCCTTGAACCCCATTAAAGCTCCCCCATTTCCAAAATACCCTCCATCCATAAAACATATCCAACATCCATTTCCATTTTCATCCATCAAAAACCAAAAAAATCAAAACTTTATCATTCCCCTCATAAACCACTTTTCTACCATTTTCACTACCTAAGGAGCTTTTCAACAATGGAGTTCAACGGATTTATTCTTCGTGATGGAAGACCGGGCGAAAGGCAACGGAAAATTATTCAGAGGCTTCAAAGTCGAGAAATCCTCTCGACTAGGTACGTCGACGATAACTGTCTGTATGCTTTGGGTATTTATCATAGTGTTTTTAATTTATTAGAATTTCTAGGCTTGCACAATATTTTCATTAATCAGGAACCTACCTATGAGAGGCTGACAATTGAGTTTTTGAGTTCTTTGATATACACTGTCAGTCCTGACACTGCTGGCACTGTCGGTACTGTTATTTTTAGACTGTTTGGAATTGAATATGAATTCAGTACCAATGAGCTAGCAGATTTGTTAGGAATCCCTCATAGGGAAGGTTCGATTTGTGAGGCACCTTTGGATGCTGAATGGTCGGCCGAGGTATTTACCTTCTGGCTAAGGCTTTCAAGTACTTCAATTAATTCTTTTGAAGGGATACTTGCGTCGACCATTCACAACCCGGCCATAAGAGTCTTTAGACTTCTTTTGGCATGTACTATTTTTGGCCGGGAAAGTCCAAACAAGGTTAATGCTCGTGAACTCCTATTTTTGCAAGGATGCCTCACTAGAACCCACATCAATCCGGTCCCGTTTATGCTTGCCCACATGACTTTATTTACTAATAAAACAGGACCGATTGTTTTTGGAGGGCTTGTTACGTCTATTGCTCGGGCTCTTGGCCTGAATGATGAGATAGCTACACTTGAACCACTACCTCCTCGCACAATTAATTTAAAATTTCTGAAAGACATGAAATTGTGCCGAACAAGGAGAGAAGGTGGTTATGAGTTGATGGTTCATGGGGTAGCTATCCCATCTGTTGCTTTACCATGCAGTAGACGTACTGATGTACGTGATGAAAGGAACTGGACCTATGATCTTAATGCTCCACGTGTTTTGGGTCCACTTCCTCCTAATATTCCCGATGGGGAGGCACATGACACTGATGATGAGTATGATCGGAGAGAGCAGTCTCCCATCCCTCACATGTCCCCCCATCGTCCTTCACAGTCACACACTGCACCATCTTCCTCTAACCCTGTTGCAGGTACTGCTCCTGGATTCTTTGTCACCGAGGAGATGTGGCGTGATATGACAGCTAGAGAGGAAAGGCGTGATGGCCTTCTCTCTACTATTTCACAACAGCTGACGGACAATATGAACTTCATGCAACAATCGCGATTGGTTTCGGATCGTTCCTATAGCAACGTTTGCCGTACCTTGAACGCTATTTCATTAGAGCAGAACCGTCAGAGAGAGTTCAACAGCCGACACTACCAGCTTGTAGAAGCTACTCAGGGTTCCATCTTGGGTAACCTTCGAGAGGTCCGGAGTGCTCAGGCTGCTTTATCAGCACGACTCGACCGGAGGGACCAGCATCGTAGTAGATCCCGTCGTTCCAGACCATCACATCAGGACGGCGAAGGCACCAGTGCCCCTCCTCAGTAGTCTTTTCCAGGTTACCCCCCTTATCTTATTTCGAAACATTGGGGACAATGTTCGATTTAAGTGTGGGAGGGGATTTTATTGCTTTCTGTTATTTCCCTTTTTAGTTAATTTCCTTTCAGTTATTTCCCTTTTCAGTAATTTAGTTTTCTTAGATAATGCATGAGTCTGACGAGTCACCAGTATAGTGTCTTTTTAGTTCATTTTCATTTTTTCCCATTTCCTTAGCCTTACCAGAAAATTTTTAAAAAGAAAACAATGTTGTTTCACACATTTTTTGGGCTTTGAGACAGGTTTAGATTAGGATGTGGTGACTTAGGTCAACTTTTTGAAACATCAGAACCATTTTAGCACCATAGACCTCTTGAATATAGGAATCACTCCTAAACCCCACCACCATGGCCTTTACTATCATTCAAAAAATTGTCCTAAGTAGTTTATTTTAGCAATCAGCTCCGGCCTAAGCATACTCTACGTAGGGGGCCGATGAATATAAGTGAATGATCCAGTGCTAATAAAAAAAGAAAAAAAAGGCAAACTCTGGTATAGGTGACCCTCACAAAGTCATTTAAACCGAAAAAAAAAAGAGAAGAAAAAAAAAAATTTTGCCACAAAAAGAAAATTGCAAGTCACCTATTGTTAGTTGGTTCAGAGGTATCTGGCACTGAACTTGGTAGGGCGGATTACGATCCGATCCCCCGCAGCTACATTTAGGCGAAATAAAAACAGGTTTACACATGCTTATGTGCCAGAAACCTTATGTTATGGATCAGAATCACTAACCGGCCACTCTACTATGAAGCATGTACGGATAACGGGCTTAATGTGATTGCGCCTGAATGAAAAGGACACAAAAAGATGAGAAGATAGGCCTAGGTATCGTGGGATGACATGGAGTGGTTAATATAGGATTGAAATTTGTGTTTGTGTTACTATGGTACCCTTGGTTCACTTAGTTAGTATCTGTCACTGCATCCTGACTTGAACTTAGAATCCCATTAGCCCAAAGACAAGTGTTGACACCATATTTTCTTAAGCTTTAATGTTTGCTTGAGGACAAGCAAAGGTTTAAGTGTGGGAGAATTTGATCACACTAAAATTCACCGTATTTCTGACTCCGATTTCGCATGCATTCTTAGCTTTTATTGTTGTTTTGCTTTGTTATTGCTTTGTTTTCTTATGTTTTCAGGTTTTTATAATAATCGGAGCTTGAATCGGGAAAAGGAGCGAAAAAGGAGTGAAAACGGACGAAAACCTAGAAATTCAGCATTTTGCACTTACGGCACCCACTGTGGCGGGCGCCATGGGGTTAGCCATGACGTGGCCACGTCTCAAGACCACTCCTCAACCTCCAAGACCCACGATCCCCACTACATCATCCCCTGTAGGGACCGTGGCGGGCGCCATAGGCCTGTGGCGGGCGCCACAAGGCAAAAATCTATAACCTCCACTTTTTAGTGGAGGGGCGTCCCGGTCATTTCGCACTTCCAGTTTCTCCTATAAATAGGACCTTAGATTTTCGTTTTTCTTCATCCAGAATTAGAATTCTCTAGGCATATATCAGTTATAAAGCAGTTGCCATTCCACATCGGGGTGCCTCTGCAATCGAGTGATCGAGTCTGTAATCTGTCTGTGGTTCGAGTTTTGGAGCACTCTGGAGGAAGTTAATCCTGCCGCCATTTTAATTCCAGTTAGTATTTTATTTTTCCGCATTGCTTTACTTTTATTTATTTTCTCGCACTTTACTTTGTTTATTTCCCGCACTCGCACATTTACGTTGTTTATTTCCCGCACTCGCACATTTACGTTGTTTATTTCCCGCACTCGCACATTTACGTTGTTTATTTCCCGCACTCGCACATTTACTTTGTTTACTTCCCGCACTCGCACATTTACTTTGTTTACTTCCCGCACTCGCTTTAAATTACTCATATGAAAAACTATAAAAAGAATATTTACCTTATCATGTCTAACTAATCCCATAAAGGTTAGAATGTAAGGATCGTAATTAAACCAGTAATCAGTATAATTGTTCGTGGAAACACCTAAGGGCTATTTTATCTTTCAATTCAAGTAATTGTTTTTAACTATTTCAAAAACAGCCAAAAGCGCTTTGTATAGTTCATTAGGAGTTTTTAGATTAAAAAGAAAAGAGATTTTAAAACGATTTTCGGACGCGTTATGAGATTTAGAGTCTGGTTCATAAGAACCTCTTTTTGCTAAGAAGTCCAGGTTAAAATACTTTTCAACTTTGTTAAGAAACTATATTTCTTAAAAATAGGTTTACTACTCTAACGCAGTACGCACCTTTTTATCCGTGACAATAGGAGGGGTTGATTAGAGAGTACAACTCGGTTCTGAATACGCGAAAGCGACAGTTCCTGTTAAATTAGTTCTTTTCAAAGGAGAAAACATTGCCCATAAGTAGTTCCATTAACAAGTACTGGATTATCATTGATTACGTGAATTACATTCGAGCCTGTCTTTTATTTATTATTTAAAATTATAATTTTATTTACCATTGCACCCTTACTAAAACCCTTAAAAATAGTTGCCTTAGATAAACACCATAACAACAGGTACGATAGATTGACACTTGGTCTCTGTGGATTCGATAATCTTTTATATTACTTTGACGTGATTCGTACACTTGCGAAAAACACGCATCAACCATCAGTAGGACTAATCCATTTTCACAAAGTCTAATCTCCCCTGGAATTTATATCCATCTCTTTTATCCTCATACGGATATACGGGAAATTACTTTCCAATAAGGGCACGATGAACGAAGACGGGATGTTATACTTATCCTACTATCAAACGAAAACGAAGGTTATCTATACCCTACTATCCCCAACAACAGGAGGTTATCTATACCTTGTTATCCCCAACAACGGGAGGTTATCTATACCTTGTTATCCCCAGCAGACGGAGGGTTATATATTCTTCAACAACGAATCGAGATTTATTTTCCTTGGCCAGCAGTTGTTATACAAGGATATCCAGACACTTCCAGCAGTGTCATATCATACATACATCATTTACATCATACCATAACATATATGTCTATAGTACATTACCTAAGTGCATCATGTCATACATGCATACATAAAGCATAAACTAATGTTGTTATACAGAATGCTACCTTGTTTTCAGGTTAATTATCCAACAAACAAGCTTATGATCTTTGGGACTGCTTTATTGTAACCTCAGGGTTACTTTATCCTCCTGATGAGCTTCTTATTACTTTGGGACTGCTTTATTGTAACCTCAGGGTTATTTTATCCTCCTGATAGCCTCTCATGACTTCAAGACTGCTTTAGAGCTACTGATTGCTCTATCCTCCTGAAATCATCCTATTACTTCAAGACTGCTTTAGAGCTATTCATTGCTCTATCCTCATGAGGTCATATTACTACTTCAAGACTGCTTTAGAGCTATTCATTGCTCTATCCTCCTGAAGCCATCTAATTATTTCAAGACTGCTTTAGAGTTATCCATTGCTCTATCCTCCTGAAATTACATTATTATTTCAAGACTGCTTTAGAGCTATCCATTGCTCTATCCTCCTGAAGCCATCTAATTATTTCAAGACTGCTTTAGAGTTATCCATTGCTCTATCCTCCTGAAATTACATTATTATTTCAAGACTGCTTTAGAGCTATCCATTGCTCTATCCTCCTGAAATCATTACTTCAAGACTGCTTTAGAGCTATCGATTGCTCTATCCTCCTGAAGACATATCACATTATTATTTCAAGACTGCTTTAGAGCCATTCATTGTTCTATCTTCCTGAAATCATATCATTGCTTCAAGACTGCTTTAGGGTTATCACTATTGATTGCTCTATCCTCATGAAGACATGCTGCTACATCATTATTATTCCAGACTCCTGACAGCTCTCATCATACACCCATATTTTGAACTGCTCCCCCCCTAGTGGCATCTTTAAGCCCACTCAATCATATTCAACTAGCCATCTGTACCACTCTAGTGCACTGGTGAGTGCAAATTTTTGGGCTTTTGTGTTCAATCCCCTTCAACCTTCCAGGTTACGACTGGCAAATATACCAATCTAACCCCTCAGGTTTCAGAAAATTGAACAGGGGCAGCTGTTGCACCCCAAAATTTGCCCTCACAATACAAGACTTTGTGTTCTAAGAAGGTTCACAAGGTTCACAAGTTCTCCAACAACTTGCATAACCTTTCATGAAGTTCATAAAGTCCACAAGCTACTTTATGAAGGTTCACAAGGTTCACAAGTCCCACAGTGCTTTCAATACCTTTCATGAGGTTCATGAAGTCCATAGGTTGCTTCTTGAAGGTTCACAAGCTTCACAATACCTCCCATGAGTATCACAAGATATCTTATGAAGATTCACAAGGTTCACAAAGTTCACAATTGGTCAGAAGAGTTGACAATTCCCTCAGACAATGCACCTCCTAAGCAGTGCATCCAAAACTAGGGTTTTGACTTTAATCAGGCTAAATGGACTTCCAAGACTTCAAGTGAGCTTCATAACATCTTATATGTGTATAAGAACCCCCATGTCAAGTTTCAAGACTTTTCTCAAAAGTTTGCTCAGTCAGATGATCAGATAAGTCAAAAGCAGTCAATGCAGTTAAAAAGTCAAACTGAGGTCAACTGTGGTCAAACCAAAGTCAAACTTCATGATTTTTTTGCCAACATCAAAGAGAGATTTGGTCCCAGGGGTATTTTGGTCATTTTACACAAATTCTACCAATTCCTTGAAGACGGGCTGTTATTAAAATTCTGAGGCATTTGATGCGTTATGGTTTTGAGGCATTTATCAATCACCAGTTCTGATCATATTGAGATTTGGCATTTGGTCAGTGGAGTTTAATTACGATTAGTTTTGCTGTTGATGCTGAAAATGTTGTGACCATGGTGCCCATATGAGTTTGGTTATGAAACAATTGGTTAACATTTTAATCGGATGATGAGATTAGGATCACAAATACCACTTGGAAATATTTATGTTTTATGCCTATGTTAATGAATTAAATACTTGTGGATTTATTCACATTTGTTTATATTTTTTAACTAAGAATAGAATATAAATAAATTCAAAACTTCGAGGATTTTATTTCATAAATAATGCTATCATACAAGAATGGGGATGTTGCTTCATGCAAAGTACTGTTACAAGGAAGTACATTAAAATTCTCAAATCCTAAGGGATTACATTAAAGCATCTATCCTAAATCCTAAAAGTATCTAAAGGTCCTCATGTTCGTATTTGAACTTCTCCATGAATCCTCAGCTAACCTGCACATCAAAAGAGAACAGACAGTACAGAAAATGTTAGAATTTTTTTCGACACTCTCAGAACAATGTCATCATCGAGTGCCGGGAGTGGCACAACCGAAGCTGCGTCCTGCCCCCGTTACCAATCCGCGCCGTTGGCGTCAGATCAAGTAACATTCGTTCTTATCATGCGGAACATCCGAGAGATAGAAGTGATAAAAGAAGCGGGACTGATTCGCTTTTGCCGCAATTGGATTTCCAAACTGATACAAAGGTAAATTTGGACTCAGACCCGGATGCCGGCAGGTCTGAATCACTTTTGTTTTCGAAAGTTTCCAACACCTGAAATTCCACAACAGCATCAGTACAAAATTGATAACAGTTCATAAGCTGCAGCCACTGGTAATTGGAAATTCAAACTAAAAGTGCACAACTGCATCAAGTCTGAACCACATAAGTGAGTTCATGAACACCAAGTTCAAACAGAACAGAAAAATGAAACACAAAACAAGCTGCATCAAATTGCATCAAACACTGTATCCAAAAGTTCAGAAAAATCAGAATTAAGGTCAAGTTTCAGTTTGATATCACAGCCAAAACACCTCAAAAGGTAGTCAGTTCGCAAGTCACAAAAAACGTGAATGTAAGTCATAAGAATATACCATATCAAGAGAATTAGATCAGAGTCCATATTACCATTTGGAAAAACAGCATTCAAAAGGACTGTTCTTGCAACCAAACAGGATATCAAGTGAAGTTATCAAACCACACCCACGAGCGAAACTATACCAGAGAAAGAACGAAGATAAGCTCACGTGCCGTAGACCGCTCAACTGCACAAGAAAGTCAAAAGTTAAAAGGTTGATAGTATTAGTAAACAGGTGGTTCGAGGACCCGAGGGGTCAAAATAACATCCACGGTGACTAAACAATGCCCTTGTTACCACAGAGAATCGAGTTCGAATAAGATCAGAAAAGAATCAGACTATCACAAAGCAGCACATAACGGATGGTTGGACTAATTGAAGCATACCGAATCCGAACCAGGCCTTCCAACTGAGAACTGCAAAACAACGAAGATATTCGAAGTTATATCAGCCCTCAGCTAACCATCATCGGACGTAAGCGTTCGAGTGGCTGGGAGAGCCACGGCCGAAGCCGTTACTAATTCCCTACCGAACGTCGAACGACAAGCATTAGTAACTTGGGACAAGAATATCAGCTCAGACCCGAAGGTCATCACCGCTAAGGCAACACAACCAAAACCGAAAGGTCGAAGGGCATCCCTCAAAGGTTCAGACCTAAGGTCATCATCACCGAAATCAAAAGCAACAGCATAATCAAAAGCAAGGATTATAGTATCCTGTTCCGACGGTTCAGACCCAGTGTCATCATTACCGCGTACCCTTCCCGGCAGCAAAGACCAATGCAAAGCATCCATCCTGAAAGAAGAAGAAGAAAAGTGAGTGTATGTTCCGAACTGATGTTCATAACCAAAGAAATTGAAATCCGAAACCGTATCAGCCACAAAGGGCTAAACCGAAGAAAGTAAGTTATCCAATTTCAAATGAGCGAAAATCCACATCTGCAAAAATCCAATCAGTGTATCAGAAAAATGATCAAACAAAATCGGATCAGATAAAGTGAATGAATCCAGTCAAGTGACCCCAAAAATGGAAAGCTTCGAATCAAATCAGAAAAATCATATCAGATGGAAATCAAAAACCCCCAAACAAATCCTAAAAGAGGAAACAAGATTCAATCAGTATCAGATGACTCCAATCCGTATCAGAAAGCGTATCCAATTGGAATCCAATCAATATCTGAACAACACACTAAATCAAATCAGATAAAATCAAATCATACGAAGTTATATCTCAGTAAGAGCGAAGCACAAATCAGATATGGTCCAAGCCCAAAAGAGAAATCAGAGAAGATATAAAGGGACAATCTCACCATGGTGAAACCCTAACGAAAAATCGCAAGCAAAAACCCTAGGCGGCGTGAACAAGGGGCTAACGGCGAAGACGAAGGGACGAACCCTAACAAAGGGGCGAAGATCGATCGTGAATCCTCAAACATCAGATCGTCGATTTCTCCGTATCAGAGAGAATCAGAAGGCGTCATAAAGATCATTACCACCGTCTCCCCACAAAGAACAAAGCGAACAAATTTATTCAGGGATTCAGGAACTCCTCCGAGTCCATCATCATCATCCCTATTCTTTAACGGACGATATCGCCATCATCAAAGCCATAAGCTTCGGTTGCGATATTGCTGGCCATAAGTCATCGCGAATCAAATGTAAACCCTCACATTAACTCATTTTTTTTCATTTTTTCATGTTTTGTAGAAGAAGATGCAGAGAATACGAGAGATGGAGGCAAGGAAGAAGAAGAACGGCGCCGCGAATGATTTTAGGGTTGTGAAACCCTAAAAAATCCTTTTTGTCACATTTACTTCCACCGGGTTGGGTCCGGAGGTAATGACCGGCCCAACCCTTTTATTTTTTTTTACTTTCTTTATCAAATTTTTAAAAATATTTAAGTTGGTTCATTTTTTATAATATAAAAATTAAAAACATTTTCTTATAATATTAAAATAAAAAAAAAAACATATTTTTTTTATTTAAAATTTTATTTGTATAGTTTATATTAATTAAAATAATGTTATGTGATTATTAAAAATAAATTTTTGTATATATATAAACCCTAATTCTTACAAACCCTAAAAATTATTTTTTAAAAAAAAAATAAAACCTAATTTTAATTTTCTATATAATTCTATGTATATATTTATTATAATTCTTGTAAATTTTTGTAAATAAAATTAAACCTTATAAATACTTAATGTAAAATTTTGTGAATGTGATTATTGATTACTTAAAATTTATTTTCATCATAATGTGTAAATATTTTTCTTAATAATTGTTAATATATAATTAGAGATAATTAAATTTTGTAAATGATTAAGAAATTTATAATTATGTTATATTTAGAACTTTATATTATAGTAATTATTTAATCATTTATGTTTCTAAATAAAAATCAAATCTTATGTTTAATCACGTTATTAATTAATTATTATTGCTAATTATATTTTGTTGCTTATTATTATTTTGAAATTTCTATCTTATTATTTTTTCTAACTTTGTCTATTTTTCTAATTATTATTGTTTCAACTAATTATTTTCACTAACTTTATATTTCTACTAACCTTATTTAATTTTTCTTATTATTTACTAACCCCAATATTTTATTTACTTATTTGTTATTTTTTTTATTATATTTATTTTGATTATATTTTACTATTTATTTTATTTATTATAATTTTGTAATTGCCTCTTGGATGTAAATTGTAATTATTTAATTATTATTATCATTATGGTTAGTAATTAGGGAGTGCTAATATGTATGATATTTAAAAAAATAAATTAGATCATTTTAATATAAGATAATTAAATTAAACATTTCACACACGTAAGTCGATTTTAATCGCCGTCTCACTTCCTAAGGATATCCCTCAAGTTGCCTATGAATATTGGTTAAGTGGGGTGTATAAAGCAAGTCCCTCAAAAAGAAAATCATCAAAGTCCCTTATGGTTGCCTTTACGAATCGAGTCCCTTTCGAAAAATGATGATAGTCCCTCCAGTTTGCTTATTACACCCCACAATGGCCTTCAAAAATCCAATTGTCCCTCACATGTCCCTTAACATCCAAAGTAAGGATTACCTACTCCATTATAGTAGGGATAGTCTTACTAAGGAAAGGATAAAGAATAAGAAAGACCTTAAAACATTAGGGTAGGCTACTCCTAGATACTTGCTCACTTCAAAACTTTTTCACACTTAAACAAATTTCCAACAAAATTTTCAAACAAGTTTTTTTTCACATCCATACACGGATTATTATTAAACTATTCTGAAATTTTTTGCTATTCACACACTACACTTTCAAAACAATTCAAAAGTGAGCTTAAGTACCTAAGAGCCCATGGATAACCATGGATGAAAAGGGTGCTAACACCTTCCCTTTTCATAACCTACCCCCCGGACCCAAAATATTCTCTAAGGTCTTTCCTGTTCTTTTATAACCTTTCCTTATGGATAAAATAAAAGTCGGTGGCGACTCTTGCTATCCGCAACATTGTTTAAAGTTAGTTCTCCCACCGTGTTACAAAGTCAACGAAGATATTTGACCAAGCAATGTGTTTTATGAAGGTTTTTATCATAAAAAGTTATCCCAAGTCTCATTAGAATAATATTTAAGGTTCAAGTGGAGTGTTAAAGTCAAAGATAATATGGTAAAGAACCAGATGCTTCAAAATTGTGAAAGAGAGGAAGTGTGAAAACTCGTTGAGTTTGTGTTGAGTAGTCACTATATGTAAAGATATAAGACTAGCTGTAGAATTTACTAAGACACACCACACACGCACACTTTCAACCTTTTAAAAATCCCTTCTCGTTTTATTAAAATCACCATAAAATGTTTTTGTGTCTAGAGAATTGGCTAAGAACTCAAAAAGTTATTTATGAGGCTTTTTATAGTGTATAATCGATTATCCTTTTTGTAATGCCTCATAATCAACTGTTAGGGTTAATAATCGATTAATAATATCTCTGGAATATTAGAGCCCTACCAAGGGTTAAGTATCTCTTTTGGAGAATTTGTAAGGACTACTTACCGACTCGGGCTAGACTCTGTTAACATCATGTTTAGTGTCCTGCTACTTGTCAATTTTGTGATAATATTCTTGAAGATGATTCACATCTATTTTTTGGTTGTAATGAGATTAACCATTGTTGGAGGACAACATGTTTGTCCTTTCTTATAGATGCTCGTTTACATTCTTTTCATGACAAATCACTTATGTTCAATATTTGTAGTAAGAAGGGTATGAAGGATGCTGGTAGATTTGCTTTTATGTTATATGAAATATGGAAGAACAGGAATAACCTCATTTGCACAATGAACAAGAGGTAGCCCCTAAGCTTGGATGGTTAACTTTTCACACGTGGCAGGAATGGTTTATGGCTAAAAAAGTTTGTGATCCCATTAATAACCACAAGTTTTCTACTACTTGGAGTTCGCCTAGGGAAGGTTGGTTGAAATAAAATGTGAATGAGGCATTTAATAAGCATAGAGCCACTTCTAATAAGGGTTGGTGTTTACGTGATCACAATGAGAATTTTATTTTATCAGGTGTGGCTTGGGATTTTGGAACTATCTTCATGCTTGAAGCTGGAGATCTGGCTCTTAAAGAAGCAATTGTCTTGCATATGGATAATGTGGTTTTCTAATGTGATTCTCAGAAATTTGTTCAAGCCATTCACTTCAGTCATAACAGTTGCTCAGAGTTTTATGTTACTCTTAATTCTATAAAAGTCTTGTTATCTGTAAATCCAAACTTTGAGGTAAAGTTCATTAGACACTAAGCGAATATGGTTGCTCACTCTCTTTCGAGGGTGGTCAATTCATGGCCTAGGCGTAATTCATTTAATTTACCTCCTCCTTGTATTGAACACTTACTGGTTAATGATATGCATTAAGTTTGTTTTGGTAAAAAAAATCCATTATAATACATGTATAATCGATTATGAGACTTAAAAAATCCATGAATTATTTTGATATTTGAGTCACCTTCTATTCTATGAATAGATGATTCATTTTTCATATTTTTAAAAGTCCATAAATTATAGTGAAAGATTTGGACGTGATCATTTGCAATTTTTTCCACCTAAAAAAGAATGAATACACAATAAATTTTATAGAGCTAAAAAATGTATAAAGAAAAGAAAAAAATAGTAAAAGATGTTGGTAAATAATAGAAGATTAGTGATTGTTTTAGAAAAAGGATATTTGGATATTGATTTTGACACTACATCGTATATCACTGTCCACATATACGATGAACAGTGGTATGCACAACTTTGACTTTTTTTTCATATATTTTTTTCTCCAAAATAACTTTGGCTAATGGTGTGTAAAAACTTAATTACCATAGTTTGTAGTTTGGTTAATATATCTTGACTAGGGGTGGCAAAGTGGGCGGTCCGTCCCGTTTAAGCCCGCTCCATTTAAGTCCGTCCAAAAGCGGGGCAGACCAACTTAGGCGTCCGAGCTCAAAAGTCAAGCCCGCCCCCGTTTACTTTTTTTTTTACAATTTGATTTACTACATAATTTACAAAATTGTTAATCATTACCAAAGAGACCGACAAATTTTAACAACACATAGTAATACTTTAACAAGTCTTAATGTAAATGTCATATTATTCAATATAAACAAAAAAAAACGTAACTATAATTCCAAAAATATAAAACAAACACACTAAAATTTTATAATAGTCCTTTTCGTTCAAAAAATCAACAAGTACAACCTAGTTAAAGACTGTGAGGGAAAAGTGCCTCATACTTAGTTATACTTATTTTAATGATGTCAAAACATATATAGTTAGAAAAGTGTACTTTGGACGGTATCATCGAGTCACATGTGCATATGTCATTTTTCTAGTGGCAAACATTTGTCAAAATGTGTCTTGGTTCATATAGGAAAAGCATTGTATGCGTTCTATATGAGTTTGATCATGTTGGTCGAGTTAGAGATGCATTAGGAACACTTTGATGTAGCTAAATATATCAAAATCTGCATTTTTGCAAGTTTTGAGTCTTTGAGTCAACTCAAAGCTTGCTTAGGTTGACTCATACCGAAGTCATTTTTCATGTTTTGCTCTCAAGAGAGATTGCATCGACCCTCCGCTCGACTCATACTGTGTGCATTTATATTTGTCAAAATTCGGGTGCTTTGGAGGTTTTGCATAAATCGTTCCTTCACAGATTCAGCCGAGCAAAGGTAATTGAAGACTATGAGGTTGTGTCAATTTAGTAGCATTAACCGGAGAATTATAGAAAGAAGGTTTGGGTTTGAATTGTTGGTGTTTAAAATCACCTGGGCAAGATTTGAAGACTAGAGGGTTGTTCAAAGGTGGTACCGTAATCGGAGGTTTATTCATCATGTTCGAAGGACTTGATTCATCTTGAATCAAGGAAAGATAAGGCATAGCCTCAGCATCAACATTTGGGTTGAGTGTTTGAATTATATTGTTTCTCTTGTAAATTTTTTTTGCAAAAGGTTATATATAATGGTCTCAATTCTATTTTTAGAATTAAGGACAGACGTACCCCGAGCGAGGACGACGGGGGTACTGCCTCAACAAATTGGTGTTCTCTCTTTTTACTATTTTCATTGCTGAATTTTGAGTTTGTGTACAAACATATTAATTGACTAGAATTCTAGTGTGTTAGTGCTGAAACATTTTTAGAAATCTCATTACAATCCGTTTGATTGTAATCGAAAAATCTTAGCACTTCATTCACTTATTGAATTTTACTTGGGGTGCTTCGCACACCAAGTGTGTGGCTAATTGCGTGAATACAAACACTTAAGCTGTTTTTCAATTTGGTTTATATTTCACAAGCATGGGAAATTGTCCAACTTTGAGTGAACAAAATCCTATTGATTTGTGTTTAAATTATTGATTCTAATTCTCGTATTTATCGGTATTCCATATAGACGTAGCGTATATCTAATCTTTTTGGTAACAGTTTATTTAGACGAGTATAGTTTCTCGAACGCTTCCGCTTAAAAATTTTAAAGATCAAATTATATTAAGCGCCGACTTTGTTTTAAATAAGTGATATATTCAACCCCCCCTTCTAGATCATTGTCATCGTCTAACAAGTGGTATCTATAACACCCATTTAAATTATTTAGTCTTTTATGTATTGTTGTGTGTGTATTTATTGTGATGTCCTTAATTAAGGGTATAAGGTTAGGGGCAATGGTGAGAGCTGACCTTAGTTGGGATATGGTGGACCTATAATAAATAATATTAACAATTTAATGATAATAGTAAGAAAATTATGCTTAGTAGTATTATTATTTTAATTACTACTAATAATAATATTAATAGTAGAATGGTTACTATTATGGTTATTATTATTATTAATATTAATATTATTAATTGGAATAATAAAACTGAAAATCTAATTAAGGGGGATTAGAAGTGGTTTAGTGAGAAATCAGTTACTAATCGTGAAAAAAGGAAGAGACCGGAAAAAGAGAGCTAGGGCAGAAGAACCAAGAAAATCTCCATTGTTACCAAGAGAAAGCTTCAATCTAAGGTAAGGGGGAGAAGGGATGTCAATATGGGTGAATTAACATGAGAGGGTAGTGATAGGTCCATCCTCTCATAGAATTCATGAATTTTCCTCTTTTTTTATCTGATTTTCGCAGCATGATGGATTCCCTGTAATTTCTGTTATTATTGAATGATCATTGTATGATGTTTGTGTGTATGATTCTGGGACTGATATGCAATTCGTGTGAAAATTTCTTGATGCTGTAATAGAATTCTGATGAATAACATATCTAGAAAATAAGGGTTTGAGGGTTAACGAAATTGAACCTTACATGATAGAAATCTTAGGAGAATAATGGATAGATGAAGTATAGTGGAGGTAGAGAGAAACAATTAACAAAAAACTAAATTCTAGATTGAGTTGAGTGGTAAAATAAAGAGTATTGAGTGAGGATTCGTGAAAGGGATGGAATCTGAGTTTTTTGACAGATGTGTTGGTCATACGCGTAATGGGGGTGTCATTACGCGTATGGGGGACTTCCTAGGGGTAATACATGTAGCAGACATGCCCTGTCCCTAAGGCCAGCACGACCCTCTGGTGATACGCGTACCATACGCGTAAGGGGCATGGTCAATACGCGTATGAGGAGTAGTCATACGCGTAAGGGGTATCTCTGAGGGATTTCGTGAGGTGTCAGCCTCTGGCAATATGCGTAAGGAGAAGTCCATACGCGTATGACAGCAGGAATTACGCGTATGGACCATGTTGGTACGCGTATGGGCAGACCTGGGATGACTTTTTCCAATTTTTGTGATTTTTGTCCATATTTCGCTTGGAACGCAATTCCGTTTAATCGATAGGATTAATATGACTTAAATGAACCTAAGGAAGGTTAGTAAATGAATTTAATTAGGGAGAATGTGGAAATTTATGTATTTTCCTTTAGGGGTGTGATTGATATGTGTGAGCCAGGATCATCCAGTGTGGACGATCTGGTGTGATGATGGTAATTCCCGAGAGGATTACGATGAGCGGATGGCTCGTGTGGATCATTGATGATCGTGAATTATGCTTGAAATGTTTATATTGCATAATTGTGTTACCATGCATTTCATTTCATGTGTCTTGTGGAGATGACTAGGTTGGAATCCATGATGGGTGCCTAGTTCATCCGGACTTCATTGTGGAAGTCGTTGTGGAGATAAGTTGTAATTCAGAGGAACGTATACAACTTATCCGGATTCCGACGGGAATCGGGTTCTAGGGTGAACCGTATGTATTTGTGTTGGTACCACATGCATTGTGTCCAGTCAGTGAGTTACATTACATAATTGTATTTGATTATGGGCTATTAACGCCGAGTGATTGAGATGGCACGTGTAGGTGCGTTGCATGTGTATGATTGTATGTATGGTGTGTAACTACTCTTTAGCATGTATATTTCACCACTTATTTATTGAATGTAGTTCTCACCCCTTTTTTTTTTGTTGCGTCTGTGCTCCTTGGGGAGTGCATATGACCAGGTACCTGAGTAGTGCTTGGAGCGTGTTGCTATTTGATCGAGTCCTAGGAGTCGCTCTGATACGTAACATGGGATGATGGGATTACGTTATATTTTTCTTATTTTCTTGATTAATTGTTACGTATCTTTTATCTATTGGATTAATGATGTATAACCACCGATTGTGGGGATTATGTTTAGACATTGATTTTATTCCACTGTTTTATTGAATGACCTTGTTGAAATATTGTGGGAAGCATGAAGTGACTTGATACTTCATTGAAGGAGAAAAATGTCTATGTGACATCCTACGTGTTTTGAAAACTCTGATGTATTTTCTTTAATATTCCTATAATACGCGTACGGGGTAGAGTGGGATGTTACAGTACCAAGAGCACCGGTTTATTTTGTACTTCACATATAACTTCTTAGAATATGGAAAACGAACCAAAATGGGTTTACAATAGAGCACCTGTTTTCAATGGTGAGAACTATAGTTATTTGAAAGATTGTATGCGCGTGCATATAAATTCCATTGACATAAAGGTGTGGAATGTTATATTGAACGGTCCTATGGAAACCACCATGATCGATGAAAATAACGTTGTTGTGCCTAAGACTGAAGCACAATGGAATGATGAAAATGAGAAAAAGTACAATTATGATTGGTAGGCTAGAAATATTTTGATCTCCTCTTTGGGAGTTGATGAATATTATAGAGTTTCATATTTTATGACTGCTAAAACTATGTGGGACTCATTACAAGTTGCCCATGAAGGAACTAATGATGTCAAACTAGCTAGAGTAAATACTTTGACTCAAGAGTTTGATCTCTTTCACATGGAGCAAAGGGAAACCATTGTCGACATGCAAAAGAGATTTTCTCACTTAATCAATAGACTAAATTAACTTGGTACACCAATTTCTAATGATGTTGCTACTAACAAAGTTTTAAAATGTATTACTAGGGAGTGGCAACCAAAGGTCACAGCCATGAAGGAAGCAAATGCTCTTATGACTTTGGACCTTACAACTCTTTTTGGAAAGCTCCAAGAACATGAGCAAGTGCTTCTTAGTCTCGAGCAATTTGAGAAAAAGGAAAAGCCTAAAACTATGGAAAAGAAGTCTATAGCTCTAAAAGCTTCTTGTTCAAAGTCCTCCACAAAAGAGATAGGTGATTAGGACTCGAGTGATGACAATAATGAAGAAACGAATAAGGATATAGGATTGTTCATGAAGCGATACAATCATAATGTAAAGAAGAATGGTATCCAACATTCTGAAAAGAATCTCGTCAATTTTATAAGACAATAAAGGTCTTCCAAGAATGAAGGCAATAAGGGAATTAAAACAAGAGGGTCATGCTTTAATTATGGAAAAGTCGGGCACTATAAGCCGAATTGTCCATTGATGAAGAAGGACAAATGAAAGGAAAGTAATCGCTTACAAAAGAAACAAGGTAAGCCTAGAAGAGCTTACATCGCTTAGGAAAGTGATACTGACTCATCCACGGATGATAGTTCAAGTGACGAAGAAGAGTCCATCAACCTTTGGCTCTCCACTCATCAAAAGAAGAAAAATAAAAAGGTATGACATGTTAAATATGAAAACTCTACTAAATTGTCTCATTCTGAATTAAAACATGCCTTTGACCCCTTACACCATGAAGCCAAGGAAGCCTTTTAACGGTTGGCCTCGAACAAACAAATTTTTACTCACTTGGAGAAAAAGATCTCTGATTCTGAAAGGAAATTGAAGGCTCTCAAGGCATCTATGGTAGAAGTAACAAAGGTAGATGTTGAGTAAGAAAGAAGTAGATGGTTAAACTTTGGGTGTGATACTTGTCATATTTGGCAAAAAGAGGTTAGAACTCTTAAAGCCAAACTTCACAAGGCTCTAGAACCAAAGATCACTTTTGCTATTGATAGATCACACTTTAGCAAAATCATGATTAATCCTTATCAAAAATATACATATGTGATAAAAAATCAAGGTAACAAAAGTGATACAAAGGTTAACCTTGCCTGTTTGTATTATTGCAAAAGGGGTCATACCATTGCTAAATGTCGCTTTAGGAGATTTTTAGTTCCTAAATCGGTTTATCAATGGTTACCTAAATGCAACCAAGATTTCACTCACAACCAAGGACCCAATAAACAATTGGGTACCTATTTTTGTTGATTGTTTTTATAGGTACAAAGTTTTGAGCCTATGGAGAGAAGATGGGTTCTCTCGATAGTGGATGCCTAAGACATATGACAGGAGACATATCTCTCTTCATTAACTTTGTGGCAAAGAAGAAGGGATTTGTAATCTATGGAGACAACAACAATGGATCAATACTTGGAAAAGGTAGTGTAGGTAATCCCTCGTCTACTAATATCTCTGATGTATTGCTAGTTGAGGGCCTTAAACATAACTTCATAAGCATTTGTCAATTGTGGGACAAGGGATACGTAGTATTTTTTCAAAGGATTGTTGCATGATTGAAAATAATGATAAAAATGAGGATATGTTTAATGGCTTGAGGGTAAATAATGTGTATATGCTGAATTTGTGTGAAGTATCATTGAGTAGCGACAAATGTCTCATCACTATGAGTGAAGACTCATGGTTATGGCATAGACGTTTGGCGCATGTCAATTTTGACTTGTTAAACAAGATAGTTTCTAAAGACCTAGTTATTGGCTTACCTAAAATCAAGTTTTCAAAGGATCATTTATGTGATGCGTGCCAAATGAGGAAGCAAACAAGGATCTCGTTTAAATCTAAAAACATTGTGTCAACTACGACACCTCTTGAACTTCTTCATATGGACCTCTTTGGACCATCTAGAGTTAAGATTCTAGGTGGTAACTACTATGGTTTTGTTATAATCGATGATTTCTATAGGTTTTGTTGGACTATCTTCTTGGCTAGCAAGAGCGATACTTTCTCCTCCTTTGAAAATTTGCTAAACTTTCTCATAACAAGTTAAACACAAACATTATATCAATTAGGAGTGATCATGGAGGTGAGTTTGAAAATCATCTTTTTGAAGAATATTGTGGTAGGCATGAAATTGATCATAATTTTTCCGCTCCGCGTACCCCTCAATAAAACGGGGTTGTAGAACGTAAAAATCAAATTTTGGAAGAGTTAGGAAGAACTATGATCAATGAAAGTGGACTTCCTAAATATTTTTGGGTCGATGCCATTAGTACGTCTTGTTATGTTTTAAATAGGGTGCTCATCCATCCTATTCTTAACAAAACTTCGTATGAACTTTTGAAAGGAAAGAAGCCAAATGTGTCTTACCTTCATGTTTTCGATTGTAAGTGTTTTGTGTTAAACAAAGGTAAGGAGAGTCTTGATAAATTTGATTCCAAGGCAGGTGAAGGTATATTTCTTGGATACTCTCAGTCAAGTAAAACATATAGGATATATAATAAGAGGTTACTTATTGTTGAAGAATCTGTTCATGTCACTTTTGATGAAACTTATCCGAAAAGTGTCGAAAAAGGTATTTCGTTTCATGGTGTAGGTGTATCTTCTGAAGATATACTCAAAGACACTGAGAAAGGAATTGATCAACCTGAATCAATGAAAGTTGAGGAGGAAAAATATCACCATCATGAGGAGATTGAGGAGGTTCATCCGACTAACACCGATGGCCTTCCTCTAGCTTGGAAGTCTTCTAAAGACCATCCTATCGATAACATTCTCGGTGACATCTCAAAGGGAGTGACCACAAGATCTAAGCTAAGTAACTTTTGTTATCACTTTGCTTTTGTCTCTCAAGTTGAGCCTAAAAACCCTAAAGAGGCATTACTCGATGAACATTGGTTCTTATCAATGCAAGAGGAGCTGAATCAGTATAAAAGAAATGAGGTTGCAGACTTTGTCCCTCCTCTGCAAGGCCATCGAGTAATTTGCATTCGATGAGTGTTTAGGAATAAATTGGACGAAAATGGAGTTATAACACGTAACAAGGCGCAGTTAGTCGCACAAGGGTATAACCAAGAGGAAAGAATCGACTATAGGAAACTTATGTGTCGGTTTCCCGACTCGAGGTTATACGTCTTTTGCTTGGTTATGCATGTGCGAAAAATTTAAAATTATTTCAAATGGATGTAAAAAGTGTTTTCCTCAATGGATATATCAATGAAGAGGTTTATGTAGCCCAACCTCTTGGGTTTGAATCCCATGAGTATCCTGATCATGTCTACAAGTTAAAACGAGCTTTGTATAGACTCAAACAAGCCTCTAGTGCTTGGTATGACCGTCTTAGCAAATCTCTACTTGATCAAGGGTATTCAAGAGGAAAGGTTGACACAACTCTCTTTATTAAACGTCAAGGAAAACACTTACTTTTGGTACAAATTTATGTTGATGATATCATTTTCGGATCAAATAACATGAATATGATCAAGGATTTTTTAAGGCAGGGAGAGTTCGAGATGAGCATGACGGGGAAGCTCAACTATTTCCTCGGATTGCAAATAAAGCAACTCGAAGAGAGTGCGTTTGTGAGCCAGAAAAAATATTGCCTTGAGCTTCTCAAGCGTTTTGACACGGCAAATTCCAAGGTGATTGACACTCTGATGCCGACATGTGCAAATCTCAATAGAGATGAGAATGGTAAGGATGTGGAGGTGAAGAAGTATAGAGCTATGATTAGCTCTCTCCTCTATTTTACCGCATCTCGATTCAACATAATGTTTAGTGTTTACATGTGTGTGAGGTATCAATCATGTCCCAAGGAATCTCATTTAAAAGTCATAAAACGCATACTCAGATACCTCTCTGGTACTCCAAAGTATGGGCTCTGGTATTCCAAGGGTAATGATTGTTCCTTGGTTGGCTTTTCTGATTCTGACTTTGCCGGTTGTAAATTAGATAGGAAAAGCACAAGTGGGACTTGTCATCTCTTTTAAAATTCTTTAGTGAGTTGGCATAACAAAAATTAAGTTTTTGTTGCTTTGTCAACATCCGAAGCGAAATACGTTGCGGACGACAGTTGTTGCACTCAAGTCTTATGGCTTAAGCCACAATTGTTCGACTTCAATCTAAAGCTTGAGCGTGTTCCTATTTTTTGTGATAACACAAATGCCATTAATCTAACCAAGAACCCCATATTACATTCTTGCACCAAGCATATCGAAATATGTCATCATTTCCTTAGGGATCATGTGGAGAAGGGTGATGTGGTCTTTGAGCATGTTGATACCAAAAATCAACTTGTGATTTGTTTTAAAACCACTTGCTACAGAGTCTTTCTGTGATATCCGTAGGGAACTATGCGTTCTCGACATCTCGGATCGTGTTTATGAGTTTATTATTGCATGCTTTCTATATATGTGCTTGGTCTAACAAAATGAATAATTAACTAAGCCATATATGAGGGCATCGGTCGCGGTTGAGGTAATATCTTTCCTCATTATCAAACTTTTTTATTCACCTCATATGTGTAGGCTGGTGTACCAAGTTATGTGTTATTGTTGATGTTTATTGTATGATTAAGCATGTTTTATCCTTTTGAATGTTTGAAATACATGTACGCTATCTATTTATCTCTTTTTGATGCTTGTATGACTCAAAATGATGATTCATGCTGATTTTTACTGGATGAGTCGAGCTACACAGAACATCGGTCGACTCATAAAATGATAATTTTTCATGATTTAGAAGCCGGTCCGCTCAGGTCGGCCCTTAGGTCGACTCAAACTTTGAACATTTCTCGTTATCTATATTTTCACAGTATTCGTCGATGCAAAACCTATATGGGTCGACGTGTCACACGATTTTTCTAAAAAATCTCTGATTTGATGAAACGTTCAAATTGTTTGACCCATTTAATACATTCACTCTTTTTATGTATTCAAACATCATCATTAGCATTTACATTGGTACTTTGCACCTTCTCAAGGCTACTTTCTACATCTCCTCTTCCCAAAAACCCTTTCAAAACCTAATTTCACTATATAGTCAAGGAGTATTGTGAGTTTCTCCTCAAACACCAAAAACTTTGTTTTACTATTCATCTTCTTCAAATAATTGCTCTCATGACTACATGAAGAGTAACAGGGAAAAGAACAACCAGAGCTTCATCCGCTTAAGCTGGTACTTCAATAGTGGCTCTAACGATAACCATTCTCTCTCTTTTACCTCCTGAATATAATGAACTTTATGAGAAAAATCTGAGTAAGAGATCAATTGTCAAACAATATATTTATTACCGAAAAGCTGCTAAAAGAATGCACATCTAAGAAGTACTTGAATTTCTATATGCTCAGAATTTCAACAAATTTTTGGAATGCGATAGTAAATATAATGAGGACTTGATTATAATTTTCTACACTGGTCTTCAAGGAAAATTTGAAGGTATTGAGTTCAGTACTAAGATTGGAAATAATAAGGTATATGTCAATAACTTTGTCTAGAAAAATATTTTCAATATGTCTCCTCTGACTGTTGAGCCGCTAATTAAGGTCACAGATACTCAAACTGTGGACGGGTATGAGTTTAAGGAAGCCTTGAACTCTATGCTGAAGAAACTATATGCTGACGACATTGTCGCTAGCGACCTTTTTCCGAAATCAATCACAACTAGTAGGTTGAAGTCGGTTGACAGAACTTTACAGTGGATTGTCTCGCACATTCTTTGACCCAATAAAGGTGGTTATTCTCGGGTTGACCAAGCCGAGGTTCAATTGGTTTACATTCTGAAAAAGAAGATCAAGATTAATTGGCCTCACTACATTGCAAGTAGAATCTACTCTTTAAAAGACTTTGGTAGAGGAACTGCACTATCATATGGCTCCTTCATCCAATATGTCCTCAATAATGCTAATATGGCAGTACCCAGTATCCGTTACACAACCTTGACAACCAACCAAGAGTTTTGTCAAAAGACTCTAACTATGATGGATTACATTTGGGATCCTCGCGACTCTCGCTACAGATTTATTGTTAAGGAAACAAGCTCTCGTCTGCAGGAATCTGACGAGAGTGATGAAGATGAAGAAGAAGAAGAAGTAGAAGAGGGTGGAAATCACATGGACACTGATGAACAAGATAACAGTGGTTGGCTAGATCAATCACCCTATTTGGAATATGATAGAAATCAAGGATGGGGTGCCTGGCAACACACGAGTTGGACTATATTAGGTGAAAGTTACATGCCTCAAGCAACAAATTGGGATTATCAAGAGACCCCGAATTGGAATTACATGTCTCCATCATCTCTACATCCCCAACAGAACAATGAAGAACTCCTCGAAATGATGAGGAGCATGCAGCTCGAACACCAAAACTTTATCACTTCCCAGGATAAGCGATTCACAAATTTGCAGAACCAACTTCAAGCTCACACGAATAACTTCAACTCATTCACAACAGTAGTGATGGGTCAGTTTGATGTCATGGTTGAATCTGCTGTAGGTCAACGTTGTACTCCCACTACCAGTTTCAAGACTCTTAATTAAGCTGTCCCAAAGCTTACGGAATGGATAGATGAGAAACAACTTCCTTCATCTCATGACTATCCATTTCGCGGAAGGGGCAATCACTTTTGGGGGAGGAGACCTTGAGGAGTCCTTGTATATCATTATGCATGTTATTTCATATAGTATTCATCATATTCTAGTGTTAATCTCTTCTTGTGTTTGTTTGTATTATCAAGACATGAAGATTTGTTAATCTTTGATATTTGTAATAACACATATTTCTTTTGATCATTTGCGGTGTTATTTATTTATCCTTCTACGTGATTTCATTAACTTCATTATATGTGAATGTTTGTTAATGTTATCCTGTTGCAAATTACGTGAATATGCTTATCTCACTATACCACGTCTTTCATTGACCTATATCTTATTTATTTTTGATGTTGTCAAAGGGGGAGAAAAAACCATGCAGAAACAAGAAATCACTTTACAAGATTGATCAAACATGTAGATCATTTCTAGATAAATGCATAGAGTAAGGGGGAGGCTGATAGTACATATTGTGCTCAACTATATTTCTATTATTTTGCCATCATAAAAAAGGGGGAGTATGGAAGGGCAAAGTGCCTTATACTTGGTTATACTTGTTTTAATGATGTCAAAATATATATAGTTAGAAAAGTGTACTTTGGACGATATCATCGAGTCGAATATGCATACGTCATTTTTCTAGTGGCAAACATTTGTCAAAATGTGTCTTGGTTCATATAGTAAAAGTACTATATGTGTTTTATATGAGTTTGATCATGTTGGTCGAGTTAGAGATGCATTAGGAACACTTCGATGTAGCTAAACATATTAAAATATGCATTTTTGCAAGTTCTGAGTCTTTGAGTCAACTCAACGCTTGCTTAGGTCGACTCTCACAGAAATCAATTTTCATGTTTTACTCTCAGGAGAGGTCGCATCGACCCTTCAGTCAACTCATATTGTATGCATTTGTATTTTTCAAAATTGGGGTGCTTTGCATCGACGCATGAACCTGTTTTGGTCGATGTAAAGATCATTTTTCTGCATAATCCTGAATTCGGGAGAGCTCAGGTCGACCCCTCTTGTTTTAGGTTGACCGCTCGCTCCTTTCTCATAAAAAAATTATGTTTACCATTCAAAATAACTGTTACGTCTGTTATTTGGTTACAACTTTGCATATATATTGAGATAGCTCATTCTACACAGGAAGAACAAGAAAAGTGAAAATATACACTGATTTGGTTCTCATCCTCTTTCTTGCATTTTCTTAACAACTACACATAATCATTTTTGTTGTACACTCTGCATCACCAAGGTGATAACGTCCAAACGTATGATCGATGTATCGGGTTTGGATTGAGAAATCAGTGGGTTTTTCTTGAATAAAACCTTTAGGATTTTATCCTCAAAGAATCTTGGATTTTGTGGGTTTTTTACAAATCGGTCCTTCACATATTCAACCGAGCGAAATTAATTGAAGAACGAGAGGTTCTATCAATTTAGTAGCGTTAACCGGAGGATTATGGAAGGATGGTTTGGGTTCAAATTGTTGGTGTTTGAAATCATTCGGGCAAGATTTGAAGGCCAGAGGGTTGTTCAAAGGTGGTGTCATAATCAAAGGTTTACTCATCACGTTCAAAGGACTTGATTCATCTTAAATCAAAAGAAGAGAAGGCATAGGCTCAACATTAATGTTTGGGATTGAGTGTTTGAATTCTATTACTTCTCTTGTAAAAACAATTTGCAACAGGTTATATATACAAGTCTCAACTCTATTTTAAGAATTGAGGGCAGACGTACCCCGAGCGAGGATGACGGGGGAACTGCCTCAACAAATTCATGTTCTCTCTTTTTACTACTTTCATTGCTGAATTTTGAGTTTGTGTGCAAACATATTAGTTGACTAGAATTCTGGTGTGTTAGTGTTGAAACATTTTTAGAAATCTCATTACAATTTGTTTGATTGTAATCAAAAAATCTTAGCACTTCATTCACTTATTGAATTTTACTTGAGTTGCTTCATACACCAAGTGTTCGACTAATTGTGTGAATACAAACACTTGAGCTGTTTTTCAATTTGGTTTATATTTCACAAGCATTAGAAATTGTCCAACTTTGAGTGAAAAAAATCTTATTGATTTGTTTTCAAATTATTGATTCTAATTCTCGTCTTTATCGATATTCCATATAGGCGTAGCGTATATCCGACCTTTTTAGTAATGGTTCATTTAGACGAGTATAGTTCCTCGGCCGCTTCCTCTTAAAACTTTTAAAAATCAAATTATATTAAGCACTGACTCTATTTTAAATAAGTGATCTATTTAACCTCCCTTCTAGATCATTGTCGTCGTCTAACAAATGGTATCAAGAGCACCAATTCATTTCGTGCTTCACATATAACTTCTTACAATATGGCAAACGAACCAAAATGGGCTTACAATAGAGCACATATTTTCAATGATGAGAACTATAGTTATTGGAAAGATTGTATGTGCGTGCATATAAATTCCATTGACAAAAAGGTATGGAATGTTATATTGAACGGTCCTATGGAAATTACCATGACTGATGAAAATAACATTGTTGTGCCTAAGCCTAAAGCACAATGGAATGACGAGGATGAGAAAAAGTATAATTATGATTGGAAGGCTAGAAATATTTTGATCTCTTCCTTGGGAGTTGATGAATATTATAGTGTTTCACATTGTATGACTGCTAAAGTTATGTGGGACTCATTGCAAGTTACCCATGAGGGAATTAATGATGTCAAACTATCTAGAATCAACATTTTGACTCAAGAGTTTGATCTCTTTCACATGGAGCAAGGGGAAACCATTGCTGACATGCAAACAAGATTTTCTCACTTAATCAATAAACTAAATTCACTTGGTAGACCAATTTAAAATGATGTTGCTACTAAAAAGTTTTAAGATGTCTTACTAGGGAGTGGCAACCAAAGATCACGTCCATAAAGGAAGCAAATGATCTTATGACTTTGGACCTTACAACTCTTTTTGGAAAGCTCCAAGAACATGAGCAAGCGCTTCTTAGTCTCGAGCAATTTGAAAAAAAGGAAAAGAAGGAAAATATCAAAATTATGGAAAAGAAGTTTATAGCTCTAAAAGCTTCTTTTTTAAAGTTATCCGTAAAAGAGCTAAGTGATTACGACTCGAGTGATGATGATGATGAAGAAACGAATGAGGATATGGGGTTGTTCATGAAGCGATACAATTGCTATGTAAAGAAGAATGGTATCCAACATTCCGAAAAGTAGAAGACAATCAAGGTCTTACAAGAATGAAGGAAATAAGGGGAGTAAAGCAATAGGTTTGTGCTTTAATTATGAAAAAGTCGGGCATTATAAGTCAGATTGTCCATTGATAAAAAAGGACAAAGGAAAGGAAAGTAATCGCTCACAAAAGAAACAAGGTAAGCCTAGAAGAGCTTACATCGCTTGGGAAAGCGATAGTGAGTCATCCGCGGATGATAGTTCAAGTGACGAAGAAGAGTCCGTCAACCTTTGTCTCTCCGCTCATCAAAAGAAGAAAAATAAAAAGGTACAACATGCTAAATACGAAAACTCTACTAAATTGTCTGATTCTGAATTATAACATGCCTTTGACACCTTACACCATGAAGCCAAAGAAGCCTTTAAACGGTTGGCCTCAAACAAACAAATTTTTACTCACTTGGAGAAAAAGATCTCCGATTCCGAAAGGAAATTGGAGGCTCTCGAGGCATCCATGGTAGAAGTAATAAAGGTAGATGTTGAGTAAGAAAGAAGTAGATGGTTAAACTTTGGGTGTGATACTTGTCATATTTGGCAAAAAGAGGTTAGAACACTTAAATCCAAACTTAACATGGCTCTAGAACCAAAGATCAGTTTTGCTATTGATAGATCACACTTAAAAAAAAGTATGATTAATCCTTATCAAAAATATACACATGTGATCAAAAATCAAGGTAACAAAAGTGATACAAAGGTTAACCTCACTTGCTTGTATTGTTGCAAAAGTGGTCATACCATTGCTAAATGTCGCTTTAGGAGATTTTTAGTTCCTAAATGGGTTTATCAATGGTTGCCTAAATGCAACCAATATTTTGCTCGCAACTAAGGACCAAATAAACAATTGGGTACCTACTTTTGTTGATTATTTTTATAGGTACAAAGTCTTGAGCCTACGGAGAGAAGATGTGTTTTTGATAGTGGATGCTCAAGATATATGACAGGAGACATATCTCTCTTCATTGAATTTGTGGCAAAAAAAGAAGGGATTTGAAACCTATGGAGACAACAACAAGGGAGAAATACTTGGAAAAGGTAGTGTAGGTAATCCCTCGTCTACTATTATCTCTGATGTATTGCTAGTTGAGGGCCTTAAACACAACCTCATAAGCATTAGTCAATTGTGTGACAAGGGATACAAAGTATCTTTTTCAAAGGATTGTTGCATGATTGAAAATAATTATAAAAAGGGGGATGTGTTTAATGGGTTGAGGGTAAATAATGTGTATATGTCGGATTTGAGTGAAGTATCATTAAGTAGCAACAAATGCCTCGTAACTATGAGTGAAGACTCATGGTTGTGGCATTGATATTTGGTGTATGTCAATTTTGACTTGCTAAACAAGATAGTTTCTAAAGAGCTAGTTATTGGCTTACCCAAAATCAAGTTTCCAAAGGATCACTTATATGATGCGTGCCAAATGGGGAAGCGAATAAGGATATCGTTTTAATCTAAAAACATTGTGTCAACTACGAGACTTCTTGAACTTCTTCATACAGACCTCTTTGGAACATCTAGAATTAAGAGTCTAGATGGTAACTACTATGGTTTTGTTATAGTCGATAATTCATCTAGGTTTTGTTAGACTATCTTCTTGTCTAGCAAGAGCGATACTTTCTCCGCCTTTGAAAATTTTGCTAAAATTTCTCAAAACAAGTTGAACACAAACGTTATATCGGGCAGACCACTACCTAGCACAGGTAGCTCCCACACGTTTTCCCCACGTGGGGACACGTCACCAAACAACTACCCACTTAAGAAAGAACTGGTTAACCCACCTTTTGAAGATCACAAGGAAGTTATACCAAGGTGAAGACCACATGCTGGTCTTTCCCACGCCATGTAAGCCTTGGTAGTTACTTGTTTTGGGCATGGTAATCCAGCTCAATACAATGTAACCGTTGGCCTTGCGCTGGGGGCACATTATAAATATCCTTTTCACTAGATGGTCAGGTATTCGATTCGACACACCTAATCTCTCTGTACTTGCTTTTCTAAAACTTCGTAACTCACTTAGGCATCAAAGTACCTTGTAGGTACACCCTTTCTTCCTCATTAACATCGGTGAACACAAGAGCTTACGACGTGCGACAGACTGCTGATTCCTTTCTGATCAGGTGAGATAAATGGCACCGTCTGTGGAAAACCTTTGCTCCCCCGTTCTTTCTCTTATACAAGCGTTGAAGCTCAAGAACCAAAGCAACATCCAACTTCCATTTGATCATGGCCAACCCACGCAACGACAATGCTTCGGAAACCGCATTCGTCCCCTTCACCAACGGTGACGGCCATGATCCTAGTATGATTGTTCACATCGAGGTTGGCGACTCCAAAAACGTGCACACCGCCTCTCCCTCCTCGGAAGATGCAGTCTTCAACGCTGCCCACTACTTTGATAGCCCGACTGTCTACCAGCCTACTTGGTGCCACCCAACACTGACCCCACCATGGTGGCCCTGTTCGCTGCGATCTACCAGACTAACCTGATGATCTTCCAGTAAAATGAGTGCATAAGGATGCTCGAGAAGGAGTGACAATCACACTCTCCCCCACGGAGACTTCGTCACCCCATCTCCAGCAGCCGCTCACCTCCCCTGCAGAGGACGCGACACAACGGCTCTCAGAGCCTTTCTCCCTGACCTACTGGGTGTCTCCCTCGCTTAGAGCGGCCTCAGCCAGTGGCCTCCCAAAAGTGCGACAGCTCATCTCCCGGAAGGAGCGACACTCCTCCGTGCAAAAAAGGAACAAAGCTGAAGGAGGCATCGGGAAGTCAAAGAGCCGTCCGAGGAGTCCTTCCCGACGAAACAAAAACGACCTTGGTGACCTTTCCCTTTCTCAGTCAATTGTCAGGAGCGACGAGGACGACCAACACTCACCACTGTCCAGGGCCATCAGGGAGACTCCATAGCCCATCGGGATGGAAAAGCCCCCGCCCTTGGCGACATACGATGGCATGACCGACCTGGACGATCACATAGAAAGCATCGATGCGATGCTCAACTATCGGAACATACAAGGAGCCGTCAAATGCAGGCTTTTCCCCACTACCCTGAGGAAGGGTGCCATGATGTGGTACAAGCGTCTCGGGCCCGAGTCCATTACCTCCTGGGGCGAATTGAAGAGGCAGTTCCCCAGGCACTTCACAGCTTCCAAGCGCCATCCAAAGACGGAGAAAGCCCTGGAATCCATCATCCAGGGAAAGAACGAACCTCTTCGGGACTACATAGAGAGGTTCAACCGAGAAGCTGTCCAGGTGGCCACCTCGGATGACATGAAGAAATTCCTGATCGAGCAAGGACTGCATCCTTGCACCGATTTCACCAAGGACATCGGGATTGAATGGACCCGCACCTTGAATTCTCTCCTTGTGAAGGCCCAGTCATACATCCAGTATGGGGAAATAGAGGCTGCTCACGATGCCTGCGACATGCGGAATGAAGAGGGCATCAGGGGTGCCAGGCACGAGGATGTCAATGTTCCTCGAATAGGGGGAAAAAGAAGAAGAGAATACTGACCCCATGAACAGAGGAGGCTGACAGGCCGATTAACTAAGTACATATTACTCACAGCTCCCCACGAGCATATCCTGTTCGAGTATATCAATTCAGAGTTTCAAAGAGGCGATGTCCGTTTCTTGAAACCAACACCCCCGAAGCTCAACATCGACAAATCCAAATACTGCCAATTCCACCAGAGTCATGGACACGTCACAGAAGATTGCATCTACCTCAAGGATGCAATAAAGATCCTAATCAAGGAGGGGCACTTGAAATAGTACACCCGAAGAGGCAAGGCTCCTCGATAGGAGACCCACGAAGCCAAAAGGGTCGAGGAAGTGTTACCCCTTCTGAAGAAGCCGGACTGCAGATCGCCCTCTGTGTCTCCCGACCAGAGGATTTTCTCCTTCTCAGCGAGCCTTCCATACCGTTGTTCGCCTGCAGTCCATGGGAGGACTTCCCTTCCACCTTAGTCATATCCGGAAGGGGGGGCCCAACAAGCTCTCAGTCGGGTCGATCAAGAGGAAGTTCGAGAAGATGATCGACAAAAGCTCGAAGACGAATGCTACCCTCAACAAGTTTAAAGATTAATTGAACCCGATTACCTTCTAACTCGAGGAGCTCCCCAAGTATGTACCCAACTCCAATATCCCCCTCTTAATCAGGGCCCAGATGGAAAACTTTGATGTGTGCCGAATCCTAGTAGACCAAGGGAGTTCAATGGACATAATGTACGCCCATCTGTTTACGACCCTCCAGCTCAAAGAGAGCCATCTGACCCGGTATGTTGGCTCCGACCTACAGGGCTTCAACGACACTACCACAAATCCTTAGGGATACGTGGAGCTACTCGTCATATTCGGAGCCGAGGAGACCGCCAGGCAAGTAAAGGTCCGCCTTTTGATGATCGAGTACCCGTCTATGTACTAGTGTATCTTGGGAAGGCCGACTTTAGCTAAACTAACCGCAATGCCATCTACAATACACATGAAGATGAAGTACTGCACAACCAGAGGACAAGTCATCACCCTTCACGGGGACATTAAAGCGGTCAGAAGATGTTTTGAGGCAGCAATCAAGGGCCTTAACTCAATCAACATCACCCCTAAGATGATTGACAAATCAGCCCGGGCTGCAGAGCAGAAGCCACTACCCCGCGTCAACATCGTCAACCTCGACAGCCGGTTCCCCAACAAGCAGGAGGAGACCGCAAAGTTTGAGGATGCACTTCCAGCAGACAACGAGAAACCTTCCCACCCAACGTGCCCCATTCCAGACGGAGACTTCGAGCTCATCGCACTGGGAGATGACCCAAGAAAAAGCGTGAAGATTGGCACTGGACTCCCCGACCTGGAGAGGATGCAACTAAAGGCCTGCCTCCGGGAGAATGATGACCTGTTCGCATGGAGTGCTACTGAGATGCCCGACCTTGACCCCAACGTAGCATGCCTTCACCTCACCATAGATCTGGTCACTAGGGTTGTAGTCCAAGGTAGGCGTAAGCAGTCTCCCGAGAAAGCGGAGGCTGCTGAAAAAGCTGTAAAAGACCTCATAGAGGCAAATTTTATATCGGAAGCCCGATACAAAACCTGGTTGTCCAACATTGTACTAGTTAAAAAACATAATGGAAAATGAAGGATGTGTGTTGACTATACTGATCTCAATGGGTCATGTCCCAAAGATGCTTACCTGTTACATAACATCGACAAACTCGTTAACAAATCTGCAGGTTTTAAACTACTGTCATTCATGGACGCGTACTAGGGGTACAATCAAATCCCCATGGCGAAGGCCTACAAATAATACATGACCTTCATGACCGATTCGGGCAATTATTAATACAATGTAATGTTATTCGGTTTGAAGAACGTCGGTGTGACCTACCAACGGATGATGCACAAAGTCTTCCGGGGAGAAATCAGGGACATGCTCGAAGTCTACATGAAAGACATTATCGTGAAGTCACGAGAAAAAGTCGACCACATCACCCATCTCAAGAAGGTCTTCGACATGGAGAGGAAATGTAGAATGGGGTTCAATCCGGAGAAGTGCACCTTCGGTGTACGGACAGGCAATTTTCTCGAGTTCTACTAGATGGAACAAGGAATAGAGGCAAACTCGGAAAAATGCAGGGCTTTATCCGAGTTCGCAATGCCGAACACGAAGAAGTCTATCCAATACCTAAACGGGATGCTCGCGTCATTATCCTGTTTCGTCGCCAAGTCTGCCCGACATGCCCTCCCTTTCTTCAAGCTCCTGTGCAAATAAGCCACGTTCAAGTGGACCGAGGAGTGCGAACAGACCCTCTGCCATCTCAAATAAGCCCTCTTAGAGCCATTGGTGCTATCGAGGTCCGAGGTTGGGGAAATCCTATACATGTACCTTACCGTCGCGACCGAGGCTGTCAGTGCAGCGCTGATACGCGAAACCCCCGAAGGGAAGAAACCGATATACTTCATGAGCAAAGCCCTCTAAGTCCCTGAGATCAGGCACCAACAGATCGAAAAGGACGCTTTGGCCCTTATCAACGCGGCCATGAGGCTACCACATTACTTCCTGACCCACACGATTAAGGTCAGAACTGACCAACCCGTCAAGCAGCTACTCGGGCGGCCGGACATGTCAGGCAGAATGCTTAGATGGTCGATTGAACTCTCAGAATTCAACATCCAATACAGGAGAAGAAAATCCCTCAAGGCTCAAGTCTTGGACGACTTCATCATGGAGATGACTTCCACGGAGTCCCCGACACCCAAAGCAAACAAGTAGACCATCTTCGTCGACGGTGCCTCTAAGTCGACGGGAAGTGGAGAAGGCATCATCTTGGAGAACGAAAAGGGCATATTAATAGAAGTCTACCTCGCCTTGGCATTCCCAGCATCAAACAACCAAGCTGAGTACAAGGTGTTCCTCGTGGGACTCCGCCTGGCCGAAGACCTTGGCGCAAAGGAGGTAAAGATCTTTACCAACTCCGAGCTCGTGGCCTCCCAGATGCGGGGAGAGTACCAAGCCAAAAATGACAACCTTGCCTTTGTAAAATATAAAATGAAGAGCTTCGATTCCGCAGAAGTACGACACATTCCACGTGAGCACAACACTAGGGCAGACATCCTGTCAAAATTTGCGAGCACGAAGAAGAAAGGCGGAAATAAGTCTGTAATACAAAAGGTTCTACCTCACCCGAGCATTGAGAAGGACACAACGACTGTCGAGGTTAACGCTATTAGCAACAATAACACCTGGATGACCCCCGTATACACCTACCTCAATACAGGGTGACTGCACGACGATGCCAAGGAGGCCAGGATGGTTAAACGCAGAGCATGTTCATACGTCTTGATCGAGGAAAAATTATACTGGCGAGGATTCTCCATTCCCCTCCTCAAGTGTGTCGACGAGTCCAAGGTGTCGGGCATACTCCAAGATGTTCATGAAGGAATCAACACCCAGCACCTCAACGGGAGATCGCTCTCCTGTAAGGCTTTATGATCAAGGTAATACTGGCCCATCATGCAGCAGGACACCAAAGAGCACGTCAAGAAGTGCGAAAAATGACAACGACATGGGGACATGAACTTGGCCCCGCCCAACGAGCTCAAAACGCTTTCATCCCGATGGACATTCGCCTGATGGAGGATGGATATCCTCGGGTACTTCACCATAGGGTCGTATCAAAACAAGTATTTAATAATCGGTGTTGACTACTTCACTAAATATATAGATGTCGAAGCCTTAAAATCATGGCCCAAAACATACTCCGCTTCTAGAAAAGGAATATACTTGTTTGGTTCAGTGTACTCCAGGCCATCGTCACTGAAAACGGGACTCAGTTTACTGGCAGAAACTTCTAGGATTTTGTTACTAGGTTGGGCACGAATCAACACTTCACCTCGGTCGAACACCCACAGATGAACGGGCAGGCCAAAGCCGCGAACAGAGTGATTCTGCGTGGCTTGAAGCGAAGGTTAAGAGACGCTAATAACAGGTGAGTCGAAGAGCTACACAACATACTCTGGGCCTACCGGACTACCCTGTGTTTGACAACTTGGGGGACCTTATTTCGACTAACCTACGAAACTAAGGTAGTGATTTCGGTGGAAATAAGAGAGCCCTCTAGGAGAACTGAGTCCCCCTCGACGAGGAGGTAATTGACGAGGCATTACGGGAGGAACTCGACCTAGTCGAGGAGATCAGGTCGGGGGCATCCCTACGAGAAGCCTCACTGAAACAAAAGATAACTTTGCGGCATGATAGCAAAATCGTCAAGCGTGAATTCCAAGTGGGCATTCTAGTCCTACGAAGGAATCAAAAGGACTGACGCGAGGGAAAACTCGCTGTGAACTGGGGAGACCCCTACCGAGTCTGAGACAAAATGAGCAACGAGGCCTATTACCTCAAAAATCTGCACGGGAAAGAACTTTATCGACCATGAAACACTGAAAAACTCAAGCAATACTATAGTTAGACACTGCCCGCGACCCACTAGTGTCGTGACCACAAGGGACACGACATGGTACATGTGCGACTCCTAAACTCAAAACAAAAAGACAAAAGTATGCCCTTTGTGTGTGCGAGCAGACTTTTGATGGGAAGTTCACGCCACGAAGCAAAGACCTCAATCGAGGTCTTAGCTCCATTATTAATAGAATACCAACTCTGATCACCTGATCAATTCTTTGCATGATCGATCACAATATAGGTCGAGCAAAACTCTGATAATGAACAGACAACGCACACTATTTCATACACATAAAAAACAAAGAAAATAGGGCACACACAATATAAAAGTAGAATATTGAATTTTCAAAAGTGCGGGCATAGCCCATTGTTCGAAGGTTACAAAGCATGACACGCAGCCAGAAACAATTACATCAAAACATGGCACGCAGGCCAGAAGCAACTACATCAAATATGGCGCACATGCCAGAAAATAGAAATACAACATAAAAGCACTAAACAACCACATTCTCCTCGGGTTGGTCGCCCACCACAGCTTGGTCGTCATCTTCCTCTTCGGCTTCTGGCACAACCATGTGAACTTAGACCACCCGATGATAAGGGCATGTCCCCTCGGTGACGAGCTGGACGTCAGGGTTCACGATCTAGGGTTGTTCTACATCATAATTAAAATCCACCTCGAGAGCCCCTAGACAATCCTGTTCGAGCGCCCGGATCTTCAACACCAGATCAGCCCGAGGTGCCATGAGCTTCTCTTCAGCAGACTCATCCTCGGCCGACTTAGCTTTAGCCTCCAACTCAGCCACCTTGGTCTGCAATCGACCCCGTTCCTCCTTTGTCTCCTTCAGCTCCTCCCTCATTTCTTTCATCTGATGAAGGAGACACACATGGTTTTCATAGCTCGTCTGAGCCTCCTGCAGGTCGCTCTCTGCCTTGTTTTTCTTCGCCTCAAGGATGACGTTCTCGTCTCGCAGCTTCTTCAGCTTAGAGGTAGGGTTGGTTTCATCGTTAAGAACAATGGTTGTTGCAAAGATCCTCATCGTGGCGGCCATGTCCGTGGTCAGAGTTTTTTTCGGGCCGCCCAGTCAATCCCCATGACCGCCTTGGTTTCAGCCTCGACCACCGTCGGGGAGTGGTCCCTAGAGAAAAAGTCACGTTGGGTGTGTCAAGGAGGTAGCGCCAACTTCTCAGTGGGCACGCTCTCCTCTAGGGATGACAATGGGGCAGGGCGGGGACGGGTTTAACTATACTCGCACCCGCACCCGCCTCCATGTAACACACCCGCCCCTGTCCCAAACCCAATCGGGGATAAAAACTTACCGCCCAGACCCGCCCCCAGTAGAGAACGGGTGCACCCGCACCGCCCCAACCTGCAAAAAAAATAATTTCTTTTTAATTGCAATACAAATTAATAATTTAATTAAAAAAATTGATTATTTTAATAAATAATTAAAATTTTAATTAGTAAATGAATATTAATTTGATTATTTTAATTGCAATAAAGGCATTAATAATTTAATTAAAAATATAATTAATAAATTAATATTAAAATAAATAAAATAAGAGAATTAAAGTAAAATGTATTATTCGGGGTGGGGGCGGGCAGGTCTTAGTGTCTTCCCGCACCCGCATCCGTATTTAAGAACCGGGTTTTCCCCACACCCACACCCAATTAAATCGAGTTTTCCTCGTTAATTTTGGGGCAGGCCCGGACGGGTGCGGGCAGGTCCGAGTTTGTTTGACATCCCTACTCTCCTCGAGGTTGACTAGCACAGGTCCCTCGGTGCACCGCCTTTTCGACAAAGTATCTTGCGTGGAAGAAGACTAGCTGCATTGAAGTGAGGAAGAACCACTAGCTCCCTGGTCGGGCCCCACCATCTGATGGATTTGGGAGACTCTGCTCTTGCCTTTCTTCCCTCCCTTTGTCGCCGTGAGCTTCAGTAAGCGTTCCTGCGCGTTCGACATCTGGCCTGCAACAATAAACAAGGAAAACCAAGTCAGTAACAAGAGAAAAAGGATGAGCACCCTGCCAAAGAACATATTCGTTACCTAAAAACCTCAAGGTCTCCTTGCGAGATCCGCACTCGAGGAGAGCCTTGGTGTTAATCAGTCGAGCCTCGCGAAAAACCTCCCCGCGCTCGTTGAGGATGAAAATTCCACCCTTCTGGACACACTTGAGGGAGTGAAGCCAGAGACAAAATCGATCATCTTTTGGTAAGCTAACCGGTCATCGACATCCATGTCAACATGCTTCACAATATAACTGTCTGTGCCCTAGTTGAAATGGTCCTCGACCCACTGAAGAAGAAATTTTGACATAAAGGTTTCCTCACGCTCCCCGTGCTCCTCTGTGACCACGAGGTCATACAGAGAGTCAACGGTTGCGTGCGACACAAGCTTCACAATGTAAAACATGTCCTTGAAGGTGTCACTTTCGCGAAAATAAGGTGTCGGCACAACAGAAGAGTCGCCACCTTTCGTTATTTATCCCTCGGAGCGGGAAAGGAAACGATCGGAAAAACCTAACGAAAAAGGGTAAGACAAGGTCGTCGCAACCATTGTCTGGGTTCGGGAGTCGGTTACGCAAGGTGAAGGTATTAGCACCCCTCACGTCCGTCGTACTCGACGGGATCCACGCTTGTTGTGTTTACTGGACGAGTTGGTTTATCTATCTACCTATCAAGGCTGGCTTAAAAAGAAAAGAAAATGACTCGGCAAAGCGTCGCACTTTATGCCTACGTATTCTCATCAGAGAATGAGAAATCAGAGTCAACGTAGTTCGACCTACGGCGGGATACAGGGAAGGTGGCTCGCCAATACATCAGTATTGTGCCTACGTACTCTCAACAGGTATGAGAGATCAGAGCTTACGTAGTTCGGGACACTACGGATTATTTTCTGTCTTTTACGGAAGAAGTGTTTTTTATTGTGTTTGCAATTTCAATCGCACTAAAGACTATGATCTGAGAGTGAATGTGTCGCATGTCATCCAAAGGGTGCCATACTAAACATCCAGACTGTGGAAAAGAAACTCTCCCACAATCCTTTCTCAGATAGCTTAAGGCTCGTAACATACGAAAGAAATCATTCATGATTACTGTATCTTAAGTTGTTTTGAGATGAGAAGAGAACAGGCTCAACTAGGAGGGAGACTATCAAGTCCTACTGTTGTCATGCCAAGGATTCATCCTATGGTTGAGGTTTGAAACAGGGAAGTCCTAGAAGTTATCATGCATAGGTTTCAACCTAAAGTTCTATCATCACTTCCTTATCAAAGGAAATGAGAGTCCTACGGGATCATGTCAATGATACACAGAAACAGATAAAGCATCAGCTTAAACAGTAAACAGTAATACGGTAAAATGCATGCAATGCAAGTGAGGGAGGAAATATGTGTGGGGCATCAGCCTCCACAAGCTCATCTCAACCTCAAGCCAGAATGAATAACAGTAATCATACTGAAATAAAACATGTTGTCAAGCAAAATACAGTAAACTGCAATCATACAGAAGAAATAGAATGCTATCAAGCAAAACAAACCACATGGGCAAGGGAGCAGGGCTCTACCGAATACCCGCAAGCAAAGTACAAGCAGAGGGAGCAACTCAACCTCTAGTGCAATCATGCTCCTAGATTAAAGCTATTCTAGACATGGACTTATTCTAATGCATCAAGCAAGTCAAACAAGGCACATCAACACAGAAAAGAAACAAAGAAGAAAGCAGATCAACTCCTCTCTCAACTCCAAGCTTCAGCTCTTCTAACAGCAACTCAGTCTTCAGACCTCCATCACTCTTGACAGATATCCATTTGCTTCTCCAGGTCTCAACCCTTCAACATAAGTTTCAACTTATCCTCCTTCTCCCCAAGCTTCAGCTCTTCAGTCAGTTCCACCTTCAGGCTTCACTCTTAACCACAAGTATCAACTTGATTCCTTCAGGATCTCCAAGCTTCAAAGTAAGTATCAACTCATCCTTTGCTCTTCAAGCTTCAGCTCTTCAGTTAATCTCAATTGCTTAGAAGTGTCAACTTCATCCTTCAATCTTTCCCAAGCCTCAGCTCTTCATTCAATTTTTACTGGATCTTCAAGTATCAACTTGATCTTCTGGCTCTTCAAGCTTCAACTGAAATGGCAATGCTCAAGGAATCATCCTCTTCCATACTCTTTAATGAACTCTTCATCTTCACACTCAAGCCCAATATCTCTCAAGATACTCAAAACAGGAGAAATCACTTAACTGGATAAGCTAGGATGTTAAATTGCTTACTGACCACCAAAGGTGACCTATAAGGGTTTAACATCAAAGGAATGGTTCCCTCAAAGGTTCTACCTCCTAGGCACCATCACTTATCCCTCCAAAGGAGGGAGGTGAATACCATGGAAGGACCTTGGATCATAGGGAAGAATGGAGGTGAAAGATACCATCCATGTTTAAGAAAGGAATCAACTAAGTCTAAGCTCTTCCTAATCCCTAACCCTAAAACAACAACAAAACAAACAAGACTTCAAGCTCTCAAGCCCCTTCTTCAATCTCCAAGTCTTCTACTATGCTCCTCCATGCTCCTCAAAGAAAGACCAAGCCCACCAAGCCAAGCAAAAACCCACAAAGCAAGGCAAACAAAAATACAAGCCCACAAGGGCAACACAAACAACAATCAACTACAAAAATCAATTAAAAATAGTATACTATCATATTAAAATCTAATATAATTTCTAGGGGATCCTATATACCTACCCTTAATACCCTATATGTCCCAATATCTAACTTGACCTAGGAACCCAAAATTCTAGTGTTATTGTGGACCTATGTTAAGGATTGACCTAAATCTACACAACCTAAAGTCATCTAACCAAAACTAATCAAAAATTAATCACAAAATTATGGAATAAATCCATAGGGGATCTAAAGTCCTAATCTAACTATCCTAAAAATAATGGCCTAAAAATTCAAAGGGAACTAGCTAAACAAAATTCTACAAGTATATGCATCAACATAAAAGGAATTAAAATGCTATTAAAAGAGAAAATACACAAAAAATATTAAAAATGCATGAAATGAAAATATTTTTATTTTGTAATTTTCTAGACATTAACATGAAATGGGAGAAAAAATCCCCATACAAAAATCATTATTTTTCTATTTAATATGATTTTTCAAAGATTAAAGTAAAATGGAGAAAAAGAAATTAAAATGAGAAATGATTGGTGCAGATAGCAATTACATTCAGTTCAATATCCAGATGGGCTTAAAATGGGGGTGGGGTTATCAATGCGCGCCAGGCCCAATTTTCATCAGAAAATCAATTCAGAAATTATAAAGAAAAAGAAAAAGGAACGGTGCATTAAGTAACAAAAATCAGTTCAAAATCTCATTGGGCCATGAATGGGGGTGTGGTTATCAAACTCATCACTTAAGCCCAAAACGAATTTAAATGAAAAGCCGCGTTTCATTGTATCTTCAGATTTCCCTCTTCAAATGAGATTAAATCACAGCCTTTGGATCTCCACTCAGTCAACGAGTCTTGCCTCATCCAACGGCCACGTCTTCATCTTCTTCCTCCAGCTGGGGTTCAAACGAGGAAGCCATGGAAACAGAGCTTCAAGCTCAAGCTTCACCACAATCGTATCTCCTCAAATCTCAACCAAAATTCATGGTTCAAAACCCTAATCCATTCTAAATTCCATGTTGATCACAACCATGGCCTTAAAATCAATTGAATCATCCCCAATCTCTAAACCCGATCCAAGATCAAAAATATACTCAAACTTCAATTCTAACAATTCTTGAAATTAGTTGGCTCAGAATGATTACCACCTCACACTGGTTAAATCTTGATATCAAACTCACATTATATCTCATCATACATCGTGTTCTTGGTCCAAACAAAAATAGTGTCATCAACTCAAACTTCACCAATTGATCTCAAACTTCCCAGAATCCATCTCCTACTTGTCTCTAACCATTCTAACCTAACAAGTCTACCTAATCATGCATAAATTATGGTGTAGAAGAAAAGTTACTAACCTGTCAAATCTTGATTAACAGATAGGGTAAACCTTCACTTCAACCTCTCAAACTCTTCAGAAACCTTCCTTGATTGATGATAAAGCTTCTGTTTGCAAAAGATTTGATCAAGAAAGCCTGAATCTCCAAACCTGATTGTGACTTGCAACCTTCAAAATCCAAAAGTTATCTCCTCAATTCTCCAAGATCTTGCCCTAAATTTGGTATGCACACATTCAGTGTGATCAATGGAATGTGTTTGGATTGAAAGAAGCAATGGAAATGGATCAGAATGTGGAATTTGATTTCAACTTGCAATGGAAGCAATTGAAATGGCTATCTCACTCTCCTCTCTAATCTCTCACCAACCTTGCATCTGAGCAAGTTCTAATCCATATATAGAATGCATTGGACCTCTCTAGATCCTTCTGGAATCATCCAATGAGAATTTGGGATTCTCATGTCATGAGTTTATGATTTCATCTCATCTCATGCATCATCTCATGCCATGCCCCTTGCAGCAACTTATCCTGACCTGAAAATCTCCCTAGATGAGATATATGATGTGTTAAGACACTTTACTAGCTTATACATTGCCTTTCCTTATGTTTTGCATTTGTACCTTAGTATGCAAGCAACCATTTTCCAAAGCAAGTCCATGATCTAGGCCTCAATTCAAAAATGTGGCTGAACCATTGTTTCTAAAATGCTTTTTAGAGTCAAAATGACCTATTATATGCCATGGTTTGGATGTGTAACTTGGAAATTTCAATTTCCAACTTCAACTTATTTAACTTATGCCTCCATTTTAGGTCATTTTTATCACTTTTTGCTACAAGCCTTTTCAACATCTCATGACCTCCCTACTAGCCTTAAAACATCATTTTAAGCAAGTTTGATGTTGAAGATTTTTCCATTTGAAGCTTGGAAATAGGAGTTATGGCCTTATGCTTGAAATGACCTATAATCTCCAAATGACCAAAATGCCCTTGACTTGTCAAAGCCATAACTTGAGTTCCACAAATCCTATCAAGGACTTCTAGTACTCTCTAGAAAGATAAGAAGATGAGGAACAACATTCATGTTGACCAAAAGTTCATAGGAATCATCCTTATTGGGCAAAAGTTGGATGCAAGTTGGGTGACTTTCAAGGCCCCAGATTCACATACCTCAGATGACCTGTAACTTGTCAAAGTCATAACTTGAGCTCTACAAATCCTATCAAGGACTTCTAGTACTCAAATTAAAGCTAAGAACAAGCTCTACAACATTCATGTTGGGGGTAAGATGAGATGTGATCGCGACTTTCTATGTCTAATACAACCTAACTACAAGTGCACAGTCTATCGCGTAGTAATAATAGATATCGATACCACAGGGACTCGTAATCAAACTAGTGTTCTCGGGAGTTACTATGTTTAGCTAGGTAGAATATGTTTAAGGGAATAAGATTGTCACTAAAAGGGAACTAAGAATACTATTTAGATTATAATTGATTGAATCGATACGTAGTAATTGTGTTCTTCAGGGATTTGATAAGTTACTGGTGTATGAAATAATTTTCAAAGTTTATTTAAGCAGAAAATGGTGATTTGAAGACTCTCGCCTCACAATGGTTATTGACGCTAATCATAATCCTAAGGGTCAAATGTACACTTTCGTATCCCGTTCGGGGTTTAAATTATTTTTTGGAAATCTCTAAGTTCTAATTCATTTTAAAATGCTTTCGCTGTTATTAAAATAAATGACTGGTGTTTACTATCTGACCTTACCGCAGCTTTTGTTTGTTGGTTCGTATCTTAATTAATTTCCCACTTTCGTGGCAAAACTACTTTTAAATAAGTTCTCGCTTTCGCGACGAAGTTTATTCAGTGAATCAATTTTAAACACTCAGACCATAAATTACTTTTTTGAAAAGAAAGTTTTTCAACCAGTTGTTATCAAATCCCATTCGAATTATTACTACATATCGATTACCTAAGTTTAGCTAGACATGGATTTGGGAAAGATAAAACATAAATAAAAATAATAAATAATGATTTGCATTATAATAAAACTGGAATCGATTGAAATGAGAAACCTGTAAATATTCCAATTGGCCTTTGGGCAGATCCTCCACAGATGTTGGCAGGATTCTGATCTTTATGCCAAATTGATCGTACAATAAAATAGAAGTTATAGAAGAATGGAAAATGCAATACAGGAAAGGTAAAGAGAAACAAATAAGAATATTGCTGGAAAATATGCTCTGGAAAATAAATTTGGCAGCACTTCATGGTATGAATGCAACATCCTTTCTGAAGTCCCCTGCTTCCCTTTTTATAGAAGTGGAATCCCAACGGTTATCACTGAAGATGATGGACTTTGAGGCAGATAATTTAGGGAGTAGTGGTCCACTCTGTGGGAATTGGAACTGATTCTTTGACGTGTAATTTGAGTGGGGCGTTTTTGCCTGCATGACGGTCGTCACAAGGTGTGACGGTCGTCACCCGTGTGACGGTCGTCATGAAGCTGTGACGGTCGTCACATAAGCAAAAACAGCTTCCTGCGCTTTTCATTGTGTTTTCACTCCTTTTTCGTCCATATTTCATCTGAGATTGCTTCTTTTCTTCATGTTGCCTTGTTTAGACGTGATCGTTGAATACCTGCAAAACATCAGACAAATACACGGAAATAACCCGAAATCGGATCGAAAACGGTTAGACTTTAGTTGAATTATGCATAAAAATATCTATATGATTTCGTGTTATCAAACTCCCCTAAGCTTGAATCTTTGCTTGTCCTCAAGTAAAACGTGAAAAGGTCGGCAAGCGCGAGGCAGCTTCTTCATTCTCAAAAGTCGGGAAAAACCGGGATTCTTGGTAGGAACAAAACGAGTATAATGACGACACTGGACTACAGGCCTTCGGAGGTCTCCTTTTTATGCAAATCGGTCCCAGTCATGCTACTGTAGCTTGGTGTCAAGGTTCTCGCGGCAAGTTCACCCTGTTTGTTCTAGCGCAATCACATTAAGCCCGTTGTCCGTACACTTTCATGGCAAGTCGACCTGTTAGTGAATATGATCTCATCTCTTGTTTTTGATCTTCTTCATTGATCATAAGCTTATGTCATTGATTTTTCAATGGGTTTTCGTGCCGTTGGGCTAAATGCTCGGGTGAGGAGCACCTAACTTAGAAGGAAACGTGTCTTATATTTTTGGGCTATTTAGCTCCCTTTTCATGATTTTTCATCTTTTTGGAGATCATACACTTATTTGAATCGGTCGCTCTCTTAGAAGTGTTTTTGGGATGGTGCTGACTGCTAGTATAAACTACTTGGGGTTGAGTTTGCACAGACACTTGAGACTTTGGTACACGTAGGTAGTGAAACCGACTCGCATAAACTGGAGATCTAAGGTGTCTGGACGATACTGGTTTTGTTAGAACTGTCGTTTCCTCGGAGTTTCAAAACTTGTTTTGAACTCGGTTGCATTCTCGTGATGCTTTTGCTTTTGAGGAACGAACTAAAATTTTTGTTTACGTTGAATAATGTGGGGATTGTTTGCGTAACGGGAAAAATATATAGACGAGCTTTATTTGCTAGAAATAGAAAGTGTTAAAATAGAAATTACAAAAATTCAAAGTGCAGTGAAATGGAAATAAAGGAAATAAAGGAAATTCAGAGTACAGTGGAATGGAAATAAAGGCTCCGCTCCCACACTATCTCGATCAGTGTCCTCACTGATTCTTGAAGCATGCGAGAGGGAGATACAACTGAAAGTGAAAATACAAATAACTGAAATATAGTAAACAATGAAGGGAAAAAATGGAAATCTAGTCACGGCCTCTGTCACGTCCGCGCTGGCGTCCTCTGGCTCTGGCAAGGGCTACTCTGTCCTCATAACTCATAGCTCCGGTGTGGTAGACGGTGTCTCGGAGTCCTTCGACCTGCAAGGTCAGATTCTCCAGGCTCTCAGTGATAGTAGCTTGGCCGGTGTGAAGTTGTTGCATTTGTCCGGTGCCAAGCTTCGAACTGGTCAGCTCGCTGATTCTGCTGCTGCAGCATCGCGAGTATCTGTGCCTGCTGGTCTAGGGAGCGGCGAAGGTCCTCTTCTGTGTAGTCTGGCACGGGATGATGGCGGCGGCGGCGAGAGGATGTACCTTCTGGAGGAGGAGGCTGCGATGCCTCTGGGTGCTCGGACCTATCCAACTCAGCTTGGATTTCATCGTCAGAACCGTGAGTGTGATCCTGAGTAGGAACAGCGGCAGCAGGAGGGGCAGTGAGGTCGAACAACCAGTTGGTACGGTCCTCTGGGTGTGTGCGGGTGCGGGACGGAAGAATGATGCTTCGGATGGTCTTGCCACGCACTACCGGATGGTATTTGCCGTCAGCTCTGGAGCAGATAAGATGAGAGGCTCTGCAGTGGTCGGTGTCTAGGAACACCGAGGGGATGGAATGGAGGTGCTGGAGGCGGTCGCCAAGGTTCAGCCCAAGTGCAATAGCAGTGACAATCCCGCCAAAGTAGAATGGCTTCGAGCCACGGTTGCAGTTGGCCTGAATATGAGCCAGCAGAAACGGAGCAGCGTTGACAGGCTCATTGTTGAAGATGCAATGAAGAAAGAAGAGCTCTTTCGAGTTCACTTTGTGGTTGTTGTCTCTGGCGAAGATAGTGTTACTCAACGCTCTGTGAAAGTACCGGATGGTTGGGTTATGGATACGAGTGGCATGCAGGGAGTCCCAACCATCGGCATTGAGGCCGGACAACTGATACCACAGCGCGAAAGCTTCGTGCTGGAACTGATCAGTGATGCAGCGGTGAGCGTTGTCGCCGTGAGGTAGCTGTAGAATGCTGGCAATCTGATTTTGGTGCATCTGATATTTGACGCCAAACATCCGGAAGCAAGCGGCATCTAAGTGCTGGTTAAGTTCGCCGCTGCTTGTGACGTAAGTGAACGAACTCAAGAACTCAAGAGTGAGTTGTTCGTATGTTGGCTGTGGGTTGGTGCAGAGGTTCTAGATGCCTGCTCTTTGAAGCATCCAGGTTACGCCTTCAAGGAGTCCGAGCTCCGTAAGCGATGGAAGGTGCGGATAATGAGTCGGCTGGAGCGACCTCTGATGCAATGCGATGTAGTTTGCTCGTTGTCTTTCGCCTAAGTCTCCTTCACTGAAGGTAATGTTGCTGACATCTGGGGTTTCTGCATTTCTTGCCATTGTTGGAAGATGGAGAGGTTTCTGAAGATTGGGGTTTTTCTGCAGAGAGGAAAGAACTGACAGAGGTGTGGTTTGGAGGTTGAGATTTAAGTTGAAATATAGAGTTCAATGTGGGGAGGACGGAAATTCGTAGTGGGGTAGGAGTTAGGATGATTGGAAGTGGTAGTGGGGGAAGTGGAAGAGAACACGAACCCTGTTTTATCAGATATCAGTTTTTGACTGCGTGACGGTCGTCACCCGCGTGACGCTCGTCATGAGGCTGTGACGGTCGTCACAGCAGCAAAATCTGCAGAACGCAGAATTTTGCTCTGAGGGCGTACTCGTAGTGACTTTAAGGCTTAGTATTGATACGGTGATGTAATATAACAGCCAACAAACAACAAATAATGCGAAAACAGAATAATTGAATAAAAACTAGAATTGAAATAACATAAAATTGAAATGATTGTATGTAGTACATAAAGAAAACTAACAATGCGAAAAATCCAAATGATTGAATGAAACTAAACTAGACTAAACTAAACTAAAACTACTGCTAAGAACTAATAACTAGTCTTTTCGTGTCTTCAACTCATCGAATTTCCGTGCGTAGTAGTCGAGTTGGTCGCAGACTAAATCCATGAAGCCTACCAGTTTGCTGTGCATGCTTGCGATGTCAGCTTTTACATTAGTTAGAGCTGTATCAACGTCGTCCAATCTGAGTAACACGACATCCATTTTGTCGGTGGTCTTCTCAGGGATAGGCTCAGGATAGGTGTTGTAGTGCGGAGGAGTCATAAGGTCTACTTCAGTTTCGGATACAGCATCCTCATAGTACATATAGTCGTGTGCCTCAGAGATGTGGTCACTGTCATACATATAGTTCTGTGGTGTTGACTGTGGTGAAGGAGGTCCCATAGGCTCATCCAATTCATAGAGCCAGTTATCCTTGTTGTGGATGCTTGTCATCAGATGATCAGGAAGTGTGAATAGCTGTACTGGTTTTTCGTTAATAAGGTACTCATACGGTCCAGGTCCTATAGTTCCTAAGATGCGCCTGTTAAAGCAGAATTGTATGTTCATGGGTCGGATGGTGCCAAAACGAGTGCTGGCATTTAAGTGGAATCTAAGGCCAAGCTCGTGGGTAATTTGGAGAAAACAGAAGTAATGTTTTGAAGGCTTTTAAAAATCCTGAAAAGTTTAAGACAGGAAATTGAAGTCAGGATTTTTAGAAACGAAAAGCGGTAGAAACAAAAGACAAAAGAGGAAAAATAAAATGAAAACAAACGAAAGTAGAAAGTAGTAGTAATTATAAGTTTAGAATTTTTGTTGGATTTTCAAAGTGGACTTTTAAAGAAAAATGAAATGCAATAACGAGGGAAATTTGGGTTGCCTCCCAGTAAGCGCTGTTTTTAACGTCTAAAGCCTGACGATAGCTTGGTGAGAAGCTATTCGGGTGTCTGAGCTGGAAGCTTAAGCAATGTTATATTGCTAACTTGAGGACTGTTGTCGTTCTTATTGTAATGTTTTAGACGTTGCCCGTTTACGATAAATGGTGCATTTGTCTTATCGGTAATTTCAACAGCTCCACTCTGAAGTACTTTAGTCACTTCATAGGGTCCAGACCACCTAGATTTTAGTTTACCTGGGAAGAGTTTTAATCGTGAGTTAAAGAGCAATACGATGTCTCCCACACTGAATTGTTTCCTGATTGAACGTTTATCATGCCACTTTTTAGTTCGTTCTTTGTAGATACGGGCATTTTCGTAAGCGTCTAATCGAAGTTCTTCCAACTCGTGTAAGTTCAAGATTCGCTTTTCTCCTGCCTCGGTGTAGTTGAAGTTGAGTGTCTTAATGGCCCAAAAGGCCTTATGCTCTAACTCTACAGGGAGATGGCAGGATTTACCGTAAACTAATTTGTAGGGGGTGGTACCTATTGGTGTCTTAAATGCGGTCCTATAGGCCCATAAAGCTTCTTGTAGCTTCGACGACCAATCTTTCCTTGAGGTAGCGACAGTCTTTTCCAAGATTTGTTTTATTTCTCTGTTCGAGACTTCTACTTGTCCGCTGGTTTGCGGATGATAGGGTGTAGCTACTCGGTGTCGGACTCCATATCTAGAGAGAAGTTTATCGAATATTTGTGATATGAAGTGAGATCCGCCGTCACTAATGACGAGTCTTGGTACACCGAATCTAGGAAAGATTGTATTTTTGAAGAGTTTGATTACTACTCGTGCATCGTTTGTTGGAGCAGCTATGCCTTCTATCCATTTAGACACGTAATCGACAGCGACGAGTATGTGGTTATTACCAAAAGAGGATGGGAATGGTCCCATGAAATCTATTCCCCAGACGTCGAAGATTTCTACCTCTAAGATTCCTTTCTGAGGCATTTCATTGCGTCGTGAGATGTTGCCAGTTCGTTGGCATCTAGCACACTTTTGCACAGCGATGTGAACGTCTTTCCAGAGATTAGGCTAGAATAAGCCGGCTTGGAGAATCTTAGCGCATGTCTTGGATGTACTAGCATGGCCACCATACGGTGCTGAATGGCATTGGGAAATAATATTTTCTATTTCTTCCTCTGGGACACAGCGACGATATATGTTGTCGGCCCCTCTCTTGAAGAGTAGAGGTTCGTCCCAATAATAGTGCTTCAGATCGTGGAAGAATTTCTTCTTTTGCTGATAAGTGAGATCCGGTGGAAGCACGCCTGCAGCTAGGTAATTAACGATGTCAGCATACCAAGGTAATGTGACTTGGGCATAGACGGCTTCTACAGCTTTTTCGAGTTTTGGATCTTCCGAGATTACGTTAGGCATGTCACTTTCTAATTTGGCTATCAGACGTTCGTACGGGAAATCGTCATTTATTAGTACTGGTTCATGTTTGATGCCTTCTATTCGGGATAAGTGATATGCAACAACGTTCTCGGTTCCTTTCTTATCTTTGATTTCTAAGTCAAACTCTTGTAATAACAGGATCCATCTCAATAATCTTGGTTTGGCATCCTTTTTGCTTATTAGGTACCTAATGGCAGCGTGGTCTGTGTATATGATAATTTTTGCTCCTACTAAGTAAGAACGGAATTTGTCAACCGCAAATATAACTGCTAGAAGTTCCTTTTCTGTGGTAGCATAGTTCATTTGGGCAGGATCTAAGGTTCTACTGGCATAGTAGATAGCATGGAGTTTCTTGTCCTTCCTTTGTCCTAGAACTGCGCCTACAGCGTAATCACTCGCATCGCACATGATTTCGAACAGTAGTTGCCAATCTGGTGGTTGCATGATCGGTGCGGTGATAAGGGCTGATTTCAATGTTTCGAATGCTTTTAAACAGTCGTCGTCGAAGACGAACTCAACATCTTTCATTAACAGGCCGGTCAGAGGTTTTGTGATTTTCGAGAAATCTTTTATAAATCTTTTGTAGAAACCGGCATGTCCTAGAAAACTCCGTATTTCTCGTACGGATTTTAGAGGTTGGAGATCTTTTATAATCTCTATTTTAGCTTTGTCTACCTCGATTCCTCTATCTGATATGACGTGTCCTAGAACTATTCCTTGTCGGACCATAAAATGGCATTTTTCCCAATTTAGGACGAGGTTTACTTTTACGCAAAGTTCTAATACCATTTCTAAGTTCTGTAGGCATCCTTCGAAACTTTGTCCACATACCGAGAAATCGTCCATAAATACTTCCATGATGTCATCTATGAAATCTGCGAAGATTGCCATCATGCATCTTTGGAAGGTTGCTGGAGCGTTACAGAGTCCGAACGGCATTCGGCGGTAAGCAAAAGTACCATAAGGACAGGTGAATATAGTCTTTTCTTGGTCATCAGGATGGATGGGAATTTGGAAGAATCCTGAGTAACCATCTAGATAGCAGAAATATGAATGTTTGACTAATCTTTCCAACATTTGGTCTATGAAGGGTAACGGGAAGTGATCTTTGCGCGTAGCCTTGTTAAGCTTTCTATAGTCAATGCACATCCTGCTTCCAGTCACGACTCTTTTTGTTATTGATTAGCCTTTTTCGTTTTTAACTACTGTGACTCCTCCTTTCTTCGGTACGACATGAACTGGGCTGACCCATTCACTATCGGAGATCGGATAGATGATTCCTGCATCTAGCAATTTCTTTACTTCATCTCTGACTACAGTGCTCAGGATGGGGTTCAGTCTTCTCTGATGCTCTTGAGAGGTTTTAGAGTCTTCCTCTATTGTAATTCGATGCATACATATTGAAGGGCTTATACCTTTTAGATTGCTTATGTTATAGCCTAACGCGGTGGGGTACTTCTTTAGGACTTCTAATAGCTTTTCGATTTCTGGTTGTCCTAAGTCGGCGTTTGTTGCACCCCAAAATTTGGCCAACAATTATTTATTCATTGAGTATTTGAAAATGGATACCTTCATTAGAAAGTTCAAGAGATCCTCAGAGAAGTGGTTTGAAACCAGGGTTGTGTGCTTCACAGTTTGAAAGTTGTGGGTGCCCCTCAGATGATTCTGAGACTTTGAGAATGAACTTGATGTCTTGAGAAAGCTTATGAGATGCCTTGATAGCCTTCATGAAGCCCAGAGAAGTCATTGTGCAAGAGTTCAGAGGATTCAACCATGAATGGTAGAATTAGGGTTTTGACTGGGTCAACCCTAGGATCAGCTGAAGATTTGGAGAAGGTTGAGACTTAATCCAAGGGCCATGAGATCATGGAATGATGCATAGAGATTATATAAAGATGATTCCTAGACCAACTCATCATGATTGAGGAGTTTTGAGAAGTTTCAAGTTAGGATTTCTGAGGATTGTCAGTGGAAAAACCCTAATTTGATCCCTATCTTCCAGGCAGCTTTAGCACTAGATGTGTTTGATATCTCATTTTCCCCACAACATGAATGTTGTAGAGCTTGTTCTAAGCTTTAATTTGAGTGGTGGAAGTCCTTGATAGGAGTTACAGAGCTCAAGTTATGGTTTTGACAAATTACAGGTCAGTTGATGTGTGTGAATCTGGGTCCTTGAAAGTCACCCAACTTGCAGACAACTTTTGCCCTAGTAGGATGATTCCTATGACTTCTTGGTCAACATGAATGTTGAAGAGCATCTTCTTAGCTTTAATTTGAGTGGTAGAAGTCCTTGATTGGATTTGTGGAACTCAAGTTATGGTTTGAACAAGGCAGGGGTATTTTGGTCATTTGTCAGTTATAGGTCATTTTAGCCAATGCCTAAAACTCCTATTTCCAAGCCTCAAATGGAAAAACTCAAAACATGAAAGTTGCTCAAAATGTGATTTTAAGTCTAGAAAGAAGGTCACAAATTGATGAAAAAGCTCATAGCACAAGATTCCATGATTGGTCAAAAATGAACTAAAAATGACTTATAACTTTGAAAAGTTGAAATTGAAAAGTGATTTGGGAGATCTACAAATCCAAAATAGGTCATCCAATATATCATTTTGATTGGAAAAACTATTTTAAGAACTTTGGTTTAAGTAGAATTTTCATTTGAGGTTCCAAAAATGGACTTCCTTTGGAAATTTGTTACTTAAGAAAGAAGGCAATGTTAGAAAATCCTACACAAGCCAAGAATGCACTTGTTTTTCACACATTCCTTCTTAATAACTCATGTAAGGGTATTTTAAGTCAAAATAACAAGGCATGGCATATGAGATGAGATGACCATTATGGAATATCATGGAACTTTCAAGAAACTTCCACACCCTTCTAGATGAATCTAGAAGCATCCAATCAATCAATATTTAAAGAGGGCATCAAAGAGTGATGAGAGGTTGGTGAAAGTGAAGCCAAGTCAGAGGAGAGAGAGAAGTGCATAGCCATTGGAGAAGTTTCTTCAAGTTGAAGCAACTTGAGTTTTCTTTCACTTCAAGCCACCACCTTCAAGAATTGTGCAAACAGAAGGCTATTCATCCTCAAAGGATCATCCTGAAGGATTTGCAAGACCTGGTTCGAGCCATAGCATCACTCACCATAGCTTCTTGACAGGTTGGTGAACTCACTTCTTTCTCTTTATTTATGCTTAGATAGAACATATTATAGGTGTAGAAAGATTGTGTTAGGGTAGAGGATTAATCCCTGAGAATTAGAGCAAGATTGGTGAAGTTTCACACCAGGGCCATGAATCTTGAATCTTCCATAATTAGTTGTTTAATGAGTTTTAATCAGCATGGATTAGTGTATGATAGCTGGCATGGCTTGTAGAACAAGTTTGTAGCTTTAGACTGAGGTTTGATGAAGGTTGGTATTAGTCGAGCATGGTGGTGCCATGGTGTTGGTGCTTTCTGTTAGAGCAATCTAGGAAGAATTAAGGAAAAGTGAACGTATGGTTGTAATCTAGGCATTTAGTAGATGATTTTTCATGTTTAGGTCGAGGGAAGCCGTGGCCTGTGGGGAGAGATAATGGAGCTCGAGTGTGTGAGTGCATGAGAGAGGGTTCTGCAAAACCCTAGTTTGATGAAGACGATGAGGGAGCGCCGTCGGATCAAGTCCAATGTTTGACAAATTCACCTAATCTAACGGTCGCGCGCGTGTCTGAGTTTGGAGGGAAGATTTGAATCTAAGTTGAAACGCTGCGTTTCATTTAGAGGGCGCTGGGCCCAGTCTTCTATCCCCACCCCCCTATTTGTTGGCCCATTCATTTCTAACTAGTTTGGAGTGCTATTCTGACCCCCCCTCCCTTTATTCATTTAATTTGTTTTAATTTTCTTTTTTAATATTTCTGATTTGAATAATTCATTAAAAATAGTTAAAAAATGATTTTTTAATCCTTCTTTTTTCTATGAGTAGATTAAAATGAGTAGAAAATTATAAAAATAAAATTGAGATTTTATTTTTAGGTTTAATATTTTTAGTAGATTTTCCAATTAAATAGCTTTTTAATTGTTTAATCTTGTATCTTGATTTTGTAGGAATTATTTTAGGACATTCCCTTAGGGTTTTTTACCCATTCTTTTTTGTGCAATTAGATGATTAGTCATACTTCCCCATAGGATTTTTTTTTTCTAGATTTTTAGAATTAATCTTGATTAGTTTAATTAGGGTTGACTTAGGATAGTCTAATTAGGGTTTAGAATTGTGTTTAGGTGATGAAACATTTTCTTTGAGCAAGTTTTATCTTGATTTTTAGGTAGAAACCTTTGTAGATGTTATGAGTAGGTGTTGAGGACCCTTGTGAATATTTGTTAAATTTTTCCCCATTAGTTTAGTATTTTTAGGTATTTTCTGAGATTGCCTGATAATGTGATTTGTTCAGTGGGTTATCTGTTCATCTGTGGGGTTCTTTCTGAGGAATTTGATGAAGGGCTTGTGTTGCCTTGAGGACTTTGATGGAGAGCATCATGAGGAGAAGCCTGTAGACCAAGATGCAGAGACCCAGAGCTTGTCTCATCTCCTGTCTGTGAGGTTTGAGAGCCTGAAGTTTGAAGGAAGTTCATGGTACTTTCCTGAGGAAGGCACTATGAATGACTTTCATTCTTCCTTCTCACCTCTTTCTTAAGTATCCAATGATGTTGGAGCCAACTTGTGAGTTTAATTCCTCCTGAGGAGGAATGTAAACTGATCACATGTTGTTGAGCCACATGGGATACAACTCCTAAGTGGAAGCCTCCTAGTACTTTCCTGAGGAAAGTCCTATGGGTCTATTCACTTAGTTCCACTAGTTGATCTAGGATTTCTTAAGTATCCAATGATGTTGGAGCCAACTTGTGAGTTTAATTTCTCCTGAGGAGGAATGTAAACTGATCACATGTTGTTGAGCCACATGGGATACAACTCCTAAGTGGAAGCCTCCTAGTACTTTCCTGAGGAAGGTCCTATGGGTCTATTCACTTAGCTCCACTAGCTTAAATAGGATTTCTTAAATATCCAGTGATGTTGGAGCCTGCTTGTGAGTTTAATCTCTCCTGAGGAGGGATGTAAACTGATCACAGTGGTTGAGCCACATAGGGTATGACTCCTGAGTATACACCTCCTAGTGTTCTCCTGAGGAAGACACTATGAGCTTGCTTGCTTAGCTCCCTTTCTTTGGTAAGCTTATTCTGAAGCTTGAAGACTGGGAATGATTGCTCCTGTTTAGGGTTGTGCTTGAGAGCTTTGCCTTGATTTGATTAGGACTCTGTGATTAGGGTTAGGATTAGAGAGTAGGTGATTCTTTTTCAAATGTGTTTTGTTTGCCTGATGGTACTTCATTTCCTTTATCTGTATGATTGCAGTTTACTGTTTTGCTTGATAGCATGTTGTTGATCTTCAGTATGATTACTGTTATTGCATGACTGGCTTGAGGTTGAGATGAGCTTGTGGAGGCTGAAGCCCTACACACATTTCCTCCCTCACTTGCATTGCATGCATTTTACTGTTTAAACTGATGTTTTTGTCTGTATTCTATGTATCATTGACATGATCCCTTAGGACTCTCATTTCTTCTGATGAGGATTTGATGATAGACTTTTAGGTTGAAACCTATGCATGACAACATCTAGGAGTTCCCTGTTCAAACCTCAACCATAGGATGAATCCATGGCATGATAACAGTAGGACTTGATAGTCTCCCTCCTAGTTGAGTTGTTTCCTGTAGTTTCCCGAACTACGTTTGCTCTGATCTTTCATACCAGATGAAAGTACGTAGGCATAGGATGCGACATCCTAGCGAGCAACCTTCCCCATCTTCCCCCGTAGTTAGCCGAACTACGTTGACTCTGATTTCTCATTCTCTGATGGGAATACGTAGGCATAAAGCGCGATGCTTTGCCGAGTCATTTTTCTTTTCTTTTTCAGCCAGCCTTGATAGGTAGATAGATTATAACCAACCCGTCCAAGTAAACAAACAAGCGAGGATCCCGTCGAGTACGACGGACGTGAGGGGTGCTAATACCTTCCCCTTGCGTAACCGACTCCCGAACCCAGACAATGGTTGCGATGACCTTGTCTTACCCTTATTCGTCAGGTTTTTCTGATCGTTTCCTTTCCCGCTCTGAGGGATAAATAACGAAAGGTGGCGACTCTTCTGTCATGCCGGCACCTTATTTTTCGCGCAAGCGACAGCTGGCGACTCTGCTGGGGATTTAAAGAGTCTAGGGACTTTTCCCATCCCTTATGCTGGGACCGTTTCCCATCCCCTACGCGAGTCAATCCTATCGTTTGTGTGTTTGCTTGTTGGGTTGCGTTTGTTTATCGCATCTTTGCTTCTCGCACTTTACTTCCTGCATTTTATTTCCCGCATTTTATTTCCAGTTTGATATGATTATCTGTGCTGCTGTGGGAGAGGGATGTTACTGTGAGTGAAAAGCCGGACCTGGGCTTGAGTACACACCTAGATATAGTTGCGGAGAAGTAGTAGACGAACCTGTCTGTTGAACAGGCACAGTTCCCTACGAAAATCCGCGCTCAGACGAGATTCTTGCAGAGGTGCTCCTTTCCGGTCCTGAGGATCTGAGGGGAGTCCAGACGTGAGGATTGTCGACTCTGGGGACCGATCACTTGGAAGTCAGCTAAGAGAGGCCTCTTCATGACTTGACGATGCCACTCCTTCTGGGAATCGTATTGTCACTCATGAAAGTCTGTGACGCTGATGACCGCATAGGATGCCGTACCTTTGTCCGTGGATTAGGTCCATCATACCTGTGAGTGGGGTTGGGATATTGCAGGAAACTTTGACCTCCAGACTACCTGGTTTTCTTGACAGTGGATCAGTATGTTGGGTTCTCAGTTGCAGATATGTTCTTGATAGAGCAAGGGTTTGATCAGAGGATCTTATCATCGGGTATTTGTCTGTTCTTGATAGAGCAGGCTTTGATCAGTGTATTATTATCAGAAGTTTGTCCTGGATGGAGCAGATTTTTGAGTGGGGTCTGAGGATCTCGTCAGCAGTTGTCATTTTGTTCTTGATAGGGCAGGCTTTGAGTGAGGTTTGAAGATCTCATCAGCAGCCGTGCAGTTGTTCTTGAGAGGGCAGATTTGTGATTTGGGGTCTGAAGACTTCTCCAACAGATATTCCTTGATCTTGCATCCAGGGTTTTTTATTATCAGGCCTTCGTTCTTGTCAGAGCAGAATCTTGATCTCGATCCTACCAGATGGTTATTCACAACAGATCAGATCAGTGGGCTTACACCGGGGTTTCCTTCTCAGCAGTGACTGTTGACATCGAATCTCCACAGCAGCTTTGGATATATTGTTGCATGCCTGCATTTTGCATTAGCTTGCATAATCATTCCATTAGCGTGTGTCTGTGAGGTTGCTGTCTCCATGATTGGGCCTAGATTCTTCTCCTTATTATTATCAGCAGGTGACAGGATCGGGGGAAATCTCTCAAGCACACAGACTCACGCATGCATTTGCATGAAGCATTCTTGCATGACATACATTCTGTTGCTTTTCCTAACCTTTGATCTTGACAGGTTTTTCAGGTACTCAGGTCCCTTGCTGCTTTCAATTTTCAGGATTGATCAAAGATTCATCCACCGCTACTCGACTCGCGCCAATCAAACGAGAATCATGGACCAGGTACAATCAGATGTTCAGGAGCTTCGTGAAAGGATGGATCGTTTTATGGAGTTGATGCAAGTAGTTGCGAACGGGCAAGAGCAACTTCGTACTTTGGTTCAACCTCTCATCTCCAGGGTTGACAGCAATGGAATTCTTCACGGCGGGGCCGTACCCACTCCTCCTCCTCAAGTGGATACTCCTCAGAACGTTGTTCCTGCTGCCGGGGGCAACGGTAGTGCTAACGGCAATCTTATGAATAATCTCGGACTTAACGCGGCGGGCGCCGTCAATGGTGGTTTGGGAGCCAATGTTAATGTTGGTGCAGGAAATATGGTGGTGCCTCAACCGTGGCTGGAGGACCATCAGGACGACATTTTCTCTCAGAGGGGTGTAGAGGCTGAGTTAACTGCTGAAGCTAGACTCAGGTTCAAGGCACTGGAAGATAAAATGAGAGATATAGAAAATCAGAATACATTGGGCGTTGACATGTCCAAACTTGGGCTGATTGCTGACTTTAAAGTACCTCACAAGTTTAAGGTGCCTATCTTTGAGAAGTATAGAGGCACTACTTGTCCCCGTGTTCATCTCCGATCGTATTACAGAAAGATGTCCGCTTACTCTGATGATGAGAAGTTGCTGATGCACTTCTTTCAGGATAGTCTTTCTGGCCCATCGCTTGAATGGTATATGGGTTTGGAACCCGCTGCTGTGCGAACGTGGAAAGATCTCGCTGAAGCGTTTGTTCTCCACTATCAGTATAATAGCGACTTGGCTCCCAACCGAGTTCAGCTCCAGAATCTCTCGCAGCGGAGCAATGAAAGCTTCAAGGAGTACGCCCAGCGGTGGCGTGAATTGGCTGCTCGGGTTCAACCGCCGATGGTTGAGCGTGAGTTGGTACAGATGTTCGTGGCTACTCTTCCCGGAGTCTATTATGAGAAGTTGGTTAGTGGCATGTCCGGGACATTCTCGGCCCTCATCACTTTGGGCGAGCATGTTGAAAATGGTATAAAGATCGGCAAGATTCAAGGCGAATCATCCCCATCTGGAGGAGCCAGCAAGAAACCTTATACTGGCAAACGCCGAGAGGGCGATGCCAGTGCTGTCTCTAATACTAGGAGAAAGGGCAAGGGCCCTCAGTCTCAGATCGCTAGCATAAACATCCCAGCTGCTCCCCCTCAGCCGCAGCAGCAGCCTCAGCAACAGAATAATCCGGGATATAAGAAATATCAGCATCGGGGTCCCCTGGCAAACCGTCATTTGGAAACTCCTCCTATGTCGTATGCACAGCTTCTGCAGACGTTGCTTCAGCTCCAACTAGTTCAGAAGAGGACGCTAGCTCCCTTGACAGGGGCACCGCCACCCGGGTACGATGCTAATGCTACATGTGAATTTCATTCTGGGGCACCTGGCCATACAGTTGAGAACTGCAAAGCTTTTAAGCATAAGGTCCAGGACATGGTTGACGCCAAGATAATAAATTTTTCTGACAACGTGCCCAACGTCACCAAGAATCCGATGCCTCATCATAGGGGGGGCGGAGTAAATGCTGTCATCACTGAAGAGAATTCAGACTTGCTGACTGATGTCAGAGATTTGAAAACGCCACTGAGTTTTGTTAAAGCTAAACTGCTGAAGAAAGGCTTCTTTCCCGGGTGTGGGGAGTTTTGTATGGAATGTGCTGCACTTCCTGACGGGTGTGAGCAGTTGAGTGAAGGTATCCAGAGTCTGATGACCGAAGGTATTTTGCAGTTTAGTCGAAGCGTTGAGAATGCGTCGGGAGAAGTCGTGCTGAAGCAGGCTGACGAGGTTGCCACTATCACCATTCCTCGCCACCCTATCACTATATCTGCACCTCGTCCTCCTACTATTACCATCACCAGGGCTGGACCAATCCCTTTCGAGAGTACCAATGCCGTGCCATGGCATTACGGCGCTGAAGTGTATTGTAATGGCCAGAAGGTAGAGATTGAGCCGCCCAGATCGACTGCGCAGAATCTTGCTGAGGCCAGTGGTATCACCAGAAGTGGCAGAGTGTTCGCGCCAGCAGAGGGTGCGGCAGAAAAGGCAGTCAGGGCTGATGCTGCTGATAAAGGCAAAGGTAAAGCTGTTGAGGAGGTTCCTGCAGGGGCAGAAAAAGACTTGTTGGTTAAAGACGCAGAAGAGTTCATGCGACTGATCAGGAAAAGTGACTACAAGATTGTAGATCATCTTCACCAGACTCCGTCAAAGATCTCAATTCTCAACCTGTTGCTGTGTTCTGAAGCACACCGCAACGCATTGCTGAAAGTATTGAATGCTGCATACGTGCCGCAGGAGATATCCGTTAATCAACTTGAGGAAGTAGTAGCCCATGTCAACGCTGGTAATGGGCTGGGTTTTACAGATTTGGAGCTGACGCCCAAGGGAAGAGACCACAACCATGCCTTGCACATCTCGATAGAGTGCAGGGGCACGATTATGTCACATGTCCTAGTAGATACGGGCTCCTCGCTGAATGTGCTTCCGAAGAAAGCACTAATGAAGTTGGATACCCGGGGACTGCTGTGCACGCCCAGTGATCTGGTCGTAAAGGCTTTTGACGGAACCAAACGCCACGTCTTTGGAGAATTGACCCTGCCAATTCAAGTCGGTCCAGAGACGTTTAATGCAGTGTTCTATATTATGGATATCATGCCCGCCTACAGTTGCCTCTTAGGTCGGCCGTGGATTCATTCTGCTGGTGCCGTAACGTCTACGTTGCATCAGAAGCTTAAATATGCTGTTGGGGGCAGCATAGTGACAGTTTGCGGAGAGGAGGACATCATGGTAAGCCACCTGTCATCCTTCAAGTATGTCGAAATGGATGGAGAGATCCATGAGACTCTTTGCCAGGCGTTTGAGACCGTCAAGGTGAAGGAGGTAGCTCCCGTTGTTGCAGAGAAGCAGGAGGTGAACCTCTCTTCGTTTAAGGAAGCTAGAGCCGTTGTCGAAGCTGGTTCTACCCCAGGCTGGGGGCATGTCTTGGATATACCATTCAAACAAGATAAGTTTGGATTGGGATATTCTCCGGAAGCTGAAGCTTCAACTTCTTCTGGTAGCTCATCTCGTGGAAAGGGGCCGATCCTATTCACCAAAGGAGGAGTAATATTCGAAAGTGTCAACGCAGCGTCGGAGGACAGCGGGGACAGTGACTGTGATCTCGATGCCTGGATTCAACCGAGCAAGCCAGGCGAGCGCCTTCACAACTGGACCACCAAGGAGATTATCGAGCTGACAAGTGAAGAGTAATGATTTGCTTTTTACAATCTTTTGTACAACCCTATGTCCTGCCCGGGGCATAGTGGTTTTACTGTCAGGGCCTTGTTGGATTATGTGTATACATTTTATCAATAAATAAAAAGGCGTTTTCTTCGTAATCAAATATTGTGTTCTCTGTTATTCATATTTTATGTTTGTTTTGAAAAACAGCAAAATGGCAACGAGGTTCGTGCTAACCTGCATATTCCTGCTTTAAACTTAACCCTTGTTATTGCAGGATCCACGTAACAGACGACATCGACTCTGGACCCTCTACGGCTCACTACGACTTTGATTGCCCGATCTATCAAGCCGAGGATGAGATTGATGAAGACGAAGACCTTCCGGAGGAATTGGCCCGCTTGTTGAAACAAGAGGAGAAGGTTATTCTGCCTCATGAGGAGGAGATTGAGATCATAAATCTGGGTTCTGAGGAGCTTATCAGGAATGTCAGAGTCGGGGCTGCGCTGCAGAACGATGTCAAGCATAGACTGGTCGAGATGCTTCGAGAGTATAGTGACGTCTTTGCTTGGTCATATGAGGATATGCCTGGACTTGACACAGATATCGTGGTTCATCGCTTGCCGTTGCGAGAGGATTGCCCTCCAGTCAAGCAGAAGCTTAGGAGGACGAGACCAGACATGGCTGTAAAAATCAAAGAAGAGGTCCAGAAGCAGTTGGATGCAGGATTTTTAGCCGTTACCACCTACCCTCCGTGGGTCGCCAACATAGTGCCTGTACCGAAGAAGGACGGTAAGGTACGTATGTGCGTCGATTATCGGGACTTGAATAGGGCGAGCCCTAAGGATGATTTCCCGTTGCCTCATATCGATGTGTTGGTCGACAATACAGCCCAGTTTTCCGTGTTTTCATTCATGGATGGCTTCTCCGGTTACAATCAGATTAAGATGGCGCCGGAGGACATGGAGAAAACAACGTTTATCACCCCCTGGGGCACGTTTTGCTACAAGGTAATGCCCTTCGGTCTGAAGAACGCAGGGGCCACTTACCAGCGAGCAATGGTAACTTTGTTTCATGATATGATTCATCACGAGATTGAAGTCTATGTTGATGACATGATTGCAAAGTCCCAAACGGAGGAGGAGCATTTGGTCAATTTGCTGAAGCTGTTTGAAAGGCTTAGGAAGTTCAAGCTGAGGCTGAATCCTAACAAGTGCACTTTCGGAGTGCGGTCCGGAAAGTTATTGGGGTTTATCGTTAGTGAACGAGGTATTGAAGTTGATCCTGCAAAGATAAAAGCTATCCAAGAGATGCCAGCGCCGAGAACGGAAAAAGAAGTTCGTGGTTTCTTGGGCCGAATAAACTACATTGCGAGGTTTATCTCCCAGCTCACGGCCACTTGTGAACCGATGTTCAAATTGTTAAAGAAAAATCAGGCGATTACTTGGAATGAGGATTGCCAGAAGGCATTCGATAAGATAAAGCAGTATCTTCAAGAACCTCCGATCTTGATACCCCCAGTGGCTGGACGGCCATTAATCATGTACTTGACAGTTCTGGAGAATAGCATGGGGTGTGTTCTCGGTCAGCACGACGAGACGGGCAGAAAGGAGCATGCCATTTATTATTTGAGTAAAAAGTTCACTGAGTGTGAATCTCGATACTCGATGCTGGAGAAGACGTGTTGTGCACTAGCTTGGGCCGCCAAACGTCTACGACAGTATATGCTCAATCACACCACTATGCTGATTTCGAAGATGGATCCGATCAAGTACGTCTTCGAGAAGCAGGCTCTTTCGGGCAGGATTGCCAGATGGCAAATGGTGTTAACAGAATATGATATTCAGTACGTCTCTCAGAAAGCCATCAAAGGGAGCGTATTGTCTGATTACCTTGCCGAACAGCCAATCGAAGACTATCAGCCGATGAAGTTCGAGTTCCCTGATGAGGACATTATGTTTCTCAAAGCAAAGGATTGCGAAGAGCCATTGCCCGACGAGGGGCCGGATAGGAAGTCTCAGTGGAAGTTGATATTCGACGGAGCGGTTAATTCCTATGGAAGTGGTATCGGGGCTATCATCACGACTCCTCACGGATCCCACATCCCGTTTACTGCGAGACTGACGTTTCCAGTTACCAACAACGAAGCCGAGTACGAAGCATGTATTATGGGTCTAGAAGAGGCAATTGATTTGAGAATCAAGAATCTAGACATATACGGTGACTCAGCGCTTGTGATCAATCAGATCAAAGGGGAGTGGGAAACTCGTCAACCGAATCTAGTGCCGTACATGAATTATGCCAGGAGGCTGCTTCCGTTCTTCGACCGAGTAGAACTTCATCATGTACCCCGGGCTGAAAATCAAATGGCTGATGCTTTAGCCACGTTGGCTTCTATGTATAAGGTCAATCTTTGGAATGAGGCTCCAAGTATTGTCCTTTCGCGTCTTGACAGACCAGCATATGTGTTCGCAATCGAGGATGCCACTGACGGCAAGCCATGGTTCCACGATATCCAGACCTTCCTTATGACTAAGGAGTATCCGGCGGGTGCGTCAACCTAGGATAAGAAGACTCTGAGGAGGCTATCTGGAAACTTTTATCTCAACCCTGATGGAGTGCTGTATAGAAGAAACCACGATCTCGTGCTACTCAGATGTGTAGATGAGAAAGAGGCCAGTATGCTCATGGAGGAAGTCCATGAGGGCACATTTGGTACGCACGCCGGCGGGCATGCCATGACGAGGAAGATCCTGAGAGCAGGATATTACTGGTTGACTATGGAGTCGGATTGCTTCAGATTCGCGAGGAAATGTCATAAATGCCAGATTTATGCTGATAGAGTTCATGTGCCGCCGTGCCCCTTGAATGTCATGTCCTCCCCTTGGCCGTTCTCCATGTGGGGCATTGACATGATAGGCAAGATCGAGCCCACCGCATCCAATGGTCATCGTTTTATTCTGGTAGCTATCGACTACTTCACCAAGTGGGTGGAGGCAGCCTCGTACGCTAATGTGACCAAGCAGGTGGTTGCTAAATTCATTAAGAGGGACATCATCTGTCGCTATGGAATTCCCGAGCGGATCATTACTGATAATGGTTCGAATTTGAATAACAAGATGATGAAGGAGCTGTGCCAGAGCTTCAAGATTGAACACCACAACTCATCCCCTTATCGGCCAAAGATGAATGGCGCCGTTGAAGCGGCCAACAAGAACATCAAGAGGATTGTTCAGAAGATGGTTGTGACGTATAAGGATTGGCACGAGATGCTGCCGTTTGCCTTGCATGGTTATCGTACGACGGTGCGTACGTCGACCGGGGCAACTCCTTTCTCCTTGGTGTACGGTATGGAAGCTGTCCTACCGCTAGAAGTGGAGATTCCCTCTTTGCGGGTTTTGGTTGATGTGAAACTTGATGAGGCAGAATGGGTGACGAATCGCCTGAACCAGCTCAGCCTGATGGACGAGAAGAGGTTAGCATCGATTGCATTTGGTCGCCTGTACCAAAGCCGAATGAAGAAAGCTTATGATAAGAAGGTGCGTCCTCGAAGCTTTCAGACGGGTGATCTCGTCCTGAAGAAGATTCTTCCGCCACACTCCGATCACCGGGGCAAGTGGACTCCGAATTACGAAGGGCCGTATGTCGTCAGCAAGGTCTTCTCAGGAGGGGCTTTGTTGTTATCCACGATGGATGGTGAAGATTTTGCATCCCCGGTGAACGCGGACGCAGTTAAAAAATACTTTGCTTGAAAGCGACCCGCTGGACAAAAAAGAAAGAGTCCAGGCAAAAAAGGGGCATCCCGGCGAACCAAAAACAGAATAAAAGGTTCGGGCAAAAATTAGGGATATATTGAAAAAATGTACACCCGCGAAGTCGAAAACCTACACTGGGCGGCTTCGGCAAAAAAGGGTATCCCGGTGAACTGAAAACCCGAAAGGGCGGTTCACGCAAAAGTTAGGGATTTAAATAAGCAAATGACTGCGTTCCGCGTATGGACTTTCATTGTTTAGTGGTTCGGAAGACCTGAGGGCCGTTTATCTGAATCAATCTCTTCCAAAGCTGAAGCATCGGAGAAGTATCGAAGTCGAGTGGGTCTTAGAGGGATCAACTCATGGTGTTCGTCTACGCCTCGATTGCCGACATTTGTATATACTGATGTATATTTATGTTTTCTTTTTTTGCGCGGCTTCCTCATTTCAGGAGCTTGCCTCTGTTGTAAAACATTTTTGCCCATTCAGGGGTTCACCATCAATAAAATGCACATTATTCAGCAATTCTACTTGTCTGTTTTGCATTTATCTGTTTTGTTTGCGAATGATAACGCCGATGTGTTTTTTTGATAAAATGCGCATACATAAACCTGAGGGCCTAAGCCCATTGATTGTTGAAACAATTAACTAACTGAACATTGTCACGAGATAATACCCCTGATAGGCCCCTTTGAGGAGGGTATCTTGTCTGTTTGTTTGTGTCGTTGCAGGTATAGCACCCGTCAGAAGATGTGTCGTGCGTATCCCCGAAGCAGGATGAGTCCTCCTTCTTCAGCAGAGTTCAGTGATCTCTCCTCCGCGGAATCAGAATCAGATAGTGAGCATTGATATGTCTTCCCCAGGTAGAGGTGATTCTCTTCCCCAAGCAGACGCATCCTGAAGGAACGTCACCTCATCAGCTGAGTCAAGCACCGAAGACTGATGTCGCCTTTCCCCAGCACCGGGTCACAAGTGCAGAGTTCATAGAAGTGTTCGGGTGCCGAAACTCGTGTTTTCCCCAGTAAAGTCACTGAAGCAGGATTTCCCCCCCGCACCGGGTCACAAGTGTAGGTTTCGCAGGAAGCTAGTCGTATGCCGAAGTATGCAGTAACTGATAATGCCAGACTGAAGTCTCCAGTGGAATTGAGATTCCTCACCAGAATCAGTCTCTCTCCTGAAGACGGACGATTCCTTCTTCCCCAGTAGAGTGTTGGAACAGCTGATGTTGTATTCCCCGGCAGAGTTGTACTCTCCCCCGAAGTCAGATGATCCTTTCTTCCCCGGCGGAATTGAAATTCCCCATCAGGGTCGTACTCTTCAGTGAAGTAGAATGATTTCTCTCCCCGGCTGAGTCCGCAGAAAAGCAGAATCCTGGGAGGTTGATCAGATCATGATCAATTCTCCCCAGCAGAGCATGGAGCAGCCGATGCTGTATTTCCCCAGAGTCGTACTCTATCCAGTAAAGCAGAATGATTTCTCCCTCCTCAGCCGAGTCTGCAGATGTCCAAGGGATCCGAATCCTTGGAAGTGGGTCAGATCATGATTGGTTTTTCCCCAGTGGAGTGTTGAACAGCTGAAGTGGGTTCCCCACGGAATGGTTATCCCCAGAAGAGTAGCCGAGATGGCCGCGCAATTCATTCTCGCGATTGATATCAGCAGATCCAAGTTCTCGTAGAGCTTCGTCCCCTGCAGCAGTCAGCTGAAGTTGTTCCCCTGCAGCAGTTCGCGGAAGATTGATTCCCCAGACAGAGCCTAATTGATATTGGCGTGTTCACATTCTCCTCAGCAGGATGATTCCTCTACATGAGTGGTTCTTTCTCCTTGACAGGAGGATTCCCCCCTCGGCATTTATTTTGCTGACGGGATCGTATCATTGTGCATGACTGCATAGCATTCAACACTGCATAGCATGGTGCATGATTGCATGACACTTAGCATGAATACATATCATTCCCGCCGTGTGGGGCGTAGCGCTGAAGCATACGCATCATAAGCATGACCTAAGGCCATTATCATTCTTATTGTACAGATGTACTACCGAAAGACCGGTTGCTCAGGACGATTCTTGAAGTTCTCCCCAGCAAGGTTATTTTCTTAGATGATTCTGAAGACCCCGGTGATCCCCGCAGTCGCTCGCTCAAGATGATTTTTGAGATCCCCAGCAAAGACTTCGGTTCGAGATGATTCTCAAACCCCTCAGCAGGGTCATTTGCTTAAGACGATTCTTAAGACCTCAGTACAGCTTCCCGAGTTGTTCGCCTAGTATGATGCTTGAGTTCCCCAATAGCATCTCCAGCAAGAGTTGCCCAGGAAGATTCCTGGAATTCCCAACAGAATGTTTGCTCCAGAAAGGTTATTAGTTCAGGACGATTCTTGAAGATGCCCGATGGATCTGTTTGTTCAAGATGATTCTTGAAGTCCAGGGTAGCATGATATGTATGCTCCAACAACGATGTCTAATATGAAGATGGATTTCGTAAGCACCCGAAGGCGATACCAGAAGGTTCCTGTGAAGCCAGATTTCCGTGTGGATGAAGCAACGGGTGGCTGAAGATAAGGTTCCAAAGGTTGTAGATACAACAAAGTGATTCGTGTGAGTCTGAAGACCAAGTCAGTTGTCCTGAGGTGATGATTGAGCGCGATCAAGTGAATGATACGTCTTCTGATTGATGTCAGAAGATGTTTCTCCAGCGGTGATGCGGGGTATTTTGATTTTCCGACGGTGATGTCAGAAGATGTTTCTCCAGCGGTGATGCGGGGTATTTCGATTGTCCGACGGTGATGTCAGAAGATAGTTCTCCAGCGGTGATGCAGGGTATTTCGATTGTCCGACGGTGATGTCAGAAGATGTTTCTCCAGCGGTGATGCGGGGTATTTTGATTTTCCGACGGTGATGTCAGAAGATGTTTCTCCAGCGGTGATGCAGGGTATTTTGATTTTCCGACGGTGATGTCAGAAGATGTTTCTCCAGCGGTGATGCGGGGTATTTTGATTTTCCGACGGTGATGTCAGAAGATGTTTCTCCAGCGGTGATGCGGGGTATTTTGATTTTCCGACGGTGATGTCAGAAGATGTTTCTCCAGCGGTGATGCGGGGTACTTCGATTGTCCGACGGTGATGTCAGATTTAGTTCTCCAGCGGTGATGCAGGGTACTTCGATCGTCCGACGGTGATGTCAGATTTAGTTCTCCAGCGGTGAGGTTGGGTGTTATGGTTGTTTCTGACGGTGATGTCAGGTGGTTTAGTCTCCCAGCGACGATGTTGGGTGTTCCCCAGAATTTTGTCTGCTTCTGACGGTGATGTCAGGTGGTTTAGTCTCCCAGCGACGATGTTGGGTGTTCCTCAGAATTTTGTCTGCTTCTGACGGTGATGTCAGGTGGTTTAGTCTTCCAGCGACGATGTTGGGTGTTTTGGTTGTTTGATGACAATGTCAGAAGAATTTGATGTGTATGACTGACGGTGATGTCAGATCAGTATCTCTCCAGCTAGTTGCCGTGCAGCTAGCATTGCAATATTCGAAGATTTGTCCCCCGCAGAGTGCCGTGTGCTCGTGCAGTTGGCAAATTTTCGGATTTACCGGTATTCAATCGTCTCGCACCTTGATTGGGTGAGAGCCGTTCGCTTCTCACCCAGTCAGGTTCAAGCCGTTTGAATAGGGGCAGCTGTTGCACCCCAAAATTTGGCCAACAATTATTTATTCATTGAGTATTTGAAAATGGATACCTTCATTAGAAAGTTCAAGAGATCCTCAGAGAAGTGGTTTGAAACCAGGGTTGTGTGCTTCACAGTTTGAAAGTTGTGGGTGCCCCTCAGATGATTCTGAGACTTTGAGAATGAACTTGATGTCTTGAGAAAGCTTATGAGATGCCTTGATAGCCTTCATGAAGCCCAGAGAAGTCATTGTGCAAGAGTTCAGAGGATTCAACCATGAATGGTAGAATTAGGGTTTTGACTGGGTCAACCCTAGGATCAGCTGAAGATTTGGAGAAGGTTGAGACTTAATCCAAGGGCCATGAGATCATGGAATGATGCATAGAGATTATATAAAGATGATTCCTAGACCAACTCATCATGATTGAGGAGTTTTGAGAAGTTTCAAGTTAGGATTTCTGAGGATTGTCAGTGGAAAAACCCTAATTTGATCCCTATCTTCCAGGCAGCTTTAGCACTAGATGTGTTTGATATCTCATTTTCCCCACAACATGAATGTTGTAGAGCTTGTTCTAAGCTTTAATTTGAGTGGTGGAAGTCCTTGATAGGAGTTACAGAGCTCAAGTTATGGTTTTGACAAATTACAGGTCAGTTGATGTGTGTGAATCTGGGTCCTTGAAAGTCACCCAACTTGCAGACAACTTTTGCCCTAGTAGGATGATTCCTATGACTTCTTGGTCAACATGAATGTTGAAGAGCATCTTCTTAGCTTTAATTTGAGTGGTAGAAGTCCTTGATTGGATTTGTGGAACTCAAGTTATGGTTTGAACAAGGCAGGGGTATTTTGGTCATTTGTCAGTTATAGGTCATTTTAGCCAATGCCTAAAACTCCTATTTCCAAGCCTCAAATGGAAAAACTCAAAACATGAAAGTTGCTCAAAATGTGATTTTAAGTCTAGAAAGAAGGTCACAAATTGATGAAAAAGCTCATAGCACAAGATTCCATGATTGGTCAAAAATGAACTAAAAATGACTTATAACTTTGAAAAGTTGAAATTGAAAAGTGATTTGGGAGATCTACAAATCCAAAATAGGTCATCCAATATATCATTTTGATTGGAAAAACTATTTTAAGAACTTTGGTTTAAGTAGAATTTTCATTTGAGGTTCCAAAAATGGACTTCCTTTGGAAATTTGTTACTTAAGAAATAAGGCAATGTTAGAAAATCCTACACAAGCCAAGAATGCACTTGTTTTTCACACATTCCTTCTTAATAACTCATGTAAGGGTATTTTAAGTCAAAATAACAAGGCATGGCATATGAGATGAGATGACCATTATGGAATATCATGGAACTTTCAAGAAACTTCCACACCCTTCTAGATGAATCTAGAAGCATCCAATCAATCAATATTTAAAGAGGGCATCAAAGAGTGATGAGAGGTTGGTGAAAGTGAAGCCAAGTCAGAGGAGAGAGAGAAGTGCATAGCCATTGGAGAAGTTTCTTCAAGTTGAAGCAACTTGAGTTTTCTTTCACTTCAAGCCACCACCTTCAAGAATTGTGCAAACAGAAGGCTATTCATCCTCAAAGGATCATCCTGAAGGATTTGCAAGACCTGGTTCGAGCCATAGCATCACTCACCATAGCTTCTTGACAGGTTGGTGAACTCACTTCTTTCTCTTTATTTATGCTTAGATAGAACATATTATAGGTGTAGAAAGATTGTGTTAGGGTAGAGGATTAATCCCTGAGAATTAGAGCAAGATTGGTGAAGTTTCACACCAGGGCCATGAATCTTGAATCTTCCATAATTAGTTGTTTAATGAGTTTTAATCAGCATGGATTAGTGTATGATAGCTGGCATGGCTTGTAGAACAAGTTTGTAGCTTTAGACTGAGGTTTGATGAAGGTTGGTATCAGTCGAGCATGGTGGTGCCATGGTGTTGGTGCTTTCTGTTAGAGCAATCTAGGAAGAATTAAGGAAAAGTGAACGTATGGTTGTAATCTAGGCATTTAGTAGATGATTTTTCATGTTTAGGTCGAGGGAAGCCGTGGCCTGTGGGGAGAGATAATGGAGCTCGAGTGTGTGAGTGCATGAGAGAGGGTTCTGCAAAACCCTAGTTTGATGAAGACGATGAGGGAGCGCCGTCGGATCAAGTCCAATGTTTGACAAATTCACCTAATCTAACGGTCGCGCGCGTGTCTGAGTTTGGAGGGAAGATTTGAATCTAAGTTGAAACGCTGCGTTTCATTTAGAGGGCGCTGGGCCCAGTCTTCTATCCCCACCCCCCTATTTGTTGGCCCATTCATTTCTAACTAGTTTGGAGTGCTATTCTGACCCCCCCTCCCTTTATTCATTTAATTTGTTTTAATTTTCTTTTTTAATATTTCTGATTTGAATAATTCATTAAAAATAGTTAAAAAATGATTTTTTAATCCTTCTTTTTTCTATGAGTAGATTAAAATGAGTAGAAAATTATAAAAATAAAATTGAGATTTTATTTTTAGGTTTAATATTTTTAGTAGATTTTCCAATTAAATAGCTTTTTAATTGTTTAATCTTGTATCTTGATTTTGTAGGAATTATTTTAGGACATTCCCTTAGGGTTTTTTACCCATTCTTTTTTGTGCAATTAGATGATTAGTCATACTTCCCCATAGGATTTTTTTTTTCTAGATTTTTAGAATTAATCTTGATTAGTTTAATTAGGGTTGACTTAGGATAGTCTAATTAGGGTTTAGAATTGTGTTTAGGTGATGAAACATTTTCTTTGAGCAAGTTTTATCTTGATTTTTAGGTAGAAACCTTTGTAGATGTTATGAGTAGGTGTTGAGGACCCTTGTGAATATTTGTTAAATTTTTCCCCATTAGTTTAGTATTTTTAGGTATTTTCTGAGATTGCCTGATAATGTGATTTGTTCAGTGGGTTATCTGTTCATCTGTGGGGTTCTTTCTGAGGAATTTGATGAAGGGCTTGTGTTGCCTTGAGGACTTTGATGGAGAGCATCATGAGGAGAAGCCTGTAGACCAAGATGCAGAGACCCAGAGCTTGTCTCATCTCCTGTCTGTGAGGTTTGAGAGCCTGAAGTTTGAAGGAAGTTCATGGTACTTTCCTGAGGAAGGCACTATGAATGACTTTCATTCTTCCTTCTCACCTCTTTCTTAAGTATCCAATGATGTTGGAGCCAACTTGTGAGTTTAATTCCTCCTGAGGAGGAATGTAAACTGATCACATGTTGTTGAGCCACATGGGATACAACTCCTAAGTGGAAGCCTCCTAGTACTTTCCTGAGGAAAGTCCTATGGGTCTATTCACTTAGTTCCACTAGTTGATCTAGGATTTCTTAAGTATCCAATGATGTTGGAGCCAACTTGTGAGTTTAATTTCTCCTGAGGAGGAATGTAAACTGATCACATGTTGTTGAGCCACATGGGATACAACTCCTAAGTGGAAGCCTCCTAGTACTTTCCTGAGGAAGGTCCTATGGGTCTATTCACTTAGCTCCACTAGCTTAAATAGGATTTCTTAAATATCCAGTGATGTTGGAGCCTGCTTGTGAGTTTAATCTCTCCTGAGGAGGGATGTAAACTGATCACAGTGGTTGAGCCACATAGGGTATGACTCCTGAGTATACACCTCCTAGTGTTCTCCTGAGGAAGACACTATGAGCTTGCTTGCTTAGCTCCCTTTCTTTGGTAAGCTTATTCTGAAGCTTGAAGACTGGGAATGATTGCTCCTGTTTAGGGTTGTGCTTGAGAGCTTTGCCTTGATTTGATTAGGACTCTGTGATTAGGGTTAGGATTAGAGAGTAGGTGATTCTTTTTCAAATGTGTTTTGTTTGCCTGATGGTACTTCATTTCCTTTATCTGTATGATTGCAGTTTACTGTTTTGCTTGATAGCATGTTGTTGATCTTCAGTATGATTACTGTTATTGCATGACTGGCTTGAGGTTGAGATGAGCTTGTGGAGGCTGAAGCCCTACACACATTTCCTCCCTCACTTGCATTGCATGCATTTTACTGTTTAAACTGATGTTTTTGTCTGTATTCTATGTATCATTGACATGATCCCTTAGGACTCTCATTTCTTCTGATGAGGATTTGATGATAGACTTTTAGGTTGAAACCTATGCATGACAACATCTAGGAGTTCCCTGTTCAAACCTCAACCATAGGATGAATCCATGGCATGATAACAGTAGGACTTGATAGTCTCCCTCCTAGTTGAGTTGTTTCCTGTAGTTTCCCGAACTACGTTTGCTCTGATCTTTCATACCAGATGAAAGTACGTAGGCATAGGATGCGACATCCTAGCGAGCAACCTTCCCCATCTTCCCCCGTAGTTAGCCGAACTACGTTGACTCTGATTTCTCATTCTCTGATGGGAATACGTAGGCATAAAGCGCGATGCTTTGCCGAGTCATTTTTCTTTTCTTTTTCAGCCAGCCTTGATAGGTAGATAGATTATAACCAACCCGTCCAAGTAAACAAACAAGCGAGGATCCCGTCGAGTACGACGGACGTGAGGGGTGCTAATACCTTCCCCTTGCGTAACCGACTCCCGAACCCAGACAATGGTTGCGATGACCTTGTCTTACCCTTATTCGTCAGGTTTTTCCGATCGTTTCCTTTCCCGCTCTGAGGGATAAATAACGAAAGGTGGCGACTCTTCTGTCATGCCGGCACCTTATTTTTCGCGCAAGCGACAGCGTTGACTATCACTGGTCTTTTTAGTTCATCGTCTAGAAATTCGTATCTGAGGTTTTTGGGTAGTGTTTTGAGTTCTAAAGATGGGTTCTTTGGACCTGGCATATGGTTTGGGGTCAGTGCTAAGCTTTCGCTTAGGCTGTCGTCTTTATACGGTTTACGCCAATTATCGTCTTCAGAAATATCGGGTATTTGAATCTTTATTATTTCTGAATGCGTCGTCTCTTCGTTCTTAAGTTCTCTTATGCATTCGCCGATTTCGTCTACTAAGTAGCAGGTATCGTCTATTGCTGGTGCTTGTAAGAACTTGGTGAGAATGAACTCTATCTTTTCTTCTCCTACTTCGAATGTTAGCCTTCCTTTCTTCACATCTATAATCGCTCCGGCTGTAGCTAGGAACGGTCTTCCTAGGATAATTGGGGTTACAGTGTCCTCCTTGATGTCCATGATTATGAAGTCGGTTGGAATGTAGAATTGTCCTATGCGTACTGGAACGTTTTCCAGTATTCCGACTGGGTATTTCACTGATCTGTCAGCTAATTGAACGGACATTTTGGTTGGTCTGAGGTCTCCCATATTCAGCTTTTTGCATATAGATAAGGGCATAACACTGATACTGGCTCCTAAATCGCATAGAGCTTTGTCTATTACAAACTTTCCTATGACGCAGGGTATGGAGAAACTACCTGGGTCTTTTAATTTAGGAGGCATGCGGTTTTGAATAATAGCGCTACACTCTGCAGTAAGTGTAACTGTTTCATTATCCTCGATCTTTCTTTTATTCGACATGATTTCTTTGAGAAATTTAGCGTATGACGACATTTGAGTTATCGCTTCTGTAAAAGGAATAGTAATATTCAGCTGTTTAAGGAGCTCTACAAATTTCTTAAACTGTCCTGAAGTTTTGGAGTTTATTAATCTTTGAGGGTAAGGAATAGGTGGTTTATATGGCGCTGGAGGTGCTTGAGTTTTTTCACTTGCGGTATCCTCCTTCTTGTTGTCCTCCTTCTTCTCTAACTCGGATTCCTTTTCTGCTTGTTCAGTTGGTTTTTGTTGCATGGTTGAGTTTTCGGTCCTCGGATCGATCGGTTCGTCCAATTCTTTTCCACTTCTTAGTATCACAGCATTTGCTTGGCCTTTTGGATTCTGTTCGGGTTGTCCAGGAAATGTACCAGCAGGTGCGGCAGCAGAGACTTGTTGTTGAGCCACTTGTGATATCTGTGTTTCTAACATTTTGTTGTGGGTGGCTAAAGCGTCTACTTTTCCTGTCAACTGTTTAATTTGCTCGCTAGTGTGTATGTTTTGATTCAGGAACTCTTTGTTTGTTTGAGCTTGAGTTGCTATGAACTTTTCCATCATCAATTCGAGGTTTGATTTCCAAGGTGCATTCTGAGCAGCTGGTTTTTGATATCCTTGCGGAGCAGTAGGCATTTGCAATGCATTTTCGCTTTTGTAAGAAAAGTTTGGATGATTTCGCCAACCTCGGTTGTAGGTATTTGCGTAGGGATTTCCTTGAGAATAATTTACCTGGTCTGGTGGAATTCCGGCTAGCAATGGGCATTCGGGTGCATTATGAGTGGTGCTTCCGCATAACTCGCAATTTGGAGTTACTGCAGCGACAGTTGCAGTGGGGTTAACGGTCAGACTATCGATCTTCTGTGCTAGAACATCTACTTTAGCATTGAACTTTTCAAGGCTGCTGATCTCGTACATCCCACCTTTCGCTGTGGTTTTCTCTATTGGAGTGCGTTCACCTCCCCATTGGCAATGGTTTTGTGACATGTTTTCTATTAATTGATAGGCTTCATCATATGGCTTATCCATAAGTGCACCTCCCGCGGCAGCGTCTATTGTCAATCTAGTATTGTATAGAAGCCCATTATAGAAAGTATGGATTGTCACCCAGTCTTCTAGACCGTGGTGAGGACATGTTCTCATCATGTCTTTGAATCGTTCTCATGCTTCGTAAAGAGATTCAGTATCTTTCTGTCGAAATCCGTTGATTTGAGCTCTAAGCATAGCAATTTTGCTTGGCGGAAAATATCTCGCTAAGAAGACGTTCTTCAATTGCTCCCACGTCGTAACGGAGTTGGATGGTAACGATTGTAACCATGTCCACGCTCTGTCTCTAAGAGAGAATGGGAAAAGACGAAGTCTTATCGCGTCTGGAGTTACTCCATTTGCTTTCACTGTGTCTGCGTATTGTACAAACTTCGTTAGATGTTCGTTCGGATCCTCAGTTGCGTTTCCTGAGAATTGGTTTTGTTGTACAGCCGACAACAATGATGGTTTCAGCTCAAAATCATTTCGGGTAATAGCTGGGGCAGCAATGCTACTTCTAGGCTCCATCTGAGAGGGTGTAGCGTATGCCTTCAGCGGTTTGTTTGGAGGTCCTTCAGCCATCTCTGGTTCTTCTTCTTCTGATTTGGGAATGGGAGTGAGAGGTTCGGGAGTGTTATGTTTGAGTTGTTTGAGTTGGTACTCAATGATTCTACTACTTAAATGTAAGAAGCGTTCTAGTTCTGCGACTGAAGGTTTTACGATATCGCTTTGCGGGCGATTTCTTGGCATACAATCGACAACACTAGTAAAGGAAAAATGAAAATTGTTAACCTAGTCTATACGGCGTAACAGAAGGTTACACTATTGACTAAACGGGTCCCCGACAACGGCGCCAAAAACTTGATCGCGACTTTCTATGTCTAATACAACCTAACTGCAAGTGCACAGTCTATCGCGTAGTAATAATAGATATCGATCCCACAGGGACTCGTAATCAAACTAGTGTTCTCGGGAGTTACTATGTTTAGCTAGGTAGAATATGTTTAAGGGAATAAGATTGTCACTAAAAGGGAACTAAGAATACTATTTAGATTATAATTGATTGAATCGATACGTAGTAATTGTGTTCTTCAGGGATTTGATAAGTTACTGGTGTATGAAATAATTTTCAAAGTTTATTTAAGCAGAAAATGGTGATTTGAAGACTCTCGCCTTACAATGGTTATTGACGCTAATCATAATCCTAAGGGCCAAACGTACACTTTCGTATCCCGTTCGGGGTTAAAATTATTTTTTGGAAATCTCTAAGTTCTAATTCATTTTAAAGTGCTTTCGCTGTTATTAAAATAAATGACTGGTGTTTACTAACTGACCTTACCGCAGCTTTCGCTTGTTGGTTCGTATCTTAATTAATTTCCCACTTTCGTGGCAAAACTACTTTTAAATAAGTTCTCGCTTTCGCGACGAAGTTTATTCAGTGAATCAATTTTAAACACTCAGACCATAAGTTACTTTTTTGAAAAGAAAGTTTTTCAACCAGTTGTTATCAAATCCCATTCGAATTATTACTACATATCGATTACCTAAGTTTAGCTAGACATGGATTTGGGAAAGATAAAACATAAATAAAAATAATAAATAATGATTTGCATTATAATAAAACTGGAATCGATTGAAATGAGAAACCTGTAAATATTCCAATTGGCCTTTGGGCAGATCCTCCACAGATGTTGGCAGGATTCTGATCTTTATGCCAAATTGATCGTACAATAAAATAGAAGTTATAGAAGAATGGAAAATGCAATACAGGAAAGGTAAAGAGAAACAAATAAGAATATTGCTGGAAAATATGCTCTGGAAAATAAATTTGGCAGCACTTCGTGGTATGAATGCAGCACCCTTTCTGAAGTCCCCTGCTTCCCTTTTTATAGAAGTGGAATCCCAACGGTTATCACTGAAGATGATGGACTTTGAGGCAGATAATTTAGGGAGTAGTGGTCCACTCTGTGGGAATTGGAACTGATTCTTTGACGTGTAATTTGAGTGGGGCGTTTTTGCCTGCATGACGGTCGTCACAAGGTGTGACGGTCGTCATGAAGCTGTGACGGTCGTCACATCAGCAAAAACAGCTTCCTGCGTTTTTCATTGTGTTTTCACTCCTTCTTCGTCCATATTTCATCTGAGATTGCTTCTTTTCTTCATGTTGCCTTGTTTAGACGTGATCGTTGAATACCTGCAAAACATCAGACAAATACATGGAAATAACCCGAAATCGGATCGAAAACGGTTAGACTTTAGTTGAATTATGCATAAAAATATCTATATGATTTCGTGTTATCAAGATGACAATCACATCTTGAGCTAAACTGCCTTGAAGATAGGGGTCAAACTAGGGGATTTCACACTGTCAAGCCTTAGAAACCCTAGCTTGAAACTTCTCAAACTCTTCACTCATGATGAGTTGATCTTGGAATCATCCTTATAGCATCTCAATGCATAAATCCATGGTCACATGGCTCTTGGATTAGGTCTCAACCCTCTCCAAATCATCAGTTGACCTAGGGTTGACCCAGTCAAACCCTAACTGCACCACTCATGGCTGAGTCTTCTTATTCTTGTACAATGGCCTCTCTAGGCTTCATGATGGCTTTCAAGACATCTCATAAGCTCTCTCAAAGCTTCAAGTCCATCCTCATAGCTTCAGAATCATCTGAGGAGCTCCCACAACTCTCAAGTTAGGAGACACACAACCTTGGTTTCAACCAATCTCTCTGAGGATCTTCTCACTTCTCTGACAAGGATATCAACCCTTGAACACTTGAATAACCTTCTTGGCTAGCTTCAAACTCTTGATTGGTACTCATACCTCTTGATGAACACAAGCTAGGTAAATAAATGTTGGTCAAATTTTGGGGTGCAACAGAAGGTGCAGACAAAATCTTAGTACGCTTGGAACAACTTCCTCGGTTGTTTCAAGGATACCCAACTGTGCTTACCTTCGAAGGATTGGCGCTGAAGATGAAAGGTACAAAAGAATAAGGGAAGTGTGGCTAGGGAATGGAATAGGCCAAACCAACTAACAGAGGCCTACGACCTAGCCTACACAGGCTCAGGCCAGACCAGACTTTTTTTCAAATAGAAAAGGTCTAGACTTTTTTATAAGCCTATTTAGTTAAAAAGTCTAGGCCAGAGGCCCTAAAAAAATCTTTTTAAATAAATATGAATAATTTTATTATTACTATTATATTGGCTTAATTGCAATTTTGGTCCCTCTATTTTCATTTTTTTATAGTTTTGATCCCCTTATTTTAAAATCTGAAATTTTTGTCCCTTTGTTTTCAGTTTTTTCGAGTTTTGGTTCCCCTGTTATAAAATTTGAAATTTTTATCCCTCTATTTTCATTTTTTTGTGAGTTTTGGTCCCCTTATTTTCATTTTTTTAAACTTTTGGTCCCTATTAAATTTGTTCCCAATTGAAAAAGGAATTAAAATTCAAAACAAAACTTAAAATAGGGGATCAAAACTAAAAAAATGAAAATAGAGGGATCAAAATTTTGGATTTTAAAATAGGGGGACCAAAACTCAAAAAAATTAAAAATAGAAGAACAAAAATTCCGGATTTAAAAATAGGGGGATTAAAACTAAAAAATAAAATAAAAATAGAGGGACCAAAATTGTAATTAAGCCTATTATATTTTATGTGTATTTTGAATTAAAATAAAAAGGTTAAGCTTAGATATCTTGAAGAACATATGAAAATAAGTTTAAAAAATCTTATGAACAATGTCATAAGTTATTTTCATAAGTTCTCTCAAATAAATAGTATGAAAAACTTATGTTAATATGTAAACTTGAATATGTCAATGAAAATGCAAAACTATTATTTTAGTCCTTTAAGTTATTTTAAAATATAAAATTAGTCCTTTAAGTTTTTTTTGTAACGCTTTGGTCCATTATTAAAAATCTCCGTTACAATAAATTGTAAACTCATAAGGAAAAATGGACGAAATACATAAGGAAAAATCATCAATCCGACCAAAATACACAATCAAACGCAAAACTAATTACATATTTGTGATCAGTGCGAAAACCAGTTCAAATGGTATATGAGTTTGTAATTTATTGTAATGGAGATTTTTAAAAAATGACCAAAGTGTTACAAAATAACTTAAGGGACTAACTTGATATTTTAAAATAACTTAAATGACCTAGACAGTAGTTTTGCCCAATGGAAATAAGCATTTAGTCTCATTGATCTTTTAATTTTTTTAGTCTAGTTAAACATTAATATAATTTCTTATTTACAAAGGATCAAATGCAATAGGCTTTTATGTAGGCTAATAGGCCAAACATGCCTTCAAAAAGGCCAGACCCAGGCCTAAAAACAAGCCTACGATATGCCATAAGTCAGGCTTAGGATTTGAAATTTTTAGTAGGTCAGGCTTAGGCTTGGCAAAGTCTAGCTCGACCCAGTCTATTCCCACCTCTAAGTGTGACCCAAATACGAAGATACTCGCAGACGAGCTCGAATGCCCGCACAAACGCTACAGCATTAGGGTGCAACTGCGAAGGTGCCAAACGGAGCCACCAGAACATTCCCCCTTGAAAATCGCTGAAGGGGAGGCGGATCCACACTTCAAGAAACTCAAATTCATACATATAGAACCTCATATCCCTGAAACTCGAGTAGATGCAGTGTTTTTCCTTGGGTTTATCGACCTTTCAGCTCACGACGGAACCTTCCAGACGGTCCTCGACAGTGGCAGAAGCGTACGTGTCATCAAAGGTGAAGCGCGACGCTATAGTAAGAGGTTTCTGCCCAACCCACTCTGTGGGCGTATGGACTAGTTCAGCTTCTTCGACCTCGACAGAAGTGTCGGGCTCAGACTCGTCGTCAATTTGGATTACGCCCTCAATCCTTACAACTATTTTACCTGAAAAGTAGAGAAAAACGGTGAATCCGACTTCAAAGATCAAATCCACCTATCCACATAAACAAAGTGAAAAGGCGAAGGGAGGGACGGGAAACCCGAAATAATAGGCCCCCTCTTCGACGGAGGCTCATCCAAGAAGAAACCCAAACGATGACTCCACATGAAGATCCTCCCTGACAGCGATGCTCCCCAATTGGGAAGACCCCGACACGCGCGGGGAGACCTTGACTGAAACCTCTCCGACAATGATGTTCCCCAATTGAGAGGACACAGACACGCGCTGGGAGACCCTGAATGAAACCTCCCCGGGATGGCTGCACACTTACGAGGAGCAAGGTTCCCCGAGGCGTTCATCCTAGCTCTCCGAGACCTTCATCACAGGTCCCCGAGGCATTCATCGACAACTTCATGAAGATCACGGAATCTTCATTAACTTCCCAGCGTCCTCGCTGAAAACTTCATACCTTGGCCGGAAACTTCATAAGACATTCCAGGAAATTCATAGCTTTCCCAGAAACTTCCTGGACGGTGGAGAGTGGTGACGGCAAAAGAGACGACAACGATAGTGAAAAGAACTCGGAGAGGATTCTGGTAGATATGAATGGGAAATGTGCAAATGAGAGGAACTTTTCCTCTATTCTATAAGCCTGGCACGTGAAGCGAGGCGACACTAGGCACTCAAGTGCCCCTAAACGTAGCCTCCCTAGGCATTAATTACGCGTGACACGTGGCACTAGAGGACACCATGCGCGCCCCCTCGACTTCCCCTCGTGCCCGAAGATCAAGCACGCCCGTCCATTTTCCATCTCCATGCGGCCTACTGTCTTGTCGGACATCTATCTCTCTTGGCCGCGCGCACAACTCGACTCTGTATGCCGGGCGAGCCGCCCATTCTCCAAACTGGTCCTCGACACTCTAATTAGCTCTTAAGTCATTACTCCTCCACTTAGGAGCAACGACTTAGGGGGCTCATGTTATGGAATGGGTCGAGACCTGCCCCTTAGTCGGGCAGGCTCAACCCAACACTATGTTAGGAAGGTCTAACAAGGCCTAATTCCCCCATGTCGGGCACACATAATACTGTCGTCGGGCATACCACTACCTAACATAGAGAGCTCTCACACGTCTCTCCCCGTTCTCCACGTGCCCCCCTGTTGAAGCGGTAAAGCAGCAAGCAAAAATATTATTTTCGGAAGAATTTCCTCCGGGATTTATCGTCTCCACAGGGATCAGTGTGAGGGAAAGAATGTCGTTCGACAATCTCTACGTCTCTAAGCTTGGGTTTGAATGGTTTGGGATAAAAATTCAAAAGGAAAAACAAACATAAAACAAGAAAATAAGTACATTCTTAAGAAATGAGAAAACTCTTCAGGAGTTGTATTTCGTTCTACCCGTCATGTACTAAAAAATATATGGATCAAATGCACGCAACCTAATTCGCTCGTCAATATCATCACGTATCGCTCACAACAAAGTTTATCTCTAACACAAAATCGAGAGATCAACTGTATCGTCTCATTGTTGATCTCTCACACAACTCGACAACACGGAGCATTAAGAATCGATACCCACGTGAATATTAGTCCTAAATCTATCTCTAGCATTCAGAATCTAACAGATGTTCATCTTAGATCGAGTTTGAATCATATATCTCTATAGCAATCCAAACCCATTAAGTAAAAAATCAAGATAAGCATCGATAAAGAGTTGTAAAAGAGATTTTATACAAAGATCCATAAATATACATACAATCAAGATAAACTTACATACAAAACCCCAACAAATGAAAAATACATAGAGAGTAAGGAAGAAGAACACAAATCTCACGGTCTGTCAACTCCGATTGAAGTGGATTCGACTCCGGATCGTCAAGATGCACCCTCCAATGTTGTTTCTAAGCTAAATCTACTCAAGAATGTGTTTGATGAAGTTGGGGTAAAAAGTTCCCAAACAACATGCCCTAAAAAATGCTGAAAAGTCACTTAAATAGACAAAAAAAAGTCCCAGTATTCGCCTGGCGAAGTCCCGTTCGCCTGGCGAACATATATAACTTTTGCTTCTGTAAAAACAGTGTTTTTCACGCGTTTTTGAACTTTCGGTTCGCCTGGCGAACATTCGCCCGGCGAACTTTGGCGAACATGACAGCAAACCAACTTGTTTCGACCATAACTTTTTAACCGTAACTCCGTTTTACGCCCGGTTCGAAGCGTTGGAAAGCTTATTCAATGCTCTATATAAAAATGCTCCAACATCAATGCTTTATTACCTACAAAAATGAATGAAATTCAATTAAACTCAATGATATTTACAGGAAAACATAATATATACACTATAACGTAAAGTAAACGCATTTATAAACAAAGCGGGGTTTATTCGAACGATTTTAACATAAAGTAACGTTAAGTGCAACAAAACTTATATACAAAAATAGGTAAAATTTGCACTTAACAACTCTCCCCAACTTACCTAATTGTTTGTCCTCAAACAAAGTCGACAACTAAAGGAACAAAAGTGAAATCCAAGAAATCACGTAACAACAAGTTTTGACAAACAGAAAACAAATGCAATGGTTCAATCAAAAATTGATACACGCAAAGTGAATACTTACCACTAAACTTCAACGATAACATAATCACGAAACAAATGCTAAATACAAAAGTCATGCCGAACATTCTAAAACAACACAAGCTCAAACGTGAATCACACCTAGCAAAAACAATCATCGGTAGATGAAAAACAAAAAATGAGGGCTTTTTTCACTCACACAATAATATTGCAAACAAAAGACTAAATTATGCAATCATCCAAAAATCATGTTGAAAACACAAAAGCAAGAATCAAAAGGACTTTCAGGGTTGTAATGTGGTCGGGTGAACAGACAAGGGATAATTCCTAAAGCTAATCGAAACAAAAACTTGCCTAAACCTAAGGGAGTGATAAACTCACAAAGTTTCAAACACCAAAATTCCAATCAAACTTCTTCCAAAATCCCAAGTGTTATATCAAACACATAGAACTTATTAGCACAACATTATTCTACTCTTTTTGTTTATCTTTTTCTAAGCTTTTTCAATTTTTCTTTTCTTTTCTTTTCTTTTCTTTTTCATATTTTTCTCATTTTTCTTTTCTTTTCTATTTTTCAACCTCATAGCAATCAACAACACAAGTGAACGATCATCATCTCCCCAACTTGAATTCAACCACATCATCATGTGAATACTCCCTACTTTCTAAGGCAAGGTAAAAATTCATACAACAACACAAAGTTGAGGGCTCAAGAAAAAACAACAATCAAGATCCACACAAAAAATGAATTTGATACTCATAGACAAGAATAAAACTCAAACAACATGGATAATGACCAAAGGCTCAAAGGGGTTACAAATGATCACACACTCACAAGGTGAATTGACTATTTGGCTAGGTAGTTGTGCTCAAAATGAAACAAGTGCCTTAATCCTTTTCATGCTTTCATATAATCAACACAAACAAAAGATTAAGCATAATAAAATCCAGTTAAAACAAGAATATTGGTACTCCGAGCATATATGAACAACGAAAGGCTTCCTCACAAAAAGGTGGGAACTAAAGTGATTCACAAAATGAACAAGTATACAAAAGAATGAATGACATGGAAATTGTAAAAAGTCTAAGTATCATGAATATGCTAAAGCCTAGAAAGCGATAAACACATACCTTGAATGTGTACAAAACTTTAAACACTATCATTACCACGCATTCGCAAGTTGAAACACTCAAACTTGGAAAATCACCTCAAATACCTCAAGCTACCAAACAAAAATTTGAGTCCAAACAACAATAAAATACCGGTGAAAATGGATTAAACAAGTTGTAAAGTGAAGATTTGAGAATTTTACGAATAATCCGAGAACAACTTGTTTAATGAATGTTCACCACACTACCTAAGCTAGAAGGAAAAAGTAATAACGAAACAAAAATGGAAAAAACATGCTTGTTTTACGTCGTAAGCTCGACGCCTTTATTGTGCTTAGCTAGTAACTTCCTTCCTTCATGCCATGTGATGTCTCACCGCGCAAACCAAAAGCAAGTGTCCTAACCAACCACTTGAACAAATGTTACGAGAACAAAATATATACAACATTTAAACAAACATACTGGAAGACAAAAGCAAAACAAGTATCTATACAAGCATATATATACAATTATGTGCAAAGCTTAGAAATATAGAAACTATCGCAATGCGACTCAATATCACAACCAATCCCCGGCAACGGCGCCATTTTGTTGAAGCGGTAAAGCAGCAAGCAAAAATATTATTTTCGAAAGAATTTCCTCCGGGATTTATCGTCTCCACAGGGATCAGTGTGAGGGAAAGAATGTCGTTCGACAATCTCTACGTCTCTAAGCTTGGGTTTGAATGGTTTGGGATAAAAATTCAAAAGGAAAAACAAACATAAAACAAGAAAATAAGTACATTCTTAAGAAATGAGAAAACTCTTCAGGAGTTGTATTTCGTTCTACCCATCATGTACTAAAAAATATATGGATCAAATGCACGCAACCTAATTCGCTCGTCAATATCATCACGTATCGCTCACAACAAAGTTTATCTCTAACACAAAGTCAAGAGATCAACTGTATCGTCTCATTGTTGATCTCTCACACAACTCGACAACACGAAGCATTAAGAATCGATACCCACGTGAATATTAGTCCTAAATCTATCTCTAGCATTCAGAATCTAACAGATGTTCATCTTAGATCGAGTTTGAATCGTATATCTCTATAGCAATCCAAACCCATTAAGTAAAAAATCAAGATAAGCATCGATAAAGAGTTGTAAAAGAGATTTTATACAAAGATCCATAAATATACATACAATCAAGATAAACTTACATACAAAACCCCAACAAATGAAAAATACATAGAGAGTAAGGAAGAAGAACACAAATCTCACGGTCTGTCAACTCCGATTGAAGTGGATTCGACTCCGGATCGTCAAGATGCACCCTCCAATGTTGTTTCTAAGCTAAATCTACTCAAGAATGTGTTTGATGAAGTTGGGGTAAAAAGTTCCCAAACAACATGCCCTAAAAAATGCTGAAAAGTCACTTAAATAGACAAAAAAAAGTCCCAGTATTCGCCTGGCGAAGTCCCGTTCGCCTGGCGAACATATATAACTTTTGCTTCTGTAAACACAGTGTTTTTCACGCGTTTTTGAACTTTCGGTTCGCCTGGCGAACTTTTGTTCGCCTGGCGAACATTCGCCCGGCGAACTTTGGCGAACATGACAGCAAACCAACTTGTTTCGACCATAATTTTTTAACCGTAACTCCGTTTTTCGCCCGGTTCGAAGCGTTGGAAAGCTTATTCAATGCTCTATCTAACAATGCTCCAACATCAATGCTTTATTACCTACAAAAATGAATGAAATTCAATTAAACTCAATGATATTTACAGGAAAACATAATATATACACTATAACGTAAAGTAAACGCATTTATAAACAAAGCGGAGTTTATTCGAACGATTTTAACATAAAGTAACGTTAAGTGCAACAAAACTTATATACAAAAATAGGTAAAATTTGCACTTAACACCCCCACGCGGGGAGACATCATCAGACAACTTCTCACTTCTAAAAGAACTAGTCAGCCCACCTTCCGAAGATCACAGGGAAGTTGTACCAGATTGAAGACCACCTGCTAGTCTTCCCTACGCCACGTAAGCCCTGGTAGTTACTTGTGTTGGGCCTGGTAATCCAGCCCAATGCAATGTAATCGTTGGTCCTGCGCTGGAGGCATATTATAAATATCCTCTTTCACTAGAGGGTCAAATATTCGATTCGACACACCTAATCTCTCTGTACTTGCTTTTCTAAAACTCTGTTACTCACTTAGGCATCGAAGTACCTTGCAGGTACACCCCCTCCTTCTCATCAACACCAGTGAACACAGGAGCTCACGATGTGTGGCCGACCACTGATTCCTTTCTGATTAGATAAGATCAGTTAGTATTATTATGTGTTTTATTGATTAATAAAATAGTGAAAGTGATTAATAAATTATAAGTAAAATAAATGGTTAATAACATACATTTTTGTGGTTAATCTAATAATGAAATTGCTTAATAATACAACTTTATATTTGTGTTATAAAATGAATTTTAAAAATATATATTTTTGAAAAATAATATACTTTTTATTTAAAAAAAGGTTTAAATAGTCATTTGATCTTGATAAGTTGACATATTTTATTTTCGTCTCTGTATTTTTTTTTTGAAAGTAATTTCTGAATGTTAATATTTTTTTGGTTTTAGTCCGTAAAGTTAAAATACGTAAGAAAATCTAGAGAAAACTTGCGGATTTCAAATTTAAAGACTAAAATCAAATGAAATTCAATATTTAAAAATTTTATCTAAAAAATAATACAATAAAAATAAAACAAAAACACACTAATTTACAAAGATAAAAAATTATTTAAAATTTAAAAGAACACAGCGCATGGATGTTATTATAAGGGTGTGAGTGAATGATAAGAGACTAGTATTTTATGAGAAATGTTCTCTATGTTTTTGTGAAAAGAATTATTTCAATAAGTTTATCAAATTTATTTGTTTTTATGTGTAATTAGGAACCATTTATTTTGTCTTTAAAAAAAATCATTTCTACAATGTTATATATTTTTATGTAAAAATATTTATAAAGAAATTTTTTATAAAAGTTTTAAATAAAATTTAAATTTAATAATTACTTTTAAAATATTAGTTTAGAAATTTTATTTAAAAAAATTTATATCAAATTTCTAAAAAGATATTTAATTTTAAAACTATTTTAAATAATTTTTTATAAAAATAATTTTTAAAATAATTTTTTTTAAAAAAATTACAATTGCAACAATATTTTGATATTCAGTAATATATATTTATATTATAGGATATTAAAATTAATTTTTTACTATAAAAATATATAAAAACTTATAATACTTTCAAAAATATTTTTATAAAATACAAAAAAAAAATTAAGTTAAAACAAACAAACCTAGTATTTTTTTTCCGCCGCAAACTAGCCTAGATTAATAGCCTATACAATGGTTATTATGGTGGTTTTATTTTTTTTTTTTATCAAAAAGTGGGCATTAGCCCCTGAAAAAAATAAAAAAGTTCAGAAAAAGTGGTAGTCTTGATATACATAATAAATAGGCTATACAATGGTTATTTATTAGGGTGGTCTACATAATAAATTGTTATTTATTATTACGAAATAATTATAAATGTTAGTAACGTCTCATGCCTACCATTTTCTGTCTAAAAAAAATTTACACAAGTGCACATTTTTTAATAAACAATTCAGAAAAAGTGAATAATTTAAAATGAATAAAAAATTGAATAAATAGAATCGAATATCATATAGTATATTTTTAACTCTATTAAAAAAAATAAAATACAGTAATTTTAATTTTGTATTGGACAATTTTGTAAACTAATTCATAATTTCACTCCATTCTCACTTTCATTCGCTATATATTTATTCCCACCTTATGAATCTTGATCAGTAGCACTTTTACGCATCTCGTTCTTCAATCCTCACCTTCCTCCCTCGTCACCAAAACTCAACAAACAAAGATGGCGAAGAAGAACAAGAGCAAGAAGAAGAAGAATAAGAAGAACGTCGTCGATGCTCCATCGGTGAAACCCATTCCCAGCTCACCACCACCGCATGTTTCCCCACCACCACCGCATGTTTCCCCACCACCGCATGTTCCCCCCAAGAAAACCATTGCTGATCAGCGTCTATACAACGAAATGAAAGGCGAGGCTTTTGCTGTAGCTTCCAGCGTAAGTTCCTTCCTTCATTTACGGTTTTGGTTTTCATGGTGTATAGTTTGATAAAGTCTTGAAGTTTTCTTGAAGCAGGCTTTTGAGAAGCACGATGCCAACGAAAGAATTGCCGAGGAGATAAGGACAGTGTTTAATAGCAGATATGGCCCCACTTGGCATTGCATCGTTGGCACCAGTTTTGGTAATTTACGGTTATCAAGTTAATTGCTTCTTGTTACTGTTGTTATGTTTATAATTGAATTCTTTTATTTTTGCAGCCTCGTCTGTAGCTTGTGATGATGCCGACCACTTTTATTTACGTTTCAGTCCCAAAGACATTATACTTTTTAAATGTGACATAGTTGATAGAAGAATGAGATCTGTGTCATCAACAGCGTCTATTACTTGATATACTGTATAGAAGAACTCTTGAGTCTTGTTATGCTTGTATATTTGGTTTTGATGTGGTGTGAAAATACTTGTTATGGAAATTCTGTATAAATGATTCAGGTTAAAATCCTTGGGAATTCGTTATACATATCATGCTACTAGTTTGATAATAATCTGTTATAGGTCACATGACTAAAACAGATTCAGTTACTCTTATATTTTACTTCAAGTTCTTTATTGTTTATAATTTTTTTCTCTACATTTTATTATGGTTCTCTGTTAATTAAATATGAGTATTTTTTTTTGTCATTTCATATTCATAAATAATTTAATCGCTAAGTTGCCACACCGTACAAATTTAACTAATTAACTTATCAATTGATTTGAAATGGTGAATCAAGTTAAGTACATTACTAATATTGATGGTCTATGTGATAAATGATGATGTGGGGGAACATTGTCTCAGTCTCAACTTTTTATTAAACGTTGGTAGTCAATTTGTGGACTTGTTTTGAATCATTGAGTGGGTAATGCCCAGTCTAGAACAACACACGCCCAAGTCATCAGTTTGAGAAGTCGAATACTAATGATAAGTTATACTAATGAACAAAAGTAGTAAAGCTCAAAATAAAATCTATACTATACCTATTTTAAACAAGACTTCTTATGAAGTATGAAAGGAAGAACACCTAACATATTTTATTTTATCAGTTTGGACAAAAGTGTTTATTTAAATAATGTTGGCGCTAAAGTACAAAAGTGTATCCTTTTAGACATTCTAAAAGATCTAAGGCATATATAGTGTATAACAAGGAAACCTTAGGTTGAATAAATCTATGTAAGGTTTAATGATAGAGTATGACAATGATAAGTCAAAGTTAGTTGAAGCTTTTGTCGATTTAGAGATCATAAAGAAGCCTTCATCACTTGTAAATGCACAGAATATTGAAGATGATATCCTCTAAGAACCAAATCATCATCTAGAAGAACATATCATTGGTAACAAAGATGATCCTATAAGGACCAAATCGTCATTCAAAAATGAAGCCCCCCTTAGTTTGATTACTTTAAATTTTTGAAGCAATCTATGTGAATGAAGCTCTGAGTGATGATGATTGGATAATAGTTAGGCAAAAAGAGCTCAACCAATTGTAGAGGAATGGAGTTTGAGGTATTGTGCAACGACTATAAGGAAAGTATGTCATTGAAATCAAATGTGTTTTCATAAACAAGTTTAATGAGTAAGAATATATGACAAGATAAAAGCTAGACTAGTACCTAAAAGCTATAATCAATAAGAAGACATCGACTATACTAAAACTTTTGCACCTATAGGTAGGTTAGGAGACATCGAATTATTATTATCAATTGTTGTTAACTATTATATTACTCTATGTTAAATGGATGTAAAAAAATGCACTTAATGGATATATTAGTGAATAAGTGTATGTCAAATAACTTCACAGGTTTGAAATGTTAAACACCCATAACATGTTTATAAATTAAAAAAAAGTCATTGTATGGTTTCAAACAAACTCCTAAAGTTTGGTATGATAGACTTAGTAGGTTTCTCATTAAAAATGATTTTTTAAGAGGACGAGTTGACATTACATTATTCACTAAAATAATCAAGAATTAAATTTTGATAATTCAAACATATATTGATGACATAATTTTTGGTTCTACTAATGTTACTTTTAGTCAATATTTAACCAAGATAATGCATACTGAATTTGAAAGAATCATGATAGGAGTGGTAAAGTTCTTTCTAGAAATTCAAATCTACCAAAATACAAATTGAGCACACATTCACCAAACCAAATATACAAAAGAGTTGTTAAAAATATTTGACATGTTGTAATGTAAACCTATGACAACTACAATTTTGTTAGCTCTAAATTTCGACGTCTGAATTGGATGAAAAGAAAGTAATAGAGTTTTTGAAGAATCAGATGACTTCGACCAGAACCATATCTTTGAAATGTGAGTCGAAGGCATCCCTTTGCCAGGAGGAGCTATTTTATGGACTTAGAAATGTTTCTTAGCAATTGGAAAATTTGATTCGACAGAGGCGCTACTAAAGGCATTTCAACGAGAAGATTTGAATTCAAATAAAGGAGAGAAAGTTAGTTCTTATCCATTTTCTCAAAGAAGACACGTGGAGCGATTCTAGGAATCAAAGACATGCAGAACACCACTTGTCTCAATCTAGTTCGCTAGCCGTTGATGGCAGTTATTTTTTTATTAGTCTAAATAGTAGGTCTTAGTGTTAGGATTTGGGTGTATTCAATTGTGTACAAATTCCTCAATATACTTCAAGTACCTACGTGTAGAGAAACGAGTTTGTGAGAATGTACGTTGATGTAGCACCATTTTTACATTTCAATGCAAATCAATAAGTTTTTTCATTAAGAATTTATCCTTTATTTATGCAAGTTACTTTCTATATTTTTTTACCAGTCTTTCGACTTTAATCCTTCGTGTTCAATTCCATTTATATTTGAAACAAGTTATTTTATCATGAACTCTATCGAAGTGTTCATTGTTTTTCTAAACTTTGTTTAAGATCAATTAGCACATGTCCTAGGATTTGTGTGGTCGATCCTGCAAGTAAAAAAATCTTTTTCGATTTGGAAGACCATCGATTGTTCACCAATTTTCACGACGAACAAATTGGCACGCCTAGTGGGACAGTGCTAAGTGATCATAAAATTTGCTTCGAAAATTTTGAAAATTTATTAGTTCTAAAGTCAACTTTCTCTTTGAAAACTTTGTTGCATGTTATTAAGAAGTGGTAAAGTAGCCACCTCTAACGAAGATAAAACAAGGAGAAGATATAGGAGGAGAATGACGACAAACTCTAACCAGCCAAATATTGCTCAGGATACGCCTAGTAACAATGTAGAATAACTCATAAGATCTTCGACAGGAGGACCAACAGTCTCAGTGACTGTCTTTGAAGCAATACCATCTATGGGAAGTTCGATACCTACACATTCGATTGCCCATACACAACCATTTCTGACTTATATTGGGTCAAGGGGTCCTCCACAGACTCCACCACCAATAGGGGCTTCAGCATTCAGAAGCGTCCCTCCTCCTGGATTTGCGATACCCTTGCCTCGAGATCCACCTTATAGAATGCTAACTTCTATGATGGTAAACTTACAAAACGCCCCTCCATTATATACAGAACCCATAATAATTTCGCCATTACAGGGATCAGGCTCTGGGGCAAATATGGGTCGAAATAGTCAAACTTTAGGATTATGGTACTCTTCCTAAAAGACAAATTTGACAACCAGTTCTGCATCATACTTAAGACAACAGATGGATGAGAGTAACCTTCAAATGGTCCAAATAATGTCTCAAACTATGAGGGAAATCTTTCAGCCCCTTATTCAGAAAACTACCCAAACTAATCAATAATTAGCAGCGTAAATGACGCGCCTTGTAGAATTCTTTGGTGTACTAAATCCCCCTCGACAACCACCAAGGGAGTATATGATAGAAAACCAAGGGGTAGTTTTCGAAGAAGATACCACCATTAACCAAATTCAACAAAATCCGATAAATATACCCCAGGAAAATCAAAACAACCAGGGAGTGAACGAACGACCTAGAGTCGAACCCCCTAGGAATCAACTACAAATTCCTAGAGAAGAAGAACCAATGGTAGTTTTGGTAAATAGGAACCAGGATGTTGAAAACATTGTACAACAAGTTCGACGTAGCAACATAGATGCAAATAATAATTTGGCTGCCATTGTCGAAAGAATCATGGCACGTAACGGAGTAAATTTTGGCCTTCGATGGCCTAGTTATACATCATCGTTATCTGAATACATCCTTCAGTAAGATTTATCCCCAAGAACAAAGGTTCCTAAGTTTACTAAGTTTTCTGGGGATACTACTGAGTCCACTATCGAACATGTGGCTAGGTATTTGATAGAAGCAAGAGAAATTTCGAATGATGAGAACCTTAGGGTAAAATATTTCCCAAGTTTTCTTACAAAGAACACTTTCACTTAGTTCACAACCCTACCTCCAAATTCGATTCCTAATTGGAGCCAATTAGAACGTTTGTTCCATGAGCAGTTCTACATGGGACAAATAAAGATCAGTTTGAAGAAATTGGCTAGTATATAATGAAAGTTTACTGAGCCAATAGACGATTATTTGAATAGGTTTCGACTTCTTAAGGCAAGGTGTTTCACACAAGTGCCAGAATATGAGTTAGTCGAAATAGTTGTTGGGGGCCTGGATTATTCCATCAGGAAGAAACTAGATACACAATACCTGAGGGATATAGCCTAGTTGGCCGATAGGGTTCGACAGTTAAAACGCTTGAAAGAAGAAAAGGTTAGGGAAAATAAGAATAAAAGAATAGCCTATGTCGAATTCAATGAAGAGGACGAAGGGCCTTACAGTGAGCCATGAGTTTCGATGAGAATGAAGTAGATCTCGCTGAATTGAAACAAGGCTCACCCTATTCTTGCAAGGTTTTAGCACCTTCGAATGGAAAGAAACCTGCCTAACCAGAAACAAATGATAGGTTTCCTAAGAAAACTTACACATCCGACGTCACAAAATGTGACGAAATCTTTGATTTGTTAGTTAAGGATATGCAAATGATAGTACCGCCTGGTGCTAAAATGCCCCCTTTAGATCAAAGAAAGAAAAGAGGGTTTTGTATATACCATAATTTCTTGGGTCATAAAACATCTCAATGTTTTCTTTCCATGGATCTTTTTCAGAATACTATTCTAGAGGGAAGGCTCAAGTTCGGGGAGAAGTCCAAGAACCAGATGAAAGTTGACGCTGACCCTCTACAAGTTGCTGACGCTCATTTTACGGAGCCAAAAGAAGTCAACATGGTCCAAGTCGCTGAAGATTTCGACAATGCAATCAACATGGTTGAAGTCATTGAAGACTTCATTAATAAGGTTGTTTTGGTCCAGGTTACTGAAGACCTCGACCAAAAATTCATGAAAGATTTTGTTTGCGAAGCTACTGAAGGCTTCATCAAAGAAACTACTGATAGTTTTAACTGTGAAGTTACTGATGGCTTCACCAAAGGAGTTATTGGGAACTCCAACCTAATGATGATAACAAAGGAAACTGCTGACAGTTTCGTTTGAATGGACAAGGTCGTTAATGGCCTTCAAATGAAATTTTGTAAAACAAATATTATTGATGATGTTAATATGGATATCAACATGGTGGAGATCTCACAGGAAACCCCCATAGAAGTCGATGAGGAGCATCGACAGGAAGAGTATAACAAAGTTGCTTACCCAAAGAAGGAGGAAAGCCTCATAGATTTTCTCCGTAGGTGCCAGGATAAAAAGTATGAAGTTATGTTGTGCCCAAGGTGCAGTGCTGTGTTTGAGAAAAAGGCAGCGTGCAACAGAGAGGGTGTGAGGAAGGCCAAAGAAAGGCGTAAGCACAAAGCCTCCTACGGGCAACGGGGTTTCAACCCAAGAAGATCCTCTTCAAGGCAGGATGAAACCAAGTAAATGGTGTTAGGAGTTAAGTCCTCTACATTCAAACCAACGGCTGAGGCTTCAAAAGGAAGTTGGATGAAACTAGTCGAAGGCAAGCATCAAGGACAACAGAAATGGTAAAAGTCCGATGTGGGCAGAAGCTCATCAATGGCTTACCACAGGAAGTTCCGGGCTTCGAAGAAGACAGCCTACGTCTCAGAAAACTACAAAGGAAAAATATAATGTCTCGATCCTAGTGGAGAAGGGAGCAGCGCGGAAGGAAGGCCAAAAGTGAGGCTAGGGCAAAGGATGAATCTAGTACTAACCTGCCTACCATGAAAGAGAAAAAGGAGGAACCAAAGCATGTCGAGAAGCTACCCGTGGGGAGGAAGTTGTTTGCCACCCAGGAAGAGAAGGCCAAGGAGAAATACGATCAGGCAATTGATGAAGATGAAATGCTAATTGATAATTTCGACTCTATGTCAGAGTCCTCATTGGATATCATAGTGAATGTGGTATCAGTTTTTCCTAGAGAATTCGACCAGATAACATAGGTCGAAGATTTGGACATTTATACAGAAGCTAAGATGGCAGCACACAAGCCAGTGCGCTACTATGTAATGAATAACAGTTGTGTCGAAGAACATAATACGTTCTTCGAGCGGCCAGATGAGGCGATAAAAAATCATTTGAAGCCTTTATTTATTACCGGAAAGGTAGAAAATATGACAATTAATAAAATCTTGGTAGACTGTAGTGCTACGGTGAATTTAATGCCGCACTTTATACTGAGGAGAATCGGCAAATATGACACAAATATCAAACCACACAACATGGTGCTCTCAAATTATGAGGGAAAGGTGGGCACTAATCTTGGTGTCATACAAGTTGACCTTACGGTAGGGACAGTTACAAGACCTACTGTCTTTATGATGGTCGAAACAAAGGCCAATTACAACTTGTTGTTGGGATGATAGTGGATCCATAGAATTGGAGATGTACCATCTTCCATGCACTAGAGGATTACTGGCAACCAGACGACATTGTCGAAAACATTAAGGCTGATTAAGGTTATTTCAAGACCCTAATTTATCATGTTGATCGACGCAGTTTTGATAAGCACTTGGCCAACATTGCTCCATACAATCCGACTGACTTTGCTTTCACCCCAGATGATGATGTTTACTGTTAGTTGTATTTACATCATGTCCATGGTTTTCAATGGGATAGAGAGGTTGTAAGAGAAGATAACCTTTCGTACCTTGGTATATATGGGATAACCTCAACAGTTTGGGGAAGTGAATTCAGTGATGATGATTGAGTTGGAAGTGCTCAAATGATTTCGGCTTACATAGTCGAGAATAACTTACAAGCGACCTTAGTGGCTGAAGAGAAAAATACGGTTGTCAAAGCCAACTAAGAATCATACAAAGAAGGTCCTGGTAAGGACTTCGATCCGGAACCACCCGATAAGGTTCAAGAAAAGCAACAAGGCTAGAGACTTGATGCCATATACGATGATGAGCCTTTGGGTTACGAAAAGGATCCGTTGGCAGCTAGTATCAAGATGTTAGCGCAAGATCCACTTGAAGAAATCGATCTAGGAGAGGGGGCAACAAAGAGGCCAACGTACATAAGTGCCAACATCAGCGCTCAACTTAAGGTCGAAGTAATACAACTATTGAAGGAGCTTAAAGAATGTTTCGCATGGGATTACGACGAGACGCCTGGTTTAAACTGAGATCTAGTCAAATTTAAGTTTCCAATTAAGCCTAGGAAGAAGCCCATAAAGCAGAATCCAAAGCGGTTTGCACCGACAATTCTCTCGAAGATCAAAGAGGAGGTCGAAAGGCTTCTCCGATGTAAATTCATTCGTACAGCCAGGTATATCGAATGGTTAGTAAATATTGTGCATGTTATTAAAAGTAATTGTTTTTTGAGGATATGCATAGATTTTAGAGATTTAAATGCTGCAACCCCAAAGGATAAATATTCAATGCCTGTGGCAGAGATGTTAGTCGATTCCGCCGCGGGCCACGAATACCTTAGTATGCTCGATGGGTATTCGGGATATAACCAAATTTTCATTGCTGAAGAAGATATCCCAAATACAGCATTTTGATGTCCTGGGGCTTTAGGCACTTACGAATAGGTAGTGATGTCTTTTGGTTTCAAGAATGCTAGGGCAACGTATCAAAGGGCAATGAATTCGATCTTCCATGATTATATAGAGACTTTTATGCAAATATACATCGATGATATTGTTGTTAAGTCTGTTCCAGGGAAGAATCATATCGACCATCTTCAACAATCTTTCGAAAGGATGAAAAGACATGGTCTAAAAATGAATCCTCTCAAACATGCTTTCTGTGTATAGGTGGGAGATTTATTAGGCTTTGTGGTCCACAAAAAGTGAATCAAAATAAACCAGAATAAGACCAAGGCCATAATGGAGGCGAAAGCGCCATTGACAAAGAAGGAGTTATAGTCACTGTTGGGCAAGATTAATTTCTTGAGGAGATTCATATCGAATCTCAGCGGAAAGACTCAAGCCTTCTCACCTCTGCTTCGACTCAACAAGGAAGGGTTGAACAAGGACAACCTCAACAAGAAGCATTTGATAAAATCAAGGATTACCTGAGTCATCCTCTAATTCTATCACCACCTTGCAGGAATAAGATCATGAGGTTATATATATCTGCCTCAGATAAAACTTTAGGGAGCATGCTGACCCAAGAGGATGAAAATGGTGTTGAAAGAGCCATTTACTACCTTAGTAGGTTTTAAATGATGCAGAAACTAGGCATAACATAGTTGAAAAATTGTGTTTATGCTTGTATTTTTCTTGTACGAAGTTAAAGCATTATATAAAACCAGTTGATGCTTATGTTTCGTCTCATTTCGATGTCATTAAACACATGTTGTCTAAGCCAATTTTGCATAGTCGAATTGGCAAATGGGTGTTAGCTTTAACTGAATATTCTTTAACATATATGCCTTTAAAGGATGCTAAAGGACAAGCGGTAGCAGACTTTATAGTCGACCAGTCGATAACTGAGAATAATATAAACTATCTCGAGCTTGAGCCTTGAAAATTATATTTTGATGGCTCTAGCCATAGAGATGAGACCGGTGTAGGAGTGTTGATCATTTCTCCTGGCAGAATTCCAACAAAATTCAAGCATAAAGTTAAAGGTATCTATTAGAATATGAGACTTTAATAGCCGAACTTGAGATATTGTTGGAATTGGGGGCAACTCGAGTTGAAATAATGGGAGACTCAGAGTTAGTCATAAAACAAATCACGAAAGAGTACAAATGTGTTAAAGAAAATCTTATTATGTACTTTGTAATAGCCAATTGATTACTGAAAAGATTCAAAATGGTTAGTATTTGACACATACCTCAATTGGAAAATCAAGTGTCCAATGATTTGGCTCAGATTACTTCTGGGTATAAAATTTTGAAAGAAAAATTACAAGATGCAATCGAAGTCAGAGGAAGAGTTGTGTCAGCCAGATTGTCCCTATCAGATTTGGAAACGACAAAGCTAGGGTACGCTGATAAAGAAACTTTCGAAATCTTTGCAATAGATAGCTTGACGGACGAAGATTGGAGGAAACCGATAGTGGAGTATCTGCAAAATCCAATGGCATCCAAAGAGCAAAAAATCAGGTATCGTGCTTTAAGTTATGTTCTTTTGGGGAATGAGTTATTTTAAAAGACTCCTGAGGGAGTTTTACTTAAATGACTTAGTGAATCAGAGGCATATTTAGCCCTTTCTGCTGTCCATAGTGGGGCACACCAGGTAGGCCACAAGATCAAATGGTTGTTGTTTCAACAAGGCATGTATTGGCCCACCATGTTAAAATATTGTATCGAAATCGCTAAAGGGTGCCAAGTGCACGCAGGTATACAACATGTTCCTGCGAGTGAACTACATTCCATAGTTAAACCATGACCCTTTAGGGGTTGGGCTTTGGATTTAGTTGGAGAAATTCGACCAACGTCATAAAAAAATCAAAGGTACATTTTGGTAGGTACTGACTATTTTACAAAATGGATCGAAGTTATACCTTTGTCAAATGTTAACCAAGAAGACGTAATCGAATTCATCAAAAAACATATTATTTATAGATTTGGAATCCCAGAGATCATTACAATAGATCAAGGATCAGTTTTTACTGGTCGAAAGATGCAAGAATTTTCCAAGGAAATGGGTTTCAAATTGTTAACTTCTACGCCCTATTATGCTCAGGCTAATGGTCAGGTCGAAGCAGCGAACAAAATAGTGATTAGTTTAATTAAGAAACATGTGGGGAAAAGCCTATAAATTGGCACAAAACTTTAGATCAAGTGCTTTAGGCATGTCGAACTTCTCCCAAGGAATCGACTAATGCAACTCTGTTTCGATTAACGTTTAACCATGATGTAGTATTGCCTTTTTTTCATAGGCTTATAGCAACGCTTTCCAGAAGCTCTTTCTATGGTTGAGTTTATGAATGACCTTTAGCAGCACTTTTCAAAAGCGCTTTCTAAAGGTAGCCTTTAGCAGCACTTTCCAAAAGCGCTTTCTAAAGTGCAGCCTACGTAAGGCCTTTAGCGGCGCTTTCTAAAAATAACCTTTAGCAACACTTTTTTCATAGTTTTTTTTAAAATTATAATAGTGCTTTGGGGAAAAAGCGTTGTTTATGTAGTGCTGCCAAAATTCAATTTTAGCATAGTGTTTGCCCACCTCAACACATGACAAATCTCAACTTAGGTGAAGATGAACTATTAACAGATATTTTTTACAATCCATACTTGCAAACAAAATGAGTATTAAAAGAGGGAGACAATTTTCATACAAAAGAAGACTGTGGCCGAGCTATAAAACAATATCAGATGGACTTATCAGCAGATTATAGAGTTGATCGAACGAATCCGACTCTGTATAAGATCTATTTCTGTAACGAGGTGTGCCCATTTTGATTAACATCTTCTTTCCGGAAGATAAGTGATTCATGGAAGATAGGGTCAATGGGTCCAGAGCACACTTGTATAATTACGAATCCAATGCAGGATCATCGCAAGCTCAACTCTCAGTTGACATGCAATAAAATTCTGCCAGTCATTAGCAAAAATCCTTCTTTAAAGGTGAGTACCATAATCCCGCATATGGTTCAAAGATACAACTATGCTCCTTCGTACATGAAAGCATGGATAGCTAGGACTAAGAAGGTTGAAACAATGTTCAGAATTTGGGAGGAGTCTTACAAAGAACTTCCAAAATACTTTGTGACACTTAAAAAATATGCTCCAGGGACTGTTGCCATCTTGGAGATATTGCTGACGTATACGCTAGACCGGGTTTATGTCAGTGGAAAAGGCATTTTCCACAGACTCTTCTGGGCATTTGAACCATGAATCAAAGGTTTTGCGTACTGTAAACCTATTATTCAAATTGATGGAACATGGTTGTACGAGAAATATAAGGGCACGCTACTCATGGTCGTGGCACAGGATGTCAACAACAACATTTTTCCAATCGCCTTCGCTCTAGTTGAAAGGGAGACTGTTGGGGGTTGGAGTTTTTTCCTAAAAAATCTCCGATTATATGTTTCTCCCCAACCTAACTTATGCTTCATCTTTGATAGACACCCATCAATCGAGAGTGCATACAATAATCTTAATAACGGTTGGCAGGATCCTCCCTCAACCCATGTGTATTGCATAAGACGCATTGCTCAAAATTTCATGCAAAAGATCAAGGACAAAACGCTAAGGAAGAAGGTTGTGAATGCAAGGTATACACTAACAAAGCCTACTTTCAAACACTACCGTGACGAGGTTAAACTGACAAATGCAGATGCATTAAGATGGATTGATAATATTCAACTATAGAAATGGATAAGGGCATATGAAAATGGCCAGCAACGGGGCCATATGACAACAAACCTCGTTGAATCAATGAGTTTTGTATTTAAGGGCATCTGAAACCTATCAATAACCGCTTTGGTAAGGGCAACATATTATAGGCTCGGGGCACTTTTTGATACCAGACGTACAAAATAGGTTCTGTCTTACAACTTAGGCAGTTGTTCAGTAATAGTTCAATGAAATTCATGAAGGACGAAGTTGTCAAATCCAACACACATGTGGTCACAGTCTTTGACCGTAATAAATGTTGGTTCAGTGTTGCAGAGTCAATTGATCATAATGAAGGGAGACCTAGGGGATGTTACCGAGTGGAACTAGATATGAGTTAGTGTGACTGTGGAAAGTTTCAGGCATTTTGTATGCCTTGCTCTCATGTTATAGTAGCATGTTTGAAGGCTCGCCAGGATCCAACCAACTATCTTTTTGTTGTTCACCAAGTCATTAGTCTATGCAATGTCTACAACACTAGCTTTCAAGTGGTAGCAAAGGAGGACTATTGGCCTCCATACGAAGGTGAAATTGTCTAGCATAATAATTTGACACGAAGAAAGAAAAAGGGTCGCCCTAATAACACGCGTATTCGAACGGGGATGAATACATCAAACAAAATAGTCATATTATGTAGTTCGTGTCGGTAATCAGGACGCAATCATATAAAATATCTCAATGTAGGATCAATCACAAGATCATAGTTTCAAATGTAACCTTATCTCTTTATATCAACAACAAATTTCATTCCATTGATAGCATACCTAAGCGATTACAATTAACAACGACATAACTTAAACAAACATAACTTAATATCTCAACAACAACAATTAACAACGACATAACCTAATACCTAAATAACAACAACATACCCAAATAAAACAACTCAATGCATCAACTTATCCAGGATATTATAACCATTATAACAATTTTCTTTGGTGTTAACATCATCATAAGGACACCAACATCATTTTCCATTTTTCTCCAAGCATGAGTAACTCCATTTGGGTCTAAGTCCTCAACTAGCCTCTCAATTTTTCTGATCTTTTCACCTGCAGCAATATCTCCTTCTAGCCAGCGGTTCAGTTCCCTATGCAAATGCTCCAAGGTCTGCGTGTTCCGGAGTATGACCTTAATCGGAGGCTTTGTTGCTGAAAAATAAACTAGGGCATTTCTTTTCATAAGTGGAAATGTTGGAAGCGGTTACTCCGATGATGATGATGATGACGATGAACTTTGATTTAAGAATGTAGACATACTATTAGATTGAGTTGAGAATATTGGTGATAATTGTTGTGGAGAGTTGAGGATTCTGGTGATAATTGTTGTGGAGTAACAAATGAGTGTCCAGTCTTATTTATAGAAAAATAAAATAGTGTAGTAGCCATATCATATGGCGTATCTACCCTTTAAAAATCGGTTTTAATTAGAAATTAAAAAAAAAACAAATCAAATATCGCTTTAAAAAAAGGATTGAACTGATGCGCCATATCATATGACGCCTCCTTTGAAAAATTAGGGCAATTGTAATGGTATCGCCATACGATATGGCGCCTCAGCTAGGGGTTCTGAATGGTGTCACCATATGATATGGCGCATCAGTTCAATCCTTTTGCATTTTCAATGCTGTCGCCATATCATATGGCGCATGTAGGGCTGACAATGAACCAAACCAACTCGAAGATAGTTCGGAATTCGACTCGACAATTAAATCGTTGAACTAGGTTCATGAACCAAATGAGTTGAGTATGAGCGAAAAATTAAGTTCGTTAACTAAATGAGCTGAACTTGAACTATACATAGTTCGACTCGTTAGGTTCATGAGTCAACTCGATTACATATGAAAAGAATTATACTGTCTTTAAGATTAGGTTTAAATATTTACTTCAAATCTTAGACAAATTTAATCTTCAATTTAGTAGTTTTTGAGTTAGACTCTCAAATGTATCTCTTGAAAGTTGTGTAGGTTTTGAATTAGTAGATTTTGAAGATAAAGTTAAATATCAATATGATAACTTTTATTTTATTTTAATATTTTATTTAAAAAATATATATTTATTTAAAATGTCAAATATACTAAAAAATATATATATTTTAAAAAATAGTTTTTAAGTTCGTGAACCATGTGAGCTGAACCTAATGAGATGAACCTAACGAGTCGAATCGAACTGTTCGTGAACTTATAACGAGTCGAGTTTGAGCTTAAAAAAAAGTTCGTGTCGAACTCGAACTCGAACTCGAATTCGAACAATTCTTAACGAGTCGAGCCGAGCTGAGGTGAGTTCGACTCGACTCGACTCATTTCCAGCCCTAGGCGCATGCATGTTAAAAGTAAGTTATTTTGATAATTTTTTTGAAAACTCAGTTATTTTGATATTTTAGTTGAAAATATGTGTTATTTCGGAAAAAAAATCTAACAAAACTCTAGATAATTGAGTAAAAAGAAGTAAGAATATCTTAGTATTTCACCATTTTGTTGATTCGTAGTATTTCACCATGAGATTAATTAATATGCATATAAAAAAATTTATACCGACAAATCATCACCATTATCCGTATTATTTTATAGATAATTAAAATAAAAGTCAAATTTTTTTAACATCTAAAGTCAATAACTAACCGTAACTGACAGTGTAAAATCTATTTACTTCCGTCTGAATATTTCAATTAAATTCTTTCACCATTTGTTATTGTGAATTATTGTATGAATAAATGAATTTTAAATTTGTCCTTTCATTCAATAAAAAAAAATTGTCCTTATTTAAAAAATAGTATAAGCGTGTGGTCCAGCCAAAAAAACAACAAAATAAAAGCATGTTAAATAAAATAAATAAAAAGAGTCAAGGAGTGCGTTGTGAATTTGCGAACACTATTTTGTTCACATTTAATAACACTAACGACCATAGACGAAAAGCTTAGTTCGATTGGGAGAGGGGAAAGAGCGCAAAAAGACCAATTTGACCTTCGATCTTCTTCTTCTTCCTTTCTCTCGCTTTCGCTTTCTGCTAATTACTTCTCCGATTCGTTTTCGTTACTCCTCTTCAACCAATCACCATGAACGGAAAGGCCAACGTTACCAAAGAGCTTAACGCCAAGCACAAGAAGGTTTCGTAATTATACTCTTTCTGTTGCCTTCGCAAATTGCATGAATTTTATCCTCACTCGTTCGATTTGAATCCGTTATCGTCTGATTTGTTATTTTATATTCTGTTGTAGTGTGTGTTTGTGTATTTGATACTTTTTGTTTTCACTGGAATTGTTTGGAAATGTGTCATTTCGGTAGTTTTTCAGTGATTTTAATCTGATTGTTCATGAACGCTGATGTTCGTTTATTGATAGTTGGTAGGTTGATTGATTGATCTACAGTGTTTCACTTTGTTGGGATTAATCAATTAGGATACTGCAATTTGTAGTTTGGATACTTTTCTACTGACACACAATTAGATACTTAGGTCTATCTAGTTTGCGAAAGACTTTTTGTTTTCATTTTGGTGGTGTTTTCTATATCAATGTTTGAAAATCAGAAATACTAGTTGCATTTTTCAGTGCTATTTATAATTCCTTGTTGGATGTCCTTTTTTCAAGATGTTATGAGTTCCACATTCTGTTGTAGTCTCTCGTGATATGCTGGGCTTATAAGTTTAGGGGTTCTCCTGTCTATCGAGTAGTCTCATCGAATGGACTCTTTGGGCTTGTATTCATAACACTAGAAGATTCTAAACTGTTTTTTCCTGGGGGTATTTCGGTTGTTTGTTTGAGTAGTTGTAAATTTGGGATTTTAAGGAGGACTTAATCCGTGATGACTGAAGGGATGGATTTAGGTCATAAATATTGATGACAAGAAAGGATAAAACATTGCAAGGATCTTTTGGCTTTTTTATTAAATTGTAATGCCTTGTTTCATTGATATTTTGAGTGAAAAAGGGGAAAACTTGACTTGTATCTTAAAAAGATTATTCATATTTCATAGTTGGTCTGCCCAACATGAAGATGGGTCTAGTTTAACAGGTTGAAAACAAGTTTTCCTTGCAGTCACTGATATTTGAGATCCTTAATTCCTGTCAATGTATGAACTATATTAACTTCTATTATTATACCCTTTACTTAACATGTTTAATTCTTGGCCTTGTCACATCTTCTGTTTCCCTTCTCTTTCTCTCTGGCTTATATTTTTCTGTTTTTTACTTCAAATATGTAGATACTGGAAGGACTGCTCAAATTACCTGAGAATCGGGAATGTGCTGACTGCAAATCTAAGTATGTATTTATCTGAATCTGAATGGTCCTATCCAGATCTCATGTCAGTAATTAATAAAGTAAATAAATTCAAATTGGTTCATAAAATGTGGATGTCCTTTGCATTTTTTTCATTTCCAAGATTTATTATTATTATTATTATTATTATTATTATTATTATTATTATTATTATTATTATTATTATTATTATTATTATTATTATTATTATTATTATTATTATTATTATTATTCACAGTATGCACTCAACTTTATATAATAATTTACTTTGCAGAGCTCCGAGATGGGCCAGTGTAAATCTTGGCATCTTTATATGCATGCAATGTTCAGGAATACATAGAAGTTTGGGAGTACATATATCAAAGGTGATGCTATGTTCGTTTTGTCCTTGGTATGTAATGTACATCATACTGTGAAATATCAGAAGTGTGGGAGATTTGTGGACATAGTATATGGTCATTTGTGGATATAGTCTTCATATTACTGAGCAGTTTGTGGATATATATTATGGTTATCTTTATGTGCTCGACTGCTCGGCACATATATTGCCGTAATTGTAATGTGTTGATTCTCTAATCTATGCTTAATCATTTGGATAGCCTCTGCAATTTTTATATCATGCTTATTCAAAACCCTTTTGCTAGTATCAAGAAGCAGATGGTCTGTGAGTGAATATCATTTTCCTTGTTTAACAGGAAATTGACTCTTTTTTTTATTTTTTATTTATTTGTATATTATTCGCCAATCCCACCTTGTGAGAAAATATGTAGTCGTTGACTCGTTGTATATTTAGAGGTAAATTGTGCTTCTGTGGGGACTTCACTTGTTAAGTTATAGTAGGACTATTATTATTTTTACTGGGACTCTGGCAGTGTTTATGGCAATTAAATAATTTTTTGTTGGCAAAGTTTTTCAATCCGATTTTGTTGTTTTTCCATTTGAAATCAAGTATTAGTACTGATTTAATTTGACATGGGAATTACTGAAGTATGGCTCTTAAGTCCTAAATGTTGGCTTTTATAGTGATTAAAGACTTTCTAAAAGTTCCAATTACTTGAGGCGTTTCTTTATTGTATATTAACGTATGGCTTTCCTGTCAGGTTCGTTCTGCAACTCTTGACACTTGGCTTCCAGAGCAAGTTGCATTCATTCATTGTAAGGGAATTTGAATGGTCCTGATCTTTTGCAGTTAATTTGAATTTGGTTCATGTTATTTGTTATACAATCAACTCATTATTTTAGAATTTCTTGTTTTGGTCTTATTCAGCAATGGGAAACGATAAAGCAAATAGTTACTGGGAAGCAGAGTTACCTCCAAACTACGACAGAGTTGGAATTGAAAATTTCATTCGTGCAAAGTAAAAAACCCCAAGACTCTGGCTAAATTTTCATACTTGTACTGTTTGAAGTGCATGCATCTTGTTTTTTGCACATGATTTCAACTATTGGATATATTTAAAGGTATGAAGAGAAGAGATGGGTTCCAAGGGATGGGAATTCAAGAACACCTTCTGGACTACATGAAGATAAATCTCCTTCACAATGGCAGAGGCCTGCTGAAAAAAGTGGACATGAATATGCCACTGTTCCTGAAAATACTTTTGAGGAAAGGAAGAAAATCCAGCCATCAAATGCAGTTCCTGCTACAAGACGTAGGGTTCCTGCTCCTCGCAAAGTACCTGAGCAGGTAATTTTGAACCATTTTTTCCTCTTCTTATGTGCATCTTATGTTACATTATGTGGAATGTTCTGAAAACCGGACTGGACATTGAACTGAAGAATAAACTGGTTTAAGGTTCAATGGTTGAACCGGTAGTAATTAAATAATATTTGTTGTGATTTTAGTATGTATAAAGTAATGTATTCAAGTTGAACATGTTAAATATTAAGTATAAGTATTTATATTCAGTAACATGATTGATTAAACATTGTACTAACATAAATAATGAATGCTGTATTAACTATTTTTGACAGGCCTACTGTCTGGTTCTGTTTTTGAAACCTTGATAACATGAGTATTCCATTTATAATGCCTGTTAATGTCATGAAATGCTACTTTTTTTGGCAACGGAAGTACAATTGGAGGGGAGATTACACCGATTCTTATAATAAAACAATTTTGCATATGATATGATAAATAACATCATATTATATTGTTATGAGCAATTGGTATTATAGATTTTTTTCTGTAGCAAAGAAATTTCTTCCCTTTTTCTACTTATTTTGAGATTATTATCGTTTATATGAAATAATCATTTTGTAAATAGGTAACCCCTGCTCCCCAACCTCAAGACACCGAAAAAGTGAAACCAGTACCCCTGCAACAACAAGCTGTAACTTCAAAGCCGACTATAGACACAGCTCAAAGTACCCCTCCCAAAGTAGACTATGCTACAGACCTTTTCAACATGTTGTCCATGGATGATGCAAATGAAAATGGCTCCAAAGCAGCTGGTGCTACTGCTGATGATAATAACTGGGCAGGCTTTCAGTGTATGTTTGTGTCCTTAAAAAGTAAAAGGAAAAAGGAAAAAAAAATTTCTACACAAGCACATTAAAAATGTTGCTCGGCATTTTGTTTAGGAAGATTTGAAGAGATCTCTATTGATTGTGTTGTGAAGAACTGCCTGTTCACTTTGATGATATGTTTTTTGTTTTTACTTCTAATTAAAAAATGGTTACTTTGTTTAAAATATATTTTCTGTTTCCAAAATTTTGCTTAGAAAAAATTGGAAATCAAGGGAAAAACTGTTTTTAATGTTTCCTATACAAATCTTTGGAAATAGTAAACAAGTTGTGTTAAAACTTAAAATTGAAAAAAGAAAATGAAATATAAATTTTTTGTTTAAGTAAACAGATTTGAAAGTTGTAATTTCATTGCTATTTTTGTTTCAGCTGCTGCAGAGGTGTTAACAGCGGAGAAAACTGGTCCACCAAACGCAGTTGAGAGTACTTCTCAGTCTGCACCTGGAATTGAGGATCTATTTAAAGATTCATTTTCTGTGACACCAAGTTTAGCTCCAGCGAAACCACAGAAAGATGTGAAAAATGATATAATGAGCCTCTTTGAGAAGGTATGTATGAATCAATGCTTCAATAGGTTTGGGTAAGATTGTGGAATTGCTTTCTATTTGAAATTTGGTCTGCTTAGTCTTATTATTAAATATATAAGTTCTTCTATTTTTGTTGGATTCTGCAGAGCAACATTGTATCTCCATTTGCAATGCACCAACAACAGCTCGCCATGCTAGCACAGCAGCAGTCTCTTCTAATGGCTGCTGCATCTAAATCTAATGGTGTCGATCTCAAGTATCCTACTGGCATACAACAACAAAGTCCCAATGTTTCTGTTCAAAATTGGCCATCTACTGGATTCCCAATATCTGGAGTGATGCCCATGGGTGCTCAGGGAGAGCTGCAGAAACATATGCAGGTAAATGACTCAAGCAAGCCAAAAATTTCTATTGATGAATGATACTTTTGTGTGTCCAGTGACTAACTTATTTCTTGTCTCTCTGGATCAGACTGGGAACATAACTCCAGCACATCCAGCTGGGAACTCTGTTCAACATCCATCATCTGGGTATGTCGTTAGTTAGTCTTCATAAAGGCAACTTAAACTTAATATTAGATTGGATAATTTATAGTAATTTGGCAATATTACCTGCTATTGCTCCACAGAGCTCAGAGTAACCCTGAGCTCTGATATTGGTGCTAAATCTTTGGTTTTGCAAGCCAAAACGAAATGGGAGATACTTGTAGACTGTCATTCCAAAAGATTACTTTTGGGGTTATTTTTCTGTTCCAACCAATATGATTGTCGAAAATAGATCCTCTGTTAAGCTAGATTTTTCATTATTTTGCTGCTCCCACACCACACACACACACATGTTTGAACAGCTTCCCATTAATTTACCATATTACATTTTTTTTAATGAAGATCATCGTATAAACAGGGCATTAATCTACAAACTGCCTGAAAATTTCGTGCATCAATTCAATTCATCTATATGTTATGTTATTATCTGTCTTATCTTTGTTACTTCCTTTGACATCAACTCAATTGCATTTATTGTTGGAAAACCTTCCATTTTGACTTTTGTATTAAACAAGTGTCCATTTGTTGCAGTTTTTATGCTATGGGACAAGTTGGTCCAGTCAATGGTATGATGACAATGGGAGTGAGTAAACCTCAGTCAACTCCAGTTCCGTCAACCACTTCCAAGTCTGCCAAGGAATATGACTTTTCGTCCTTAACACAAGGGATGTTTGCGAAACAATGATGTCTGTCATGTAGCATAATAGAAAGATTAGATGAAAATTACAGGAACTGCACTTTCTTTTTCAATTTTTCCCTTGGCCAATCCGTGGGTTGTAAACCATTTGTAGAGCTAGTTCAGATTTTTTACTCGTGTCTCGGGTCATTTCTTCTTTTATCAGGTGTATTCACTTTTACAATAAAAGTGATATTAATCATATATACCTACATTTGCTTCTATCTCTTATCAAATGGCCCCGAACATAACATTGATCATCATATCATTTGAAAACATATTTTCTTTACTGGTTATAATTAATATGGATTCTACTAGCAACAACTAAGTCTTATTCCACTAAATGGGGTTGATTACATATATTAACTTTTATCATAATGTTCTATCAAGGATCATGTTTCTATCCAAATTATTAATTTTGAGATATTTTTTAATAATTTATTTGATAATTTTTCTAGGTCTTTTCCTTCCTATAATTGTTTGTCTTCTCTCCATCTACTCTATCCTCTTTACTATAGAATCTAACACAAGTTTATTTTTTACTATCTTCTCCACTATAGGGATACCTCCAGACTCTAATGTTTTCATTTCTACTTCTATCATGTTGAGTCTTACTACACATCCACTTCAACATTCTCGTCTTTGCTACACTTGTTTTATTTTTGTATTGATTTTAAACCGCCGACATTTGGTCTCTGATCGGTGGATTTCAGTTGTGTTTTCAAACGCTGTTTGTGGTTAATTTCGCAATGTTTTTATCTATTTTTCGAAGCTTTAGTTGTTATTATCTGCATTAATCATAGTTGTGTGTCTTCGAGTCTTATGTTTAAGTTTATGTTGCTTTTGCCGCTGGTGCGTTTGATTTGGTTTCTTTTAGTGTTTTATTGGCAGGAACGGATAGCACGACAATCGCACCGCATTCGGAGGCAAAGAAAAGGCGAAAAAGGGAACTCAGAGCTGCAACACGGGTACCCGTGTTGCACAACGCGGCCCGTGTCATGAAGGACACGGCTAGCAGACACGGGTGGACCAAAGCAGAAGAAAAAAGAAGACTCAGACTTGCAACACGGGTGCCCGTGTCATGCAACACGGCCCGTGTTGCAGCCCTTGGAGAGGAACACGCCCTGAAGAAGTCAGCAGCCTGACACGGCCACCCGTGTTGCACAACACGGCCCGTGTCAGGGCCACTGAAAGTGAAATTTCTCTGTTTTCTGATTTTTTGTTGTCAGACCTATGTTGAAGGGCATTTGAGACATTTCGCGATGTAATTTGAATTTAGATATAAGAGGCACATTTTAGAAAGTAGGGGAGATTTTTGAAACTGATATTAGGATTGACAACTGAGAGGAGAGTTCGGCTGGAAACAGAGGATCGATCAAAAGCGGAAGCAATTGATGATCCAAGGATTTCAACTTGCATTGTAATGATTTTCTCCTTTTTAATTCTAATTACTTTTATGTTTACCAAGAACATGAGCAGCTAAACCCCAAGTTGTTAGGGGGTGGTCCTAAGTGCGATGTAATGACTCTTGTTTAATTATTCTATGAGAACTATGTTTTTACCTTGATATATTTTATTTTCATTAATCTTAATCGTATTCATATTGAAAAGTAGAATTCGAGTCGTGCTTAGGCTTTAGTCTGGAAAGTCAACCTAACACTTTTGCAAAATAGTATCACGGTCGATATTGCTTAGGAATGAGGATATCCCGTATCACGTATTTTATGGTCGGAACTATTGCTTGATTTTTTTCAGGGACACTGAGGAATTAGTGAACAGGAAAATCATCAAAGGGTTTCCATTAAGGAATTAAGGCAACTAAAGTGGCCAACTGATAAATTAAGGTTAATCACTAGTATAGTAGAATAATCATACAGGGTCTTTACTCGCATCGTCTCCACTCCCCTAACACTGTTCTTAGATTGATTAATTAAGTCCGTATTTACTTGTTATATTACTCTGATACCAAACAAACCACTAGACCTTTTGTTCAATTGAATCCTAAAAATTCCGTTAATTACTACGCAGTCCTCGAGATCGATACTTGGGACTTTTCCCTTATTACTCCAATTGGTAAAAATAGTACACTTGCTATTTTCCCGATCAAGTTTTTGGCGCCGTTGTCGGGGATGTTAGAATTTATGCAATTAGAAGCGCCAACTTATGAGCGCATAACTATTGAATTCTTGAGCACTTTAGAATTTCAGTTGAAGCACAGGTGGACGGGGGTGGAGGAAGAATATTATGGTACACTGAGGTTTAGGTTATTTGATACTGACCATAGCCTGACCATAGCCGAATTGGGAGATATTCTGAAGCTCCCTAATTTTGGTCCCGGAGCCCCTCCGGGAAATTTTAGTGCAGGGGACTTCTGGAAGGCTATTACAGGCAGAACTGATTATGTCGCGAAAGCGGCAAAAGCCTCTTGTATCCATAACCCTTGTTTCAGATACGCTCAAAAGGGATTGGCATATACACTGTTCGGCAGGGGTGACAGCACATGGGTGGCGACTCAGAGGGAGTTGTACTTCATGTACGGCATGGCCAATCACGAGCTCATTAATGTAGCTGCCTTTGCAGCTGATCACCTGAAGAGGGTTGCGAATGCACCTTCAGGAGAAATAAGTGTAGGCGGTATGATTACTCAAATCGCGAATCACTTTGGCCACGGTGCTCTCTTGAGAGAGGAACCCACTGTTGCAGGTAAGACAAAAAGAAATCTTGCCACACTGACTGCCCAAGGTATGATTCGAGTCTTTGATAATTACTACTCCTTGGTAAGCCGGAACAGTCATCTCCTTGCTTTACCTGCCCCTGACTTTATTAGTATTCAAAATGTGAATAACTGGCTATATGAGAGCCCCCTGCAGGATGAAGAAGACCAATTTTATGATGGTACAGGTGCATAATTCTTTGAGGATGAAGGCGATCAGGTAGAAGAAGCGCCTATACCGCCTACTCGATTTTCACCTCATCAGGAATCAGGCTCAGGCTCGTGGAGCTTATCTAAAAAAGAATGGGATTGGATGGAGAATGAGATGTGTCATCTCCGAAGTGAGCAGACGAGGCAAGGCGAGGAGCAGACAAGACAAGGGAACGAACAAATCCGACAAGGCAGGTTGATCGGTGAGATGCATGAATGGATGCGGCAGATGATGTTGCGCGACCAACCTCCGCAACCATGAACTCTGTGAGTCCCCTGCTACTAGTGTTCTAACAGTGAGGACACTGTTGAATTCTAGTGTGGGGGTATTTTATTTGTGTTTTATTTTATTTGTGTTTTTATGTTATTTGTGTGTTTTCAATTCTGTTGCAGTTATTTGTTTATTTAATTTCCAGTGTTAGTTTGAGAACATGATAGCGATCCACAGGAAGACCCCCTTGACATTGAGCTAATAAAATTAATAAAATTGTTGGTTGGGGAACTGTTTAGTGAAGATGTTGAGTGAGGTGATGAGAAAGTATATAGAATACTCAGAAAAGAACCGTGAGGATGAAATCGGGATAATCTTGAGAGATAGGTAAAAGGCCAACACCCTGGGTTTCCCAAATAGGAACGAGTTCGACGTGTAGATTTGTACCATAGTGCTTTGATCTGAGAAGTACCCCTGAGTAGTTTATTTTGACAATCAGGCTCCATCAAAAATAATCGTGTGTGCAAGGGTAATGAAAAATATGGAGTTAAGGCACAGAGAAAAAAAAAACAAACAAAAAGGGGCAATTAGGCGACTAATCCTTCTAAGTTGGGTAACCCTCACCCGGTTATTCAGCCCAACGGCGGTCGAACCTGAAAGCCATTCAAAAAGAACAACAGTGCCAGAAAAAGAAAAATGTCATTGATAAATCTTGTGCACACGAGGAAAATCATAAAAGCCACATAGTGATTGTCCGAATGAAAGGGAGGAAAATCGAAAAAGAAGACTTAAGTACAAAGCATAGTCGGAGAGGTTACCCATAGGGAGACTGAGGTCTGTGGTTTACCGCAGTCTAGTGTTTGCATGTTACCTGTTTTGAGGGAAAAGCCGAGATTAATCCTAGGGGACTTGGAATGAGAAGTTCAAGTATGAGTAGTATCACCGTAACTCACAATTCTATGGACGGTTCCGTTATGAAGAAAAAAAAAGATATTAAGTTCGGGTTGGTGAGCTTGTTGCTTGAGGACAAGCAAAAGTTCAAGTTCGGGGGAGTTTGATCGGTGGATTTCAGTTGTGTTTTCAAACGCTGTTTGTGGTTAATTTCGTAATGTTTTTATCTATTTTTCGAAGCTTTAGTTGTTATTATCTGCATTAATCGTAGTTGTGTGTCTTCGAGTCTTATGTTTAAGTTTATGTTGCTTTTGCCGCTGGTGCGTTTGATTTGGTTTCTTTTAGTGTTTTATTGGCAGGAATGGATAACACGACAATCGCACCGCATTCGGAGGCAAAGAAAAGGCGAAAAAGGGAACTCAGAGCTGCAACACGGGTACCCGTGTTGCACAACACGGCCCGTGTCATGAAGGACACGGCTGGCAGACACGGGTGGACCAAAGCAGAAGAAAAAAGAAGACTCAGACTTGCAACACGGGTGTCTGTGTCATGCAACACGGCCCGTGTTGCAGCCCTTGGAGAGGAACACGCCCTGAAGAATTCAGCAGCCTGACACGGCCACCCGTGTTGCACAACACGGCCCGTGTCAGGGCCACTGAAAGTGAAATTTCTCTGTTTTCTGATTTTTTGTTGTCAGACCTATGTTGAAGGGCATTTGAGACATTTCGCGATGTAATTTGAATTTAGATATAAGAGGCACATTTTAGAAAGTAGGGGAGATTTTTGGAACTGATATTAGGATTGACAACTGAGAGGAGAGTTCGGCTGGAAATAGAGGATCGATCAAAAGCGGAAGCAATTGATGATCCAAGGATTTCAACTTGCATTGTAATGATCTTCTCCTTTTTAATTCTAATTACTTTTATGTTTACCAAGAACATGAGCAGCTAAACCCCAAGTTAGGGGGTGGTCCTAAGTGCGATGTAATGACTCTTGTTTAATTATTCTATGAGAACTATGTTTTTACCTTGATATATTTTATTTTGCATTAATCTTAATCGTATTCATATTGAAAAGTAGAATTCGAGTCGTGCTTAGGCTTTAGTCTGGAAAGTCAGCCTAACACTTTTGCAAAATAGTATCACGGTCGATATTGCTTAGGAATGAGGATATCCCGTATCACGTATTTTATGGTCGGAACTATTGCTTGATGTTTTTCAGGGACACTGAGGAATTAGTGAACAGGAAAATCATCAAAGGGTTTCCATTAAGGAATTAAGGCAACTAAAGTGGCCAGCTGATAAACTAAGGTTAATCACTAGTATAGTAGAATAATCATACAGGGTCTTTACTTGCATCGTCTCCACTCCCCTAACACTGTTCTTAGATTGATTAATTAAGTCCGTATTTACTTGTTATATTACTCTGCTACCAAACAAACCACTAGACCTTTTGTTCAATTGAATCCTAAAAATTCCGTTAATTACTACGTAGTCCTCGAGATCGATACTTGGGACTTTTCCCTTATTACTCCAATTGGTAAAAATAGTACACTTGCTATTTTCCCGATCAAGTTTTTGGCGCTGTTGCCGGGGATGTTAGAATTTATGCAATTAGAAGCGCCAACTTATGAGCGCATAACTGTTGAATTCTTGAGCACTTTAGAATTTCAGTTGAAGCACAGGTGGACGGGGGTGGAGGAAGAATATTATGGTACACTGAGGTTTAGGTTATTTGATACTGACCATAGCCTGACCATAGCCGAATTGGGAGATATTCTGAAGCTCCCTAATTTTGGTCCCGGAGCCCCTCCGGGAAATTTTAGTGCAGGGGACTTCTGGAAGGCTATTACAGGCAGAACTGATTATGTCGCGAAAGCGGCAAAAGCCTCTTGTATCCATAACCCTTGTTTCAGGTACGCTCAAAAGGGATTGGCATATACACTGTTCGGCAGGGGTGACAGCACATGGGTGGCGACTCAGAGGGAGTTGTACTTCATGTACGGCATGGCCAATCACGAGCTCATTAATGTAGCTGCCTTTGCAGCTGATCACCTGAAGAGGGTTGTGAATGTACCTTCAGGAGAAATAAGTGTAGGCGGTATGATTACTCAAATCGCGAATCACTTTGGCCACGGTGCTCTCTTGAGAGAGGAACCCACTGTTGCAGGTAAGACAAAAATAAATCTTGCCACACTGACTGCCCAAGGTATGATTCGAGTCTTTAATAACTACTACTCCTTGGTAAGCCGAAACAGTCATCTCCTTGCTTTACCTGCCCCTGACTTTATTAGTATTCAAAATGTGAATAACTGGCTATATGAGAGCCCCTTGCAGGATGAAGAAGACCAATTTTATGATGGTACAGGTGCATAATTCTTTGAGGATGAAGGCGATCAGGTAGAAGAAGCGCCTATACCGCCTACTCGATTTTCACCCCATCAGGAATCAGGCTCAGGCTCGTGGAGCTTATCTAAAAAAGAATGGGATTGGATGGAGAATGAGATGTGTCATCTCCGAAGTGAGCAGACGAGGCAAGGCGAGGAGCAGACAAGACAAGGGAACGAACAAATCCGACAAGGCAGGTTGATCGGTGAGATGCATGAATGGATGCGGCAGATGATGCTGCGCGACCAACCTCCGCAACCATGAACTCTGTGAGTCCCCTGCTACTAGTGTTCTAACAGTGAGGACACTGTTGAATTCTAGTGTGGGGGTATTTTATTTGTGTTTTATTTTATTTGTGTTTTTATGTTATTTGTGTGTTTTCAATTCTGTTGCAGTTATTTGTTTATTTAATTTCCAGTGTTAGTTTGAGAACATGATAGCGATCCACAGGAAGACCCCCTTGACATTGAGCTAATAAAATTAATAAAATTGTTGGTTGGGGAACTGTTTAGTGAAGATGTTGAGTGAGGTGATGAGAAAGTATATAGAATACTCAGAAAAGAACCGTGAGGATGAAATCGGGATAATCTTGAGAGATAGGTAAAAGGCCAACACCCTGGGTTTCCCAAATAGGAACGAGTTCGACGTGTAGATTTGTACCATAGTGCTTTGATCTGAGAAGTACCCCTGAGTAGTTTATTTTGACAATCAGGCTCCATCAAAAATAATCGTGTGTGCAAGGGTAATGAAAAATATGGAGTTAAGGCACAGAGGAAAAAAAAACAAACAAAAAGGGGCAATTAGGCGACTAATCCTTCTAAGTTGGGTAACCCTCACCCGGTTATTCAGCCCAACGGCGGTCGAACCTGAAAGCCATTCAAAAAGAACAACAGTGCCAGAAAAAGAAAAATGTCATTGATAAATCTTGTGCACACGAGGAAAATCATAAAAGCCACATAGTGATTGTCCGAATGAAAGGGAGGAAAATCGAAAAAGAAGACTTAAGTACAAAGCATAGTCGGAGAGGTTACCCATAGGGAGACTGAGGTCTGTGGTTTACCGCAGTCTAGTGTTTGCATGTTACCTGTTTTGAGGGAAAAGCCGAGATTAATCCTAGGGGACTTGGAATGAGAAGTTCAAGTATGAGTAGTATCACCGTAACTCACAATTCTATGGACGGTTCCGTTATGAAGAAAAAAAAAGATATTAAGTTCGGGTTGGTGAGCTTGTTGCTTGAGGACAAGCAAAAGTTCAAGTTCGGGGGAGTTTGATCGGTGGATTTCAGTTGTGTTTTCAAACGCTGTTTGTGGTTAATTTCGTAATGTTTTTATCTATTTTTCGAAGCTTTAGTTGTTATTATCTGCATTAATCGTAGTTGTGTGTCTTCGAGTCTTATGTTTAAGGGTTTGGGCAAAAATTAGGGATATATATATAAAAAGATGTACACCCGGCAAGTCGAAAACCTGAAAAGGCGGCTTGGGCAAAAAAGGGTATCCCGGTGGATTGAAAACCTGAAAGGGCAATCCAGGCAAAAGTTAGGGATTAAAGCGTATGACTATGTCTCGTTTGGATCACTCATGAAACTGCAACCAGTTGTACTACTTACTCAAGCTCAAACAGATAAAGCTCAATCCAATCGTTTCCGTCTCAACAGCAAGAAGATGAGATACTTGAGTGGCAATAGTAGAATTGAAACTCAATAGGATTATTTCCCACATAGCTGATTCTTTTTAAAACTTCATGACAAAATTCTCTTACTAGGGTTTATGTCTCCTTGTACAAACTTACCCGTGTATGGGTCACTTTTGATATAAATAAATTCCATCTTTTGAATCCAGATTTACTTTTACCCTATTTACATAAGCGAAACGTCCATTGGTTGTGTTTGAATGTATGTATGCCTTTGAATATGATTGATGTTTACCAGAAATGCATGTATGCTTTTAATATGATTGATGTTTACCAGAAATGCATGAAAATGCAGTAATAGTATTTACTAAGGACGAACGAGGGAAGGATTTCAACGAAGCTTCGCCGGTTCATCTTTACAAGACAGTTGCAAACCATCAGTAGGACTAATCCATTTTCACAAAGTCTAATCTCCCCTGGAATTTATATCCATCTCTTTTATCCTCATACGGATATACGGGAAATTACTTTCCAATAAAGGCACGATGAACGAAGACGGGATGTTATACTTATCCTACTATCAAACGAAAACAAAGGTTATCTATACCCTACTATCCCCAACAACGGGAGGTTATCTATACCTTGTTATCCCCAACAACGGGAGGTTATCTATACCTTGTTATCCCCAGCAGACGGAGGGTTATATATTCTTCAACAACGAATCGGGATTTATTTTCCTTGGCCAGCAGTTGTTATACAAGGATATCCAGACACTTCCAGCAGTGTCATATCATACATACATCATCTACATCATACCATAACATATATGTCTATAGTACATTACCTAAGTGTATCATGTCATACATGCATACATAAAGCATAAACTAATGTTGTTATACAGAATGCTACCTTGTTTTCAGGTTAATTATCCAACAAACAAGCTTATGATCTTTGGGACTGCTTTATTGTAACCTCAGGGTTACTTTATCCTCCTGATGAGCTTCTTATTACTTTGGGACTGCTTTATTGTAACCTCAGGGTTACTTTATCCTCCTGATGAGCTTCTTATTACTTTGGGACTGCTTTATTGTAACCTCAGGGTTATTTTATCCTCCTGATAGCCTCTCATGACTTCAAGACTGCTTTAGAGCTACTGATTGCTCTATCCTCCTGAAACCATTCTATTACTTCAAGACTGCTTTAGAGCTATTGATTGCTCTATCCTCCTGAAGCCATCTAATTATTTCAAGACTGCTTTAGAGTTATCCATTGCTCTATCCTCCTGAAATTACATTATTATTTCAAGACTGCTTTAGAGCTATCCGTTGCTCTATCCTCCTGAAATCATTACTTCAAGACTGCTTTAGGGCTATTGATTGCTCTATCCTCCTGAAGACATATTACATTATTATTTCAAGACTGCTTTAGAGCTATCCATTGCTCTATCCTCCTGAAATCATTACTTCAAGACTGCTTTAGAGCTATTGATTGCTCTATCCTCCTGAAGACATATCACATTATTACTTCAAGACTGCTTCAGAGCTATTGATTGCTCTATCCTCCTGAAGACATATCACATTATTATTTCAAGACTGCTTTAGAGCTATTGATTGCTCTATCCTCCTGAGGTCAGATTTATCACTTCAAGACTGCTTTAGGGTTATCACTATTGATTGCTCTATCCTCATGAAGACACGCTGTTACATCAGTATTACTCCAGACTCCTGACAGTTCTCATTATACTGCTGAAGAACTTTCCCCTAGTGGCATCTTTAAGCCCACTCAATCATGCTCAACCAACCATCAATATCACTCCAGGCACTGGTGAGTGCAAATTTTTGGGCTTTTGTGTTCAATCCCCTTCAACCTTCCAGGTTACGACTGGCAAATATACCAATCTAACCCCTCAGGTTTCAGAAAATTGAACAGGGGCAGCTGTTGCACCCCAAAATTTGCCCTCACAATACAAGACTTGGTGTTCCAAGAAGGTTCACAAGGTTCACAAAATTCACAATTGGTCAGAAGAGTTGACAATTCCCTCAGACAATGCACCTCCTAAGCAGTGCATCCAAAACTAGGGTTTTGACTTTAATCAGGCTAAATGGACTTCCAAGACTTCAAGGGTTTTGTGTTGCAGATTTGGTCCCAGGGGTATTTTGGTCATTTTACACAAATTCTACCAATTCCTTGAAGACGGGCTGTTATTAAAATTCTGAGGCATTTGATGCGTTATGGTTTTGAGGCATTTATCAATCACCAGTTCTGATCATATTGAGATTTGGCATTTGGTCAGTGGAGTTTAATTACGATTAGTTTTGCTGTTGATGCTGAAAATGTTGTGACCATGGTGCCCATATGAGTTTGGTTATGAAACAATTGGTTAACATTTTAATCGGATGATGAGATTAGGATCACAAATACCACTTGGAAATATTTATGTTTTGTGCCTATGTTAATGAATTAAATACTTGTGGATTTATTCACATTTGTTTATATTTTTTAACTAAGAATAGAATATAAATAAATTCAAAACTTCGAGAATTTTATTTCATAAATAATGCTATCATACAAGAATGGGGATGTTGCTTCATGCAAAGTACTGTTACAAGGAAGTACATTAAAATTCTCAAATCCTAAGGGATTACATTAAAGCATCTATCCTAAATCCTAAAAGTATCTAAAGGTCTTCATGTTCGTATTTGAACTTCTCCATGAATCCTCAGCTAACCTGCACATCAAAAGAGAACAGACAACATGCCACATGATAATGCTATGAATACAAACATGGATGCAAAATACTAAGACCTGCAAACCAAATTTTATCCGAATTTATTCAAAAACATACCAAATTTCATTCCTATTTCAAGAGGGTTACAAATTCAAACTGTGAAGTTGATTCTAATTCTAAAAACATCAAGTATTATTGGAAACTAATACAATTCATTAAGAGCATCCGCGGTTGAGCACTACTCTAGACTTGTTTTTAACGACATAACAATATCCTTTACTTTCTGGCTTCCCGTTCTCTCCTTGCATATAAGCCTCGCCCCGATTTATTTCGCGTCCAGCTTCCGGGTCTAAGATAGAATTTTCTGCAAAGAGAATTAAAGGAGTGAGAAGGACGTTTGTGACATGTCAGTAAAAATCACTTTGTTGCGAAGAGGTGTATTACCGTTTCCTGTTAGCCATGATAGAATCAAAGTGAGGAGTCGTCGACGAGTTTTGAATTTGAAAGCCGACACTGATATCCCTGCAAAATGCTATTAACAGACATAAAGTGAAGGTCAAGAGAATTAAGAAATCATTGAAGTAGGTTCAACCCTCAGTTTTTTCTAATCATCATCGGGCATAAACTCGAGCGGCCGAGAGGACTATGACCGAAGCCATTATCAACTCTCTACCGAACGTCGAAAAACCGAATTAAGGCAACTATTTCGAATAGCTCAACGTATTTCGCGAGGCAACTACATTCAACAACGCCAATGTGGTTCAGACTACCAAGTCATCATCACCGTTATACCCTCCTCGCCGACGGCATAAGACCGGCAGCCTCCAGACTTATTTGCACCTGAAAAAGAAGAGGAAAATCAGTATGTTTCCAATAACTCAAGATTTTGCCCCAGAGAAATCGAAAACAACATTAGAACCGAGTATCTCAACACAAGCTCGCAACAGGCCGTGAAAAAGCAACTTCATCAGCAACCATGTCAGGTGCAAGCAACAAGTATATCAAGCATAAGCCCCAACTAGCATTTGCAAGAAGAATATGCCACTGCAGTACAGAACAAACATCAATGCCAACGGCGAGCAACACTAGCTGCAGCTACGAACAATATTGACAATGTCATTTGCGAACAAATATCAACGTCAAATACAAAGGTATAACGCCGCAATGTCATTAGCAACAGCATCACACTAGTATTCCATCCCCTGCAAGCATTTCCAAACAGTAAGGATGAACAACAAAGGATAATTCGAACCAACATTTGCAAAGATAAGAAAAGGGCAACCCTCAGAGCAATTCATCATCGGGTTAAGCTTCGAGTGGCCGGAAAGGCGACAGACAAGGGCTGACCCCAGTTTCCTACCAAAAACGTCGAAGGAATCAAATATAAACAACTAAGACAAGCAACATCGAAGCAACGATAACAAGTCGATACGGTTCAGACTCGCTAAGTCGTCATTACCGCATCAGCACTTTCTCGGAGGCATCAGATAAGGCAATGTCTGTTCCTGAAAGAAGAAGGAAAAAATTAGTTCAGTTCATGGACAAAAGAAGAAGAGAAAAGTCAGATGGTTCAGAACGAGCAACCAAAGGCATCACCAGCATCTTCATACCCAAACACGAGCCTCCCCCTTTTGGGCTTCTAAATTCTTCCATGGCCCAAGTTCATTTTCTATTCCACACCTACAATCACACGATCCAAAATCAGTAAGTCAATGAAGAGTACTCCCTAATAATGGAAGATTAGATTCAGAGTTTAAATCAAATCAATCTCAAATCAATTGCAATATCAAAATTTGTGATCCTATCAGCAAGCATTAAACCGAATCGGAACTAAAGAGGAATAATCCCAAAGTATCAGAAAAAACGTAAATCAAATCCAATCCTCATCATGTCAGAGCGAAAGTTCGAATTTGGGTCTCAAACATCCAAAAAGCCCATAAGAGAATCAGAGTATATAAAAAGGAGAAATACCACCTGTGAGAGAGAGGGGAAGATCGCGAAAGCCCTAGAGGAAAACGGCGAAGAACATGAAACCCTAGCGGTCGAGGGAGAGAGATCGAAACAGAGCAAGATCGCCGTCACCGTTACGAACGGCGGGCAACCAACACTCCCAGCCTCAGTTTCCAAACATCATCGGCCATTCAATCGCAGATTGGAAGATTCACGGTCGTAAAACGTAAGCTACCATCGTTTAAAACTGTGTTTCTCACTTTTCGTTTTTTTTTCCAGATGAGTTACTGAGTTAAAGAAGAGTTTATGGCGCAACTTCGGAGCATGAAAGAAGAGAGACGAGAGGAAGATGGGGATGAAGCCGCCGCGGCTTACTCACAAGGGTTTCCAAACCCTAAATTAACATTTTGTTTCATTACTCACCATCTGGGTTGGGTCCGGGAGTGATGACCGGCCCAACCCCTTTTATTCTTTTATGTTTTTTTGTTTTTTTTTCTTTTATAATTAGTTAATTAATTTTATTAAATCTTTTTTAAAACTAATACAAAAAATTGTTTTTTTACAAAATAATAATTAAAAACCCTTTTTAAAACAAATAACTTGAAATTTTCATATAATAAAATTAAGAACTTTTTAAAATAATAACTAAAAATATTGTTAAAAAAATAATGACATCAAATCTTTTTTTTGTAGATAATTAGATTAAAACTTTTTTTCGAAATTAAAATAAATCTTTTTATGTTAACATCTCTTAATTTAATCAAATCTCTTTTCTTTTAAAAAACAACAAGAATCTCCATATTGCATTTTTTCTCCTGACTCGCCCAATTTCTGTCTAGCTTTGTTTACTAACGGTGTTCATCTTTTGCAGCTCATGGTCACTACTATTGCGTGATGTTTTATTTTTTTTATTATTACTGTAACTGCCTCTCGGTTGTAATCTCGCGAATCCTAACAATCGCGCTTTCATTACTGCTTTTAAATTTCTGCTCGCATAGTTAAATTAGGTCATTATTTTCTGTTTGCATGATTCAATTTCTCCCACATTCATCAATTATCCTGTCACATCACACTCATCCGAAGGTTAGGTCTAGCTTTTGGTCGCCGCGCCAATAGTCCTCAACTTCAAACCTTTTCACCTTACAAACCCTAAATTTTCATACATGTCTCGCCGTGGACAAAATTACAATTTTACCCCTAGCATTAGGTCAAAGAGCCGCCGCGCTCATTTTAGGGTTTCCCGCCGCGGAATCCCTAACCTAACCCTAATTACAACTTAACATTTCAACGTAGAAATTTGGAGTTCCTACACTCCGCGTAAGCGTGTCCTTAAGGCGCGTTTATTTCCCTTGAGACCTTGACCACTGTCAAGAGATCTCTAGCCTCCCTTTTGAGGGGAACTACGATTACTCTGATTCCACTCCCGTAAGGATACGTAGGCACAAGATGCGATGTCTTGCCGAGTAAACTTAGAATTAACCCCCTTTATTATTTATTGCTTATTTATATTTTTTATCTTTGCTATTTAATTATTTTGCTTATTATTTTGTAATTGTTTCTTGGATGTAAAGTTGTTTAATTATTTAATTATTATTATGGTTAGTAATTAGGGAGTGTAACAACCTGTATGTAATATTAAAATAAATTTAGATCACTTTTAAATAAAGATAATTAAAATAAACACGTCACACACGTAAGTCGATTTTAATCGCCGTCTCACTTCCTAAGGATATCCCTCAAGTTGCCTATGAATATTGGTTAAGTGGGGTGTATAAAGCAAGTCCCTCAAAAAGAAAATCATCAAAGTCCCTTATGGTTGCCTTTACGAATCGAGTCCCTTTCGAAAAATGATGATAGTCCCTCCAGTTTGCTTATTACACCCCACAATGGCCTTCAAAGTCAAATTGTCCCTCACATGTCCCTTAACATCCAAAGTAAGGACTACCTACTCCATTATAGTAGGGATAGTCTTACTAAAGGAAAGAATAAAGAATAAGAAAGACCTTTAAACATTAGGGTAGGTTACTCCTAGGTGCTTGCTCACTTCAAAACTGTTTCACACTTAAACAAATTTTCAACAAGTTTTCAAACAAGTTCTTAACACATCCTTACATGGATTATTTATTAACTATTCTGAAAATTTTCTATTCACACACTACACTTTCAAAACAATTCAAAAGTGAGCTTAAGTACCTAAGAGCCCATGGATAACCATGGATGAAAAGGGTGCTAACACCTTCCCTTTTCATAACCTACCCCCCGGACCCAAAATATTCTCTAAGGTCTTTCCTGTTCTTTTATAACCTTTCCTTATGGATAAAATAAAAGTCGGTGGCGACTCTTGCTATCCGCAACATTGTTTAAAGTCAGTTCTCCCACCGTGTTACAGAACTGGCGACTCTGCTGGGTATCTATTTAAGAGGGGTACCCTTAGGAATTAAGATCACTTTAAATTGTTTGCCTTGTTTGCTTTATTATTATATTGTTGGGGTGCTCTTATGTGTGAAAGATCCTAACCCGGATCTAGTGTACCTTAGGTAAATGGCAATAGAACAAGGAAACTGTACGACGTATATCGATACGGTTGATCTGGTGGCCATAGTTAGTGCGACTTCTTGGTTGGTGCTTATATTCCTTAAGTCAAGTTGAGGATAATATTGAGGCTGCCATATGTTGTCAATGCACTAACTGACTTTTAGAACCCTAGTTAACTCATCTTGGCCTTTAGAAAGTAGTGAGGTAACCGGCTTTGGTGCAGACTGAAGTTGGTTGACACTCGATACTACGCTCATTGAGATCTTAAACTTGGAGGGTTTTGGTTGGCAAGTAAGTTGCCTTCTGAACAACCACCCTTGTGAAGGATCAATGATATTGAGATCCCTTAGAACCTGGTTACTTTTGTAGGACAGGATGAACCATCTAACTTCAGGGGAGGGTACTTGCCTTTGAACCTCATGCAAGCCTTTAAACCTAGGGCTATGGTGTGACTTGTTTGTGTGTGCCACATGTTTGTGATTGAGCATGACATCATGACATCATCATACATCATAAGCATATCATTTTCCCTAACCATTTCAAGGACCAAAGGATTTATCTTTGTTCTTTGTTGCAGGTCATGGCTTCTGCTCGTAGAAACACCATCAGGATCAACTTTGTAGGGATACCTGCTAAGCTCAAGGAGTTGGTTTCCCTAGTGCCTGATCATTCCCAGTTCAACAAGAGACATGGTCACTTATTGGATCTAGTTACTTCAGGGTTCAGTGAAGACATGATGAGTGTGCTGTTTCAGTTCTTTGACCCTAAGCACCATTGCTTTACATTTCCTGATTATCAGCTGGTTCCAACCATGGAGGAGTTCTCTAAACTTCTGGGTATACCTGTTCTTGATCAGAAGCCATTCACAGGCTTAGAGAAGGAGCCTAAACCAGAAGTTATTGCTGCAGCTCTACATCTGAAGAAGTCTGACATTGTTCTAGAGACGAGAAGTGGAGTTAAAGGTATTCTTGCCAAGGTATTAGTGGATAAAGCTCAAATGTTCTTGAAGGCTATGAGCTACGATGCTTTTGAGGAGATCTTAGCCTTATTGATTTATGGCTTAGTGTTGTTCCCCAATCCTGATCAGTTCATAGACGTTCATGCCATCAACATATTCCTGAGTCACAATCCAGTGCCTACCTTACTTGGAGACATCCTACATTCTCTTCACACCCGTACTACAAGGGCAAGAGGAACTTTGATGTGCTGCATACCTTTACTTTCTAGGTGGTTTATTTCTCACCTTCCTCGCTCAGTAATGAAGAATGAGCAAGGGTTCAGATGGTCCAAGAGGATCATGTCACTTTCTCACTCAGACATCCATTGGTGCTCCAGATCTATGGAGAATGTCACCATCATTGACCGTTGTGGGGAGTTTCCTAATGTGCCACTTCTAGGCATAAGAGGAGGCATCACCTACAACCCATCTCTAGCTTTACGACACTTTGGTTACACCCGGAGCGATGGTCCACATGACATGTTGATTCAGGGCATTGTGTTTGATTACGACAACGATCTTCAGGGTTACCGTCAGAGATTCATCCGAGCTTGGGGAAAGGTAAACAGGATTGACAGCAAGACACTGGAGCCTAAGTACACCATTCCTATGGAGGCTTATCTCAGATGGGTACGATTTCGTGCTCAGACACTCATGATGCCATATCCTGCCATCCTACCAGTTACCATGGAACCTGTTGCTGAAGGAGACACAGCTTATACCATCCTTCACCCAGACATGCCTACTGATATGGAAGACTTGCAGAGATCATGGATCCAACTGAAAGAGCAAAGGGATACTTTCGAGGCTCATTACAAAGCAAGCCAAGCAAGGATCCTAGAGCTAACAAAGCTACTTCATGAGGAACGAAACCTCAACTCATACCTCAACACAAAGAGGAAACGTCCATGGGAGACTTAAAACCCCATCTTTTGTACTTATTTCGTTTTCATTTTTTGTAAGCCTAAAAGGCAAAACAAGTTATTACTAATAAAAAGTTACTTTCTTGTTTGTTTAAGCAAATTTAAATCCTGCGGTCCTTGAAAACATTGCATATGCATTCCCATATCATTGCATCACAGGTTTACAATTGTGCACAGGTTTCTCATCTCCGCGCTGTTTATTTCAGCAATGGCTCTTGAACAATCAGTTAAGGATCTCCAGGCACAGAATGCACAGTTCCAAGAGCTGATCCTGAACCTATCCAAGGGGCAGGATGAATTGAAGACACTGCTGGCCAAGAAGACTAAGAAGGCTAGAAGGTCTGCTGGGTTGCTCAACATGGGAAGAAGGTTCAAAGGTCCTGCCAAGACCAAGGAACAGGTTGAAGACTATGAATCTGAAGAATCTGAGCAGGAGAGAGGCAGTCTCCACAACACTATGGGGGACTCTGATTCTGAGGCTAACTACTACCATGAGCCTAACGAAGACAAATTCAAGATGCTGGTGGATAGAATGGATGCTATGGAATTACAGAAATCATCTGGGCTGGATTTTGAGGATTTGAGCTTGATATCTGGGGTGGTCATACCCATTGGGTTCAAAGTTCCTACATTTGTTGTCTATGATGGGGTCTCTTGTCCCAAATTGCATCTGAGGTCTTATGTCAGAAGAATTCAACCCCACACTGCTGATAAAAAGTTGTGGATCCATTTCTTTCAAGAAAGTTTATCTGGAGCTCAGCTAGAGTGGTATTATCAGTTGGAGAGTGTCAACATCAGAGATTGGAATGACCTTGCTGAAGCTTTCTACAAGCAGTATCAATACAATGCTGACTTAGCCCCCACTCGCATGCAGCTTCAAAGCATGTCTATGGGTGCCAAAGAAAGCTTTAAGGAGTATGCTCAGAAGTGGAGAGACTTAGCTGGAAGAGTTCAACCCCCTTTGACTGATAGGGAGTTGGTTGATATGTTCATGTGTACGCTGAATGGTCCGTTTTACAGTCATCTCATTGGAAGCTCATCATCTGGCTTCACTGAGTTGATCATGACAGGAGAGCGAGTAGAGAATGGTATCAAGAGTGGTAAGATCCAAGTGGGCACTTCTTCATCAGGTGCTGCAAAGAAGCCTCCCACTGGGAAGAAAGAATCTAATGCTGTGTATGGTCAGCCTGATCGTAACAGAAGGCATCAGTCTGTTAGTGCAGTTCATATTTCAAATCCAACTCCTGCAGCAACAGAGCAGCCTCAAGGCAACCAACAGAGGGCTGGAAGACAGTTCACGAAGATCAACATGTCAATGGCTCAGGCATTGCAACACTTGTTGAAAGCTGAACTTATTACCCTGAGGGAGGCCCCTCAGAATCCCAATGTTACCTCTCCCAAGTACAATCCCAATGCACGATGTGCATATCATTCAAACTGTCCAGGACATGATACTAATAACTGCTGGGTCTTGAAGAACAAAATTCAGGATATGATTGATGCTGGAGAAATTGAGTTTGATCCACCAGGTACTCCAAATGTGATTACAGCTCCAATGCCAAATCACGAGAAGACTGTCAACGCCATTGATGAAGATATTGATGAAGATCTGCATGTCTATTCAGTTATGGAGTTGAGCACACCATTGTCTGTTATCAAAAAGAGGTTAGTACAAGCTGGGATCTTTCCAGGTTGTCATGAAGATTGTCTATATTGTACCTATAAGCCGGATAGTTGCTTCATTTTGAGAGATGGGATTCAACGTCTCATGGATAAATATACTATAGTGTTTGAAAGAAGACCAGCATCTGTAGAAAGTATGGTGGATCATCTGACTCGGGGTAAGAAGATCGAAGAGGTTGACATGGTTGACAGAGTACCACTAAGAATCACTTCAAAGGGTCCCATTAAAATCACTCATCAGGGCCCAATCAAGATTACTGCTGAAGGTCCTGTGAAAGTTGTTGCTGAAGCCAGAGTAGCTCCTCTGATCATTACCACTCCTTGTCCTATTTCTTATACATCTGACAAAGCTGTGCCTTGGCACTATGGGTCTGATGTTTACATCCATGGTGTCAAGCAGGAGCCTTTACCTGATATGCCTGTTGACATTGATAATATTGCTGGATCTAGCAAGATCACTCGTAGTGGAAGAGTCTTCTCTCCTCCAGTTGCTTCTAAGAGTGCAGTTACTCCTGCTGTTACTTCCACCACTGATGCTCGGGGCAAGGGTCCTGTTATTGAGCCTGTATCTACTGATGTGCCAGCTGCTGATGACCTCTCTAAGCAGATGGAAGAAGTATTGAAAATCATTCGCAAGAGTGATTATGATATTGTTGATCAGCTGGGGCATACTCCCTCAAAGATTTCTATGCTCTCCCTGTTATTATGTTCTGAGGCTCATGCCAAGTCATTGATCAAGTTTCTAAAGATGGCTCATGTACCCAGTGCAATTTCTGTGGACCAGTTTGAGAATTGTGTTGCGCACCTGACCTATGACAACGGGTTAGGATTTTCTGATGCTGACTTGACCCCTGCCAAGAGGGATCATAACAGGGCCTTGCATATTTCAATTGAATGCAGGGGCACTACCCTGTCTCATGTGCTGATAGACAATGGTTCCTCTCTGAATGTGTTGCCTAAGGAAGTCCTGAACAAGCCGAGTCCTGAAGATACGGTATTGAAGCCCAGTAATATTGTGGTAAAGGCTTTTGATGGTTCTGGAAGAGTAGTGCATGGGGAAATTGATCTTCCAATCAAGGTTGGCTCTCAGGTGTTTACTGCTACATTCTATGTGATGGATATTCGTCCTTCGTACTCATGTCTGCTTGGTCGTCCCTGGATCCATGGGGCAGGTGCTGTGACCTCCACATTACATCAAAAGTTGAGATATCCGGTGAATGGAAAAGTTGTTACTGTCTTTGGAGAGGAAGAATACTTTGTCAGCCATGTAAACACTTTCAAGTATCTGGAAGTAGAAGGTGAATACATTGAAACTCCATGTCAGTCATTTGAAGTGGTTCCCTGGGCCGTTAAGGATTGTGTGACTCCTCCTGCTGTGAAGAAGGTTCCTGTGGTCATCAGAAACCCTCCAACAATGGCAATGGCCTCCCTCAATGATGCAAAAGCTGTGGTGGAAGAAGGTGGTTGTACTATTTGGGGTCAGCTTCCTGATATTCCATACAAGTCTGACAAGTTTGGTTTGGGTTTCACTGCAGAGTCCCAGAAGGCTGTTCGTCGTGCTCGTGCTGTTCGTATCACCAATCAAGGGGTTATCAATGCTGTGGGAGATCAAGATGAAGACTACAACTTGGAGGCATGGATTTTTCCTACTGTGGGTGCTGGACTCAATAATTGGAAAGCTGAAGATGTTATCCCTATCTCCTTTAGTCGGGAGTAAATACTATTACTGTGTTATGTTTTTAAATTTGTACTTTCAAGCCATGTGCCTTACCCGGGGCGCAATGGTGTGCTTGTTACGGGTTGTCATTTCATTTGCATACTTCATTCAATAAAATCAGTGGACGTTTCGTTTTCGTAAATATTGTGTTCCTTGTCTTTCTTTTTCTTTTATCTTTGCTTTATCAGCTATGTGTTCTTACACACACCCACGTCACTAAAATGCAGATCCTCATCCACTCTGGATCCAATTGATAACAGTTCTACTATTGCCAATTACAATTTCGAGAATCCGATCTATCAAACTGAAGACGGAAACGAGGACGATTGTGAAATACCTGTAGAGCTTGCTAGGTTGTTACAACAAGAAGAGAAAGCTATACAGCCACATGAAGAGCCAGTCGAAGTTGTGAATCTGGGAACTGAAGAAAACAGAAAAGAGGTCCAGATAGGGGCTGATTTAGACAACACTGCTCAGCATAAGGTATTCTCTTTTATGGATGGTTTCTCTGGTTACAATCAAATCAAGATGGCACCTGAAGATATGGAGAAGACTACATTTGTGACACAGTGGGGCACCTTTTGCTATAAGGTAATGCCATTTGGTTTGAAGAATGCAGGGGCAACATATCAGCGTGCTATGGTGGCTTTGTTTCATGATATGATTCATCATGAGATAGAGGTATATGTGGATGATATGATAGCCAGGTCTCAGAATGAAGAACAACATCTTGATCATCTGCACAAGTTGTTTGAGAGGTTGAAGAAATACAGGTTGAGATTAAATCCAAACAAGTGTACTTTTGGAGTTAGATCTGGAAAGCTCCTGGGTTTCATTGTCAGTGGAAAAGGTATTGAAGTGGATCCTGCAAAAGTGAAAGCTATACGAGAGATGCCAGCTCCCCGTACTGAGAAGGAGGTTAGAGGTTTCTTGGGACGATTGAACTACATTGCAAGATTTATTTCCCAATTAACTACCATCTGTGAGCCAATCTTCAAGTTGTTGAAGAAAGATCAGGTGATGGAATGGAATGATGAGTGCCAGACTGCCTTTGATGAAATCAAGAGATATTTGCTAGAACCTCCAATTTTAATGCCACCAGTTGATGGAAGACCCTTGATTATGTATTTAACAGTATTAGACAACTCAATGGGGTGTGTATTGGGGCAACATGACGAGTCTGGTCGAAAAGAGCAGGCAATATACTACCTTAGCAAAAAGTTTACCGACTGTGAAACAAGATACTCACTGCTCAAGAAAACTTGCTGCGCTTTGGCATGGGCTGCTCGCCGACTAAGACAGTATATGTTGACCCATACTACCTTGTTGATTTCGAAGATGCAGTTCAAGATTAAGCCTCACAACTCTTCTCCGTATCGTCCAAAGATGAATGGGGCAGTTGAAGCTGCTAATAAGAACATTAAGAAGATTGTACAGAAGATGACTGTTACTTACAAGGATTGGCACGAGATGTTACCATTTGCTCTGCATGGCTATCGTACTACAATACGTACTTCAACAGGGGCAACCCCATTCTCCTTAGTCTATGGTATGGAAGCAGTTCTGCCTATTGAAGTTCAGATCCCCTCCTTGAGAATTATGAAGGATTCAGGCTTGGATGAAGATGAGTGGATTCAGACTCGACTTGACCAGATAAATTTGATTGATGAGAAAAGGTTAGCAGCAGTTTGTCATGGCCAGATGTACCAGAAACGGATGATCAAAGCTTTTAACAAGAAGGTTAAGCCAAAGGTATATCAGGCTGGTGACTTGGTAATCAAGCGTATCATATTACCACAGGGTGATCCTAGGGGCAAGTGGACTCCAACATATGAGGGACCATTTGTAGTCAAGACAGTGTTCTCAGGAGGTGCCATGATACTGACTACAATGGATGGTGAAGACTTCCCACAACCTGTAAACGCAGACATAGTTAAAAAATACTACGCATAAAAAGAGACCCGCTAGGTTGACAGGCCTAGGCAAAAATAAGGGCATCCCGGCAAACCAAAAGGGTTTGGGCAAAAATTAGGGATATATATATAAAAAGATGTACACCCGGCAAGTCGAAAACCTGAAAAGGCGGCTTGGGCAAAAAAGGGTATCCCGGTGGATTGAAAACCTGAAAGGGCAATCCAGGCAAAAGTTAGGGATTAAAGCGTATGACTATGTCTCGTTTGGATCACTCATGAAACTGCAACCAGTTGTACTACTTACTCAAGCTCAAACAGATAAAGCTCAATCCAATCGTTTCCGTCTCAACAGCAAGAAGATGAGATACTTGAGTGGCAATAGTAGAATTGAAACTCAATAGGATTATTTCCCACATAGCTGATTCTTTTTAAAACTTCATGACAAAATTCTCTTACTAGGGTTTATGTCTCCTTGTACAAACTTACCCGTGTATGGGTCACTTTTGATATAAATAAATTCCATCTTTTGAATCCAGATTTACTTTTACCCTATTTACATAAGCGAAACGTCCATTGGTTGTGTTTGAATGTATGTATGCCTTTGAATATGATTGATGTTTACCAGAAATGCATGTATGCTTTTAATATGATTGATGTTTACCAGAAATGCATGAAAATGCAGTAATAGTATTTACTAAGGACGAACGAGGGAAGGATTTCAACGAAGCTTCGCCGGTTCATCTTTACAAGACAGTTGCAAACCATCAGTAGGACTAATCCATTTTCACAAAGTCTAATCTCCCCTGGAATTTATATCCATCTCTTTTATCCTCATACGGATATACGGGAAATTACTTTCCAATAAAGGCACGATGAACGAAGACGGGATGTTATACTTATCCTACTATCAAACGAAAACAAAGGTTATCTATACCCTACTATCCCCAACAACGGGAGGTTATCTATACCTTGTTATCCCCAACAACGGGAGGTTATCTATACCTTGTTATCCCCAGCAGACGGAGGGTTATATATTCTTCAACAACGAATCGGGATTTATTTTCCTTGGCCAGCAGTTGTTATACAAGGATATCCAGACACTTCCAGCAGTGTCATATCATACATACATCATCTACATCATACCATAACATATATGTCTATAGTACATTACCTAAGTGTATCATGTCATACATGCATACATAAAGCATAAACTAATGTTGTTATACAGAATGCTACCTTGTTTTCAGGTTAATTATCCAACAAACAAGCTTATGATCTTTGGGACTGCTTTATTGTAACCTCAGGGTTACTTTATCCTCCTGATGAGCTTCTTATTACTTTGGGACTGCTTTATTGTAACCTCAGGGTTACTTTATCCTCCTGATGAGCTTCTTATTACTTTGGGACTGCTTTATTGTAACCTCAGGGTTATTTTATCCTCCTGATAGCCTCTCATGACTTCAAGACTGCTTTAGAGCTACTGATTGCTCTATCCTCCTGAAACCATTCTATTACTTCAAGACTGCTTTAGAGCTATTGATTGCTCTATCCTCCTGAAGCCATCTAATTATTTCAAGACTGCTTTAGAGTTATCCATTGCTCTATCCTCCTGAAATTACATTATTATTTCAAGACTGCTTTAGAGCTATCCGTTGCTCTATCCTCCTGAAATCATTACTTCAAGACTGCTTTAGGGCTATTGATTGCTCTATCCTCCTGAAGACATATTACATTATTATTTCAAGACTGCTTTAGAGCTATCCATTGCTCTATCCTCCTGAAATCATTACTTCAAGACTGCTTTAGAGCTATTGATTGCTCTATCCTCCTGAAGACATATCACATTATTACTTCAAGACTGCTTCAGAGCTATTGATTGCTCTATCCTCCTGAAGACATATCACATTATTATTTCAAGACTGCTTTAGAGCTATTGATTGCTCTATCCTCCTGAGGTCAGATTTATCACTTCAAGACTGCTTTAGGGTTATCACTATTGATTGCTCTATCCTCATGAAGACACGCTGTTACATCAGTATTACTCCAGACTCCTGACAGTTCTCATTATACTGCTGAAGAACTTTCCCCTAGTGGCATCTTTAAGCCCACTCAATCATGCTCAACCAACCATCAATATCACTCCAGGCACTGGTGAGTGCAAATTTTTGGGCTTTTGTGTTCAATCCCCTTCAACCTTCCAGGTTACGACTGGCAAATATACCAATCTAACCCCTCAGGTTTCAGAAAATTGAACAGGGGCAGCTGTTGCACCCCAAAATTTGCCCTCACAATACAAGACTTGGTGTTCCAAGAAGGTTCACAAGGTTCACAAAATTCACAATTGGTCAGAAGAGTTGACAATTCCCTCAGACAATGCACCTCCTAAGCAGTGCATCCAAAACTAGGGTTTTGACTTTAATCAGGCTAAATGGACTTCCAAGACTTCAAGGGTTTTGTGTTGCAGATTTGGTCCCAGGGGTATTTTGGTCATTTTACACAAATTCTACCAATTCCTTGAAGACGGGCTGTTATTAAAATTCTGAGGCATTTGATGCGTTATGGTTTTGAGGCATTTATCAATCACCAGTTCTGATCATATTGAGATTTGGCATTTGGTCAGTGGAGTTTAATTACGATTAGTTTTGCTGTTGATGCTGAAAATGTTGTGACCATGGTGCCCATATGAGTTTGGTTATGAAACAATTGGTTAACATTTTAATCGGATGATGAGATTAGGATCACAAATACCACTTGGAAATATTTATGTTTTGTGCCTATGTTAATGAATTAAATACTTGTGGATTTATTCACATTTGTTTATATTTTTTAACTAAGAATAGAATATAAATAAATTCAAAACTTCGAGAATTTTATTTCATAAATAATGCTATCATACAAGAATGGGGATGTTGCTTCATGCAAAGTACTGTTACAAGGAAGTACATTAAAATTCTCAAATCCTAAGGGATTACATTAAAGCATCTATCCTAAATCCTAAAAGTATCTAAAGGTCTTCATGTTCGTATTTGAACTTCTCCATGAATCCTCAGCTAACCTGCACATCAAAAGAGAACAGACAACATGCCACATGATAATGCTATGAATACAAACATGGATGCAAAATACTAAGACCTGCAAACCAAATTTTATCCGAATTTATTCAAAAACATACCAAATTTCATTCCTATTTCAAGAGGGTTACAAATTCAAACTGTGAAGTTGATTCTAATTCTAAAAACATCAAGTATTATTGGAAACTAATACAATTCATTAAGAGCATCCGCGGTTGAGCACTACTCTAGACTTGTTTTTAACGACATAACAATATCCTTTACTTTCTGGCTTCCCGTTCTCTCCTTGCATATAAGCCTCGCCCCGATTTATTTCGCGTCCAGCTTCCGGGTCTAAGATAGAATTTTCTGCAAAGAGAATTAAAGGAGTGAGAAGGACGTTTGTGACATGTCAGTAAAAATCACTTTGTTGCGAAGAGGTGTATTACCGTTTCCTGTTAGCCATGATAGAATCAAAGTGAGGAGTCGTCGACGAGTTTTGAATTTGAAAGCCGACACTGATATCCCTGCAAAATGCTATTAACAGACATAAAGTGAAGGTCAAGAGAATTAAGAAATCATTGAAGTAGGTTCAACCCTCAGTTTTTTCTAATCATCATCGGGCATAAACTCGAGCGGCCGAGAGGACTATGACCGAAGCCATTATCAACTCTCTACCGAACGTCGAAAAACCGAATTAAGGCAACTATTTCGAATAGCTCAACGTATTTCGCGAGGCAACTACATTCAACAACGCCAATGTGGTTCAGACTACCAAGTCATCATCACCGTTATACCCTCCTCGCCGACGGCATAAGACCGGCAGCCTCCAGACTTATTTGCACCTGAAAAAGAAGAGGAAAATCAGTATGTTTCCAATAACTCAAGATTTTGCCCCAGAGAAATCGAAAACAACATTAGAACCGAGTATCTCAACACAAGCTCGCAACAGGCCGTGAAAAAGCAACTTCATCAGCAACCATGTCAGGTGCAAGCAACAAGTATATCAAGCATAAGCCCCAACTAGCATTTGCAAGAAGAATATGCCACTGCAGTACAGAACAAACATCAATGCCAACGGCGAGCAACACTAGCTGCAGCTACGAACAATATTGACAATGTCATTTGCGAACAAATATCAACGTCAAATACAAAGGTATAACGCCGCAATGTCATTAGCAACAGCATCACACTAGTATTCCATCCCCTGCAAGCATTTCCAAACAGTAAGGATGAACAACAAAGGATAATTCGAACCAACATTTGCAAAGATAAGAAAAGGGCAACCCTCAGAGCAATTCATCATCGGGTTAAGCTTCGAGTGGCCGGAAAGGCGACAGACAAGGGCTGACCCCAGTTTCCTACCAAAAACGTCGAAGGAATCAAATATAAACAACTAAGACAAGCAACATCGAAGCAACGATAACAAGTCGATACGGTTCAGACTCGCTAAGTCGTCATTACCGCATCAGCACTTTCTCGGAGGCATCAGATAAGGCAATGTCTGTTCCTGAAAGAAGAAGGAAAAAATTAGTTCAGTTCATGGACAAAAGAAGAAGAGAAAAGTCAGATGGTTCAGAACGAGCAACCAAAGGCATCACCAGCATCTTCATACCCAAACACGAGCCTCCCCCTTTTGGGCTTCTAAATTCTTCCATGGCCCAAGTTCATTTTCTATTCCACACCTACAATCACACGATCCAAAATCAGTAAGTCAATGAAGAGTACTCCCTAATAATGGAAGATTAGATTCAGAGTTTAAATCAAATCAATCTCAAATCAATTGCAATATCAAAATTTGTGATCCTATCAGCAAGCATTAAACCGAATCGGAACTAAAGAGGAATAATCCCAAAGTATCAGAAAAAACGTAAATCAAATCCAATCCTCATCATGTCAGAGCGAAAGTTCGAATTTGGGTCTCAAACATCCAAAAAGCCCATAAGAGAATCAGAGTATATAAAAAGGAGAAATACCACCTGTGAGAGAGAGGGGAAGATCGCGAAAGCCCTAGAGGAAAACGGCGAAGAACATGAAACCCTAGCGGTCGAGGGAGAGAGATCGAAACAGAGCAAGATCGCCGTCACCGTTACGAACGGCGGGCAACCAACACTCCCAGCCTCAGTTTCCAAACATCATCGGCCATTCAATCGCAGATTGGAAGATTCACGGTCGTAAAACGTAAGCTACCATCGTTTAAAACTGTGTTTCTCACTTTTCGTTTTTTTTTCCAGATGAGTTACTGAGTTAAAGAAGAGTTTATGGCGCAACTTCGGAGCATGAAAGAAGAGAGACGAGAGGAAGATGGGGATGAAGCCGCCGCGGCTTACTCACAAGGGTTTCCAAACCCTAAATTAACATTTTGTTTCATTACTCACCATCTGGGTTGGGTCCGGGAGTGATGACCGGCCCAACCCCTTTTATTCTTTTATGTTTTTTTGTTTTTTTTTTCTTTTATAATTAGTTAATTAATTTTATTAAATCTTTTTTAAAACTAATACAAAAAATTGTTTTTTTACAAAATAATAATTAAAAACCCTTTTTAAAACAAATAACTTGAAATTTTCATATAATAAAATTAAGAACTTTTTAAAATAATAACTAAAAATATTGTTAAAAAAATAATGACATCAAATCTTTTTTTTGTAGATAATTAGATTAAAACTTTTTTTCGAAATTAAAATAAATCTTTTTATGTTAACATCTCTTAATTTAATCAAATCTCTTTTCTTTTAAAAAACAACAAGAATCTCCATATTGCATTTTTTCTCCTGACTCGCCCAATTTCTGTCTAGCTTTGTTTACTAACGGTGTTCATCTTTTGCAGCTCATGGTCACTACTATTGCGTGATGTTTTATTTTTTTTATTATTACTGTAACTGCCTCTCGGTTGTAATCTCGCGAATCCTAACAATCGCGCTTTCATTACTGCTTTTAAATTTCTGCTCGCATAGTTAAATTAGGTCATTATTTTCTGTTTGCATGATTCAATTTCTCCCACATTCATCAATTATCCTGTCACATCACACTCATCCGAAGGTTAGGTCTAGCTTTTGGTCGCCGCGCCAATAGTCCTCAACTTCAAACCTTTTCACCTTACAAACCCTAAATTTTCATACATGTCTCGCCGTGGACAAAATTACAATTTTACCCCTAGCATTAGGTCAAAGAGCCGCCGCGCTCATTTTAGGGTTTCCCGCCGCGGAATCCCTAACCTAACCCTAATTACAACTTAACATTTCAACGTAGAAATTTGGAGTTCCTACACTCCGCGTAAGCGTGTCCTTAAGGCGCGTTTATTTCCCTTGAGACCTTGACCACTGTCAAGAGATCTCTAGCCTCCCTTTTGAGGGGAACTACGATTACTCTGATTCCACTCCCGTAAGGATACGTAGGCACAAGATGCGATGTCTTGCCGAGTAAACTTAGAATTAACCCCCTTTATTATTTATTGCTTATTTATATTTTTTATCTTTGCTATTTAATTATTTTGCTTATTATTTTGTAATTGTTTCTTGGATGTAAAGTTGTTTAATTATTTAATTATTATTATGGTTAGTAATTAGGGAGTGTAACAACCTGTATGTAATATTAAAATAAATTTAGATCACTTTTAAATAAAGATAATTAAAATAAACACGTCACACACGTAAGTCGATTTTAATCGCCGTCTCACTTCCTAAGGATATCCCTCAAGTTGCCTATGAATATTGGTTAAGTGGGGTGTATAAAGCAAGTCCCTCAAAAAGAAAATCATCAAAGTCCCTTATGGTTGCCTTTACGAATCGAGTCCCTTTCGAAAAATGATGATAGTCCCTCCAGTTTGCTTATTACACCCCACAATGGCCTTCAAAGTCAAATTGTCCCTCACATGTCCCTTAACATCCAAAGTAAGGACTACCTACTCCATTATAGTAGGGATAGTCTTACTAAAGGAAAGAATAAAGAATAAGAAAGACCTTTAAACATTAGGGTAGGTTACTCCTAGGTGCTTGCTCACTTCAAAACTGTTTCACACTTAAACAAATTTTCAACAAGTTTTCAAACAAGTTCTTAACACATCCTTACATGGATTATTTATTAACTATTCTGAAAATTTTCTATTCACACACTACACTTTCAAAACAATTCAAAAGTGAGCTTAAGTACCTAAGAGCCCATGGATAACCATGGATGAAAAGGGTGCTAACACCTTCCCTTTTCATAACCTACCCCCCGGACCCAAAATATTCTCTAAGGTCTTTCCTGTTCTTTTATAACCTTTCCTTATGGATAAAATAAAAGTCGGTGGCGACTCTTGCTATCCGCAACATTGTTTAAAGTCAGTTCTCCCACCGTGTTACACATGTTACCTGTTTTGAGGGAAAAGCCGAGATTAATCCTAGGGGACTTAGAATGAGAAGTTCAAGTATGAGTAGTATCACCGTAACTCACAATTCTATGGACGGTTCCGTTATGAAGAAAAAAAAAGATATTAAGTTCGGGTTGGTGAGCTTGTTGCTTGAGGACAAGCAAAAGTTCAAGTTCGGGGGAGTTTGATCGGTGGATTTCAGTTGTGTTTTCAAACGCTGTTTGTGGTTAATTTCGCAATGTTTTTATCTATTTTTCAAAGCTTTAGTTGTTATTATCTGCATTAATCGTAGTTGTGTGTCTTCGAGTCTTATGTTTAAGTTTGTGTTGCTTTTGCCGCTGGTGCGTTTGATTTGGTTTCTTTTAGTGTTTTATTGGCAGGAATGGATAGCACGACAATCGCACCGCATTCGGAGGCAAAGAAAAGGCGAAAAAGGGAACTCAGAGCTGCAACACGGGTACCCGTGTTGCACAACACGGCCCGTGTCATGAAGGACACGGCTGGCAGACACGGGTGGACCAAAGCAGAAGAAAAAAGAAGACTCAGACTTGCAACACGGGTGCCCGTGTCATGCAACACGGCCCGTGTTGCAGCCCTTGGAGAGGAACACACCCTGAAGAAGTCAGCAGCCTGACACGGCCACCCGTGTTGCACAACACGGCCCGTGTCAGGGCCACTGAAAGTGAAATTTCTCTGTTTTCTGATTTTTTGCTGTCAGACCTATGTTGAAGGGCATTTGAGACATTTCGCGATGTAATTTGAATTTAGATATAAGAGGCACATTTTAGAAAGTAGGGGAGATTTTTGGAACTGATATTAGGATTGACAACTGAGAGGAGAGTTCGGCTGGAAACAGAGGATCGATCAAAAGCGGAAGCAATTGATGATCCAAGGATTTCAACTTGCATTGTAATGATCTTCTCCTTTTTAATTCTAATTACTTTTATGTTTACCAAGAACATGAGCAGCTAAACCCCAAGTTGTTAGGGGGTGGTTCTAAGTGCGATGTAATGACTTTTGTTTAATTATTCTATGAGAACTATGTTTTTACCTTGATATATTTTATTTTGCATTAATCTTAATCGTACTCATATTGGAAAGTAGAATTCGAGTCGTGCTTAGGCTTTAGTCTGGAAAGTCAACCTAACACTTTTGCAAAATAGTATCACGGTCGATATTGCTTAGGAATGAGGATATCCCGTATCACGTATTTTATGGTCGGAACTATTGCTTGATGTTTTTCAGGGACACTGAGGAATTAGTGAACAGGAAAATCATCAAAGGGTTTCCATTAAGGAATTAAGGCAACTAAAGTGGCCAACTGATAAATTAAGGTTAATCACTAGTATAGTAGAATAATCATACAGGGTCTTTACTCGCATTGTCTCCACTCCCCTAACACTGTTCTTAGATTGATTAATTAAGTCCGTATTTACTTGTTATATTACTCTACTACCAAACAAACCACTAGACCTTTTGTTCAATTGAATCCTAAAAATTCCGTTAATTACTACGCAGTCCTCGAGATCGATACTTGGGACTTTTCCCTTATTACTCCAATTGGTAAAAATAGTACACTTGCTATTTTCCCGATCAGTCTCGCACAAAATCGTAGGTCTTTCTGCAGTCTGATAGAGTTTTTCCTTCAATTTGAGCGGTACCTTCTCATCACATAAAATACTTGATGTCCTTCTCTATTTCAACCATCCAACTTGAATTTGATGGTTTACATCTCCTTCTATTTATCCATCATTTTGTATTATGACACAAAATGTTTAAATCGTGTTACTTGAGCTCTTCTCCAAGTTTCAAACCTCTAATTTAAATCCTCGTTCAACACTGCAAGAAGAATTATATCATTTGCAAAAAAACATGTATCTCAGGGATATCTCTTAGATGTGCTATATGAGTACTCTCAAAATTAAGGTAAAAGAGTAGAAGTTTAGGTTGAACCTTGATGCATATCGATTGTAATGGAAAGATCGCATGTATTTCCACCTTGTGTCCGCACATTAGTTTGTTTTGAACTTTGTTCAGCCATGAAAGGTAATCCTTGTTACCTGGAGTGGGCATCGACCGAAGGACACGAGCTTTTGGGTCCAGGAACTTCAAATTAAGGGTTCCTCCTTTCTGAAAGGATGCGGGAATGGTAGGCAGAAAACAAGGGAAAAAAGCTTGTAATTCCTTGTGGATGGGCTTACTTGCAGGATATGGCCCATGAAAGGCGTGTAGTTTTCCGACGACGGCAAAGGGGACAGCCATCTGATGCCTCCATGTTGCCACCACCTTTTCTTCAACCGACGTAGGATTAGGGAGAGGTTTGAGGGAATCAGCTTCAGAAAGGACAAAAGCTATGGGGTTATTCCTAGTAGTATGGGTTTGTGATATTGTAGAGGAAGCCATTGAAGCAGAGAGAAATTTAGAAGGGTGAAAATGAGAGAGTTTCTTTCAGAAAATGGAAGTGTAATTAGAGTGGAGAAAGAGAAACAAGGTGAAGAGAGTGTAGTATTTATAGGCGACGCTGCATGCAAATAAAGAGGCAAAACGGTTGTAATTCTGAAAGTTAGCGGGAGTGGTTTAAGGACCCATGACATTGGGATGTGACCACCATGATTAGCCGTGTCTCGGGAAATGTGGTGCAGAAAGGCGCTATCATTATTTCAGACTAGAAACGACGTGTGGAAAAATTGACAGAAAGCAATGATGATTCTATTGCATCACACACAAACACAGTCAAAATTCCACGAGTCAAAACACTCAGTTTCTTGATCGACAGAGTATCTCGTCAGAACTGGGTTTTTTTGGGGGGGGGGGGATCTTGTTGACTGGAAGTTTCGACCACAAAAGTGGCAACACGGCAGTTGGTCGATGGGCTCAATAACCCGTCCAGGAGGTAGGTCGACATCGACAGGCAAAAGATGGTGGGGTCGACCCCTGATGGCATCGGTCGATCGAGACGGCCATAGGCCATGCAAAAGGACGTACGTTTGGGCGGGAAAAGGATTTGAGATCCAAAGACATGAGAAGTTATATAAGTAGTGGACAAATACGTGGCAGCATCAGATTCAACGTGACAAATATTTATTTTCTCTATTTAAAGCAATGTGTGCTTTGGTAATAAAGGCGCTTTTTGTAAGATTGAAAGGAAAACACTCTGAGTACCAAAACGTTGCGAGAAAAGAGTTTTTCACTCCTACAAGATGTACGATCGTGTCACCTTTCTCTTTTTCATAAGCAATTTATGTTGTTAATTTCAAGTATATTTTGTCTTATTGTTTGCTTCTACTTTCAATCTTTTTACATAAGTTATTGCTCATTCTTGCGTATAGTTTTCTAAGTCGTCAGTCTCACTTACAACTAAATTCTCAATATATTTCAAATAAACCTCATACCATCATTTCTCACATACATCCCAAACTCCAAGTTCTGCGACTCGTTTGACCGGTCCCGCAAGTAAACCTATGTAGGAGGTCAGAGGTTATTCGCGCGAAAACTGTGTGCGAACAAAACCATATTAAAAGGAAACATAGATATATGCATAAGGATTCTAATAGCAAGAACATGGATATGTTACAAAAAGGGACATACCAATGAAAGGTGAAATTTTAAGAAAATCTTTGTTCCTAAAGGAGTTATTCATTAGTTGCCTAAGTGCAAATTTGATTTCACATACTCTCAAGGACCCAATAAAAATTAGGTACCTATTTGCTTTGTTTAAATTTTCAGGTTGAATATTTTGACTATACCGAAAAGATGTGGTATCTTGATAGTGGATGTTCAAGGCACATGATGGGTGACATATCTCTCTTCATTGAATTTTTGTCCAATAAAAAGGGGTTTGTCACTTATGGAGATAATAACAAAGGAGTTATAATTGGAAAAGGTAGTTTAGGTAATCCCTCATCTACTACTATCTCTGATGTTATGCTAGTCGATGGTCTTAAACATAACCTTATAAGCATTAGTCAGCTTTGTGACAAGGGTTTTAAAGTCACTTTTACAAATACTTGTTGCTTGTTTGTGCATGATAAAAAGAAGGAATGTATGTTTAAATGCTTAAGGATTAATAATACTTATATGATTAACTTCGATGAGGTATCCTTGGTTGGAACTAAGTGTTTAGCCATGTTGCAATGAGAATTGGATATCAAGCTATTAGTTAATTTGAATCACAAATCATGAAATTCACCACCGAGCTTTGATTTATCCAGAGGAAATTGGTAATGATCGAAGAAAACCCTAAGTGCGCTATGTAGCAACAAAGCTAAGAGATCTAAGGTTCGGGGGTTGGTTATACCTAGGGAAGGTGCTAACATCCTAAGTATTTGTAGTACTCTACAGGAACCTCTTAATTGTATTTGTATTATGTTATTGTTTGCTTGTTAAGGAAAATGTGCTAAGCTAAATACCTAAGGGTATATACAAAGTATGTTCGCCAAAACATCGCATCTCGTGCCTACGTATCCTAACTAGGATAGAATCAGAGCATTCATGGTTCACCTAACTAAGTGGGTTAGTGATTAGTGAGCTCGTCAAGGATAGGGATCCTTGTGCCTACGTACCCTCATTAGTGAATGAGGAATCAGAGCGCTCGTAGTTCACCTGACTAGGGGCGAGGAACTCTTGACTGTGGTTAAGGCTCCAGGGGGAAGTAAGTGTTCATAACCATGACACTTATGCGGAGTGCGGCGACTTCAATCCTAAGGCTAGGTTACAAAGGGAAGTAGGTGTCCATGGCAGAACACTCACATAAAGTACGGTGACTCTATCCTAAAGCTGAGATGAAAGGGTAAGACTCTAACAAAGTCTCAAGGAAATGGTGGACAAGGCTATCATAGATATGACATGGCAGTCAACAGAGAAATCTCTTCCTTTGGAATGAGATACAGGTAAGATTTACGAGGAACTAGTATCAAGTCGTGAAAGTATCAGATATAGAATCAGGCAAAGAGAAATAATATGACAGAAAAGGTGGGCACAAGTTATGAACAACAACATGGTTAAGGCAAGAATTAAAATAAAACTCAAACGGAAAGATCTAAAGTTGCGAACTCACAAAATTGACGATTGAATCAAAAAGAGATTAACTTAAATAAACCTGGATATGTTAAAGTATAAATCAAAAGAAAAGTTAAAAATAATTTAATAAAAGAAAATCTTTTTTGAGTTTTTGTTATTTTAACAAATGAGCTAAATAGAAAGATAGGTTCCGAAACTAAAACTAATTAAAGCCAAATGATAAGGAGAAACTAATTAATATAAATATAATAATTAACAATCTATTTAACAAAATATTCATCCAAGATTTTAACAAAATAAAATAATAAGAATTATTAACAAAATGATTGATAAAAATATTAATAAAGATAATTAATAAAAATTAACAAAATTTTCAATAAAACTATCAACAGAATTATTAACAAATAATAAAACATAACATAGTTAACAATATTTTTTTTATAAAAAAAACTTAAAAGCTAAAATGAAAAGATCAAAGAAAAGAAAAATCTGGCCGGAAATGTAAAAAAGAAAATAATAAATGGGCTGAGAACAAATGACCCGGGTCGGACCACCTTAGGCCCAAACCCTGTCAGCCAAGTTAAGAAAAAAAAGACAAAAACCTAGTGCGTTTGGCCGTTCTCTTCAATTTCCAAAAGAAGCAGAACGTAACAACAAGGCCATATCAAACCAAACGAAATCCAAATTTCACCGTTCATATTTTTTTATGAGTTTTCACGGCCGTGTATGCTTCGGTAGCGAACAAGATGAAGAACAGACGATTATTGTCGTTGTTTTCCAATGGCCTTTGAAGGTTTTGTGGGTTAAAGAGGAAGTTGTTGTTTCAGATTCGCGGCAGACGTGTTGTAGTCGTGGCTGTGAGTTGTAAGGTAATGAGGAGGTAGCCATGGTTGTGAATAATTGAAGATGGTTTTGTAGTTGTTGCTCAGAGCTTTTGTTCGTAGTCGGTGAAAGAGGGTTGGAGAAGATGGCGATGCGAATGAAGGTACAGGTACAGCGGAAGGAGGGAGAAGGAAAGCGGAAAACCGAAGGTGAGTGAGGTGCAGTTATTCACAGTTGGTTGTAGTTTTGAAGATGAAGAATGTCGTGTGTAAATACTGGTTTTTAGGTTGTTGGGAGGAGGATTGGAAGTTTTGTGGGCTGTTTCCATCAATAGTGAAAATGTGAAAATGATGGTGATGAAGTTGAATCCTAAGATGTTGTTACTTTTTTTTCGTTTCCGTCTCTTCTTTAAAACCAATGCTTTTGAACTTGGTTAATCAGGTCCCTTTGAAAAAGTCTATTGTTCGATGACCCGTCTTTTTCAATGGAAGGTTTATGGTTCTTGTGTGGTGCAGTCTGGGAGGCAGACTTGAGCTATCGTGGTGTAGAGTTTTGTATACACGGTATCGTGCAGGGGGGGTCGCAGGGAGGAATTTGGAGTGTAGCTTTAGTGCAGAGATTTTGAAGCAGGATGTTAAGGTGCAAGTTGCAGAATGAACATGTTTGGGTTTTTTTTCACTGTTTTACAAAATAAAATTTCCATAATGCCTTATTTTTAAAATTATTTACGAAAATACCCTCTTTTCTATACTAATTTCTTTTCTATACAAGTTCCTTCCTTCATGAAAAGACCAGCTTGTGAAGATAAGTTTGGGACCGGCTAAGTGGACGAAGCCAATTAGTTTTTTTTTTATGGTATTCAGATTTTAATTATTTAAAGATTTTAATTAATATAATTTTAATACATTATATAAATTATATAATTAATATAATTAAATACCATAAATAAATACTAGATTTTAATTAATATAATTAATCCATCATTATTTTTATAACATAACAATGTTTCGTTCACTGCCTAGACGAGTTAGACTGTTCAAAACTTATTCTCACAAGTTCCTCCTTAAAATAAACAAACTTTCACACGTTCCTCCTTAAAATAAACGAACTTCTACTCCAAAATTTCTCTTTGCACCCTCTCATCATGTTTTGGAGCAGGTTTATTGCTTTTTTGGTCAAAGTTCTTATGGAGTTTAGTGTGGAGTATGAGAGACGATGTGCAGGATGGTGCAACATAGCACTTTGGCTTTTGTGAAGTCTTATTTTGTTGTAATTTATATTGTGGGGATAGAATTGGCAAAGGTTTTGTTTAGTAGCAGAGGTGAGAGCAATTGTTTTAGAGTTAAATGTGAGTTTAGACATGTGAATTGAAAATTTTTATGTTTTAATTTTCTTGTAAATTCAAAATGGTAAATGGGCTTACAGTTATGTAATTTGAATTGAAATGGTGAATAAAAATGAATTTGTGATTTTACAAATGGACTTGTAATTTTGGTAACGTTTGTAAATGATTTTTTTTTTTAATGGTAAGTGATAATGTATTGAACTCTTGTTAATGGACCTTGGAAATAGTTTGGACTTGGAAACTTGTGGACATTTTGTTAATTTGAAATGACTTTTGTAACATGAATTTGGTGTTTGGAATTTGAGTTTGAACTTGGAAACTTAATATTAACAACTTTATTTGGAAATAAAATGGAATTAAATTTTAAACTAAACAAATGACTTGAAAGTAATAGATAAAAACAAAAAATTTCTAAATAAAAGAAAGAAGACATAAAATTCTAAAACTCTAAAGTGAAGATTAAATGTGAAGATTATGCATGAAAACAATTGAATTATAAATAAGATAAGAACACTAATTTTAACATCGGAACAAAATTTAAGATAAAAACAGACAAAAATTAAAATCAAGATGACATTAGGTGACAAAAATTAAACGAAAAAATACATGATTATTGATTAATAGACTACATGACTCTAAATGCAAAATAAGGTTGACTCAGAATGATATGCAAAAGATCAAAGAATCTAACAGTAAAATTTGGGGTATGACAAGCCACCATGAGTGAAAAATCTTGGTTATGGTATAGACGCCTAACTCATCTTAACTTTAACTTACTAAACAAAGTAGCCTAAAAATATTTAGTAATTGGTCTACCTAAAATTAAGTTCACTAAAGACCATCTATGTGAAGCTTGTCAAATGGGAAAGCAAACAAGAATCTCCTTTAAATCGAAAAGTCTTGTTTCTACCTCGAGACCTCTTGAGCTTCTCCATATGGACCTTTTTGGTCCCTCAAGGACCAAAAGTTTAGGTGGAAATTATTATGGCTTTGTTATTATAGATGATTACTCAAGATTTTTTTAGGTTTTGTTTTTGTCTAGTAAAGATGAGACCTACTCTGTTTTTAAACAATTTGCTAGATTATTGCAAAATAAAATGAATTTAAAAATAATTTTCATTCGTAGTGATCATGGAGGAGAATTTCAAAATCACCTCTTAAAATATATTGTGAAAAACATGGCATTGAGCATAACTTTTCTGCTCCTAGAACTCCACAATAAAATGGTGTTATGGAATATAAAAATCATATTTTAGAGGAGTTAGCAAGGACTATGCTTAATGAAGGTAATTTTCCTAAGTATTTCTGGGAGGACGCCATTAACACAGCTTGTTATATCATAAATAAGGTTTTCATACGTCCTATTTTAAACAAAACCCCCTATGAATTACTTATAGATAGAAAACCTAATACTCCTCACCTACATGTCTTCGAATGTAAATGTTATATTTTGAATAATGGAAGGGGTAATATTGGTAAATTTGATGCAAAAGCCGATGGGGGTATCTTCCTCGAATACTCACAATCTAGTAAAGCGTATAGGGTTTATAACAAGAAATTACTTATTGTTGAGGAGTCCGTACATGTTACATTTGATGGTTCTTACCCAAAAGATGTTATGAAAGGTATTGATTTTCATGATGTAGGCGTATCTTCTCAAGAAATTCTCAATGAAACCGAACAAAAAATTGATCAACCTAAAGCGGTAGATAATGAGAAGAAAAAATATGACGATCGTGAATAGGAGAAGGTTGAAAGTCCAGATGTAGTGGAAGATCTACCTTTGACTTGGAAGACATCAAAAGATCACCCTATTAACAATAAACTTGGGGATATCATAAAATGCGTGACAACACGCTCTAAGATAAGTAATTTATGTTATCACTTTGCTTCGTTTCTCAAGTTGAACCTAAAAATACTAAAGATGCATTTCTTGATGAGCATTGGCTTATGGCCATGCAAGATGAACTAAACCAATTTAAAAGGAATGATATTTGGGACCTTGTTCCTCGTCCTAAATATCTTTAAGTAATTGGCACCCGATGAGTTTTTAGGAACAAGCCTAAAGAAAACAGGGTGATAACCCGTAATAAAGCCCGACTAGTTGCTCAAGGGTGTAACCAAGAGGAGGACATCGATTATGAGAAGACTTATGCTCCGATTTCTCGCCTTGAGGCTATACGTCTTCTTCTTGTTAGAACACAGATTGATGTTTAATATATCTTTATGTTTTGATGATAATACTAATGAAATTTTGTATTAAGAAATTTTATACTCTAATTTTGTTCAAGTGTTTTTGTTTCAGATATTAAATTAAATATTCTTATGTAAGCAAAAATGCATATGAACATTACTCTACGCAAAGCTCTGAAGCATCAGAAGCAAGTCATCAGAAGATTCTGAGCGCTGCCAGAAGAGACTCTGAAGCAGAAGCTGCAAAAGACTCTGAAGCAGAAGCTGCAGAAGACTCTGAAGCGTAGCTGAAGAATTTGTATGAAGAGTTTCAAGCATTATTTCAAGAATACTTTGAAAGTACTTTTCGCTGCAAGTACAGAGGCTTTGTTATTCAAACTCTGCTCTGATTGATATTCACGCTGAAGCACATTGGCTGCAAAACTCTGATAACATCAAGACTCTGATGTTGATAACTTTGAGACAGAAGCTTGTTGAAGAAAATATTATTCAAAGATATATTCGTTGGCATATTCCAAACGACTCTTTCCTTATTCATGTATGGCACAGGAAATCAAACAAAAGAGATTTGTCTGAACATTCCTCTTCTGGGAAAGCTAAAGTCAATAGAAGACAAAAATGCTACAACTACTCTGTTACGCACAGTCTTCAAGCATTGGACTTTCTTCTCTATAAAAGGATGTTTTCAACAACATTTCAAAGTTGACGAATTGCCGAATTATTGAGAAATCAAATTGAAAACTACTCTCAAGCTCTCATAATTTATTTCATAAACTGAATAGTTTTTATTCGTTTTTAATCTAAGTGTAAAAATTACAGTTGTGATATAGCTTTTTAGAAGCATCTTAAACACTTGTTAGTTTACATTTATTTGTAAAAGGTTCCTTAATAAGACCAAGTTGTGGTCAGGATTTCTTGAGAAGACTAAGACAGTTGTTCTTAGTGGTTGACACTGTAATCTGTTTGAATATAGTGGATTAAGTCCTTATTGAGAAAGGAAAATCACCTTGGTAGGGTAGATTGGATTAGTTGAGTTCAATGAACCAGGATAAAAATACTGTGTTGTTTTTATTGCCATAATAATTTCAAAACCCTTATTCAACCCCCCTTCTAAGTGTTTTTCTCACCTTCACTTCTAGCCTATGATTGCACTAAAAATTTCAAGTTATTTCAAATGGACGTGAAAAATGTGTTTCTAACTGGATATATTAATGAAGAAGTGTATGTAGCTCAACCCCCTAGTTTTGAAAGTCAATAGTATCCAAATTATGTGTACAAGCTCAATAGAGCTTTGTATGGTCTCAAACAAGCCCCTAAGGCTTGGTATGAGAGATTAAGAAATTTTGTAATTGATCAAGGATGCTCAAGTGGAAAATTAGATATAACATTATTCATTAAGTTCCAAGGGAAGCATACTTTTCTAATTCAAGTTTATGTCGATGATATAATTTTTGAATCAACTAATATGCAACTTATAGAAGAGTTTTCTAAGATTATGCAGGGAGAGTTTGAAATGAGCCTCCTGGGGGAGCTGAACTACTTCCTTTGTCTTCAAATACAAATGAATGAAGGAACATTTGTATGTCAAACTAAATATTGCAAAGAATTGATAAAGAGATTTATCATGGAAGATACAAAATCTATTGGTACTCCAATGGCTACAAATGGTAACCTAGAAAGGAATAAAAATGGTAAGGATGTAGATGTAAATAAATATAAAGGTATGATTGGCTCTCTCCTATATCTTACCGCATCTAGGCCTGATATCATGTTTAGCATATGCATGTGCGTATGTTATCAATCAGCTCCTAAGGAATCTCACTTGAAAGCCATAAAACGTATTCTTAGGTATCTTAATGGTACTTGTCAATACAAGCTTTGGTATTATAAGGGAAGTGATTGTAACTTGGTTGGTTATACCGACTTTGATTTTTTCGGTTGCAAATAGGATAGGAAGAGTACTAGTGGAACTTGCCACATGTTTTCAAATGCCTTAGTAAGTTGGTATAGCAAGAAACAAGTTTTTGTTGCTTTGTTAACCGCTGAAGCGGAATATGTTTCGGCCAGTAGTTGTTGTGCACACATTTTGTGGCTTAAACAACAATTACTTGATTTTGATATAAAATTGCAACGTATTCCTATTATGTGTGACAACACTAGTGCTATTAACTTGACCAAGAATCTGGTTTTACATTCTCGCACTAAGCATATTGAGATTCGTCACCATTTCCTACCTGACCATGTTGAAAAAAAGTGATGTTGTTTTTGAGCATGTTGATAGTAAATATCAACTTGCTGACATTTTTATAAACCTTTTGCGGCCGAGTCATTTTTCAACATCTGAAGAGAATTGGGGATACTTGATATCTCCAATCTTTCCTAAACATGAATTGTACATACACTTTATATACTACATCTCTAACTTGCATTGGAAGTTCTATTACTTAAGAGTGCATCCTTCATCAGTTCATTAGCAAGGTATTATCGTTCCACTTCTCTCTTCTTTTATAAGCCTTTTATTGTTGCATGTTGCTTGTGTTTCAAATAATGAATTTTCTTGATGCTTGAAATAACTCATAACTATTCACTTCCAAAAATTTCTATTGGTGTATGTAATTTTATACTTATAGTGATGTTGTTATTCCATCTACATGCTTGAAATATCTTCTTAGTGCATATGACTTGTTTACTATTTGTTCATGAACCTTGGTTGAACATGTTATGATGTAAATAAGATCCTTGTTGTGTGTCATTGTTATTGTTAATCTCTGTTTTTGGTTTGAGTGGTGATGAATTTGTATCGTCTTGCTATAGCACATGCGTGTGCAAAATTTCGGGAGCAACAAAGGTATATGTCACTTACTCGTGTCGCTTTTGTAGCAACCTCAAGAGTTTTTGATGACATTGTATCTCTCATGTTCATCTTTGTATTATGTTATTGAGCATCAATAAGCGGCAATTGTGTTTTATTGTTATATTGGTTGCTAGTATTTATGTTTAAAGCATTCTATTTTAATATGAATGTCATTCTATGTGAGTGCTATCATGTTTATAGTCTTATCTTTGCAAATTGCCTTTGTGTAGTATGTTTTTTTTGTATGTGACTTAAGATACTTCTCAAAGTTTACTGGTTCTCTTTTTTATGTTTTCAAAGGGGGAGAAGTATACAAGATGAAGTTGGATGCACATATTTAGGGGGAGTCTTCATGAAGACACAAACGTCGCGAAACACATCGTCTAATGTTTTGCCATCATAAAAAAAAGGGAGTATGTGAGTGCCTTTTAAATTTTGAATGATGTCAAAAGTAGGATAGTGTAGCGTTAATGTATGTATATTAGAAGGTATCTTCTGGTTCTATATGTGCAGCTTAGCATTAGGAAGCATTAAAATGGTTTGGAAAAGATTCATACAACATAAATGCATTAAAACATGGTTTTTGGCAAAACACTACAGCATAGGCCGACACATGCAAGTACAAGTCTACCTATAGAAGTTTTCACTTCAGTATAGGTCGACACATAATATTTCAGGTCGACACCCACGCATCAATATTAAAGTTTGTAGCTTCTGTTCGATGTTCTGACCAACATAGGTCGACATAAGACATTGAAAGATCGACCTAAGACCTTATCAAGTTAGCTCATCTGCTTTGATAGGCTGACCTATGATTTACACAGGTCGACACACATGATGTGTAACACCCCAAATTTATTGGAATATTTATTTAATTTATTTAAATAGGAATATTCATATTTTTGGTGATTTGCGGTGGTTGGTATGAAGTATTGAGAATTATAGATTTTGGGTTATTTATTTAAATAATAGTATATAATATGAAAATATTGGTATTATTATTAATTTAAATAAATATAAGTGAATTAAGGGCAAAATGGACGTTTTAGGAGGAGTTAGTGAGGGTGAAATTGGAAAGCCCATTTTAAGGTCCAAAGTTAGGTTTAACAAAAAGGAATTTTGAGGGAATTAATATTCATTCTTGTTAGACTGTGAAAAGAGAAGAAATAGAGGTCAGATCTCTAAGGAAGAGGATTAAGGCAAAGCTTCACGAGGTTTCCAAGAATCAAGGAGAAAGGCTTAAAGTCAGCAATTAAGGTATGAGGAGTATTGCCTTCATTATTTTCAATATGTGATTTAATGTGTTTAAAGTCGATTTAAGGGTTTAGGGATTTTTTAGCATTGAATTATTGTTGCCTTTCTGGTGAGGAGTTTAATGAGTTTGAGGGATTTGAACTGATGGTCTGATAGGTTTGAGTCTGATTTGGGAGTAAGGGAAATTAGACATTTATGGCCAAAATCTGGTGTTGAGGTTTTAACCGTATAAGGTAATTGATTATGAGAACTCTAATGAATGTGGGAAAACTGTAAGGATTTTATGGGAATTGGAGCCGTAAATATGATACGAGATTGACCTAATAAGTCGTAGATTTTGTGCCTTTATCGCCGTGATACCTTAGGAATGATTTAGGGATGTTTTTGGAGCATTGGGGAAGGAAATCGTAGGGACTTTTGGGCTGGTTTTAGTGCTAGTGCGTAACAGTGTTTTGCTGTAATTGCGAGTTTGCACGGCGAACACTCGCCCTAGACTCGCATGACAAATTGTCTAGCGAACGTAGCAGAGTTTCGCAAAGTGTGTTCTTGTGCAGTGTTGTCTTGATGCTGTAATTTTTTGGATGAATTACCTTGAGTATGACTGTGATTCATATGTGATTAATACATGATTGTATGATGATATGAGTAATGATGATGAGTTATGATGTTAATTCCATGAGTTTTTAATGATTATATAATGACATCATTATTATGATGATTTTGATGAATGATGATGCACCTAATGAGTTTATTATGAGGATGATATTGACGTGTGCATCATGCATTCATATGCATTCCGGACTTCGGTCTAGTGTTTGATTCCTGTGGCTTGAGTCCCATTGTGCGAATATGAAGTATTTTGTTGTGCTCTGATTCTTGTGTATAATTGATCCTATTGATGGGGATCTATGGAGGGTTGATGGCCCAGTGTCCATCGAACTTTGATGAATTGGTACCACATGCATGAGTCTTGTTGCATTTGCATTTATGTGACAATTTGGTGTAATTTATGATATTATGGCTTTTTGATGTTTCCTTGATGATGTCGAATACGAAAATGACGCTATTTTATATATTGATTCCTATATTAATTATTATGAATCGTTTTACTCACCCTGCATGTTTGTATGTTGCCTCCACGTGGGTAATGTGCAGATGACCAGGTTTAGCTGTGGATGCCGTCGAGGACTTTTTGGAGTTTTTGACTTTTGGTTGACTTAGAGGGTCTTGCTCTAATAGTGTAACATCAGGTTGTGGTCTTTGAGTTAAACCATGTTTTATTGATTACTGTAATTTTGATTATGTTGTTGCACAAGGAAAAGTTTGGATTTTGCCTTTTTGAGTTCCGCTGCCTTTTGAGCAATTTTTGTGTAATTTTGGGAAAAACTTGTTGTTTACGGAGCATTGAATTTTATTTGAGTTATTGAGAAATGTACGCCCTTTGAGGTGATTTTTATTGTGTTTAATATTTTACTCTGATAATGTGATTGATTTGCCATTATATTTATGGGGTAGAAAATGGTGTTACATTAGTGGTATCAGAGCCTGGTTGGTCCGTCTGGCTAAGTTGTCTAATGTTATTTGTTCCCTAGTATGCGACATGTGTGTGAAAACACTGTTCGTACACGTTTGTTTTCTAACCTTTGTCTGCAGAAGTGGGAATGAAACAAGTGAGGGAAAAGCTTGTGCTTCTCCAGGATGCTTCAAGTGTGGAGTGGTGGCTTAGTATGTCGATGAACGCTCTTATAGTTTGGTAAAGATGGTTTATGCCCCATCGTGATTTTCGGCTGTCTATTGACAAATTGAGGAACTGATCACCCTTAATCTCTTGTTGGTAGTAGACGGAGTCATGTTGGATGGGATAGACGTGTCTTGCAAGCTTAGATGGCGCGTGCAGTGAATTGTTTTAAGTTAAGCTAAGTGCTTACAGATTTTTTTGGTGAGTCGGTGTAGGATGATGCTAAGATGTTTATTTTGATGGAAACTTTGAGTGCTAATAAAGTGGGGAAGTTGGTGGTGTGCCAATTATTTGTGATTATCCAGAAGTTTTTCCTGATGAGATAAGTGATTTATCGCCGGAACATGAAATGGAGTTTATGATCGACCTAGTTCCTAGAACTAGTTTGGTAGCGATGACTCTATATCGTATGTCCACACCGGAATCAAAGAAGTTGAAGAATCAACTTGATGATCTACTTGAGGAGAGGTTCTTTTGTCCGAGTGTGTCATCGTGGGGTGCACCAATTTTGTTAGTTAAGAAGAAAGAAGGTTTTGTGAGGCTTTGTATCGATTATAGATAATTGAACAAGGTGACTATTAAGAATAAGTGTCCACTTCCAAGGATTGATGATTTGATGGATCAGTTGGTTGTTGCAAGTGTATTCAGTAAGATAGATTTGAGATATGGGTATCATCAGATTCGTGTGAAAGCTGGAGATATTCAGAAGACTGCTTTTAAAACAAGGTATGGACATTATGAGTATTTTGTGATGCCATTTGGTGTGACTAATGCACCATGTGTATTTATGGAGTATATGAACAGGACTTTACATCCTTATTTGGACAAGTTTGTGGTTATGTTCATTGATGATATTTTAATATATTCGAAGAGTAAAGAGGATCATGCTGAGCAACTGGAAATTGTGTTATCAGCATTGAAAGAGAAGCAGTTGTATGAAAAACTGTCAAAGTGTGAGTTTTGGTTGAAGGAAGTGAGTTTCCTTGGTCATGTAATCTTGAGTAGAGTTATTGCGGTTGATATGTCGAAGGTTGAAGTTGTATCGCAATGGGAAGCTCTAAAACTTGTTTTTGAGATTAGAAGTTTTCTTGGGTTGGCAGATTATTATCGAAAGTTCATTGAAGGATTTTTCCAAGTTATCTTTGCCATTGACGCAGTGGACTAGGAAGGTTCAAGCTTTTGTTTTGCATGCAAAGTGTGAAGAAAGTTTCAAGAGCTTTTGAGAAGGCTGACAACAACTCATGTTTTGATTTTGCCGAATCCGGCTGAACCATGGTTGTATATTATGATGCTTCGTTGATGGGATGGGGAGATGTGTTAATGCAACATCAGCAAGTTTTAGCTTATGCTTTAAGGCAACTTAAAGTGCATGAGAGGAATTATCTAACGCATGATTTAGAGTTGGTTGTTGTTGTGTTTGTGTTGAAGCTTTGGAGGCATTATTTGTTTGGTTTGAGATTTGAGATGTTTAGTGATCATAAGAGTTTAAAGTATTTCTTTGATCAGAAAGAATTGAATGCGAGGTAAAGGCGATGATTGAGACTTCTGAAGGATTATGGTTTTTGTTTGAATTACCATTCGGATAAAGCAAGCCTGGTAGCTGAAGCATTGAGTAGGAAATCTTCGCATATACCGATGATGATGGTAAAAGAGTTAGAACTGATTGAGAAATTTTGTGATATAAGTTTGGTTTGTGAAGAGACTTCTTATGGAGTTAAGATTGGTATGTTGAAGCTTACTAGTGGTATTCTTGATGAGTTTCGAGAAGGTCAGAAATCTGATTTGAGTTGGTAGATCGGTTGAATTTGATGAATCAAAGTAGAAGAGCTGATTTTCAGATTAATGAAAATGGTATCATGAGATGTCGTGATAGAGTTTGTGTTCCAGATATTGTTGAGTTGAAAAAGAGTATTCTTGAGGAAGGACCTCGAAGTAGATTGAGTATCTATCACGGTGCTACGAAGAGGTACTAGGATTTGAGAAAATTGTTTTGGTGGCCAGGGATGAAGAAAGAAGTGGTTGAGCTTGTGTATGCTGGTTAGAATTGTCAGAAGTCGAAGATTGAACCTCAAAAAACGTTGGGTCTGATTCAACCTTTGTATATTCCAGAGTGTAAATGGGATAGTATTTCCATGAGTTTTGTGTCGGGTTTGCCGAAGACTGTGAGGGGGAATGATTCTAATTGGGTGATTGTGGATAGATTGACTAAACCAACTCATTTCTTACCAATGAGGATTAGTCGTTCTATACTGAAGCTAGCTGAGATGTATATTGAGGAAATTGTGAAGTTGCATGGGATATTGTCGAGTATTGTGCCAGATGGAGATCCGAGATTTACATCAAGATTCTGGAAGAGTTTGCAAGACGCTTTGGGTACCATGTTGAGATTAAGTTCTGCCTATCATCCGTAGACGGATGGACAGACAGAGAGAACTATCCAGTCTTTAGAGGATTTGTTGAGAGCTTGTGTGTTGGATCAAGGTGGATCGTAGGATAGTCATTTGTCGTTGATTAAGTTTACCTACAACAATAGTTATCATTCTAGTATTGGAATGGCACCGTATGAGGCATTGTATGGTAGGAGATGTAGAACTCCTTTGTGTTGGTATGAGTTAGGCGAGAGTGTTATGCTCGGACTTGAGATTGTTCACCAGACAACTGAAAAGGTCAAGAGGATCCAAGAAAAGATGAAAGTTTTGCAGAGTCGTCAGAAGAGTTACCATGACAAGAGGAGGAAAGCACTTGAGTTTCAAGAGGGAGATCACGTGTTTTTGAGAGTTACGCCGGTAACTGGTGTTGGCCGAACTTTGAAGTCTCGAAAGCTCACACCGCATTTTGTTGGTCCGTATCATGTTTCACAGAAGGTGGGAGGAGTAACATACCGAATTGCTTTACCGTCGTCGGTTGAGAATTTGCATGATGTGTTTCATGTGTCTCAGTTGAGGAAGTATATTCCAAATCCGTCACATGTGATTCAGATGGATGATGTACAAGTGAGAGATAATTTGACTGTTGAGGCATTGCCAGTATGGATTGATAAACGATAAGTGAAGCAACTGCGAGGTAAAGAGATTTTCTTGGTAAAGGTAGTTTTGGGAGGACCAGCTAGAGAAAGTTGGGCTTGGGAGCGTGAGGATCAGATGAAGGAGTAGTATCCAACTCTGTTTTCTTGAGGTAATTTTTTAGGGCAAAAATTCTTTTAAGTGAGGGAGAGTTGTAACACCTCAAATTTATTGGAATATTTATTTAATTTATTTAAATAGGAATATTCATTTTTTTGGTGATTTGCGGTGGTTGGTATGAAGTATTGAGAATTATGGATTTTGGGTTATTTATTTAAATAATAGCATATAATATGAAAATATTGGTATTATTATTAATTTAAATAAATATAAGTGAATTAAGGGCAAAATGGACATTTGAGGAGGAGTTAGTGAGGGTGAAATTGGAAAGCCCATTTTAAGGCCCAAAGTTAGGTTTAACAAAAAGGAATTTTGAGGGAATTAGGATTTATTCTTGTTAGACCGTGAAAAGAGAAGAAATATAGGCTAGATCTCTAAGGAAGAGGATTAAGGCAAAGCTTTGTGAGGTTTCCAAGAATCAAGGAGAAAGGCTTAAAGTCGGCAATTAAGGTATAAGGAGTATTGCCTTCATTGTTTTCAATATGTGATTCAATGTGTTTAAAGCCAATTTAAGGGTTTAGAGATTTTTGAGTATTGAATTGTTGTTGCCTTTCTGGTGAGGAGTTTAATGAGTTTGAGGGATTTGAACTGATGGTCTGATAGGTTTGAGGCTGATTTGGGAGTAAGGGAAATTAGGCCTTCGTGGTCAAAATCTGTGGTTGAGGTTTTAACCGTATAAGGTAATTGATTATGAGAACTCTAATGAATGTGGGAAAATTGTAAGGATTTTATGGGAATTGGAGGCGTAAATGTGCTACGGGATTGACCTAATAAGTCATAGATTTTGTGCCTTTATCGCCGTAATACCTTAGGAATGATTTAGGGATGTTTTGGGGGGCATTGGGGGAAGGAAATCGTAGGGACTTTTGGGTTGGTTTTGGTGCTGGTGCGTAACAGTGTTTTGCTGTAATTGCGAGTTCACACGGCGAACACTCGCCTCAAACTCGCACGGTGAACTGTCCAACAAACGTAGCAGAGTTTCGCGAATTGTGTTCTTGTGCAGTGTTGTTTTGATGTTTTGATGTTGTGATTTTCTGGATGAATTACCTTGAGTAAAATTGTGATTCATATGTGATTAGTACATGATTGTATGGTGATTCTTATGAGTAATGATGATGAGTTATGATGTTGATTCCATGAGTTTTTGATGATTATATAATGACATGATTATTATGATGATTTTGATGAATGATGATGCACCTAATTAGTTTATTATGAGGATGATATTGATGTGTGCATCATGCATTCATATGCATTCCGGACTTCGGTCTAGTGTTTGATTCGTGTGGCTTCAGTCCCATTGTGCGGATGTGAAGTATTTGTTGTGCTCCAGTTCTTGTGTAGAATCAGTCCTATTAATGGGGATCTATGGAGGGTTGATGGCCCAGTGTCCATCGAACTTTGATGAATTGATACCACATGCATGAGTCTCGTTGCATTTGCATTTATGTGACAATTTGGTGTAATTTTATATATTGATTATTATGAATCGTTTTACTCACCTTGCCTGTTTGAATGTTGCCTCCACCTGGGTAACGTGCAGATGACCAGGTTTAGCCGTGGATGCCGTCGTGGACTTTTGGAGTTTTTGACTTTTGGTTGACTTAGAGGGTCTTGCTCTGATAGTGTAACATCAGGTTGCGATCTTTGAGTTAAACCATGTTTTATTGATTATTGTTATTTTGATTATGTTGCTGCGCAAGAAAAACTTTGGATTTTGCCTTTTTGAGTTCTGCTTCCTTTTGAGTAAATTTTGAGTAATTTTGGGAAAACCCGTTGTTTACGGAGCATTGACTTTTATTTTAGTTATTGAGAAATGTACGTCCTTTGAGGTTATTTTTATTGTGTTTAATATTTTACTCTGATAAATGTGATTGATTTGTCATTATATTTGTGGGGTAGAAAAGGGTGTTACATGATGCATTCCTTCAAAAAAAATTTTTTTTCCTCCATCCATTTGCATTTCTTTTGCTCCATACCTCTCATACATATAAATACTCATGCATGTATCATATTCTAGTAAGGTACTGGTGTAAAACCTAAACGAAACTAGAATTATAAATCAAACCAATCATCTTCAACCTCTTTTCTATGCATACACATGATTATTTTTTGATTGGGTGACCATCTAGATTAGGGTTGATAACGTTCAATTAGGTTGGTGTAACCAAGAATATTAAGTTTAGTTCTTTGCGTGTCTCAAATAAGAAAACCAAGTCGAGGTTTTCCTTCAAGATCATTGGGATTTGAAGGTTTTGGACAAGATCACGCAAATACGAATTCGATCGAGTGAATAAACCTTGGGATAAGGTAGGTGTACCTTGCAAAGTAGTAGCGTGAAACAATGAATCGTGTTCGTGAATCTTGGGTTCAACAAGTGCGTGCTAGGGATTAATTCGACCAAGCGAAAACCTTGAAGACAATGAGGTCTTACAAGCTAGTAATAAGAACTAATGGATTGTAACTGCATTGTTGGTTACTTATCAATCTTTGAACAAGGGTTTTAGAGGTGGTAGAATAAAAAAAATAAACCATAGGATTTGTGGGGTTAGAGTTATTCATCTCTTGTACATACGTTGTTTGCAATGTAAGGTTAAATTGCAACTATCTTAATTCAAATTCGAATTGAGGGCAAACACACCCATAGCGAGGTCGATTGGAGAACTGTCTAAACAAATCTCTCTCTCTCTCTCTCTCCCAAATTTTTTTTATCTTTAATTGGCGTACTTGCAAATTATCAAATCTTTTTTGTTTGAATCAATTCATTTGGAAATCAATTTTTTTATTATGTTTCGAATTACGATTTGTTGATATAATCATAATCACTTTGATTGTCATTGGTTTTAACATCAACAAATCAAATTAAATTTCCAAGTGTTATCAATTGCATTCAAGGTGTTCGATAAATTATTTCAATTGCTTTTAATTGATCTTCGATCATTGAAAATAAGATCTACGTGTAGCTTAGCATTTAATTGATTTGTAAATTAATCGTTGTTGAACAATTTTTGTTCATTATCATCCAATTGGTTAATGTTACACATATCCAAGTTTTTCGATATTAGATTCAGTAAGACGATTCGCGTTATTTTCGCTGTGCCATAAAACTTTTTAAAACCATTTTTCCCAAAAGTTAATTTGTTTTTTAATTTATAATCTATTAAGGTCCTCTATATCAAAATTGTCGTCTAACAATCTTCGCATTATAAGAGAAAACCAAATATTGCTTACATTACAGAGAGTTTTGTATATTTAACCCTTTATTTATTTAGTTTATTATTTATCATCTTTTTTCTGTTCTATATCTTTTTAAAACCTGTTTTAAAAATCTGTTATTTTTTAAGCTTTCTAAAAATTTATTATAATCATAACTCACTCCCCCTATTTTATGTGCACTTTGAAGGTGAGAAAATACTTAGAAGGGGGGTTGAATAAGTATGAAGATAAAAACTTAGAAATAAAAACTCAAGTATTTTTATCCTGGTTCGTTGAACTCAACTACTCCAGTCCACCCTTCCTAAAGTGATTTGCCTTTCTCAAACAAGGACTTAATCCACTATTTAATCAACTGATTACAATAGTAAGCACTAAGAACAACTGTTCAAAGTCTTCTCAAGAACTACTGATCATAACTGGATCTTCTTAAGATTTTCTAACAATCAAATGTAATAACAAATACAAGTGTTAAAATGCTTCTAATAAAGCTTTATCACAACTGTGATTTTTCACTTAAGATTAAGAACAAAGAAATTAGTTCTAGAAAGAATATGAGTTGTATGAGAGCTTTGATAATGAATTCTTTTCAAGTAATACGTCAACTGAAGAAGATGAGTGGAGACTTGCTTTTATAGGCACAGTGGTCCAAGAGTTTTTCACGTTGAGAAGTGTGTAATAAAAGGTCTGAGCCCTTTTTTGTCTTCACATCAAGTGACCTTTCCTAGAAGAAGAAAGCACAGAAAAATCCTTTTTGTCTGTATTCTTGTGTCTAGCATAAATAAGGAAAGAGTCGTTTGGATATTCCAACGGACATAATCTTTGAATTCTTCTTCAACAATTTTCAGCAAGAATCATCATAGTCTAATTTGATCAGAGCCTTCTGATGTTGATCAGAGTTTTGCTGAATCAGAGTCTTTGCAGCAAGTGTGCTTTTAGCGTGTATAATTTCAGAGCAGAGTTTTGAGTCAGATCCTCAGCACTGGCAGCGTTAGTACTCTCAGAGTCTTCTGAAGTAACTATGCTTGAAAACTCTTCATACAGAATTCTTCTTTGGTTCAGATGCTTCTGACTTGCTTCAGATTCTTCTGGAGCTTCTGCTTCAGATCCTTCTGGAGCTTCTGCTTCAGGATCTTCTGATGGCAGCGTTCAGAATCTTCTGATGGGTGCATCTGACGCTTCAGAGCTTTGCATATTTCTTATGTTCAGATCTGATTTGCTTCTGGAGTGATATTTACTTTAATATCTGCAACAAACATTCTTAAGCAAATTTTAGAGTATATAATTCTTAATTACAAAATTTCATAATAGTTATCATCAAAACATAGAGATATTATTAAGAACCAATCTGTGTTCTAACAATCTCCCCCTTTTTGATGATGACAAAAACATCAGAAATTTTGTTTAATTGAAAATAGAATAGTTATAACTCCCCCTGAGATGATGAATCTCCCCCTGAATTAAATATAAATAAGGAATAGAAACTTCCCTTTTTGTCTTGAGTATTTTTCAAAGTTAGAGCTTGATTGTTCTTAACCATTTGAGGGTCAAAGTGTCTTGCATATTTCAGAGTCAGAGTCTGATAATTGTCAAATGATCTGAGAGTCTCAGATTTTCTTTTATAGAGTATACTTATCAAATATTCTGAAATACTCAGATTTTATGTTAGATAAAATTGATATGTCTGAAGTTTCATTCTGGTAAAGTTTAATTAAACAGTTCAGATCTATTTTCTCCCCCTTTTTTGTCATAAGCAAAAAGTAAGAATTTTGAAAAGACAAAGAAAAGGAAACAATAAACGAGATAAATCATGTGGAGAAAACTTTGAAACATTCACTCATTCATTCAGAGCAAAAGTACACACATCAAAAAATATTCAAGTACATATGCAAACATTAGATGCAAACATCAGAAGAAAAAATAAATAAACTAAGATTGTTTTGACAAAAGCATCTTCAACAGATTCGTGGTCTCAGAAGAATACTGTTCTTGTTTCGACATCCACTTAGCCATGGTTTCATTCTTCTGATCTTGTTTGGACATCCACTGAGCCATGTCTTCAGACTTCTTATGTTGCTTAGCCATCCATGACTTGATTTCTGATTGACCAGCTTCCAGAACTGCAATCTTATCTTCAAGATCTGGATACTCTTTCTTGATCTCAGATGAAGAAGGTGGGACGGTTTCTGAAGCTTGGACATAGTCAATTTCCATAGGGGCTTTGGAGTTAGGAGCTGTAGATCCAGAAGGATGTTCTACCAGAGTCATAGCAAGAGGGTTGTCTTTAGATGCAGATTCAGTATTCTCTTCTGATGATGAAGGAGCATCTGTAAGAAGCAATGGTCCAGTTCTCTTAACAGTCCAAAACAGACTTCTAGCAGTTTCAGCAAATCTGAGCTTCGCATCATCAGAACAAACGTTCTTCAGATTTGATGCTACCATATTGAATTTGTTTATGAAGCCATTCCAGATGACATCAGATTCACTTGCATCCATTGTTGATGAACACTTCCTCTGTACAGAGCCTAAATACATCTGTATTTCTTTCAAAAAACTTGTAAATAAATGATCAACATTCAGTCTAGGTCTTGGGTGTAAAAGAGTTTCCAATGTTATTGGCTTGGGTTGGGGAGTAGGTGGAAAGATGGATTTTTGAATGGTGATCAGAGGAGGAGGGTAGTATGGTATGAATGGAGGTTCAGATGAATTGTCAGGTTTTGACCTGGTTAAAGTATTCAACAGACATGGTTTTGCAGTTGATGCATGGGAAACAACATCAAATGGTTTATCAGAGTAAGGTTTGAATGCAGATTTAGCAGATTTAGCAGAGTATGGTTTTGCATCTGATAAAGTTACTGCTGACATTGTTTTAATATACGTTTGAAGCACAGATGGTAGAATGATGGTAAGTTTAGGTTTAAGAGGAGTGATAGTGTCAGATGGTTCAATTCTGGTGTAGAAATTTTTTAAGGTGAAACCAGAGGGAAGTTTGTTAGAGGAAAATAGTTTGCACGAAGCAGAGGATACACTCTCAGATGTCCTTGGCTTGGGTGTTGGGGTAGGATTGGGAATGAGAATTTCAGAAGAAACAAGTGGTTCTGGTTGGTTTACTTCAGAATTTCTGTGAGAGGGAGATACCAGAAAATCTGGGTGTATATCAGATTCTGATGAATTTGATGATGTGGTTGGAGTGTAAGAGGTAGAGGACACTTCAAAAACAGTTTTGAGAGGTGTAACATTTAGAACCTCTGTCTCAGGGATATGGGTTTCAGATGGGTTGGTTGATTATGATGGATTCTCAGAAGGTTTTGATGAGGGTTCAGATGTAGGTGGTTCTGATGTAGGTGGATCAAATGTAAGTAGTTCAGATGCAATAGGATCAGATGTAACTTTTATAGGTTCAGAAGTAACTTGTACAGATCCAATAGGTTCAGATGTGTTTGATGGTGGTTTTTCTGGTTGTGGTTGTTTTTCTTGTTGTTGTGGTTGTTGTTGTTTAGATTATTTTGTTGGTTTTTCTGGTTGTGGAGTTTGATTTGCTGGTTTTGTTGTTGTTGTTGTTGTTGTTGGGACAGATGATTGAGTAGTAGAAGGTTTTACAGGTGTGATGGAAACAGGATCAAATGATTTTTATGGGGAAGGAACAGAGATATGAGATGGAGCAGGAACATATTGTTTCTGAGTAGAAGGTGGTTTTGGAATAGACTTAAATGTTGAATCATTTAAAACAGTATTATTGAAAGAAGATACAGAAGATTTGGTACCTTTAATCTTGATACGTTTTGTGGGAACAGAAGGAGCGTCTCCATATGCTTTCCTCTTGATCAGCTTCTGAGGCTTGTCAGCAACTTTGGGCTTCTTCTGAACAGTCACATCTTCTGCTTCTGATTGACTTCTCTTCCTCGTGTTCTCATTTCCTCCATCAGGAATTGGTTCCCTTGCTCTTTTCAGAATATCTGCAGGCATTGGGGTTCCATCTTCCTTACAAGAATCAATATACCTTACAATTATTTCCCTTGGCTCTTCAGCACAGAACAGAGGGTAGTCTTCTACTGGGATTCTCTTCTGAAATATTCAGCTTCTTGGGTGCTGATGTGAGTTCAGAAATATTCAGCTTCTTGGGTGCTGATGTGAGTTCCTCTACAATTTTTAGTCTCTGAAGACTCTTGGCATTCAGAGGTTTCCCAACAATAGATTCAAGTTCCTCCTTGACTCCAGCAGCATACAGAGCAGTCACTAGTCCATTTTCTGTCAGAATATCTGAAATTAACCTTCCAAATGGAATCCATGTTCTGATCTTCTGACCCTTATCTTTTACAGATTCTCTTGAAGCATTAATATGATTCCATAAGTGCATGAACAAAATATAAGGAAGATCTACCTTGGTGCTCTGACTTAAGCAATACATGAGGTAGAGATGTTCATTGTTCACGTAATCTGGAGAGTTTGTAGATTTTCTATGATGAATGCATCCCATGAAAATCTTTGCCCAGATTTTATAGTCAGGCTTCAGATCTTTAAACTTATTAGAGGCCTGTCCAGCAGTCATGACTTCCTCATAAACTTCTTCCATATCTACACGCCCAACTGGCACATGAGATACTCCATCAGTCTCCTCATATCCTATGAGTTTTCTGATCAGATCTTCTGTGATTATAATCTCCTTACCCAGAACAGAAGACAAGATGAATTTAGGATATACAGAAGCATGTATCCAGGACTCTTTCACCAGATGGGGGTAAACTGGTCCAAACAATTTGTCAAAGTATTTTACCCAACCTTGAGCATCAACTATTGAACGAAATTCAAAACCATTTTCAGCCAATGAATCAAATTCCACCATTGATTCACAGAGAACTTCCAGTTTGTCAACAGGTGTTAACAAAGTCCTTTTAGGGGTCGTATATGGAGCCACACCCATATTTGCAGAAGTAATTGCAGCCATGGTTGATTGAAACTGAGCAGTTGTGGAGGATGAGGTTGCCATTGAAGATGATTTTATCAAAGGTTTAAGGTTTTTGTGAAGAGAGAAAAGAAGACAGAAATGCATAAACGTTCTTGAGATGTGAAAAGTGTGAAAGTGGTGAGAGATGTGGTATTTATAGTAAACAATTAGGCATACAAACAGACACACAAGGCACGTTCACACATAACAATTAATGAAAAAGAATAAAAATCATTTCAAGCATTAATTGATTCTGACAAATTGGGGGGAAAATCAAGATTTTCACTATTCAAACTTCACCTCAAACGTCTCTTCAGTAGTGTACACACCATCTTTGCAGATTTAGAGTGACACGTGTTTGCTTGCATGTGCTTCTGAATTCTCTTGAGAAATGAAACGTTAACCAACGTTCAGATCCTCTGAGTATTGTTAGTTCAAATTTTCACAAATAAAGTAATTTATGGAAATGAATAAAGAATCAGATGAAATACTTCAGAACATTAAACATTTTTGCATCTGTAAAATTTGCTTCTGACAAATATTATTCTGGACACAAATCCATACCAATATTTCTCAGAATAAATTTGAATCTATCTTCAACAAGGGGTTTTGTAAAAATATCTGCCCATTGATGATCTGTATCAACAAAGGCTAAGTTTATAATTCCCTTATGAACATAGTCTCTGATGAAATGATGCTTAATTTCTATATGTTTTGCCTTAAAGTGTAAAATGGGGTTTTTAGACAAACATATAGCAGAAGTATTATCACAGAATATAGAAATGTTACTTTCAAATATCTGATAGTCTTCTAACTGACTTTTCATCCAGAGCATCTGCGTGCTACATCCAACAGCAACAATATATTCTTCCTCTGTAGTTGATAGTGCAATTGTGGGTTGCTTCTTGCTGTACCAAGAGATTAGATTTCTTCCTAGAAATTGACAACTTCCAGAAGTACTTTTTCTTCCCACTCTGTCTCCAGCGTAGTCAGCATCACAGAATCCAACTAATTTGAAATCATCAGATTTTCTGTAACACAAACCCACATTAGAAGTACCTTTCAGATACCTTAGAATCCTCTTAACAACTGTTAAGTGTGATTCTCTAGGATCTGATTGGAATCTAGCACACAAGCATACACTGAATAAAATGTCAGGTCTAGAAGAAGTTAAGTAGAGAAGAGATCCTATCATACCTCTATAGAGTTTCTGATCTACTTTCTTACTTACCTCTTCCTTGCCTAGTGAACTAGTTGGATGCATGGGAGTCTTTGCCATCTTACTATCAGTCATGTTAAATTTCTTCAGAAGTTCTCTAACATATTTGGTCTGATGAATGTAAGTGCACTTTGGAGTTTGGTTGACTTGAATTCCCAGAAAGAACCTCAATTCTCCCATCATGCTCATTTCAAATTCTACCTGCATACATTGAGCAAACTCCTTTCCCAACATAATATTGGTAGATCCAAATATGATATCATCCACATATATTTGACAAATTAGAAGATCTTTCTTAAATGATTTACAAAAGAGTGTTGTGTCCACTTTGCCTCTAATGAAATTTTTCTCCAGAAGAAAATTGCTCAATCTCTCATACCAAGCTCTGGGAGCTTGTTTTAAACCATACAAAGATTTCTTTAGTTTGAAAACATGTTCTGGAAATTTTTCACTCTCAAAACCAGGAGGCTGGTGGACATAAACTTCTTCTTCTATTATACCATTTAGAAAGACACTTTTAACATCCATCTGATATAGAGTGATGTTATTTTGTGCAGCAAATGAAATAATAAGGCGTATAGATTCTAACCTTGCCACTGGAGCATAAGTTTCAGTGTAATCAATACCTTCTTGTTGACTGTACCCTTGAGCAACAAGCCTTGCCTTATTTCTTTCAACTTCTCCTTTCTCATTTAGCTTATTTCTGAAGACCCATTTAGTTCTAATTATGTTGAATCCTTTTGGTCTTGGAACTAAATCCCACACATCATTTCTGGTGAACTGATTTAGCTCTTCTTGCATGGCAATAATCCAATCATTGTCTTGCAGAGCTTCATCTACAGAAGTTGGTTCAATTACTGACACCAATCCAAATAATGATGCTTCAGATGATCTGAGAAAGGATCTTGTTCTGATAGGGTCATCCTTCTTTCCAATGATAACATTCTCTGGATGAGAAGCCTTGATTCTGGAAGATGATCCTCTAACAGTTAATTCTTTAGAAATGTTTAAATTGTTCATCTGAGAAGTTAAAGGAATTGCATCTAGCGTTGCTTCTGGTTCCTTCACTTGAGCTTTGTCTGCCTCTGAGCCTTCAGAGTCTGTGAAGACTACTTCTCTATCTGGAGAGTTTTCAGACTGCTTTGGCTTTTTAATGCCAAGCTTATCATCAAATCTAACATGAATAGATTCTTCCATAATCTGTGTCTTAGTATTGTATACTCTGTAGCCTTTAGAGCATTCAGAATACCCAATCATGAAACACTTATGTGCTTTGTAATCAAACTTGTTCAGATTTTCTTTAGTATTCAACATATAGCAAATACATCCAAAAGGATGAAAATATGAAATGTTGGGCTTTCTGTTCTTCCACAATTCATAGTGAGTCTTCTCCAGAAGAGGTCTTACACACACTCTATTCTGAATGTAACAGGTTGTGTTGATTGCTTCTGCCCAAAAGTGCTTTGCCAGATTAGTCTCATTGATCATGGTTCTGGCTATTTCTTGCAGAGTTCTATTCTTCCTCTCTACAACTCCATTTTGTTGTGGAGTTCTAGGACAGGAAAAATCATGAGCAATTCCATTTTCATTAAAATATTTTTCAAAATATTTGTTTTCAAATTCACCACCATGATCACTTCTGACTTTTATAATTTTGAAATCTTTTTCATTATGGACTTGTTTGCAGAAGTCAAAGAACACAGAATGTGACTCATCCTTGTGTTTTAAGAACTTTACCCATGTCCATCTACTATAGTCATCAACAATGACTAATCCATACTTCTTGCCTCTGATGGATGCAATTTTCACTGGTCCAAACAGATCAATATGAAGTAATTCTAGTGGTCTGGAAGTAGAAACAACATTTTTTGATTTAAAAGAGGATTTTGAAAACTTACCTTTTTGACATGCTTCACAAAGAGCATCTGAGGTGAACTTCAGATTAGGAAGTCCTCTGAAAAGATTAAGTTTATTAATCTGAGATATACGTCTCATATTAATATGCCCCAATCTTCTGTGCCAGACCCATTGCTCCTCATTAACAGACAAGAGACATTTAACATTCTGAACCTTAAGTTCTGAAAGATTTATTTTATAAATGTTGTTTTTCCTCTTTCCACTAAATAGGATTGAGCCATCCTTTTTGACTAATAGCTTTACAACATTTTTGATTAAAGGTTATGTCATAACCATTGTCACTTAATTGACTTATGGACAATAGGTTATGCTTTAATCCTTCTACAAGTAAAACATTAGTAATAGAGGGAAGTTTATCATTTCCAATAGTGCCAGATCCAATGATCTTGCCTGTCTGATTCCCTCCAAATTTCACATCACTTCCAAACCTAAGCTCCAGACTTTGGAACATAGACCTTTCTCCTGTCATGTGTCGCGAGCATCTAGAGTCCAGGTACCATGGTTGGCGTCCTGACCTTGCTGCTAAGAACATCTGCAACAAGAATTATTTTACTTTTAGGTACCCAGATCTTCTTGGGTCCTTTTGGGTTAGTTGTTCTGAAGGTTTGTCTAAACTTCTGTTTTTCAACATAAGGTTTATTCTGACTAGCCTTAGATTTAAACACATGAATGTTCTTTTCAGAACATGTGTGTTCAATATCATTCAAGTGACCAAATTTAAAGTGGGAATATAAAGGAGTTTTCTTGATGATAATTTTATCAATAGGTTTTGGATTTAAATCCTTTCCAGAGGAAGATTTATATCCAATTCCTTTTCTGTTATTTCTGCTAACTCCATAGATCATAGAAGCCATTTTGCTTCTGTCTATGCTTTTAGCAAGAAACTTCTGAAACCTGTAATCATATTTTTCCAAAATATTTTTGCATTCAGATTGAGTTTCAGAATCAGAGTCTTGTTGAGCTAATTCAGACTCATTTTTCAATCTTAAGTTCTTTTCATTTAGCTCAGCTACTTCTGATTTGAGAATATTATTCTTAGATACAAGATTGCTTTGACGCTTCTTGTATTTGAGCTTAATATTGTTATAGCTCTTCAGAACTTCTGATAACACTTTGATAAGTTCTTCTTTAGTGAGTTTAGCCATTACCTCTTCAGCGTCAGAGTCAGATTCAGATCCTGAAGTTCCTTCCTCCTGATCTTCTATGTCTGCCATCAATGCTACATTGGCACATTCCTCTTCTGACTCAGATGCAGATTCAGATGTATCTGAATCATCCCAGGTGGCCATTAGAACCTTCTTCTTCTTATCATATATTTTTTTAGGCTTTTCTTTCAACACCTTGGGACATTCATTTTTGTAATGTCCAGGTTCTTTACATTCATAACAGACAACCTCCTTTTTGCCAGATCTTCTGTGTCCAGAAGATTCTTTTCTTTGGTCAGGCTTCCTGAAGTTTCTGAACTTATTTCCTTTATGCTTCCAGAGTTTGTTTATTCTTCTAGACAGCATGGATAGTTCATCTTCATCTTCAGATGAGGATTCTTCAGAGCTTTCCTCTATGGGATTTCTTGTCATTCCCATCAATGGGATGAACATATCCATCTATGACCAAATCCCATAAATCAACATCATAACCAAGGAAAAAACTTTCAATCCTGTCTTTCCAATAATCAAATTTCTCCCCATCAAACATATGGGGTTTAGTGCTGATTCTGTCCCTTTCTTCATACTTGTTGTTAATGTTAGACATTGAATTATCAGCCATAGTAACAACCAAATATATATCAAAGTTTTTTTCACTGGATCTTTTCTGTCACTGTGAAGTGGTAGTACACACAGAACCGGAGCTCTGATGCCAACTGAATGTGAGAAAATACTTAGAAGGGGGGTTGAATAAGTATGAAGATAAAAACTTAGAAATAAAAACTCAAGTATTTTTATCCTGGTTCGTTGAACTCAACTACTCCAGTCCACCCTTCCTAGAGTGATTTGCCTTTCTCAAACAAGGACTTAATCCGCTATTTAATCAACTGATTACAATAGTAAGCACTAAGAACAACTGTTCAAAGACTTCTTAAGAACTACTGATCCTAACTGGATCTTCTTAAGGTTTTCTTACAATCAAATGTAATAACAAATACAAGTGTTAAAATGCTTCTAATAAAGCTTTATCACAACTGTGATTTTTCACTTAAGATTAAGAACAAAGAAATTAATTCTAGAAAGAATATGAGTTGTATGAGAGCTTTGATAATGAATTCTTTTCAAGTAATACGTCAACTGAAGAAGATGAGTGGAGACTTGCTTTTATAGGCACAGTGGTCCAAGAGCTTTTCACGTTGAGAAGTGTGTACTAAAAGGTCTGAGCCCTTTTTTGTCTTCACATCAAGTGACCTTTCCTAGAAGAAAAAAGCACAGAAAAATCCTTTTTGTCGGTGTTCTTGTGTCTAGCATAAATAAGGAAAGAGTCGTTTGGATATTCCAACGGACATAATCTTTGAATTCTTCTTCAACAATTTTCAGCAAGAATCATCATAGTCTAATTTGATCAGAGCCTTCTGATGTTGATCAGAGTTTTGCTGAATCAGAGTCTTTGCAGCAAGTGTGCTTTTAGCGTGTATAATTTCAGAGCAGAGTTTTGAGTCAGATCCTCAGCACTGGCAGCGTTAGTACTCTCAGAGTCTTCTGAAGTAACTATGCTTGAAAACTCTTCATACAAAATTCTTCTTTGGTTCAGATGCTTCTGACTTGCTTCAGATTCTTCTGGAGCTTCTGCTTCAGATCCTTTTGGAGCTTCTGCTTCAGGATCTTCTAATGGCAGCGTTTAGAATCTTCTGATGGGTGCATCTGACGCTTCAGAGCTTTACATATTTCTTATGTTCAGATCTGATTTGCTTCTGGAGTGATATTTACTTTAATATCTGCAGCAAACATTCTTAAGCAAATTTTAGAGTATATAATTCTTAATTACAAAATTTCATAATAGTTATCATCAAAACATAAAGATATTATTAAGAACCAATCTGTGTTCTAACACACTTGTTCAACAAAGATAGTTGAACTTATGAACAAAAAATATAATTGAATTCTATGATCAACTAATTGAGGAGCCCTCTGAACAAATTGGTTCCAATGCCTCTGAGGATAAATCATACGCTCCCTTCAACATAACCATAATTGAGTTATTACCTTATGAACCACAAATTCCAATCCTAATATTTGAATCACTACCCAAATCGAAACTCCATAATCAACTATATATGTACCAACAACATGGTTTGATGAAAGGTTTGATCCACCGATGAAAAAGTTATATTATTTGGTAAATCCATTATACTTAGTGAACAATTATTTCAACATGAACCATATGTTCACTCTGAGCCAACACAACACCATCAACCTCCTTAACAAAGTGAATGACAACAACACGAGCACAAAAAAAAACTAGTGGAACTTGGTTGGTTATACTGACTTTGATTTTTTCGGTTGCAAATAGGATAGGAAGCGTACTAGTGGAACTTGCCACATGTTTTCAAATGCCTTAGTAAGTTGGTATAGTAACAAACAAGTTTTTGTTGCTTTGTTAACCGCTGAGGGGGGATATGTTTCAGCCAGTAGTTGTTGTGCACAAATCTTGTGGCTTAAACAACAATTACTTTATTTTGATATAAAATTGCAATGTATTCCTATTATGTGTGACAACCCTAGTTCTATTAACTTGACCAAGAATCCGGTTTTACATGCTCACACTAAGCATGTTGAGATTCGTCACCATTTCCTACCTGACCATGTTGAAAAAAGGTGATGTTGTTTTTGAGCATGTTAATAGTAAATATCAACTTGCTGACATTTTTATAAACCTCTTGTGGCCGAGCCATTTTTCAACATCTGAAGAGAGTTGGGGATACTTGATATCTCAAATCTTTCCTAAACATGAATTGTCCATGCATTTTATATACTATATCTCTAACTTGCATTGGAAGTTCTATTACTTAAGAGTGCATTCTTCATCAATTCATTAGCGAGGTACTATCGTTCCACTTCTCTCTTCTTTTATAAGCCTTTTATTGTTGCATGTTGCTTGTGTTTCAAATAATGAATATTCTTGATGCTTGAAATAGCTCATAACTATTCACTTCCAAAAATTTCTATTGGTGTATGTCAATTTTATACTTATAGTAATGTTGTTATTCCATCTACATGCTTGAAATATCTTCTTAGTGCATATGACTTATTATATATTTGTGCATGAACCTTGGTTGAACATGTTATAATGTAAATAAGATCCTTGTTGTGTGTCATTGTTATTGTTAATCTCTGTTTTTGGTTTGAGTGGTGATGAATTTGCATCGTCTTGCTAGAGCACATGCGTGTGCAGCATTTCGGGAGCAACAAAGGCATATGTCACTTACTCGTGTCGCTTATGTAGCAACCTTAAGGGTTTTTGATGACATTGTATCTCTCATGTTCATCTTTGTATTATGTTATTGAGCATCAATAAGCGGCAATTGTGTTTTATTGTTGTCTTGGTTGCTAGTATTTATGTTTAAAGCATTCTATTTTAATATGAATGACATTCTATGTGAGTGCTATCATGTTGATAGTCTTATCTTTGCAAATTGCCTTTGTGTAATATGTTTGTTTGTATGTGACTTAAGATACTTCTCAAAGTTTGCTGGTTCTCTTTTTGATGGTGTCAAAGGGGGAGAAGTATACAAGATGATGTTGGATGCACATATTCAGGGGGAGTCTTCATGAAGACACAAACATCGCAAAACACATTGTCTCATGTTTTGCCATCATAAAAAAAGGGGAGTATGTGAGTGCCTTTTAAATTTTGAATGATGTCAAAAGTAGGATAGTGTAGCGTTAATGCATGTATATTGGATGGTATCATCTGGTTCTAGATGTGCATCTTAGCACTAGGGAGCATTAAAATGGTTTGGAAAAGATTCATACAGCATAAATGCATTAAAAACATGGTTTTTGGCAAAACACTACAGCATAGGCTGACACATGCAAGTACAGGTCGACCTATAGAAGTTTTCACTTCAGTATAGGTCGACACATAATATTTCATGTCGACACCCACGCATCAATATTAAAGTTTGTAGCTTCTGTCCGATGTTCTGACCAACATAGGTCGACACAAGACATTGACAGATCGACCTAAGACCTTATCAAGTTGGCTCATCTTCTTTGATAGGTTGACCTATGATTTACACAGGTTAACACACATGATGCATTCCTTCAAAAATCTTATTTTTTTCCTCCACCCATTTGCATTTCTTTTGCTTCATACCTCTCATACATATAAATACTCATGCATGTATCATATTATAGTAAGGTACTAGTGTAAAATCTAAACGAAACTAGAATTACAAATCAAACCAATCATCTTCAACCTCTTTTCTATGCATACACATAATCATTTTTTGATTGGGTGACCATCTAGATTAGGGTTGATAACGTTCAATTTGGTTAGTGTAACCAAGAATATTAGGTTTGGTTCTTTGTGTGTCTCAAATAAGAAAACCAAGTCGAGGTTTTCCTTCAAGATCATTGGGATTTGAAGGTTTTGGACAAGATCACGCAAATACGGATTCGATCGAGTGAATAGACCTTGAGACAAGGTAGGTGTACCTTGCAAAGTAGTAGCGTGAAACAATGAATCGTTTTCGTGAATCTTGGGTTCAACAAGTGCGTGCTAGGGATTAATCCGACCAAGCGAAAACCTTGAAGACAAGGATGTCTTGCAAGCTAGTAACAAGAACTAATGGATTGTAACAACATTGTTGGTTACTTATCAATATTTGATCAAGGGTTTTAGAGGTGGTAGAATAAAAAATAAACCATAGGGTTTGTGGGGTTAGAGTTATTCATCTATTGTACATACGTTGTTTGCAATGTAAGGTTAAATTGCAACTATCTCAATTCAAATTCGAATTGAGGGAAAACATACCCATAGCGAGGTTGATTGGAGAACTGTCTAAATAAATCTCTCTCTCTCTCTCTCTCTCTCTCTCTCTCTCTCTCTCTCTCTCTCTCTCTCACACACACACACACACAATTTTTTTTATCTTTAATTGGCGTACTTGCAAATTATCGAATCTTTGCTGTTTGAATCAATTCATTTGGAAATCGATTTTTTTATTATGTTTCGAATTACGATTTGCTGACATAATCATAATCACTTTGATTGTGATTGGTTTTAATATCAACAAATCAAATTAAATTTTCAAGTGTTATCAATTGCATTCAAGGTGTTCGATAAATTGTTTCAATTGCTTTTAATTGATTCAATTATTGAAAATAAGATCTACGTGTAGCTTAGCATTTAATTGATTTGTGAATTAATCGTTGTTGAACAATTTTTGTTCATTATCATCCAATTGATTTACGTTACACGTATCTTAACTTTTCGATAATAGGTTCGATTAGATGATTTGATTTGGGTTGTTTCTGCTGTGCCATAAAATTTTTAATAAAAAACATTTTTGTCAAAAATTAATTTTTTTTAAAATTTATTATCTATTTACCTTCTCTAGATTAAAATATATCGTTAAACAATTTTCACATTATAAGAGAAAATTAAAAATTTTATTTTACAGAAAAGAAAATCAAATATTACTTACATTATATAGAATATTGTATATTTAACTTTTTATTTATTTAGTTCATTATTTATCATCTTTCTCCTGTTCTATCTTCTTTTTAAAACCTGTTTTAAAAATCTGTTATTTTTAACGCTTTGTAAAAACTTATTATAATCATAACTCACTCCCCCTATTTTATTTGCACTTGTTCAACAAAGATAGTTGAACTTATGAACAAAAAATATAATTGAATTCTATGATCAACTAATTGAGGAGCCCTCTGAACAAATTGGTTCCAATGCCTCTGAGTTATTATCTTATGAACCACAAATTCTAATCCTAATATTTGAATCACTGCCCAACTCGAAACTCCATAATCAACTATATATGTACCAACAACATGGTTTGATGAAAGGTTTGATCCGCTGATGAAAAAGTTATATTATTTGGTAAATCCATTTTACTTAGTGAACAATTATTTCAACATGAACCATATGTTCACTCTGAGCCAACACAACACCAACCACCTTAACAAAGTGAATGACAACAACACGAGCACACAAAAAAAAAAAAACTAATATGCATCTCACATTGTCAAGACTTTATGTGGAACAAGCATTGAGCACGTTACCATCAAAATTTAATTTGATCAAAGAGCTACACATAGATGGTACTTTTCTAATAATGGTTTGTTGAAAAGTGTGTATGGACACATCACAAGTGCTAGCTACCTTAGATTATCTCTAATGGTAATTTCCATTTAAAGTTTTTTTTTTTTTTTTTTATAGATTTCATCAAACTATTTTATTCTAAAACAACTCCTTTTTTCTAATTTTTTCTTCTATGATAAAGTTTTATTTAGTTTCACACTTTTTGCTGGATAATTTGTGTTTCATGTTATTTGCAAATTGAGAAATTTTAGAGAAAATTAAAATTTCAATTGAGAGAGTTATTATTGAAATGAAAAGAATTTAAGTACAAAGACAATAATAGGCCTTTTAAATATAATAATTATATAAATTCATATTTTCCAAATAGCATCATGATCCAGTCGATTATACAATATTTTTGTAACGTTAAAATATTCTACCGTGCAATTTAAATATATATATCTTTTATTATTTTCAATTTGTTCATCTATTTCATCCACAACTCATTCAAGATGATGACAACATTTGTTATAATAAAAATAAAATGACATTTTTTATGCATCATTTAAAATAACTTCCCTCAAACCTAAAATAATTGTTAAAGTCAGAAACACAGCTAAGACAGAAGCGGTAATATCTTCTAGCATGAATTGCTGTGGCAAACACATTGGCCTTTCCATTAATTTGTTGATATCATCTTCGTTCACATTTTCAATTTACCAAACCAATACGATAACGATATCTGACTTTGGTGCAATTTAAGAGATAAATTTCCATTATAAAAAACATGCAAAAGATAAACTTTACAACCATCATCGAAACTTACGGTCGTGGTGCTTAGAACTCTGAGTTCTTTATTGTATAAAATACATTACAAGGCAAATCCCCAAATTTTCTAACCATTTGATTGAGAGGTTGGTGTTTGCTTGACAGTATGAGAAACAACCCTCAAATGAAACACAACCACATAAAAGAAAATATCCATACGTCGCATTCGTTGAAGATGATTAATGTCTTGTTTTGGTTAGTGAAACAGCAAATCCAATGGACCATAGCGTAATTTGTCTATGGTAGGCGTATGGGGAAAATTGTTACTAACCATTCATAATACGCTATCGCTTTTGACCTATAAACTATTGTATCAAACATTTCACTTATCACATATTTTCGTCGACATTAACATTACGTGTTTTAAAACTTATTTGATATAGATATAAAGTTTTTGAAAAGCATGAGAATTTTTGTGGCTAGCATCCAAATGGAAAGAGCTTCATTTTCTTCTTTTAAGTGTGGTGTAAATTTACTGTATTGAATGAATAGACCAAAAAAAGGGTTTCACACGGGTCAAAATGCTTCCTATTCAAATGGTCGGTTCAGTGGGCTTATCAGTGGGCCATCTTGAAAATCAGGCCCACAAGAGCTGCGATGAAATTTAGTATCCAATATTTGCTTTACTACCGCTCCGCCTTCAACGGTCATATTCATTAGCCGTTACCATCTTCCAACTAATTAAATAAAAGCTTAACATAATAAATTAATCAACACTAATCCCTTTAGTATAGTACTATATTGCTATTAATAGAGAACATGATGATGTGGGTGTTGATTTGATTTTGCTGCATTTGATGTGGCCTCGGTGTCTTTTACTGTCACGTCTCATTACATTTTTTTTTTCTATTTAATAAAACTTAGCTCAAAAGCTAAGTAAACAGCACAGTGACAATAAAAAGAGACTTTATCTTTGTACTACCACTATTAGAAGTTTAGAACCAAAGTGGCCATAAATTTTTTTAACTCTTTCTCCCTAATTTTTACTTTACACGTTTCATCAAACGGTCAACATTTCTCATCACACGTATTATAAATACCATTCTTCTCTTCTCTCTCAAACCTCCTAGAACTAGAAGCACTGAGTTAAGGTAAGTTCCGGTTAGTACAAAAGCACAACTATATCAGAAAATAAAAACGAACAAAAAAAATGAAAATGAATTTTCTTTCACTGAAAGTGGCTTTAATCTCCACTGGAATTTTATCAATGGCGGTGGCGTTGAAGCTCACGGTACCGATTGTTTCGCACTTCATCCTCAACGATGCCCCAACCGTCTGGTCCTTTATCCTCACATGCTTCACACCGCCTTACCTCTATCTCCTCCTCAACCTCATCATCCTCACCATCGTTGTTACCTCTAAATTCCATAGTCAACACCACCATTCCCCGCCGGAGCCTCTTCCTTTCGAAGCCTCCTTCGACGGAACACCTTCTCCGGTTCAGATCCCTGCGCCGGTACAAGTAGAGATCTCAGAAATCCCACCGCTAGCTAACTACAATGGCTTCGTTTCCGAAATCAATGAAACATTTGCGTTAGGTAACGACTCTGACGATTCTGTTGTTTACGTCGCCGAGGAAAATACTCCGGCGAAAACGACGGTTGTCGAAGCGGATGCCTCTGTTCTCGTTCCGAGCTTGCAGAAGAACTCGTCTGAGTTTGCGTTTAACGATGAGAACGAGAAACCTCCAGTTTCTTCAAGGTTCAGAAAAGCCGTTAGATCAAGTCCCGAAGGTATATTCATATAAGCGTTTCTCTCTTTTTTTTCTCTCTCTGGTTTGTTTTGTAACCGTTTTTAGTTTTTGATTTTTGAAAATTTAAAATATAAAAATAAATAAAGTTTAAAAAAGAAGACTGAAATTGTTTGTTATTATAGGAGGGAAGGTGAATGCGTTGAGAGTGACGAAGACAAAGAAGCAAGACACGCTGGAGAATACATGGAAGACGATAACGGAGGGGAGAGCGATGCCGTTAAATAGGCATCTGAAAAAGTCGGACACGTTCGAATCACAACCGCGCCGTAGCGGCGTGCCGTTAGCTGATTTAAACGGAGGAGTTGGAGGAGGTGGCGGTGTTCCGGTGATGAAGAAATCGGAGACGTTCGGTGGAAGGGAGAAAAGTGTTTCTCCTGGATCCGGTGGGAAGATGAGGAAAGAATCATCGTTGAGTCAGGACGAGTTGAATCGGCGAGTCGAAGCGTTCATTAACAAGTTTAACGCGGAGATGAGGTTGCAGAGGCAGGAATCGCTGAGACAGTATCGGGAAATGGTGAATGGTAGAACTTGCTGACGTGGGAGATGGAATCCAACGGTCATATTCTGGGGAAAATGTAAATTCAATGGTAGAATTTGCTGACGTGGCAGATATAATCCAACGGTCATATTTTGGGGAAAATGCAAATTCAATGGTAGAATTTGCTGACATGCAGATATAAGCCAATGGTTCATTAATTTGATTTCTGGTGAAATTCAATCGAGATAGTGACTGAACAGTGAACAATGGTTTTCTTTTTTTATGTTGAGTTGGTTTCTTGGAAAAAATAATAAAATCATAGTAATAGTATAAGGTTTTTATTATGTTTTGGGGATATTATTCAATTTTCTTCAATTGGATTTTTTTGTTCTTTATTGTGTTTATAGAATGCTTTGCTTGAAATCAATATAAAATGATGGGGGACTACAATTTGAATTATTTTCTTGTTGCTAAAAATGGAAATGGATTCATTATTTTACTTTAAAAAACAATTGTATGTGATGTTAGAATTTAGTGCTTGGTCTGGCATCACAACGGTCACTTTTTTTACATGCTAGAGAATTCCCATGAAAGTTTTCCTTGTTAGGAAAATAATTATGTGTTTTTTTTACGGATATTCTCTACTACTAACAATTGCGAAGCTTAATTTTTCAAGTCTGACAAAATTATAGTGAATAGAAAAAATATTTCTAATGGAATTTGACTAGTCCAATATGGCATGAGTAAAGAATCTAGCTATACAAAAAACACAACGGGTTTATTGTGTCCTTAGAGCATCTTTAGTAGGAGTAAACTAAATGGGTAAACTAAGATACTTTTTGTGGCCCCAAAGTGATTTGTAGGATTTAAAAAATTTATAGTTGATTTGAGTAGTTTTTACTTTAATGGTAGTTGTCTATAAGAAACCAAAACTTGATCTCATATTTTATATTTTTTATTCAAGTTACCATTAATTTAATTATTTTAATTAAAATACATATAATTTTTTAAATAAAATTTACCTTAAAAACTTAAAAATAATATTGAATATATTTTATTATAAAATTAAAAATGATACAAAATTCACAACAATAATACATAAAAAAAATTACATTTTCATAGGAATATAATTATAATAAGGATTCGATTGGTTGTGATCCATTTGATAAATAAATAAGATTGAAAATTGAAAGAAAAAAAATTTAAAAGTAAAAATGTGTGTAAAAAAAATTAAAATTTCTATAGAATTTATAGAAGGTAAAAAATGATAATATGACCGTTACTATTTTCAAATATCATACCCTTACTTTAATGTTGTTGGAATATTTGGAATATTTTATTAATATTAAATAATATTATAATAGGTTTCACATAGTTAACGTTAACTATATAGATGATGGGAACTAAATTTTAGTTCACTTGGATGCCATGTCAGCTTTCCTATAATGCAAATTCCTTATTACTAACGTATGGTATAAAGAATTTTGGTTTAACAACCCTGCGTTAAAGTTGCTCTTAGAATGTCAGACTTAAAATATGATGCATAAGTGATATTTCAGTTGAAAAAAATACTTTTTTCTTAATAAACTACTACATTTGAAAAGAAAAATGACTTTAGGTATAAATTCTGGAATTTTTTACTCAAATAAATCATTTAAAAAATTTTCTAAAATAATTTAGAGCACCTAAAAATTAAAAAGAGACGTCAATTAGATTATAGACTGGATTTAGTGTTGTCAATTTAATTGACGTCAATGTGTAAAGTTTAAGAGATAGCTACAATTGATCTGACACCAATGTGTATTGTGTTACTTTTTTGACAAAATACTCATTTTACCTACTACTTAATCATCTCATATTTATTGTTTTAATACTGCACACTGAAAAATGACTTTAGGTATAAATTCTGGAATTTTTTACTCAAATAAATTATTTAAAAAAAATTCTAAAATAATCTCCAGCACCTAAAAATTAAAAGAAGACGCCAATTGGATTATAGACTGCATTTAGCGTTATCAATTTAATTGGCGTCAATGTGTAAAGTTTAAGAGATAGCCACAATTGGTCTGGCACAATGTGTATTATGTTAATTTTTTGGCAAAATACTCATTTTACTTACTACTGAATCATCTCATATTTATTATTTAATATTGCACACTAAAATATAAATATATGCTTAGTTGCAACAACAAATGTGATTTTAAAACAACAAATATGAAAGAAAAAAACTTGCAACGATTCCGCTTTCGAAGGGTAAAGATTCCATATTTTTTGGGGAAGCCACTTATGTGGGTCTGAATTTGAATAACTTTCGAACCGGTTCAGAAACAATTGATTGTGTTTTGATGTGAAACCTAAATAATTATTATTTCTTGGCTCTTCCGATTCATTATCATGCAGACATACAAATTGATTATTGCAACTCAACTCATGTAAAAGAGTAAACGCATAATCGAAAAGGTAAATGAGAGATCAAGATTCAGAAATATAAGGATTAATCGTGATATTCGTACTTTGGTGAGATTTATGAACACGTGTTTGAAGCCAACAGAAACAACACCTTTGTTGCAAAACCTTGAATTCAGAACATAAGAACAGACGTTGAACTTGAAACAGTAATTTGTTTGTGATTGAGAAAAACCATTCAGAAATTGATTACTAGTGTTCATAGGAAAAATTTGGGAAAAAAATATGCATAAAAACTGAAATTCATAAATCACAGATGAACCCTAACCCCTAAAAGATACTGGAGTTGCAGAAGTTCATTATCAATCCAATAATAACCAAAGAAGAATGTCTAAAAGAAAGTTCTTTCCTTCTGAAAGGAAGAAGATGGACACAATTTCTAACCACATGTTACACCATTCTGGAAGATATAATGAACCTCCAAATAATTATCAATTTTGTTAGAGATGTCATTACTGTGGAGAGTATGGTCTTATAAAGTCTTTTTGTTATAAATTGTATAGAAATAAAAAATTTCAGCTCATACCAAGGTTAATCAAGTAAGCAAAAAGAGAAGATCTAAAGAGAAGGAAGTGAACCTAATGGCTCACACTTCCTTGAGGACCTCAATTAGAGAAGGCTGGTACTTTGATAGTGGATTTCTAGACATATGACAGGGGTTCAGAAGCTGTTGGTAGATATCAAGCCTCATCCCACAGGTTTTGTCGAATTTGGTGATGGATTTAAAGGTGAAATCAAAGGAGTTGGAAAGCTGGTTTGTGCTGGATCACCTAGTTTAGAAAATGTTCTCTTTGTAAAAGTACTAAGTGTTAATCTCATTAGTATTAGTCAGTTGTGTGACCAAGGAGCATTAGTTAATTTCTCAAAGACATAATGTATTGTCATAAATGATAAAAATGTTGTTTTGGTTAGAGGTATAAGGTCGAAAGACAACTATTTTTTGTGGGAACCTCAAATAACTGCTTACTCGTCCACGTGTTCTATAACAAATCAGGATGAAGTGAAGTTATGGCACCAGAAACTTGGACACCTTCATCTCAGCAGAATGAGGGAAATAATAGCTGAAAAAGCCATTAGAGGAATACCAGAACTCAATGTCAAAGATGGGAAAGTTTGTGGTGAGTGTAAGGTTAGGAAGCAATCCATGGTGTCATCTTAAATGTTACAACGCCAGACTACCTCCAAGGTATTGGAACTTCTTCACATGGACTTAATGAGACCAATGCAGGCAGACAGCTTGGATGGAAAGAAATATGTCTATATAGTTATTGATGACTTTTCAGAGTTAGAATAGATAAACTTTCTTAGAGAAAATTATGACACTTTTGAAGTTTTTAAAGAGATATATCAAAATGTTCAAAAAGTGAAAAATAGTATGATTGTGAAGGTTAGAAGCTATCATGACAAGGAGTTTGAGAATGCAAAATTCTCTGAATTTTGTGCTTCTAAAAACATCAGTTATGAATTTTCTTTTTCCAGCTCTTCTCAGCAAGATGGAACTATTGAGAAAAAGACAAGGGCTATACAAGAATCAGCTAGAGTCTTGCTTCATGATAAGAAACTTCAGATTACTTTGGGCCGAAGCTATGAATACTGCATGTTATATTCATAATAGGGTCACCTTGAGGGCAGGATTTTCAGTTACTCTATATGAGCTATGGAAAGAAACAATACCTACACTCAAGTACTTTCATATATTTGGAAGTAAATGCTATGTCTTAGCTAATAAATATCAAAAGAGTGAAATGGATCCCATTGATGAAGGAATATTTCTGGGTTACTCATCAAGCAGCAGAGCTTATAGAGTCTTTAACTTCAAAACTGAAATGACAATGGAATCTATTAGTGTAGTGATTGATGATTCAGTTACAGAACAAAGGATGGATGTTGAGAACAATGTTAGAACATTATCTAAGGCAAGTTGTAATTTTGCTGGAATTGTGTTAGATAACTCTCAAGTTACTACAAGTCTCTTTGTTAGAGTTTATGCGCAACCATCCAAGAAATCATTGGAAGACACCCTAATGAAGAATACATCACTGAATTTGCAGAAGTAATATCAAACTCACGTCTTGTCTTTAGACCTGAATCAAGGATGAGTCCTATTGTTCAAGAGAAAAAGATCTTGAATTTCATCATTGGAACTAGGGATTGTGGTATGCATTACTCTTATAGCACAAATGATATGTTGAAAGAACTATGCAAGGTAGAAGTAGTTAGTGATATGTATGGTTGTTTATCACCAACAAATAGTCAGATTGCTTGCATCAATAAAAAGCAAGTATGGGCTTCCTGGTGGACTGTTGCAGCTGAAGAAGGAGAAACCAAATGAGTTTTCCTTCAAATAGTATGGATAAAACAGATGTTGAAAAATAGAATGACAAGGCTGATATTCTAACATCACATTGTAAGGATCTAAATGTTGTCAGATATTTCATTCTACATGGCTGGAACAAGAATCCTGACATGTATAATCAGATAATCAGGAATCTTAATGAAGAAAAAGTTATTATTTTGTAACATGTGGATACTAAGGATCAACTAACTATTATGTTTACTAAAGTATTATATGCAAATGTACTTGAGAACATAAGCTGTGAGGTAAGAACTGGCACTATTGAAAAGTTATAGCAATTATAGATATGGAGGAATGCAACAGATACTGCATCTTTCCTCTATCTTCTAATGGATAGTATGCCTAAGCGAGTTACTGTTCAAGATGAAAAGACTGGTGTGAAGAAGACAGTGGTTAGAAGATCCATTATCACCCCTTCTGAAACATGTGACATCATTAAGGAATGCAAAATGATATTTGATAGGGGCAAGATGTGGAATATTACATGAAGATGATTTAAATTTGTTTTTCGAATATTGTGTGTTTCCATCTGTGTTTCTGCTAGAGCTGTGTGTTTCCGTTGCAATTTTGTGTTTCCATTTATGTTTGTTTATATCTACTCTATTGTTGTTAATTTTTGGCTAAAAAGGGGGAGTAAAGTGTTAATATGTTTGATGTTTCTAATGTTGGAATAGATGTCATGACATCATGTCATGTTTTAGTGTGTTTTATATTTTGTAGTTTCTTACTGTATGCAACAATTCAGGGGGAGTATGAGCATCTGTCACGCTTGTGGTTTAAAGAAGATTTTTCTAGCTGCATGATAATGATTTGCTAATGTTTTGCTGTGTCTGGGAGAATTTATTTTCTCTATAGTAGTGTTCTTCAGGGGGAATGCTGGTTGTGCTACTTCTGTTTGTTCTGTGATGTCAGACTAGATGCCTTGAAATTATGTATAGATGTGCTTTGCTAAGCTATGAAATTCATGGGGAGTTAGATGCTCCTGTTGTTTGGTGTTGTTTGATGTGTTTGTGCTCTTGTGCCTTTTTCTTGTCATTTGGTTTTTTTCCTTGAGAGGGATGTGTGAACTTGGATAGTTCATATTTGTTTCTTTTCTTGTGATTTTGGTTTTCCCCTTAAGAGGGAGTATTGTCTGGCAGGGGGAGTTTTTGAACCTATCTGATCTGTTGCTGCAAAGTTGCAGTTTTTAAAAATCTTACATGTTCTCATGTAGCTTGTGTTGTTCTAGTTCTTGTTGTCTGGTGTTTCTGTTTTGATTTTGTTGTGTATGCCTCGGATGTGTGCTAAGGTTGTTTTAGTCAAAATTTGTCAAAGGGGGGGATTGTAAGTTCTGTGGTTTTTGGATTGACAACATTTTGGTAAAACATGATGCCAGACAGATGTTAAGCCAAATGTTTTGTCATGACAGTTCGACATCATGTCCAGCATGATGTTGTGACATGTGCCAGGACATGTTATACCAGAAAGTTAGGGCATGAATGTTTTGATATTTTTAGTGTGAGTTTTGAGTGCGTTTTAATTCACACATTTGCATTATCCAAAGAGGGGTATTGTGGTAACTTCTGTTTTTACAGATTGTGTTGGTTTTGGTAAAAAGGATCTTTGATCCTTTTTAGGAAACTTTGTATTTTGTTCCTATTATTCTGCAGGAATTTATGCTGATGATTGGAAGCTAATTCCTGGTGATTTGCGTTTTATTTTGAAGTCCAAGCCCACAAGGACTGAAGCCTATTTAAAAGAGAAGACCTAATCTTGAATGGTGTGTGGATTTTTTTTGAAGAAATTAGGATTATTCGTGTCTTGGTGTCTCTATAGTGTTCAGTTTGTTTTTGTTTGTATGTCACTATTGTATCAGGTTTGATGCATTAGTTGACTGATTATTCATTGTTAATTGTTCACTCTAAAGCTTTTAAGCAATAATGTATTGTTCTTGGTTGGAGCTTTTAAGCAAAACTAAGTATTGTACTTGGAAGTGTTGGTACTTCTATTTTGGGTAGTTGTTGAATGGTCACAGGTTTGTGACTGATAGGAAGTGACAGGGCGATCTCATATCTAGAGAGTGTCTAGGTAGAAGTTGCACAAGGTAGTAATTAGGCGAGAAGTTGTAAACGGGGGAGTTTAGATTTGAACTAATCCTATCATAGTGAATTTCCTTCCTGGCTTGGTATCCCCTAGATGTAGGTGACGTTACACCGAACTGGGTTAACAACTACTGGTGTTATTTATCTTTTTGCTCTTTAAGTTTCTGCATATTTACTTGTGTGATCAAACAATATTAATCTTAGTGTTGTGAGATCTGTCTCGACATCTGGTATTTGTGGGCCAGAACTTCAGATTTGAAGACCTAGGAACATCAACACCACATGTAGCATTTCCCTAAGAATTTGAGTCAATTCCATTAAGTCCTGTGTATGCAATGACGTGCTAAGGCCGTAACTGATTTTGTGACCCATGCTAGAGTAGTTGGGGTGTGTTTGGGTTATTGGTGTGCGGTCATGTTAGTTCTTGATTGGCATGCATTTTGGTGAAACTAGGTGTAATCACAAGATGTCCTACAGGATGTCGTGACATTTATCTGTCAGGATTAACAGGTTGCTTTGTACTTTTAAAAGGTCTTTTCTCATGATGTCAAACAAGATGTCTTGATACTCATGGACCAAACATTCTATATGAATGTGGTTGTGTGTCCATTTCTTTATGTGCAAGATTGCTGCACCATTCTGGTGTAGAATCTGCATGTTCTTAGTGGTGTTCTAAAAGCGTTTCTGATACACTTATTGTGGATCAGATTTGATTTGATATGAAGTTATTCTCAGAAGATTTATTGAAGATTGGAAGAATGATTTGATTAGATATGATTGATCAAATCAAATCTGTTTTATTATTGCTATTGATGAAGATTGAAATCTTCTCAAAACCTGCTGTTACTTTTTCCACAGCCCAAGCCCATTCTACATTACTATTTAAAGAAGCATAAACCTTAGCTTGGAGATTAGAGAACCAAGGATTAAAATGTATGGGCAATTGTGTAAGGTTTAAGCTTCGTGTGTGTTAGTTTTGTGAGCCATTAACTCATTGTTCAATGTGCGAATTGGACTAGGATGTTAATTGTAAATTGTTCACTCAAAGCTTGTAAGCAAGAGTGTATTGTACTTGATTTAAGATTTTAAGCAAGATCAAGTTATCGCTTTGAAGAGTGTCTTCTAAAGTCTTCCTTTGTTGATTGATATCACTGCTGTAATTGAGGGGGAGTGAGAGAGGTCTCATATCTAGGAGTGTCCTAGGTAGAAGTTGCACTGGTAGAGATTAGGTGAGAAGATGGTAAACTAAGAGAGAGTCTACTGTATGTCTTTGAACTAATTCTACTTAGTGGATTTTATTTCCTGGCTTGGTAGCTCCCAGACGTAGGTGTGTTTTCACCGAGCTAGGTTAACAATTGTTGTGTCTCTTTATAATTGTTATTTGTGTATCTTTGTTCTTATTAAACATATATTTATGTCGTGAACATCACCTTCGACATCTAACATCTGATACCAGAATTTCAATTGGTATCAGAGCAGGCATTCTGCCCTGGTTCTGGGTTAGATCTAGGGACGATACTTTCTGGTACCATGGACAAAGAAGGAGGATTTGTGAACAAACCACCTGTTCTGGATGGGAATAATTATGACTATTGGAAACCTAGGATGGTTGCTTTCTTAAAATCTCTGGACAGCAAGGCTTGGAAAGCTGTCGTAAAGGGATGGGAACATCCTGTGATTATTGATAAAGATGGAAAGGCTACAACTGAATTAAAGCCTGAGGAAGAATGGACAAAGGAAGAAGATGATCTAGCTCTGGAAAACTCCAAGGCCTTGAATGCCTTGTTCAATGGAATTGATAGGAACATATTCAGGTTGGTGAACAACTGTGAAATTGCTAAGGAAGCATGGGAGATTCTAAAGACTACTCATGAAGGCACATCCAAGGTAAAAATGTCTAGACTTCAACTCCTTATAACTAAGTTTGAAAACCTGAGAATGAAAGATGATAAAAGTATACATGACTTTCATATGAATATTCTTGAAATTGCCAATGCTTCAAGTGCTCTTGGTGAAAAAAATGTCTAAAGAAAAGTTGGTAAGAAAAATTCTCAGATCTCTTCCTAAGAGATTTAACATGAAAGTAACTGCTATAGAAGAAGCACAAGACGTTTGTAAAATGAGAGTTGATGAACTCATTGGGTCTCTTTTAACATTTGAAGTTGGAATAAGTGACAAAGCTGACAAGAAAAAGAGCATAGCTTTTGTGTCAAATACTAAAGAAGAGATGATGAATCTGATGAGGAAATGAAAGTCTATCAAAGGCCATGGGTCTGTTGGGAAGACAATTCAACAAGGTAATAAAAAGAATGGATATAAAGACAAGACCAAATGTCAATAACACCTCACTTGACATTAGTAAGTCAAATAATGCAGGAAGAAGAACTAAGACTGAAGAAAAACCCATAAGCATCAAAGGGATACAGTATTATGAGTGTGAAGGTTTTGGTCATATCAAATCTGAATGCCCTACCTATCTCAAGAAACAAAAGAAAGGCCTAGTTGTTTCATGGACTGATGAAGACTCTGAAAATGAGATTGAAGAAGAATCTGCTAAACATATAACTGCCTTGACTAGAAGATACTATTCTGATGAAGACTCCAGTGAAGATGAATTGACCTTTGAAGAACTAGAAGCTTCCTACAAAGAACTGTGCCTCAGAAGTGAAGAAGTCTGCCAGTAAGGTGAAAAACAGAAGAAGCACATCATCAAGCTAAAGGCTGAAAAGGAGGAACACCTGACAACTATCAATGGGTTGAATAATGAGGTTGCTGAGCAGGCTAAAACTATCACTAAATTAACAGATGAAGTTGCTCAACTGAATTTCCAACTTAACCAAATGGGAAAGTCTGTTAGAATGATGAATAGTGGTACCAAAACCTTGGAAGAGATTCTTCAATCTGGCAAAAGATATGGGGACAACACAGGGTCAGGATTCCATGAAGATAATAACTCTGCCTATCACTACAATCCTTCTGGATCAAGGCGGATGATGTTCCAGCAGATGTCTTAACATCGTGACAGAAAACAAATCATCCAACTTAGAAAATTCCAAAGATGGAGATGCCATCACTGTGGTCGCTTTGGTCACATAAAGTCATTTTGTTTCAAACTGCATGGATATCCAAATTCTACTACTCAGACAAGACCTAACCACAATGCTCACCCTTCCAAGAAGCAATAGGTTGCCAAGACTCCTGCTACAAAACAATGGGCACCCAAAACTACTACTTGCTCCATAGCTTATATGTCCCTAAAAGTCTCTACTAAGGAAGATTGACACTTTGGCAGTGGGTGCTCAAGACACATGACAGGGATCAGAAATCTGTTAGTAGACATCAAACCTCACTCAACCAGCTATGTGACCTTTGAAGATGGGGAAAAAGGGGAAATCAAGGGAATTGGAAAACTAGACTGCTCAGGAACACCGGATCTTGATAATGTGATGTTAGTCAAAGGATTAACTGCCAATCTGATTAGCATTAGTCAAATATGTGATTAAGGTCTAAGTGTCAACTTCACTAAACTTGAATGTTTAGTTACTAATGAAAAGGGAGAGTTGATCATGACAGGAGTCAAATCCAAAGACAATTGTTACCAATGGGTTGCTCAAGATTCTAAGTATACTCTTGCCAAAAAGGATGAAAGTAAGAATGTGGCACCAGAAACTTGAGCATTTACAAGGAATGAAGAAGATCATATCTATAAATGCTATCAGATGTATCTCTAATCTAAGGATTGAGAAAGGAGAAATTTGTGGTGAAGGCCAAATAGGAAAATAAACTAGGATATTAAATAAGATGTTTCAACATTGTGTACAACAAATGCAATCTAAGTTTGAAACAAGCCTTGTTGGGGAATTAACTAACCTTCTTGGAATACAAGTCATACAGATGGAAAAATACATATCTCTATCTCAAAGTAAGTATGGGATGCCGTACACTCATGAATCTGGGTGTGTGCTATCTGGATATTGTGATACTGATTGGGCTGGAAGTACTGATGATAGAAGTAGAATGCATAGCTGCTGGGAGTACTTGTTCTCAACTTGTATGGATAAAGCTGATGCTTAATGAGTATAATGTCACACAAGATGTCATGACATTATTCTGTGATAATCTGAGTACTATGAATATTTCCAAGATTCTTATTCAACATAGCAGAACTAAGCATATTAATATTAGACACCATTTTTTCAGAGAGCTTTTTGAAAATCAAATCGTCACTCTTGAGCATGTCACTACAGAAAATCAATTGGCTAAAAATCAGTTTGAGACTTTGAAAGGAAACTTGGGGATTTGTATTTATGAGGATTTATAGCAATTACTGCTAAGAGGGATTCTTGCTCTTAAAAGATGCTTTTTTTCTTAAAATAGAGATGTTCCAACATCCCTCTTTATTACACAATACGTCCTTGTCCACTCAAGCACACTACCCCTCTCAAAGTTTTCCCTCCAACTGCTCCTTCATTTTCCACACCTCCACCATTATTCAAACTACCTCCCACTCTCTGCGTATTCTCTATCTTCATCCTACCCAAATTTTTCTTTCTCTCAGAAATAGCAAGATGTTCCCTAAACATGATGCTTCCTCATCAAAGACTTCCCACACTGATGCTCAACCCATGAACATCTCCTTCGAAGATGTTCTTGACATAACCCCTATTTCCATGGTTCCTGGTCATACAACTGATGTTCCCAAGACCACTCCTTCACATGCAAACGAATCCCAACAACCTTCCAAAGGTAACACTTCTGAATCCCCTTCTGACAACATTACTAGAATGAAAAACAAGGAAGGCCCTGCTTATGTGGATAGATCCATTAGGGAACTTGTCACTAAGATTCTCTATGGAGGTCAAAATATGCATGGTATTACCACTCCTCTCTCTCGTGTTGATCCATCCCCTAACTCTGATGATAACCTAGGAAAGAATGTTGAAAAACCCTCTGCAGATGACAACCCTAACACTGAAAACTTGGACAAACTTGCCAGTTTTGTGCTGAATGATGTGAATAAGGCTAAAGATGCAAGTCTGAACGATGATGTGAATGAGGCTGAAGATACTGGTCTGAGTGTTGATATGGATGATGCACAAAACAAGAAAAATACCTCTGACAATGTTGTAGATGTTGATGATGTACCCTCAGATGATGAGCTCATAAAAAATGTTGCCCCAGGAATTGCTAAGAGACTGAAGTCTAGAAAAGGAAAGGTTGTGCTTAAGGAATTTCCTTCCAAAAGCCAAAATAAGAAGACCCCTGTTGGACCTCCCAAGGCATGGAGCAAGGTCTCTCTTTCCTCCAAAAAGAGAAAGGTGAGATTTGAGAACACTGACTCTGATGAAGATGTTGTAAAGGATGTCCCTGACATAGCTCATCTAAAGAAATCTACTGCCAAGAAAACTCCAAGACCAGTACCCTCTGCTCCTCTGGACAATGTGTCTTTTCACTCTATTAGCAGCGTGACAAAGTGGAGATATGTCTATCAAAGTAGGATTGCTCTAGAAAGGGAACTGGGGAAAGATGCTCAGGAAATCAAGGAAGTGATGGATTTGATCACTGAGACTGGACTGCTCAAAACCATCACTGGCTTCTCTAAGTGTTATGAAGGACTGGTGAAAGAATTCATTATAAACATTCCTGATTCCATTACTGATAGGAACAACAAGGACTATATGAAGGTATTTGTTAGGGGTAAATGTGTGAAGTTTTCTCCAGCTGTAATCAACAGATTTATGGGATGATCAAAGGATGGTGAGGAAGAAATGTCTGCAACAGACAACCAAGCGTGCAAGGTCATCAATGCCAATCAAGTCAAAGCATGGCCTTCAAAAGGTAAGTTGCCAGCTGGACAACTCAGTGTAAAATATGACATCCTTCACGGGATTGGGGATGCAAATTGGGTTCCTACCAACCACACCTCCACCATTGCTGTTGGGCTTGGCAGATTCATTTATGTTGTAGGTACCAAGGTTGATTTTGATTTTGGCTTATACATTTTTGATCAAAGTATTAAGCATTCTACTTCAAGTGTCATCAAGCTACCTATTGCCTTCCCTTCCCTCATCTGTGAAATTATATTGAATCAACACCCTGGGATTCTAAACTCTAATGATGTTGCTAGCAAAAGAGAGCCTGTTTTGTCCCTTCACTACAAACTTTTTGCTGGAAGACATGTTCCAGATATTGTTCTGACATCTGGTGAAAGGGTCACTGCTTCAAAGGCAAGGATAATTGATGAGTTAAAAGAAACTTGTAGGGGATTAGGGGAAACAATTAATGCTGCTACGGTAAGAAATATCAAGTTGGAATCATTAATTCAATGCCTAGAAGATGATGATGCTAGTGAGGCAGGGTCTAGGGAGGAATCTGAGGATGAAAGTACTGATGTGACAACTGAGAGAGATGATGTTGTTGAGATGTCCACATCTGAAGATGAAGATTGAGCTTTTTTCTTTGTTATTGGGTTGTGTTTTTTTTTGTTTTGTCTGCCTTGGCAGAATAGACTGAATGTGTTGCACTTTATGTGCAAATTGGGATGTATTATTATTGGGTCTTTATGATCCTTACTCATCTTGTTTCTGACCTGATGTTATCTATTGCTATATCTTAGCTTTTTGTTCTAAAATTTGTGGCTAAAAAGGGGGAGAAGATTGATCTGTATACTATATACAGTATGGTATATAGTTATGACATGTGTGTAGCTGGTTTGAAGATGGTGTCTGTTGCTGCTTAGGTTTGAGTTGTTGTTTCTTTTTGGTTCTACAGGTTGCTATGATGGTGTTTTGGTTGTTTGGTTGCCTATGTGCTTGGGCAGTTCTGTTGTGCATTACAGGTTGTTGAAGGTTGTTGAAAGTATGGGATTTTTTGTGTAGTTGCTTGGGCTGTTGTGCTTGGGATGTTGTGGTGTTTGTTTTGTTGCTTAAGTTGAGGTGGAGTTTTGCATTTACTCTCCTCACTGTGTAGTTCTTCTGCTGTGTTGTACTATCTACTGGTTTTTTTTCTCTTGTGATTTGTTTTTTGTTTTAGCCAAAATTTGCCAAAGGGGGAGTTTGTTAGTTCTTGATTGGCATGCATTTTAGTAAAACTAGGTGTAATCACAAGATGTCCTACAGGATGTCGTGACATCTATCTGTCAGGATCAACAGGTTGCTTTGTACTTTTAACAGGTCTTTTCTCATGATTTCAAACAAGATGTCTTGACACTCATGGACTAAACATTCTGTATGAATATGGTTGTGTGTCCATTTCTTTATGTGCAAAATTGTTGCACCATTCTGGTGTAGAATCTGCGTGTTTTTAGTGGTGTTCTAAAAGCGTTTCTGATACACTTATTATGGATCAGATTTGATTTGATATGGAGTTATTCTCAGAAGATTGATTGAAGATTAGAAGAATGATTTGATTAGATCTGATTGATCAAATCAAATTTGTTTTATTATTGCTATTGATGAAGATTGAAATCTTCTCAAAACCTGCTGTTACTTTTGCCACAGCCCAAGCCCATTATGGATTACTATTTAAAGAAGCATAAACCCTAGCTTGGAGATTAGAGAAGAAAGGATTAAAAAATGTGTGCAATTGTGTTAGGTTTAAGCTTCGTGTATGTTAGTTTTGTGAGCCATTCACTCATTGTTTAATGTGTGAATTTGACTAGGTTGTTAATTGTAAATTGTTCACTCAAAGTTTGTAAGCAAGAGTGTATTGCACTTGATTGAAGCTTTTAAGCAAGATCAAGTTGTGGCTTTGAAGAGTGTCTTCTAAAGTCTTCCTTTTTTGATTGATATCATTGCTGTGATTGAGGGGGAGTGAAAGGGGTCTCATATCTAGGAGTGTCCTAGATAGAAGTTGTACTGGTAGAGATTAGGTGAGAAGATTGTAAACTAAGAGAGAGTCTATTGTATGTCTTTGAACTAATTCTACTTAGTGGATTTCCTTTCCTGGCTTGGTAGCCCCCATACATAGGTGTGTTTTCACTGAACTGGGTTAACAATTATTGCGTCTCTTTACAATTGTTATTTGTTTATCTTTGTTCTTATTAAACATATATTTGTGTCGTGAACATCACCTTCGACATCTAATATCTGATACTAGAACTTCAGGTCGAAACGATTGAAAGGCGACATTGGTGTGAATGGTTCATTGGGGAAAGGTTGACATGGTTGTTGTGGTGTTTGGTAGACATATAGTTGTTGCATGTTTTGGTTTTGTGGTGTTTAGGCTTCTTGGCTATAGTAAGAGGGATGATTGGTGTTAAATGATCATTGAGTGTTTTGGCTATGACGGCTACGGTAGGATGATGTGTTAAGGGCATATGTTTAATGTTAATCCTAGATTCTTCTCTTCCCTTGATCTTATCTAGATCAAGTCACATATGACTTCCAATTTGATCTTTCGGTTACCACTACTCCTTTATAAAACATTTGTTCTTCAAAGCTTTCACTCGGATGAATCTAAACTGTGAAATCTTACCTCAAGTCTTTCAATTGATCATTCGGTTACCGTTACTCCTTTGCAAAAACCCTTGTTCTTCAAAGATTTCACTCGGTTGAATCTATGTTGCAAAGACTTGTGCAAAAATCCTTTAATCAACCTTTGATCTTGGAGGAAAAACCCTAAAGGTTTTATCAACGAAACCCCCAAAGAAAAACTCAACCCAGTTTGACTACACCAACCTAAATTAGACCTTATCAATCTTATCTTGATGACTGTTGCACCCTAAAATTTGCTCAACCTTATTCACTGGGTTTATGTTTCAATGTCATTAGCATTTGCATACAGAGTCATGTACATAGACTAACCATCTGCATAGCATAAGCATAGCAAGTCATTCAACAGGGGACCAATCATTATTTTCATCTCTAGAGGCCTATCATGAGGTTATTATCCCAATTTAATCATATTCAAGTCATCAGGAAAGAATTTGAAAGCAAAAAGTTCAGCAGATCAAGCCTTGAGTCCATCTCCTAGCTGAGGATATCTGGGGATCAACAAGAGGGTTATGAGCTGTGAAGTGGAGACATGGAGAGCATCTAGACATCTTGAGAGACTTATAAAGTCATTTGGAGAAGAAAACAAGTCATTGATGAAAGCACAAGAGCTACAGCTGAAGACAGTCAACTAGGGTTTCATCTGGGTCAACCCTAGGTCAACCCTAGGTCAGTTGACTGGTTTAAAAGAGCATTCAAGGCTATTGGAGAGATGTGGGGTTCATCATTTGACATATGAAGAATGATATGGAGATATGACAAGGAGAATTCAAGAGAAATCAAGGAGAAGAGGAGTTACTAAATTAGGGTTTCTCTGTAAAATCCCCTAGTTTAGGTCAAATTTCCAAGCAAGATAAGTCAAAATGCTAGATTCAAATGGCTTCTTGGCCAACATGAAATTTGTAGAGGATCTCAAGACCTTTAATTTGAGTGGTGGAAGACCTCAAGGAGATTTATAGAACTCAAGTTATGGTCCTTGCAAGTTACAGGTCATCTGGGGTGTCTGAACTTTTGTCTGTGAAAGTGACTTGACTTCCAAGCTAGTTTTGCCCCTCAAGGAGATTTCAAATGAATTCTTGGTCAACATAAGAATTGTTCCTCATTGTCTTAGCTTTCTAGAATGGTATGGTATGCCTTCATATGATGTGTATAACTCAACTTATGGTCTTGACAAGCAAAGGGTATTTTGGGCATTTGTGAATTACAGGTCATTTTAACCTATACCCAAAACTCATACAAGGAGGCCTCAAATGGAAAAACTTACAACATCAAACTTGCTCCAAATGGGATTTTAAGTCTAGAAAGAAGGTCACAAGTTATTGGAGAAGCTCATAGCATGGAGTTGCATGATTGGTCAAAATATGAACTAAAATGGCTTATAAAGTGAATAATTTCAAAGTGAAAAATGGTTTGGGAGATTTACAAGTCCAAATGGAGACTTCCAATATATGATTTTGAATGGAAAAACAATTCTAAGAACAATGGTTCACACACTTTTTTGAGTTTAGAAGGAAAAAATGAAGTTATCCATGGTTGCTTACCTTTTAAGAAACATAATCAAAATGAGCCAAAGTTTGAAAACAAGGGAATGTGCAAGATGGATCTAGAATGTACCATTGGGGTCTATATATTCATGAAAGATGAATTTGGCAAGGGTTGGCCTCATTTGCACCAAGAATTCCACAAGATTTCTCATTCTTTCTTCAAAAAGTTTCATTCCAAATCTCTCAAATTCTTCATCAATCTTCATCAAGATCAATTCAATTTTACTCCATCATCATCATAGATCATAATTGAAGCCAGGATCAAGTGATTATCATCCATTTTCGAGTGCTTTTTGCAAGAATATCAAAGTTGCCAATTCCATTGGATAGCATAATTCTGGCCAAGTTTCATCCAAAGCTTGCATACAGAATCAAGTTCCTCAAGGATTGATCAAGATTCAACACTTAGGAGCTTCAGATCCACATCTTCCATAGCTGTTCTCAAGGTTTTACATCAGGTAAGTTTTCCTTCGATTTGCTTAATTCAGTTAGTTTCACATGATTTTATTAGCTTAGACTTGATCTAGGTGGTTAGGAGATTAAGTTAGATGAATTTGGAAAGGATTGGTGATGATTAGTGACAGGTGCAACAATCTGTTTGGATCAATATCTCTTAGGTTAAGCCATTAGAATTGTAGCTGGATAGCGCATGTTGATCTCCATTAGGCATAGACTAGTTTATGTTAAGTTTGATTGAGGATTGTGGCGATGCATCTCAGTGCATATTCATGATGACCAGTTTTTACCTCGATCGGGTTGAAAGATTCTGTGAGTTTCAGACTGAGCTAGTGTTATAGGATTGTAGAGGGGAAGATCCTGAGCAACTTTCGTGTTTATGGCGTGATGATTCGTGGCTTGGAGATGGAGAACAGAGAGGGGGAAAGTAGCTCGTGCATGAGCTCGCATGGAGTTGAAACCCTAGTTGCAGGTCGTTTGGAGAAGAAACAATCATGGCCGTTCATTGTGGTTTGGACTTTTGACTTAGGGTAAGATCGTGTGGCCTACATTCAATCTGAAATTTGGAGGGAAGGACCTTGGCCAAAACGCACCGTTTCATTAAATGAAACGGGCGGGCCTGATTGGATTTTGTTATCCCCACCCCCGTGTTAGGCCCAAAACCAAGTTTGAACGTGTTTCTGCTACTTTTCTCACCCCCAGCGCTTTTTTTCTATTTTTCTTTAATGCTGAGCGTACTCTGGGCCTTGGCAGAAGGCGCTATCTGCACCCCCCATTATGTGGCCCATCCAGATATCAACTGCGCGTAGTTTCTATTTCAACCCCCCTCCCTCATTTAATTCAATTTTAATTTTCTTAATTCCATTAACATTTTACCAATTTCATAAATTCATAAATAATTCATAAAAAATGCTTTTTAATCCATTCTTTTTACAATCTTTTCTTTAAAATGTCTAGAATATTATAGAAAAATAAAATTTCATTTTTAGTTTTATTTCATATTTTTTTTACATATTTTCTAAATAAATGTCATATTAAATAGTTCATTTCATGCATCATTTTTATGATTTTTGTTCTCTCACATGCTTTAATCTTTTTTGATCATTCTTTTCATATTGTTTAGATGAGATATTAAGCTTGTAGAAATATTTTAGTTTCTATTTTTAAAGGTTAATTTTAGGTGATTAATAAATGCTTGAATATCATGAACAAAACTAGGGTTTTAAGTGACAACTTAGGAGTTTGATTTCATTTCCCTTAGGACTTAGGGTTTGAATAGATTAGTTATGGGACTATAGGGGCTATGGGTAGTTATTAGATCCCTTAGAGAACAGTTAGGATTCCCCTACTGCTATTATTACTGTCTGTATATCTGATTGCCTGGTGTGGTGTGCCCTCTGGGGTTTATTGATTGTTTGATTGGGTATTGGGTTTGTCTGGGGCCCTGGGGAAGCTGAAGATTTGTGAAGATGAAGCCATTGGAGATTCAAGGATTGAAGATCAACTGTCAGAGTTGGGGAGAAGTTTCTTGCTAGCAGATGCTGAGGAACTAGGGTTTAGGAGCTAGGTAGAGCTCTAGATTAGAAAGCTTGTTTCTCAAACATGGATTGCCTTGTCTGCATCCCTTCTTCTCTGTGATTCAGAGTCTCTCTAAGACACTCACCCCCTTCCTTTGGAAGGCTTGGTGATAGTGTCTAAGAGATAGAACTCTTGAGAGAAAATGTCTTTTGTGTTGGAAGCAGTCTGTTCACCACCCTTGGTAGTCAACTGATTGCTTAACACCCAATTCACTCTTGTGACTGATCCCTCATCCTGGAGGTTTGAGCTTGAAGAAAAGCCATTGCCGATAGAAGACTGATGATCAAAGCCCTTGCCTGAAGGTCATGAAGATGGAGATTGATGCTTGTTGAAGCCTGTAGATGATTGGAGATTACTTGAAGCCAGATGTTGATTCAGAGCTGCTGATGCTGTTTCTTCTGCTGCTGTATTTCATTTCTGATGTATTGATTGGTTTTCTGGACTGTATTGTTTGCTGTTTACCCTGCTGGGTTGAAAGTGAAGCCTGTTCACTTTTGCCTATTGTTTTCTAGGTTCGAGGTTGAGTGGGACTCCCTTGCCTCGCTTGTATTGTTGCATCCATGCATTTTACCGCTTTACTGTATATATCTGATATTGTTTCTGTTTCCGTCTGTTCCCTTAGGATCTCTGTTTCTCTCTGTGCAAGAGAGGAGCATGATAGACACTAGGTCTTAACCCATGCATGATAACATTAGGTTAGTTTGTTTCCCTTCGCAACCGTAGGTTAGAGTTCTGTCTCTTTCTTTCTCAAAACAAACAGGAAAACACCATAAAGATTTCAAACACAATAAAAGACACTTCTTCCGTAAAAGAATGTGAACTCATCAAGACGTCATTTTTGTCCTCTTGGACTGTTAATCAGAAAAACCTTTTTCAGAAGGAATAAAATCAATCAAGGACAGACTTGTGTCGTACGTGGCCCGAACTACGTTTGCTCTGATCTTTCATGCTGTATGAAAGTACGTAGGCATAGGATGCGATATCCTAGCGAGCAACCTTCCCCTCCTTTCCCGTAGGTAGGCGAACTACGTTGACTCTGATTTCTCGTTCCAGACGGGAATACGTAGGCATAAAGTGCGATACTTTGCCGAGTCATTTTATTTTCATTTTATTTTCTTTTTCACCCTTGACCTATAGTTTAGATAGAATAACAATCCATACCCGAAAACAAGCGTGGATCCCGTCGAGTACGACGGACGTGAGGGGTGCTAATACCTTCCCCTTGCGTAACCGACTCCCGAATCCAGGTCTTGGTTGCGACGACCATACCTTTCCCGTGTTGTGCGAGGTTTACTTCGAGCGTTTCCTTTCCCTCCCGTGGGATAAATAACGCACGGTGGCGACTCTTCTGTTCAGCCGGCGCCGATTTTCGCAGTAGCGACAGCTGGCGACTCTGCTGGGGACCCAACGTCCCTTGGCTGCTAAGGACTGCGATGGTTCTTATGCATTTGGGATCCAACGTCCCTTGAGAGAGTCAATCCTAGCGCTTGTTTTCCCGTCGAGGATTTTGTATGGAGTTATTGTATATTTCTAACCTTGCATTTTCAGCTTGATATATGGATTATTATTGCTGTATCTGGGGTGTGACGGGTGTTCTGATATTGAGAGATAAGCCGGACCTGGGCTTGAGTGCACCTAGAATTAGAGTAGAAATTAGTGGGCGCCCGCTTGCTTTGCTTGCTTTGGTGTCCCATGAAATCTACACTCAGACGAGGTTCCTCTGGTTGGCCTCCTGCCCCTTCCTTTGGTTGGCGTGGGTTGCTGGTTAGTTGGATTGTCGACTCTGGGGACCGATCATTTGGAAGTTGGCTGAGTGAGGCCTCTTCAGGATTTGATGATGCCACTCCTTCTGGGAATCGTATCATCAACCCTGAAAGTCTGTGACGCCGACGACCGCATAGGATGCCGTACCTTGTGCCAGTTATAGGGCCACCCACCCGTGAGGGGATTCAGGGTTATGCAGGTAACTAGACCTCCAGACTACCGGTTATTTCTTGATCAGAGATCCTGGTTATTTATGGAGAGTTATGAGGTTTGTCAGAGACCATTTGGAGATGTGTTCTGAGGTCTGTCAGAGACCAGTTATAGATGTGATGTGAGGTCTATCAGAGACCAGTTGGAGTTATGGTTTGAGGTCTGTCAGAGACCAGTGTTGGAGTTCTATTTTAGGTCTATCTGAGACCAAGGTTTGATGACTTCTGGACGGTCTATCTGAGACCTTTCTTGATTGGGTTTAGGCTATTCAGCTGCAGCTCTGGTCCCTGTTGAATGTTACTTGCATTGCATCCTTGCATATCCATTATCATTTGCATTTCACTAACGTGTGTCTGTGCTGCAGGTGCATTTGCATTTCCCTAGTTCTAGTGCCCAGACTTCTGAGTATTTGATCATGACTAGCCTACGGAGAACGGTTGCTTACAAATTGCCTACGCCTGATATTGTTCCTCTACTTGGGTTGATCTCTCTTGCTGATGAGGGTGTTCGTAGGAGTTTCCGGATGAGCTATGGTAGACTACTGAGATTGGTGTGCAAACCTACAGAGGTAGAGTTAGATGGGCTGTATGCTTTGATGCAATTCTACGACCCTGCTTTGAGGTGTTTCACGTTCTCTGACTTTATTATGGGACCAACTCTGGAGGAATACGCTGAGTATGTTGAGCTGCCTGTGCAGAACCAGGTTCCATTCATTCATTATGATGCCAAGCCCAAGCCGGAGGAATTGGCAAAAGCCTTGCATGTTGATGCTTCTGAACTTGTGACTACTGTTTCCCGTGGAGTTCCAGGCTTCTCACTCCAATTCTTAGTTGGTAAAGCCCAAGAGTATGCCAAGAGCGGGTGCTGGGTTGCTTTCAATGCTGTGTTGGCCTTGTGCATTTATGGCATAGTACTGTTCCCCAATATACCGGATTTTGTGGACTTCGATGCTTTCTACTTGTTTGCCGCTGGTAATCCTGTACCTACCTTACTCGGAGATCTCTACCACTCACTGCATTACAAGAATGAGAAGGGAAGAGGGAAGAATGTTCATCTGTGTGTACCCTTGTTGAGTATGTGGTTCGAGAGTCATCTTCCTAAGAGAGGATCTGCTGCAGAGACTACAGTTCCAGTTGGTTGGCCAGAACGCTTGATGAGGCTATCGTCGGAAGATATGGAGTGGTTTGATAGAGACTTGTTGGGATCTGAGCTCATCTTTAGCTGTGCTGGGTACCCTAATGTGCCATTGATAGGAAGAAAAGGGTGTATCAATTACAACCCTTCTCTATTCATTCGCCAGTTCGGATATGCGCTGAAGAATCCACCTCAAGAGGAAGAAGTACAGGAATCTCTGTACTTCACCGGTGACGTGAAGGGGGAGTTATTAGCCAAGTTGCGACATGCTTGGACGCGTATTAACCGCAAAGGGAAGCCGTTGTTAGGAAAGAATGACTGTCAGGCCTATGCACCTTATAGAGCTTGGATTCAAGAGAGGGCTAGTCAGTTGAAGATGCCGTTTCCAGATGCACCAACTCTTGATCCTATTCCGGTAGAAGAGCCGACTACTGTTTCTAGAGAAGCATATGAACAGGTTGTGAGGGAGAAAGAAGCCTTGATGAAGATTAACGAAGGGTTAGAGCAAGAGTTAGCCCAGGCACGCAGTGAGAAAAACAAGGCCGTATATGCTTTCCAGCAACAGATTGAGCTAGTAAACAGGTTAGGAGCTGAGTTGACCGAGGAAAAGAAGAAGCGCGAACGTCTGGGGCAAGAGTTCAGAAGTTCCCATGACATGCTGGAAGCCAAAAAGAAGGCGCTCGACGCAGCACACCGAGAGATATCTTCTTGCAATAAGACTTGGAATGCTACACTCACCAACAACAAGAAGAGGGAAGATAAGCTGAAGCAGCAAATTTCCGACCTCGAAGAGAAGTTGAAGTCTAGCATCAAGAAGTGTGAGGAAGAAGTGATGAACCGGTATAGTGTCCAGCATGCACTGAACAAGGCAATCAAATCTAGAGATGAAGCAGTGTCCCAGAAGCGAAAGTTAGAAGATTGCTTCGGAGAAGCAACATGGGAAGAAACTGCTGAAGACGTACGCCGTATCCTTAAGAAGAGAAACCAGCTTGTTGAAGGGCTGCTTGACCGACCAAGCCATCCGGAGACCAAGAAGCTGATAGAGGAGTACCAGACTTTTGGGGGGATTTGATCATTCCATTATTTGTATGCTTTATTTGCATAGTGCTGACCATCACCAGGATTGTTGGTTGAGGTCATACCTTCTTTGTACTCTCAGTGATATTGTACCCTGGGCTTATTGATTCTCTCTGCTATATATGAGGCTTTCTATGAGTCAGTTCCGATGTTCCTATTGTCAGCACCGTCACTGCACCGGCACCCTCGCACTAGAACTGGGGGAATGAACTTCCCTAATGCACAGACACATTGCATTGCATTCATATTCATCTTGCATAACAGGTAATCTATGAATGGTGTCTTATCTCTTGCTCTGTATCAGGTACTTAACAGGATTCCAGATCAACATCCGCACCGCTATTCTACACGATCCAACTGTCGGAAAGTCATGGACCAGATTCAGAACGAGATGCAGGATGTACGCGAGAAGCTCGCCCTCTTCATGCAAACCATGGAGGCTATAGCAAAAGGGCAAGAGAATTTGCAGGCCATGGTCCAGCCTCTGTTGGCTCGCAACGCTGGTCATGGTAACGAAGATCATCAGTCTGTCCGGGTTGATACTGCTCATGGAGACGGCACTCCTACGCCAGTGGCTCCGCCTGTCGTCAATGTGACTGCTGCTAACGTCAACAACGCTACCGCTGCTGTGAATGGTAACGTCGGAGTTGGAAATGAAACTGCTGTCCATAACGCTGGGCTGGGTGATGTCAATGTGGGAGATAATCTCGGAGGCAATGGCTTTGTCAACGCTGGGTTCGGATTCAACGATCAGGGATTCGACAATACTGGCAAGTATGGCTTTAATGCTCAAGGCTTTGGGCAAGATGGTTATGGTATGGTCAATCAGGGCTACGGAGGTTTTGGAAACGGAAATGGTACTGGATTTATGGCTGGAGGTCCTGCTGGAGGTGTTCAAGGGTATGGCAACAGAGGCCGAGTTCCGGGGATGAATCAGGTCAGAGCTGGACGTAATAATGCATATGATGGATACGGGGCTGGAAACGGTATGTGGCAAGAGGATCAGCAGGAGGATGCCTTCTCTGGAGGAGGATTTGAAGGGCCGATGGATGATTCTCAAAAGATTAGAATGCTGGAAGAGCAAATGAAGGGAGTCTTAAACCAGAGTGCTGTGGGTCTGGACATGGCAACAATGGGCTTGGTACCTGGGCTGAGGGTGCCAATCAAGTTCAAAGCGCCTGCGTTCGATAAGTACAAAGGAGATACATGTCCGAAAGTGCATGTACGAGCTTATTACAGAAAGATGTCTGCATACTCCACTGACGAAAGAATGCTCATGCATTTCTTTCAGGATAGTCTATCGGGTCCTTCCCTAGAGTGGTACATGGGGTTGGAGCCCACTGATATCAAGACTTGGAAGCAATTAGCAGAGGCATTCGTAGCCCATTACAAATATAACAGTGACCTGGCACCCAATCGGGTCCAGTTGGCCGGGCTTTCGCAGAAGAAGGGGGAGAGTTTTAAAGAGTACGCGCAAAGGTGGCGCGATATGGCTGCCAGGGTTCGTCCTCCTGTGGAAGATAAAGAAATGAACGACATGTTTGTTGGCACATTCACCGGGCTGTTTCATGATATGTTGTTTCATACGTCTCTGGCTAGTTTTTCAGATCTGATTCTGATGGGCGAAAAGATTGAGCGGAACATTAAGCAAGGAAAGTTCCAAGTTGACGAGTCAGCTGCATCTGGCAGTAATAGGAAAGCTTATGGTGGGCGCCGTCAGGGCGAAGCTAGCGCGGTATTTGGAGGCCGAGGCCGAGGCCGAGGCAGGGGAAGAAATCAATATCGTCAGCCGCAGCAAGTGTCGAGTGTCACCATCCCGTATCAACAACAACCAATTCAGCAACAACAACAGGTTCAGCAGCAACCAATGCCACAGCAGCAGCAGCCTCAGCAGGGGGCACAGCAAGCTCAGAGAAAATTCCAGGGTGGTAAGCCGAGAAGGGTGTTCGAGAAGCCTCCCTCTAACTATGCTGATTTATTGCAGACATTGTTGGGATTGAATCTGGTAGAGAAAAGAACCTTGGCACCGATAACGGGAACTCCCCCGTTCGGCTATGATGCAAATAGGCGCTGCGAGTTTCATTCTGGGGCCCCGGGCCATGATATCGAAGGTTGTCATGCTTTTAAGCACGTTGTGCAGGATCTCTTGGACAACAAGTCTATCAACTTCGGAACGACCGGTGCGAATATAGTCCAGAAACCCATGCCTAATCATGGGGCGAACGCCGTGCTGACTGAGGAAGGTCTGAATCTGATTATGAATGTTGAGGATTTAAAGACGCCGCTGAGCGAAATAAAAAGCCGACTGTTGCAAGGAGGTGTTTACCCGGGTTGTAATGAGTACTGCTTAGATTGTTGGGCCCTGTCTGGGGGGTGTGAGGATTTGAAGAAGGGCATTCAGGCCTTAATTGATGAAGGTATATTGCAGTTTGATAGAACAGCAATTGATGAGCCGGCAGGGGCAGTAGTGGATAATCGGAGTGATGTTGCCACAGTGACAATTCCTAGGAAGACGATCACTATTTCAGCACCAGCTCAACGACCACCGATTACTATAACTAAAGCCGGGCCCATCCCGTATGAGAACACGAAAGCGGTCCCATGGTCATATGGGCTAGAGGTGTATTGTGACGGGATTAAAATCGATGTTAACAAGCAGTCAGCGGAGGTTGTGGATAATGTTGTGGGCTCAGGAGGCATGACGAGGAGCGGCAGGATCTTTATATCTCCTGAAGTGGAGGCTGAAAGGCTAGCGAAAGGAAAGGGGAAAGCGGTGGAAAATGTTCCGGTTCAAGCAAATGAAAAAGAAGCAGCGTCTAAAGATGTAGAGGAATTCATGCGCTTGATTCGGAAAAGCGATTATAAAATCGTGGAGCATCTGCAGCAAACGCCGTCCAAAATATCTATTCTGTCATTGCTGTTGTGTTCAGAAGCCCACAGGAACGCTTTGCTGAAAGTCCTGGACACTTCTTTTGTACCACAGGATGTCTCCGTGAACCAGCTAGAAGGAGTATTGGCACATGTAAATGCGGGCCACAGTCTGGGCTTTACTGATTTCGACTTGACTCCGAAAGGAAGGGATCATAATATGGCATTACATGTATCTGTTGAGTGCAGAGGGTCGACAATGTCGCACGTATTGGTTGACACCGGGTCGTCTTTGAACGTGCTGCCTAAGAAGGCTATGATGAAGCTGGATGTTCGAGGGATTTTGTGCACACCAAGTGATTTGGTAGTCAGAGCGTTTGACGGCACGCGGAGAACAGTCTTCGGATCAATTACCTTGCCTCTGCAAGTGGGGCCGGAAGTGTTTGCCACGGAGTTTTATATCATGGATATACAGCCTGCGTATAGCTGCTTGCTGGGAAGACCTTGGATTCATGGGGCAGGGGCAGTCACGTCAACCCTGCATCAGAAGTTAAAGTATATGGTCGGAGACAGTGTAGTCACCGTGTGCGGAGAAGAAGACATCCTGGTCAGCCATCTATCTTCGTTTAAATATGTGGAAGTCGACGGGGAGATCCACGAGACGCCATGCCAGGCATTCGAAGGTTTGCGCATTAAGGACAAGAGTCCCGGGCCAAGCAAAGTGCCGGAGATAGCTGTCTCATCGTATAAAGAAGCCCAAGCGCTAGTGAAGGCAGGAGAAGCCACGGGCTGGGGCAAAGTATTGGACATTCCGGTGAAAATGGACCGGTTCGGACTGGGGTACCGACCGTCGTCATCAACTCCTTCTGTGGGGGCCCCTCATTTCAGAAAGTCAATCACCATCTCTGCCAGTGGAGTATGCCAGGAATCTGTCAATGCTGCTTCGGAATCCGATGAAGGGGACAGCGACTGTGATATGGATGCCTGGATTCAGCCAAGCACGCCAGGACAAGGACTGTGCAACTGGTCTATTCAGGAGCTTGTTCCTGTGACTTTTAAACAGTAATGCTTTGCTTTATTAATTGTTGAATAATCTGATGTCTTGCCCGGGGCATCGGGATTTGCTTAGGGCTGTGTTGTTATAAACATTGCTTCGTTAATCATTAAATAAATGGCGTTTTTTTCATGTGTAAATACTGTAATCCCTGTCTTTCTTGTTTTGTATTTTTCAATAAAATGGCAACGTGGTTATCCGCTTTATACGCATTTTGAAGCACTTAACCCTTTCTTTTGCAGGATAACATTTTCAGATGACATCCTTGAACCACCTATGACTCGTCCCGACTTCGAGCACCCGGTATTCCAGACCGAAGAAGAGGTTGTCGAAGATAGCGACGTTCCTGAAGAACTGTCTTGGTTGGTGAAGCAAGAGGAAAGAGCCATTCTGCCTCACGACGAGGTTATCGAAATTATCAATTTGGGGTCGGAAGGGGTTGAGAAAAATATTCGTATCGGAGCCGCACTGCAGAGTGATATCAAGCGAAAACTGGTTGAAATGCTCCGAGAGTATAATGATGTATTCGCTTGGTCGTATCAAGATATGCCAGGGCTCGATACAGATATGGTTGTGCATCGTCTGCCACTGAAAGAAGACTGCCCGCCTGTCAAACAAAAACTTCGCAGAACTCGCCCAGATATGGCAATGAAGATCAAAGAGGAGGTTCAGAAACAGTGGGACGCTGGGTTCCTGGCTGTGACGAAGTATCCCTCATGGGTTGCTAACATCGTACCGGTGCCAAAGAAAGATGGCAAGGTTCGAATGTGCGTGGATTATAGAGATTTGAATAAAGCAAGCCCAAAAGACGATTTTCCACTCCCTCATATCGACGTGCTAGTTGATAATACTGCTCAATACTCTGTATTCTCCTTCATGGATGGCTTTTCAGGCTATAATCAAATTAAAATGGCGCCAGAGGATATGGAGAAGACTACTTTCATAACGCCTTGGGGAACATTTTGCTACAAAGTGATGCCCTTTGGTTTGAAAAATGCTGGGGCAACATATCAGCGTGCGATGACAACTCTCTTTCATGACATGATGCATAAAGAGATTGAAGTTTATGTTGACGATATGATTGCCAAATCCCAGACGGAGGAAGAGCATCTGGTGAATCTGTTGAAGTTGTTTAAAAGGCTTAGGAAGTTCAGGCTGAGGCTGAACCCTAACAAATGCACCTTCGGGGTGAGATCGGGTAAGCTCCTGGGGTTCATAGTAAGCGAAAGAGGAATAGAGGTCGATCCTGCTAAAATAAAAGCGATTCAAGAAATGCCGACGCCTAAAACAGAGAAAGAGGTGCGCGGGTTTTTAGGGAGATTGAACTACATTGCCCGGTTCATATCTCACCTAACTGCCACGTGTGAACCATTATTCAAGTTGCTAAAGAAAGATCAAGCTGTAACGTGGAACGATAATTGTCAAAAGGCGTTCGACAAAATAAAGAAGTATCTGCAGGAGCCTCCTATTTTGATACCCCCGGTGGCAGGGAGACCCTTGATAATGTATTTGACGGTTCTTGAGGGAAGCATGGGTTGTGTTCTCGGTCAACACGACGAGACGGGGAGAAAAGAGCATGCGATCTATTATTTGAGTAAGAAATTTACAGACTGTGAATCTCGATATTCAATGCTGGAGAAAACTTGTTGCGCGCTAGCCTGGGCCGCCAAGCGTCTGAGGCAGTACATGCTGAATCATACAACCATGCTCATCTCGAAGATGGATCCAATCAAATATATATTCGAAAAGCAGGCGTTGTCAGGTAGAATTGCCCGGTGGCAGATGGTCTTGACTGAGTATGATATTCAATACGTCTCGCAAAAGGCGATAAAGGGGAGTGTGTTGTCTGAGTATCTGGCGGAGCAGCCTATTGAAGAGTATCAATCGATGAGATTTGACTTTCCTGACGAGGATATCATGTATCTCAAGATGAAGGATTGCGAAGAGCCGTTACCAGACGAAGGACCAGAGCCGGGGTCCAAATGGCAGATGATATTTGACGGAGCTGTGAATGCTTACGGTAGCGGAATAGGGGCAATTATCACTACGCCACACGGGTCGCATATCCCGTTTACTGCCCGATTGACCTTTGCAGTTACCAACAATGAGGCCGAATACGAAGCTTGTATAATGGGGCTTGAAGAAGCCATTGATTTGCGAATCAAACATCTAGACGTATACGGAGACTCAGCTCTGGTGGTGAATCAGATCAAAGGGGAATGGGAGACACGGCAGCCTAACTTGATACATTATATGAATTATGCAAGGAGATTGTTGCCTTTCTTCGACAAGGTTGAATTGCATCACGTGCCGCGGGCAGAAAATCAAATGGCTGACGCCCTTGCCACTTTGTCTTCCATGTACAAGGTCAATTTCTGGAACGAAGCTCCCCAAATCACTATCTCTCGGTTGGACAGGCCAGCTTATGTATTTGCTATTGATGAAGCGTCTGATGGCAAACCGTGGTATTTTGATATCCTTAATTTCCTGAAGAATAAAGAGTATCCGGCTGGGGCATCCAGTCAAGATCAGAAGACTCTCAGGAGATTAGCGGGTAATTTCTATTTGAACCCGGATGGCGTCTTATACAGAAGAAACCACGATTTGGTGTTGTTGCGTTGTGTAGATGAAAAAGAGGCCAAGCTTCTCATGGAGGAAATTCACGAAGGTGCATTCGGTACGCATGCTGGTGGGCATGCTATGACGAGAAAACTGCTGCGGGCAGGTTATTTTTGGCTGACGATGGAAACTGATTGTTTCAAGTTCGCAAGGAAGTGCCACAAATGCCAAATATACGCTGACAAGATACATGTGCCTCCGAGTCCTCTAAATGTGATGTCATCTCCATGGCCATTCTCAATGTGGGGAATCGATATGATTGGAAAGATTGAGCCGACGGCTTCTAACGGGCATCGGTTCATCCTAGTAGCAATCGATTATTTCACCAAGTGGGTGGAAGCGGCGTCTTACGCAAACGTAACGAAGCAAGTGGTGGCTAGATTCATCAAGAGAGATATCATTTGCCGATATGGGATTCCCGAGCGGATAATCACGGATAATGGTTCTAATCTGAACAACAAAATGATGAAGGAGCTCTGTCAGAATTTCAAGATCGAACACCACAACTCCTCCCCTTACCGACCCAAGATGAATGGCGCTGTCGAAGCGGCCAATAAAAATATCAAGAAGATCGTCCAGAAAATGGTGGTGACGTATAAAGATTGGCATGAAATGCTACCTTTCGCTTTGCACGGTTATCGTACGACGGTACGCACATCAACCGGGGCAACTCCGTTCTCGTTGGTATACGGAATGGAAGCGGTATTACCATTGGAAGTTGAGATCCCTTCTCTGAGGGTATTGCGAGACGTTCAGCTGGACGAGGCAGAATGGGTAACGAACAGATTGAACCAACTGAGTTTGATGGATGAGAAGAGGCTAGCTTCTCTGGCACACGGTCGTTTGTACCAAAGACGAATGAAGAAAGCATACGACAAGAAGATACTTCCGCGAAGCTTTCAGACGGGCGACCTTGTGCTGAAAAGGATTCTCCCGCCGCAAGCAGATCACAGGGGCAAGTGGACCCCCAACTACGAAGGGCCATACGTTGTCAGTAAGGTCTTTTCAGGAGGAGCTTTATTGTTGTCCACCATGGACGGGGAAGACTTTGCGTCACCTGTGAATTCGGACGCAGTTAAAAAATACTTTGCTTAAAATAGACCCGCTGGACAGAAAAAAGAGAGTCCAGGCAAAAATGGGGCATCCTGGCGAACCAAAAACAGAATGAAAGGTTCGGGCAAAAGTTAGGGATAAAATTGAAAAAATGTACACCCGCGAAGTTGAAAACCTACACTGGGCGGCTTCGGCAAAAAGGGGTATCCCGGTGAACTGAAAACCCGTAAAGGGCGGTTCACGCAAAAGTTAGGGATGTGAAAAGCAAATGACTGCGGTCCGAATTTGATTTTGCAATGAGCATCAATGCGGGATAATATATTTGAGGAGTCAGTTATCGGATACAACCTCTTCAGAAGTGGGGATACCGGGAAAGTATTAGAGTCGGACGAGTCATGGGAGGATCAGTTCGTGATGTTCATCTGCATCCAGTTGCCGACATGTGTACAAAATTTAATTTGTCAATATTTATGCTTCTTGTGAATACTTGCATACTTGTATATTTGCTTTGTGTAGCTTCCTCTTTTCAGGAGTTACATCCCGTGTACAAAAACTCCGCCCATTCAGGGGCCCAATCAATGAAAATGTGTTATTCAGTACTTGATGCCTGTTCTTTACTGTTTTGCGCATGATAAAACGCCTAAGTTTGATGAAACTAGCATGAGTATAACATCGTTGGCCCTTGCCAACAATTGTTAAAGCTTTGAAGTAACTGAGTGTAACGTCACTAACCTGAATCGATTTGATTGCATAGGCTTGTCGTGTCTTGTTTGTGTTGTTGCAGGTTTCATAACCGTACGAGGAAGGTGATCAAAAGATTGCGATAGTGAAAGACTTAGTCCCCCACGCAGGACGGGCTCCAGAAAAGTTATTCGTCCTCAGCAGAATCTGGCGATTCCAAGATCGTAAGGCTGTATTCAGACATATTTCCCCGCAGGGTCAGGCACTTTCCCCAGCAGGGTCAGTTAATTTTCCCCAAGAGAATCCAGCCATCCCCAGCGGAGTTCTTTCAGCAAATGTTCTTTCCTTCCAGCGGAATTCGAAGGTCAAGACTCTCCCCAGCAGAGTAGATGGCGGTTCCTGTCATTTATTTTGTCAGAGATACTGGTGATATCGGTTCACGTTCCAGCAGAAGGTCTGAGCATACTGTGCACATCTGTTATTCTCCAGCAAAGTCATGTTCCCCAGCAGGGGGTTACTTCAACAGGGTGTGTGGTTTGAGTTCCCAACTTCCCAGCAGGGTCGACTTCACTCTTCCAGCATTTATTTTGCCGGAATAATTTTGTAGCCAGGCTATCCCCGGCGAGTCGGCGTTATCCTTCCAGCATTTATTTTGCTGAAGCAGTTTTTGTATTCTAGCAGTTCAGGTGGGGAGAGCTCTTGCTCAAATAAATTACCAAACAGTCAAGATCTCGGCAGGAGATATTCAATGATAATGTCAGTTTCGGCGGTATACCCCCACAGAGTTATAATGATAAAACTCTCTTTGTCTCCAGCAGAGTCATTTATGCAAAGGTCCCTTATTTTCCCCAGCCAAAGTGGCCAGGATAAGAATCTCCTTATTCCCAAGCAAAGTTCGTTTGTCATCAACGAGTCGCATGAATCAGAATTTCAGAGACCACCGCCGGTTATCAGAGCAGGCGTCCGATAGTTGGTTTTCAGACATCCCCAGTAGAGTTCATCTCGAAGTCGCTGTCACGTCAGTGCTGAGCAGTTTGTGGGTAAGGATCATTGAAGAATTAAGTCCTGACGTGGACCATTTACTCCTAGAATGACGGGATTTCTTCAGAAGTGGGCGTCCTAACGTGGACAGGTTTGTTTTACCGGATTGGTAAGGTGCGTTAATCCTGACGTGGATAGATTCGGTCTCTCGAAATTTGGAGAAAGGGAGGTCATGACGTCGACAAAAGATTGGTTACTCTTCGTGTTGGTATCCTGACGTGGATCATTTGTTTTCAGCAGATATCTTTATTCGTAATGGTGAAATGTGCATCCTGACGTGGACAAGTTTGTAGTTCTTTGTGATGACAAGATACAAGAATCCTGACGTGGACAAATTTATCCTTCTTCGTGTTGTTGGCAAAGTGTAAGTCCTAACGCGGATATTTCCCCAGTGAGTCGAAGGTGTGAGTCCTTACGTGGACAAGTCTTATTTCCTCAGCGAGTCGAAGACGCCTGAGTCCTAACGTGGACGAATCAAGACGAGATCAGTGTCCTAACGTGGACGAATCAGAGAAACTATTATCCCTAATAAGGAGAAAGGGGTCCTAACGTGGACGAGGTAGTCCTTACGCGGACGTATCAAAAGATAGTTTCCTTACGTGGAAATAACAGCATTCCTGACGTGGAAAGGTTGTAGTCCTTACGTGGACAGATTAAGATGGCATTCCTTACGTGGAAAAATGTAGTCCTGACGCGGACAAATCGTAAAGAGGTTGGTATTCCTTACGTGGAAAGATCAGCGTCCTTACGTGGACATATCAAGAGCATCCCTTACGTGGAAGAAAAATGGTTTCCTTACGTGGAAAGACGAGTTTATTCCTTACGTGGAAAATCGATTGATTCCTGACGTGGAAAGAAATGGATTATTCCTGACGTGGAAAGAGAGTTTAGTCCTGACGCGGACAGATCGAAGAAGTTACTCCTTACGTGGAAAAATTGGGGTCCTTACGTGGACAGATTCAAGAAAAGTTGATTCCTGACGTGGAAGAATGATGTACTCCTTACGTGGAAAGTTGAGTCCTGACGTAGACAGGTTCAGAACCAAAGTTGAATTCCTTACATGGAAAGATTGGAGTCCTGACGCGGACATGTCAAATGGCATTGGAGTCCTTACGTGGACAGATTGATATAGTTTCCTAACGCGGAAAGAAGATTGCTTCCTAACGTGGAAAGATAAAAGCGTTACTCCTAACGTGGACGATGTGATTCCTAATGTGGACAGGTGTTACTCCTAACGTGGAAGAGTTTTTCCTAACGTGGGCGATTCAATTTATGGAAATGCAGACGAAGTATCCCCAGCGGAGTTGCCGAGATTTTTCTGGGTTAACAGCAAGTGTAGTCCTAACGTGGACCAATTCTAGGTGAGATTTCTTCGTATTGATGACGGACTGAGTCCTAACGTGGACAAGCAAGCAAAATGTTATGACAGAATCCTCTTCAGAACGATGAAGACAATCCCCAGCACGGTCGTGCGAGATCAGTGGGTTACTCTAACAGTCAGATTCAGCTGACGAATGTCATTCCTCGAGCAGGAGCGCAGTTTATTTCTGCGGTTGGCAAATTTCTGGTTTCACTAGTATTCAAACGTCTCGTACCGCGAATGTCTGAAGGCTCCGGGCTCTTCACCCAATCGGGTCCAAGTCGCTTGAATAGGGGCAGCTGTTGCACCCTAAAATTTGCTCAACCTTATTCACTGGGTTTATGTTTCAATGTCATTAGCATTTGCATACAGAGTCATGTACATAGACTAACCATCTGCATAGCATAAGCATAGCAAGTCATTCAACAGGGGACCAATCATTATTTTCATCTCTAGAGGCCTATCATGAGGTTATTATCCCAATTTAATCATATTCAAGTCATCAGGAAAGAATTTGAAAGCAAAAAGTTCAGCAGATCAAGCCTTGAGTCCATCTCCTAGCTGAGGATATCTGGGGATCAACAAGAGGGTTATGAGCTGTGAAGTGGAGACATGGAGAGCATCTAGACATCTTGAGAGACTTATAAAGTCATTTGGAGAAGAAAACAAGTCATTGATGAAAGCACAAGAGCTACAGCTGAAGACAGTCAACTAGGGTTTCATCTGGGTCAACCCTAGGTCAACCCTAGGTCAGTTGACTGGTTTAAAAGAGCATTAAAGGCTATTGGAGAGATGTGGGGTTCATCATTTGACATATGAAGAATGATATGGAGATATGACAAGGAGAATTCAAGAGAAATCAAGGAGAAGAGGAGTTACTAAATTAGGGTTTCTCTGTAAAATCCCCTAGTTTAGGTCAAATTTCCAAGCAAGATAAGTCAAAATGCTAGATTCAAATGGCTTCTTGGCCAACATGAAATTTGTAGAGGATCTCAAGACCTTTAATTTGAGTGGTGGAAGACCTCAAGGAGATTTATAGAACTCAAGTTATGGTCCTTGCAAGTTACAGGTCATCTGGGGTGTCTGAACTTTTGTCTGTGAAAGTGACTTGACTTCCAAGCTAGTTTTGCCCCTCAAGGAGATTTCAAATGAATTCTTGGTCAACATAAGAATTGTTCCTCATTGTCTTAGCTTTCTAGAATGGTATGGTATGCCTTCATATGATGTGTATAACTCAACTTATGGTCTTGACAAGCAAAGGGTATTTTGGGCATTTGTGAATTACAGGTCATTTTAACCTATACCCAAAACTCATACAAGGAGGCCTCAAATGGAAAAACTTACAACATCAAACTTGCTCCAAATGGGATTTTAAGTCTAGAAAGAAGGTCACAAGTTATTGGAGAAGCTCATAGCATGGAGTTGCATGATTGGTCAAAATATGAACTAAAATGGCTTATAAAGTGAATAATTTCAAAGTGAAAAATGGTTTGGGAGATTTACAAGTCCAAATGGAGACTTCCAATATATGATTTTGAATGGAAAAACAATTCTAAGAACAATGGTTCACACACTTTTTTGAGTTTAGAAGGAAAAAATGAAGTTATCCATGGTTGCTTACCTTTTAAGAAACATAATCAAAATGAGCCAAAGTTTGAAAACAAGGGAATGTGCAAGATGGATCTAGAATGTACCATTGGGGTCTATATATTCATGAAAGATGAATTTGGCAAGGGTTGGCCTCATTTGCACCAAGAATTCCACAAGATTTCTCATTCTTTCTTCAAAAAGTTTCATTCCAAATCTCTCAAATTCTTCATCAATCTTCATCAAGATCAATTCAATTTTACTCCATCATCATCATAGATCATAATTGAAGCCAGGATCAAGTGATTATCATCCATTTTCGAGTGCTTTTTGCAAGAATATCAAAGTTGCCAATTCCATTGGATAGCATAATTCTGGCCAAGTTTCATCCAAAGCTTGCATACAGAATCAAGTTCCTCAAGGATTGATCAAGATTCAACACTTAGGAGCTTCAGATCCACATCTTCCATAGCTGTTCTCAAGGTTTTACATCAGGTAAGTTTTCCTTCGATTTGCTTAATTCAGTTAGTTTCACATGATTTTATTAGCTTAGACTTGATCTAGGTGGTTAGGAGATTAAGTTAGATGAATTTGGAAAGGATTGGTGATGATTAGTGACAGGTGCAACAATCTGTTTGGATCAATATCTCTTAGGTTAAGCCATTAGAATTGTAGCTGGATAGCGCATGTTGATCTCCATTAGGCATAGACTAGTTTATGTTAAGTTTGATTGAGGATTGTGGCGATGCATCTCAGTGCATATTCATGATGACCAGTTTTTACCTCGATCGGGTTGAAAGATTCTGTGAGTTTCAGACTGAGCTAGTGTTATAGGATTGTAGAGGGGAAGATCCTGAGCAACTTTCGTGTTTATGGCGTGATGATTCGTGGCTTGGAGATGGAGAACAGAGAGGGGGAAAGTAGCTCGTGCATGAGCTCGCATGGAGTTGAAACCCTAGTTGCAGGTCGTTTGGAGAAGAAACAATCATGGCCGTTCATTGTGGTTTGGACTTTTGACTTAGGGTAAGATCGTGTGGCCTACATTCAATCTGAAATTTGGAGGGAAGGACCTTGGCCAAAACGCACCGTTTCATTAAATGAAACGGGCGGGCCTGATTGGATTTTGTTATCCCCACCCCCGTGTTAGGCCCAAAACCAAGTTTGAACGTGTTTCTGCTACTTTTCTCACCCCCAGCGCTTTTTTTCTATTTTTCTTTAATGCTGAGCGTACTCTGGGCCTTGGCAGAAGGCGCTATCTGCACCCCCCATTATGTGGCCCATCCAGATATCAACTGCGCGTAGTTTCTATTTCAACCCCCCTCCCTCATTTAATTCAATTTTAATTTTCTTAATTCCATTAACATTTTACCAATTTCATAAATTCATAAATAATTCATAAAAAATGCTTTTTAATCCATTCTTTTTACAATCTTTTCTTTAAAATGTCTAGAATATTATAGAAAAATAAAATTTCATTTTTAGTTTTATTTCATATTTTTTTTACATATTTTCTAAATAAATGTCATATTAAATAGTTCATTTCATGCATCATTTTTATGATTTTTGTTCTCTCACATGCTTTAATCTTTTTTGATCATTCTTTTCATATTGTTTAGATGAGATATTAAGCTTGTAGAAATATTTTAGTTTCTATTTTTAAAGGTTAATTTTAGGTGATTAATAAATGCTTGAATATCATGAACAAAACTAGGGTTTTAAGTGACAACTTAGGAGTTTGATTTCATTTCCCTTAGGACTTAGGGTTTGAATAGATTAGTTATGGGACTATAGGGGCTATGGGTAGTTATTAGATCCCTTAGAGAACAGTTAGGATTCCCCTACTGCTATTATTACTGTCTGTATATCTGATTGCCTGGTGTGGTGTGCCCTCTGGGGTTTATTGATTGTTTGATTGGGTATTGGGTTTGTCTGGGGCCCTGGGGAAGCTGAAGATTTGTGAAGATGAAGCCATTGGAGATTCAAGGATTGAAGATCAACTGTCAGAGTTGGGGAGAAGTTTCTTGCTAGCAGATGCTGAGGAACTAGGGTTTAGGAGCTAGGTAGAGCTCTAGATTAGAAAGCTTGTTTCTCAAACATGGATTGCCTTGTCTGCATCCCTTCTTCTCTGTGATTCAGAGTCTCTCTAAGACACTCACCCCCTTCCTTTGGAAGGCTTGGTGATAGTGTCTAAGAGATAGAACTCTTGAGAGAAAATGTCTTTTGTGTTGGAAGCAGTCTGTTCACCACCCTTGGTAGTCAACTGATTGCTTAACACCCAATTCACTCTTGTGACTGATCCCTCATCCTGGAGGTTTGAGCTTGAAGAAAAGCCATTGCCGATAGAAGACTGATGATCAAAGCCCTTGCCTGAAGGTCATGAAGATGGAGATTGATGCTTGTTGAAGCCTGTAGATGATTGGAGATTACTTGAAGCCAGATGTTGATTCAGAGCTGCTGATGCTGTTTCTTCTGCTGCTGTATTTCATTTCTGATGTATTGATTGGTTTTCTGGACTGTATTGTTTGCTGTTTACCCTGCTGGGTTGAAAGTGAAGCCTGTTCACTTTTGCCTATTGTTTTCTAGGTTCGAGGTTGAGTGGGACTCCCTTGCCTCGCTTGTATTGTTGCATCCATGCATTTTACCGCTTTACTGTATATATCTGATATTGTTTCTGTTTCCGTCTGTTCCCTTAGGATCTCTGTTTCTCTCTGTGCAAGAGAGGAGCATGATAGACACTAGGTCTTAACCCATGCATGATAACATTAGGTTAGTTTGTTTCCCTTCGCAACCGTAGGTTAGAGTTCTGTCTCTTTCTTTCTCAAAACAAACAGGAAAACACCATAAAGATTTCAAACACAATAAAAGACACTTCTTCCGTAAAAGAATGTGAACTCATCAAGACGTCATTTTTGTCCTCTTGGACTGTTAATCAGAAAAACCTTTTTCAGAAGGAATAAAATCAATCAAGGACAGACTTGTGTCGTACGTGGCCCGAACTACGTTTGCTCTGATCTTTCATGCTGTATGAAAGTACGTAGGCATAGGATGCGATATCCTAGCGAGCAACCTTCCCCTCCTTTCCCGTAGGTAGGCGAACTACGTTGACTCTGATTTCTCGTTCCAGACGGGAATACGTAGGCATAAAGTGCGATACTTTGCCGAGTCATTTTATTTTCATTTTATTTTCTTTTTCACCCTTGACCTATAGTTTAGATAGAATAACAATCCATACCCGAAAACAAGCGTGGATCCCGTCGAGTACGACGGACGTGAGGGGTGCTAATACCTTCCCCTTGCGTAACCGACTCCCGAATCCAGGTCTTGGTTGCGACGACCATACCTTTCCCGTGTTGTGCGAGGTTTACTTCGAGCGTTTCCTTTCCCTCCCGTGGGATAAATAACGCACGGTGGCGACTCTTCTGTTCAGCCGGCGCCGATTTTCGCAGTAGCGACAATGACAAACAACAAAAATAATTATGTGTATTTGTTGAATGCATGCAAAGAAATATTGAAGATGATGAGAAATTTCTAAGTGTTTTCTTGGTTTCAATGTTGAAAAATGATACATGAATGCATATTTATATCTATGTATGTGTGTGTAAAATAAATAACAACCCAACTAGATTATTTTTATCCAAAATTACAAGTTTTGAAAAGATTGAGTCAATACATGTATTTACTCCAAACAGGATGTATTGACTCAAAATTCGAATGAGCCAATACATAAGGCTAATGAGTCAATACGAAGCCCTAACGAGTCAATACATCAAGGGTAGAAAAATCTACATTTAAAATTGCTTCAGTATGAGTCGACTCCAAGACAAGATGATTCGAATCATTCACGTTATGTATCGGCTCAATCGTGTTATGTATCGACTCATAGAGGACAAAGACACTTTGTCAAAAAATGATTTCAGTTTGAGTTGACTGCAACCATGGATGAGTCAACTCATTGGAAACTTGTATTGACTCAAGAAGCCTTTGTATCGATACATACAAGGCAGAATCATTTTGTAAAAAAAATCTTTCAAAATAAGTTGACTCATTCGTAACTTGTATCGACTCAATCAAGATAGAGACGTGTTTTTAACCATTATTCATTATGTATTGACTCATAGATTGAGTGTATTGACTTATAAACTTGTTTTGCATGACAAGTCATATTTTTTAATTATAATGGCTAATCTAATATGTTTTTAAATGACATACCATGATGATGCACATCTAGCCATAGACAATAAGGTCCAATATATACAAAGAACTAAGTGAACCTAGTTTTGACATCATTCAAAAAATATCTAAGAGACTAGTGCGCTCACATAGAGGGGTGAATAGACCCTTATTGAGAATGAAGGCTCTAAAGATTTGACTAAATTTTGGTAAAATTTGGTGTTGAACAAGATGTCCTAACATGAAGAAATCTGGTAATTAACAACATGTCAGACAAGATGTCCTAGCATTGTGGACTCGACATCTTGGTCTGATACAACAGATTTGTTACAAATTTGTTCCAAGATTTAAGGTGCAATCTGAACATGGATCAAGGAAAGATTGGACAGAGACTTTGAAGCCCATGGATCGCTAAAGGCTATAAAAGGAAGACCAAGACCTAGGGCAAATAGAGCCTAGACCTCATAACAAATTCTTGTAAAGTAATTATAAGGGTTTAAGGTTTTGAGAGTCGTGTACTTTCTTGTGTTGTAAGTCACCCTTTGTATCAGTTGATACATTGTGGTAGACATAGTTTTACATATTCATAAACCTGTAGGTAATGAATTGTATATGGTTCTTGGATGAAGCTTTTAAGCAAATTCAAGCATTATTGTTAGTCAATATTTTTTACTGAATATTGTATTAGAATGGGTGTCTTTTAATTGAATAGTTTGATACAATCACCGAAGGTTATGACTGTTAGATATCACTGAGGTGATTTAGGAATTGAGATGAGTTTCTCTTATCTAGATGGTGATATCTAGATAGAATTATACTAGGTAAGGATTAAGTGAGGAGTTGTAAACCGGGGGTTGTTTAGCTCTAAATTGATACTACTGATAGTGGATTAATTCTTGGCTTGGTAGCCCCCAGATGTCGGTGAGTTGCACTGAACTGGGTCATCATATCTTGTGTTGTTTTTCATTCTATTATGTTCTATTCAGTATGCTCTTATGCTCTGAATTATATGTCTTGACTGATGTTGAAATATCTGTCATTACATTGTTATGACTTTGAGATATCGGGTTATTCTGGTCCCTTATGTTTTTTCCATGTTTAAGTTATGCAGAGATCAAGTGTCTCAACATCTCTCAGGACATCTAAGACCTGCTACCAGAATTTCAGAGAAGTTCAACCGCTTTTCAAAAACTGAATATCAGAGCTTTTTCAAAAGTTTGCACAAAAGGTTTAAAGCGTAAATATGAAAAATATACTTATCAAAACTTGACCACATTAACACTAAATTGATTCATAAATAGCACAGATGGTTTGATGATAATACACAAAGGTATTTAATTGATTCAATTGTATATTCGACAAGGTATGTTTATACAACAACTCAATGATAATGATATATAACCTCAATTGTTTTTCAGATTTTAATCACCAATGTAGCTATATTAGACACCAATTCTAACAAAACCTAGGCTTACATAACAATCACTATCAATTGAATAAAAGATAAATTACGCTAGAATTGAAATACTTAAGCATGCAATTCCTAAGAAAATAAAATGCAATAGTAAGGGGAGAGATGAAACCGATATTTATAGTGCTTTGACATTCATCATCGCTTTTCCTACATGTATCTTCAATGGGTTTTCATTGGAACCTTCATCATTCCTTTTTATTTGACAAATATATGCAAGAGTTCATACAATCACCAATCCACAATAATGTTGAGAATTATAAAATTTCCTATTAGGATCTTGATTTGTATACAGTGTAATGTCAAATTCTTCTCCGTAATATTTACTCAAAGACCTCGTGATTCGAATCATGTGTTAATTCTTATTGGAATCAATTAAGTTGAGCCAATAAAAAAAGTGGAAAAATTATTTGATTCGAATCAGGTGTAAAGTCTAATTTGAATAAATTTTGGAAGAGGTGACACATATTTGGCTGATTCGAATCATGTGTTAAATTTGATTTGAATCAAATTGCTTGAAAGTTTATGGTTTACCTATGTCCAAAGTGATTTGAATCAGAATATATGCTTGATTTGAATCAAACAACCAAAATCTCAATTTTTCATAATTTCAAAAGAATTTGAGATTTTTCTTTCCACCTAACTTGAATCAATAACATATATGACTCATATTCCACTAAATCATGAAATTGATTAAAAACATCATGATCAAGTTCATACATAACCAATGATTTATGCATGCTAAAAACAAATCATTTCAAAATTTGATTAGAGAGGTGTAATCATGAAGGAGACTTACTAATTGAAAGTAAAACAAAATGAGAGTGATAAGACAAACAACAAAATAATTGTATTGGGGTGTTCCCCCTGAATGTGTTAGGGACATGCAACTAGATAGTAGTGATTAATAAACCTCTTGGATTAGGCGTAATACAATAGAAAATTCAAGCAATATTGAAAAATAGTAGATTTGGAGGTTCTCACACACAAATGGGGACGCTTTGCTTAGAGGAAGTTTTGTTGGAAATGAGGAAGTGGGAAGGTCTGACGCGTATATGGCTTAAAACAAGTTCGAAAGTATATTTCCTCATTTTTTTATAAAGATGCATTTTCGTACTAATTTTTGGCCAAATAAGAGTGTGACTTACTGTTAGGGACCAATTGATACTAATTTTTATACATTTTTATTGGTCCCTTTTACCAATTTCTAATTAAAATTACACAAGTTTTTATCACAATTTAGTAAACATTCAATCTAAGTTATTTTATTTTGTTTCAAATAGATATTTCACTTTTTCTCTAAGTCTTGTAGAATTTTTGTCAAGAAAAGAATGATTACATAAAGAAATCTCCGGAGCAAACACTCGAAGAAAAAGTTTGGTAAAAGCAACGTTGAAGGAACACAAAGCAAGCAATTCTCAAACTGGGCCGTTCGCGCCGTGAACTGAGTGAAATTCAGCCACATGCAAATTAATGACACATGTCATGTCTTGGAAGAAAAACCACTTTTGTGTAGGGTGGCGCCCCATAGCCTATTAAATGCACTTTTTCCCTTGCATGTAAGACACAATCATTCCATCTTTTAGTCTTAGTATCTCTTAGGTTTGTAAGGGATCTTAGGAAGATTTTAGAGGAGATTTTCTTGTCTTTGGAGAGTTTTTGCATGCAAGAAGAAATTCTTGAAGAATTTTCCATGGAACCAATGAAGATGATGAGTAGCTAAATTCCTTCTTGGCAAGATTGAGGTAGTAGTTATCTTTTGTTGTTTATGTAACATTTGTATCATTGCATGTAACAAACTTCATCTTTGATAAGGAATAATATGTTTCTCTTTACATTACAAAATTAGAATTGAATTATTGTTGAGAAAGGTAGTTTGATTCTTGATCTAAAATATTTTTCCAAGTAGAGAATAAATTGTAGAGATAGATTTATTCACTACTTTTTCTATTGTGTTAAGCATTCAAGATTATTATATCAATAGTTAGATGGAGAGATCGTCTAAGGATTTATATAGTAACTATCACAATTTTATTTAGACATAAATAGTATTGAGAGGACACTTGAATATTATCAATGGAGTTTGAATGCATGCATGTGATATTAAGAATACATAAAGAACAAAGATAATGAAACTCAGTCTTGACAAGGCTTCTAAACTTTATTCTAAAACCATTTTTAGTGTCCTATTTTTCTTATAAGTAAAAAGAACAATTTATTCATCAACAAACAATTTGAATACCTTTGAACTTACAACAATCGAAATTATAGAACGGCGGTAATAACACCAATCTCTGTGGATACGATATTAAAAATATTTTCCGGAAATATACTTTTCAACACTTACGAATGGATAGGATGCAGAATTTTGATGCGTTTAAAAATATATCTTTATATTATATGAACAACTTTGATTTTTCACAAGACTGTGTGAGGACTCCTAAGAATGCAATAAACAACCCCCTCAATGGATAATGTAATGACATCTAATGATTCTGCTATGGAGCGCACAATATACTCAACTCTTACCATCACATACCTCAATATTTTTTCAACTACCATGATAAAACCTAGATCCTTATAGTAGTGTTATTTCACAAGAACTAAAACATAACCATATATGGAAAACTTGTGTCACAAGAAAGTAGTTGTTGGAAATTCAACCACAATCTATGGAGAATTTTACTCAATCAATTTTGATCTCAAGATTGTTTCAACTCACGTAATGACATGAAAAAAAAGTTTAGAAAGAAAGAAAGAAAGAAAGAAAGTAAACGTTGGAAAAGAAGAAGATGAACAATTTTCTACAGAGAACTCTCTACCCACAAACTGTGGAAATTTTGTTATTTCACTTGCAACTGCAAACCGTGAATTACAAAATATGATGATATGAAATGAGACGTTTTCAAATTAAGAGTTTCTCTCTATTTATAGATTTAGGTTAGCTTTCACCCCAAGTCAAAGCTCAAACTATAAAAGCCCAAAATACTTAATCTAATCTTTCTAAATCAAATCTAATATTTCTAAAACAATGAATGACATATTTAACACACCACCTAATTCATTGTGTCTAAACTATCTACATTCATCACAGACCTTAACTTCTTGAACACTTCGACTGACACTTCTTTCGTCATGATGTCTGCAATCTGATTCTCAGTTCTGCAGTGTTCCAAGTTCATCTTCCTTTTAGCTACCTGCTCTCGAAGATAATGGAACCTCATTTTGATGTGATTGCTTTAATCGTGTGCTATTGGATTCTTCGCCAAGTTGATAGTTGACATGTTGTCCATATTCATGGTAATTGCTCCATGACTTTTTGTTGTTATCTCTTCGACCAGGTTCACTATCCAGGTTGCTTGACATGCACAGAGAGAAGTAACTACATATTTTGCTTTGCATGATGACAATGCCATTACTGGCTCCTTTCTCGAACTCCAAGCAACTGGTGCACCACCTATCATAAACACATAGCTAGTTGTGGAATTTCTATCCTCAGCATCACTACACCAACTAGAGTCGGTGTATCCCACTAACTTTCATTCTTTTCCTTTATCAGCTGCAAGAAACAAAATGCCATAGTCGAGAGTCCCTCTCAGATACCTTAGTATCCTCTTCACCGCTACTAGGTGTGATACCTTTGGCTTATGCATGAATCTACTTACCATATCCATATTGTATGCTAAGTCGGGTCTGTTAGAACACAGATTGGTTCTTAGTTATATCTCTATGTTTTGATGATAACACTAATGAAATTTTGTATTAAGAAATTATATACTCTAAATTTGTTCAAGTATTTTTGTTGCAGATATTAAATTAAATATCCTTCTGAAAGCAAAAATGATTCTGAACATTGAACTACGCAAGACTCTGAGCGTCAGAAGCATCTCTACAGAAGACTCTGAGTGCTGCATATAGAAGACTCTGAGCGTTGTCTACAGAAGCATCTAAAGCAGAAGCTACAGAAGCATCTAAAGCATAGACTGAAGACTTTGTATGAAGAGTTTCAAGCACTGTTTTTTTCAGAAGACTCTGATAGTAATCTTCCCTGTAAGTACTGAGGATCTGATCTCTAAACTCTGCTCTAATTATTACTCACGCTGAAGCACACTTGCTGCAACACTCTAATACAACAAACTCTGAGAACATCAGGACTCTGATCACTCAAGGCTCTGATGATTAATTGTTGTGAGATAGAAACTTGTTGAAGAAGATTATTCAAAGTTATATTCGTTGGTTATGCCAAACGACTCTTTCCTCATTTATGCTAGACACAAGAACACATGCAAAAAGGATTTCTATGAACGTTCTAATTCTGGGAAAGGTCAAGTCATGTGAAGACAAAAGGCTACAGCTACTTTGTAGTACACGGTCTTCAAGCTTGCAACGTCTTGAACTTCTAAGTCTATAAAAGCAAGCCTTCAACAACTTTCTACAGTGGACGAAATTAACAAAACTATTGAAAACTCTCTCAAAGCTCTCATACAAAATATATTTCTTTGTTGAATATTTTCATACGTTCTTAATCTTAAGTGTATAAATCACAGTTGTGACATAGCTTTCTTAGAAGCATTTAAACACTTGTTTTAGTTTACATTTGATTGTAAAAGTTCCTTAAGAAGACCAAGTTGTGGTCAGTAGTGCTTGAGAAGACTAAGACAGTTGTTCTTAGTGGTTGATATTGTAATCAGTTTGATTATAGTGGATTAAGTCCTTGTGGAGAAAGGCAAATCACTCTTGATAGGGTGGACTGGATTAGTTGAGTTCAACGAACCTGGATAAGAATCTTTTTTTATTGTCATAATATTTTCTAAATCCTTATTCAACCCCCCCCCCCCCCCCTCCCCTTCTAAGTATTTTCTCACCTTCAGTTGGCATCAGAGCTCCAGTTCTGTGTGTGCTATCACTTCACCGTGAACAGAAAAGATCCAGTTGAGAAAACTTTTGATATATATATTCTTGGTTGATATTATGGCTGAAGCTTCAACATCCAACATCAACAGATATGAAGAAAGGGATAGAATCAGCACAAAACCCTCTATGTTTGATGGGGAGAAGTTTGACTATTGGAAGGACAGAATATAGAGTTTCTTCCTTGGTTATGATGTTGATCTGTGGGACTTAGTCATTGATGGTTATGTTCACCCCACTGATGGGGATGGCATGAAAATTGATAGAAAATCTATGACTGAAGTCCAGAAGAAGGATTTCAGAAAACATCACAAAGCTAGAACAATCTTATTAAATGCTATATCTCATACTGAGTATGAGAAGATTACCAACAGAGAAACTGCATTTGATTTGTTTGAGTCTTTGAAGATGACACATGAAGGGAACTCACAAGTTAAAGAGACCAAGGCTCTGGCGTTGATCCAGAAGTATGAAGCCTTTAAAATGGAAGAATCTGAATCTATAGAAGCTATGTTCTCTAGATTCCAGATCCTCACATTTGGATTAAAAGTGTTGGACAAAGGCTATTCAACTGCTGATCATGTGAAGAAGATCATCAGAAGCTTGCCAATCAGATGGAGACCTATGGTCACTGCTCTGAAGCTAGCAAAGGATATGAACAAGATCACATTGGAAGAACTGATCAGCTCTCTGATGAGCCATGAGATTGAACTTGAATAAGACGAGTCTCAAAAGAAAGGTAAGTCAATTGCTTTAAAATCTAACAAATCTGTTAAAGCGTTGCAGCTGTTAGAAGAAAGTTCTGAAGAGTCTTCTTCTGAAGAAGAAGATGAACTGTCCCTGCTATCCAGAAGAATCAACAAACTCTAGAAGCACAAACAGAGGAAGTTCAAGAACTTCAAGAAGCCAGATCAACGTAAAGAGTCCTCTGGACACAAAAGATCTGGAAAGAAGGAGGTTGTTTGCTATGAATGCAAGGAACCTGGGCACTACAAGAATGAATGCCCAAAGCTTCAGAAGGAGAAGCCAAGAAGGAAGCCTGAGCATAAAAAGAAAGTTCTGATGGCTACATGGGATGATTCAGATACATTTGAATCTTCATCAGAGTCAGAAGAAGAATGTGCCAACATGGCACTGATGGCTGGAGTAGAAGATCGGGATGAAGGATCATCTGGATCTGAATTTGATTCTGAATCTGACTTAGAAGAGGTACTTTCTGATCTCTCTAGGGAAGAACTTATTAAGGTTTTATCAGAAGTCCTGAAAAACTATAACCAAATTAAGCTCAAATGCAAGAAGCTTAAATGCAATCTTGAATCTGAGAATAGTATGTTAAAGTCAGAAGTTGCTGAGCTCAAAGAAAACAATTTGAAAATGAAAAACAATTTTGAAAAAGCTCAACAAGACTCTGAATCTGAAACTAAGTCAAAATGAAAAAATATTTTAGAAGAATATGACTACAGTTTTCAGAAGTTTCTGGATAAAAGCATAGATAGAAGCAAGATGGCTTCAATGATCTATGGAGTTAGTAGAGACAACAGGAAAGGAATTGGATATGAATCTTCCTCTGGAAAGGATTTAAATCCAATACCTGTTGATAAACTTATCGTTAAGAAGACTCCCTTATATTCTCATTTTAAGTTTGGTCATCTGAATGATATTAAACACACACGTTCTGATCAGAACATTCCTGTGTTTAAACCAAAAGTTAGTCAGAACAAACCTGTTGTAAGAAGACAGAATTTCAGACAAACTTTTAAGGCAACTAACCCAAAAGGACCCAAAAAGATCTGGGTACCTAAGGATAAGATAATACCTGTTGCAGATGTATTTAGCAGCAAAGTCAAGACGCCATTCATGGTACCTGGACTCTGGCTGCTCACGTCACATGACGGGAGAAAGGTTTATGTTCCAAAACCTGGAGCTTAAATCTGGAGGAGACGTGAAGTTTGGAGGGAATCAGAAGGGCAAGATTATTGGCTCTGGTACTATTGGCAATGGCAACCTTCCCTCTATATCTAATGTTTTACTTGTAGAAGGATTAAAGCATAATCTATTCTCTATAAGTTAATTAAGTGACAATGGTTATGACATAATCTTTAATCAAAAATGTTGCAAAGCTGTTAGTCAGAAGGATGGCTCAATCCTATTTAATGGAGAGAGGAAGAACAACATTTACAAAATCAATCTTTCAGAACTTAAGGTTCAAAATGTAAAATGCCTTATGTCTGTTAATGATGAGCAATGGGTCTGGCACAGAAGATTGAGGCATATTAATATGAGACGTATATCTCAGATTAATAAACTCAATTTGGTCAGAGGACTTCCTAAGTTGAAGTTCAACTCATATGCTCTTTGTGAAGCATGTCAAAAAGGAAAATTTTCAAAATCTTCTTTTAAAACAAAAAATGTTGTTTCAACTTCAAGACCATTAGTGTTACTTCACATTGATCTGTTTGGACCAGTGAAAACTGCATCCATCAGAGGCAAGAAGTATGGATTAGTCATTGTGGATGACTATAGTAGATGGACATGGGTTAAATTCCTAAAACACAAGGATGAGTCACATTATGTGTTCTTAGACTTCTGCAAACAAGTCCAAAATGAAAAAGATTTTAAAATTGTTAAAGTCATAAGTGATCATGGTGGCGAATTTGAAAACAAATATTTTGAAAAATATTTTAATGAAAATGGCATTGCTCATGATTTCTCCTGCCCTAGAACTCCACAACAGAATGGAGTTGTAGAGAGGAAAAATAGAACATTGCAAGAAATGGCCAGAACCATGATCAACGAGACTAATTTGGCAAAAAAAAATTTGGGCAGAAGCAATAAACACAGCTTGTTATATTCAGAACAGAGTGTCTGTAAGACCTTTTCTGGAAAAGACTCCCTATGAATTGTGGAGGAACAGAAAGCCCAACATTTCTTATTTCCATCCTTTTGGATGTATATGTTATATGTTGAACACTAAAGAGAATCTAAACAAGTTTGATTCTAAAGCACAGAAGTGTTTCATGCTTGGGTATTCTGAACGCTCTAAAGGCTACAGAGTATACAATACTGAAACACAGATTGTGGAGGAATCTATACATGTTAGATTTGATGATAAGCTTGGCATTCAAAAGCCAAAGCAGTTTGAAAGTTCTGCAGATAGAGGAGTAATTCTCACAGACTCTGAAGGCTCAGAGGCAGAAAAGGTTCAAGTGAAAGAGCTAGAAGCAACGCCAGACGCAACTCCTTTAGCTTCTCAAATGAACAACTTGAATATTTCTGAAGAATCAAATGTTAGAGGATCATCTTCCAGAATCAAGGCCTCTCACCCAGAGGATGTGATCATTGGAAAGAAGGATGACCCTATAAGAACAAGATCCTACCTCAGATCATCTGAAGCGTCATTATTTGGGTTGGTGTCAGTTATTGAACCAACTTCTGTGGATGAATCTCTGCAAGACAATAACTGGATAATTGCCATGCAAGAAGAGCTCAATCAATTCATAAGAAATGACGTTTGGGATTTGGTTCCAAGACCAAAAGGATTCAACATTATAGGAACTAAGTGGGTCTTCAGAAACAAGTTGAATGAAAAAGGAGAAGTTGAAAGAAACAAAGCAAGGCTTGTTGCTCAAGGTTATAGCCAGCAAGAAGGAATTGATTACACAGAGACTTATGCTCTTGTGGCCAGGTTAGAGTCTATTCGTTTACTCATTTCTTTTGCTGCACAAAATAACATCACTATATATCAGATGGATGTTAAGAGTGCCTTCTTAAATGGGATTATAGAAGAGGAAGTTTATGTTCACCAACTCCTGGTTTTGAAAGTGATAAATTTCCAAAACATGTTTTTAAACTTAAGAAATCTCTTTATGGTTTAAAACAAGCTCCCAGAGCTTGGTATGAGAGATTAAGTAATTTTCTTCTGGAGAAAATTTTTATCAGAGGCAAAGTGGACACAACTCTCTTTTGTAAAACATTTAAGAAAGATCTATTAATTTGTCAAATATATGTGGATGATATTATATTTGGATCTACAAATGTTACGCTGGGAAAGGAGTTTGCTCAATGTATGCAGGGTGAATTTGAGATGAGCATGATGGGAGAATTGAGATTCTTTCTGGGAATTCAAGTCAACCAAACTCCAGATTGCACTTACATTCATCAGACTAAATATGTAAAAGAGCTTCTGAAGAAGTTCAACATGACTGATAGTAAGATGGCAAAAACTTCTATGCATCCAACAAGCACTCTTGCTAAGAAAGAGGTAAGTAAGAAAGTAGATCAGAAACTCTACAGAGGTATGATTGGATCTCTTCTATACTTAACTACTTCTAGACCTGACATTTTATTCAGTGTATGCTTGTGTGCAAGATTCCAATCAGATCCTAGAGAATCACACTTAACAGCTATTAAGAGGATTCTAAGGTATTTGAAAGGTACTTCTAATGTGGGTTTGTGTTACAGAAAATCTGATGAATTTAAACTAGTTGGATTATGTGATGCTGATTACGCTGGAGACAGAGTAGAAAGAAAAGTACTTCTGGAAGTTGCCAATTTCTGGGAAGAAATTTAATCTCCTGGTACAACAAGAAACAACCTACAATTGCTCTATCAACTACAGAGGCAGAATACATTGCTGCTGCTGGATGTAGCACACAGATGCTCTGGATGAGAAGTCAGCTAGAAGACTATCAGATCTTTGAGAGTAATATTTCTATATTCTGTGATAATACTTCTGCTATATGCTTGTCTAAAAACCCAATTTTACACTCTAATGCTAAGCATATAGAAATTAAACATCACTTTATTAGAGACTATGTTTAGAAGGGTATTATAAACTTAGACTTTGTTGATACAGATCATCAATGGGCTGATATTTTCACAAAACCCTTGCTGAAGATAGTTTTAAGTTTATTCTGAAAAATATTGGTATGGAATTTTGTCCAGAATAATATTTATCAGAAGAAACTTTCTCAGATGCAAAATGTTTAAACTCTGAAGTATTTCATCTGTCATTTATTTAATTTCTTGAATTATTATTTCTGTGTATATCTGAACTAACAAGTCTCAGAGGATCTGAACGTTGGTTAACGTTTCATTTCTCTAAGAGTTTTCAGAGGCACATGCAAGCAAACACGTGTAACTCGGAATCTGAAAAGATGGAGTGCACAATACTGAAAAGACGTTTGAGTTAAAGTTTGAATAGTTGGTTTCTTGTTTTTCCCCCCAATTGTCAGAATCATTAATGCTTTGAAATGATTATATTCTTTTCATTAAATGCTAATTGCAAGCATGTTGATCATGTGACCTTTGTGTGCCCTAAATTTCTTCTATAAATGCCACAATTTTACACACTTCACACTTTTCACTCTCACGCACACATTGTATGCATTTCTTCTTGGTTCATTGCTTCCATCTCTCTCTCTTTCAAACCCAAACATCTCAGAAACCCTAAAACTTCAAGAACTTCCATGGCTACTTCATCTTCAACCTCAACTCAGTTCCAATCCTCAATGGCTGTTGTTTCTTCATTAAACATGGGTGATGTTCCTTTTAAGGAACCAATCAGAACACTACTCACACCTGTTGACAAGTTGGAAGTTTTGTGTGAATCCATTGTCAACTTTGAATCGTTTGCAGAAAATGGGTATGATCTTCGTCCCATTGTTGATGCACAGTGTTGGACTAAGTTTTTTGACAGGCTAATGGGACCAGTTTACCCTCGTCTGGTAAAGAAATTTTAGATACATGCTTCTTGTTGCCCTAAGTTCATAGTTTCATTTGTTCTGGGCAAAGAAATTATCATTACTGAAGACTTGATAAGGAAACTCATAGGATATGAGGAAACTGATGGAGTCACTAATCTACCATCTGGGCGTGTGGATATGACTGAAGTGTATAAAGAAGTTTGCTCATATGGAGTAGCTTCTAACAAGGTTAAGGATCTGAAGCCAGTTTACAGGATCTGGGATAAGATTTTCATGAGTTGCATTCATCACAGAAAATCCTCTAATTCTCCAGATTATGTTAACACTGATCAGCTATATTTTATGTATTGTCTGAGTCAGAGCACCAAGGTGGATCTGCCATATCTTATGTTTAATCATATGTGGACACATGTTAAACGGTCAAGGGAAGAGGTTAGAAACAAACATCAGAAGCTGAGGAACTGGATTCCAATGGGGAGACTTATCTCAGACATTCTGACTGAGAATGGTCTTGTTGGTCATCTGGTTGAAGCTGGAATGAAGGAAGAGTTAGCTTCTGCAGTTGGAAAACCTCTGAACGGGAAGAGTCTTCAGAGGATGAAAGTCGTAGAAGAGGTTACTTTTGCTCCAAAGAAATTCAACTCTGAAGAAGTCACTCAAAGAAGAGTTCCAGTTGCAAATTTTCCTATGTTCTTTGCTAATGAACCAAGGGAGATTGTTCTGGATTACATTACTTTGTGTCTGAATGAAGGAATTCCTCTACCAGCAAATCTGGTTCAGAAGGCAGGTGAACCTGCTCCAGATCTTTATGAGGCCAGACACAAGAAGAAGAGAAAGGTTGATGCAGAAGAACCTTCTAAACCCAAGAGGAAAGCTACTGGTGAAGCTGCTGCTGTCAAGCCTAAGAAAGTCAAGAGGCAAGAGATCAATCCTCCAGAGGCAAGTCTAGACGAGATTCTGGAAACTGTAAAAGAGGTATTAACATCTGATCAAACTCTTCATGAACCTATACCATCACATTCACCTTTTCCTCCTCTTGTTTCTAAACCTAGGAAACCTTCTGTTACAACTTCCTCTGTAACCCAACCTATAACAACTCCATCTGAAAAGTATACATCTGAACCAACACCTTCTAAACCATCTGATAATCTACCATCTGACAAACAAACTCCTGCACCGCAATCATTTGAAATTCCCCCACCTGAACCACAAACTTCTAATCCACCAGAATCAAACCAACCAGAACCAACTCCACAAAAACCTGAACAATAACAACCACAACCAGAATCATTCCAACCATCTGAACCCTTTATACCTGATTTTGTAGTCCTAGATATTCAACCCTTAACTACTTTAGTTGAACTCTCTTCCACATCATGCCATTCATCTCCATCATCTGATTCATCTGAATCTGACCTACCACCAGAAGTTTATTCACCACCCTCTCTCGAGGCTATGAACCCAAAACTTCTGAGTTTGTATCTGTTACTTCTTTCAAACCTTATCCCTCTAATCCCCTTCCCTCTGGTCTAAAACTTAAAAGCTTTTACACCAAAATAGAAGCATCTGACCCTACCACTCCATTTAAACCCATCTCTTCAACTATCCTACCATCTGTTCTTCAAACCTATCTTACACAACAACTAGATATCATTCTATCAGAACCTCTGCTTTCTCATAACTCTGTTTTTACCCCATACACTTCTACCCCATTTGATGTCATTCCCTCTGCATCAAGTTTCAAACCATTTATGTTTCCCACTTCATCATCATCCAGATTTAAAATTGTCACCTCATCATCTGAACATTCCCCTTTTCCCTCTTATCCTCGTCCTCTGTTCATCATTCCAACTTTCACCATACCACCTCCACCAGAACAACCCAAACCAACACCTCTGGAAACCTACCTTAAACCCAAATCCAGATTAGATGTTGATGCCTTATTTGCTAGTTTCAAGAAGGAAATAAGGATCAGTTTGAAATCTGTTCAAGAGGAATGTCTCTCAAGCATTAATCCAGAAGCCTCTGAAGAATGCTAGGATAAGTTCATTGCCAGATTCAACACTGTTGCTTCAAATCTGAAGAGTGTCTGCTCTGATGATGTGAAGATCAGATTCGCTGAGCTTACCAGAACAATGCTTTAGAATGTTACCAGATCTCCTACACTGCTTCTTGAGGATGTGCCTTCATCTTCTAGAGTGTCTGCTACGGTTGAATTATATGCTTCTGAAGTCATTCTGGAAGAAAATCCTTTAGCTCTAATAATTATGGACAAATCATCTGAATATGTGCCTCCAGAACCTGACTCTGCAATGGTAATTGACTCTGCTTCTGCTCCTGCATCTGAATCTGCTCCGTCTACTTCTTCTAAGATCAAGAAAGAGAATCCAGATTTAGAAGATAAGATTGTTGTGCTGGAAGTTGGTCAATCTGAGATAAAGTCCTGGATGGCAAGGCAAGATCAGAAGACTGAGAACATTGAGAAATGGATGTCCAAGCAAGAAGAATCTTCTTCTGAGATCACCCACCTTCTGAAGATGCTTCTCTCCAAACAATCTTAGATTTATGTTTCTTTATCTGATGTTTGAGCACTTGTTTTGAATTTCTCATCTGATGTTTTCGTATCTGAATATTTGAATGAATGAATCTGAATGTTTTCTCTATATGATTATATCTTTTCTCTCTGTTTCCTTTTACTTGTCTTTAAAAGTTTTCTTTTTAATTATGACAAAAAGGGGGAGAAAATGAAATTTTGACTGTTCAAATAAACTTAACCTGAATGGAATTCAGACATATCAAATCACAACTAACATGAATTTTTTTAGTCTTTCAGAACTATAATGATAAATCTGACAAAATTCTTTAAAGAAACTCTGAGATCCCCAGATCAAGTTTTAACCTATCAGGCTCTGATTCTGAAACGTTCATCCAAATCAAGCTCTAACTTTGAACATTCAGGTTGTGATTCTAAAAAGAATACTCATGCTAAAAGGGAAGTTTCTATTCTTTCTTAGTATTCAATTCAGGGGGAGATTCATAATCTCAGGGGAGTTATATTTATCTCTTTATTGAACAAAATTTCCTATGTTTTTGTCATCATCAAAAAGGGGGAGATTGTTAGAACACAGATTGGTTCTTAGTTATATCTCTATATTTTGATGATAACACTAATGAAATTTTGTATTAAGAAATTATATACTCTAAATTTGTTCAAGTATTTTTGTTGCAGATATTAAATTTAATATCCTTCTGAAAGCAAAAATGATTATGAACATTGAACTATGCAAGACTCTGAGCATCAGAAGCATCTCTACAGAAGACTCTGAGTGCTTCCTACAGAAGACTCTGAGTGCTGCCTACAGAAGACTCTGAGCGCTGTCTACAGAAGCATTTGAAGCAGAAGCTACAGAAGCATCTGAAGTGTAGACTGAAGACTTTGTATGAAGAGTTTCAAGCACTATTTTTTCAGAAGACTCTGATAGTACTGTTCGCTGCAAGTATTGAGGATCTGATCTCTAAACTCTGCTCTGATTATTACTCATGCTGAAGCATACTTGCTGCAACACTCTGATACAGCAAACTCTGAGAACATCAGGACTCTGATCACTCAAGGCTCTGATGATTAATTGCTGTGAGATAGCAACTTGTTGAAGAAGATTATTCAAAGTTATATCCGTTGGTTATGCCAAACGACTCTTTTCTCATTTATGCTAGACACAAGAACACAGGAAAAAAGGATTTCTCTGAATGTTCTAATTCTGGGAAAGGTCAAGTCATGTGAAGACAAAAGGCTATAACTACTTTGCAATACACGGTCTTCAAGCTTGCAACGTCTTGAACTTATAAGTCTATAAAAGCAAGCCTTCAACAACTTTCTACAGTGGACGAAATTAACAAAACTATTGAAAACTCTCTCAAAGCTCTCATACAAAATATATTTCTTTGTTCAATAGTTTCATACGTTCTTAATCTTAAGTGTATAAATCACAGTTGTGATATAGCTTTCTTAGAAGCATTTAAACACTTGTTTTAGTTTACATTTGATTGTAAAAGTTCCTTAAGAAGACCAAGTTGTGGTCAGTATTTCTTGAGAAGACTAAGACAATTGTTCTTAGTGGTTGATATTGTAATCAGTTTGGTTATAGTGGATTAAGTCCTTGTGGAGAAAGGCAAATCACTCTTGATAGGGTGGACTGGATTAGTTGAGTTCAACGAACCAGGATAAAAAATCTTTGTGTTTTTATTGCCATAATATTTTCTAAATCCTTATTCAACCCCCCCCCCCCCTTCTAAGTATTTTCTCACCTTCAAGGTCTTGTGTGACAAAGGTATCGAAGTGACCCAATAAATCTTTTATATTGGGTTAGGTCGACATCATCTTCATCTGAATCCTTCGACAGTTGCAATCTGGTCTCAGCTGGAGTCGAAGTTGGGCTGCAATCTTGCATCTCAAATCTCTTGAGTATTTCGCCTGTATATCTTCTTTGGTGCATCATCAATCCTCTACTACTCTTGTAGGATTCGAAGCCAAGGAAATATGAGAGATTTCCCAAGTTTGACATTTCAAACTCCTCACTCAAGTTGTGTTTGAAGTCTTCGATCTCCTTCTTACAACTTCCTGTTATCAAAAGGTCATTGACATAGAGGCATAGTATAAGCAGTTCACTACTGCTTCTTCTTACATACACTCATGCTCAGTCACAAACTTCACAAATTCCTTCTCCCTTAAGAATCTGTCGATTTTCTTATTCCAAGCTCTTGGAGCTTGCTTAAGTCCATACAGGGCTTTATGCAGCCTGTACACCTTTATTTCTTCGCCTCGTTTCACAAACCCAACTAGTTGTGCAACATAAACTTCTTCATCTAAGGGGCCATTAAGGAATGCACACTTAATGTCCATCTGACATGTGTGCCAATTGTTCATATTTGCTAGACCAACAACCAATCTGATTATTTCGATCCCAGCAACAGATGTAAAAACTTCGTTGAAGTCGATTCCTCCCTTCTGAAGAAATCCTTTCGCCACAAGTCTCGCCTTGTGTCGAGTTACTTCTCCTTTAGGATTCACCTTCACCTTGTAAACCTACTTCACATTAATTTCCTTCTTTCCTTGAGGCAACTCGACAAGTGACCAGGTGTTGTTGACTTTGATGGAGTATAAATCCTCATTCATTGCTTTCACCCACTTCGAATCTTTCAATGTCTCAGCTGCATTGACTGGTTTGACATCTGCGTAGAAAGCATAGTGTACCAGCTCACCTTCTTCATCGACCACATCATCTGATGTAATCACATATTCTTGCAACCTTGCAGGCATGTGTCTTATTCGTTGAGGTCTGCTTGGGCCAACTTCATCTCTGACTTATTCCTGGCGAACTTCACTTTCAACTTCAGTGGCTGGTTCTTCACAAGATATTTTCACTAAATCCTTCTTGATATTCTCAGTCCAATCTCATTCTTTGAGCTCATTTATGATCATGTCCCTGCTAATCACTACATGTTTATTCACTAGGTCGAATAACCTGTAACCTCCAATCGAATGATATCCTATCAAGATCATCTTATTCGACTTATCATCAAGCTTCCTTCTCAACTGATCTGGCACATGTCTATGTGTTATAGATCCAAACACCTTTAAGTAACTGAGGACAGGCTTGACTCCAGACCAACATTCTTGTGTGATTCCTTCAAGCTTCTTCGTCGGGCATCTGTTTAATATGTATGTTGTTGTCGAAACCGCTTCTCCCCATAATTCTTTGGGTAAATGCTTTCCATTCAACATACATCTCACCATGTTCATGATGGTTTTGTTCTTTCTTTCTGCAATTCCATTTTGCTGTAGAGTGTAGGGTGGCACCACCTCATGCGCAATCCCTTCTTTTTCACATAATACATCAAAATCTTTCGACACATACTTTCCACCACCATCAATCCTCAGAATTTTCAGCTTTCGACCACTTTATCTTTCAACCATAAATTTGAATATGGAAAATACCTCGATCACATCACTTTTCTTCTTGATGGGGTAAGTTCATAGCTTTCGACTGTAATCATCTATGAACGTGACAAAGTATATGTTGCCTGCAATTGAATCCACCCGGATTGGATTACATGCATCATAGTATATGACTTCTAGAATTGCCTTCGACTTCCTTCCTGCATCCTTGTTGAAGCTATTCCCTTGTTGTTTCGACTGAACACACTCTTCACAAACTTCACTTGGAATGTCGATTTCAGGTAAATCTAAAGCCATATTTCTCCTCTTTAGCTCTCTGATGTCATTGAAATTGAGATGACCTAGTCGAAAATGTCATAACTATTCATCTCTACTGGCTGCAGTTTCTAGGAACTTGTGCTCCATCATATTGATTTCAATCTTGAATGTCCTATTCTGAGACATTGGAGCCTTCAAGATCAACCTACCACCTGCGTTGAGAACTCTCATCATCTTGTCTTCGATCGGCACCTTGTAGTTCTTTTTTACTAGTTTTCCTATACTGAGTAAATTACTCTTCATGTCTGGTATGTACAACACATTAGAAATTGTTGACCTCTTGTCATCTTTCCTCATAATCAAAACATCGTCAATACCTTTAGATGCTAGAGTATTGTCATTTGCAAATTTCACCATGTTCTTCGACGATGGCTTCATGTTGATAAACCAATCTTTCCTTCCAGTCATGATTGATTAGCATCCTGAGTCCAAGTACCACTGATCCAAGAATCTTTCTTAGTCTCTTGTTGTGACCATTAGTAACATTTCTTCTTCTTCATGCTTCGCCATCTTTGCATCAGTTTCTTGATTCTTTTTCTTTTCACGACATTCACTAAAGTAGTGACCATACTTCTGAAAATTGAAACATTGAATGTGACTTTTGTCATGCTTTCGTCCACCACCTCTTCGTTTACCTGCAACACCACCTCTTTGGTTTCCTTGGTTCCAGGGTTTTCTTTGATTTGACCAGTTTCCTTCTTGCTGATTTCGACCAGTCGAATTGTTGTAGCCTTTTCTACCTTTGTTGTTATTCTAGCTTCCTTTGTGTTTCCTTTCCTTTTCTGATTGCGCTTGCAAAGCCATATCACTCTTCGACTTTCCTGCAACTCTCTCAGTCACCTTTTGTTCATGAGACTCAAGCGTCCCTTGAAGCTTTTCCTTCGTCAATGTTGACAAGTCGTTCGACTCTTCTATGGCTACTACCACATGGTCGAACTTTGGAGCTAACAACCTCAATATCTTTGCAACAACTGATCTTGATGTCAACATTTCTTCACATACCTTGAATTGATGCACCAGCTTTGTATTTCTAGTGAAGAAATCTGTTATACTTTCACTTTCTTCCATCTGAAGCAATTCATAGGTTCTCTTGTGAATTTGTAACCTCACATCTTTCACCTTTTCTGCGCCTTCAAACGACTTTTTAAGAATCTTCAACGCTTCCTTCAGTGATTCTACATCACTAACCTTTTCAAAGTTATCTTGATCTACACATTAATGGATTATAAAGAGAGTTTTATAGTCTTTCTTCTTCAATTCTTTGAATGCAGCATTGTCTTGATCCGTCGCGTTTTCTGCAAGCGATGCTACTCCTCCCTTCACAAGATCTCAAAGATCTTGATAACAGAAAACCACCTTAATCTACTTGCACCAATTCTCATAGTTATCTTTCTTGAGAATTGGAAGGTTTGCCAGAAAGTGTCTGTTTGGATGATTCATCGCCATCACGATTTTTCTTCCTTGAATCGTAACCGGAGCTCTAAATACCAGATGTTGGAAATTCAATCACAACCTATGGAAAATTTCACTCAATCAATCTTGATCTCAAGATTGTTTCAAATCACGTAATGACAATGAAAGAAAAGTTTAGAAAGAAAGAAAGTAAATATTGGAGAAGAAGAAGATAAACAATTTTCTGCAAAGAACTCTCTACCTATAAACTATAGAAATTATGTTATTCACTTGCAACTGCAAAATGTGAATTACAAAATATGATGAGATGAGATGTTTACAAACTAAACATTTTTCTCTATTTATAGATTTAGATTAACTTGCACATCAAGACAAAGCCCAAACTATAAAAGCCCAAAATATCTAATCTAATCTTTTTAAATTAAATCTGATCTTTCTAAATCAATAAATTGCATTGCATATTTAACAGTAGTTACTTTTTTTTAAAATAAAGAAAGTAGTTACTTTTTTTTTAAAATAAAGAAAGTAGTTAATTCACAACAAACAAACAAATAATTAAGTAAATACCTTAATCCTAGCTTAATCTTGAGATCATTCAATCCAAGTTTTATTCAAAAGTGGGATACTTGCTATGATTTTTCATTTTCCATAAGTAAATAATAAACTATAAAACACGACTATAAGAATAAGGATGCAGCAAAATAAGAAGGTTCGATATTGAAAAACACTTGGCCTAGACAAATAATTGAATTTAGCTAAACTAAATTACAAAAAGGAGTATATTCGGTGCTTGTGATATAAAGTATCAAATGTTAATTATGAACCATCCAGCTAGTTATTTATTCGTAGAGTGTTTTTGCAGATTGAACTCTAATCTTTTTGCTGTCATTCTTGGAAACTTTTTGAGCAGACTTCTCATTTGCGGATATAGCTTTCGCTATTGCCTTCATTTTTCGCGCGCATTTTGATCTCTTCATAGGCCTTCCATTCTGCTTCACCTTCCTGTTTCAGAAGAGATTCATAATAAAAGGTAGCAATTTAGAACAAGTGAAACCGAAAGAGCAGAAGTGTGTATGTGAAAATGCAGTTAGAATGCAATTGTAATCATCGCATAGTAATAATTTTAACAAGTGCGAGTTGAGAGGAACTTAGCATTATTGTGTTTTGCAAATAAATGAAAATGAAGAAGCAAGTCAAATGCGCTTCCTCTCCACTTCATATTGGAGGTGCCATAAAGTTAAAACATGATGGAACTCGAATAAGATGAGTTATCTCTAACAAATTCCTCGATTAATAAACTATTGTCATTTATAACTTCGACAATTAAGAAAGTTATATATGTTTCCCTAGATTTATAATCCCTTTATATGATAGTTGTTCCCCTTTTCCTCTCAAACAAGTATTTAAGAGCAAAACTCTTATGGACTACAGATCTAATGCATATACCCATGAAAATCACGAGCAAAATAAAGAAAGTGTATTGAAGAAAATATTCATGTCTTTGAAATGAGAGAATGCAGAAAACACAACATACACAAAATCCATCAACACTGCAAACCAATCTGAAGTATATAAATTTATATGAAAAGCTATTTGATTTGGTTTGTTGAAAATTTTTATACATGAACATATAAATTTCCATCAGCACAACATACACATAAATTTATGTGTTGAAAATTTATATGTATGTTATGTACTTCCATCAAAACACTGAAAATTTCCATCAACAACCTACACATATAAATTTTTATCAGTTTTGAAGATAATTACAAGGGAAATTTAACAGTGTTTTTGGCTATCCACTCACGCAATCGATATCAATAACATACATATCTTGCAATTATAATAAAATAAGTAGAGGGGATGCATCACATATTGTCTAAGATAACGCCCCTAATAGAACCTGAATAGTGTGGACTAATAAAAAGATAATTTATGTGATTCAACTCTAAATCCACCAATTTATATAATTTTCATAAGGAATCAAACATGCTTATGAAATGACCATAGAGTTGACTGGTAAGAGTTTATTTAATACCAAAAAAATGTTTAAATCGAACTGTGTGTGGTATATATTGTGTTAAGCCTTTATGGGAAATATTAAAAAGCCTTCGGTGTAAACAACGGAGACTTTTTTATATCATCAATTTTTCTTCATACAAAGAGTCTATGATATTTGAGTTGATGTAATAATATGTTAAAGAAAAGTACTTTAGGATTCTCAGTCTCTGCATACAGGAGTAATTAAATCATCTACATTGAACTCCCTATAAAACAGTTGTACCTCATTCCAAAAAAAATAAGAAAAAAATTGGAGAGGCGGGGCAATTTTTATTAATTAAAGTGGCATAAATGGTCATTTTACAACCATTCTCAACAGATTTGAACTCCGTACTTTGAAGTTACATGGGTAAGCTCTTACCACTGAGTTAGAGCCCGAAGTGAATTCAAGGTGAGAGCAAATGTAATTAAAAAAACTGTGCGTGTTGTAGAAAGAACAAAAACAGGAAGAACTTTTTCTACCAAGACTACCAAATCCTTCTCAACAAACATACAAACTGTACATGAAAGTTACAATTTTCTTGTAATGATAATCAAATTAGATACTGGTTGACATTTGTGAACACTCTATCTCAGAAACTATCAGGCACCACTCCTTCTAAGAGACTTAGTTAAATTTCCCATTTTTTAGAAAAATGGTTTTGACTCGTCATTTAAAAAATTATAATACTGCATCGAATTCGTATTGATAAAGTTCAAAGCAAACCCTAGCTACAGAACCAATTTATTGATGTAAATTGCAATCATTTGGGAAAATGTTGGCTTATTCATATGGTTCCCTCTATAAAAAGAATTTAAAAAAACAGATAATAATTTAACCTACTTATAACTAGGGTTTTAAAAAAAAGTACCATGTTCAACTGTGGCTCTCTGAAATATCAAGTATGGCGATGTAAACTACAAGGGCAATAAAGTAAACTTACAAATTGGTAGCACCAGGAACCTTGATTTTAGCTACTGATTCTGATGTGTCCATAGCTGAAAGTAAACAAAACTCTCAAATCTTAAACCACGCCAAGAACAAATAAGATAAAATCAAAACAAAACAAGACTTTACAATGTAATAATAAGACTAGAAGCAGAATAATGAAATTTTTCGATATTGATTTCAACCGAAAAAAATAAAGGGAAACCGAGTACCTTGAGGTGCTTCCGAAACGATGGAGTCGGTTGTATCCATTGAAACGACACCGTTTTTCTTTTTCTTGTTCCTGTTTTTCGCCATAGTGACGGAGGAGAAGGGACGATGCTGCGGAAAGGTTTACAGAATGAAGCTACGGCTGCCTTAACATTGACAGACGTTGGCTTTACTTCTAGGCTACATTAAATTAATTAATTAATTATACTTTTTTTAGAAAAGTAAATACTCCTCTAGTATCATACATCAATGACAATAATTAAAACAAAAATATATTTCTACATTTTATTTTAATAAAAAAATATAAAAAATTATTTTTTCTTTTTTAAAATTAAATAATATTAATATAAAATTGTGTAATTAACCAACTTTATAACTTTGTTAACCAACATTTTATATTTTATTAACCAATTTTATTTATTACTAAAATATTATGGTGTTTATTAACATTCATAATTTCATTAACATACTACTTTTATCTAATTTTTTATGGGGTACAATCAATTGTTTTTTAGTTGGTGAAAAACGGGTTAATCATAATTTTGATGGGGTGCATATATAAATCCTTTTATTAGTTAAGTGATTTTTTTTAAGTAAAGGCTGAGTATCTGAAACCTGATTAGTATGGATAAAAGTGTAGGTTCTAATTTCATATAATTGATAGATAAATTTGTTCGCTTCCGTTTAATATCAGAGCTCAATTATATGAGTTAGAATTCAATTATTTGTCGTTAATACGTGATTATAAATTAAAGATTCCAATTATTTTAATCCATTTTTAAACAATTATTTTTTAAAGCATCATTCACTTTAATTTTTTTAAATGGCATATAAATATTTTAATATAGAAGGTAATTTTTTTATAATAGTTTTTATTTTGAAGTCAATTTTTTAACATAGAAATTATTGATATTAGCTGTGTAAAATTATTGATATTAATTGTGTAAAATTTATAAATTACAAACCAATTTTCTATGGCACGTTTGATTTTTCCTACGCGCGGTGCCGTTTCTTTAAAATTGGTTTTCCAAATGTTTACTGTACTACCTAAGCATATGCTGTCAAATGTTTACTGGATCCAATTATATATTCATGTGCTTCTAATTTATATACTTTATGCATTGCCATTATTCATATGGTTTGTTTTCTCTTCCACAACATCAATAGCGCTATTTCGGTTTTTTTGTTGAATTGGTTTTTCTTTTTATTGTCACTATTGCAGTGCCTATTATTTTATTAAATTGTTTTTTTTTAAGTCAATAGGGCATTGCCGTTTCTTTTATTGTATTTGCAGAATGATAGATCTGTTATACCAATTGTTAATTTTATCTCAATTTTATACAAACAAAATGTTATTGTCAATTGTTATGCTAACTGCTATTTTTTAACTATTATATAATTAAACTAATTCAACCAATTGAATTATATATACTTTATATAATTATATATTAAATTAATTGAACCTATATATAAAACTACATATTAAACTGTTATTTTTTTTAATTGTATTGTCTTTGACATTTTATTAAATAAATATAAATTTATATAAATTTATAAAATATTTGTTTTGTCAAGTATTTTAAAATATTGTATAACATCCTTTATAATATTATTATAATATTAAAATTGATACTGTTAAAGATAAAATTTATTGGAAATGATATATTGTTTAAATTCATGATTGGTCATGACTTTTTTTGGCAAAAGAAAATTGATTCCTATGCAAGAAATTTTATAAATAATTGTGTGTGATTACTACCAAAGTGAGATCACTCATTTTAATTTATAAAAGTCTCTTGATAGTTTGAGAAATGATTTTAAGTCATTACTATGATTGTTTTTCCAAAGGTGGACAATTGTATGTAGAGATCGTGGTTGATTAAGGATATAACTATTGGAGATGCTTGGGTCGAAAGGATTTATTTACCCAAAGGAGTAAATTTCTAAACTCAATGTATGCTCATTGAGTAGCTTATTCTTGAAGCTTGTAGATGAAGTTGTTGGAGGTGTTTTGATTTAGAGAATTTATCTACCCATAGGAGATAGATTTTCAAACTCAATGTATGCTCATTGAGTGATTCATATGAGGTTTTAACCTTGGTTGTAACTTGGGTTTTACTCATTCCACCCAAAAGGGATTGTGTGATAATGTTGGCCTCTTAGTGATAACTTATGTTCATTAAAGCTATATCTTGCCTTTATTATTTGTTCTAATGCATTCCTATTCTGTCTGAGCAATGACCTTCTCTATGAACAATTGTTCTACTTCTATTGAGATCCTAAATGGATCTCATTTTAAGAAATGGAAGAGAGACTTAGAATTTCTATCAGGGATTATTGACCTTGACATGACATTGCGTGAAACCAAACCTGTGATCGATAAACAAAGTACACCTGAGGAGAAAGAAAAATTAGTTAAGTGGGAGATGAGTGATTGACTTAGCTTGTGTGTTATTAAGATGACCATTTCTGAATGTTTGATATGTGGATTGCCTGAGAAAGAGAATGCTAAAGAATATCTTACTGCTATTTCCAAGTGTGTAGCTAAAGAAGAGAAACTCAAGAAGGAAAGAAGTGATTTAGACTTCCTAACTTTTCATGTTAAACCCCATTCTGGTGAGAGTTCTTGGAAAAATAAGAAAAACATTTATAGTGCTTCTCATAGATATCCTGATCGGAAACCTGGTAATGGTCAACACCATAATATAGGAGGTCCCAAACCTGTTGCTTTTAAGAAATCCTTTTGGTGCTTTTGGTGTAAGGAAAAGGGACATAAGAAAACTGATTGTCATGCTTTTAAAGCTTGTTTAGACAACAAGAACAAATCTGGAGGTAATCATTTAGCTTTTGTCTATTTTGAGACTAACTTAGTTGATGTTCCCATTAATTTTTGGTGGCTTGATAGTGGTTCTACAACCCATATTGATGTCTCCTTACAGGGGTTCAGAAACTAGCGGAGACCAAACTTGAGGGAAAGCAAACTCAGGGTAGGAAATGATCTTGAAGTCATTGTGGAGCTAGTGGGAGATGTTAGCTTAGTTTTAGGAACTGATTTTGAACTTGTTTTGAAAGATACATTTTATGTACCTTCTTTTAGAAGGAATTTGATTTCAGTATCTTGTTTGGATAAGTTTGGATTTCAATTTACCTTTTATGATGGAAAAATAAATTTGATGTTGAATTCTCAAGTTGTTGCTAATGGTATCTTGTTGGATGGTTTATATAAGTTATCTTTGGATTGTGATATGATATCCTCATCCTTAAATGTTGAAAGTTCCATTGCTAAAAGATCTAAAATTAGAGAAAAATCCTCTTTGTTGTGGCACAAGTGTTTAGGACATATCTCTAAAGAAAGAGTTGAAAGGTTAATTAAAGATGATATTTTACCTTCCTTAGATTTCAATGATATAGGGACTTGTGTGGATTGTATTAGAGGAAAATATACTAATACCAATAAGAAAGGTTCAACTAGAAGTTCAGACCTTTTAGAAATAATTCATACAGACATTGGCGTCCCCTTTTTCCCTACTATTTGTAGTAATAAATATTTTATCACTTTTATTGATGATTTTTTCCGGTATGGCTATCTCTACTTGATTAAGGAAAAATCAGAAGCACTTTAAAACTAAGGTTGAAAAGCAACTAGGAAAAGTGATAAAGGTGGTACGTTCTGACCTTAGTGGAAAGTATTATGGTAGATATGATTCTATTGGGCAACACATGAGGCCTTTTGCTAAATACTTGCAAGTTTGTGATTCCACAATTAACCATGCTCGGTACTCCTGAACAAAATGGTGTAGCTAAAAGGCGAAACCGCACCCTTAAGGATATGATGAGAAGCATGATGAGTAGGTGTAACTTACCAGAATTTTTATGGGGTGGCGCTTTGAAAACAACCCTTTATATACTTAATAAAGTTCCTAGTAAATCAGTTCCAAAAACACCTTTTAAGCTATGGACGAGTAGAAAACCCAGTTTAAATCATCTTCATGTCTGGGGTTGCCCTGCAGAGGTTAAAATATATAATCCCTTTGAGACAAAGCTTAACCCAAAAACAAGTCATTATTTTTTCATTGGATATCCAGATCGATCTAAAGGATACAAATTCTTTTGTCATGGTAGAGGTAATAAAATTGTGGAGCCCATGCATGCAAAATTCCTTAAACTTGATGTTATTGAGCCTGTTATTGTATCTAAATAATATTGATTATGTTATGCTTGATGTTGTTACTTTGTCACTGCCTAATTTTGATAATGCTAGATCATCCACTGCTCATGGAGGTTTTGCTCTAAATGAGAATATGGTTGAACATCCAGTTGAAGATATGGTCGAGCCACTTGTTGAAAATGTAGTTGATCTTACTATTATAGCTGAGGTTGCACAACTTGATGAGCCAGTTGAGAAAATTCATGTTAGAAGGTCAATAAGACAAAAGCGACATGCTATCTTTGATGATTTTGTAGTTTATCTTGGTGAGGATGGTTATGATGTTGGTAGTGTTATTGATCCTAAAAATTACTTAGAAGCTTTTACTTATTCTCAATCTAGCATGTGGACAGATTCAATGCATGATGAAATGAAATCTATGGTGAATAATGATGTTTGGAAACTAGTGAAGTTACCAAGAAACTATAAGGTGATTGGTTGCAAGTGGATATTCAAAACAAAGAAGGACTCAAAAGGTAAAATTGAGAGGCTTAAGGCAAGACTTGTGGCTAAAGGTTTCACACAAAATGAGGGGATTGATTTTAATGAAACTTTTTCTCATGTTTCCACTAAAGACTCCTTTAGAATCGTTATGGCCCTTGTAGCATATTTTTACTTGGACTTGCATCAGATGGTTGTTAAGACTTATTTTTTGAATGGTGATCTTGATGAGAAGGTGTACATGCACCAGGATAAGGGTTTTGTGGTAAGTGGTAATGAGAATTTGGTTTATAAATTGAGAAAATCTATTTATGGTTTGAAACCGGCTTCTAGACAATGGTACTTGAAATTTGATGATATGGTGACTTCCTTGGGTTTTAAAGAAAATAATTGATTAGTACATCTATCTTAAGGTCAGTGGGAGAAAATTCATATTTCTCGTGTTGTATGTTGATGATATTTTGCTTGCGAGTAGTGATCTTGGTCTACTTCATGAGAACAAACTAATGCTAACCAAGTTTTTTGATATGAAAGATCTTGGTAAAGCATCCTTTGTGTTGGGAATTGAAATACACAGAGATAGATCACGTGGTGTGCTTGGTTTGTCACAGAGGGCTTATATTGATAGAGTTCTAAAGAGGTTCAATATGCAGAACTGTAAGGCAGGAGATGTTCCAATCACTAAAGGAGACAAATTTAGTAAAGATAGATGTCTTAAAAATGAGATTGAGCAGGAAAAGATGAAGGGAAAACCCTTTGACAATGCATTGGATAGCCTGATGTATGCTCAAGTATGCACTAGGTCTGACATTTCTTTCATAGTTGGCGTCTTGGGACGATACTAGTCTAATCCTGGGAATGATCATTGGATTGCTGCTAAGAAAATGATGAGATATTTGCATAGAACTAAAGGGTATATGCTTGTTTTTAGGAGAGTTGACAACTTGGAAATAGTTGGGTATACTGACTCTTATCTTGCTGGGTGTGTTGATGATAGGAAATCTACTTCTGGTTACATTTTTATGTTGGCTGGAGGTGCAATATCATGGAAGAGTAAAAATCAAACTCTTGTCGCCTCTTCTACTATGTAGGCAGAGTTTGTTGCTTGTTATGCTGCAACCACTCATGTTGTTTGGTTAAGAAACTTAGTGACTGGACTTCGTATTGTTGATTCCATTACAAAGACATTAAAGCTTTATTGTGATAACAATGAGGCTATGTTCTACTCTAAGAATAATAAAACTTCTAGTGGTTCTAAGCATTTGGAATTAAAGTAGTTGACAGTCAGAGACCTTATAAAGAAAAATGACATTGTTGTTGAGTACATTGGTATTGATTTCATGTTAGCTGATTCCCTAACTAAGAGACTTAGGTCCATTATGTTCAAAAACCATGTTGAGAGTATGGGAATTGTGATTTCTTTTGATGTACTTGGTTAGTGGGAGTTTTTTTTTTGTCATTTTCTTATCATGATGTATTTTATTTTGGACACATTAAGTGTTGGATTTTCAAGTACTTTCAACTTTAAACAATTGATATTACAATGAATGTTGTTATTATCATTGTCGTTGTTTATTTATAATTCAATTGTTAAAATTAGGACTCAATGTCATTGAGACCACAGTGCCTATGGTTGACACTAGTTTGGAGCTGAGGTATAATTTTGAGATCGGCATCTTCTGGGCCACTATACCGATGGTCGATGCCATATTGGAGCTGAGGTATGATTTTACACTCGGTGTTGTCTAGACCGCTATGCCGATGGTCGACGCCATATTGGAGCTGAGGCATTATGGTTTATAAAACCATGCAATTTCTTTGACTTTAATGCATTTGAGAGAAATTGTTAAGGACTGACAAAGAAAATAGTAGTTGGTTATTGGATCACATTAGCATGCTATTTTCTTATCACACTCCACACTAATGACTAGTTGACGGAGTCCGTAGTATTTTTAACCACAGAAGGTTTTATGTCAATGAAGGATATAATAATCGTTGTGATTCAATACTGCTTGACTTTTGTTGGATGAAGTCATATTCAAATATTGCACCTGGATTCATGCATTTTCTTAAAATGCGGCCGCATTTTAAGGAATTAGTCATTAACCTGAGAGTCGTTTTCAAAATGTATTTTAAAATAAAAATCATACAATTGATTTTGCCCAAGTGGGAGAATGTTAGATTTATATAACTTTTTATGGGTTACAATCAATTGTTGTTTAGTTTGGGAAAAACTGGTTAATCGTGATTCTGATGGGGTGCATATATAAGCCCTTCTATTAGTTAAGTGATCTTTTTTAACTAATGGCTGAGTATGTGAAATCTGATTAGTGTGGGTAAAATTTGGGCTTTAACCTTGAGCCCATAATGGGTAGGGATTCTGGTTATATATATTATAGCTTAAAAATTTATTTAAAGAACCTTATATTTTATAAAATGTGCTTGATAATTATATTTTCTAAATTATTTATAAAATTAAAATATTTGAGTAATTATTAAGATTTTATTCTTATATTTATGGAAATTATTTATACTCACTCAGGATACAATTGAGCTCTAAAAAGATTGTATTGAATATAAAAGTATTGGATATATGATTAAGTTGCCAGACACCTTTTTGTATTGCTTCTTGTTTGATATCTGATGTACAGGACAAATAATTTTGCATTGTACCTTGTTTAATGCACTAAACAAAATCATACAAAATTTATCCTAATGTTCTTTATAATATTTAGTATTTCATTTTTCACTATGGAAAAACACAATACATATTAAAATCAAATCATTAAAAAAATACCATAAATTAAATACAAATCATAAAAAATACATAAAATTAAAAATATAGACTAAATAAATATATTAATCAAGTCTAATGTTGATAGTATTCAAAACAAAACTTAATTAAAACAAAAATTATAAATAAAACTTATAAAACAATTTAGCAATATGACATTATTAAATTTTTAACTTTTATCACATTCTCATAATCTTTCTCACAAAAGAAATTCTTTGGGCACCTTCAAATTTCCAAAAGAACTTTTTGTATGTTGGTTGTGAGAAAATTTAATCACTGAGTCAATTTCCTTTTCATCAGTTAATCTCAATTTCTTAACCTCTTCAACCAAGTCAAATTTTGAAGGATCTGGAAGTTTGGCTACAACTTTAGCAAAATCAGTTGTCATTGAAGGTGAGATAATACTTAAAAGGGGGGTTGAATAAGTATGAAAGATTAAAACTTAGAAATAAAAACTCAAGTATTTTTATCCTGGTTCGTTGAACTCAACTACTCCAGTCCACCCTTCCTAGAGTGATTTTCCTTTCTCAATCAAGGACTTAATCCAATATTTAATCAAACAGATTACAATAGTAACACCTAAGAACAACTGTTCTTAGTCTTCTCAAGAGCTACTGATCCCAACTGGATCCTCTTAAGGAAACCTTTTACAATCAATGTAAAACTATTACAAGAGTAAGAATGCTTCTAAAAAGCTTTTATCACAACTGTGATATTTCTCTTAAGTTTAAGTACAATGAAATAAATTCTTAGAATGAATATGAAAGTATGAGAGCTTGAATATTTGATTTCTTTTCAATGCAAAAACGTCAACTGAAGAATTTGGTGGAGTCTTGCTTTTATAGGCAGCTGATCCAATGTGAGCTTCACGTTGAGAAGAGTGTCCAAAAGGTCTGAGCCTTTTTGTCTTCACATCAAGTGACCTTTCCTAGAAGAAGAAAGCACAGAAAAATCCTTTTTGTCTGTGTTCTTGTGTCTAGCATAAATAAGGAAAGAGACGTTTGGTTCACTCCAACGGATATATTCTTTGAATATTTCTTCTTCAGTTTTCAGCAAATTTATCAGAATCTAATTGGGTCAGAGTCTTCTGATGATGATCAGAGTTTTGCTAAATCAAAGTCTTCTGCAGCAGGTGTGCTTTCAGCGTGTTTAATATCAGAGCATATTTGATACAGAACTTCAGTACTGGCAGCTTTAGTACTTTTAGAATCTTCTGTAGAAACTATGCTTTGAAAAACTCTTCATACAAAATTCATCTTTGCTTCAGATGCTTCTAACTTGCTTCAGATTCTTCTGGAGCTTCTGCTTCAGATTCTTCTGGAGCTTCTGCTTCAAATCCTTCTGGAGCTTCTGCTTCAGAATCTTCTGGAGGCTACGCTCAGAATCTTCTGTTGGCAGCAATCAGAATCTTCTAATGAGTACATCTGGCGCTTCAGAGTCTAGCTAATTTCTTGTGTTCGATTCTGATTTGCTTCTGGAGTGTTAATTTCTTTACTATCTGCAGTAAAAACTCTCAAACAAATTTTAGAGTATATAATTCTTAAATACAAAATTTCATAATAGTTATCATCAAAACATAGAGATATTATTAAGAACCAATCTGTGTTCTAACAATCTCCCCCTTTTTGATGATGACAAAAACATCAGAAATTTTGTTTAATTGAAAATATTAACATTATAACTCCCCCTGAGATGATGAATCTCCCCCTGAGTTAAATACAGATAAGGAATAGAAACTTCCCTTTTGTCTTGAGCAATCTTCAGAGTTAGATCTTGATTGTTCTTTTAACATTTGAAAGTCAGAATGTCTTGCAGATTTAAGATTCAGAGTTTGATAATAGTCAAATGATCTGAGAGACTCAGAGTTACTTTTATAGAGTGTACTTATCAAATGTTCTGAAATACTCAGATTAAATGTTAGATAGAATAGATACGTCTGAAGTTTCATTCTGGTGAAGTTAAATTAAACAGTTCAGATCTATATTTTCTCCCCCTTTTTTGTCATAAGCAAAAAGTAAAAACTTTAAAAAAGACAAATAAAAGGAAACAGTAAATGAGATAATTTAGTGGAGAAAAACTTTGATTCATTCAATGAGTTCAGATCAATAGTACATGCATTAGAAGATATAGCAAAAAGTACATAAGCAAACATCAGATGCAAAAACATCAGAATGAAAAAAAATGAAAATCTAAGAGTGTTTTGACAAAAGCATCTTCAACAGATCTGTGATCTCAGAGGAGGACTGCTCTTGCTTGGACATCCACTTAGCCATTGTTTCATTTTTTTGATCCTGCTTTGACATCCACTCTGTCATGTCCTCAGACTTTTTATCTTGTTTTGCCATCCAGGACTTGATCTCTGATTGACCAGCTTCCAGAGCAGCAATTTTGTCCTCAAAATCTGGATGTTCTTTCTTTATCTCAGATGAAGAAGTATGATCAGGTTCTGGAGCTTGAACAGAGTCAATTTCCATGGGATCTGTAGAGTCTGGAGCATTAGAGCCAGAAGGAAGGTCTACCAGAGTCATGGCCAACGGATTGTCCTCAGATGCAAGTTCAGTAGTTTCTTCTGATGATGGAGGAGCATCTATAAGGAGCAGTGGTTCAGATCTCTTGACGGTCCAGAACAAATTTCTTGCAGCTTCAACGAATCTGAGCTTCGCATCATCAGAACATATGTTCTTTAGATTTGATGCTATAGTGTTGAATCCACTGATGAATCCATTCCAGATAACATCAGATTCTTGGGCATCCATTGTTGCTGAACACTTCTTTTGTACAGTACCTAAATACAACTGTATTTCTTGCAAAAAGGATTGAAATAAATGATTAACATTAAGTCTAGGCTTAGGATGTAACAGAGTCTCCAGTGTTATTGGTTTTGGTTGAGGAGTAGATGGAAAAATGGATTTTTGAATGGAGATCAGAAGAGGAGGGTAGTATGGAATGAAAGGAATTTCAGGGGCTTTTTCTGGTTTGGATCTGTTTAAAGCATTTAACAGATTTGGTTTTGCTATGGTGTGATAGGGAACCACATCAAAGGGTTTATTTGAGTAAGGTTGGAATGCAGATTTTGGAGGTTCATCAGAAGCAACAGTTTATCAGATGAAATTGGTATAGCTGAAGCAACAGCTTTGTTAGATTTTGCAGAATATGAAATAGTTGCTAATGAACCTACATTTGTCATGGATTGAATATATGTGAGAAGCACAGATGGAAGGGTCATTGTGAGTTTGGGTTTCATAGGGGTGATAGGGTCAGATGGTTCAACTCTGTCATAAAAGTCTTTGAGTTTGAAACCATAAGCAAGATTATGAAACAGTGATGAGACTTATGCACAAGAAATAGATGTTCTAGAGTTGGATGTTGGGTTAGAATTGGGAATCAGGATTTTAGATGATGGTGCAGGTGTGGGAATAGGATCTGAAACAGGAACTTTTGAAGATATAGTGGGTTCTGGTTGGTTTACCTCAGAGTCTCTGTGAGATGGAGAGATTAGAAAATCTGGGTGAATGTCAGATGCTGAGGAGTTGGATGAGGTGGTTGGTGTGCAGGAGGTAGAAGATACTTGAAACACAGTTTTTAATGGTGTGACATCAAGAACTTCTGTCTCAGGAATGTTGGGTTCAGAAGTATTGGTTTGTTCTGAAGGAATTTCAGAGGGTTTTGATGGTTGTTCTGAGGTAGGTGGATCAGATGAAATTGTTATTGGTTCAGATGAAACTGGAATAGATGTTATTTTTGTAGGTTCAGAGATAACAGGTACAGATGCAGTGGGTTCAGATGATTTGGATGGTGGATTATCTGATGGTGGTTGATGTTCAGGGGCTTTTTCTGGTAGGGTTTCAGATGATTTTTCTGGTTGTTTTTCTTGTGGGTGCTTTTGTTGTTCAGATGGCTTTTGTTTAAATGGTTCAGAGGGTTTTTGTTGAGCAGATGGTTTTGTTGTTTGTTGTTGTTCTGTGGGTTGTTTTTCTGATGGTTGTTTCTGTAGTACAAATTGTTTGATTTGAATTTTTGGTTGAGTTGATTGTGGTACAGATATTTTTGGAGTTTGAATTGTTTTTGTGATTGGTGTTGGAACAGATGATTGTCTTTGTGGTGAAATGGAAATTGGATTAGAAGATTTTTATGGTGATGGTGTAGAAACATGAGATGGAGCAGTAACAGATGTATTTTGTGTAGAGGGTGGTTTTGGAATAGACTTAATATTAGAATCATTTAAAACAACAGGATTTGCATAAGATACAGAAGATTTAGTACCTTTGATCTTGATTCTTTTAGCTGGTACAGAAGGAGTTTCTCCAGATTCTTTCCTCTTTAGGAGCTTATGTGGCTTCTCATCAATTTTGATCTTCTTCTGAATGGGTGCAGCTTTTGCTTCTGGCTGAGTCCTCTTTCTTTGTGGTTCTTCTTCTTCTTCTACAACAGACAGTGGTTGTCTTGCTAGCTTTATAATATCAGCAGGAACAGGCTTTCCTTCTTTCTTGCAATCATCAATATACATTACAACAATGTGCCTTGGTTCTTCAGCATAGAATAGAGGGTAATCATCTATAGGAGTTCTCTTCTTACTCAGTTCATAAATATTCAGTTTCTTGGGAGTTGTTGTGAGTTCATCCACTATTTTAAGTCTCTGAAGACTTTTGGCATTCAGAGGCTTTCCCAAGATGAATTCCAATTCCTCTGTAACTCCAGCAGCGTATAGAGCAGTAACCAGTCCATTCTCAGTTAGAAGATCTGAGATTAACCTTCCAAAAGGAATCCAGGTTCTGATCTTCTGTCCTTTTTCTTTCACATACTCTCTAGAGGCATTTATATGATTCCAAAGATGCATAAAGGGAATATATGGAAGATCTACCTTGGTGCTCTGACTGAGGCAATACATAAAATAAAGTTGTTCATTATTGACATAGTCTGGAGAGTTTGTTGACTTCCTATGATGAATGCATCCCATGAAGATCTTAGCCCAGATCTTGTAGTCAGGCTTCAGATCCTTGAACTTGTTAGAAGCTTGACCAGCAGTCATTACTTCTTCATACACTTCATCCATATCCACACGCCCAGCTGGCAAGTGTGAAACTCCATTTGTTTCCTCATAGCCAATAAGTTTTCTGATCAGATCTTCTATTATTATTATTTCTTTGCCCAGTACAGAGGATAGGATAAACTTAGGGTAAACTGAAGCATGGATCCAGAACTCTTTCACAAGAAGGGGGTAAACTGGTCCAAACAGTCTATCAAAATATTTCACCCATCCTTGAGCACCTATGATGGAACGAAACTCAAAACCATTCTCAGCAAGTGAATCAAATTCCACCATTGATTCACACAGAACTTCCAGCTTTTCAACAGGGGTTAACAATATTCTTTTTGGTGGAGAATAAGGAGTAACGCCCATGTTAGCAGAGGTAACTGCAGCCATTGTAGATTGAAATTGTGCAGCTGTTGATGATGAAGTTGCCATTGAAGATGGTTTTGTCACACGCTTAGGGTTTTTATGCAGAGAGAAGAGAAGATGAAAATGTATAAAATTTCTGAGATGTGAAAAGTGTGAATGTGAAGAGAGGTCATGTATTTATACTAAAACAAGCAGGCATACAAACAGTCAGATTTTGCACGTTTGAACAAAGCATTAAATGAAAAGAATAAAAATCATTTCAAGCATTTATTGCTTCTGACAAATTGGGGGGAAAATCAAGATTTTCACTATTTAAACTTCACCTCAAACGTCTCTTCAGTAATGTACACGCCACCTTTGCAGAATTGGAGTGACAAGTGTTTGCTTGCATGTGTTCTGAATTCTTTTGAGAAATGAAACGTTAACCAATGTTCAGATCCTCTAAGGATTGTTAATTCAGAGTTTCACAAAACCAAATTAATAAAATAAACAAGCAGTCAGAAGAAATACTTCAGAGCATTAGGCATTTTTGCATCTGTAAAAATTTGCTTCTGACAAATATCATTCTGGACAAAAATTCATACCAATATTTTTCAGAATAAATTTGAATCTATCTTCAACAAGGGGTTTTGTAAAAATATCTGCCCATTGATGATCTGTATCAACAAAGGCCAAATTTATTATTCCCTTCTGAACATAGTCTCTGATGAAATGATGCTTAATTTCTATATGTTTTGCCTTAGAGTGTAAAATGGGGTTCTTAGACAAACATATAGCAGAATTATTATCACAGAAGATAGAAATGTTACTTTCAAATATTTGATAATCTTCTAGCTGGCTTTTCATCCAGAGCATCTGCGTGCTACATCCAGCAGCAGCAATATATTCTGCCTCTATGGTTGAAAGTGCAATTGTGGGTTGCTTCTTGTTGTACCAAGAGATTAGATTTCTTCCTAGAAATTGACAACTTCCAGAAGTACTTTTCCTTTCCACTCTGTCTCCAGTGTAGTCAGCATCACAGAATCCAACTAATTTGAAATCATCAGATTTTTTGTAACACAAACCCACATTAGAAGTACCTTTCAGATACCTTAGAATCCTCTTGACAACTGTAAAGTGTGATTCTCTAGGATCTGATTGGAATCTAGCACACAAGCATACACTGAACAATATGTCAGGTCTAGAAGCAGTTAGATAAAGAAGAGAACCAATCATACCTCTGTAGAGCTTCTGGTCTACTTTCTTACTTACCTCTTCCTTGCCAAGTGAGCTAGTTGGATGCATGAGAGTCTTTGCCAGCTTACTATCAGTCATGTTAAATTTCTTCAGAAGTTCTTTAACATATTTGGTCTGATGTATGTAAGTGCACTCTGGAGTTTGATTGACTTGGATTCCTAGAAAGAATCTGAGTTCTCCCATCATGCTCATTTCAAATTCTGCCTGCATACATGTAGCAAACTCCTTTCCCAGCATAGTATTGGTAGATCCAAATATTATATCATCCACATAAATTTGACAAATTAGAAGATCTTTCTAAATTGATTTACAAAAGAGTGTTGTGTCCACTTTGCCTCTAATGAAATTTTTCTCCAGAAGAAAATTGCTCAATCTCTCATACCAAGCTCTGGGAGCTTGTTTTAAACCATACAGAGATTTCTTTAATTTGAAAACATGATCTGGAAATTTTTCATTTTCAAAACCAGGGGGTTGGTGGACATTAACTTCTTCTTCTATAATACCATTAAGAAATGCACTTTTAACATCCATCTGATACAGAGTGATGTTATTTTGTGCAGCAAATGAAATAAGAAAGCGTATAGATTCTAACCTTGCCACTGGAGCATAAGTTTCAGTGTAATCAATACCTTCTTGTTGACTGTACCCTTGAGCTACAAGCCTTGCCTTATTTCTTTCAACTTCTCCTTTCTCATTTAGCTTATTTCTGAAAACCCATTTTGTTCCAATTATATTGAATCCTTGTGGTCTTTGAACTAGATCTCATACATCATTTCTGGTGAACTGATTTAGCTCTTCTTGCATGGCAATAATCCAATCATTGTCTTGCAGAGCTTCATCTACAGAAGATGGTTCAATTTATGACACCAGTCCAAATAATGATGCTTCAAATGATCTTAGAAAGGATCTTGTTCTGATGGGATCACCCTTCTTTCCAATAATGACATTCTCTGGATGAGAAGCTTTAATTCTGGATGATGATCCTCTAACAGTTGATTCTTCAGAAATGTTTAGATTGTTCATATGAGAAGTTAAAGGAATAGCATCTGGCGTTGCATCTGGTTCCTTCACTTGAGCTTTGTCTGCTTCTGGGACTTCAGAGTCAGTGAAGACTACTTCTCTATCTGCAGAGTTTTCAGACTGCTTTGGCTTTTTATTGCCAAGCTTATCATCAAATCTGACATGAATAGATTCTTCCACAATCTGTGTCTCAGTGTTGTATACTCTGTAGCCTTTAGAGCGTTCAGAATATCCAAGCATGAAACACTTCTGTGCTTTGGAATCAAACTTGTTCAGATTTTCCTTAGTATTTAACATATAGAAAATACATCCAAAAGGATGAAAATATGAAATGTTGGGCTTTCTGTTCTTCCACAGTTCATATGGAGTCTTCTCCAGAAGAGGTCTTACAGACACTCTGTTCTGAATGTAACAGGTTGTGTTGATTGCTTCTGCCCAAAAGTGTTTTGCCAGATTTGTCTCATTGATCATGGTTCTGGCCATTTCTTGCAGAGTTCTGTTTTTCCTCTCTACAACTCCATTTTGTTGTGGAGTTCTAGGACAGGAAAAATCATGAGCAATGCCATTTTCATTAAAATATTTTTCAAAATATTTATTTTCAAATTCACCACCATGATCACTTCTGACTTTTATAATTTTGAAATCCTTTTCATTCTGGACTTGCTTCCAGAAGTCAAAGAACACAGAATGTGACTCATCCTTGTGTTTTAAGAACTTTACCCATGTCCATCTACTATAGTCATCAACAATGACTAATCCATACTTCTTGCCTCTGATGGATGCAGTTTTCACTGGTCCAAACAGATCAATATGAAGTAATTCTAGTGGTCTGGAAGTAGAAACAACAATTTTTGATTTAAAAGATGATTTTGAAAACTTCCCTTATTGGCATGCTTCACAAAGAGCATCTGAGGTGAACTTCATATTAGGAAGTCCTCTGACAAGATTAAGTTTATTAATCTGAGATATACGTCTCATATTAATATGGCCCAATCTTCTGTGCCAGACCTATTGCTCTTCATTAACAGACAAGAGGCATTTAACATTCTGAACTTTAAGTTCTGAAAGATTTATTTTATAAATGTTGTTTTTCCTCTTACCACTAAATAGGATAGAGCCATCCTTTTGACTAATAGCTTTACAACATTTTTGATTAAAGGTAATATCATAACCATTGTCACTTAATTGACTTATGGACAATAAGTTATGCTTTAACCCTTCAACAAGTAAAACATTAGTAATAGAGGGAAGTTTACCATTTCCAATAGTGTCAGATCCAATGATCTTGCCTTTTTGGTTCCCTCCAAACTTCACATCACCTCCAGATCTAAATTCCAGGCTTTAGAACATAGACTTTTCTTCTGTCATGTGTCGTGAGCATCCAGAGTCCAGGTACCATGATTGGCGTCCTGACCTTGCTGCTAAGAACATCTGCAACAGGAATTATTTTACTTTTAGGTACCCAGATCTTCTTGGGTCCTTTAGGGTTAGTTGGTTTGTAGGTTTGTCTAAACTTCTGTTTTTCAACATAATGTTTATTCTGACTTGCCTTGGGTTTAAACACATAAGTATTCTTCTCAGAGCTTGTGTGTTTAATGTCATTTAAGTGACCAAACTTAAATTGAGAGTACAGAGGTGTCTTCTTGATGAAGAGTTTGTCAACAGATTTTGGATTACTTCCAGAGGAAGATTCATATCCAATACCTCTTCTGTTGTTCCCACTAACACCATATATCATAGAAGCCATCTTGCTTCTGTCTATGCTCTTAGTAAGGAATCTCTGAAAGCTAGAGTCATATTTTTCTAAAATGTTTTCACATGACTTAGTCTCAGATTTAGATTCTTGTTGAGCTATTTCAAGGTCATTTTTGATTTTTAGATTAATTTCTTTTTGCTCAACAAGTTCTGTCTTCAGAAGATCAATCTCAGATTTAAGACTGCTTTTCAGCTTCTTGTATTTGAGTTTGATATTGTTATAGCTTTTCAGAACTTCTGATAAAACTTTGATAAGTTCTTCTTTAGTAAGTTTAGCCATTACCTCTTCAGCGTCATCGTCAGATTCAGAATCAGATTCAGATCCTGAAGTTCCTTCCTCCTGATCTTCTGTGCTGGCCATCAGTGCAACATTAGCACATTCTTCTTCTGACTCAGATTCAGATTCAGATGTATCTGAGTCATCCCAGGTGGCCATTAGAACCTTTTTCTTCTTATCAAATTTTCTTTTAGGCTTTTCCTTCAGCACCTTTGGACATTCATTTTTGTAATGTCCAGGTTCTTTGCACTCATAACAGACAACCTCCTTTTTGCCAGATCTTCTGCGTCCAGAAGATTCTTTTCTTTGGTCAGGCTTTCTGAAGTTTCTGAACTTCTTTCCTTTATGCTTCCAGAGTTTGTTTATTCTTCTGGACAGCATGGATAGTTCATCTTCATCTTCAGATGAGGATTCTTCAGAGCTTTCCTCTATTACCTGCAAAACTTTAGCAGATTTATTAGATTTTAAAGCTACAGATTTACCTTTCTTTTGAGGTTCATCTTCCTCAAGTTCTATTTCATGGCTTCTTAGTGAACTGATCAGTTCCTCCAAGGAGATCATGTTCAGATCTTTAGCCATCTTCAGCGCTGTCACCATAGGTCTCCATCTGGTGGGTAAACTTCTGATGATCTTTTTCATATGATCAGCAGTAGAGTATCCTTTGTCCAGAACCTTTAGTCCAGCTGTAAGTATTTGAAATCTGGAGAACATAGCTTCAACAAATTCAGAGTCTTCCATCTTGAAGGCTTCATACTTCTGGATCAGAGCCAGAGCCTTTGTTTCCTTGACTTGAGAGTTTCCCTCATGAGTCATCTTTAAGGATTCAAACATGTCAAATGCAGTTTCCCTATTTGTAATTTTTTCATACTCAGTATGAGATATTGCATTCAACAATATTGTTCTGGCCTTGTGATGATTTCTAAAATCTTTCTTCTGAGCATCTGTCATAGATTTTCTGTCTATCTTTTTGCCATTCCCATCTGTGGGATGAACATATCCATCTATGACCAGATCCCATAAATCAGCATCATATCCAAGGAAAAAACTTTCAATTCTGTCTTTCCAATAATCAAATTTCTCCTCATCAAACATAGGGGGTTTGGTGTTGATTATGTCCCTTTCTTCATATTTATTGTTAATGTTAGATATTGTATTATCAGCCATAGTAACAACTAAATATATATCAAAGTATTTCTCTCTGGATCTTTACTGTCACTATTAAGTGGTAGCAAACACAGAACCGGAGCTCTGATGCCAACTGAAGGTGAGATAATACTTAGAAGGGGGGTTGAATAAGTATGAAAGATTAAAACTTAGAAATAAAAACTCAAGTATTTTTATCCTGGTTCGTTGAACTCAACTACTCCAGTCCACCCTTCCTAGAGTGATTTGCCTTTCTCAATCAAGGACTTAATCCACTATTTAATCAAACAGATTACAATAGTAACACCTAAGAACAACTGTTCTTAGTCTTCTCAAGAGCTACTGATCCCAACTGGATCCTCTTAAGGAAACCTTTTACAATCAATGTAAAACTATTACAAGAGTAAGAATGCTTCTAAAAAGCTTTTATCACAACTGTGATATTTCTCTTAAGTTTAAGTACAATGAAATAAATTCTTAGAATGAATATGAAAGTATGAGAGCTTGAATATTTGATTTCTTTTCAATGCAAAAACGTCAACTGAAGAATTTGGTGGAGTCTTGCTTTTATAGGCAGCTAATCCAATAATCAAATTTCTCCTCATCAAACATAGGGGGTTTGGTGTTGATTTTGTCCCTTTCTTCATATTTATTGTTAATGTTAGATATTGTATTATCAGCCATAGTAACAACTAAATATATATCAAAGTATTTCTCTCTGGATCTTTACTGTCACTATTAAGTGGTAGCAAACACAGAACCGGAGCTCTGATGCCAACTGAAGGTGAGATAATACTTAGAAGGGGGGTTGAATAAGTATGAAAGATTAAAACTTAGAAATAAAAACTCAAGTATTTTTATCCTGGTTCGTTGAACTCAACTACTCCAGTCCACCCTTCCTAGAGTGATTTGCCTTTCTCAATCAAGGACTTAATCCACTATTTAATCAAACAGATTACAATAGTAACACCTAAGAACAACTGTTCTTAGTCTTCTCAAGAGCTACTGATCCCAACTGGATCCTCTTAAGGAAACCTTTTACAATCAATGTAAAACTATTACAAGAGTAAGAATGCTTCTAAAAAGCTTTTATCACAACTGTGATATTTCTCTTAAGTTTAAGTACAATGAAATAAATTCTTAGAATGAATATGAAAGTATGAGAGCTTGAATATTTGATTTCTTTTCAATGCAAAAACGTCAACTGAAGAATTTGGTGGAGTCTTGCTTTTATAGGCAGCTGATCCAATAATCAAATTTCTCCTCATCAAACATAGGGGGTTTGGTGTTGATTTTGTCCCTTTCTTCATATTTATTGTTAATGTTAGATATTGTATTATCAGCCATAGTAACAACTAAATATATATCAAAGTATTTCTCTCTGGATCTTTACTGTCACTATTAAGTGGTAGCAAACACAGAACCGGAGCTCTGATGCCAACTGAAGGTGAGATAATACTTAGAAGGGGGGTTGAATAAGTATGAAAGATTAAAACTTAGAAATAAAAACTCAAGTATTTTTATCTTGGTTCGTTGAACTCAACTACTCCAGTCCACCCTTCCTAGAGTGATTTGCCTTTCTCAATCAAGGACTTAATCCACTATTTAATCAAACAGATTACAATAGCAACACCTAAGAACAACTGTTCTTAGTCTTCTCAAGAGCTACTGATCCCAACTGGATCCTCTTAAGGAAACCTTTTACAATCAATGTAAAACTATTACAAGAGTAAGAATGCTTCTAAAAAGCTTTTATCACAACTGTGATATTTCTCTTAAGTTTAAGTACAATGAAATAAATTCTTAGAATGAATATGAAAGTATGAGAGCTTGAATATTTGATTTCTTTTCAATGCAAAAATGTCAACTGAAGAATTTGGTGGAGTCTTGCTTTTATAGGCAGCTTCAGATTCTTCTGGAGCTTCTGCTTCAGATTCTTCTGGAGCTTCTGCTTCAGATCCTTCTGGAGCTTCTGCTTCAGAATCTTCTGGAGGCTACGCTCAGAATCTTCTGTTGGCAGCAACCAGAATCTTCTAATGAGTGCATTTGGAGCTTCAGAGTCTAGCTAATTTCTTGTGTTCCATTCTGATTTGCTTCTGGAGTGTTAATTTCTTTACTATCTGCAGTAAAAACTCTCAAGCAAATTTTAGAGTATATAATTCTTAAATACAAAATTTCATAATAGTTATCATCAAAACATAGAGATATTATTAAGAACCAATTTGTGTTCTAACAGTCATAACTTCCATTTTTCTATTAAAATTCTTTAAAAAGTTAGAGGCTAATTGATCACGTTGAGGTTGTTTTGTTGAGATTGTAATTCCTTGTGTTGAAGCAGGTAGTGCTCGACAGAAACAAGGATATGTCAAAACTTGTAGTGTGTGTCTAGTAGCATTAGATGTCGAAGTGTCAAGACAGGTTGCTTGACACGGGATTTTGACTTAGACCAAAATAGGTATTTTGGCATTTTGTATTTTTTCGGGATTTACCTTAGGGAGCAAGCTAGATCAATTATAAATAGAGGGGATAACCCCTATTTTAAGTATGAAGTGAAGGTGAGAAAAACACTTAGAAGGGGGGGTTGAATAAGAGTTTTAAGAAATATGGAAATAAAAACAACTTAAGAATTTTATCCTGGTTCGTTGAACTCAACTACTCCAGTCCACCTTATCAAAGATAATTTGCCTTTCTCTGTAAGGACTTAATCCACTATTGATCAACTGATTACAATAGAAAGCACTAAGAACAACTGTCTTAGTCTTCTCAAGAACTACTGACCACACCTTGGTCTTCTTAAGGAACTTCTTACAATTTAATGTAAACTAACAAGTGTTTGAATGCTTCTAATAAGCTGTATCACAACTGTAATGTTTACACTTAAGATTAAGTACAACAAAAACTATATGGTTTTTATGAGAGATCAGATGAGTAAGATCTTGTGAGATTTTCTCTTTTATGAATCAAGCGTGTATTTCTTTCTGAGTGATCTAGCAATGAGCAAATGGTGAATGGTAAATTAGCAACCTCAAAATGTTGAAGTAGTTCTCCTTTTATAGCTTTTTCAAATGCTTTGAGTGATGTGCAGTTGAATATAATATTTGATTGTATGACTTTTCATCACCAAAAGTATGGGCAGAGATATGCTTTCTGCAGAAAGGTATGGTTGTAGAAGCCTTGGGATTTGCACCACGTCACTTCTTTGGACAAATTAGCCGTTGGTAACTTTGGAAGTAGCACCACGTCTAATCAAGTTTACAGCTTCTTCAACAAGCTTCCTTCAAGATGAAGTCTTCATAATCTGCACTTCAGAACTTGTAGTAAGCATAAAAGGTATGGAATGCTTTAAGATGATCAGAGCTTAAGATGAATGATAAGTTCAGAGTCTTGATAGATGATCAGATCTTTAATGTATCAGAGTCTCAATCTTGATTAGAGTCTTCATCAGAGTATGCAGCAGTATGTGCTTTGAGCGTGAATATTAATGATAAGAGTTTGGTTATTCAAAGCCTCTGAGTTTGTAGTGAAAAGAACTTCAGAGTCTGATAAGATCAGAGCTTTCAGCTTTTGTATACTTCTTTCATTAACACTTCAGATCATTCTGTAGCTTCTGCTTCAGATCCTTCTGGCAGCGCTTCAGAATCTTTTAATAGTCTTGCATCTGATGCTTCAGAGCTTTGCATAGTTTCTTTGTACTTATGTATTTTGCTTCTTTAAGAGTATTTAATTTTATACCTGAAACAATAATACTTGAACAAATTTTAGAGTGTATATTTACTCATTACAAAATTCCATAAAGGTTATCATCAAAACATAGAGATATAAGAAACACCAATCTGTGTTCTAACAATCTCCCCCTTTTTTATGATGACAAAACATAGAGAATTTTGTTCAATGAAAAAGAAATAGAATAAATAACTCCCCCTGAGATTAACAATCTCCCCCTGAAATGAATACTCTAATAGAAGAGAACACTTCCCTTTTTGTTTGAGTATAATTCAGAACCTGGTAGAAATCCTTGTTGAATGCTTTCCAGAATTAGAGTCTGATAATTTCTTTCAAAATGAAGAGTCTGGTGTATCTTCCAGAATCAGAGTCAAAATTTGCTTTCAAGGATCAGAGCCTGGTTGGATAATTCTCAGGGTAACTTCAGATCATTTTGTTAGATGACATAATAAGATCTGAAAGTCTTAAGATTCAATGTTAGATTAAAACAATGTCTGAATTTCATTTTTAGTATTTACTTATGGATTGAACAGTCAAATTCTCTTTCTCCCCCTTTTTGTCATAATCAAAAGAATTTTAAAGACAGAAAAGATAACAGAAGAAGAGAAAAACATAACACATATATGAAAGACAAAACAGCCAGATTCAGTTAGATCAAAATAGCGCAAAGGCATAAGAAGTTCATACAGCAGATGATAGAAAACAAGTGCAAAACAAGAATGCAAAGACATGAAAAAAAAAACTAGGGCTGGCGAGAAGCAATCAAGGTCAGAAGATCCGTAATCTTAGCAGTGGACTCTTCTTGCTTGGCCATCCAAGTCTTGATCTCTTCAGTGGTCTGTTCCTGTTTTATCATCCATTTTCTGATTTCCTTGACTTCTTGGACAACATCTGGAATCTCAGTCTTTATCTCAAATGCAGAAGGTTCAGAAGCATATGCAGGTGCCACTGGATGATCAATCTCCATGTCAGATGCAAGAGTATCTTCTATCATTGAAGAATCTTCAGCAAGAGCATCTTCTAGAAGAAACACTGGAGTTGTGATAATGTTCAGCAGAGTCTGTCTGACCATTTCAGCAAACTTAGTCTTTGCATCATTAGCACAGAATGTTCTGAGGTCAGATGTAGCAGAGTTGAACTTAGATATGAATTCGTTCCAATAAGCTTCAGATTCAGCAGGAGCCAAACTAGCCATGCACTCTTTCTCCACATAAGCAATTCCCATATGAATTTCCTTCTTGAAATTCTTGAACAGAGTAGAAACATCTGATTTGGGTTTGGGGTTCAGAAAGTCATCTATGGTGACAGGTTGTGATGGTTCAGGAGGTGTTTGAGTTTGTTCAGGAGGTGGGTGATCAGATGATGGATGTTCAGATGGTGGTTGTTCATATGGTTGGGGTATGGATGTTTGTGGTTCAGATGGTTGTGGTATGGATGTTTATGGTATGGTGAGTTGAGGAATTGAGGTGTCAGTATCAGATGGTGTTGATGTAACAACATCAGATGAGGATGGTATAAAATCTGTGAAGTTAAATTTGAAGCGAAGAGGGTTATCAGATGCAGGTAGATCAAATGATAGTGGTTTATAGGGATCGGGAATTTGTAAGCTAGTTAGTGAGGGGACTTCAGATTCATCAGAATCAGATGATTCAGTTGAATGACATGAGGTTGAAGAGAGGACATACATGGTTGCAAGTGGTGATACATCCAGAATGTCTTCAGGTGGATGTTGGACAGATGGTTCAGGATTTTTGATGGTTGGTTCTTCTGGTGGTTGAGTAGAAGAAAGTGGTTCAGATTGTTTTTGCTGTTCTGATTGTGTTTGTTGTTCAGAGGATTGTTGTTTTTATGATTCAGATGATGGTTGTTGTTGTGGTTCAGATTGTTTTTGTTGAGGGGGTTGATGTTCAGATGATTTCTGTTGAGGGGGTTCAGATGGTAGTTGAACAAAAGATGGTTGAGAATGTGTATGAGATAAAATGGGTTCAGATAAATGAGGTTCAGATGGTTTAGGAGGAGATGGTGGAGGTGAAGGTGAGGATGAAGGTACAGATGGTTTGGGATCAGATGTTAATACCTAGTGAATTGTTTCTCTGATTTCTTCCACAGTAGCTTCTGGAGGATTTTCCTTTTGCTTCTTGTCTTTCTCAGGATTGTCACCAACATCAGAGGCTTTCCTCTTGGGCTGTGCAACAGATCCTTCCTCAGCCTTTCTCTTTCTGCGCCTTTCTCTCAGAAGATTTGGCAATACTTCTCCTTCCTTTTGTACTATGTTAGCAGGCAGAGGAATACCATCTCTTAAACATTCAGCAATGTATGTCAAAATGATGTGCCTAGGTTCATCAGCACTGAACATAGGAAAATCTGCTAAAGGAATTTTTCTTTTGCTGACGTCTTCAGATTGAAATTTCTTGGGTTTTCCAGCAAGCTCTGAAATGACCTTCATTCTCTTCAGAGTGTTCCTATTTATGACAGATCCTATAACATAGGACAGATCCTCTATCACCCCAGCATCAAACAAATGTTTCACAAGACCATTCTCTGTTAGAATGTCTGATATCAGTCTTCCCATAGGGATCCAAGTTCTGATTTTTCCAGCTTTAACCCTTACTTCTTCTCTTGTTTCTTTGATATGGTTTAGAAGATGACTGAACAGAAGATAAGGTAAATCCACCTTCTTTCCTTTACTCATGTAGAACATGAAATACATTTGTTCTGAATTTACATAATCTGGTGAGTTAGAAGACTTCCTATGAAAGATTGAACTCATGAAGATCTTAGCCCAGATTCTGTAAACAGGTTTCAGATCTCTGACCTTATTGGATGGTTCTCCAGAAACACAAACTTCTTGAAAAATGTCAGCCAAATCCACACGATCAATAGCCATACTTGTGATTCCCTCAGTTTCCTTATACTCAAGTAGTTGTCTGATTAATCTTTCAGTGATGATAATTTCCTTTCCAAGAACAGATGAATGAATGAACTTAGGGCAAACTTGAGCGTGTATCTAGAACTCTTTTACCAAATCTGGATAAACAGGACCCATCATCCTCTCAAAATACTTTTCCCAGTTCTGAGTTTTGATGGTTGAAAAGAGATCAAAACCATTTTCTTTGATGGATTCAAAATCCACAAAGTTCTCACACAGAACTTCAAGTTCTTTGATTGGAGTGAGAAGAGTTCTTACAGGTGCTTTGTACACAACACTAGTTTGGGATGAACCAGCAGCATTTGGAGATGATGCAGCAACAATTGAAGTTTTCATCTGAGCAGGTGTTGATGAAGGTGAGGCCATTGAAGTTCTTGAGAAGCGTCTGGGTTTACGAGGGTTTTTGGGTTTTGAAATGAGATGGAAGCAATAGAGAAGGCAGAAATGCATATGAGAGATGAAGAGAGTGTAAAGTGTGATTTGTGAAGTGTTGTGAGAATTTATAGAAAAAAATTTAGGGCATGCAAAAGACACACAATCTCAAGCGTGCACAAGCATTGAATGAAGTGAAACATAATCAAATCAAGCATTTAATGCAAGGAATAAAATCATATCAAGCATTTAAGATTCTGACAGAAGGGGGGGAAATCAAGAGATTTTGGATTTTCAAAGCAATACCTCAGACGTCAATTCAGTATGGTGCACTCTACCTTTCCAGATTCTGAGCTACACGTGTTTGCTTGCATGTGCCTCTGAAACTCTTTGAGAAATGAAACGTTAGGCAATGTTTAGATCCTCTGAGCCTTGTTAGTTCAGATTTACACACAAATAAATAAACACAGAATTTGAACAGAAAAAAATACTTCAGAATTTAGACATTTATCATCTGGAAAAAAATTTCATCTGATGAATATTTTATTCTGGACAGAAGTCCATACTTATATTTTTCAGAATGAATTTAAATCTATCTTCAGCAAGGGGTTTTGTAAAGATATCAGCCCACTGATGATCTGTATCTACAAAGTTTAAATTGATAATTCCCTTCTGAACATAGTCTCTGATGAAATGATGTTTAATCTCTATATGCTTAGCTTTAGAGTGTAAAATAGGGTTTTTAGGCAAGCATATAGCAGAAGTATTATCACAGAAGATAGAAATGTTACTCTCAAAGATCTGATAATCTTCCAGTTGACTTTTCATCCAGAGCATCTGGGTGCTACAACTAGCAGCAGCAATATATTCTGCCTCTGTTGTCGAAAGTGCAATTGTGGGTTGCTTCTTGTTGAACCAAGAGATCAGATGACTTCCAAGAAATTGACAACTTCCAGAAGTACTTTTACGTTCTACTCTGTCTCCAGCATAGTCAGCATCACAGAATCCAACTAAGTTACACTCATCAGATCTTCTGTAACACAGACCCACATTAGTAGTACCTTTCAGATACCTTAGAATCCTTTTAACAGCTATTAAGTGTGATTCTCTAGGATCTGATTGGAATCTAGCACACAGACACACACTGAATAAAATATCAGGTCTTGAAGCAGTCAAATATAAGAGAGATCCAATCATACCTCTGTAAAGTTTTTGATCAACTTTCTTACTTACCTCTTCCTTACCAAGTGTGCTTGTAGGATGCATTAGAGTCTTTGCCAAATTGCTTTTATTCAGATTGAATTTCTTCAGAAGCTCTTTGACATATTTAGTCTGGTGAATATATGTGCATTCTGGAGTCTGATTTACTTGGATTCCCAGAAAGAATCTAAGTTCTCCCATCATGCTCATTTCAAATTCAGCCTGCATAGACAAAGCAAACTCCTTTCCCAGCATAATATTGGTAGATCCAAAAATAATATCATCCACATAAATTTGACAAACTAGTAAATCTTTCTTAAATGTTTTACAGAAAAGAGTTGTGTCCACTTTGCCTCTGATAAAGTTCTTTTCCAGAAGAAAATTACTTAATCTTTCATACCAAGCTCTGGGAGCTTATTTCAAACCATAAAGAGATTTTTTAAGTTTGAAAACACGATCTGGAAATTTATTACTTTCAAAACCAGAAGGTTGATGGACATAAACTTCTTCTTCTATAATACCATTTAAGAAGGCACTCTTAACATCCATCTGATATAGAGTGATGTTATGTTGTGCAGCAAATGAAATAAGAAGGTGTATAGATTCTAACCTTGCCACTGGAGCATAAGTTTCAGTGTAATCAATACCTTCTTGTTGACTGTACCCTTGAGCTACCAGCTTTGCCTTGTTCCTTACAACTTCTCCTTGCTCATTTAATTTATTTCTGAATACCCACTTTGTTCCAATAATGTTGAAACCTTTTAGTCTAGGAACCAGATCCCACACATCATTTCTTGTAAATTGATTTAGCTCATCTTGCATTGCAAGTATCCAATCATTGTCACTCAGAGCTTCATCCACATATGTTGGTTCAATAATAGACACCAACCCAAGAAGTGATGTTCCAGATGATCTGATAAACGACCTTGTTCTTATAGGGTCATCTTTCTTTCCAATGATCATTTCTTCTGGATGAGAAGCCTTGATTCTGGATGATCCTTTAATTGTTGGTTCTTCAGAAATATTCATGTTATTCATCTGAGCAGCTAATGGAGTTGCATCTGGCGTAGCTTCTTCTTGAGCTTTCTCTACCTCTGGTTTCTCAGATTCTATGAGAATAACTTCTTCATCTGCAGAGTTTTTAATCTGCTTTGGCTTTTGATTGTCAAACTTATCATCAAATCTAACATGTATAGATTCCTCCACAATCTGTGTCTCAGTATTGTATACTCTGTAGCCTTTAGAGCGTTCAGAATATCCAAGCATGAAACACTTTTGTGCTTTAGAATCAAACTTGTTAAGATTCTCTTTAGTGTTCAGTATAAAACAAATACATCCAAAAGGATGGAAATAAGAAATGTTTGGCTTTCTATTCCTCCACAATTCATAAGGAGTCTTTTCCAGAAGAGGTCTAATTGACACTCTGTTCTGAATGTAACATGTTGTGTTAATTGCCTCTGCCCAAAAATGTTTTGCCATGTTAGTCTCATTGATCATGGTTCTGGCCATCTCTTGCAAAGTTCTATTTTTCCTCTCTACAACTCCATTCTGTTGTGGAGTTCTAAGACAGGAGAAATCATGAGCAATGCCATTTTCATTATAAAAAAATTTCAAAATGTTTGTTTTCAAATTCACCACCCACCATGATCACTTCTGACTTTAACAATTTTGAAATCTTTTTCAGTTTGGACTTGTTTGCAGAAGTCAAAGAACACAGAGTAAGACTCATCCTTGTGTTTTAGAAATTTTACCCATGTCCATCTGTTGTAGTCATCAACAATGACTAATCCATACTTCTTGCCTCTGATGGATACAGTTTTCACTGGTCCAAACAGATCAATGTGAAGTAACTCTAATGGTTTTGAAGTTGAAACAACATTTTTGGATTTAAAAGATGATTTTGAAAATTTTCCTTTTTGACATGCTTCACAAAGAGCATCTGAGTTGAACTTCAGATTAGGAAGTCCTCTGACCAGATTAAGCTTATTAATCTGAGATATATGTCTCATATTAATATGACCCAATCTTTTGTGCCAGACCCATTGCTCCTCATTAACATACATAAGGCATTTAACATTCTGAACCTTAAGTTCTGAAAGACTAATTTTATAAATGTTGTTTTTCCTTTTATCATTAAAGAGGATTGAGCCATCTTTTTGACTAACAGCTTTGCAACACTTTTGATTAAAGATAATGTCATAACCATTGTCACTTAACTGACTTATGGACAATAGATTATGAGTTAAACCTTCAACAAGCAGGACATTAGTTATGGAAGGAAGTTTACCATTGCCTATAGTTCCAGAGCCAATTATCTTGCCCTTCTGATTCCCTTCAAACTTGACATCTCCTCCAGATCTAAACTTCAGACTTTGGAACATAGACCTTTTTCTCGTCATATGTCGTGAGCATCCAGAGTCCAGGTACCATGACTGGAGTCTTGACTTTGCTGCTAAGGATGTCTGCAACATAGATTATCTTATCCTTAGGTACCCATATTTTCTTGGGTCCTTTTTGGTTAGTTGCCTTAAAGCTTTTTCTGAACTCCTGTCTTTCAACATAAGACTTGTTCTGATTAGCTTTAGATTTATTAAACACAGGTTTGTTCTGATTAGAACTTGTGTGTTTAATGTCATTTAAGTGACCAAATGTAAACTGAGAATATAAGGGAGGATACTTGATATCCAGTTTATCTACAGATTTTGGATTTGAATCTTCATAAGAGAAAGATTTATATCCAACACCTTTTCTATAGCTCCTGCTAATACCATAGATCATTGAAGCCATTTTGCTTCTATCTAGGATTTTAGTTAGAAACTTTCTGAAACTATAGTCATACTCTTGTAAAATATTTTTAGAGCATGATTCAGATTTTGAATCAGAGTTTAGTTGAGCAGATTCTAAATTATTTTTCAATTGAAGATTTTCAACTTTTAGTTCAGCTATTTCTGATTCAAACTTGTTACTCTTAAATTCAATATGCTTTAGAAGTGTTTTGTATTTGAGTTTAACTTTACTATTGTTTTCAAGAATATCCAATAAACTTTCAACAAGTTCCTGTCTAGAAAGTTCAGCAAATACCTCCTCAGAATCTGATTCTGATCCAGATGATTCAGCATTGTCCTCAATGTTAGCCATGAATGCTACATTTTCACATTCCTCTTCTGACTCTGATGATGAATCATATGCATCTGAGTCATCCCAGGTAGCTATCAGAACTTTCTTTTTGTGATCTGACTTTCTTTTTGGGTTCTCCTTCTGAAGCTTTGGACAATCACTCTTGTAGTGCCCGAGTTCTTTGTATTCATAGCAAACAACCTCTCTTTTTCCAGATCGTCTGTGTCCAGAGGATTCTCCAAATCTTCTGTATCCAGAGTGTTCTCCAGATCTTATGTGCCCAGAAGATTCTTTGTGTTGATCTAGTTTTTTAAAGTTCTTGAACTTCCTTTGCTTATTCTTCCCGAGTTTGTTGATTCTTCTGGATAGCAAGGATAGTTCTTCTTCATCTTCAAAAGCAGACTCTTCAGAGTTTTCTTCTAATACCTGCAATGCTTTAACAACTTTATTAGATTTTAACGCAATTGACTTACCTTTCTTTAGAGGCTCATCTTCCTCTAGTTCAATCTCATGACTCCTTAGAGAACTGATTAGTTCCTCTAGCGTAATCTTGTTCAGATCCTTTGTCAGCTTCAGAGCAGTGACCATGGGTCTCCATCTGGTTGGCAAGCTTTTGATTATTTTCTTGACATGATCTGCTGTAGAGTAACCCTTGTCCAGAACCTTTAGGCCAGCAGTGAGAATCTGAAATCTGGAAAACATTGCTTCAATAGATTCAGATTCTTCCATCTTGAAGGCTTCATACTTCTCGATCAGCGCCAGAGTCTTGGTTTCTTTGACTTGAGAGTTCCATTCATGAGTCATTTTCAGGGATTCAAATATATCAAAGGCAGTTTCTCTGTTGGTTATTTTCTCATACTCAGTATGAGATATAGCATTTAGCAATATAGTTCTAGCCTTGTGGTGATTTCTGAATTCCTTCTTTTGCTCCTCAGTCATTGATTTTCTATCAACTTTCTTGCCATTCCCATCAGTGGGATGAACATATCCATCAATAACTATGTCCCAAAGATCAGCATCAAATCCTAGAAAGAAACTTTCCAGTCTATCTTTCCAATAATCAAATTTCTCTCCATCAAACATGGGAGGTTTTGTGCTGACTCTTTCTTCATATTTGTTGTTATTGGGTGTTGAAGTTTTGGTAGCCATAATGTATATCAACCAAGAGTACCAAGAGTTTTTCCCACTGGATCTTTTCTGGTCACGGTTAAGTGATAGCACAAACAGAACCAGAGCTCTGATGCCAACTGAAGGTGAGAAAAACACTTAGAAGGGGGGGGGGGGTTGAATAAGAGTTTTAAGAAATATGGCAATAAAAACAACTTAATAATTTTATCCTGGTTCGTTGAACTCAACTACTCCAGTCCACCTTATCAAAGATGATTTACCTTTCTCTACAAGGACTTAATCCACTATTGATCAACTGATTACAATAGAAAGCACTAAGAACAACTGTCTTAGTCTTCTCAAGAACTACTGACCACACCTTGGTCTTCTTAAGGAACTTCTTACAATTTAATGTAAACTAACAAGTGTTTGAATGCTTCTAATAAGCTGTATCACAACTGTAATGTTTACACTTAAGATTAAGTACAACAAAAACTATATGGTTTTTATGAGAGATCAGATGAGTAAGATCTTGTGAGATTTTCTCTTTTATGAATCAAGCGTGTATTTCTTTCTGAGTGATATAGCAATGAGCAAATGGTGAATGGTGAATTAGCAACCTCAAAATGTTGAAGTAGTTCTCCTTTTATAGCTTTTTCAAATGCTTTGAGTGATGTGCAGCTGAATATAATATTTGATTGTATGACTTTTCATCACCAAAAGTATGGGCAGAGATATGCTTTCTGCAGAAAGGTATGGTTGTAGAAGCCTTGGGATTTGCACCACGTCACTTCTTTGGACAAATTAGCCGTTGGTAACTTTGGAAGTAGCACCACGTCTAATCAAGTTTACAGCTTCTTCAACAAGCTTCCTTCAAGATGAAGTCTTCATAATCTGCACTTCAGAACTTGTAGTAAGCATAAAAGGTATGGAATGCTTTAAGATGATCAGAGCTTAAGATGAATGATAAGTTCAGAGTCTTGATAGATGATCAGATCTTTAATGTATCAGAGTCTCAATCTTGATTAGAGTCTTCATCAGAGTATGCAGCAGTATGTGCTTTGAGCGTGAATATTAATGATAAGAGTCTGGTTATTCAAAGCCTCTGAGTTTGTAGTGAAAAGAACTTCAGAGTCTGATAAGATCAGAGCTTTCAGCTTTTGTATACTTCTTTCATTAACACTTCAGATCATTCTGTAGCTTCTGCTTCAGATCCTTCTGGCAGCGCTTCAGAATCTTTTAATAGTCTTGCATCTGATGCTTCAGAGCTTTGCATAGTTTCTTTGTACTTATGTATTTTGCTTCTTTAAGAGTATTTAATTTTATACCTGAAACAATAATACTTGAACAAATTTTAGAGTGTATATTTACTCATTACAAAATTCCATAAAGGTTATCATCAAAACATAGAGATATAAGAAACACCAATCTGTGTTCTAACATGAAGTAGGATATTCTAGTAATCACCTGTAGTTGTAAACTTAACAAGATTTTCCATAGGTTGTAGGCAGAGAGAAACTCTGCAGAAACTCTTTTCTTCCACATTTTAAGTCAAGCCCTAATTCCCTTTTCTTCCTAATTCAATTTTTCTTTCTTCTTCCATTAACAATTGTTGCGCAGAATCATTCTTGCAATCAAAGTGTGATTGATTCACTCAAGTGAAGAGCGGAGAATAAGGAATTTCGATCGTTTGATTGAATCTTGTTCATCAAAATTGGTTCAAAATTACTCAAAGTCTTTGGTTAATTCCAACAGTTTTAAAGATGGTCCTAGAATAATATTTCCATCAGAAATTGGTGAATTATCATATTGGTGCACCAAGCCATCATTATCTTCAACCTGATTATCAATCGTTTCATTTTCATCTCCATCATCAATCCTACGACCATTTGCATAATCTTTTCCAAAAATACCTTACAACCTCTCAAACTCTTTAAACTCTTTATTGACATGGTTGCCAACTTTGAGCTATTTTTACAAGGCAAAAATAAATTTTTAAAAGAATAAATTATTTATAACAAAACAACACGTTATACAGATTATATGTTAAATACCTATAAATATTGAGAGGAAAACTTGATTGTTGTCATAAATGACACACTTTGTGTGTCATCCCATCCAAACCCACTTGTGTTCATCATGTCAACATTACTATTTAGCTTTGTTTACCACCTCTTCATCTTATTAACTATTTGTTTCATGTTAATAGAAATTTTAGGAATTTTGTTTTTCATTTTCTTGCAAACTTATTCATGAGTTTCAGTCTATAATGTTCCATTTTGTCCTTTGTTTCCAGCCACCACCATCTCTTCTAATATAGTGAGTAAAATTTCTTCTACAAGTGTTCTCCAATTACGTCGGACTCTAATATTGCTCATTAATTTCTCGTTAATAGTGTCATCTTCATTTTCCATTTCTAAATACCAAAAAATTTCAAAAAACATTATAATACCCAATATCATTCACAGGTGCAACAACATAAAATAAATCTAATAAAAAGTTCAAAAAAAAAAGATATTGACAATCACACGCTAATAAATTCAACTTCATTCTAGAGATAAAAGAATCCGGAAAAAAATTATGCAATAACATGATATTAAGTTCACAATTCATTCATACCAAAAATATACATCTAATAAACTAGTTCTATCTGATGCCTATGTCTATTCCTCCATTTTGTAAACATTTGTTGTTCGTTGACATCCCTCATTTGAGTAAATTGATTGCTAAGTTCAATATTTTCCACTATATTTATTGTTTCTTCTCCTAGAGGTACCTCGTCTTCTGCAAATGGAGAAAATTCTTCTGGATCCATTATCATGTTCACATGGATGAAGTTATGCAATAAACAACAAGCAAGGATCATTCGACATTGTGTTCTAATATGATAAAATGAAGGGCTTCTCAATATAGCCCATCGTTTTTTTCAAAAGGCCAGAACATCTCTCTATCACATTTCTGGCCCGAGCAAGCCTATAATTAAATAACTTTTCACGATCTTAAGGTGAACAAACATCGATGCCCCACTCTTTTAATGGTATAGTTTACCTTTATGTTGGGCAAGAAATCTTTCATCGTTAGTGTACCCACTGTCAACAAGATAAAATGAACCTAAAATATTAACAACTTATTATTTGTAATCATGTTCTAACAAACAAAAAAGAGAAGAAATTGGCATACCGATTGGAACCATCAATCCATTTTGGCATACCGATTATATATATCATATCCCTGGTACAAAGACCTAATATATTTGTTGCAAGTCCATCTTTTCTCATACGATATCTAGGCCTGTTAGAAACACTCAGTGTGACTGTTGTGTAAGTCTCATCTAAAGCTCCTAAGCATCCCTAAAATTTCAATAAATTGTTCAAATTAGGTTGCTTAACTAGAATAATATATTGAGGTAACTAGGAAAAAATGTATTACCTTAAATCATTTTCATCTTTCATCAGAGCAATCTTAAGGTAAAGATTATGGTTTGGCAAGTAAGTCATTTTGTAATCTTGAAATTGTGGCCAACACTCTATGACAATATCTATCAACTGTTTCTCCTAATCAATCTAACTTGAATATTGATGGGTCATCATGAGGGATAAATATTCACATTGGGTGAAACACTCACCTAAAGGTCAAAGAATCACCCAAACAAGTGAGAGAAACACCACATATTCACCCAAAAAATTTAAGGTGACAGGTGTATGGGTCCTCTTACTTATAAAGTGCTTAACCTCCACTTTTCTAAGCAATATAGGACTTAGAACTCACACTTGTTTCTCAACACAACTCAAACTTGTTTCCCAATAATATCTCCCACAAGTATGAGTCCATCCATTATGCTCCCTCTCAAGCAGAAGCTATTTCATCTACATGTTCGTACCGCTGTTGAGAGACACCCTTATCTTATCATGGGCACTTTAACGAAACACACTGCCTGAACACCATGTCAGGAAGACTTTCGACACAAGAAGTCGGCCGCTTACTTGAGCCAAGCTCTGATACCAGAGATGGGTCATCATGAGGGAGAAATATTCATATTGGGTGAAACACTCACCTAAAGGTCGAAGACTCGCCCAAACAAGTGAGAGAAACACCACATATTCACCCAAAATCTTAAGGTGATAGGTGTATGGGTCCTCTTACTTATAAAGTGCTTAACCTCCACTTTTCTAAGCAATGCGGGACTTAGAACTCACATTTGTTTATCAATACAACTCACACTTGTTTCCCAATAAATAATTCTATTTTTTGTATGATGTGCGAGTATATTTAAAAAAACTGCAACTTGTTCTTCAATGCTTACTTGTCCGAGTTGCACTAGTTTTCCTCGTGCTCTTAAAACCTCACAAAGATGTGCAAATGTATTTCTACACCTTCTAAATTCCCATATGCATTGAGAATCACTTGTACTAGTATTACATTCTTAAACATACCTACGTGACTCATACCTAACTAAAACTCTTTCATTCAAAAATCTTCTCTCATAATTATCACTTAAAACAAAATAAAAAATAAAAAAAACCAACAGCGTGCATGGCCTGAATCTGGATATACATCCTCCAAATAAGAAGATAATGAAAATTCTGTTTATCATCCATTTCAACTACATATAAAAAACAATTTAAAAAAATTAATAACAAATGAAAATATCATAAAATGATCATTAAATTATAAATATTCATTCTAAATTGAAAACATGAACATAAAAAAGGACAAAAAAAATTAGAATATGAATGAATGAAGTTGTTATATGAAAACATGATATGAAGTTGTTATATGAAAATATGATATGGAGTTGTTATATAAAAATATGAAAATGTTTTGTTGTTTATTATAAGAATATGAATGAGTGGAGCCAACATGAACATGAAAAATGACAAAAAATAAATTTAGAAAGCCGTGAAAAGTTTGTAAAGTGAATTCATCGTAATTATAGTCGGTGCTTATTTAATTATGCAAATGTGTTTCTACACATTCTCAATCCTCATATGCAATGAGAATCACTTGTACTAGTAATACATTCTTAAACATACCTACATGACTCATTCCTAGCTAAAACTCTTCCATTCAAAAATCTTCTCTCATAATTATCACTTAAAACAAAAATTCAAAAAAAAAACCAAAAGCGCGTATGGCTTGAATCTGGATATACATCCTCCAAATAAGAAGATAATGAAAATTTTATTTATCATCCATTTCAACTACATATGAAAAACAATTAAAAAAATTAATAACGAATGGAAATATCATAAAATGTTAATTAAATTATAAATATTCATTCTAAATTGAAAAATGAACATAAAAAAATGACAAAAAAAAATTAGAATATGAATGAATGGAGTTGTTATATGAAAATATGATATGGAGTTTTTATATAAAAATATGAAAATGTTTTGTTGTTTATTGTAAGAATATGAATGAATCAAGCCAACATGAACATGAAAAATGACAAAAAAAATTAGAAAGTCATGAAAAGTTTGTAAAGTGAATTCATCGTAATTATAGTCAGTGTTTATTTAATTATGTAAATGATACCCATACAAGAAATATTAAGATATAAAAAGGAGTACATGACAATGAATTAAAGAGACACTGACGTTTGCTTACCCGAATAATAATTGATGTCTTAGCTTTGTAGTTTGTGAGGAGAGAAAACAATACCGCTAGGTTTTAAGAGGAACCATGTTTTTCCGTGAAAAATTGAAGGATAATATGGTATTTTATTTATTTATTTGTATGTAGTACAACTTTTTGCCCGTTACTTAAGTGGGTAACAAAAAATTGATAGTTGTTTTGTCCTTCACTCTTTTATTTGTGTTGTACTTTATTTATTTTTTAAATCAGATGCTGGACAAATAATTTTGTCCTGTCCAGTCCCTCACTTTTTAACAAATCAAACACACCCTCAATCTCTTAAGAATAAAAATATAAAAGTCATTTTATTCTTAAGAATACTTTATAGTTAAGAAATATTTTTTTACAAGACTATACATATGCACCAGACTGATTGGCGAAGAAAAAAGACACCCTAACAAAATAAGAAACTACATATTAATTAATTCGGAAAAGAGACACCCTAACATCATCCTCTAGCATATGCACCAAAATGATTGGTGGTTGGGCATAAACAAGCATATCTTGACTCTGACCATATCTCACGTTAGCTAACGTGTCAACACGCCTATTTGTTTCTATGTAGATATGATAAATCTTGACCCTCCAGTTCAGTTGCAACAAACCTCTAATCTTCTTCACAAGCCTTCGTCTTGACGATTTACCATTACTCATCTTATTCAACAAACTTACAATAACACTTGAGTCCATCGCCATTTCTAACCCTTCCAACAGACCCCAAAGTTCAGCTATATATGAAGTTATTGAACTAAGCACTTCGGAGTATCCCCTCAACCACTTATCATCCTTGTTCCTAAATAATCCTCCCCACACCGCCATATTTTTTGTTTTCTTGAAGCAACCATCTGTATTAAGACTAATTCATTCATTCTCCGACAGATTCTGCTTCACATTCTTCATTACTCTATTATATTGGTTACTTTTATTGATAGCCATTGTCATTGTATCCATGTAAAAATGTAAGCCTTGCAAGATTTTCTCCCATGGTTTATATGGATCCTTATAGTTTGAATCATAAATTCTCTTATTCCTCCATATCCATTAATTATAACACATTATGGCTCATGTTGCATCCCAATTTACTTCCTTATCCCTACCAATATGATTGATTAAACTTAGTTCATAACAATTTTTTTGCGTCGATAAAAAAATGTACTTCAGTTCTACGCTTACAGCAAATGCTTCCAAACTGTCACTATATGAGGGTGGTTCCTCAACACATGCATAATTGTTTCTTACACGTAGCCGCAATGATAACAATATGGACCCTTCATCAACCAGGTTGATGTCATATTCTTCGTTAAAATTGTGTTGTGCATGATATGTCATGCTAAGACTTCTACTCGTTGCATTGTCTCCATTCTCCAAAGCTTCTTCTACTTCCAATCTTCCTCTCTTTCTCTCTCTCTCTCTCTCTCTCTCTCTCTCTCTCTCTCTCTCTCTCTCTCTCTCTCTCTCTCTCTCTCTCTCATAAAAACTTACCATGAATTCGTAGGCCTTTTCCACACAATAATCTCATTACCTCGCCTGGCCAGATTCATTTATATGCATTATGAAATCGCTCGGTATGTATTCCTCAAAATATGTCAAAACCACTGAACTTCACTCAATTATGTCTTGGTTACTTTGAATTCAATCTCGCACAACCTGAACAACAAGCAAAATCAACACATTTTTTTGGGGTTTTATGAATAGTGGTTGGTGGATAGATGTACAGATGAAAATGATATACAAGTAGTACAAATTTGGGGTATGACACGGCGACCAGCTCGTCGGAGAAGATAACAGGAGCTAGGGCTCTAGCATCTGAAGGAGGGAGATGACGTGAGGTGGCATTGACGCCCTAATTTAATTTCAAATGGTTTGAGGTGTTTTGTTTCTATTCGTTGGTTTGTGTGTGTAACATGGTGGGAGAACTGACTTGGTGTTTTTGTTTGACAAAAACATGTGCGGATAGCAAGAGTCGCCACCGACTTTTATTTTATCCAATAGAAAAAGGCTATAAAAGAACAGGAAAGACCTTTTTGAAAAGATTTTGAGTTCGGGGGGTAGGTTATATAAAGGGAAGGTGTTAGCACCCTTTATATCCATGGTTATCCATGAGCTCTTAGTTACTTAGCTCACTTGTTTGTTTGAAAAGTAATGTGAAGTGTATGTTTAGAAAAAAAATTCAGAAGTTCTTTGTAGTGATCCTCGTATGGATGTATACAAAGCCTTGAGTTTGGAAATATTTTGAAAGTGGGGTGTAAAGAATGTTTTTTTCGAAAAAGTGAGCAAGTATTTAAGTGCTACCTACCCTAAGTTTGTAAGGTCTTTCTTGTTATTTATTTCCTTTAAGGGTAAGACTGTCCTTACTATTAGTGAGTAAGTAGTCTTTACCTTGAATGTTAAGGGACGGGCGTAGGGTCATTGTATGGTCAAAGAAGGCAACCTGTAGGGGTGTCTTAGTAATTTGAAGGGACTATCATCATTGTTGTAGGGTCATCGAGGGACAAGATCATTTATTTCGTAGGCAACTTCGACGGGACTATGATCCTTTTAACTTTAAAGGGACTTGATGATTTATTTGTTTGCAGGGACATCGCTTAAGACACCCCTACGTTCGAGGGACTTGACCATATTAATGCAACTAAGAGGGATAACCCTAGGAGGTGTAGATGGCGATCGTGGAACGATCGACTTACGTGTGTGAGTGATTATTTTCAGATATTTCTTTTATTATTGATTCTCTAAGTCCAATTTATTCAATTAAATCTTTTCACGCCCTAGATTACTAACCAAGCAATTAAATATTTATGAAAACAAAAAAACAAGAAATAAATTCCTAAACTATTACACGGCTTCGGGGCAATTACAGAATAATCGGTGCGAAAAAATAAATTACATAAGGAAAATCCTATACAATCCTCTAAATAATATAAATAAAGCATTGAAAATAAATTAAATTAGGAAATTAATTGTTTTAAAAAATATATCAAGTTTAGAAAATGAGGGTCTAATTAGGGTTAGTGAAAAATTAGAGTTTTTAAATTAATCTAAACCTAGTTATATTCATTTACAATTTTAATTAATAAATTAAAAAAAAAGTTATGTGAGAGAAAAAAAAAATATAAAATTATATTATAAAATTTATTTTAAGAAAAATAATTAGTGAGCAGTTAGTAAAGATTAATGGTTAATTAAATTAATAATAATGTTTTAATAATAATAACTATAAAACATAAAAAAGGAAGAAATTCACTAAAAATAAATGGGGGAAGGCCTGAAAATGTCCATACGAAGAGTTTTGACTCTTGAAAAGCTTATGCCTTAACCATGGCACTTCTTAAAACCTACATCATATCTTGCAAACAAATGATCAAAACAAACCTAAACATGATTATGAAGATCATTATGAACAGAAAATATGATAAAGTGCAATGAAATCAAGGACTAAAAAGCAACAAAAAAAAGAATGAGAGGCGGCATGTTCATGGGATGCACTTCATGAGGTCTCAACCTTCAAGTCTTTGTGGGATAGGTTTCTAGGATCTTGAGGAATGTGAATGGACTTGTAGAGCTGATTGAATCTTATTGCAAAGCTGTTTTAAGATTTTTCTAAGGTTCTTATGGCTTCCAAATTTTTTTCTCTCTCCTTTTTTCATTCTGACTTTGTTGTGTATATAAAGTAGTGTAAATTAGGGTAAACAATTGGGCCTTGGTTGGAGTTTATGGGTTGCTTGAAGATGAAGGAGCCAATTATCATAATTGTCAAAAAAAAAAATCAAATTAAATCATACCATATTGTTCTTGAAATAATTTGGATGACTTCAATCACTTTGAATACCATATATTTGATCTCAAAATAAATCTTAAATCAAATCTTTGATTTTTTATAATTTATTTTAACTAAAAATGATTTTAAATGATAAAAAATAAAAAATAATATAAAATAAATGATAAAAATCAGAAAATATGGTCATTGGGTCGTGAATGACTTTATCTTCAAGTTTGGGTTGCAATTTTATGGTCACATTTGGAAAGAATTGGAGTTATGACCCTTTTTATTTCATACACCCCTTGAAAATTTTCCAACTTTGACAATGCATAACTTCCTCAATTTTAATGCTATGGTGGTGTTCTAAGACTTTTTAGAAATATTAGGGTATAATCTAATCAATCCTTTTGGTCCCATGTCCATATTTCTTTTTACCATTTTCAAATTATGAGCTTTGGAAAAAGTTGACTTTTTGTTAACTTTCAAAAGGACCTATAATGTCTTGGCCCATATCATTCAAATGAAGCATTTTTAGGCTTGGCTTGTGAGACACAAAGTTGTAGAGAATTAAAATTCATTCAAAATGAGCTTTAGATGGGAAATTTTTGATGAAACATGTGAAAATTATGGCTGGTCAAAGTTCAATTGACTTTTCTTGCACAAAACCCTAATTTAGCAACTTCCGGTTCTTTATGATCTGAGGTTTTACTGGTGAATCATGATCGACCCTTGATCAAATGATGAATTTCACCTCGTAATATTGATGTTGACCAAAAATCTTGAAGTTTGACTTTGAGTTGACCACAGTTGTCCTTAGTTGACTTTTTGACCAAGTTAACTGATTTTCAGGTATCTGAGCATCTGACTGGCCAAACTTGTGAGGAAAGCTCTGAAACATGACATGGGGATTCTTTGAAGTATGTGGGATGTTATGAAGTCCATTTTAAGTTTTAGAAGTCCATTTTGTTCGGGAAGACTCAAAACCCTGGTTCTAAGATCCACTGTTCAGGAGGAGGCTTTGATGAAACCTTCAATCTCTTTGACCAATTGCCAATCTTGTGACTATTAAGTAACCTCTTGGGACACATTGTCTTGAATATGGGAGGATAAATTTTGGAGTACAACAGTATGACTATGCGCTGACTGGTTTAATGAAGCTGACATGGCCACGCTGATGTGGATCTGAGGTTTTGTTTTGGTTTAGGCTGGACATTTTTGCTTTCTGAACCCCCTTGTTTTTGGCCCAAACACGTTGTAAATAGGATTCATGTTGTTTTGCATTTTACTCCTGCACCCCCCATGGCTCTTCTTTCCTTTTATTTTATTTTTCTTTATTTTTCATTCTGATTTATTTTTAATTGTTCCAAATACCTAAAAACTTTACAAAAATATTTTTGGCTTAATTGCAACTTTGGTCCCCCTATTTTGTGTTTTTTTTTAGTTTTGATCTCCCCATTTTAAAAAACACGATTTTGGTCCCTTTTTTAGGTTTCAAGATTGATATTAGTCCCCTTGTCATTTTAAGTCATGTTTTTAATGAGGTGGCGCGTTGAATTATGATGTGACATTTCCATGTCATTAACTTAAATATTATTTCATTTTCAAAAAATTAATAAAATAAAACTAAATATTATTTCATTTTCATTTTCATTTTCAACCCATTTTAACGAACGAACGATTTGTGAAGCTTGGTGTTCCCCCTTCATCTTCAACCCATTTTAATGAACGAACAAACGGTGAAGCTTGGTGTTCCCCCTTCACGAACGAACAAACGAACCCATTTCTTCAAACTCAGTTCTATATCAAACCGCAGCTCGCTTCAAATCAAATTGCAGCTCTCTTCTCGTCGTCTCTAAAATGGCAAACCCAAGTTACGTGTCGAGGTATTTTTCGTAACTCACCTCTGAATACAAAAACCCTAAACACGTAAATGGAGTTTGTGTTCTGTCATAGCATATGATTTGTTTATACCAACTCCCAGTTTTATCTATGGTTTAATTCAGAAACTGTCGTTTGTGTTTTGTAGGCCCTCTGATACCCAAGCTGTCAGATTTAGAGCAAACCATAGGGGGTATTTAATTCAGAATCCAATTATGTTATATGTTGATGGGCTTGTAACTAAAATGAATTGGGATTGGGATGTGGATTTGATGTCCTACATGCAAATTGAAGATTTGATCAAGAGTGATGGGTATCGTAATATAAAGTGTTTATGGTATTGGAATCCTTATTTTTCCTTTTCTCGTGAACTTCGGCCTCTTAACAATGATAATGATGTCTTAAGTTTAATGGAGGATGTTAGAGGATTTAAGGTAGTTGATCTTTATGTTGAACACAAAGTTGAATAAATAAGTATTGAGGATGTTATTTTTGAGGAGGATATTGGTGAAAAAGGCAATGGTGAAGGAGCAAACGGTGAAGGAGCAAATGATGAAGTTAATGTTGAGGGAGCAAATGATGAAGTTAATGTTGAGGGAGCAAATGATGAAGTTAATGTTGAGGGAGCAAACGATGAAGTTAATGTCGAGGGAGCAAACGATGAAGAGGTTAGTGTTGAACGAGTAGATGAAGAGGTTACTGTTGATGAAGTAGATGAAGAGGTTAGCGTTAATGTTGATGACGTAGATGACGAGAGTGAAACAGATCCAGATTATAGCATGGGCAGCGAGGATGACGAGGAAGAGGGTGAAGATTTGGAAGATGAAATTGATGTGATGAATTTAGGTGTTGATGCTAGTATTAATTGGAAGACCATTTTACCTAATGCTACAGCAGAAAAACCTTCAAAGTTAGATGGTAATTCCGATAATGGTAGTGATTCAGATGTGCTTCAAACTCCACCCGGTAGTGATTCTGAAGGTGATACGGCAAAGTTTCCAATCTTTAGGGAACCCACAAAATTTGAAGTAGGGATGATGTTCAAGGAAAAATAACAAACCAAAGATGCCATAAAGGAGTATGCAATGGAGAACAAGAAGAACCTTGTATTCAAGAAAAATGACAAGAAGAGAATGGTTGTCAAGTGTGTAGATGGTTGTCCATTTCATATTAGGTTTAGCATGAGGACTACCAATCAATATTGGTAACTTGTTAGCTTAACTGATCATCATGGTTGTCATAGGACAGCCAAAAATAGACAAGCAAAAACGGATTGGTTGGGTCGCCAATTTGTGTACACCATAAGACACAATCTTGAAATAAAAACCAAAGGGCTGATTGCAGAAGCTATTAAGAAGTGGGGGTGAAGTTGTCAAAGGATCAAGCTTATAGAGCCAAGGAAAAGGCAATGGAATTGATTCAAGGTGCTGGTCATGAATAATTCACACATCTTAGAAGCTATAGTGATGAGTTGTTAAAGTCAAATCTAAACTCCACTGTTAAAATTAAGTGTGCTGATTCAGATGGTGGTCCTGTCTTTGAAAGAATATATGTATGCTTAGAAGCTTGTAAGGCAGCGTTTGCAACGACGTGTAGGCCTCTAATAGGACTGGATGCTTGTTTTCTTAAAGGGGACTTTGGAGGTCAGTTAATAGGTGTTGTTGGTAAGGATGGAAATAACAAGATTTATCCAATCGCTTATGCCATAGTGGAAGCTGAAACGAAAGACTCATAGAAATGGTTCCTTAATTTGTTATTAGAAGACTTGCAATCTATACAAGACAACAAATATGGATTTATATCAGATCAACAGAAGGTTAGTTTTACATTTCTGCTATTTGTTACAATGTTGTTTGATATGTGATGTTATTTTATGTTGATATGTTGTTTGCTGTATAGTGCTGCTATTTGGTTTATATGTTGTTACAATGTGATGTTATTTAGTTTATATGCTGTTACAATGTGATGCTATACAATGCTGCTATTTGGTTTATATGTTGTTACAATGTGATGCTATTTGGTTTATATGTTGTTATACTGTGATGCTATACAGTGCTGCTATTTGATGTATATGTTGTTACAATGTTGTTTGTTGTTTGCTGTTACATTCTGCTACTGTTATATGTTGTTATATGCTGCTACTGTAATATATTGATATGTGTTGATGTTGTTACTAATGTGCATTTAAATTAATCAAAGACTAATGATGTGTTGATATGTGTTGTTATGTAATGTTGTTTGATGTGTTGTTATGTGTTGTTATTTCAGGGATTGGTACCGACTATTATTGAGACAAGCCAACATGTTGAACACAAACTATATGTTAAACACTTGTATAGAAATTGGAGAAAGAAATATCATGGGATATTTGTGAAGGAGGCTTTATGGCGGGCAGCTAGAGCCACAACAATTCCTGCATGGGAAAGAGCAATGAATCATATGAAAGAGCTCAATGTCAATGCTTGGAAAGACATGATGGATGTCCTAGCTGCATGTTGGACTCGGTCTCATTTCAAAACAGACACACAATGTGATTTGCAAGTCAACAATACGTGTGAGGCGTTTAATCGTGCAATCTTGGAGTATAGAGATAAGTCGATCATTTCACTACTTGAAGGAATCAAACATTACATAACAGTGAGAACCTCTGGTCAAAAGGAGAAATTAAGTAGGTACACAGGTGTTACAAGTCCTAACATTCCAAAAGTCTTGGAAAAAACAAAGAGGGCAGCAGAAGGATGGATTGCAACATGGCATGCAGATGATGACTTTGCTATATTCGGAGTTTCAAACGGTGTTGAGACATATGCTGTGAACTTGTTTCAACAGAAATGTGGTTGTAGGAAGTGGGTTTTAAGTGGAATACCATGTTGTCATGCTATTGCATGCATATGGTATAACAAGAAGGAGCCCGAAGAGTATGTTTCATCATTCTATAGGTATCACCTACTTGTATATTATGTTCATTTACATTCATCTTTTTTGTACGTTTACTAAAATCATTGTTCCATATTGTCTAGGAAATCTACTGTTCTGGCTACTTATAGCCATATCACTAAGCCAACCAATGGCCCATAACTATGGCCTGTTAATGTTGCTAACCCAATCAGCCCTCCAGTCATGCTAAGATCTATTGGTCATCCTAAGAAGAATCGTAACAAGGCGAGTGATGAACCAACGATAAGAAATACACTGCCTAGAACTCTTCAAACTGTCAAGTGCAAGAAATGTGGGAGTTTTGGCCATAACAAATGAATGTGTAAAGGGAAGTGAGCTGCGGAGAGAGCGGTTCTTAAAGGTGGCAACAAAAAATCTAAAAAAAAGGTGACAAGTCGGGCAAGGAAGCGGGACAAACTGTTATAGACGAAGGGTCGCAAGCACCGCCACCAACCCAAGAATAGTTCTATGTTTTGCTTTACTTTTTTTGATGCTGCTATGGCATATGTTATGACCAAAAAACTCAATGTCTTTTTGTTAAAATATGTTGTCTTTAATGCTTCCTTCAATGTAATGATACATCAGTCCTGATACATCAACCTTCAATGTTATGTTATGTAGTGTTGTTATATAATGCTGTTGTTTGATATGTAAAGTTACAATGCAGTGTTGTTTATACATCAGCCTTCAATGTTATACATCAGTTTGTTATTACAATGCAGTGTTGTTTATACATCAGTTTATTATTAGAATGTAGTGCTGTTATGATACATCAGTGTTCAAAGTAATGCTGCCTGTTATGTAGTTCTTTTAAGGTTTCAATTTTTAACAACACTGGACTAAAATGGCTGTTATGTAATAAACTGCATTGGTAAAGTTAACAGCACTGAACCAATTTTTGACAACACTGAACTAAACTGGTTGTTATGTAATAAACTGCCTGTTATGTGGTTCTTTTAAGGTTTCAATTTTTGACAGCACTGAACCAATTATAGTTTTGACAGCACTGACAACACTAAAATAAATTGCCTGTTATGTAACCCAATTATAAGTTAACAAGTTTCATAATATAGAATTTGCGTATAGTATAGTACTAATTATGCATAAACTAGAATATGGACAAGCGAAGTAATAGATTGCACTTTTTGTGATTAAATTGAGGACTAAGCAGCAAGGATCTGGTGGGCTGCACTTGAGGAAGGATTTGGTGAACATGTGAATAAGTTAATGACCACATGGACTAAGTAACAAGGATATCCTATTGTAATGGTAGAAGAGGAAAATACTAATAATTTGTGAGTTACTACTTTGACAAGCATTTTGGATGACACATATGTACTTTGTAATGCTCTAAAAGAATCATTGACCTCCTTGCTTAACTTGATGGCAGCTTATAGGGAGGAAGATGATTATATTGTGCTCTCTAACTTGATATCAGTAATGCTATCTTCCCAATATTGCTCATTAGTTACATAAGTTATTTATTGGATATAATTTCAGTTCTCTTGTTTTACAGATAAGTTATAAAGTTCAAAGTATTACAGCTGATGTAGTTCCAGACTTACTAGATTATTTCAAACAGTTTTCTGTTATGTCACATGTTATGTCGAGTCTCCTTTTTCTTTTCCCTTTCCCATTTAGCGGTAGCTTTTAGATAACTCGCTCCTTTTTATAGACAACAACCATGGATCTCGTTGAATATAATGGATGTGAGGGGTGCTCATACTTTCCCCTTACGTAACCAACTCCCAACCCAAGATTTGGTTGCGATGACCTTGTCTTTTCCCTTTATTTTAGGCTTTCTTCGGTCGTTTCCTTTCCCTCTCTTTGGGATAAATAATGTACGGTGATGACTCTTCTGTTTTTTCGGCCGACCTTTCTCACAGTATGTGACACTTCGTCTCGAGGGTTTTCTTCTCTTCAACGGCCTTAGCCAGTTCCTCTTTCACCTCGGCCAACTCGGCGAGGAGATTAATCTTGGATCTTATATCTCTCCTTGTAGTTGAAGAATTCATTTTCCACCTCGAGCTTCTTCGCCTTGAGCCTTGTGTTTACTGCCCGCAACCTTTCCAGCTCGGCGACGCGACAGGTCTCCTCATCATTGAGAGCAAGGGGCGTCTCTAGATGCCTCATCACAATGGTCGCGTCTTGAGACAATACTTTTGTCCTAGCCACCTTGTCGAGGCCCAGGATAGCTTTCGACTCCGCTTCGGACACGGCTACAGAATGATCCCCCTCGAAGAGACCCCTCTTAAGATGACAGGGGGAAACATGAACTTCTTCCAGGTGCCTTCCACTATGAGATCGATGTGCCCAAGCTCATCTCCGTGATGCCTTTTCCTGGCCGAAGAGTCCGCCTAAAAAGCAGACTGGATGCTCGATTGTGAAAATGAGGCACCCCTGCCGGAATCCACCTTGGACTCTTCCAGAATCTGAGTCACACGGGACTTAGGAGCCTTCTTGCATGCCTTTGCCGCAACGAGCTTGATTATGCACTCTTGAAGATTGGCCATCTTACCTACAACAAAGACAAACACGATTTAGCATACTAAGGAAAAAAGAGTGCGCAAGCAAGATAAGAGAAACGACTACCTAAAAGCGCTAGGGCGTCCTCAACAGTAAGACACTCGACGAGGTCCTTTGTATTAATAAGTCGAGCCTCAGAAGCGGGATGGCTGCCCTCGTCGATGATAACACTCTCGCCCTTGGTCACGAGCTGACTGGGCACGAAGCTATCCACGAAATCCACAATCTTGTTGTAGGAAAGTTGGTCATCAGCGTCTAATTCATTAGGCTTGGTGAGGTAATACTTTGTGCCCTTGTTGAAATGGCACTTCTGCTAGTAAATGGGAAACTTAGGCTCCAACTTCATCACCACCTCCCTGTTTTCATTGCGGCACACGGTACCATCATTCTCAAGCGCTAACACACGGTCGAAAATGTGGTTTACGGCTGCCTTCGACACAGGACGAAGCAGAATGTACTTATCCTTGAAGGCACAAACAGAGTCCATGTATGTCTTGAACAACTTCCTCGGCTGTTTGAAAGACACCCGAATATGCTTTCTATTGAAGGATTGTCATTGCAAGTGGAAACAACAAAATGATAAGGGGAGAATGGCGCCGACTTCGAGATATCGGCATACGATCTCGAATGCTCAGATGAATGCAATCACGTTCGGGTGCAGCTGGAAGGGTGCCAACTCCGACGGAACAAAGAGCCCCGTGTAACGCCCGTTTTATTTTGATTAAATTCAATTATGACTTTGCTATGTCTCGTTGTGTCGTAGTCGTAGTTGAGTATGTGTTTGGATCGAAGGAAGGAATTGAATCGGTCGAATTGTCGGGAAAAAGTGTAAAATTTTGTAGCGGTTTTAGGAAACTTCGAAAAATCATATCTCTTGATCCGTAAGTCGTATTTGACCCCCGTTCAAAGCGTTGGAAAGCTAAAGAGATGTTCTATCTAGAAAAAAATTGAATACTTCTGATATGATGACCTTCATGGACTTGCCACGACCGTCACGACCGTGACGCTCGTCATGGACTTGCCACGACCGTCATAGTAACGAAATTCAGTTAAATGCAGAATTTGGACGTGGCTGAGAGTGGGTCACAAAAATACATTCCCATAGACTCTTTTACCATCAATTACACCATTTGGGGAAAAGAAAGACTGGAAAGAGAAGTTACGCACTGAGGAAAGTTAAGAGCAAAGAATCAACCACCGGCGAATTTGGAGGATTTCTGCAGAAAAGTCACCGTAGAGCGGAAGCGGAACCGGAGAGCGTGGAATTGACCTCAATTCTAAGGTAAGGGTGGGGTTCAATTCTATAACCGTGGGTATGATCGAATTCATGTGGGGAATCGAGTCATAGGTATAGTTTTAGTTAATCGATAAATGTTAAGGAAAAGGTTTCCCTAATGGGACAAGATTTTTATGTAGGAATGAATGTGTTATGTAGTTTTTAGTGCAATGCTCTAAGGTTTTCCTTATGGGAAAATACGTAGAACGAATATGCTATACAGTTATTCGTACAACGCTCTAATGGTTTTCCCTAATGGGCCAAAAAGGACAGTTACCTGGTTGTGATTGATTTGTAATTAATTATGTAAGAAAATGCCGTGATGTTGTTATTACGATAAGATGTTAAAGATTAATTGTTGAACTGATGTTGATGTTATACCTGTATAGGAATAGCCGTTTTATATGAACACTTTGAGTTCCTATTTGTTGGTACAATGTTGTAATGTTCCTTTACATGAACAGTCGTAAATGTTGAAACTATGTAGCTATTGTTCCCGTATGTGAACGGGTAGAAAGTGATGGTTGTATGAGTGGTATGATGTTATGATGCTCTGTTATGGACATTCTGGTTGTAGGCGTAATGCCTTGTTATATGGTTTCTATGGTTGTGTTGTAGTCCATAATAGATGCATTTCATGGCATAGCATTTGGCCTGGATTGGCGACGGTTGTGCCTGTATTGGCGTTATTTGGAGTGTTGGCTCCTAGATGGGTTCGGGGTGTTGGCCCTGTCCCGAGTTTTGGAGTGTTGGCTCCTAGATGGGTTCGGGGTGTTGGCCCTGTCCCGAGTTTTAGAGTGTTGGCTCCTAAATGGTACCACATGCATATGCACAGTCGAGTCGCATTGTTGAGTCGCATGAAGTCGCATAATTACGCTAGTTGTATGTTAATGTTGTTTATGTGAGATATGGATTACTCGCAGTTGTTGTCGATGAAGTTTATGATTTCGAAACCTATAATGATGTGATGAGTTTCTGGCATGTTTTCTATCATGCTTTATGTTATATTATTGATATCTCACCCTTTTCCGTTGTATGTTACCTCCTCTGGTGGTAATTTGCAGGTAGTCAGGAATAGAGCGTAGTTCCTGTTAAGGTGTCGTTGGTCGCTCTGATACGTAGCACTCTTGGGGGGATGGACGATTGCTGTTATTATTTTAGTCGATGTTATTGTTGATTGAACTTGTTACGATGTTTTTATTAGATTGTTTTAAGAGAACATGTTGTATACTTTATCGAACTTCCACCGGAAGTAATGACGAGTTGTTTTATGATTAAATGGTTAAGTAATGTACTGGTGATTGTTCATCCAATTTCGTGCTACGTATGATATTTGCAAGTTGTTGCATAATGATTGTTGTCTGTCAGGTTGAAGTGTAACATCTCTGAGATGAGGGATTTTCCCCGTGTGACGACCGTCACAGGCTCATGACGACCGTCATGCAGTCAAGGTTGCGCTGCTGCGCTTTGTTTGCTATATGAATTGTTGCTTTTTTTTTGTTATCCGCAAGTCTAGATTTGGGGTGTTACACCCCGTCTCAAAATCCCTGAACGACAAACCTAACCCCGCTTCCTTGAAAGCAAACTCATACATCACGAAGCAATATTCCTTGAAGGTTGAATAGATCTGCTTCGTCTTTCTGGGTTTGTATACTTCCCAGCTCTCCGGAGCGTCAGGGTGCTCCAACTTCGAGATGAAGACAAAGGCATCCTAAGGGTCATCGGCGAAGCGATCCTGCGAGGTTCTACTTCGACCCATTGTAGGTATTTATCAGTGATGGTATCGACCAAATATGATTCCTCGACATGACGAGCCATTTTAACCTAAAAAGCAGAGGAAGATAGTGAATTCGACGATTAAATCAAATCCATTATTCCACTACAAATCAAGTGAAAGAGCGAGGAGGGACGCGTGGACATACTCCCGGCCAAAGCCCTTTTGTTCAAATGGCAAGCGCGGAGACCGCGAGGACTCGCTCCTCGACACGAATCCCTTTAGAGAAACCTCAGAGTATTCACGAGGAAAGGCCTCTTCGACACAAGATTTCTTCATAAGAACCTACACAGGGAAGAGCCTCCTCGACACGAGACTTCTTCATAGAGTTTCTACACCCCTGTGAAGAGAAAGTCTCCTCGACACTAGCCCAACGGGAGCTCAAAAACTCCATGAGCTTCATCGAAAACTTCATGAGTTCATCAAAAACTTCATGAGTTCCTCAAAAACTTCATTGAAACTCCATAAGATTCATCGGAAGTTCATGAATGTCACTGGGAAATTTATAGTTCTGGCTGAAAAACGCATAACTTTATCGCGAAGTCCATCAGTGTCGCCAAAGACGCTCGATTCGCCTATTTCTTACTCGAATTTCGACGGATGTCGGCGGTTGAGGATGAGAGAACCACTGCCAACTGAGCCCTAAAGCTACCCTGTAAAGCTAACCACTACCATGTAAACTAAGAAAGGCAACTGAAACTTACTTGGTTGAAGAGGATTCCTGAAATCTACGATGGCGGAAGACGGCTGATGAAGGCGACGACGGCAGTGAGCGAACGTTGGAGGAAGCAAAGAAATTCGTGGGGAACTTGGGAGTACAACGAGTGTGCCAAATGAATCCCACTCCCTCCTACTTATAATCTCTGGCACGGAAAACAAATCATCGCCTAGCCATCGACTACCCCTACTCATAGGTAGTCGTAGGCATTTAATGCTTCTGACGCATGGCGCGAGGACACAGCGCATCCGTCCCTTCAAGTCCCCTCAACACTACAGATTTCAACTTGTCGGGCATAACAGGCTAAGTTTTCCTCTCGCGAGCACGTCCACGGGGAGAGGCTTGACACAAGTCATGCCGTTGAGCAAAACCAAACACTTTGGCGTCCTCGCAAACACACGACCTAGACGATAAATTCGAAGCAAGCTCGGATCGTCGAGCACAAGATTTGACCAGCGCTCTTTGCGAACAGAAACTCGACGAAAAACTTTTACGCTCTCTCGCGAGCCAGAACCTGAACACAACACTCTCCTCGCGCGACTCTCCTTCACCCCTCTTCGACATGCGAACTGACTTTAAGTCATTACTCACCTGCCTTGGAGCAACGACTTGGGGGCTTCTATTTTGGACTGGGTCTGGGGCTGGCCCACCGGCAGGCACAACCCAGTCCAGCTCTGCGTCGAAGAAGGCCTAACACAGGTCCAATCCATCATAGCCGCTTGAGGGCACGTTCTCCATGCGCTCCTCACACGATTCTCACCTGAGGACATATGGCCAGCTGATCCCGCATTTCTCGTGGAAACGTTTTGCCCTTCGTAACGGGAAAGTTGTCAACCTCCCAAAATTCGCGAGCAGTTAACTCAGGACGAAGACCACATGCTGATATTCATTCATGTAGGATCCTGGCTGTCATCCGTGGTAGACCTAACGATTCATCCCACAACAGATGACCTTTAGTCCAGCGTTGGAGACTATAAATACCCTCTTTAACAGAGGGTCAAGTACTTTAAATTCACTTTCACCCTGTACTTGCTCTTTCTCTTTTCACTCTAAACCTCACTTTAGCATCAGAGTGTCTTGCTGGTACACCCCCTCATCTTTTCCGTCACCGAAAAATTTATAATCCACGTGTTGTTAGCCGCTGATTGAATCTTGGATCCCGATAAAATCATAAGTTTAAATATATCTTAGATTTTTTTAATTTTTCAACTGCCTTTTAAAAATTTGTTTTCTATTTTTCTTTTTAAAATTTTTTTTTTATAGTTTTTTTCATCCTCATCATATTTGTATAGGTGGCAGTTCAATTTATAACGTGACACTGATATGATAAAATAACATGACAAAATTGTGTAACGTGTTATCATATGGTCATTATCATGTCAGTGTCATTCTAAATTGAACTCTTATTTATACAAATCTGAAAAGTTTTAAAAAAAATTTAAGAAATATTGAACAGAAAGATCCAAAATTGATTTTTTAATAAAAAAAAAGAAGTGCAGAGATAAAAAAGGCATCAAAACTTAAAATATAATATGAAAGACTATTCTTATCTCATTTTAAATCATCATATTTTCTATTCGTTTAATAAACACATTATCATTATACTCTACCATACGAAAGTTGTTTGATCAACTTCTCACAGATTTTGAGCTAACATGATTCAAATTAACAGACAATCTAATTGGTTGATTTGATATTTAAATCAACGTCACTAAATTATATAAGAAGAGACATTTAAACTTCTATTAATAAGATAGTTTGCAAAGATTTTACCATTTCATGATAAATTACGGAAGAACTTAATGGTCGAACATGTCCATGCTGCAAAATGAGTTTTATTGATGATTGTTTATGAATAATCATGACCATGATAGTGTTTCAATCTAGTGGGGGTAAAAACTTAATCTACTTTATTTAAAAAATACTATTCAAATTCAAAATATTATACAGGGTCAGATAAGAAAACATATGTGTGGTCGATACAAGAATCCCTCCAAAAATTCAATAATAAAAAAACCCTCAAATTGATGGTACGAAAAATCTTAGGTAGCTGATCATCCTCTCCAAGAGCAGCAGCCAGACACAACCTAAGGCAGGCAATACAGCAGTTTCAAACTCCAGTAATAGACAAAATTTGACAATCACTATGTTTACATCCGAAGAATCTAAGCAGATCCTGCAGCAACCTTCTTCCGCACAATCCTTTTTCGACGAGCTTTAGGAGCTGATGATTCTGCACCAGACCCATTACTTTGTTTGATGCCCAAGAGCCCAAGCCCAGAAACAACTGCATTCTTTGATATAAACCATTTAGATGATGATGGTTTTTCTACATTTTCAGAAGTCCTGTTGTAAACCTTCAAGAGCTCATCTGACTGAGCTAATGGATCTGCCTCAACTCCAAGCCATGCACGCTTGGAAGTCTCTCCTAATTGAACGTTCAAGACCCTGTATAACATTTCGAGCAAATCCTCAAAATATATCACATCAAAATTTAACAAATATTGTTTTCTTATACAAAAAAACTACTGATAACTTTACAAAGAATTCAAAACTGAGTCTGAAGAAGTCAAGTAAAGCAGAATCACTGTAAAAATTTTGTGCCATTATTGTTTGTTTCCTTTCAACAGGATGCAGGGCACACATTATAAAACGAAAATACATGATAGAGCAAATTTATAATGGATGCAAAGAATGCATGTTGAAGTGCTAATAATACAAAAGAGGAAATGTCAAAGTCATCACTAAATGCCAGAAACACATCCACATAAGTACATAACGCCTGAGCGATTCAGTTCAATGAACAGCTCATTTGGTAAGGGAAAAAGCATACCTGAATGCTGTGCTGAAGAACAATGCGACTCCAATAACATCAAAATGACTGACCATTGCTCTATCAAATCCGCAGAGTAGTTGATATCTCAGGTTAGCATATATTCCAAGAAAAGCACCATAACCAAGTGCATTACTGCTCACAGTTGGGACAGTCACAGATAATCTGCAATACAGTTCAAGTGTGACAAATTAGTATATGTAGCAGTCAGTTTGCCCAATAAATAAGCTTGTTTTGCTCAATTAAATTCAGTGAATTGAATGCTATCAAATATAAGCTTGGTTTGGACCCTGCACACCTTCCTTCCTTTTTCTTAGCCAAAGTGCTTGACAATGCACCCTGTACTGCACCCGTGCCTAAACCAACCATGCACAACTCAGCAGCCTTGAACAAAAAGGCTTGAATTCTTTTTTGTAGGTCGAATTCCCTAAGAGGATAGCTCATTTCAAATATGTTGTTTGGAAGCTTCTGCAATGTATTTTGTAAATCAAATTGAAATGTGTTTCCATATGAACGACAAGGAGCAAGCGACCAAACAACTACGGCATTGCATGCTGCTGCGGTGAGCACATTGATAAGTGCGAGATCCCACTCTTGCTTTATCCTATAATTAAAAAAAAAATCAGAATTATTCAATTTATCAATACCAAACAAGCATCCATACCTTTTGAAAATACACAACACACCTATCTTTCCGATTTTTAATCTCCCACCACACAGAGCAGCCTATAGTAGCAACTTCCTCTAATAGAAACCTATACATGAAAGCAGGATCTGCAAGCAACCTGTACAAAGAGATATTTATATATGACAATAGTGAAAACAATACACTCCAGAACGAAAGTTTATCAATTTCCATAATATTTAAGATTTGACGACAGACTAAATTATCAAGAGTCAAAGACTTAGGACATCAATTTCATATTCTCAGCATGTCTCACAAATCATATTCATATATTCATGTAAGCAAAATATATATTCTTCTTACACCTACAGGAGAAAACATAAATCAGAATTCTGATTTTTATCATTAAGAAGATTTTCCTCTGAGGACAATGGTCTTCTCATTTGTAGCATCTACTAAAGAAAAGTATTCAAGCAAAAGAACAGAAAACTCACAATACAGAAGCAATGACATAAGCTTAAATTTTGAGATATTAGATTGTCAATTTTTCTTTTATTTGAATGAAATATTTGAAGTAAACCAAGACATAATTGAGACTACCTGCCAATAAAAGCCCTTGACAGTCCTTGCGGTAGTTTTCTAGATATGAGCCTATTGGCGGTTGGCCTGGCATTCATTGCTAAGTACTTCACCATTTGGGCTGAGCTAACCAAGCCCTAAAAGCAGAATTTTAGTCAGTATGTGGCTACATGCTTCACCATTAAAACACGCATAACTAGAAAAGTACTGTACCATTTCATAAGCTTGCCGAAATCCAGCGGGCAAATCCATAATAGTCCTTTGCCATTCACTCAACACAGCATCCACAAATTTACGATCAAATAGCTGTCAGAAGGATAAAATGGCTGTCATTTTCTTCAGGAAATGTCAAATGAAAGCAACAAAAGATAATATAGCATATACTTCATAATGAGAAACAAACATATTCTTAATTAACATAAATGATATGTCTAACCTCTTGAAGAATTATGCGTCTCCTAAACAATCCACCCTCATCTCCCTCATCACCCTCATCAAAGTCATCAAAGTAGTCGTCATCGTCACCATCGTCGTCACCTCCATCACCACCACCATAACTGATTATCTTTCCAATATCTCCACCACCTCCCCCAGTGGCTAGCTGTCAATAAAGCATAAAACGAAATTCATATTTACAAACAGAGAAATAAAATAGAAAAAAAAATATATGAAAATAATTCAAAAATGCTCCAATGGTATGAGTAGCCACAGGTGTGTAGTAAGCAGTATGTTACTTGATTGAGTCTTTAATACACAGGGAATACTAGGTTGATATGCCATTTGGATTTGTATTACATTTTAAAATTTTAATTGATATGCTCCTAATATAATTTACTTTTTTTTTGAAGAACTAGAAACTCACATAGTACTTTGAATTAATACATTTGTCAAATTCAATATCACTTTAGCTTTACTTTCCAATTGGCTCTCATTTTTTGTCATATATTTCTCCTTACTGATAAATAGGTATGCTTTGAAGAACCCTTTTTTGAAGAACTGAAAAATGAAATACTACTTTGAATTAATACAGTTGTCAAATTTAATATCACTTTTAGCTTTATTTTCCTATTAGCTCTCATTTTTTGTTATATATTTTTCCTTCATGATACGTAGATATGCTTTGAAGAGCCATTTCCCGTAACTCATTTCACTATTTAAGTATTTTAGTTTTTTTAATGTTGATGCCAAAAGTCCCAAGAGAAACACAACTTATAACTTCCTCCCCTTCCCCTCTTCAATTGTCCTTGTCCTGTGGATCAAGGACTATGCTTTTCTCCTCTCTCTTTCCTCCATTTCCGTAACTCATTTCACTATTTAAGTATTTTAGTTTCTTTTAATTTTGATGCCAAAAGTCCCAAGAGAAACACAACTTATAACTTCCTCCCTTTCCCCCTTCAATTGTCCTGTGGATCAGGGGCTATTCTTTTCTCCTCCCTCTTTCCTCCCCACCACCACTTAATGTTCTTTAGTTTTATAGCAGCAAAGAGGCTAACAAAGATTCTAACTCCTACCCTCTCCTATAGCTTATTTGATTTCTATTGCATAATTGCCCTCTCCCATAGCCCTCTTCCCTTCAACAAATAAGGCACTCCAAACTGGAAGGAACAAAATAGGAGTTCATTTCATAGTTGTATCTCATGCAGTGTAGTTCATAGTTCAGATCATAATTTGAAGTTGTGTTGTGTAAATTGGGTAGAAGTGCACAGAACACTAAGAAAAGATGGAAACTCAAAAATCAGCCAACATATAAAAAACCACGCAACATAGGCATTTATTAAACATGAAGAAATCGAAGTAGTTAGTCAATTTGTTAAAAATTCATATTAATGTTAGCTAATTTGTATAATAATGTATATACTCTTTCCTAAAATAAAATATTATTTTAAATTAATAGCCACATTACTATCTTACATAAGTAGTAACACAAAACAAGAAGTCTTAATACTTCTCACATGTAATTTCCTAAACAAACAACTTTTTTTTTTGCATAAAAAACATTCACTCAAATCTAGTTCCAGAAAACAAGACCGGCTAACATCCTGTGTCTTCGCAATTAGCAAGCAACCATGATTCTTTACGTATATCCGTCCAAAGCAACACGGCATATCCAACGTGTTTCTTTCCTAAGAAACGACCTAGTTTTCGCATAAAATATTCAAATAAATCCCACTTCAGGCGCCTTCTCAGTCGGCAAGTTATCACAATCTAAAGTTTGTTGTGTTTTGCATATGTTGCGCCAACGCAACACATCCCATATAAAATGAGTACAAGCATGTACACATTAGCACGCGTATACAAACACAATGATTTTTTCAAACACACTTCTTCATCACTACTGATGGAAACGAACAAAACAAAACTACCATTTAAGATGATAATTCAATTTCCAAATTAATTCTCTACAAATGATAACTCCCATCGTCTTCCTTCACTCCAGTACCATCACTATGTTAATTTCCCAAGCCATTAAAGTACAAAAACTAATTCAAATTTGAAATAAACATTCTGCCAATTCAAGTATTAAAGTTATTTCCCCAATTCAACCATAAATAATAAGAAGGAAATGCACAACAGAAAAACAAAACCCTAATTCAACAAAAGAAACATCACAAACCTCAGGGGAAGACTTGTTGGTTTGCTGTTGTGTGAATTCAACTTTCGATTTCTCAAGCGTAACAGCTCCAAACGCACCGTATTTACTTCCCTTCATAACCGGATTAACATTACCCGAAGCGGGAGGAGCAGACGGTGCGGCAAAACATCGCTCAAGAAACGACGAGGTGGACGAAGCCTCACTATCGACGTCGGCGGGGGAGACGGACGACGATCGAATAACCAAAAAGCGGCGACGGTTGCGAAGCAGGGGTAGTTTGGGAACGGTTTTTGGCGATAAGGTTTTAGGGGATATGTGAGAGTTCATGGGGATAATTTGCCCCGCTTGAAATAGAGCGTGAGATGACATGTTTGAAAAGGGATAAGGAAATTGAAAGAGAGGAAAGAGAAAAACGGTTACTGGGAGGAGTTTGTGAGTAGAGTGTGGAGGAACGAGAGGGTTAGGAAATGGAGGAAGAGGGGAGAAGATAGGCCCATGCGGGAACAACAACCCAATCCCAAAGAGACTCCTCTATTGCCTGCCGGCCCCCTTTAATATATTTTGAGTTTTTATTTTTTTATTTAATTTATTCTTGAATTGGTTATTTTTATTTTAGTAATATACGTTTTTTTCCCTTCATGCCTTTTGTGTCACTCTTCATCTCCTACATCTTTTGCTATAAGTTTGAAATAATGACCAAAATTCTCTCTAACATTGTAGGAGGTTGTTAACTTAATTTTTAATAACATTTGTTTATTCACTAAAATTATATATATATATATATATATATATATATATATATATATATATATATATATATATATATATATATATATATATATATTATGAACAAATAACACTAAGGTGTCAAATTTAATAATATGACACCTTCAATGACTCTTATTGCATATTCATAAAATAAAATTTATCTTTGGATTGAAAGACATTATCATGTAGAATATGTTTATAAAATTTAATATCAATCGAAAATTATTTGACATGTCAACAAGATACATAAAAACGAAGATTTGAGTGCTTAAATATATTAGTATCGGTTGCGAAAGTAAAGACAACTTAGATACTAATCATGTAATAAAAGGTAATGATTCGGTATCCGAGAGCGGATTGCTAAATAATCAAGTTCGAGGAACCACTAACAAGATGACTCGATCTTGGTTGAGAAAGTTGTTTAGTTGCTCTACAAACACGTCTAGTACGCACGTTATGGAAGTGGGTATAATACAATTTTATCTACTTTTCTATAACTAGCTCTGCTTTCTTATGTTTGATTTTGGAGAGTCAATTGGGTAATGTCGAGATAGATAAACATGTAACCCATGTCCTGCTTTTTTATTTTGCTAATTTTATTTCATTTGCACTAAAACACCGAGATTTCGACCGCTTTAGCTACACATCCGCTAGAATAAAAATCAATAATCAAATACATCTTTTTGTTGTTCGATATCTATAATACTACTTCACATTGTCGTGCACTTGCAACTTGCATCAGTAGTTAGAGGCCTTAGTGATTTTTTGTGGGTTAGGGCTTGCTCACAGTGGTGAGAAACCCTAACCGGTGACATTTTTGGCTATGGAGAGAGCAAATTCACGTTAGGTGAGATGATATGCATTCTTAAGGTATTTTGTGTATATTACGAGTTGTCCTTCCTCATGTTAGATATGAGATATTTATATAGACTTATGGGCCTAAAGTTAGGGTCTCTCGACAATGATTACTGCTCACTTAGTCATAGTAGTCATGGTTGAATCCCTACTTCCTAGGGAGACTCATTTTAGTGTGTTGACTATGAATTTTGTAACACCCTACTCTCCTCATACATTTTATAAATAAAAATAAGAAAATGGTTTGCGGAAAAATCAGAGTTACACACGTAGGATGCCACGTCACGTAAAATCTCATGAAGTATCAAGTCACTTCATATCTTTATTCCTCATAAAAATAAATTAATTAAATAGCGGGATATTCAAATAGTTCACTTCAACATCACTAAGGCTCCAAATACATTAAACTCCACAAAATTTGTGGTTCAACATGAATTAGAAACAAGATACGTAACAAATAGAAACAACACAAATGAAAATTAAAATAAATCTCAATCCCCCCCCCCCCCCCCCCCCGTGTTACGTATTAGAGCGACTCCTAAGACTCGATCAATAGCAACATATGCTCCAAGCACTACTCAGGTACCTGATTATCTGTACTCCCCAGGGAGCACAGACACAACAACAGAAAAAGGGTGAGAATTACATTCAATAAATTTACAGTGAAAATCACATGCTAAGGAGTAGTATTCACACAAATCAAACAATCATAACGCACATACAAGTACCACATCAACACTCAACATATTTAGCCCACATTCAATCATACATATATGCAATGTGACTCGACTGACAATACACCATGCATGCAGTACCAACACAGTCCATACGGTTCATTCTTTGAACTTGATTCCCGTCGGAATCCGGATAAGTCGTATACGTTTCTCTGAACTACAACTTATCTCCACTCGACTCCCACATGAAGTTCGGACGAGACTAGACACCCATCATGGACTCCCACCTAGGCTCATTTCCACATAACACGACATGAAATGCATGACTTACAATTATGCATAATACAAATATCATTTATGCATAACACACAATCCATAATGATCACACGTGAGACACATACTCACCATAATTCCTTCTGGAATTACCATCTTTGCCCAAGACTGCCCGCATAACAACAATCTTATCAACACATGCACCAATCACACATCAAATAAAAGCCACACAAAAATTCCATGTGTTTACCATATTTACTATCATTACCAGTTTCCTTATGTCTAATTATGTCACATTAGTTTTACGAACCAAGAGGAACTGTATCGCACGTGAAATCGGAAAAGAAATCGCGAAAACAGAAAATTTACCACACAACCCTTCCCATATGCTTATGCCCATGCCCCATACGCATATGGCCTTGTTTTCCTCGCCCCAGCTCTGCGTACAGTATACGTAGGGCCTCGGGTTCCCAGGCCCGGTACGCGTAATGTCCAGGCCTTACGCGTACGACCATAGGGTTATTTCCCCTCAAAACCCTCCCAAGGACTACTCATACGCGTAGTGGGCTTGCCATACGCGCAATGCCCACTCCCTTACGTGTACCTTAGGCGTAACAACAGAGGGGTCGTGTTGGCCATGGGGACGAGAGTGTACCATATGTGTACCGCCCCTGGGAATGTCCCCCATACGCGTAATGCCTCATGCCTTACGCGTATGGCCAGTCTGCACAGAAAAAACTAATTTTTCGCATCAGTGCGATTTTCCACCCATTGGAGCACCTTCAAGCTCCTATTTTTGACCAAACACATCACCTATACCAGTTTATCATCAATGGTTTTACTCCACTTCATTAAATTATCACTTTATGGACGTTTTCTACAATTTAAATCACAATTTTGTCAACCCCCCCAAAAAAACCTCATTTTTCTCCAAATTCGTTTTCATGGTAACACACAACAACAATCCCCCATTTACACGAATAATCAAACCAATATCAGTACACAAACACGAATTCACGACAACAATCGCATAAATATGGAATTCAAACAAGCAGGAAGAAGAATATGCATAAAATCCTGAGAGGAAAATGAACCTTCACTACCCTCTCGTGTTCTAATCACCATTAATAAACTCATTCTCCCTTCTTACGTTAATTCCAAGCTTAATTTCTTTCTAACAATGGTGGAACTCTTGATCTCCTCTTTCCCTAGCTCTGCTTATTTCTTGGCTCCTTTCTTTTTTCACGTGTAAACCGACTTCCTAACTTCTTTACCACTAGTCTCTAATTATCTCTATTTTCCATATTTTTAATAATAATATTACCATTATTATTAGGGATAACTACTTCATGTCGTTAATAATAATAATAATAATAAATTATTCAATCACTATTAATATTATTATTACCATAATATTATTCTAAGACTTATTCCAATTAATTCGTTAAAGTGAGTTTTCACACTCACCCTTACATATATACCCTTAACTAAGTCAATGTCAATAGTTAAACGAATAAAATCAAAAAACGACTAAATATTTAAACGAGGTATTGCAAATTTCCTCTAATCAAGACATGAATTTTCCCATGTTTCCAACAACGAGACAAGAGGAGGCGTTAAATGCAAGGTTGCCCCTGATTGCATACGGTAGAAGGATGTCGCCCACTATAGGCGACCACAACATCCTCACCATTTACAGGTCTTTACGAATATATCACTACACCACACATACAATGCAACATCCTTATCAAGACTACACTTACTTTATTCTCACGTTAATTCTTAACCGCCATACATTTTGTTTCATTTTAGTAAAAAATAATAATTAATTGTTAAAGTGATTTCTATTGAGTTTAAAAATGATTTAGAACTTATTTTATAAATTGGTTTAAAATCAATTTTTATTTATAAAACGATTTTATATTTTAAATTTTTTGAATGAGAGAGTATATAGCTTTTTACAAATATATCTCACAACAATTTATAAGATGATATTATAGAAAAATAAAAAAATAAAAATTTTAAAAGAAATCTCTTACAATAAATTATAAAATAATATTTTTAAATTTAATATTTTAACACCGGTCTTGAGCAAAAGTATATATTTGTAAAGATATATACTTCCTTCTTTTCTTTTATAATATTTTTATCATTAAAAATTAAAAATTAACATGTTTAATAAAAAATTAATTCATTTGAAACATCGAATATTCAACTCAACTTGAAACTTACCCCGACATTAAGCCACATATCATCTATTTTAATATAATCAAATTTTATATACTCTTTCCATTTTAAAATATTTGTTAATTTTACTTTTTAATATAAAAGTTATTACTATATTTTAATTATATTATTTAATTATTATTTTAGACTGTACCTTCAAATACCTTAATAAAATTAATTTATTAAAAATATAATATTTTATAATAATATTATTATATTTTTTATTAATCTCACCATTTAAAAATAAATATAGTATTGGAGAAGTAATACTTCAAATACCTTAATAAAATTAATTTATTAAAAATAATAATATTATTATATTTTGTTATTAATCTCGCCACTTAAAAATAAATATAGTATTGGAGAAGTAATAAAATAGTGAATACTTATAAAAATAATATTCAACTAAAGAAGTTAATTGCTCAACACTTCAGAATAAATCAGTAGTTTATTATTCGGTGGAACCAGAAAAGTGTAAAGAAAATGTTGATGCCCCAGCCATTTCTGTCACCGGTTTGCAAGGTCGGTCCTTACCCACTTGATATCATAGCCACCGCCGCCTCCCTCCACTTCGGCCACCGTCTCTCCCACCATCTCCGCTTTGAGTTTCTACTCCGTTCCTGTTTCAAGGTCTCCTTTTCACTTACCTCTTTTTCCTACAAACTGAAGAAAACAAAAATTGGACTCATATCTTTATAGTTATATTCTCCTTATTTAGGTTATAGGAACCATTGAATTTTATTTTTATAGTTATCTTTCTTCGTTTTTGTATTTTTGGTGTTTTTGAAATTTACCAATTGTTTCTATTTATTCTGGAATCTGGATGTTGCAGCAGCATTCCCTGACTCAAATGTCTCTCTCTTGTTGAACAGAAACTTGCTCCCGTGCTTAGATTGAAGGACAAATGGTCTCAAAGATTTCTTCATCACAAAGGATTGAATTATCTTCAATTCTCAAGTGATGGTTTGACTTCCACATGTTCAACTAGCTTCTCTTTCTTTAATGGGGGAGGACCTCAAGCCCACTTTGGAAATGGTGACTCGAATATGTCTCGAAAAAATCCATTTAGTGGAAGGAAGTTGACAAATATTCTCCTTGCTGCCAATGTTTTGTGAGTATGAACATATTCACTTAATTGGTGTATGAAGTTTATGACCTCATTATTTGTTATGATGTTCATGTACTTGCTATTCTCACATTTGCTGATGTTACCGCTATTTGTAAACTTAGTTACCAATTGATAAGAGGGCTTATTGATTATGTTATTTATTAATTGTTTACAGAGTTTATTTTGCGCAATTTGCAACCCAAGGTAGCCTTTTGTTGTGGGGAGCAAAGGTAAGAAACTGATCTGAATAGATGTGTTATGTTTTGTGGATCATTATTACATGTTAGTTATGTATGTTACTAGGTAAACAGTCTCATTGACAAAGGACAACTTTGGAGACTTGTTACATCTTCCTTTCTGCATGCAAACATTGGCCACCTTATGGTAGGTTTTGAATTTAGCTGTTTGAAGTTTTTTCTGTTATGTTTGGTTTAGTTTGCTATGGAAAATTGAAGATACATTGTTATAAATTCTCTGCAGGTAAATTGTTATTCCCTAAATTCAGTCGGTCCAACGGTGGAGAGCTTCAGTGGTCCTCGAAGATATCTTGCAGTTTACTTTGCTTCTTCAATTGCAAGTAACCACTTATATTCTTTCCTACAATAGCCGATGAAAGTGCTTACCTTGAAAGTATTCTAATTCTGTAATTTCTAGAAAATCAGGTGCAGCTATGAGTTATCGGTTCTGCAAAATGCCTGCAGTAGGTGCGTCAGGAGCAATTTTTGGACTAGTGAGTTCTTCTCAAATTTCATTTGTTACAACTTTGCTTCATCATCTGTTTTATGGGCTTTTATCATAACTAGTCGTTCTTCGTAAATCATAAAGTACATCGTCTGAGATGTTGGTCTTTTCTCTTCACTCTTTATTTCTAACGAGCTGTAATGGTTCAGGTTGGATCCATTGCGGTCTTTGTTTTAAGGCACAAAGACCTTGTAGGAGGTGGTAGAAAAGACCTACTGCACATTGCACAAGTAATTGCCCTCAACATGGTAAATGTTTCATTCCCTGTGTCACTTCTGCTTTTAACTTAAATCATCGCAATATCAATGTGACTTTATAGAGGGGTTACTATTTTTCTTTCCCGACACTGTGTTCTAACAGGGCAAGTATTTCTGGTGCAGGTCATTGGTTTATCATCAAATGGCATAGACAACTGGGGACATGTAAGTGTAGGAGTTATCCTCCATGGATTTTTTAATGCTCTTATATTTCATTTTCTCTTTTCCTTTGTTTAGTAGAAATCGAAGGCTAAACAACGTAACCTCCTATTTCGTGTTTGTTACAAAACCAATGTAACCTTGTGCATAGTTTCTTTCTATTGCTAACGCATCCCTTAACATAAACTTTTTCAGTTAGGAGGTTTGATTGGTGGAATTGCTGCATCATGGTTTATTGGACCTGCATGGAAACACGAGTCCACAACTATAGGTGGAAGAAGACTTTTCATCGACAGAGCACCGATGTATAATCTCTTGAAGATTACAAGACCTAAGCAATGGAAATAGAAACATTTCAATGGTCAATTGGATTACAACCTAACAAATAGTTGCTCGCAGTGTTGCAGTGTTACTTGTATAATGATAGTGATACCCTGTTGTAAGGTTCTGTTAAGAAAATATTTGAATAGTGGTTTCTACTTTCTGCCACTTCACCCCTTAAAATTATTGTGCATAGTTTTGTATTGCATAAGAGATAATTCGATTACCTTTCACACCATTTACTTTGTCATCAAGATTAAAGAAATATTCAATAGAAAGGTATCCTTTGAGATTCCTCTGGATCCAATTTGTACCTCCTGTCAGTTCTTTCATGACCAGTTATTGAGAGATGATGGTAGCGAAATCTCTAGTTCCTAGATCAGATCTTTGGGATAAAAAGCAATCGCATATTGACTCACTACATCACATTGGGATACTGATTTAAATATTTGTTTCTTTTCACCTATTCTTATTCTTTTATTGATTTTTATTTATCTCTTTCATTTGTTTCTACCCTTGTCACTTCTTATACTTTGTTTTTATACCTCTTCATCCTTATGTTTATGGTTTTTGTAATGGGCTGCAAGGCCCAAGAAGCGAAAATTCAGTAGTGAAGTAAGAAGCTAATGCATGAAGAGTAGACAGACCCATTTCCCTCCCGGCTGTAAAGTATGTATCATGTTAATTTCTCATAATCAATCCAAGATTTGTCATATCTCGCACATGCAATTGCCATCTGTCTCTCTTATTTAAAAGGAAATGACTTCATTTTTTAGTATTAGAAAATTATCTTAATGAGTATACAAAAGTTTTCATAATAACATTGGTAAATAAAAATCTTCATCAATAAACAAAAAAGTGGTAAGATCACTCCAAACAACCCCTTCACAAATTGTGGATATAGCAAAACAATGGTAAGAAAATGTAAAATTACTCGACAAAAATATAAATAAAATTAATTACGTGATATGAACAACATATTGAATTTGTAGCTCAAACTTATAAGCTTTATTACACTCCTCTATCACTTGTGCATTTTTCTTTTATCAATTGCAATTCTTTGAAATTCTTATTTTAGTTGCTTATTTGTTGTGTTGCTTTAGGGATTAAAATTTTCTTTTAAATACATACCAATTGTGTATAGCTTAAATAAAATAATTCACATAAAAAAATATTTTTTTAATCTTTTATTCTTTTTATCTTTTTTCCCCTTCTTTTTCTAAATAAATTTTAAGAGTGAACTCACCCAAAAAACCCTCCCCCTCACGACTCAAGTGGAAAAGAGCTGCTCTACTATGTCCACATTCTTTCTGCAGCTAATCATCTTTGTTACAAGCAGAGTCTTTATCATTATATCAGAACCATTCTCGTCAATATGAATCTTCTAAAGTGAAAACAACTTTGTCTCTAATGCATCTCGTATTCAATGATACTGCACCTCAATGTGATTTGATCTGGAATGAAACATCGAGTTCTTACCAAGATGAATTGAACTCTGACTGTTACACATCGAGTTCTCAACCTCAGTAGTAGATAAAGGAACACATTTTTATAACCTTGATTGTCAAGACATTGCTTCCCTTGCAAAAATCATTATGTATCCAGAAGCATATTTTTTAGAATCAATATCACCAATCATATATGCATCTGTGTAGCCATCTAACACAGGATCATTACTCCCAAAGTATAAGTACACTCTACAAGCACCTCTAAGATATCTGAGAATCCACTTCACAGCTTGCCAATAATTTTTACCAGGATTAGAGAGACACCAACTAAAAACACCAATAACATGAACAATATATGGTCTTGTGTGTACTATAATGTTACTTGAAAATGTGTCACATGCAAGTATACATGTATGCTTAAAAGTAGCAAGTGATAAAAAGTAAGGATATCATACACTAGGGAGTGAATGTTACTTAGATTGATTTTGCAAGAAACTATCTTTTGAAATTAAGCATGAGCAATATATATATATATATATATAATATGAGTGTCACAAGTTCAGTTTTCTTCTTAAACCATATCTAAATAGTGTAAGATGAGAGTGAGACTATATCAAGAGAGTGTATGTTGAGTTATGGTTTGTTAATATTGGTGAAGTAAATATGTGCTCATGATGTGTAGTGTCGTGTTAGAAAATGTCAGAGTGATCTAGAAGTGTATTTCTACAACATCAAAGCATGCATTATAAGGCAAGAGAACAAATCTCTAAGTCACACTTATAAGCCTAAAATACGTCTATTTGAATTCTGAAATCCTTTATAGTTGTAGTTTCTTATCTTTAAGTGAGTTAATCAAGTGAATATCTCTATCCTACTATTCTAAACTATTTTTATTATGAAATCCACTTGTTGTTGGATCTCTCGCAACAACAAGATGTTATTTTTTTCTAAGTTGATCATTTAAATAATTAGATCTGTTTGCAAGTTATCACATAATAAAATAAGGTACTAATAACACATCACTTAACATAAAAATAACATAACATTAACATCTCATTGCTCAATAAACGAAAGGTTTAGCTCATGATGAGTTGAGTACAAACTACATGCATGGTTCTCAAAGGATACATTCTTAAAATAATGAAAAAATGTAAACCTAAAAGTAACTTGAAGACTTGTTGAGATGGATAATCAGTAAAGGGTGACTCCAATTGCGTCAGGGCTCAACAGCTGGTACAGGAAATGGTGAGAAGAAGAAAGTTTTTTTTCTCTCCATTATCCTTACATTATTATCTTCCATATTTTCTCTTGGAAAAATAAATGTTGAAATCCATTATCAATCTCCATCAAGGTATATTTATAAGCCTTTACTAGGTGTTCCTTGTGGTGTCTTGGATCATGGGTCAAAAATGAGGAAATCAAATCAAGCCCATTACATAAATCAACGCCTACACATCATTCCTTATGCTTAGTGTGCAAGGAATCAGGTACAAAGGAATAATTGTAGGAGACAAGGTGTCTTGTGACAGACTGTTACAGCAGGTTGCAGACGATGCTATCTTTCTCTTACAGACCGCACAGAGTAGTGGGTGTACCATTGTATCTTCTTTTGTCTTCTAACATCCATTGGTCTTATCCATTTGATTCAAATGCAAAGTAAAGATTCTCTCCAATACATCAATCCTTCCATGTTTTCCCTAAGAACCCAATTGCTTTCTCAATTTTTCTCCTTTAACAGAGTTCATCTTTTTGCTTCAGTTTGCGATCCCAAGCGCTGTCCACTACAGTCTTACCTTAACTCGACAGAGTTAACCTTAAATCAAGCAACAAACACATCAAAAAAACTAAAGGGAGCACTTATTGTGCTCCAATAAAATTACTATAAAAATAACTAAAATGAACTAAAGCAACAACTAAAAAGCAATTTAACTAGTAATAAAAGAAGATTAAGGTATGTAATAACTCATAAAATGTGGGTTATCACATAACATACATCAAACTAACAATTGCATATGCAAAAGAAACATTCTTCATATCTTCTTTGTCTTCTTTACTTGTAGGACATTGTTCACAATTCAATTTCAAATGACTAGCAAGTGGAGTAGTCACAGGTTTTGAGTTGCTCATATTAAACCTCTCTAACACCTTTTTAATGTAATTATGTTCAGACAACCATAATTTAATTTTCTTCCTGTCACGATAAATTCTCATGCCAAGGATTTGTTGTGCAGGACCCAAGTCCTTAATTGCAAATAACTTACTTAAATATTTCTTTAAGCTTTGAATTTTATTAGTATCATGATAAATAATTAACATGTAATATACATATAACAAGAGAATAATATAATCACCATTAGAGAATTTCTTCACAAACACAAAATGATCAACATTGTTTTTACCATAAAAATTTATTTCCATGAAAGAATCAAACTTTTCGTACCATTGTCGTGGAGCTTGCTTGAAGTCATACAAACTTTTCTTCAATCTACAAACAAGCTCTTATTTACCTTGAAATTGAAGCCCTCAGATTGCTCCATATATACCTCTTCTTCCAAATCACCACAAAGGAAAACAGTCTTCACATCAAGCTATTCAACCTTTAGATTCAAGCCAACTAATACTCCCAGCAACACTCAATTAGATGCCATCTTTACCCCATGGAAAAAAATTCTTCAAATTCAATACCTTTTCTTTAATTAAAATCTTTCACAACCAATATTTATTTGTACCTCAGGAAATTTTACCAACTCAAATATGTGTTTTTCATGCAAGTAATTCATCTCTTCTTATATGGCCTTCAACCATTTTTCTTTATCGACATTTGAAAATGGCCTCTTAGTAGTATTTCGACTTTCAATCATCAATGATAATCACATACTCATATGGAGGATATCTTTGATAAACTTGACACTCACTAGTATATCTTCTTAACTCAAGTTCAAATAGTGGCTTAGGTGAAGTCTCTTCAATTTTTTAATCATAATAAGGTTCTTGATCATTAGTTACATTCTCATCATCTACCTGTATATCTCCCTCATCAACACAATTTCTACTATGAGGTTTAGGCATAACATCAGTGTAACTCCTACCATCACAACTTCTGATAATTTTTTTGTCAATTGGATCCCACAATCTATAACCAAACTCTTCATGAATATAACCTACAAACATACATTTTTTATATTTCATCTGTTAATATATGAACAAAAGCTCTACAACTAAACACTCTAAAGTATCCATAAGAGACATATTTTATTGTTCATACTCTATTTAAAACATAACCATCAAATGGAACAAGAGAAATATTGATCAAAATCCACCATAGTTGTCAATGCTTCACCCCAAAAGGCTTTTGATAAATTTGCATGAGAGAGTGTACACCTGATTCTGTCATTTATAGTATGATTATCATCTCTGCAACTCCATTATATTGAGGTGTCTTTGGAACAGTTTTCTCAAGCTTGATTATATATATTTTACAATACTTTTCAAATGGATCTCTATATTCATCACTATTATAAGCTCTAACACATTTCAACTTCCTTCCTTTTTCTCTTTCAACACTTGCATGCTGTTGTACCCCAAAATTTACCCTCCCATATTCAAGATAATGTGTCCTAAGAGGTTACTTAATAGTCACAAGATTCGCAATTGGTCAAAGGGATTGAAGGTTTCATCAAAGCCTCCTCCTGAACAGTGGATCTTAGAACTAGGGTTTTGAGTCTCCCCGAGCAAAATGGACTTCTAAAACTTAAAATGGACTTCATAACATCCCACATACTTCAAAGAATCCCCATGTCAAGTTTCAGAGCTTTCCTCGCAAGTTTGGTCAGTCATATGCTCAGATACTTGAAAATCAGTTAATTTGGTCAAAAAGTCAACTGAGGACAACTGTGGTCAACTCAAAGTCAAACTTCAAGATTTTTGGTCAACATCAAGATTACGAGGTGAAATTCATCATTTGATCAAGGGTACATCATGATTCATCAGGGAAACCTCAGATCATCAAGAATCAGAAGTTTCTAAATTAGGGTTTTGTGTAGGAAAAGTCAACTAAACTTTGACCAGCCATAAATTTCACATGTTTCATCAAAAATTTCCCATCTAAAGCTCATTTAGAAGGAAGTTTAATTATCTACAACTTTGTGTCTCACAAGCCACGCATAAAAAAGGCTTCATTTGAAAGATATGAGCCAAGACATTATAGGTCCTTTTGAAAGTCAACAAAAAGTCAACTTTTTCCAAGCTCATAATTTGAAAACGGTAAAAAAATATGGACATGGGACCAAAAGGGTTGATTAGAGGATAGCCTAAGATTTCTAAAAAATCTTAGAACACCTCCATAGCATTAAAATTGAGGAAGTTATGCATTGTCAAAGTTGGTAATTTTTCAAGGGGTGTATGAAGTAAAAAGAGCCATAACTCCAATTTTTTCCAAATGGGCCCATAAGATTGCAACCCAAACTTGAAGATAGAGTCACTCACGACCCAATGACCATATTTTATGATTTTTATCATTTATTTTATATTATTTTTTATTTTTATCATTTAAAATTATTTTTAATTAAAATAAATTATAAAAAATCAAAGATTTGATTTAAGATTTATTTTGGGATCAAATATATGGTATTAAAAGTGATTGAAGTCATCCAAATTCGTTCAAGACCAATATGGTATGATTTAATTTGATTTTTTTGACAATTATGATAATTGGCTCCTTCATCTTCAAGCAACCCATAAACTCCAACCAAGGTCCAATTGTTTACCCTAATTTATACTACTTTATATACACAACAAAGTCAGAATGAAAAGGGAGAGAGAATTTTTTTTTTTGGAAACCATAAGAACCTTAGAAAAATCTTAAAACAACTTTGCAATAAGATTCAATCAGCTCTACAAGTCCATTCACATTCCTCAAGATCCTAGGAACCTATCCCACAAAGACTTGAAGGTTTGTTTTGATCATTTGTTTGCAAGATATGATGCCGGTTTCAAGAAGTGCCATGGTTAAGGTATAAGCTTTTCAAGAGTCGAAACTCTTCGTACGAACATTTTCAAGCCTTCCCCCATTTATTTTTAGTGAATTTCTTCCTTTTTTTTTAATGTTTTATAGTTATTATTATTAAAACATTATTATTAATTTAATTAACCATTAATTTTTACTAACTGCTCACTAATTATTTTTCTTAAAATAAATTTTATAATATAATTTTATATTTTTTTTCTCTCACATAACTTTTTTTTAAATTTATTAATTAAAACTGTAAATGAATATAACTAGGTTTAGATTAATTTAAAAACCCTAATTTTTCACTAACCCTAATTAGATCCTCATTTTCTAAACTTGATCTTTTTTTTAAAACAATTAATTTCCTAATTTAATTTATTTTCATTGCTTTATTCATATTATTTAGAGAATTGTATAGGATTTTCCTTATGTAATTTATTTTTTCGCACCGATTATTCTGTAATTGCCCTGAAGCCGTGTAATAGTTTAGGACTTTATTTCTTATTTTTTTATTATTTCCGTAAATATTTAATTGCTTGGTTAGTAATCTAGGGCATGAAAAGATCTAATTGAATAAATTGGACTTAGAGAATCAATAATAAAAGAAATATCTGAAAATAATCACTCACACACGTAAATCGACCGTCCTATGATTGCCATCTACACCTCCTAGGGTTACCCCTCTTTGTTGCCTTAATATGGTCAAGTCCCTCGAACGTAGGGGTGTCTTAAGCGATGTCCCTGCAAACAGATAAATCATCAAGTCCCTTTAAAGTTAAAAGGATCATAGTCCCTTCGAAGTTGCCTACGGAATAAATGATCTTGTCCCTCAATGACCCTACAAAAATGATGATAGTCCCTTCAAATTACTAAGACACCCCTACATGTTGCCTTCTTTGACCATACGATGACCCTACGCCCGTCCCTTAACATCCAAGGTAAAGACTACTTACTCACTAATAGTAAGGACAATCTTACCCTTAAAAGAAATAAATAACAATAAATACCTTACAAACTTAGGGTAGGTAGCACTTAAATACTTGCTCACTTTTTTCAAAAAAAAAAACATTCTTTACACCCCACTTTCAAAATATTTTCAAACTCAAGGCTTTGTATACATCCATGCGAGGATCACTACAAAGAACTTCTGAAAATCTTTTCTAAACATACACTTCACATTAATTTTTAAACAAACAAGTGAGGTAAGTAACTAAGAGCCCATGGATAACCATGGATAAAGGGTGATAACACCTTCCCTTTATATAACCTACCCCCCAAACTCAAAATCTTTTCAAAAAGGTCTTTCCTGTTCTTTCATAGCCTTTCCTATTGGATAAAATAAAAGTATGTGGCGACTCTTGCTATCCGCACATGTTTTTGTTAAACAAAAACACCAAGTCAGTTCTCCCACCATGTTACAGAACTGGCGACTCTGCTGGGGACTACTTAGTAAAAGAGGGGTTTGTAGGATCGAGCGCTTACCACTAGGCCAAAAGCAATTGCTGTTAGTCAGGGTGCAACTATCTTTCTTAAAGTGAACCCCAATGGGCCTACCTAGCCCACCTAACACACCTGTGTAGGCGCCCATGGGTGGGATGTTAAGCCCATCGAATCCCTCAGGGAGACGCTGAATTAAATAATCCAACAATCTCCCCCCCAGTGTCAGCCGGGGAGATTCGAACCCATGACCTTGCTCTGATACCACTTGTAGGATCAAGCGCTTACCACTAGGCCAAAAGCAATTGCTGTTAGTCAGGGTGCAACTATCTTTCTTAAAGTGAACCCCAAGGGGCCTACCTAGCCCACCTAACACACCTGTGTAGACGCCCATGGGTGGGATGTTAAGCCCATCGAATCCCTCAGGGAGACGCTGAATTAAATAATCCAACAGGGTTCCCTTAGGAATTAGATCACTTATTTGTTTATCTTACTTGCTTTACTTATTTGTTGGGACTTTGTGTGAAATATCCTAACCCAGATCTAGTGTACCTTAGGTAAGTAGCAATAGACCAAGTAAATTGTACGGCGTATACCGATATGGTTGATCTGGTGGCTACAGTTAGTGTGACTTCTTGGTGGGTACTTATGTTCCTTAAGTTAGTTGAGGATAATATGAGGTTGCCATACATTGTCATTAACACTAACTAGCTTTAGAACCCTAATTGACCCATATTGGCCTTTAGAAAGTAGTGAGATAACCGGCTTTGGTGAAGACTGGAGTTGGTTGATACTCGATAATACACTCATTGAGATTCTAATCTAAGGGAGTTTTGGTTGGCAAGTCAGTTGCCTACTGAACAACAACCTTTGAGAAGAATCAATGATATTGAGATCTCGTTGAACCCGATTACTATTTCTAGGTAAGGATGAACCAACTAAACTTCAGTGGGAGGGTACTTACCTTTAAACCTCATGCAAGCCTCTAAACCTAGGGTTGTTGTGTGAATTTCTTGTGTGTGCCACATGTTTGTGTTTGGACATAACATCATAACATCATGACATTATAATCATAGCATTCTCACTAACCATTTCAAGGACCAAAGGATTTATCTTTGTTCTTTGTTGCAGGTTATGGCTTCCGCTCGTAGGAACACTATCTGAGTCAACTTTGTAAGGATACCTCCCAAGCTTAAGGAATTGGTCTCTAAAGTTTCTGAAAGCTCTCAATTCATCAAGAAGCATGGTCACCTACTTGACTTGGTTACTTCAGGGTTTGATGAAGACATGATGAGTGTTCTGTTCCAGTTCTTTGATCCTAAACATCATTGCTTCATATTTCCCGATTATCAGCTGGTGCCCACAATGGAAGAATTCTCCAAATTACTTGGTGTGCCTATCCTTGATCAGAAACCTTTCACATGCTTAGGGAAAGAGCCTAAACCTGAAGTCATTGCTGTAGCCCTACATCTAAGGATGTCAGACATTGTATTGGAAACGAGAAGTGGAACTAAGGGTATTCTTGCTAAGGTATTGATGGAGAAAGCCTAGATATTCCTGAATGCTATGAGTTATGATGCCTTTGAGGAGATATTAGCCTTATTGATTTATGGTTTAGTGTTATTCCCTAATCTAGACCAGTTCATAGATGTACACGTCATCAACATATTTTTGACTCACAATCTGGTGCCTACTTTGCTTGGAAATATCTTACACTCTCTTCATACTCGTACTACGAAGGCGAGAGGAACTCTGACGTGTTGCATACCTCTACTATCAAAGTGGTTTATTTCACACCTTCCTCGATTCGTGATGAAGAATGTGCAAGGTTGGAGGTGGTATAAAAGAATAATGTCACTTTCTCATTCAGACATTCATTGGTGTTCCACTATGGAGAATGTCACTATCATTGACCGTTGCGGAGAATTCCCTAATGTGCCACTCCTTGGCATAAGAGGATGCATTACCTACAATCCTTCTCTAGCACTACGTCAGTTTGGTTACGCTCGGAGTAATGGTCCTCATGACATGCTTATTCAGGGTATTGTGTTTGATTACGACAACGATCTTCAAGATTACCATCAAAGGTTTATACGAGCTTGGAGCATGGTGAATAAGATCAACAGCAATACTTTGGAACCAAAGCACTCCATTCCTATGGAACCTTATCTCAGATGGGTGTGGTCTCGTGCTCAGACTCTCATGATGCCATACTCTGCTATCCTACCAATAACTGTGGAGCCTGTTGCTGAAGGAGATATTTCTTATACTATTCTTCATCCGGACATGCCTACAGATCTGGAAGAGTTGCAGAAGTCTTGGATTCAACTGAAGGAGGAAAGAGATACCTTTGAGACTCAGTTTCATGCTTACAAAGACAAGGTGTTGGAGCTAACAAAGCAACTTCACAAGGAGCGAAATCTCAATACCTATCTCAACCCAAAGAGAAAGCGTCTATGGGAGACTTGAATCTCATATGCTTTATTTTTGTTATAATTTCTATGTTCCTTCAACTGTAAGCCCAAGGGGCAATACTATTTTATGTTTACTAATAAAATTTTTATTTCTGCCTGTTTTCAACAAATTTAAATCCTGCGGTCTTTGAAAACATTGCATATGCATCTTCATACCATATCATTACATAACAGGTTTCCGTTACAGGTTTCTCATCTTCTCGCTGTTTATTTCAGCAGAAATGGCTCCCGATCAAACTATCCAAGAACTTCAAGCTCAGCATGCTCAATTTCAAGAGATAATCCTGAACTTGTCCAAGGTTCAAGAAGAATGGTACATGGAGAAGTCGACCTCCCTATCAAAGTAGGATCTCAAGTTTTTGATTCCACTTTTTATGTGATGGATATCCGCCCTGCTTATTCTTGCTTGCTTGGGCGCCCCTGGATACATGGGGCAGGTGTTGTGACCTCTACTTTACACCAGAAGTTAAAGTATCCATTGAAGGGTAAGATTGTCATTGTCTATGGTGAAGAGGAGTATATGGTCAGTCACGTGAATAATTTCAGGTATGTAGAAATGGAGGGTGAATTTGTTGAAACTCCTTGCCAGAGCTTTGAAGTGGTTTTTCAGAATGTTCGTGCTGTTAAGAAAGTTCCTATTGTTACCCGAAAACCTCCTACCATGGCCTCTCTGAAGGATGCTAGAGCTGTAGTTGAAGAAGGTGGTATTACTATCTGGGGTCAGCTTCCAGACATCCCTTACAAGTCTGATAAGTTTGGTTTGGGTTTTACTGCAGAGGCTCAGAAGGCTGTTCGTCGTGCTCGTGCTGTTCGTATTACCAATCAAGGAATCCAGAGAGATAATGTCAATGTTGTGGAAGAATCTAATGAAGACTGCAACCCGGACGATTGGATATTTCCCACCGTTGGAAATGGACTCGACAATTGAAAGGCTGAAGATTTCATTCCTATCTCCTTTAGTCAGGAGTAATTGCTGTTTTTTGTCTTTCTTTATTTTGGCCTTGTAACTTTGAACAATTTAAAAACTTTTAAGTCTTGTGCCTTGCCCGTGGCACAATGGTATGCTTGTTAAGGGTTGTCATTTCAGTTGCATATCTTCATTAATAAAATCATTGGATGTTTTGCTTTCGTAAATATTGCGTTCCCTGTCTTTCTTTTTATTTTCTTTGTTAAAAAAAAACTATGTGTTCTTACACACACCCACATAACTAAAATGCAGATCTTCATCCACTCCAGATCCTATTGATAACAGTTATGCTATTGCTAATTATGACTTCGAAAATCCGATCTACCATGCCGAGGATGGAAATGAGAAAGATTGTGAAGTGCCTGCTGAACTTACTAGGCTGCTACGGTAAGAAGAGAAATTTATACAGCCGCATGAAGAACCAATCGAAGTTGTGAATCTAGGAACTGAGGAAGACAGAAAAGAGGTCAAGATAGGAGCTGAATTAGAAGACAGTGCTAAGAACAGGTTAGTTCAAATGCTACACGATTATGTGGAGATCTTTGCTTGGTCTTATGAAGATATGCCAGGGCTGGATACAGATATTGTGGTTCACCGTCTATCGATGAAGGAAGATTGTCGCCCAATAAAGCAAAAAGTTTGTCGTATGTGCCCAGATATGTCAGAAAAGATTAAAGATGAAGTAATGAAACAATTCGAGGCAGGATCCCTAGCTGTCACTTCTTATCCCCAATGGGTTGCTAATGTGGTACCAGTACCGAAGAAGGATGGAAAAGTTTGTATGTGCATGGATTACAGGGATCTGAATAAAGCCAGCCCTAAAGATGATTTTCCACTTCCACACATTGATGTTCTGGTAGATAACACTGCTCAACATAAGGTATTCTCTTTTATGGATGGTTTCTATGGTTACAATTAAATTAAGATGGCACCCGAAGATATGGAGAAAACTACATTCGTCACACAATGGGGCACCTTTTGTTACAAGGTAATGCCATTTGGTTTGAAGAATGTTGGGGCAACTTATCAGTGTGCTACGGTAGCCTTGTTCCATGATATGATTCATCATGAAATAGAGGTTTATGTTGATGACATGATAGCCAGGTCCCAGACTGAAGAAGAACATACTGACCACCTGTATAAGTTATTTGAGAGGTTGAAGAAATACAAGTTTAGATTGAATCCAAACAAATGTACCTTTGGAGTTAGATCTGGTAAACTCTTGGGTTTCATTATTAGTGGTAAAGGTATTGAAGTTGACCCCGCGAAGGTAAAAGCTATACAAGATATGCCCGCTCCTCGTACTAAGAAGGAAGTCAGAGGTTTCTTGGGACGCCTGAACTACATTGCAAGATTTATTTTCCAATTAACTGCTACTTGTGAACCAATATTCAAATTGCTGAAGAAAGATCAAGTAATGGAATGAAACGATGAATGCCAGATAGCTTTTGATGAGATTAAGAAGTATCTCCAAGAACCTTTGATTCTGATGCCACCAGTTGAAGGAAGACCCTTGATTATGTACTTAACAGTGCTAGACAATTCAATGGGGGTGTGTTTTGGGCCAACATGACGAGTCTAGTCGCAAAGAGCAAGCAATATACTACCTTAGCAAAAAGTTTACCGACTGTGAAACAAGATACTCATCACTCGAGAAAACTTGTTGTGCTTTGGCATAGGCTGCTTACCGACTAAGACATTAAATGTTGACTTATACCACTCTATTGATTTCAAAGATGGATCCTACCAAGTACATATTTGAGAAACCTGCCCTCTCCTGATGAATGGCAAGATGGAAAATGATTTTGACAGAATACGACATCCAGTATACCACTCAGAAAGCAATTAAAGGAAGTGTGGTAGCTGATCATCTGGCTCATCAACCAGTGGATGACTATCAGACTATGAAATTTAAGTTTCCAGACGAAGATATTATGCTTGTTGCTAAAGAACCTAGACAGTATCACGGACCCGAACAGGAATCCCGATGGACTATGGTTTTTGACGGAGCTTCTAATGCACTTGGTAATGGTGTTGGTGTTGTGATTATCTCTCCTGAAGGTTGTTATACACCGTTTACTGCTAGACTTTGTTTTCATTGTACAAATAATATGGATGAGTATGAAGCGTGCATCATGGGTATCAAGGCTGCCATTGAGATGAAGATCCAGTTCTTAAGTGTATATGGGGATTCAGCCCTGGTAATTAGTCAGGTTAAAGGAGAATGGGACACAAAACATCAAAATCTCATTCCTTACAGAGAACACGTGTTGTCTTTGGTTCCATATTTTGAAGAGATTACTTTTGAACATATTCCACGAGACGAGAATCAATTGGCAGATGCATTAGCTACCATGGCATCTATGTTTGAGATCAGGGGGGATGATGAAGCTCCTAGAGTTACTATTGATCGATTTTCTGAACCTGCATACTGTTATGAGGTTGATATTGAGGGAGTAAAAGAAAAGCCTTCGTTCCATGAAGTAAAAAGATATCTCGAAGCTCAGGAATATCCTGAAGAGGCATCTATCAATGACAAGAAATTTCTAAGGAGGTTCTCTGCCAAGTTCTTCCTGAATAATGGGATTTTGTATAAGCGCAATCACGATTCGACTTTTCTCCATTGTGTGGACAAGAAGGAAGCAAGGGAGATTATGGAAGACATGCATGATGGGATATTTGGTACTCATTCTAGTGGGCATATGATGGCAAAGAAGATTCTGAGAGCAGGTTACTACTGGTCTACCATGGAAGTTGATTGTCATCTACATTCCAAGACTTGTCATAAATGCCAGATATATGCTGATAAAGTACATGTACCTCCAGTTCCATTGAATGTTCTGACTGCTCCTTGGCCTTTTTCAATGTGGGGCATTGATATGATTGGTGAGATCAAACCTACAGCTTCCAATGGACATCGTTTCAAGCATAATAGGTAGAGGCAACTTCGTTCGCTTCTGTTACCAAGAATGTTGTGGCTCGGTTTATCAAGCATAATCGTATATGTAGATATGGAATCCCCAAAAGGATTATCACGGACAATGGTACTAATCTGAACAATACTATGATTACTGAACTTTGTACGCGGTTCAAGATCAAACATCACAATTCTTCTCCATATCGACCAAAGATGAATGGCGCAGTGGAAGCCGCCAGCAAGAATATTAAGAAGATTTTGCAAAAGATGATAGTGACATACAAAGATTGGCACGAGATGTTACCATTTTCTCTTCATGGTTACCGTACCACAATACGCACTTCAACTGGGGCAACCTCGTTCTCTCTTGTTTATGGTATGGAAGCAGTTTTACCTGTTGAGGTTCAGATTCCTTCTTTGAGAATTATGAGAGATGCAGACTTAGAGGAAGATGAATGGATTCAGACTAGACTTGACCAGATAAATTTGATTGATGAGAAGAGGCTTGCAGCAGTTTGTCATGGTCAGATATATCAGAAGCGTATGATCAAAGCCTTTAATAAGAAAGTCAAACATCAGGTCTACTAGGCTGGAGATTTGGTAATCAAGCGTATCATATTACCACAGGGTGATCCTAGGGGAAAATGGAGTCCCACTTATGAAGGGCCATTTGTAGTCAAGAGGGTGTTTTATGGAGGTGCCATGATACTTGCCACCATGGATGGTGAAGATTTCCCGCAACCCGTGAATGCGGACATAGTAAAAAAATACTACGCATAAAGAAAGGACCCGCTAGGTTGACTGGCCTAGGCAAAAATAAGGGCATTGCGGCGAACCAAAAAGGTTCGGGCAAATATTAGGGATATATATATAAAAAATTGTACACCTAGCAAGTCGAAAACCTGAAAAGGCGGCTTGGGCAAAAAAGGGTATCCTGGTGGATTGAAAACCCGAAAGGGCAATCCAGGCAAAAGTTAGGGATTAAAGCGTACAACTATGTCTCGTTCGATCACCCATGTAACCTTAACTAGTTGTACTATCAATGTCAAGTTCAAACGGTGCATATCAGTCCAGTTGTTTCTTCTCCAACAACAAAGAGTGAGATGCTTGAAGATAATAGCAATAGCATATTTGAAACTTGATAGGATCATTTACACATAGTTGTTTCCCTTGTACTCTTTCCAAATTTTCTACGACGAACTTCTCTTACTAGGATTTCTGTCTCATTGTTCAAAAACTTGCCTGTTTATAGGCCATTTTTCAAAATTAATACAATTCAATTTTCTTTTCCCGTTTTACTTAAGCTTAAATGTCCATTGATTATATTAAATGAATATATGCTTTTGAATATGATTGATGTTTACCAAAAAATAAAATACATATGAAATTACAATAACAACATTTACGAAGGACTATCAGAGGTAAGAATCCCTAGTAAAGTCCATATCTAGCAGACCTTCGCAGGGTCATCCCCGCAGAGTAATCTTCACGAATTTATTTCAACAAAGCATTACAAATAATCTCTTGTACTTCCAGTTCTACAAAATCCCAGACAGATTCCTCTTAAATATAGTGTCCCCAGAAGAGTTAATACATGGTCAGATAATACATCGAAGGATGGGAACGATGTCTTCATATTCTTCAACAACGAATCGAGATTTATTTTCCCCAGCTGGCAGTGGTCACATGAAGCTATTGACAAGCTTTAACTACATAATTCATACATACACCATTTCATATCATACGCATACAATATTCTTATTTATGATAAGAATATAGTCTTGCAAGGCATATACACATCATGGCATTGCATAGAACTAACCTTGTTTTTCAGGTTAATTCCCCAGCAGACGAACGTCATCAATAACTTATTCTCGGACTGCTTTAAACCCCCGGGACAACGTCTTGGACTGCTTTATCCTCCAGGAACATATATAAAAATATCTTGGATTGCTTTATCCTCTAGGAGTACATATAACAATATCTTGAGCTGCTACAACCCTCAAGATTACATCCATCAATGTCTTGGGCTGCTACATCCCCTGAGATTACATCTGTATCCATCTTGGGCTGTTATATTCCCCCAAGGGCTACCTCAAACAATATCGTGGGCTTCTATAAACCCCTAGGATAATATCTTGGACCGCTCTATCCTCTAAGATTACACATAATAACGTCTTGGACTGCTCTATCTTCCAAGACTACATCAAATAACATCTTGGGCTGCTACATCCCCCGAGATTACATCAATCTACATTTTGGACTGCTTTATCTTCCAAAAGATATATCTGAAGAACATTTTACCCCGAATGGCATCTTTAAGCCCATTCAAGCAATACAACCAACCAACAAAACTACTTTGCGCACCGACGAGTGAAAAATTTTGGGCTTTAGTGTTCAATCCTCTTCAACCTTCAAGTCACGAAAGGCGGACATGCCAATCTAACTCCTCAGGTTTCAGAAAATTGAACAGGGGCAGCTGTTGTAACCCAAAATTTACCCTCGCATATTCAAGACAATGTGTCCCAAGAGTTTACTTAATAGTCACAAGATTCGCTATTGGTCAAAGGGATTGAAGGTTTCAAGCCTCCTCCTGAACAATGGATCTTAGAACTAGGGTTTTGAGTCTCCCCAAGCAAAATGGACTTCTAAAACTTAAAATGGACTTCATAACATCCCACATACTTCAAATAATCCCCATGTCAAGTTTCAGAGCTTTCCTCACAACTTCGGCCAGTCAGATGCTCAGATACTTGAAAATTAGTTAACTTGGTCAAAAAGTCAACTGAGGACAACTGTGGTTAACTCAAAGTCAAACTTCAATATTTTTGGTCAACATCAAGATTACGAGGTTAAATTCATCATTTGATCAAGGTTCGATCATGATTCATCAGGGAAACCTCAGATCATCCAGAATCGGAAGTTGCTAAATTAGGGTTTCGTGTAGGAAAAGTCAACTGAACTTTGACCAGCCATAACTTTCACATGTTTCATAAAAAATTTCCCATCCAAAACTCATTTTGAAGGAAGTTTAATTCTCTACAACTTTGTGTCTCATAAGCCACACCTAAAAAATGTTTCATTTGAAAGATATTAGCCAAGACATTATAGGTCCTTTTGAAAGTCAACAAAAAGTCAACTTTTTCCAAAGCTCATAATTTGAAAACAGTAAAAAAAATATGGACATGGGACTAAAATTTTTGATTAGAGGGTACCCTAAGATTTCTAAAAAGTCTTAGAACACCTCCATAGCATTAAAATTGAGGAAGTTATGCATTGTCAAAGTTGGTAATTTTTCAAGGGGTGTATGAAGTAAAAAGGGCCATAACTCCAATTCTTTCCAAATGGGCCCATAAGATTGCAACCCAAACTTGAAGATAGAGTCACTCATGACCCAATGACCATATTTTCTGATTTTTATCATTTATTTTATATTATTTTTTATTTTTATCATTTAAAATCATTTTTAATTAAAATAAATTATAAAAAATCAAAGATTTGATTTAAGATTTATTTTGAGATCAAATATATGGTATTCAAAGTAATTGAAGTCATCCAAATTCGTTCAAGACCAATATGGTATGATTTAATTTGACTTTTTTTTACAATTATGATAATTGGCTCCTTCATCTTCAAGTAACCCATAAACTCCAACCAAGGCCCAATTGTTTACCCTAATTTACACTACTTCATATACACAACAAAGTCAGAATGAAAAGGGAGAGAAAATTTTTTTTTTGGAAACCATAAGAACCTTAGAAAAATCTTAAAACAGCTTTACAATAAGTTTCAATCAGCTCTACAAATCCATTCACATTCCTCAAGATCCTAGGAACCTATCCCACAAAGAATTGAAGGTTTATTTTGATCATTTGTTTGCAAGATATGATGCCGGTTTCAAGAAGTGTCATGGTTAAGGCATAAGCTTTTCAAGAGTCGAAACTCTTCGTATGGACATTTTCAGGTCTTCCCCCATTTATTTTTAGTGCATTTCTTTCTTTTTTTATTTATGTTTTATAGTTATTATTATTAAAACGTCATTATTAATTTAATTAATCATTAATCTTTACTAACTGCTCACTAATTATTTTTTTTAAAATAAATTTTATAATATAATTTTATATTTTTTTCTCTCGCATAACTTTTTTTAATTTATTAATTAAAATTGTAAATGAATATAACTAGGTTTAGATTAATTTAAAAACCCTAATTTTTCACTAACCCTAATTAGATCCTCATTTTCTAAACTTGATCTTTTTTTTTAAAACAATTAATTTCCTAATTTAATTTATTTTCATTGCTTTATTTATATTATTTAGAGGATTGTATAGGATTTTCCTTATGTAATTTATTTTTTCGCACCGATTATCATCTAATTGCCCCGAAGCCGTGTAATAGTTTAGGACTTTATTTCTTGTTTTTTTTTATTATTTCCGTAAATATTTAATTGCTTGGTTAGTAATCTAGGGCGTGAGAAGATCTAATTGAATAAATTAGACTTAGAGAGTCAATAATAAAAGAAATATATGACAATAATCACTCACACACGTAAGTCGATCGTCCTACGATCGCCATCTACACCTCCTAGGGTTACCCCTCTTAGTTGCCTTAATATGGTCAAGTCCCTCGAACGTAGGAGTGTCTTAAGCGATGTCCCTGCAAACAGATAAATCATCAAGTCCCTTTAAAGTTAAAAGGATCATAGTCCCTTCGAAGTTGCCTACGGAATAAATGATCTTGTCCCTCGATGACCTTACAAAAATGATGATAGTCCCTTCGAATTACTAAGACATCCCTACATGTTTCCTTTTTTGACCATACGATGACCCTACGCCCGTCCCTTAACATCCAAGGTAAAGACTACTTACTCACTAATAGTAAGGACAGTCTTACCCTTAAAGGAAATAAATAACAAGAAAGACCTTACAAAATTAGGGTAGGTAGCACTTAAATACTTGCTCATTTTTTTCAAAAAAAAACATTCTTTACACCCCACTTTCAAAATATTTCCAAACTCAAGGCTTTGTATACATCCATACGAGGATCACTATAAAGAACTTCTGAAACTCTTTTCTAAACATACACTTCACATTACTTTTCAAACAAACAAGTGAGCTAAGTAACTAAGAGCCAGTGGATAACCATGGATAAAGGGTGCTAACACCTTCCCTTTATATAACCTATACCCCGAACTCAAAATCTTTTCAAAAAGGTCTTTCATGTTCTTTTATAGCCTTTCCTATTGGATAAAATAAAAGTCGATGGCGACTCTTGCTATCCGCACATGTTTTTGTCAAACAAAAACACCAAGTCATATCTCCCACCGTGTTACACATGCCAATGCTTGAAAACACCGACTACCTGATTGTCACAACTGCAAAAAAAAACCGGAGGAAGAAACAAAAGAGTCGCCACCGAACATTATTTATCCCAAAGGAGGGAAAGGAAACGATCGAAGAAAACCTGAAAGAAGGGAGAAGACAAGGTCATCGCAACCAAATATTGGGTTCAGGAGTCGGTTACGCAAGGGAGAAAGTATTAGCACCCCTCACGTCCCTTGTACTCAATGGGATCCATGCTTGTTGTCTAATCAAAGGGTGATTTATCTAAAGCCTACTTCTAAACAGAAACGGAACTGGGGAAAATAAAAGGAGACTCGTTAGGACATTGTTGCCCTATGCCTATGTATTCACTCGTACAATGGGAAAGTCAGAGTCAACGTAGTTCGGAAAACTACAGGTGATGGGGAAGGTTGCTCGCCAAGACATCATCGTCTTATACCTACATATTCTCATCTGGTATGAGAAATCAGAGTAAACATAGTTTGGCTAACTAATTGTTAAGTGTTTTTTACGAGCGACATTAAGCTCCTATTCCAGCAGTTAGGGTCGATGCCTGTCTAGTGTGGAACGGAAAAGTAACATACTCTTTTCTGAAAATAAGTTTGAAATAAAAATCCCAGAGGATAAAAAGGTTTGAAGTTTGTTCATGAGTTTTAGAGAAGTGAACTAACTGGATTTGATATTCACGATGCACTAAAGACTATGATATAGGAACGAATGCGTCACATATCGCCCCTAGACGGGACATACACTAAACACTCTAGACAAGTAAGGATAAACCCCTCACTCATCATTCCCCATATGCTTAAGGTTCGTGGTGTACAATGTTCATCGTCTTTATTAAGTGTATTGAAATTGTTTTGAGATGAGAAGAGAAAGGACTCAAAGGTTGAAAAGAAAACAACTAAGGGAAATTGAACCCTAATGTTGTCATGTAAAATGGTCCTAAAGTTGAGATAAAAGGGAAGTCTACCTAATGTTATCATACAAATGATGGACCTAAAGTTGATGTCAAAGAGGGACTATCCTAATTGTTATCATGCAAAGGATTGAAAGCTTAATGTCTCTCTTACCTTCAACTTAATCAGAAATTAAGTGGAACTAGGAATACTAAGGGATCATGCGAACAAACACAAGTAAACACCATACTAATCAATCACAAATGAAAATGAAAAATCAAGACTTAACCAAGTCTCAAGAAAAGAAAAAGAAGAAAGGGAGATGAAGAAGAAGATGCAACAATATGTAAACAAACATGGACGTTCAACTCAAAAGGCAAGACATCAACCAAGCAAGCAATGATCTCAATCATACAAACTAAACATCAAAAACATGTTAAGGTAACCCAAAGTGTGCATATATGCCAAAACATAACCAAATATTGGAAGTCAAAACAAATTGGAAAAATAAGGTACCAATACACACACAAGTGACTTAAAGTCCAACAAGAAGTATTATCAATCATCAAGCAAAGTGAAATGAATTCAAATGAAGTGAGAAACAAAGTAGAGCAGTACCAATGTCAAGATGTATTCAACTCATGTCAATGGTCAAAGGAATAACATAAAGAGTCAAGCCATGCATCATATCCAAACACACTCAATGGTCACACAAATAAGCATGTAAAGATACACCTCAAAGAATTAAACATGTAAACTCAAGGCATGAATCCAAATGGGCAAAAACATGGACATGTATATCAATCCATATATTAACACAAGGATCACAAGAAGAAAACTCAAAGATCAAGTTCAAAGTATGCATCAAGACTAGTTAAACATCAACCATGACCGTCTCCAAGGAAAAACATGTATACAAGAATGACGCAAAGCACAAATTGTCAAATTACACATGCCATAACATCAAGGTCAGAATAATTCTCAAGTGATACACATCATATTCATTTCCAAGATATCAAACAAATTCAAGAAGGATCATGTTCAAATTGTGCTCAAGAAACCACTCAAATCACTCATTCAAAGAAAACAAAAGATCAAGTGAAGAAAGAGATGAGAAATGATCATACAATGGATATCTTAACATGAAAATAAAACACTCAAACATGTCATCCAAAGTATACAAGAGTCCATGAGCATTCATTAGACCATACAAGAAAGCATTTCAAGGAACTAGGTCAAGAACATCAAAGGAGCAAGGCTAAAACATCATCAACTTGGAAATTCAATCACAAATTGAAAAATAATCAAATGAAAGTGAATCCAAAGCTCTAATAAAGTTAAGACATCATGTAATCACATAAACTAATCATCTCAAGCTTCACTTAAACACAAGTAGGCAAGATGGTTTCAGACTAGGTCAAACCTCAAGAATATTTAATCCAAAACCAAGTCATGATTAGGCATCAATCAAAAATAGAAAAATGAACTAATAAATTCCAACAAGAGACTCTAACTCATTTTTTATCCATCAAGAACAATTTTGAAAAAGATCTCAATAAGAATTGCATAAATGCATCACCAAATGAACCAAACAAACTCAAGTCTGAAACTAATCAGACACATATCAAATATCAAATGAAACCACATGAAAGACAACTAATATATGATAACCAAGGAATCAAAACCACACTCAAAAAATCATCATCCATATGTCAAAACATAGTAAGAACATTAGGTCAAGAAGTGTCTCAAAAGTCATCAAACAACAAACCCTAATCCAAGGGTAAACATGTAAAAGCAACCTCATAATAAATTCAAAATAAAATATAAAAACAAATGGAAAAATAAAATAATAATATTAGAAATAATTCAACATGTCAATGGACCAGAAACATATTTTTGTGCATTTTAAAAATGGATTTTAATATTAAAAATAAAAAAAATCAAATGCAGAGGAAAGAAAATGAAAATAAAAGTAAAGAAATAAGGCAAGGTGGGCTGTATAAGCAAAAAAGAAATGAACACAGATCATGTTAAGCGCGCAAGTGGGCCAGAATCCTGGGGGTATGGACAACACATGAGACAAAAGCCCAAACCAAATAAATCAAAAAACAAACAAAAACTAGCACGCGAGGCATGCCCAGTCAGCCTCATTAATTGAGGTGGCACTAACACACCAAATCAAATGGACCACAACAATCCAACTCATCTCATTTGAATTCAAATAATGGCGCCAGGGCCACGTCACATCTTCTCCCACCTTCAAACGTCGGAGCCCTAGCTCTGGTCCTCTTCTTCGGCGAACACCTCACCGGAGCCACCCCAAAATCTCCAAAAATGGAATACTAAACCACCAACTCACCAGAAATTTCATGCTAAGTCCGAATCTAACATTTATTTTGTAAAATAAGTTCATTATCATGGTGAATTGAAGGAAACCAAGTTTGGATACACAAATTGGAATTCACTAAAACAGCACAACAAACACACTATCATGTTTAGCAATGGTAAGGCAATTCAAAAACAACAACCACAAGTCCAAAATGCACATAAGTTAAGAGAAAAGAGTTAAGGAAAGCTTACAAAGTGGAGAAGGTCCACTGCCTCTTTAAACCTTGCATAATCTTGAAGAAAGCTCCACAAAATTCCTCAGTGATCTTCAAGGAGTATGAAGTTAGCAAATTTTTTTAGATAATCCCTTGGAAAAAAAACATATTCGAAGAGGAAAAAACTTGAGAGAAATAAGATCTTGAGATCTGAAAATAGGGGAAAATGAAGTGGCTGCCCTCTTTGCTAGGGTTTAGTAAGGTTATATACTAGGTTTGAGTGGTTAAAATATCAGTTACTGAGGTTAAAAATGCTTGGTTAAAAATCTTTACAAAACTTGAAATTGGAGTGAGAATGAAAGTGGTACAAGTTCTTGCACATGTGAGGGTGTATTGTGGTGATTTTAGTGAGTGAAAAAGAAAATCAGAATGAAGAGTGTGGTGGAATAATCTTGCTACACAAGTCTTTGCTTATTTTGGCAAAATATTTCAAGAATGGTGCATGAGGTACATGGCTCATGTTTGGTCATTTTAGGTAGTATTTTGAGGGTGGTGCGTGGAAACAAATATGTACATAATATGCTACCAAAACCCTTGCCAAATATGATAAACAAACAACATGATACATGAGAGCACATATCCACCTATCTCACTTTGAATGATTCTATTATGATGCAAAATGGTCCATCCAATACATCCTTGAGCTCCAATGAAAGTTTGAATCATAATCTTCAACTTTCATGTTAATGGTAAAGTGAAATGAGACCTAAAAAGCATTGGAAATACACCTTGAACATGAATCCACAAATCTGCCTAGCCATGCTAAGAAAACTAAGTTATGGAAGCCTTTGATCCCTTATGAAACATCAACTTTAAGACTTCATAACTTGTGGAGTTTTGGTCCAAATGAGAAGATCTTGTAATGGATGGAAAGCTTGAAACAAAATCTACAGGTTTTATGTTTGAAGGATGATGATATGGAGCTAGGATATTGATGAAAAATCCATTGGAAGATTGGTCCAAAAGTCTGCCTAGAACTTGCCAAACTTGACATATTTGAAACCCTAACTTGGGAGCATTATAAATTAAGTTCTATACATCCAATGGAGAAGTTCTAGTACTCAAAAGAAAGCTTGGAGAATGATCTACAACTTTCATGTTGCAGGAAAATTTATTTGAAGCTTGAATCAACATGAAAGATGGGCTTGAAAACATGTACCTCAAGCTGAATTTATATACTTAGAAAAAATTCTAAGTGTTGAAATTACAAAACCTTGACTTTCTCAACTTTAGCTCTCCATATCTCTCAATTTATGAATCTTTTGGACTTTCTTTCTTCTATAAAATTGTATTTTATGTTGTCCTATTTAAATTGATAACGAATTTGCCTCATTTGTATCAAGGATGAGAAAGTTATGGATGTTGCAAAATGGCTAGAACTTAGGTTTTTCCACAGTTAGAAAAAAAATCAACAAAACCCTAATTCAACCAATCTCCTGATTTTATGCTTATAATTGATTCTTCTTGTTCTAAACACATGAAAACACTTGAGAAGACATGACATTCCCTTGATTGACCTTGAAATCCAAGACTTTGACCTTATGGAGCCACAATTGACTTTTCTTGACCAAATGAAACCCTAGCGCTCTTTCCACTGATTGAAGCTCATTCCATGACTTGTGATGGCATCTAATACATGTAGGGAATCCTCAAAATATGTATTGAGCCATAGAATAATTTCTTTCCCAAGAAACTAGTCACATATGCCCTTTGACCAAAACTCTAATCCAGTCATCTCAAAGACAAGAGGATATGCATAATGCTTTTAATCTTGATTCAAATGAATGTGAGACATGCCTTGATGATGAGAGGACCTTGGGGCTTAAGAATACCACAAGGTTGAGAATAAACCCTTGCTTGAGCTTTGAGAATCATACTCTTCCTCTTGAGAATCAAACCATGATACCTTTATCCCTGCCTAGAACCAATGCTATGCACAAATGATGATGCAAATGAAGTGAAACATAAGTCAAGAGACTAAGAAAAAGATGAGGCAAATTTTGGGGTGTTACAACTGCCCCTATTCAATCAACTTGGATCTGAAGGAATGATAACAACGACTTTCAGACATTCAAGGTACATGGAGGTTGAATATCAAAAGAACCCGAAAATTTGCAGTCTATGGGGATATACAAAATAAAGTGATTGCTAGCCAAAGGTGAACTTAAAGATAGTGGGCACCAACCAAAAGTTGGGATAGAAAACAAATACAAGATACCAACCAAAAGTTGGGATAACAAAAGATAACAAATGAGTCAACTAAAAGATACCAACCAAGAGTTCGGGTAAAGATAGAACGGGGATATTGAATAAGAGTTAGAATGAAAGAGAGCACCATCCAAAAGTCAAGATACGAGCATAAGGTACCAACCAAAAGTTGGGATTCAAAAGACTCGAGGTACCAACCAAAAGTTGGAATAATGAAGGATACCAACCAAAAATTGGAATGGAATAAATGGTTGCCAACCAAAAGTTGGGATAAAGGGCTACTAACCAGAAGTTAGAATAGCCGGAACGCCTGCTGAAGTCGAACTCATGATGAAGAATACCAACCAAGAGTTGGGATGAAACAAAAGTTACCAACCAAAAGTTGGAATGAAAACAAGAGACACCAACCAAAAGTTGGGATAAAGGCTACTAACCAAAAGTTAGAATAACCAGAATGTCAACTGAAGACAAACTCACAACAAAAAGGTGCCAACCAAGAGTTGGGATAAAGAATCAAAGATACCAACCAAGAGTTAGGATGAAGGCTACTAACCAAAAGTTAGAATAACCGGAACACCGACCAAAGGCGAACCCACAATGAAGAATACCAACCAAGAGTTAGGATGAAACAAAAGTTACCAACCAAAAGTTGGGATAAATTGAAGATTACCAACCAAGAGTTGGGATAAAATGAGGATTACCAACCAAAAGTTAGGATAAACGGAATATTACCAACCAAATGTTGGGATAAAACATTTCCCAGAAAATGGCGACTTCAATGGGGAGAGTACCAACCAAGAGTTGGGATGAAATAAAAAGATACCAACCAAGATTCAACTTATTCAACCTGGATTGCACCCATTCAGATTCGTCAAGCTTCACATCATCCAACACTCTCGAAGAAGGAATCTCAACTTCCAATGGTAGGACTGCTTTCATACCATACACCGGTGAGAAAGGAGTCTCCCCTGTCGATGAATGCATCGAAGTAAGATAACCATGTAAATAAAAGGGAAACATCTCATGCCAGTCCTTGTAGGTTACCACCATATTTTGCACAATCTTCTTGATATTCTTATTTGCCGCCTGAACATCACCATTCATCTTCGGACGATATGGAGAAGAATTGTGATGTTCAATTTTAAAGCTCTGGCACAACTCCTTCATCATCTAGTTATTCAAGTTTGAACCATTATCAATAATGATTCTCTCTAGGATACCATAATGACAGATGATGTCTTTCTTTATGAACTGGGTGACTACTTGCTTTGTGACATTGGCAAACAAGGCTGCTTCTACCCACTTCGTGAAATAATCAATGTCAACTAGAATAAAGCGATGCACATTGGAAGCAGTATGCTTAATCTTTCCAATCATATCAATGGACCACATAGCAAAGGGCCAAGGATATGTCAACACATTCAGAGGGGTCGGTGGTACATGCACCTTATCAGCATAAATTTGGCATTTATGGCATTTTCTGGTGTGCTTAAAACAATTAGATTCCATGGTCATCCAATAATATCTAGCCCTCAACAATTCTTTGGCCATAGTATGTCTACCGGCATGAGTACCGAAATAAACCTCATGAACTTCTTCCCTCAACATGCTTGCTTTATGTTCATCAACACAACGCAACAAGACCATGCCGAAGTTTCTCCTGTATAACAGATCATCGTTATTCAGATAGAAATTTCCTGCAAGCCTCCTCAGATTCTTCTTATCTTTGTTGGATGCCTCAAACGGACGGGTACTCCTGATTCTTGAGAAAACACTTGATGTCAAAATGCCATGGCTTGCCATCTGATACCTCTTCAAGTGCAAATACAAAGGCGGGCCTGTCAAGACGCATAATTGTGATTGTCGGAGCTTCATTCCATAAATTCACTTTGAACATCGACGCTAACGTGGCCAATGCATCTGCCATCTGATTCTTAGCCCTAGGCACATGATGGAAATCAATTATGTCAAAGAAAGGCAAAAGTCTTCTGGCATAATTCTTGTACAACACCAAGTTTCCCATTCACCTTTAATCTGATTAACGACCAACACTGAATCGCCATATACATCAAGATTCTTGATTCTCAGATAAATGGCCTCTTCCAAACCCATAATGCATGCTTCATATTCTGCTTCATTATTGGTACAAGAGAAAGTCAATCGGATAGTGAACGACATGTGAGAACCGTGAGGAGTAGTAATGATTTCCCCAATTTCGTTACCATATGAATTGACAGTACCGTCGAAAACCAAACTCCACTGAGATCCATTCTGAGGACCCTTGTCAGGCAAAGGCTCATCACAGTCTTTCATCTTCAGAAACATGATGTCTTCATCTGGAAATTCAAACTTCATCAGTTGATAGTCTTCAATTGGTTGTTCAACAAGATATTCCAACAAAACACTTCCCTTAATGGATTTTTAGGAAACATATTGGATATCATATTCTAGTAAAACCATTCACCAACGGGAAATCCTTCCGGAGAGTGCTTGCTTCTTAAACACATACTTAATCAGATCCATCTTTGATATCAATAGGGTTGTCTGGTTTAACATATACTGCCTTAAACACTTAGCTTCCCAAGCGAGTGCACAACATGTTTTTTCCAGCATCGAGTACCTTGACTCACAATCAGTAAACTTTTTACTCAGGTAGTAGCTAGCATGCTCTTTTCTACCTATCTCGTCATGTTGACCGAGCACACACCTCATTGAATTCTCAAGAACCGTAAGATACATGATCAAAGGTCTCCCTGCTACTGGAGGCATGAGTATCGGAGGATCCTGCAAGTATTCTTTTATTTTATCAAACGCCTTTTGACAATTTGTATTCCACCTGACCGCTTAATCTTTTCTTAACAGTTTAAAAATCGGTTCACATGTGGCAGTGAGATGAGAGATGAACCTAACAATGTAGTTCAACCTCCCTAAGAAACCACAAACCTCTTTTTCCCTCCCCGGCTCAGGAATTTCTTGTATATCTTTTATTTTGGCAGGATCTACCTCAATACCTCTTTCACTGATAATGAAACCCAGTAGCTTTCTAGATCTCACCTCGAAGGTGCCCTTGTTAGGATTCAACCTCAACTTGGATTTCCTCAACCTTTCAAACAGCTTCAGAAGATTAATCAGATGTCCCTCCTCCGTATGTGACTTTACAATCATGTCATCAACATAGACTTCAATCTCTTTGTGAATCATATCATGAAAGAGAGTCACCATCACCCGCTGATAGGTTGCCCCATCATTTTTCAATCGAAAGGGCATCACTTTATAGCAAAAAGTCCCCCACGGTGTTATGAAAGTAGTTTTCTCCATGTTCCCTGGGGCCATTTTGATTTGGTTATACCCAGAGAATCCACCCATGAAGGAAAACACAGAATATTAAGCAGTGTTATCAACCCACACGTCAATGTGAGGGAGCGGCAAATTGTCTTTCAGGCTTGCTCTGTTTAGATCCTTATAATCAACACTCATCATGACCTTTCTGTCCTTTTTAGGTATAGAAACAATGTTAGCAACCCATGGAGGAAAATTCATGACATCAAGAAACCCAACATCCAACTGCTTCTGAACCTCTTCTTTAATCTTGACTGCCATGTCAGGTCTCGTTATTCTTAATTTATGCTTGATCGGCGAACATTCTTCTTTGAGAGGTAACCAGTGTACCACAATGTCTGTATCCAGCCCGATTATGTCTTGGAAAGACCAAGCGAAGATGTCCATATACTCTCGGAGCATTTCAACCAATCTTCTCTTGACACTGTCTTTCAAAGCAGCCTAAATTCTGACCTCTTTCTTAACATCCTCGGTGCCCAAGTTGACAACTTCAATACCCCCATGATGAGGCAAAATGATTCATTCCTCCTATTTCAGAAGTCTGGCTAGTTCCTCGGGAAGTTCACAATCTTCGTCAGTCACTTCTTCAGCTTGATAAATGGGATTATCAAAGTCATACTGAGCCATAGCTGAATCAGAATTGGTGGAATCTGAGATAAGAAACCTGCATGATTGATGTTTTATGTTTATCATGAAATGCAACAACAAACACAAATACATTGCCATTTTTCTTTAAATAAATGTAAAAACAAAAAAGGAAAAACAGGGATCAACATATTTGAATGCAAAAACGTCCTTTATTTATGATGGTATTGCAAATAAACAAAGAGGCCCTACAGATGGATCACTATGTCTTGGGCATAATGTAGGACTGAACAAAAATAAAAACATGGGAATTACTCTTCATGGGTGATCTGAATGATTTCTTCAGTAGTCCAATTGTATAGCCCTTGTCCAGGAACACAAGGATGGATCCAAGCATCCATGTCGCAATCACTGTCCCCTTCATCATCCATAATAGCATGAATTCTATCAAAAATAACTCCACAGCTGGTGAATCTGACAGGTCCTTTGTACTTTGAAGGGTCTTGTGATGAACTGGAGAGCTTATACCCCAGACCAAACTTGTCTTGTTTAAATGGAACCTCAAGAACCTGACCCCACCTCTGAGAGTTATCGGATTCAACAACTGCACGTGCTTCTTTGAAGGAAGATATTGAAACTTCTGGACCTTTAATCTCCACAGGAGGCTTCTCTTGAATTTTCATAGCTTCAAAGGCTTGACATAGAGTTTCATGGATCTCTCCATCCACTTCTACATATTTGAATGTTTATAAATAACTGATCATTATATCCTTATCTCCATAAATAGTGATCACTTTCCCTTCCATCATGTACTTCAACTTTTGATGTAAAGTAGACGTTACTGCCCCTGCAGCATACATCCAAGGGTGACCTAGCAGGCAACTATAGGTCGGTTGAATGTCCATTATATAAAATGTCGCATCAAAAGTCCCAGGTCCTACCTGAATTGGCATCACTATCTCCCAAACACCAATCTTTTAGATCCATCAAACGCTCGTACAACAAGATCACTTGGTCTGCAGATCAGACCCTAAGTATCCAGCTTCATCAATGCTTTCTTCGGTAGCACATTGAGTGAAGATCCTATATCAACCAAAATGTGTGATAGAAAAAAACCTCAATACTTCACAGAAATATGCAAAGCATGGTTATGATTCCTCTTAGCAGGAGTTAAGTCTAAATCAGTAAAGCCCAAGCCATTTCCAACATTAACATGGGCCACCACTCCTTCCAACTGATTAACGGGGATCTCTTGAGGCACATAGGTAGAATTCAATATCCTCAATAGAGCATTGTGACGCGCTTCATAACATAACATCAAAGATAAAATAGAGATTTTTGATGGAGTTTGATTTAGATGGTCAAAAATTTTGTAGTCACTTTTGCAGATTAATCTCGTGAATTCTTCTGCATCCTTAGAAAAAGAACTATCCCCAGCCTGTTGCTGCACAACATCCTCAACAACTGCCTTCCTCTTACCTTTTTCCGACTTATTAGTATTAACATTAGGTGGAGATAAGACTTTGCCAATGTGTGTAATCCCCCATGCACCTACAATATTATCCACTATGGACCCAACATCTGAAGAACTAACTAGCTCTTGTTTCTGTCCGTTGCAAAATACTTCAACCCCATAATTCCATGGGATCATCTTAGTACTCTCGTACGGAACTGGTCCTGGCGTAGTGATGATTAAAGGTGCCTGCCTTGCTAGCGCTGAAATATTAATAGTCTTGTAAGGGATCAAAATCGTTGCGATATCGTTTCCATTATCACTAGCCTTATCATTAACATTTTCCACACCAACTCTATCAAACTGCAAATATCTGTCATTCATCATTTTCTGGATACCACTTCTTAAAAGATCACAACCCTCTGGTCACAATTCGCATCCTTGACAATCAAAAGAACATCCCGAGAACATACCCCCTTTCAACAATCTTTTTTTAACAAAACTCAACGGAGTCTTCAACTCGTTTACATCAGTCACTAGATTCAACTTCTCCCTATCATCAATAGCATTTGTTATCACTACCCCATGGTTTGGCATCGTATTCTGATTAACATTAGGACCCTCATTGGTGAAATTGATAGCTTTAGAATCAAGCAAGTCTTGGAATTTATGCTTAAAAGCTTTACAGTTGTCAATGTTATGTCCAGGAGCACCAAAATGAAAATCACATCTCGCATTTGCATCGTACCCTGGTGAAGGAGCACTGGTAAGAGGCGCCAAAGTCCTCTTTTGTATTAACTCTAACTAAAGCAAATGATGCAATAATTGGGAATATGGCATAGGCAGAGTTTCAAACTTCCTATTCGCCATTCTCGGCCTAGTGGGATAACGACGAGGAGCATTAGCCTGTTGTTGAGGTGCAGCCGAGATGGCTACAGTAGCAACTTGCTGAGTGTAATTTTGTTGATCTCTGCCCTTACCACGATAAGAGGAGATGGAATTAGAATAACCCTCATGCTTCTTCGAATTTCCTGTATACGAATTTTTAACTCCTCCAGCCGAGGACCCACTTCCGCTCTGAATCTTTCCAGTCTTAGTTGCGCTTTCAACCCTTTTTCTAGCCATCACTAGATCTGAAAAACCTGCAGACATACATCCTACCAACTTTTCATAGTATGTCCCTGAAAGCGTGGCCATGAACATATCTATAAGTTCACGCTCCACCATCGGAGGTTGAACTCTCGCAGCTAGCTCACGCCACCTTTGAGAGTACTCTTTAAAGCTTTCATTATTCCTCTAGGATAAGTTTTGCAACTCCACTCTATTCGGCGCCATGTTATATTGGTAATTTAGGACAAAGGCTTCCACAAGATCTCTCCAGCTCTTAACATGGGTCCTTTCCAACCCCATGTACCATTTTAATGATGCTCCGACCAAACTATCCTGAAAGAAATGCATCGGGAGCTTCTCATAATCAGAGTATGCTAACATTTTCCTCTAATATGCCCGGATGTGAGTCTTGGGATAGGTAGTCCCCTTATACTTGTCGAAATCTGGAACTTTGAACTTTGGAAAGATCCTCACCCCAGGGACAAAACCAAGGTCAATCATGTCAAGGCCCATAGAGTTTTGATTCTCGTAGGCATGCATTTTCTCTTTAATCAATTTAAACCTTTTGTCGGCTTCAGACGGAAGATCGACGTCCATATCACGCATTGAGAAGACATCCTCTTGATGATCTTCTTCCCATTGAGGGCCAGGAGCCCCATGCAAAACACATACACTTCCACCAGCACCACCTCCGCCCGGAGGATTAACAGCAGTAGGAATGTTATTTCCTTGAGGAACAACACCACCACAAGATGGAGGAATCAAACCAGCTCCACCATTATTCCTCTAGGATAAGTTTTGCAACTCCACTCTATTCGGCGCCATGTTATATTGGTAATTTTGGACAAAGGCTTCCACAAGATATCTCCAGCTCTTAACATGGGTCCTTTCCAACCCCATGTACCATTTTAATGATGCTCCGACCAAACTATCCTGAAAGAAATGCATCAGAAGCTTCTCATCATCAAAGTATGCTGACATTTTCCTCTAATATGCCCGGATGTGAGTCTTGGGACAGGTAGTCCCCTTATACTTGTCGAAATCTGGCACTTTGAACTTTGGAGAGATCCTCGCCCCAGGGACAAAACCAAGGTCAATCATGTCAAGGCCCATAGAGTTTTAATTCTCGTAGGCACACATTTTCTCTTTAATCAATTTAAACCTTTTGTCAGCTTCAGAAGGAAGACCGACGTCCATATCACGCATTGAGAAGACATCCTCTTGATGATCTTCTTCCCATTGAGGGCCAGGAGCCCCATGCAAAGCTCATACACTTCCACCAGCACCACCTCTATGAACTCCACCAGCACCACCTCCGCCCGGAGGATTAACAGTAGTAGGAATGTTATTTCTGTGAGGAACAACACCACCATGAGATGGAGGAATCAAACCAGCTCCACCATGAAGAACACCCTCTTCATCAACATGTGAAATTAGAGGTTGGACCAAAGTTCTTAGTTGTTCCTATCCTTGAGATACATTTTGCATCAACTTCATGAATTGCATCATGCGAGTCCTGACTTCCCAAAGTTTTGGTTGTACTTGATCCATTACTCTTTGCTAATTCTCTCGGGTAGAGTATCTGTGAAAACTAAATTCCGCAATCCTACTGAAGAGAAAGCCAAGCAAAGATAAAAATAAAACCACCAAGAACACCTGCCATGCAAATGAGTATGCAAATGCAGAATACAAACATGTTTATATATTTCCAGGGAGATCTCCCCCTTGATTCCAATTTCAATATAAACGAACAATAGAGATGGACATAATATCACAAGATCTGTTCATAAATAAGATAAAGACAATAAGTCAATACATACAATCCATATAAAGATAATCAAATAAAAAAAGTCAATGATCCCAACCAACAAGTCTACTGATGATCAAATACAAAAAGGAAAAAGCTACTGAGACATATCATCAACTGAAGATAACCCTCCCCAACCACTGTGCTCCTTGCACTAAGTCTAAGCTTCCTTGAGCAGCTTTTTCATATCAGGATACTCTGGTCTTGCAATCAACTCCTGAATGAGGACGTCTCTTCTATGAATGACATCTCCCAGATACTGACAGTATTCTTCGCAAGAATCTTCACCAAAGACATCTTCAAGTCTGGGATCCTCGAGCTTAGGCTTCTTTATCTCTGCCCGAATTTTGAAGTCTTCAAAAGCTGATAGGATTTCTTAGAGCTTCTGCTCACTTCTGTATCTGCGAGATGCCTCTACCATAACCTTTTTCTCCTTGACTTTGAGCTGCAACTTCAACTTATTAGTCTGATCATGAAGCTCGTCTTCTCTGTTCTTGTGAACTGTCACTGTAGCATTCCACTGGTTGTTGAATTTGGACATCTCAAGATGAGCTCTAGCCAAATCCTTATTCCTATGCTGCAGGAGGCTGTTGGTGCTCTTCAGATCTTAGCCAACTCGCTATCTCTTCTTGATCTCATCAGACAACTCTTTCTCTTTCTTGGTCAATGTCTCTGTTTTTACTTTGGCCAAGTAAATGGCTTTGATTCTGATCATGCTTTAACTGACTGATTTCCTTCTTCAATTCCTCATTCTCTTTGCGCAGTTCTTTCTTATCTTACCAGAGCTTATTATACTTCTGAATATCGATCATCATGAGCTACTCGATCACCAACGGATACAAAGGCTCTTTCCGCAGAGAATGACAAAAATACTTTTTCAACCCTCTTCTGGGTCCACTCCACATAAGGATCATAAGCTCTACAATCACCCTTACCCAAGGAAAGTTTTCCTTTCTTATGGATTTTACCCCATGCATCCATAATTCTTTTCAGCACATCCGGGTCACCCACTCCAGTGAAGTAGGCATGGCAACGGGGCGGGGCGGGGGCGGGTTTAGCTAGCCCCACCCTGCCCCCGCTTCTCTGTAGTAGACCCGCACCCGCCCCCAAACCCGTTCGGGGGTAGAAATTTAACCCCCATACCTGCCCCCAATAGAGAACGGGTTCCTCGCCCCCGCCCCCGCCCCCACCCGAAAAAACTGCTTTTTTTAAAGAAAAAATTACATATTTTTTTTATTTCACAAATCATCTAGAAAATATGAATAATCACTTCAAAAATATAAAAACTACCCTTAATTTGAGTAAATAGTCGTAAGGTTTAATATTTAAACACCGTTACAAATATTTTTTCAATCATAACCCTCAAATCCAAACATTTGACTCTAATCATAATATTTTTAAAGTTACACAAATATGATTGGTTGTGATTCATTAAACGAGTGTAATCTTTCAATATATCGAAGTACAAATCACTCACAACAACCAACAATTTTTTGCAAAGTACAAATACAAAAGTAAAATACTAGAATCAACAAAAGAACCAATCTAACAACATGGAACAAAATATACTAAATCACCGTAACAAAAAAGGTTCCAAATAAACCACAAATTTTCTAATAATCTTCATCTTCGAGGCGAGAGTTGGAAATAGAAGTAGCACCATTGATCAACAACTCATCTGTATTGAAAAGTAAAAATTAAAACATAAAAACAAGCACAAGTGAGGTGATGGTACATGAAATCTATTAAATAAAAAGCTCATTTGCATGCACATGTCAAATTATTATATATATAATATACTACTTACTAGAAAGTGAACTAAATTATAAAAATAAGAAATTGGTACCAAACATATATACTAGTTAGTAGTAAGTAAAAACTGATACCAAACAAATATTAATTAATCTATACATATTAATACAAACTAGTATATATATAATAGGCTACTTGCTAGAAAGTGAACAAAATTATAAAAACAAGAAACAGCCACTTGCTATATAATATCCTACTTGCTAAAAATCATAACTGCCACAAACAAGAATACTTTATATTATTATAATACAAAAGCATAATTCTTTTAAGTTAACTACTAATCACAAAAGTGGGCCAAACACACATTATGCACACAAAAAATACAAATATTATGAATAATACCTTCATCATCAGACTCCATTTCCGAGAGTAAAATAGCGTTTTCATTTCCCATGTTAGATTTTAAATTACCTATCAATATAGTAAAATATAATTAATGATAGTCTTGGCAAGTAAAAATAAAAAATAAAAACAAAAAATGTCTTACCAGTATTCTCAGCACTCCATAACCAACTTCTTGCACACATCAAAGCTTCTAAAGTGGTCCAATGAAGTCGACTTCGATGAGGGCTTACTATATGACCGCTTATACTAAATGCGGATTCAGAAGCTACAGTAGAAACAGGAATTGCCAATACATCCCTTGCAATTGCTTGAAGTGTTGGATACTTAATGCCATTCAACTTCCACCACAATAAAATATCAAAATCTGGACTTCTTGGTAAAACTTCCTCATCCAAATAAACATCCAACTCCGTTTTAACAGATGTAGTTCTAACTCTTTTTTTCCGTATGACATACAAATCATAGTCTTTCAAACCATCGTTACTAACAGTATCAACATTAGCATCCAACATTTGAGATTCACTTCTAGATTCATTGGTCATTTTTGATTGATAATCATAAAGCAACTCGTAGCACACCTGTCTGATTGACTTAACTTGGAAATCAACATCATTCCTATAGAAGACTCCATAGTAATATTCAAGCAAATCAGTTTTGTACCTAGGATCCAAAACAACGGCAACACCCATTATTTCATGAATCACACTTCAATATTTTTCAAACTTTACCAACATGTTTTCTGCCATTCTTTTTACCAATTCATCAGAGGATTCAATCCAATCAAGTAATGCAACTTTAATCTGAAAAATTTTAGGAAAGTATTCATTGGCAGTTGGATACTTCGTTCCAGAAAATACTTTAGTGATAGAATTAAACAATTTCAATTTTCCACAAATCTCTTTTGCAAATTTCCATTGTAAACTTGTTGGCAAACAAGTGTACTGAGTTACACGGATTGCTAATCTATTAAATACATATTCATACAAAATAGCAACATCAAGCATCTTGTAGGTAGAATTCCATCTAGTCGGACAATCTAAAACTAAATTCTTGGTGCAAGGTATTTTTAACTGTTTGGATGTCTCCTCAAGCCTTTCCTTCCTTTTAGGTGTTGCAGTCCAAAATGCAACATTGTCTCGAATCTTCTCTATCCCATCTTTCACAACTTTTAACCCTTCTTTTACTATCAAATTTAGTATATGTGCACAACAACGCATATGAAGTAAGACCCCATCCCTTAACATTGTTTCCGATTTCAAGTTAGCCTTAACTTTTTCAATCATTGCATCATTTGTGCTACAATTGTCCAAAGTGATAGTAGACAATTTTGTATCAATGTTCCAATCCATCAAACATTCAACCAATGCACCACAAAGTTTTTCACTAGTATGAGGTGCAGGAACATAAATAAACCTAACATAATAAGATTCACAAAACTAGTATAAATGATATGCAATAAAACTATATATATATATATATATATATATATATATATATATATATATATATATATATATATATATATATATATATATATATATATATATATATATATATATATATATATATATATATATATATATATATATATATATATATATATATATATATATATATATATATATATATATATATATATATATATATATATATGCAATTAAGTTATTATTAGAAGAAATTAGATTTACCTCAAAATGTGACTCTGTAAATTCCAGTTTCCATCAATGTAATGAGCAGTGACAGCCATATATCCCTTTTTTTTATTGCTCGAGGTCCATAAGTCAGAAGTAATTGCCACTCTTCCTTCAAGATTTTCTAACAACTTCAAAGTTGACGATCTCTCCAAATTGTACACTTTGAGTATCTCCTTTTTTATGGTATTTCTACAAGGAACTTGAAATAATGGTTGGAGAGAAGCTGAGTATCTTCTAAAACCAATATGATCCACTATTGAAAGCGGATATTCATGCAAAATAATTGCATGTGCAAGCTCTTTCTTAGCAATCTCTGCATCATAAATTCCAGTACTCAACTCTTGTTTACCTTGCATGGTTTTAGGCGTAAGAAATGTTTGTCCTTTCTCAGATGGTTTCAAAAGCCTCTTTTTAGGACAATAATCCATATGTCCTTTTAAACGTGTTGTCCCATCATTTGATGAACCATTAAGCAACTTTGAGCAATAATTACACTTAGCCTTAACTTTTTCACCAACTTTGACCTTTGTAAAATGATCCCATACAATACTTTTAAGTCTGGATCGACGATTTTCGGTTGTTTGGCTATCAACCTCCATATTATCATTTGGTGTGGGAGGAGGAGCTTCAATTGATAAATTACCACTTTCATTGGGAATTGGTTGATGTGTACTTTCTTGTGAGATAGGTGGACATTGTGTTTGAGAGGTACCATCATTTTCCATGACTAATTATCTAGTTGAGTTGTCCCTAAAAACAAACTAAAATCAATGACAAACTAAAATTAATTTAATAGCAGTATGGAAAATTTTAATAGCAGTATAGAAAAATTCAACTACAACAACTCCTATAAAATTCAACAGTATAGAAAAATTCAAAAGCAGTATTTATTAGAGTGACATAATAACATTTATGCTCTGCTAATAATAACTTAATTCAAATGGTTTGGTAAGTTGTTAATCTTACATAATGACATTTATACTCTGACAATTATGGATAATTTGAATACTATAATTGTTTTGGCTTCTATTATAGCTAATTGGAATTTTGTTAGCATGAATAAGTAATTACTAATTAGGTGTGACTGTTAGTTTTTGGAAGGTTTGGAGTGATTATGTTAATTGAATTAAAATAATTTAATAAGTATATTAATTTAAAATTGATAAAATCAAATATTAACTTATAAATATCAAATATTAACTTATACGTATATTAGCAATAAATAATAATTTAAAATTGATAAAATCAAATATTAACTAATAAATATATTAGCAGTAAAAAAAAGTAACAAATTTACACAAAAAGTGTTTACACAGTTAGTATTTCCTCCTCAGCATAATGTTAAATAAAATGGCATAACATTATCATCAGTCTAACTCTTAATATCCAATACCACTCCAAGTCCATCCATATTTTAGAACTTAGCAATAAAGTTGACAAAGTAATATATTAATATGTATCAAATATTAAGTAGCAAATATTAACTTATACGTATATTAGCAAGAAATAATAATTTAAAATTGATAAAATCAAATATTAACTAATAAATATATTAGCAGTAAAAAAAAAGTAACAAATTTAGACAAAAATTGAGGGTAAGTATGGTGTGAATGTGTCAAGCCATGCCAAATTATGTTCTATTTTTTATGAATTTAAATAGAAGCAGTAAAGCTTTTCAGCTTATAGCTATCAACAACAAAACCTAAATAATTTGTGGTATCTTCATTCAAAACCAAAATCACTGAGGACTACAATAAACATAGAAAATCAATGGAGGAGCAAAAACATAGATCCAATAAATAAATTGAAGAAAGAAAAAATCATCAAGAGAGAAAAAACATATACTCATCAAACAGAATATAGAGTTTTCAATTAATACTTAACTACCCAGAAAACCCAAAACTGAATGAAACAATAGATCTATTGAAAGACATAAAATCGAAAGAGAATGAGAGATAAATTATCTTACAGTTGATTTAAGAAATCGGGAAGAGAAATTGTAGATTCAAGATTCTGTGTTGACAGGGAGATGAGAGATTCACGATTGTGTGTTGAGATGACTAAATGAGAGGCTAACAGTCTGTGTTGAGAAGATAAGAGAAAATGAAAAGGGTTTTCTTAGATTTTTTCATTACTATTTTAATTAATTTAGTTTTAGAATATATATTTGAGAAAATAAATTAATATTGAAATAATTAAAATAAGGGTATTAAAGTAAAATTGGAGTATTCGAGCGGGGGCGGGGGCGGGGGTGGGCGGGTCTTAGTGTCTCCCCGTCCCCGCACCCGCACCCGTAGTTAAAAACCGGGTTTCGCCCGCACCCGCACCCAATTAAATTGGGTTTTCCCCGTTAATTTCGGAGCGGGTCCGGGCGGGCCCGGGTTTGTTTTCCATGCCTACAGTGAAGTACAAAGACTCTTGAACATCTTCATCCTTTGGTGGTTCCCTTAAAGCATATCCAAACTGTCTGACAGTGAGAGAATGGTTATAACTAATTCCCCCTTTCCTCCCCATCAAAGGAAATCAGGGAAACTTCCACAGCTGGAAATTATCTCCTTGCCAAGCAGCTCTCGATTAAACTAGACAATATCTTTTGCAGTTAAAACCATCAATATTTTTTTACCATTCAGAGGAATCCCTTGATCAACAAAGACTCTAGAACAAGGAAGATAATCCACAAACCACTTATGGAAAAACGGTGCACAACAAGAAATCATCCTTCATCTTCTCTTCTCATTCTTGTAATGCACATAATTGTACAAATCTCCTAAGAGAGTTGGCACATGATTCTTTGATGTGAAGATACAAACAACACTCATATCTACAAAGTCCAACACATTGGTGTTGCTACTGCGAAAATCGGCGCCGGCTATGACAGAAGAGTCGCCACCGTGCGTTATTTATCCCACAAGAGGGAAAGGAAACGCTCAGAGTAAACCTAACGCAAAGAGGGAAAGGAATGGTCATCGCAACCAAATCCTGGATTCGGGAGTCGGTTACGCAAGGGGAAGATATTAACACCCCTCACGTCCGTCGTACTCGACGGGATCCACGCTTGTTTTCTATCTAAGGGTATGTTATTCTATCTACTCTACAGGTCTGGGTTAAAAAGAAAAGAAAATGACTCGGCAAAGTATCGCACTTTATGCCTACGTATTCCCGTCTGGAACGAGAAATCAGAGTCAACGTAGTTCGCCTAACTACGGGTTAAGGGGGGAAGGTTGCTCACCGAGATATCGTATCTCGTGCCTACGTACTTTCATACGGCATGAAAGATCAGATCAAACGTAGTTCGGGCTACGGAAGACACAAGTTTGTCTGACAGTTTTTTTTATCTCCTTCTGAAAAGGGTTTTCCTGATTAAAGGTCCAAGAGGGCAAAAACAGAGTTTGAATGTTTGTTTAAGTTTTTTACGAAAAGAACTGTTTTTTAGGATGTTTGCAATCTCAGTCGCACTAGAGACTATGACCCGGGAGTGAACGCTTCGTATGTCACCCAAAGGGTACCATACTAACATCCAAATTACTGGAGAGAGACCCTCCACCAACCCTTTCCCAGATAGCTTAAGGCTCGTAATGCACAACTTCAATTAACCTTATTACTGTATTTTTGAATTGATTTGAGATGAAGAGAAGAGAGACACCCTAAAACTATGGCTGAAAGGGGAATATACCTACAATTATCATGCATGGGTCAAAACCTAATGTTTGTCATAATTTCCTCTTGCACAGAGGAAATCAGAGATCCTAGGGGAAACAACAAAAGAAAGCAAGCAATGAACAGTAAACAGTAAACAGTAAGAATGCATGTTATGCAACAGTACCAGAGAGGCAAGGGAGAAAACAACAGGCAAGAGGAGACAAGCTACACCTCAAACCTAGAGGTAATCAACACAAGCAAACAGACAATACAGAGAAAAACAAAAGATACAGAGGAGGCAATCCAAGCAGCAGCAACAAACTCCTACAACAGACAACAACAACAAGCTCTAAACAACACAGTTGAAAAGACAGCAAAGTCGACAGCAAGAATTCATCTTCAAGCTAACTTCTATCTCAAGCTTCTTCAACTTCATCTTTAAGCTCTAGCAAGCACACTCCAAGCAGAGGAACAATCACCAAGATCAAGGTTGAAATGTTGAAAACTTAATGAAAACCAAAGGAAATCATCAAGTACCAACATTGAAATGGAAAGGTATCCTCAAAGTTCTACTCAACTATGCGCATACCACACATCCCTCCAAAGGAGAGATGGAGTTTACCTAGGAGGACTTCATGTCATTGGATAGAATAGAAGCACACAATGCATTCTATGTTTGATGAAGAAATCAAAACTAGCTCTAATAGCCCTTCCTAAAACCCTAATTTCCTAAGCTCCTAAAACAACCCCTAAAGGAAAAGGAAACTCCAACTCCAAGATCCAATATTCAAACCATAGCATCTATATCAAGTCTAGTAGACCTCCCAAAAAGGATTCCAAGCCAAGCAAGCTCCAAAGTCACCAACCAAGCCAAACAATCAAAGGCACTCAAGAGAGAACAACACAAACACAAGCAACTTGCAAAATACATGAAAAATATGAAAATGCATCTAAAAATGCCAAATAAAATCTCAAAGGACCCTATAGGTATCAGGGACCAGGGGTCAAAAGGCGAGATTAAGAATCAAAAGGGAAGTTCCCCAACAGAGGGCAAACACCAAGAGTGTCCCAAACAAAGGCAGCAATGGAGAGGGAACAAAAGGCAATTCAAATCACAAGAAAACAACACTTAAAAATTATGAAAAAAATATACAAAGATCAATTAACATGTTAATAGAATTCTCAAAAAAACTCATGCAAAAATAAGAAGTTTAAACATGAAAATAAAATCAAGAAAGGACAGAACTGCAATTTAAATCAAATAAATCAGATCCAACATTTAATTTGTTTTAAAATAGAAAATGAAACGAAAAAAATAAAATAAAATATCCAGAAAAAACTAGGCGCCTTAAGGTTTCTGAAAATTATTTTTGTGTATTTTTATGACTATTGGAACTATTTTAAATGATTTAAATTGGAACAGCAACAAAACAGAAAATAAAACCAATTACAATTAAAACAGAAAATAAATGGTGTAAACAACAATTAAATGCAGTGCAAAACGAACTGGGCCTAAACCAGGGGTGCAGGAAGTAATGCGCTACAGGCCCATGAACAAGTGAAACTAGTAAAAAAATATAGCAAACAAAAATGAAAGGAAAAAAAAATAAACAAACGCGCACCAGCGGGATCGAACCCGCGCGCGCCTGGTCTTCACACGCCTGCCAAACGACGCCGTTTTGGCGTGTACACGTGGCGCTCTCTGGATCTTCTGATCGGGAGACTTTGTCTCCCTTCCCTTCTCATCCGACGGTTGCTGAACCGTTTCACCACCCCCACCGGAACAGCTCCGGTCATCTTCTTCACAAACTCCGGCCACCACAAAGTGTTCAACAACACATAAAAAATGCAAAACTCAACCGTTTTTAGAGTTTTTTATATCGAAATTCATCTACTTCTCGTGAGGATTCCAAATATCTCATAAAAAATCATTAATAATGCAAGATCAAAGAGAAACGAATCAAACAAAGTTTGACACCAAAACCTCAAGTTCAACAAAACCTTTCCAAATTAATTCTAAACTTATCCTTATGTCATGGAGGTTATAGATCAAGCAAAAACTAAGCAAAATCATGCCAAAACAGTCCATACAAAATCTCACAAGTTTGGAGCTCCAAATTTTGAACGTCATAAACATCAACAATTATAATCCAGAAACGATCTACATGCTTCAAGGAGTGCAAAGAAACAAAAATGGCAAAGAATCATCAAGTATTAAGAGAGATATGTTGAAATTCAAGTACCTAGTGGAGAACTTCCACTGAGCCTTTAATCCTTGATGAAGCTTCGCAAAACTCTCCAGAATCGTTCAATGATCTTCAATAAAGCTTTCTCAATTCACAATTTGGCTTGAAACGATCTAGATCTTGGAATTCACTTTTTGAATTTTCTTCATTTTTTCAAGCTTGTTCTTAATCAATTCTACTCCAATTTCCAAAACTGATGATTTGTGAAGGTTAGAAATCTTATATACAATGGATATGGATCAAGAGAAAGCCCAATCCTTGCCTCTAGGCCCAAAATGAATTTTCAAAATTTCACCACTTTTTGCTCTTGAAGGTACACGAAAATGGCAATGTTTTGGCTCCAAAATGGTTTAATTCAACTACTAGCAGCATGTGGAGTGTGAATGGCTGGGATTTGATCCTTGTATTTGATCCAATGACTATTTTTGATTATGTAACTTCATGGTGAAGTAATCTAAATGACAACTCCCAAAACTTGGCCTATGCTCAAAATTCTGCCAATGCCAATGTTCTTAGAATGTGATTTCCATTCAAAAAATGTACTCACATGACATATTTTGGTCCTCTAACTCAAAAAGTCAATTTTCCCTCCTTAATCCATTTGAAAAAAAATCCCTTTTTTAGGCCATTTTAAGTGAATTTTTGCTATGAGCCAAACCAATTCCAAATGATCACTTGGTTGCACTTAAAATCATGTTTTGAGCAACTTTCATGTTGAACAAAAATCCATTTGAAGAGTTTAAGTTGGAGATTTTGACTTATGATTGAAAATGGCCTATAATCTCACTTTCCCAAAATACCCCTGACTTGTAAACCTCATAACTTGAGTTCTACAAATCATATGGAAGACTTATAATACAATTTAGAAATCTAAGATCATGAGGAACAACTTTCATGTTGACCAAAAGTCCAGGTGAAACCTCTTTCTAGGTCAAAAATAGCTTTGAAGTCAGATGATTTTCACAGACAAATTTCAGTGGCATCTGAGGACTTGTAACTTGTCTGGGCCATAACTTGAGTTCTATAAATCCAATGGAGGACTTCTAGTACTCAAATTAAAGGTATTGAGATTCTATACAAGTTTCATGTTGGCCAAAGATCCATTTGAAACTTGTATCTTGACTTATGTGGTCTTGAAGTTAGGCACTAAACAGGGGATTTTACACTGAAACCCTAACTTAGCAACTTCCCACACTCTTGATTCTTCTTGATTTGATCTTGGAACAACACCACAAATGTATTATCACATCATTTCATGAACTCCATAACCTAAAAGTAGGCTTTGATACTCTTCAATTGCTCAATTGATTTAGGATTAACCCAGATGAAACCTTAATTGCTTGCACCTCAACTGTGGCTCTTGCATTTGACACAATGACTTGATTGAGCTCTCTCATGGCCCTTTAGGCATTCTATGAGCTCCATACACATCTTCTTCTCACATTCAACACTTTACAACCCTATGATGGTCTTCAGTTGATCCTCAAATTAGGAGAAGATTCACACTCAAACATCTAAACCCTTAGGCACTCAAACCACCTTCTGATGACTTTGACCACTCCTCAATCTTGAATGAGACCTCTTACTAGGCTTCTTTTGACACTTGATCCCCTGCTATATGAATGATATCATGATATGAAAATGATATAAATATGCAAATGCTAATGCAATGAAACATAAACCAGGTAAGAGAAAGTTGGGCAAATTTTGGGGTGCAACAGCTGCCCCTATTCAAACGGATTGGACCCGACTGGGTGAAGAGTGAACAAACTTCAAACAATCGAGGTAGAATACGGTTGAATACCAAGAAACCCGGAAATTTGCCAACCGCAGAAATACACTGCGCAAACTGCTTGGGGAACAACATTCGTTGTGCTGAACCCAATTGTTACGACAACAACTGATCAATCATCTAATAAAACTTGGGATTTCAACACTAACCCCCTGCGTGACGCCAAAGGTATCGAATTAACTTTGCAAGAAACAACTCCGTCCACAACTAGACCAAATTCGTCAACATGAGGAGAGACTCCATCACCATGGGTACAATTCCGTCCATAACTGGCATAACGATCTCTGTCGGTCACAGGTAACAACTTTACTGGGGACAATTCGTCGATTACGGATAATAACTTCGTCCCCACGGGTAACAATCACTGTCAACACAGGTAACAAATCCGTCAACACGGATAACAATCTCCGGCAATTTCACTGGGACAACTCCGTCAATCACGGGTAACGACTCCGTCCATACGGGTAACAATCACTGTCAACACAGGTACGATCTCGTCAACACGGGTAACAAACACTGTCAACACAGGCGCAATCTCTGTCCATCACAGGTAACAATCTCTGTCAACACAGGAGCAATCTCTGTCCATCACAGTAACAATCCGTCACAGATAAAAATCATCGTCAGCACGAGGAAACATCACTGTCAACACAGGTACAATTCCGTCAACACGGAGAACAATCACTGTCAACACAGGTAACAAATCCATCAACATGGAGAACAATCACTGTCAACACAAGTACTATTCCGTCAACACGGATAACAATCACCGTTAGCACGGGTACAATCTCTGTCAACACAGGCGCAATTCCGTCAATACGGATACCAAACTCTGTCAACACATGTACGATCTCTGTCAGCCACAGGTAACCATCACTGTCAACACAGGTAACAATCCACTATCGGTTACAGGTAATAATCACTGTCAACACAGGGAAGAATTCTGTCAACACGGACAACAATCATCGTCAGCACGGGTACTATTCCGTAAATATGGAGAACAAACTCTGTCCATCACAGGTAACAATCTCTGTCAACACAGGCGCAATCTCTGTTCATTACAGGTAATAATTCCGTCAACACGGATAACAATCACAGTCAGCACGGGTATCAATCTCTGTCAATACAGGCGCAATCTCTGTCAATCACAGGTACAATCTCTGTCAATCACAGGTAACAAACACTGTCAACACAGGGGAGCAATCTCTGTCAACACAGGTACATTTGAAGAATACTTTGTTGGGAAATACGAGAAACTTAATCACACCACTCTGTGGGGAAATCACTAGTGACACCTCCGAAGTTTAAAGCATGAAATCTTTTACTGCTGACGTAACAGCAACCTGAGACTAATCCCACCAGGGACAAAGAGAAACTTAACCAAGCAACTCTGTTAGGGGACGAACATTATCATCACCTATCTCACGCCGAGAATTTGAATATCTAGAAATCCTTCTGAACAAGAATCTCACTCCTCTGCAAGGGATAACACCTGAAACCAAATAGGTAACCAACCTGGCTCATGTTTCAGAATGCATATGTTTGACAATGACGTAATGCTCCATGCGGCATGGAAATGCTACGTGTTTGGGTGGATGCAAATATGATGATATATGCAAAATGCAAAGATGCCAAGAGGCGCTTTAGCAAAATAAATGCTGAAGACAAGACCCAATCCGCTGGGGATAACCAAATATCACAAAGCATTCCAACAAAATAAATGCTGGAACGGTGAAACCAACTCCGCTGAGGATAATCATCCTGTTGGGGAATGGCTCACAAGCTTGAAATTACGAACTCTGAGGAGGATGTTCATCCTGTCGGAGGAAAAACAACCTGCTTGGGGAGAAGGAGAAATAATCCTGTGCGGGGATAATCCTTCTGAACCAAAGACGACTTGGTTATATTTTGCGGGAGTTAACCATGCTGATTGATTGTGTACATACTCATTGCTGGGAATGCACCTTCTGTTATGGACATCAAATCCACTGAGGATACTCTCTTGGCCACTTTCCTGGGGAATACTCTTCTAGGGAGAACCACCCACATATAATAGGAATAAGTGCCATCCCAAATCTTCTGAGATAAGATGTGACTTCCATCTGCTGAGGAGTGATACAATCACTTTGTCACAGGACTCCGGCTGGGGAACACAACTTCCCTGAATATTTGCTTCAAAGGTGAGAACCCTGCAAAACACAAACTAGACAAAACAAATCTATACAACAAAATCTATTCCGGTTAGTATCTGTGACGTTCGTTTAGTCAATTCGAAGTTTTAGCAATTATTGGCAAGGGCCAGCAAGTTTATGCACATGCAAGTTCATCAAAAACATCGGCATTTTTCACAAACAAAACAGTAAAGAACAAGCATCAAGTACTGAATAACATGCTTTATTGATAACGGGCCTGTAAATAGGCAAAATTTTGTACACTGGATGCAACTCCTGGAAAGAGGAAGTCACGCACAAACAAAATACAAATATTACAGAAGCACAAAGAAAATTTGTATACATGTCGGCAACGTGGTACAAACGAACACCATGAGCTGATCCTCCTATGACTCGCCTGACTCTGACGCTTTCCCGATACTCGATCTTCAGAAGAGATTGTTTTGGATATACGAACCTCAGGTACTCCCAAACCACTAAGCAACGCAGTATCAAACTCAGACCGCAGTCATTTACTTTTTCAAATCCCTAACTTTTGCGTGAACCGCCCTTTGCAGGTTTTCAATTCACCGGGATACCCTTTTTTGCCGAAATTTCCCTTTTCAGGTTTTCAACTTCGCAGGTGTACATCCTTTTCAATTTTATCCCTAACTTTTGCCCGAACCTTTTATTCCTTTTTTATGGTTCGCCGGGATGCCCCATTTTTGCCTGGACTTTCTTTTTCTGTCCAGCGGGTCTCTTTAAGCAAAGGATTTTTTAACTGCGTCCGAGTTCACAGGGGATGTAAAATCCTCACCATCCATGGTGGACAACAGTAAGGCTTCTCCAGAAAAAACCTTTCTAACGACATATGGACCTTCATAATTGGGAGTCCATTTGCCCCTGTGATCTGATTGTGGTGGGAGAATCTTTTTCAGCACAAGATCGCCCGTCTGAAAGCTTCAAGGACACACCTTCTTATCATAAGCTTTCTTCATCCGGCTCTGATACAACCGACCATATGCTAGAGAAGCCAGTCTCTTCTCATCCATTAAACTAAGCTGATTCAATCTATCTTTCACCATTCTGCCTCATCTAATTAGACGTCACGCAAAACCCTCAAAGAAGGAATCTCAACCTCCAATGGTAGGACAACTTCCATACCATATACAAGTGAAAAAGGATTTGCCCCGGTTGATGTGCGTACCGTCGTACGATAACTGTGCAAAGCAAAAGGCAACATCTCATGCCAGTCCTTGTAGGTCACAACCATCTTCTAAACAATCTTCTTTATGTTTTTATTGGCCGCTTCAATAGCGCCATTCATCTTGGGCTGATAAGGAGAAGAATTGTGATGTTCAATTTTGAAATTCTGGCACAAATCCTTCATCATCTTATTCAAATTCGAACCGTTGTCAGTGATAATCCGCTCCGGGATTCCATATCTGCAGATAATATCTTTCTTGATAAATCTGGCCACCACCTGCTTGGTAACATTAGCATATGATGCCGCTTCAACCCATTTTGTGAAGTAATCAATAGCTACCAAGATAAAACGATGTTCGTTGGATGCCGTAGGCTCAATCTTTCCAATCACATCAATTCCCCACATGGAAAACGGCCAAGGTGACGACATAACGTTCAGAGGGCTCGGAGGCACATGAATCTTATCCGCATAAATCTGGCATTTATGACACTTCTTTGCAAACTTGAAACAATATGTTTCCATTATTAGCTAGTAATACCCTGCTCTTAATAACTTTCTCGTCATTGCATGTCCGCCGGCATGCGTGCCAAATGTACCCTCGTGGATTTCTTCCATTAGCAACTTAGCCTCTTTCTCATCCACACACCGCAACAACACCAAGTCATGGTTTCTCTTATACAAAACTCCATCCGGATTCAAATAGAAGTTGCCAGCCAATCTCCTAAGAGTCTTCTGATCACGACTGGATGCCCCAGCCGGATACTCTTGGTTCTTCAGGAAATTCTGGATATCATAATACCACAGTTTACCATCGGAAACTTCCTCAATGGCGAATATGAAGGCTGGCCTATCAAGGAGAGAGATAACTATCCTGGAAGCCTCATTCCAGAAGTTAACCTTATACATCGAAGACAAAGTCGCGAGAGCGTCTGCCATTTGATTTTCTGCTCGTGGTACATGGTGCAATTCCACCTTGTCAAAGAAAGGTAACAACCTTCTTGCATAATTCATATAAGGTATCAGATTGGGCTGACGAGTCTCCCACTCTCCCTTGATCTGGTTCACAACTAGAGCAGAGTCTCCGTACACATCAAGATTTTTAATTCTCAGATCGATAGCTTCTTCAAGCCCCATAATGCACGCTTCATATTTGGCCTCATTGTTGGTAACTGGAAAGGTCAATCTAGCAGTGAATGGGATGTGCGACCCATGGGGAGTAGTAATAATTGTATCTATTCCACTTCCGTACGAATTGACGGCACCGTCAAATATCAATTGCCATTTGGAACCCAACTCTGGACCTTCATCCGACAACGGCTCCTCACAGTCCTTCATTTTTAAGTACATGATATCCTCGTCAGGAAAATCAAAACTCATTGACAGGTAATCATCAATTGGCTGCTCAGCTAGGTATTCTGACAAAACACTACCTTTAATAGCCTTTTGAGAAACATACTGGATATCGTATTCTGTCAATACCATCTGCCAACGGGCAATCCTTTCGGAAAGTGCTTGCTTTTCAAACACGTATTTGATTGGATCCATCTTTGAAATTAGCATGGTTGTATGGTTTAGCATGTATTGCCTCAAACGTTTGGCAGCCCAGACTAGCGCACAACACGTTTTTTCGAGCATTGAGTAACGGGACTCACAGTCTGTGAACTTTTTACTCAAGTAGTAAATTGCATGCTCTTTCCGTCCAGTCTCGTCATGTTGACCGAGAATACAACCCATACTTTTCTCAAGAACCGTCAAATACATAATCAATGGTCTCCCGGCTACTGGGGGTATCAATATTGGAGGTTCCTGCAAATATTCTTTTATTTTTTCAAACACCCTTTGACAATCTTCATTCCAGGTCACAGCCTGATCTTTTTTCAATAACTTGAATAATGGCTCGCACGTGGCCGTTAGATGAGATATGAACCGGCCAATGTAGTTCAATCTCCCTAAAAAGCCACGAACTTCTTTTTCTGTTTTCGGCGTTGGCATTTCTTGTATTGCTTTTATTTTAGCAGGATCAACCTCAATTCCTTTTTCGCTCACAATAAACCCCAATAGCTTACCAGATCTCACCCCGAAGGTGCACTTGTTAGGATTCAGTCTCAGCCTGAATTTCCTAAGCCTCTTGAACAATTTCAGAAGATTGACCAGATGCTCTTCCTCCGTCTGGGATTTGGCAATCATATCGTTAACGTAGACTTTGATCTCTTTATGCATCATGTCATGAAAGAGTGTTGTCATAGCTCGCTGATATGTTGCCCCGACGTTTTTCAAACCAAAGGGCATCACTTTGTAGCAGAACGTTCCCCACGGGGTAATAAAAGTTGTTTTCTCCATATCATCTGGTGCCATCTTTATCTGATTATAGCCCGAAAAGTCGTCCATGAAGGAAAACACGGAGAATTGAACGGTGTTGTCGACCAGCACATCAATATGAGGAAGCGGAAAGTCGTCCTTTGGGCTCGCCTTATTCAAATCTCGATAGTCCACGCACATCCGCACCTTACCATCTTTCTTTGGTACAGGTACTATATTAGCGACCCATGAGGGATAAGTTGTAACAGCCAGGAAACCATCATCCCATTGTTTCTGAACTTCCTCTTTAATTTTCACAGCCATATCTGGTCGAGTTCTTCTGAGTTTCTGCTTAACCGGTGGACATTCCTCATGCAATGGCAGACGGTGAACCACCATATCAGTATCCAACCCAGGCATATCTTCATAAGACCAAGCAAAGATATCATTGTACTCCCACAACATCTCAATAAGCCTTTGCTTTATATCACTTTGCAGTGCAACCCCTATTCGGATATTCCTGACAACCTCTTCGGACCCCACGTTAATAATTTCAATTTCCTCCTGATGAGGCAGCATGATTCTCTCTTCTTGTTTCAAAAGTTGAGTCAGCTCTTCTGATAAGTCACTATCCTCAACAAGCTCTTCTTCTGCTTGAAATATCGGGTGCTCGAAGTCGAAACGAGTCATAGGAAGTTCGTGATCGGTGTCGTCTGAAATATGAATCCTGCAATGAGAATGGTTAAATGTTTCAAATAATGCAAACAAAGCACATAACCACGTTACCATTTTATTGTTAAACAAAAACAGAAAAAACAAGGATCACAAAATTTGTATGAGAAAAACGCCTTTATTAATGATTAAGCAAAGTACACACATAAGCAGGTAGCCCTAAAAACAAAATCACTATGCCCCGGGTAGGACACAGGATTATACAATAATTGAGAAAACAAATCATTACTGTTTTGTAGTCACTGGGACAAGTTCCTGGATAGACCAGTTGCACAGATTCTGTCCTGGCACGCCGGGCTTGATCCACGAGTCCATATCACAGTCACTATCTCCGTCTTCAGCATCGGAAGCAGCATTGATCATTTCATAACATACCCCATCTAGAGTGATCACCACTGGTCCTTTGAACTTTGGCACGCCTGATGCGGAAGGTGACGATGTCGGGCAATACCCCAACCCAAACTTGTCCATCTTGACAGGAATTTCCAAGACTTGGCCCCATCTTTTGGTTTCTACAGCCTGAACCACTGCCTGAGCGTCTTTATACAAAGACATGGCCACTTCTGGCCCTTTGACGGGAACATGAGACTTGTCTTTGATCTACAACCCCTCGAAGGCTTGGCATGGTGTCTCATGGATCTCCCCATCCACTTCGACGTACTTGAATGACGAGAGATGACTAACCAGAATGTCCTCCTCTCCGCAAATAGTAACAACACTGTCCCCAACCATGTATTTAAGTTTCTGATGCAGCGTGGACGTCACAGCCCCTGCAGAATGTATCCAGGGTCGTCCAAGTAAACAGTTGTAAGCGGGATGTATATCCATGATATAGAACGCAGTGTCAAACACTTCCGGCCCGACCTGGAGTGGCAACGTTATGGACCCAAACACCGACCTTCTGGTCCCATCAAAAGCCCTCACGACCAAATCACTTGGTGTGCATATGATTCCTCGGACATCTAGCTTCATCATAGCCTTCTTCGGCAACACATTCAAAAATGATCCGGTGTCTACAAGAACATGCGACATAACAGTGCCTCGGCATTTCGCTGAAATGTGCAAAGCCATATTATGGTCCCGACCTCTAGGCGTCAAATCAAAGTCAGTAAATCCCAAGCTGTGACCAGCGTTCACATGCATCAGTACCCCCTCAAGCTGATTGACAGTTACTTCCTGAGGTACAAAAGACGTGTCCAAGATTTTCAACAAGGCATTTCGATGGGCCTCTGAGCAAAGCAACAAGGATAGTATTGAAATTTTGGAGGGCGTCTACTGCAAGTGCTCCACAATCTTATAGTCACTTTTGCGAATCAACCTCATAAACTCTTCTACATCCTTGACCGATGTTTCTTTCTCTTTCGACTGGGAAGGTCCTCCTTCATTCACTTTGGCTTTGCCTCTAGCGATCCTTTCAGCCTCAATTTCAGGTGAAGTGAAGATTCTACCACTTCGGGTCATGCCTCCCGCTTCAACAAGACTGCCCACTGCCCCTGCCGGCTGGCTATCCACATTAATCTTTTCCCCGTTGCAAAAAGCTTCCAACCCATAATTCCATGGAATGGCTTTCGTACTCTCATAAGGAACGGGTCATGCTTTCGTTATCGTGATAGTTGACCGCTTGGCGGGCGCTGATATCGTAATAGTTTTTCGTGGAATTCTAATTGTTGCGACCTCACCCTGCTTTTCACATGTTACCTCATCAGGTTTCTCAACAGTAGTGCGGTCAAACTGCAAAGTTCCCTCATCAATCATAGCCTGAATACCTCTCTTCAAATCAATACAGCCTTCTGGTCAGGTCCAGCAATCCAAACAATACTCATCACATCCGGGGAAGACCCCTCCTTTCAACAATCTGTTTTTAACATAGCTCAAAGGTGTCTTCAGATCATTTACGTCCATAACCAAATCCAAATCCTCCTCTGTCAAAACAGCATTCGTTCCATGATTCGGCATTGGTTTCTGTACAATGTTGGGACCATCATTACTGAAGTTGATGACTTTACTATCAATCAAATCTTGGGCTTTGTGCTTAAAAGCATGACAACTCTCGATATCATGTCCGGGTGCCCCGGAATGAAATTCACATTGCTTACTAGTATCATACCCATAAGGAAGCGCTCCTGTGGGTGGGTCCAACGTTCTCTTCTCAACCAGATTCAAACTTAACAGTGTCTGAAGCAGTTCTGCATACGTTGACGGAGGTGTATCAAATACCCTCTTCGGCTTCCCATTATGGATCCTTCTCTGAGCAGGATTATACCTTTGTTGTTGCTGATGCTGTTGTTGTGGTTGTTGTCGTTGTTGCGGTATAAGGATCGTCACACTAGCAACCTGTTGTTGAAGATACTGATTCCTACCTCTACCTCGTCCTCGACCACCATACATTGCACTGGTGTCTCCTTGCCTTTTACCACCAAAGACCTTTTTTGCACCTCCAACTGAGGTCGATTCACCGACTTGAATCTTACCAATTTTGATGCCATTTTCAATTCGTTCTCCCATGAGTATCATGTTAGAGAAACTACCCATAGAGCGATTGAGCAATTTATCATAGTACATCCCAGAGAAGGTTCCAACAAAAATATCAATCAATTCCCTTTCAACCATAGGTGGTTGGACTCTTGCCGCCAGATCGCGCCAACGCTGAGCATACTCCTTGAAACTTTCCCCGTTCTTCTGTGAAAGACTTTGAAGCTGGACCCTATTTGGTGCAAGGTCACTATTGTATTGGTAATGTTTGACGAAAGCATCAGCCGATTCTTTCCAACTCCCGACCTGTGCAGGCTCTAGTCCCATGTACCATTCCAGCGATGGTCCTGACAAACTATCTTGAAAAAAATGCATAAACATCTTCTCATCATCAGAGTAAGCCGACATCCTCCGGTAATATGAACGCACATGAACCCGTGGGCATGTATCCCCTTTATATTTATCGAAAGTGGGAGCTTTGAACTTCAATGGAACTCTCAGCCCAGGAACCAGCCCCATGATAGCCATGTCCAATCCTGTAGAATTTTGATTGGCTATACCTCTCATCTGTTCTTCCAGCATTTTAATCCTCCGATCATTATCAGTGGGACCCTCAAAACCCATGCCTTGCCCAGAAAAGGCATCTTCCTGACAATCTCTATTCCAGTACGGCCCCTCATTACCATACCCGTCATAAGCAGTATTACGACCATGACCATGACCACTTTGGAAGAACCTAGGATCATACCTCAGATTGCCAAGCTCTTGATTAGCAGCCACTGTCCCAAAACCAATATTGAAAGGACCCATCCCATCACCAGTGGTATTCACATTGCCAAACCCAGCATTGTCGTAGCCATTATTACCATAACCTTGATTGTTATCACCAAACCCTCCGTTGCCGAAGCCCTGATTATTAAAGCCATCATTGCCATCCCGATTGCCAAAGCCAAGACCCTGATTGTTGTCACCGAAACCAGTGTTGATACCAACGTTCCTGTTGATTTCCACATTCCCATTAACATTATCAGCATTTCTGTTACCGGCGTTTCCATTGCCGTTGCCAGTACCAGTCTCACCAGCATTTGGTATCACTTCCTCCCTGCGAGGGGTCTCAACATGAACAAAGTTGTATTCAGTATTACCAGCCGCTCGCGCCAACAGCGGTTGCACCAGCGTTTGAAGATGTTCCTGGCCCTTGGCCACAACCTCCATGGTCTACATGAATTGGGCCAACCTATCCCGGATCTCCTGCATCTCAGACTGTACTTGATCCATGATCTTCTTACTGTTGCTTCTTGTAGCGTACCGGTGAATTCTCTGTTCGTCAATCCTGAAATAACCTATAAGATGCAGGAGATAAGATTCTAGCTCAAAAAGGGTACCTGCCATGCAATATGAATATGCAAATGCACACGTGTAAATATGCAACAGGTTAATTTCCCCCCGGATTCTAGTTCCGGAGAAGAAGCCATAACGACAATGGAGTCCCAAATAATCAAGCACAGAATCAGAAACCTTATACATAAATAAAAGCCAAGAGGCAGAGTACAAAGATACAACTGAATACAACTAAACAGACCTCGACCAACAAGCCTGGCGATGGTCAAAATACAAGCAAATATAAATCAGGCCAAATGGCGCGCTCTGACATCTTCCAATATCATCAACGTCTCCGAATGACCTAGTCTAGAGATTAGCTCCTGTATCAGTAATGCATGCCGCTCAACAGTGGATCTTAGCTTTTTGGCATCCTCTTCACAGGCTCCCCTGCCAGAACACTCATCAAGCCTGCATCTCTTAGAGCCGGCCTTCAATTCACCACCCCTAGTCTCTTTGACCATACTACTCACTCTAGACTCAGCGTCACGTCTAAGAGATACCTATTCAGCAATCTTCTCATCCTTAGCACTGATCTGCTCCTCTAATTGGGAAATCTGAAGCTTCAACTCATCTTCACGCTCCTTCCGTTTGGTAAGCGTTGTATTCCACAAAGATTCCCATTTGGAAAGTCGAGAATAAGCCTTGTTCAGAAGTTCTTTCTTAGTAGCAAGTACACTACTAACACCATTCAGGGCTACTCCTACTTTCTCTCTCTTGCTGGTCTCTTCGGTCAAATCTGAACCCAACCTATTAATCATTTCAGTCTGCTTCTTCAAAGTGAAAGTTGCCTCATTCTTCTCATGCCTAAGCTGGAAAATATCTTTCTCTAGCTCTTCATTCGCTCTTTGCAACTCTTCCTTCTCAGCCAGCAGCTTGTTATACTTCTCAATCTCTACTGAAGTAGGTTCCTCGATCACCGGAAGATACAAAAGCTCTGCAGCAAGATATGGCATCAAAGAAATCCTAACTCTCTCATGGATCCAGAGCCGATAAGGATTATAAGCTCGACTGTCACTCTTACCTAGCAATGTCTTTCCTCTTCTATGAATATTACCCCAAGCACGCCTCAATCTGACCAAAACATCTCCATCTAATAAACCTGTGAGATACAAAGATTCCTGTATCTCGTCTTCAACCGGAGAATCTCTCAAAGCATAGCCAAACTGTCTCACAAGTAGAGAAGGGTTATAGTTAATACAACCTTTCCGTCCAATCAAAGGAACGTTCGGAAAGCCACTGCAACTATATATAATATCCACTCCGAGCAGGTTCCGATCAAACCAAACAATGTTATCAACACACAATCCCATCAATCTGGAAGACCAATACAAAGTACCAATAGTATCAACAAAAGGTCCCTTCTTAGGAAGATGTCCCTGAAACCACTTGTATGGAAGAGGTACACAACAAGAAACATTATTTCCCCGACGCTTCTCATTCTTATAGTGAATAGAATGATAAACGTCACCCAAGAGAGTAGGCACCAGATTCTTCGAGGCAAGAATAAAGAAAGCATCTGAATCAACAAAATCAGGCAAGTTAGGGAACAATATAATCCCATAAATGAAAACAGCCAGAATAGCATTGAAGATAATCCAACATCCATCCTTCGCACACTGCGTAGCCTTCTCAACCAAGCAAGAAAGATGAAAACCATAAGCTCCATTCAGCTTAACCAAACCTCCGGGGAACTCAGAAGCATCTAAACTGACAATCTCAGCAAGCCTAGCCAACTCAGGCTCAGTATCCTCATGAACAAAAGGCATCTGATCTAACACAGAAACTCCCAGCATATCAGAATACTCCTCCAAAGTAGGAGCCAGAACAAAATTAGGGAACAAGAAGAATCTCAACCGAGGCTCGTAAAACTGCATTAAGGTATACAATCCAGTCATCTCAAACACAGAAGGTCTGCACAACAAACTGAGCAGTTTCCCATAAGACTCTCTAAACTCAGCCCTCACTCTCTGATCTGCTAGAGCAACCAACTGCAACAAGGAACTGATATCTAGAGAAGGCAACCTGTAAGCAACTGTCCTCTTCATGGACTCTATGTCTGGCAAGAAGAACACTAGAACCTGAGGGGAAAAAGACACCTGCAACATAAATACACATTAATGAAATGGAAACATGAAAATGCAGATGCATATGTAAACAGGGGATCAAGTGCAATGATGAAGAACTGTGCTGTGCTGTACTGCCACTTGAGAACCATCAAATCTTCTCCTCAAACCAAACCAACCACACAAGAACCCTCACAACCAATTCTCACTGACAAAGACAAACCAGGTGTTCTTAGGACAGAGTTTTCCTGCAAAAAGACCCACCTACCCTCTCACAGGTATGTACCTAACTCGCAGACGAGGTACGGCATCCTATGCGGTCATCAGCGTCACAGGCTTTCAAGAGCGATGATACGATACCAAGAAGGTGTGGCATCATCATCCCTTGAAGAGGCCTCACTTAGCCGAATCCCAAATGATAGGTTCCCAGAGTCGACAACCCTCAAATCCAACAACCTGTCGAGCCCAAAGGGCTAGGCAAGATGCCATCAAAGAGAATCTCGTCTGAGTGTAAATTTCGTAGCTAGCTGGTGCAAGCAGGCTAACCACTACTCTCTACTTCTAAGTCTATGTGCACTCAAGCCCAAGTCCGGTTTATCTCTTAAACTAACCCTCTACCCACAGCACAATAACAATAATATACAGTACTGAAAGTAAAGACAGAAAAGTAAATACATACAAAACCCCAGACGGGAAAACAAGCGCTAGGATTGACTCGCATAGGGAACCACTGAGTGTCCCCAGCAGAGCCGCCAGCTGTCGCTACTGCGAAAATCGGCGCCGGCTATGACAGAAGAGTCGCCACCGTGCGTTATTTATCCCACAAGAGGGAAAGGAAACACTCAGAGTAAACCTAACGCAAAGAGGGAAAGGAATGGTCATCGCAACCAAATCCTGGATTCGGGAGTCGGTTACGCAAAGGGAAGGTATTAACACCCCTCACGTCCGTCGTACTCGACGGGATCCACGCTTGTTTTCTATCTAAGGGTATGTTATTCTATCTACTCTACAGGTCTGGGTTAAAAAGAAAAGAAAATGACTCGGCAAAGTATCGCACTTTATGCCTACTTATTCCCGTCTGGAACGAGAAATCAAAGTCAACGTAGTTTGCCTAACTACGGGTTAAGGGGGGGAAGGTTGCTCGCCGAGATATCACATCTCGTGCCTACGTACTTTTATACGGCATGAAAGATCAGAGTAAACGTAGTTCGGGCTACGGAAGACACAAGTTTGTCTGACAGTTTTTTTTATCTCCTTCTGAAAAGGGTTTTCCTGATTAAAGGTCCAAGAGGACAAAAACAGAGTTTGAATGTTTGTTTGAGTTTTTTTACGAAAAGAACTGTTTTTTAGGATGTTTGCAATCTCAGTCGCACTAGAGACTATGACCCGGGAGTGAACGCTTCGTATGTCACCCAAAGGGTACCATACTAACATCCAGATTACTGGAGAGAGACCCACCACCAACCCTTTCCCAGATAGCTTAAGGCTCGTAACGCACGACTTCAATTAACCTTATTACTGTGTTTTTGAATTGATTTGAGATGAAGAGAAGAGAGACACCCTAAAACTATGGCTGAAAGGGGAATCTACCTACAGTTATCATGCATGGGTCAAAACCTAATGTCTGTCATAATTTCCTCTTGCACAGAGGAAATCAGAGATCCTAGGGGAAACAACAAAAGAAAGCAAGCAATAAACAGTAAACAGCAAACAGTAAGAATGCATGTTATGCAACAGTACCAGAGAGGCAAGGGAGAAAACAACAGGAAAGAGGAGTCAAGCTCCATCTCAAACCTAGAGGTAATCAACACAAGCAAACAGACAATACAGAGAAAAACAAAAGATACAGAGGAGGCAATCCAAGCAGCAGCAACAAACTCCTACAGCAGACAACAACAACAAGCTCTAAACAACACAGTTGAAAAGACAGCAAAGTCGACAACAAGACTTCATCTTCAAGATAACTTCTATCTCAAGCTTCTTCAACTTCATCTTTAAGCTCTAGCAAGCACACTCCAAGCAGAGGAACAATCACCAAGATCAAGGTTGAAATGTTGAAAACTTAATGAAAACCAAAGGAAATCATCAAGTACCAACATTGAAATGGAAAGGTATCCTCAAAGTTCTACTCAACTATGGGCATACCACACATCCCTCCAAAGGAGAGATGGAGTTTACCTAGGAGGACTTCATGTAATTGGATAGAATAGAAGCACACAATGCATTCTATGTTCGATGAAGAAATCAAAACTAGCTCTAATAGCCCTTCCTAAAACCCTAATTTCCTAAGCTCCTAAAACAACCCCTAAAGGAAAAGGAAACTCCAACTCCAAGCTCCAATATTCAAACCATAGCATTTATATCAAGTCTAGAAGACCTCCCAAAAAGGATTCCAAGCCAAGCAAGCTCCAAAGTCACCAACCAAGCCAAACAATCAAAGGCACTCAAGAGAGAACAACACAAACACAAGCAACTTGCAAAATACATGAAAAATATGAAAATGCATCTAAAAATGCCAAATAAAATCTCAAACGACCCCTAAGGTATCAGGGACCAGGTGTGAAAAGGGGAGATTAAGAATCAAAAGGGAAGTGCCCCAACAGAGGGAAAACACCAAGAGTGTCCCAAACAAAGGCAGCAATGGAGAGGGAGCAAAAGGCAATTCAAATCACAAGAAAACAGCACTTAAAAATTATGAAAAAAATATACAAAAATCAATTAACATGTTAATACAATGATAAAAAAAACTCATATGAAAATAAGAAGTTTAAACATGAAAATAAAATCAAGAAAGGACAGAACTGCAATTTAAATCAAATAAATCAGCTCCAACATTTAATTTGTTTTAAAATAGAAAATGAAACGAAAAAAATAAAATAAAATATCCAGAAAAAACTAGACATCTTAAGGTTTCTGAAAATTATTTTTGTGTATTTTTATGACTAATGAAACTATTTTAAATGATTTAAATTGGAACAGCAACAAAATAGAAAATAAAACCAATTAAAATTAAAACAGAAAATAAATGGTGTAAACAGCAATTAAATGCAGTGCAAAACGGACTGGGCCTAAACCAGGGGTGCAGCAAGTAATGCGCTACAGGCCCATGAACAAGTGAAACTAGTAAAATAATATAGCAAACAAAAATGAAAGAAAAAAAAAATAAACAAACGCGAACCAGCGGGATCGAACCCGCGCGCGCCTGGTCTTCACACGCCTGCCAAACGACGTCGTTTTGGCGTGTACACGTGGCGCTCTCTGGATCTTCCGATCGGGAGACTTTGTCTCCCTTCCGTTCTCATCCGACGGTTGCTGAACCGTTTCATCACCCCCACCGGAACAGCTCCGGTCATCTTCTTCACAAACTCCGGCCACCACAAAGTGTTCAACAACACATAAAAAATGCAAAACTCAACCGTTTTTAGAGTTTTTTATATCAAAATTCATCTACTTCTCGCGAGGATTCCAAATATCTCATAAAAAATCATTAATAATTCAAGATCAAAGAGAAACGAATCAAACAAAGTTTGACACCAAAACCTCAAGTTCAACAAAACCTCTCCAAATTAATTCTAAACTCATCCTTATGTCATGGAGGTTATAGATCAAGCAAAAACTAAGCAAAATCATGCCAAAACAGCCCATACAAAATCTCACGAGTTTGGAGCTCCAAATTTCGAACGTCATAAACATCAACAATTATAATCCAGGAATGATATACATGCTTCAAGGAGTGCAAAGAAACAAAAATGGCAAAGAATCATCAAGTATTAAGAGAGATATGTTGAAATTCAAGTACCTAGTGGAGAACTTCCACTGAGCCTTTAATCCTTGATGAAGCTTCGCAAAACTCTCCAGAATCGTTCAATGATCTTCAATAAAGCTTTCTCAATTCACAATTTGGCTTGAAACGATCTAGATCTTGGAATTCACTTTTTGAATTTTCTTCACTTTTTCAAGCTTGTTCTTGATCAATTCTGCTCCAATTTCCAAAACTGATGATTTGTGAAGGTTAGAAATCTTATATACAATGGATATGGATCAAGAGAAAGCCCAATCCTTGCCTCTAGGCCCAAAATGAATTTTCAAAATTTCACCACTTTTTGCTCTTGAAGGTACACGAAAATGGCAATGTTTTGGCTCCAAAATGGTTTAATTCAACTACTAGCAGCATGTGGAGTGTGAATGGCTGGGATTTGATCCTTGTATTTGATCCAATGGCTATTTTTGATTATGTAACTTCATGGTGAAGTAATCTAAATGACAACTCCCAAAACTTGGCCTATGCTCAAAATTCTGCCAATGCCAATGTTCTTAGAATGTCATTTCCATTCAAAAAATGTACTCACATGACATATTTTGGTCCTCTAACTCAAAAAGTCAATTTTCCCTCCTTAATCCATTTGAAAAATTCCCTTTTTAGGCCATTTTAAGTGACTTTTTGCTATGAGCCAAACCAATTCCAAATGATCACTTGGTTGCACTTAAAATTATGTTTTGAGCAACTTTCATGTTGAACAAAAATCCATTTGAAGAGTTCAAGTTGGAGATTTTGACCTATGATTGAAAGTGGCCTATAATCTCACCTTCCCAAAATACCCCTGACTTGTAAACCTCATAACTTGAGTTCTACAAATCATATGGAAGACTTATAATACAATTTAGAAAGCTAAGATCATGAGGAATAATTTTCATGTTGACCAAAAGTCCAGGTGAAACCTCTTTCTAGGTCAAAAATAGCTTTGAAGTCAGATGATTTTCACAGACACATTTTAGTGGCATTTGAGGACTTGTAACTTGTCTGGGCCATAACTTGAGTTTTATAAATCCAATGGAGGACTTCTAGTACTCAAATTAAAGGTATTGAGATGCTCTACAAGTTTCATGTTGGCTAAAGATCAATTTGAAACTTGTATCTTGATTTATGTGGTCTTGAAGTTAGGCACTAAACAGGGGATTTTACACTGAAACCCTAACTTAGCAATTTCCCACACTCTTGATTCTTCTTGATTTGATCTTGGCACAACACCACAAATGTCTTATCACATCATTTCATGAAATCCATAACCTAAAAGTAGGCTTTTATACTCTTCAATTGCTCAATTGATTTAGGATTAACCCAGATGAAACCGTAATTGCTTGCACCTCAACTGTGGCTCTTGCATTTGACACAATGACTTGATTGAGCTCTCTCATGGCCCTTTAGGCATTCTATGAGCTCCATACACATCTTCTTCTCACATTAAACACTTCAAAACCCTCTGATGGTCTTCAGTTGATCCTCAAATTAGGAGAAGATTCACACTCAAACATCTAAACCCTTAGGCACTCAAACCACCTTCTGATGACTTTGACCACTCCTCAATCTTGATGAGACCTCTTACCAGGCTTCTTTTGATACTTGATCCCCTGCTATATGAATGATATCATGATATGCAAATGATATAAATATGCAAATGCTAATGCAATGAAACATAAACCAGGTAAGAGAAGGTTGGGCAAATTTTGTGGTGCAACAATTGGGAAACAACACAATATCATAAACACACAAAGCCAATATGGAACTGAAAACAACCCAACAACCTTCATTAGCATATTTTTTTAGCTTTATCCACCAAGAAGGCCAAAGTAAATCCAAAGACTCCTCATTTGCTAGCAACGTTATCCACAAAGACATATTTGCTCAAATAAATAGTGGCAACAAGCTTGTCAAGATCAGGGTTCTCCTCAGAATAAAAGAAAGTTGCTTTATCCTGGACAGGAATTCCCAAGATAAAAGCATACTCTTCTAAAGTGGGAACTAACAAATAATATGGGAAGGTGAAACAACGCAGTGGAGGGTCATAGAACTGTAGTAGAGTGTGAATGGCTTATACTCATAATATGTAACATTGCGGACGAAACTCAAAATTCTCCCATAATCCTTTCTAAAATCTTCAATAACACTGGGATCGGCCATAGCAATTAGATCAAGAAGAGGAGCCAATTCAAGGGACGAGAACTTGTATACGATAATCTTATTTTTGTCAACCTCTATCTCTATGAAACTAAAAAAAAACTAGAATCAAAGGTGAGACGAGAACTTAAAAATACACAAACATACATGTTAAGATGCATAATGATTATGTAGATGCAAATAAGGGATCAAGGTATCCATATGCTCAAGATAAGTTATTGTGTTGTTGACTGAATAGAAGCAGAATTCCGCTCTAACAAGAAATCCAGAATACCAGAACACTGAGATAATCAGAATACCAAAATACCTAAGATCAAAGGTTCACACTGACAAGAAAACTAGAAAACATGGTAGGTTGAAAGTTAAGGTTTCCTGTAAAAACCCATCCCTTCTCACATGTGGGTTCTAGTCTTGGACGACACGGAAATCCTAGCAGGTTGTCAGTATCACAGACTCTTAAGTTGAGAAATAATGTATGTTCACCATTTTTGGTTTGGCATCATCATCAATCAAGGAGGCCTTAACTAATTTTCCAATGGACGGTCTCCAAAGTCATAAGCTCTCTAAGTCAACACCCTATCGTATGCGCGAGATGTACAAGATAGAGTATCTCCAAAGAAAACCTCATCTGGACGTGAATTTCGTGCGAACTTTATGTAGCCAGACACCACGGAAGCCCCACTACTCCCCACTCTAATCGTAAGTGCACACTCAAGCCTGAGTAGTGGGCTTATCTCTCATGGAACAAACCCATCCAACAACATAACAAATCAACATAATAAGATAACAATAATCAAATACAACAGTACAATGCAAATGCAATAATATACAACAGTAAATGTACAACAGGTACAACATACATATACACAAAAATAAGCACCCAATGAAACAAAATAGACAAGCGCTAGGATTGACTCGCATAGAGAACCAAAATTCCCCAGCAGAGTCTCCAACTGTCGCAAATGCGAAAAAATAATCGGCAGAAGAAACAAAAGAATCACCACTGAATGTTATTTATCTCAAAGGAGGGAAAGGAAAAGACCGAAGAAGAACTGAAAGAAGGGAGAAGACAAGGTCATCGCATCCAAATCTTGGGTTCGGGAGTAGGTTACGCAAAGGGAAGGTATTAGAACCCCTTACGTACGTTGTACTCAACATGATCAACGTTTGTTATCAAATCAAAGGGTGAGTTATCTAAAGCCTACTGCTAAATGGAAATGGAACGAGGGAAAAGAAAAGGAGACTCGATAGGACATCGCCGCCCTATGCCTATGTATTCTCTCGTGCAATGGGAAAGTCAGAGTCAACGTAGTTTGGAAAACTACAGGTGATGAGGGAAGGTTGCTCTCTAAGACATGATCATCTTGTGCCTATGTATTCTTATATGGTATGAGAAATCAGAGCAAGCATAGTTCGGCTAACTAATTATTAAGTGCTTTTTACGAGCTACGTTAAGCTCTCATTCCAGCAGTTGGGGTCGATGCCTGTTTGCGGTGGAACGGAAAAGTAATGTACTCTTTTCTGAAAATGAGTTTGAAAGAACAATTCCGAAGGATAGAAAGGTTTGAAGTTTGTTCATGAGTTTTAGAGAAGTGAACTAACTGGATTTGAGAGTTGCACTAAAGACTATAATATAGGAACGATAGGTCACATATCTCCCCCAGACGGGACATACACTAAATACTCTAGACAAGTAATGAGAAACCCCTCACTCATCATTCCCCATATGCTTAAGGCTTGTGGCGCACAACTTTCATCGTCTTTATTAAGTGTATTAACATTTTTTTAGATGAGATGAGAAAGGACTCAAAGATTGAAAAGAAAATAACTAAGGGAAACTGAACCCTAATGTTGTTATGTACAATGGTCCTAAAGTTGAGATAAAAGGGAAGTCTACCTAGTTTTATCATATAAATGATGGACCTAAATTTTAGGTCAAAGAGGGACTACCCTAATTGTTATCATGCAAAGGATTGAAAGCTTAATGTCTCTCCTAACTCAAACTTAATCAGAAATTAAGTGGAACTAGGAATCCTAAGGGATCATGTGAACAAGCACAAGTAAACACCATACTAATCAATTATAAATGAAAACAAAAAAAATCAAGACTTAACCAACTTTCAAGAAAAGAAAAAGAAGAAAGGGAGATGAAGAAGAAGATGCAATAATATGTAAACAAACATGGAAGTTCAACTCAAAATGCAAGGCATCAACCAAGAAAGCAATAATCTCAATCATACAAAATAAACATCAACAACATGTTAAGGTAACCCAAAGTGTGCATACATGCCAAACCATACCCAAATATTGAAAGTCAAAACAAATTGGCAAAATAAGGTACCAATACACACACAAATGACTTAAAGTCCAACAAGAAGTACTATCAATCATCAAGCAAAGTGAAATGAAGTCAAATAAGGTGAGAAACAAATTAGAGTAGTATCAATGTCAAGATGTATTCAACTCATGTCAATGGTTAAAGGAATAACATAAAGAGTCAAGTCATGCATCATATCCAAACACACTCAATGGTCACACAAATAAGCATGTAAAGACACACCTCAAAAAAGTAAACATGTAAACTCAAGGCATGAATCCAAATGGGGCAGGGACATATACATGTATATCAATCCAAATATTAACACATGGATTACAAGAAGAAAACTTAAAAATCAAGTTCAAAGTATGCATCAAGACTAGTTAAACATCCACCATGATCATCTCCAAGGAAAAACATGTATACAAGAATGGCACAAAACACAAATGGTCAAATTAAACATACCATAACATTAAGGTCAGAAGCAGGCTCAAATGATACACATCATATTCATTTCCAAGATATCAAACAAATTCAAGAAGGATCGTGTTCAAATTGTGCTCAGGAAACAACTCAAATCACCCATTCAAAGAAAACAATAGATTAAGTGAAAAAAGAGATGAGAAATGATCATACAATGGATATCATAACATGAAAATCAAACACTCAAACACTCAAACATGTCATCCAAAGCATATAAGAGTCCAAAAGCATCCATTAGACCATACAAGAAAACATTTCAAGGAACTAGGTCAAGAACATCAAAGGAGCAAGGCTAAAACATCATCAACTTGGAAATTCAATCACAAATTGAAAAATAATCAAATGAAAGTGAATCTAAATATATAATCAAGTTAAGAAAACATGTAATTACATCAACTAATCATCTCAAGCTTCACTTAAACACAAGTAGGCAAAATGGTTTCAAACTTGGTCAAGCCTCATGCATATTTAATCCAAAACCAAGTCATGATTAGGCATAAATCAAAATAGAAAAATGACCTAATAAATTCCAAAAAGAGACTCTAACTCATGTTTTATCCATCAAGAGCAAGTTTGCAAAAGATCTCAATAAGAATTACACAAATGCATCACCAATTGAACCAAACAAACTCAAGTATGAAACTAATCGGGCACATATCAAATATCAAATGAAACCACATGAAAAACAACCAATATATGATCACCAAGGCATAAAAATCCCACTCAAACAATTAAAATTCATATGTCAAAACATAATAAAAATATTGGGTCAAGAAATGTCTCAAAAGTCATCAAACAACAAACCCTAATCCAAGTGTAAACATGTAAAAGCAACCTCATAATAAATTCAAAATAAAATATAAAAACAAATGGAAAAATAAAATAAAGATATTAGAAATAATTCAACATGTCAATGGACCAGAAGCATATTTTTGTGCATTTTAAAAATGGATTTTAATATTAAAAGTAAAAAATCAAATGCAAAGGAAAGAAAATGAAAATAAAAATAAAGAAATAAGGTAAGGTGGGGTGTATAAGAAAAAAAGAAATGAACAGAGATCATGTTAAGCGTGCATGTGGGCCAGAATCTTGGGGGTGTGGACAGAACATGAGACAAAAGTCCAAACCAAATAAATCAAAAAACAAACAAAAACTAGCACACGTGGCATGCCCAATCAACCTCATTAATTCGAGGTGACGCTGACACACCAAATCAAATGGACCACAACAAACCAACTCGTCTCATTTGAATTCAAATAATGGCGCTGGGGCCACGTCATATCTTCTCCCACCTTCAGACGTCGGAGCCCTAGCTCCGGTCCTCTTCTTTGGCGAACACCTCACCAGAGCCACCCCAAAATCTCAAGAAATGGAATACTAAACCACCAAATCACCAGAAATTTCATGCTGAGTCCGAACCTAACATTTATTTTGCAAAATAAGTTCGTTATCATGGTGAATCAAAGGAAACAAAGTTTGGATACACAAATTGGAATTCACTAAAACAACATAACATACACATTATCATGTTCAACAATGGCAAGGCAATTCAAAAACAACAACCACAAGTCCAGAATGTGCATGAGTTAAGAGAAAAGAGTTAAGGAAAGCTTACAAAGTGGATAAGGTCCACTGCCTCTTCAAAACATGCAGAAGCTTGAAGAAAACTCCACCAAATGCCTCAGTGATCTTCAAGGAGTATGAAGTTAGCAAGTAAGTTTGGAGAATCCCTTGGAAAAAAACAGATTTGAAGTGGAAAAAACTTGAGAGAAATGAGAGCTTAAGATTTGAAAATAGGGAAAAATGAAGTGGCTACCCTCTTTTCTAGGTTTAGTAAGGTTATATACTAGGTTTGAGTGGTTAAAATATCAGTTACTGAGGTTAAAAATCTTTGCAAAACTTGAACTTGGAGTGAGAATGAGAGTGGTACATGTTCTTGCACACGTGAGGCTGTACTATGGTGATTTTGGTGAGTGTAAAAGAAAGTCAGAATGGAAAGTGTAGTGGAATAATCTTGCTACACAAGTCTTTTCTTATTTTGGCAAAATATTTCAAGAATGGTAAAGAAACAACTTGAAATTTTAGGTAGTGTTTTAAGGGTGGTGCGTGGAAACAAAATATGTGCATGATATGCTGCCAAAAACCTTGCCAAATATGCTAAACAAATAACATGATACATGAGAGCACATATCCACCTATCTCATTTTGAATGATTCTATTATGATGAAAAATGGTCCATCCAATACATCCTTGAGCTCCAATGAAAGTTTGAATCATAATCTTCAACTTTCATGTTAATGGTGAAGTGAAATGAAACCTAAAAGGCATTGAAAATACACCTTGAACATGACTCCACGAATCTGGCTAACCATGCTAAAAAAAACTAAGTTATGGAAGCCTTTGATCCCTCATGAAACATCAACTTTGAGACTTCATAACTTGTAGAGTTTTGGTATAAATGATTAGATCTTGTATGGATGGAAATCTTGAAGAAAAATATACAAGTTTGATGTTTTATGGATGATTTGATGGAGCTAGGATCTTGATGAAAAATTCCTTGGATGATTGGTCCAAAAATCTGCGTAGAACTTGCCAAACTTGACATCTTTGAAACCCTAACTTAGGAGCATCATAACTTGAGTTATATACATCTAATAGAGGAGTTCTAGTACTCAAAAGAAAGCTTGGAGAATTCTATACAACTTTCATGTTGAAGGAAAATTTATTTGAAGCTTGGATCACCATTAAATATGGGCTTAAAAACATGTACCTCATGCTAAATTTCTATACTTAGAAAAAATTCTAAGTGTTGAAATTACAAAACCTTGATTTTCTCAACTTTAGCTCTCCATATCTCTTAATATTTGAATCTTTTGGACTTGATTTCTTCTAAAAACTTGTAGTTTATGATGTCCTCTTCAATTTGATAACAAGTTTGCCCCATTTGGATCAAGGATGAGAAAGTTATGAATGTTGAAAAATGGCTAGAACAAGGTTTTTCCACACTTCGAAAAAAAATCAACAAAACCCTAATTCAACCAATCTCTTGATTTTATGCTTCTCTTTGACTCTTCTTGTTCTAAACACATGAGAAAACTCGAGAAGACATATCATGCCCTTGATTGACCTTAAAATCCAAGACTTTGACCTTATAGAGCCACAATTGACTTTTCTTGACCAGATGAAACCCTAACATTCTTTCCACTGATTGAAGCTCATGCCATGACTTGTGATGACATATAATAAATGTAGAGGATCCTCAAAATATTTATTGATCCATAGAACAATCAATGTCTTGCCTAAGAAACTAGCCACAAATGCCCTTTGACCAAAACTCTAATCCAGTCATCTCAAAGATAAAATGATATGCCCAATGCTTGTAATCTTGATTCAAATGAATGTGAGACATGCCTTGATGATGAGAATACATTGGGGTATAATAATACCCCAAGGTTGAGAATAAACCTTCGCTTGAGCTTTGAGAATCATACTCTTCCTCTTGAGAATCAAACCATGATACCTTGATCCCCTGCCTAGAACCAATGCTATTCACAAATGATGATGCAAATGAAATGAAAAATAAGCCAAGAGATTAAGAAAAAGATTATGCAAATTTTGGGGTGTTACACTGATATTTATATTTCAAAACAAAAGCCCATACTTTTCTAGAGTGGTCATCAATAACAGTAAAAAAAATATGATGCACCACCTAAAGATTTACCTTCCATCATGCAAATATCAATGTAAACTAAATCTAAAATATTTTTTCTCTTATGAGGATAATTTCTATTAAAGGAAACTCTATGTTAATTACCAGAAAACAATAAGTGCATGTTTATAGAGGAGTATCTTTCACCTGAAGAAATTTTTTCTTTGCATGAATGTTGAATCCTTTCTCACTCAAGTGACTAAGGCATGTATGTCGTAAATTACTAGATGCACATCTTCAAATGCATTCACTTCCTCCTTGCGTAGCTTTTTAGGGACCCTATAAAAAGTTGTGGGACTTTGCTCTTTTGCTACAACTAGTGACCCTTTAATAATCTTACACATGCCACAACTACCAAAGTAAGTGTAATAACCTTCAATATCCAAAGTTTTGATAGAAATCAAGTTGATACAAATATTAGGAACATGTTTCACATTCTTCAATTTAAGCTTGCACCCAACACCAATTTCAACCTAAACATCTCCCATACTAACAATTTGACAAACTGTATAATTTACCTTTTTTACCGTTTCAAAATACCAACAGTATAAGATGAGAAGAAATCACGCATATGAGTAACATGGTACTGTCACATCACTGTGAAAAAGGGAAAGCCGACTGACTAGACAGAAGAGTCACCACCGAAATTTATTTATTCCAAAAGAGAGGGAAAGGAAATGATCAAAGAAAACTTGACGAAAAGGGAAAAGATAAGGTCATCGCAACCAAATCTTGGGTTCGGGGGTCGGTTACGCAAGGGGAAGGTATGAGCACCCTTCGCATCTGTTGTACTCTCAACATGATCTATGCTTGTTATCTAATATATGGGTGAAAGCTATCTAATGCTACTGCTAAACAGGGGTGAACAGAAAGAACAAACTCGATAGGACATGACGCCCTATGCCTACGTATTCCCTCATGCAATGGAAAAGTCAGAGTCAACGTAGTTCAGAAAACTATAGGTGAATGGGGGGTAAGGTTGCTCGCCAAGACATTGTTGTCTTGTGCCTACATATCCTCATCTGGTATGAGAAATCAGAGAAAACGTAGTTTGGGATGACACGACCACTGGTTGGTTCAAGTGTTTTAATGAGTAGGGTTAGATATCTATTCTAGCAGTTAGGGGCGATGCCTGTTTGGGGTAGAACAAAAACTTAACACACTCTTTCTGAAAATTAAGTTTGAAACAAATCCCGAAGGATGAAAAGGTTTGATCTTTTTTTTTTGTGTTTTTTATGAGAAGAAGTGAATTGAGTTAATTTATAACTCATGTTGCACTAAAGACTACGACTTGAGAGCGAATGCGTCACATATCGCCCAAAGGGCATACGCTAAACACTCTAGACAATGTGAGAGGAGGCCCCCCACTCGTCATTTTTCAAGTGCCTAAGGCTCGTAGCGTATGACAATTGTTAACCTTTATTAAATGTCTTAAGAAGTTACGAGATGTGAAGAGAAGACACAAGACTCTAAGGGGAACTGATCAACCCTAATGTCAGCATGCAATGTGATCCTAAAGTTGGGGTTGAAAAGGGAGCTACCTAGTGTTATCATGCAAAGGATTGAAAGCCTAATGTCTCTCCTACTCCCATCTTAAATAGAGGGACTAGGAATCCTAAGGGATCATGGCAAGAAGAACAAGTAAACACATAACAACTCAATCACAGATGAAAAAAGATGAGTGACTTCAACAAGTCAATGCAAGATGAAATGCAAACATGGAATGAAAACACAAATTCAAGTATGAGATGATGCAACAAGACTCAAAACAAAAGAGACTCAAAAACAATAGATGACTTGAACAAGTCAAGAAGGATGATATGAAATGAGAAAAGTAAACTCCTACAACCAAATACCATCAATCATCACAAAAGAATAAAGCTAAGCATAAATCAAAAGAAAAGAAGCATGATCAAAGAAATGATGGGAGAAAGAGGATAGGGCAGCAACAACATTAAGGTTATCTCAACCAAACATTTTCTTAAAGATCAAATAAAACAATGCAACAAAATAGTGCAAAAGGATCACCAATGTTCATGACAAACTCAAAGTGTAAACATTAACACCAAATTATCATGAACGAGTGTCAAGCCAACTAGGTCAGAAGTGAAACACAAGTGAAATGATTCAAATTCAAAGTCAAAAAGAAAGGTAAGCACAATAAGGATCAAGTTAAGTTGAAGAACCAAAGTTCAAACAACTATCTTACACTCAAAACAAGGGGAAAACAATGATTCAAAGATAACTTGTGTCACAAGTTACACATTTAAATGACCTAAAAACAAGCAAGGCAGCACCTCAAGCATGTTAGAAAGATGTAACAAAGATCAAGAGGTGCTTAAGGGATCATCTATGATCATATCCCAAAGATTAGGTCAAGACTAGCATGTGTAAACACCCTTAAAAGAACTTGAATTTGCAAAATCCACCAAAAATAAAAAACAAATCCAATAAATGCCAAATAAAATACTCAAGGTAAGATGAAACAATCACCATACATAATGCAAAAGATTAAGTCAAGATCTCACTCAAAGCACCACCAATTAAACCATAAAAGGCAAGGTGTTCCACTTTATCGAGTGTGTGTCGAGGGTCAACAAAAATAAAATTGAAACCAAATGAAAAATGATCATTGAAAACTCAAATCCACCCTAAAAAATGCCTCAATCCATCACCTAAGTGAGGAAGAAGAATTGGTCATAGGGGACATTCAATTGAGGTTAAATGATCAATTCAAAACTAGGTATGAACCATAAAACCAATCCAATTATTAATTGCATTAAAAATATTAAAATAAATGGAAAACAAAAATAAAAATAAAAGTAAAGAAAAATTAAATAACGTTTTGAAAGGTCAGAAAACATTTTTTGGGGATTTTTAGGATGCATAAAACTATTTTTAAAACATTAAAATGAAAATGCAAAATAAAAGGAATAAAATTAGAAGAACAAATGGGAGGGGGTATGATCAGCAAAACCAAATACACTAAAATGCTTCACAACTGCGCCTGGGCCTAAAAAATTGGAGGTGTGGTTATCAATTGTGTAAAGCCCAATAGCACATGAAATCAGAGTTTAAATGAAACTCTGCGTTTCATTAAACAACGTGGAGTCAACCCAACACGCAAGCATGGTCAATCCAATATGCATGCAACACATCACTAGTCAAATGGTCCACCCAATCCACGTCAGCCTCAACCAGAGAAATAACCAGATGCCGGAGCTAGGGCTCCGATCGTCTTCTCCAAGAGACCTCACTGGAGACCAGGGACCAAAACACCATAAAAATTCCAAAACCTTACATCATTCCACAAGTTTTTTTAACAAGGATCACGAATATGTCATTTGTTTTGCAAAAGGTTCCTCCAACAATGAGAAAACAAGCCACTATTTTTTTATGCACAAACTGAAAGTGAATCAAACAAGTGTGAAAATGATCCAGACATGGCCTACATTACATAGGACTTCAGATGCACCAGCAATGACCCTAAAATTGTGCCTAGAATGGGAGTTTTAAGTTGAAAAAGTTACCAAATGGAGTGGTTCCGTTGACCCTTTAAAATGCTTGCTAGCTTCAGTTTAACACCTCTAACCTCTTCCTTAAGATTTAGTGATGATGGTTGGAGCAAAATCTTAGAGCAATACCCAAGGAGATATGAAATTCGAAGAAATGAAAGTTTATGAAATTTTGAAATGCTCTCTCTCCTTCTCATGCAGCCAACCTCTTCTGATCATTAGGGCATACTTCTAAGCTTTTATATGGTAGGTTTAAACATTCCATGTAGGCCCATGATGCTTCAATCATGTGATTTCAAAAACTTGGCCAAAAACTTCCTTCACACATACACACACACACACACAGGTACAACATTCCATTCACTTCTCTTGGGTCAGCAATTGGATATTTGGAGTGTGTAGAAATGAATAATATTGGTTTTGGTCATTGAGAATGCCTTGGCACAAAGTTTGGTTCATGACTTTTTAAGGTATGGAATGTGAAAAAGTGGCATGAAAAATGGATTGGTGTTTGTCCAAAAGAGGTAATTAACATCATGGCCAATATTTAATGATGTTAGGTCTTCAAAGTTTCAAAAACAAGAACATCAGATGACTTGTAATGAAAGTAACTCCTAACATGTCCAAAAATCAAGTTTCCACTTCCAAAATGGCTCAAATGATCATACAGTCCATCAAATACCATGGAAATCAAGTTCATGATGAGGTTAAGGCCACTGGACACAAGTTTCATTTTGCACAAAATTGCATTTGAGGCTTTGAAGTTCATGGAATTGGTCATTGAAGAAAATGACATATAATGAACTTTCCCAAAATACCCTTGACTTGTGAAGACCATAACTTGAGCTCCACACATTCGAATGAGGACTTCTAGAACTTTTTGGAAAGCTAAGATAATGTGGAACAACTTTAATGTTCACTTAAAAGTGAGGAGAAGCTTTATTCTATGTGAAAATTGCTTTGGAAGTGAGTTGACCAAAATTCCTTTCATCCGATGGCACCAACTTGTTGACACCATAACTTGAGATGTACAAACTCAATGGATGAGTTATTGTACTCAAAAGAAATCTTAAAGGATTATGAATAAGTCTCATGTTTGTTAGAAAATGAGGTTGAGCTTGCATCATAAGGAAAATTGTCCTTGAAGTTAGGCACCAAAGAATGAGATTTTACACTAAAATCAACTGAAACCCTAATTTAGTAACTCCTTGAACTCTTGAATTTCCTTGATTTGATATTATCATGACATCCTATATGCTTCAATATTACTTCCCATGGCTTGTATGACTTAGAACCAAGTCTTGAACCCTCTCAAGTCCACAGTTGACTTTTGGTTGACCAGATGAAACCCTAATACCATATCCTTTGATTGAGGCTCTTGCAGATGAATTGAATGACCATAAAATCTCCACAAAGACCTCTCAAGATGCACATTGAGCTTTTGAATTATGCTTTATCCAAGAAGATGACCTCATGATCCTCTGATAATCCTCAATATAGGAGCTGACACCCATACACAAACTATCTTCTCTCAAGGAGCTTTGAAACCCACATCCTGATGGTAATGAACTCTTGATGGCTACCAATGATACCCTTGCTTGAGCTTGAACATGAAGCTCTCTTCTTGACTGGAAAAACAAACCTCTTGATCCCCTGATTAGAACCAATGCTATGCAAATGCAAATGCTAAAATCAAATGAAACATAAGCCAAGCTAAAAGAAAAGGTTGGTCAAATTTTGGGGTGCAACAGGTACGAAACACCTGAATCAATAATCTAAGTTAGATCTTGACATGCAAGGTATATAGAATTATCATTATAAACAATGTAGTCAGCACCGTCACGTCCAACTGCTGCCGTATCTTTATCATTTCTCTCTTCATTACCTTCATCTTTTTCCCTTGAGTATTTTCTTTTGAGAAACTTGCAATTTATTTTTATATGTTCCACCTTGCCAAAATTGTAACATATAATTTATTTTATAGTTCTTGACTTGGCGCGACTCTCAAATTTTTCTTGCATATGAAAGTTTATGGTTTTGCTTCTCCCACTTAACTTGGTAACTAGAGTTTCAAACTGATTAGGAGTAACATTCAAACCAAATTACTTTCTTCTATCTTATTTAATTATTGTGCTATTTTTAACCGTTGACATTACCAATTTTCTATTCATAGCTGAACTAGTAAGTGTCACAACATGAATTTCCCAGTTGTTAGGCAAGGAACTAAGCAATAATAAGACTTAAAACTCATCATCAAACTTAATATCAATAGCCGCCAACTAATTCATGATATTCTAAAACACACTCATATGCTCTTCTATTGAGTCGTCGTCCTTGTATTTCATATTAATCAGCTTCCTGGTCAAACATGATTTATTTTGCACGTTCTTGCACTCATATAACTCTTTTAGTTTGTTCCACATTTTCTGCGCATCAGCTTCATCTTTAACATATGGATATACACTCAAGTCCAACAATTGTCTAATTATAACAACTGTCTTTTGATTCATCTTCTTTCATTCAACATCAAACTTATCAATTGATTTATCTTTTTTCCCCCTTAACAGGATCGTACAAATCTTTGTTGTATAACATATCTTCCATGAGAGTCTTCCAGAATGTATAATTAGTATAGTTGAGTTTAATCATAGTGGGCTCTTGAGTTTTCTCCATTTAAAATGCACAAAACAAGTCAACCAGAGTTCTTGATACCTTTTTGTTGGAAAGTTATCAAATAATCAGAACATTTTTCTCACATAACACTTTTCCTAACCTTTGTAATTTAAAAGACAACCAAGAAAATCAACTTCAGAGCACACTAATAATAACAGAAAATAAAATAAATTTTTAATGTGAAAAACTTCCCTCAAATTAAGAGAATAAAAACCACGGGACCTAGTCCAATAAAATCTTCTAGTATATCAATAATGGGTATACAAAAATCTTCCTAGTAACGCTAGAGAATAACAACCTTCACCAATAAATAATAAAGATAGAAAAACACACTCCAAACAACTCCATAAAATATGGATATACCAAAACAACTAAAGAGAAGGTGAAATTACTCAACATAAATATAAATAAAACTAACTAAGTGATAGGAACAACATACTGAATTTGTAGCTCAAACACATAAGGTTTGCTACACTATCTATCAATTATGTCTTTTTCTCTTTCATATTGTAGTTCTCTGAAACTCTTGTTTTAGTTGCTTATTTGTTGTGTTGTTTTAGGAATTTAAAAACCATTTTAAATACATGTATATTGGGGTTTGCCCAAATAAAATAATCCACATAAAATAAATTTCTTTTATTCTTTTTTTAAATAAATGGTGGAACCCACTTTAAGAGTAAACTCACCTTACATTTAGGTATTTAAATCATTTACCCTCAATTCTCATTTTCACTCTCTTGTTGATTTTTGAATATTGGAGTGCTAACTTTGCAAATCTTCCTCCCTTTCCATTGCATTGGAAATCTTGAGCCACCACAGAAAATTGGAAATTCATCATCTCTATCATCGTATAGTTCTAGAGCAAAACAAAATAGTTCTTTTTCGGACCTCCATCTTTAATATTGTTTGTTTCTTTATCGAATTCAAGATGCATTTCATTTTTTATTTTCTTCCCTTTCTATATCGAATTTAAGATGCATGTCATTTTTGGTATTCTACCATGAATTTACACATAGATAGTATATATGATGAGACTCCCATGCCTTAAAGCAATTCCTCCACCATGTTTTCCACATTAGCATGAAACATAATTATTGTTATGCGAAATTGTCTCAATCTTCTTGTTAGGTCAATTTTGTCTAAATCTTTTAGTGATTTTCTTCCATAATTTTCTTCAACATCTTGATTCTTCCTTTTATTCTTATGTTTCTTTTTTATAACATGCATAGCTGTGACACCGACAACTCTATAACTCCAATGTTGAAGCAAAAATACTCATTAATAGAATTAAATCTAAAGATTTATTATGAAGTCATATCATAATAGAAGAATATCAACCTTCCCAAATACAACTTTAATTCATCAATGAAATTTTACCAACAATGTACTCCTAGTTAGAAACTAACTTCCCACTAATAGTCCCACTTCTAACAATTCTATTTTAAAATTTCTTAACCTGTTAGAATTAAACCAAATTTTCAATGTGGAATTTCACCAAATCTTGGAGAATTCCGCTGCAATCTTGATGAACAAGATTCAATCACAATGATTGAATTCTCTCTTGTTCTTCACTCTTCACTTGAGTGAATCAACCAACCTTAGTTGCAAGATAATTTTCACTACACAATTATAGTAAAAGAAAAAATTGATTTGGGGAAGAAAGAAAGATTATGAGGGTTTAAGAAAAAAATAGGAGAAGAGGAAAAGATTTTATGCAGAGCTTCTCTCTGCTTCAAAATTAGAATTTTATTCTTTACAACTGTAAGTTGTTATACAATGATAAGGGTTACTCTCTATTTATAGATTTTGGTCTTGCTTTCTCCTCAAGCAAGACCCAAAATACCTAATTCTTCTAACACTACAAAATTAGACCTAAGTCGATATTTTTGTCGAGACACACTTTGACATTTCGACATTAACACAGTTTTGAAACTTCCTTGCTTCTGTCTAGCAACATGCTTCGACACAAGGAATTAAAATTCAATATATTACCTAATTCATTGTGTCTAAACTATCTAAATTCATCATAGACCTGAATTTCTTAAACACTTTGATCTGCACTCCTTTCATCATGATGTCTGCAATCTGATTCTCAGTTATAAAGTGTCCCAAGTTTAAATTTGCTTCTGCAACTTCCTCTCGAAGATAACGAAACCTCATTTCGATGTGCTTGCTTCGTCCATGCGTGTCATACCCTAAATTTGCCCGCCTTTTTTGACCACAAGCATTGGTACAAGTCATCAGAAGCATGAGGAAAAGAAAGGAGAAGCCTGATGAGTATCTCAAAAGTCATAGTGGGGTTGGAATGATCATCCAATTTATCTGCACAGTATCCAAGCAACAAGGGGAAATTAGGGTTTTCGCACAGCTAAAAGTCGAGGTTTCAATGGTTTGATCAGTCGATGTCTTGAGTTGATTTCCAATGAAATAGGGTCAAGGATGCTACATTGCTTCAAATATGAATTCAATTTAAGGTTGGCACCCAAATATTGAAGACAATGCAGCTCAGGCCCGATTAGGGTTTTCGATCAGGAAAAGGCAACTGTAGTTTGACTTTTGATATGAAAGGTGTTATAATGATGCAATCTTGATTCATAAGGTTTATATGGCTTAGTGAAGTCCATTCAAGAAGATTCAAAGCCTCAAGACACCCGGATCGTCAACAGTCGACTCGGTAGTCATCGATCGATCGAACGGTTGACCGAAAAGTCAACTCTCCAACCATAAGGAATTTGACTTCAAGATGTGAATAAAAAATGTTCCTTAGGTCATATTACACCTTCCCACAAAATTTCGTGACCATTGGATCAAGGGTTAGGAAGTAATTGCAAAAGTCGGGAATTAGGATTTTGAAAGGGGCAAGACCATAACTCCTTAACCACACATCTAATTGAGTTGGTTCAAAGCTCATTGGAAATTTCTTGACAAGTCTTACAAAAGTATCCAAGTGGTCCATGGTCAGAAAATGCATAGATTTGGAGTTATGATCAAATTCATTTCAAGAAGGGAAAATAACTTAGAGAAATTTCACTTTTAAGCTTGTTTTTCAGCAACTTTGAGAGGCTTTTTGGCCAAGCTCCTTTGAGAATCTGAAATTCATGAAAACATAAATGTTTTAGAGCTACATGAGGGCTTTCCAAAAATTACTAGAACATCTCAATGGCATTTATAAGCTGAGAGTTATGGATTAGTGAAGTTGGGACTGTCACACTTGAAACACAAAATTCTGGTTTTTCTACAAGTGAGATTTTCATCAAGTTGGACCTTTCGCATCCCTTGGATCTTGTTATTTATGATATTTGGATGTTTGAAATATAGGAGTGTGGAAATTATGCAGAGGAAATGAATTTGCCAAGCATTGCAAGTGGGCTTGCAAGTTGCCTTGCAACTTGCATTGAAGAAATATTAAAGGAAGCAAGAGGTAGAAAGTGAATTCTGAACCAGCCATGAACCTACACACTCTAGTATGAGTTTAGCCACTCTAAACTCATCATGAAGCCTGACTTTAAGCTCACCTATCAGCCAAGAAAGCCCTTTTGAAAGATTGGATCCAAAAAAAGCAAGCCTTTCCTTCTTAGGAAGGAAATCTCCATATCTGTCCATACCCTTGCTTTGCCTATAAATAGAGGCCTTATCCACTTCATTTGATACAGGAGAACTCTTCTAAAAACCAGAGAAAGTGCAAGCATTCACTACTTCACACTTTGATCCTTTTTCATAAAAATCACAAAAACCACAAAAACCTCAAAATCTGCCTTGAGCAAAACAGCTGCCATATCCATTTCCATACGCTCAAACTCACCCACAACCATCCACACAATCCATAAATATAGTATAGAAGGTGTCCAAACCCTTAGACCATTCAAAAACCTCACATATTCCAAAAGTCAACTTCCATTCCAAGCAACTTTGACCACAATGCACAAAATCGGTCAAAACATGTTCTAGACATTTGCTTGATGTTGTAACCACTCAAACACCTCATATATGTCATATGTCAACTGTCCAAAGAATTGAGGATCATTGGTACATCCTATTTCTCCAACTGTCTTAAAGTTTGCATTCTTGCTTCAAGAAGAAGAAATCTCCAAAGCTAGGTGCCATTTGAAGTTCCTTTGGGTTTCTTGGTGTTTTAATTTGCTCAACACAGTCTACTAGAGGTATGTAGACAGTCCATTTCCTATTTTACATCATAATCCAATGTTTGGCATTTTGAGCATGTTATGTTGAAAATGTGTCATGTACATGTCTGTCGCTACTGCGAAAATCGGCGCCGGCTGAACAGAAGAGTCGCCACCGTGCGTTATTTATCCCTCAGGAGGGAAAGGAAACGCTCAGAGTAAACCTCGCACAACACGGGAAAGGTATGGTCGTCGCAACCAAAACCTGGATTCGGGAGTCGGTTACGCAAGGGGAAGGTATTAGCACCCCTCACGTCCGTCGTACTCGACGGGATCCACGCTTGTTTTCGGGCATGGATTGTTATTCTATCTAAACTATAGGTCTGGGGTTAAAAGAAAATAAAAAAATGACTCGGCAAAGTATCGCACTTTATGCCTACGTATTCCCGTCTGGAACGAGAAATCAGAGTCAACGTAGTTCGCCTACCTACGGGAAAGGAGGGGAAGGTTGCTCGCTAGGATATCGCATCCTATGCCTACGTACTTTCATACAACATGAAAGATCAGAGCAAACGTAGTTCGGGCCACGTATGACACAAGTCTGTCCTTGATTGATTTTATTCCTTCTGAAAAAGGTTTTTCTGATTATCAGTCCAAGAGGACAAAAACGACGTCTTGATGAGTTCACATTCTTTTACGGAAGAAGTGTCTTTTATTGTGTTTGAAATCTTTATGTGTTTTTCTGTTTGTTTTGAGAAAGAAAGAGACAGAACTCTAACCTACGGTTGCGAAGGGAAACAAACTAACCTGATGTTATCATGCATGGGTTAAGACCTAGTGTCTATCATGCTCCTCTCTTGCACAGAGAGAAACAGAGATCCTACGGGATAGGCAGAAACAGAAACAATATCAGATATATACAGTAAAGCAGTAAAATGCATGGATGCAACAGCACAAGCGAGGCAAGGGAGTCCCACTCAACCTCGAACCTAGAAAACAATAGGCAAAAGTGAACAAGCTTCACTTTCAACCCAACAGGGTAAACAGCAAACAATACAGTTCAGAAAACCAACCAATACATCAACAAATGAAATACAGCCAAAAGAAACAGCATCAGCAGCTCTAAATCAACAACTGGCTTCAAGTAATCTCCAATCAGCTACAGGCTTCAACAAGCATCAATCTCCATCTTCATGGCCTTCAGACAAGGGCTTTGATCATCAGTCTTCTATCTGCAATGGCTTTTCTTCAAGCTCAAACCTCCAGGATGAGGGATCAGTCACAAGAGTGAATTGGGTGTTAAGCAATCAGCTGACTACCAAAGGTGGTGAACAGACTGCTTCTAACACAAGAGACATTTTCTCTCAAGAGTTCTATCTCATAGACACTATCACCAAGCCTTCCAAAGGAAGGGGGTGAGTATCTTAGAGAGACTCTGAATCACAGAGAAGAATGGATGCAGACAAGGCAATCCATGTTTGAGAAACAAAATTTCTAATCTAGAGCTCTGCCTAGCTCCTAAACCCTAATCTCCTCAGCATCTGATAGCAAGAAACTCCTCCTCAACTCTGACAGTTGATCTTCAATCTTTGAATCTCCAATAGCTTCATCTTCACAAATCTTCAGCTTCCCCAGGGCCCCAGGCAAACCCAATACCCATACAAACAATCAATAAACCCCAGAGGGCACACCACACCAAACAACAGATATACAGACAGTAATAATAGCAGTAGGGGAATCCTAACTGTTCTCTAAGGGATCTAATAACTACCCATAGCCCCTATAGTCCCATAACTAATCTATTCAAACCCTAAGTCCTAAGGGAAATGAAATCAAACTCCTAAGTTGTCACCTAAAACCCTAGTTTTGCTCATGATATTCAAACATCTATTAATCACCTAAAATTAACCTCTAAAAATGGGAACTAAAATATTTCTACAAGCTTAACATCTCATCTAAACAATATGAAAAGAGTGACTAAAAAATATCAAAGCATGTGAGAGAACAAAAATCATAAAAATAATGCATGAAATGAATCTATTTAATATGACATTTATTTAGAAAATATGAAAAAAATATGAAATAAAACTAAAAATGAAATTTTATTTTCCTATAATATTCTAGACATTTTAATGAAAATATGGTAAAAAGAATGGATTAAAAAGCATTTTTTATGAATTAGTTATGATTTTATGAAAATGGTAAAATAAAATGGAATAAGAAAATTAAAATTGAATTAAATGAGGGAGAGGGGGTATGAAGAGTAACTCGCCCCAGTTGATATCTGGATGGGCCCTCAGACAGGGGGGTGTTGGTAGCGTTTTGGACAAGGCCCAGCTTCGTTCAGCATTAAAGAAAAGAAATAGAAAAGCGCTGGGGGTGAGAAAAGCAGCGAAAACACGTTAGAAATTGCATTGGGCTTGGTTTAGGGGGGTGGGGATAACACAATCCAATCAGGCCCGCCCGTTTCATTTAATGAAACGGTGCGTTTAGAGCCAAAGTCCTTCCCTCCAAATTTCAGATTGAATGTAGGCCACACGATCACGCTATCAGTCAAAGGTCCAACACATAAAGAACGGTCACGATTGCATCTTCCCCAAATAACCTGCAACTTAGGGTTTCAAACACCATGGCAGCCATGCACGAGCAAGGTTTACACCCTTCTGTTCTCCTTCTACACACAGCCAATCCACACGATGTGAACATGAAAACCACTCCAAATTCCTTCCTCTACAAGCCTAGGGCATTAGATTATCTTGAAATTCACCACAACAACAAACACGATTGGATCAACATCCGGCCTCCATTGAAATGCACTGATACGAACCTTCACCATTCTTCCTCAGACTTAACCTAAACTAAACTACACCTAATGGAGATTAACATATGCTATCAAGCCACAATTATAATGCACTAATCTAAGAGATATGAACACTAACAGTTTATGGCACCTGTCACTAACCATCACCAAATCGTTCCAAATTCATCTAACTTAATCTCCTAACCACCTAGATCAATTCTACACTAACAAAATCATGTGAAACCAACAGAATTAAGCAAATCGAAGGAAAACTTACCTGATGAGAAACCTTGAAAACAGCTATGGAAATGGAAGATATGAAGCTTCTAAGTGTTGAATCTTGATCAATCCTTGATGAACTTGATTCTGTATGCAAGCTTTGGATGAGACTTGGCCAGAATTATGCTATCCACTTGAGATTGTGATTTTGATATCCTTGCAAAAAGCACTCGAAGATGGATGATAATCACTTGATCCTGGCTTCAATTATGATCTATGATGATGATGGAGTAAAATTGAATTGATCTTGATGAAGATTGATGAAGAATTTGAGAGATTTGGAATGGAACTTTTGTGAAAAAGTGTGAGAAATTTTGTGGAATTCTTGGTGCAAATGAGGCCAACCCTTGCCAAATTCATCTTTCATGAATATATAGACCCCAATGGTACATTCTAGATCCATCTTGCACATTCCCTTGTTTTCAAACTTTGGCTCATTTTGATTATGTTTCTTAAAAGGTAAGCAACCATGGATAACTTCATTTTTTCCTTCTAAACTCAAAAAAGTGTGTGAACCATTGTTCTTAGAATTGTTTTTCCATTCAAAATCATATATTGGAAATCTCCATTTGGACTTGTAAATCTCCCAAACCATTTTTCACTTTGAAATTATTCACTTTATAAGCCTTTTTAGTTCATATTTTGACCAATTATGTAACCCCATGCTATGAGCTTCTCCAATAACTTGTGACCTTCTTTCTAGACTTAAAATCCCATTTGGAGCAAGTTTGATGTTGTAAGTTTTTCCATTTGAGGCCTCCTTGTATGAGTTTTGGACATAGGTTAAAATGACCTGTAATTCACAAATGCCCAAAATACCCTTTGCTTGTCAAGACCATAAGTTGAGTTCTCCACATCATATGAAGGCATACCATACCATTCTAGAAAGCTAAGACAATGAGGAACAACTCTTATGTTGACCAAGAATTCATTTGAAATCTCCTTGAGGGGCAAAACTAGCTTGGAAGTCAAGTCACTTTCACAGACAAAAATTCAGACACCCCAGATGACCTGTAACTTGTAAGGACCATAACTTGAGTTCTATAAATCTCCTTGAGGTCTTCCACCACTCAAATTAAAGGTCTTGAGATCCTCTACAAGTTTCATGTTGGCCAAGAAGCCATTTGAAGCTAGCATTTTGACTTATCTTGCTTGGAAATTTGACCTAAACTAGGGGATTTTACAGAGAAACCCTAATTTAGTAACTCCTCTTCTCCTTGATTTCTCTTGAATTCTCCTTGTCATATCTCCATATCCTTCTTTATATGTTCAATGATGATCCCCACATCTCTCCAATAGACTTGAATGCCCTCTTAAGTCAGTCAATTGACCTAGGGTTGACTTAGGGTTGACCCAGATGAAACCTAGTTGACTGCCTTCAACTATAGCTCTTGTGATCACATCAACAACTTATTTTCTTCTCCAAATGACTTTCTAAGCCTCTCATAATGTCTAGATACTCTCCATGCCTTCACTTCACAGCTCACAACCCTCTTGCTGACCCTCAGATACCCTCAGCTAGGAGATGGACTCAAGGCTTGATCTGCTGAACTCTTTGCTTTCAAATTCTTTCCTGATGACTTGAATGAGGTTGAATTGGGATAATAACCTCTTGATAGGCTTCTAGAGATGAAAATAATGATTGGTCCCCTGTTGAATGACTTGCTATGCTTATGCTATGCAGATGGTTAGTCTATGTACATGACTCTATATGCAAATGCTAATGATAATGAAACATAAATCCAAGGAATAAGGTTGAGCAAATTTTAGGGTGCAACAGCTGCCCCTATTCAAGCGACTTGGACCCGACTGGATGAAGAGCCCGGGGCCTTCAGACATTCGCGGTACGAGACGGTTGAATACTAGTGAAACCAGAAATTTGCCAACCGCAGAAATAAACTGCACCCCTGTTTGGGTAACGACATTCATCAGCTGAATTTAACTGTTACGGCAACCCACTGATCTCGCACGACCGTGCTGGGGATTGTCTTCATCGTTCTGAAGAGGATTTTGTCATACCAGACTGCTTGCTTGTCCACGTTAGGACTCTGTCCGTCATTGATACGAAGAAATCTCAACTAAAACTTGTCCACATTAGGACTCCACTTACTGTCAACCCAGGAAAATCTCGGCAACTCCGCTGGGGATAATTCATCTGCATTTCCGTAAACTGAATTGTCCACGTTAGGAATAACACTCTTCCACGTTAGGAGTAACGCTCTTATCTTTCCACGTTAGGAAGCAATCTTCTTTCCGCGTAAGGAGGACTACATCAATCTGTCCACGTAAGGACTCCAATACCACTTGACATGTCCGCGTCAGGACTCCGATCTTTCCACGTAAGGAATACAACTATTTCTGAACTTGTCCACGTCAGGACTCAACTTTTCTTGCATCTGTCCACGTATGGACTAATTTCCTTCTTCCACGTTAGGAATATCTTCTTCGATCTGTCCGCGTCAGGACTAAACTCTTTTTCCACGTCAGGAATAATCCATTTCTTTCCACGTCAGGAATCAATCTTGATATGTCCGCGTAAGGACTCTCTTCTTTCCACGTTAGGAATAAACTCGTCTTTCCACGTGAGGAAACCATTTTTCTTCCACATAAGGAATGCTCTTGATATGTCCACGTAAGGACTCTGATCTTTCCACGTAAGGAATGAACCCTTTCTAGATATGTCCGCGTAAGGACTAAACTTTTCCACGTAAGGAAACCATCTTTTTCCACGTAAGGAATCATCTTGATATGTCCACGTAAGGACTCTCTTCTTTCCACGTTAGGAATACTATCATTTCCACGTTAGGAATCACTTCTGATACGTCCGTGTATGGACTCCATCTTTTCCGCGTTAGGAATCTCCGTCTTTCCACGTTAGGAATCACCTCTGTTGATATGTCCGCGTAAGGACTACATCTTTCCACGTTAGGAATAATAATCTCTTTGATCTGCCCGCGTTAGGACACTGATCTCGTCTTGATTCGTCCACGTTAGGACTCAGGCGTTTTCGACTCACTGAGGAAATAAGACTTGTCCACGTAAGGACTCACACCTTCGACTCACTGGGGAAATATCCGCGTTAGGACTTACACTTTGCCAACAACACGAAGAAGGATAAATTTGTCCACGTCAGGATTCTTGTATCTTGTCATCACAAAGAACTACAAACTTGTCCACGTCAGGACGCACATTTCACCCTTACGAATAAAGATATCTGCCGAAAACAAAATGATCCACGTCAGGATACCAACACGAAGAGTAACCAATCTTTTGTCGACGTCAGGATTTCACATCCGATCAATATCGAGAAATCAAATCTGTCCACGTTAGGACTAGCACATATTGTCAACCTGAGGAAATAGACCTGTCCACGTTAGGATGCCCACTTCTGAAGAAATCCCATCAATCTAGGAATAAATGGCTCACGTCAGGACTTAATTCTTCAATGATCCTTACCCACAAACTGCTCAGCACTGACGTGACAGCGACTTCGAGATGAACTCTACTGGGGATGTCTGAAAACCAACTATCGGACGCCTGCTCTGATAACCGGCGGTGGTCTCTGAAATTCTGATTCATGCGACTCGTTGATGACAAACGAACTTTGCTTGGGAATAAGGAGATTCTTATCCTGGCCACTCTGGCTGGGGAAAATAAGATACATTTGCATGAATGACTCTGCTGGAGACAAAGAGAGTTTTATCACGATAACTCTGTGGGGGAATACCGCCGAAACTGACATTGTTATTGAATATCTCCTGCCGAGATCTTGACTGCTTGGTGATTTATTTGAGCAAGAGCTCTCTCCACCTGAACTACTAGAGTACAGAAACTGCTTTAGCCAAATAAATGCTGGAAGGATAACGCCAACCTGCCGGGGATAGCCTGATGCTACAAAATCATTCCGGCAAAATAAATGCTGGAAGAGTGAAGTCGACCCTGCTGGGAAGTTGGGAACTCAAACCATACGTCTCGTTGAAGTAACCCCCTGCTGGGGAATATAACTTTGCTGGGAAATAGCAGATGTGCATAGTACGATTGGACTTCCTGCTGGAGAGTGAACTGATATCACACAGGTATCTCTGATAAAATAAATGACAGGAACCATCACCAACTCTGTTGGGGAGAGTCTTGATCTTCGAATTCCACTGGAAGGAATGAACACTTGCAAAGAGAATTCCGCTGGGGATGGGATGATTCTCTTGGGGAAAATTAACTGACTCCGCTGGGGGAGAGGGCGTGACCCTGCGGGGAAAGATGAACCTGTCTGAATACAGCCTTATGATCTTGGACTCGCCAAACTCTGCTGAGGACGAATAACTTTTCTGGAGCACGTCCTTTGGATAAGCTACGGCTAGCTGGGGAATTCTATCCTTCTTCAGGAAGAACATGCCTGACCTGCGTGGGGATCAAGCCTTTCACTATTGCAATCTTTTGATCACCTTCCTCGTACAGTTATAAAACCTGCAACAACACAAACAAAGCACGACAAGCCTATGCAATCCAAATCGATTCAGGTTAGTGACGTTACACTCAGTTAATTCAAAGCTTTAACAATTGTTGGCAAGGGCCAGTAATGTTATACTCATGCTAGCTTCACTAAACTTAGGCGTTTTATCATGCACAAAACAGTAAAGAACCAGCATCAAGTACTGAATAACATATTTTCATTGATTGGGCCCCTGAATGGGCGGAGTTTTTGTACACGGGATGTAACTCCTGAAAAGAGGAAGCTACACAAAGCAAATAGACAAGTATGCAAGTATTCACAAGAAGCATAAATATTGACAAATTAAATTTTGTACACATGTCGGCAACTGGATGCAGATGAACATCACGAACTGATCCTCCCATGACTCGTCCGACTCTAATACTTTCCCGGTATCCCTACTTCTGAAGAGGTTGTATCCGATAACTGACTCCTCAAACATATTCTCCCGCACTGATGCTCATTGAATACCAAATTCGGACCGCAGTCATTTGCTTTTCTCATCCCTAACTTTTGCGTGAACCGCCCCTTACGGGTTTTCAGTTCACCGGGATACCCTTTTTTGCCGAAGCCGCCCAGTGTAGGTTTTCAACTTCGCGGGTGTACATTTTTTTCAATTTTATCCCTAACTTTTGCCCGAACCTTTCATTCTGTTTTTGGTTCGCCAGGATGCCCCATTTTTGCCTGGACTCTCTTTTTTGTCCAGCGGGTCTATTTTAAGCAAAGTATTTTTTAACTGCGTCCGAATTCACAGGTGATGCAAAGTCTTCCCCGTCCATGGTGGACAACAATAAAGCTCCTCCTGAAAAAACCTTACTGACAACGTATGGCCCTTCGTAGTTGGGGGTCCACTTGCCCCTGTGATCTGCTTGCGGCGGGAGAATCCTTTTCAGCACAAGGTCGCCGGTCTGAAAGCTTCGCGGAAGTATTTTCTTGTCGTACGCTTTCTTCATTCGTCTTTGGTACAAACGACCGTATGCCAGAGAAGCTAGCCTCTTCTCATCCATCAAACTCAATTGGTTCAATCTATTCGTTACCCATTCTGCCTCATCCAGCTGAACGTCTCGCAATACCCTCAGAGAAGGGATCTCAACTTCCAGTGGTAGTACCGCTTCCATTCCGTATACCAACGAGAACGGAGTTGCCCCGGTTGATGTGCGTACCGCCGTACGATAACCGTGCAAAGCGAAAGGTAGCATCTCGTGCCAATCCTTATACGTCACCACCATTTTCTGGACGATCTTCTTGATATTCTTATTGGCCGCTTCGACAGCGCCATTCATCTTGGGTCGGTAAGGGGAGGAGTTGTGATGTTCGATCTTGAAATTCTGACAGAGCTCCTTCATCATTTTGTTGTTCAGATTAGAACCATTATCCGTGATTATCCGCTCGGGAATCCCATATCGGCAAATGATATCTCTCTTGATGAATCTAGCCACCACTTGCTTCGTTACGTTTGCATAAGACGCTGCTTCCACCCATTTGGTGAAATAATCGATTGCTACTAGTATGAACCGATGCCCGTTAGAAGCCGTCGGCTCAATCTTTCCGATCATATCGATTCCCCACATCGAGAATGGCCATGGAGATGACATCACATTCAGAGGACTCGGAGGCACATGTATTTTGTCAGCATATATTTGGCACTTGTGGCACTTCCTCGCGAACTTGAAACAATCAGTTTCCATCGTCAGCCAAAAGTAACCTGCCCGCAGCAGTTTTCTCGTCATAGCATGCCCACCAGCATGCGTACCGAATGCACCTTCGTGAATTTCCTCCATGAGAAGCTTGGCCTCTTTTTCATCTACACAACGCAACAACACCAAGTCGTGGTTTCTTCTGTACAAGACGCCATCCGGGTTCAAATAGAAATTACCCGCTAATCTCCTGAGAGTCTTCTGATCTTGGCTGGATGCCCCAGCCGGATACTCTTTATTCTTCAGGAAATTAAGGATATCAAAATACCACGGTTTGTCATCAGACGCTTCGTCAATAGCAAATACATAAGCTGGCCTGTCCAACCGAGAGATAGTGATTTGGGGAGCTTCGTTCCAGAAATTGACCTTGTACATGGAAGACAAGGTGGCAAGGGCGTCAGCCATTTGATTTTCTGCCCGTGGTACGTGATGCAATTCAACTTTGTCGAAGAAAGGCAACAATCTCCTTGCATAATTCATGTAATGTATCAAATTGGGCTGACGTGTCTCCCATTCCCCTTTGATCTGATTCACCACTAGAGCTGAGTCTCCGTATACGTCTAAATGTTTGATTCGCAAATCAATGGCTTCTTCAAGCCCCATTATACAAGCTTCGTATTCGGCCTCATTGTTGGTAACGGCAAAGGTCAATCGGGCAGTAAACGGGATGTGCGACCCGTGCGGCGTAGTGATAATTGCCCCTATTCCGCTACCATAAGCATTCACAGCTCCATCAAATATCATCTGCCATTTGGACCCCGGCTCTGGTCCTTCGTCTGGTAACGGCTCTTCGCAATCCTTCATCTTGAGATACATGATATCCTCGTCAGGAAAATCGAATCTCATCGATTGATACTCTTCAATAGGCTGCTCCGCCAGATACTCAGACAACACACTCCCCTTTATTGCCTTTTGCGAGACGTACTGAATATCGTACTCAGTCAAGATCATCTGCCACCGGGCAATTCTACCTGACAACGCCTGCTTTTCAAATATATATTTGATTGGATCCATCTTCGAGATGAGCATGGTTGTATGATTCAGCATGTACTGCCTCAAACGCTTGGCGGCCCAGGCTAGCGCGCAACAAGTTTTCTCCAGCATTGAGTATCGAGATTCACAGTCTGTAAATTTCTTACTCAGATAGTAAATTGCATGCTCTTTTCTCCCCGTCTCGTCGTGTTGACCGAGAACACAACCCATACTTCCCTCAAGAACCGTCAAATACATTATCAAGGGTCTCCCTGCCACTGGGGGTATCAAAATTGGAGGCTCCTGCAGATACTTCTTTATTTTATCGAACGCCTTTTGACAATTATCGTTCCACGTTACAGCTTGATCTTTCTTCAACAGCTTGAATAATGGTTCACACGTGGCAGTTAGGTGAGATATGAACCGAGCAATGTAGTTCAACCTCCCTAAAAACCCGCGCACCTCTTTCTCTGTTTTAGGCGTCGGCATTTCTTGAATCGCTTTTATTTTAGCAGGATCGACCTCTATTCCTCTTTCGCTTACGATAAACCCCAGCAGTTTACCCGATCTCACCCCGAAGGTGCATTTGTTAGGGTTCAGCCTCAGCCTGAACTTCCTAAGCCTTTTAAACAACTTCAACAGATTCACCAGATGCTCTTCCTCTGTCTGGGATTTGGCAATCATATCGTCAACATAAACTTCGATCTCTTTATGCATCATATCATGAAAAAGAGTCGTCATCGCACGCTGATATGTTGCCCCAGCATTTTTCAAACCAAAGGGCATCACTTTGTAGCAAAATGTTCCCCAAGGCGTTATGAAAGTAGTCTTCTCCATATCCTCTGGCGCCATTTTAATCTGATTATAGCCTGAAAAGCCATCCATGAAGGAGAATACAGAGTATTGAGCAGTATTATCCACTAACACGTCAATGTGAGGAAGTGGAAAATCGTCTTTTGGGCTTGCTTTATTCAAATCTCTATAATCCACGCACATTCGAACCTTGCCATCTTTCTTTGGCACTGGCACGATGTTAGCAACCCATGAGGGATACTTCGTCACAGCCAGGAAACCAGCGTCCCACTGTTTCTGAATCTCCTCTTTGATCTTCATTGCCATATCTGGGCGAGTTCTGCGAAGTTTTTGTTTGACAGGCGGGCAGTCTTCTTTCAGTGGCAGACGATGCACAACCATATCTGTATCGAGCCCTGGCATATCTTGATACGACCAAGCGAATACATCATTATACTCTCGGAGCATTTCAACCAGTTTTCGCTTGATATCACTCTGCAGTGCGGCTCCGATGCGAATATTTTTCTCAACCCCTTCCGACCCCAAATTGATAATTTCGATAACCTCGTCGTGAGGCAGAATGGCTCTTTCCTCTTGCTTCACCAACCAAGACAGTTCTTCAGGAACGTCGCTATCTTCGACAACCTCTTCTTCGGTCTGGAATACCGGGTGCTCGAAGTCGGGACGAGTCATAGGTGGTTCAAGGATGTCATCTGAAAATGTTATCCTGCAAAAGAAAGGGTTAAGTGCTTCAAAATGCGTATAAAGCGGATAACCACGTTGCCATTTTATTGAAAAATACAAAACAAGAAAGACAGGGATTACAGTATTTGCACATGAAAAAACGCCATTTATTTAATGATTAACGAAGCAATGTTTATAACAACACAGCCCTAAGCAAATCCTGATGCCCCGGGCAAGACATCAGATTATTCAACAATTAATAAAGCAAAGCATTACTGTTTAAAAGTCACAGGAACAAGCTCCTGAATAGACCAGTTGCACAGTCCTTGTCCTGGCGTGCTTGGCTGAATCCAGGCATCCATATCACAGTCGCTGTCCCCTTCATCGGATTCCGAAGCAGCATTGACAGATTCATGGCATACTCCACTGGCAGAGATGGTGATTGACTTTCTGAAATGAGGGGCCCCCACAGAAGGAGTTGATGACGACGGTCGGTACCCCAGTCCGAACCGGTCCATTTTCACAGGAATGTCCAATACTTTGCCCCAGCCCGTGGCTTCTCCTGCCTTCACTAGCGCTTGAGCCTCTTTATACGAAGAAACAGCTATCTCTGGCACTTTGCTTGGCCCGGGACCCTTGTCCTTTATGCGCAACCCTTCGAATGCCTGGCATGGCGTCTCGTGGATCTCCCCGTCGACTTCCACATATTTAAACGAAGAAAGATGGCTGACCAGGATGTCTTCTTCTCCGCACACGGTGACTACACTGTCTCCGACCATATACTTTAACTTCTGATGCAGGGTTGACGTGACAGCCCCTGCCCCGTGAATCCAAGGTCTTCCCAGCAAGCAGCTGTACGCAGGCTGTATATCCATGATATAAAACTCCGTTGCAAACACCTCCGGCCCCACTTGCAGAGGCAAGGTGATCGATCCGAAGACTGTTCTCCGCGTGCCGTCAAACGCTCTGACTACCAAATCACTTGGTGTACACAAAATCCCTCGAACATCCAGCTTCATCATAGCCTTCTTAGGCAGCACATTCAAAGACGACCCGGTGTCAACCAATACGTGCGACATTGTCGACCCTCTGCACTCAACAGATACATGTAATGCCATATTATGATCCCTTCCTTTCGGAGTCAAGTCGAAATCAGTAAAGCCCAGACTGTGGCCTGCATTTACGTGTGCCAATACTCCTTCTAGCTGGTTCACGGAGACATCCTGTGGTACAAAAGAAGTGTCCAGGACTTTCAGCAAAGCGTTCCTGTGGGCTTCTGAACACAACAACAATGACAGAATAGATATTTTGGATGGCGTTTGCTGCAGATGCTCCACGATTTTATAGTCGCTTTTCCGAATCAAGCGCATGAATTCCTCTACGTCCTTCGACGCTGCTTCTTTTTCATTTGCTTGAACCGGAACATTTTCCACCGCTTTCCCCTTTCCTTTCGCTAGCCTTTCGGCTTCCACTTCAGGAGATATAAAGATCCTGCCGCTCCTCGTCATGCCTCCTGAGCCCACAACATTATCCACAACCTCCGCTGACTGCTTGTTAACATCGATTTTAATCCCGTCACAATACACCTCTAGCCCATATGACCATGGGACCGCTTTCGTGTTCTCATACGGGATTGGCCCGGCTTTAGTTATAGTAATCGGTGGTCGCTGAACTGGTGCTGAAATGGTGATCGTCTTCCTAGGAATTGTCACTGTGGCAACATCACTCTGATTATCCATTACTGCCCCTGCCGGCTCATCAGTTGCTGTTCTATCAAACTGCAATACACCTTCATCAATCAAGGCCTGAATGCCTTTCTTCAAATCCTCACACCCCCCAGACAGGGCCCAACAATCTAAGCAGTACTCATTACAACCCGGGTAAACACCTCCTTGCAACAGTCGGCTTTTTATTTCGCTCAGCGGCGTCTTTAAATCCTCAACATTCATAATCAGATTCAGACCTTCCTCAGTCAGCACGGCGTTCGCCCCATGATTAGGCATGGGTTTCTGGACTATATTCGCACCGGTCGTTCCGAAGTTGATAGACTTGTTGTCCAAGAGATCCTGCACAACGTGCTTAAAAGCATGACAACCTTCTATATCATGGCCCGGGGCCCCAGAATGAAACTCGCAGCGCCTATTTGCATCATAGCCGAACGGGGGAGTTCCCGTTATCGGTGCCAAGGTTCTTTTCTCTACCAGATTCAATCCCAACAAGGTCTGCAATAAATCAGCATAGTTAGAGGGAGGTCTCTCGAACACCCTTCTCGGCTTACCACCCTGGAATTTTCTCTGAGCTTGCTGTGCCCCCTGCTGAGGCTGCTGCTGCTGTGGCATTGGTTGCTGCTGAACCTGTTGTTGTTGCTGAATTGGTTGTTGTTGATACGGGATGGTGACACTCGACACTTGCTGCTGCTGACGATATTGATTTCTTCCCCTGCCTCGGCCTCGGCCTCGGCCTCCAAATACAGCACTAGCTTCGCCCTGACGGCGCCCACCATAAGCTTTCCTATTACTGCCAGATGCAGCTGACTCATCGACTTGGAACTTCCCTTGCTTAATGTTCCGCTCAATCTTTTCGCCCATCAAAATCAGATCTGAAAAACTAGCCAGAGACGTATGAAACAGCATATCATGAAACAGCCCGGTGAATGTGCCAACAAACATGTCGTTCATTTCTTTATCTTCCACAGGAGGACGGACCCTGGCAGCCATATCGCGCCACCTTTGCGCGTATTCTTTAAAACTCTCCCCCTTCTTCTGCGAAAGCCCGGCCAACTGGACCCGATTGGGTGCCAGGTCACTGTTATATTTGTAATGGGCTACGAACGCCTCTGCTAATTGCTTCCAAGTCTTGATATCAGTGGGCTCCAACCCCATGTACCACTCTAAGGAAGGACCCGATAGGCTATCCTGAAAGAAATGCATGAGCATTCTTTCGTCAGTGGAGTATGCAGACATCTTTCTGTAATAAGCTCGTACATGAACCTTCGGACATGTATCTCCTTTGTACTTATCGAACGCAGGCGCTTTGAACTTGATTGGCACCCTCAGCCCAGGTACCAAGCCCATTGTTGCCATGTCCAGACCCACAACACTCTGGTTTAGGACTCCCTTCATTTGCTCTTCCAGCATTCTAATCTTTTGAGAATCATCCATCGGCCCGTCAAAACCCCCTCCAGAGAAGGCGTCTTCCTGTTGATCCTCTTGCCACATACCGTTTCCAGCCCCATATCCATCATATGCATTATTACGTCCAGCTCTGACCTGATTCATCCCCGGAACTCGGCCTCTGTTGCCATACCCTTGAACACCTCCAGCAGGACCACCAGCCATAAAACCAGCACCGTTTCCGTTTCCAAAACCTCCGTAGCCCTGATTGACCATACCATAACCATCTTGCCCAAAGCCTTGAGCATTAAAGCCATACTTGCCAGTATTGTCGAATCCCTGATCGTTGAATCCGAACCCAGCGTTGACAAAGCCATTGCCTCCGAGATTATCTCCCAAATTGACATCACCCAGCCCAGCGTTGTGGACAGCAGTTTCATTTCCAACTCCGACGTTACCATTCACAGCAGCGGTAGCGTTGTTGACGTTAGCAGCAGTCACATTGACGACAGGCGGAGCCACTGGTGTTGGAGTGCCATCTCCATGAGCAGTATCAACCCGGACAGACTGATGATCTTCGTTACCATGACCAGCGTTGCGAGCCAACAGAGGCTGGACCATGGCCTGCAAGTTCTCTTGCCCTTTTGCTATAGCCTCCATGGTCTGCATGAAGAGGGCGAGCTTCTCGCGTACATCCTGCATCTCGTTCTGAATCTGGTCCATGACTTTCCGACAGTTGGATCGTGTAGAATAGCGGTGCGGATGTTGATCTGGAATCCTGTTAAGTACCTGATACAGAGCAAGAGATAAGACACCGTTCATGGATTACCTGTTATGCAATATGAATATGAATGCAATGCGATGTGTCTGTGCATTAGGGAAGTTCATTCCCCCAGTTCTAGTGCGAGGGTGCCGGTGCAGTGACAGTGCTGACAATAAGAATATCGGAGCTGAATCATAGAAAGCCTCGTATATAGCAGAGAGAATCAATAAGCCCAGGGTACAATATCACTGAGAGTACAAAGATGGCACGACCTCAACCAACAATCCTGGTGATGGTCAGCACTATGCAAATAAAGCATACAAATAATGGAATGATCAGATCCTCCCAAAAGTCTGGTACTCCTCTATCAACTTCTTGGTCTCCGGATGGCTTGGTCGATCAAGCAGCCCTTCAACAAGCTGGTTTCTCTTCTTAAGGACACGTCGTACGTCTTCAGCAGTTTCTTCCCATGCTGCTTCTCCGAAGCAATCTTCTAACTTTCGCTTCTGGGACACTGCTTCATCTCTGGATTTGATTGCCTTGTTCAGTGCATGCTGGACGCTATACCGGTTCATCACTTCCTCCTCACACTTCTTGATGCTAGACTTCAACTTCTCCTCGAGGTCGGAAATTTGCTGCTTTAGCTTATCTTCCCTCTGCTTGTTGTTGGTGAGTGTAGCATTCCAAGTCTTATTGCAAGAGGATATCTCTCGGTGTGCTGCGTCGAGCGCCTTCTTTTTTGATTCCAGCATGTCATGGGAACTTCTGAACTCTTGCCCCAGACGTTCGCGCTTTTTCTTTTCCTCAGTCAACTCAGATCCTAACCTGTTCACCAGCTCAATCTGTTGTTGGAAAGCATATACGGCCTTGTTTTTCTCACTGCGTGCCTGGGCTAGCTCTTGCTCTAACCCTTCGTTGATCTTCATCAGGGCTTCTTTCTCCTTCACAACCTGTTCATATGCTTCTCTAGAAACAGTAGTCGGCTCTTCTACCGGAATAGGATCAAGAGTTGGTGCATCTGGAAACGGCATCTTCAACTGACTAGCCCTCTCTTGAATCCAAGCTCTATAAGGTGCATAGGCCTGACAGTCATTCTTTCCTAACAACGGCTTCCCTTTGCGGTTAATACGCGTCCAAGCATGTCGCAACTTGGCTAATAACTCCCCCTTCACGTCACCGGTGAAGTACAGAGATTCCTGTACTTCTTCCTCTTGAGGTGGATTCTTCAGCGCATATCCGAACTGGCGAATGAATAGAGAAGGGTTGTAATTGATACACCCTTTTCTTCCTATCAATGGCACATTAGGGTACCCAGCACAGCTAAAGATGAGCTCAGATCCCAACAGGTCTCTATCAAACCACTCCATATCTTCCGACGATAGCCTCATCAAGCGTTCTGGCCAACCAACTGGAACTGTAGTCTCTGCAGCAGATCCTCTCTTAGGAAGGTGACTCTCAAACCACATACTCAATAAGGGTACACAAAGATGAACATTCTTCCCTCTTCCCTTCTCATTCTTGTAATGCAGCGAGTGGTAGAGATCTCCGAGCAAGGTAGGTACAGGATTACCAGCGGCAAACAAGTAGAAAGCATCGAAGTCCACAAAATCCGGTATATTGGGGAATAAAACTATGCCATAAATGCACAAGGCCAACACAGCATTGAAAGCAACCCAGCACCCATTCTTGGCGTACTCTTGGGCTTTACCAACTAAGAACTGAAATGAGAAGCCTGGAACTCCACGGGAAACAGTAGTCACAAGTTCAGAAGCATCAATATACAAGGCTTTTGCCAATTCCTCCGGCTTGGGTTTGGCGTCATAATGAATGAATGGAACCTGGTTCTGCACAGGCAGCTCAACATACTCAGCGTATTCCTCCAAGGTTGGTCCCATAATAAAGTCAGAGAACGTAAAACACCTCAAAGCAGGGTCGTAGAATTGCATCAAAGCATACAGCCCATCTAACTCTACCTCTGTAGGTTTGCACACCAATCTCAATAATCTACCATAGCTCATCCGGAAATTCCTACGAACACCCTCATCAGCAAGAGAGATCAACCCCAGTAAAGGAACAATATCAGGCGTAGGCAATTTGTAAGCAACTGTTCTCCTTAGGCTAGTCATGACCAAATACTCAGAAGTCTGGGCACTAGAACTAGGGAAATGCAAATGCACCTGCAGCACAGACACACGTTAGTGAAATGCAAATGATAATGGATATGCAGGGATGCAATGCAAGTAACGTTCAACAGGGACCAAAGCTGCAGCTGAATAGCCTAAACCCAATCAAGAAAGGTCTCAGGTAGACCATCCAGAAGTCATCAAACCCTGGTCTCAGATAGACCTAAAATAGAACTCCAACACTGGTCTCTGACAGACCTCAAACCATAACTCACTGGTCTCTGATAGACCTCAAATCCCATCTATAACTGGTCTCTGACAGACCTCATAACACATCTCCAAATGGTCTCTGACAGACCTCAAATCACATCCATAGTTGGTCTCTGACAGACCTCATAACACATCTCCAAATGGTCTCTGACAGACCTCAGAATAAATCTCCAAATGGTCTCTGACAGACCTCAGACCTCTCCATAAATAACTAGGATCTCTGATCAAGAAATAACCGGTAGTCTGAAGGTCTAGTTACCTGCATAACCCTGAATCCCCTCACAGGTGGGTGGCCCTATAACTGGCACAAGGTACGGCATCCTATGCGGTCGTCGGCGTCACAGACTTTCAGGGTTGATGATACGATTCCCAGAAGGAGTGGCATCATCAAATCCTGAAGAGGCCTCACTCAGCCAACTTCCAAATGATCGGTCCCCAGAGTCGACAATCCAACTAACCAGCAACCCACACCAACCAAAGGAAGGGGCAAGAGGCCAACCAGAGGAACCTCGTCTGAGTGTAGATTTCATGGGACACCAAAGCAAGCAAAGCAAGCGGGCGCCCACTAATTTCTACTCTAATTCTAGGTGCACTCAAGCCCAGGTCCGGCTTATCTCTCAATATCAGAACACCCGTCACACCCCAATACAGCAATAATAAACAATATATAAAGCTGAAAATACAAGGTTAGAAATATAAAATAACTCCATACAAAATCCTCGACGGGAAAACAAGCGTTAGGATTGACTCTCTCAAGGGACGTTGGATCCCAAATGCACAAGAACCATCGCAGTCCTTAGCAGCCAGGGGACGTTGGATCCCCAGCAGAGTCGCCAGCTGTCGCTACTGCGAAAATCGGCGCCGGCTGAACAGAAGAGTCGCCACCGTGCGTTATTTATCCCTCAGGAGGGAAAGGAAACGCTCAGAGTAAACCTCGCACAACACGGGAAAGGTATGGTCGTCGCAACCAAAACCTGGATTCGGGAGTCGGTTACGCAAGGGGAAGGTATTAGCACCCCTCACGTCCGTCGTACTCGACGGGATCCACGCTTGTTTTCGGGCATGGATTGTTATTCTATCTAAACTATAGGTCTGGGGTTAAAAGAAAATAAAAAAATGACTCGGCAAAGTATCGCACTTTATGCCTACGTATTCCCGTCTGGAACGAGAAATCAGAGTCAACGTAGTTCGCCTACCTACGGGAAAGGAGGGGAAGGTTGCTCGCTAGGATATCGCATCCTATGCCTACGTACTTTCATACAACATGAAAGATCAGAGCAAACGTAGTTCGGGCCACGTATGACACAAGTCTGTCCTTGATTGATTTTATTCCTTCTGAAAAAGGTTTTTCTGATTATCAGTCCAAGAGGACAAAAACGACGTCTTGATGAGTTCACATTCTTTTACGGAAGAAGTGTCTTTTATTGTGTTTGAAATCTTTATGTGTTTTTCTGTTTGTTTTGAGAAAGAAAGAGACAGAACTCTAACCTACGGTTGCGAAGGGAAACAAACTAACCTGATGTTATCATGCATGGGTTAAGACCTAGTGTCTATCATGCTCCTCTCTTGCACAGAGAGAAACAGAGATCCTACGGGATAGGCAGAAACAGAAACAATATCAGATATATACAGTAAAGCAGTAAAATGCATGGATGCAACAGCACAAGCGAGGCAAGGGAGTCCCACTCAACCTCGAACCTAGAAAACAATAGGCAAAAGTGAACAGGCTTCACTTTCAACCCAACAGGGTAAACAGCAAACAATACAGTTCAGAAAACCAACCAATACATCAACAAATGAAATACAGCCAAAAGAAACAGCATCAGCAGCTCTAAATCAACAACTGGCTTCAAGTAATCTCCAATCAGCTACAGGCTTCAACAAGCATCAATCTCCATCTTCATGGCCTTCAGACAAGGGCTTTGATCATCAGTCTTCTATCTGCAATGGCTTTTCTTCAAGCTCAAACCTCCAGGATGAGGGATCAGTCACAAGAGTGAATTGGGTGTTAAGCAATCAGCTGACTACCAAAGGTGGTGAACAGACTGCTTCTAACACAAGAGACATTTTCTCTCAAGAGTTCTATCTCATAGACACTATCACCAAGCCTTCCAAAGGAAGGGGGTGAGTATCTTAGAGAGACTCTGAATCACAGAGAAGAATGGATGCAGACAAGGCAATCCATGTTTGAGAAACAAAATTTCTAATCTAGAGCTCTGCCTAGCTCCTAAACCCTAATCTCCTCAGCATCTGATAGCAAGAAACTCCTCCTCAACTCTGACAGTTGATCTTCAATCTTTGAATCTCCAATAGCTTCATCTTCACAAATCTTCAGCTTCCCCAGGGCCCCAGGCAAACCCAATACCCATACAAACAATCAATAAACCCCAGAGGGCACACCACACCAAACAACAGATATACAGACAGTAATAATAGCAGTAGGGGAATCCTAACTGTTCTCTAAGGGATCTAATAACTACCCATAGCCCCTATAGTCCCATAACTAATCTATTCAAACCCTAAGTCCTAAGGGAAATGAAATCAAACTCCTAAGTTGTCACCTAAAACCCTAGTTTTGCTCATGATATTCAAACATCTATTAATCACCTAAAATTAACCTCTAAAAATGGGAACTAAAATATTTCTACAAGCTTAACATCTCATCTAAACAATATGAAAAGAGTGACTAAAAAATATCAAAGCATGTGAGAGAACAAAAATCATAAAAATAATGCATGAAATGAATCTATTTAATATGACATTTATTTAGAAAATATGAAAAAAATATGAAATAAAACTAAAAATGAAATTTTATTTTCCTATAATATTCTAGACATTTTAATGAAAATATGGTAAAAAGAATGGATTAAAAAGCATTTTTTATGAATTAGTTATGATTTTATGAAAATGGTAAAATAAAATGGAATAAGAAAATTAAAATTGAATTAAATGAGGGAGAGGGGGTATGAAGAGTAACTCGCCCCAGTTGATATCTGGATGGGCCCTCAGACAGGGGGGTGTTGGTAGCGTTTTGGACAAGGCCCAGCTTCGTTCAGCATTAAAGAAAAGAAATAGAAAAGCGCTGGGGGTGAGAAAAGCAGCGAAAACACGTTAGAAATTGCATTGGGCTTGGTTTAGGGGGGTGGGGATAACACAATCCAATCAGGCCCGCCCGTTTCATTTAATGAAACGGTGCGTTTAGAGCCAAAGTCCTTCCCTCCAAATTTCAGATTGAATGTAGGCCACACGATCACGCTATCAGTCAAAGGTCCAACACATAAAGAACGGTCACGATTGCATCTTCCCCAAATAACCTGCAACTTAGGGTTTCAAACACCATGGCAGCCATGCACGAGCAAGGTTTACACCCTTCTGTTCTCCTTCTACACACAGCCAATCCACACGATGTGAACATGAAAACCACTCCAAATTCCTTCCTCTACAAGCCTAGGGCATTAGATTATCTTGAAATTCACCACAACAACAAACACGATTGGATCAACATCCGGCCTCCATTGAAATGCACTGATACGAACCTTCACCATTCTTCCTCAGACTTAACCTAAACTAAACTACACCTAATGGAGATTAACATATGCTATCAAGCCACAATTATAATGCACTAATCTAAGAGATATGAACACTAACAGTTTATGGCACCTGTCACTAACCATCACCAAATCGTTCCAAATTCATCTAACTTAATCTCCTAACCACCTAGATCAATTCTACACTAACAAAATCATGTGAAACCAACAGAATTAAGCAAATCGAAGGAAAACTTACCTGATGAGAAACCTTGAAAACAGCTATGGAAATGGAAGATATGAAGCTTCTAAGTGTTGAATCTTGATCAATCCTTGATGAACTTGATTCTGTATGCAAGCTTTGGATGAGACTTGGCCAGAATTATGCTATCCACTTGAGATTGTGATTTTGATATCCTTGCAAAAAGCACTCGAAGATGGATGATAATCACTTGATCCTGGCTTCAATTATGATCTATGATGATGATGGAGTAAAATTGAATTGATCTTGATGAAGATTGATGAAGAATTTGAGAGATTTGGAATGGAACTTTTGTGAAAAAGTGTGAGAAATTTTGTGGAATTCTTGGTGCAAATGAGGCCAACCCTTGCCAAATTCATCTTTCATGAATATATAGACCCCAATGGTACATTCTAGATCCATCTTGCACATTCCCTTGTTTTCAAACTTTGGCTCATTTTGATTATGTTTCTTAAAAGGTAAGCAACCATGGATAACTTCATTTTTTCCTTCTAAACTCAAAAAAGTGTGTGAACCATTGTTCTTAGAATTGTTTTTCCATTCAAAATCATATATTGGAAATCTCCATTTGGACTTGTAAATCTCCCAAACCATTTTTCACTTTGAAATTATTCACTTTATAAGCCTTTTTAGTTCATATTTTGACCAATTATGTAACCCCATGCTATGAGCTTCTCCAATAACTTGTGACCTTCTTTCTAGACTTAAAATCCCATTTGGAGCAAGTTTGATGTTGTAAGTTTTTCCATTTGAGGCCTCCTTGTATGAGTTTTGGACATAGGTTAAAATGACCTGTAATTCACAAATGCCCAAAATACCCTTTGCTTGTCAAGACCATAAGTTGAGTTCTCCACATCATATGAAGGCATACCATACCATTCTAGAAAGCTAAGACAATGAGGAACAACTCTTATGTTGACCAAGAATTCATTTGAAATCTCCTTGAGGGGCAAAACTAGCTTGGAAGTCAAGTCACTTTCACAGACAAAAATTCAGACACCCCAGATGACCTGTAACTTGTAAGGACCATAACTTGAGTTCTATAAATCTCCTTGAGGTCTTCCACCACTCAAATTAAAGGTCTTGAGATCCTCTACAAGTTTCATGTTGGCCAAGAAGCCATTTGAAGCTAGCATTTTGACTTATCTTGCTTGGAAATTTGACCTAAACTAGGGGATTTTACAGAGAAACCCTAATTTAGTAACTCCTCTTCTCCTTGATTTCTCTTGAATTCTCCTTGTCATATCTCCATATCCTTCTTTATATGTTCAATGATGATCCCCACATCTCTCCAATAGACTTGAATGCCCTCTTAAGTCAGTCAATTGACCTAGGGTTGACTTAGGGTTGACCCAGATGAAACCTAGTTGACTGCCTTCAACTATAGCTCTTGTGATCACATCAACAACTTATTTTCTTCTCCAAATGACTTTCTAAGCCTCTCATAATGTCTAGATACTCTCCATGCCTTCACTTCACAGCTCACAACCCTCTTGCTGACCCTCAGATACCCTCAGCTAGGAGATGGACTCAAGGCTTGATCTGCTGAACTCTTTGCTTTCAAATTCTTTCCTGATGACTTGAATGAGGTTGAATTGGGATAATAACCTCTTGATAGGCTTCTAGAGATGAAAATAATGATTGGTCCCCTGTTGAATGACTTGCTATGCTTATGCTATGCAGATGGTTAGTCTATGTACATGACTCTATATGCAAATGCTAATGATAATGAAACATAAATCCAAGGAATAAGGTTGAGCAAATTTTAGGGTGCAACAATGTCATGTGTCAAAATCATGTTATGACTGAGATATAGCTTCTTGTTGAATTGGATCACACTTAAAATCATGATTATGGTAGATGTGTATGTTTGGTTTGAGCTGATTGCATCTGGTTTGTTTGGTCATTCACAAAATGCCACATTTTGCATATTGTTGCCATGAGACATACCAAAACTTATTTTGTTCACAAAGGAACTGATTCTTGAATATGAACATCTTTATTTCCATGTATATGAGCTGTGTGTATGGTCCCCATGATGTAGTTGTGCTTTACACTTGATTTCATCTCTTTGATGCATCATACATGTCAAATTTTGCACTCAATCTTCACTCTTCATGACAGACTGTTTTGACTTGGTTTCTTTGATTGAACTCATGCTATGTCATATTTACAATGTGTATGTGAAGTTTGCATGACCAAATTATGTCTCAAACCTGAATTGGAAAGCCACCTTGCATTTCAAGCTATTTTGGTTTATTTCCTTGTGTTTGAATTCATTCATAAACAGATATATGAAGTGTATGAGTGATCCACTTGAGTTAAATTTGCATTAAAACTGTTTTGGACATTTTTTTCATGTGTGCCTCAAAATACCAAAATTTCAGCTCACTTGTCATTTTCCACACCAGCTGTTCCAGACCAATTTGTGTGCTCAAAAATCACTTGTTGATATATATTTGACTTGTGTGTATGATGTATTTAACCTATATGTGCATAGAATTGATCTGAGCATCATCATGCATCACATTCATGTCAAATTTGTAACTTGAGCACCATTTCTCATAAAAGTTATTTTTTAACTTCAAATTGTATTTGAGCATCCTTATTTCCATGTATTTGATGTGTGTATGTGATTCATTTGCCAAAATCATGCTTTGAAATTGAACTTCATTTTTTCATGTTGCATCAAATGACATTTTTGCAATTGGTACATCATCTTCATACACATCACAAACACAAGCCTGCACTTTGAACACCATTTTTCACAACAGTCAATGTTGAGCCATATCTTGTGTGAAGTCTCATTCATTAACATGTATGCAATGTGTGTAAATGATTAATTTGGTTAATTTGTGCATAGAAACTGAATTGGACATAAACTTGCATTTCATTCATGTCATATTGCAGCTTGCATACCATTCTCCATCATAGATTGTTTTCAATTCTATTTTGTGCTCACACTTATTCAATAACATGTTTGTAGTATGTATGCATGATTACATGATGTAAAACTGACTGGATTATGAACTTCATCTCAAAATGCATTTCACATGATCACATAACACACACTATCGGGTTTTGAAATGGGGAGGGTATTTCAAAAAAATAATGCCACCATCATGTTCCTCATTTAAAAATACTCATTTTAGGCTAAAATTTTGTTGAAATCCATGGAGAACTGATCAAGTTATGAGTGAAAATGCAAAACTGGTTTGATGCTCTTGTTTTGTGCCCAGCCTGCCTTGAAAATACTCCCTATATGTTTAATGGGGTGGCTTCATCAATGGATGTATAGCCACCCCAGTGGTAACCAACTTGTCACCAAAAGCGCCTTTGACCATGTGAACCTGGGTTCGATCCCTGAGGAGGATCAACCTTTTTATTCCTTTTTTCTTTTTCTTGCGCACATGTGTGAGCTGAGGGGCGTGGGTTCAACTCCCACCCCATGCATTTTATTTTATTCTTTTGTTTGTCTTGTTTTATTTTTACACTAATTCATCCAAACTTTAAAAATTCATATCTTGTTCATTTTTCATCCTTTTTGGTCCATTCTTTTCGCAACATATTTGTTTTAATATCTAATTTCATGTGGTGTAAAAATATTACATGTTGTTACTAATTGGGATACCTTTTGCCTATGTGGAAATTTGTTCCTTCATTGAGATAGTTATCCTACTTGTTGTTGATTTCTTTTTGAATGCGCTTGATGTTCTTGTGAGATTTTTGCATCCCATGTTAGTTAACATGCTAGGGTTTACTCTCTTTTGGTTATCACCATGAACTTGCATATCTTCCTCTTAAAAAAAAACCTCGGTCCCGTACCAAATTCATAAATACCTTCAATTATAAAAATCTTTTCCTCTTTGTGTTGAATTATATTAAGAAAGGATTAAGTGTAGACTTTCTCCTCTCTGAGTGTTAAGATACTCACTGTAGTGTGAGTGTTCTTGATACTCATTTTTCAATACTAAGACACAACTTTATCCATCACCTATCTTTATCTATCGTCTCTCTCTTTTCATAATTTCCTTCTGAAACCTTTATGACCTAAAACCTCGGTCACGCACTGAGTGTATTTTCAAACTCATTTTCGTAACAAAACTTGATTGGTCGTGGAGTGGTCAGGCGTAGGCCTTCTCATATCCCGAATGCTGACATTTACCGTAGGGTTTACAGTCGCAAAGCACTTACCATTCAAAGCCAAAATACTTTAATAAGAGAATGAAGTTCTTTTTATAGTGAATTAAAGAGAGATGATTGAGTGTAGTCTCCTTCCTCTCCAAGTGTCAGGATATTCACTTTAGTGTGGGTGGTCTTGATACTTGGCTTTCAATACAAAGACGCTATGTTCGCCACACCTTTCATAACAAAAAACTTAGAGATAAAGAATTGGGTACTATCCGTAGGGGTTACTATCTAAGGACTTATCTCACCCCTAAAAATGATTCAACCAATCAAACGTGACATCTTGCCTCGCATGGCGAAAAATAATCAATCTTTCAAAAAGGATATGTTACATCCGTTTTATCGCAAATAGGTAACGTATAAGTCTCCTCACATGCGAGCAGCAAAACACCTAAACTGCTAGAATGCGCATGATAGCATCATCCATAAAAATATCAACAAACCGTAGGCCGAACTACGACTGCTCTGATTCTTTACTTCATTCAAGTAAAGATACGTAGGCACAAGGGCCACAATCCTTGCCGAGCACTTTCTCCCCACATCTGTAGTTCCCCGAACTACGTTGACTCTGACTTTCTCACATCTATTGAGAATACGTAGGCATAGGACTGCAAAGTCCTACCGAGTATGTTTTTTCTCTCTTCTTCCCCGTTGCCTCCTTTCTTAGTTTCTAAACCCTCTTCCTTACCCTTTGGAAAACACTTTTATAGCACAAAATTTAAACAGATATAATCACACATTGACAAGCAAATGGTTCCCATCGAGTACGATGGATGCGAGGGGTGCTAATACCTTCCCTTTGCATAATCGGCTTCCGAACCCGTTCTTGGTTGCGAGACCATCTTATCCTTCCTTTTCTTTAGGTTTTCTCGATATTCCCTTTCCCCTCATGGGATAAATAAAATTCGGTGGCGACTCTTCTGTCCTTCCCGTTTCGCCTCCCCATCGATGTGCGACGCATTTTTCGAGTAGCGACAATGCGCTATCATATTCTTTGCCGGGTTGATAGCAGACAAGCTATCGATCTTCATGGTAATTGCTTCATGACTCTTTCCTATAATTTCTTTGACCAAATTCACCACCCATGTTGCTTGATAGGCATAGAGAGAAGCAACCACGTACTCTACTTTGCACAATGATAGTGCTACTACTGGTTCTTTTCTTAAACTCCGATCAACTGGTGCACCACCTAATATAAACATATAGCAAGTTGTGGATTTTCTATCCTCAACATCATTAAACCTACTTGAGTCGGTGTAGACCACTAGTTTGTATTATTTTCTTTCATCAGTTGCATGAAACAAAATGCCATAGTTGAGAGTTCCTTTGAGATACCTTAGTATCATACTCATCGATGTTAGATGTGATAGCTTTGGCTTCTGTGTGACATATGTATCAAAGTGATCCAATGAGTCTTTTGTACTCTGTTGGATCAACAACATCTTCATTTGCGTCTTTCGACATTTGCATTTTGGGCTTAGCTAGAGTCGAAGTTGGATTGCAATCTCACATCTAAAATCTCTTGAGTATATCACATGTATATCTTCTTTAGTGCACCATTAAGCCTCTATTACTTTTGTAGAATTTGATGCCAATGAGGTATGGGAGATTTCTCAAGTTTGAAATTTCAAACTCCTCACTTAAGTCATGTTTGAAGTCTTCGATCTTCTTCTTGCAACTTCTTATTATCAACAAGTCATCGACATAGAGACATAGTATAAGAAATTCACTATTGCTTCTTCTTACATATTAATGACTTGTTGGAAAGTGTACCCACAATGTCACAGTAATAAAAGATGGAATCCATAGGGATTCTGTTCAAACAAGACAAGAATTATGCAATGTAAAAGAAAATAGCAAATAACAAGGGGTTTTTGGATTTTAGAGCGAAAAACTAAATAAAAGTTTTAAAACAGAAATATTAAGATGGTTAGGTTGTGTATCGAATCCCTTTATCTTCTCTTGTTGATGTATGATGCCTTGTATGAATGACCTTATCCTTATAACCTTGCGGAAAATTAACAAAATCATTATAACCGATCCCTCATGAAATAATTCACCAATCACTACTCGGAGCTTCTTATTCCTAGTCTACCACTGTAAGCAAGATTAGGCAATATACATAACATTGATTCCATATGCCACTACTTGAGGTCTCCTATCCCTATTCAACTAGCGTAAATAGAACAATTTCCCTAGGTCTAACACATAAGCTAAGGGTCAGTAATCCCTATGTGTCCAATATTAGATTAATAGAGTATCTAAAATAAAAAGCATTAAGAACAATAAGCAACTGGATAAAGTTATAATTCAAATCATTCATACAAAGTCAAACCAACACATAATCTAACTGTTGGCTGGGCATTTCAACGCCAAGTTTTCATTTGAGATATTAAGTGAAAATCAAGTTTTCTTGAGTTTTTGCTGACTTCGACGGGAGCTTGTGAGAAGCTTAGTCGAAGTAATCTTCATGAAAGGGATGCTTGGTCAATACTTAGAAATATTTTCTAAGTCTAAAAAGTCACTTTGACGGAGGGGGTTTAAAGCCTCTTTTCATCAGAATATTTGGATTTCAAGATACTGATAAACAACTGTCTTTTGTTCTTATCCGTTTTTCAGAAGAGGCGCGTGGCAAACTATGGAAAAATGAAAGCATGCAGGGCGAAACGTGTCTGTTTTTGGAGAAATGTTCATTGAAGACAGTTGTTTCAACTTATTATAAATAGGAATTTTAGTGTTAGGATTTATGTGCGTTCAATTGTTATACAATACTCAAAATTTACTCAAAGTATCTAAATCAAAGTGAGAAAAGAGTTGTTGTTGAGAATGTACATGTGAAACACCACACTTTATTTCATTTCAATAGAAATTTACTTTCATTTATCAATTGTTCTTTACTGCACTTTTACTTTTAAGTTCTTTTCTTCATTACGTTATCTTTATCAAACTTTTATAAAGTTTATTTTTTTCCAATACAATCAAAACAACCTTTTATACAAATGAATGTGTCGAAGTGTTCATCAATTTTCCAGAAATATATTGAGACAATAACCATGTCGTTAGGATTCACTAGTTGTTCCTACAAGTAAACCAATTTTTTAGAAGACCAGTGGTTATTTACCAATTTTTATGGTAAACACCAACAAGATTGAATAAGGTTCATCATAACACAACCTAATCTAGAAGAGCTTAGCTACTCATAATTCAGAAAACAATACCGCAATTGATAGACGAAACTAACAAATGAAATCCCTTAAAGTAGCGGCCTTCAATAACTTCAAATGCCCTAAAAATCACCCTTGATGCTCTCAAATTCGTGATTTTTTCTCCAATTTTTGTAACCCTTGTCCGAATGCTAAAAATCCCCTTAAAAAGAGCTCAAAACGGGTCAGAACGCGTCAGAAAAAGCCCTGAAAAGTGTCATTATGTGCATCATAAATGTATCGCGCGCACAATGTTATGTGACGGTTCGCGTGATTATTTCAGTAGCTGCACCAAAAAGCACCCTTTTTCACCATAGTTTTCATTAAGTCTCATTCTTTCATACTTAGCTATTTTTCACTCATTCTTAGGTCTTTCTTATTCCTTTTGCCTCCTCTTTTGCTTGTTTTTCTTCAATTTTTCGCCTATTTTAATATAATGATGGACTGTCATCATAACCCCAAACTTGAATCATTACTTGTCCTCAAATAACTCACCTATAACTGTGTATTTAAATAGATGACAAGTCGTACAATAACAATTGAGCATCACCATATATTTTTTTGTTACCTGACCATTTTTCCAGCTTCTAACTTCCATTCAGAAAATTCAGAAAATATCCTCAAACATTGACTAGTACTCAACTTGTATCTCGGCCCACTTTACTCGCTCAAAGGATAAGGTTATCACTCAATCAACATGCAAAATAATTTATACTTAGCTTGATCATGTTCTAAAATAGTTCATCATAGAGATCATAACACACACATTAGAGGTCTTTTTAGGTTGTAACTTGGTGTATGTTCGGGTAGGATATTTTTAGGAGAGTAGGTTTAAACCTTTGAAGTTAGGTGCCTAGTTCTCCTTCTATTTTCATACCCCTTTCTTCCTTCTTAACGGTACTGTCGCACCCTAATTTTTGACCTTAAGATTCCACCTCCTTGTGCATTTTTCTTGCGCGTTTTTTTCTTTTACTTTTGTGTGTGTGTTTATTATGAATAACTAGTTTGCGCAGGTGTGGTAACTTTAAGTTCAGACCCTTACAGGACTTTTTCTAAAAAAGGGATGCATTACAAAGATTTTTCGAGGCATGACTCATACTGGAATCAATCTTTAGATATGGGGATAATAAAGGTCCAACGATGATTTGCCCCTGAGACTGGATCATGGTTCAAGGTCCTTTTGATTCTTACAAGATGGGATGTGGATTTCCCGTTAGTTAGTTCACTTCAAGACACTACGTTTAGATTCATTCGAGATGCAATGTTCAAAAGACTCTGGATAATAATATAAAGAATGACTTAAATCTCGCCATAAGAGTTCAACATTCGAGAGCTAAGGTTACAAAGATATCTTTTGTGGTTCACATTAAGTTTTAACCTGAAGATCAGTACTGCAAAGTAAGCTTAGTGTAGCTCGGGAGGTTCAACATTACTATTCGTCGTAAAGGATTCAAAATTCGAAGAATTCATTGCAAGCCAATATAATTTTTTCAAGCCACCGCGGACTTCTAATCCAAAGTAATATTCAATTTTAGAGTGCCATCCCGATTTTTCGTTTAAAAAAGGATCTTTTAGTTCTAAAAAGTCCAAGACCCATTGGCTCTCTACACAACAAGCTCAAATGATTATATGCCGATATAATTAAGAGACCCCCCAAAAACGGGATTAAAGTTTACGAGTGTTTCCAATTTTCATTACACAAGAACGTATCTAAAGGCGGTGATACAGGAAGCAATGTTTTACATCTCAGAGTGCACTAAACCTAAGCCTAAAATTATGAAGATTTGGATATTTCCCTAAATGTGAAGGCACTTAGTACTAATTTTGTATCAGGTAATTCTTGGACAAGTGAAGGTGCAGCTGCCACAATGTTGTCCTTGCTGCTAATCACAAAGCCGACAGCATCCTTCCGATAGGTCTCAGCATGCTGCAAACACAAGGTTCTTCCACAATGAGTTTTCATCACATTGTCTGCTGCATAATAAAAACCAACGTTACCATTGAGAAAACACATTTGAAATGATAAAAACACGGTGCACCGGCTAGTGAGGCCATCATAAGAACTATCCGATCATTTTAGACGCAGAGCATTGTCGGACTTTAAAACAAATGCGAGAAACTTGGACCTGAAAATCATTATCAAAGTGTAGAAGAGGATCATACCTTAGCAGTAGCAGCAAGGCTGTCGGGCTCCGAGACCTGAACCGAGCGAGAAGAATCTTGCACATTATTATCGGCTGTTTCGAGCAGTCTATGTCATCAGGTGAAGTGAAATTCAAAGCCAAGCTTCCATAAAAGAGAACTAGGGTCAGCAGCCACCATTTCATAACGTAAGTCGTGCAACATTTTCGTAAGAAAGTACAATCCGTAATACCTCAGAGAATTCACTCGATTGCCATCGCAAAACCACCGAGCTTATGCTTTAACTGCATTATTCTACAATAAGCACATAAAATAATGAGAAAGGTTACAAGTCCTAATCCACCATCTTCAAAACAGTTCAAAACCTTCTAAAGAAGAAATCAAACATGTTAAACCGAAAAAGAGAAGTTTATCAGTCAAATAAGGCTATAAGAAGAGGATTGGAGATTCAGAGTGATCACGAGAATGAATCCAGAGAAACACCCAACAAATCAAACACTCGAAAATCCCAAATTGAAAAACCTAAAAAAGTAATTTCGCAGAAAGAAGTTAAAGAACTCATCTTGTAGAACCTCTGTCGCGAGTCTCAGATCGCCGTCCGCCGTGAAATCCTTCACACTTCACAGAAATCCCCGTCAACCACAGCGAAGTCACCAAGGAAGCCTTTGTCATCATTATCACACCACATCAGCAACCGGGCGCTTCCTTGACCACGGGTAACGAATCCTTCGAGCGATGTACCATCTTGCGATTTGATATTTGTTTTGTGGTTTGCGTTGCTAGGTTTTTACAAAGTTCGAAGAGCGAGGCGGATAACAATGAAAGAAAAAACAAATGGAAGAATTGGAGTAGAGGAGGAAGAATGTGAACAATCGGAGAAGGAAAGAAGGGAAGAGCAAGAAGACGAGCAGAGCGAGAGAATTTGGGGAGAGAATCGCGACGAGGAGGGATTTGGGGAAGAAAGGGAATTAGGGATTTTCGATTTGCTTGTATGTTGTTGTAATCGTGTGCGTGTGTGCTTATCATAGTGTAATGCAACCTCACCTCACAGACACTTATCACCGCTTGATCACGATCTAACGGTCCTCACGTTGCACACCAACCGTAAGCCCAGACCTGCGCCCCCACACAATCTATCCGCCTAGCTAACCCTCCATTAACTCCACTAATCAGTTTTCTAATTAATCATTAAACCTAATCAACTTTTTTTTATAAAATTAGCTAATAATCTTTTCAATTAACCGTTTTTATTATTTAATTTAATTGACTTTCTTAAAACAATTAAATTATAGTTTTTCTCTTTAAAAATCCTTAAATGTAACTTTATTCCTTTTAATAATAAAATCCAATTTCTCATTATCTAAAATATTTTTATTTCGTTAAAAAAAACTTTTAATAAGAAAACAATTTCATAACTTAAATAATTTTTACTCACTTGTTAAATTAAAATTATGAGGGCATAAGAAAACCTTTAAAAAAAATCACGTGTTTATTTTATGACTAGCTAGCTATTTAATTAGTTTATAACCTAAACTTTTATTAAATCAATAAAACCAATTTATCCATTTTCCTTAAAATCAATTCATCTAACATAACATTTCATAAAATCAATCCCACCAAAAGAAAAAATATATTTTCTCATAAGTATAATTCAACTAAAATTAGTCCATCTCACTAACAATAATCAAATAACTTTGTTTCTTAGAATTTAGTCAACTTATCCTAAAACCAGTATTCGCCTAAAGACAATTCAACCTTTGTAAAATTAAGCTCTCCCTCAAATGAATTCAACTTTTAAAAAAAAAACCAATTCAACCCTCATTTAAAAATCAATCGCCCGAATTAATCAATCCGCCTAAAATGAATCAACATCGTAAAACTAAATCAATCGTGCACGCTTCCGTCTCCCAGCATCGATTCTTTTCACTTGCACTCACAATTCACACGCTCACCTAGCGCTTTCATGCGTTCGTGTATGTTTTATCTATCTGCCTTTATCTTCCGCAATTTACTTACTGTATTTATCTTTATTACATCGCATCATTGCATTTCGTCCAAAGGAAGAACTTGTGCGTAACGTAAAACTTGCGCGTATGCATCCATTTGCATCATATTCCCCTATGATCCTTGATCCCATACAAATCAATCTTCTAAGTTAGATCCTACCCCATAGGAAGGACCTTTATCTTTACAACTTAGAACAAACAAAACAATTCAATTCAAACATTATTCAAACACATTAGAGAATAAGATGTTAATCATCTTAAGTGGGATAAAACTTCTACCCCATAACAACAGAATCAATTTTCCTACAATGTTGTGGCGGTAAAATCAAAGTAATCTCCCTTAAAATGACAACTCATCTTTTCTTCTAAAACCAATCAATCAACTACCCTAAACCTGTAGGAGCTTTGACCAAATTCAAAGACTTCCTCAAACCCTTTAGGAGAACTACAAATACTCTGATTCCACCCCCGTAAGGATATGTAGGCATAAGATGCGATATCTTATCGAGTATACTTAAAAATAAATCCCTAGATCTTTTACCATTAAGCAGATAACCTTAGCAAATAAACAAACATAAACCAAGAGGTTCCTGTAGAGTACTACAGAAACTTAGGATGCTAGTACCTTCCCTAAGTTTAACCAACCCCCGAACCTATAAACTCTCTAGCTTGCATTTGCATTGCATTGTGGGAATTTCGATCTTTATCCCTTCCTTTGGACAAATCAAAGTTCGATTGCAAAATGAATTAAAGATTCAAACTAATCAATAGTTTGGTATCCAAATTTCACTGCGACAAGTACTAAAGATTTGGTCTTTCTTTATGCTTTTTCTCTTTATTTTTTTAAGAAGCTTCTTTTTCCACTTCTTGTACAACTTTTTTGAAATTCGTGACCAATTATCTTTGGTACGCCAACTTCAAACTTAAAACTTTGCTCATTTCCAAGAGAAACCCCGAACACAATGTTTCTCATACAACTCAAGAACTAAAATTCTACCTAACTCCAAACAGAGTGTGGAAGGAAATAATCTTTCAAGTCACATAGCTAAGAGTTGTAGGCTACGTCACCAAAAGAAAGACTTAGGCTCAAAGTGGCTAGCAAAGGGATATTCCTATTACTACAAGGTGTTATAAAGGCTCAAATTTCTAAATAAGGAACTGCCTCAGTGTGTGCTAATCAAACTAGTAAACTTAATCAAAAATATATCAAACAATATAAAATAAAATTCCATGGATGCACTCAAAAGAAAGGAAAGTGAACACTAGAAATTATTTAGACTCAAACCTTACTAGATGAGGTATATGAAGGTTGAGTACAAGTTCTCTGATTTTTTTCTCTTTTGCCTTCAATTCGTCAGTTGCTTTCATCATGATCAAGTCCCTCCTTTTTTTTCTTTTCTTGTATCATTTGTTCAATTCTAAAGTTAGAGCTTGTAAATTAAAAAAAGAAGAAGCTATAAACTTGTTTATTAAGAATAATTTTTTGGATAATATAATGGGAAGTGGAAGAGCACTTGAAACTAACTTCTCTAGTTGGATCTTGCAACACATATAACATACTACCATAAAATAAACAACTGGTTAAAACCATGGGTTGCCTCCCATGCAATGCTTTTTAATGTCATTAGCTTGACAGTTAACATCATAAGCTCATCTATGATCACGTCCCTGCTGATCATTACTTGCTTGTTCACTAGGTCGAACAACTTGTATCCTCCAATCCAATGATATCCTATTATGATCATTTGACTTGACTTGTCATTAAGCTTTCTTCTCAACTAATCAGGCACACGTCTACGTGTAATAGATCCAAATGCCTTTAGATGAATGAAGCTAGGCTTGACACCATACCAACATTCTTCTGGTGTGGTTTCTTCTAGCTTCTTCGTTGGACATCTATTCAAGATGTATGTTGCAGTTGACACAACTTCTCCCCAAAACTCTTTGGGTAGGTACTTGCCTTTCAACATAATTCTCACCATATTCATGATGGTTTTATTCTTCCTTTCTGCAGTCCCATTCTTCTGCGGAGTGTTGGGTGGTAGCACCTCATGCACAACCCCTTCTTTCTCACATAATGTGTCGAAGTCTTTCGACACATATTCTCCACCACCACCAGTCCTCAGAATCTCGAGCTTTCGACCACTTTGTCTTTCGAGCATAGATTTAAACTTGGAAAATACCTCTATCACTTCACTTTTCTTCTTGATCAGATAAGTCCATGATTTTCAACTTAAATCATCTATGAATGTGATAAAGTATATATTACCTCCAATCGAATCCATCTAGATAATACCACATACATAAGAGTATATGATTTCAAGAATTACCTTCGACTTGCTTCCTGCATTGTTCTGAAGTTGTTCTTGTACTGGTTCACATGCACATATTCTTCACGCACTTCATTTGGAATGTCGATTTCTGATAACCCTGAAACCATATTTCTTCTTTTCAGATCTTTGAAGTCTTTATAATTGAGATGACTAAGTCTGTAGTGTTATATCCATTCATCCCTGATGGCTGCAGTTTCAAGGCACTCGTGCTCCATCACATTAAGTTCAATCCTGAAGGTTCTATTCTAAGACATAGGTTCCTTCAAGATTAACCTTCCACCTGAGTCGATAACTCTCATCATCTTGTATTCAATTGACACTTTGTAGTTCTTTTTGACCAACTGCCATATGATGAGAAAATTACTCTTCATGCCTGGTATGTACAATACATTGGAAATTATCAACCTCTTGCCATCTTTCCTCATAATCAGAACATCACCAATAACTTCAACTGCTAGAGTTTTATCATTTGCAAATTTTACCATGTTCTTCATTGAGGGTTTTCTGTTGACAAACCAATCTTTCCTACCAATCATGTGCGATGAGCATCCTAAGTCCAAGTACCATTGGTCATGGAATCTTTCTTAATATCTTGTTGTGACCATTAGCAACATCTATTCTTCTTTATGCTTTGCAATCTTTTCATCATTATCTTGATTCTTTTGTTTTTCGGAACAATCACTAAAGTAGTGACCATACTTCTAACAATTGAAACACTGAATGTGACTTTTGTTAGGTTTTCGACCATCACCTCTTCCTCTACCTACAACACCACCTCTTTGGTTGCTTTGGTATGAGGACTTTCTCTGATCCGACCACCCTCCTTCTTGCGTATTTTGACCAATCGAACTGTTGTAGCCTCATCTACCTTTGTTGTCAAACCACTTCCCTTTTCCTTTCTTTTCTCTTGCTGCTTGTGCCTGCAAAGACACATCAGTCTTCAACTTGCTTCCATCTCTTTCATGTATTCTTTGCTCATTAGATTCAAACGTCCTTTGAAGCTTTTCCTTTGTCAATGTTGACAAATCTTTCGACCACATGGTAGTATCCATATAAGAGTCGAAAGATTTGTACATATTGACAAAGGAAGGCTAATATTTTTTTTTAAATATATGCCAATTGGGTTTGTCCCAAATAAAACAATTCATATAAAAACTTTTTTTTCTAAATAAATAGTGGGACCCACTTTAAGAGTGAACCCATCCTACATTTAGATATCTGAATCATTTATTGACTTTTGCGCGTTGAAGTGCTAACCTTACAAGCCAACCCCCTTCTCCAACGAATTGAAAATTTTGAGCCACCGCAACAAACCACAAATTCTTCCTCTCTGATCATCGCATAGTTTCAGAGTAAAACAAAACAGTTATTTTCTGGATCTCCATCTTTATTATTGTTTGTTAACTCTAATGTTTCCCGTGTGTTTTTGAACCATTTAGATATTCTACCAAATCTCCAAATGTTTCTCTATCAATTCAAGATGCATGTCATTTTTGGTATTCTACATTGATTTTACACATAGATAGTAAACTTGACGAGATTCCCATGCCTTAAAGTAATTCTTTTACCATGGTCCATGTTAGTACGAAACACGTTTCTTGCTATGTGAATTTGTCTCAATCTTATTGTTAGGTCAATTTCATCTCAATTTTTTAGTGATTTTCTTCCACAATTTTCTTGAACATCAAAATTCTTCCTTCTATTACTGAGTTTCTTTTCGACTGCATGCATAACTGCAACATCAAAATCCTTCCTTCTATTACTGAGTTTCTTTTAGTAATTTAGTAAGAAGTCATATCATAATAGAGAAATATCAAACCTCCCAAATACAATTTTAATTCATCAACGGAATTTTATCAATAATATACTCTTAGAGGTTTTATTTGGATTGATGAGATCTGATGGAGCAGAGCAGAATGAGATGGAATGTAATGATATTCCGTTATTTGAATCATTTAAAATTAAATAGAACAGAGTGAAATAAAATGGTATAAATTCTGTAACGCCCCCTTTCTATACCCCCAAATAACACAATTAAATCATTTAGGCACGAATTAAAAATTCCATCAAAGTATATTTATTTCATGGTATAGAAGAAGTGCGTCACATTACTCACGAAACGACCGCATGAATATTAATGTTTATAAAGAAATAATTCAAAAGGGGTAAATCTCAACTAAAAAGAATAAACGCATGGTTCTTAAAATAAGCATATTCATGTTTTCTGTTAAAGCGGAAGACTAAAACATTGAATTACTTAAGACATGATAAAATACAAGTACACGTCATTAGGTTGTTCATAACATCAAATACAGTTTACCAAACATCATCAACTATTACATATATATAATGTATCACGAAGATACTCTACAAGCCTAGCTACCCGACGTTACATATCAGAGCGACCGACTCAAGAGAAAAGGAGCTATACTCCAAAATACACCTCCAGCAATCCTAATCTGCAATACCTCATAGAGCATCATAAAACAACAGAAGGGTGAGAAATATTATCATAATAACAATGCATATAATTATGTATACAAACAATCATAGAATACATATATGCCACATTTCTCAATCAATTCAAACACTCACCACTCCCACATCAACATATCATATATATATATATATATATATATATATATATATATATATATATATATATATATATATACACACACACACACACACACACACACACACACACACACACACACACACACACACACACACACACACACACACACACACACATATGCACACTTCTCCTAACAATCACATATACATTATGTTTCATTTACCGCGAATCATATAAGCATATACAATCATACTTCTATAAATCACATCATTTTCACGTAAACATTTACAACATGTTTATTCCATTGCTAAATCACATAAACATTTACATTCATGTTTATTTCACCAATACATCATATGAAGATGACAACATGCAACTCATAGAGACCGGCACACGACTCTATGCAGATGCAAATGCGGTACCGACTCATTTCAGCAGGTTCAGTTGAAGAACAAAAAATAACCATCGCTTACACCCCACAAGGGCACACGAGGTTCTACAGATTCTCCGAGGAATCAATATAACCATCGCAACATACGAGGTTCTGCAAATCCTCCGAGGGATCAATAAATAACCATCGCTCACACCCCACAAGGGCACACGAGGTTCTGCAGATTCTCCGAGGAATCAATATAACCATCGCAACATACGAGGTTCTGCAAATCCTCCGAGGGATCAATAAATAACCATCGCTCACACCCCACAAGGGCACACGAGGTTCTGCAGATTCTCCGAGGAATCAATATAGCCATCGCAACATACGAGGTTCTGCAAATCCTCCGAGGGATCAATAAATAACCATCGCTCACACCCCACGAGGGCACACGAGGTTCTGCAGATTCTCCAAGGAATCAATATAACCATCGCAACATACGAGGTTCTGCAAATCCTCCGAGGGATCAATAAATAACCATCGCTCACACCCCACGAGGGCACACGAGGTTCTGCAGATTCTCCGAGGAATCAAACACACAAGAATGCATACCATGATGCTTCACATGCAACATGACTCGTGACACTCTTGAAATGCACACATGTTTACAAACATACTCATGCATTCAACATGTTAATCGCATATGTTCATTATGCACTCACAATCTTTAAACATGGTTCACATTTACAATCATCATACATCACATACGAGCAATATGCACTTGCAAATATCGTGCCAAGCGGCAATAGACTCAATCACATCCATCATGCATTTTCAATCAATTTAAACAATGCGTCACATATGCCAAAATGCCACATATTCACAATCAATTCATAATCTAGGATTCACGCCATACGGCTACCCATGGCACACATAACAACATATAATTAGTCATCTCAGACAAGGAATGATCGCAACTAAACCATACAATCAATCCACGAATGGAAAGCACAAGAAAAGAAAACATGCTGCTGTGTTCACTAACCTTCGCTTGGCGAAGCCCCTGGCGAACCTTCGCTACCCGTTCGCCTGGCGAACTTGCCAGCGAAGACCACTGGGATTTATTCTGGAATTACTCGCTAGCACACTCGCCCGGAGAACCTTCACCACACTCATTCGCCTGGCGAACTTGCCAACGAAGACAGGGTGTTTGGTTCTGACTTGATTCGCTACCGTTCGCTGGGCTTCGCCTGGCGAACCTGCGAGATCAGAACTTCCATGGCTGTTCAAAAGCCCAAACCTCACAAAACCAATCGATTTAATCCAAATCAGTTCCAGTAGCACAGCCCACTCATCACTCGACTATACTACACCGTCTATTCCAATTCTAATCGATAAAACTCAGTTTCTACCAATTAAACTCATTTTGACCTAAAAATAGAAAAATGTAGGAAACCCCCAACAAATCCAAACACACACATGCATAATCATACACATTGATTAAGATAGTAAAATTTCACACCCTTACCTCGATTAATCGGAAGGTAGAAGTCGTTCTTGAGCTTTTCCAAGCTTTTCCTTCTTTTTCCTTCTACTTTTTCTTCTTCCTCCACTTTCCTTTCATGTTTTCTATTATCCATTGCCGTTCCTCTTCCCCCATATATATATATATATATATATATATATATATATATATATATATATATATATATATATATATATATATATATATATATATATATATATATATATATATATATATATATATATATATATATATATATATATATATATATATATATATATATATATATATATATATATATATATATATATATATATATATATATATATATATATATATATATATATATATATATATATATATATATATATATATATATATATATATATATATATATATATATATATCCTGCCTTCCTATTTCTCTCCAATTATATTTCTTCTCTTAAAATATTTGTCAATTCATTTTCTCATAAAATATCTCATCTTGACATTGGTTAGAAAACATATGATAAATCCTCATGATTCTACCAATTAGAATAAATCAGTTAAATACAATAATTCACTTTAAACCCTACAAACCAACTAATTAGTACAATTAATCAGTTATTAAAAATCGAGCTGTTACAAATTCTATTTCATTCTATCACTTACCATCATATTTCTTTTCCTTTAATTTTTGCGAAATAAACAATTTATTTCATTCTAAAATTTTAAAATAGTAGAATGATATATTTATTCCACTCCATTTCATTCTACTTCACCCCATTTCATTCTTCTCGGTTTCACTTCATTTACTCCGTACATTTTATAATGTCCTAACATAACTTCCCATTAATAGTCTCACTTCTAACCTTCTATTTTAAAATTTCTTAACCCATCTCTTATAACACAAATTAGCTTATTCTTAATTATTGAGGTGAATATTACAAAATGAGAGGCACCTTTAAAGTGAGAAGTCACAGGTAGAAAGTCAAAACCCTTGAAACCTCGAAACTGTTTCGAAGGAAGGAAAACCCTTCATCAAGCTCCATCAAATCCCTCTTTCCTTCTTCTTCTAACTACCCACATTGTAAGTTTTTCATTTTTCTCCATCTCAATTCTCAATCACACACCTAGGTTTTCATTTTTTTTTCCAAAAATGCTTCTATCAATCCATTAACGTGATTCATTTCATTTCATCCTCATTTTAGGTTTTTCAATTCCCATGGATTTCAAAGGAAAAAACCTCTGTTACAAGCGAAAATCTCTCACAATCAAATCAACAAAAATCATTGTAAGTGACAGAAAATTCCTCATTGATTTCATAATCACTACTTACCTAGGACCTGATGTTAAGTCTGATAATCCCAAATGTTCATCACTTCAAAGGCTATTCTCAGGATTACCACCTTATAGTTCCAATGATTTAGGTTCCTCTTATGTTACAATTCCTCTCTTAGAGAAATTGTATTACTATCTCCTCAAAAATGCACTTCCTGAACTTATATTAGATCTTAACATGTTTCATATGTATTTAAAGGGAAAATTGGATTTGCCCAATTCTGAATTTTCAGAGGGTTGTCAACAATTCACAAATATTTTCCCTTTGAATCTTCATCCACAGATTTGGTATCCTGATAGTTTTAGAATTATTAAAGGGGTTGTTTTGATTGATGATCCTCTTGTTACGATGTGTGTTAAAGACGAGGATTTGGATAGGTTTAGGTCGTTAACAGGTGTTAGTACTTTCAAGTTGGATTTAAGTGAATGTCTTGGTGTTCGGGTTCACCCTCAGTTGAGCAGAGAAAGTGATAATGATAATGATAGTGGATGTGTTAACAATGAGGGGTCGCAGTCGAAGAAGTTTCAACCGGAGTGTACGAGAAAGTATGCTGGTGAGGATACTCCTTTAATGTCGGAATTTCCAAATACTTCTAGTGGCGATCCTTCTTCCAACATGATGTGTCATTCTGATGGGCCTTCGATGATGCCGCTTATCTCGTTATCTCATGTTGACCATTGTGTGCAAGATTGTTCTGTTGTTTTAACAGGGACAGCGAAGAGAGGGATACTTGGTCCGTCCGTTGGTGTTGTGGATATTGGTATTAGTAAAGTGGCGTATCTATTTCGAGTTTCCTTACCAGGTGTCAAGAGAGAGTACAGTATGTTTCTCCTCTTTCTATTTACTCATGTTTCTTCTAGTTATATTATTATCTTTGATTATCTTTTTCATTTATCTTGGTCAAAAATCATGAATGTTTATCGATAAAGTACTAATAGCCTGCATTTTTAACATGCCTTATTATCAGAAATTCTAAAGACATGAATATTGTTCTTCGAGATATTTTGATTGGTGTTGAGTGCTGCTAAGAATACCTAGCAACTTCAATAATTCTGAGAAGTGAGAACAACTACACTATCCAGGGCGATTTTTAAAAGAATTCAAAGTTCTATGTTATGGAATTTCTTTTAATATATAAAAAATAACATTTAATAATTGCTAATTTAGCCACGAACAAGAAATTCTATAATCTGACATGCCCTTTTTGCAGATCAGTTTAGTTGTGATATTGAATCGGATGGAAAGGTTGAGATCAGAGGACTGTTATCTGGTGGAAGAACTATAGAGAAACAGTCACGTTTTTTCCAGATGAAAACTCAGCAGTTATGCTCTCCTGGACCATTCACACTTTCATTCAATCTTCCAGGACCTGTTGATCCAAGACTCTTTGCACCTAACTTTAGGACCGATGGAATTTTTGAAGGAGTTGTAATCAAGCTCTAGTTCCAAAGGTGCGATAGACAAATTTTTGTTTCTTTTTTGCTGTATTGCACCAGATGTTATCATGTATCTAAGTTGACATGGAACTAATTTTGTTTAACCTATTGAGAAAATATAATGATCTAGATTAGTCTGCTACTGCAAAGAGTTTGCATGTCTGTGCTGTAAAGCATCACTTTTCCTTAATTCAGGTACTTCGTAGTTCGGATCAGTGCATGGTTCAGCTTGATGAGCAACTAATTATGCATGTTTGAGAAAAAATTGCTTTTAACTTAGAACTTGTACTTTTCCTGATGATACATTGTGCTTTCTTGGCAAGAAACAATGGTGAGAACAAGGGCATGAACAATGAGAGAGGTGCACCATAGTATTGTAACATTTAAGTTAATCAAAGGGGTGAAATACTCGACTACATGTAATTGTGGTCAAATTAGCCATTGCCCTTTTTAAATACAAGCTCTACATTTGTTAAGTATTAACAAGTGTGAGTAGCGTGGATAATAGTCTCACATTGGATATAAATATAGTGACTTGAGTATTTATAAGTGAGAGAACTCATATACCTATTACTTTAAACTTTTGAGTGAATAAGTGGTGTATGCTTCTTAGTTGAAAACAACCCTCTAACAACATTGAATAGATGGGATAAAAAAGTGAAAAGATATTATAAATTTGAAGAATTAATTTGAATTTTCTTTTTAATGTAACAACTTTAGAGAGTTTTGATGAGGTAATTGGAAATGATTAAGGAATTTAAAAATCTCAATCATTTAAATAATTCAGTTATAATTTATTCATTTTTGTTTTGTTTGGATGGAGTATTACAATTATTTGTTATTAAATTTTTGGAGTCATTTTTATAAAATTTAAAGTTATTGGACCAAAATTTAAAATTTAAAAACATTGATCAATTTGCAATTTTTAAAAGTTAAAGAGGTCAGTTTGAAAATTATTAGATCAATTTGCGATTTTTTTTATAAAATTTAGAGGTTAATTGTAAAATTTTAAAAAATATGGGGATCAATTTGATATTCAAATTTTATAGAATGTTAGAGAAATTTGAATTTTTTTTATGTAATTTCAAAATTATTAAATTTAATTTGAGCAAAATACTTTATAAATTTTACTATTTTAACAATTCTTCATATTCTTTTACGTATAAATCATCTTAAATTCATTTAAAATATTACATTCTTTCATTGAAATATATTATTCAAACACACTTTTAATTTTTGAAGATTTTTAAATGCATTTTTAATATTTTTTAGCCATCACGCGAAATTATTTAAATGCCCTTAGTTTCTGGAGATTCATCTCTAGACGCATCAATTTTTAAATAAATATTGAAATATTTCAAAGATACAACTCTGCAACAATTTAAAACATTCAATACATCCCACTCAGAAGTCATTTACATTTGAGTTGTACCAGAAATGTATCTCTGTGAATATTCCAGAGATACGTCTCCATAACACATCAGAATAGGTCTTTTATATTATATGATTACCTTATGTGTTCAGATGGAGATTTAAACTATACCGTACAATTAAAAATAAAAAATCTACGTACATAATTTAGATGGTCCAAAAATGTCATACAAAAATAAAATACCAATAAATGTTGAAAATTTCATATAATGGAGATCAGTACAATAATAAGACCATCAAAATAAAATACATATCATAGTATTACTATTATATACTAAGACATTACTGTGTATGTCTGACTACCTTTCATCTACCTCCTCTGCCTCGTCTACCTCCCCGTCCATCAATCCCCCTGCCTCCAACGCTGTCTCCGGTACAACAATGTTCATCGTGCCTTCATCATAATGGCATCTAGGACCTGCCTAACATCAGACCCATTGGGGAAGATACTTCTGTCAATGTCTGCCTGCACAATCTCTACCATGCGACGACACCTAGGCAAGACATCCTCAACATGATCTAGCTGTGCCTCATCCTCCTCTAGTATATCCTGAAGAGTAGGTCTCGGCGTATCTCCTGGAGCAACATGCACCATGTACGAATGTGAGACCCTGAAGAACCATCTGATCTACCATTCAACGTAGCTCCAGTTGCTCTTAGCTATGGTAGTCCGTGGCTCCTCTGGTACCATATGACTCTCATAATCATCAAACACGCATCTATCTGTCTACGTGTCAAGGCAGGAGGCGCAAAGACAACATAGTGCCTAGGAATGGTCTGAGTGTATCCAAACTACCGCATGACGTGCTCGGGAAGATGAGGAGCAGTGAGACGTAATCCGCATACGAATCATCCAGAGTATAACATCATATCTTAAATGGTAGCGTCTGATGGTGATCGACATAGTTGTTGAAGTGCATGTCCTCAACAACCAAACGATCAAGATAGACTCTAAAAGGCTTGATCTCCTAGTTCCATCTAAGCGGGATAAAACCAGTAGCATGCGACATATCCTCATTGTACTCAGGTACACTCGCCCAGCCAGAGATGCGCGGGAAGTGCTGGAGGATCCAAGCCTGAAATGAATAGTTTGAAACACACGAATCATCGGTAATGACTGTGCAAAGATGAAATGAAAATGAAAAAAAATCAAAGACCAATAATTATTACCGTCAGTAGTGTCATGTTGCATGTGACCTGCTTCGTCTTTCACATACATCCATCTGTCAACTTCGAAGACATGTATGCCAAACAAGCCTCCCTCAGTTGTACTCATGAATTCGCTCAAAATCTAAGAAGTACCGTAGGTAGACGACGTTTGTATAGATGACAGTCTTGTCCACAAAAATCGTAGTGTCAACTAAATAAAGCAAGTAGGCTCTCAATGCATGCGATTTGTAGAGCACCACCTGTTTATCATCAGCATCAGCCTATTGTGTAGTCGGGATCTCGACCTCATTTAACTTCTTCAGACATTCAAATCTAGCATGAGCACCCCTGATCTTATCCAACTCCTTCGCCTCCTCTCCTGGATCAGCCCCAAGATACTCTACCATCATCTCAAATGCCTCTTTTTTTTCATCCTTCCAAGATCTAGGAATCTCCCCCTAATCGAAAGATGTAGAAAACACGAGACATCGTCGAGTGTGATAAATATCTAACCATGCAGGAGATGAAACAACGAGGTCTCCTAATGTTATCTCTCCACGAATGCATTAATCATTTCGTGGTTGAGCGTAGTATAACTGGTCATGCACAAGTCCTTCAGGTTGGATAAGGACAAAATTGACTGAAACCAATCCTCATTCGGCTAAAGCATCTAAAAATGCATCTAATAAACTAGAAACAATTTTAAAATTCCACGTAATGCATAAAAAACATATGGAGTGCATTAAAAAAATCTGATAGGTTTTAATTTGTAAGGTCTATTATACTTCAAATAGTTGTGTATTTCATAAAAATTTAGTTTGATTTATCGTAAAAAGTGTATGTGATGGTGTATATATATATATATATATATATATATATATATATATATATATATATATATATATATATATATATATATATATATATATATATATATATATATATATATATATATATATATATATATATATATATATATATATATATATATATATATATATATATATATATATATATATATATATATATATATATATATATATATATATATATATATATATATATTCAATTTTTTTTATGAATGTCTATTTTAATAAGTTTTAACTAAAAAAATATTTAAATACATCTTAAGATGCAAATTGGTAAAACACACATTCATAAAAATAAATTATTAGAATACCCGTGCATTCGAACAGGTACCGGTGTGTGTTACACGCATTTATTTCAAAAATATAAAATAAAAAAAAAAGACAAAACTATTTAAAAAAAACATTATTATTTTCAAAAGAAAAATATATTTTTATTTATATTTGAAACATAAATATAATTATTTTATATATAAAGATATTTGGATCAATCGTATTTTTTATGTAAATATTAATTTTGTTTTTTTATTACTTATAAAAATATTTATACAATCATTTAATTTTATAAAAACCAACTAATAATATAGGATTTGTAAAGATTATTTTAATTATATAAATAAATATTAGTAACATAAATAAACACATTTTGTCTGTGTTTGGATTCAGACATTGTTTTAAATATATTTTTATTTTCTTTAATTATAAAAAAATGTAATAACTCGTGTGTTCGCACAAATTCTAGTGGGATACTCGTGAATTCGCACGAATACCGGTATGATACGCGCAATTTTCTCAAAATATAATAAAAATAAAATAAAATATAAAAATGTTTAATCAAAAAAGCGTATTATCTTAAAAAGAGATGATAAATCAGTGCATATAATTTTTTTCATATATAAAATTATTTAAATCATATATATATATATATATATATATATATATATATATATATATATATATATATATATATATATATATATATATATATATATATATATATATATATATATATATATATATATATATATATATATATAATTTAATCAACAATGTATTTTTTCCTGTATATAAATATTATTTTTGTTTTGACATTACTTATATATTTGAATCTATATACAAATATTTGAATCAACAATGTGTTTTTGCCTATAAGTAAATATTATTTTGTTCAATGACATACACTTTTATTTATATTTTATAACTTAGTTTAATTAAAAATTTATCATTATACCTATATATCTATACCTATATATAAAGGAAAAACATGATTTTGGTGTAGTTTTTTTTTCTTTCAAATATATCCTTTTCAGATTTTATTTTAAATTTTAACTTCTATTTTTAACAAATGATAGTTATGTGATGGTTTATTATCTTTTATACTATTATCTACTATTATTATTTTAAAAGTAATAAATAATAAAATGACAATTAATTAAAAATAATAGTATAAATTATATTTTATACGCGTGAGTATTACTAAAAATGGCCAGTCTGGACGCTAGTTTCATTAAAGTAAACAATTATTTGGTGGATGTCACAGTTGCATAGTCAAAATAGACGTTCCATATTTTTATTTATCCGTAATAAACTTTGTTTTATATTTATTTTTAAAAAACAATTTTTTTTTAGTATTTTTTAATATTTATGAATGACAAAAATTTGTCCCATAATTCATTTATTTTTTATATTTTCCAAAAACAAATGTATCCAATATTAGTAAAAGAAATTATGATAAACTTTTTTAAAGTACTAAAATTTATCAATATTGTAATGACACTATGTTATAATTTATAAACAATACCAAATGATAGTAACATAAATTTTCAAATTTAAAATCGATTATGATTTTGTTTTTTATAAAAAATTTAGAACAATAGTAAAAATTTTCCAATGTAAAAAAATGGCTGTTTATAAAAATATTTATATTAACATTACACCTTTTTTGTTTATAAAAATATTTGAATCAATAATATATTTTTTTCGTTTATAAAAATATTCGTATTTATAATTTACAATTTTTTGTTTTTAAAAATATTTGTATTAACAATATATTTTTTCTCGTTTATAAAAATATTTGTATCAACAATACATTTATTCTCATTTATAAAAATTACATTGTTTATATAGAATTTGAATCAACAATAAACTTTTTTTTATATATAAAAGTATTTGAATAATAAATAAAGTGTTATAATTATAATAAATTTATTTATTTATTTAAAAACATATAATTGAGAAAATAAAATGATTAATCTAATTATAATAAATAAATAAAATGTAATAGAAAAATTAATATATATAAACCACGAAGAATTTGTGATTTATACTTCTATTTTCATTTTTTTTATGGATGTCGTTTTGCTTGGGTTGAGATTTCATCTTAGTTATTTTTTAATAGTTTTGGGGATTAATAAAGTTCAAATTTTTTTATTGATGTTTACATTAAAAAAGATACATCTTCAAATTACTAGTATAAATATAAATATTTTTTTAGATTTATTAAATAAGTAATGTATTTAAAAATTATTATATATTAGGTACATTAATCATTTAATAATTTAAAAAAATAAATTTTGTTGTTTATAATAACAAATCAGAGAGTATACAAAAGTGTTAACTTTAAAAGTTCTCTTGTATTTATACTAAACTTAGTGATAATAATTATTAAAAATTAGCACATAGAATTATGAGATTTAAAATTTGAATTACTATCTCCTTATTAAAAAAAAAAGTTCACTTTTAGGTATGTATCTAATTCATACATTAATTTAACAATATCGACTTTTTTTTTTTTTTTTCAATTAAGTTTTAAATAGTCGAATTTATTTCCCTACACACTGGCACCGAATAAAATTTCAGGCATTAATAAGATAGGTTAAAATAGTTGATTTTGTTATGTGAGATGGAGATTGTTGGTGATGGTGAAGCACGTAAGATGATAATTAACCTCACTTTAAATGGGTGAGTTACTTTGTTTTAGACAGTAGCACGTGAGTTGAGTGATTCAAAGTGGTACAAACAAGTTGCTTGTTGATAGGAACTAACAGTAACATGGCCTACACATTAAAATTTAGAATTGAGTTGTGAGAAAGGGAACAAAGGGAAATGATTTATGGAACCAATAAAGTAGTGGCACTCTCTTCAGAGATATCACTTGATCAACTCACTTCAATTACATGTCAGAACACGACACCATGCTTGTGGAGTATACAATTGTAATGTGCCTCTTTCTAATCTTTCATTTATGTGGGTCCAAACCAACAATTGTACCTTACACTATCTGCTGTTTCTGGATTTAATGTTTGTTATTTTCCACTTTTAACTTTGCAATTATCAAATGCCATGTTGCATGATTTTTGTCACTTTTTTTTTTTTGCATTCCGAAATGATTGATCTGATGTTTGATTTATGAGTCGTGTTATATTGTCCATTTAATAGATGAATAAGATTTTTATTTAAGAAAATGGATAGAGTTAAGACATGTTTGTTTTATTTTTTTTTTATTTCTATTTTATAAAACTGTTTTTAAAAATATTATCATTATCACATGCTCTATCATAAATTAAAATTCTGCTCAGAGACCCATTTATGTATTTTAGAATTCACATCAATGCTTACTAGTTCGTCTTCTCAAGATTGATCATATACTTATTTACAAGGCTCACTTCACACGCTATGTTTGGCCTCGTACATATCATAACATACATCAAATAAACTACTACTAGCATATGAAATGTTATTCATATAGGCTTTTTCGACTTCAGTACTAAGACTTTGAGTCATACTCGGCTTGAAATGACGATTAGTTGGTGTTAGAACATGCTTTGAATTCGACATATCAAACTTGTCAGAAATATTCTTCAGGTATGTCTCTTGAGATAAGCATAATATCGACTACTTTCTATCTCTTTGGATCTCAATCCCAAGAATTCTAGAGGCAGCTCCCAGATCCTTCATGCCGAACTCTTTATCGAGTTCATCCTTCACCTTCATAACATCCTCGACACTGTTACTTGCTATGAGGATGTGATCCACATAAAGCAACAAAATAACAAGTTAATTTTCAGGTCAAAATCTCAGGTAAACACACTGGTCGAACTGGATCCTAGTGAAACTAATGTGTGCCATAAACTTGTTGAATCGCCTATTCCATTGTCGAGGAGATTATTTCAGGTCATATAACGACATATTCAGCTTGCACACATAATCTTCCTTTCCCTTTTCTGCATATCCTTCAGGTTGCCACATCAAGATTGTTTCATCTAAATTATCATATAGGAAGGCTATCTTCACATCCATTTGTTCTAGTTCTAGGTCGAACTTTACCACTATAGCAAGCAACATTCGAAATGATCTATGTTTTACAATAGGCACTATGCCAAAAAAGACCTTTAACAGCGCTTAAAAGCGCTGTCTAAAGTGGCGCTGCTGTAGGTAAAGGTGTAGCACCCCAAAATATGCCTTATCGTTTCTTAGTTTACTGGCTTTTGTTTCTTTGCATTTTTGCATTTCCGCATATCATAGCATTGGTTCTCGAGACATGATATCAAAGTGTTTTTATGGCTCGTGGTTCCCTTTTTGTTGTGAGAGTTCAAACAGTGAGCATTAGAGGCTCCGACATTTATTTTGCCCAGCGATCGAGCAGTCAGTTTTATTCTTTTCAGCAGGTTATTTTCAGCTCAGGAGACAGTGACAACAGGTAATTATGCAGGATTCCCTCCACTTAGTGCCAAATTTGGGCATTTTTGAATGTGGTAACCGGTTACCACATATAGGGTAACCGATTACTTCAAGCAAAATTTGCCAAGAAATTTGAATTCTCATCATTGCAAGTTTTTCAATCATTCTCAACCATTTATTTCACATGATCATCATTGGAAGGATCTAGAATTGTTCCAATTTTTACCATTTCCCTCCAAATTTCAAACACTCAATTCCTAATTCCTCTGCTAATTTCCATTCCAAATGCTAATCCACATTCCAAGCCATATTTTGATTCCAAACCTAGAGCTTATTTAAATGAATTTGCTCCAACCCTCACACAATTACCTTCATTTTTCAGATTTCACATTCATTCTTGAGAATTTTCTCTCAACTTTCTCTCAACTTTTTCACTCCCAAAACCTCCATTAAAGCTCTTTTCACTTGAGCTTTTTGGTTCTTCATTGGAATCCTTGAAATCTAGAGCTAAACCTCCTTCATTCATCTCGATTATTTTCAATTCATCACTCAATTTTTGTTTGGATTTGGATCTGAATTTGGAAGCTAGATTGGAAGTGCTTTTTGGATCATTTTTGCTTGATCTTTCTTGTTCTTCATTTATACCATAAGGAAACTTTTGGATCTTGAAGAATCTTTGGGTTTCTTGTTTGGATCTGCTAATTTCAAGTGAATCAACATTCACCAAAGCAAATCTCAACTTTGAAGGTTGGAAATTCTAGACCTAACTCTATTTTGAGCTTATTTGAATAATCACAATGTAGATCCTTGGTTTTTGCTGCTTTTTGATCCATTTTGATAATTTGGATCTTGGTAATTTGTGATTTCAGTGCTTGATTGTGTTTACATGATGTTTGATCATTGATATTTGATGTTAAATTCGTGCTTAATTGATAGCATGTTCATATGAGTGATTAAATAAGCTGTTTTTCTATTTTTGGTTCAGTGGTAACCAGTTACCTGATATAGGGTAACCGGTTACTCTATACAAATTTCACGTCCAGGCCGTTTTTTTCAATAGGGTAACCGGTTACCTGATATTGAGTAACCAGTTACCACTGAGCAGAATGCTGTGTTTTTGCATTTTTCTTACTTGTTTGGGTTTCTTTTCACATGTAAACTTCATGGATTGATATGATGCATTTATGTGGATTGTTTTTGACATATTTCATCATTCTTGAATGTTTGATCTCGATTATTCGACGCATAACTTTCGATTTCCATTTGAATGTTTAACATGTTAATGTTGCTTGATTGATGCCATGATCACTTGATTTGTTTTCTTTGATCATGATAATTGATTATCATTGTTGATTATCTTGTTGGATGTTTGTTGCATGTTTGCATTTGCTTCGATGCCGCTTGTTGCACGCTTGTTCGATCGTTCAATCGTTCATTTGAATTTAAAAGCATGTTGATCTTGATGATTCTTGTTGATGCATTGTTGTTGATCGATTATGTTTGATTGTCGAAGCATGTTCATATTTTCATGATATCTATTCATGATTAATGCTTACTTTCAATTAATTGCATTCAAGCTTATTTTCTTCCCTGCTTTACACAGTTGTGGTTATTCTGAACTTGCATGCTATCTTTACCTTGCTTGTTTGCTGCCTGCCTTTTACACCTGCTTTTGTGCTGAAATGTATGCTGTTATAGGCTGTCTTGCTTGTATGCTGGATTATACTGTTGTTTTGTGCTGGAGGCGCTGTTGTAGCTGCTGTTTTAGCCTTGTTTTCTTATTTTTGCTTTGCATGCTCCCTTAGGGTTCTTTATTCCAATTTAATTTCCTATTAAATTTGGAGTAAGATAGACATTAGGAGTTTACATGATAACAAGTAGGCTAGTCCCTTTTAACCTCAACCTTAGGTCCATATTTTGCATGCTAACATTAGGATAGAATCTCCTTTCGCATCCCAACTTTAGGACCGCTTTGCATGACAACGTTAGGATTGAGTTTCCTTTAGACCTTCCGTGCATCTTTCTTCTCATATCAAAACACATTCTAACTCATCTAATAAATACGATGAACGTTGTACGCTACGAGTCTTAAGCACATGGGAAATGATGAGTGTGAGGTATCTCCTCACTTGTCTAGAGTGTTTAGCATATGCCCTTAGGGCGATATGCGACAAATTCGTTCATATGTCATAGTCTTTAGTGCAACGTGAATCACAAAGCAAACCAATTCACTTCACTAAAACTCACAAACAAAATTCAAACCTTTTTATCCTTCGGGATTTGTGTTTCAAACTCATTTTCAGAAAAGAGTACATTACTTTTCTGTTCTACCGCAAACAGGCGTCGACCCTAACTACTGGAATGGGAACTTAGCGTTGCTCATAAAAAACACTTAGCGTTTGCTTTGATTTCTCATACCAGATGAGGATACGTAGGCACAAGACGACGATATCTTGGCGAGCAACCTTCCCCCCTTCACCCGTACTTTTTCGAACTACGTTGACTCTGACTTTCCCATTGCACGAGGGAATACGTAGGCTTAGGGCGGCAGTGTCCTATCGAGTCTCTTTCTTTTTTCTTTTGTTCTCATTTCTTTTTTGAATTAGCTTATAGATAAACACACCCTTTTATTAGACAACAAGCATGGATCCCGTTGAGTACAACGGACGTGAGGGGTGTTAATACCTTCTCCTTGTGTAACCGACTCCTAAACCCAAGATTTGCTTGCGATGACCTTGTCTTCTCCCGCTCTTCAGGTTTTCTTTGATCGTTTCCTTTCTCTCTCTTTCGAATAAATAACGTTCGGTGGCGACTCTTCTGTTTTTCCGCCGAGTGTTTTTCGCAGTTGCGACAAAAGACAACATTTTTTTAAGGCAAAAGCGCTGCTATAGGCCCCCTTTTAGCAGCGCTTTTTCTAGAAAAGCACTTTATTCCCCCCTTTTAGCAGCGCTTTCAAAAGCGCTCTCTAAAGTATATTTTCTTGAGACGTTTAGCAGCGTTTTTTCATGAAAAACGCTCTCTTTTCTCCCCTTTTAGTAGCGTTTTTAGAAGCGCTCTCTAAAGTATATTTTTTGAAGACATTTACCAGCGCTTTTCTTAGAAAAACGCTCTCTTTTCCCCCCTTTTAGCAGCGCTTTTAAAAGCGCTCTCTTTCTCCCCTTTTAGCAACACTTTTTCAAGAAAAGAGCTGCCTTTCTACACGTCATTGAATTTTTTTTTCAAAAGCACTTTTTTAAAAATCACTTTTTAGGGAGTGTTTTTTTGGTAAAACCGTTGTCTATTGTTCATATTTTTATGAAGTGTTTTTTGTTAAACGCTGTTGCAGAATTCTTAATAATTTATCACATAAACCTGCTTATAACAATTATATTTAACACAAGCCTTTATTTCAACACTTAGGCCTTATATATACCATAACAATTCAACACATAAACCTGCTTATAATCATTGTAATTCAACACAAGCCTTTATTTCAACATATAGGCCTTATATATATATATATATATATATATATATATTATAATTCAACATAAACGAGCCATAATTATAAAATATATTCCAAAACTGATAACTTCACAAATATATTCACTATACACATAATTACAAATTCCATATTTTCAGATCCTCACAAGAACTTATAGAAGTATATCAACAAATTTCAAAACTATATACGACTTTCAGAACTATAATTATCCAGTAGTATATACATAACATCACAACAACACAAATCTCTAAAGACCATAAACTCTGATCAAAAGACAAAAAGATAATATACCTTATACAATTCTCATCTCAAGGATGTATTGACACCATTCCTCCTTAATTTCTTTCAATTTATCTTTCGAGTAAGTACCACACTTGAATTCATCAAAATACTACATAATATAACGTAATATGCATGATTTAGTTAAAACTAATTACTCAGACGAAATATCGGTTAAATATTAAAATAAATCATATAAATTATAAATCCATACCATGTTTAGAATCTCTATGTGACCCGAATGAATTATTTTCTACATAAACCTCAATACAAAATAACCGCAATCAATACCATTGCACTGACGAGGACACTGTACATGAAAAAAATACAAATATATATATCAGAATATATAGTTTAACTAGTTTTTATCAAGTATCATCACTATAACAATCAAAATTGTGAAAATATATTTGCACTCTGATCCATCTAATGTTGTTAGCCTTACTCTTTGGTACTCTTGCTTGTTTTTGTGATCAGAATATTTGTATAGCTCTAACATAATATAAATGAATATTTAAAACAATCTCACATAATAAATAAGATATACACGGATTATTCAGAACAATCTTATCACTTACGTATCAACCATCTTTTTCATATATGGATATTTTGTTTGATCACCATCCAATGAATCCAGATAATACACTATTTCTTTTATCAGATTAATCGCAACCAACAACCAGTGTCCAATGTAAAATAAGACAAAAGTTTAGATGGAAATATTATATAGAATGTCAAAAAATGAATAATTATAATAAATAAAATTAGAATGAAATCTAACCCATGGCCATTATTGTATGGCAAAAGATATAACTTTTCTGTATCTGTGACCATAAATGCTTGGACTAAGTAATCTTTGACTACATCTGGAGTGTGATCGATTAACCGTGCGTTGATACAGCTAGAAGATAAGAATGAGAATATTTCTTCCAATTGATGCGGGATCAACAACTTGTCATACAATTTGACCAAATTCCAATCGCGTTCAATCTGTGTTTTCTTCACAAATAGGACACGCACATTGGCCTTTAATGTTATACCCCGATAGATTTTCGTATGCTGGAAAATCATTAATTGTGCCAAACAACATCGCCCTCAAATTGAAAATTTCTTTCCTATATCCATCATAAACCTCCACACCATTCTCCCACAAACTTTCTAAGTCTTCGATTAAAGGTATCAAGTATACGTCTATGTCATTCTCTGGTTGTTTAGGACCAGAAGTTAACATAGATAACATCATGTACTTACGCTTCATACATAGCCATGGAGGTAGGTTATAAATCATAATAATCACAGGCCATGTGGAATGTGAGATACTTTGCAGACCATGCAGGTTTATTCCATCAGTAGATAATGCCAAGCGAAAGTTTCTCGCTTCTTCTCCAAAATCAGGATACTCATTATCAATTTTCATCCACTGTGGTGAATCTGCTGGATATCGATACTTTTCATCTATAATTCTATCATCTACATGTCAAGTCAAGTGTTTTGCATTTGTTTCACTATGAAACATACATATAAATCTCGAAATTATAGGAAAATACCATAAGAATTTTGCCGGGGATAACTTTTTCTTATACCGAGATACACCGCATTTATGATGCATATTCATTTCGAAACAAAATGAAATAACTTGGACAACCATCTATCTTATCATAACTCATGCCAATAGAGCACAACATTGTTTTTGGCTTCATAGGTTCAATTGGGAAGAACATTTCCTCCGGAAGCATCTCTTTCATGAGGGCTAATAACTCTATGAAACTTTTATCCGACCATCCATTTCTCGCCTTTAAGTTGTATAACTTTAATACCGCAAACAATCTTGTGAAAGTAGTGCAACCTTTATACAACAGTTTCTCTGCATCGCTTACCAACCTCTCAAACATTTTAGGATTATCCTAAAGATCTTCTTCAAGTGCTTCTGCAATCTCTTCGACTCGATCATAGTCGTATGTATCTGTGCCATTGTCGTTTAATGCATAGGTCGTATTATCCCCCAGTTCAAAATTCTCGTTACTTATCTTACCATGTAATGTCCAACATGTATAACTTCGATCAATTCCATGCCTCTTTAAATACGATTCCAACTGAAATGCGTCAATCCGACGCCCATAACAGCAACGTAAGCAGGGACATGTGATCCTACTGGGGTCTTTGGCATGTTTAACAGCAAACTTAATAAATTTTGATACCCCGTTGTTGTACTCTTTTAACAATTGATTGGAAGACATCCATTTTTATCCATATTAATTAAGTAGGCTAAACTAAACTAAGTAAGCTAAACAAAAACAGTGATTACCTGCAGCAACTGTAGAGAAGTCAACAACTTCTAGAACTACACAGTAAGATTCTTGGAAACGATCATAATCTTACTCTTCACAAGTAACCCTTATAACAAATTCACTAAGTTAGTAGCTGATGGTGTACCTAATATAAAAACTTCATCACTTAAGTTCAAACAATTAATCAACAACATCACAATATTCAACAATTAATTCGCGAATATTCAAACATCAACAATTAATTCAATCAACAACATCAACAATATTCAACAATTAATTCAAGTTTCCATCAACAACAACAACAACATTAACATATATACAAAATTAACATACAAAATTAATTCATGTTTTCATCAACAACATCAACATCAACATTAACAACATCAACATTAACAACATCAACATTAACAACATCAACATTAACAACATCAACATTAACAGCATCAACAACAACATTCTCGTTACTTAATTCAAGTTTCCATCAACAACAACAACATTAACATATATACAAAATTAACATACAAAATCAATTCATATTCTCACTAACATCAACAGCATCACAATATTCAACATTAACATTAACATCAACGACAATCAACATTAACATCAACATCAACATTAACATCAACAACATCAACATTAACTTTAATGTACCTTATAATATTTAACATCAACATTAACATCAACAACATCAACATTATCTTCACTATTTCCACAACAAAAAAACTCATCAAACCATAACCATGAAAATGAAGAAAATTCATAAATACCTTGAAAATGGTGGAAGTGGTCGGACAGAGGGAGAATGAGAAACCACCGGAAGACGGACAGAGGGAGAATGAGAAGTGGTCGGACAGACAGAGAATGAAAAGTGGTCGAACATACGGAGGGAGTAGGGTTTTATACTTGAGAGAGGGAAAGAATGATACGCGAGAGAGAAAGAAAGAATGGGTCTGAAATGAAAATTTTGTTTTATTTTTAGAAAACTAAATACCTATAGCAGTGCTTTTGAAAGCGCTTTTGTAAACCCCCCTATAGCAGCGTTTTCTCCTAAAAAACGCTTTCGTACCTCCCCCCATTTAGCAGCGCTTTAGAAAAACGCTCTCTAAAGTCTGCCTTAGGCAGAACCTATAGCAGCACTTTAGGAAAGCGCTTTCGTATCCCACCTATAGCAACGCTTTTAAAAAATGCTTTCGTATCTCCCATTTAGCAACGCTTTCTATTGTATTGCATAACAACGACCTTTAGCAGCGCTTTTTAAACGCGTTTTTTAAAGCCATGTTATAATAGCGCTTTTTTCCTTTGTTTTTTTTAATCTTTAGCAGCGCTTTTATAGAAAGTGCTATCTTTGCAGTGCTGCCAAAAATCATTTTTGACGTAGTGAGGTGAGAACACATCATTGAAGTTAACACCTTTTTTCTGAGTGAAACCCCTAAGAGCCAACCTTGCCTTAAATCTATTCTGTTAGAACAAGATTTGGTTCTGCTCATTATCTCTAAGCTTTAATAATAACAAAATAGTATTTGTGTGAGAATAATTTTGGTACTCTAACGTTTGTTTTTCTGAACGATTAACAAACAAGTTCTGACTCTGATAGATACCATATACAATGACAATCTGGTTTGACCAAAAGTCACTTCTGCGCCAAAGAAGCAAGTTTGCTTCTGATCTACTCACATTCAGAAAGATTTTAAGAAGACAATATGATATTGCTGCAATGTTCTCTTGGATTATGCCTCTGAGCGTGACTCTGGCGTTTTACTTCTGAATTCGCTATCTTCTGAAGACTAAGTGTTGAAGACCCTGAAGACAAGGTTCTAATGAATGAAGTTCTGAAGACTTTAAAGATTTAAGTTTCTGAAGACCAAGAGTTCTGAAGACCGAGTGCTTAAAGTTCTAAAGACCAGGTTCTGGTGAACAAGTTCTGAAGACTCTGAAGACTCAAGACTCTGAAGACCCAGTGATCAACTCTTGTATGCATACTTCAATCATCTTTATTCAACAATCTTAGATGTACAAAATATAAGATCAAAAGTTTATGATGGAAAATAGTACATAGTACGTATCAAAATGTTTCATTTCACTACCCTGATTTGGTGGAACAAAGGACAACTTTTGTGTACGATTTTCATCCCTACATAATGACATTCTTTAAGCCACTAGCTCATCTAAGGATATTCCTTATGTACCCTCCAATGGATCTTTTACTGGCTTTATAAGGAACTGACCACGTGAAGAAAAAGTAACGTATGAGAACAAGAACAGTCGTGAAAAAATACAAAGCAAGAATAATATTTATATTGTCAAAATTTCTTTAAATAATTTGTGATATACATAGTGTTTATATCTGCTTGTGTAGAAGTAAATTCATTGTAAACATTTATTTTCTCAAACAGCTGTTTGTAATTTCTTAAGGGACCAGTTGGGTCAAAATCCTTAAGAAGAGACAGTTAGTTTGTGTTGTTAGTCACCAACAATTGCTAGTGCAAATTGTATTCAGTTGATTATAGTGGATTAAGTCCTTATCTATAAGGCAAAATCACCTTGGCGGGTGGACTGGATTAACTTGATAGTTTTCAAGTGAACCAGGATATATCGTGTGTCTTTCTCTCTTGTTAAGTATCTTTGTGATCTTGGTTTGAGTTTCATAAAGAGCTTTTATTTTTGAAAACCTAATTCAAACCCCCTTTCTTGTGTTTTATCACACCTTCAATTGGTATCAGAGCCTGGTTCTTATTGTGATAAAAGTTTTATCACCATTTTACAGTGTTTAGTATCGATTCAGTATTTGTGTAAGATATCATGACTGCTACTAATGCTAATCCTATTCCAGATGAGAAAAACCACTATAATGCCAAACCACCAGTCTTTGATGGTGAAAAGTTTGACTACTGGAAAGATAGAATTGAAAGTTTACTTCTTGGTTACAACATAGATCTTTGGGATCTTGTAGTAGATGACTATACTCACCCAGTTGATGCTGAAGGAGTTAAAGTGTCAAGAAGTGCTATGAAAAATCAACAAAAGAAAGAATACAAATATCATTACAAGGCAAGAACTATATTGCTGAATGTTATTTCTTATACTGAGTATGAGAAAATAACAAATAGAGAAATTATCAAATCCATTTTTGAGTCACTTCAAATGACTCATGAAGGAAATGCTCAAGTAAAGGAAATAAAGGCTCTTGCCCTAACCTAGAAATATAAAGCCTTCAAGAAGGATGATGATGAATCTGTGGAAACTATGTTTTCAAGATTTTAGATGCTGGTAGCAGGACTCAGAATTCTATACAAAGGATAATATACCGTTGATCATGTCAAGAAGATTATCAGAAGTCTTCCCAAGAAATGGAGACCTATGGTAACTGCTCTAAAGCTATCCAAGGATCTGAACAGTATAAGTCTTGAAGAAGTTATCAGTTCTTTAAGAAGTCACAAGATTAAGCTGGAGGAAGATGAACCTTAGAAGAAGAGTAAATCTATTTCTCTTAAGTCTAAGTCTGAAAAGGCAAAGGATTATCAAGCCGAGGAAGAATCAGAAGATTTTGATGAAGACTCAGAAGATGAGCAATCACTTATATTCAGAAGAATAAAAAAACTCTTGAAACATAGGCAAGTGATAACACGAAATCGTATATATATATATATATATATATATATATATATATATATATATATATATATATATATATATATATATATATATATATATATATATATATATATATATATATATATATATATATATATATATATATATATATATATATATATATATATATATATTGATGCATAATTCAACTGATGTTTGACTGTTTTCGATCCGATTTCGGGTTCTTTCCATGTTATTTGTCTGATATTTTGCAGGTATTTGATAATCATGTCTAAACAAAGCAATGTGAAGAAAAGAAGCAATTACAGATGAAATATGGACGAAAACCAGATGAAAACAACATGAAAAACGCAGAATGCATATTTTGCTGCTGTGACGACCGTCACACCTCCATGACGACCGTCACACGGGTGACGACCGTCACACACCGTGACGACCTTCATGCAGGCAAAAACGCACTACTTTAAATGAACGTGCAAAATGCAGTTCCAAGTCCCAAATAATGGACCACTACTCCCTGATATTTCTGCCTCCAAGTCCACTTTCTTCAAATTACAACCGTTAGAATTCTATTTCTATAAAAGGGGAAGGAGGGGAGCTGAGAAAGAGAGCCGCATTTAGACAACGAAGTGCTGCCCAATTTTATTTCCAGAGCAAAAGTTCAGTTTTATTTCTTTCTATTTTTTTGTTTCCTTTCCTTATTCCTGTATTCCATTTCGACAATATTCATTTGTGCGCTCTATTGGTTTGAAGACATAATCCTGCCGACATCGTTGGGATTTGGCCAAAAGCCAATTGGATACGTTACAGGTTTTTCATTATTTCGTTAATTGTAACTTTTATTATCAGTAATATGAATGTTCTAAGTTTCTGTTTTTATTTATGTTTTACCTTTCCCAAATCCATGTCTAGCTAAATCAGAGTAATCGATATGTAATAATAATTCGGACGGGATTTGATAATAACCGGTTGAAAACTCTCTTTTTCAAAAGTTGTTTATGGTCTGAGTGTTTAAACTTATTTACTGAATAAACGTTCGTCGCGAAAGCGAGAACTTATTTAAAAGTAGTTTTGCCACGACAGTGGGAAATTAATTAAGGTACGAACCAACAAGCGACAGCTGCGGTAAGACCAGATAGTAAACACTAGTCATTTGTTTTAATAACAGCGAAAGCACTTTAAAATGAATTAGAACTTAGAGATTTCCAAAAAATAGTTTTAACCCCGAATGGGACACGAAAGCGTACATCCGGCCCTTAGAATTATGACTAGCGTCAACAACCATCGTGAGACGAAAGTCTTCAGATCACTATTTTCTGCTTAAATAAATTTTGAAAAATATTTCATATACCGGTAACTTGTCAAATCCCCGAAGAACATAATTACTGCATATCGATTCACGTAATTATAATTCAAGTAACCTTTTTAGCTCCCTTTAGTGACAAAAATTATTCCCTTAAACATTACCTACCTAGCTAAACATAGTAACTCCCGAGAATACTAGTTTGATTACGATTCCCTGTGGGATCGATATCTTTTATTACTACGCGATAGACTGTGTACTTGCAGTTAAGTTGTATTAGACATAGAAAGTCGCGATCAAGTTTTTGGCGCCGTTGCCGGGGACCCGTTTAGTCAATAGTGTAACCTTCTGTTACGCCGTATAGACTAGGTTAACAATTTCATTTTTCCTTTACTAGTTCTGTCGATTGTATGCCAAGTAATCGCCCACAAGGCGATACCTTAAAACCTTCAGTCGCAGAACTAGAGCGCTTCTTACACTTAAGAAGTCGTATCATTGAGTACCAACTAAAACATAACATTATTGATCCTCTCACTCCCATTCCCAAATTCGAAGAAGAATCAAAGATGGATGAAGGACCTCAAAACAAACCGCTGAAGGCATACGCTACACCCTCTCAGATGGAGCCTAGAAGTAGCATTGTTGCCCCAGCTATTACTCGAAACGATTTTGAGCTGAAACCCTCATTGCTGTCAGCTGTACAACAAAACCAATTCTCAGGAAATGCAACTGAGGACCCAAACGAACATTTAACGAAGTTTGTACAATACGCAGACACAGTGAAAGCAAATGGAGTAACTCCAGACGCAATAAGACTTCGTCTTTTCCCTTTCTCTCTTAGAGACAGAGCATGGACATGGTTACAATCCTTACCATCCAACTCCGTTACGACGTGGGAACATTTGAAGAACGTCTTCTTAGCGAGATATTTTCCGCCAAGCAAAACTGCTATGCTTAGAGCTTAAATCAACGAATTTCGACAAAAAGATACTGAATCTCTTTACGAAGCATGGGAACGATTCAAAGATATGATGAGAACATGTCCTCACCACGGTCTAGAAGACTGGGTGACAATCCATACTTTCTATAATGGGCTTTTATACAAAACCAGACTAACGGTAGACGCCACCGCGGGCGGTGCACTTATGGATAAGCCATACGACGAAGCCTATCAACTAATCGAAAACATGTCTCAGAACCACTGCCAATGGGGAGGTGAACGCACTCCAACAGAGAAACCCGCAGCGAAAGGTGGGATGTACGAGATCAGCAGCCTTGAAAAGTTCAACGCTAAAGTAGATGCTCTAGCACAAAAGATTGACAGTCTGACCGTTAACCCCACTGCAACCGTCGCTGCCGTAACTCCAAACTGCGAGTTATGCCGAAGCACCACTCATAATGCGCCCGAATGCCCATTGCTGGCCGAAATCCCACCAGACCAAGTAAATTATGCTCAAGGAAATCCTTACGCAAATACCTATAACCCAGGTTGGCGAAATCATCCAAACTTTTCTTACAAAAGCGATAATGCATTGCAAATGCCTACTGCTCCGCCAGGATATTAGAAACCAGCCGCTGCTTAGACTACACCTAGGAAATCAAACCTCGAGTTGATGATGGAAAAATTCATAGCTACTCAAGCTCAAACAAACAAAGAATTCCTGAATCAAAACATACACACTAGCGAGCAAATTAAACAGCTGACCGGAAAAGTAGACGCTTTAGCCACCCACAACAAAATGTTAGAAACACAGATATCACAAGTGGCTCAACAACAAGCCTCTGCTGCCGCACCCGCTGGCACGTTTCTTGGATAACCCGAACAGAATCCAAAAGGTCAGGCAAATGCTGTCATATTAAGAAGTGGAAAAGAATTGGACGAACCGATCGATCCGAGGACCGAAAACTCAGCCATGCAACAAAAACCAACTGAACAAGCCGAAAAGGAATCCGAGTTAGAGAAGAAGGAAGACAACGAGAAGGAGGATACAGCAAGTGAAAAAACTCAAGCACCTCCAGCGCCATATAAACCGCCTATCCCTTATCCTCAAAGATTAATAAACTCCAAAACTTCAGGACAGTTTAAGAAATTTGTAGAGCTTCTTAAACAATTGAATATCACTATTCCTTTTACAGAAGCGATAACTCAAATTCCGTCATACGCTAAATTTCTCAAAGAAATCCTGTCAAATAAGAGAAAGATCGAGGATAACGAAACAGTTACACTTACTGCAGAGTGTAGCGCTATTATTCAAAACCACATGCCTCCTAAATTAAAAGACCCAGGTAGTTTCTCCATACCCTGCGTCATAGGAAAGTTCGTAATAGACAAAGCTCTATGCGATTTAGGAGCCAGTATCAGTGTTATGCCTTTATCTATATGCAAAAAGCTGAATATGGGAGATCTAAGACCAACCAAAATGTCCGTACAACTAGCTGACCGATCAGTAAAATATCCCGTCGGAATACTGGAAAACGTTCCAGTACGCATAGGACAATTCTACATCCCAACCGACTTCATAATCATGGACATCAAAGAGGACTCTGTTACCCCAATTATCCTAGGAAGACCGTTCCTAGCTACAGCCGGAGCTATTATAGACGTGAAGAAAGGAAGGCTAACATTCGAAGTAGGAGAAGAAAAGATAGAGTTCATTCTCACCAAGTTCTTACAAGCACCAGCCATGGACGATACCTGCTATTTAGTAGATGTAATTGACGAATGCATAAGAGAACTTGAAAATGAAGAGACCGCGTATTCAGAAATAATAAAGATTCAAATACCCGATATTTCTGAAGACGATGATTGACGTAAACCGTATAAAGACGACAACCTAAGCGAAAGCTTAGCACTGACCCCAAACCATATGCCAGGTCCGAAGAACCCATCTTTAGAACTTAAAACACTACCCAAAAATCTTAGATATGAATTCCTAGACGATGAACTAAAAAGACCAGTGATAGTCAACGCCGACTTAGGACAAATAGAAACCGAAAAGCTATTAGAAGTCCTAAAGAAGTACCCCACCGTGTTAGGCTATAACATAAGCGATCTAAAAGGTATAAGCCCTTTGATCTGTATGCATCGAATTACAATAGAGGAAGACTGTAAAACCTCTAGAGAGCATCAGAGGAGACTGAACCCCATCCTAAGCACTGTAGTCAGAGATGAAGTAAAAAACTGCTAGATGTAGGAATCATCTATCCAATCTCCGATAGTGAATGGGTTAGCCCAGTTCATGTCGTACCAAAGAAAGGAGGAGTCATAGTAGTTAAGAACGAAAAAGGCGAATCAATAACAAAAAGAGTCGTGACTGGAAGCAGGATGTGCATTGATTATAGGAAGCTTAACAAAGCCACACGAAAAGATCACTTCCCGTTACCCTTCATAGACCAAATGTTGGAAAGATTAGCCAAACATTCATATTTCTTCTATCTAGATGGCTATTCAGGATTTTTCCAAATTCCCATTCATCCTGATGACCAAGAAAAGACTACATTCACCTGTCCTTATGGTACTTTTGCTTACCGCAGAATGCCGTTCGGACTTTGTAATGCTCCAGCAACCTTCCAAAGATGCATGATGGCAATCTTCGCAGATTTCATAGATGACATCATGGAAGTATTTATGGATGATTTCTCGGTATGTGGACAAAGTTTTGAAGGATGCCTACAAAACTTAGAAATGGTATTAGAACGTTGTGTCAAAGTGAACCTCGTCCTAAATTGGGAAAAATGCCATTTTATGGTCCGACAAGGAACAGTTCTAGGACATGTCATATCAAATAAAGGAATTGACGTCGACAAAGCTAAAATAGAGATTATAAAAGAACTCCAACCTCCAAAATCCGTACGAGAAATACGGAGTTTTCTAGGACATGCCGGTTTCTACTGAAGATTTATAAAAGATTTTTCAAAAATCACAAAACCTTTAACCGGCCTATTGTCGAAAGATGTTGAGTTCGTCTTTGACGACGACTGTCTAAAAGCATTCGAAACATTAAAATCAGCGCTTATCACCGCACCGATTATGCAACCACCCGATTGGCGACTACCGTTCGAAATCATGTGCGATGCGAGTGATTATGCCGTAGGCGCGGTTCTAGGACAAAGGAAGGACAAGAAACTCCATGCCATTTACTATGCCAGTAGAACTTTAGATCCTGCCCAAATGAACTACGCTACAACAGAAAAGGAACTTCTAGCAGTTATATTTGCGCTTGACAAATTCCGTTCTTACCTAGTAGGAGCAAAAATTATCATATACACAGACCATGCTGCCATTAGGTACCTAATAAGCAAAAAGGATGCCAAACCAAGATTATTGAGATGGATCCTGTTATTACAAGAGTTTGACTTAGAAATTAAAGATAAGAAAGGAACCGAGAACGTTGTTGCAGATCACTTATCCCGAATAGAAGGCATCAAACATGAACCAGTACCGATAAATGACGATTTCCCGTACGAACATCTGATAGCCAAATTAGAAAGTGACATGCCTAACTTAATCTCAGAAGATCTAGAACTCGAAAAAGCCGTAGAAGTCGTCTATGCCCAAGTCACATTACCTTGATATGCTGACATCGTTAATTACCTAGCTGCAGGCATGCTTCCACCGGATCTCACTTATCAGCAAAAGAAGAAATTCTTCCACGATCTGAAACACTATTATTGGGACGAACCTCTACTCTTCAAGAGAGGGGCCGACAACATATACCGTCGCTGTGTCCCAGAGGAAGAAATAGAAAATATCATTTCCCAATGCCACTCAGCACCATATGGTGGTCATGCTAGTACATCCAAGACGTGCGCTAAGATTCTCCAAGCCGGCTTATTCTGGCCTAACCTCTGGAAAGATGTTCACATCGCTGTGCTAAAATGTGATCGATGCCAACGAACTGGCAACATCTCACGACGCGATGAAATGCCTCAGAAAGGAATCTTAGAGGTAGAAATCTTTGACGTATGGGGAATAGATTTCATGGGACCATTCCCGCCTTCTTTTGGTAATAACTACATACTCGTCGCTGTAGACTATGTGTCTAAATGGATAGAAGCCATTGCTGCTCCAACAAATGACGCACGAGTAGTAATCAAACTCTTCAAAAACATAATCTTTCCTAGATTCGGTGTACCCAGACTCGTCATTAGTGACGGCGGATCACACTTCATATCGCGAATATTTGATAAACTTCTTTCTAAATATGGAGTCCAACACCGAGTAGCTACACCCTATCATCCGCAAACTAGCGGACAAGTAGAGGTCTCGAACAGGGAAATGAAACAGATATTGGAAAAAACTGTCGCTACCTCAAGGAAAGATTGGTCATCAAAGCTAAATGAAGCTTTATGGGCTTATAGGACCGCTTTTAAGATACCAATAGGTACTACACCCTTCAAATTACTTTACGGTAAATCCTGTCATCTCCCTGTAGAATTAGAGCATAAGGCCTTCTGGGCCATTAAGACACTTATTTCAACTACACCGAGGCAGGAGAGAAACGAATCTTGAACTTACACGAATTAGAAGAACTTCAATTGGACGCTTGCGAAAATGTCCGTATCTACCAAGAACGAACTAAAAAGTGGCATGATAAACGTTCAGTCAAGAAACAATTCAGTATGGGAGACGCCGTACTGCTATTTAATTCAAGATTAAAACTCTTCCCAGGTAAACTAAAATCTAGGTGGTCTGGACCTTTTGAAGTGACTAAAGTACTTCAGAGTGGAGCTGTTGAAATTACCGATAAGATGAAAGCACCGTTTATCGTAAACGGGCAACGTCTAAAACATTATAATAAGAACGAAAACAACCCTTAAGTCTGCAGTATAGCATTGCTTGAGCCTCCAGCTCAAACACCTGAATAGCTTGTCACCAAGCTATCGTCAGGCTTTAGACGTTAAAAACAGCGCTTACTGGGAGGCAACCCAATTTTTCCCGCATTTTCCTCGTTACTGTATTTTATTCTCATTTTTATTTAAAATTCTACTTTGAAACTTTAACAAAAATTCTAAACTTAAAATTGCTACTATTTTTACTTTCTTTTATTTTCATATTTTATTTTATTTTTCTCTTTTATTTTTTTGTTTTTACCGCCTTTCGTTTTTAAAAATCCTGACTTCAAATTTCTGTTTTAAACTTTTCAGGATTTTAAAATTCTTCAAACCTTCCTCCTCTTTTTCTCCGACTTACCTGCGAGTATGGCCGCATACGATTTCACAAAGGTTCATTTTCGAGGATTAGCTCAAAAGGCAAGATTTGAAGCATTAACTGAGAGAGAAATAGCCTTAACGCTGTATTATGATAAGTCTACCATGGAGAAACTAGGAATCACTGATAGCATCCAATACCTGTTTAATCAATTAGGCTGGGAGAACACTGCTTTGAAAACCCGTTTTGCTACCTATAAGGACCTCACCTACGAATTCCTTAGTTCCTTCAGGTACTTACCCAACTATGGTTTTGGATCCAACACATAGCTGATCACCTTTAGGATATTTGGAATGGACCAAACCCATAGCCGGATGTCATTAGCTAACCTCCTAGGATTTCCTAGCGGACCACATGTGTTCATTAGTGCAGAAGATGACGATCTTGATTTTGAACTCAACCAATTCTGGGGTAGAATCACAGGCGACTATCACCCTGACCCAAACAGCATGTATAATGATGAGATTCATAACCCAGCTTTCAGATACTTTCATAAGATACTAGCTCACACTCTTTTCGGAAAAGAAGAAAATATTACTACAGTATCTAAAGAAGAGTTATTTATCATGTTCTGTGCTTCTCAGGGTCGTACAGTGAATGCAGTACCGTTTATGATGAGATCCTTCCGACGCCTCACTCAGGACCCACAATCACCTATTCTAATAGGAGGCCTCGTGACAATGATTGCCCACGAGCTTGGCCTTAGATTCCACCTAAATGCAAGCACCAGTTTTGGCACCATCAGACCCATGATTATCCAGTTCTGCTTTAACATGCGCATTTTAAGAACTATGGGACCTGGACCTTACGAGTACCTCATCAATGATAAACTTATCCAGCTATTCACATTGCCAAATCATCAGATGACAAATATTCATAACAAGGACAACTGGCTTTATGAATTGGATGAGCCTATGGGACCTCCTTCACCTTAATCAACACCACAAAATTACATGTACGACAGTGATCACATCACTGAAGCACATGATTATATGTACTATGAGGATGCTGTATCAGAAGCTGAGGTAGACCCTACGACCCCTCCGTATTACAACACCTATCCTGAGCCCATTCCTGAGGAGACCACCGACAAAATGGATACTATTCTGCACCGATTAGACAACGTTGACGCAGCTCTGACCACCGTAAAAGAAGACATCACAAGCATACATAGTGAACTCGTAGTCTTCATGGACTTAGTCTGTGACCAGCTCGACTACTACGCCCGGAAGTTTGATGAATTGAAGGCACGAAAAGACTAGATATTAGCTTTAGTTTAGTCTAGTTTAGTTTTTCTACCTTCCGTCCGTTTTCAATTATTTTGATTTTTGCATTGTTAATTTCCCTTATGTATTACATTACAAACAATCATTTCAATTACATGATATTTCCATTTTATTCTTTATTCATCGATTCTGTTTTTTTTACGTTATCCTTTGTTTATTGGCCGATATAATACATTGCCATATCATTTATACCCCTAAAATTCATTGCAAGAACACCCCCATAGCAAAATTCCGCGTTCTGCAGATTTTGCTGGTGTGACGACCGTCACAGAAGCATGACGCTCGTCACACGAGTGACGACCATCACAGATACGTGACGACCGTCACGAGCCCAAAACTGTTATCTGCTATAACAGGGGTTGCATTTTCTCTCCCACTCATATCCTTTCAACTCCCAATCATTACAAACTCAAACCCCACTTCCAATTTTCGTTTTCCCACCTTGCCCCATATATTCCAACTCCCATTTCAACTTCCTAATCCACTTCTGTAACATTTTTCACTCCACATTTCCTCAGCATCCTCCAACAATGGCGAGAAACAACGAAACCTCAGACCTCAGCAACATCGTGTTCAGCGACGGCGACTCCGGAGACAAACAGCGAGCCAACTATATCGCCTTCCATCAACGGTCGCTACAGCCGACCCACTACCCGCATATCCCATCCCTCACAGAGCTCGGCCTCCTTGACGGCGTCACTTGGATGCTCCAAAGAGTCGGCATCTGGAACCTCTGCACAAATCTGCAGCCGACGTACGAACAACTCACCCTCGAGTTCCTTAGTTCGTTCACCTACTTCACTTCCAGCGATGACCTCAGCCAACACTCCGGTGCCACATGCTTCCGTATGTTCGGCACGAACTATCAACTGAACCAGAACTAGATTTCCGCCATCTTACAATTCCCTCGCGGCGACAATGCTCACCGCCGCCTCACCGATCAGTTTCAGCACGAAGCCTTCGCGCTCTAGTACCAGTTAACCAGAATCAATGCCGATGGCTGGGATTCTCTGCATGCAACGCACATCCACAACCCGACCATCCGGTATTTCCACCGAGCACTGAGCAACACCATCTTCGCCCGGGATAGCAACCATGAGGTGAACTCGAAAGAGCTCTTCTTTCTCCGCTGTGTCTTTGTCGCGGTGAAAATCGGATACCAAACTATTGATTAGTTTGAATCTTTAATTCATTTTGCAACCGAACTTTGATTTGTCCAAAGGAAGGGATAAAGATCGAAATTCCCACAATGCAATGCAAATGCAAGTTAGAGAGTTATAGGTTCGAGGGTTGGTTAAACTTAGGGAAGGTACTAGCATCCTAAGTTTCTGTAGTACTCTACAGGAACCTCTTGTTTTATGTTTGTTTATTGCTAAGTTTTATCTGCTTAAAGGTTGAAAGACCCTAGGGGTTTATATCTAAGTATACTCGATAAGGCATCGCACCTTGTGCCTACACATCCTTACGGGAGTGGAATCAGAGTATGTTGTAGTTCGCCCTAAAGGTTTTGAGGAGACCTTTGACTGTGGTCAAAGTTCCTACGGGTTTAGGGTAGTTGTTTTGATTGGGTTTAGGAGAAGAGACGAGTCTTCATATTAAGGGAGAGATAACCGCCACAAAATGTAAAAGAGAAAGGTTGTAGGAAATGGTCTTTGCATCGTCTTAAGAAAAGGTCTTACATACTCGGATGGTCGCCAAGTATGCCTTTGTCGTTCTTAAGGCAAAGTCCCTACATGTTTGATTGTATTGTTGTGGGGTGGAGATTATATCTCGCTTAAGATGATTAACATCTTTTCTCTAAATGTGTTTGTAAAAGTTGTATTGTGTTGATTGTTTTGTCTAAGTTGTAAAGATAAAGACAAGGTCCTTCCTATGGGATAGGTCCTAAACTTAAGTGATCAACTTGAAGAATCAAGGATCGAGGGGAATATGATGCATATGATGTGCAACTACACACAACGTTGGATTATGTGTAGGTTTTTCCTTTGGACGGTATGCGATGTATGAATAGATAAATATGATAATGTGAATGCAATAGAATAAATTGCGGAAGAGTAAATTGCAGAAAGATAAACCATACACGTACGCATGAAAGCGCTAAGTGAGTGGGTGCGTTGTGACTAAGGTAAAGCAGATAACGATAAATGTTAATACGCATGAAAGCGCTATGGTGTAGGTGTATGTGTCGTGAAGTGGTTGTGCACGATTATTTTGTATTTTACGATGTTGATTGATTTTAACTGGTCGATTTGATTTTAGTTTGAATTAAAAAAAGTTGATTTGATTTTAGTTTTTGTCTATTTAAATTAATCATATTTTCCTAAAAGAAAAGGTTTTAAGTAAGAATTTAATATTAAATAAAAGGTTTTATTATTATTATTACCAAATGTCATTATAAAAACTTATTATAAAGGTTTATTAAAGTTGTAAGATTGATTTTTATTAATAAAATAAGTAGATCATGAAGTGGAATTTTTTAATAAAATGGTCCTAACATTATTAATTATAAAATATTTTATTATATTATAGATTTATTAAAAAAACAAAGACTTTTAAAAAGCTAACAATTAAATTTGATTAAAAAGGGGGTTTGCTAAAATTTATTTAAAACAAACAGGCATATTATCTTAATTAAAAAAAAGGTTTATTAGTTTGATTTTATAAAAAAAAGTGATTAAGATTTAATTAGTTAAATTAATTAAAGGTTAAGGGTTAATGTGGATTAGCGAGAGGATTAGGGATTACGTGTGTGTGTGTTTAGCGAGTGTAGTGTTGGTGATTCACAAATTACAGCAGATGAAGATATGAGCTGAAAACCCTAAATCCCCCCTCAAAATCCCCAAATCACCGATCGCAACCCCCTTCTTCGCGGTCGCACACCTCCCTCGATTCATTTGTTTCTGGCCTCGTGACTTCTCTTTCTCGATTCATCTCCTTTCGATTTCAATCGAGCTTCTCTACCTTATTCCATTTCCTGCGTAAACAACAACAAAATGAATAATATTAGTCAGATCAAAACTCACGGTTGCAACGACCTCTTTGTCCTGTAGGGATGGTCGTGGATTCGACGGTCTTGACGGTGATAGAAGCTTCTCTCGGTGGTTAAAGGGGTAGTTAAGGTCGAAAAATGGAGATTTCGATGATGGATTCTCAGACGGAAGCGCGAAGATTTTGGCGAAGCTTCAGGAAAGAGATAAGTCCTCTCCCCTTTTCCCGATTTTTGTTTTCTAGGTTTTTGGTTTGGGATTTTCGGTGGTGTGATAGATGTTTGTGAATAACCCTGTTTGTGACTTTGTGTATGTTGCCCCCCCTCTGCTGTGAACTATCGAATGTCCCTTTTTATAGCTCTACGGCTTCTTCTCCGCTTTAATTCCTCATGAATTTGTTTCCAAATTCGTAATGAACATGTCTGCATCAGGTTTTGGAAGGTAATTGATTTTGTCGATTTCTTACCAATCCTTCGTGATTGTGTCCGCAGGAGTTATATTCTTCAATAAATGGTTGTCCTAGGAAGTTAAGAGGTTTAAACTCTACTTTGGTGAAAGAGGATTACGTTGAGAAGTTAAGATCTTTGCCCTGGTATAAACTGATTTCCCTTTACTGCCCAATATTATTGCCCTTTGTTCTGCATTTAAACTCTTCGTTCATTTTACTACTGTTATGATCGATTGGATTTGTCTTGGATTGCAGCCAACACATCCACTAAACCGGCGGCTTCTCTTCGAAAATGCAACACAGAAGTGGTTTCAAATGCTTGGCTTAACGTAATTGGTTTTGAAGCTGCTGTTCATAGTAATATACTTCCTTTAATTCAAATGACAGATGAATTACAAATCCATCTCTTTGTTGCTTAGGTGCAGCTGGCTTGAGGATATGTGGGATATGTTGTTTGTACTTCTTCATGAAGAACAAATCCATCAATGTTCGGTTCTTCTGAAATCAATCAGAGGTTGGCTAGCTTACGCCTCCTCATACGATCAAGTTGGTAAATGTGTGACTTTGATGCTGTTGTGTTCATGACCTCTTAACCATCTTCTATTTTTTTTTACTCTTATGCCTATCATCTCTTGTTGCAACAGGTTCTGATGAAGTATCAAGTTGGGGTCGGTATTAGCACAACTGTGAGTTTGTTGTGGTCATGATGAGGTGAAGTTCTAACCATTCTTCGTTCATTAGCACAGCCCAGTCTAGTGTTAATCTCTAAAAAGCATTCAATGTAAAGCGAGTTGTACTCACTCACAATCCTTGAATCAACATAAAGCATGCGCTGACTTGAATGTAGGCATCGAGTTTGAGGGGTTGTCATTTCCATCCAGTTTAGCTTTTGGTTCTATCTGGTCAATGAATGGTGTTCTAAGTTCCCTTAATTTCACTTCACAGGAATACTGACACTGTTAATGTCAAACGCAGGTTCAAACTTTCGCCGTCGGTCCCGTCGCGTAGCACATTGCGAGCTGCTTCGAGAAGTCTTTGCGGAGAACCGATGCCTGCCCGCTATCTTTATAAGCGAGAACCAAGTTAGCATGAGTTTCGGCCATGGTATGCCCAATGGTAATTGCACATATACAACCCGAGATAGCAATCATTAAGTCTTCTGATCCCTTTATATGCGTTGCTTCTGTTCTGACTTAAATCTGATTTCATGCAGGAAGGAAGAGGAAAACACAGAGTAATGATTAGGGTTGATTGGAATTAGTCTTTACCCTGCACTTCCAGCTGGTTATGCGAAAAGAAGAAGGTGCGGAAGGTGACAATCCTTGAGAAGATTATCGTAAGCTTTTAATTGTTGAAATGTTGTGATTTCCTTCAATGAACACTTAATAAGTTTATGGCTGCATTTGTGACTTCTTGATTTTCCTATAGGCGCTTGTCTTTCTAATGGAGGCTGAGAGATGGAAGCAGAAATTTATTGCTGCCAAGTAGTTGGGGAAAAATTGTGTCAGGGTGCCGATACGAGAGGTAGCTAAAGGCTCGGTTGTCGTTCTCCGCTCTTATATACTGAGATTATCCCTTTATGGTTTGAATGTGTTGGTCTTTCTTTGAGAATCTTGACGTTTACGGTCTTTTAATTAACCTCTGCTTTGTCTTTCATGCTTGCTATCTCTGGTTGTTGCTAATGCTGCAGGTCAGAGTGGTGGTTGAGTTAAAGGTGCGGTAATTTGCAACCCAAAGGAGAGGCTCGCGGTCAGCATTCCACTTCAGCTAACGAGGGGCAGCTTCCAAACGGCATTTTGCTATGCTTGCAAACATTTGTAATCCCATACTCAAGATATTAAAAAACCTTTTAGTGAACTTAATCTTGCCTCAATTAAATTGACTCATTGAATTTGAAGTACTTGAGGTCAAACATAATGTCCACGAGATGAAAATGTACATAATTTCGCGACTTCGCATTCCATTATGGCTTATGATTTGTTCATCCACTTAAATAAATTTTATCTCCAAAACAAGCTTTCTTTGCCTTGATGGACGAATGACCCGAGGAATAAACGGAAACCCAAATTCAATCATTATGCTGAGGTAGTGGTGAAAACTTTAATCACGTATTCCCGTATCCGAATCTTGAACCACCTTTGGCTCATAAGAGAATGAAGTTGATTATGACCTTAACGAAGTATAGCCAAAAGTCCATCCGGGCTATTCCCAATAAAAAACCAAGAGTGGCCCAATGATGTAGAAATGACTTTATTTGAAGCTACCACACTTGCATAGACTTGTTAGTGAAAAACACATGATAATAATAAAGACGTCAAGTAAAACAAAGAGGTGGGATCTTTAGGTCAAAAATTAGGGTGCAACAGATGCCCCTATTTAAGTTACTCCTATTCGGAGACATGGAGATTGAAATCTCCGTCTCGACGAGATAGGAGGGACTTAAATACAAACATTGCACGAATTTTTGGCCGTAAGAAACCACCGAATGGAAATGATATGTAATGATATGAAAAATGCAAGACCGAGGTCCTGTGGAGAAACGGAGCCACAGGGGAAAAACGCAACACACGGGAAGAACAAGCTCAATAAAGCGAGACCCCACAAGGAAAGGTAAACAATCAGCATTGTATATTCTCCAAAATGAAGATAAGATATGATAATACCACCAGGAGTACAGTAGCCCGTCAGTGAAATAGAAACTTGAATGTGAGGGGTAACTTGCTACCAGCGTGCGACGGCCTAATCAAGGATGTTCTGTTGAAGCAGAGAAATGCGTGCTACTTAGGTATCTGATAAAAGAAATACGCATTATACCTACTATCAAACATATGATAGTAAACACAAAGGAAAGATGACCTTCTACCAATCTTGGCAGCCTGAGCAAAGGTGTCTGACCGAAAAGAGGATGGTATATTACTTACTATCAATTGTATGACAGTCTAAGCGAAAGTAATAACCAAAAAGGAGGAAAGATTACCTATTACCATATGATAGTCTAAAGGAAGGTATCTGACCGAAAAGAGGATGGTATATTACTTACTATTAATTGTATGACAGTCTAAGCGAAAGTAATAACCAAAAAGGAGGAAAGATTACCTACTACCATATGATAGTCTAAGGGAAGGTATCTGACCGAAAGGCGTATTACCTACCATCAAATGTATGACAGTCTAAGCGAAAGTAATAACCAAAAAGGAGGAAAGATTACCTACTACCATATGATAGTCTAAAGGAAGGTATCTGACCGAAAGGCGTATTACCTACTATCAAATGTATGACAGTCTAAGCGAAAGTAATAACCAAAAAGGAGGAAAGATTACCTACTACCATATGATAGTCTAAAGGAAGGTATCTGACCGAAAGGCGTATTACCTACTATCAAATGTATGACAGTCTAAGCGAAAGTAATAACCAAAAAGGAGGAAAGATTACCTACTACCAAATGATAGTCTAAGGGAAGGTATCTGACCGACAACAATACTGGAGGTTGTCAAGCTTTGACAGTGATCTCTGGGAGAGATGCAGACCGACTGATTAGCAAAATACGTGCTGAACTCATTGGTGAGTAAATTCTTGAAGAGTATCTTCTTTGTTGTAGTTGTAGATGTCGTTGTAATTGTCGTAAATGTCGTTGTAGACCGCAGATGTAATTTGGAGATTGTAGATGTAGAAACTTTGTGAATGTAATTGAGATTGTGGAACTTCACCGGGGATGTGAGCCGGTTGAATTGCATTGTATGTCTTCTTGTAAAATTTTCTTTGACTTCTCTGGGGAGATGTTACTTGATGGAGATAAGCTTATGTGATGATCTCATTGGGGAATTCATTCTGAGGGTAAATGATATGTCTTGTAGAAATTGTCGTTTCGTCGTTTTGAACAAGATTCTGATCAAAACGAGTTGCTCAAATAAAGAGATTACTTGCAATCCAGATGCATATTATCGAGGAATCCCTGTAATTCTTTGCTGGAGAAATATTTGTCTTCAATAGTCGTCTTCATAAAAAACCTTCCTGGGAAGCCAGGTGAAAAGTAAATGCACATTGAATCCAATATTCAAAGGTTGGAGAAGTCCATAATGTGATTGCCGAGACTGAAGTTCAATCCAGGGAATAACTGAAGAGAAACTGTCAACGAGACCCGACCATTGAGGTATGAACTCAAATGGGAACGCACTAAAACAACCGTCTTCCATGAGAATCGAATTTCATGGGGAGAGTAGAAATATCGTGTTCTTTCTGCCTAGGGCTGAAAATTCTACTTTGAAGGAGAAGACACGCCCAACCATTCGGGGATAAACACGACCAAAGCGACAGAACAAACAACAAAAAGGATGCAAAGAATGCATATGCCATGTGATCTATCTATATGTTATGCGTATGCTGATGCTGACAAAACAGACGGAGATGGAATAAACATCTCGGCGGAGGGCACTCAAACCGAATCTTCACAGGTCAAACATGGCTTGGAGGATGTACACTTGCTTTAGGAAACCTAAAGCTGTTGAATATGCCAGAGTCGAGGCTTCATGGGGATGAAATAAACATCTGCTTCGCTTTAAATTTCAGATGCCCCAATGAGAAAAGGTCGTCTCGTCTAGATGCCCCGCTGTCCTCGAACTCTTGTAGAGGTTCGCAGAAGCTCGACGTAACTGCCCCTGATTGATGATATAACCGAGTTTTCAAACTTGTGTTCTAAGTAAAGTCAAACTTGTATGGATCAAAGCCTCTTGGAAAATGACTTGCCCCAGGTTAGCAAAGTCTTCAAATTTAAATCGGTGGTTTCTTCATGTAATCTCTCTAAGACGTCAGGCAAATCTGGCCAGTCATAACTGTCAATTCTGAAACTGTTAATGTAACACATATGTTTGTCTTGAAGTTTTGAAAATAGATATCGCGATAACTTGTGACAAAATCACTAGTTAGGATATTAATTTATGATGCCAACGTCAGGTTGAGCATAGCTCATAGGAGTCAGGAAACGATATCTCATCGAGTATGCTTTCAAACTAAACCTTACTTCAATTAGGACTTTGTGGGTTATATATATATATATGGGTTTATGATTTGTAAATAAGTGGTCAAAGTATTTTTGTGCCCCCACCCAAATTTTTGGAAAGATGTTCATTTTTTGATATTACCCTGACCCAGGCTAAAATGAGGTTTTGACATGGGAGAGAAAAAACAGATCTTTTCTCAAAGCTTAAAAGAAAGGTTGACTATTTCTGGTGTTATTAGGATGTCTGAAACAGGAGTGCCTTACATCATTAGTAGGTTTTTTTTTTTATCCAAAAGCACACGAAAAGAGATCCTGCGTTTTTACTTCATCATCCTCCCCCCAATTATCCACTATAGTGAGAGAATCGGGTATAGTTGGCATTATAAATTGTGAGCAATGTTTTACGAGTGAAACGAATGGATTTCTTCAAGACAAACATTTTATTGCATTAATTATTCAAGATAAACAAGCCATACAAGCCAAATATGCTTTTAATCGAAGAAATGCAATACGCATAAGCAAAAAGAAAACACCCTGGTGAGCCCTTCTCGGGATTTTATTCAGCCTGCAGAATTGTCTGATGTGTCGCCTTCGGATCCATTTTCAGGCACTATATTGGTACGAGCTTCCCGAATAACCTTGGATCATGTTCGCGGAGGATGAACCATGCTGAGGTGGGGGATTACCTTGCACATAAGGAATGGAACCTTTAAAGGATAAAATTCCATCCCTAACCAACCTTTGAACATCTGCCTTCATACCGTAGCATCTTTCAATATCATGGCCTGGAGCACCTTGATGGTATAGGCAGAATTTGTCAGCTTTGTACCAATACGGAAGTTTCTTGGGTATCTTGGGCGGAGCTCTCGTCTGGATGTGACCTTTTTTAATCAAAGTTGGGAACAAGTCAGTGTACATCATCGGTATGGGATCAAACTGATCGTTGGCTGTCCGATTTTGTTGATTTTGTTGATGTTGTGGCTGCGGATACCCTTTCTTGGATCGTCCTTGCTGCACAAAATTTACTTCATGTTCTCTTTTCTTCGTAAAACCATTCCCATACTTCTTAGCATCATTGGGAGCACTTCCTTCCTTGACTAGTCTTCCTTCACGAACACCTTCTTCTAAACGCATCCCCATATTGACCATTTCAGTGAAGTCGCTGGGTGCACTTGCCACCATCTTCTTATAAAAGAACGGATCTAGGGTCTTCAGAAAAATCTTAGTCATCTCTTTTTCCTCCAATGGTGGTATGACTTGAGCGGCTAACTCGCGCCAACGTTGAGCATATTCCTTGAAATTCTCTTTGTCCTTTTGAGCCATGGCCCTCAATTGGTCACGGTCTGGAGCCATGTCCACATTATACTTGTATTGCTTGATGAAGGCTCCTCCTAGATCGTTGAAAGTCCGAATCTTTGCATTATCCAGTCCCATATACCACCTGAGCGCAGCGCCTGTTAAACTGTCTTGGAAATAATGAATGAGCAATTGATCATTGTCAGTTTGGGCGGACATCTTCCTGGCGTACATAATGAGATGGCTTTGAGGACAAGTATTTCCTTTGTACTTCTCAAAATCAGGGACCTTAAACTTTGGCGGAACCTTAACGTTCGGAACTAAGCACAGGTCAGAAGCATTCTTTCCAAACAGATCCTTCCCACGAAGGGTCCTCAATTCTTTTTGTATTTCGGAAAATTGGCCTTGAAACCCATCCATCCTCTCTTCCAAACTCACAGTTTCGCTGGGTACCCTATGAGGAATTGGTTCGTCTAGGATATGTGGAGTAATATTCACACGCGGAGGTGCACTAGTCATTACAGCAGTAATGGTAGGGATAGCTTGGACGTTGGTCATGGCAGGGACCTCGGGAACAGGTGGACGATAACCGGCCGGAGTAAAATAAGGAGGCATTCCCCACGGGAAACCTGGCGGCATACTGTAGGTCATTTCAGCAACAGTAGACACCACTGGGATCGGTGTTGAAACTATTTCGGAGATAACGGTCCTTTGAACTTCTTGGTTGTTGAGTGCAGACTGGTTAGACAGAGCTTCAACTATACCATTCAACCTTTCCCATCTCTCTTTCAGAGTTGTAACTTCGTCACGGAGCACCATATTCTCTTGTTCCAATTGATCCATCTTTTGGCGTTGATTGGCTCGAGTGTTATACTGGTGATTCAGTTTGAGACGTCGACTGACAGATAAAGACAGAAGACGAATGAGGACGCAGAAGAGGAGAGACACATGCATATGTAAATGCTGGATGCATGATGCGAGAATGCTAATGCAAGCATGTAAGTGTCGCTTGCGCGAAAATAAGGTGCCGGCATGACAGAAGAGTCGCCACCTTTCGTTATTTATCCCTCAGAGCGGGAAAGGAAACGATCGGAAAAACCTGACGAATAAGGGTAAGACAAGGTCGTCGCAACCATTGTCTGGGTTCGGGAGTCGGTTACGCAAGGGGAAGGTATTAGCACCCCTCACGTCCGTCGTACTCGACGGGATCCTCGCTTGTTTGTTTACTTGGACGGGTTGGTTATAATCTATCTACCTATCAAGGCTGGCTGAAAAAGAAAAGAAAAAATGACTCGGCAAAGCATCGCGCTTTATGCCTACGTATTCTCATCAGAGAATGAGAAATCAGAGTCAACGTAGTTCGGCTAACTACGGGGGAAAGGTTGCTCGCTAGGATATCGCATCCTATGCCTACGTACTTTCATCTGGTATGAAAGATCAGAGCAAACGTAGTTCGGGAAACTACGGGGAAAAATGGCTCAACTAGGAGGGAGACTATCAAGTCCTACTGTTATCATGCCATGGATTCATCCTATGGTTGAGGTTTGAACAGGGAACTCCTAGATGTTGTCATGCATAGGTTTCAACCTAAAAGTCTATCATCAAATCCTTATCAAAGGAAATGAGAGCCCTAAGGGATCATGTCAATGATGCACAGAAACAGACAAAGCAACAACTTTAACAGTAAAATGCATGCAATGCAAGTGAGGGAGGAAATGTGTGTGGGGTTTCAGCCTCCACAAGCTCGTCTCGACCTCAAGCCAGTCATGAAATAACAGTAATCATACTGAAAATAAACAACATGCTATCAAGCAATGAACAGATAAGAGAATGAAGTGCCAACAGGCAAACAAAACACATGCTTGAAAAAGAATCATCTATTCTCTAATCCTAACCCTAACACAGAATCTAATCAGATCTAAGCAAAGCCTTAAAGCAAAACCATAAACAAGAGAAATCAATCCCAGTCTTCAAGCTTCAGAACAAGCTTACCAAAGAAAGGGAGCTAAGCAAGCAGACTCATAGTGTCTTCCTCAGGAAAGCACTAGGAGGTGGATACTCAGGAGTTATATCCTATGTGGCTCAACCACTGTGATCAGTTTACATTTCTCCTCAGGGGAAATTAAACTCACAAGCAGGCTCCAACATCACTGGATATTTAGGAAATCCTATCTGAACTAGTGGAACTAAGTGAATAGACTCATAGGACCTTCCTCAGGAAAGTACTAGGAGGCTTTCACTTAGGAGTTGTATCCCATGTGGCTCAACAACATGTGATCAGTTTACATTCCTCCTCAGGAGAAATTAAACTCACAAGTTGGCTCCAACATCATTGGATACTTAAGAAATCCTAGATAAACTAATGGAACTAAGTGAATAGACCCATAGGACCTTCCTCAGGAAAGTACTAGGAGGCTTCCACTTAGGAGTTGTACCCCATGTGGCTCAACAACAGGTGATCAGTTTACATTCCTCCTCAGGAGAAATTAAACTCACAAGTTGGCTCCAACATCATTGGATACTTAAGAAAGAGGTGAGAAGAAAGAATGAAGGTCATTCATAGTGCCTTCCTCAGGAGAGTACCATGAACTTCCTTCAAACTTCAGGCTCTCAAACCTCACAGACAGGGAACAAGCTAAGCTCTGGGTCTCTGAATCTTGATCTACAATCTTCACTTCATGATGCTCTCCATCAAGGTCTTCAAGGCAACACAAGCCCCTCAACAAATTCCCCACAATGAACCCCAAAGATGAACAGATAACCACAGGGGAGACAAAATCAATAGGCAACTTCAGAAAATACCTAAAAATACTAAACCAAGGGGGGAAAAATCTAACAAATATTCACAAGGGTCCTCAACACTTACCCATAACATCTACATAGGCCTCTACCTAAAAATCAAGACAAAACTCAAACAAAGAAAGGGATTCTTCACCTAAACACAATTTAAACCCTAATTAGGATACCCTAAATCTACCCTAATTAAACTAATCAAAATTTAATTCTAAAAATCTAGAAAAAATCCTATGGGGAACTATGATTCATCATCTAATTGCACAAAAAAGAATGGATTAAAAACCCTAAGGGAGGGTTCTAAAACAATTCCTACAAAATCATGATACAAAATTAAACCTTATAAAAGCTATTTATTTGGAAAATCCACTAAAAATATTAAACTAAAAAATAAAATCCCATTTTTATTTTTATAATTTTCTACACATTTTCATCTAATCATAGGAAAAAGAAGAAGTAAAAAATCATTTTTTATCATTTTTTAATGAATTAAACAAAACAGAAAAATAAAAGAAGAAAAACAAAATAATTAAAATCAATTAAAGGGAGGGGGGGTGTGACAAGCACACGCGCTAGTTAAAACAATTGGGCCAGAAATAAAGGGGGGGTGCGGATAGCGCTAAGCCCAGAATGGCTTGATTAATGAAACGACTGCGTATGGCTTATTTGAAATTCCCTCCAATTCCTCAGACTGAACCGTGGCCACACGATCGTTCCCCCAGTCAATCCCTTGACTTCCATCCAACGGCCACGAACCCTTCTTCAACCTTGGACCAAACCCTAACCTGCAAACCCCTCATCCATGCCCGAATCTTCGAGCTCCTCTATCTCTCTCCACACGCCACGGTTCGACACGATTCAAAAACAAGAAACGCTCTACTACTCAAGCTCTACACAACCATACGTACACTTTTCCATAACTCGCCCTAGATAATTCTAACAGAAAGCAACAAGATCATGGTTCAAAATATTTCTCTGAGATCAACCCTAATTAAACTCAAAACTAAAGCTGCAATCTTGTTCTTGATGTTATCCTGGTCATTCTAATCTAATTCGTGTTACCTAAAACTCATTAAACAGCCAGCTATTGAAGATTAAAGAACCATGGCTCTGGTGTGAAACCTCACAAATCTTGCTCTAACTCTTAGGGTTACATCAACTAACCTAATGCAATCATTCTATACCTATAAAGCTAAGAGGAAGCCATTAAATTAAGAGGTACAAAGGGAAGAAAGAACCTGTCAAAGGGATGATGGTGAGGCTCGTGGAGATGGTTCCAAGGCTTGAAATGGCTTCAATGAGATCCTCTGAGGATGTACAAGTTTCTGTTTGCACTTGTTGTGAAAGAGAAGGCTTGTGGTGGAAGAATTCTTGAGTTGCTTGAACTTGAAGAAATTGCTTCAATGGCTATCTCTCCCTCTCTCTCCCCTCTGAAAATGCTCTCTATCACCAACCTTGAACACTTTCTGATGCACTCTCTTTATAATAATCATTGGATGTTTCTAGATTCATCTAGAATAGGGTGGAAACTTCTTGAAATTCTCATGTTATGGTACTTTGGGATCTCATGATATATCACCTCTAACCAACTTACACACCTTTTAAAATCTCACCACATGATAATATGGGATGGTAAGGAAGCTCACATGCCTTGTAATTACCTTGTGTTAAGTTTTCCAACATTGCCTTCTTTTTCAAGTAATAACTTTTCAAAGCATCACCCATTTTTAGACCTCAAATGAAAATTCTAGCTAAACCAATGTTCTCAAAATGGTTTTTCCAATCAAAATGATATATTGGATGACCTATTTTGGATTTGTGGATCTCCCAAATCACTTTTCAATTTCAACTTTTCAAAGTTATAAGCCATTTTTAGTTCATTTTTGACCAATCATGTAATCTTGTGCTATGAGCTTTTCCAACAATTTGTGACCTTCTTTCTAGACTTAAAATCACATTTTGAGAAACTTTCATGTTTTGAGTTTTTCCATTTGAGGCTTGGAAATAGGAGTTTTAGGCATTGGCTAAAATGACCTATAACTGACAAATGACCAAAATACCCCTGTCTTGTTCAAACCATAAGTTGAGTTCCACAAATCCTATCAAGGACTTCTACCACTCAAATTAAAGCTAAGAAGATCCTCTTCAACATTCATGTTGACCAAGAAACCATAGGAATCCTCCTACTAGGGCAAAAGTTGTCTGCAAGTTGGGTAACTTTCAAGGACCCAGATTCACACACCTCTGCTGACCTGTAATTTGTCAAAACCATAACTTGAGCTCTGTAACTCCTATCAAGGACTTCCACCACTCAAATTAAAGCTAAGAACAAGCTCTACAACATTCATGTTGTGGGGAAGATGAGATATCAATCACATCTAGAGCTAAAACTGCCTGGAAGATAGGGACCAAATTAGGGTTTTTTCACTGACAATCCTCAGAAACCCTAACTCAAAACTTCTCAAACTCCTCAATCATGATGAGTTGGTCTAGGAATCATCTTTATAACATCTCTATACATCATTCCATGATCTCATGGCCCTTGGATTAGGTCTCAGCCTTCTCCAAATCTTTAGTTATCCTAGGGTTGACCCAGTCAAAACCCTAATTCATCCATTCATGGTTGAATCTTCTGAATTCTTACACAATGACCTCTCTGGGCTTCATGATGGCTATCAAGACATCTCATAGGCTTTCTTAAAACATCAAGTTCATTCTCAAAGTCTCAGAATCATCTGAGGAGCACCCACAACTCTCAAACTGTGAAGCACACAACCCTGGTTTCAAACCACTTCTCTGGGGATCTCTTGAACTTTTTGATGAAGGTATCAACTTCCAAACACTCAATGAGTAAATAATTGTTGGTCAAATTTTGGGGTGCAACAGCTGCCCCTATTCAAACGGCTTGAACCTGACTGGGTGAGAAGCGAACGGCTCTCAACCAATCAAGGTACGAGACGGTTGAATATCGGTAAACCCGAAAATTTGCCAACTGCACGATTCTGCGGAGAACGAACCTTCGAACACTGCAACACTAGCTGCTCAACAACTAGCTGGAGAGATACTGATCTGACATCACCGCCGGAAACAAACATCATTCTGAGAGACACTCGACATCGCCGTCGTACCAACATCATCTCTGCTGGGGATTTAAAGAGTCTGACATTGCCGTCAAACAAACATCCACCCTCGCTGCCGGAAACAAACATAATCTGACCTCGCCGTCGGTTATCCACGTTAACTTCTTCTGACATTGCCTTCAGACAACCAAAACACGGGGAAACAAACAACCAACATCGCCGCAGGAGAACTAAATCTGACATCACCGTCGGACAATCGAAATACCCCGCATCGCCGCTGGAGAACTACAACACTGAACAACTCTGCCCTGGGGTTCACCCCTGGTAACTGGAACAAAAGGTACACTTGCGTATTTGAAACTACTCTACTGGGAATGAGAGACTTAACCGAGCACACTCTGATCTGGGGTTCACCCTCAGAACCATAACGAACATCGGAATACTGCTGCACACTGCCTGCCGTAGAACTTCAACATTAAAGATATATGAAACCCTGGCCCCTGGCCATTCCCAGCTTCAGCCAGAAAAGATCTTCAAGTACTTCTGAAGATGAGCATCCTTGGCCTTCAAGGATGGCAACTCTGCAGGAGGTATCTTCGACTTCAGTCTAAAGACATGATCCTTGGCCTTCAAGGATACATGCATCTGCCTTCAGGCAACTCCGCCTCTGCTATAGAGCATCCGTGACTTCAGTCAGGGATATATTTCGGCCTTCAGTCCGAAAAATGAATCCTAGGTCATTCATGACCTTGGGGATAACCTTGCCCTCAGGCACCTTCGCTTCAGCTTAGGAAAATTGTGACTTCAGTCAGAGAAATGGTATCCTGAGCCATTCATGACTCTACGGGGATTCAAACACTTTGCCTTCAGGCAAAACTCCGCTTCAGCTGGAGAAACATCTTCGACTTCAGTCAGAAGAAACACTATTCACTAGATCGCGATCAATCATCACCTCAGGATAACTGACTTGGTCTTCAGACTCACACGAACCACTCTGTTGTATCTACAACCCTGGAACCTTGTCTTCAGCCACCCGCTGATTATTCAACACGGAAATCTGGCTTCACAGGAACCTTCTGATACCGCCTTCAGGCGTTTACGCAGTCAATCTTCAGATTAGACAACACTGTTGGAGCAGACATATCATGCTACTGAGGACTTCAAGAATCAACTTGAACAAACAAACTCTGTCGGGCGCCTTCAAGAATCATCCTGAACCGATAACCTTTCTGGAGCAAACATTCTGTTGGGTATTCCAGGAATCTTCCTGGGCAACTCTTGCTGGGGACGCTATTGGGGAGCTTAAGTATCATACTAGACGAACCACTCGAGAAGCTGTACTGGGGTCTTAAGAATCGTCTTAAGCAAATGGCCCTGCTGAGGGATTTGAGAATCATCTCGAACTGAAGACTTCGCTGGGGCTCTCAAAAAAATCATCTTGGGCGAGCGACTGCGGGGATCACACCGGGGGTTTTTAGAATCATCTAAGAAAACAACCTTGCTGGGGAGATCATCAAGAATCGTCCTGAGCAACCGGTCTTTTGGTGGAACACCTGTAAAACAAGGATGATAATGATCTAGATCATGCTTATGATGCGTATGCTTCTGCGCTACGCCCCACACAGTGGAAATGCTATGCGTTTATGCTAAATGCCATGCAATCATGCACAATGCCATGCAATCATGCACAATGATGCGATCCCATCAGCAAAATAAATGCCGAAGGGGGAAATCTTCCTGTCAAGGAGAAAGAACCACTCGGGTAGAGGAATCATCCTGCTGAGGAGAACGTGAACACGCCAATATCAATCAGGCTCTGTCTGGGAAATTGATCTTCCGCGAACTGCTGCAGGGGAACAACTTCAGCTGACTGCTGCGGGGGACGAAGCTCTACGAGAACTTGGATCTGCCGATATCAATCGCGAGAATGAACTACGCGGCCGTCTCGGCTACTCTTCTGGGGATGACCACTCTGTGGGGAACCAACCTCAGCTGCACCACACTCCGCTGGGGAAAAAACCAATCATGATCTGATCAACTTCCAAGGATTCGGATCTCTTGGACATCTGCAAACTCGGCTTGAGGGAGGAGAAATCATTCTGCTTTGCTGGAGAGAGTGCGACTCAGGGGGAAATACAGCATCGGCTGTTCTACGCCCTGCTGGGGAAAATCAATCATGATCTGGTCAACGTTCAAGGATTCTGCTTTTCTGCGGACTCAGCCGGGGAGAGAAATCATTCTACCTCATTGGAGAGTGCAACTCTGATGGGGAATTCGATTCCACAGGGGAAGAAAGAATCATCTGCCTTCGGGGGAGAGTATACGACTCCGCCGGGGACTACAACATCAGTTGTTCCAACACTCTACTGGGGAAGAGGGAATCATCCAACTTCAGAAGAGGGCATGACTCTGGTGAGGAATCTCAATTCCACTGGAGACTTCAGTCTGGCACCAACAGTTACTGCATACTTCGGGATACGACTAGCTTCCTGCGAAACCTGCACTTGTGACCCGGTGCGGGGGGGGGAGACACCTGCTTTGGTGACTTTACTGGGGAAAACACGAGCTTCGGTACCCAAACATTTCTATGAACTCTGCACTTGTGACCCGGTGCTGGGGAAGAGACAGCATCATTCTTCGGTGCTTGACTCAGCCGATGAGGTGACATTCCTTCAGGATGCGTCCGCTTGGGGAAGAGAATCACCTCTACCTGGGGGAGACATATCAATGCTCACTATCTGATTCTGATTCTGCGGAGGAGAGACTACTGAACTCTGCTGGAGAAGGAGGACTCATCCTGCTTCGGGGATACGCACGACACATCTTCTGGCGAGGGTTACACCTGCAACAACACAAACAAACAGACAAGATACCCTCCTCAAAGGGCCTATCCAGGTTATTATCTCGTGACAATGTTCAGTTAGTTAATTGTTTCAACAATCAATGGACTTAGGCCCGTAAGTTTATGTATGCGCATTTTATCAAAAAACACCTCGGCGTTATCATTCGCAAACAAAACAGATAAATGCTAAACAGACAAGTGGAATTGCTGAATAATGTGCATTTTATTGATGATGAACCCCTGAATGGGCAACAATGTTTTACAACAGAGGCAAGCTCCTGGAATGAGGAAGCCGCGCAAAAAGAAAACATAAATATACATCAGTATATACAAATGTCGGTAATCGAGGCGTAGACGAACACCATGAGTTGATCCCTCTAAGACCCACTCGACTTCGATACTTCTCCGATGCTTCAGCTTTGGAAGAGATTGATTCAGATAAACGGCCCTCAGGTCTTCCGAACCACTAAACAATGAAAGTCCATACGCGGAACGCAGTCATTTGCTTATTCAAATCCCTAACTTTTGCGTGAACCGCCCTTTCGGGTTTTCAGTTCACCGGGATACCCCTTTTTGCCGAAGCCGCCCAGTGTAGGTTTTCGACTTCGCGGGTGTACATTTTTTTCAATATATCCCTATTTTGCCCGAACCTTTTATTCTGTTTTTGGTTCGCCGGGATGCCCCTTTTTTGCCTGGACTCTTTCTTTTTGTCCAGCGGGTCGCTTTCAAGCAAAGTATTTTTTAACTGCGTCCGCGTTCACCGGGGATGCAAAATCTTCACCATCCATCGTGGATAACAACAAAGCTCCTCCCGAGAAGACCTTGCTGACGACATACGACCCTTCGTAATTCGGAGTCCACTTGCCCCGGTGATCGGAGTGTGGCGGAAGAATCTTCTTCAGGACGAGATCACCCGTCTGAAAGCTTCGAGGACGCACCTTCTTATCATAAGCTTTCTTCATTCGGCTTTGGTACAGGCGACCAAATGCAATCGACGCTAACCTCTTCTCGTCCATCAGGCTGAGCTGGTTCAAGCGATTCGTAATCCATTCTGCCTCATCAAGTTTCACATCAACCAAAACTCGCAAAGAGGGAATCTCCACTTCTAGCGGTAGGACAGCTTCCATACCGTACACCAAGGAGAAAGGAGTTGCCCCGGTCGACGTACGCACCGTGGTACGATAACCGTGCAAGGCAAACGGCAGCATCTCGTGCCAATCTTTATACGTCACAACCATCTTCTGAACAATCTTCTTGATGTTCTTATTGGCCGCTTCAACGGCGCCATTCATCTTCGGCCGGTAAGGAGATGAGTTGTGGTGTTCGATCTTGAAGCTCTGGCACAGCTCCTTCATCATCTTGTTATTCAAATTCGAACCGTTATCAGTAATGATCCGCTCGGGAATTCCATAGCGACAGATGATGTCCCTCTTTATGAACTTAGCTACCACCTGCTTGGTCACATTAGCGTACGAGGCTGCCTCCACCCATTTGGTGAAGTAGTCGATAGCTACCAGAATAAAACGATGACCATTGGATGCGGTGGGCTCGATCTTGCCTATCATGTCGATGCCCCACATGGAGAACGGCCAAGGGGAGGACATGACATTCAATGGGCACGGCGGCACATGAACTTTATCAGCATAAATCTGGCATTTGTGACATTTCTTCGCGAATCTGAAGCAATCCGACTCCATAGTCAACCAGTAATATCCTGCTCTCAGGATCTTTCTCGTCATGGCATGCCCGCCGGCGTGCGTACCAAATGTGCCCTCATGGACTTCTTCCATGAGCATACTTGCCTCTTTCTCATCTACACATCTGAGTAGCACGAGATCGTGGTTTCTCTTATACAGCACTCCATCAGGGTTGAGGTAAAAGTTTCCAGATAGCCTCCTCAGAGTCTTCTTATCCTGGGTTGACGCACCCGCAGGATACTCCTTAGTCATAAGGAAGGTCTGGATATCGTGGAACCATGGCTTGCCGTCAGCGGCATCCTCGATTGCGAACACATATGCTGGTCTGTCAAGACGCGAAAGGACAATGCTTGGAGCTTCATTCCAAAGATTGACCTTATACATTGAAGCCAGGGTGGCTAAAGCATCAGCCATTTGATTTTCAGCCCGGGGTACATGATGAAGTTCTACTCGGTCGAAGAACGGAAGCAGCCTCCTGGCATAATTCATGTACGGCACTAGATTCGGTTGACGAGTTTCCCACTCCCCTTTGATCTGATTGATTACAAGCGCTGAGTCACCATATATGTCTAGATTCTTGATTCTCAAATCAATTGCCTCTTCTAGACCCATAATACACGCTTCGTACTCCGCTTCGTTGTTGGTAACTGAAAACGTCAGTCTTGCAGTAAACGGGATGTGGGATCCGTGAGGAGTAGTGATGATAGCCCCGATACCACTTCCATAGGAATTAACCGCTCCGTCGAATATCAACTTCCACTGAGACTTCCTATCCGGCCCCTCATCGGGCAATGGCTCATCGCAATCCTTCGCTTTGAGAAACATAATGTCCTCGTCAGGGAACTCGAACTTCATCGGCTGATAGTCTTCGATTGGCTGTTCGGCAAGGTAGTCAGACAATACACTTCCCTTGATGGCTTTCTGAGAGACGTACTGAATATCATATTCGGTTAACACCATCTGCCATCTGGCAATCCTGCCCGAAAGAGCCTGCTTCTCGAAGACGTACTTGATCGGATCCATCTTCGAAATCAGCATAGTGGTGTGGTTGAGCATATACTGTCGTAGACGTTTGGCAGCCCAAGCTAATGCACAACACGTCTTCTCCAGCATCGAGTATCGAGATTCACACTCAGTGAACTTTTTACTCAAATAATAAATGGCATGCTCCTTTCTGCCTGTCTCGTCGTGCTGACCGAGAACACACCCCATACTATTCTCCAGAACTGTCAAGTACATGATTAATGGCCGTCCAGCCACTGGGGGTATCAAGATTGGAGGTTCTTGAAGATACTGCTTTATTTTGTCGAATGCCTTCTGGCAATCCTCATTCCAAGTAATCGCCTGATTTTTCTTTAACAACTTGAACATCGGTTCACAAGTGGCCGTGAGCTGAGAGATAAACCTTGCAATGTAGTTTATTCGGCCCAAGAAACCACGAACTTCTTTTTCTGTTTTCGGCGCTGGCATCTCTTGGATAGCTTTTATCTTTGCAGGATCAACTTCAATGCCTCGTTCACTAACGATAAACCCCAATAACTTTCCGGACCGCACTCCGAAAGTGCACTTGTTAGGATTCAGCCTCAGCCTGAACTTCCTAAGCCTTTCAAACAGCTTCAGCAAATTGACCAGATGCTCCTCCTCCGTTTGGGATTTCGCAATCATGTCATCAACATAGACCTCGATCTCATGATGAATCATATCATGAAACAACATTACCATTGCTCGCTGGTAAGTGGCCCCTGCGTTCTTCAGACCGAAGGGCATTACCTTGTAGCAAAACGTGCCCCAGGGGGTAATAAACGTCGTTTTCTCCATGTCCTCCGGCGCCATCTTAATCTGATTGTAACCGGAGAAGCCATCCATGAATGAAAACACGGAAAACTGGGCTGTATTGTCGACCAACACATCGATATGAGGCAACGGGAAATCATCCTTAGGGCTCGCCCTATTCAAATCCCGATAATCGACGCACATACGTACCTTACCGTCTTTCTTCGGTACAGGCACTATGTTGGCGACCCACGGAGGGTAGGTGGTAACGGCTAGAAATCCTGCGTCCAACTGCTTCTGGACTTCTTCTTTGATTCTTACAGCCATGTCTGGTCTCGTCCTCCTGAGCTTCTGCTTGACTGGAGGGCAATCTTCTCGCAACGGCAAGCGGTGCACCACGATATCTGTGTCAAGTCCGGGCATATCCTCATATGACCAAGCAAAGACGTCACTATACTCTCGAAGCATCTCGACCAGTCTATGTTTGACATCATTCTGCAGCGCAGCCCCAACTCTGACATTCCTGATAAGCTCCTCAGAACCCAGATTTATGATCTCAATATCCTCCTCGTGAGGCAGAATAACCTTCTCTTCTTGTCTCAACAAGCGGGCCAACTCTTCCGGAAGGTCTTCGTCTTCATCAATCTCATCCTCGGCTTGATAGATCGGGCAATCAAAGTCGTAGTGAGCCGTAGAGGGTCCAGAGTCGATGTCATCTGTTACGTGGATCCTGCAATAACAAGGGTTAAGTTTAAAGCAGGAATATGCAGGTTAGCACGAACCTCGTTGCCATTTTGCTGTTTTTCAAAACAAACATAAAGCATGAATAACAGAGAACACAATATTTGATTACGAAGAAAACGCCTTTTATTTATTAACAAAATGCATATACATAATCCAACAAGGCCCTGACAGTAAAACCACTATGCCCCGGGCAGGACATAGGGTTGTACAAAGATTGTAAAAAGCAAATCATTACTCTTCACTTGTCAGCTCGATAATCTCCTTGATGGTCCAATTGTGAAGGCGCTCGCCTGGCTTGCTCGGTTGAATCCAGGCATCAAGATCACAATCACTGTCTCCGCTGTCCTCCGACGTCGCGTTGATACTCTCGAAGATTACTCCCCCCTTGGTGAATAGGATCGGCCCTTTCCCACGAGACGAGCTACCAGAAGAAGATGAAGCTTCAACTTCCGGAGAATATCCCAATCCAAACTTATCCTGTTTGAATGGTATATCCAAGACATGCCCCCAGCCTGGGGTGGAACCAGCTTCGACAACAGCCCTAGCTTCCTTAAACGAAGAGAGGTTCACCTCTTGCTTCTCTGCAACAACGGGAGCTACTTCCTTCACCCTGACGGTTTCAAACGCCTGGCAAAGAGTCTCATGGATCTCGCCATCCATTTCGACATATTTAAAGGACGAGAGGTGGCTTACCATGATGTCCTCCTCTCCACAGACCGTCACTATGCTGCCCCCAACAGCATATTTAAGCTTCTGATGCAGCGTGGACGTCACGGCACCAGCAGAATGGATCCACGGCCGACCTAAGAGGCAACTATAGGCGGGCATGATATCCATAATATAGAAAACCGCATTAAACGTCTCTGGTCCAACTTGAATTGGCAGGGTCAATTCTCCGAAGATGTGGCGCTTGGTTCCGTCAAAGGCTTTCACGACCAGATCACTGGGCGTGCACAGCAGTCCACGGGTATCCAACTTCATCAGTGCCTTCTTCGGAAGCACGTTAAGCGAGGAGCCCGTATCTACTAGGACATGTGACATAATCGTGCCTCTGCACTCTATCGAGACGTGCAAGGCATTGTTGTGATCTCTTCCCTTGGGGGTCAGCTCTAGATCTGTAAAACCCAGCCCATTACCAGCATTGACATGGGCTACTACTTCCTCAAGTTGATTAACTGATATCTCCTGCGGCACGTATGCAGCATTCAATACTTTCAGCAACGCGTTGCGGTGCGCTTCAGAACACAGCAACAGGTTAAGAATCGAGATCTTCGACGGAGTCTGGTGAAGATGATCTACAATCTTGTAGTCACTTTTCCTGATCAGTCGCATGAACTCTTCTGCATCTTTAACCAACAAGTCTTTCTCTGCCCCGGCAGGAACCTCTTCAACAGCTTTACCTTTACCCTTGTCCATAGCGTCAGCCCGGACTACTTTCTCTGCGGCGACCTCTGCCGGCGCGAACACTCTGCCACTCCTGGTGATACCACTGACTTCAGTAAGATTCAGCGCAGTCGATCCGGATGACTCAAGCTCTATCTTCTGACCGTTACAATATACTTCGGCGCCGTAATGCCATGGGACGGCATTAGTGCTCTCGAATGGGATTGGTCCGGCCCTGGTGATGGTGATAGTAGGCGGACGAGGTGCAGAAATAGTGATAGGGTGGCGAGGAATGGTAATAGTAGCAACTTCGTCCGCCTGCTTCAGCACGACTTCCCCTGACGCATTCTCAACGCTTCGACTGAACTGCAAAATACCCTCGGTCATCAGACTTTGGATACCTTCACTCAACTGCTCACACCCATCAGGAAGTGTAGCACATGCCATACAAAACTCTCCACACCCGGGAAAGAAGCCTTTCTTCAGCAGCTTAGCTTTAACAAAACTCAACGGCGTCTTCAGATCGTTGACATCAGTCAGCAAGTCTGAATTCTCTTCAGTGATAACAGCATTTACTCCGCCCCCCCTATGATGAGGCATCGGATTCTTGGTGACGTTGGGTACGCTGTCAGAAAAGTTGATCACCTTGGCGTCGACCAAGTCCTGGACTTTGTGCTTAAAAGCTTTGCAATTCTCAACTGTATGGCCAGGTGCCCCAGAATGAAATTCACAAGTAGCGTTAGCATCATACCCGGGTGGTGGTGCCCCTGTCAAGGGGGCCAACGTCCTCTTCTGAACTAATTGGAGCTGAAGCAGCGTCTGCAGAAGCTGTGCATATGACATAGGAGGAGTTTCCAAATGACGGTTTGCCAGGGGACCCCGATTCTGATATCTCTTATATCCCTGATTATTCTGTTGCTGAGGCTGCTGCTGCGGCTGCGGGGGAGCAACTGGGATGTTTATGCTAGCGATCTGAGACTGAGGGCCCTTGCCCTTTCTCCTAGCATTAGTGACAGCACTGGCATCGCCCTCTCGGCGTTTGCCAGTATAGGGTTTCTTGTTAGCTCCTCCAGACGAGGATGATTCGCCCTGAATCTTGCCGATCTTTATACCATTTTCAACATGCTCGCCCAAAGTGATGAGGGCCGAGAATGTTCCGGACATGCCACTAATCAGCTTCTCATAATAGACTCCGGGAAGGGTAGCCACGAACATCTGTACCAACTCACGCTCAACCATCGGCGGTTGAACCCGAGCAGCCAATTCACGCCACCGCTGGGCGTACTCTTTGAAGCTTTCATTGCTCCGCTGCGAGAGATTCTGAAGCTGAACTCGGTTGGGAGCCAAGTCGCTATTATATTGATAGTGGAGAACAAACGCTTCAGCGAGATCTTTCCACGTGCGCACAGCAGCGGGCTCCAAACCCATATACCATTCAAGCGATGGGCCAGAAAGACTATCCTGAAAGAAGTGCATCAGCAACTTCTCATCATCAGAATAAGCGGACATCTTTCTGTAATAAGATTGGAGGTGAACACGGGGACAAGTAGTGCCCCTATACTTCTCAAAGATAGGCACCTTAAACTTGTGAGGTACTTTAAAGTCAGCAATTAACCCGAGTTTGGACATGTCAACGCCCAATGTGTTCTGATTTTCTATATCTCTCATTTTATCTTCCAGCGCCTTGAACCTGAGTCGAGCTTCAGCAGTCAGCTCAGCCTCTACACCTCTCTGAGAGAAAATGTCATCCTGATGGTCCTCCAGCCACGGTTGAGGCACCACCATATTTCCTGTACCAACATTGCCGTTGACCGGCCCCACGGTAACATTGGCTCCCAAACCACCATTGACGGCGCCCGCCGCATTAAGTCCGAGATTAGTCATAAGATTGTCGTTAGCACTACCGTTGCCCCCGGCAGCAGGAACAATGTTCTGTGGAGTATCCCCTTGAGGAGGAGTGGGTACGGCCCCGCCATGAAGTATTCCATTGCTGTCAACCCTGGAGATGAGAGGTTGAACCAAAGTACGAAGCTGATCTTGCCCATTCGCAACTACTTGCATCAGCTCCATAAAACGATCCATCCTTTCACGAAGCTCCTGAACATCTGACTGTACCTGGTCCATGATTCTCGTTTGATTGGCGCGAGTTGAGTAGCGGTGGATGAATCTTTGATCAATCCTGGAGATCGAAAGCAGCTCGGAACCTGAGTACCTGAAAAACCTGTCAACATCAAGGGTTAGGAAAAGGTAACAGAATGTATGTCATGCAAGAATGCTTCATGCAAATGCATGCGTGTGTCTGTGTGCTTGAGAGATTTCCCCCGATCCTGGCACATGCTGACAATAATAAGGAGAGGAATCCAGGCCCAATCATGGAAACAATAACCTCACATAGCAATAGTCAGATTCGACACATCAAAGACCGAGAACTCGCACGCAATAATCTTTCTGAGAACAGCTGCAGTAACACAATGAGAGATCTTGGATCGGGGAAACGGTACCTGTCACAGACACACGCTAATGGAATGATTATGCAAGCTAATGCAAAATGCAGATATGCAACAATATATCCAGGTGGCTGCTGTGGAGATTCGATGTCAGCAGTCGCTGATGAGAAGGAAACCCCGGTGTAAAACCACTAATCTGATCGGCTGAGAATAACCATCTGGTAGGATCGAGATCAAAATTCTGCTCTGTCAAGAGTAAGTCCCTGATAATAAAGACCCCGGGTACAATATCACGGAATATCTGTTGATGAAGTCTTCGGACCCCAAATCACAAATCTGCCCTATCAAGAACAAAAATACAGCTGCTGATGAGATCTTCAAACCCCACTCAAAATCTGCCCTATCAAGAACAAGACTTCTGATAACAATACTCTGATCAAACCCTGCTCTATCAAGAACAAACAAACACCCGATGACAAAATCCTCTGATCAAACCCTTGTTCTATCAAGAACATCTCTGCAACTGAGAACCCAACATAACTGATTCACTGTCAAGAAAACCAGGTAGTCTGGAGGTATAAGTTTCCTGCAATATCCCAACCCCACTCACAGGTATGATGGACCTAATCCACGGACAAAGGTACGGCATCCTATGCGGTCGTCAGCGTCACAGACTTTCACGAGTGACAATACGATTCCCAGAAGGAGTGGCATCGTCAAGTCATGAAGAGGCCTCTCTTAGCTGACTTCCAAATGATCGGTCCCCAGAGTCGACAATCCTTACGTCTGGACTCCCCTCAGATCCTCAGGACCGGAAAGGAGCACCTCTGCAAGAATCTCGTCTGAGCGCAGATTTTCGTAGGGAACTGTGCCTGCTCAGCAGACAGGTTCGTCTACTACTTCTCCGCAACTATATCTAGGTGTGTACTCAAGCCCAGGTCCGGCTTCTCACTCACAGTAACATCCCTCTCCCACAGCAGCACATATAATCATATCAAACTGGAAATAAAATGCGGGAAATAAAGTGCGAGAAGTAAAGTGCGGGAATTAAAAATGCGACAAATAAACGCAACCCAACAAGCAAACACACAAACGATAGGATTGACTCGCGTAGGGGATGGGAAACGGTCCCAGCATAAGGGATGGGAAAAGTCCCTAGATGCTATGAGTCCCCAGCAGAGTCGCCAGCTGTCGCTTGCGCGAAAATAAGGTGCCGGCATGACAGAAGAGTCGCCACCTTTCGTTATTTATCCCTCAGAGCGGGAAAGGAAACGATCGGAAAAACCTGACGAATAAGGGTAAGACAAGGTCGTCGCAACCATTGTCTGGGTTCGGGAGTCGGTTACGCAAGGGGAAGGTATTAGCACCCCTCACGTCCGTCGTACTCGACGGGATCCTCGCTTGTTTGTTTACTTGGACGGGTTGGTTATAATCTATCTACCTATCAAGGCTGGCTGAAAAAGAAAAGAAAAAATGACTCGGCAAAGCATCGCGCTTTATGCCTACGTATTCTCATCAGAGAATGAGAAATCAGAGTCAACGTAGTTCGGCTAACTATGGGGGAAAGGTTGCTCGCTAGGATATCACATCCTATGCCTACGTACTTTCATCTGGTATGAAAGATCAGAGCAAACGTAGTTCGGGAAACTACGGGGAAAAATGGCTCAACTAGGAGGGAGACTATCAAGTCCTACTGTTATCATGCCATGGATTCATCCTATGGTTGAGGTTTGAACAGGGAACTCCTAGATGTTGTCATGCATAGGTTTCAACCTAAAAGTCTATCATCAAATCCTTATCAAAGGAAATGAGAGCCCTAAGGGATCATGTCAATGATGCACAGAAACAGACAAAGCAACAGCTTTAACAGTAAAATGCATGCAATGCAAGTGAGGGAGGAAATGTGTGTGGGGTTTCAGCCTCCACAAGCTCGTCTCGACCTCAAGCCAGTCATGAAATAACAGTAATCATACTGAAAATAAACAACATGCTATCAAGCAATGAACAGATAAGAGAATGAAGTGCCAACAGGCAAACAAAACACATGCTTGAGAAAGAATCATCTATTCTCTAATCCTAACCCTAACACAGAATCTAATCAGATCTAAGCAAAGCCTTAAAGCAAAACCATAAACAAGAGAAATCAATCCCAGTCTTCAAGCTTCAGAACAAGCTTACCAAAGAAAGGGAGCTAAGCAAGCAGACTCATAGTGTCTTCCTCAGGAAAGCACTAGGAGGTGGATACTCAGGAGTTATATCCTATGTGGCTCAACCACTGTGATCAGTTTACATTTCTCCTCAGGGGAAATTAAACTCACAAGCAGGCTCCAACATCACTGGATATTTAGGAAATCCTATCTGAACTAGTGGAACTAAGTGAATAGACTCATAGGACCTTCCTCAGGAAAGTACTAGGAGGCTTTCACTTAGGAGTTGTATCCCATGTGGCTCAACAACATGTGATCAGTTTACATTCCTCCTCAGGAGAAATTAAACTCACAAGTTGGCTCCAACATCATTGGATACTTAAGAAATCCTAGATAAACTAATGGAACTAAGTGAATAGACCCATAGGACCTTCCTCAGGAAAGTACTAGGAGGCTTCCACTTAGGAGTTGTACCCCATGTGGCTCAACAACAGGTGATCAGTTTACATTCCTCCTCAGGAGAAATTAAACTCACAAGTTGGCTCCAACATCATTGGATACTTAAGAAAGAGGTGAGAAGAAAGAATGAAGGTCATTCATAGTGCCTTCCTCAGGAGAGTACCATGAACTTCCTTCAAACTTCAGGCTCTCAAACCTCACAGACAGGGAACAAGCTAAGCTCTGGGTCTCTGAATCTTGATCTACAATCTTCACTTCATGATGCTCTCCATCAAGGTCTTCAAGGCAACACAAGCCCCTCAACAAATTCCCCACAATGAACCCCAAAGATGAACAGATAACCACAGGGGAGACAAAATCAATAGGCAACTTCAGAAAATACCTAAAAATACTAAACCAAGGGGGGAAAAATCTAACAAATATTCAAAAGGGTCCTCAACACTTACCCATAACATCTACATAGGCCTCTACCTAAAAATCAAGACAAAACTCAAACAAAGAAAGGGATTCTTCACCTAAACACAATTTAAACCCTAATTAGGATACCCTAAATCTACCCTAATTAAACTAATCAAAATTTAATTCTAAAAATCTAGAAAAAATCCTATGGGGAACTATGATTCATCATCTAATTGCACAAAAAAGAATGGATTAAAAACCCTAAGGGAGGGTTCTAAAACAATTCCTACAAAATCATGATACAAAATTAAACCTTATAAAAGCTATTTATTTGGAAAATCCACTAAAAATATTAAACTAAAAAATAAAATCCCATTTTTATTTTTATAATTTTCTACACATTTTCATCTAATCATAGGAAAAAGAAGAAGTAAAAAATCATTTTTTATCATTTTTTAATGAATTAAACAAAACAGAAAAATAAAAGAAGAAAAACAAAATAATTAAAATCAATTAAAGGGAGGGGGGGTGTGACAAGCACACGCGCTAGTTAAAACAATTGGGCCAGAAATAAAGGGGGGGTGCGGATAGCGCTAAGCCCAGAATGGCTTGATTAATGAAACGACTGCGTATGGCTTATTTGAAATTCCCTCCAATTCCTCAGACTGAACCGTGGCCACACGATCGTTCCCCCAGTCAATCCCTTGACTTCCATCCAACGGCCACGAACCCTTCTTCAACCTTGGACCAAACCCTAACCTGCAAACCCCTCATCCATGCCCGAATCTTCGAGCTCCTCTATCTCTCTCCACACGCCACGGTTCGACACGATTCAAAAACAAAAAACGCTCTACTACTCAAGCTCTACACAACCATACGTACACTTTTCCATAACTCGCCCTAGATAATTCTAACAGAAAGCAACAAGATCATGGTTCAAAATATTTCTCTGAGATCAACCCTAATTAAACTCAAAACTAAAGCTGCAATCTTGTTCTTGATGTTATCCTGGTCATTCTAATCTAATTCGTGTTACCTAAAACTCATTAAACAGCCAGCTATTGAAGATTAAAGAACCATGGCTCTGGTGTGAAACCTCACAAATCTTGCTCTAACTCTTAGGGTTACATCAACTAACCTAATGCAATCATTCTATACCTATAAAGCTAAGAGGAAGCCATTAAATTAAGAGGTACAAAGGGAAGAAAGAACCTGTCAAAGGGATGATGGTGAGGCTCGTGGAGATGGTTCCAAGGCTTGAAATGGCTTCAATGAGATCCTCTGAGGATGTACAAGTTTCTGTTTGCACTTGTTGTGAAAGAGAAGGCTTGTGGTGGAAGAATTCTTGAGTTGCTTGAACTTGAAGAAATTGCTTCAATGGCTATCTCTCCCTCTCTCTCCCCTCTGAAAATGCTCTCTATCACCAACCTTGAACACTTTCTGATGCACTCTCTTTATAATAATCATTGGATGTTTCTAGATTCATCTAGAATAGGGTGGAAACTTCTTGAAATTCTCATGTTATGGTACTTTGGGATCTCATGATATATCACCTCTAACCAACTTACACACCTTTTAAAATCTCACCACATGATAATATGGGATGGTAAGGAAGCTCACATGCCTTGTAATTACCTTGTGTTAAGTTTTCCAACATTGCCTTCTTTTTCAAGTAATAACTTTTCAAAGCATCACCCATTTTTAGACCTCAAATGAAAATTCTAGCTAAACCAATGTTCTCAAAATGGTTTTTCCAATCAAAATGATATATTGGATGACCTATTTTGGATTTGTGGATCTCCCAAATCACTTTTCAATTTCAACTTTTCAAAGTTATAAGCCATTTTTAGTTCATTTTTGACCAATCATGTAATCTTGTGCTATGAGCTTTTCCAACAATTTGTGACCTTCTTTCTAGACTTAAAATCACATTTTGAGCAACTTTCATGTTTTGAGTTTTTCCATTTGAGGCTTGGAAATAGGAGTTTTAGGCATTGGCTAAAATGACCTATAACTGACAAATGACCAAAATACCCCTGTCTTGTTCAAACCATAAGTTGAGTTCCACAAATCCTATCAAGGACTTCTACCACTCAAATTAAAGCTAAGAAGATCATCTTCAACATTCATGTTGACCAAGAAACCATAGGAATCCTCCTACTAGGGCAAAAGTTGTCTGCAAGTTGGGTAACTTTCAAGGACCCAGATTCACACACCTCTGCTGACCTGTAATTTGTCAAAACCATAACTTGAGCTCTGTAACTCCTATCAAGGACTTCCACCACTCAAATTAAAGCTAAGAACAAGCTCTACAACATTCATGTTGTGGGGAAGATGAGATATCAATCACATCTAGAGCTAAAACTGCCTGGAAGATAGGGACCAAATTAGGGTTTTTTCACTGACAATCCTCAGAAACCCTAACTCAAAACTTCTCAAACTCCTCAATCATGATGAGTTGGTCTAGGAATCATCTTTATAACATCTCTATACATCATTCCATGATCTCATGGCCCTTGGATTAGGTCTCAGCCTTCTCCAAATCTTTAGTTATCCTAGGGTTGACCCAGTCAAAACCCTAATTCATCCATTCATGGTTGAATCTTCTGAATTCTTACACAATGACCTCTCTGGGCTTCATGATGGCTATCAAGACATCTCATAGGCTTTCTTAAAACATCAAGTTCATTCTCAAAGTCTCAGAATCATCTGAGGAGCACCCACAACTCTCAAACTGTGAAGCACACAACCCTGGTTTCAAACCACTTCTCTGGGGATCTCTTGAACTTTTTGATGAAGGTATCAACTTCCAAACACTCAATGAGTAAATAATTGTTGGTCAAATTTTGGGGTGCAACAGTAAGGATGAAATGTTTCATGGAACTCAAGTTCTTATAAACATTACAGAGTACCAAAGAAAATCATTTTAATATTTTTATGCATATATATTTTTATTACAAATAAATATCCTCTTAAGAGTCCTAGCATAATAGCTAAATAAAAGCTAAGAAAACCCTAAGGAAGTCCTTCATCACACTTGTTGCTTTGTTCCTCCACTCGGATCTCCTTGAAGGTAAACTTGTCCATGATCAAAGTATAAAGAGTAGTTTGATAGAGGAAAATAAATCCTCTATCCCTTCTTTTGCTCTTGTTAAAAAATGAGAAATCGATCCCTTGTTTACTTGGATGAGAGTCTTTTGAACTTCTAATGATCCTCCGTGATAGGGGAAACTTCTCGTATTTGTCCTTTGGAGTTTCTTGGTTCTAATTGATGCCCCTAACTTCCTTAGGTCATCCAAGCTAGGACTCTTAAAAGAATATTTCAAAAAATATTTTCTATTTGTAATCTATGTTGGTTTTGTAATGTTTATAAATAAACTAGGAATTCCATGAAACTAATGCAATATGATGCTATATGGATGCAACAAACACAAGTAAGCACATAAGGACACAATGATAAACAAAGGAGGGGGACCCTAGGTTTGCAACGAGCATGGAGCAAAGGTATACCCATCCCCAAAGGATTTGGACTAAGGTTGATTGTACCTGCAGAACAAGGTTCTAATGAGGTTCCCAAAGTCATTAGCCCATCTTTCGGATATTATCAACTTCCCAAGTACTCGGGGGTTAATAATATTCTCAAGAGAACTTCTTTCGAGTGTAGCATCGCGTAGCACTATTTCGGGGGTACCCCCTCATAGTCCCGCACTACGTCCTAATAAAGGCCAAAGTGGGGTTAAAGGTAACTACGGTCCTTAGTTTCATGGACTCCAATTGAGAATAGTAAAAGTTTTCACGACTAAACTCGTTCAACCGAACTATTTTCAAAAAGGTCTCAACTAAGCGGGATTCTCGAATCAACTTAGTCGGGACTCACTCCCTATAAGCCTCATCGAATATATCCCATCCTATCTTAATTTCTCTCAAAGTTCGGGTGTAGGACTTTGTCTCACCACTCAAGGATAGTAACCCAAAAGAGATAAAGAACATAAACAAATAAACAAGTAAGCAAATATATACAACAATAAACAAGAGAAAAACAAGTTAGGGAAACCCACTAAGGATGATCCCCAGTGAAGTCGCCATTTCTGTCGCGGTGAAAATCGGATACCAAACTATTGATTAGTTTGAATCTTTAATTCATTTTGCAACCGAACTTTGATTTGTCCAAAGGAAGGGATAAAGATCGAAATTCCCACAATGCAATGCAAATGCAAGTTAGAGAGTTATAGGTTCGGGGGTTGGTTAAACTTAGGGAAGGTACTAGCATCCTAAGTTTCTGTAGTACTCTACAGGAACCTCTTGTTTTATGTTTGTTTATTGCTAAGTTTTATCTGCTTAAAGGTTGAAAGACCCTAGGGGTTTATATCTAAGTATACTCGATAAGGCATCGCACCTTGTGCCTACATATCCTTACGGGAGTGGAATCAGAGTATGTTGTAGTTCGCCCTAAAGGTTTTGAGGAGACCTTTGACTGTGGTCAAAGTTCCTACGGGTTTAGGGTAGTTGTTTTGATTGGGTTTAGGAGAAGAGACGAGTCTTCATATTAAGGGAGAGATAACCGCCACAAAATGTAAAAGAGAAAGGTTGTAGGAAATGGTCTTTGCATCGTCTTAAGAAAAGGTCTTACATACTCGGATGGTCGCCAAGTATGCCTTTGTCGTTCTTAAGGCAAAGTCCCTACATGTTTGATTGTATTGTTGTGGGGTGGAGATTATATCTCGCTTAAGATGATTAACATCTTTTCTCTAAATGTGTTTGTAAAAGTTGTATTGTGTTGATTGTTTTGTCTAAGTTGTAAAGATAAAGACAAGGTCCTTCCTATGGGATAGGTCCTAAACTTAAGTGATCAACTTGAAGAATCAAGGATCGAGGGGAATATGATGCATATGATGTGCAACTACACACAGCGTTGGATTATGTGTAGGTTTTTCCTTTGGACGGTATGCGATGTATGAATAGATAAATATGATAATGTGAATGCAATAGAATAAATTGCGGAAGAGTAAATTGCAGAAAGATAAACCATACACGTACGCATGAAAGCGCTAAGTGAGTGGGTGCGTTGTGACTAAGGTAAAGCAGATAACGATAAATGTTAATACGCATGAAAGCGCTATGGTGTAGGTGTATGTGTCGTGAAGTGGTTGTGCACGATTATTTTGTATTTTACGATGTTGATTAATTTTAACTGGTCGATTTGATTTTAGTTTGAATTAAAAAAAGTTGATTTGATTTTAGTTTTTGTCTATTTAAATTAATCATATTTTCCTAAAAGAAAAGGTTTTAAGTAAGAATTTAATATTAAATAAAAGGTTTTATTATTATTATTACCAAATGTCATTATAAAAACTTATTATAAAGGTTTATTAAAGTTGTAAGATTGATTTTTATTAATAAAATAAGTAGATCATGAAGTGGAATTTTTTAATAAAATGGTCCTAACATTATTAATTATAAAATATTTTATTATATTATAGATTTATTAAAAAAACAAAGACTTTTAAAAAGCTAACAATTAAATTTGATTAAAAAGGGGGTTTGCTAAAATTTATTTAAAACAAACAGGCATATTATCTTAATTAAAAAAAAGGTTTATTAGTTTGATTTTATAAAAAAAAGTGATTAAGATTTAATTAGTTAAATTAATTAAAGGTTAAGGGTTAATGTGGATTAGCGAGAGGATTAGGGATTACGTGTGTGTGTGTGTGTTTAGCGAGTGTAGTGTTGGTGATTCACAAATTACAGCAGATGAAGATATGAGCTGAAAACCCTAAATCCCCCCTCAAAATCCCCAAATCACCGATCGCAACCCCCTTCTTCGCGGTCGCACACCTCCCTCGATTCATTTGTTTCTGGCCTCGTGACTTCTCTTTCTCGATTCATCTCCTTTCGATTTCAATCGAGCTTCTCTACCTTATTCTATTTCCTGCGTAAACAACAACAAAATGAATAATATTAGTCAGATCAAAACTCACGGTTGCAACGGCCTCTTTGTCCTGTAGGGATGGTCATGGATTCGACGGTCTTGACGGTGATAGAAGCTTCTCTCGGTGGTTAAAGGGGTAGTTAAGGTCGAAAAATGGAGATTTCGATGATGGATTCTCAGACGGAAGCGCGAAGATTTTGGCGAAGCTTCAGGAAAGAGATAAGTCCTCTCCCCTTTTCCCGATTTTTGTTTTCTAGGTTTTTGGTTTGGGATTTTCGGTGGTGTGATAGATGTTTGTGAATAACCCTGTTTGTGACTTTGTGTATGTTGCCCCCCCTCTGCTGTGAACTATCGAATGTCCCTTTTTATAGCTCTACGGCTTCTTCTCCGCTTTAATTCCTCATGAATTTGTTTCCAAATTCGTAATGAACATGTCTGCATCAGGTTTTGGAAGGTAATTGATTTTGTCGATTTCTTACCAATCCTTCGTGATTGTGTCCGCAGGAGTTATATTCTTCAATAAATGGTTGTCCTAGGAAGTTAAGAGGTTTAAACTCTACTTTGGTGAAAGAGGATTACGTTGAGAAGTTAAGATCTTTGCCCTGGTATAAACTGATTTCCCTTTACTGCCCAATATTATTGCCCTTTGTTCTGCATTTAAACTCTTCGTTCATTTTACTACTGTTATGATCGATTGGATTTGTCTTGGATTGCAGCCAACACATCCACTAAACCGGCGGCTTCTCTTCGAAAATGCAACACAGAAGTGGTTTCAAATGCTTGGCTTAACGTAATTGGTTTTGAAGCTGCTGTTCATAGTAATATACTTCCTTTAATTCAAATGACAGATGAATTACAAATCCATCTCTTTGTTGCTTAGATGCAGCTGGCTTGAGGATATGTGGGATATGTTGTTTGTACTTCTTCATGAAGAACAAATCCATCAATGTTCGGTTCTTCTGAAATCAATCAGAGGTTGGCTAGCTTACGCCTCCTCATACGATCAAGTTGGTAAATGTGTGACTTTGATGCTGTTGTGTTCATGACCTCTTAACCATCTTCTATTTTTTTTTACTCTTATGCCTATCATCTCTTGTTGCAACAGGTTCTGATGAAGTATCAAGTTGGGGTCGGTATTAGCACAACTGTGAGTTTGTTGTGGTCATGATGAGGTGAAGTTCTAACCATTCTTCGTTCATTAGCACAGCCCAGTCTAGTGTTAATCTCTAAAAAGCATTCAATGTAAAGCGAGTTGTACTCACTCACAATCCTTGAATCAACATAAAGCATGCGCTGACTTGAATGTAGGCATCGAGTTTGAGGGGTTGTCATTTCCATCCAGTTTAGCTTTTGGTTCTATCTGGTCAATGAATGGTGTTCTAAGTTCCCTTAATTTCACTTCGCAGGAATACTGACACTGTTAATGTCAAACGCAGGTTCAAACTTTCGCCGTCGGTCCCGTCGCGTAGCACATTGCGAGCTGCTTCGAGAAGTCTTTGCGGAGAACCGATGCCTGCCCGCTATCTTTATAAGCGAGAACCAAGTTAGCATGAGTTTCGGCCATGGTATGCCCAATGGTAATTGCACGTATACAACCCGAGATAGCAATCATTAAGTCTTCTGATCCCTTTATATGCGTTGCTTCTGTTCTGACTTAAATCTGATTTCATGCAGGAAGGAAGAGGAAACACAGAGTAATGATTAGGGTTGATTGGAATTAGTCTTTACCCTGCACTTCCAGCTGGTTATGCGAAAAGAAGAAGGTGCGGAAGGTGACAATCCTTGAGAAGATTATCGTAAGCTTTTAATTGTTGAAATGTTGTGATTTCCTTCAATGAACACTTAATAAGTTTATGGCTGCATTTGTGACTTCTTGATTTTCCTATAGGCGCTTGTCTTTCTAATGGAGGCTGAGAGATGGAAGCAGAAATTTATTGCTGCCAAGTAGTTGGGGAAAAATTGTGTCAGGGTGCCGATACGAGAGGTAGCTAAAGGCTCGGTTGTCGTTCTCCGCTCTTATATACTGAGATTATCCCTTTATGGTTTGAATGTGTTGGTCTTTCTTTGAGAATCTTGACGTTTACGGTCTTTTAATTAACCTCTGCTTTGTCTTTCATGCTTGCTATCTCTGGTTGTTGCTAATGCTGCAGGTCAGAGTGGTGGTTGAGTTAAAGGTGCGGTAATTTGCAACCCAAAGGAGAGGCTCGCGGTCAGCATTCCACTTCAGCTAACGAGGGGCAGCTTCCAAACGGCATTTTGCTATGCTTGCAAACATTTGTAATCCCATACTCAAGATATTAAAAAACCTTTTAGTGAACTTAATCTTGCCTCAATTAAATTGACTCATTGAATTTGAAGTACTTGAGGTCAAACATAATGTCCACGAGATGAAAATGTACATAATTTCGCGACTTCGCATTCCATTATGGCTTATGATTTGTTCATCCACTTAAATAAATTTTATCTCCAAAACAAGCTTTCTTTGCCTTGATGGACGAATGACCCGAGGAATAAACGGAAACCCAAATTCAATCATTATGCTGAGGTAGTGGTGAAAACTTTAATCACGTATTCCCGTATCCGAATCTTGAACCACCTTTGGCTCATAAGAGAATGAAGTTGATTATGACCTTAACGAAGTATAGCCAAAAGTCCATCCGGGCTATTCCCAGTAAAAAACCAAGAGTGGCCCAATGATGTAGAAATGACTTTATTTGAAGCTACCACACTTGCATAGACTTGTTAGTGAAAAACACATGATAATAATAAAGACGTCAAGTAAAACAAAGAGGTGGGATCTTTAGGTCAAAAATTAGGGTGCAACAGTCTTCAACAACGAGCCCATCAACGCGGCTCCGTTCCTTCTGGCCCACATCCAGGCCAACTGTAACCGTGGCTCTAAGCCATTTTACTTTGGCGGGATTGTTACTTCCATTGCACTCGGGCTGAACCTCGGTGACCGCCTCCAGCATCTCTATGCCATTCCCTCGGTGTTCCTCGACACCAACCACTGCAGAGCTTCTCACCTCATCCGTTCCAGGGCCGATGGAAAATACCACCCGGTCGTGCGTGGCAAAACCGTCAGAAGTATCATCCTACCATCACGCACCCGGATGCACCCACAGGATCGTGCCAACTGGCTATTTGACCTTAATGCCCCTGCTGCTGCCGCTGCTCCAACTCAGACCCACACCCAAGGTTCTGATGACGAAATCCAAGATGAGTTGGACAGAACTGAGCAACCGGAGGCATCGCAACCACTTCCTTCTGAAGGCACATCCTACCGCCGCCGCCGCCATCGTCCAGAGCCCGACTACTCTGAAGAAGACCTCCGCCGATCCCTCGACCAGCAGGCCCAGATACTCGCTATGATGCAGCAACAGAATCAGCGTACAGAGCAGTTCGAAGCTTGGCATCGGACCCAAATGCAACAACTCAAAACCGGCCAGGAAACCATTACTGAGAACTTGGCGAATCTGACCTTGCAGTTCGAAGGACTCCGCGACTATGTCTATCACACCGGAGCACTGGACCTTGAGGCCCGTCACGACCAAGTCAGAGCCAGAAGACGCGAGAGAGGGCGTGACCGAGGCAGAGGCCGTGATTAGTTATTTCTTTCCTTATTTGTTTACTATATTTTCAGTTTCTTTGTCTTTCCATTTCCCTTGTATTTCCCTCTCGCATTCTTTCAAATCAGTGGGGACACTGATTGAGATAGTGTGGGAGCGGAGCGCTTATTTCCCATTCCCTTGTACTCTTAATTCCGTAATTTCAATTCGAACATTTTCACGTTTTAGCAAATAAAAGCTCTTTTATATATCTTCTTCCGTTACGCAAACATCCCTGCTTTATTCGACATAAACAAAAAATTTTCGTTCGTTCCTCAAGAGCAAAAGCATCACGAGAATGCGCCCAAGTTCAAACCAAGTTTTGAAACTCCGAGACGACAATTCTAACAAAACCAGTACCGTCCTGACACCTTAGATCTCCGGTTTATGCGAGTCGGTTTCACTACCTACGTGTACCAAAGTTTCAAGTGTCTACGCAAACTCAGCCCCAAGTAGTTTATACTAGCAGTCAGCACCATCCTAAAACACTTCTAAGCGAGCGACCAATGCAAATAAGTGTATGATCTCCAAAAAGATGAAAAATCATGAAAAGAAAGCCATTTATCCCAAATATAAAGACGCGTTCCCTCTAAGTTAGGTGCTCCTCACCCGAGCATTTAGCCCAACGGTACGAAAAACTCATTGAAAAATCAATGGTATAAGTTTATGAGCAATGAAAAAGATCAAAACATAAAGGAGATCATATTCACTAACAGATCGACTTGCCATGAAAGTGTATGGACAACGGGCTTAATGTGATTGCGCTAGAACAAACAGGGTGAACTTGACGCGAGAACCTTGACACCAAGCTACAGTAGCATGACTGAGACCGATTTGCATAAGAAGGAGACCTTCAAAGACTTGTAGTCCAGTGTCGTCACCGTACTCGTTTTGTTCCTACTAAGAATCCCGGTTTTTCCCAACTTTATGAATGAGGAAGCTGCCTCGTGCTTGCCGACTTTTTCCTGTTTTACTTGAGGACAAGCAAAGATTCAAGCTTAGGGGAGTTTGATAACACGAAATCGTATATATATATATATATATATTGATGCATAATTCAACTGATGTTTGACTATTTTCGATCCGATTTCGGGTTCTTTCCATGTTATTTGTCTGATATTTTGTAGGTATTTGATAATCATGTCTAAACAAAGCAATGTGAAGAAAAGAAGCAATTACAGATGAAATATGAACGAAAACCAGATGAAAATAGCATGAAAAACGCAGAATGCATATTTTGCTGCTGTGACGACCGTCACACCTCCATGACGACCGTCACACACCGTGACGACCGTCATGCAGGCAAAAACGCACTACTTCAAATGAACGTGCAAAATGCAGTTCCAAGTCCCAAATAATGGACCACTACTCCCTGATATTTCTGCCTCCAAGTCCACCTTCTTCAAATTACAACCGTTAGAATTCTATTTCTATAAAAGGGGAAGGAGGGGAGCTGAGAAAGAGAGCCACATTCAGACAACGAAGTGCTGCCCAATTTTATTTCCAGAGCAAAAGTTCAGTTTTATTTCTTTCTATTTTTTTGTTTCCTTTCCTTATTCCTGTATTCCATTTCGACAATATTCATTTGTGCGCTCTATTGGTTTGAAGACATAATCCTGCCGACATCGTTGGGATTTGGCCAAAAGCCAATTGGATACGTTACAAGTTTTTCATTATTTCGTTAATTGTAACTTTTATTATCAGTAATATGAATGTTCTAAGTTTCTGTTTTTATTTATGTTTTACCTTTCCCAAATCCATGTCTAGCTAAATCAGAGTAATCGATATGTAATAATAATTCGGACGGGATTTGATAATAACCGGTTGAAAACTCTCTTTTTCAAAAGTTGTTTATGGTCTGAGTGTTTAAACTTATTTACTGAATAAACGTTCGTTGCGAAAGCGAGAACTTATTTAAAAGTAGTTTTGCCACGACAGTGGGAAATTAATTAAGGTACGAACCAACAAGCGACAGTTGCGGTAAGACCAGATAGTAAACACTAGTCATTTGTTTTAATAACAGCGAAAGCACTTTAAAATGAATTAGAACTTAGAGATTTCCAAAAAATAGTTTAAACCCCGAATGGGACACAAAAGCGTACATCCGGCCCTTAGAATTATGACTAGCGTCAACAACCATCGTGAGACGAAAGTCTTCAGATCACTATTTTCTGCTTAAATAAATTCTGAAAAATATTTCATATACCAGTAACTTGTCAAATCCCCGAAGAACATAATTACTGCATATCGATTCACGTAATTATAATTCAAGTAACCTTTTTAGCTCTCTTTAGTGACAAAAATTATTCCCTTAAACATTACCTACCTAGCTAAACATAGTAACTCCCGAGAACACTAGTTTGATTACGAGTCCCTGTGGGATCAATATCTTTTATTACTACGCGATAGACTGTGCACTTGCAGTTAAGTTGTATTAGACATAGAAAGTCGCGATCAGCAAGGAAAGTTCCTAGAATCAAGAAGAAATAATGGTCGTTCTGACTCATCATCCGGACAGAAGAAACATGTTTTAGAAAAGAAGTCGTCTTCTATGAGTGTAATGAGTTAGGTCATTACAAGAATGAGTGGCCAAAGCTTAATAAAGACAAGAAGCCTAAGAAAAACTTCACCAAACTCAAGAATGAACTCATGGTAACTTGGGACGACTCTGATTCTAAAGAAGAAGAATATGATGAAGAACACGCAAATGTTGCATTAGTGGAAACAAAAATTAACACTTAAGTCTCTGGAGAACCAGAAGACAAAATGCTATCAGACTCAGAGGTATTATCTAAACTCTCTCATTCTGAATTAGAGTCGTGTCTTTCAGAAATACTGGAAAGATATCAAACTATTCAAAGTAAATACAAGGATCTTAAAAAATCCCATGTAATTACTTCTAAAGCCAGAGATAAGCTTGAACAGAATAATTCTTCTTTGAATGAAAATATTTTTTCTTTAAAAAATAGTAACCGTGCTTTGAAAAACAAAGTTTCTAAATTAGAAGAAGAATTAGTCTCTAACATCTCTGACACTAATTATGTCAACAAGTATGATAGAGCATTCCAACACTTTCTTGCTAAAAGCATAGATAGAAGAAAGATTGCTTCCATGATATATGGAGTTAGAAGAAATGGCAAGAAATGTTTGGGGTATACATAAATATTTGAAAATGACGAAAGTCAACCTGTAAAACCAAAACCTCTATATGATAATTTTGTTCCTTTTGGTACTAAGCTTGATTCTTCTGAGCTTGTGAAAGCACCTTCACAGACACAAAAATATGATCTTAAACCAAAGTATCATGCACAACTCCCACTTGATTATCCTTTTGCACGAAAACCCAAAGTTGTGAAAAACTCTGGGAAAACTAACAAAAGAGGACCCAGAAAGTGGGTACCTAAGGATAAGATAATATATATTGAAGATATCCTTAGCAGCTCAGTTGAAACACCAATCATGGTACTTGGACATTGTTTTCTCGCGACACATGACGGGAAGAAGACATATGTTCCAAAGTCTGGAACTTAAACCTGGAGGATTCGTTGGTTTCGAAGGAAACCAGAAGGGTAAGATCATTGGCTCTGGAACTATTGGTAATGGTAAACTTCCTTCTATTACTAATGTTCTTCTAGTCGACGGTTTGATGCATAACTTATTGTAAATTAGTCAACTTAGTGACAATGGTTATGATATCATTTTTAATCAAAATTCCTATAAGGTTGTTAGTCAGAAGGATGGCTCAATCTTTTTTAATGGAAATAGGAAAAACAACATTTACAAATTCATACTTTATAATCTTAAGGACCAGAATGTTAAATGTCTAATGTCTGTAAATAAAGAGCAATGGGTATGGCATAGACATTTGATCCATGTTAGCATGAGAAATATTTCTCAGCTAATCAAGCTTGAATTAGTCAGAGGTCTGCCAAATCTAAAGTTTTCTTCAGATGCTCTTTGTGAAGCATGTCAGAAAAACAAGTTTTCCAAAACCTCTTTTAGAGTGAAAAATGTTATTTCTACTTCTAGGCCATTAGAACTTCTGCACATTGATATGTTTGGTCCAGTGAAAACTGCCTCAATCAATGGTAAGAAACATGGATTAGTCATCGTAGATTATTATAGTCGTTGGACATGGGTAAAATTATTGAAACACAAGGATGAGTCACATTCTGTATTCTCTACCTTTTGCTCGCAAGTGCAAACAGAGAAGGATTGCAAAATTGTCAGAGCCAGAAGTGATCATGGTGGAAAATTTGAGAACAGATACTTTGAGAACTTTTTGATTCCCATGACATTTACCATGATTTCTCTTATCCCAGAAATCCACAACATAATGGAGTATTAGAAAGGAAGAACAGGATTTTGCAAGAAATGGTCTGCACCATGATCCAAGAAAATGACATGGCTAAGCACTTCTAGGCAAAGGCAGTAAACACATCATATTATATTCAGAATATGACTTCTATCAGACCTATTCTGGGTAAGACTCCTTATAAACTGTGGAAGAAGAGAAAACCCAACATTTCTTATTTTCATCCTTTTGGTTGTATTTGTTTTATGTTGAACACTAAAGAGAATCTTGGCAAGTTTGATTCTAAAACTCAAAAGTGTTTGTTGTTAGGATGCTCTGAATGCTCTAAAGGCTAAAAAATCTATAACACAGAAACACAGATTGTTGAGGAATCAATTCATGTTAGATTCGATGATAAGCTTGACCCTGAAAAGTCAAAGCTAGTTGAAAAGTTTACAGATTTGAAGATTACTTTATCAAAATCCAAGGAGGAAGATTCTAACGAAGAAGACAAAGCTACAGAATCTGATATAATTTCACTAGAAATACAAAATAGTCCATCTCATTAGAAGAAGAATAGACTAAGGACTTCTCATTCTGAAGAATTGATTCTGGAGACAAAGCTGATCCAGTCAGAACTCGTCCATCATTCAAACCTTCCGAAGAAACTCTTCTGGGTTTGGTGTCACTGATAGAGCCAACATCAATTTATGATGCTCTTCAGAAGAATGAGTAGATTTTGGCCATGAAAGAAGAATTAAATCAATTCACCATAAATGATGTTCAGGATCTTTTTCAGAAACCTAAAAATGTCCACGTCATTGGAACAAAATGGATATTCAAAAACAAGCTTGATGAGAAAGGTGAGATCGTGAGAAATAAAGCTCGATTGATTGCACAAGGCTATAGTCAGCAAGAGGGGATAAACTATACTGAAACCTTTGCACCAGTTACTAGGTTAGAATCTGATCTCACCTGATCAGAAAGGAATCAGTAGCCCGCCACACATCATGAGCTCCTGTGTTCACTGGCGTTGTAGAGGAGGAGGGGGTGTACCTGCAAGGCACTCCTATGCTTAAGTGAGTAACGGAGTTTAGAAAGAGTAAGTACATAGAGAATAGGTGTGAAGAATAAGATACCCGACCCTATAGTGAAAAAGGGTATTTATAATGAGCCGCCAGCAGAGGGCCAACGGTTACATTGCATTGGACCAGATTGCCAAGCCCAACACAAGTAACTGCCAAGGCTTACGTGACGTATGGAAGACCAACACGTGGCCTTTTCCCTGGATCAACTGCCCCGTGATCTTCGGAAGGTGGGCTAACCGACTCTTTCGAAGGTGGGTAGTTACCTGATGACGTGTCCCCGCGTGGGGGGCACGTCGAGTCCTTGGGGAAAGCGCATGAGCTTTCCCCGTGCAAGACAATGATCTGTCCGACTAAAGTGCCTTGTTAAGGTGCATGCCCGACAAGGGGGGATTGGGCCTTATCAGGCATCTCCATCGCAATACTAGGTTGGGCCTGGCCGATTGAGGAGCAGGTCTCAGCCCAGTCCAGAACAGGATCCCCATAAGTCATTGCTCCTAAGTGGAGGAGTAATGACTTAAGAGCGAGTCAAGGTATCGAGGACCAGTTCAGAAGATGGTGGCTTGCCCGACATATAGAGTTGAGGGTCGTGTGTACGGCTAGGAGCGACGAATGCTCGATGAGACAATATGTCGGAGAGGTGGAAAATGAATGGACGTGCTTGATCTCCGAGCACGAGAGGAAGACAAGCGGGTGTGAAGCGTCTGATGACGCCATATGTCATGGAAATTAATGCCTAGGGCGGCTAAGGGTAGGGGGCACTCAAGTGCCTAGGGACGCCTCAAGTCCCGTGATAGGTTTATAAATAGGGGTTGAGTCTATTTCAGTCTCATGTTTCCCTTATTCTGTTCAAGATGTTCTTTCTTCCCTTTTCGTGCTCCTCCGCTCTTTGCTCCAAGACATTTTTCGTCCCGCCGCCATCTTGTCCTCCCAGAACCGTCGTACCAAGTAAGTCACAACCACTTTACTCTTACTTTTTCCATTTTCCGATGGTTTCTCCAGTGGACTTGATGAAGGTCTCAGTGAAACTATGAAGTTTCCGGCGAATATGCCAGAACTTCTTTGAATTGGTATTGTTTTTGACAAAGCCCTCAGGGACCGATGATGAAGCCCCCGAGGACGTAGGATGAGTGCTTCGAGGACCTGATGAAGGTCCTAGAGAGTTGGGATGAGGTTCTCGGGACATAAGATGAACGTCTTGAGGACCCGATGAAGGTATCGAGGACCTGAGATGGGATCCCTGGGGACATTAGATGAAGGTCTCGGGGACCCGATTCTCGCCTGTCGAGGTGGGGGAGACCCTCCCTCTAGAGGTGCACCTCTCTTCGCCCTTTCACTTGATTTATGGTAGAAGGGTGGATTTGATCTGGAGTGTTAAATTTACTATTTTCCTTTGCTTTTTAGATAAAGATGGCTGCACGGATTGAGGGGCCTTTGAGATTGACGACGAGCCTGACTCCCCGGTAGCGTAAACTGGCGAGGAGCGAAAACGGAATGCCGTGGATTGTGTCGGGTATGAGCCCCTAAGTATTTCTTCTTGCTTTGCCGTGGATGAATCTGACGCCTACACCACAATCGAGGACCACTATGAGGGTTCCCCCATGAACTGGAAGGTGTATAAACCCCGAGCAAACCATCAGATATGTTCGTCTTTTAAAGGGATAAGGTTCCCTATGTATGAATTTACCTTTTAAGAAGTGGGCTTGCGTCTTCCCTTTACTGATTTCCAACGGGGAGTGTTTGACTGGATGCGGCTGGCGCCCTTACAGCTCCACCCCAATGCGACCGCGTTCATGCGGGCGTACGAGCTCGTATGTCGGCATCTCAATGTTGGGACTACGCTTACTCTTTTCTTCCGTATCTTCCATCTTCAACGATAGATGTTCGAGGGTCGGCACAACTGGGTGTCCTTGAAGCAGTCGATGAGATTGTTTCAGGCGTATCTAGATTCCATCCGTACATTCAAAGACCGATACTAAGTTCTCAATCCCGTTACCCATACGGTCGTGGACTCACTTTTTGAGCTCGTGGTCCAGGAGAAAGGTGGGCAGTTGAAGGAGTTTATAGAGCCAAAGTTCCTTTTGACATGGACGGAGGAGCATTTTGGCAAACGTACGGACAACTGCATAGTAAGGCCGAACTCGTTGGATACTGATGATCGGGCGGCCTACCAGAAGCTGGTCGAATTTGTCTCCAGTTTCACTCCCGCAAAGTGTGTGATGCCAGATAGAAATTTTATCCTCGACTCTTACGGGGAGGTTCTTCAGAAGTCACGGTTGATTAACACGAAGGCCCTCCTCGAGTGTGAGTCCGAGGAGGAAGCCTTGCGATTTTTGGGTAGTGGGTCCGCCTCTCACTCGGGGTCTCTCTGTGTTTCCACTGTTGGTTTTTGGTTTGCTAACATTTTTATTTATTCTTTTGCAGGAGAAGTGTCGAGCACGCAAGAATGTGTAAAGAAGCTGGCGGCCAACAATGGCGGAAAGAAGGTCGGCAAGAGGCGAGTCGCCCAAGTACAGCAAATGCCCGGTCCTGACCATGGTCATGAAGGCTCATCCTCTTCCCCCTAAGGAATCCAATCTCCATCTTTGCAAGGGATGTCAAAAAGGCAGCGGGTCAGTGAACCCGGGACTGTTGAGCTTACTGTTGTACCCCAAAACTTGACCAACTCTTTTTCCTTGTTTGGCTTATGTTTCATTGCATTTTAGCATCTTGCATTTGCATAGCATTGTTCTTACAGGGGATCAAGTGATTGTTTATGTGCCATCCAAGAAGAGAGTCTTATTGGCTTCAAGCTCAAGCCAAGGCCTTGGTGGAGGATATTAAGTGTATGGTATCTTTGTGAAGTTTTCAAAGCTCCTTGAGAGGAGAGTTGTGCTAGAGCTCCTTGTCTGAGGATCACCAGTACGTTTTGTCAATGGTTCATAAGGTCCTATCAATGATGTAATCATGGTGTATATGTTTGTTGAGTACATTAGAGGATATTGTGGAGTTGGAATAGTCATTCAATTCATCTGCAAAGAGCCTAGGCAGAAGGGCATGGAATTAGGGTTTCACATACAATCAGTCAGGACTTGTTTCTTGGGGAAAAACTGTTTCCATGATCCTTCATATGTCCCAAGGTGTTTAGAGGTAGAATATTGATCATCAATTTCAACCAGAAGAGCTTCAATTGGTCAGTCAATTGCAAATCACGAGATTTGGGGGAATAGTCAATTGTGTAGTGAAAAAGTCAACTCCTGACTTTTTAAGGTCAAAATCATGTTCCTCAAGTTCAATGTGACCAATGGGTGAGATTTGACCAAGAAATGTCAAGGGAATCATGAAAAATCAAGAAGTATTGAAATTTGCCATTTTGGGAAAATTAGGGTTTTAGAACCTTTCCATCTATGGAAAGTTTCATGTGTGAATCAGTCACTTTCCAAGCCATTTTTCTTCATGATTAAGGTTTCAAATGAGATTTTGTCCAACATCAAACTTGTTCCTCATATTCCAAGCTTTCTTTTGAGTACCAATTCATCATCATATGATACTTGAAGCTCAAGTTATGGTGGTTCAAAGTCAGGGTTTTCAATGATCTCAAATTTAGCAAGTTTGTACATATTTTTGGACCAACTTTCCAAGCCAATTTTCATCAAACTCTTGTTGTCAAATGAAATTTTGTCCCACATGAGAGTTATAGATCTTGTTCCAAGCTTTCCATCCATTACTAGAAGTCCCTCATGTGATGTTTGAAACTCAAGATACGAATGTCGAAACTTTAGGTTTCAAGTGGACCAAAACTCATAACTTAGAATTTTTCTAAGTTATTACAAAGCAAATTTTATGTCATGATATTCAACTTCAATTCCCATGACCTTCCAAGTTGCAAACCAAGATGGATCCAACATCAAAGTTGCTCCTTGCCATGCCATCTTTCATTTGAGCTCAAGATCCAATCAAGGGGAGCCTTGTGCATCAAGCTACATTGGTTCAAAGTTACTGTTCTAGAAGGCATTTCAAGGCATAATCCATGGTTGATTTTGGCATGTTTCCTCAAATCATTCTTGCAACATTGTTGCATTCTCTTTTGATGTGCATAAGGTGACAAATATTGCCCTTCAAACATTACCAAAACAAGGCCAACATGCTATGTACCCTAAAGGAGCCATTTTGAAAATCCTTGCCAAAGAAGGAAAAGACAAGCAGCCCTTTTGCTCTGGCCATTGTACAATCCTTCTGCCTTTCCTTCCCACTCAAGAAAAACAACCACATATGCCAGCACTTCGTGCATGCTCCATCATCCACCATTGAACCAAAAATCATGTTGAGCATAACATCTGATCCCTTGAGATTTTACCAATGTTAAACTCTCCATTTCATGTTTTTACTTCATATATAAGCTTAAGGCAAAACCCTAGAGGGAGGCAGCCATCATTTGAGCCAAAATTAGAGATTGACATTTTTGCCTTCCTATGAAAATTCCTTCGAAACTCACTCCATATTGAGCCATTCAACAAGCTCTTTCTCAAACGATCATCACCATAAACCCCTCTTCCACCTGTTTGCAAAGGAGCCAACTGTGTGCACCTTGATCATCACCTGTTCAGATTGACTTGGAGTTCTAGAAGGAGATTCAAGGCCTCTTAAGCACAACTCAAGCTTCTACAAGTCACAATGAGTCATTCTGCATCTTTTGGAGAGCTTCTAGCAAGTTCTGAAGAGGCAGTGGACCATTCTCTACTAGGTATTTCCTCAAACCTTTTCCATCATTTTAGGCATATTCTAGGGGCACACTGTGTACATCTGAAGCCCTATATATGTAGGCAGTGTTTTCATGTTGTTTTGGTTAAGTTTCATGAGATTTCATTTTTGGACACCTCAACTGTTTGCCTTTGAAACTCTATAAAGAGGATCTTTTTTGTAAAAAATGAGTTCATATTTGGAACCCTTGTGAGATTTTGAGTGGAGAGGGGTCTTACTTTTCCATTTCTGGGCAAGTTTGCTCCAGCTCCGGTGACCTCTCGCCGGGGAAGACGACCGTAACTAGGGTTCCGGCGTCTGTATGAAGAAGACAATCTGAGTTGGCAGTTGGCGCCTTCTTTTGAATTTGAAATCTTGTGTTGTCTCGTTTTCATTTGCCAGCCCGTATGACTCATCTCCACGTCATTTAATGAGGTGCCAACAGGGCATCAGACTTGGTAATGGGCCTTGCTCATTTTTCTATTTGCACCCTGCTATTTTCTGGGCCCAACGCATTTGTACATGATTCCAGTTCACTTGTTCTTTGCTACCACACCCCTCCTCATTTGTATTTACTTTTATTTTATTTTCAACTGCTGTTTTCTTTTATTTATTTAAAAATGGTTCTAATTTGCATAAAAACCCCAAAAAATATTTTCTTGACAGTTTGAGATGTTAATTAATTTTTTATATTTTTTATTTTAATTTTCATTTAATTTTATTAATTTATTTGAATTTTACAAAGTCAAGGGTTTTATGGTGTATACCCTATTTTAGTCTTGACCATTTTCCTTCAATCTTTTATCCCATATGATTATGGTTTTTCCCTCACTTAGGTGAGGGATTGATTCTTCTTTTAGGGTGGTTTTGGACCATGTTTGGTTATTTTACCATTGATTTTGAATTGGTTTTTCATGTCCCTCGACAAGCCCTCGATAAGGTGGAACACCATACCTTCTTGGAATTATTTGGTGGTGCATTGAGTGGAATTTGACCATGAGGTTTTGCTTGCTGTTTTATGCTTGTTCAAGCTTGCTTTTGACATGCTTTACAAACTAGTTTGACCTAAACTTTGGGATGTGATCATGAGTGATCCCATATGCACCTTTTAAGTTTGTTGATTCATTTTAGCACACTTGAGGTGTTGTTTCATCTTGTCATGTGTCATTTGAGTTAGTAACTTGCATCACAAGTCACCTTTGAATCATGTGTCTCCACTTGTTCTAAGTGTTGAGTTTGTGCTTGAACTTTGGTTCACCACTTGTGCATGATCATGCTTGTGTTTCCTTCTTGTTATAACCTTGAGTTTGAGACTTTCTTCTTTTTGTTTCACTTCTGCCCTATGTGGTTTAGACACTCGTGCATGATAATTTGATGCTTATGCTTGCATTTTGAGTTTGTCATGAACATTAGTGTTGGTTTTGCATTGTTTGTTTGCTTTACTTTGTTTGAGTCTTAAGAATTGTATGGTTGAGATGTGCTTGTGGTGGTGGTTGCCCCACACTTTTTCCTCCCTCTTTGCTTTGTGTATGCATCTTAGGATAGTTTCATTCTCTCTAGATGATTGATGGTTTATGGTTGTAGGAGTTTACTTCTCCCATTTCATCTCATCCTCCTTGACTTGTTTAAGTCATTCTTTTATGTTGAGTTTTGTTTTATCATTGGAATTTCTTCTTTGCATCCTTGCATCTTTTGTTTTCATTGTTCTTTGACTTGTTTAAGTCAATTGCTTTTCATTTTCCATTTCATCTGTGAGTGAATTATCTTGTGTTTACTTGGCCTCTTGCCATGATCCCCCTAGGATTCCTAGTTCCTCTGTTTAAGATGGGAGTAGGAGAGACATTAGGTGTTCAATCCTATGCATGATAACATTAGGATAGTTTTTTTTCCCTTCTTATCCCAACTTTAGGAGCATTGTTTATGACAACATTAGGGTCCAGTTTCCCCTTAGTCTGTGTCTTTCTCTTCTCATCTCCTAAACACTTCAATACATCTAATAAAGGACAACATGTGTTGTACGCTACGGGCCTTAAGTAGTTAAGTACTTGAGGAATGATGGTTAGTGTACGCCCTTTGGGCGATATGCGATGCATTCGCTCTCAAGTCATAGTCTTTAGTGCAACATGAGTTACAAACCTAACTCAATTCAGTTCTTGTTAAAAAACACAAAAAATAAAAACATCAAACCTTTTTATCCTTCGAGATTAATTGAAAATCATTTTCAGAAAGAGTGTGTTAACTCTTGGTTCTACCGCAAACAGGTAACGCCTAAGTCTCCAACGGTCGAGCATCAATACACCTAACTGCTAGAATGAAGGTTTAACCCTACTCAGTTAAAACACTTGAACCAACCTGTGGTCATGTTGTCCCAAACTATGTTTGCTCTGATTTCTCGTACCAGACGAGGATACGTAGGCACAAGACGGCGATGTCTTGGCGAGCAACCTTCCCCCCCATTCACCCGTAGTTTTCCGAACTACGTTGACTCTGACTTTCCCATTGCACGAGGGAATACGTAGGCATAGGGCGACGATGTCCTATCGAGTCAGTTCTTTCTCCGTTTAGTAGAAGCCTTAGATAGTTTGTTTTTCACCCATAGACTTAGACAACAAGCGTAGATCCAATTGAGTACAACGGACGTGAGGGGTGCTCATACCTTCCCCTTGCGTAACCGACTCCCGAACCCAAGATTTGGTTGCAATGACCTGTCTTTTCCCTTTTTCGTAGGTTTTCTCTGATCTTTTCCTTTCCCTCTTTTGGGATAAATAACGAACGGTGGTGACTCTTCTGTCTTTGCCGGCCCCCCTCTTCGCAGCAATGCGACAGCTGGTGACTTTACTGGGGAAAACTGGTCTCATCCTACGAGTCAATCCTAGCGCTTGTGTGTTTTATCATTGGGTGTGTATATGTGTGCAGTATGTGTTGCATTTGTATTTTTATTGCACTTTGCATTTTTACTTTTAGCATTGTTGTATATCATTATTGTTGTGCTGTAGGGGGTGTTCCTGTGTGTGATAAGCCAAAACCCAGGCTTGAAAATAACCATAGCATTATAGTAGAGAGTAGTGTTGGACCTGTATGCTTCCGCATGCACAGTTCTCACGAAATTCGCGTTTAGAAGAGGTCTTCTTTGAATGAATCCTATCTTGTACATTTTTCGGGAAAGGGTGTTGGATCTGAAGGCTGTCGACTCTGGAGACTGTTTACTTGGGAGTCAGCTAAGTGAGGCCGCTTCGTTAGACTATGATGCCAAACCAGAAATGGTGAACGTATCATCGTTTCTCGAAAGTCTGTGACGCTGATGACCGCATAGGATTCCAAACTTTGTTAGAGATAGGATCATACCTGTGAGTGGGGAGGGTTTTGCAGGAAACTTTGACCTTTAACCTACCCGTTTGTCTTGTTAGTATGAACAGTTACAGTGGGATCCTTGTACTAGTGTTGTATTCTCGCCAAAGCGAAGCACTGGTTTATCTCTGTCAACAACATATCAATCTTGATCCTCAATTGCATTTGCATATTCATTTGCATTTTTACATTGACATGTATCTGTGTTTCAGGTGTATACTTTCTCCTTGATTATAGTAATCTAATCCATTGTCGATATGGAGCCCGATCTGAAGAAGAGTGTAATGTACAAGTTCCCTACGCCAGAATTAGGACCTTTGCTAAGACTGATCTTTACAGCTGATCATAGTGTGATGGAGGATTTCAGAAAAGAGTATTGGGAGGATTTTGAGTTTTGTATGCAAAGCCTCTAAGTTTGAGACAAAAGGTGCTTATGTGTTGCTGCAATTTTACGACCCTCAGTTGCGCTGCTTTGTGTTTCTTGAGTATATTTTGCTACCAACTCTGGAAGAATTCTCTCATTTGATAGGAATACCTATGTTGGAAGAGGTACCTTTTGTGCATTCTGAGAAGGAGCCTGAACTATCCAGGCTGGCTGACGCCCTACATCTTGATGTCTCTGAATTAGAGGGGAATTTGGTACAGAGAAGTGAAATCTCTGGTTTTCTACTTCCATTTTTTGTAGACAAAGCTCAGCACTTTGCAAAAGAGGGATGTTGGTCGGTCTTTAATGCCATTCTGGCTCTGTTCATCTATGGGATTACCCTGTTCCCTAACTTACCTGGTTTTCTTGACTTGGATGCTTGCTATATCTTTGTCTCTAAGAATCCTGTGCCAACTCTCTTAGGCGATGTTTATCATTCGATCCATTACAAGAATGAGAACAGACGAGGCAAGAATGTTTCATGTTGTGCTCCGTTGCTGTACAAATGGTTTATTTCACATCTGCCAAAGTCCGGACCTTTTGTTGACCTTGTATTCACCCTTGATTGGTCAGAGAGGCTCATGGGATTAAGGTCGGAGAATATTGTGTGGTTTGACAAAAACCTTTTGGTCATGGATGTTGTTCACAGTTGTGGAGATTTCCCCAACGTTCCTTTGATGGGGAGAAAGGGTGGCATTAATTATAACCCTGATCTCGCCGTCAGGCAGTTTGGTTATACCCTAAGAGAACCTCCAAGGGAAGAAGAAGTACAAGAATCTCTATATTTCACCGGGTTAATTGACGAGGGGACCTTAATCAGATTCGAAAGGGCCTGGGGTAAGATCCATCACAAAGGAAAATCTTTGCTAGGCAAGAGCGATTGCAGGGCTTATGAACCATACATGGGATGGATTCAGGAGAGAGTCGAGAGATTATTGCTACCCTTTCCAATAAGAGAACCTTTGTATCCTTCGGTAGTTGTAGAGTCTACAACAGTTGATGTGCAGAAATACAATCAACTATGGGTCGAGAAGGAAAAACTGCGCAGGGCGAATGAAGAATTGGAGAAGGAAATCATCCAGCTTAGAAGCGAAAAAAGTGAAGCCATCTTCTTATCTAAGAAGCAGACAGAGGTAGTAAACAAGATGGGTAGGGAATTGACAGAAGAGATTAGTGCCCGAGAACGAGTGGGTCGAGACTTGAAGAGTGTCAATAATGTCCTCAAGGGTAAGAAGAAGGAACTGGAGAAAGCACATTTGGAGATATCCAAGTTCAACACCCAATGGAATGCTATCCTAACTGAAAACTCAGCTTTGAGTCATAATTAAGAAAGCTCTAGGTGAATCCTTGCGCCAGTATGAGAACGAACGCAAACTCCGTGAAGCTCTTGCAACGTTGGAAGAATACAAATTGAGAGTAGACTTGAAGAAACCCAGACTTGAAGATGCCTTTGGGGAGGATACTTGGGAAGACTATGTCCAAGGTCTGCAAGCCACCATCAGCAAGAGGGATTTGCTCATCCAAGAATTGATTGCCAGGCCTGATCATCCGGACACGAAGGAGCTAATAGAAAAGTTCCAGACTCGATGCCATACCTGATGCATTTTATCTTTTATTTGTTGTTTTTATATTGTATTTCGACCATCACCAGGATTGTTGGATGAGGTCGTGTTGATTCTATTGTATATCCTCTATGATGTGTATTGATACTCTGCGCCTTATTTTATTTATTAGAAGATTTTTCTGGCTATCTCTATTGGGTCTTCGTCCTCCTATCATTCCTGTGGAACTAGAATCAAAGGGAGAATTTCTATGAAACATATTTGCATGTCTGCATTTTGCATCATTCTTCATATTGCATTGCAGGTATCCCGATTCCGTTGACCTTACTTCTTCCTGTGGGTTTCTCCACTAGTTTGTTTCAGGATTGAAGACCAGGCAATTCATAGCTATTTTACGCAGGGAAATCAACAAAGAGCTATGGACCAAATTTAGAATGAGCTTCAAGAGTTCTGTGATTGTATGGCCCAGTTTATGGACATGATGCAAGGGGTCGCCAATGGCCAAGAACAATTGAGGACGCTAGTCCAGCCTCTGGTAGCAAGGGTTGACAGAAAAGGAGTTCTGCATGGTGGGACTGCTGCTATCCCTCTTACAACAGATGATGGCATTTCTCATGCCACTGCCATCCCAGCAACTATTATTCCTCCGGGTAGAGGTAATCATACCATAATTTATATTCCAGGAGTGGCATGTGCTGTGCACGGTAATATTGGTCCTCAGTGGGAGGAGGACGAACAAGAGGACATTTTTTCCATGGAAGATCTTGGTGCAGGTCTGCAATCTGACGCAGACAAAAGGTTCAAGGCAATAGAAAATATGAAGAGCCTTGAGAATCAGAACTCTATGGGTCTTGATATGTCAAATATGGGGTTGATTCCGGGACTGAGGATCCCTTCAAAGTTTAAGGTTCCAGATTTCGACAAGTATAAGGGGACAACGTGTCCTAGGGTGCATCTCCGTTCCTATTACCGAAAGATGTCAGCATACTCCAACGATGAGAAGTTACTCATGCATTTCTTCCAAGATATCTTGTCAAGTCCATCCCTAGAATGGTATATGGGCTTAGAGCCGGTAAAAATCCGAAGTTGGAGGGATTTGGCAGAGGCTTTTGTCAAGCATTATCAGTATAATAGTGACTTGGCACCAAACCAAGTACAACTACAGAACTTATCTCAAAGGAGTAATGAATGTTTTAAAGAGTACGCCCAGAGATGGCGTGAACTTGCCGCAAGGGTTCAACCTCCCATGGTGGAGAGAGAACTTATTGACTTGTTTGTGGCTACGTTGCCCGGAATTTACTACGAGAAGTTAGTAGGCAACATGTCTGGAAGTTTTTCGGATTTGATCATTAGCGGTGAAAGGGTCAAAAGTGGGATTACGTTGGGGAAGATACAGGAAAGAGAAGGGACCTCATCTGGAGGAGGTAAGAAAAACTTTGGAGCTAAGAAAAGGGAGAATGAAACAAATGCAGTGTCGAGTTTTAAGAACCAGAATAGGAATCAAAATCAGCGTCAACAACAACCATACTATCAACAACAACCACAAGTGGCTAGTATTGCCATCCTGGCAGTACCACCTCATCAACAGCAACAACAACAACAACAACAAAACTATGCACCGAGGCAGTTTTAGGATCACAGAAGGACGGTGAACATGCACTTTGACGCACCACCGATGCCTTACGCACAATTACTACAACATTTGATGCAACTACAGTTGGTCTAGAAAAGGACGTTAGCACCTTTAACAGGCCCACCACCTCCAGGATACGATGCTAATGCTAGATGTAACTCTCACTCTGGCGCTCCCGTCCATCATATCGATAATTGCAAAGCCTTCAAGCATAAGGTACAAGACCTTATCGACAGAAAGGCTATCAACTTTACTCATGATGTGCCCAATGTTGTCCAGAATCTCATGCCTAATCATGGAGCGACTGGGGTGAATGCTATTGTCAGTGAAGAAGATTTGAATCTGGTGTCTGATGTGGAAAATTTGAAAACTCCCTTGAGTTTTATGAAGAGAAAGTTGTTGGAGGGTGGAGTGTTCCGTGGTTGTGGAAGAGACTATGAAGATTGTGTAGTTTGTCCAGAGGGATGTAAAAATCTGAAAAGTCATGTGCAGCGTATGATGGATGAAGGTATATTACAGTTCAATAGGATCGGTAGAAAGAATGACGAGAGGGTAATCGGTGAAGAGAAAGATGAGGTGGCCACCATCTTCATTCCTTACAAAACAATCATAATTACTAAGGCGAGACCTGTACCCTACAAAAGCACCAAGGCAATCCCATGGAATTATGGGGCTGAGGTCTTTTGCAATGGTCATAAGTAGGAGCTGAAGAGTTCACCGTTTGATTCTGTTGATAACCTGGTAAGAACCGGTGGGGTAACCAGAAGTGGGAGGGTGTTTGCACCTCCATAAGAGAATGTGGAAAGATCGGACAAGGGTAAAGGGAAGGTTGTAGTTGAAGAAGGTTTTTGGCATGGTGAGAAAGAAACTTTATTAAAAGATGCAGAAGAATTTATGCGCTTGATCAGGAAAAGTGACTATAAGATTGTAGACCAATTGCAACAAACTCCGTCGAAGATTTCCATCTTATCACTGTTATTGTGCTATGAGGCACATCGGAATGCCTTGCTGAGGATTCTGAACAATGCTTATGTACCACAGGAAATCTCTGTGAATCAACTTGAAGGGGTGGTGGCCCATGTTAACGCTGGGAATGGGATGGGATTTACAGATCTTGACTTGACGCCCAAAGGAAGAGACCATAATCACGCTCTGCATATCTCCATTGAATGTAGAGGGGTTGCGTTGTCGCATGTGCTGGTGAACACTAGGTATTCACTAAATGTGTTGCCCAAGAAAGCTCTAATGAAATTGGACACACATGGAATAATCTGTACCCAAGTGATTCGGTTGTGCGAGCGTTTGATGGGACAAGAAGGTCCGTCTTTGGAGAATTGACTCTTCCAATTCAGGTTGGTCAAGAAGTTTTTGATGTTGTGTTCTACATAATGGACATCCAGTAGCATATAGTTGTATGTTGGGATGACCTTGGATACATTCGGCGGGAGCCGTAACATCGACCCTACAGCAGAAACTAAAGTACATGGTGGATGGCAACATTGTAACTATTTGCGGTGAGGAGGATATCATGGTGAGCCATCTGTCCTCATTCAAGTATGTAGAGGTAGACGGGGAGATTTATGAAATGTTATGTCAAGCTTTTGAGACCGTTCAGATCAAGGAGAAGGCGCCAGTTGAGAGTAGGGTGTCAGAGGTTGCTATGTCGTCTTTTAAGGAAGCACATGCCGTGGTGAAGTCCGGATCAGCTCAAGGGTGGGGGAAAGTTGTGAGCGTCCCTAATAAACAAGACAAGTTTGAACTGGGGTACAACCCGTATTCATCTTCTTCACAGAGTGCTCTGCGCTATAATGGGCCAGTTCAATTCACAAGCGGTGGGGTGATATTTGAGTGAATTAATGCCATGTCTGACGAGGAAGGAGACAGTGACTGCGACATGGATGCATGGATCCAGCCGTGTATTCCTGGCCAGAGATTGAAGAATTGGACCATCGAAGAAGTTATCTCAGTGACTTATGAAGAGTAATTGCTTTGATTTGATTGTGTACTGCCCTATGTTTTGCCCGGAACATAGTGGTCTTTATTTGTAGGGCCTTATCGTTTATGTTTGAACAATCTCTTTATCATTAATCAAAAAAGCGTCTTTGCATCAAAAAATTTGTGATCCTTGTTTTTCTTGTTTTTTATTTTAACAATAAAATGGCAATGTGGTTTGTGTTTGTTTGTTTGCATATCATTTAAGCATTAAATCATCATCATAGCAAGTTTCACATTTCAAATGCCACCGACTCAGACTCCTCTATGACTCGGTATGACTTTGATAATCTGATCTTTCAAGCGGAAGAAGAGGTCGAAGAAGACGAAGACCTGCCTGAAGAGCTCTCCAGGTTATTAAGACAAGAGGAGAAGGTCATTCTGCCTCACCAAGACGAAGTTGAAGTCGTCAACTTAGGTACAGAAGAGGCTAAGAAGGAGGTTAGAATAGGGGTTACCTTAGAGGATGATGTCAAACAAAGACTGATGGAACTACTTCGAGAGTATAAATATGCCTTTGCTTGGTCATATGAAGATATGCCTGGACTCGATACAGATATTGTGGTTCATCACTTTCCTCTTTGCGAAGAGTGCCCACCTGTTAAGCAGAAGCTAAGAAGAACCAGGCCGGATATGACGGTAAAGATCAAAGGAGAGGTCCAGAGACAATTGGACGCCGGATTTCTTGCCGTAACGAATTATCCTCTGTGGATCACTAACATTGTGCCTGTACCCAAGAAGGATGGTAAGGTACGAATGTATGTAGATTATCATGATCTAAACAGAGCGAGCCCAAAAGACGATTTCCCGCTCCCCCACATTGATGTGCTTGTTGATAATATTGCACATTATTCAGTGTTCTCTTTCATGGACGGTTTCTCCGGATATAATCAGATTAAGATGGCACCAGAAGACATGGAAAAAACAACGTTTATCACACCGTGGGGGACGTTTTGCTATAAGGTGATGCCTTTTGGGTTGAAAAACACAAGGACAACCTATCAGCGGGCGATGGTTACTTTGTTTCATGACATGATTCATCATGAGATTGAAGTCTATGTTTATGACATGATTGCAAAGTCGCAAACAGAGGAAGGAAACTTGGTGAATCTGTTGAAGTTGTTTGAGAGGTTAAGGAAGTTCAAACTAAGGTTGAATCCGAGCAAGTGCACTTTTGGTGTACGGTCAGGAAAGCTGTTGGGGTTCATTGTTAGTGAGAAAGGTATTGAGGTTGATCCTGCGAAAATAAAAGCAATTCAAGAAATACCAGCACCGAAGACGGAGAAAGAGGTTCGTGGTTTCCTGGGTAGATTGAACTACATTGCAAGGTTCATATCTCACCTCATAGCCACTTGTGAACCAATGTTTAAATTGTTGAACAAAGATCAGGCGGTTGTCTGGAATGAAAATTTCCAGAGGGCATTCGAGAAAATAAAAGAGTATTTGCAGGAACCTCCAATACTAATGCCTCCAGTGGCTGGAAGACCGTTGATTATGTAATTAATGGTTCTTGAGAATTCCATGGGTTGTGTCCTCAGTCAACACGACGAGACGGGAAGGAAAGAGCATGTTATTTACTACTTGAGTAAAAAGTTCACAGATTGTGAGTCCAGATACTCAATGTTGGAAAAGACTTGTTGCGCACTTGCTTGGGCCGCCAAACGCCTAAGGCAGTACATGCTAAACCACACAACCTTGCTAATCTCGAAGATGGATCCAATTAAGTACGTGTTTGAGAAGCAAGCACTTTCAGGAAGGATTGCTAGATGGCAGATGGTTTTGACAGAGTACGACATTCAATACGTTTCTCAGGAGGCCATTAAGGGGAGTGTTCTGTCAGAATATCTCGCAGAGCAACCAATCGACGACTATCAGCTAATGAAGTTTGAATTTCCTGATGAGGATATCATGTACTTGAAGATGAAGGATTGCGATGGACCATTACCTGACGAAGGTCCTGAGTTGGGTTCCCAGTGGGAACTGATCTTTGACGGTGATGTTAACTCCTATGGTAGCAGAATTGGAGCAATCATTACGACTCCCCATGGTTCACACATACCATTCACTTCTAGGTTAACATTTCCTTGCACCAACAACGAAGCTGAATATGAAGCATGTATCACGGGTATTGAGGAAGCGATTGACTTGAGAATCAAGAACCTTGATATTTATGGTGATTCAGCTTTGGTGATCAATTAGATCAAAGGAGAGTGGGAGACCCGTCAGCCTAATCTAATCCCTTATATGAACTATGCCAGGAGGTTGTTGCCTTTCTTTGGCCGGGTAGAGTTTCATTGCGTGCCGAGAGCAGAGAATCAGATGGAAAATGCCTTGGCTACACTATCCTCAATGTATAAGGTGAATTTTTGGAATGATGCTCCGAGAATTATCATCTCGCGCCTTGACAGGCCGGCGTTTGTTTTCGCAATAGAGGAAGCTTATGATGGTAAGCCATGGTATTACGACATCCAGAATTTTCTCAAGAACCAAGAATATTCTCCTGGGGCATCGGCTCGGGATAAGAAGACCTTGAGGAGGTTGTCTGAGAATTTATATCTGAACCAAGATGGTGTACTCTATCGGTAAAATTTTGACTTAGTGCTTCTAAGACGCGTGGACGAAAAATAAGCAAGTTTGCTTATGAAAGAGGTCCACGAAGGCGCCTTTGGTACACATGCAGGCGGACATGCCGTGTCTCAAAAGTTGTTGAGGGTAGGATGTTACTGGTTGACTATGGAGTCCGATTGATTCAAGTATGCAAAGAAATGCCATAAATGCCAGATTTATGCCGACAAGATTCATGTGCCGCCAAATCCTTTGAATGTTATGGCGTCTCCTTGGCCCTTCTCCATGTGGGGAATTGATATGATTGGCAAGATCTAACCAACCGCATCCAATGGACATCGCTTCATCTTAGTGGCGATTGACTATTTCACCAAGTGGGTCAAAGCAACCTCCTATGCTAATGTCACCAAACAAGTGGTAGCCCGATTCATCAAAAGGGACATCATCTGCCGTTATGGAGTGCCTGAAAGAATCATTACTGATAATGGTTCAAATTTGAATAACAAGATGATGAAGGAACTGTGCCAGAGTTTCAAAATTGAGCATCACAATTCTTCTCCCTATCGTCCGAAGATGAATGGCACTGTTGAAGCGGCCAATAAGAACATAAAGAAGATATTGCAGAAGATGATTGTGACCTATAAAGATTGGCACAAGATGTTTCCCTTTGCATTACATGGGTATCTTACCTCGGTGCATACTTCAACTGGGGAAACTCCTTTCTCGCCGGTATATGGCATGGAAGCAGTCCTACCATATGAAGTCGAGATTCCTTCTTTGAGAGTTCTAGTTGACGTCAAGTTGGATGAGGCAGAATGGGTGAAGAACAGGTTAAATCAACTCAGTTTGATGGATGAGAAGAGGTTGGCATCCATTGCATATGGTTGGTTATATCAGAGCAGGATGAAGAAAGCGTTTGATAAGAAGATGCGTCCACGAAACTTCCAGGCAGGTGACTTAGTGTTGAAGCGAATTCTCCCTCCAGAGACAGATTACAGGGGAAATGGACTCCCAATTATGAAGGTTCATATGTCGTAAGAAAGTCTTCTCCGAAGGAGCCTTACTACTTTCAACCATGGACGGTGAAGATTTCACGTCCCCTGTGAATGCAGAAGCAGTTAAAAGATACTTTGCTTAAGATAGACCCGCTGGAAGGAAAAGAAAAATCTAGGCAAAAATGGGGCATCCCGGCGAACCATAAAAGGATGGGTTCGGGCAAAATTTAGGGATAAAAAAAACATGTAAACCCGCAAAGTTGAAAACCCGAAAGGGCGACTTTGGCAAAAATGGGTATCTTGGTGAATCGAAAACCCGCAAGAGCGATTCAGGCAAAAGTTAGGGATTTGAAAAAGCAAACGACTACGGTCAGCATATTGATCTTCAAAGTATAGTGGATTATGGGAGAACCCGAGGGTCGACCGTTCAAGTCAATCTCTTCAGAAGATGAAGCATCGGAAAAACATCAAAGTCATGCGAGTCATAGTTGAGTCGTTACATGGTGGTTATCTGTACCACGTTGCCGACATTTTGTATATTCTTGTGTATTTGTGTATTTTTCTTGCACAACTTTCTCCTTTCAGGAGTTGCATCTGTTGTATCTTTTGCCTATTTACAGACCATCAATCAATAAAATATATTATTTAGAAAGCCTTTGTCTTTGTTTCAGCTTTTTACTGTTTTGTTTGCAAAAGACGCCTGATGTTTTTGATAAAACTTTGCATACATAAACTTGTGGGCTCTGCCAACTATAATTGAGACAATGTTTTTTCTTGAATAATGTCACAAGTGATGATTAAGATGGTTCCTACTGCAAAAAACATGTTTTTTTGTTTATCATTTGCAGAAATCTCATCCTCGAGACTTTTCTAGAAATCCCCCACTTGAAGAAGGTGTATAGGTTAAGACTGTTTTCATCCCCAGCAGGTTGGAATTATATGCAGTCAAGGTTATCCTCAGCAGGTCAAGATTGAAATCTCCGACAGAGTAGGATCATCCTCAACGAGTAGGTGTGGGATCATTCCAAGCAGCGGAATAAGTTCAAAGTTTCGTTTCCCCATAGAGTCTGAATGGTTGACTTCTTTCCCCTCTGAGTCTAGGTCATTGACTCGTTCCCCAGACGGAAGTTGTTATTGTTGAGTTTATTTCTCATTGCCCCATGCAGAGGTCGATGTTGATTCCCTCATTGCCTAATCCCCAGCCAGGTCGGCGGAGTAGTTTTCTTCCCCGTAGAATGAGACTAACTCGGAGATTGTTTTTCTTCACTCTCAGCAGAGAGAGTTTGGGATAATCTCCCAGTAAATCTTACTCATCATCCCTAGCAGATAGCGTATTTAACTTCTAGCAGAATGAAATCCTCAACATAATGATATCTTCAGCAGAATGGAGCTATCTCTCAACAGTTTGCTTTGCTTCCCCAGTAGAGTTGTCTCTTCCCCAGAATGTTATATTATGGCGGGCCATCCAGGGCTAATTTCCCCGGTAGGGTGGAGCTTTTGTCTCCAGTCGAGTTTGTTTGTTCCCCAGGAGAGTTGTATTCTGGTAGGCCATCCAGGGCCGCTTTCCTTAGCAGAGTTGATTTGATCCCCAACGGAGTTGGCTTCGCCTCTTCAGCATTTATTTTGCTAGAGTGTTTCCTTTGCATTTGCATTGTGCGTAGCATCCTCCCAAACGCGTAGCATTTCCATTTCGTATGGAGCATTACGCCAGTTTCAAACATGTGCATTTGAAACATAAGCCAGGTTGCTACCTTTTGTTTTCAAGTGTATCTCCGACAGACGATGGTTTATCTTTTTAGCCTGCATGGTATCCAGACCCCGACTAACAACGGTTTATTTCTTGAGCCCGTGTGGTATCTAGACCCCGACTCACACCAGTTTGGTTTTATTAGCATGTGTGATATTCAGACCCTGGCTAGCATTTATGTCATTAGTCGGCGTGATATTCAGACCCTGGTTAGTGATGGTGTTTTTCTTTTTCCTGTGCGGTATCCAGACCCCGGCAGATTATGATGTCTTCCTTTGCCTGTGCGGTATCCAGACCCCGCAGATTATGGTGTTTTCTCAAGCCTGTGTGGTATCCAGACCCCGGCAAAAGTTATTGACAGAAGTGTTCATCTTACTGATATTTCTTGAGCCCGTGCGATATCCAGACCTCGGCTTCATCCGGTTTATTTTAGCAAGCATGTGTGGTATCCAGACCCCGGCTTCCTCCGGTTTATTTCAGTAAGCCCGTGCGGTATCCAGACCCCGGCTTCATCCGGTTTATTGCAGCAAGCTCGTGCGGTATCCAAACCCTGGCTTCCACCGGTTTATCTTCTTAGCTCGTGTGGTATCCAGACCTTGGCTTTCACCGGTTTCATTGGCTCAAGCCCGCGCGGTATCCGGACCCCGGCTTCCACCGGTTTATCTTCTTAGCTCGTGCGGTATCCATACCCCGGCTTTCACCGGTTTTATTGGCTCAAGCCCGTGCGGTATCCAGACCTCAGCTTCCACCGGTTTATTTCCTGAGCCTATGCGGTATCCAGACCCAGGCCAGTGATTTGTTTTTCCCGTGAGGTATCCAGACCCCGATAGACCATGATGTTTCCTTTAACCCGTGTGGTATCCAGACCCCGGTTAACATTATTTTATCTCTTTAAGCTCGAGCGGTATCCAGACCCTAGCTTATAGTGTGTGACTCCTGAGCCTGCATGGTATCCAGACCCTTGCTGATGGTTTATCTTGCCTACGTGGTATCCAGACCCTGGCAGATTATAAAATTTTCTCTCGCATGTGTGGTATCCAGACCCTGGCAGATGGTGATCTTCGACGGATGCACCCATCTTATCTTTGTCTCTTCCCAACAGAGTTTATTCAGTTACTATTTTTTTTTTGCGGTTGGCAAATTTCCGGGTTCTTTGGTATTCAACCGTATTTTACCTTGAATGTTTGAAAGTCGTTCGCTTTTCATCCCTTCAAGTCCAAGTCATTTGAATAGGGGCAGCTGTTGTACCCCAAAATTTGACCAACCCTTTTTTCTTGTTTGGCTTATGTTTCATTACATTTTAGCATCTTGCATTTGCATAACATTGTTCTTACAGGGGATCAAGTAATTGTTTGTGTGCCATCCAAGAAGAGAGTCTTATTAGCTTCAAGCTCAAGCCAAGGCCTTGGTAGAGGATATTAAGTGTATGGTATCTTTGTGAAGTTGTCAAAGCTCCTTGAGAGGAGAGTTGTGCTAGAGCTCCTTGTTTGAGGATCACCAGTGGGTTTTGTCAATGGTTCATAAGGTCCTATCATTGGTGTAATCATGGTGTAGAGGTTTGTTGAGTACATTAGAGGCTATTGTGGAGTTGGAATGGTCATTCAGTTCATCTGCAAAGAGCCTAGGCAAAAGGGCATGAAATTAGGGTTTCACATACAATCAGTCAGGACTTGTTTCTTGGGGAAAAACTTGTTTCCATGATCCTTCATATGTCCCAAGGTGTTTAAAGGTAGAAGATTGATCATCAGTTTCAACCAGAAGAGCTTCAATCGGTCAGTCAATTGCAAATCAAGAAATTTGGGGGGAAAGTCAGCTATGAAGTAAAAAAGTCAACTCCTGACTTTTTAAGGTCAAAATCATGTTCCTCAAGTTCAATGTGACCAATAGGTGAGATTTGACCAAGAAATGTCAAGGGAATCATGAAAAATCAAGAAGTGTTGAAATTTGCCATTTTAGGAAAATTAGGGTTTTAGAACCTTTCCATTTATGGAAAGTTTCATGTGTGAATCAGTCACTTTCCAAGCTATTTTTATTCATGATCAAGGTTTCAAATGAGCTTTTGTCTAACATTAAACTTGTTCCTCATATTCCAATCTTTCTTTTATGTACCAATTCATCATCATATGATACTTGAAGCTCAAGTTATGGTGATTCAAAGTTAGGGTTTTCAATGATCTCAAATTTAACAAGTTTGGACAGATTTTTGGACCAACTTTCCAAGCCAATTTTCATCAAGCTCTTGTTGTCAAATGGAATTTTGTCCCACATGAGAGTTATAGATCTTGTTCCAAGCTTTCCATTCATTACTAGAAGTCCCTCACGTGATGTTTGAAACTCAAGATATGAATGTTAAAAGTTTAGGTTTCAAGTGGACCAAAACTCATAACTTAGAATTTTTCTAAGTTATTTCAAAGAAAATTTTATGTCATGATATTCAACTTCAATTTCCATGACCTTTGAAGTTGCAAACCAAGATGGATCCAACTAACATCAAAGTTGCTCCTTGCCATGCCATCTTTCATTTGAGCTCAAGATCCAATCAAGGGGAACCTTGTGCATCAAGCTACATTGGTTCAAAGTTGTTTTTCTAGAAGGAATTTCAAGGCATGATCCATGATTGATTTTAGCATGTTTCCTCAAATCATTCTTGCAGCATTGTTGCATTCTTTTTTCATACGCATAAGGTGACAAATATTTCCCTCCAAACATTACCAAAGCAAGGCCAACATGATATGTACCCTAAAGGAGCCATTTTGAAAATCCTTGCTAAAGAAGGAAAAGACAAGCAACCCTTTTGCTCTGGATATTGTACAATCCCTCTGCCTTTCCTTCCCACTCAAGAAAAACAACCACATATGTCAGCAATTCGTGCATGCTCCATCATCCACCATTGAACCAAAAATCATGTTGAGCATAGTATCTGATCCCTTGAGATTTTACTACTGTTAAACCCTCAATTTCATGTTTTTACTTCATATATAAGCTTAAGGCAAAACCCTAGAGGGAGGCAGCCATCATTTGAGCCAAAATCAAAGATTGACATTTTTGCCTTCCTTTGAAAATTCCTTCGAAACTCACTCCATATTGAGCCATTCAACAAGCTCTTTCTCAAACGATCATCACCATAAACCCCTCTTATATCTGTTTACAAAAGGAGCCAACTGTGTGCACCTTGATCATCACCTGTTCAGATTGGCCTGGAGTTCTAGAAGGATATTCAAGGCCTCTTAAGCACAACTCAAGCTTCTACAAGTCACAAGGAGTCATTCTGCATCTCTTGAAGAGCTTCCAGGACGTTTTGAAGAGGCAGTGGACCATCCTTCCCTAGGTATTTCCTCAAACGTTTTCCATCATTCTAGGCACATTGTAGGGGTATACTCTGAAGCCCTACATGTAACACCCAAAATTTAATCGAAATATTTTAATTGAGAATATTCGTATTTTGGGTGTTTTTGGTGATTTTCGGTGTTTTGTGGATTATTGAGAATTAATGCAATTTGTGGGTTATTTATTTAATTGATAGTATATAATAATAATTTATTAATATTATTATTAATTAAAATAAATAATAGTGAAAGAAGGGTAATTGGGACATTTGAGAGGAGTAATTGAGGGTATAATGGAGAAAGCCTAATTATTTGGCCCAAGTCTAGGTTTAACAAAAAGGGAGTTCTGAAGAGTTTTAGGATTCATTTTGTGTTAACCGTGAAGAATTAAGGCCAAAAGAACTCTGAAGAGGAAATTGGAGGCGGAAGCTTGAAAGATTCCCTGACAGATTCGTGAAGGTTTTGAATCAATGTTTAAGGTATGAGGAGTATAGCTTTTCATGATTTTCCTTGTATGCCTTTCGATATGTTTATGGTTGATTTAAGATTTAAGGTATTTTCGATTGGTTGTGGAAAAATTAAGGGAATTGATGATAAGACTCTGAGGTTATGGCTAGTGGTATGTATCACTGAATATTTGATATGAGGATTAGGAAACCTTAGGCCTTGTGGCCGAAACCTTAGATTATTATATGTCCGACCATAAGGGATATGGATATGTGATATGAGAAATTATGATGCCTTCAGGGCACTTGTAGGGAAATTGTGATTTATGACATGAATATGTTCCGAGATTGGCCTAATAAACCATAGGTTTTGTGCCTTTATCGCCATAGGACCTTAGGGATGATTTAGGGATGTTTTAGGGGCAGTGGGTAAGTGAATCATATGAGTATTTGAGTGAAAATCAGTTCTGGTGCATAGCAGAATTTGCTGTCATCGCACAGTTCTCCTAGCGAACAATGTATTCCCAGACTCGCCTGGCGAAGAATCCTTCGCCTAGCGAAGAAACTCGCCCCAGACTCGCCTAGCGAACATGCCAGCGAATGTAGCAGAGTTTCACAAATGTTGATCGTGTGTAGCAAGGCCTTGATGTTTGATTATGAGATGAGTTAACATGAGTATGACAAGGAGGTTTACGTGATTAATAGGTGATAGTATAAGGATTACCGCGAGTATAATTTGATGAATTAATATGGGATAAGATGGGATAATATTAGAATTAATATGTGATAACATGATGGAATAAAATTAGTATGACTATGAGCTCTATATGATTTGTACATGATTATATGATGATTTCCATGATGTGTGATGATGATTATTATGATGTGCATCCGGACTTCGGTTCAGGACCTCGATTACTTTGGCTTCAATTCCACTGTGCGGATGTGAAGTATTATGATGTGCTCTGGTTCTCTAGTAGAATCGATCCTATTGATGAGGATCTATGGAGGGTTGATGGCCCAGTGTCCATCGCGTTGTGATGATTGGTACCACATGCATTGAGTCTATGTTGCATTTGCATTTATGAGCCTTTTTGTATAAATTATGACGTTGAGGCCTTCGAGGCATATTTGAGGAATATGAATGTGTTGAATATAATTATGACGTCGTTTATGCGTTAATTATTATACATTGATTATTATGAATTGTTTTACTCACCCTGCCTGTTTGAATGTTACCTCCACGTGGGTAACGTGCGGATGACCAGGTTTAGCTGTGGATGCTGTCGAGGAGTTATTTTTGAAGTCTTAGAGTCGTTAGCCTTTATGGTTAACTTAGAGGGTCTTGCTTTGATATGTAACATCGGGTTGAGTTCCTTGGGTTAAACTTTATACCGTTGAGTTATTTTGCTAATTTTCCCTTATGAGGAAAAACCTTGAATTATGCTTTGAGTTCCGCTGTTTTATGTTGTTTGATGTATTTTGGGGAAAACCCGTAGTTATGGAGTATTGACCTATTTTAATGACATTGAGAAATGTATGCCCTTTTGGTGGCTTTTTATTGAGATTTATTTATTTACTCTGAAATCGGTGTAATTTTGCCATGATAATTGTGGGGTAGAAAAAGGTGTTACATTAGTGGTATCAAAGCAGGTCGGTCCATCCGGCCAAGTTGTCTAATGTTGCTTGTTCCTTTGTATGCGACATGTGTGTGAAAACACTGTCGGTTCACGTTTGTTTTCTAACCTTTGTCTGCAGGAGTGGGAACGAATCAAGTGAGGGAGAAGCTTGTGCTTCTCCAGGATGCTGCAAGTGTGGAGAGGTGGCTCAGTGTGTCGATGAATGCTCTTATAGTTTGTAAAGATGGTTTATACCCCATCATGATTTTCGGCTGTCTATTGACAACTTGAGGGACTGATCACCCTTAATCTCTTGTTGATAGTGGACAAAGTCATGTTGGATGGGATAGACGTGTCTTGCAAGCTTAGATGGCGTGAACAGTGAATTGCTTTGAGTTTAGCTAAGTGCTTACAGATTGTTTTGATGAGTCGGTGAAAGATGGTGTTGAGATGTTTACTTTGATGGCAACTTTAAGTGTTAATGCAAGTGGGGGAGTTGGTAGTTTGCCAACTAATTGTTATTGTCTGGAAGTTCTTCCTAATGAGATAAGTGATTTACCGCCGGAACATGAAGTGGAGTTTGTGATCGGCTTAGTTCCTGGAACTAGCCCGATATTGATGACTCTATATAGTGTGTATGCATTGGGATTGAAAGAGTTGAAGAGTCAACTTGAAGATTCGCTTGAGGAGAGGCTCTTTTGTCTGAGTGTGTCACCATGGGGTGCACCAGTTTTGTTGACTATGAAGGAAGAAGGTTCTGTAAGGCTTTGTATAGATTATAGACAAGTGAACAAGGTGACTATCAAGATAAGTGTTCACTTCCAAGGACTAATGATTTGATGGTTCAGTTGGTCGTTGTAAGTGTGTTTGGTAAGATGGATTTGAGATCTGGGTATCATCAGATTCGTGTGAAGGCTGAAGATATTCAGAAGACTGCTTTTAAAGTAAGGTATGAACATGATGAGTATTTAGTAGTGCCATTTGGGGTGACTAAGGCACCATGTGGGTTTGTGGGGTATATGAACGGGATTTCCTATACTTATTTGAGCGAGTTGATGGTTGTGTTAATCGAGGATATTTTGGTATTATTCGAAAAGTGAAGAGGATCATGCTGAGGATTTGAAATTGTTGTTATTAGTGTTGAGAGAGAAGCAGTTGTATGCAAAACTGTCAAAGTGTGAGTTGGTTGGAGGAAGTAAGTTCCTTAGTCATGTGATCTCGAGTAGAGTTATTATGGTTGATATGTCGATGGTTGAAGTTGTATCGCAATGGGGAGCCCCAATAACCTGTATTTGAGATTAGAAGTTTTCTTGGGTTGGCAAATTGTTTTTGGAATTCATTGAAGGGTTTTTCCAAGTCATCTTTGCCATTGAAGCAGTGGAATAGTAAGGTTCAAGCTTTTGTTTTAGGATGCAAAGTATGAAGAAAAGTTGCAAGAGCTTTTGAGAAGACTGACAACCGCTCAGGTTTGATTTTGCCGAATCCGACAGAACCATTGTGGTATATTGTGATGCTTTGTTGATGGGATTGGAAGATATATTAGTGCAACATCAACAAGTTTTAGCTTATGCTTCAAGGAAACTTAAAGTGCATAAGAGGGATTATCTAACGCATGATTTAGAGTTGGTTATTGTTGTGTTTGTGTCGAAGCTTTGGAGGCATTATTTATTTGGTTCGAGATTTGAGGTTTTTAAAGATCATAAGAGTTTGAAGTATTTCTTTGATCAGAAAGAATTGAATGCGAAGCAGAGGAGATGATTGGGACTTCTGAAGGATTATGATTTTGGTTTGAATTACCATTCGGATAAAGCAAACGTGGTAGCTGATGCATCGATTTGAAAATCTTTGCATAGACTGATGATGATGGTAAAAGAGTTAGAACTGATTGAGAAATTTCGTGATATGAGTTTGGTTTGCGAAGAGACTTCTTATGGAGTTAAGCTTTATATGTTGAGGCTTACTAGTGGTATTCTTGATGAGATTCGAGGAGGTCGGAAATCTGATTTGAGTTGGTAGATCAGTTGGATTTGATGAATCAAAGTCGAAGTGCTGATTTTCAGATTAATGGGAATGGTATCATGAGACGTCGTGATAGAGTTTGCGTTTTAGATATTGTTGAGTTGAAAAGAGTAATTCTTAAGGAAGAACATTTAAGTGGATTGAGTATCCATACCGGTGCTATGAAGAGGTACCAGGATTTGAGGAAATTGTTTTGGTGGCCAGGGATGAAGAAAGAAGTGGTGGAGTTTGTGTATGATGGTTAGACTTGTCAGGAGTTAAAGATTGAACATCAGAGATCGTTGGGTCTGATGCGACCGTTGAATATTCCAGAGTGGAAATGGGATAGTATTTCCATGGATTTTGTGTCGGGTTTGCCGAGGACTGTGAGAGGGATATGATTTGATTTGGATGATTTTGGATAGATTGACTAGATCAGCTCATGTTATACCAATGAGGATTAATCATTCTATGTTGAAGCTAGATGAGATGTATATTGTGGAAGTTGTGAAGTTGTATGATATATCGTCAAATATTGTGTCAGATGGAAATCAGAGACTTACATCGAGATTTTGGGAGAGTTTACACACACTTTGGGTACCATGTTGAAGTTGAACTCTACCTATCATCCACAGACGGATGGACAGACGGAGAGAACTATCCAGTTTGTAGAGGATTTGTTGAGAGCTTGTGTGTTGGATCAAGATGGATCGAGGGGATAGTTATTTGCCGTTGGTTGAGTTTACCTATAGTAACAGTTATCATTCTAGTATCGGAATGACACCATATGAGGCTTTGGATGGTAGGAGGTGTAGGACTCCTATACGTTGGTATGAATCAGGTGAGAGTGTTGTACTCGGGCTTGAGATTGTGCAAAAGACGAATGAAAAGATCAAGAGGATCCAAGAAAAGACGTGTTTTGAGAATTACGATGGTAACTGGTGTTGGTCGAGCTTTGGAGTCTCGGGAGCTCACCCCATGTTTTGTTGGTCTGTATCAGAGTAGCACAGCGGAAGCGTGGGAGAAGTACCATGTTAGACTGTTTTACCGTTGTCGCTTGTGAAAATTGCATGATGTGTTTCATGTGTCTAAGTTGAGGAAGTATATTGATTCCGATGGATGATTTACAAGTGAGAGATAATTTGATTGTTGAAACGTTGCTAGTTCGGATTGATGAACGAGAAGCAACTTCGAGGTAAAGAGATTCCCTTGGTGAAGGTAGTTTTGGGAGGACCAGTCGGAGAAAGTTGGATTTGGGAGTGTGGAGATCAGTTGAGGGAGTCGTATCCGGCTCTGTTCCTTGAGGTAATTTTCGAGGGCGAAAATTCTTTTAAGTGGGGGAGAGTTGTAACACCCCAAATTTAATCGGAATATTTTAATTAATTTATTTAATTGAGAATATTCGTATTTTAGGTGTTTTCGGTGATTTTCGGTGTTTTGTGGATTATTGAGAATTAATGCAATTTGTGGGTTATTTATTTAATTGATAGTATATAATAATAATTTATTAATATTATTATGAATTAAAATAAATAATAGTGAAAGAAGGGTAATTGGGACAATTGAGAGGAGTAAGTGAGGGTATAACGGAGAAAGCCCAATTATTTGGCCCAAGTCTAGGTTTAACAAAAAGAGAGTTCTATAGGGTTTTAGGATTCATTTTGTGTTAACCGTGAAGAATTAAGGCCAAGAGAACTCTGAAGAGGAAATTGGAGGCGGAAGCTTGAAAGATTCCCTAACAGATTCATGAAGGCTTTGAATCAACCTTTAAGGTATGGGGAGTATAGCTTTTCATGATTTTCCATGCATGTCTTTCGATGTGTTTATGGTTGATTTAAGATTTAAGGTATTTTGGGTTGGTTGTGGGAAAATTAAGGGAATTGATGATAATGTTAGTTCCATGGTTCTATAATTGGCTAAATTTTGATAAAACATGATTCTGCACTAATGGTGCAGTAGGAGCTAGCAGGAGCTGTTGACAGTACTGCTGTCATGGGTTTTAAACAGGATGTCATTACCAATGTCGTGACATTGCTTTCTGGTGTAGCAGGAGCTTAAGACAGAACTGTTGTCATGGATGTCATACTGAATATCCAGACATTATTGTCTGGCACAGCAGGTGCTGCTATGTGGATTGATAATGTCATCTCCTCAAAGTGTGATCCTAAGGTTGTCAGAAGTGTAGTAGCTGTTATGTGTTAGCAGTAGTCACAACATGTTAAGTTGTGATGAAGTTCCTCACATGTGGTAAGTGAGGTGTGCTGTCATCGCTGCATGACAACAGAAGGAGCTGCTAGTGTATATCTCTTGACAGAGTTGGTTTGGTCTGATGAGACTGTGTTGGATATACCTCATCAGTAAGTACAGGCCAAAGGAATTTTATTAGAAACAAAGTGCATATTTAATTAGTGTTCATAAAAAGGATCTTTAAGACTTTTTAGGAAACTATAATATGCTTGTTTCTACTGTCATGAAGATGATTATGCAGAAGTGTGCAGCAGAGCAAGCTGGTCAGCTAAGAGTAAGTAAAAGCTGAATGTCATACTGAATGTCATGACATTGATCGTATGACATCAGGCGTGCAAGGTTTATTTTTCTGTTATGATACCTGATATATCTCAGGCTAAATTTCAGGTAACCTGTTATGGCTTCTTAGTTATCTCAGGCGAGATTCAAGTCAGGGCTGGACATAACATGAAGCTCCTGTGACCTAATTTGACAACACCTTGATTTGTGGAAATGAGGTTTACTTTTTTACACCTAATGTTTGTTACTTTTAAATAGCCCAAGCCCAGTATGCATTGCTATAAAAGGAGGAGCAAAAGTAGAAGAAATCAAGCACTTAGATCAAGAAAAACCAGAGTGTAAAATAAAGGTCTAGGGTTTGAAAGTCCCTTGTGTGTAAGTCACCTTTTGTATATTTTGATACATTGTGGTAAACATATTTGTAAGTGAAGAGGTGGCTCTTCACGTGTGTCTAGGAGTCTTAGGATTCCTTGTGTGCCAAGCAATTATAGGTTATATAATTGCCTTGGTTATTGTGTATGAACTGTTGTGTTCATTATGTCACTCAAAGCTTTTAAGCAAGCGCGTGTCTCACTTAATCAAAGTTGTGAAGCAAGATCATGGTGTGTGGTTGAAGTGTATCTCCACAACTATTTTGTAATTGTGTATTGATATCATTGTGGTGTGATTGAGGGGGAGTGAGTGGGTATACTCAGGTCTAGAGTGTCTCTAGGTTGAAGTGTCATTGGGTAGAGATTAAGTGAGAAGTGAAAACTCGTTGTTTGACTTTGAATTGATTCTGCTAACAGTGAAATTCCTCCCTGGCTTGGTAACCCCCAGATGTAGGTGATGTTGCACCGAATTGGGTTAACAATTATTGTTGTATTTATCTTTCTGCATTTACAATTCTGCACAATTTAAATGGTTAGATAAATAGGTCTGTCAGCCTGCAGATGTCACAACAGAGGTCATGACGTTGGTCATGACATTGGCACAATTTAAAGAAATTTAAATTGGTCATGATCTAACCTCGTCCTTGTTCCAGCAGAGATCAATGATCTTGGGACATATGAGATCTGCATACCAGAATTTCAATTGGTATCAGAGCAGGCATCTTGTCTGTTCTGGATGAGATATTGGGAGATACTTTCTGGTTGTTTAAACAAGGAGAAGCTGTAGCTGATTTACTGATCTTGTTGAATGGTCGAGCTACTGCCTATGGAGCTAAGGAGAAGCCTGTACATGTTGTTGTGCCCTCTGATATAGGAGCTCATGTATCCTGTTGAATGCTCTGACATCTTGTTTAGGGCATGTTGAAGATGTTCTTTTGGTGGTTCCTCTGTATAGTTTTTTGATGAAAGAACTCTTGTAGCCCTGGGAAAAGGCTGGCCTATATACATGCTGATATATGGTTGTGGAGGTGTGTAGATGGTTGCAAGAAGGTGGTCTCTACTGCTCTGATTGGTCTGTCAAAATGTGGATCCTTCTGGATGCTGTTGTTCTTGAGTTGTTGCTTATGTGCTTGGGTTGTTCTGTTGTGTGGGAGGTGATTTATTTTCACCACTCATGACCTGCAAGGATTCTGTCAGTAGAGGAAGTCATAGAGAGGTTGAGTCAGGGGTGGCAACCTTGATGTTTCAACACTAGATATACTTATTCTGAAGAATACTTTTGGTATTAATGAATTATGAATATCTATCAGAAGGTCTTCTCAACAAGTTGTGTGGATTTAAGATCAATTGCTATTTATGGACTACACACGGATTTAATTGGTTATCCATGAAGTTCAAGATTGCTGAAGTTCAGAGAAGGATTGCTTTTGCAGCACAAGCATAAGGCATCTGATTTGTTTGATCTACTTCAAGAATCTGATGTTCAACCAAATGTTGAGACATTTCATCAGCAAAGATTATGCATAATTCTGTTGATCCAAGGAGTGAATCACTATATCAAAGGAGATATAGCTGATGATCTTGGTACCATACACTTGTGTGGTAGGATATGACCTCATTCTAGTCAGTTTCATGGCAAGAAACTAAGACTAGAATGTAGTGCTGGTGGAAGTAAAGATGAAGACACTCTTCTTGGATCAGGTTATGATCTTTATTTAGAAAGTTTCTTGGCAAGAAACTGGTCTAAAAGATGGTACTGGTAGCTCTGCTTGGGTCAGTTTATTTCTGATCTAAGTACATGGGATCATGAGATCTTGCTCAGCTTGGAGGTCAAGGATAAGTGGCAGTTATCTCTGATTTTCTGAAGAAGTCTATACTTAAGGAAAGCGGGAATCCTTTTGAAAAGACTTGTGTGATCCTTCCTCCCTAAAAGAATTAAGCCTTGGCACACTTGGTTTCTCTAAAGAGAAGTTTTCTGGAGCAAATGCATCTCAAAGGTAGCTATTGCAGAATACAGGCTATCTACTCAAACTTGCTATCAGTAATGATGAGGCTCTTCTAAATGGCATAATGAAGGACTGAATTCATCAGCAGAATGTCTTATCAGATGTTGTGACAACCAGGAGTAACTTCAGGACCTCAATGGATGTTGTGTTACATCAATTGAAGATAAGTTGATCTGCTCAGGCATGAGTGGAATTGATACTATCTCATGCAGTTTGTAGGAGCTGTGTGAAGAAGGAGGTGTTATAGGTCCAAGTCTTGGTGTATCTAAGCTTCCTTGGAGCATGTAGGATGAGAAGATCAAGCTTGCTTAGATTGTCTAAAGCTCTGAAAGATGATGAGTAACCAAAACAGTGGCATTTGGTTATGTAAGCAGTGTGGCTCAGAAAACTACTCTTGTGCAGAAGGGTAGCATTTGAAGACCAAAAAAGGTGTTGGGTCTGTTCATGCTTGGAACTAATTAATCTTGGGCAGAAGGGTAGTTGGTTGAAGATCAAAGGAGGATCTGGTTCTGTTCATACATTGGAGCTTGTGGTAGAAGCCCTAAAGTACGTATGGAAGGTTACCTTCTTTTGAAGTTCTTGATCAAGCTGGTGGAACTGTGAAGATCTTCAGTTGGATTACTAGGCAGCAGTAAGTCCAGTATGGGCACATAAAGAATCATGGGATGGTGTGTCTGTGATATGAACCATCTTATTTGTGAAGATCTCTTGTGGAACTTGTGATTCACTTCTTGACTAAGAAGTACTCTATCTTGTCATACGGGAGAATGATGAGGTAAAAGGACTATCTTGGAGGATGATGTGAAGACATTATACAAGACTGGAGTGGATCATTGGCTTATTGCATCCTTATGTGGCATATGGAAGTCATCAAGTCACTAGGCGACTCAGAAGTATTCTAACCCATCATACGGGAGAATGATGAGGTAAAGAATGCCTTAGAGTACATCTTAGGCTCTATAAAGAAGTGGAGCAGTTTGATACACTATCACTGGATGAGCATGAAGTTGGTCTTGAGATATAATGTGGTGATCTTGGAGCATCTTTGGTCAAAGATAGGGGGAGAGCTTTTGGTTGATAAGGTGTACTTTTTGCTTGTGGTTCAAGCAATAAGTGAATGCGCTCAACATGTGTGTTGAACAGAGAATGAGTTCTTGAAGACATAAAGATGCGTCTTATGTTTTCCATTCATGTGCACTGGTTACCCTTGATATAGGGAGATATACTTCTATCTAGGATGGGTTGCTGCAAGAGTGCAGTTATGTGTCAAGATTGTTTGTGGTTTCAAACAAATCTGGGACTTGATGAAGGTAGAATGTCAGACAAGATGTTGTGACATTGGGTTACTGCTCCAAGCTCATGGTGAAGATGACAGGGTATTCCTTTGGGGTCTGTCATTAGGTGCCAATGGACCAAATCAGATTGCACAAAGGTGAAGATCAAGACATCATCAGCTCTGGTTCTGTAAAAGTCAAGGAAACATGGCATTTACCATGACTTTTTGGAGATCTTACATATAGTTATCCTGCAACTCTTCTGCTATCTGTTCCAGTATGGTCTATAGGAATGTAAAGCTACAGTATGAAGATGTTGAAGAAAGTCTTCATATGGTTGGACTTTCTCTTTTAGGGGGAGTACTGAGTATGCTTGGCAGGGGGAGTTGTGTACATGTCTGATATGTAGCTACATTACTTGTGTTGGCATTGTACTAACATGAAGATGTGTACAAAGACTGCTGAAGCTCAGGCAAGCTTGTGTCCTGGACCACTTATGAGAATATTTGTGTGTCTCAAATTGGGGATTTAAAATCAATTGTTACGTGTGGCAAGTACTTAATTGATTATCCTTTAATTGGTGATTCAAAAGTGTCACTCCTAAAGGTGCAGCTTCAGACAAGGCAAAAAATCAAAATCAAATGACTATGTTCATAAGGTTAATCTATGTGGAGCTTTTACTGTGGAAGAGCGTTTCTCATCACGATGAAGCATGGTTGTGTGTCCCAACTATTGATAGATCTGGTGCAAGAAAAGATGTAGTCCATGCCTTAGTGCTTACAGTCTGACTGGTGGATGAAGGAATTATTTCTTAAGGTGCTTAAGAATAATTTTTGGAATGTCAGACAGGGTGTTTGAACATTGTGTCTCTAAGGGAGTTACATGGGAGTCTAGTTCTCTCTATGGTTGTCTGGTGATGACCTGTGGAGTTGTTGCTGTTGTGGCCAGTTGTTTTTAAAGGCTTGTCCATGGAGTGTTGCTGCAGTAGTAAAGTCGTTCTACTGTTAGGGATCAAGCAGCCGATGTATCTCTTGGGAGATTGAGAGATGACTGAAGGGCAACTGAGTCTTGATTTGAAGCATGGTGTTCCTGACTCAGTTTAGGTTTGGCTCTGTTATGAGCATATATACTTACTCCAATTTTGTCAACTTTTGACTAAACCAAGGGGGAGTAAAGTGTTGTTGCTACTCTGCTAAGGAAAGAGTAGTAGTGTGTAGATGCAACTATTAAGGGGGAGCATGATAGTTTGTGTAAACTACTGTTGTTGACTATTGTTGTTGCCCTGATAAGTTGTTTGGTTGTTTTAGCCAAATTTTGCCAAAGGGAGAGATTGTTAGTTCCATGGTTCTATGATATAAAATTGTCCATGGTTCTATGATTGGCTAAATTTTGATAAAACATGATTCTGCACTAATGGTGCAGTAAGAGCTAGCAGGAGCTGTTGACAGTACTGTTGTCATGGGTTTTAAACAGGATGTCATTACCAATGTCGTGACATTGCTTTCTGGTGGAGCATGAGCTAGCATGAGCTGAAGACAGAACTGCTGTCATGGATGTCATACTGAATATCCATACATTATTGTCTGGCACAGCAGGTGCTGCTATGTGGATTGATAAGGTCATCTCCTCAAAGTGTGATCCTAAGGTTGTCAGGAGTGTAGTAGCTGTTATGTGTTAGCAGTAGCCACAACAGGTTAAGTTGTGATGAAGTTCCTCACAGGTGGTAAGTGAGGTGTGCTGTCATCGCTGCATGACAACAGAAGAAGCTGCTAGTGTATATCTCTTGACAGAGTTGGTTTGGTCTGATGAGACTGTGTTGGATATACCTCATCAGTAAGTACAGGCCAAAAGAGTGTTATTAGAAATAAAGTGCAGATTTAATTAGTGTTCATAAAAAGGATCTTTGAGACTTTTTAGGAAACTATAATATGCTTGTTTCTACTGTCACGAAGATGATTTTGCAAAAGTGTGCAGCAGAGCAAGCTGGTCAGCTAAGAGTAAGTAAAAGTTGAATGTCATACTGAATGTCATGACATTGATCATATGACATCAGACGTGCAAGGTTTGTTTTCATGTTATGATACCTGATATATATATCAGGCTAAATTTTAGGAAACCTGTTATGGCTTCTTAGTTATCTCAGGCGAGATTCAAGTCAGGGTTGGACATAACATGAAGCTGTTGTGACCTAATTTGATAGCACCTTGATTTGTGAAAATTAGGTTTACTTTGTTACACCTAATGTTTGTTACTTTTAAACAGCCCAAGCCCAGTATGCATTGCTATAAAAGGAGGAGCAGAAGCAGAAGAAATCAAGCACTCAGATCAAGAAAAACCAGAGTGTAAAATAAAGGTCTAGGGTTTGAAAGTCCCTTGTGTGTAAGTCACCCTTTGTATCTTTTGATACATTGTGGTAGACATATTTGTAAGTGAAGAGGTGGCTCTTCACGTGTGTCTAGGAGTCTTAGGATTCCTTGTGTGCCAAGCAATTGTAGGTTATATAATTGCCTTGGTTATTGTGTATGAACTGTTGTGTTCATTATGTCACTCAAAGCTTTTAAGCAAGAGTGTGTCTCACTTGATCAAAGCTGTGAAGCAAGATCGTGGTGTGTGGTTGGTGTGTATCTCCATAACTGTTTTGTAATTGTGTATTGATATCACTGTGGTGTGATTGAGGGGGAGTGAGTGGGTATACTCAGGTCTAGAGTGTCTCTAGGTTGAAGTGTCATTGGGTAGAGATTAAGTGAGAAGTGCAAACTGATTGTTTGACTTTGAATTAATTATGCTAATAGTGAAATTCCTCCCTGGCATGGTAGCCCCCAGATGTAGGTGATGTTGCACCGAACTGGGTTAATAATTATTGTGTTATTTATCTTTCTGCATTTACAATTCTGCACAATTTAAATGGTTAGATAAATAGGTCTGTCAGCCTGCAGATGTCACAACAGAGCTCATGACGTTGGTCATGACATTGGCACAATTTAAAGAAATTTAAATTGGTTATGATCTGACCTCGTCCTTGTTCCAGCAGAGATCAATGTTCTTGGGACATATGAGATCTGCATACCAGAATTTCAGATAATACTCTGAGGTTATGGCTAGTGGTATGTATCACTGAATATTTGATATGAGGATTAGGAAACCATAGGCCTTGTGGCCGAACCCTTATATTATTATATGTCCGACCATAAGGGATATGGATATGTGATATGAGAAATTATGATGCCTTCAGGGCACTTGTAGGGAAATTGTGATTTATGACATGAATATGTTTCGGGATTGGCCTAATAAACGATAGGTTTTGTGCCTTTATCGCCGTAGGACCTTAGGGATGATTTAGGGATGTTTTGGGGCAGTGGGTAAGTGAATCGTATGAGTATTTGAGTGAAAATCAGTTTTGGTGCGTAGCAGAATTTGCTGTCATCGCACAGTTTGCCTAGCGAAGAATGCTTCGCCTAGCGAACAATGTATTCCTAGACTCGCCTAGCGAACATGCCAGGGAACGTAGCAGAGTTTCACGAATGTTGATCATGTGCAGCGAGGCCTTGATGTTTGATTCTGAGATTCTGAGATGAGTTAACATGAGTATGACAAGGAGGTTTATGTGATTAATAGGTGATAGTATAAAGATTACAGCGAGTATAATTTGATGAATTAATATGGGATAAGATGGGATAATATTATGAATTAATATGTGATAACATGATGGAATAAAATGAGTATGACTATGAGCTCTATGTGATTTATACATGATTATATGATGATTTCCATGATGTGTGATGATGATTATTATGATGAATTATATGATGACATGATGTGTGATGATGATTATTATGATGTGCTATGATGACATGATGTGTGATGATGATTATTATGATGAGCTATGACGTTTTATGATGATGAATATGATGAATGATGATGCACCTATGATGTTATTATGAGGATAATTTGTGACGTGTGCATCATGCGCTCATGTGCATCCGGACTTCGGTTCAGGACCTCGATTACTTTGGCTTCAATCCCACTGTGCGGATGTGAAGTATTATGATGTGCTCCGATTCTCTAGTAGAATTGATCCTATTGATGGGGATCTATCAAGGGTTGATGGCCCATTGTCCATCGCGTTGTGATGATTGGTACCACATGCATTGAGTCTATGTTACATTTGCATTTATGAGCCTTTTCGTATAAATTATGACGTTGAGGCCTTCGAGGCATATTTGACAAATATGAATGTGTTGAATATAATTATGAGGCCGTTTATGCATTAATGGTTTTACATTGATTATTATGAATTGTTTTACTCACCCTTCCTGTTTGAATGTTACCTCCACGTGGGTAACGTGCAGATGACCAGGTTTAGCTGTGGATGCTGTCGAAGAGTTATTTTTGAAGTCTTAGAGTCGTTAGCCTTTATGGTTAACTTAGAGGGTCTTGCTCTGATATGTAACATCCGGTCGGGTTCCTTGGGTTAAACTTTATATCGTTGAGTTATTTTGCTAACTTTCCCTTATGAGAAAAAACCTTGAATTATGCTTTGAGTTCCGCTGTTTTATGTTGTTTATGTATTTTGGGGAAAACTCGTAGTTACGGAGTATTGACCTATTTTGGACACCTCAACTGTTTGCCTTCAAAACTCTATGAAGATGAACTTTTTTGTAAAAAAATGAGTTCATATTTTGAAACCTTGTGAGATTTTGAGTGGAGAGAGGTCTTACTTTTCCATTTCTGGCAAGTTTGCTCCAGCTCCGGTGACCTCTCGCTGGAGAAGACGACCGAAACTAGGGTTCCGGCGTCTGTGTGAAGAAGACAATCTGAGTTAGTAGTTGGCGCCTTCTTTTGAATTTGAAATCTTGTGCTGTCTCGTTTTCATTTGCCAGCCCGTATGATTCATCTCCACGTCATTTAATGAGGTACCAACAAGGCATCAGACTTGGTAATGGGCCTTGCTCATTTTTCTATTCGCACCGTACTATTTTCTGGGCCCAACGCATTTGTACATGATTCCAGTTCACTTGTTCTTTGCTACCACACCCCATCCTCATTTGTATTTATTTTTATTTTATTTTCAATTGTTGTTTTCTTTTATTTATTTAAAAATGGTTCTAATTTGCATAAAAATTCCAAAAAATATTTTCTTGACAGTTTGAGATGTTAATTAATTTTTCATATTTTTTATTTTATTTTTCATTTAATTTTATTATTTTATTTGAATTTTACAAAGTAAAGGGTTTTATAGTGTATACCCTATTTTGATCTTGATCATTTGCCTTCAATCTTTTATCCCCTATGACCATGGTTTCTCCCTCACTTAGGTGAGGGATTGATTCTTCTTTGAGGGTGGTTTTGGGCCATGTTTGGTTATTTTACCATTGATTTTGAATTGGTTTTTCATGTCCCTCGACAAGCCCTCGATAAAGTGGAACACCATACCTTCTTGGAATTATTTGGTGGTGCCTTGAGTGGAATTTGACCATGAGTTTTTTCTTGTTGTTTTATGCTTGTTTAAGCTTGCTTTGACATTTTATTTGAGATTTATTGATCATGCTTTCTATTTTTCATAGTTGCTTCAAGTTCAAGTTATCTTTTGACATGCTTTACAAACTAGTTTGACCTAAACTTTGGGATGTGATTATGAGTGATCCCATATGCACCTTTCGAGCTTTGTTGATTCATTTTAACACACTTGAGGTGCTGTTTCATCTTGTCGTGGGTCATTTGAGTTAGTAACTTGCATCACAAGTCACCTTTGAATCATGTGTCTCCACTTGTTCTAAGTGTTAAGTTTGTGCTTGATCTTTGGTTCACCACTTGTGCATGATCATGCTTGTGTTTCCTTCTTGTTATAACCTTGAGTTTGAGACTTTCTTCTTTTTGTTTCACTTCTGCCCCATGTGGTTTAGACACTCGTGCATGATAATTTGATGCTTATGCTTGCATTTTGAGTTTGTCATGAACATTGATGTTGGTTTTGCATTGTTTGTTTGCTTTACTTTGTTTGAGTCTTAAGAATTGTATGGTTGAGATGTGCTTGTGGTGGTGGCTGCCCCACACTTTTTCCTCCCTCTTTGCTTTGTGTATGCATCTTAGGATAGTTTCATTCTCTCTAGATGATTGATGGTTTATGGTTGTAGGAGTTTACTTCTCCCATTTCATCTCATCCTCCTTGACTTGTTTAAGTCATTCTTTTATGTTGAGTTTTGTTTTATCATTGGAATTTATTCTTTGCATCCTTGCATCTTTTGTTTTCATTGTTCTTTGACTTGTTTAAGTCAATTGCTTTTCATTTTCCATTTCATCTGTGAGTGAATTATCTTGTGTTTACTTGGGCTCTTGCCATGATCCCCCTAGGATTCCTAGTTCCTCTGTTTAAGATGGGAGTAGGAGAGACATTAGGTGTTCAATCCTATGCATGATAACATTAGGATAGTTTTTTCCCTTCTTATCCCAACTTTAGGAGCATTGTTTATGACAACATTAGGGTCCAGTTTCCCCTTAGTCTGTGTCTTTCTCTTCTCATCTCCTAAACACTTCAATACATCTAATAAAGGACAACATGTGTTGTACGCTACGGGCCTTAAGTACTTGAGGAATGATGGTTGGGGGGCCTCCTCTCAATTGTCTAGAGTGTTTAGTGTATGCCCTTTGGGCGATATGCGACGCATTCGCTCTCAAGTCATAGTCTTTAGTGCAACATGAGTTACAAACCTAACTCAAGTTCTTGTTAAAAAACACAAAAAATAAAAACATCAAACCTTTTTATCCTTCGGGATTAATTGAAAACCATTTTCAGAAAGAGTGTGTTAACTCTTAGTTCTACTGCAAACAGGTAACGCCTAAGTCTCCAACGGTCGAGCAGCAATACACCTAATTGCTAGAACGAAGGTTTAACCCTACTCAGTTAAAACACTTGAACCAACTTGTGGTCGTGTCGTCCCGAACTATGTTTGCTCTGATTTCTCGTACCAGACGAGGATACATAGGCACAAGACGGTGATGTCTTGGCGAGCAACCTTCCCCCCTTTCACCCGTAGTTTTCCGAACTACGTTGACTCTGACTTTCCCATTGCACGAGGGAATACATAGGCATAGGGCGACGATGTCCTATCGAGTCAGTTCTTTCTCCGTTTAGCAGCAGCCTTAGATAGTTTGTTTTTCACCCGTAGACTTAGACAACAAACGTGGATCCCGTTGAGTACAACAGACGTGAGGGGTGCTCATACCTTCCCCTTGCGTAACTGACTCCCGAACCCAAGATTTAGTTGCGATGACCTGTCTTTTCCCTTTTTCGTAGGTTTTCTCTTATCGTTTCCTTTCCCTCTTTTGGGATAAATAACGAACGGTGGCGACTCTTTTGTCTTTGTTGGCCCCCCTCTTTGCAGCAATGCGACACTTATCAAGAGTAATGTCGAGGATAGGTTCATGTTCTCGCCATGCTATATGCAACCCGATTTCTTCTGCAAGGCCAATTCCCCGGTTGTGAGTGTTGCGGAGCCGAAGGCCATCTTGGGCGTCGATCAAAAGGCGAGGAAGAAAGCCTTATTGAAGGACCTAGTCACGGTGATGCGGGTCTTTGAAATGGCTCTGGTCCTCAACGACGAGACCTCCCATTCGAATGGTCTAACCAAGCTATAGGATGACCTCGCGACCATCGAGGCTGAGAGGAACAAACTGGTGTCCGACCTCGAACAGGCCAAGGAAACAAATTCCACCCAACTCAATCTCTATGGTGAAGTGGAGAAGCAGGTGAAGGCTACAAGCGAGGAGATGATAAACCTCTTGGCGAAGATCGCTGAACTGGAGGCGGCTTCTCGGCTGGCTTTGGATGAGAATTCCAAGGAAAATGTCATGGTGTCTCGGGCCGAACTGGTGTGCTCGAACATGACTATCTAGAAGCTCTTGAGGTGGGCTTTAACTGCACTGTGGAGCAACTCTAGATTGTGAACCCAGACGTCCAATTCATCACTGAGGGGACAAGCCCTTATCACCAGGTGGCCAAGGGTCGTGTGGTCACACCAGATGCCAAAGAGGAAGATGACGACCAACTTGTGGCGGGCGGTGAGCACGAGTAAAATGAAGTTGTTTAGTTCTCTTTGTAGTATTTCTGTTTTTCTAGCCTGCGTGTCATATTTGATGTGTTTGTTTCTGGCCCACGTGTCATTTTTATGTGCTTGTTCTGGCCTGCGTGCCATTTTTGTAACACTTGAACAATAGGCTTTGCCCGCCTTTTTGGGAATGTAATATTTTTACTTTTATGTCGCGTGTGCTCTATTTTCTTTGTTTTTCATGTATGGAATAACATTGTTGTTTGCTCATCATCGGGGGTTTTACTCGACTTGTATTGTGGTCGACCATGCAGGGAACTGGTCAGGTGATCAGAGTTGGCATCCAATTGACGATGGAGCTAAGACCCTGGTTGAGGTCTTTGCTCCACGACATGAACTTCCCATTGCGAGCAGATCATTCTGCCTTACTGGTACAAAAACGGTGGAGTTCGATTGAGGGGTCCCTGTCGGATCAAAAGTTTGATCGCACACAGAAAGGGCAGACTCTTGTCTTTTCGTTTTGAGTTTAAGAGTCGCGCCTGTACCATGTTGCGTCCCTGTGGTCGCGATACTAGTGGGTCGCGGGTAGTGTCTAACTGTAGTATTGCTTGAATTTTTCTGCGCTCCATGGTCGAGCAAGTTCTTCCTCATGCAGGTTTTCGAGGTAATAGGCCATGTTGCCCGTTTTGTCTCAGACACGGTAGGGGCCCTCCTAGTTTTCAGTGAGTTTGCCTTCGTACGAGTCCTTATGATTCCTTCGTAGGACCAGGGTTCCCACCTGGAACTCGCACTTGATGACTTTGCTGTCATGCCTCAAAGTTATCCTTTGTTTCAGCGAGGCTTCTCGTAGGGATCCCCCGTCCTTATTTCCTCGACTAGATCGAGTTCATCTCTTAAGGCCTCATCGTTTGCCTCCTTGTCAAGAGGGGCCTCGATTCTCTTAGAGGGTTCTCGTATTTCCATCGGGATAATTGGCTCAGTTCCGTAGGTTAGTCTGAATGGGGTCTCCTCGATTGTCAATGCAGGGTGATCCTGTAGACCCAGAGTACGCTGTGTAGCTCCTCGACCCACCTCTTCTTGGCGTCTCCCAACCTTCGTTTCAGGCCGCGTAGAATCACCATATTCGCAGCTTCGACCTACCCGTTCGTTTACGGGTGTTTGACCGAGGTGAAATGTTGCTTCATGCTCATTCTGGTGACGAAGTCCTAGAAGTTCTTGTCAGTGAACTGCGTCCCGTTGTCGGTGACAATGGCTTGGGGTACGCCGAACCGGGAAAGTATATTCTGTTTGTAGAAACGGAGTATGTTTTAGGCAGTGATTTTGGCTCTCTATCTACTTAGTGAAGTAATCGACGTCGACTATCAAATATTTATTTTGGTATGATCCTATGGTGAAGGGCTCGAGGATGTCCATCCCCCACCAGGAAAATGGCCACATCGACGAGAGTGATTTGAGCTCGTTCGGCGGGGCCAAGTGTATGTCCCCGTGCCGTTGGCATTTGTCTCACTTCTTGACATGCTCTTTCGTATCTTGCTGCATGGTGGGCCAATAGTATTCTGCTCGTTGGGCCTTACAGGCAAGTGATTTTCTACCGAGGTGTTGGGTATTGATTCCTTCATAGATCTCTTGGAGTATGCCTGGTACCTTGGATTCGTCGACGCACTTGAGGAGGGGAATGAAAAATCCATGTTGATATAGTTTGTCCTCGATTAAGACGTACGAGCAGGCTCGACGTTTGACCAGACTCGCCTCTTTAGAATCTTTGAGCAGTCGCCCTGTGCTGAGGTAGGTGTAAACAGGGGTCATCTAACAGTTATTTTCGGTGATAGTGTTTACACTCAACAGTCGATGCGTCGTTCTCGATGCTAGGGCAAGAGAGGACCTCCTAGATTACAGATTTGTTTCTGCCCTTTCTCTTCATCCTTCCCAACTTCGACAAGATGTCTGCCCGAGTGTTGTGTTAGCGTGGAACGTGGCGTACCTCCGCGGAATCAAAGCTTTTCATTTTTTCTTTTACCAAGGAGAGGTACTCGGTGAGGTTTTCGTTCTTGGATTAGTACTCTCCCCATACCTAAGAGGCCACGAGCTAGGAGTAGGCAAAGATCTTTACCTTCTCCACGCCAAGGTCTTCGGCCAGGCGGAGTCCTGCAAGGAATGCCTCGTACTCAACTTGGTTGTTCGAAGTTAGGAATAACAAGGTGAGAGAGACTTCTATTAGGATGACCTATTCGTTTTCCAATATGATGCCTGCTCCACTCCCCGTCGAGCTAGAGGGGTTTTCGAAGAAGATGGCCCATTTGTGTGCCTCAAGTGTCGGGGATTTAGTGGAGGTCATCTCTGCAAAGAAGTCGGCCAGGACTTGAGCCTTGAGGGATTTTTTGCTCTCATATTGGACGTTGAATTCAGAAAGTTTGAATGACCATTTAAGCATCCTTCCCGACATGTCTGGCCGCCTGAGCAGCTGTTTGACGGGCTGGTCGGTTCTGACCATGATCGTATGGGCCAAGAAGTAATGATGTAACCTCCTGTCCACATTGATGAGGGTTAAAGTGACCTTATAGATATGAAGGTCTCTTCTCATGAAGTATATTGGCTTCTGCCCTTCGGGGGTCTCACGAATCAACGCTATGATGACGGCTTCTGTGGCGACGAAGAGATATAGGTAAGGATTTCCCCGACCTCGGGACTTGACAGTATGGGTGGTTCTGAGAGAACTTTTTTAAGGTGGAAGAGTGCCCGCACGCACTCCTCAGTCCACTTGAATATGGCCTCCTTGTGTAGGAGCTTGAAGAAGGGGAGGGCGTGCTGGGTAGACTTGGCAACGAAACGTGATAGTGAGACGAGCATCCCGTTTAGAGACTAGATGGACTTCTTCGTGTTCGGCATGGGGAACTCGGAGAAAGCCTTGCAGTTGTATGGGTTTGCCTTTATTCCTTGTTCTGTTAGGTAGAATCCAAGGAATTTTCCCGCTCGTACGCCAAAGGTACACTTCTCAGGGTTGAACCTCATTTTGCACTTCCTCTTTGTCTCGTAGACCTTCTTGAGATGGGTGGTATGGTCGATCTCTTCTCGTGACTTCACGATCATGTCGTCCATGTAGACTTATAGTATGTCCCTGATTTCTCCCCAGAAGACTTTGTTCATCATTCCCTGATATGTCGCGTTGGTGTTCTTTAAACTGGACGACATTACATTGTAGTAATAATTTCCCGACTCAATTATGAAGGTCGTGTACTATTTGTCGGACTTCTCCATGGGGATTTGGTTGTGCCTCGAGTATGCGTCCGTAAATAACAGCAATTTAAAACCTGTAAAATTATCGACGAGTTTGTCGATGGTAGGTAGCGGGTACGAATCTTTGGGACATGCCCGATTGAGATCAGTATAGTCAACACACATCCTCCATTTTCCATTATGTTTTTTAACTAGTACAACGTTGGACAGCTAGGTTGTGTATTGGGTTTCCGATATAAAATTTGCCCCTAGGAGGTCTTTTATAGCTTTTTTAGCAGTCTCCGCTTTCTCGGGAGACTGTGTAACACCCCAAATTTATTGGAATATTTATTTAATTTATTTAAATATGAATATTCGTATTTTTGATGATTTTTAGTGGTTGATATGAAATATTGAGAATTATGGATTTTGGGTTATTTATTTAAATAATAGTATATATTATGAATATATTTGGTATTGTTATTAATTTAAATAAATATAAGTTAATTTAAGGACAACGTGGAGATTTGAGGAGGAGTTAGTGAGGGTGAAATTGGAAAGTCCATTTTAAAGGCCCAGAGTTAGGTTTTTAGGAATTTTGAGGGAATTAGGATTCATTCTTGTTAAACCGTGAAAAGGGAAGAAATAGAGGCCATAGCTAGGAGGAAGAGGATTGAGGAAAAGCTTCACGAGGTTTCCAAGAATCAAGAAGAAAGGCTTAGAGTCGGCAATTAAGGTATGGGGAGTATTGCCTTCATTGTTTTTAATATATGATTAAATGTATTTAAAGCCGATTGAAGGATTTAGGAGGTTTTTGAGTTTCAGGAAAATTAGGCCTTCGTGGCCAAATCTGTTTTTGAGGTTGTTTAAGTATGGGGAGTATTACATTCATTGTTTTCAATAATGTGATTCAATGTATTTAAAGCCGATTTAAGGATTTAGGAGGTTTTTGAGTTTGAGAAAAATTAGGCCTTCGTGGCCAAATCTATTTTTGAGGTTGTTTAAGTATGAGGAGTATTGCCTTTATTGTTTTCAATATGTGATTCAATGTGTTTAAAGCCGATTTAAGAGTTTTGAGATTTTGAGTATTGAATTGTTGTTGCCTTTCTGGTGAATTTAATGAGTTTGAGGGATTTGAACTGATGGTCTGATAGGTTTGAGGCTGATCTAGGAGTAAGGGAAATTAGGCCTTCGTGGCCAAAATATGTTGTTGAGGTTTTAATCGTATAGGGTAACTGATTATGAGAACTCTAATAAATGTGGGAAAATTGTAAGGATTTTATAGAAATTGGAGGCGTAAATATGATACGGGATTGGCCTAATAAGTCATAGGTTTTGTGCCTTTATCGCCCTAATACCTTAGGAATGATTGAGGGATGTTTTTAGGGCATTGGGGAAGGGAATCGTAGGGACTTTTGGGATGGTTTTGCTACTGGTGTGTAACAGTGTTTTGCTGTAATCGTTAGTTTGCACAACAAACACTCACCCAGACTCGCACAACGAACTTGCCAGCGAATGTAGTAGAGTTTCGCGAATTATGTTCTAGTTCAGTGATGTCTGGATGTTTTGATGTTGTGATTTTCCTGATGAATTACCATGAATGTAATTGTGATTCCTATGTGATTAAATGAATGTATGACGAATTACTATGATTATAGCTGTGATTCCTATGTGATTAATACATGAACGTATGATGAGTACCCATGAGTACAATTATGATTTTTATAAAATTAATACATGAATGTATGATGAATTCCCATGAGTAATTGTGATGATTTATGAGGTTGATTTCATGAGTTTGATGATTTTATGATGACATGATCCTTATGATTATTTTGATGAGTGATGATGCACCTAATGAGTTTATTATGAGGATGATATTGACGTGTGCATCATGCATTCTAATGCATTCCGGACTTCGGTCTAGTGTTTGATTCTTGTGGCTTCAGTCCCATTGTGCGGATGTGAAGTATTTTGTTGTGCTCCGGTTCTTGTGTAGAATCGATCCTATTAATGGAGATCTATTGAGGGTTGATGGCTCAGTGTTCATCAAATTTTGATGAATTGGTACCACATGCATGGGTCTTGTTGCATTTGTATTTATGTGACAATTTGGGGTAATTTATGATATTGTGGCTTTTTGATGTTTCCTTGATGATTATGATGATGTTGGATATGAAAATGATGCTATTTTATATATTAATTCCTATATTGATTATTATGAATCGTTTTACTCACCCTGTCTGTTTGAATTTTGCCTCCACGTGGGTAACGTGCAGATGACCAGGTTTAGTCATGGACTCCGTCGAGGACTTTTTGACTTTTGGTTGACTTGGAGGGTCTTGCTCTGATAGTGTAACATCGGGTTGGGGTCTTTGAGTTAAATCATGCTTTATTGATTATTATTATTTTGATTAGGTTGTTGCGCAAGAAAAACTTTAGATTTTTCCTTTTTGAGTTCCGCTGCCTTTTGAGCAATTTTTGAGTAATTTTGGGAAAACCTGTTGTTTATGAAGCATTGACTTTTATTTGATTTATTGAGAAATGTACACCCTTTGAGGTAATTTTTATTGTGTTTAATATTTTGCTCTGATAAATGTGATTGATTTGCCATTATATTTGTGGGGTAGAAAAGGGTGTTACAGACTGCCTACGCCTATGTTGAACTATGGCCCTAGCAGCCAGATCTACTGTGAGTTGGTGGCATGCTACATCAGGTTCGAGGCCAGGCATCTCCACTGCGCTCCATACAAACAGGTCGGCATTCTCCAGGAGGCAGGCTTTCAACTGCTTCCTCGTCGGGTCAGTCAGTCTCGTGTCAATCTTCACGCTTCTTCCTGGGTCATCTCCGAGCATGATGAGCTCGAAGTCTCCATCTAGAACAGGGCATGTTGGGTGGGACGGCTACCTGTTGCCTGTTGGAGGCGCGTCTTTAGATTTCGGGCTCTGCTCCTACTTGCTGAGGAAGCGGTTGTCAAGGTCGATGGAGTTGACGCGGGGAAGTAGCTTCTGCTCCTCAGCCCGGGTTGGTCAATCAGTCGACTTGGGGTTGATGTTGATTGAGTTGAGCCCTTTAAGTGCCGCCTCGATGTCCCCGTGGAGGCTGACAACCCAACCTCTGGTCGTGTAGATGGTACCACGGTCAGTTCAGCCAAAGTCGGCCTTCCCAAGATGCACTGGTACAGAGAGGGGCACTCGATCACCAAGAATTGGACCTTCACATGTCTGGCAGCCTCCTCGGCCCCGAATGTGATGAGCAATTCCACGTATTCCTAAGGCTTGGTGGTGGTTTCTTTGAATCCCTGTAGGTCAAATCCGACATACAGGGTCAGGTGGCTCTCGTCGAGTTGTAGGATCGTGAACAGGTGGGCATACATTATGTCCATCGAACTCCCATGATCACGAGGATTCGGTGCACATCGTAGTTCGCCATTTGAGCCCTTATCAATAGGGGAATGCTAGAATTTGGTGCTCCCCCGGGAAGCTTCTCGAGATAGAAGGTGACTGGGTTCGATTAACCTTTGAACTTGTCGAGGGTAGCATTTGTCTTTGAGCTCTTGTCGATAAATTCCTCGAACTTCCTCTTGACCGACCCGACTGAGAGTTTTATGGGGGCCCTGTCGGATATGACCAAGGTGGCGGGGAAGTCCTCCCATGGAATGTGGGTGGAGAGTGGTCTGAAGGGCTCACTGAGAAGGAGAGAATCCTCTGGCTGGGAGACACACAGGGCGACTTGCAGTCCGATTTCTTCGGAGGATGGTGATACTTCCTTGACCCTCTTGGCTTTCCGGGTCTCAAGTAGGGGAGCCTCACCTCTCTGGGTGTACTATTTCAGGTTCCCTTCCTTAATTAAGATCTCGATTGCATACTTTAGATGGATGCAATCCTCCGTGACGTGTGCATGACTCCGGTGGAACCAGAAGTATTACGATTTGTCCATGTTAGGCTTCGGGGGCGTCAGTTTTGGGAAACTGATACTGCCCCTCTGAAATTTTGAATTGATACATTCGGACAGGATGTACAACGGGGAGCTGTGAGCAGCGTGTACTCGGTGAACCGGCCTGCTGGTCCCCTCTGCTCGTGGGGTCAGTCTTCTCTTCTTCTTTCCCTGTCTCGTTGAGGAGGAGCAGCGTCCTCATGCCTGGCGCCCATAAGGCCTTCCTAATTCCGTGTATCACGGGAGGTGTTGGCGGCCTCTATCTCCTCATACTGGATGTATGGTTGGACCTTAAGGAGAAGAGCGTTCAAGGTGCGGGAGCATTCGATCCCGACAACTTTGGCGAAGTCGGAGTAAGGTTGTATGCCTCTCTAGATTATGAATTTCTTCATATCATATGTGGTGGACACCTGGACGGCTTCTCAGTTGAACCTCTCTATGTAATCTCGAAGAGGTTTGTTTCTCCTCTGGATTATGGCTTCTAGGGCTGCCTCTGTTTTCGGATGGTGTCAGGAAGCTATGAAGTGCCTGGAGAATTGCCTCTTCAGTTTGCCTCAGGAGGTGATGGATTCGGGTGTGAGGCGTTTGTACCACATCATGGCATCCTATCTTAGTTCAGTGGGGAAAAGCTTGCACTTGATGGCTTCCCGCATGTTTCGATAGTCGAGCATCGCGTCGATGTTTTTTATGTGGTCATCTGGGTAGTCATTAGCAGTCTCTTCAACTTTGTCAGAAACTTCTGCTTCTTCTTTGAATTCATTTGGGTTATGCAATTCATCATCAATATGCTCCACCTCAACATGAATATCTTCTTGTTCCAGCTCCTCTACCGAGATCTTTGTAATTCGACCAATGTCATCAGTTTTCTTGAACGTCATTTCTGCTTCATTGAAAACAACATCTCGACTTGGTTATCACCCTAAACCCTAACTCTTAATATAAAATAGAAAGATGTACTGCTTAGGATGCTACATCACACAAATCATACATTTCGTAAAAATATTTTCAAACTCGCAGTGGAAATTCAAAAAATTCTCATGATAATTATTAGATTAAACCACCAAATAATGGAAATAAACTTCAGCAGAAAACTCCAAAACAAATAATGTGTCTGTTCCCACTATTACAAATCAGAGCAAATAAATACCAACTAAATACGATAAATAAAAATAAACGAAGACAAGCTCAAAGGTCATCTTCCAACTCACAAGAAACTACTCATGTTAAGTACCTGATTGCCTGTATTCTAGATGAACACAAACGTCACAACAACAAAAGGGGTAGTATTGTAATTATTAGTTTATTATATGTAGCCTCATTATTAGCATTTACATTTGTTTTAGTAACCTCTCCTAAATCTTTAAGGTTAGTACTATAGTCCAATCCATATCCTCAAAATGTTCACTACACTCAAACTCACTATCATCAAAATTTTCCATCTTACCATCATTCACAACATTATCTGCATTAACATCTTCATAACCATGACCAAATTTACTTTCCCCTACATAATCACCCACTTGGTCATCATCAACATTATAACCCAAGTCATCAAATGCATCATTTTTTACTTGGACATCATCAACTTTAGCACCTAAGTTATCTATTACATCATTGCTAACACCAAAACATCATACATCATCATCTTTATCAGCATTAGGACCTCCATTACAAGTACATTATACTTCTTAATCATAATCATCTCCTATCTCAAATTCTTCTACTACCTTATTTCTATCAACATTATGTTTCACATATACATCTACCAAGTCATACATATTCACATCTTCAGTAAATTAAAGAACATTTGTATCATTATTCACGGGTCTCAGGCCACACGGTAAACGAAACATATGGTTCTAGTATCACATACACGTGGTATTTTTGTAAACCTTATTTTTTTATTAAACTCTTCAATTGCACATTCACTACTACAAAAACCTTTCGTAACAACATATTACTACGGCTTTCCGGCTAACCGTAGCAATAACTCAATTTTTAGGCGCCTATTATTATTTTTATTTACTAAAAGACATTTAACTACGATCAATATTAACAACTGTGGGGAAATGTACCTGGAGCTTAATAGTTCATATCTCAACACCAAAAAATTTCTATTTTTTCGTAACACAAAGAGCTTGTCCTTATATTTCATTAAGGTTCATATTATCAATTGTGGTATAAGGTGCTAATATTTCGTCACGGTTATTATTATCAACCATAGTGATAATACACACACACACACACACATTCAAGAGAAGTTATCCCGCTTCAGTACATAACAATTGTCTCTCTTAAAACAGAACTCTAACATATCTCTCACTCATCTCTCTCATACATCATAATCTCCATTAATGTTTCGACAACCTTTCTTCACAAACAAGCAAAATAGAAACACCAAACTCATGCAACGAACTCGTCTTCTTTGAATGATTAACTCTGTTGCATTAAAGCTTACAAAATGTTTCCAAATTTGTTTAGAAGTTACCTTTGTTGCATCATCATCTTCAAAGAGTTACCTTTATTAGGAAATGGTTATGCTACATATTAGTCTTCACAATATATAATATAGGTTCTTACATGATTCAATAGTTTATGTTTCCTAATTTGTTTATAAGTTAACTTAGTATGAGTGAATGTATAACCTAAGAAATGAATTATGTTGTTTATGTGTCATTGTTTATGTTTTAATATCTTTTTTCATGTTATTTGTAGGATAATATGACATGTAAGACTTAAGATGGGTAAACTTTATGTTGATTTATGGATTATAGAAGTGTATTGATTATAGAAGTGAAATTTTTGCAATAATTACAATGTCATGCTAATACATTTTGAATTATAGATAGGGAAGGTAAATAAAAAAAATTAACTCAAGAAACCCCATACTATAGGTGTGGTTCACAAATGGTTTATGTTTCTATGAATAAAAATATTATAAGGATAAAGTTAATGTGAGTGTTGCAAACTTGCGTGGAAGATTCAGAATGCATCCATTTAAATTTAACACAAATTTGCAGCTCTCACTTCAACTTCATCCTCCTTTCATTATGGATGCCATTTTGGGTCAGGTACGCCCGTGAAACATTTTATGAGTTAATATGCTATTGTTGTTGTTAATAAAAGTTGTTTGTTGTTAGTAATAAAAGTTGTATGTTGCATGTATTTTATGGTATGTTGTTTGTTGTGAATTGATGTCGTTAAGAACAAAGCAAAATATGAGAAAAATATTGAGTTTCTTGAACAAACACAAGAACCCCTATTAGGTTTTACAAAAGATAGAGAAAAAGGAAGAAGAAGAATAAGAATTGGTTAAAATTGTTTTACTATTCACTTACTCGATAAGGGTTCAAAGATTATAAGTGAATGCCAACAATTAACTTCTCTCAACAACCTGAGAGAACTAATCTATTTATAGATTACTAAGCTGACTTAGAATACGATCTAACTTAACAATTGGGCTTAGAAGCAAGGCCTAATTCGACATACGAACTTAAATTACAAGTTAATATATTTTGACATTACGTTCGAGCAGACTTTGACTATAGCATACACAACTCTTGTCGAACTATGAAGCTACCCTTGTCAACACTAAAGTTTGATCCAAATACCACAAATCTCTACCTTGGAGTAAACTCTATAATAAGGGAATAAACTAGCTTTCATCATGCACATTTATCAACTGCATATAGTGGAAAAACTTGCTACTTGGCAATGTCTTAGTGATCGTATCAGCAACATTGTCATCAGTCGAAACCTTCACTACTTGGACTTCTCCACGCTCGATTATCTCTATAACAAAGTGTAACCTCACATCGATGTGCTTGGTTAGCTCATGATAGGTTGAATTCTTTGACAGGTGTATTGCACTTTGGCTATCACATTTGACAATGATATATTGACCTTGAAGTTTCAGCTCCTTAGCAAAACCTTCAAGCCACAATGCTTCTTTCACAACTTCAGTGAGGGAAATATTTTCTGCTTCAGTAGTTGATAAGGCAACAACCTTCTGAAGTGTTACTTTCCAACTAATTAATGTGTTGAACATAGTGAACATATATCCAAAAATAGATTTTCGGGAATCCATACAACCTGCATAATCAGAGTCGACAAATCCTCTAATTTTGACTTTGCTATCATCACCACAGGCTCCACCATAAATTAGGACTCGGGTAAGAGACCCATTTATGTACCTAAGAATTCACTTTAATGCTTACTAGTGTGCCTTCTCAGGATTGACCATTTACCTACTTACAAGGCTCACTCCATGTACAATGTCTGGCCTTTTACAGACCATAGAATACATCAAAGAACCTTCTATACTAACATATGGAATGTTATTCATATAGGCTCTTTCGAATTCAGTACTAGGACTTTGAGTCATACTCAGCTTGTATTGAAGATTAGTCGGTGTTTGAACAGGCTTTGTATTCGACATACCAAACTTGCCGAGAATTTTCTTCAGGTATATCTCCTGAGATAAGCATAATCTTGACTGCTTTTTATCTCTCTGAATGTCAATCCCAAGAATTTTAGAGGCAACTCCCAGATCCTTCATATTGAACCTTATCGAGTTTAGCCTTCACCTTCATAACATCTTCGACATTGTTGCTTGCTATGAGGATGTCATCCACATAAGTCGACAAAATAACAAGTGAATTTCCAGGTTAAAATTTGATGTAAACACAGTGGCCAAACTAACTCCTAGTGAAACCAATGTGTGTCATGAACTTGTCGAATCTCCTATTCCATTGTCGAGGAGATTTTTTTAGTCCATTAAAGGACCTATTCAGCATGGACACATAATCTTCCTTTCCTTTTTCTGCATACTCTTCAGGTTTCCTCATCAAGATTGTTTCATCTAGATCATCATACAGGAAGGTTGTCTTCACATCCATCTGTTCAAGTTCTAGGTCAAACTTTACAAACATGGATAACAATAATCTAATGGATTTATGATTTACAACAGGTGAGAACACATCATTGAAGCCAATACATTCTTTATGAGTGAACCCCTTAGCAACCAACCTTACCTTAAAACGCTTCGACATCACTCCTTTGATTCCTTCCTTAACCTTGAAGATCCACTTACAGCTGACTAACCTGGCCCTTGCAGGTTTCTCATCATCTCTCAAGTGTTATTATCATGGAAATATTTCATCTCATTATCCATGGCTTTCAGCCATTTAACCTTATCTTGACTCCTCATAACTTTCTTATAGTCTATAGGTTATTTGTCAAGAACCTCACTTGCAGAGATTAAGGCATAAGCTATAAGATCTACATGACCAAGTCTCTGAGGTGGCTTGATGACTATTCTCGACCTATCTCTTGCCAGCAGGTAGTCATTATCATTCTCCTCATCTTCATCAATAGCTTGAGATTCCTCTTTAACTTCATATGGGTTATTTAATTCAGCATCACTATGCTCCACCTCAACAGGAATCTCTTCCTGTTCCAGCTCTTCTTCAGAGATCTTTGAAATTCGAGCAATGTCATCAGTTTTATTGAAACCATCTCAACTTCATTGAAAACAACATTTTGACTTGTGATATACCTCCTGTGATCTAGATCTAGGCACCACAACTTATAAGCTTTGACTCCTTCTGGGTATCCAATGAACATACATCTTAGAGCTCTAGGTTCGACCTTGTCTTGCTTAATATGAGTATAGGCTAAACAACCAAATACTTTAAGTCTATCAAGACTAGGTGGATGTCCTGACCAAACTTCTTTAGGTATCTTCATTCACAAGGCCAACGAGGGGCACCTATTTATCAAGTATATTGCAGTCACAATAACTTCTTCCCAAAACACCTTCTTCAATCACGCATTTACCAACATGCACCTCACCTTTTCCAGAATGGTTCCATTAAACCTTTTATACAAATCATTTTGTTGGGGAGTCCCTACATTAGTTTTGTACCTTGCAATACCATATGCATCACAATAGTTGTCGAAAGCCTTATTGTAAAATTCAAGAACATTATCAATCCTCAACCTCTTGGCCTGCTTGCCAATTTGGTTTTCGACCAGAGTCTTCCAACTTTTGAACTTTTCAAAAGTTTCATCCTTAGTGTGAAGATTCCTTGCAGGCACCCAAAGACCAACATGAATGTAATTAAGGGATCCATGTGTTCTTTGTTTACCTTTGTTAAACTTCATTCTATAGGACTTATCAAATATATAAGGTTCACAAAACTCCATTTTTTCGACCTTGTTACCACCCAACATATTTTGTTTTAACAATTTGACCATGCCTCTTTCACTGAAATGGGCAAGTCCCTTGTGCCATAGCTCAGTCTTCGACATATGTTTTGTGGATGCCACATCTGCTGAACCACTTATAACCTCAGCCTTAAGGGTGTAGAAGCCTTGTTTTTTCACGCCTCCCAAGACTTCCTTCGACCCCTTCATTACCCTTAGGATGTTCTACTCTCCTTTGAAAACATATCCTTTCTTTTCGAATTCACTAAGAGAAATCAAATTCCTGTTAAGATAAGGTACATACCTGGCATCAATCAATAACCTTGTTGAACCATTATGGAGCTTGAATCTCACAGATCAGATACTTGCAATTTTGCAAGCTTTTTTGTTTCCCAGCAGCACTAATCCATCATCTTGATCACATAATTCTTCAAACACATCTTTGTTTGGAGTCATGTGCCAAGTACACCCTGAACCCATAATCCATTCCTTGCTAGAGTCACTGCTTGAAACCACTAGGACATCAGATGATTCATAACCCTTTTGCATAATGGTTGCATTACCATTGTCCTTTCCACCATGATTGTTCAGTCAATCAGGGCATACTTTTCTTGTATGAACCTCCTTTTTACAATGATAACACTTAATAGTAGGAGCATTACCACCATAAGAATTTTGTAAGACTTTACCCTTCTTCTTCTTAAACCTACCATCTTTCTTCAAGTATTTCCCCTTAACGGATAAACCTTCACTAACAAAAGATGGCTTGTGCTACTTTCGTTTGTTCAAATCCTTAGAGTACAAAGCATATTAAACATCCTAAAAGGTCAACGGCTCTCTTCTGTACAAGAGAGTTTCTTTGAAGTGAGCATGAGACTTAGGTAAAGAGAACAACAGCAGCAACGCTTGATCTTCGTCATCAATCTTGACCTCAATATTTTCAAGATCAAGAATTAACTTGTTGAACATATCCAACTACTCAGGCAAGGATTTATCTTTACTCATCTTGAATGAATACAAAGTTTGCTTCAGGTAGAAACGATTAACCAATGATTTTGTCATGTACAAACCTTCACGTTTCCTCCACACACCCGTTGTAGATTTCTTCTTTGAAACCTATCGGAGAACCTTATCACCGAGGCTTAATAAAATGGCATTGTGGGATTTTTCGACCATCGTTGTCTTCTCCTTCTTTGATAAAGTAACATCCATCATCTCCGATCCTTTCAATGCTTCTAATAAACCATGTGAACAAGAAAGGACTGCATCTTCAAGCGCCACAAACTAAAATCATTCACACCGGTGAATTTCTCAATCTCATACTTTGTTGACTACATCTTCTCATCCATGCTCATCGCACCAGTTTATTGTGAATTGATGTCGTTATGAGCAAACCAAAATATGAGAAAAATATTGAGTTTCTTGAACAAACATAATAAACTCTATTAGGTTTTATAAAATATAGAGAAGAAGGAAGGAGAAGAATAAGAATTGGATAAAAATGTTTTACTATTCATTTACTCAATAAGGGATCAAAGATTACAAGTGAATACCAATAATTAACCTCTCTTAACAACCTGAGAGAACTAGTTTATTTATAAACTACTAAGCTAACTTAGGATACAAGCTAACTTAACAATTGGGCTTCGAAGCAAGACCTAATTCGACATACTAACTTAACTTACAAGTTAATATATTTCAACATTATGCTCGAACTGACTTCGATTATAGCATACACAACTCCTGTCGAACCATGAAGTTACCCTTGTCGACACTAGAGTTCGATCCAAATACCACATTGTTTATAAAAGTTGTTTATTGTATCTTGTATGTTATTTAAGGTTTTTTGTTGATGAATGTTGTTGTTAAAGTTTGCTTAGAAGATGAGTGTTGCACCCCAAAATTTTCCTACCTTTTCTTACTTGGTTTATGTTTCATTGCATTAGCATTGCATTGTCTTAGCATTTGCATAGCATAGCATTGTTCATTTAGAAGGGGATCAAGTGTGGTTTATATTAGGAGGAGCCTATCTAGAGGTCTTATTCAAGTTTGAGAGGTCACCTAAGTCATCAGGAAGAGGGTTGTGTTCTTGAGAAGTGTGGATACTTGTATAGGGTTCATCTCCTAACTTGAGGACCAATTGAAGACCATCAGTGGGTTGTGAAGCCTTGATCATGAATAGGATATGTGGATAGAGATCATGGAGTGTCTTGAGGGTCATGAGAGAGCTCAGTCAAGTGTTTATGCCAAGTATGAAAAGTCACAGTTGAGGGTGTTGCAATTAGGGTTTTCATCTGAGTAACCCTAAGTCAACTGTGTAATTGAAGAGGATAAAAACCTATTTCTAAGTATTTGTGATCATGGAAATTTGTGTTGAGATACATGAGGTGATATTCCAAGATCAATCCAAGAAGAGTTCAAAGGGTGAGGAGTTGCTAAACTAGGGTTCTCAGGCTAAAATCCCCTATTTTGGTGCCTAACTTCAAGACCATTTATCTCAAGATACAAGTTTCATCTCCATTTTTGGCCATCATGAAACTTGTAGAGCATGCTCTTAGCTTTAATTTTATTACTAGAAGTCCTCCATTGGATTTATAGAACTCAAGTTATGATCTATACAAGTTACAGGTCGTCAGATGAATGTGAGATTTGTCTGCAAAAGTCAACCAACTTCCAAGGAACTTTTGACCTAGAAGGGTGTTTCTAATCAACTTTTGGCCAACATTAAAGTTGTAGGTATTGATCTTAGCTTTCCAAATTGTATTATAAGTCTTCCATATGATTTGTAGAACTCAAGTTATGAGTTTTACAAGTTAGGGGTATTTTGGGAAAGTAAGATTATAGGTCATTTGGCATTATAGGTCATTTTCACTATCTTTCAAGCTTCAAATGAAGTTTTTTCCAACACAAAACTTGCTCAAAATGGCATTTTTAGGTCACCCATGTATCTATGAGGCTTTGATTTGGCTTAGGGTGAGACTTGGTTTGAAAGAGATTGACAAAAGGGGAATTAAAAGGCATTTATGTGAAAGAATTCAAATTAAATCATGTGTGTTCAAACAAGACCAAATGAGTGCTCATTTTAATCAGAAAAATCATTTTTAACATGATGTCAATATTAGAAATTTCATTTGATGCATATTTCATAGTGTTTCACTTTGTTACTTATTAAAGAAGTAACATATCAAAGGTTGGCCTTATGATAAGATTAAGCTCTTCAATTGATCCCAACACTCTCCACAGTTAACAAGCATTGCAATTGAAGCTTCTTGGAGAAGTTTTGAGCTCAGAATCGTGCATAGCCATAGTTGGATTTTCAAGCAAAAGTGAAAATTGGATCTCACTGGTTGGGCCTCCAATAGGCCTCCAACTCATCAAAATCAATTTTATATAAGTTCAAAAGTGCATTTGGATCAAGGTTGGTGATTGTTTCGTGCCAGAGCCAGAGATTGTAGAGTGAATTTCAAGCTTCAAGTGAGAAATCGTGTTTTCAATTATAGAGGAATTCAAGGCAAATTAAGGATTGAATCATCTTCAGCATCAATCATAGAGTGTATCTGCACAGTTTGAAGCCAAGGATCGTGTCCTAACTGCTCCAATTTGAAGCTGCAACTCAAGTATGCAACTTTCAAAATTGTTGTAGAATAATGATGATCTAGCATGTTTTAGCATAAGGATAAGGTTTAGGAAGATGATTAGATGGATTTTAGATCAAAATTTGGAGGTTTAGAGATAAATTAAGATGCAACATGATTTCTGTTTGGATTCGAATTGGCCTGTTCTTGAGGTTTTAACATGATCTAGATAGCTTATGATGACCTATGAAGCATGAGGAATTGATCCATGGCTTTAGATTGAGGTTTGGTGATGATCAAGAACTTGGAGTATTTTCTGGTTGCTATCGTATTTTGAAACCTATAAGGAATTAGGATAATTGGAGTTGAGATTTGAGATCTACGTGAAAATTGGAGTGGAACGATGTAGATTTTGTTAAGGTTCCTTAACCTGTAACTGATGGCTCGCCGGAGAAGACGGTGGCTCAGCCACCGGAGCCACCGTCTGGTTCACCTGAGATTATTCCCTCCACCTGAGAATTCAAATGAGGAAGATGACTTCCCCACCCTTGGATCTGATGAAAACGAAGACTTTGTCCACTCATCCAACGTGTGAGATCTAATCTGAACTTTGAACTTTGACTGAATGAAACGCTGCGTTTCATTTATGTGCTGGCAGCGTATGGCCCCTTAGATGAGCATACCAAGTCACAGATCCTACGCCCCTGATTTAATCCTGACTTTTATTATTATTTAATTGATTTTCTTTTTATTTTAATTGCTTTGTTCGTTTTTAATTCACAATAATTTCAATATTGATCATAAAAATACCACAAAAATATGGGCATGATCTAGATTTTATTCTTGATTTTCTGATGCTTTTACATTTTATTTTCATGCAATTTTCAATTTAATTTGACTTTTTGCATTTTCATTAATTCCTTAATTTTGGCTTAATTCTTCATGTTTTTGCTAAATTTTGATTGGCTGTTTGGTATAGAATTTAGGGCTGATTTTTGGCTTGCTGGTAGATTAGAGATGCATGATCCCTTAGGATTTAATTCAGATTTTTTAGATAACATTAGGTTTTGTTTAGGACTAGTTCCCTTGACCTCCCATTTGTAGGGTTTCTTTGGACCTCTTTGGGTTTTAGGATTTCTTTAGGTGCCTTCCCTTTAGATTAGGGCTCTGATCCTTTGTCCAAAGATCAATAACATGCTCAGGATCTCTTAGAAAATTTGGTAGAATTTTAGAAGGTGTTTTAGGATTTTAAGTAGATTTAACATTTAAGGTGTTGATTAGGGTGCTTCTAGTGTAGCTTTTCCCTTAGTTGAATCTCAAAGGTGGATTTTAGTGCAAATAAGCTTCTAAATCTCTTGTGGTGGTTCATTATACATCTTGAGGTTTCTTTAGCTTGAATACCTAGGCTTGAATTGGTGTTTAGACCTCATTTAATAGCTTTCTTGTAGCTTGATTAATTAGGGTTTAGGAAGAGCTTTAGTTGGATTTCTCTTTCTTCACACAAACATGGTTTGCTTTGATTGCTTTCCATTCTCATACTATGATTCAAGGTTCCTATGTGGAAGCCTCATCTTTCCTTTGGAAGGATGTGTGGCATTTCACAAGAGGTAGAACTTTTGAGGATGCCTATCTCAGATGAATGGTTGAGTGCCATGATGGATTCTCTTGGTTTCCATCATGCTTCCCATCATCAATCAATAATATTGATGTTAACTCTCTTCTCTTTTGTTGGAGGTTGAAGATGGAGATTTCCTTCTCTTGAAGATGGCTTAGACTTGAAGTTGTTTGCATACTGTTTGTTTGTTTTGTTGTTAATCTGCTTTGCTGTTGAGCTGCTTGTCTGCTATTTTGTCTGCTGTATTTTCTGATCGCTTGACTGTCGCTTGCGTGACTGTTTGGTATGTTACATTAGACTAGGCTTCATGTAGATGTTTCTAGGCCTAAGAGCATCCTAAAGGTTGAGATTTCTCCCTTTGCTTGTCTGCATAAGAGGTTGAGTCTGACTCCCTCTGCTTGACTGTTATTATCTGGCTTTGCTTGCTGGCTTAAGGTGGAGTCTGTCTCCCTTGCCTGTGTTGTGTGTTGCCTTTGGGATTGTTTGCTTTAGAAGTTGAGCTTGGCTCCTTCTGCTTGTTTGTTGCACTACATGCATTTTACTTACAGTTATTTCTTTACAGTTTATTTCTTTTGCTGTTGCTTTCCTTTGCCATGTTCCCCTAGGAACTCTGACTTCTCTTGTTCAAGAGAAGTTATGACAGACATTAGGGTTCTAACCATGCATGATAATATTAGGTAGTTCTCCCCTAACCTCAATCATAGGATCAACTTTGCATGACAACTTTAGAATTGGATCAGTTCCCCTTTAGTGTGTCCTTTCTCTTCTCATCTTCAAACAAATCAAAATACAGTAATAAAGATTAATTGACGTCGTACGCTACGAGCCTTAAGCTACTTGAGAAAGGATTGCTGGAGAGTTTCTTTCCAACAACTTGGATGTTTAGTATGGTATCCTTTGGGTGACATGCGACGCATTCACTCTCAGGTCATAGTCTCTAGTGCGATATTGGTTGCAAACATCCATAAGAAAACACTTCTTCTAAAAAACAGAAAACAAAGATCAAACTCTTTTTGTCCTCTTGGACCTTTAATCCTTGGAAACCCTTTTCAAAAGGAGAGTTTTGTTAACTCCCGGTTTTACCGCAAACGGTAAACGCCTAAGTCTCCGTCGAGCGAGCTGCATACACCAACTACTGGAACCGTCTGTTTACCCTACTCGGATAAAAAAAAACATGTGTCTCTCGTTGTCCCAAACTACGTTTGCTATGATCTTTCACGCCGTGTGAAAGTACGTAGGCATGAGATGCGGTATCTCGGCGAGCAATCTTCCCCCCGTAACCCGTAGTTAGGCGAACTACGTTGACTCTGATTTCTCGTTCCAGACGGGAATACGTAGGCATAGAACTGTTGTGTTCTGCCGAGTCATTTTCTTCTCTTTCCAGACCAGACTTTTAACGTAGATAGATATAATCAACCCGTCAGATAAACACAACAAGCGTGGATCCCATCGAGTACGATGGACGTGAGGGGTACTAATACCTTCCCCTTGCATAACCGACTCCCGAATCCAGACATGGTTGCGATGCCCTTGTCTTATACCTTTTCGTCAGGTTTTTCCGATCGTTTCCTTTCCCTTTCTGTGGGATAAATAACGAAAGGTGGTGACTCTTCTGTTTTCCCGGCACCTTATTTTCGCGGTAGCGACAATGAGTTTATTATATATTATGTGGTTTGAGTGTTTTTACAACTCCTTACATAATATATAACATTTCAGATTGAATTAAAAAATTATAATATGATATATGTGAGATATTGGATCGAACTCTAGTATGGTCGAAGTCTGTTCGCGAGTAATGCGTGTTGTAGTCGAAGTTTGTTCTAACATTCATTAGTCAATATTACTATGTTTATTATCATGTTGAATTGGGTCTTCTGTTTGAGAAATACATATAATATGTTTGAATATTTTCATTTTATAAAAAGATGTTTTTCCGATACATAGGATGAGGTTAGCAAACCAAAAAAATCATAATTTGAATGTGATGACCATGAAAATATGTTACTTTCTTTTTTAGATTAAATCATTAGTAGCTTTATTGACTTTAGAATATGAATTCATTTGTCCTTCGTCCTAATTAGGTTCTTAAAATGTAGAGAAATCAATTTATAAAGTTCATGTCAAAAGTTGACTCGTGTGTCACATTATCGGTATTTTATGGCATGCTTAGTGCCACGCAGCAATGCAATTAACCAAAAGATTTCCAATCAGATAAAACTTGTTTGGAAAAGGACAACTAATCAACCACACTACATTTATAAAAACTTGGAATCAGCCAAAAAAATTGACATTATCCAAAAGTGATTTACAATCATCTCTCACACATTATTTTTGATCATTTGTTTATCAACACATTCAGCTATGCGTTCATGCTTCTTTTATCCCATATTTATCGGCTAATGTCTTTTTATGATGCAATGAAAAAAAGATTAAAGCACCAAGGTAGGATCGTGTCTCGACTCCATTCCGGTTTGTTGAGTTAGAAATCAAATAATTGATTGAGCAAAAATTTAGGATGGTGTGTCTTGGTTTAGAAATGAATATAGTTTAAGATTCTTTCATATAGATTAAAAAAAGTATAAAAAAAAAATTATCACATTTTTATTAAATTAATATTTTAAAAGGAGGGCCGACCTTAGGCCAAGAAAACTAGGTCTATGGTCCATGACCTCAAAAAATGGAAATCTAAAAGAAAGGAAAAGACTGAAAAGAATAAGTAATAAATATATTGTTTGTTAAGTATAGAATATGTTGTACTGTTAGCCTAAGGCTCATTAATGTTGTCTTTTAGTAATATTGATGTGCTTAGAGTCATAGAATAGATATTTCAAATTAAAGTAGGCTTTTAGAAATTCCAGTCATCTACGCTGTCTCATATTTAATTCTTTTTGGTTAAACAGATATTTCAAACGCTTATGGTCACTGAACACTTCAAATCTCGACCCGTACAAATAATGTCTCCAAACCTTTAGTACAAAAACCACTGCAGCTAACTCTAGATCATGAGTAGGATAATTCCTTTCATGAATCCTCAATTATCGTGAAGCGTAAGCCACAACCTTGCCATCTTGCATCAAAACACCGTCTAATCCCATTTTAGACGCATCGCAATACACCACAAAAGGATCATTCAGATTTGGTAAGGTTAACACTGGTGCGGTAGTCAACCTTTTCTTCAATTCTCGGAAACTTTCTGCACACAAAATATCCCACACGAATGTCTGGCATTTTCTAGTCAACTGGGTCAACGGAAGAGCCAAATTAGAAAACCGTTCGATGAACTTACGGTAATACCCTGCCAAGCTCAAGAAACTTCTAATCTCTGTCACTGACTTTGGAGCCTCCCACTGAAGCACAACACTCACTTTCGATGGATTCACTGTTATGCATCCTTTAGAAATAAAATGTCCAAGAAAACTCACTTTGCTCAACCTAAACCCACACTTCGAAAGTTTTGCAAACAATTTATTATCCTTCAACACTTGCAACACAACTCTCAAATGCTATACATGATCTGCTTCTGACTTGGAGTAAATAAAAATGTCATCAATGAAAACCACTACAAACTGGTCCAGATAAGCATGAAAGATACGATTCATGTACTCCATGAACACACCTGGTGCATTGGACACACCAAACGGCATCACTGCATATTCGTAATGCTCATACCGAGTTCTAAAAGCTGTTTTCTAGATATCATCTTCTTTCACACGGATCTGATGATAGCCTGACCTCAAATCAATTTTATTGAACACACGAGTTCCCACGAGTTGATCCATCAGATCATCGATTCTTAGAAGTGGATACTTATTCTTGATGGTGACTTTATTCAACTGGCGATAATCGATGCACAAGCGCATACTGCCATCTTTCTTCTTTACTAACAAAACTGGCGCTCCCCATGGCGACACACTGGGTCTAATAAACTTTTTATCCAACAATTCTCCCAACTGAGATTTCAACTCTGCCAATTCTGACGCTGACATTCTGTATGGTGACATAGATATAGGTATGGTACTAGGGACAAGATCAATCGTAAACTCTACTTCCCTCTCTGGAGGTAGTTCTGCAACATCCTTTAGGAACACTTCAGGAAATTCCCTCACGACAGGTAATTCCTCGATCAATGACTTACCGTCCATAGATAACGAAGCAAACACTGCAAATACCTTAGCTTCATCTTCCACCAAGATTCTCAACTCCTTAGTAGATATAAGACTATCCATTTCTTATTCTTCAGGAGTCAGAAATAACAATCTCTTCCTATAACAATCAATATAAACATAGTTGCTCTCAAGCCAACTCATCCCTAAAATAACATCCAGCTCACTGAGTGGTAGACAAATCAAGTCCACTCCAAAATCTTTATCAAAGATCGACAAAGGGCAATTCAAACACACTAAAGATGTAGTTATTGATCCAATAGATGGAGTATCAATCACCATCCCTCTACTCAAAGTAGACGACACAAACCCCAGTATCTTCACACAATCCATAGAAATAAACGAGTGAGTTGCACCCATATCAATAATAGCAATCAAAGGAGTGTTATGAATGTAACACGTACCTCTGACCAAACGATCCTAACTGGTAGGCTGAGCTCCCACCAATGCAAACACCTTCCCACCTGTCTGAGACTTCTTCGGTTTCTGACAGTGGGTGTTGATATGACCCTGCTCACCACAATTGTAATAGGTTGGTGTGTTGGTTCTACAATTCGTGACCACATGACTTGACTTTCCACACTTAAAACACTTCTTCGCCTCATTCTGACATTCGTTCGCATAGTGACCCGCGCCACCACATCTGAAACACTTGAGAGGATGGGAAGGATTTCCTCCCGCACTTGGTTTCTTCCTAACAACATCTTTCTGCTTTCCTTTATCAGCCGGAGCACGGTATGATGTATTCTCGTGTCTCTGCTTGCCCCTTTTGTCACTTAGATTCTTATAGTGAGCGATTCTAGCTTTGTTGTCTTCATCATAGATCCAACACCTGTTTACCAGCTCAGGAAAGTATATGATCTTCTGATAACTAACACCCAGTTTGATCTCGGGACGCAACCCATTCTCAAACTTGATGCACTTCAAACTCATAGTTGCATCACTATTGTAATGAGGACAATACTTTACCAGCTCTTCGAACTTAACCGCATATTTTGCCACCGTCATGTTCCCCTGCTTCAACTCAATAAATTCAATCTCTTTTTCCGCGAACATTTTCCGGAAAATACCGTTCTAGAAACTCTGCTCTGAACACTGCCCAACTAATGGGACCCTCACTAGCTTCCAATCTCTGACGGGTGTTGTCTCACCAGTCCTCAACCTCACTTTCCAGCATATGGGTACCAAACTATACCTTCTGATCCTCTGAGCATCCCATGACTCTGAAGATCTTCTCGATATCTTTCAGCCATTTCTGTGCTGCATCTGGATCATGTTCGTCTTCGAACTTAGGACGACTTGTTATTTTAGAACATCTCCAAATTAAGGAACTCTCTGCTCCCAGCATTCCGATTGATATTCTGACCAATGTTCTCCACTGCCTGCGCAACAGCTTGTAACGCAGCAGCCATCGGGGCATCATTCCTACCAGCCATACTGCTCAACATCCACGAAAACACTGGTTAGAAAACACATGACTATAAACCTCTTATAGTCAGACTCTACTACAACACTGGCCGGACGGGCCGACCTGCTCTGATACCAATTGTAACACCCATTCTACCCCGTAGGCGTATTATAAAACATATACGGAAATTTTCCATAAAAATACATCAGAGTTCCAATATCAGTAGGATGTCACACTAAGTCACTTCATTTTTCATAAATAAACCAATGTTATCTAGCTTTCAATTAAACAGCGGAATAAAATCAATGCTTAAATATAATCTCCACAACCGGTGGTTATACATTATTAATCCAACAATTAAAAGGTACGTAACAATAAATCAAAAAAATAAGTCAATTAAACGTAATCCTGTCATTCCATGTTACGTATCAGAGCGACTCCTAAGACTCAATCGAATAGCAACACAATCCAAGCACTACTCAGGTACCTGGTCATCTGCACTCCCCAAGGAGCATAGACACAACAAACAGAAAAGGGGTGAGAACTACATTCAATAAATAAGCGGTGAAATACACATGCTAAGGAGTAGTTACACACCATACATACAATCATACACATATAACTATGCATGTGGTACCAACACAAATACATACGATTCACCCTAGAACCCGATTCCTGTCGGAATCCGGATAAGTCGTATACGTTCCTCTGAACTACAATGTATCTCCACAACGACTTCCACATAAAGTCCGGATGAAACTAGGCACCCATCATGGATTCCCACCTAGTCATCTCCATAAGACACATGGCATGAAATGTATGATAACACAATTATGCAATTGTAATAATTCAAGCATAATCCACGATCATTAAAGATCCACACGAGCCATCTGTTCACCGTAATCCTCTCGGGAATTACCACAATCGCACAAGATCATCCACATTCGATAATCATGGCTCACATTCATCATAACACACCCATAAGGATACACCCATATCATTCCACATTTTACCGATTTAATTCATTACTAATATTTCTTAAGTTCATTTTAGTCATACTGATCCTACCGATTACACGGAATTGCGTTCCAAGCGAAATCTGGACAGAAATCACAAAAACTGGGGAAAAGTCATCCCAGACTATCCATACGCGTATCAGCACGGTCCATACGCGTACTGTCTGTTGTCATACGTGTATGGCCCTCCCTTACGCGTAAGACCAGAGGCTTCTACCTCCCAAACCCCATCAGAGTCACCCCTTATGCGTATGATTACCTCTATACGCGTATTTTCCAGGCTCATATGCATATCATACGCGTATGACCAGATGGTCGTGCTGGCACTAAGGACAGGGCACGTCTGCTACGCGTACATCCCTTAAGAAGCCCCTCATACGCGTATTGGCACCCCTAATATGCGTATGACCAGCAGATCTGTCAAAAAACTCAGATCTCATCATTCTCACGAGTTTCCCCTCTAAATTCATCATTCTACCTCCTCCTTCATCCTAAAACTCAGATTTTTAATCGATTCCAATGAATCCTATCTTCTATTTTGTCAAGATTCTAATTATTAGATCTAGTTTTGATTACAGTTAAACCTTTAGTTTCAGATCTGTTAAACCACCGCATTCCATCATAGATTCAGGGAATTTCCACACGAATTTTCATATTCATACCAGAATTATACATACAATATCATGGAATGATCATTCAACAAAATAGCAATCATAGTGAAATCACAATATCACGAAAATCAAACGAATAGGTGAGAATAGACAAAATTCCTACGAGAGAAAGGACCTCTCACTACCCTCTCATGTTAAATCACCCATATTGAAATCCATTCTCCCCCCTTACCTTGTATTTGAGCTCTTTCTTGACAACAATGGAGGAACTGGTTCTTCTGCCCTAGCCCTCCTTCCTCAGTCTTTTTTCTCTTTCACGTGTTAGTTGTCTAAACCCACTAATCCTCTCTAAACCTTCTTAATCAGGTTTTAATTCATTTAATTTAATTAATAATAATAATAATAATAATATTACCAATAATTGAATTAATAACATTAATAAGCATAATGCTCTTAATAATGTATCCCTTATTCTAGGTCCACATTACCCCAACTACGGTCAGCTCTCACTCTCGCCCCTAACCTCATACCCTCATCAAAGACATCACAACCAATACACCTAATAAAGTATAAAATGACTAAATAATTTAAATGGGGTGTTACATAAATGAATTTAAGTGACAGTAAGTGAAATTGAAATGGTGGTAAATTCTTAAATAAAAAGATTTGTCAAATTGCATAGAAATGAAAAACTGGTGTTTAGTCAACGTACATTCTTACAAACTCGTTTCTCTCAATCACACGGATACTTGGAGTATACTGAAGAATTTGTATACAATTGACACACAAATATTACCACTAAGACCTACTATTTATAACAGTCAAACATAATTGCCATTAACGGCTAACAAACGAAATCAAGACAAGTGTCGATGTGCATGCCTTTGAATCATAGGGGCGCTCCACGTGTCTTTCTTAAAAACGGATTTTCCCTCTTTTATTTGAATTCAAACGAACTCGTCGAAATACCCCTAGCAACGCTTATGTCGAATCGGGTCTGCTGAGAAATATCTCTAAGTCCATAACATAGTCTCTCATGGAGAAAGGGTGTCTTCGACTCTCATTTCAAAACATGGCTCTAGTCAAAGTAGTTAGATTTCTTCAGGAAATTGTATTTGTTACTTTTAACTTCATTAAGGCGTCGAAATTAGGAGCCAACACAGACAAGGTCCATTGTGTAAATTTTTAAACAAAAATAAATAACATTAATAATTAATTGAAAATAATATTACATAAATTAATGTTGGCGACCGGGTTGGTCATACCGGTCACTGGTTCCACATCCCCTAGGCACCCTCACTCGTTGCACTCGTTCCCCCCGTTGTTGATTCACTCCGGGTGTTTGAAGAGTTTAAGTCTCAGGAACATTCCCAACTGGTTCCCTAAGAATTTCTTGCATTTCCAAGACGTCTTATATGTTGAATCTGAGTGTGCGACCCATGCTAGAGTAGTTCAGATGTGATGAAGGGGTCATTGGTGTGCAGCCTGGAAGAATGAAGAGCGACATTGGTGTGAAGGCTTCGTTGATGAAAGGTTGAAATGGTATTGGTGTTTGAAAGTCATAAGATTGTTATGATGTTTGTAGGTGCAGGCTAGGGTATGGTGTCTGAGCACTTTGGCTATGGAAATATGTTTGGGCGTTATGACTATGGTATGATGTACCCTCATTTTGGCTATATCTTAATGTTGAGTTGGGGGCATAACCATATTGGGTTTCTTGATAATAGTCATTTTGTTGGAGATGGTATGAGGGACACTCTTGGTATTGTGGTTGGGTGTTGGACATGTTTGGATGGTAGGTTTGTGTGTTAGTGGGTTGGTAATTCTGTTGATTAGGGGGTTGTGAGTAACATGGTCGATAATTTTCTTATGGGTTAGACATTGAAGCTTCTTGTGCGTAGGTGGTTTGTTGTGGGCCGTATAGATACATCTCTTCGGAGACAAACTCAGTTCCAACCGATATGTACCAAGCCATATAAGTATTAGTTGGTATAGACGGGGTTGTCATCACCGGATGTCGTAAGACATGGGCACGACAATTCCTCTATTTACGACACTCAGATTTTGCAAAATCTTTTCGGTCAGATGCCATTTACTTTTTTTAGATGCCATTTATCGAGGTCAATCGGGGGATCTGGCATGTTTTGATGCATTCCAAACGTAGTTTGACACGGTCACTATGGTGCATCTCCACCATGGTGAATCTGATGATCGGTACGTATGTAGTCAAAACGGCTGCATCATCCTCACTGACTTCATGTAGGTGTTCAATGTTTAAATATGGACGCTAAATAAACTAAAGAAGAGAAAAATATTAGATCATAAAATGGGTGATATAAAAAATAAATTGATTTGTTTATAGGCCTTACATCTCCAAGTGTAAGGTGATCCAAGAGATTTCGTGTACCTTGCTCACATGTCATTGCGGCATGGACACATACTTGTCCGGATTCTTATAGTCATATATCTGATGTTTACAAGGCCATGTTATGAATGTCTACAACAAAGGCTTTGCAGTGCTACCAATGGAGGAATATTGGCCTCCATACCAATGGGACATAGTTTGGCACAACGGTGAAATGCGAAGAAAGAAAAATGGACACCCAAACAACACGTGTATAAGAACAGAAACAGATAAAACTTATAAAATGATAAGATTATGCAGTATATATCGTCAGCCAAGACACAATCGGACAAGTTATCACAATGTCGGAGCAACCTATGCATCATAATTTAGTTTATCCTTTTAATTGTTGTAACCTAATATTTTCATATATTAATGAGTTTTTGTTACAACAATGTTAACAACAGACAACACATACAACAGACAACGCATACAACAGACAAAACATACAACACATACAACAGATAACGGAACAGAAAAACAAAACATTTCTAATTGATTACAACAATCAAACTGATGTCATTCGGTCCAAACATCACTTCCCTTGCATCCTTGTCAGTCTTAACACAAACCCACGCAGGCGATCATGCCTCTCGATACTTCTTATTTTTCCCCTTCAGGAATGTCTCCTTCTAACCACTGATTCAACTCCCTCTTTAGTTGGTTGAAACTTTGAATGTTTCAAAACAACATGTCAGTCGGAGGCTTCTCTCTCGAAAAGATGATCTTCCCGTAGCGGCGACGATACATGTTAACAGTAATACAAAGATATGAGAAGTTGTTGAAATAAATGATCAGAACACCTCTATTTATATTTAAAAAAAATCACTTTCAAGCATGTCTCTAATTGAATTGACGACACACTTGTAGGTTTTAGCCTGTATCGTCAATTAAATTAACAACACTATATGTTATCTCCAATTCAATTGACGACATCACTTGATGTTTGGGAAGGAAGGATCGTCAATTTATTTGACGCTTGCATTTAACTATTTTAAAAAATAGTTTAAAGACAGGATTATTTTGAAAAGTTTTTTGAAAAAGTGAAGCATTTTGATAAAAAAATTTAAATCTGTTTTATATTTACTCATTATTGTAATTAATATTTGGTTCAAAATAATGAAATGTAAAGCCACGTACATATTCGTTGCTTTCGTTGATGAAATATCTTGCACATTATAGCACTACTATTTTTCAGTTTCATATTTTTATCTTACTAAAAAGTCAAGTACTAATATAACTAAAAAAAATCCCATCAACGTTTTCAAATTTTAAAATTTTTTTATCATTAATATATAAAAAATATATTTAATTTATATTAAAAAAGATTCATCATATAATAAATTTATTTATTATTAAATTTATATGATAATATAATAGATTATTATTTGTGTCAAATTCTATTACTTTATATTTTATTTTATAAAAAAACATATTATTAATTTTTTTTATAATAACAAATTCAAACTTAGGAAATTCAGTATTATTTTTTATTGAGACAACATAATTAAATAGATAAAAAATTAAATTATTAAAATTATTATTATTTTTGAATAATTTAATTTAAATTAATCTAATTTAATAATTATTTATAAGATTTTATAATTTGTTTAACTTTTCTATGTTTATATATCAATTTTAATAAAATCTTAAGGCTCTTGTCTTAAAGTTTTGAGGTTCTATCGAAAAGTACTTTAGATTAGTTGTTTAGTATTTTATTATGGCTCAATTTTTATTATTTGTTTAGTGCCTCTAAAAATTCAAGACTAGCCCTGTTTAGAAGTATTGTATAGTAATAGTTGTTCGGGCCGTCCACTGTTAGTGTTAGTGTACTTGGGTGAGAAAATGAATGAGAGAATAAAAAATAATTGTATTATATTGTTATTAAAATTGTATTACACTATAATCATGTTTATATACAAGTTGGTTACTTGTAACTTAAATAATTATAATAAATTATCTAACTAACTAACTAATCATAATTGATTTGAACTATTTCTAATATCTTTCTATAAGTCAGGAATCAATCGATCTTCAATCTTTTGGTGAAAATGTCAATTAATTGTGCTTCACTCGAGTAGTGTCTTACTTCAAGTTCACATAAGTTTACCTTCCCCCCAGAAAATGAAATCTAGACTCAATGTGTTTACTCCTTCCAAGTAGAACTAGATTCTTTGTTAGATTAATGACTGACTTGTAGTCGATCTGCAGCACCAGAGGTTTCTTTACTTTGACCTTTATCTCATTCAGCATAGATCTGATCCATTTTGCTTGACAAGCAGCATCTGATCTTGCTATATACTCAGCCTCACATGATGATAATGCCACCACAGGTTGCTTTCTCGAGCCTCATATGACCTTTAAGATTTGTGGAAGAAGAAAGGAAAATATGGGTTTCTTTGTGAGAGAATAGCAAAGGGAATACTAGAAAGCGTAAAAGGTGATTCTGAGTAGATGGTGCCACTTATAGGAGAAGGTAAAAGAATGTGGAAATGGGAAAAGATTAGTTGGCGATTAACATGGTTCTAAGGGGACATGTTTTGTACCGAAAAAGGTTTGAGAGAATGTGAACAGTTAAGTCTAAAACTCACTTTTTCTTAGGCCATGATTTCCTAGAACCTAGGAACATGATCACAGCTAGTGGCATGCGTGAGAGAGACGTGTTGAAGCTGCTGTAATAAATGCTAATGATGTTATTAAGTATATGGAACAGTGAGGATGTGACTTCAAAGACATGCGAAGGTCATGAGAGGCGTCGAAGCGGAGTATCAAAAATGACATTTTCTCCAGAGGTCGAAAGTGACATTTTTGGGGGGGAATTTGTTAGCCTTGAATTTCGGCGCCCAAGTGAAAATGTTAGGTTTTGAGTTAAGACAATATTTTCGACTATCGTTAGGCTGCAAGAATTTCGACCAGAAGACGGACGATTCGACAGGCAAGAACTGTTGAAGTTTGAATTTGAATTCTTGAGATAAATGCAGTTATTTTTCGCCAATAGAGGGAGGCACGTGGCACTGTTTCAAGTAATCAAAGCATGCAGAGTGACATTTGTTTTAATCTAGTCCATTGAGTCATTAGGAGCAGTTACTTCAACTGGTTATAAATAGTGGCTCATTTTAGGACTTTTTGGTGTGTTCATTTGGTACAAGTCACTCAGAAAATTACTCAAAGTATCCAAGTCACAGTGAGAAAAGAGTTATAACTAAGAATGTACGTGTCGAAACACCATCTTTTATTGTAATGCATTAAAGTTCTTCTTTTCTTTCATAAGAATATTCCTTTACTTTGCTTCTTTTAGGCAAGTTATATTTTCTGGTATTTGTCTTTTACTTTGAGTTGCTATCTTCTTCGCCCCAAATTGCTTTCATTTTCTACTTGCTTTATTGCCAAAACCTTTTAATTGTTTTCAATACTATCAAAGTATCTATCCCTTTCTTTTAGGTTTCATTGAATTTCAAACTCAGATTAGCTATGTCCTAGGATTTAGTGTGGTCGATCCTGCAAGTTAAAACGAGTCTTTAAGATTTGTTAGACCATCGGTTATTCTCCAAATTTCACTACGAACAAATTGGCACGCCCAGTGGGGCAGTGCTAATCAGAGTTTCTTGTATGTATATATATATATATATATATATATATATATATATATATATATATATATATATATATATATATATATATATATATATATATATATATATATATATATATATATATATATATATATATATATATATATATATATATATATATATATATATATATATATATATATATATATATATATATATATTAGAGACCTCTGCGTAAAAGTTTTCATTGTATGCAGTTAAGAAGTGGTAAGATAACCACTAATAACGAAACTCGAACTAAGAAAGGATATACTAGGAGAATTGGGTCGAATACAAATCATTCAAACACTCCTCAGGATCCATACAATGGTAACGATAACACGGAGCCTCCCGTGCCACCTTCGACAGAAGGGCAAGCGGGTTCTTTTCCTGTTTCTGAAGCGGTTCCGACTATGGGGACATCGATGCCTACGCATTCGATTACTCATACGCAGCCAATTTTAACTTACATTGGGCCAAGGGGCCCTCCATATACCCCACCTCTAGTAGAAACTTCCACGTATAGGAATATTCCCCCACCAGGGTTTTCGATGCCTTTGCCGCAAGACCCACCATATGGTATGCCGACATCAGTAATGACAAGCCTCCATAACGCCCCTCCTGTACACGCAGAACAGGTGATAACTTCACCATTACAAGGGTCAGCATCTGGAATAAATGTGGGTCGAAACAACCAAAACGTAGGATACTCTGTCCCAACACAGAACCTAACAACTGGTTCTGTCTCTTATTTGAGGCAACAAATGGATGAAAGTAACCACCAGATAGTACAAATGATGTCCCAAACTATGGGGGAAATATTTCAGCCCCTCATCCAAAACACTACCCAAACTAACTAACAACTAGCAGCGCAAATGATATGTTTAGTTGATTTCTTTGGGGTACCAAATCCTCCTCGACACCCACAAAGGGAACATGTGAGAGAAAACCTGGGATTAGCCTTTGAAGAGGACCTCACTATTAATCAAGTCCAACAACACCCAGGGAACGTACCCCAGGAAAATAATGTTAATCATGGGAACCTCCTAGAAATCAGTTCCAAGTTCCCAGGGAAAAACCTCCAAGGGTAGTGATGGTTAACAGAAACCAAAATACGGATAATATCATACAACGAATCTGGCATAATAATGCAGCTGCAGATAACAACTTGGCTGCCATGGTCGAAAGGATTATGGCACGAAATGGAGTGAATCTTGGCTTGTAAAGGCCAAACTATACGTCGCTTTTGGTTGAATATATACTTCAGTCGGAGTTACCTCTAAGGACTAAGGTCCCTAAATTCACTAAGTTCTCAGGAGATTCTACTGAGTCTACTGTCGAACACGTGGCCAGATATCTGATTGAGGCAGGGGAGATTGTTAATGACGAGAGTCTTAGGGTAAACTATTTCCCCAGTTCTTTGACTAAAAATGCTTTCACTTGGTTCACCATATTACCTTCCAACTCGATCCATGACTGGACCCAGTTAGAGCGTCTATTCCATGAACAATTTTACATGGGACAAATGAAAATAAGTTTAAAATAATTAGCTAGTATAAAATAAAAGGTTACTGAGCCTATCAAGGAATATTTGAACCGGTGTCGACTTCTCAAAGCCAGATGTTTTACACAAGTGCCAGAGCATGAGTTGGTCGAAATGGCCGCCGGTGGCCTTGAATATTCAATTCAAAAGAAGTTTGATACCCAATATTTAAGGGATATGGCCCAATTAGCCGATAGAGTTCGACAATTAGAACGCTTAAAAGAAGAAAAAGTTAGGGCTAATAAAAACAAAAGGGTGGCCTTTGTCAATTTTAACAAAGAAGATGAAAGGCCATATGCTAATTACCTAGGTTATGACGAGAACGAAATTGATCTTACTGAACTAAAAAAGGGCTCCCCTTATCTTGTAGGATGCTAATGCCCTCGAATGGGAAAAACCCTGCCGAAACTAACGATAGGTTTTCTAAGAAAACATACACTTTCGACGTCACAAAATGTGATGAAATCTTTGATTTATTAGTTAAGGATGGACAAATGATTGTACCTGATGGTGCTAAAATGCCTCCTCTAGAACAAAGAAATAAAACAGGATTTTGTAAGTACCATAATTTTTTGGGTCTTAAAACCTCACACTGTTTTCTTTTCAGGGATCTGGTGCAGAATGCAATTCAGGAGGGGAGACTGAAGTTTGGTGAGAGGGCAAAGGGTTAGATGAACCTAGATGTCAAAATAGTTAAAGCGGTTTATGCTCATTATACAGAGCCGGAAGAAGTTCACATGGTCGAAGTTACTGAGGACTTCGTAAATAGTGTTGTAATAGTTCACGTTACTAATAACTTGAACCAGGAGTTGATGGACAACTTGGCGAGTGAGGCTACTGAGAGCCTCAACATGAAGATCACTGAGGATCTTGAAATGGGAGTTATAGAATACTCCATATTGATGCTGGTAACAGAAGAAACCGCTAAGGGTTTTGTAAGAATGGATAAGGCTGTTGAGGGCCTTCGATTAGCATTCCAAAGTTTAGACATCACTGAGGATGTCAACATGGGGGTGAATGTGGTAGAAATCTCCCAGGAGTCTCCAATGGAGGTTAATGAGGAACACCACAAGTTGGCTTTCTCGAAAGGGGATGAAAACCTGATGAATTTTATTCATAGGTGCCAGAGGAAAAGTTCAGAAGTTATGTTGTGCCCTGGGTGTAGTGCAGTATTCGACAGAAAAGCTGCACAAAGTATTGAAAGGGATAAGTGCAACCATGAGAACAAGGCTTCCCAAGGGGAGAGAAGGTTTGACCCAAGGAGAGGCAACGACACCAGGAAAGGATTCTTCAAGGTCAACCTTTAAACCTACAACTGAAGCTGTGAAAAGGGTCTGGACTAGGCTCGTCAAGGCTAAACAACAAAGACAACAAAGGCGGTAACATTTTGATGTCAAAAGAGGCTCCTCTATAGCCTACAAAAAAGAGTTCCCACAGGCCAACAAAATGGCCTATATGTTTGATAACTACAAAGGAAAGAACCCTATGACTCGCTCTCAGTGGAAGAGAGAGCAAAGGAGGCAAAAGGCCCAGAGAGAGGCTACAGATAAGGGGGAGTCTATCACAAACTTATCCTCGACAAAAGAAAGAAGGGACGGTTTGAAGGTCGCTGACAAGGTGTCGGCGGCTGCTAGAATGTTCATACCTAAAAATGAGGAGAAAGAAAATATACCCGATAGAGAAGTCGAGTAAGATGAGATGCTTACTGATAGTTTTGCCTCAGGATTAGAGGCATCACTCAACATCCTTGTGAATTTCCTATCAGTTCTTCCCAGGGAATTCGACAGGATTACGAAAGTCAAAAACCTGGACGCATATACTGAAATGGAAATGGCCGCCCACAAGCCAGTTTGTTACTACATCATGAATAATGGGTGTTTCGAAGAGCATAACGCTTTCTTCGAGAGGCCGGATGAGGCAATGCGAAGCCATTTAAAACCTTTGTTTATCACAGTGTAAGTTGATAATGTGGCAGTAAATAAGGTCTTGGTGGATTGTGGAGCCATTGTGAACTTGATGCCACACTATATGTTAGAGAGGATTGGGAAGTCAGACGTTGATACCAAGCCTCACAACATGGTCTTGTCAAATTATGAAGGTAAAGTTAGGACTATCATGGGGGTAATCCAAGTTGACCTTACTGTGGGAACTGTGACAAGGCCAACGGTCTTTATGGTCGTCGAGACTAAAGCAAGTTACAATTTGCTATTGGGAAGAGAATGGATCACGGTGTTGGAGCCGTCCCATCTTTGATGCATCAAAGGACAATTATCTGGCGTCCCAATGGCATAGTAGAGAATATTGAAGCTGATCAGGGGTACTTTAAAGCACCTATTAACCACCTTGATCGAAGGAGCTTCGACAAACACTTGGCAGATATAGCGCAATGTACTCTGACGGGTTTCGATTTCACCCAAAACAATGACGCTTATTGCTCATTGTATTTACATCTTGTCCATGGCTTCAGGTGGGATAGGGAGATTGTAGGGGCAGGAAATTTGCCCTACTTTGATACCTCGAGAATCGAACCCACTGGCTGGGGAAGCGAATTCAGTGACGATGACTGAATTCAAAGTATTGCAAAAGATTTCGGCTTATATAGCCGAAAAGAAAGAACAAGCGGCCTTGGAGGCTGAGATTAAAAATTTGGCTTTCGAAGACAGTGGTAATAAAGAAATGGCCTTTGAGGCCAGCAAAAAATCTCGCAAAGAAAATCCTGGAAAGGATTTTGACCAGAACCTCCTGATAAGGTTCAGGAAGAATTGCAAGACCAGAGGCTTGACGCCATCTATGATGATGAGCCTTTGGGATTCGAGAAGGATTCGTTAGCAAAAAATGTGAAGATGCTAGCGCAAGACCCGCTCGAAGAAATCGACTTGGGAGAAGGGGCCACGAGAAGGGTATAAGTTCCAGTATCAGCCCAGAACTCAACGTCGAAATGGTCCAACTTCTAAGAGAGTTTCAAGACTACTTTACATGGGACTATGATGAAATGCCTGGTTTGAACAGGGATCTGGTCGAATTGAAATTGCCAATCAAGCCTAGGAAGAAGCCTGTAAAGCAGAATCCAAGAAGGTTTGCACCAGCAATTCTGCCGAAGATCAAACGAGTTCATTCGTCTAGCAAGGTACGTCGAATGGTTAGCAAACATTGTACATGTTATAAAGAAAAATGGATCTTTGAGGGTATGTATAGATTTTAGAGATTTAAATACTTCTACCCCTAAAGATGAATATTTGATGCTTGTGGCAGAGATGCTAGTTGACTCAGTCGCGGGGCATGAATATTTAAGTATGTTGGATGGATGTTCTGGCTATAACCAAATATTCATTGCTGAAGAGGACGTTGCGAAAACGGCCTTTCGATGCCCTGGGGCCATAGGTACCTATGAATGGGTTGTAATTCCCTTTGGTTTAAAAAATGTTGGGGCAACCTATCAAAGGGAAATGAACTATATTTCTCACAACTATATCTTAACATTTATGTAGATTTATATTGATGATATTATTGTGAAATCATTTTCAAGAAAAAACTATTTAGACTATCTTCGACACTCATTTGAGAGAATGAGGAAGCATGGCCTAAAAATGAATCCCCTCAAATGTGCGTTTTGTATGCAGACAGAAGATTTTCTAGGCTTTGTGGTCTATAAAAAGGGAATCGAAATAAATCTTAACAAGGCCAAATTCATAATGGAAGCGAAAGCACCATCAACAAAGAAGGAATTGCAGTCACTACTGGGCAAGATAAACTTCCTAAGAAGATTCATATCGAACCTCAGCAGGAAAACGTAAGCTTTTTCACCGTTGCTCCGACTCAACAGGGAGGGATTCATTTGGGGGCAACCTCAACAAGATGCCTTCAATAAAATCAAAGGTTATTTAAGTTATCCTCTGATTTTGTCGCCCCCTTGTAGAAGTAGGAGTATGAGATTATACACAACAACATCAAATAAGACCTTAGGGAGCATGTCAGCTCAAGAGGATGATAATGGCGTCGAAAGGGCCACCTATTACCTTAGTAGGCTTTTAAATGATGCAGAAACTAGGTATAGCATGGTTGAGAAATTATGCCTATGCTTATACCACTCTTGTACAAAACTGAAGCATTATATAAAGCCATTTGATGTTTTGTTTCATCTTATTGCGACGTTATAAAACACATGTTATCTAAACCAATATTACATAGTCGAATTGGAAAATGGGCATTAGCATTAACTGAATATTCTTTGACTTATATGCTTCTAAAGGCAGTTAAAGGATAAATGGTAGCAGATTTTATAGTCGACCACTCAATAAACGAGAATGCTTTGAATTACCTCAAATTGGAGCCTTGGAAACTGTATTTCGACGGTTCTAGTCATAAAGAAGGAACTGGTGTAGGAGTTTTGGTTATTTCTCCTAACAAAATTCCAACAAAGTTCATGTATAAGGTCGAAGGCCTTTGTTCTAACAATGAGGCTGAATACGAGGCCTTGATAGCTGGACTTGAAATTTTGTTGGAATTGGGGGCAACTAGAGTCGAAATAATGGGAGACTTAGAATTAGTAGTAAAGTAGTTAACAAAGGAGTACAAGTGTGTAAAGGAGAATCTTATCATGTATTTCATAATAGCTAATCGAATGTTAAAAAGGTTCGATATGGTAAGTATTCGACATATCCCTCGTCTGAAAAATAAGGTGGCCAATGACTTGGCCCAGGTTGCGTCAGGGTACAAAATTTCGAAAGAGAAACTGGAAGATGCAATCGAAGTTAGAGGAAGAGTGGTGTCAATAAAGTTGGCTCCTTCAGATTTAGAGACTACAAAACTAGGATACATTGATAAAGAAAGCTTTAAGATTTTTGCTATCGATGCTTTGATGAATGGATATTGGAGGAAACCAATAGTAGAGTACTTGCAGAATCTAACATCTTCGACAGAATGGAAGATTAGGTATCGCGCTTTGAGTTACGTTCTTTTAGCAAACGAAATATTTAAAAAACCCCTAGAGGGAGTTCTATTAAAATGCCTTAGTGTGTCAGAGACATATTTAGCTCTTTCAACAATCCATAGTGGGGCATGTGGCGTACACCAAGTGGGCCAGAAAATGAAGTGGCTTTTGTTTCGACAAGGTATGTACTGGCCCACTATGTTGAAAGATTGTATTGAGTTTGCAAAGGGTTGCTAGGAATTCCAAATGCACGCAGGCATATAATATGTCCCTGCGAGCGAGTTGCATTCGATTGTTAAACCATGGCCTTTTAGAGGCTGGGCCTTGGATTTAATTGGTGAAATTCGACCAGCATCATCAAAGAGTCAGAGGTGCATTTTGGTGGGCATAAACTATTTCATTAAGTGGATCGAAGCTATACCTTTACCAAATGTAGACCAAGAGGATGTGATAGAGTTCATTAAAAATCACATTATTTATAGATTTGGAATCCCACAGACTATAACCACAGATCAAGGATCAGTGTTCACCAATCGAAAAATGCAGGAGTTTGCCAAAGAAATGGGTTTCAGATTATTAACCTCAACACCTTATGACGCCCAGGCTAATGGTCAAGTCGAAGCGGAAAACAAAGTGGTGATTAGTTTAATCAATAAACATGTAGGGAAAACATCCTAGGAACTGGCGCAAGATGTTAGACGAAGTGCTTTGGGCATGTCGAACGTCCCCCAAAGAAGCGACTAATACAATGCCATTTCGACTGACCTTTGGCCATGATGCAATTCTACCAGTAGAAATCTATCTGCAGTCGACAAGAATCCAAAGACATCATGATATTCCATCATATTCTTATTGGAACATGATGTTAGATGAGTTAGTTGACTTAGATGAAGAAAGGATCAGGGCTTTAGAACTGTTAAAAAGACAAAAGAAGAGAGTGGAAAAGTCTTATAACAAAAGAGTTAAAGCCAAAGTCTTTTTATTGGAAGATTTAGTTTGGAAAGTCATTTTGCCTATGGATCAAAAAGATAGAGCCTTAGGCAAATGGTCCCCTAAGTGGGAAGGTCCATTTCAAATTATACAGGTATTTTTTAATGGGGCATATGAAATCGAAGAAGTAGATGGAGATAAGAGGATCTTGAAAGTTAATGGAAAGTATTTGAAAAAATACAAACATGTGTTTCAAGACATAAAAATTATGGAATAAATATTAAGAGCAATATAATAAAATCTAAAATGAATATAAAAGCCAAGATGATTGTGTTCAATACAAAGTAAAGTGCCACGAAGGGCCCAGATTGTCAAATAAAAATGACATGATAAATTTTCAGAAAGGAAGTGAAGCTTTCAGTTTCCCATACTTTTTCTTCTGGTGGGCCAATCGACGTTCATACAAGATTTTGTTATAAGCAATGGTTTCGATCTCCTTGTAAAGTTTCTGATCTTTTTTAAGATGTTCGAATCCCGCCTTTACTTCTCGATCTATCTTGTCGTCGACACCACCTTGGAGTTGTGCCTTGATCTTCTTAGCCTCAGTAATCTTGCTTTGAAGAATAAGGATATGTCTTTCCCATTCAGCAATATTTTGATCATGTTTTTCTAACGCCTTTTGGGTTTGCTCCTTTTGCTGCTCAAGTTGGGAGACTTGGTTAGATGAAACATAGACAGCTTCCCAGACAGCCTTTTGATTAGTGGTTGCCTTGGAAAATTTGTCAGAATGCTCTCTGAGTCGATTCAAGTAAGCAGCCACTAAGTTGACCATTGTTAGCAACTACAGGATAACATCAGAGATTTCTGGTGACGCGGTCACAAGATCGACCTGCTTTAAGAGCTTCTTCAAACCAAAGGTCACTGAAGTGTCTTTCTCTCAAAAGCTCAAACAAATCAACAACGAATATCATGGATTTGATCTCATGGAGTACATCATCCACAACAGGAGTTCCTCCTGATGCTGTCGAACCACTCATGCTGGAATCGTAAAAGCTGTATTTGGCACTAAGCATGGTTTTGAGGTACTTACAAGGATTAGACATTTTCATCGGCTGAAGTTCTTCATGAGAAAGGATGGTAAAAGCTGAACTTATCGAGGTGGTCATGGCATCCTGGGAGGAAGTTGTTTGTTTAGCTGGATCTTCAACTGCCTTCTTAGTGAGTTGATCTTCCTCTTTTTGTTTCGACTTCCTTCTCCTTCTCTTCATCTGTTTCCTTCCTTTTCTTTTCCTTATTCTTCTTCTCTTCTTCCTTCTTTTCTGTCCCCTTGTTGTCATCCTCAACGTCTTCATCTACAGTTTCCTCATCATCACTTTAGTCATCATATTCGTTTGCCTCACCTGGTGAGTAACGAGGAGACATCTCTTTGTTTCCCTCTTCTAAGTCCATATCTGGAATGGAGGTTTCCTCCGACAGTAAAATGATTGGTTGGTTGGCAGCCTCTTCCTATGGAGGAACTACCGCAAGGTTCGATGTGAAGCTTACCTTTTTGAGGGGCTTCTGAGGTTGGTTCACCTCATTCGAACCTTTAACAAATGTCCCAGATACGTCACCAAGATGATAGCTAAGATCTCTGCTTGAAGTATGAGAACTTGATTGGATTGTAGGGCCTGCTTGAGTGGTGACAACAGCCTAAAACGAAAGGAGTTTAAAAAAGGGAACATGTTGAGAAAAATTATAGCAAAATAAATGAGTTAGGATGATCACCTTATGATATTCACTATCAAGGCTTGAATTACCACCCTCTGGAAAAGGCACAACTTTTGGGATCACTGGTTCAGGAATTGATTTGACATGGGTTGCCTGAGTCAAGCCAGGAGCGGTTGGAGTGGCCGTTTGTGCAAAAGATTCAGTAATCTTTTCCTGCTTCCTTTTCCTTTTTAAAGGTTGATCATCAGGGGGGAGTCATTATCTTCGTCGGAGTCGATAATCACCTGACTAGAGGCTCTTTTGGCCTTTGGTTTTTTTGGAGTAGTTAGGGGTTTTTTGGAACTCTGAAAAAAGGAGAAAAAACCAAGATATTAGAGAACTATAAACTAAAATAAAAACAAACAAGCAAGTTTGTGATTGTTACCTTGGATATTGAGGCATTTTCCTCAGTCTTTTCTTCGATGCTCTCTTTCCTTTTCACTTGAACCTTGACAGCTGAAACAAAAGCAAGCAATCACAACAATATATATATATATATATATATATATATATATATATATATATATATATATATATATATATATATATATATATATATATATATATATATATATATATATATATATATATATATATAGGTCAGGAAAAGAAAAGAGTCAAAAAACCTTTCATTCCACACCTTCATGTATTTTGGATTCGATGCGAACATCTTCAATACCTATATGAAGATGGCCTTTGAAATTGTCTAGCGTGTGTTTAGCCGGAACTACCCATTGTGCCTTGGGTTTTGATTGTTCTCGAAGGACTTTAATCGAATCCCCATAGATAAACTAATTTGAAAATGGAGGGGCAAGAGCCACTCTAACGTCAACAGATGGCAGTCGAGGAAATTTAGAAGGATACAGATTGAAGGCTAATTCATAATGTTTCTCAGGGGGAACGTATGAAGGGAGTCGAACACTCTCCATTTTCTTTTGAAATTTTTCCTTCAAAGTCACAGCAGCATCACGGACAGTCCGACTAAGTTCACTTGGCAGGTAAACAGTTTCAAAGAACCTTTGGAATGCTTGGATTTCTTTGATATGAGTTGAAGTACCTTTTTTTGCTTTATCCAGCACAGAGAGGAAAGCATGGTTAATTAGTTTGGTGAAGGAATGAGCATTGAAAAACTCTTCAATATAATACTTCGACCACCAAGTATGAAACTCTGGTGTACAGAAGCAACAAGGTTCGAAGGGAACGGGGGTCAGCTGAGTCTTGCCCTCATAACGTGCTAGTTGCTTCGAACAAGCGTCTTCACTGAATTTAGTAGTAGGAAGCAAGAGAGCGCCCTTCTTCTCAAAAAGGCATTTGGGAAGTGCCTGCGCCAGTCCAAACTGTCGAGCACAGGGTTTGGTTGGTAAGATACCAACGCAACTTGAGACTTCGGCATGTTCAGTTAAAGGGATATTAACCTTGGGGTTAAAAAGGCCTCCCATAGTTGTGTCGACTCTGCTTCTTGGGCTTTACTGGCGCAGGAAAACGCCTTGTAAACCATTCGGGCCCGTACTTCCTTGCTGCGAAGGGGGCCATGTTCGACATAAAATCATGCCGCTTCGCCTGCATCATGACATAGTTGAGGAAATCAGGCCTCAGCGATGATCCTTCTTTGCTGGGAGTGAGCCTCACCAAGCGAGTTCCTTTGACTCTCCTTCTCTTTATTTATATTTTTTCTTCATTTACAACACCTTTGTTGGGAAGACTAGCTTCGAAGGAAGCATTCATTTACAACTGTAGTAACCAAAAATGGCCTAACAGCAGTAGGTTGCCTTTTGCACCTAGATCCTTCAGTTGGTTCACTCCTTCACTCAAGGATACGTATAAATTTCCTAGTATCATTTCACTCAAGTAGATGTCGTTCCCTCGATGAAGTCGGGTGGCTAGGGTCAGAAATTTCCTAGCTACTTGAAGGGATTTGGAGCAAAAGACACAGTGAGACAACCAGACAGTGAGGAAAGCTATGTGTTCGATGTCAAAAACCTCACTGGTAGATTTGTCCAAGAAGTGGGAAACAAATTGAGAGTACATGGGTTTCACAGATGAAAAACCTATTGATTCTTTTGACTCAAGATCAGGATCATAGGTGGTGCCAGTGGGTTTTATCCCTGTGATAGCGGATATATCAAACAGTGTCGGACTCATCATCCCACAAGGGAGATGAAAGGTTTTGTGGGTGATATCCCAGAAATATAGGGAGGATACTAACATGGTCGAACAGTAGTTTAGACCAGTTTTCGACAGCATGATAAGGTCATAGATCCATATTTGCTTCCAAAGGTAGGACTTAACCTTTTCAACTTTGTCCATCCAGTTCATGTACTTGTTTGACTCCTTGAAAGAGGGTGTGGCACGGAAAACCCTAAAATTGGTGCCCATATACCTTAAGTCTATCCCACTAAGGGCTACAACATCCCTAGTGATGTTCTCTACTTGTTATTTGTTGGCTTGGCCTATGGGTTTTGACCTACGGTAAGATGGGAAGAAGTCTCTATTGGTTTCAGAATGGGAATCTGCAGAAGGCAGAGGCCCATAGAGGGCATGCCTTTTTCCAGCAATGGTGAAAGGAATTAGTACCTGAAAAGCGTAGATCCTGTGTTTCTCTTCCTCCAGTGGTTCAGGCGCGAACTGTTGGTTTCCCATCACCTTTGGCCCAGCTAGCACTTTAAAAGGTGGAAGCTGAGAGGTTCTTTTCAAATCCTTCTTATGAGCTTTTTTGTGATCTTTGGTCATGGTGGAAGAAGACATTGTGAAAGTGAAGGTTCTGGAAGAAGAAAGGAAAATCTGGGGTTCTTTGTGAGAGAATAGCAAGGGGAATACTAGAAAGTGTAAAAGGTGATTCTGAGTTAAGACAATGTTTTTGCCTATGGTTAGGCTGCAAGGATTTCGATCAGAAGACGGACGATTCGACAAGAAAGAACTGTTGAAGTTTGAATTTGAATTCTAGAGGGAAATGCAGTTATTTTTCGCTAATAGAGGGAGGCACGTGACACTATTTCCAGTAATCAAAGCATGCAGAGTGACATTTGTTTTAATCTAGTTCATTGTGTCATTAGGAGCGGTTATTTCGACTGGTTATAAATAGTGGCTCATTTTAGGACTTTTTGGTGTGTTCATTTGGTACAAGTCACTCAGAAAATTACTCAAAGTATCCAAGTCACAGTGAGAAAAAAGTTATAACTGAGAATGTATGTGTCGAAACACTATCTTTTATTGTAATGCATTAAAGTTCTTCTTTTATTTCATAAGAATCTTCCTTTACTTTACTGGTTTTAGGCAAGTTATGTTTTCTAGTCTTTGTCTTTTACTTCGAGTTGCTATCTTCTTCACCCCAAATTGCTTTCATTTTCTACTTGCTTTACTGCCAAAACCTTTTAATTGTTTTCAATACTATCGAAGTATCTATCCCTTTCTTTTAGGTTTCATTGGATTTCAAACTCAAATTAGCTATGTTCTAGGATTTAGTATGGTCAATCCTGCAAGTTAAAATGAGTCTTTAAGATTTGTTAGACCAACGGTTATTCTCTAAATTTCACGGCGAACAGGTACCAAATACTTGAATGAAATGACCAGTTATGGTTCTTCTATCTTCCTTATTTCCACACCAATCATCATTTAAATAACAATTAATCACGACTTCTTTGCTTTCAGAATCTCGTAGAAACAGGATTCCACAGTTTATTGACACTTTTAGGTATCTCGGGATTCTTCTTGCACCCTTCATATGTGACACCTTTAGTTCATCCATGTATCTGCTTACCAATCCGTCTATGAAACCTATATCAGGTCGGCTATTGCACACATACCTCAGAGATCCTACAATTTGTTTGAACAATGTGACAGAGACTTTGTCCTTCTCTCCATGTTTCTCCAGTTTTAGATTTGGTTCGACATGTGAGGATGTAAGATTCAAATCAACCATCTTGAATCTCTTGAGTATTTATTTTACATACTTCCTTTGATGCGGGATCATACCTTGCTTGGTCATTTGAAATTTCATGCATAGGAAAAACGACAAGTTTCCCAAATCCGACATTTAAAATTCCCTATTCATCAACTCTTTTAACTTCAACAAGCTCTCCATGTTATTTCCAGTTACTATCAAGTCATCGACACATAAGCATGTGATAGTTATATCGTGTGCCATGACCTATACATAGGCATCATACTCATACATGCAATTGATGAATTCTAATTCAATTAACTATGATTTGATACACTTGTTCCATGCCCTGAGTGCCTGTTTGAGACCATATAGGGTTTTGTCCAACTTGTACACTTTCCTTGCTTCCTCCTGCATCACAAACCCAAGAGGTTTTGTGACATACACGACTTCATCTAGGAGACCATTCAAAAATGTTGATTTCACATCTAAGTGAAATGTAGACCAACCCTGTTTACATGTCAATGCTACCACCAATCTGACAATTTTTAATCTTGCTACTGATGCATATACTTCAGAGTAGTTGAGTCCTACTATCTAAAAAATCCTTGAGCTACTAATTTTGCCTTATGTCTTGCAATTGAACCACAAGGGTTATGCTTCAGCTTAAACACCCATTTCACTTTGATAGCTTTTGTGTGTAATTGTTGATTGCAGTATTGCTATCAAGGGTAAGTATTCTTTTGTCGTATCCATATGGATTGATGCAATATCAATTTCTTTCAACAGTTACTATGATTTTAAGCATAAGTTTTCAAGATGTTTGATGGTTTAAAGCTACAAAATGTAAAATGGATGAGTGATAAATAAAGTTTCAGAGAGATGAGAATATGAAATTTACCAATCAGTTATACATAATCTAAATATTTATCAATATCATCATGTATCGCTCGTCGACAGTGTTTATGCCTAAACTCTTTACGAGAGTTCAACTGTATTGTTGAATCAATGATCTCCCAGTCTATTAAACAATACGGTAACATTAAGACACAACACTCAAGTGAATGTAAATCTAAATCCATGTTTAGAGTTTAGCCTCTAACAGATGATTATCCTAGATCGAGATTTGAAGAGTATTTCTCAATAACAGTTCAAATCAATATATGAAACAGGTAAACAAGGATAACATCGATACTAATGCATGAATAAATTATACATAATGCCATGATCAATAAAAATACATATTGTGACAGTGAACTACATCCAATCCCAACAAGAAAGGGATTTAGCTACTCACGGTAGCTTGATACAAAGAGAATAATGAAAATGAACATGCATCAACCGTGATTTCCCAACGATTGATGCGAACCCAGTTTCCAATCTTCAAGAAGTACTATTTCCTGTTGTTTTCAAAGTTTTTCTTTCTCTCCAAAATGTAATGTATATCCAAAAATCTGAAGTGCTAAGTTATTTGTGCAAAACTGATAAAATAGATCGTGCTAAGCCCCAAATTTGGTGCTAACTGATAAGCGCAGCTTGCAGACAAATAACTTAAACTGCCATAAATGGCGCTAAGCACCAAATTTGGCAATAAGTGTGATATTCCCTGATTGGCCACCTCTAAGTGTGCTTTGACCGCGCTGAGCACAAACTGAAGTTCTTGATTTACATCAAATATACATCTTAAAGCTTTTCTTTTTCCTTTTAAAAGCTCAATGCTTCAACTATGCAATGAAACCTACAAAATGAAATGAATATGATTAAACTATACGATATTTACATGAAAGTTGAGGTTTTTCTACAAGAATCTAATAAAACAAGTTAATAAATGCCATGTTTTCAAGTGCAAATTAACCATAATTTGGCGTTTACCAGTGATGGCAATTGAACAAGCTCCAATGTATTGTTTCTTTTGATCTCTTATAATTCTTCGACCATAGCTACCTTCGATTGTTTATTATTTAATGTCTCACTATAGTTTATTGGTTCAACACCTGCAAGTAAAGCAAAATGAACCAATTCTCTATTCGGTGTATTTCATCATCACAACCACTTCACAGTCTTGAAGCTTTATTCATTACCAACCACTATGGTTCTTTAAGGTATTTAGCTTGTGCTAGCCACTCCCTCCATATTATCTATTTCATCTTTGACATTAAATGGTATGTTATGAACTATAATTTCTTCGTGCTCACTACTTTATTCATCAACACCACAGCTCATCAATAGCTTGTTAGTTGCATCACCTGAATTCCAATCTCAGACAAAGTTCTCATCAATCAAAATGTCTCAACTTATCATGACCTTATCATTGATTCGATTGAATATCTTGTACGCCTCAGTCTTCTGATATCCTTCCAGAATCATAGACTCACTTTTATCATTAAGCTTTCTTCTTCTTGCATAAGGAACATGCTTGTAGCAAATAGATCCAAACACCTTCAGATGAATCATTGATGTTCATTTTCCACTCCACGCTTCTTAAAGAACCTTGTTATTAAGTTTCTTGGTATGACCCATATTCATAATATAAACAATAGGGGTGACTGCTTCACCCCATAAGGATTTTGGCAATTTATTTTGCTTTAACTTGCATCCAACCAAATCTAATATGCTCATGTTTCTTCTTTTTGCTATTCCATTATGTTGAGGTGTGTAAGGAGAATTTACCTCATGATTAATACCATGTTTTACACATAACTCCTCTAATATATTTGATGTGTATTGGCCACCTTCATTTGTTCTCATAACTTTGATCTTCTTTTCACTCTGGTTTTCGACAAGTGTTTTAAATCTCTTAAAGATTGAAAATACTTCGTCTTTGCACATGATCACATAGATCCAAAGTTTTCGACTATCCTCATTGACAAATGAGACAAAATACATGTTTCCTCCAATGGTATGATCTTTAAATGGGCCACATACATCTGAATGTACTACTTCTAGTATGCAGGAGGATCTCATTGGCATAGTCAAAGAAAAAGACTTTCTGGATTGCTTCCTTATTAAGTAACCTTCACAGAGGTTGTTGGGAATCACAAGACTTGGCATACCAGTTACCATATCTTGAGTAATCAGCTAATTGAGTAACCTAAAATTCAAATGGACAAACCTCAAATGCTACAACCAACTATGCTTACGGTCGATCTAATCACGGTCTTAAATTTCAGATTCTTCGACAGAGGATATTTTAAGACCAAGTTATTTTGGTTGTCGAATAATTCTTAGGTTCCATCTTTTATAACCATTGAGAAAACTTTTTCAAATAGTTGTCCAACACTTAGCAGATTGCACCTCATTCCAGGTACATAGAGTCCATCTTTTATCATAGCTTTTGATGCATTACTCCTTTGAATAATTATGTTGCAAGTACCTTCTGCTTGCAACGAACTATTATCTGCGAGCTTGACTTTGCTTTTCTTTGACTCGTCGAAAATAAGCTAACCATACTCTTCTACAAGTAATGTGATTCGAGCACCATACCTTCGAAATCATCTGAATATTAACGTGCAAGGTTTGCTCTTCCATCATCCTCAAAAACATCAAACATATCTGATTTTTTATTTGATAAAGTGCACCCAAGTGATTCTGAAGAAATAATCAACTACTACATAGGTATACCTCTTACCCCTAAAGCTTTCAACTTGCACAGGACCCACCAAATCCGCGTGAAGAAGTTCCAACACTTTTGAACTAGCCAGATGTTGAGCCTTTGGATGTGACATCTTGGTTTGCTTTCCAATTTGACATTCACCATAAATTCTTCCTTCTTCTATCTTAAGCTTGGTAATTTCTTTGATAGCTTATGTAGACACAATCTTCTTCATACCTTTCAGATGTAAATGACCAAGCTTTTGGTGCCATAGTTGAACTTCATCTTCTTTAGACATCAACCATGTAGGAGAGATTTTTGTTGATTGAGGTGTCCATAAGTAACATTATCCTTAGATCTAAGTCCCCTCATCAAAACTTCATTCTTCTAATTAGTCACCATACATTCAGACTTAGTGAAATTGACTTTTAATCCTTGATCACATAACTGACTTATGCTTATCAAGTTGGCAGTAAACCCTTTTACCAATAGCACATTCTAAAGACTAGGGAATCCTGAACAGGCCAGTCTTCCCACCCATTGAATCTTTCCCTTGGCACCATCCCCAAAGATGACATAGCTAGTAGAGTGTGGCCTAATGTTGACCAGAAATTCCTCAACACTAGTCATGTGTCTAGAACACCCACTATCAAAATACTGGTCTTCTATAGCTGAAGCTCTAAGAGAGGTATGAACAATAAGTGAAGTAATGGATTATTTGAGAACCCATTTCTTTGTAATATTAATCACATCATGATTATCATTGGGTTGTATAGAAGACCATGGATATCCATATAATATGAAACAATGAGGCTTGATATGCCCAAATCTACCACATTAATGACATCTCCAATGTAACGCCTTGCTTCCTGCTTGATACTTCTGATGTCTGATGCGATGTTGAAACATTTGTTTTGACATCATTGGCTCTTGCTTCTTCCAAGTAGGAAAAAAGTTTGTAACCTTAGGACCTGCTTTTAGATTTTCATTATCAAGCCCTATGCCTTTTAAATCACCTGCCCTTTTTCTAACTTAAAGAATTTCATCTAAGACTTGGTCATATTTTCAAGTTTGGAGGTCAACATGATTACTTCATTCTGCAGGCTATAGATGTTGGACAAATTTTCTCCCTTCTCACTCTGAAGCTGAGAGATAATTTTTTGTTGCTTGTCACTTCTGATACATAAATCTTTGTAAGAAGCAGCCAGTTCAGTATAGGAGTTTTCTTCATCACATGGATCTGCATCAGATGTCCATCTTCTAGTTAGAGCAGTAACACGTTTGGTAGATTCATCCTCAGTTTCACTTTTATCATCAACTAGGAAATAGTCAGCCCTTTATGTTGTTTATTGAGGTAGCTAGAGCATTATGCTATAATGTGTCCAAATCCATCATATTCATGACATTGAACCCCTCTATTCTGATTGGAGTTTTCTTTTGTTCTTGTTTTTCTTTTAGAGTCATAGTTTCTGCCAGTGTCAGGACTGATTTTCTGGACATTAGGTTTTGACTTCCTCTCTATTCTATTTAGCACTTGGTTGAATTGTCTTTCAAGTAGAACAATGGCATATGACATGCCTTCATCAGTGTCTAGATCACATTCTTCCACTCTATCTTTTGTGTTGGAAACAAAAGTTATGCTTTTATTCTTCTTTATATTTTTATCATTAATGGGCAGTTCAAAAGTTTGAAGTGACCCCACAAGTTCATCAACCCTCATGCTACTGATGTTTTAGGCTTCTTCTATGGTTATTACCTTCATATCAAACCTCTTGGGAAGAGACCTGAGAATCTTCCTAACCATATTTTCTTTTGATATTTTCTCTCCGAGAGGACTAAAGGGATTGACTATTTCGAGAATATTCATGTGAAAGGTTTGTGTAATACCCCAAATTTTGCCCTAAGATTTGTCGTTTCATCTCGCATTCCATTGCATTTATGCATTGCATTTAATCGGTCACTAACAATTTTGTGTAGTTGGTTTATTTTTGCAGGAATAATCATGTGGAACGCTTTCTAGCGTATGGAGGGTAAAATGGTCATTTGTGCACTGTCGGCTGCCAATTTGTGAATCTGGGCTGTGATCAGGAAATTTGAGCCATTGGATATTGTTGATGTGAGTCGGGGCCGAGGTGTAGTTGGAATGGTTTGATCGTGAAGGATTCGAGCCATTGGAATTAAATCAAGTCAATTTTAGTTGGATGGAGTTAATCAGGAGATATGATCATTTGAATTTAATTAGATGATTTGGATTTGATCGGATAAGGTACCTGTGGATTGCCGGAAGGTTTAAATCGAAAGTTCTGTTGGAAACGGGATTGGTCGGATAAATCGGAGGAATTAGGAATTAATAAAAATATGTAATTTCATTTCGTCTTCATTTCATTTAAATCAATTGTATGGCATTTTTTATTTTCATTTTATTTTATTTTGTAATGTCATTTTCATTTCATTTTCAATTCTATTTCATTTCAATTTTTATTTTCATTGCATTTTTTTAATAATTTTGTTTCATGCTAAATAGTGTCTCCATTTCGTTCTTTAATAATTCTTAATATTGTTCTCATTTTTAAGTAATTTTATTTTGATTTTTTTAAATTAATCTTATTTTATTTTTCCAATTTATTTATTTGTTTTCATTTCATTTTAAAAAGGAAATAATAAAAAACATGCATTCTTAAATAATAATTTTTCATTTCATTTAACCAAAATCAATTTACATTTTCATTAAAAAAAACAAATAACTTTACAATTACACTTTTCTTAAAATTTCTAAAAAATTTCCTAAGTTTCTTCCGATTTTCTTCGACTTTTCCAGAGCTTCCGACTTTTTCTCCGTACCTGTAAAAACCAACAAAAACGAATAATATTATCGGTTAGATTGTTTTCCGACACCCTCAGAATATTGTCATCATCGGGTGCATCGGGAGGGTAATGGATTGCTCTGAAACCAACTCCCGACTCATTTCTCGACCTCGGTAAATCCGATAATTTCTGCTCTTATTTTCCGAGGCAACCGAGAGAGAGAGATAGTAAAAGAGTTGAAAAGAAGTGATTTCTGTTAGGAAAATCGATTCTGGAAAAAGCACTTTTCTTAAAAATAGATTTTAAGCCAAACGGGTCACAAACGGATTCCAAAAGGAGTAGAGACCCACACGGATCAAAGTCCTCCTTTTTTTCCTGGAAAAACTCCACGAAATCATCAAAAGTGAAAACAGCAAACCATAACCAACATCACAAACAAGTCGCCAACAAACCCGGTCAAAGCATAAGCAACAACATCTCCAGAAATGAGTTCACGAAAGCCCACAAACCCAACATAATAAAGGATATAAATTCTCATCAGTTTTCAGAGCCGAACCCTAACAGAAAAAGGAGAAGAACGGCGCCGCAAGAACCTCAAGAAAGGGTTTAGAGGAAGCTCCTCGGCTTCATCATCATAACCCAGAAAACCTACGAAAGTCATCGACGGCCAAACATTAATGGGAGCCAAATCACCATCGAAACGTGAAACGGAGAATAACAGTCGTCAAAGCTCGTTGGACCCAAATCTGTCACAAACAACAAGCAACTCATAATTTCTTCGCCATCGCCGGAATAAGAACCGTAAGCCCATTGCTAACTCATTTTTTCTCGTCATGCTGTGTTTTTCAGGGAAATAATGAGGAGAAGAGGGTTGCCAAAGAGAAGAAGAGCAAAGTTCAGAAAAAAAAACTCAGAAAGCAAAACTCAGAAAACACAGAATCCAAAGGCTCGGGGAGATCGTTCTCCATCATCATCGTCGTGGAAAGGAATAGGTGTCAAAGCCATGCAAGCCCAACGGAGAAGATTCGCGAGACAAAGCTCCGGGGGACAAACAGCATCGTCAGCATAAGAAAGAAAAGGAAATCTCAGAGAAATGGTAGCTTCCGCGGCGCATGAAGACAGGAGAAGGGATTGGGGTTAAAAACCCTAATCTCACTAAAGACATGCTTATATTCTTGTTCTGTTTTATTATTTTTATTTTATTGTTTATTTATTTCATATTTCATTTTTGTTAATACTTTTAGGAATAAAACTTGAATCTAAGATGTAGTCTTAATTAAAATCTAAAACAGTTGTTCATAATTAAAATGGAAGTCATTTTTTTCATAATTAAAGTCTAAAACGATTGATAATAAAAGTAAAACATTTTTTAACATAAACAAATCAAAAATTGTTTTAACCTTAAAAGTAAAACTTTTTTTATAACAAAAATCAAAACAAACTTTCTTTCAAAAAAATCTTAAAATTAAAATAAATTTCTTTAATAAATTCAAAACCAAATTTTTAATAAAAAAAACGTTAAAATTGGAGTAGTTTCCCCTTTAAAACCAAAAACTATTTTCTCTTTAAATAAAAAATTCAAAAATAAAACTCTTTGAGGTAGCCGTTTCAGTTTTTGTCCATTCCTACTCATTTTGTTCGTTTTAGCTTACTAACCCTTCATTTATTCATATTGTCTTTGTTTCAAATTGTAATTATGCGAGACCATCGTCGCAGTTATTTATTTTTTCATTTTTGGGATTGTAATTTATGCGAGTGATCATCGCGATGCTTATTGTTTTATAGCTTTCTTTATTTTCCATGCTTTAATTCTGTCTTGTGATAATATTCGTTGTTTGCATATTTTTTACCGTTAATCTCCTCTTTCCGAAGGATTAGGTCTAACCGTTTGACCGCCGAGTCAATAGTCTTCCCCTTTGAACTTTTCAAAACCCTAATAGCCTAGGTGTCCCGCTGTGGACGAAAATGCCCTTTACCCTAGCATTAGGTCAAAGAGTCGTCGTACTCTGTTTTAGGGATTCTCGCTGTGGGACATTTAGTCAATCCTAATTTCAACTAATAAGTTCAACGTAGAAATAGGAGTTTTGAGACTCCACGTAAGTGTGTTCTTAATATACGCTTATTCCCCATTCAAACCTTGACCATAGTCAAGATGTTCCTAACCTTCCTTTCGAGGGGAACTACGATTACTCTGATTCCATTCCCTATCCAAGATACATAGGCACAAGATGCGAGTCTTGCCGAGTAAACTTAGGACTAACCCTTAGGTCTTTTAGGTCACTCTATCCCTTAGCAATATATACTTAAAGCAAATAATAAAGCAAAATAGTAAACAATAAACAAAGGGTTCTTGTAGAGTACTACAGAAGTTTAGGGTGCTAGTATCTTCCCTAAGCGTAACCAACCCCTTACCTAGGTCTCTCCCCGCATTGTGTTTACGATGCAAAAATAGGTTTTCCCTCTTTTTACCTTTTCCTTCGGATAAATCAAAGAGCGGTTGTGAATTAAGAATTGTGATTCAGATTAATTAATAATTTGGTATCCTATTTCCACCGCAACAGAAAATGGCGACTTCACTGGGGACAAGGTACATAATTTTTAAGGGTTACCCCTATTTGTTTATTGTATACCCTTTATTTTATTATCTGTCTGTATATATGTTCATATTGTACCTTGCTTGGGGGGTATCTACTTTGTTGTGAGATAAGTCCTACACCCGGACTTGAGTGAACTTATTATAGGAGGTGATATATTCGACGAGGCTTATAGGGAGTGATTCCCGACCAAGCTGACTTGAGAATCACCGCTCGATTGAGACCCCTCCATAAGATAGTTCGGTTGAACGAGTATAGTCGTGAAAACCCTTACTATTTTTGGAAAGGAGTTTGTGATATTGGGGACCATAGTACCTTAACACCACCTTGGCCTTATCTAGGACGTAGTGCAGGGACTATTAGTGAGTATTCCCAAAATAGTTGCTACGCGATACTACCCTCAAAAGAGGTTCTATTGAGAATATTATTAACCACCGAGTCAGTTGGGAAATTGATAATATCCGAAAGATGGACTGATGACTTTGGGCACTTATTTAGAACCTTGTTCTGCAGGTACAACTAACTATAGTACATACCTTTGTGGGATAGGTAGACCTTAACTCCTTTCATATACCTTTAACCTAAGACTTATGTATATGTGTGCATTACATCCATAAAGCATCGTATTGCATTCAGTTTCATGGAATTCAAACCTTATTTATGAATATTGAAGGATACCATGGATTAAAATAGGGAAATACTTTGAAATATTCTTTTAAGAGTCTTAATTTGGATAACCTAAGGAAGTTAGGAGCTTTGGTTCAAGATCAGGAAGGATTCAAAAACAAATATGGAAGGTTGTTATCTCTGTTGAAGCTTCAAGTGGACGACAGACCTCTTTCGCTATAGTTCTACGATCCGGATTATCTTTACCTTACATTCCCCGGATTATCAGCTCTTGCCTACCCTGGAAGAGCACTCTCAATTGGCAGGGTTACCTATGTTGGATGGATCTTCTTTCCCTTTCTTGGAGATGAACCCTAAAGAACAAGACATTTCTAAAACCATATGCTCGAAGGTATCCGACATCAAGGACATTAATCACCAACAGTTGTGGAGACTTTTCCAACGTACCCTTGCTTAGTTCTGGTGGAGGATTTATTTTCCTCCGACCTTCGATCTACTTTTGAAAATAGGCGCATCCTCAAAAAGGCCCAGCTAGAAGAGCAGAGCAATGGGCAGAACAGGAAGCTTCCTTAGGGTCATTAGTAGCTTTTATTTAGCTATTTTTATTAAGATTTTCTTTTAAGAATATTATTTGTAATCCATTTTTGCAAATTAATAAATAAAATTTCTTTGGTATTCCGCAATATTCGTAAATATTTGAGTTCCATGAAATCATTTCATTCGCATTTTAGCATCATACTTTGCATTGCATGTGTCTCCCGGTTTCTCATTCGAGGTTCTCTCATCTTCCAGTTCTGTCACCCTGGGTCCTCCGCATCAGTACCACACTAGAGCCCAAGCTCGAAAAAGGATGGAAGAAAAAAATCAAGAGATTGACCGTGTCAGCCATGAACTCAAAGATCTTCGAGGAAGTGTGGGGCAGATTATGGAGATGCTACAAGCTCTTAATGCAAAGATGGATTCTCAACCCACTGTTGTCTCTGAGACTACCAATACTGTTGTGGGTCCTCAACCAACCGTTATTGTTGCGAATGTACCTCCTCATGGTCTTCAATCCAATTTGGTGCCTCCTCCTATTGCTCAACCAGTTCAGTGAGTTACTCCTTCGAAGTGCAAAACTCCGAGCTTTGACCATTATAAAGGACCTACACGTCCGAGGAATCGCTCAATGGCTCCTCACCAACCTTGGAAACATCAACAGAGTTACGTTCAGGGTTATGACGCTCAGTATGCTCAACAACCGTATGTAGTTGTTATTGCACCTCCTTTTAATCCTCAGTTTCCTACCCATCAGCCTGTGCAACCGGCTTCGGTCTATCAACATCTGATTTATCAACAGCCTCCTGTTTATCAGCCTGCACAAGCTCCTATCAACTGTCAACGAGCGCCCAATGCTCCTGCTTATCAACAGCCTAAGAATCAGACACCTAGTCAGAATGCTCCGATTAGGAGGCAATACAAGCCTTGTCCTCCGATTCCGATGACTTTCACCGAGTTATATCTTTTCTTAGTGCAACGAGGTCTGATTATTACCCAAGCTTTGGGTTCGCCTCCCGATCCTTTGACTGCCAACTACAACACCGCCGCTCATTGTTTATTTCATGAGGGTGCGCCTGGTCACGATTTGGAAGGTTGCCATGCGCTCAATAACATTGTCAGAAATTTGTTGGAACAAAAGATATTGTCTTTCGGTGATCCTCAACCAGAGATCAAGACTCTTCTCCTGGTTTTCAACATGCCTCAGCCAGTTACTTCTCCTGTGAAACTGCCAAAGCCGGTAGTTATTCAGAAGCCTAGGCCGTGTCATTTCAGCATTCCTCAAGATAACATGACCATGATCGACAAAGAATCTGGGAAAGTTATTATGAATGAAGATTTGCAGACTGGTAATGAAGTCGTGACAAATATAGCTGGGGCAAGCAAGATGAGTCGTTCCAGTGAGGCTCCACCGAGAGAAGCCACTACTACGGTGCTAGCCTTAGATACAAAGACTTCATAAACACATTTTGAAGGACTTTGAGACAACTCATTTTGTTATTTATATGTGTTATTTTCTTTGATTAAGCATAATTAGTGTTGCACCCCAAAATTTGACCAACAATTATTTATCCATCTAGTGTTTGAAAGTTGATATCTTCATCAGACAGTTCAAGAGATCTTCAGAGGAATTGGTTGGAACCAGGGTTGTGTGCTTCATAGCTTGAGAGTTGTGGGTGCCCCTCAGATGATTCTGAGACTTTGAGAATGAACTTGATGTTTTGAGAAAGCCTATGAGATGTCTTGATAGCCATCATGAAGCCCAGAGAAGTCACTATGCAGGAGTTCAGAAGATTCAACCCTGAATGGTAGAATTAGGGTTTTGACTGAGTCAACCCTAGACTAACTGAAAATTTGGAGAAGGTTGAGACCTAATCCAGGGGCCATGAGATTAGGGAATGATGTATGGATATGTTATAAATATGATTCCTAGGCCAACTCATCATGATTGAGGAGTTTGAGAAGTTTCAAGTCAGGGTTTCCAAGGATTGTCAGTGAAAAAACCCTAATTTGATCCCTATCTTCCAGGCAGTTTTAGCTCTAGATGTGATTGATATCTCATCTTCCCCACAACATGAATGTTGTAGAGCTTGTTCTTAGCTTTAATTTGAGTGGTGTAAGTCCTTGATAGGAGTTACAGAGCTCAAGTTATGGTTTGGACAAATTACAGGTCAGCTGAGGTGTGTGAATCTGGGTCCTTGAAAGTCACCCAACTTGCAGACAACTTTTGCCCTAGTAGGATGATTCCTATGATCTCTTGGTCAACATGAATGTTGAAGGGCATCTTCTTAGCTTTAATTTGAGTGGTAGAAGTCCTTTATAGGATTTGTGGAACTCAACTTATGGTTTGAACAAGACAGGGGTATTTTGGTCATTTGTCAATTATAGGTCATTTTTAAGCAAATGCCATATCTCCTACTTCCAAGCCTCAAATGGAAAAACTCAAAACATGAAAGTTGTTCAAAATGTGATTTTAAGTCTAGAAATAAGGTCATGAATTGTTGGAAAAGCTCATAGCATGGAGTTGCATGATTGGTCAAAAATGAACTAAAAATGGCATATAAGTTTAAAAAGTTGAAATTGGAAATTGGTTTGGAGGATCTAGAAATCCAAAATGGGTCATCCAATATATCATTTTGATTGGAAACATCATTTTAAAAATAATGGTTTATCCACATTTTTGAGTTTAGGCTTAAAAATTGGAGTTGCTTTGTAAAATTCTTTCTTGCATATTAAGGCAACTTGGGAAAACTTGAAATAAGTGAACACATTGGTTGTTTTAGCACTCTAATCACCTCTATAACTCATATGGGGAGATTTTGACTTGAAATTAAAGGGGGGTAAGGATTATATCATGAGATGTCATGAGATATGTGAGAAATCCATAAGTTCATGGCATGAAGCTTCTAGAAAGCTCTTAGAAGTTTCCAGCAACTCCTAGATGCTCCCATTATGGCCTATATATTGAGCAGAGATCATTCATGCAAGGGTTGGTGATTCCTCAAGCTTGCAAATACACTTTGATACCATAACTCCCTCATTGCATTTTGGTTTCAATCTCTCCCAAATCCCATTGTTAGTGTAATCTTTCATCATCATCATCATCCTCCATTGTTGTGGAGTGAAAAGCAAGAAGAAGGCTCAAGAATTCGTGGCTGTTGTGTGTGATTCAACTCATCACTCCCATTTGCATAAAGGTTGGGATAGCATAATTCAAGAGGTTTGAGCACAAATTCTCTTCATCAGAATCATCACCATCATCCAAAGATCAGTTAGAGCAAGTGGCAAGAGCTGGAGAGAGAGATAACCACCATTGCCATCATCATTTGGTAAGCTTGCATGTTCCTTCGAATCACTGTATTTATTCATGGTTAGGGCTAGTTATTGTGATATTCATGATTAGAGACACTTAAGGAACAATTGTGAAGAGTTTAGGGTGAATCCATGAAGGTTCAGCATGTGTGTGTAATTCTTTGAAGATCAAGATAGTGCTTGTTAGGAGGTATAAATGTGCATGTAATGATTTAATGGACTCAGGGTAACAAGAGGAACAAGCTAGGGTCGTTAGAAGTTAGGTTTGTGAATGTTGCATACAGTCCAATATGGTGGTACCCAAGGTTGTATGCATTCGGTTTGGGGTTTCCATGAAGAGTTAGTTAAAAGTCTTGGCATGGCTGGATAGAGGGCAGTGAGAGGATCAGGTTTGGTTTTTATATCGAAGGAAACGGTCGCGAGATGAGAGAGATATGGAGGAGGGAAGATTCGTGCATGGGGGATGTGTCTTGAAACCCTAGGTGACCAAAGGTAGGAGAGATAATCTCTACCGTTGGTTTGTGTTGGATTATTTGACTCTTTCCATCTCATCCACGGCCCAGATCTATTCGGAATTGGAGGGAGATTTAAAAGGCTGAAACGACGTCGTTTCAGTTAGTGAGGGGCGTGTGGGCTTTAGTCCCTTTCCTATCCGCACCCCCTCTATTTCTGGCCCATTAGAAATCAACTGGCGCGTACTACTATTTCCACCCCCCTCCCTTTTATATTGTTTTAAATTCTTTTTAATTCTTTAACATTTTTGCCATCTTTAAAAATTCATAAGTAAACGAAAAATAACTCTTTTGTGTTCATTCTTTTTTCTATGTTGAGATAATTTTGTGTAGAAAATTATAAAAATAAAAATAGGATTTTATTTTTAATGTAGAATTTTTGGTGATATTTTCTTTTAAATAGGGCATTTATTTTCTTTTAGTTGATATCTCATTTTCTATGAATTGTTTTAGGACTTTCCCTTAGGATTTTTGAGACATTCTTTTTGGCATAGTTAGATATTGAACCCTAGTTTCATGTAGGATTTATCTCTTGATTTGTAGATTAAAATTTGATGTAGTTTGATTGTTGGACATTTAGGTGCTCTAATTAGGGTTTTAGGTTGTGTACATGAACTTGAACTCTTTGTTTTGGGGTTTTTTAGGACAAATTAGCATATAGGGAATATATGGGACTTAAGGGTAGTTAAATAGGATCCCCTAGAATTTTGCTAGAATATTGTATGGTGTTTTAGTATTTTTCATTGATTTTTGAATGTATGGATAGTATGTGTGTTGCTTAAAGGCATAAGTTGTATTGTTGTGTTTTCTTTCCTTCTCTTTTGAGTGTGTGAGCTTTGAAGATTGAGTTGAAGACCTTGTGGATCATCATGGAAGCTTTGAAGACCTTGCAGAGGAGTTTAGCATAGCTTTTGTTGTTTTGTTTATAGGTTTATAGGTGCATAGGCAGAGCCCTAGATAGAATACTTTGTTCAATAACCAAGGAGTGCTTTGTTCACCTCCTTTCTTCTCTATGACACAGAGTCCCTTAAGGGTATTCACCTCTCTCCTTTGGAGGGATTAGTGACCTTGCCCCATAAGGTAGAACTTTGAGAGAGCCTTTCCTTTGATGTTAAGTCCTCAATGGCATCCTTTGGAAGTCAGTGAGTACTGTAACATCCCCCACTCATCTTGTTGACTGAATCTTGTTTGCTGGAGCATTGGAGCCATTGAAGATAGAAGCTGAGGCCTTGAAAAGGATGATTCCTTGAAGATTATTAAAGTCTGAAGACTCTGTGAAGACCAAGTGGATGCCTGAAGATCCCTGAAGATAGTGAAGCCTGAAGGTGGAGCTGATCAAAGGAGCTGAAGCTCAAGGGAGAAGATGAGTTGATACTCATGTTGTAGGGTTGATACCTGGAAAGCAAGTGATCTCTGAAGTCTGAAGACTGGGTTGCTGCTGGAGGAGCTGAGGCTTTCTTCTGTTTTCTTTGATGTATTGTGTGTTTTGTCTGACTTGTCTGCTGCATTAGACTAAGCACATTCAGAATAAGTTCAGTCTAAGAGCATGAATGCATCTGATTGTATTGTTATTGCTTGGCTTTGCTTGCGGGTATTCGGTAGAGCCCAGCTCCCTTGCCCATGTGTTTATTTTGCTTGATAGCGCTTCATTTCTTTTATCTGTATGATCGCAGTTTACTGTTTTTGCTTGATAGCATGTTGTTTATTTCAGTATGATTACTGTTATTTCATGACTGGCTTGAGGTTGAGACGAGCTTGTGGAGGCTGAAGCCCCACACACATTTCCTCCCTCACTTGCATTGCATGCATTTTACTGTTAAAGCTGATGCTTTTGTCTGTTTTGGCGTATCATTGACATGATCCCTTAGGACTCTCATTTCCTCTGATGAGGATTTGATGATAGACTTTTAGGATGAATCCATGGCATGACAACAATAGGACTTGATAGTCTCCCCCCTAGTTGGGCCTGTTCTCTTCTCATCTCGAAACAGTTTAAGATACAGTAATCATGAATGATTTCTTTCATACTTACGAGCCTTGAGCTATCTGAGAAAGGATTGTGGGAGAGTTTCTTTTTCACAGTCTGGATGTTTAGTATGGTACCCTTTGGGTGACATGCGACGCATTCACTCTCAGGTCATAGTCTCTAGTGCGGTTGAAATCGCAAACACAATAAAAAACACTTCTTTTAGGAGATAACCCGTAGTTTCCCGAACTACGTTTGCTCTGATCTTTCATACCAGATGGAAGTACGTAGGCATAGGATGCGATATCCTAGAGAGCAACCTTCCCCATCTTCCCCCCCGTAGTTAGCCGAACTACGTTGACTCTGATTTCTCATTCTCTGATGAGAATACGTAGGCATAAAGTGTGACGCTTTGCCGAGTCATTTTTCTTTTCTTTTTCAGCCAGCCTTGATAGGTAGATAGATTATAACCAACCCGTCCAAGTAAACAAACAAGCGAGGATCCCGTCGAGTACGACGGACGTGAGGGGTGCTAATACCTTCCCCTTGCGTAACCGACTCCCGAACCCAGACAATGGTTGCGACGACCTTGTCTTACCCTTTTTCGTCAGGTTTTTCCGATCGTTTCCTTTCCCGCTCTGAGGGATAAATAACGAAAGGTGGCGACTCTTCTGTCATGCCGGCACCTTATTTTCGCGCAAGCGACAGCTGGCGACTCTGCTGGGGACTCCAACGGTTCCCTGCGAGTCAATCCTATCGTTTGTATGTTTGCTTGTTGGGTTGCGTTTATTTACCGCATTTTTACTTTTCGCGCTTTATTTCCCGCATTTTATGTTCCAGTATAATATGATTATTTGTGCTGTTGTGGGATGGGAGTTCTGATTGAGTGAGAAGCCAGACCCAGGCTTGAGTGCACCATAGACTTAGAGTGGAAATTAGTGGGCGCGTGCTTGCTTTGCAGGCACTAGTGTCTCATGAAATCCACGCTCAGACGAGGTTCATCCGGTTGGCTTCACTTTCAACCCTTTGGGTTGAGACGGTTGCTGGTTTGGTGGATTGTCGACTCTGGGGACCGATCATTTGTGATTCAGCTAAGTGAGGCCTCTTCAGGACTTGATGATGCCACTCCTTCTGGGAATCGTATCATCAGTTTTGAAAGTCTGTGACGCTGATGAACGCATAGGATGCCATACCTTGAGTCAGTCTAGGTTCATACCTGTGAGTGGGACTGGGTTTATCGCAGGAAACTTAGACCTTCAGACTACCTGGTTTTCTTGACAGTAAATTAGTTATGTTGGGTTCTCAGTTGCAGACATGTTCTTGATAGAGCAAGAAGTTTCTGATCAGAGGATTTTATCATCGGGTGTATGTCTGTTCTTGATAGAGCAGGCTGTGATCAGTATGTTATCATCAGTGGTTTGTTCTGGATGAAGCAGATTTTGAGTGAGGTCTGAAGGCCTCATCGGCAGATGTTATTTGTTCTTGATAGGGCAGATTTTGAGTGGGGTCTGAAGATCTCATCAGCAGCTGTGTGTTTGTTCTCGATAGGGCAGATTTTTGATTTGGGGTCTGAAGACTTCATCAACAGATGTTCCTTGATCTTGCACCCGGGGTCCTTATTATCAGTCACTTACTCTTGTCAGAACAGAATTTTGATCTCGGTCCTATCGGATGGTTATTCTCAGCAGATCAGATTAGTGGTCTTACACCAGGGTTTCCCTCTCGTCAGTGACTGTTGATACCGAATCTCCACAGCAGCCACCTGGATATATTATTGCATACCTGCATTTTGCATTAGTTTGCACATTCATCTGCATTCCATTAACGTGTGTCTGTGTTGCAGGTACCGTTTCCCCGATCCCGGATTTCTCGTCTTCTGCTGCTATTATGGCCTCTCTCAGGAAGACTGTTGCGTATAAATTCCCAACCCCCGATGTGTCGAAGCTGACTGGTTTGATAGCCCTGACAGGGGATTCTGTGAAGGACAGGTTCAGGAAGTCTTATGGCAGGTTGCTTAGCCTGGTTTATAAACCTTCTACGTCCGAGTTGAATGGGTTACATGCTCTTCTGCAGTTCTATGACCCTCCTCTGAGGTGTTTCACTTTTCATGACTTCATTCTCGCGCCGACATTGGAAGAGTATGCTGATATGTTGGGTGTGCCTATCAAAAGGCAAGTGCCTTTTGTCCACATGGATGCTGAACCTGATCTGGTTGGTTTGGCTTCCTCACTCCATTTGAGCGCTTCTGAGTTAGTAGTGACGAGTTGGAACAAGGTCCCAGGGTTCTCTCTGCAGTTTCTGATAGCTAAGGCTCAACAGTGTGCTAAGGACAAATGTTGGGACGCCTTCAACGCCATCCTTGCTCTATGCATATATGGCATTATCCTATTTCCCAGCATGCTTGATTTCGTAGACTTTGATGCACTCCATATCTTTGCCTCAGGGAATCCAGTCCCTACTCTGATCGGAGACGTTTACCATTCAGTGCATTATAAGAATGAGAACCGGAGAGGGAAGAATGTTTCATGCTGCGTACCGTTGTTGTACAAGTGGTTTGATAGTCATTTGCCTAAGAGGGGTTCTTCTGTCTTGTCTGCAGCCACGGCTGAGTGGCCTGAGCGTCTGATGAGTTTGTCGGCGGAAGACATTAATTGGTTCGTTGACAGAGACAGGTTAGGCACCGAGATGATCTTCAGTTGTAATGGGTTTCCTAACGTACCTCTGATAGGTAGGAAGGGTTGCATCAACTACAACCCATCATTGCTAGTTCGTCAGTTTGCATATGCTTTGAGGACTCCACCGAAGGAAGAAGAGGTACGGGAATCTCTGTACCTCACGGGTATTCTAGAGGGGGATTTGTTGTCCAAGCTTCAGCATGCATGGAACAATATCAGCACGAGAGGAAAGCCTTTGTTGGGGAAGAGCAACAGCCAAGCATACCCTCCTTATTCAGATTGGATCAGAGCCAGAGCCAGCGCCATAGGGATGCCATTCCCACATGTCAGACCAGAGAGTCCTCCACCAGTCGAAGAGCCTACCGCTGTGTCCATTCATCAGCACAACCAGGTATTAGCTGAGCGTGATGAACTGAAGAGAGCAAATGCAGAATTAGAGAAGGAGTTAGCTCAGCTTCGAAGTGAGAGGAACGAAGCCGTGCATGCTCTCAAAAAGCAAGCAGAATCGGTAAGCCAGCTGAGTGCAGACTTGGCAAAGCAGATTGCTGATCGGGAACGCTTAGGTCAAGACTTCAGAGCTGCAAATGACGTGCTAGCTACGAAGAAGCTGCATTTGGAGGAAGCATACCGGAGAATATCTAAGTTCGACCAGCATTGGAAGACTTCCATGGCCACCAGGAAGGAGCGAGAAGACAAGCTGATGCTGCAGATTTCTAAGCTAGAGACCGAAGTGAAGGACAGCGAACGGAGGTTTGATGAAGAGACCGCCCGCAGGTACTCCGCTGAAGCCCGCCTCAACAAATCCATTGCTAACCTGAAGGAGCATAAGCTGATGTTTGAGTCTAAGAAGCGGAAGCTGGAGGATTGCTTTGGCGAAGGCGCTTGGGAGAGTTCAGTTCAGGGGCTTCAGCATACTATCAGGCAGAGGGAACTACTCGTCGAGGGGTTGCTCACTTCGCCAGATCATTCAGAGACAAAGGAGTTATTAGCAGAGTATCGCGCCCGTGGCCGTACTTGACTAGTTATATCCCTGTTGTTTTTGATCTTTGATGTATGCTGACCATCACCAGACTTGTTGGCTGAGGTCATGCTGTTGATTTGTACTCGCTGATACTGTGTACCGCCTTGACAGGCCTTTCCATATATATATATGAGATTGATGTTTCCATGACCGGGCTCAGATTTCGTCTTCTTCTTATTATTATCAGCACTGGCACTAAGGCACTAGGATCGGGGAAAAATCTCCCACGCACATAGACACACGCATGCATCTGCATGAAGCATATTTGCATGGTGTATATCTTATTGCTTTTCCTAACCTTTATTGTTAACAGGTTTTTCAGGTTCCGAGCTTCTTTCGATCTCCAGGATTGATCAAAGACTCATCCACCGCTACTCAACTCGCGCTAATCAGACGAGAATCATGGACCAGGTGCAGTCAGATGTTCAAGAACTCCGTGAGCGGATGGATCGTTTTATGGAGCTGATGCAGGTGGTCGCGAACGGTCAAGACCAGCTTCGTACTCTGGTTCAACCTCTGATCTCCAGGGTCGACAGTAATGGCATACTTCATGGAGGGGCCGTGCCTACTCCTCCTCCAGGGGATACTCCACAGAACGTTGTTCCTGCTGCCGGGGGAAACGGCAGTGCTAACGGCAATCTGATGACTAATCTCGGACTCAATGCGGCAGGCGTCGGCAATGGTAGTCTGGGAGCCAATGTTAACATAGGGCCGGTCAACGGCAATGCTGGTGCAGGAAATCTGGTGGTGCCTCAACCGTGGCTGGAGGACCATCAGGATGATATATTCTCTCAGAGAGGTGTAGAGACAGAGTTGAATGCTGAAGCTTGACTCAGGTTCAAGGCGCTGGAAGACAAGATGAGAAGCATAGAAAATCAGAACACACTGGGCGTTGACATGTCCAACCTCGGGTTGATTGCTGACTTTAAAGTACCTCACAAGTTCAAGGTGCCTACCTTTGAGAAGTATAAGGGCACTACTTGCCCCCGGGTCCACCTCCGATCTTATTATAGAAAGATGTCCGCCTATTCTGACGATGAGAAGCTGCTGATGCACTTCTTTCAGGATAGTCTTTCTGGTCCATCACTCGAATGGTATATGGGTTTGGAGCCCGCTGCTGTGCGCACCTGGAAAGATCTTGCAGAAGCGTTTGTTCTCCACTATCAATACAATAGCGACATGGCTCCCAACCGAGTTCAGCTTCAGAATCTTTCACAGCGGAACAATGAAAGCTTCAAAGAGTACGCCCAGCGGTGGCGTGAATTGGCTGCTCGGGTTCAACCGCCGATGGTTGAGCGTGAGTTGGTACAAATGTTCGTGGCTACCCTCCCCGGAATCTACTATGAAAAGCTGGTCAGTGGCATGTCTGGAACATTCTCGGCTCTCATCACTTTGGGCGAGCATGTTGAGAACGGTATAAAGATCGGAAAAATTCAGGGTGAATCATCCTCAGTTGGAGGAGGTAGCAAGAAACCCTATGCTGGCAAGCGTCGAGAGGGAGATGCCAGTGCTGTCACTAATGCTAGGAGAAAGGGCAAGGGTCCTCAGTCTCAGATCGCTAGCATAAATATCCCAGCTGCTCCGCAACCGCAGCAGCAGCAGCCTCAGCAGCAGAATAATCAGGGGTATAAAAGATATCAGAATCGGGCTCCCCTGGCAAGCCGTCATTTTGATACTCCACCTATGTCATATGCACAACTTCTGCAAACGCTGCTTCAGCTCCAATTAGTTCAAAAGAGGACGTTGGCTCCCTTAGCAGGGGCACCACCACCGGGGTATGATGCCAATGCTACTTGTGAGTTCCATACTGGGGCACCAGGCCATACGGTTGAGAATTGTAAAGCTTTTAAGCACAAAGTCCAGGACTTGGTGGACGCCAAGGTTATCAACTTTTCTGACAACGTGCCCAACGTCACCAAAAACCCGATGCCTCATCATAAGGGGGCGGAGTGAATGCTGTTATCACCGAGGAGAGTGCAGACTTGCTGACTGATGTCAAAGATTTGAAGACGCCGTTGAGTTTTGTCAAGGCTAAGTTGCTGAAGAAGGGCTTCTTTCCTGGATGCGGAGAATTATGTATGGCTTGTGCTACACTTCCTGACGGATGTGAGCAGCTGATCGAAGGTATCCAAAGTCTGATGTCCGAGGGTGTTTTACAGTTCAGCCGGAGCGTTGAGAGTGCACCAGGGGAAGTCGTGCTAAAGCAGGCAGATGAAGTTGCCACCATTATTATTCCTCGTCACCCTATTACTATCTCTGCGCCTCGTCCGCCTACTATTACCATCACCAGGGCCGGACCAATCCCATTCGAGAGTACCAATGCCGTTCCATGGCATTATGGCGCCGAAGTTTATTGTAATGGTCAGAAGATAGAGCTTGAGCCGTTCGGGTCAACTATGCAGAGTCTTACTGAAGTCAGCGGTATCACTAGGAGCGGTAGAGTATTTGCGCCAGCGGAGGTTGCAGCAGAGAAAGTGGTCCGGGCTGACGCCGTGGATAAGGGTAAAGGTAAAGCTGTTGAAGAGGTCCCTGCAGGGGCAGAAAAAGACTTGCTAGTTAAAGATGCTGAAGAGTTCATGCGACTAATCAAGAAAAGTGACTACAAGATTGTAGATCATCTTCATCAGACTCCGTCAAAGATCTCGATTCTTAACTTGTTGCTGTGCTCCGAGGCGCACCGCAATGCATTACTGAAGGTATTGAATGCTGCATACGTGCCGCAGGAGATATCAGTAAATCAACTCGAAGAAGTGGTGGCCCATGTCAATGCTGGTAATGGGCTGGGATTTACAGATCTGGAGCTGACTCCTAAGGGAAGAGATCACAACAGCGCCTTACACGTCTCAATAGAGTGCAGAGGCACGATTATGTCACATGTCCTGGTGGATACGGGTTCCTCGCTTAACGTGCTTCCGAAGAAGGCACTGATGAAGTTGGATACCCGTGGATTGCTGTGCACGCCCAGTGATCTGGTCGTGAAAGCCTTCGATGGAACCAAGCGCCACGTCTTCGGAGAGTTGACCCTGCCAATTCAAGTTGGTCCAGAGACGTTCAATACGGTTTTCTATATCATGGATATCATGCCCGCCTATAGTTGCCTCTTAGGTCGGTCATGGATCCATTTTGCTGGTGCCGTGACGTCCACGCTGCATCAGAAGCTTAAATATGCTGTTGGGGGCAGCATAGTGACAGTCTGTGGAGAGGAGGACATCATGGTAAGCCACCTGTCGTCCTTTAAATACGTTGAAATGGATGGTGAGATCCATGAGACTCTTTGCCAAGCATTTGAAACCGTCAAGGTGAAGGAGGTAGCTCCTGTCGTCGCAGAGAAGCAGGAGATGAATCTCTCCTCGTTTAAGGAAGCTCGGGCCGTCGTCGAAGCCGGTTTCACCCCAGCCTGGGGGCATGTCTTGGATATACCAATCAAGCAGGATAAGTTTGGATTGGGGTATTCTCCTGGAGCTGAAGCTTCATCTTCTTCTGGCAGCTCGTCTCGTGGGAAAGGGCCGATCCTATTCACCAAGGGGGGAGTAATTTTCGAGAGCATCAACGCAGCGTCGGAGGACAGCGGAGACAGTGATTGCGATCTTGACGCCTGGATTCAACCGAGCAAGCCGAGCGAGCACCTCCACAACTGGACCATCAAGGAGATTATCAAGCTGACAAGTGAAGAGTAATGATTTGCTTTTTACAATCTTTGTACAGCCCTATGTCCTGCCCGGGGCATAGTGGTTTTACTGTCAGGGCCTTGTTGGATTATGTGTATGCATTTTGTTAATAAATAAAAGGCGTTTTCTTCGTAATCAAATATTGTGTTCTCTGTTATTCCTATTTTATGTTTATTTCGAAAAAACAGCAAAATGGCAACGAGGGTCGTGCTAACCTGCATATTCCTGCTTTAAACTTAACCCTTGTTATTGCAGGATCCACGTAACCGATGACATCGACTCTGGACCCTCTACGGCTCACTACGACTTTGATTGCCCGATCTATCAAGCCGAGGACGAGATTGATGAAGACGAGGACCTTCCGGAAGAGTTGGCCCGCTTGTTGAGACAAGAGGAGAAGGTTATTCTGCCTCACGAGGAGGATATTGAGATTGTAAATCTGGGTTCTGAGGAGCTCGTCAGAAATGTCAGAGTAGGGGCTGCGCTGCAGAATGATGTCAAGCATAGACTGGTCGAGATGCTTCGAGAGTATAGTGACGTCTTTGCTTGGTCATATGAGGATATGCCCGGACTTGACACTGATATCGTGGTTCATCGCTTGCCGTTGCGAGAGGATTGCCCTCCAGTCAAGCAGAAGCTCAGGAGGACGAGACCAGACATGGCTGTAAAAATCAAAGAAGAAGTCCAGAAGCAGTTGGACGCAGGATTTCTAGCCGTTACCACTTACCCTCCGTGGGTCGCCAACATAGTGCCTGTACCGAAGAAGGACGGTAAGGTACGCATGTGCGTCGATTATCGGGATTTGAACAGGGCGAGCCCTAAGGATGATTTCCCGTTGCCTCATATCGATGTGTTGGTCGACAATACAACCCAGTTTGTCGTGTTTTCGTTCATGGATGGCTTCTCCGGTTACAATCAGATTAAGATGGCACCGGAGGACATGGAGAAAATGACGTTCATCACCCCCTGGGGCACATTCTGCTATAAGGTAATGCCCTTCGGTCTGAAGAATGCAGGGGCCACTTACCAGCGAGCAATGGTAACTTTGTTTCATGATATGATTCATCATGAGATCGAGGTCTATGTTGATGACATGATTGCAAAGTCCCAAACGGAGGAAGAGCATCTGGTCAATTTGTTGAAGTTGTTTGAAAGGCTTAGGAAGTTCAGGCTGAGGCTGAATCCTAGCAAGTGCACCTTCGGAGTGCGGTCCGGAAAGTTATTGGGGTTTATCGTTAGTGAACGAGGTATTGAAGTTGATCCTGCGAAAATAAAAGCTATCCAAGAAATGCCAGCGCCGAGAACAGAGAAAGAAGTTCGTGGTTTCCTGGGCCGAATAAACTACATTGCAAGGTTTATCTCTCAGCTCACGGCCACTTGTGAACCGATGTTCAAGCTTTTAAAGAAAGATCAGGCGGTTACTTGGAATGAGGATTGTCAGAAGGCGTTCGACAAAATAAAGCAGTATCTTCAAGAACCTTCAATACTGATACCCCCAGTGGCTGGACGGCCATTAATCATGTACCTGACGGTTCTGGAGAATAGTATGGGGTGTGTTCTCGGTCAGCACGACGAGACGGGCAGAAAAGAGCATGCCATCTATTATTTGAGTAAAAAGTTCACTGAGTGTGAATCTCGATACTCGATGCTGGAGAAGACGTGTTGTGCACTAGCTTGGGCTGCCAAACGTCTACGACAGTATATGCTCAACCACACCACTATGCTCATTTCAAAGATGGATCCGATCAAGTACGTCTTCGAGAAGCAGGCTCTTTCAGGCAGGATTGCCAGGTGGCAAATGGTGTTAACAGAATATGATATTCAGTACGTCTCTCAGAAAGCCATTAAGGGAAGCGTATTGTCTGACTATCTTGCCGAGCAGCCAATCGAAGACTACCAGCCGATGAAGTTCGAGTTCCCCGACGAGGACATTATGTTTCTCAAAGCGAAGGATTGCGATGAGCCATTACCCGATGAAGGGCCAGATAGGAAATCTCAGTGGAAGTTGATATTCGACGGAGCGGTTAATTCCTATGGAAGTGGTATCGGGGCTATCATCACGACTCCTCACGGATCCCACATCCCGTTTACTGCGAGACTGACGTTTCCAGTTACCAACAATGAAGCCGAGTATGAAGCATGCATTATGGGTCTAGAAGAGGCAGTTGATTTGAGAATCAAAAATCTAGACGTATATGGTGACTCAGCGCTTGTAATCAATCAGATTAAAGGGGAATGGGAAACTCGTCAAGCGAATTTAGTGTCGTACATGAATTACGCCAGGAGGCTGCTTCCATTCTTCGATCGGGTGGAACTTCATCATGTACCCAGGGCTGAAAATCAGATGGCTGACGCCTTAGCCACGCTGGCTTCAATGTATAAGGTCAATTATTGGAATGAGGCTCCAAGAATTGTACTTTCGCGTCTTGATAGACCGGCATTTGTCTTTGCAATCGAAGATGCCACCGACGGCAAGCCATGGTTCCACGACATTCAGACCTTCCTTATGACTAGGGAGTATCCCGCGGGTGCGTCAACCCAGGATAAGAAGACTCTAAGGAGGCTATCTGGAAACTTTTATCTCAATCCTGATGGAGTGCTGTATAAGAGAAACCACGATCTCGTGCTGCTCAGATGTGTAGATGAGAAAGAGGCGAGTATGCTCATGGAAGAAGTCCATGAGGGCACATTTGGTACGCACGCCGGCGGGCATGCCATGACGAGAAAGATCCTGAGAGCAGGGTATTACTGGCTGACTATGGAGTCGGATTGCTTCAGATTCGCGAGGAAATGTCACAAATGCCAGATTTATGCTGATAAAGTTCATGTGCCGCCGTGCCCATTGAATGTCATGTCTTCCCCTTGGCCGTTCTCCATGTGGGGCATCGACATGATAGGCAAGATCGAGCCCACCGCATCCAATGGTCATCGTTTCATTCTGGTAGCTATCGACTACTTCACCAAATGGGTGGAGGCAGCCTCGTACGCTAATGTGACCAAACAGGTGGTAGCTAAGTTCATAAAGAGGGACATCATCTGTCGCTATGGAATTCCCGAACGGATCATTACTGATAATGGTTCGAATTTGAATAATAAGATGATGAAGGAGCTGTGCCAGAGCTTCAAGATTGAACACCACAACTCATCTCCTTACCGGCCGAAGATGAATGGCGCTGTTGAAGCGGCCAACAAGAACATCAAGAAGATTGTTCAGAAGATGGTTGTGACGTATAAAGATTGGCACGAGATGCTGCCGTTTGCCTTGCACGGTTATCGTACGACGGTGCGTACGTCGACCGGGGCAACTCCTTTCTCCTTGGTGTACGGTATGGAAGCTGTCCTACCGTTAGAGGTGGAGATTCCCTCTTTACGAGTTTTGGTTGATGTGAAGCTCGACGAGGCAGAATGGATTACGAATCGTTTGAACCAACTCAGCCTGATGGACGAGAAGAGGTTAGCATCGATCGCATTTGGTCGCCTGTACCAAAGCCGAATGAAGAAAGCTTATGATAAGAAGGTGCGTCCTAGAAGCTTTCAGACGGGTGATCTCTTCCTGAAGAAAATTCTTCCGCCACACTCCGATCACCGGGGCAAGTGGACTCCGAATTACGAAGGGCCGTATGTCGTCAGCAAGGTCTTCTCAGGAGGAGCTTTGTTGTTATCCACAATGGATGGTGAAGATTTTGCATCCCCGGTGAACGCGGACGCAGTTAAAAAATACTTTGCTTGAAAGAGACCCGCTGGACAAAAAAGAAAGAGTCCAGGCAAAAAAGGGGCATCCCGGCGAACCAAAAACAGAATAAAAGGTTCGGGCAAAAATTAGGGATATATTGGAAAAATGTACACCCGCGAAGTCGAAAACCTACACTGGGCGGCTTCGGCAAAAAAGGGTATCCCGGTGAACTGAAAACCCGTAAAGGGCGGTTCGCGCAAAAGTTAGGGATTTGAATAAGCAAATGACTGCGTTCCGCGTATGGACTTTCATTGTTTAGTGGTTCGGAAGACCTGAGGGCCGTTTACCTGAATCAATCTCTTCCAAAGCTGAAGCGTCGGAGAAGTATCAAAGTCGAGTGGGTCCTAGAGGGATCAACTCATGGTGTTCGTCTACGCCTCGTTGCCAACATTTGTATATACTGATGTATATTTATGTTTTCTTTTTGCGCGGCTTCCTCATTCCAGGAGCTTGCCTCTGTTGTAAAACATTTTTGCCCGTTCAGGGGTTCACCATCAATAAAATGCACATTATTCAGCAATTCTGCTTGCCTGTTTAGCATTTATCTGTTTTGTTTGCGAATGAAAACGCCGATGTTTTTTGATAAAATGCGCATACATAAACTTACGGGCCTAGGCCCATTGATTGTTGAAACAATTAATTAACTGAATATTGTCACGAGATAATAACCTGGATAGGCCCCTTTGAGAAGGGTATCTTGTCTGTTTGTTTGTGTTGTTGCAGGTGTAGCACCTTCCAGAGGATATGCCGTGCGTATCCCCGAAGCAGGGCGAATCCTCCTTCTCCAGCAGAGTTCAGTAGTCTCTCCTCCGTAGAATTAGAATCAGAATAGTGAGCATTGATATGTCTCCCCACGCAGAGATGATTCTTTTCCCCGAGCAGACGCATCCTGAAGGAACGTCACCACATCAGCTGAGTCAAGCACCGAAGAATGATGTCTTCCCCAGCACCGGGTCACAAGTGCAGATTTCATAGAAGTGTTCGGGTGCCGGAGCTCGTGTTTCCCCAGTAAAGTCTCCAGCGGAATCGAGATTCCCCACCAGAGTCATGTTCTCTCCTGAAGTTGGACGATTCCCTCTTCCCCAGTAGAATGTTGGTACAGCTGATGTTGTATTCCCCTGCAGAGTTGTACTCTCCCCCGAAGTCAGATGATTCTTTCTTCCCCGGCGAAATTGAAATTCCGCACAAGAGTCGTACTCTCCAGTGAAGTAGAATGAGTTCTCTCCCCGGCTGAGTCCGCGGAAGAGCAGAGTCCTTGGAAGTTGATCAGATCGTGATCGATTTTCCCCAGCAGAGCGTGGGGAAGCTAATGTTGTATCTCCCCCAGAGCCGCACTCTCTCCAGCGAAGCAGAATGACTTCTCCTTCCTCAGCCGAGTTTGCAGATGTCCTTGATCAGATCATGATTGGTTTTTCCCCCAGTGGAGTGTGGAGCAGCTGAAGTTGTTTCCCCACAGAGTTATTATCCCCAGAAGATTAGCCGAGACGACCGCGCAGTTCACTCCCGCGATTGACATCGCTTTCTCTCAGCAGGCCCAGATTCTCATGGAGCTTCGTTCCCCTGCAGCAATCAGCTGAAGTTATTTCCCTTGCAGCAGCCAATGGAAGATCATTTCCCCAGACAGAGCCTGATTAATATTGGCGTGTCCACATTCGCCTCGGCAGGATGATTCCTCTACCTGAGTAGTGCTTGTATCCTTGACAGAAGGATTTCCTCCTCCCAGCATTTATTTTGCTGACGGGATTGCATCATTGTGCATGACTGCGTAGCATTTAACACTGCATGGCATTTAACGTTGCATAGCATTGTGCATGATTGCACAACATTTAGCATAAACGCATATCATTCCCACCGTGTGGGGCACAGCGCTGAAGCATATGCATCATAAGCATGATCTAGGTTACTATCATTCTTGTCTTACAGGTGTTCCACCAAGGGACCAGTTGCTCAGGACGATTCCTGATATTCTCTCCAACGAGGTAGATTTCTTGAGATGATTCCCAGGACCCCGGTGTAATCCCCACGGTCGCTCGCTCCAGATGATTTTTGAGATCCCCAGCGAAGTCTTCAGTTCAAGACGATTCTTGAATTCCTCAGCAGAGTCGTTTGCTTAAAAGGATTCTTAAGACCTCAGCGCAGCTTCCCAAGTTGTTTGCTTAGGATGATTCTTGAGCTCCCCAATAGCGTCCCCAGCAAGAGTTGCCCAGGAAGATTCCTGGAATACCCAACAGAATGTTTGCTCCAGAAAGGTTATCAGTTCAGGACGATTCTTGAAGATGCCCGACGGATCTGTTTGTTCAAGATGATTCTTGAAGTCCTCAGCAGCGTGATATGTCTGCTCCAACAGTGATGTCTAATCTGAAGATTGACTTCGTGAACGCCTGAAGGCGATATCAGAAGGTTCCGGTGAGTTCAGATTTCCTTGTTGATGAATCAACGGGTGGCTGAAGACAAGGTTCCAAATTTTTGTATTCAAGAGGATCCGTGTTGGTCTGATGACCAAGTCAGTGATCCTGAGGAGATGATTGATGGCGATCAAGTGAATGATATTTTTCTTCTGACTGAAGTCGAAGATGTTTCTCTAGCTGAAGCGGAGTTCTGCCTGAAGGCAAAGTGTTTGAATCCCCGTAGAATCATGAATGACTCAGGATACGATTTCTCTGACTGAAGTCATAGATTTCCCAAGCTGAAGCGAAGGTGCCTGAGGGCAAGGTTATCCCCCAAGGTCATGAATGACCTAGGATTCATTTTTCGGACTGAAGGCCGGAGTATACCCCTGACTGAAGTCTCGGATGCTCTATAGCAGAGGCGGAGTTGCCTGAAGGCATATCCATGTATCCTTGAAGGACAAGGACCATTCCTTCAGACTGAAGTCGAAGATACCTCCTGCAGAGTTGCCGACGGGCAAAGTTTACATCCTTGAAGGCCAAGGATGCTCTTTCTAGCTGAAGCTGGAATAGCCGACGGGCAGGGTTTCATCTATCTTCAGAAGAACTTGAAGAGTCTCCAGCGAATCTGGAACGGCCAGGGGCCAGGGTTTCATCTGTCTTCAGAAATACTTGCATATTTTTTCTAGCTGGAGCTGGAAAGGGCCAGGGGCCAGGGTTTCATATATCTTTAATGTTGAAGTTCTACGGTGGGTCAGTTGTGCAGCAGTATTCCGATGTTCGTTATGGTTCTGAGGGTGAACCCCAGATCAGAGTATGCTCGGTTAAGTCTCTCATTCCCAGCGGAGTAGTTTCAAGTGTACCTTTTGTTCCATTTACCAGGGGTGAACCCCAGGTTAGATTTGTTCAGAATATGTTTGTCCGGCGGCGAGGTTGGATGTTTGTTTGACGGCGAGGTTGAACGTTTGGGTTTGGCGGCGAGGTCAGATCATCAGTTTTGGCGGCAATGTCAGAAGATTATGTTCGACGGCGATGTCAGACTCTTTAAATCCCCAGCAGAGATGATGTTTGTACGACGGCGACGTCGGGTGTCTCTAAGAGGATGTTTGTTTCCGACGGCGATGTCAGGTGATTTAGTCCTCCAGCGGCGATGTTGGGTGTTGTGGTTGTCTGAAGACAATATCAGAAAAGTTAATATGGATGACTGACGGCGATGTCAGATCGGTATTTCCCCAGCTAGTTGCCGTGCGGCTAGTATTGCAGTATTCGAAGATTTGTTCCCCGCAGAGTACCGTGTGCTCGTGCAGTTGGCAAATTTTCGGGTTTACCGGTATTCAATCGTCTCGCACCTTGATTGGGTGAGAGCCGTTCGCTTCTCACCCAGTCAGGTTCAAGCCGTTTGAATAGGGGCAGCTGTTGCACCCCAAAATTTGACCAACAATTATTTATCCATCTAGTGTTTGAAAGTTGATATCTTCATCAGACAGTTCAAGAGATCTTCAGAGGAATTGGTTGGAACCAGGGTTGTGTGCTTCATAGCTTGAGAGTTGTGGGTGCCCCTCAGATGATTCTGAGACTTTGAGAATGAACTTGATGTTTTGAGAAATCCTATGAGATGTCTTGATAGCCATCATGAAGCCCAGAGAAGTCACTATGCAGGAGTTCAGAAGATTCAACCCTGAATGGTAGAATTAGGGTTTTGACTGAGTCAACCCTAGACTAACTGAAAATTTGGAGAAGGTTGAGACCTAATCCAGGGGCCATGAGATCAGGGAATGATGTATGGATATGTTATAAAGATGATTCCTAGGCCAACTCATCATGATTGAGGAGTTTGAGAAGTTTCAAGTCAGGGTTTCCAAGGATTGTCAGTGAAAAAACCCTAATTTGATCCCTATCTTCCAGGCAGTTTTAGCTCTAGATGTGATTGATATCTCATCTTCCCCACAACATGAATGTTGTAGAGCTTGTTCTTATATTTAATTTGAGTGGTGGAAGTCCTTGATAGGAGTTACAGAGCTCAAGTTATGGTTTGGACAAATTACAGGTCAGCTGAGGTGTGTGAATCTGGGTCCTTGAAAGTCACCCAACTTGCAGACAACTTTTGCCCTAGTAGGATGATTCCTATGATCTCTTGGTCAACATGAATGTTGAAGGGCATCTTCTTAGCTTTAATTTGAGTGGTATAAGTCCTTGATAGGATTTGTGGAACTCAACTTATGGTTTGAACAAGACAGGGGTATTTTGGTCATTTGTCAGTTATAGGTCATTTTTAAGCAAATGCCATATCTCCTACTTCCAAGCCTCAAATGGAAAAACTCAAAACATGAAAGTTGTTCAAAATGTGATTTTAAGTCTAGAAAGAAGGTCATGAATTGTTGGAAAAGCTCATAGCATGGAGTTGCATGATTGGTCAAAAATGAACTAAAAATGGCATATAAGTTTAAAAAGTTGAAATTGGAAATTGGTTTGGAGGATCTAGAAATCCAAAATGGGTCATCCAATATATCATTTTGATTGGAAACATCATTTTAAAAACAATGGTTTAGCCACATTTTTGAGTTTAGGCTTAAAAATTGGAGTTGCTTTGTAAAATTCTTTCTTGCATATTAAGGCAACTTGGGAAAACTTGAAATAAGTGAACACATTGGTTGTTTTAGCACTCTAATCACCTCTATAACTCATATGGGGAGATTTTGACTTGAAATTAAAGGGGGGTAAGGATTATATCATGAGATGTCATGAGATATGTGAGAAATCCATAAGTTCATGGCATGAAGCTTCTAGAAAGCTCTTAGAAGTTTCCAGCAACTCCTAGATGCTCCCATTATGGCCTATATATTGAGCAGAGATCATTCATGCAAGGGTTGGTGATTCCTCAAGCTTGCAAATACACTTTGATACCATAACTCCCTCATTGCATTTTGGTTTCAATCTCTCCCAAATCCCATTGTTAGTGTAATCTTTCATCATCATCATCATCCTCCATTGTTGTGGAGTGAAAAGCAAGAAGAAGGCTAAAGAATCCGTGGCTGTTGTGTGTGATTCAACTCATCACTCCCATTTGCATAAAGGTTGGGATAGCATAATTCAAGAGGTTTGAGCACAAATTCTCTTCATCAGAATCATCACCATCATCCAAAGATCAGTTAGAGCAAGTGGCAAGAGCTGGAGAGAGAGATAACCACCATTGCCATCATCATTTGGTAAGCTTGCATGTTCCTTCGAATCACTGTATTTATTCATGGTTAGGGCTAGTTATTGTGATATTCATGATTAGAGACACTTAAGGAACAATTGTGAAGAGTTTAGGGTGAATCCATGAAGGTTCAGCATGTGTGTGTAATTCTTTGAAGATCAAGATAGTGCTTGTTAGGAGGTATAAATGTGCATGTAATGATTTAATGGACTCAGGGTAACAAGAGGAACAAGCTAGGGTCGTTAGAAGTTAGGTTTGTGAATGTTGCATACAGTCCAATATGGTGGTACCCAAGGTTGTATGCATTCGGTTTGGGGTTTCCATGAAGAGTTAGTTAAAATTCTTGGCATGGCTGGATAGAGGGCAGTGAGAGGATCAGGTTTGGTTTTTATATCGAAGGAAACGGTCGCGAGATGAGAGAGATATGGAGGAGGGAAGATTCGTGCATGGGGGATGTGTCTTGAAACCCTAGGTGACCAAAGGTAGGAGAGATAATCTCTACCGTTGGTTTGTGTTGGATTATTTGACTCTTTCCATCTCATCCACGGCCCAGATCTATTCGGAATTGGAGGGAGATTTAAAAGGCTGAAACGACGTTGTTTCAGTTAGTGAGGGGCGTGTGGGCTTTAGTCCCTTTCCTATCCGCACCCCCTCTATTTCTGGCCCATTAGAAATCAACTGGCGCGTACTACTATTTCCACCCCCCTCCCTTTTATATTGTTTTAAATTCTTTTTAATTCTTTAACATTTTTGCCATCTTTAAAAATTCATAAGTAAACGAAAAATAACTCTTTTGTGTTCATTCTTTTTTCTATGTTGAGATAATTTTGTGTAGAAAATTATAAAAATAAAAATAGGATTTTATTTTTAATGTAGAATTTTTGGTGATATTTTCTTTTAAATAGGGCATTTATTTTCTTTTAGTTGATATCTCATTTTCTATGAATTGTTTTAGGACTTTCCCTTAGGATTTTTGAGCCATTCTTTTTGGCATAGTTAGATATTGAACCCTAGTTTCATGTAGGATTTATCTCTTGATTTGTAGATTAAAATTTGATGTAGTTTTATTGTTGGACATTTAGGTGCTCTAATTAGGGTTTTAGGTTGTGTACATGAACTTGAACTCTTTGTTTTGGGGTTTTTTAGGACAAATTAGCATATAGGGAATATATGGGACTTAAGGGTAGTTAAATAGGATCCCCTAGAATTTTGCTAGAATATTGTATGGTGTTTTAGTATTTTTCATTGATTTTTGAATGTATGGATAGTATGTGTGTTGCTTAAAGGCATAAGTTGTATTGTTGTGTTTTCTTTCCTTCTCTTTTGAGTGTGTGAGCTTTGAAGATTGAGTTGAAGACCTTGTGGATCATCATGGAAGCTTTGAAGACCTTGCAGAGGAGTTTAGCATAGCTTTTGTTGTTTTGTTTATAGGTTTATAGGTGCATAGGCAGAGCCCTAGATAGAATACTTTGTTCAATAACCAAGGAGTGCTTTGTTCACCTCCTTTCTTCTCTATGACACAGAGTCCCTTAAGGGTATTCACCTCTCTCCTTTGGAGGGATTAGTGACCTTGCCCCATAAGGTAGAACTTTGAGAGAGCCTTTCCTTTGATGTTAAGTCCTCAATGGTATCCTTTGGAAGTCAGTGAGTACTGTAACATCCCCCACTCATCTTGTTGACTGAATCTTGTTTGCTGGAGCATTGGAGCCATTGAAGATAGAAGCTGAGGCCTTGAAAAGGATGATTCCTTGAAGATTATTAAAGTCTGAAGACTCTGTGAAGACCAAGTGGATGCCTGAAGATCCCTGAAGATAGTGAAGCCTGAAGGTGGAGCTGATCAAAGGAGCTGAAGCTCAAGGGAGAAGATGAGTTTATACTCATGTTGTAGGGTTGATACCTGGAAAGCAAGTGATCTCTGAAGTCTGAAGACTGGGTTGCTGCTGGAGGAGCTGAGGCTTTCTTCTGTTTTCTTTGATGTATTGTGTATTTTGTCTGACTTGTCTGCTGCATTAGACTAAGCACATTCAGAATAAGTTCAGTCTAAGAGCATGAATGCATCTGATTGTATTGTTATTGCTTGGCTTTGCTTGCGGGTATTCGGTAGAGCCCAGCTCCCTTGCCCATGTGTTTATTTTGCTTGATAGCGCTTCATTTCTTTTATCTGTATGATCGCAGTTTACTGTTTTTGCTTGATAGCATGTTGTTTATTTCAGTATGATTACTGTTATTTCATGACTGGCTTGAGGTTGAGACGAGCTTGTGGAGGCTGAAGCCCCACACACATTTCCTCCCTCACTTGCATTGCATGCATTTTACTGTTAAAGCTGATGCTTTTGTCTGTTTTGGCGTATCATTGACATGATCCCTTAGGACTCTCATTTCCTCTGATGAGGATTTGATGATAGACTTTTAGGATGAATCCATGGCATGACAACAATAGGACTTGATAGTCTCCCCCCTAGTTGGGCCTGTTCTCTTCTCATCTCGAAACAGTTTAAGATACAGTAATCATGAATGATTTCTTTCGTACGTTACGAGCCTTGAGCTATCTGAGAAAGGATTGTGGGAGAGTTTCTTTTCCACAGTCTGGATGTTTAGTATGGTACCCTTTGGGTGACATGCGACGCATTCACTCTCAGGTCATAGTCTCTAGTGCGGTTGAAATTGCAAACACAATAAAAAACACTTCTTTTAGGAGATAACCCGTAGTTTCCCGAACTACGTTTGCTCTGATCTTTCATACCAGATGGAAGTACGTAGGCATAGGATGCGATATCCTAGCGAGCAACCTTCCCCATCTTCCCCCCCGTAGTTAGCCGAACTACGTTGACTCTGATTTCTCATTCTCTGATGAGAATACGTAGGCATAAAGTGCGACGCTTTGCCGAGTCATTTTTCTTTTCTTTTTCAGCCAGCCTTGATAGGTAGATAGATTATAACCAACCCGTCCAAGTAAACAAACAAGCGAGGATCCCGTCGAGTACGACGGACGTGAGGGGTGCTAATACCTTCCCCTTGCGTAACCGACTCCCGAACCCAGACAATGGTTGCGACGACCTTGTCTTACCCTTTTTCGTCAGGTTTTTCCGATCGTTTCCTTTCCCACTCTGAGGGATAAATAACGAAAGGTGGCGACTCTTCTGTCATGCCGACACCTTATTTTCGCGCAAGCGACAATTAGCATGTACGAACTTGTTTATTTTGAATAATTAATGCATATGTTTGTCTTGAATAAATCCATTCGTTTCACTCACAAAAAAAATATTTTTCATAAACTTGTAATGCCAACTTTACCCGATCTCATGGGAGGAGGATGATGAGCCAAAAACGTCAAATTTCTTGTCGTACGCTTTCGATTGAAACCTGTTGATGATGTAAGGCATTATTTCAAATCCCAAAAACAATGGAGATATAAGGACGATAATCCCTCTTTAATCCCTTTGAGCCTTGAAGTAGGAGTTTTCTTTGCAAAACATTAAAAAAAACCCTTTACTTTAACCTGGGGCGGGGTAGTTTTGCAGTTAAATGGATTAAGCGCTCAAACTCTCAAAAAGGAGGAGCGAACCTTCGAGAATCTATCCCTAACATCTTAGGAAGTTAGAAGTCAACGACTATCCCTCTACTACCTAAAAAAGTGGGGCAGTCACAAGACTTTCAAAAGAATCACACGACTTAGTCAATATATATATATATATATATATATATATATATATATATATATATATATATATATATATATATATATATATATATATATATATATATATATATATATATATATATATATATATATATATATATATATATATATATATATATATATATATATATATATATATATATATATATATATATATATATATATATATATATAGCCCGCTAAGTCAAAACTGGGGCATCCCGCTGGACTCCAAAGTCAAATTCAAAAGATGTCGTCCAGGCAAAAGTTAGGGAACAAGAAAAAAGGGATTACAATAAAGAACAAAGTTGTGAGATTCAAAAACCAAAAGACAATAAGTGAGTGACTGCCATGTCCAAAGCGTTGATGAGTTCTCAGCCCTATCAAATCCGATTGAGATATGAGTGCCCGTATCCGGTTAACTGAATTAGGATTGGATAACATCACAAAGAGTGGGTGGGTACAAATAACTTTGAGACTTTATCCTTTGTTTCTTAAAACGTGAACCAAGCCACGATATAACCATTAAAAGACCTAATTGAAGTAGGACTTCGTTGAAAGCATACTCGACAAGATAATGTTTCCTGACTCTTATGAGCTATGCTCAATTTAATGCTGCCATTACAAATCAAATTCATATTCCGACTATGTGATTTCGGTCACGAGTTATAGCGATATCCTTTTTCAAAATAAAAACAAAACTTTCAAGATAAATATATTGTTGCATTGATAGTTTCAGGATTAGCATTTCACGCGTGTTGACTTTGCTTGATATCTTAGAAATTTACATATAAACGTCGACAATGAAACTTGAAGATTCAGCTAAACAAGGGCAAGCGGTCTCCAATTCACTACCGATGCAAGCCTGACTTTCTTAAGAGCTATTCTTGTGGACTCAGTCGTAACACGGTTGATCCGTGCCAGTTACGTCGAGACCTGACGAATCCCTCATAGAGTTTAAAAACAGTGGGGCATCTGGACTCCATGTTTCTCTGTAAAATCCTATCGAGATGACTTTCTCACAAATCAGGTACTTTGGGGCATGATATTTTTCAAAATGGCGACTACAAAGTCCATTAAGATCAAAACTAGCTTGTTTCTCAACTTTCTTCATGCACCTGATGGATTTTACTCCCGGCGGTCTTCATTCCCCAGTAAATCTCATCGTTGCAGAATCTACGTCTTAAAGTTTACCTCGAGATAGTCCCTAGAGAGACTTTAAGCCAACACAGTCCCCAGAGAGAGTTTAAGCCGACACAGTCCCCAGCGAGACTTTAAGCTGACGACACTTTGGATTAATCTGGTAATCTCCAGTAATTTTCTATACTACAGAGATCATACCAGCATCTTCCCAGTGATAGTCCCCAGTGAGACTTTAAGATGTCCACACTTTTAGGATCCATCCGATAAATCCCCAGTGACCCTCAAGACTGCAGGGATGTCCCCGACATCCTCCAAGTGATATATGTTCTTGAAGACCCCTTCTCAGTAGAAGCATATGTTCCTCAGTGAAATTGTGTTACCTTCCTCAGGAATATTCCCCAGGAAATTGCCATGTTTTCCCCCAAGAAGTCAAGATACTGTCCTTAGGAATGTCTGTTGATTTCTCCCCAGTAAGTCCAACGTACTCTCCTCAGGGAAGTTTTGATATCTTTTATCCCCCAGTTGGATGTACCTTGTCCCCAGGAAGTTGAGGTATTATTCCCAGGAAGTTGTTACATTATATCCATGAAGATGCCTAGCTCCATATCTTCCCCACGAAGCGGATATTTATTTTATCCCCGGAAGTCTCTGATCCTAGGGTTTTCTTTGGCTGATTAGGGTTCATGATAGCAATCCCTCCTGTGAAGTCATGACATCGTATCCTCATGCAGAGATCAAGGATCCCCAGTTGAAGTCATGATATCGTACTCTCCAGTGAAGTTGTATCATATCCCTATGTGAAAGTCATGATATTTTCTCCCTAGGGAAGTTAGAACTTTGAATCCAGATTCGGTTCTATCATCAACTCTTCCTATCTCTGATATATGTACTGTTGCAGAGATCGTCGGGTATTCCCGTCGAGATGTTTATTTCATCTCATGTTTCCTCCTCTCGTCTGTTTTGTCAGCATATGCATGAGCCTAAGCATTGCATACTCATTGCATGACATTTTCATACACATTAACCTACACATTAGTATACGCTTTAGCATGCGCATTAGCATCTACATTATTTTGCTATCCATGTCATCCTTTGTCGTTACCGACGAGTAACTGGGTTTGTCCGCTCTCTCCAAGTAGATTGTCAGCCATAAGCATAAAATACTTGTTTGTTCCAAAGCTCCCCACAGAGTTCAACCCTCGTGGACGATGGTTATTTATGTTATCTTTCCGCGCTAAGATAAGGTAGCCCCCATTCGAGTTTGTTTCCTCAATGGAGTTTTGTTTGTTAGTTCTTTCTAGCCCAATTCTAGATCGAACTTTGGGCCCGTCGATCACCGAACATACCTGGACGTGCATTTATTTTACACTATCTTTCAAGAAAAACCTTTACAATCCTTTGCAGATATGCGACATTTCTCGCCTGAGAAGCTTATCACTACAATTGTCATTACAGTACATCTTACAACAACCGGTATGCGACTGTTCTCACCAGAGAAGCCTATCACATTACACTTTACAATTTTTCATTACACTCTACAATTGATCTTCTCATACAAGAAGCTCATTACTTCATTACAACCTTCATTACAGCCTTCATTACAATTTATATTACCTGGTACCACCTCTACAAGCAGTCCTCACCCGAGAAGATTATCATTGCCACTATTGCCGATAAGTGGTAGTCCTTGCCTGAGAAGCTTATCCTATCTTTGTTCTGACTTACAGCAAATGGTCATCTCCATCGAGCAGCTTGGTTTCCATTTCCCATATCATATGGAAGGAAGGGGAGGTTTGAACTGAATCATGTTCAGGGCGCCGACCTTGAAGTATGAAGAAGTTCATTTTATCCTTTAGTAAAAGAAGGAGCTGAATCATGTTCAGGGCGCCGACCTTGAAGTATGAATAAGTTCGTTTTATCCTTTAGTAAAAGAAGGAGCTAAATTATGTTCAGGGTGCCGACCTTGAAGTATAAGAAGTTCATTTTATCCTTTAGTAAAAGAAGGAGTTGAATCATGTTCAGGGCACCAACCTTGAAGTATGAAGAAGTTCGTTTTATCCTTTAGTAAAAGAAGGAGTTGAATCATGTTCATGGCGCCGACCTTGAAGTATGAAGAAGTTCATTTTATTCTTTAGTAAAAGAAGAATATGAATCGTATTCCGGGCGCTGACCCTAGATATGAAGAGGTTTATTTATCAGATGAGTGACCTTCCCTCCAATGGAGCTCACCAATCTAGTCATCTATTATTTACAAATAAACAACAGTCTCTTTATTTGAGAGCTTATCCAGCTTGGCATATAAGTCGCTTCCAACGATAAGTGAAAGTTTTCTCTCGAGAAAGCTTATCAGGGTGTTTCGCATTTAAGACCATTTATTTTGGCATACAGCCGGTTTTACCCTGTATATTTCTACGGATTCCTAAAGATTTTGTTTGATCCTATCATGAGGGAGAGTTTCCAGAAGCTCGGATGTTATTCTTTGCTCAATGCTCCAGAATCTTGTTAATCGATCTTACATTCGTGCAAATCCAGTTTTACTTTTTAGTCTAGAGTATCAGCCGATCATGCCTGAACCTGTTGATAATTACTCTTAGATATTCCCCAGTAGAGGTCGTCTCGTCGGTGCCATCTCCATTGAGGATCCTGTCTTACCATTTCCTTTCTTAAGGTGGCAATGGGTTGCGCTCGCACCGGTTGGCCATCACTTTAGACTTCCCCAATGTCGTGTTGTTTCCCCAGTGCGTCATATTCCACAGTATGGTTCGTTCGTCGTGTTTGTCCCCTGTGTCGTCGGGTCGTATGCATCTTTGCATTTACCATTCCATCATACACATCATACTATATTCATGGCATTCTTAGCATTATCTCTTGCTTTGTTTTGTCCATAGCATTGCATATCACTACATCTAAGGGAAAAATTTTCGGTTATCTATATTTAAATCTCTCCACCATGATTTCTCGAGCCTCCGTCGCTCAAATCATCTGGTGAAGCTATTTAAATAGGGGCAACTGTAATACCCTAAATTTTGCCCTAAGATTTGTCGTTTCATCTCGCATTCCATTGCATTTATGCATTGCATTTAACCGGTCACTAACAATTTTGTGTAGTTGGTTGATTTTTGCAGGAATAATCATGTGGAGCGCTTTCTAGCATATGGAGGGTAAAATGGTCATTTGTGCACCGTCGGCTGCCAATTTGTGAATCTGGGATGTGATCAGGAAATTTGAGCCATTGGATATTGTTGATGTGAGTCGGGGCCGAGGTGTAGTTGGAATGGTTTGATCGTGAAGGATTCGAGTCGTTGGAATTAAATCAATTCAATTTTAGTTGGATGGAGTTAATAAGGAGATATGATCATTTGAAGTTAATTAGACGATTTGGATTTGATTGGATAAGGTTCCTGTGGATTGCCGGAAGGTTTAAATCGAAAGTTCTGTTGGAAACGAGATTGGTCGGATAAATCGGAGAAATTAGGAATTAATAAAAATATGTAATTTCATTTCGTCTTCATTTCATTTAAATCAATTGTATGGAATTTTTTATTTTCATTTTATTTTATTTCGTAATGTCATTTTCATTTCATTTTCAATTCTATTTCATTTCAATTTTTACTTTCATTGCATTTTTTAAATAATTTTGTTTCATGCTAAATAGTGTCTCCATTTCGTTCTTTAATAATTCTTAATATTGTTCTCATTTTTAAGTAATTTTATTTTGATTTTTTAAAATTAATCTTATTTCATTTTTCCAATTTATTTATTTGTTTCCATTTAATTTCATTTTAAAAAGGAAATAATAAAAAAACATGCATTCTTAAATAATAATTTTTCATTTCATTTAACCAAAATCAATTTACATTTTCATTAAAAAAACAAATAACTTTACAATTACATTTTCCTTAAAATTCCTAAAAAAATTTCTAAGTTTCTTCCGATTTTTTTTTACTTTTCCCGAGCTTCCGACTTTTTCTCCATACCTGCAAAAACCAACAAAAATGGATAATATTATCAGTTAGATTGTTTTCCAACATCCTCAGAACATTGTCATCATCAGGTGCGTCGGGAGGGTAACGGATTGCTCCGAAACCAACTCCCGACTCATTTCTCGACCTCGGTAAATTCAGTAATTTCTGCTCTTATTTTCCGAGGCAACCGAGAGAGAGATGGTAAAAGAGTTGAAAAGAATTGATTTCTGTTAGGAAAAGCGATTCTGGAAAAGCACTTTTGGAAAAAGCACTTTTCCGAAAAATTGATTTTAAGCCAAACGAGTCACAAACGGATTCCAAAAGGAGTAGAGACCCACACGGATCAAAGTCCTCTATTTTTTCCTGGAAAAACTCCACGAAATCATCAAAAGTGAAAACAACAAACCATAACCAACATCACGAACAAGTCGCCAACAAACCCGGTCAAAGCATAAGCAACAACATCTCCAGAAAGGTTCAACCGAGAAGCCCTGGAAGCCATTATCTTGAGGAAGAACGAACCTCTCCGATACTACATAGAGAGGTTCCATCGAGAGATCGTCTAGGTGTCTACCACGAACGACATGAAGAAATTCTTGATCCAGAGAAGCATAAGACCTCACTCCGACTTTTCCAAGGCTGTTGGGATTGAACGTCCTGCACCTTGCATGCCCTTATCTACAGAGCCCAATCATACATCGAGTATGAGGAGATAAAAGCCGTGAACACCACTAAGGACACACGGAACCAGGAGGGCTTTAGGGGCGCCAGACATGAGGAGGCCGCCCCTCCTCGACGAAGCGGGGAAAGAAGACGCGAAGACCTACCCTGCGAGCATAGGCGACCCGTGGGCCTGTTCATTGAGTACACGCTGCTCACAGCTCCCCGCGAGCGCATCCTGTCTGAATGCATCAATTCGGAATTTCAGAGGGGCGGTGCCCATTTCTCGAAACCGATGCCCCCGAAGCCCAACGTGGACAAGTCCAAATACTGTCGGTTCTACCAAATTCATGGACATGTCACGGAGGATTGCATCCACCTCAAAGATGCAATCGATATCTTAATTAAGGAAGTGTACCTAAAATAGTACACCCGGAGAGGTGAAGCTCCCTGACCTAAGGCCCACGAAGCCAAGAGGGTCGAAGAAGTATCCCCTCCCTCCGACGAAGCGGGACTACAAGTCGCCCTGTGTGTCTCTCGACCAGAGGATTTTCTCCTCTTTAGCGAGCCCTCCAGACCGTTGTCCGCCCACAGTCTGTGAGAAGATTTCTCGAACACCCTGGTCATATCTGGCGGGGGCCCAGCAAGCTATCAGTCGGGTCGGTTAAGAGGTAGTTCGAGGAACTCATCGACAAGAGCTCGAAGATGAACGCTACTCTCGATAAGTTCAAAGGTCAATCGAACCCGATTATCTTTTACCTCGAGGAGCTTCCCGGGGGTGCATCCAACTCCAGCATTCCTCTCCTGATCGGGGCCCATATGGGGAACTTTGACGTGCGCCAAATCCTAGTCGACCAAGGAAGTTTGGTAGACATCATGTACGCTCATTTGTTCACGACCCTCCAGCTCGAAGAAAGCCACCTGACCCCGTATGTCGGCTTTGACCTCCAGGGCTTCAACGGTACCACCACCAAACCTTGGGGATACATGGAACTGCTTGTCACATTCGGAGCTGAGGAGACGGCCAGACAGGTAAGGTCCGCTTTCTGGTAATTGAATTCCTATCCGTGTACCAGTGCATTCTGGGAAGGCCGACCTTGGCTGAGTTGACCGTGGTACCGTCTACAGTCCACCTGAAGATGAAGTACTACATGACCAGAGGTCGGGTCGTCACCCTCCACGGGGATATTGAGGCGGCCAGAAGATGCTTTGAGGTGGAACTCAAAGAGCTCAAATCGATCAACGTCCCCCCTAAGTAGATCGGCAGGCCAACCCGGACTGAGGAGCAAAAGCCACTCCCTCATGTCAATTCTATCGACCTCGACAGTCGGCCCCAACAAGTAGGAGCAGATCACAGGATCTGAAGACGCGCCCCCAACAGACAACAAGCAGTTGTCCCACCCAATATGCCCCATTCCAGACGGAGACTTCGAGCTCATCACTCTCGAAGACAACTCAGGAAGAAGCATGAAGATTGGCACATGACTCCCCGACTTGGCGAGGAAGCAGCTTAAATCCTGCCTCCAGGAAATGCTGACCTGCTCGCTTGGAGTGCTGCAGAGATGCCCGGCCTCGACCCCGATGTAGCCTGCCACCACCTCACCATAGATACGACTGCTAGGGCCATAGTTCAATGTAGGCATAGGCAGTCTCCCGAGAAAGTGGAGGCTGCTGAAAAGGCTGTAAAAGACCTCCTAGAGGAAAATTTTATATCGGAAGCCCAATACACAACCTGGATGTCCAATGTTGTATGAGTTAAGAAACATAATAGAAAATGGAAAATGTGTGTTTATTAAACTGATCTCAATCGGGCATGTTCCAAAGATGCTTACCTGTTACCTAATATTGACAAACTCGTCAACAATTCTACAGGTTTCAAATTGTTGTCATTCATGGACGCATACTCAGGATACAATCAAATCCCCATGGCTAAGGCTGAAAAACAACACACAACCTTCATGACCAAGTCGGACAACTATTACTACAATGTAATGCCCTTCGGATTGAAGAACACTGACGCGACCTATCAATGGATAATGAACAAGGTCTTCCGGGGAGAAATTGGGGACATGCTATAAGTGTACATGGACGACATGTTTGTAAAATCACGAGAAGAGGTAGACCACACCATCCACCTCAAGAAGGTCTTCATGACAACGAGGAGATGCAGGATAAGGTTCAACCTTGAGAAGTGCACCTTCGACGTACGGGCAGGCAAGTCCCTCGGATTCTTTCTGACAGAACGAGGCATAAAAGCGAATCCAGACAAGTGCAAGGATTTCTTCGAGTTTTCCACACTGAGCACAAAGAAGTCCATCCAAACACTAAACGAGATGCTTGCATCTTTGTCACGATTCGTCGCCAAGTCTGCTCAGCACGCCCTTCCCTTCTTTAAGCTTCTATTCAAGGAAGTCGCATTTAAATGGACCGAGGAGTGCGAAGAGGCCCTCCTCCACCTCAAGTAAGTCCTCTTAGAGCCACCAGTGCTGTCAAGGCCCAAAGCTGAGGAAACCTTATACCTGTATCTCGTTGTCGCCACAGAGGTCGTCAATGCAGCCCTGATCCACGAAACTCCCAAAGGGAAAAAGCCGATATACTTCACGAGCAAAGCCCTCCAAGGTCCCGAGCTTAGATACCAGCAAATCGAGAAGGTCGCTCAGGCCCTCATAAATGTGGCCAGGAGGTTACGACATTACTTCTCGGCCAATATGATCATAGTCAGAACCGACCAGCCCATCAAACAGCTACTCAGACGGTCGGATATGTCGGGAAGAATGCTTAAATGGTTGCTCGAACTCTCCAAATTCGACATCCAATACGAGTTCAGGAAAGCCCTCAAGGCTCATGTCCTGGACGACTTTGTCGCAGAGATGGCTTCCACAGAGTTCCCGACCCTTGGGGCGCACAAATGGACAATCTTCGTCGATGGCGCCTCTAGCTCGACAGGAAGTGGAACGGACATCATACTAGAAAACAAAGAAGGTATCCTAATAAAAGTCTCCCTCGCCTTGGCGTTCCCAACATCGAACAACCAGTCCGAGTACGAGGCGTTCCTCGCAGGACTCCATTCGGCTGAAGACCTTGGCACGAAGGAGGTAAAGATCTTTACCGACTCCCAGTTCATGGCATCCCAGGTACGGGGAGAATATCAAGAAAGAATGACAACCTCGTCGAGTACCTCTCCTTGGTAACAGAAAGAATGAAAAGCTTCAATTTTGCAGGTGTATGACATGTTCCACGCGAACACAACACCCGGGCAGACATCCTATTGAAACTGGCTAGCACAAAGAAGAAGGGCGGAAACAAATCTGTAATCCAGGAGGTCCTCTCTCGCCCAAGCATCGAGAGGGGCACGATAATTGCCGAGGTAAATGTTATCAGCGACAGTGACTGATGGATGACCCCTAAGTACGCCTACCTTAGCACGGGACGATTGTCTAACAATGCCAAAGAGGCGAGCATGGTTAGACGTCAAGTCTACTCATACATCTTAATCGAGGACAAACTGTACAGACGGGGATTCTTCATCCTTCTCCTCAAGTGCGTTAACAAATCCAAGGTACTGGGCATACTCCAAGAGATCCACAAAGGGATCAACGCCTAATACCTCAACGGAATATCACTTGCCCACAAGGCCCTACGAGCGGGACATTAATGGCCCACCATGCAGCAAGACACCAAAGAGAACGTCAAGAAGTGCAACAAATGCCAACGGCACAGAGACATGCACCTGGCCCCGCCAAACGAGCTCAAAACACTTCCGTCGCCATAGCCATTTACATGGTGAGGGATGGACATCCCCGGGCCTTTCACCGTCGGATCCTGCCAAAATAAATATTTGATAGTCGGCGTCAACTACTTCACTAAATGAATAGAGGCTGAACCCTTAGCCAAAATCACAGCCCAAAACATACTCCATTTCTACAAATGGAACATACTTGCCCGGTTCGGTGTGCCCCAAGCCACCGTCACTGACAACGGGACGCAGTTCACTGATAAGAACTTCCAGCTCACCAAGATGGGCCCGCAGCCCAACGGGAAGGCTGAAGCCGCTAACAGAGTCATTTTGTGTGGCCTGAAGCGAAGGTTGAGAGACGCTAAAAAAAGATGAGTCGAGGAGCTACACAACATCCTCTGGGCTTACATAACCACCCTGCACTAGACGACCGGGAAGACCTTATTTCGACTGACCTATGGGGCTGATGTGGTGATTCCATTGGAAATAAGGGAACCTTCTAGGAGAATCGAGTCCCCCCTCCCTGGGAGGCAAACGACGAGGCACTAAGAGAAGAGCTCGACCTAGTCGAGGAAATCAGGTCGGGGGCCTCCCTACGGGAAGCCTCGCTAAAATATAGGATATCCTTGCGGCACGACAACAAAGTCATCAAGCGCGAATTCCAGCTGGGTAGCCTGGTTCTACAAAGAAACCAGAAGGACTTACACGAGGGAAAGCTCGCCGCAAACTGGGAAGACCCCTACCGTGTCCTAGACAAAATGGGCAACGGGGTCTATTACCTCGAAAATTTATACGGGAAAGAACTTGCTCGACCATGGAACGCATAAAAACTCAAGCAATACTACAGTTAGACACTGCCCGCGACTCGTTGGCATCGTGACCACAAGAGCGCGACACAGTACAAACGTGACTCCTAACTTTAAAAACAAAAAGACAAGAGTCAACCCTTTGTGTGTGCGGGCAGACTCTTGATCCAACAAGACCCCTCAACCGAGCTCCATTGTTGCCATACCAGTAAGGCAGAACGCCTAGCTCGCGATAGGAAGTTCACGCTGCGGGCAAAGATCGCGACCAAGATCTTGGCTCCGTCATCGATCGAATACCAACTCCAACCACCCGACCAGTTCCCTACATGGTCGGTCACCACATAGGTCGAGAAAAAATCCCAGTTACAAACATACAACTCATTAATCCATACACATGAAAGACGGGAAAAATAAGAGCACACACAATATAAAAATACAATATAGCATTTCCAAAGTGCGGGTAGAACCCATTATTCAAAGGTTAGAAAATATGGCACGCAGGCCAGAGACAACTACATCAAATATGGTACGCAGGCCAGAAAACAGAAATACAACAAAAACACTAAACAACTTCATCTTCCCCGGGCTGGTCGCCTACCACAGCTTGGCCGTCGTCTTTCTCTTCGATATCTAGCGTGACCATGCGATCCTTGGCAACCTGGTGATAAGGGTTTGTCCCTTCGGTGACGAACTGAACGTCCGGATTTATGATTCAGAGCTGCTCCACAACGTAGTTAAAGCCCACCTCGAGAGGACCTACACAGTCCTGCTCGAGCTCACAGATGCTCGACACCAGATCAGCCCGAGACTTCAGAAGCCTCTCCTCGGAAGACTCATCCTCAGCGGGCTAGACTTCGATCTCTAGCTCGACCACCTTGGTCTTCAGTCGATCTCGTTCCTCCTTCACCCCCCCTTCAGCTCTTTAGTCATCTCATTCATCTCGTGGAGGAGGCGCACATGATTCTCGTACCTCGTTTGTGCCTTCTGCAGGTCGCTCTCCGCTTTGTTCTTTTCTGCTTCGAGGTCGGCATTCTCGTCGTGCAGCTTCTTCAACTTGGAGGTAAGGGGTTTGTTTCATCATTCAAAACCAAGGCCGTGAAAAGATCCTCATCACGGTGGCCATGTCATCGGTCAACGCCTTTCTTCGAATCGCCCGATCGACTCCTATAATCGCCTTGGTCTCAACCCCGACCACCATCAGAGAATGGGCCCCAGAGAAGTTTCGCTGAGTGTGGCAAGGAGGTAGCGCAAACTTCTCAGTGGGCACGCTCTCCTCAAGGTCGACCAATACAGGACCCTCAGTATGCCACCTTTTCGACGAGATATCTTCAGCAGGAGGGGATTGGCTGCACTAAGGAGAGGAAGAACTATCGGCTCCCTGGTCGAGCTTCCCCATCTGTTGCATTTGGGAAACTCTGCTCTTGCTTTTCTTCCCGACCTTTGTCGCAACGAGCTTCAAAATATGTTCCTGCGTGTTTGACATCTAGCCTGCAATAAAAAGAGAAACAAAAGTCAGTAACAACAGAAAAGGGGCAGACACTCCGCCAAAAGAAAGTGTCATTACCTAAAAACCTCAAGGCCTCATCGCGGGACCCGCACTCAAGGAGAGCCTTGGTATTGATCAGTCGAGCCCCACAATAGATTTCCCTGCACTCGTCGAGGATGAAATTCCCGTCCTTCGGAACATATTTGACGGGGGTGAACCTGGACGCAAAGTCGACCATTTTTTAGTAAGCCAGTCGGTCGTCATCATTCAGGTCGACATGCCTCACAATATAGCTGTTCGTACCCAGGAGGAAGTGGTCTTCGATCCACTCAAGTGGAAATTTTGACACTAAGGTCTCCTCGGGCCTCCAATTCTCTTTCGTGACCGTAAGGTCGTACAGTGAATCGACAACTGTGTGTGACACGGGCTTCATGATCGGTCAAATAGCAAGTGTACTATTTTTCCAATGTAGTAATAAGGGGGATTTCCCCGAATATCAATCTCGAGGACTGCATAGGAAATAAAGGCTCTAAAATAATTTAGTTGAACAAAAGCACTTGGGGTTTTAAAATTGTTTTGTTTAAGTGCAAATAAAAGAGAGAAATAGACTAAGTGGTTTTATCAAATACGAGTAACATGCTAGGGGAAGTGTATGATCATTATGACGGTTGACCGCGATCCACGTCTCACTTCACACTTTCAGGTATTTACTGTTTTTCCTGTTTAAGAAGAAAAACACGTTATTTCTCAGGTATTCAAATCATCCTCATTTTCACTCTACTTTTCACTTTCATACTGATTTGAGCGATGAAGTGCTAATCTCGAAGGCCAACCCTCTCTTCATCGCATCGCAAGCTCAAGACTACCAAGCAAGTTATGCCTCATTAACTACCTATCAATTATGGTTCCGCTATGGAACATTAACGCCGTTTGTGAAAACTGATTTCTAATACCTACTAATTTCCATAATTAGATTTCCTTCGTTAGAAGTACAAATCTCCTCCGGTAGAAGATTCAATCTCTTTCATTCAAAACACTAATCTTTATTCCCAATTGATCTCTTCAAATTCAACCTCCTCTAAAACATATATTATTCGAATTCATTAACAATGGTGGCTTCCAAAGCTACTCGCTCTACCATTCAACGACAAACTGCTACGAAAGCGAATTTTAACTCGCGACATCATATTTATTCACTTTTAAAGATGCAAGTTTCAACTTGCGACATCTCATTTATTCACTTTTAAAGATGAAATTTCAACAACTATTTTACTTGTGAAAAAATTAAAATTGAAAAAACTAAATTCCTCCTTAAAAATGGACCGCATTTAATAATTTTAAAATTGGCAACAATTTTAATTTTTTTAGTATTTGAAAAATAACCTTAAAATAATAATAAAATTAAAGAATAGAGAGTAATTACAAGATGAAACCTGTAAAGTTTTTTTTCCAAACCTCTAACCTAATAGTAGTTCATAGAGACCTAATCATCCATTGCTTGTGGTATTCATTCCACTTTGTTGATTTTCCAATGATCACACATTAATGAATGAATATATAAGGAGGACAATATATAATATTATATTATAAAAATAAAATAATAGAATTAAAGAAATGTGTGGATAATATTATAGTTTTGGTAGCACGAGCATTCTTTCCCTGTCAATGTTTTGTGAAGTTGATTCATAGTAGTTTAAGGTCATGATTGGTTTACGTGGCCCATATATTATGAATTTAAGTGTGTTCTAGACAATGGCTATACTTTACTTTCAATCATGATCATGTCCTTTTCTAAAAGTCCAATTGCACAAAGTTGATTTTTTATATCTTATCTAAAGTTCTTAAAACATAAACCTAATAACTAATTTGCCCTTTCAGATTATACAATATTGCAAGTTACTTGTAATTTCTTATCAATTATTGCAATAAAGGGCACAATATCTTCATGCCAAAACGTTGTTGGCTTGTCTTTGGCTATATATATTGATGGGATTTTATGAGGGGGCACAAGCTATATGCTTTGGCTAAGTATGTTTGTCTTAACATATTAATATAAATACTTGTCCATGTATTTTAATTTAAATATATTTCATAATATAAATACTTGTCCATGTATTTTAATGTCTGCGTTTTTACTTTATTGTGTTTAGTGGTTGATGTAATGAAGAAATAATTGTATTATCATGTAGTTCTTTCTTTGATATATTCATGCACTAGTGAAAATATATTAGTGAATAGATTCAAGATAGAATTATTAGGCATGCTAATAATATTTTGTTATTATCTTATTATTATTAAATAGAGTTAGTTATAAAGGTAGGATTATTTCACAACTCATATATAGAGAGTTTTATTAAAAATTGTTTGTTATGTATGTTATCTATATAAAGATTTATACCTATTATATTTGAATCAATCTTGAATATTAAAAGCGCTTTGTCTTTTTTATATCATAGTACTAGAGTCTTGTTCCATTTTTTAAAAAATTATTGGAGAAGAAAGATATCTCTATATCTGAAATAAAAAACATAAGGGTCTATTATTTGAGCAGTTGTGATAATCCTGTAACTCCACTCGTGACAACACTGATGAATGGAGAGAGTTATCATATGTGGAAAAAATTGATCAAGACAACTTTGTGTGCAAAGACGGAACTAGATTTCATTTATGGAATCATCAAGAAACCATCAACTCAATATAAAGAATATCATGTCTAGGAGAATACAAATATAATGGTGACAACATGATTGATCAATAGAACTAAATTTGCACAACAACACTTCACATCCTTCAACAACTCAAGATGTGTGGATTGTTTTTGAAGAACGCTTTGCTCAATTCAGTGCACCGCAAACTCATCAGTTATGGAGAAGTTTATACAGAAACAACCAGACACAACAATATCAAATTACTACATCCAAATCATGAGTCACGTTGATGATTTGAGTTAGTTACAACCCTTACTCGAGTGCAATTATAGAGTTGTCAAAGAATTAACTTGAATGGAAGAAGAACAATAAGTTCACCTATTTCTTGGGGGCTTTGATATTAAGAAATATGTTTAAATTAAAGGAACCGTTTTGAATATAGAACTAATGTCTTATCTTCGACGAGTGTTTAATCAAATTCAATGAGAAGAATCCTGGTTCTCAGCAAAAAGAAGAAAGGGAAATAAAGTTGAATCGATCTCAACATTTCACTCAAGAATGAATAAGAGGAAAGGGAAGGAATATTATTCTAAACTAAAGTGTGATCATTATGGTAAGAATGGTCATACTAAAGTTAAATGTTTTGAAATAGTATGATATTCACCCAATTGAAAAACAAGAAGAACTCAACGACATGAAGCTTACAGACAATGAAGACAACATGATACACATGTAGCTCAAGGACAAGAAACAAAGAAAAATATCCTTGAGAGACCAATCATAGGTCATGCATTGAATGGAAAACGCACAAGAGATCATAGTGGATTACATGAAAGCATGTATGGTAATTGTAGTAATAAAATCCAATAGATTCTTAATAGTGGTGGTGTATCTCACAATATGACTACATTATCTCATATTTTAAAAGGAGTTAGAAAGATAGACAAGCTTTTTCATGTTGTTACATGATGGACTTAACTAGCAAGTGTATCAGTCTCATCGAAGTAATAAAACAATTTGTCTCCACAGGGATTGCAAATTAAAACAAGGAAATAACGATTTGAATTAAACTAAATAATTAGGGGGGGTTTATAGCAATCGGGTAAGAAAAAAAAGGACAAGAAAATTAACAGATTAAAGTAGATGACGAAAGGTGATTATATCTTTTATGTTGAATCTCCTAATTGTACCTGTTGATGAATTTTGTATTAAAAGAATTACAATTATGTTAAAATATCACAATAAATTAACAAGACCACTGTACTCAAATCCTTGTGGTACAACTCACTAATTTACACAATAATTCTCTAACTCCTTAACCAATTCAGAGTTAAACTAGACGTTCTAAGTTCGTTAATTCAAAAGTCATAACTTATAAACACCTATTCTTAGTTAATTACTATATTGAATAATTACCATAGATCAGATAAGTAGACTTACAATCAATAATCCCTATTCATCTGATATCGATTTGTGCACTCAACAACACACAAAAGCATTACGAGCAAGAATAATTAAATAATAGTAATAATATAAGTGTATCAATTAATCTCAAACAATCATATGATCCAATGGAATACAAAAAAGGTTCATCTCAAAAAGATTTAACCAAGAATAACGTAGCTACTTATATAGAATTTTACAATTACCGGGAATTGATAAAAACTCCCCATCAAAATATTTGGAAAATAATGCTCATCCATGACTTCAATTCTCTCACAATCGTGTTCCTAAAAGCTCATGGTCGTCCTTTTCTGTCTCAAAATCAGAACCCCTAAAAAGCACTCCAAATTCTCTATTTAAAATTGCAAAACATGTCAGGGCTTTTTGCTTTATCGTGCTCGCGTTGGTTGTGGTCGTGATGTGACATCGTCATGCCCACGATGTTAGCATCGTGGCTGCAGGAATTCCATAATAAAACTTGGTTAATTTTCTTCCTCTTTTTCTTCGATTTTTCACTAAGTCCATATTTCTCTCTTTTGCAACTTTTTTTAATTCTTGTACATTTTTGCTTGACTTTTGCTCATTATTCTTCCTATTTCGTTGAAATTACTTGCCAATTTTATGTAATAACCGAGTGTTATCAAAACCCCTAACTTACTTTGCTGCTTGCCCTCAAAGTAACCTGTCGGCACACTAAATATTTCATGAGAATTAAAATGCTTAGGCTTACCGATGAATGTCATCTTTATTTTTTTTATCAACACTTTTGTTTCCTACTTTAATCCAATTAATTTGAAAAAGTTCTTTCAAACACGCAAGTGCTCAACCTGTATCTCATCTCACATTTATTCACTCAATTTAACATGGTAATCACACAATCAACGTACAAAGGCATTTAACAATGAGTTTGTAAAATTTCTAACAAAGTCGATCAAAATTATATTTAAATACACACTTTTGAGGTAGGATAATTTGAGATATTATGCTTAAACCTTTGGAGTTATTTACCTAGTTTTTCTTATGTTACCTAATTCCTTTCATAAATCTTTTTTCAACCGGTACTAGAGAATTCCCTTTGTTGGTCCTATTCATCATTATTTTCTATTTTCATAATTTTTTTGAAGAAGTCATTTTTAACTTCTCATTTTTAATTTTCTTTTTCTTTCTTTTGACCAGTTTCTCTAGTACCCAAACCCCAAACTTAAACACTGTCAACTTCCAAGAGCAATCCCAAACTTATCCTCTTGCATCAAACAAGGGAAATAAATATTTCTACCTAACTCTAAAGAGGGTGACAATATTTAATCTATCAAGTCAAATTACTATATAACAGGACATGTTACCAAAAGAATGGACAAAGCTTAAAGTGATGAACAAGGGATACAATCATATTAAAACAGGGTGGCTTAAAAAGGCTCAGAGTTTTCACAAATAACTGCCTCGGTGTGTACTTACCAGAATAATAGACTAAGTAGGGACAATGCAAATTCTAGAAAATAACCAATGTACAAATACTCTCATAAGAAATAAATATGAACAATGGAAATATTTGGCTCAAACCTTACAAGATGATGTATTTGGAGATTGAGTACAAGTAGTTGGCTTCCCTTTTCATCATCAACTTTTAATCTGCAAGGGACCTTCAATGTTGATATTTTTTATTCAATCTTTTCTGGGTGACTTTTTCTTTTCGCTTTCATCTTGTCACTACTAGTAAGGTAGAAAATTAAAACTGAAAGAAACAACAGGAGCAAATTGGTTGAAGAGAAGTACAAAGGGAAGAACTTTCACGAGAGCTAGCTAGTACTCTTCCTTGGAATATATTACAAAAAGGAAATACTAAAATAAAACTGAATTTAAAACTGAAAAACTCAAACTTTGTTGGGTTGCTTCCCATGAAGCGTTTCTTTAAGGTCATTATCTTGTCTCTTGTGTCTAAGGCGCTTCTTTCAACAATCTTTTTCATCCTATTGTTTTTTCATCGAAATTTAAGAACTTGATTACCCAATATACTTTATGTTATAGTTCCATTGGTAAATGATAAGCCTTCCCATAAACCAACATATATGGTGGCAACCCTATATGAGTCTTAAATGTTATTTTATAAGCCCACATAGCGTCATCTAGCTTCTTAGACCAATCTTTCCTAGATGCAGCGACTGTATTTTCTAAAATTTACTTTAGCTGCCTTTTCAACACTTCTACCAACCTAGAAGTATGAGAATGACACGGTGTGGATGTTTTATGCTTCACATTGTATTTGGCCAACACACTTTCCAAGTATTTGTTGCAAAAGTGTGTCTCACATCACTGATCAGAACTCTAGGGGCTCCAAACCTAGCAAAAACGTTCTTTTTCAAAAAATTAAAAATAAGTTCGGCATCATTAGCAACATAAGTTATAACTTTAAACCATTAAGTGACATAATCAACACAAACTAGAATATAAACATTAGAGTTAGATGGCAGAAAAAGTCACATAAAGTCGGCTCCCCAACAGTCAAAAGGTTTAACCTCTATTATACCTTTAAGCGGCATCTCATCTCACTTCAAAATATTACCTATTTTCTAGAACTCGATACATTCATGCACATATGACTACAATATTTGAATAATGTCGCCCACCAGAAACCACTTTAGAGTACTTTTGTTGTTGTTCTTTCACCACTATGGTTGCCTCCATAAGTTGAGTCAAACCAGTGCTATGTAATGTCCTTTGCTTATTTACCTGCAATACACCTACGGATTAATACGCCAGTACTAAATTTAAATAGATCAGGCTTATCCCACAAATAGTGGTTTGCCTCTTTATATAATTGTTTTTTGTGTTGCCAAGTATAGTTTTTCTGGAACACGTTTTTTGGTTTTATAATTGGCCATATCAATAAACCAAGGTCGTTCACTAATTTCCATCAAGTGTTCATATGGAAATTCTTCATTTATATTCTTTTCCTTCTTAGTTACTTCGACATTCTCCAATCAGGACAAATGACTAGCAACAACATTCTCAACACCTTTTTCATCTTTATTTCTAAATAGAAATCTTGTAACAACAGTATCCATCGGAGTAGTCTCGGTTTTGAATCCGCTTTGTTGAACAAGTATTTCAATGTTGCATGATCTGTAAAAATAACAAATTCTGATCCAAATGAATTCGCTCAAAAAATTTCCAAGGCAAATACTACTGCCAATAATTATTTTTCATTGGTGGTATAATTTACCTGATTTTCATTCAAAACCTTACTAGCATAGTATATCACATGGAGAAACTTTTCATGGCATTGATCCAAAACTGCGCCTACCACTTAATCGCTTGCATCACATCATTTCAAAAGGGAGTTCCCAATTAAGTGCAACGATCACATGAGTAGTTACAAGTTTTTCTTTGATAACAAACAAATATTTAAATCATTCATCATCAAAAACAAAATCATTTTCCTTGATTAGCAAGTTGCAAAGAGGTTTTACAATCTTGGAGAAGTCCTTTATAAATCTTCGGTAAAATTCGACATGTCCAAGGAAAATTCTCACCCAATTTACATTCACTAGAGGAGGTAATTTCTCAATCACATAAATTTTGACTTGATCCACTTCTATGCCCTTCGATGAGATTTTATGTCCCATAACAATACCTTCAGTTACCATAAAATAGTATTTTTCCCAGATTAAAACAAGGTTCATTTTGGTACATCCCTCAAGAACAACATTGAGGTGTGCAAGATAATCATCAAAATTACTACCAAAAACAAAAAAGTCATTCAAAAATACCTCAATTGACTACTCGATCATATTCGAAAAGATAGAAAACACGCACCTTTGAAAAGTAGCAGGAGTGTTGCATAAACAAAGGGCATCATGTCGAAAGTAAATTCTCCAAAAGGGCATGTGAAAGCGGTTTTTTCTTGGTCTGCAGAATCTACAACAATTTGATTGTATCGTGAATATCCATCTAAGAAATAATAATAAGCTTGACATGCTAGTCTTTTTAACATTTGATCCATAAAAGGTAATGGAAAATGATCTTTTCTTGATGCTTAGTTTAACCTTCTATAATCAATGCACACCCGCCACCCGATAATAGTTTCAGTCATATTTAACTTGTTCTTTTCATTTTGAATGACGATCATACCTCCCCTCTTAGGGACTACATACACAAGACTCATCCAATAACTATCATAAATCGGGTAGACTTGCTTCAAGCAATTTTAAGACTTATTTTCTTACCACTTCTTTCATGGTGTGATTAAATCTTATTTGTGGTTGAACTACAGGCTTGAACTCTTTTTCTAATTTTATCTTATACATTCAATAATATGGGCTAATACCTTTCAGATCAGTCACATTCCAACCAAGTATTTTGTTTTTATTTCTTAAGACGCGTAACAATTTTTCCTCCTCTAGAGTAGACAGACTACTATTGATGATGGTTGGTTACAATGGCTTCTCACCCAAAAGTACATACTTGAGGTGTTTCATAAATTATTTCAATTCCGGGTCTTTTGGCACGGTTGGTTGAATTTGTTGTTCATTTTTGCATAACTCTTCAATTGTTCTTATGGCATGAACATCTTGTGTTTCTAGAAGTCGAAGTGAACATTTTGCGATTTCTAGATCAGATTCATCTTCCACCTTTTCAACTGAATTAACCATATCCTGATCCATAAGTAGTGATGGTGTTTATGCTACAATGACCTTTTGAATAATTTCTTCCACCACATCAATCTGATAACATTGTGGATTCTCTTTGTGATGTCGCATAGCTTCAAGCACATTGAATACAATTTTTTTTTATTGAATCTCAATATAACTCTCTTAGTTTTGCATTAACGGGAGCTTTAGTTGATACCAAGAATGACCTTCCTAAAATGAGCAATGTTTTGGAATCTTCATGCATGCATAGGATCACAAAATATGCAGGAAATAATAAGCGATCGACTCTAACAAGGACATCTTCAAGAACTCCATATGGGTAAGTGATCAATTAATCAGCCAATGTCATAGTCATTCGAGTTGAATTTGGCTCACCATAATTCAATTTCCTTATCATGGAAAGCGGCATAAGATTGATGATAGCTCCTAAATCACACAAAGTATGACCAATAGTTAATGAACCAATTGAACAAGGAATAGTAAACCTACATGGATTAGTGAGTTTGAGTGGAAGCTTCCTTTAAACAATCGTGATGCACTCTTATGTTAAAGCGATGTTTTCATCATGCTTTAACTTACATTTTCCCGATAAGAGTTTTTTCATGAATTTAGCATAAACTAACATTTGTTTGAGAGGTTCACCAAATGGAATATTGGCATGTATTATTATCAACATATCTATAAATGTTTTGGTCTAACCCACTTCTGTCTCTTTCTTCTGTTTCTTTTTCAAAATCATATAAGGTGGTTTGATGTAGTCTGGTAGCTCTGGATTGGGGTCATTCAGAATTTGTTTCTTGGTTATCCTCTATGATAAGTTTTTTGTTTATGAATTGATCAAGGTTGTATCCTCTAACTTAATCTTCGACCACTTTCTCACCTTTTTATCTCTTTTACTTTTCCTTAGCCTTATTTTCAACTACCACCTCTTTCTCACTTTTTTTTCTTTTGTTTAACTATGTCTTTTTCTTCATCACACATTTTTGGATTTGAAGGAATCACTTTGTTTCTCAACTTAAGGGCTTTGAAAATTTCATTTTTTTCTTTCACTTGAACTAGATTGTCCTGCCAGTTGTTGAAACAATTAACCGATTTTCATCTCAAAGTTATTTATTGAAATTTTGTTGGTTTTGTTCATGGTGATATGATTTTATGTCATCTCCCTCTGAGTATTAAATGTGACTTATTAAGTCTTACAAACTTGCTCAAAAATTGACTGAGTTACTTTCATGAAGTTGGACAAGGTTTCCTCTAAAGGTGATGGTTTGCATTGAGGTATTAGGGGAACCTATTGAACTCCTTGATTATAATTCAAAGTTTGATTGTTGCTCCATTTGAAATTTGGGTGATCTTTCCAACAGGATTGTAGATGTAGAGTAAGGATTATTCTTTTGAAAATTTGCATACTGAACTTCAACACTCTGAACCTCTATTGTATAGTTGCCATTTGCATTTACATCTCCACAAAAATCACACTAGAGTGTGTTAATTTGACTAACATTTACTTGAGCTAGTTGGGACGCAACTAACTATTTAGAAAGTACCTTCATCTGAGTTAATAAGGTTGTGTTCAAATCAACTGCATGAGTACCCTTTTGTTTTATTGCTCGTTCATTTGAGTGATACTCATTTGGACACATATTATCTTTCAGTGTTTTCAACTCCTCGTCTACCTTTTCTCTCAATGTACCTCCAACTGACGCGTTGAGAAACATTCTCATTTGTATTTCCAGTCCATCGATAAGGTGTGTCATTTGTTTCGTAACACTCATATTATGATTAGGACACTTACGAAATAGAAATTTGAATATTTCCCTTGCATCAAATAGTGACTCAGACTTTTCCTGATCAAAGTTAGAAATTTCAAATTTTCTCTCCACAAACTAAGCATTTGAATAATACCTCTCTAGAAACTTGTATTCCAATTCTTTCTATGTCTGAATAGTACCACTTGGGATGCATTGCAGTGAATTCTTAGTGCAATCTATCAAAGAAAAACCAAACAAGCATAATTTTACCTGATCATTAGTGATATCACCATTTTACTTACACATCGAGCATGCCTCATAACATTTAGCGAGACACTCCCAAGGATTAGTGATTTCCTGCCTGTCAAACAGGTTATCCTTCAAACCTTAAAGTACAGAACTCTTAATATTGAAAGTTATAGGATTAGTCAGTTAAAATCCTAAGGATATATATCCAGCGTCAGTTCTCCTACAATAGTCCCCCAATGTTTTTATGGTGGAACAACCATATATTCTTTTTCTTCTTTTGTTTCTTCCATGACTTGTATTGCTTCTCAATTCACTCTATGAATTAGACGTGTTATTCTTTCGTTTCTGAGTCGATCGATATCAAAGTCAAATTAGAACCCCGCATAAACAAACAAGCAATACTTTAGTAGTATTACACCAAACCAAGCATAACAAAAATAGAATAAAAATTGAAAATTTAAAATAAAATTAAAAAATAAAAAAATAAAACAAAATGAAAATTAAATTCAAAACATTGCGTAATACTTCCTTGTTGAAATTATCAACAATCCCCAGCTACAACGCCAAAAACTTGATGGATTTAACTAGTAAGTGTACCAGTCTCGTCAAAGTAATAAAATAATTCGTCTCCACGGGGATTGTGAATTAAAACAAGGAAATAATAATGTGAATTAAAATAAATGATTGAGGTGTTTTCTATAGCAATTTGGTACAAAAATAAGAACAAGAAAATTAACAAATTAAAGTCGACGACAAAAGGAACTTAGATCTTTTATATTGAATCCCCTAATTGTACCTGTTGATGGGCTATGTATTTAAAGAATTGTAATGACATGGCCAACTAGAGAATAACACAGTTCATAGAGTACATGAGTGCACTCGAGTTGGCGTGTATCCATGAGTAGAAATCTAGTCGTTGATTTAGTGACTTCTTCTTTAGTTGGTATGGAGCTTTCATTTGTTATTTATTATAACTATGGTGAATTGATTATCTATAAGTTTTTATAACCCTTAGCATTCAACTAACATTTACTTTCTCAAAAAACATCTTCGTTCACTCTTTCTTAAGAGTATTACTATGAGCGATTGTCGGTTCCTTTCTTAAAGCTTCTGCCTTTCTTCATCTTTTATTACTTCATCAATCTTGCATAAGCATGTACCATCCTAAATTAATATTTTATATTCAACATTCCTGTTTTCTAATCAAGATGAGTGATAATACGGTTAACTTAGTGAGAGATTCTGAAATTGAAAGTTCTTCTACCTCTTTAATGGGGATATCCCTTGATTCTCATTTTCATTCTCTTAATAATAATCACCCATAACCATAAATCATATCCCTGTCTCATGATTTTGACTAAGAAATGCTATATGGGAACTCCATGGAGGAAGAAACTTCTCCGTCTGGTTTATTAGATGTTCTTATATCAAACTTTAGTGGAGGAATTAATCACGTTATGATTCCTATTCCTGCCCGCATCTTAATAGAAGAAGAAATGCAAGAAAATTTTCAAAGGAGAGAACACTTTAAGAAATGTAAGAAAATTTTCAAAGGAGAGAACACGTTAAAGATTATATTCAGCTTTTCCAAAAGAATGATGGTTGTGAGCCCAATGATACCAATGTGAAAGCCAACTTGGATCTTCAAGATTAATCATATGTGGTGGGGTACGAGTGGTGGACACAAAAATAGCAGACATTTAATCGACTATGAGCCATGAGGCTGCTATAAACGCGACTGGAATTATGGATGGTGATCCCTTGGAATGGTTAGCTCTTCTAGTGGAGCTGAAAGAGAGGATATGTAGTTCTTTTAATGATTGTGTGATCATGTTTACTAAATGCATGTTCCCAAGAATAGGAATGTGGCTTCACTATTTTGAATTTGAGGTAGCCGTCATAAAGTATTTAAAAGTTATCTTTCCCATCTTCATTTGGGGTCTTGGGAGTACACGAGGGTGTTTTTGATGTGTGCTCTACACAAATAAGAGAATACTTCTCTTAAATTATTCTTTGATTTGTTCCATATGAGGCGCACTTCTTAGGTAAACTTGTGTAATCAAGGGCTCATTTCCTTTCATCGGGTCAACCCTTAATTCAACCCTTTTGCTCCTGACTAAGGCAACTTCCTTATGCATTTCTTGATGGTAAAACCCCTCAAACTCATGGCCCATCTTGTTTTTTGCTATCTCTGTATCGATTCTCATTGCTTATATTAGACTCTGTATCTAAAGTATTAGTCTAAGATCCTTTTTAATCGGGACATTCACCCTTATTGTACCAATTCCAGTTCTTTTTCTCCAAACGAGGTAACAATGAAGAAGGAAATGTAATCTTGTTTTTAGTGGATTGGCTATGAGAAAGGATTCTCCATAGTGAGGTTCCCCCAATCAAGGTGAGAAAAAGGCGAATTGAAACTCACACTATTTTAAATGCAGTTAGCCAAGAGAAGAGGAGAAAGATTTTTAGTGAGAGTGGAGTCTTTGTGATTTCTTTTCCTTACATGAGTGATTGTATTTTGCAAATAGCATGGAAAAGGTAAACACGTTTAAGTTGTTCTATAACCTTATAAATTCTAAAGGAATTCAAATCATGGTGAATATTGGGGCTTCTACCTCTTCCCAGAGTCCTCTGACGACCCTTGTTCCTGCCCCAACCCATTCTCTTACCCCGACTATAGATAATTTTATTTTTGCTTTCGAGGTGGATCAACTCATGAACATTACGTCTACTTTAACCATGGAAGAGTCAACTATACCTCCATTTTCAACAAAGAGGGCCCGAGATGAGGAACAACAACCCTCATAATACGAGGGTTCTCCAAAACAAACTCGAGTCACTGAGGGTGGAGCTTTTGGGGAGATAACTTCCTTCAAAATCATGTCGAATATCATATCTTCCAGGTTTGATCGCACACCTGAGGAGGTAGCTATTATCCTTTCAACTCCAGATTTGTCCTTTGTTTAAAGTCTTCCTAAGGGGGGGAGAAAATGGAACACATCTTTAAGCTTACCCACAGTATGTTCAAGGTTACTTCTATGTTCTCCATTATATGTGCTAGTCAATGAGACGTCTTGGCCCCCATAAGGAGAAAACTCACCAGGTGGAGAAGCATCAAAAAACATTTCTTTAGAAGATCGATACCCATGAAGAGACCTTGAAAGCTCTCAAATATGAGGTGGTCAATCCGAAGCATGCACTTTATGATTCTCTTTAACGAACTATGCAGGTCAAATTTGAAGTTCATGAGAAAGTTGTGGAACATGCAAGAGAGTTTTGTCGCGACGCCATCATTTTTGTCGAGATGCTAAACCTACTTTAGTCTGCTCCTAGGGTGACTCGAGAGGGTGATCTAGTACATCGTCTATAGGATTTTCAGCTTGATTATTCCTTTTTCTTGTATCATTTTATTTTTGGCAATGCTTCTCATGATTTTTCCCAGGGTGTAACAATATTTTAATATTTAATTGGAATATTTTACCTTGATGATTCAAGTGTTTTTCATCTTAAAGTTTTTCCTATATCTTTGCTTTATCATAGTCATTGTTTATGAATCATTGTGACTCCAGGGTTTACTCCTTACCCTACGAAGTGAGTTTGTGCTAGGTCGGACCATCGACGTCTATTGGCTATGGTGGGATGCCTATTTTGGGCGTGAGAACCCTAGTTGTCTACTTTATGATGGGAAAATGCACATTGTTATAATGAAGTTGCATATGTGCCTCCAGAATTTTCTTACTTTTGTGATTTGTGACTTAGTGCCTTGAACAATGTTAGCTACCTTTTTTAGCTGTTGTATTTATCATTTATTGTAAGAGTGTACTTATTTATGTATCGCATTTAATAACTTGCTTGTGTTCCCCAGAGAGAGGCTTGGGATCGATGAAACTAGTGTAATATGGTTGTATATGTGTATTGTGCCCCACGTCACAGAGGATCATTCCCCAACCAAGGGTAGAATCCTTATCCCTTCCCTAAGGCTTGGCTCGGATCGATATGGACGTCTATGGGCTCTAGTAGTTATGCCATTGGATTGGATAGATCCAAAAGGGGGTATGCCACCTACACATAAATGCGTGTAGTATGCCTCCGATGAGATATTACACAAGGTGTGCATTTAAGTCGTATAAAAATCATAGAAATGCATTTAGTATGTATTGTATAAAAAATCAGACATGGATTGTGTTTAAGCCGTATAAGAACTGCAAAAATATGTTAAGTCTGTGTCAGATATGCAATTAGGCATGTAATACATTTAAGTCGTATCATAATCGCATAAATGTGTTAAGTCTACATCGAATACACAATTAAACATGTAATACATTAAGTCTGTATCAAATGGACAATTAGGCATGAAATACATTAAATCTATATTGGATACACATTCATGAATTTCATCCTCTTTACCCCTATCTAGAGCACCCTAAAAAAAAAAGAGACAAAGAAGTATACAACAGAGCCATTGGATGAGGCGTTAAAGTACCTCACTTTATATTTCATCCTCTTCCCCTTGAGTGTGCCCTTCTCTTCTTTAAGGCATATGCATTGGTTGGACGAGGCGTTGAAGTACCTCACTTTATATTTATTGTCGATGTGTCTTTGAATGGTCACCTTCACCGGGGTGGTAGCTTTAGGATGGCCATTGAAAATTTAGGCTCGACCTTAAGGTATATGCTTCGCTTGGACGAGGCGTTGAAGTGCCTCACTTTATGTTTTGAGGTGAATGTGAAGTTACATGGAATGAGAACTCTCATACCTTCATGAATAAAGCTCAATATACTTTTACCATCTAACAATTTTCCTAAGGGCCAGTGTTGTTGAATGAGGTCGGGTGACGGATTAGAAGCAAATGTCGATCCAAAGTGTTCTTGAAAGAGATTTGTTCTCTTTATTATCATAACTTGGGATTGCGGCCGACAGGCTTCCTTGAAACTAGAGTATGAGATATATTTCCTCAAACATGCTTAACGAACCTCTATTATTTGATCCGGCCTTAGGGGATCCCAGTGCATCAAGCGAAAATCTTGTGGTGCCTATGATAGACACTCTGATATTTGATTGGTTCCCAACGTTAACTATGAACTCGCCGTATTCGGGCACTATTAACTATGAACTTGTTCTATCCATTGTCGTCGTGGTAGGTATCACATAAGCGGAGGGAGACAGTAGTGGTGTTAGATCGAGAGATGGAACGTGAATCTTCAGCATTATCTTCAAGGAACTCCCCTTCACTTTCGATGCTTCCAATGTGATTCTGAATTTGGATCTATGATCCTTTCTTGTTCTTCTTGGAGAAGTTCGCAAGGGAATTTAGATATCTAGATACCTGGTGAATCATTGCTCAAACGGTAATCACTTGGATTGAATGTGATAGATCTTTAAATTCAGCTTCGAGTGCTCTCGATTCAATGATCTAAGGAGGTTACAAATTGGTAGGTCATAGTTTTGGTTCTAAAATTGTAATAATCTAGATCTAGAACTTCTATGTTCACACAATGAGGTTGGAGAGCGAATGTGAATTCATGGAAATTGTAGGAATCGAAAGTCGAATCTAACTGATGACATCATAGTTCCATTCAGGAACCATAAATGGACACAGTTGGATAAGTGATGATCTTGAGCAATGGCTTTGATATCCTTTTACGACGGTGCAGGATGGACCTGCATGGTTAGCACTCCAACTCCTAAGTTGTAACACCCTATTTCCCTCGACCTAAACATATAATAAATCAGAGTATTCGCCCAAACAAATAGGATGTCACATGTTCTCTTTTCTAAACACATATTCCCTTTAACACTTTATCAGATAAAATAACAATAAACACATTCACTTAGGGTGTGATCGTATGCTCACCTTCATTTAGAGTATCATTTCAGCGGAATTTCTTATGATAAAACATGAATTAATGAAATCATTTAAACTTCAAATGTACTTTATGGCATAATCAAAATCATAAACGAAATCTCCTCAAAACATCGATATATCAAACATGAGAGTATACATCAACTCTCTAATGAAAAGATTAAACAAAACTCACTGACATTTCCTAGTGTTACCTATCAGAGCATGTAAACTAAAACACAGAAAGAAAAAGGAAGAAACAACCCCCCGTCATCCTTTAACTCTAAGCAACTACTCAGTTACCTGCTTATCTATACTCCGAAGAGGAGTATAGACCACATCAATAACAATGGGGTGAGAAATCCCAAACAATAATAACGAGCATATACTACAAGGTATGATATTAAACATAATATTTCTACACAATTTCATTGACAGTATATCACAATACATTCTCACACCCATACTCATCAACCAATAACAATTCAACAAATATGCATATAACTCATTATGCAATGCAACCCTACTAATGCAACTTTATGCATATGCATGTGGTACCAACTAAATAATTGGTTCTCTTTGGAACCGGTCCCCTCTTCTGAACCCATGAGCCCCCTATTCTGAGCTCCAAGTTTCCTCTTCTAAGCTTGGTGCAAGCCTTTAGTCCCCTCTCTAAACTAGTAGACACGTCTCTTGTCACAACTCAATGATGCATGCTCATACACATCAAATCAATTCATTAAGACCCCTCTCTGATCTTAACATAATGCACTGACAACTCAAGTAATCCCTTATCTAGGTCACCACACCACAACAATTCACATATACACAACATCATATAATTGAGTGAAACTTAAGTATACAGTCAATATCCTCAATTAGATTACTACTCATACATGCAAAAATACAATAGCCATAAATATCACCTCAAAACATAATCACATCGTCACACTCTTATTTCACACGACAACATCATTATAAAAACATCATCATCACCAACATAACTCACTAATAAATAACACTACACTTTCCTCACGTTTGCACATGTCTATCATTCATCAAGTAGTTCATGAGGTAGCTATGCACGTTAGCTTCCCAGCGCTTCGAGCGACGTCTCATTTGGACCTACGAAACGAAAGTTACGGCCAGAATCGTCGGATAGTGCAATAAAAGACAAAGCAAACATTCTAGCAGTCAGGGGTCGACTCCTGTTAGCTATGGGTCGACTCCCAGCACGTATGGGTCGACTCCTACCATACAGTTTTTAAAATTTTATTTTATGTTGGTTTTGGGATGACTCCTAGCTCGTATGGGTCAACTCACACTGTTGTTTTTGCCTAAAAACCATTTTTTAACGCACGTGGAAAGTCTTTTACTATTATAAAACCATCTAAACACTTCTTAACACAAAAATAAATTATTTCAAACATCCTTTTTATCAAATTAAAACCCCACTATTGTTAAGCCCTAACTCTACCAATTAACATATCAACTCAATCACCAATTTACCAATTCATCATCAATTCACATCTCTAAAATCTTCACCATTGCAACAATGGTGAAAAACACGCATATATACATAGTAAAAAAATTTGAACATCAATTCACACAAAATTCACATCAATATAATTAGGAGAATATCACTCCTCAAGAACACACATAGAAATCATCACAATCATCCTTCTTATTGGAGGTTAAGGACTCCTCTATCCTACCCCTCATGCATAAGCCCTTATTGAAGGTTATCCTCTCCCCTTACCTTATATTTCTCCAACAAAATTATTCAAAGCTCTTTCAATGGATGCTCTCCCTATGCCTTAACCCTTGTCACTTCCTCTACCCAACCCCTCATGCATAAGCCCTTATTGAAGGTTATTCTCCCCCCTTACCTTATATTTTTTCAACAAAATTCTTCAAAGCTCTTTCAGTGGATGCTCTCCCTATGCCATAGCCTTTGTCACTTCCTCTTTCCATTGAATTCTATTTTCACGTAGGAAAACTCTCACAACTCCTTACTAATATTTTTATTGGTAACCTAATCCCTCAATTAGAGACTTCCAACAGTACCCTCACTTATCCCCTATTTACCAAAGTACCCTTATCATCTCTAATTTTATTTTAATAAAATACTACTGATACTCCTTATTTTCTATTATTCTATTTTCTCATTTTAATTAAATAATTCAATTAAATAATTTAATCATATTTGGGGTGTTACATAAGTTAGTTCAAGATTCAAGATGAGTGTAGTAAGAATAGAGATCAACTAACATATCTTGCTCTGAGCATGTGAACTAATTTTATACTTTAGATCAAGTGGAGTGAGTTTGAGATGGATTCGGCCTTAATCATTTTAGGCCTTTGGCTGGTCCCGAATAGATAGAAAATATAATTTCTATAACATTTTATTTTGTTACCTTTTATAATTATGATTTTATTAAAGATGTTAAAACATGATATTTTGAATTTATTATTTTATATATGTGACATAAATTAATGAGAAATAGGGAAGCAAAATCTAGAATGCCTAGTTACCGACAGTTATAGTGATTATCGTTACAAATTACACAACATGTTGTTGCTTCATAAATAATTGTGTATTTTGATTTTATTATACAGGGTTTGATCATTACCATTAAGATCCACGTCATTGTCAAATCAATGGTGATCCCTCGTTAGAATGTCGCTTTTGAATGGCAAATTGACATTGAGTCAATATTGAGGCGCACGAGGACATTCGAGATACAAGGAACTACAAAGAATCTCAAGTACAAAACTACTAGTGGTTTTGACAATCTCCACTGCTGCAAATAATGCTTATGAGATATCTCGTAGGTGATGGATCTCACAAGATAACTTTCAATTTGGCACTGTCAAGCAATCCAACCTCCAATAGCCAGATCTAAACATACATGGTTGTGGAGATTATGTGACCTTTTATAATCCAATAAGTCACTGTCACATGATAATAAAGATAACACCATCGACACAAAAAGAATAGGCAAGGGGAAGGTGCATAAGCTCATAATAACTTCAAAGAGAAACATCGTCCAAGACGCATATGCTCGACCCTCTTATCTATCTAAACACCCAATTTTGCCAATCCGCATGAATATAGTATTGTAGAAAAGGAAACTAGACTCGATCCACACTAACGTGAGAAGAACTTAGTGAAAAAGCATTTAAAAAACCTTCATCCCCATTCAACTATGGTCTCAGAGTAAGCCAAATCCATCAAGATCCTAGGGGGTAAAATTCTACATCCACAGCAAGCAGGATGCCAATTAAATTTTATAGGATTATGGAGAATTGTCATCTATATCAAAATAGAATAACAAAAAAGAGATGTTATTCGGTCAACTCTCCATAAGAGCCAACCCCGAACAGCCACACGTATACGGTTGGACCTCCATTGTCATAAACAAATGACAACTACAAAGATGCCAAATGGATAAACACATCCACTAATTTCATAGTCAGCCGAGGAATAAGTAAGGAAGTAGAACATATTACCATTGTGTCTTTATTCACAAGGTAAGTATTCTGTAAAGTTTTTGCATAATGTCCATAATTATTCTACTAACTAAGAGATATTGCAACCATGAAAGCTCTTGTAATCCCCCGCGTAATGGCATAAGCCGCTCTTTTGATGAAAATTCCACACTTGGTGAAACACTTTCAACGTAGCTAGCATGCCTCTTCTTAGGAACTAGCCACTCCAAAAGCGTATATGGTAGAGCCTGAAGACTTCCTCTTTGAACCAAGTCAACTCTTGGGGAAGGGACATGAACCTTACCTTTGGTTAGGGACAGTTCCTAGCAACACTGAAGAACCACGCTAACTCTTCTCAATTGGGGCTAAGAGAAACGAATTTCCGATTGGAACTAAAAAGTTTGAAGAACACACCAGACAGTAACAATGCCCACGAGGCAAACAAATTTAAAATTGTAGGAACAAAGATCAAGTTCTGCCGCAATAAGAACTCGCTGGTCAATCCAAGGCGAGAAGACTAACAAGCGAAAAGGTGGACTAGACAACCATAAAGAAGAAAAAAATGTATACCAAACACACAAAGCTAAATAAAAAGCACCAAGCATTGATGTAAATGTATATTTAAATATTGTTATTTTTTCAAGGCATGAAGCCCGACCAACATTACAAAAGGAAAGAAAAAACAAAAGGAGAAGAATATCAGATTTCCTCTCTCTAAGACATTGCGCCTTGGTCGTCCACCAAAGCCTCGTTCAGATCAACTTTTAAAGGGTCTAGTGTTGCAACAGGGATAAGAACGTCCGAGCAAAATTCCTTAGCCTGATCCACTGTCTGATCGAGAACCCTGTACATATTTCACACAATTCTCGAAGAAACTCTCAAACTCTCACCTTCAGAGAAGCCACCTCACCCTCATGAGCTCTCTAATCATCATCGCAAGACTCATTTTCTTGCTGAAGAGCTTTCCGAGCCTTCTCAACATGAAGGTTTGCCTCAGTTACAACATTAGATGTCTCTTGACGTCACTTCTTCTCTGCTTTGAGGGAAGATTTCACCTGAGCTAATATTTTTTTAAAATGTTTTTCTATAATATTTGACAGTAAATTCTAAAAAATATTCAAAATAGTTATAATTTGATTAGAATTTATTTTATAACAATAGTTAATATTTTAGTATAATGCTCAATCTACCTAAGATTAAATACTTAAAATTAGGCATGACAACAAATTTTGAACCAGATGACCCACCTAAAATTGTTCTGACTTTTACAAAAAAAATCCCGCTTTAATTGGAGCAGAAGAAGGGGTGAGTTTTCCCTGATATTTAAATTCGGAGGCGGGGGCAAGACGAGGATGTTTATATCCGCCCTATACATGCCCATTCTGTTTAATGTATATTTTTTTATATATGTACTTATTGATTTATTAAATTTCTTATTATATACTATGAGTTTTAAGACATGTTCAATTCAATCAAGGGAAAGAGATGAGAGAGATTTTTATCAAAGGGAGAGGAGATGAGAGAAAGAAATGGGAAGAATTTTAATTACATATATGTTTTGTTCAAAGTATGAAAGGAAATAGGGTGAAGGATTTTAATTACAAACATGTTTAGTTCATAATGGGAAGATATCTATTTTAAAACTAATTTGCTTTTCAATCCTTGAAATTTCACCACAAGAATCATGATATTTATTATTATTTTTAAAACTAATTTGCTTTTCAATCCTTAAATTTATTATTATTTTAAAGCTTTTTTCTTTTTTCAATTTTCAATTTTTACGACAGTTTGCAAACAAATGCACGTTCAAAATCATATCCTACCTAAAAATATATCTTGTGCGTAGGCACGAGTTTGTTACTAGTTCATTAACGAAATATAATGATATTTACTATTTTTAATTCAAATACAAATTCATTAATGAAATATAAATATTCAATCAGAAAATATTATAAAACATTTTTTTAAAGGTAATGATAATAATATACAATTTTAAAAAATAATCAAATACAATAACATCTAAATAAAATTATTAGGCTTAATTACAATTTGGTCCCCCTTTTTTTACCTTATTCACGAAATTGATTCTCTATTTTAAATTTAAACAGTTTTGGCCACCCTCTTGTAATGGTGATTTGGTTATGCTTGGGGAAAGGAGTTCGATATCGAAGAAAGTAATGGTGATTTGGTTCGCTTGCGTATGATGTATTTGGAAGCCTAGGAATGCCAAAATATTCTGAATTGAGGACATTCGAGTTGAGAAGATTGTAGAAGAGGTTATAGTGATATCTTGGATGTGGTTAAAATTGAAAGCAAAAATGATTGAGTGTGATATCGGGCAATGGTTCTTAGATCCCAAAGCCTATTTAGGATTGGTGGCTGACTATCCCGTCGGGGGATGTTCTCTGATTTGATTTATAGGCTGGTTGGTAGTTTAGTTTCTTTTGAGCAGATTGGCCGGGAGGTTTGTTTTTTGTGCATTTTTTGGGAGGTGTAGAGAAGCTTTTAATCTGCTGCTCTGAGGTGTTTAGTGTAGAGTATCTTCTCAGTGCGTTGGTAGATTCGTTTTAGTAGTATGTTGTTTATATTTTAGTGCAGGTTTTGTTTACTGCATTCTTGGAGTTATTTTTCTTGGTTTTTGCTTGCTGGGTGTGTTGCATATCTCAGTCATTGGAGTGTTGGAGGTTTCTGACCCACCTCAACGACATCTTGTTTCTTCGAAATTGGTTTGCAACTTACTGTCATTGTGTCAAATCTTAGCATGTGTTTAAGTTTGGACATTGTTATCTTGGAGAAGGATTCACATGCAGTGATAACAACCTTTTGCTATGTGTTTTTCTTCAGTTATATGTTTGTTGTCTGCTGCTTTCGGTGTCGATCAACTGGTGTAATAGTGTTCGATTGTCTAGTGTTTAGGGAGAATCCCTTGGTTCAGCTATCTGATTGGAATCTGGAGGTCATGTGTTGTTTTAGAGTTGTTATTGGGGCTTCGTCTGCAGATCAAAGAATTCTTGTTTTGAAGTGAGTAGTGTAGCTTGTTTTCTGGCTGCAATTGAAGTTCCTCAATATATCATCTATCTGTTTTTAGTGTCTTTTTGCATTGTGTAATTTGGCTGGGATGTATCCAAACTTATTATTTTGGTGTATTAGAGGTTTAGTCTTATTTGAATTGGGTGCTTTGTTTTGGCTGTAGGTTGCTTGCCTTGGCAGTGGGGTCCCTTGGAAAGTTGCTTAGGTGTTTTCAGTTTTGTTAGGTGCTGATTTTATATTAATCCTATTTTGTTCTATGTTTGTTTCAAGGCATTTCGTATGTCTTTTAGTAATAATTTTTTGTTGTTTAAAAAAAAAGACTCTTAACCATAACAAATAAAATTATCAATTAGATAGAAAACCTAAAATTTAAATATTTTAATAAAATAAATTATGATTTTAAAAAATTGAAGTTAAATTCATTAATATAATTAGTTATATGGTAGCATTCCTCCCTTTTTCTTAAAAAAAACCGTGTTTCGGGGAAAAAAAATTATTCTACAAAAAATTATAACCCCTTCTACTTATGTTCTCATCTATTCCAAAATATATTAAATTAAACTATCATTTAAAACATTCATTCCCCTCTCCTCCAAAACTCCAACTTCATTTAGATAGAAAACACAATTTCTATAACATTTTATTTCTTACCATTTATAATTATATGATTTTATTATATTAGTTAAAATATAATTTATTATTATTTTATTTTATTTATACATGGCCAAAATTGACAAGAATTAGGAATAACTACCATTCATCGAGGATGGGAATTAAATTTCAACTCTAACCAAATATATACGTTAAGATTGAGAAAACCACTTTTATATATATTATAAAAGACACAAAAACCACCTTCAATCTACTAAATAAGTACTTAAAACAAATCTTTGATTGAAACTCTATAAATTAGTCATTATAATAACTATTAAATGGATAAGTAGTTAAAACAAATCTTTGGTCGAACCCTATAGATTAGTCATTATAGTAACTCTTAATTGTAGTGACCCCATTGCCCCTTGTTGTTTTTGTATTCTTCTCATCCAATTTTCCTTTTGAGCCATGCAATTTCCTATTTCCTTTTCAACCAATACATTGCACGATCCATCTCACCTTTGCCTCACTTCACCTCAAAGTATAGTAAATTAAACTCTAAGGAAATAATATCTCTATTCATTATTTTTTCATATTACTTTCTCCCCATTCCTCCCATATCTACACTAACTTTTTTGACCAAACACAATATAGTCATAAAAATAATATTTAACTCATTCAATAAAAATATATTTTTTATTAAATAAAATAAAATAAAATTAGTAGTATTATTATTATGACTATCTAGTGAGATCCAAACGGTTTTATGAAGGAAGAATATTATTGTTCCTTCCTTCGCCAACTCATCTGACAAAATATTCAAATTTTTCCAAACCATCATCATCATCACCTTCACCACCATCACCACCAAACACTTTCAACTTTTTTTTTTCAGAAGAAAAAAAAAAACACTTCAACAACATTAACAAAAAAATATTTCCATTTTTTTTGGTGTTTGGTTTTTTGTTAACATCATCATCATCATCATTGATTCATTATCATTATAACAATTTTCTCTTTCCTCTCTTTGAGGGAGGTTGTTTGTTTTTCGCAACAACCTCAACCTCAACCTCAACCTCCTCGCTTCCAACCTCGTAACTTTCGCTTTCTGTAATGGAATGCTTTTCTCGATTTGGCTAATGCATTTCTGGATTTTCTTTTCTATAACCACTTCATAACCATTCAAACCCTTATCCTTTTTTTCATTTTTTTTCAACATTTTCCCCTTTTCATTTGCATTTTCCTCACAAAATCTCGAATGGGTTCTTCTTCAATTGCCCTATTTTACGTAATTTACAACGGGTCGGTGAAATCTTGACTTGGCCACGTCAATTTGAACAAAAAGCTTCAAAAAATTTCTTTGAATTTTGCATAAAAATTCAATTTTTTTTGTTTTTTGTTTTCTTGTTTTACGAACATGATGTTATCAGCTTCACCGTCTTCTCTTGCGAGAAGCTCTTTGGAAGAGATGCTTGAATCTCTTCGCCAGAGAGACGAAAGTGAGAAGCCGAAAGACCTGCCGCCGGCATTGCCAGCTAGGCCGATGTCGAGAGGTAGGTTGCCGCCGGCGAGAAGGTCTTTGCCTAAAAGCTTTAAGGTGGATGGAGATGGTGAGAAGGAAGTGGGGCATAAGAGGAAAGGCAGTTTTGGGAACAAGAAGTTAATGTTGGATGTTGAATCTCCTTATGTGGTTGTTTCAGAAGAGAATTGTGTTAGTGAACATCCTTCGCCTCGTCCTGTTTTTTTGATTCCGGTGGATGATTCTTCTGTTGCGTCCGTGGCTCCGCCTTCGCCGGAAGTGGAGGAGAATGACAATGTTTCTTATTTCATCAAAAAGGTAACTGTGGACTTGAAATCTTTGTATTGCTTGTTAATAATTTATGTTGTAACTGTGGACTTGCAATGGTAATAGGTTTTGGGTGAAGTTTTAACAGTGGTTTCTTTGTGTTAATCTGTTTTTTTCTTCTCTACTTTTTATATTTTATAGCTCTTGAATTATGAAGGTTTTGATGTTTGTATTGAATATGGAATGTAGTGTTAGGAAGAAAATATGTTTGTGATATTTCACCAGTACCTTTCAGAGTTGCAAATAAAAACACATTGTTAACAAGATTAAGGGTTTTTGTTAAACAATGCCTTAAGTTAAGGAATCAAATTCGGCGAAAAACAAGTGTAAAGTGGAAGCTGAGTTTTGTTGCTTTTGAATTTTCACTGTGCATTGGGACGAGAAAAAACCTTGCTGGAAGCAGATCCAAAAATATGCTTAGATGATTAAAATTGATGCCAGGTTGTTTCTAATTTAAATTTAAAGATATCATTATACCTTGTTATTTATCGGCGGATACATTGGTTCAGAGCCTTTATTTGGCTGATACTTCATACCGGCACCACTTAGGTTAATAGTAGGCATAGGTAAATTGCTTGTGTCATTGATATTTCTAGTCTAACTTTCTTTTGTTTCCGTTGTTTCCCCAAAGCCTTCCTTTTGCTGGATTATGTAATTGAACTACATCAAAGTTACTTTGAAAACATTATTATTAATATAGTAATTTATGCATCAGTGGTATGTTTTGGTTTTGCATATTAACTACTGGCGTGGATTCAAGTCAAGACCCGAGAGGATGATGACATGTGTGTTTGTGTTAAACTTTCTTTTTGTTTTTGGTTTTTCCACAGAAACTTCATGTTTGGTGTAGGCAACCAAAAGGGAAGTGGGGTCTGGGAAGAATACAGTCAACTTCAGGAGAACAAGCAAATGTTTCACTCTCAAATGGAGAAGTAAACTTCTAAACTATTTGTCTCCCTGTAAAATAGTATTCGTTGTTGAATATACAAGATAATAACATGCTATTTTTGTCGGCGAGTTGTTGTTGCAGATTATGAAAGTGGCTAGAACAGAGCTCCTACCGGCTAATCCTGATATTTTAGAGGGTGTGGATGATCTTATACAGCTCAGCTATTTGAACGAGCCCTCAGTTCTTCACAATCTTCAGTTTAGATATTCTCAAGATATGATATATGTATGTCTGCTGCCATTGCTTGTTTTTCTACTCAGATGATTATCTATGTATGTATTCTCAAATTCTACTTTTGCTTTCTGCATGCAGAGTAAAGCAGGGCCGATTTTAATTGCATTCAATCCCTTCAAAGATGTACAGATTTACGCAAACGAGTATGTCTCTGCTTATAGAAATAAGACTCTTGATAGTCCTCACGTTTATGCCATGGTAGATGCAGCTTATAATGAGATGATAGGAGGTAAATGAAATTCCCCTTTCTTTCTCCTTTTTTGAAATTGTTATAACGAATTTGTATATTATGATATATGATATGTTTATAAAGGTTTTCTGTTTACGTGTTGTTCATTGCAGATGAAGTAAATCAGTCCATTATCATAAGGTTAGAACTCAATACATTAAAGGCTCTTTTTGTATATGTTCCTGAAACTGAAATTGATAGGATTAAAATTTTATCGTAAAAAGTAGATATAGTCACTTGAAAACTTGTTAATAACCACGGTTACAAATTTGTTTATAGTGGCGAGAGTGGAGCTGGGAAAACCGAAACAGCGAAAATTGCGATGCAATACTTAGCTGCTCTTGGTGGTGGAAGCTGTGGGATAGAAAATGAAGTTCTTCAGACAAATGTTATACTAGAAGCTTTTGGCAATGCAAAAACATCTAGGAATGACAACTCTAGCAGATTTGTGAGTTTTTGTTTCTTTTCATTTTGGCGAAACTTACTCCTGTTGTGTTTCTTTATTACAGTTCTACTTGAAATATTTTCTATCAAATATGTTCATAAAAAGACAAATTTGCAATTTCGATCTTCCTTTTACTTTTCTGAATGCTGTGTAGTGCAGTGTTGTGAAATAGTAGCTATAGCGACACTAAAGCATTATAATGGAATTAATCGCTATTGTTATGCGATACACTGTTTAGTACAAATTGTTGTCAGATAATGACTATTATAGTAGCATTTTAATAAAAAACTATTTTCTGCTATCTACAATTGACTACATTGTTGGAAAATTTTGTGGATGGTATCTAATGGCTGAGCAGTTTAATATTTTTCATTTTTAAATTGGTGCAGGGGAAGTTGATTGAAATTCATTTCAGCGCAACAGGAAAAATGTGCGGGGCTAAAATTCAAACCTGTAAGCATGTTCACGTGAAATATCTTTCCTAAAGTTTGTTCTTTTCGGATATCCATTTTTTTATTTATTAAGTCTACTGACTCGATTTATTCTGATGACTTCTGTTTTTCATATGCTGACTCCCATATGCGAACATAAACAGTTCTATTAGAAAAGGTAACTAGTGGTTCGTATTTGAACATAAGTGTGGAACTGAAATACTTAATTTTCTCAATTTCTTATATCATCTTGTCTTCTGTCGGCAGTCAAGAGTTGTTCAACTGGCTGATGGCGAGAGGTCTTATCACATATTTTATCAACTTTGTGCCGGATCTTCACCTGATATTAAAGGTGTTTTTTCTATACAACCTATCGATTAGTTGGCATACTTCTCTACTTTGTATCATCTTCGAGATCTCAATGACCTTCTTTGAGATAATTTGTTTAAATATGACTTTTGAGTTGGATCCTCCCGATATAATTGGGGAGGATCTCCTCTACTGTTTAATTTTATTTACAAACTTTAAACAGACATTTTCTACATGGAAATTCATTGACACCAATTTCTGCTCGCAAAGGCATAAATTACATTTGCCTTTTGATTACTCACAAAATCATATTCTTTTTCCTATGCAGCGAGATTAAATCTTAGAGCGGCCAGTGAATATAAGTATCTAAATCAGAGTGACTGCATGACAATTGATTGGGTTGACGATGCGAAAAAGTTTCATAGGCTGAAGGTATATATTATTTGACAGGTCATTTGTTGAATAATAACTTCAAGTTTCTTTACACCCCCCTAACATCTGATGTTATATTTTTTCTCCTTCTGGCATCTGTACTTTTCCCCCAGAAAGCACTGGATGTCGTTCAAATGTGCAATGAGGATCAAGAGCGAGCCTTTAAAATGATTGCTGCGATATTGTGGCTGGGAAATATAACATTCCTAGATAATGATAATGAAAATCACATTGAAGTGGTGAATGATGAAGGTAGAATAAATAATATATGCCTAATGTTTTTATTATTGCCACATGTTGCAATTAGATTTTATTTTGATTTGCCAGGAAAAGACCAAATATTATGAAAATAAATCTTAAAAGTGACTTTTGTTTATATTTTCTTTTGGCAGCTGTAAGCAATGCTGCTTCCCTGATGGGTGTCAGTTCTCAGGAGCTAATAACAGTATTATCTACACGTAAAATTCAAGCTGGCAAGGATACTATCACCAAACCACTGACATTACGACAGGTCCATTTATTACTTGAACAATTCAGTTGGGGAATGTTTTGTTACAATTTTTTTTTAAAATAAAAGCTAATGACTTTTACGAGTTTTGATCCGTTTGTTACAGTTTCTTGAAGCAATAAAGAAGAATCTGAGAAGAAAATCTTAAAACTATTTAAAATGAGAAGCTTTTCTTAAACATCATTTTTTGTATGTGTTTTTTTTTTATTTTTAAATTAATTATGATAATCAAACAGAAAAAAAAATAGCTTTTGCTTTTCTTAAAGATCTCTAAATTTTTTAATGTCAGAATACTTTTTTCATAATCTGTAACAAACAGGTTGGGAATCCATTCTTTAATTTTTATAACTAGTAGTTGTATTTTATTAGGTCTAACATCTTATTTAATTTTCAGGCAATTGATGCAAGAGATGCATTAGCAAAATTCATCTATGCAAACTTATTTGACTGGCTTGTAGAACAAGTTAACAAGTCACTTGAAGTTGGTAAAAGACGAACTGGGAGATCCATAAGTATCCTTGATATTTATGGGTTTGAGTCATTCCAGGTTTGTAATTTCTATTAATGGGCTTATTGTTCCTTCTTAGACTATATGTATGCGTTCTGATAATTAATTAATATTTTTGTAGAAAAACAGCTTTGAACAGCTTTGCATAAACTATGCCAATGAGAGGCTTCAACAACATTTCAATCGGCATCTGTTTAAATTGGAGCAGCAGGTCAGTGATTATGTTAAGCTTCAATTTAAGTTAAAAATTATGAAATAGATAGTGTTCTTTAGTAAGCTTGATATGCATTACAGCAACACCACAACTTACATATATCTTGTTTCAGGACTATGAAATAGATGGCGTTGATTGGACCAAAGTAGATTTTGAAGACAATCAAGAGTGTTTGGATCTCTTTGAAAAGGTATTGATATAGTTTAAGCTTTCATCCATTTTATGGACAATATGCATTTATATTTTTCAAAAAACATAATGTTCTAGCCTCAGAATTATAGCTCGCGTTAACATTATTCTGTGAATATCGAAGAAAAAGAAAACATTATTCTGTGAATTAGTACTCATTATGTACCGTTTGTCAATGTGCAGAAGCCTATTGGGTTACTCTCTCTGTTGGACGAGGAATCAAATTTCCCAAGGGCCACTGATCTAACACTTGCCAACAAACTTAGGCAGCACCTGCAATCTAATCCTCGCTTTAAAGGGGAATGGGGAAAGGGTTTCAGTGTTTGTCATTATGCAGGAGAGGTTAGTAGCTTCTCAGTACTTAAGACGCTTTGTCATTTGGTTGCTTTAAATTTTATTTGTTGCATTATTATTATTAGTCAAATTGAACCTTCCATTTAGTTTTTATGAAATATACTTTCTCTGTTTCTTTTTAACTTCAGTTTGTTAGAAGAATTTTTTTTCCTATTTATTTATCATTTTCAAAATTTCTTAATATGATTATTTAGTTTCTAAATGTAATTTATCTTTCTATCTCCCTACCTTTTACCAACGATTTTTGCTTATGTAGTTTCTTATTCCCATGCAATTCACTAAAAAAAATCATTAACTTGGAATATTGTGATAAAATATTTTGGCTGGGAGTTTTTGTAAGTAACTTTGTACTTATGTTTCTGATCATTCTTACCTGGTCCTCAATCAGGTCGTGTATGATACAAATGGCTTTCTAGAAAAGAACAGAGATCCAATGCCTTCTGATTCTATTCAACTACTATCATCATGTAGTTGTGAACTGCTGCAGTCATTCTCCAAGACGCTTAACCTGTCTCAGAAGCAATCAAATTCTCAGCACGTAGGTGCTTTAGATTCACAAAAGCAGAGTGTTGGCACAAAGTTCAAGGTATTCTTATAGCATTACTTGACCTAGTTTTACATCTTCAATATTTCCAAAGAAATGATTGACATTGTTGATTTGACGGTTATAACTGTGGATGCTGAACTTAGATAAATGACACTGGTAAATAAGAAAAATGGCATAATTTGACGTGAATTAGGACCTAAGTAGCTCCGACACTTTGGATGAGTGTGTTTCTGGTGTCTGACACATGTAGTTAAATTCAAACACTTATATTTTCTTATATTATTATCGGTCTATGTGCCAATGTCAATGTCGTGCCTGGTGTCCGTGCTTTTTAGATTAGGACTGACGTCTTTTTTTTCTATTAGGGTCAATTATTCAAGTTGATGCATCAGTTGGAGAGCACGACGCCTCACTTTATTCGTTGTATAAAGCCAAATGCAAAGCAACTTCCTGGCATATATGATGAAGATCTTGTTATCCAGCAGCTCAAGTGTTGTGGAGTTTTGGAGGTTGTTAGGATTTCAAGGGCCGGATATCCTACTCGAATGACACATCAAGAGTTTGCCCAAAGGTAATGATTAAACCAACTATATTTTTGGATTATCTTTAGTAGTATGCTGATATATACATTCCTGCATATATTTAGATATGGCTTTCTGCTATATGAGGCTTACATATCTCAAGATCCGCTGAGTGTCTCGGTTGCTGTTTTGCAACAATTTAATATCCCTCCTGAAATGTACCAAGTTGGCTTCACCAAACTGTATCTTCGAACAGGGCAGGTATGTCTGAGTAGCTTCGTGTTTTAACGGTATTTAGTGCAAAGAGCTGTGGTATTGGTGGACGGTTTGTGGTTTGGCTGGCAATTAGATTCATGCATGGATTAAACATCTAATTATTAAAGTGGGTCCTGTACGCTTTTAGCAATTTTCAGTGGACCCTTAATGTATTGATGGTTTATGGTTTTGTTTATTCATTTCACCACAAGCATTTTGGTTCTGAAATTTCTTTGCTTGACTAAATATTTAATTATATATTGACTTCAATAGCTTTGTTTTAGCTGGTTTTTATATCATTTCATTGAATGGTTTATCTGATGCGATCATTCTTGTGCTTCGGTTGATTTTTGTAGGTTGGTGCACTCGAGGATAAGCGAAAACATGTTTTGCAGGGTATACTCGAAGTTCAAAAATGTGCTCGCGGTCATCAAGCTCGCAGTCATTACAATAAACTTAAGAATGGAGTGACAACTTTACAATCATGTAATGCATGGATATCAATATTAATTTACTTGCATCAAAAGTTTTCAGCGGGTTCTTCGTTTTATGCACTTTCCTTTTTTTTTTTACATAGTTTTCAAGATACTTTACAAAAATAGTAGTTAATATTAAACAAAAAGAAACGTGGTGCTTTTTTGCTTAACCTCGGTCATAGCTTGTGTGTATATATCTTAATTGTTATTTTTATTATATTGTAGTTGTTCGTGGAGAAATTGCGAGAAGAAAATATGGTGTTATGGTGAAGTCTTCTATAACTATTTCTTCTGAAAATATGGAGGAAATACAGGCTATCATAACACTACAATCTGGTTAGTGTGCTTTTTTGTTGTTGAAAAGTTTACCCTTGGTACAAACAAGCATGACATATGATTTTCTTAATATTCATTTTCTTTTTATGTAGTAATCCGTGGGTGGTTGGTTCGAAAGCATGATAGTAGATTTGATAAGTTTAGGAAATATCGTGAGAATGGAAAATGTAGGCGAAGATCGCGTTCAAAGATTCCAGAAGACAAGGTATTTTACCATGCATGTTATTATTTTGAAGTAAAAAAAGCAATAAATTCTAATCATGTCCTTAAAGTTAATTTAGATAAAGTCATTGATTTGCGTCTTTTTAAGTTGATTTACACATGTAAATAGTATTCTACTTTTTATTTCCATTCAACTGAAAATTGTCAATTTGGAGTTTCAATCCTAAAGTCATGTAGTATTCAGTTATTTCCAACCCATCATTTTAATGAGACAATTGTTTGTGAAAGTGTTTGATATGAAAAATCCTTTAAGGCTTGATCGGTTTCAGAAAGGGTTTTTTGTTTTGCACTTTTTTCCTATTATTCGAAGATTCAAATAGCTTTCTGTTAAGTTAATTCTTGTAGTTGTTATCCTATATTGCTGAGTTCCATTAGATTTTGAAATTCTCAACCTTTCAATGTGATAAATGACTTGTTCTTTTTTTAACAGGACGCATCGAAAGATCGGGTCCAAAACCTGCCTTCGGCTTTAGCAGAACTCCAAAAGCGGGTTGCCAAGGCCGAAGCAACTATAGAGCAAAAAGAAGAGGAAAACGCCGAGTTGAGGGAACAGCTAAAACAATTTGAGAAAAGGTGGATTGAATACGAGAAGAAGATGAAAACAATGGAGGAAATGTGGCAAAGACAAATGTCATCTTTGCAAGTATGTTTTCTATTTGTTAACTGTAAGCGTTTGAAACCTAAAAATTCTATGGAAGATTCTAATTGCAATTTCAATGCAGATGAGTCTTGCCGCAGCCAGAACCAGCCTTGCATCTGAGAATGTGAATGCTCAACCTTCAAGACATGACGTTGCATCACCTATGCCTTTCTGTTATGATTCTGAGGACGCCACGTCGATGGGATCTCGAACGCCTCGAACGCCTGGTTGCAGCACACCTTTGAAATATTCTACCAGTCTTTCTGATGTGAGAGCAACAATGAGAGATGGTCACGGTACTTTAAGCAATCTGATGAGAGAGTTCGAGCAGCGCAAACAGACATTCGATGACGATGCAAGAGCTTTGGTTGAGGTTAAATCAACAGGTCATTCGAATTCCATTGATGAACTGCGGAAACTGAAACACGTGTTTGAAGGGTGGAAGAAAGATTACAAGATTAGATTAAGGGAGACAAAAGCAAGAATAAAATTAGGGAATTCGGAAATGGAAAAAAATCGGCGAAAATGGTGGGGGAAATTGAGCTATAGAGCACTATAACATTACAAAGTGTCCTCTTTGCCAAAAGAAAAGTGTATAAAAAAGAGAAGGACCAAAGACAAAATTGGAAAATGTGTGAAACTAGTGTACTTGTTGGTTCAGGGAAAATATGTTGTAAATCTACCAATTTTGTTACATGGTGGAAGATGTGTGTATAGTTGTAGCAGTTTAGGTTTGCATAGTTGTATTGAGTAGTATAGTTTTACTATGTACATTTTGTTGTTACTGTAATGTGAAACACTGCATAAGGGTATAAATAGTGACTGTTAAGGAATATTCATGACATTTGTTTGGTTAAGGAGATAGAAAACTTAATTGCAGAAAAAACAATTCTCTTTATTGAAATTCTCATTTTTCTTTATTTTAAAATGTTTCTATGTTTGATTGTTTTCCGTCTATTTTCATTTATTTTCCTTTATTCTCCATTAAAGAGAAAATTAAATGTATTGATTGTATTTTTATTATATAAATTTGTCTTTGACTGAAGATAAAATATAACAGTTTTTTATTTATAATTTCTAATATGGTATCAAGAGCATTAGGTTAGGATTTACAGTAAAGTTTTTCACAACTAAATTTTTTTGTTCGATTGGCTTCACATATCTGTTTAGCCTCCTATGACGAATAACAACAACAGGTGGTCTTTTCCGTATAGGCCTTCATCGGATCCAATCATGACGAACAACTGCAATCTGAGTCGTGCGTTTGTCGTCGAAATGACGGTGGTCGTGGAAACGGTGGTGCCCGCAGAGATGACAAATTTGTTCGACCCGCTTCACATATCTGTTTAGCCTCCTATGGTGAATAACAACAACAGGTGGCCTTCCCCGTATAGGCCTTCATCGGATCTAATCATGACGAACAACCGCAATCTGAGTCGGGCGTCTGCCACGGAAACGACAGTGGTCGTGGAAGCGGTGGTGGCCAAAGAGATGGCATACAAGATTAAACATCGGTGGTCGCAAATATTGACACTAATGGCGGTAATGACCAAGAGGGTTCCTCATACTCCTTCAAGGTCAATATTCCTAAAATAAATGAGAATAACTATAATGAATGGGCTCAAAATGTTCGTTTGGTATTGGATAGCAAAGGGAAGCTTGGTTTCTTAACATGAGCGGTAGCTGAACCAGCAACAGGAAACCTTCGTTACAAACAATGGAAGTCTGACTTGATTATTGCATGACTGGTAAGCTTTAAGGAAACTGGAATAGGTAAGCCTTACATGTTTTCACCTTCTGCAAAGGATCTGTGGAAAGCTATTAAGGAAACATACTCTAATATTCAAAACTACTCTCAAATTTTTGGTTTAAAATCATAGTTGTGGCATGCGAAACAAGGTGACAGAAGTGTAACTACTTATTACATTGAGCGGCTGACTTTGTGGCAAGAGTTGGATCTCTGTTATGATGACAGTTAGATGTGTACATATGATAACACGAAATCGTATATATATTTTGATGCATAATTCAACTAAAGTCTAACCGTTTTCGATCCGATTTCGGGTTATTTCCGTGTTATTTGTCTGATGTTTTGCAGGTATTCAACGATCACGTCTAAACAAGGCAACATGAAGAAAAGAAGCAATCTCAGATGAAATATGGACGAAAAAGGAGTGAAAACACAATGAAAAGCGCAGGAAGCTGTTTTTGCTGATGTGACGACCGCCACAGCTTCATGATGACCGTCACACGGGTGACGACCGTCACACCTTGTGACGACCGTCATGCAGGCAAAAACGCCCCACTTCAATTTCACGTAACAGAAGCAGTTCCAATTCCCATAGAGTGGACCACTACTCCCTAAATTATCTGCCTCAAAGTCCATCATCTTCAATGATAACCGTTGGGATTCCACTTCTATAAAAGGGGAAGCAGGGGACTTCAGAAAGTGTGCTGCATTCATACAACGAAGTGCTGCCAAATTTATTTCCAGAGCATATTTTTCAGTTTTATATTCTTATTCGTTTCTCTTTATTTCTTATGTATTCCATTTTCATTCTTCTGTAATTTCTACTTTCATTGTACGATCAAATTGGCATAGAGATCAGAATCCTGCCAACATCTGTGGAGGATCTGCCCAAAGGCCAATTGGAATATTTACAGGTTTCTCATTTCAATCGATTCCAGTTTTATTATAATGCAAATTATTATTTATTGCTTTTATTTATGTTTTATCTTTCCCAAATCCATGTCTAGCTAAACTTAAGTAATCGATATGTGGTAATAATTCGAATGGGATTTGATAACAACTGGTTGAAAAACTTTATTTTCAAAAGTAATTTACGGTCTGAGTGTTTAAAATTGATTTACTGAATAAACTTCATCGCGAAAGCGAGAACTTATTTAAAAGTAGTTTTGCCACGAAAGTGGGAAATTAATTAAGATACGAACCAACAAGCGAAAGCTGCGGTAAGGTCAGATAGTAAACACTAGTCATTCATTTTAATAACAGCGAAAGCACTTTAAAATGAATTAGAACTTAGAGATTTCCAAAAAATGATTTTAACCCCGAACGGGATACGAAAGTGTACGTTTGGCCCTTAGGATTATGATTAGCGTCAATAACCATCGTGAGGCGAGAATCTTTAAATCACTATTTTCTGCTTAAAGAGACTCTGAAAATTATTTCATACACCGATAACTTGTCAAATCCCTGAAGAACACAATTACTACATATCGATTCAACCATTTATAATCTAAGTAGCATTCTTAGTTCCCTTTTAGTGACAATCTTATTCCCTTAAACATATTCTACCTAGCTAAACATAGTAACTCCCGAGAACACTAGTTTGATTACGAGTCCCTGTGGGATAGATATCTAGTATTACTACGCGATAGACTGTGCACTTGCAGTTAGGTTGTATTAGACATAGAAAGTCGCGATCAACATAAGACAGCATTCTATTTTTCAAGAGGCAAGAAAATAATCGTGTATTCATGTTTTTCGTTGGGCTCAATAAAGACCTTGATGAGGTAAGAGCTAAAGTTCTAGAAAATATATCATTGTCAACTCTTCGTGAAACTTTTGCTGAAATAAGAAAGGAGGAGGCACGACAAGAAATTATGATACGCAAGACACCACAAAGCTCTGAATCTGAAGGCTCGGCTCTGCCTACTGGGAACCTTGACGAGTGAAAAAGGTCAAACAAAGTTTTTTGGTATGATCACTGCAAGCGCGAATGGCATATGCGTGAAACTTGTTGGAAGCTCAAAGGCAAACCTCTTAACTAGAAGAAGAAAGGTGGTCGTGCATTTCAAGCTAATAATTCTAATCAAGGGCAACAATCCCCTCCATATAAGCTTCCACTCACTGTGGAACAACTAGACAGATTGTACAAACTCCTCGAGTCTCCAACTCCTTCTTGCTCTATAGCAACAAAAGGTAATTTTACATTTCTTAGTGTCAGTCTCAGTCATACCTGGATAGTAGATCCTATTAGTCGATAGGTTTCGATCTAGAGGGGTGAATAGATCACAAATTTTACAACAAAAAAACTTTTGACAAAAATCTATTTTCAAAATAAGGTGAAGCGGAAAAACGACCTGAATCGAATCTTCTAACCGAATCTACTATCAAAAAGCAATATATGTATCGCAAACCAAACGGAGTGATAATGAACGTAAATGTTCAACAAGAATCAAGCTATGAATCAATTAAATGCAATGTTAATCGTAACTCGTATATTCAATGAACCAAAACACAATCAAAATACACAAAAATAATTTATCGAACACTTGATGTGCAATCGATAACAATTGGAAATATAATTTATTTTGTTGATGTTAAAAAACTATCACAATCAAAGTGATTGTGATTATATCAACAACAACACCTTTAAAAGATAGTAGAAAACAATTTCCAATCAAATTGATCAAACAACGACGAACTCGATAAATTGCATAATCAACAATAAAAGAGATAAAGTGATGAAGAGAGAGAGACCAAGGTTTGCCTAGGCAGTTCCCCAATTGGCCTTGCTATGGGTACATCTGCCCTCAATTCAAATTCGAATTGAGATAGTATTATTAACTTTTTCTTTGCAAAAATGTTTATACAAGAGATGAAAAATGCAAACCCCAAAAGTCCTATTGTTTTGTATTGATTCTTCCACCTCTAAACACTTGATCAAAGCTTGATCAACTGACCAACGATGCGGCTACAGTCCTCCGATTATCCCGAGCATGCAACTTGTTGAAAACCAAGATTTCCGAACACAATTCACCGTATTGCGCTACTCCATTGCAAGGAAACTACCTTGTCCCAAGGCTTTCACTCAGTCGAATCTGTGTTGACGTGATCTTGTCCAAAACCTTCAAATCAACACGATCTTGAAGGAAACCCCCACCTTGATTTTCTTATTTGAAAGACACAAAGCTCCCAACCCAATATTCTCGGTTACACCAAACCTAATTGGACATTATCAATCCTAATCTAGATGGTCACCCAATTAAAAAATGATTATGTGTAGTTCAATTGCGTGTGTGCATGGAATAAGGGATGAAGATGATGGGAAACTTTATAATCTGGTTTCTTTTAGGTTTTATTCACTAAGAAACCTTGCCTATAAGAAGATGCATGTATGAGTGTATATAGGTATGTGAATGAATGAGCAAAAGGAATGCAAAAAGTTGGAGCAAAACTGAAATTTTTGGATGGGAAAAACATATAGGTCGGTCTATGAAAGCAATGAGTCAGCCTATGCGTGTTGTTTAGGTCAACCTGTGAATGTCATAGATCGGCCTATCAGATAGCCTGTAAGGCAACCTGTGGGCAGAACCTACAGGCTTTAATACTGCTCCATGAGAGACAACCTGAAGAGTCCATATATGTCGGCCTATACTAAAGTTAAGGCTCGTATTGGTCAGCCTGTTCTAGCATAGATCGGCCTGAAATGGTGTTGAATGCCAAAAAATGTGTTTTTCGATGCACATATGAGGTTGACTCCTTTTCAAACTGATTTAATTTCTTCCTAATGGCAAGATGCATATCTAGAATGATATGATATCGTCCAATATAGATAACATTATACTTTCCTAGTTTTGACATCACTTAAAATATACAAGCACTCACATACTCCCTTTTTTATGATGGTAAAACATGGCACGATGCATTTAGTGACGTTGTTGTCTTTTTGAAGACTCCCCCTGAATATATGCATAGTCCTTCATCTTGGATACTTCTCTCTGTTTGACAACATCAAAAAGAGAACAAGCAAATCATTAGAAGTATTAATAATCGCAAACAAACACAAAATACCACATAGAGGCTGTTGCGGTGAAAATTGGATATCAAGTTATTAATTAACTTGAATCTTATTTCTTTTTACAACCGGACTTTATTTTATCCAAAGGAAAGGTCTAAAGAAAGAAAAATCTTTTTCGCGATGTAACGACAACGCTTTAAGAGATTCAGGGATCGGGGGTTGGTTATACCTAGGGAAGGTGTTAGCATCCTAAATATCTGTAGTACTCTACAGGAACCTTTTGTTTGATTGCTTGCTAAGTTTGTGAATTATGCTATGGTTAAGGGATAAGATAAAAATAAAGTCCTAAGTGGTTTCCTAAGTTTGCTCGCAAAGACGTCGCATCTTCTGCCTACGTATCCTGACTAGGATAGAATCAGAGCAATCGTAGTTCGCCTCACGAGGGAAAGAACACTTGATTACGATCAAGGTTCAATGGGGAACAAACATGACAATGCTTGTGTGGAGTCTTAACAAAACTCCCTAATCTAAGTTATTCACTCAAAGGGAAGTAAGGAATCATGACGATGATTCTTACGTAGAGTTGACGAACTCTGCCCTAAGGTTCTAGTTGAAGAACGCTCCTAGTGCAGGTGGATCTTTTAGACTTTAAGCAAAGTCTAAGGCTTCTAAACTATGGTTCAAAATGACTTAACAAAGTCAAGGAGAAGGGTGAGTGAGCTATCCATGACATGAAGTCAAATGGAAAGACTTTTCCTTTGGAAGGAGAAAAGGGGAGGCGATTCGGACGAGAACTAACGAGTTTCGTCGCGTGGGGAAAAAGAAAAAGAAAAACTTAACAAGTTAACAACAAAATTATAGCATTATATCTAACACCTATAGACATGATTACATAAAAAAATTTACAAATAAATTCAAAAGGAATCATATAAAAATTCATCTGCAAATACGTAAACGGACGCGAAACGCGCGTAACTTGCACACAGACAAAATGGAAGATAAAAAAGGCAAACATGGAAAATAAAAATATTACATGAAAGTAGAGGTAAAGATGAACAAAATGAAAAAGAACGGACGAAAAACGATAAAAAACGAAGGAGATATGAATTTTCAAAGTTTTAATGAAAAATGGCAAAAAAGAATAAAAGAGTTGCCCTCCTCAGAGGTCAAACTCAGGCTTGCAAGGTGAAAGGCGCATGGTCTTACCACTGGGGTGGCTATACATCCGTTGATGAAAGCCACCCCTTTTAGTTATAAGGGTGAAAATGTTCAGAAGGCTAGGCCAAAACACACAAATAATGCAAATACGTTTTGTATCGTAACTTTCTCGTCGCTTATCCAAATGAGACAAAATTTATATGTACCTTAACTAGAAAAATACGAGGAATATGATGGCGGTATTAATTTTTTGAAATTCTCATCATTTTGAAAAAAACGACAGCTGTTGTATGTTGATATTATGTTATGCATTTTGCAATGAAGCACTCCATTCAAACACTTTCAATCCAAGCTAAACACACTCACAGTCCACATAAATGATGTAAAATGTTTTTACTACTTCAAATATGCTCAAGGCCAACAGGTTATAAAAGTTTCATGGCAAATGCAATATTTTGGAAAAAGTGCACTTTAAAGAGTGAAACTTGTTTCAAGTCTTTTTCAATCCAAACAAGGTTGCTCACAGCTCTTAAACATGATGAAGAATGTTTCTCACTCAAAATAAGTTTAATGCCAACAGGTTTTAAAAATGGCATGTCAAGTGCAAAGTTTTGAAAAAATGCATTTTGAAGTGTGTCACACCCGCATTTTCACCTTTAGCCTACATTCACCATATCATACATCGTTCTATTGCATATCGAGCATCTGGGTTCACAAGGTACGGATTGGGTCAGTTTGTTATTTTCCATTTTTAAATGAGATAAATGCCCTATCATGAAATGCATGGAAGAAAAGGTTCATCACCTAAGGTTTGATCTAAGATGGAAAGTCTACTCTTGTAGATTTCTTCAAGAAGAAGTTACTTGACAAAATATTAGGATATTCAAGATATATTCTTAATGAACATGAAATTCAAGGTCTAAACTCAAGATTGCTTCATCCAAAATTTTGTTTCAAATTCTTGATCAAGTGGAGTTCAAATTTGCAAAGCATGAGTCAAGATCACAAGTCTATAATTCAAGACTTCATCCATTTCAAGCTTAATGGTTCTAAGGAAATCCATCATGAATTCAAGATTAAAGGCAAGAATATTACAAAGAGAAGTTTTATGACATTACAAGAATGTCATTTGTTGCAAGATTTCCAACTCTAAGTAATGTTTAAAAATTAATTTATTTCTAATACTTCATTCAAGTCTCTAGTCAAATTCATGTTATGGTAATGCCACACCAAGTCCACATTATGCTTACAAACATCCAAGAAATATGCAAGAATTAAATCAAGAGTGGAATGTTTTAAGACCAAGATTATGCATGTTCAATCATGGCAAAACAGTCCCATGCAAAAGGTGGCAAGTTTCCTCATGTCACAAAAAACTACATGTCACAAGACCAAGGGAATAACATGTGACAATGCTTCTACATATCAGAATTTTCAAAATGCTGTCAAGAGTTGGTGGCATTGACCAAGAGGAGTTGTCCAAACACAAACAAACAAAATGGGTGCAAGACACAAGGTGCTGCAGCAAATAGCATAGGAAAGTAGTGCAGAAAATGCAGCATAGCACCTTGCATGGAAATGGAAAGAAAGAGAGTGATATGAGAAAAGGTGGCAAGAGACATTGCCCCATGAAAAAATCTGATGTTTGGGGGGAAGAGAAAACCCTAGGAGCTGAGATAAGAGGAGGGGCTGTAAACAAGACTCTTCATTCATTCAACATTCATTCTACACACACTTGCAAAACCAGAAAATAGAGAGAGCAAACAATACCCTAAAAAACAGAAAAAATAGGAAGCTTTGCAAACCAGAAAAAGAGAGTGATATAGAACCAAGAGGATCATTAAGAAACAAAACCTTCACAACATAGAGGGAAGAGGAGTGAGGTACATTCAACCAAGACCAAGGAGGACCTGCAAGAAGGATAGAAAGCTCTTGGGTATCCATTTCCTCCAACCTTTCTCTCTTTATTCTTTTTTCTATTTACATTCATTTTGTTTACTCTTTTATGTGTTGTTGTATTGTATGTATCATGTAAGGTTCCAAAGGGACCAAGAAACCATTCTCAAGAAACCACAAAAAACGAAAGAAAAACATAGAAAAGTTAGGTTTTTTTCACTCTGGTAGCCTGACACGGGCCGTGTCACACAACACGGCCACCCGTGTCGCCCAACACGGGCCGTGTCACACAACACGGCCACCCGTGTTGCACCTCTGTTTGAGGTTTCCACGACCAAAAACCCCAGGCCTCACAACACGGCCACCCGTGTTGCACCTCTGTCATGCCCTAAAAACTCACATTGCAGGTACCCTATGACACGGGCCGTGTCATACAACACGGCCACCCGTGTTACACCACTGTTTTGCTACTTTTTTCGATATTTTACCTCCAAAAAAAAATTTCTCAAGGAGTTCGCCGTTTTTATTGCATGTCTCGTTTTTTTAGCCGACTAATCCCATATGTTTGTATGATTTTAGTATGAATGTTGCTATTATCCTTGGCGACTTTTGATTCCAAAAACCATTTTCAAAAACAAACTCTCGATTTTATCGAGCCATTCTCAACCCTTGTAAGTCGGCCGCCTTGTGCGTCCGCCATCGACCTTGTTCGTATCACCTCAAATACTTTTACAAACAATAAACCTTGATCCAACGTCAAGTGGTTCTCTTTTCTCATAAAAAAATCCAAAACACAATAACATAAACAATTAGAATTATGCACCACGAATTTTAAAGTGGTAGAAAAGGAATGAGAATGGAGTCCTCCTACACTCGTTCCGAATGTTTTGGATACAAGGCGCTCGACTTGGTTATTCGAAACATTCGTTTCTATCCAAAGTCTTCTGTGTATAATCCTAATCAAGAACAATTTCTCTTAAGAAATTTAAAAATAACATCAACTCATCAAACCTATTTTCGCCTTTGGGCATCAATCAAAAACCCTTTTTTTCAAGGTATAAAATCAACCAACAAACAACTATTTCATAAGCCTCCTAACTACGGAGCTCTGATTCTTCACTTCTTTTAAGTGAGGATACGTAGGCACAAGGGCCACAATCCTTGGCGAGCATTAAAATAAATAAACCAACCCCTCTTTTCCTTAAGCAAGCAAAATAAAAACACCCATTCACGCGAAATAACCTAGGAGGTTCCCATCGAGTACGAGGGATGCGAGGGGGTGCTAATACCTTCCCCTTGCATAACCGACTCCCAAACCCTAAGACTTGGTTGCGATGACCACGCTCTTTTCCCAAAGGTTTTATCGCTATTTCCCTTTCCCTCCGTGGGATAAATAAAATTCGGTGGCGACTCTATGTCATTTTTCGCGTAGCGACAAAGTGTAAATCTCATGACAGTTGGTTTTGATTCAAGAAAATCATGTAAACACCTTCCAAATGATTAGTGTGAAGTGTTAGAAAGGTGATTTTGATGCAAAACAAACTCATGTAAAAAATGGTATGTGAGTTGCTTAATGGAATTTGATGTGTTTATGACAAACATGTGAATCCATTCTCATGCACAAGCAAACCAAAGCAAGCATTCATACAATTTTCAAATGTACATTCAAACATGTTCAAAGTGTAAAAACTAATTTTTTAATGCTTATGCTCAAAATGGTTTTCCAACTGTTTTGGTTTTGACAGCAGTATAAAAACAACAAACAAAAATCCAAGTAACTTCCATTTTGTCATAACATGATGATGATGTTCAAACTCAGTTCAAACAGTTTAAAGCTACCTTAATCATACACACACATTGCATTCATGTTCTTCAAGACTTTTGAAACTATAACAAGTTGCATGCCAAACAGAAATAACATCTTGGTATTTTGGTGCCTGTAATACCCCAAATTTTGCCCTAAGATTTGTCGTCGCATTTCATTGCATTTTAATTGCATTTAATCAATTACGAACAAATTTGTGTAGTCGTTTGACTTTTTGCAGATAAATATCATATGGCATGCATTTTTTTCCTAAAAAGTAAAAATGGCATAATTGGCAAGAGGACATGTGTAAGGAGTTGTGAGTGTGAGAGGTTGAGAGTTCGAATCTCACCTTTGTCACTTTTTATTTTTTATTATTTTTACTCTAAATTTTTCTATCTTTCATTAAAAAATAACAAAAATAGTTTTTTATTATTATTTAATTATTATTTTCGTATTTTAATTAAATCATTTTTTAAAATATTATTTTTTTCACTTTTTTCTAAATTATTCATAAAAATATCCAAAAAATCATAAAATAAAAAATATTAGAAAAAATTTTGTTCTTTTTATAATATTTTTGATTTTAGGAATCAATAGGATTATTAGTTTTTATTTTAAGTTTATTTTAATTATTTTAAATTATTTAAAATTTATTTTTTCTTAACTAATTATTTAGTTTGAGCTTTAAAATGGGCTTTAGGGACATTATTGACAATTTGGTGTTAACCCTAATTTGTTCCCTATATATACATGTGTTGCCTTGTTGAAAAGGGGGGTCAGAAGGTTTTCTTCAGAAAAGAGGAGAGAGAAAGGGAGAAACAAAGGAGATCCCCAGAGAAGAAAGGCGGTCGTTCCCACAACTCGTCAGAAGGATTGGAGCTCTCCAGTGTTCCCTTATTCAAACATTTTTCACATTTACCGAAGCAAACCTCCGCTTCGTAGGTTAAATTACTAAACCTTTTGCCTTTTCATGTTTATGTGCATATTTTGCCATGTTAATGTGTTTAGGTCCGTTAAATTACTAAACCTTTTGCTTTTTCATGTTTATGTGCATATTTTGCCATGTTAATCTCCATGTGTGTTTAAGTCCCTAGATTTTAATATCAAAATCCTTTTTTATCAAAACCTTTTTTAAAATCAAAACCCTTTTTTTATTTTTTATTAAAACCTTTTTTTTAGTAAGACCTTTTTTAAAAACTGAAAAGCCTTTTTGTTCCGAAGAAAAAAAAAACTTTTTTGTTCCCAAAAAAACTGAAAAGACTTTTCCCCAAAAATTTTTTTTTTTATAATTTAAACTTAATTTTTTTTATAATTTTAACTTAAATATTTTTTATTAAAAAATTAAAGCTTTTTTTTTTTTATAATTAAAATATTAAAAAATTAAAACCTTTTCGTAAGGAACTCCTGATGTTTGATGTTTGTCGTGTCATTTTATGTACCCTTTTATTACTTTTCTTTCTTTTGGCATTTCATGTGCATGCTCGAGGTTGAGATGTGCTTGTGGTGGCCACAGCCCCACACTATTTTCCTCCCTCACTTCATTCTAAGTGTCATTACACATTTTCATATTCTTCATGTTTTCAGAAATGTTTCTTTGTTTCTTTATACCCTTTGCCTTTATTACTTTTCTTATTTTTGTACCTTAATTATTCCTCCATATAATGATTTGTCATATTTTCACATTTTTTTACAGTTTTATCCTTCCGAAGGATTAGGTCCAGCCTTTTGGCCGCTGAGTCAATAACCTTACCCCTTTAATGAATCAAACCCTGTTTAGCCTAGATGTCCCGCCGTGGGCAAAATTGCTTTTATCCTAGTGTTAGGCCAAAAGAGTCGTCGTACTCTGTTTTAAGGTTTTCCGCCGTGGAATCCCTAATTTAACCCTATTTTAATTTTAATTAACATTTTTTTAACACAGAGATTGGAGTCTCTGAACAAACCTTGGCCACAGTCAAGACGTTTCTAACCTCCCTTTTGAGGGGAACTACAGTTACTCTGATTCCATTCCCGTAAGGATATGTAGGCACAAGATGCGATGTCTTGCCGAGTAAACTTAGAATTAACCCCTAGGTCTTTTTTAATTTTCAATCCTTTGTATATACCCTAAAGCAAAATAATTAATGAAATAAATAAAAAAAACAAAACAAAAGGTTCCCGTAGAGTACTACGGAAGTTTAGGGTGCTAATACCTTCCCTAAATTTAACCAACCCCCGAACCTTAGATCTCTCCCCTTTAGGTTTTTCCTTTCTTTAACCTTTCCTTCGGATAAATCAAAGACCGGTTGTAAATGAATTAAGATTCAAGTTAATCAATAGCTTGACATCCAAATTTCACCGCAACAGAAAATGGCGACTTCACTGGGGAGTCCTAATTTTTGAGGGTTATCCCTATCTTGTTTATTTTTCTTCATATATTTGTTTCATTAATATTTTTACTCATTTGTATATACGTTGTTCAGGGTACCTGCTTGGGAGTTACTGTGTTGTGAGATAAGTCCTACACCCGGACTTGAGTGACATTATTATAGGATGGTGATATATTCGACGAGGCTTATAGGGAGTGAGTCCCGACTAAGTTGACTCGAGAATCACCGCTCAGTTGAGACACTTTCGAAAATGGTTCGGTTGATTGAGTGTAATCGTGAAAACTTTTACCATTATCGATTGGAGTCTGTGATACTAGGAACCGTAGTACCTTTACACCATCTTGGCCTTATATAGGATGTAGTGCGGGAACTATGTGGAGTAGTCCTACAATGGTTGCTACGCGATACTACACTCAAAAGAGGTTCTCTTGAGAATATTATCGACCCTCAAGTCAGTTGGGAAGTTGATAATATCCGAAGGATGGACTGATGATTTTGGGCACTGATTTAGAACCCTGGTTCTGCAGGTACAATTAACCTATAGTACTTACCTTTTGGGAAGGGTAGACCTTAACTCCATTCGCGGTCCTCTAACCTAGGACCTTTGTGTGTGTATTTGTGCTTTGCATCCATAAAGCATCATATCATTTCTAGTTTCAAGGAATTCAACGGTCCTTTGCAAATTCAAAAAGGTCCTACATTTTAGAGTAAAAAAAAAGTTCTTTTTAACTTTCCTAAAAGGGAATATTTGCAATCGACCGTCGAAATTCTTGGAACCATTACATGGCATTAGCATCACATTTTTGCATTGCATTTATCCCCCAGTTTCTCCTTCTTGGTCCTATCGTCTTCCAGTGTACCTTTGAGTCGTCAAGCTGATTCCTCGACACAGATATCAGACCAGAAACGGAACAGGAGTCACTTTGATCCTATTCTCATGACTTACACAGAGCTATATCCTGACTTAGTCCGGCAAGGACTGATTACTACAAAGGCTTTACCACCTCCTCTTAATCCTCCGGCTGGATTTAGGGCTGATCTCCATTGTGCTTCCCATGAGGGTGCCCCAGGCCATGACTTGGAGCATTGTTTTGCATTGAAGGCTAGAGTATGTGAATTGGTTAGAACTGGAATACTTGATTTTACAGACAGTCATCCGGATGTTCAGAAAAATCCCTTGCCAACACATCAGAATTGAAGCTTTGTCATTGGGCCTTTTTTTTCTCGTTGTTTGCATTTTCCTTATTTTGTTTAAGTTGTTTGCTTTTAATTATGTTTGTACTTTCATTAATGAAATAAGCATTGCCACTTTTGATTCAATTCATTTCCGTCCATTTATTTACATCTTTATGCTTTATTTTTCAAATGTTTACTTCTTGTCCAAAATTGTGATATGCTAAGATCGGAGGGAGGATGACAAAAATGTTATACCCATAACTACTGTCAGTATGCTTTCAATTAAACCTTGTTGACGATGTAAGGCATTGTTTCAATTCCCAAACACTGGAGAAATAAGGAAGTTAATCCCTCGTTACCCCCTTCGAGCCTAGAAGTTGGAGTTTCTTTCGTTACAAAAAACCCACAATTTTAACCTTGGGATGGGTAGTTCTCAGTTAACTTGGTTGTGTGTTCATACGATACACCTTTCATTAACAAATTTTCCTTCGCACACGTCAAACAAGTGTCGAAGATGTTTTCTAATCAAAAGGTCGATGATGGTTCACCGTAATCATTAAAATCAAACAGTCACTTTCCTTCACAAAAAAAATAATATAAAAAAAGCAAAAGAAGCCCGCTAAGTCAAAACCTATGAAGGAGACTTAGGCAAAACTGGGGCATCCCGCTGACTGTAAACTCTAAAATAAACAGTTTAGGCAAAATTTAGGGATAATACAAAGAGATTTTTAAATCCTTATCTTGAAAATCCTCAATGTCAAAACAATCAAATGTTATAGGGGAGTAGTGGCTGCCTTTTCATAGGTCCCTTTGACTTCTGAGTCATCATTGCTATGATCAATGAAATCCCTAACTTATGGGAACCTGAATGCATAGTATGAGTTAACTGAGCATAGGACTGAGGATCATCACGTAGATTGGGTGGGTACAAATAAATTTTGAGCCTTTATCTTTTGTTTCATAAACCGTGAACCAGGCCACATTACAACCCTCAAAAGACCTAATTGAAGCAAGGTTATTTTGAAAGTATACTACAGCAAGGTTGCATAACCTGACTCCTAAAGATCTTTGTGAATCATTTATTTTGGCAGTACACCTTTGAGCGTCTTGAACCGTTGTGTTCTGACTAACGACTCATGTATTTTCCATCTTTCAAAAATAATTTTGATTTCAAAAGTCGCATGAACTTTGCATTACCATGTTTGTATGAATATTTTTGTTTGCAAACTGGCTTTCCTATAAGGAATTTTCAAACAATGAGAAACTTGTTCAAGTGATCTTATCAGGGGCAAGTTCCTTTTACATCCTGTCAAAGAATTAGTTCAAGATTTGTTCAAGGCAATATCTTCTCAGATTTGGTTTATCCAGAGAATTGTTCAAGACCCAGACTGGGGCAAGCCCTCCGAGGATACAGCAAAACAGTCGATTCCATGAATTAGACAGCTGAAGCAATTATCAGTTCATTTAACCTGGGGCAGTTTACTTGCATAATCCCTAAGCAGTTATTCATCATTCCTACAGTGACTATCAACTTGATACAGTTTAACAGAATGACAGTGATCTTTGTGTTGAGGAATCAGTCCTCCAATTTTGTCATCTCACAGAAAGAGTCGAGTCTTGTCGTCGACGTCTGCATTTGCATTTGATCATATGTCATAGCATAATTCCTATACATGTGCACATCTTGGGTGCTTTATTCCCCATTTACCTCTCTATCTTGGGTGCTTTACTCCCCATTTACATTTCTAGCTTGGGTGCTTTACTCCCCATTTACAATTCTATCTTGGGTGCTTTACTCCCTATTTACATTTTTATCTTGGGTGCTTTACTCCCCATTTACATTTTTATCTTGGGTGCTTTACTCCCCATTTAAATTTCTATCCTGGGTGTTTTACTCCCCATTTACATGTCTATCTTGTGTGCTTTACTCCTCACTTACCTTTTATCCTTGGGTGTTTTATCCCCCATGTACCTTTATCCCGGGTGTTTTATTCCCCGTTTACCAGATATTCCTGGGTTTACCTAACATCATGGTGTTTTACCCCCATTTGCTTTTTTTCTCCCTGAGGTCGTGTTTTACTCGCGTCTTACCTTGTGGGCAAAATTTATTTACTTGGCATCATGGGTGTTTTATCCCCATTTGCGTTTTTCTCCTGAGCTCGTGTTTTACCCGCGTCTTACCTTGCGGACAATTTCTAATTTACTTGGCACCTATCAACAATTCTGTGTCGTGTCTATCTGACGTTCTTCCAGATATAACATGTCTTATTCCCTAGTGCAATTCCTCGATGGGTCGTCCCCTGTGACGTTGTTTCGTCTGTATCCGTGCATTTGTCATTTTCATCATACGCATCATATCAGATTCATATCATATTTAGCATTATAGTTCGTTTTGTTTTGTCCATATCATTGCATAGCACTGCGTCTAAAGGCAAAATTTTCGGTTATCTGTATTTAAATCCCTCCACCATGATTTCTCGAGTCTCCGTTGCTCAAATCACCCGGTGAAGTTATTTAAATAGGGGCAACTGTAATACCCCAAAATTTGCCCTAAGATTTGTCGTCGCATTTCATTACATTTTTATTGCATTTAATCAATTACTAACAAATTTGTGTAGTCGTTTGACTTTTTGCAGGTAAATATCATATGGCATGCATTTTTTTTCTAAAAAGTAAAAATGGCATAATTGGCAAGAGGACATGTGTAAGGAGTTGTGAGTGTGAGAGGTTGAGAGTTCGAATCTCACCTTTGTCACTTTTTGTTTTTTATTATTTTTACTCTAAATTTTTCTATCTTTCATTAAAAAATAACAAAAATAGTTTTTTATTATTATTTAATTATTATTTTCGTATTTTAATTAAATCATTTTTTAAAATATTATTTTTTTCACTTTTTTCTAAATTATTCATAAAAATATCCAAAAAATCATAAAATAAAAAATATTAGAAAAAATTTTGTTCTTTTTATAATATTTTTGATTTTAGGAATCAATAGGATTATTAGTTTTTATTTTAAGTTTATTTTAATTATTTTAAATTATTTAAAATTTATTTTTTCTTAACTAATTATTTAGTTTGGGCTTTAAAATGGGCTTTAGGGACATTATTGACAATTTGGTGTTAACCCTAATTTGTTCCCTATATATACATGTGTTGCCTTGTTGAAAAGGGGGTCAGAAGGTTTTCTTCAGAAAAGAGGAGAGAGAAAGGGAGAAACAAAGGAGATCCCCAGAGAAGAAAGGCGGTCGTTCCCACAACTCGTCAGAAGGATTGGAGCTCTCCAGTGTTCCCTTATTCAAACATTTTTTACATTTACCGAAGCAAACCTCCGCTTCGTAGGTTAAATTACTAAACCTTTTGCCTTTTCATGTTTATGTGCATATTTTGCCATATTAATGTGTTTAGGTCCGTTAAATTACTAAACCTTTTGTTTTTTCATGTTTATGTGCATATTTTGTCATGTTAATCTCCATGTGTGTTTAGGTCCCTAGATTTTAATATCAAAACCCTTTTTTATCAAAACCTTTTTTAAAATCAAAACCCTTTTTTTATTTTTTATTAAAACCTTTTTTTTAGTAAGACCTTTTTTAAAAACTGAAAAGCCTTTTTGTTCCGAAGAAAGAAAAAAAAAACCTTTTTGTTCCCAAAAACCTTTTCCCAAAAAAACTGAAAAGACTTTTCCCCAAAAACTTTTTTTTTTATAATTTAAACTTAATTTTTTTTATAATTTTAACTTAAATATTTTTTATTAAAAAATTAAAGCTTTTTTTTTTATAATTAAAATATTAAAAAATTAAAACCTTTTCGTAAGGAACTCCTGATGTTTGATGTTTGTCGTGTCATTTTATGTACCCTTTTATTACTTTTCTTTCTTTTGGCATTTCATGTGCATGCTCGAGGTTGAGATGTGCTTGTGGTGGCCACAGCCCCACACTATTTTCCTCCCTCACTTCATTCTAAGTGTCATTACACATTTTCATATTCTTCATGTTTTCAGAAATGTTTCTTTGTTTCTTTATACCCTCTGCCTTTATTACTTTTCTTATTTCTGTACCTTAATTATTCCTCCATATAATGATTTGTCATATTTTCACATTTTTTTACAGTTTTATCCTTCCGAAGGATTAGGTCCAGCCTTTTGGCCGCTGAGTCAATAGCCTTACCCCTTTAATGAATCAAACCCTGTTTAGCCTAGGTGTCCCGCCGTGGGCAAAATTGCTTTTATCCTAGTGTTAGGCCAAAAGAGTCGCCGTACTCTGTTTTAAGGTTTTCCGCCGTGGAATCCCTAATTTAACCCTATTTTAATTTTAATTAACATTTTTTTAACACAGAGATTGGAGTCTCTGAACAAACCTTGGCCACAGTCAAGACGTTTCTAACCTCCCTTTTGAGGGGAACTACAGTTACTCTGATTCCATTCCCGTAAGGATATGTAGGCACAAGATGCGATGTCTTGCCGAGTAAACTTAGAATTAACCCCTAGGTCTTTTTTAATTTTCAATCCTTTGTATATACCCTAAAGCAAAATAATTAATGAAATAAATAAAAAAAAAACAAAAGGTTCCCGTAGAGTACTACGGAAGTTTAGGGTGCTAATACCTTCCCTAAATTTAACCAACCCCCGAACCTTAGATCTCTCCCCTTTAGGTTTTTCCTTTCTTTAACCTTTCCTTCGGATAAATCAAAGACCGGTTGTAAATGAATTAAGATTCAAGTTAATCAATAGCTTGACATCCAAATTTCACCGCAACAGTGCCAAAAGCAAATAATTGAAAAGCAGTAACAGGGGTGTTTTCACAACAGTGATGCCATCTCATGGAGACTATGGTATAAACATACTTGATATATGATGAAAAGGATTTGTAGGATACTAAAAACACACCTATTTCACCAGCACAAGAATCAGCCCATGATACCAATATAGTAGCAGCATAAACTTGATGGCAAACATGACCAAGGTTGTGCATATGGCATTATCAATAAAATGGGATGAATTAAGTGCTACATATCTGTTGCAAGTAACCTTGAGCAAGCAAATACACCAGAAAACCAGAGGAACTTCAAGCTATTTTCTTGCTTTGAGCCTTTACTTCACTTTTAAGCCAAATGCACATATGATGCCAAATAGAGAAATACTAACCACCAATGATTCCTAGCACTTTGGACAGCTGAGAAACATCATTTGGAAGGTGTTTGAATGATTAAAATCTCAAGGAAGTGCTTGGAATAAGTTTTGGTGGAATTTGTGGCTTTTGGTCAAAGTAACTTGGTGAGCAAGTTGACTTTTTGATTGGTGAAGGTTTTGGATGGTTTAATGGTCTAGACACCTTCTATACCATACTTGGAGAGTGTATGGATGGTTGTTGGGGTGTTGGAAAGTATAGAAATGAGTTTGGGCAGAATTCTCTCCAAGACAGATTTCAGGGATTTTGTGAATTTTGGAGATTTTGAGAAATTTAAAGCAAGATGTGGAAATAGTGATGACAAAGTTTTTCTATGGTTTTTAGCAGGTGTATTGTGTGTGGTATGAGGTTAGGGAACCTCCCTTTTATAGGCAAATGGAAGTGAAGGGCAGATTTGAAGATTTCTTCATCATGAAGAAAGGTTGGGATATTTTGGAGAAAACCTCCCTTGGAGGGTTTTCTCTTGGTTGCTGATCCAATCCTCAATTATCAAGCACAATGATGGTTTTTCTGAGATTGATAGCAGGCTAGGAGGTGTAGGAGTGAGGCTGGTTCAGTTTACTTTCCACCTCATGCTTTTACTTTTCAATTTTGGTGCAAGTTGCCCACTTGCAAGGCAATGAACTCCAATTGGTTTTTTCTTGATTTTATGCATAACCTTTTGTTCTCTCATGCCACACACATCTCATACATCAGATACAACATATTGGATCAACAAAATTTGGCAAAATTAATGAAAGAAGTCATTCTTGAAAATTGGCCAATGTGGGACTAAAGTGTGAAACCCCTAACTTGCCATGACCATAACTTTCTGCTCAAAACTCCTCTTGAGATGTGCTAGTACTTTTTAGAAAGCCCTCACATAGCTCTAAAACATTCATGTTTTCTAGGAAGTCAAACTCCAATTGTAACTAGGTGAAAAATCCCCCCAAAGTTGGCTGCTCATAAGCTTTTAAGGTGAAAATAACTTAGAAATTTCCTAAGTTATTTTCCCTTCTTGGAATGTTTTTGCTTCTAACTCACAAAGTATGCATTTTCTGGTTGTGGACTAGTATGGGACTTTTGTAGGACTTGTCAAGAGCTTTCCAATGAGCTTGGAACCATCTCATTTGGATGTGTGGTTAAGGAGTTAGGGTTTAGCCCCTTTCAGAACCATAATTTCTCGATTCTTCGATTACTTCCTCATCCTTGATCCAATGATCATGAAAATTGATATGCAAGTCCATTATGACATAAGGAAAAACTTTGCTTCACAACTTGGAGTCCAATTCTTAAAATTTGAAGAGTTGACTTTTCGGTCAACCGTACGATCGACCGGTGCCGACCGAGTCGCCTGTTGACATTCTAGACATCCTGAGACTTTGACACTTCTTGAATGGGATTTAATAAGCTATATGAACTTCATGGACCTCAATCCCACCATTACAACACCTTCCAACATCAAAGTCAAACCACAGTTGACTTTTACTAGTTAAAAACCCTAATCGGGGCCTCTGGACTGCACTGTTCTTGATTCTGAAATGATTTCTTCAAATGGGCTTCTCATTTGACTTTGATATTATCTTTTATTTAATTCCATGATTTAATTAGCCCAAAACATTGGTTGATCATTCCTTTGTAGTTTTGAATTTGTCGGCGTGGAAACCCTGATTCATCTGTAGCTTGACAAACAAGAAACTTGCACAGGATTAAGGTTAGATAACTCATGAATATGCTCCTAAAGTGATAATGAGAATCTAAGTAGTCAAAATTTGGGGTACAACAAAGGCAGTTTGCAAAGAGAAGAGCATCAATATGAAGACAGTCACATAGAATGATATGCATATTGATTTAGAATGCCTAAATATAAATACAATCACATTAAAGAATAATAGAACATAATTGCCACTCATAGTGCTAAATAAAATAACGAAACATGAACAATGAAGGATATAACGTAACAACGAACCCTTAAGCTGCTACAAAAGTGACACGATTACGTGACATGTGCTTTTGGTGCTCCCTATATGCTGCACACGCATGTGCTCTAACAAGGCGATAAACAAAGCCATCACCACTCAGACTAAAAACAAAGATGTAACCATAATGGTGACATACAACAAGAATTCATTTAATATCATAACATGTTTAACCAAAGTTCATGACATAATACATAACAAGACAAATATACTAAAGAACATGCTTCAAGTATATAAAAGGAATAGTACAACATCACTATAAGCATATAATTGATAAGGATCAATGGTAATTTTTGGAAGTTAGAATTGATAAACTACTTCATACATCAAAGATATTAGTCATTTGAAGTACTAATAACAACGAGGAAACTCGCTAAGCAAGAGAAATAAAAGGAACAATATTACCTCTCATGTAGGTTGATGAACCATGCACACTTACAAGATGAAACTCCTAATGACGATTAAAGTAAGAGTGTATAAAGTGCATGCAATAAAATGATATGTTAGGTAAGATTAGAGATATCGAGTATCCCTAATTCCCTTCGGATGTTGAAAAATGGTTCGATCGCAAGTGGTTTTGTGAAGATATTCGCAAGTTGATATTTACTATCGACATGCTCAAATACAACATCACCTTTTTCAACATGATCACGTAGGAAATGATGGTGAATCTCAATATGCTTAGTGTGTGAATGTAGAACGAATTCTTGATTAGATTTCTAGCGGTAGTGTTGTTGCACATAATGGGAATACATTGCAAGTTTATATCAAAGTCAAGTAATTGTCGCTTGACCCATAAGATTTTGGCACATCAACTACCGGCTGTAACATATTCTGCCTCGACGGTTGACAATGCAACATAAACTTGCTTCTTACTATGCCAACTTACTAAGGCACTTGAAAACATGTGGCAAGTTCCATTAGTGTTTTTTCTATCCGATTTGTGACCGGCAAAATCAAAGTCGGTGTATCCAACCAACTTACAAACGCTTCCTTTGTGTCGCTACTGCGAAAATCGGCGCCGGCTATGACAGAAGAGTCGCCACCGTGCGTTATTTATCCCAAAGGAGGGAAAGGAAACGCTCAAAGTAAACCTAACGCAAAGACGGGAAAGGAATGGCCATCGCAACCCAATCCTAGATTCGGGAGTCGATTACGCAAGGGGAAGGTATTAGCACCCTCACGTCCGTCGTACTCGACGGGATCCACGCTTGTTTTCTGGTACGGATTGTTATTCTATCTATTCTACAGGTCTGAGGTTAAAAGAAAATGAAATGACTCGGCAAAGTATCACACTTTATGCCTACGTATTCCCGTCGGGAACGAGAAATCAGAGTCAACGTAGTTCGCCTACCTACGGGAAAGGAGGGGAAGGTTGCTCGCTAGGATACGGCATCCTATGCCTACGTACTTTCATACAGCATGAAAGATCAGAGCAAACGTAGTTCGGGTTACGGAAGACACAAGCTTGTCTGACTGGTTTTTTATTACCTTATGAAAGGGTTTTTCTTGATTAAGAGTCCAAGCGGACAAAAATGACACTTTGATGTTTGTTATCAGTCTTTTACGCAAGAACTGTCTTTTATGATGTTTGCAATATCTGACGCACTAGAGACTATGATTTGAGGGTGACTACGTCGTATGTCACCCTAAGGGTGACACACTAAGCAATCAGGTTACTGAAGAGTGACCCTCCAGCAACCTTTCTCAAATAGCTTAAGGCTCGTAGCGTACGACATCGATTATCCTTATTACTGTGTTTTGAATTGTTCTGAGATAGAAGAGAAAGAAGTCTAAAAAATCCTAGGGTTTGAAAGGGAATCAAAACTACCCTATTGTTATCATGCATGGATTAACACCTAATGTCTGTCATAATTCCCTCCTGCACAGAGGAAATCAGAGATCCTAGGGGATAAACGGAAAAGAAACAACATATATACAGTAAAGCAGTAAAATGCATGAGATGCAGCAATACACAAGTGGCAAAGGAGAAAGCAATAGGCAAGAGGATACACGCTCCACCTTAAACCTAAGGGCAAATCAACATACAATACAACAAAGAAAACCACACCCAATACCAGCTCAGAAAGCCACACTAGCTCCTACAGCAAACAGTCCAAACAACACCAGCTCTGACAGCTACAGTTGATAAACAGCAAAAGGTTGACAGTAACAACTTTAGGCAAGATCCTATCTTCATTCTCCAATGATGTCCAAACTTCAGGTAGGCTCTTATCTCCAATAATCTTCAGCTTTAGCAAGCACTGAATCCAATAAGCAGACAACATCAAACAGCAATACAATCCCTAACCTTCAACAGATTTCCAGCTTTGACAGGCACAAGCTTCATTTCTCCAGTCTTTAATGCATTTCTGAGCTTCAATAAGTCTTCAACTTCAAGGCAAACACTCACAAGAGAGGATTAACTAATAGAGGAAGTTGAAATGTTAAGAGGCTTAATGATAACCCAGGGAAATCACCAAGATCTTAACACAGCAAGTGGCAGGTATCCTCAAGGTTCTACCCCATCAAAGCATGCTCTACATCCCTCCTAAGGAGAGATGGAGCTCTTTTTAGGGGACCTTGTATCATAGGATGGAATAGAGGCACCAGAAGCTCTCTATGTTTGACAGAAGAAATCAGTCTATTCTAGAGCTCTCCCTATATCTCCTATCTCCTAAGTCTTCATCAAGCAATCTTCAAGCACAAGCTCCAAGCATCATTACTTGCCTCCAATCATTTTCAAAGTCTTCATACAATCCTCAAGCCAAGCACAAGCCCCAACACCCAAAGAAAGGCCCAAAACCAAACAAACAAAGCAACTTCCCAAGAGGGAAACACACCAAGATCAACCAACTTGCAAAAAAATCCAATAAAATGGAAATATTCATCATAAGATACTAGATTTATTTATAAGGGACCCTAGATATGTACCATATACCCCACATAAACCCTAAGGCCTAAATCAAACTAAAAACCCAAGAACTATGTGTTGAAATGCCCCTATGTCAAGTTGAAACCCTAATTCTAGCACCCTAAAGTTTGATGTTCAAAACCAACTAAAATTAAATCACAAAAATGTGAAATAATTCCAAGGGGAACCTAATACTCTAATCTAATCATGGTAACAAGAATCACATCAAAATTTAAAATGAAATGGCTAAACAAAATTCAGCAAGATGGACATACAAAGTAAAATGCAATAAAAGCAATTAAATGTAAAAATAAACCAAAAATAGAAAAATGCATGGAATGATATTTTTTATTCTTTTATAATTTTCTTGAGACAATTATGAGAATGGAGAAAAAACTCCCATACAAAAATGTTGATTTTCCAATTTATTATGAATTTTTAAAGAACTTAAAATAAAATGTGAAAATAAAGAAAAACATGAGAAAAATGGAAAATATGTGTGGCGAATAGCAATTATAAATGGTTCATTTCAGTAACTGGGCCCAGAAGGGGGTGGGGGTAGCAACGCGTATAAGGCCCACTATGCAATCAGAAAATAATGAAAAATAGAAAGGAAAAAGAAAAACTCGCGGTGCAGGAAGTAAGGAAATTCAGTGTATTTTCTATTGGGCTCTGAACAAGGGGTGTGGATATCAAATTACAACTTAAGCCCAAAGCTACGTTTTAAATGAAACGCAGCGTTCCATCTCTCAGATTCATCCTTCACAAATGGGAACAAATCGTGGTCGTGGGATCTTATCTTGGTCAAAGGTCTCATGATAATCCAATGGTATTTAACTCGTCTTCTTCCTTTGAACTCTCATGGAGGGAAAGGCCATGGCTGAGCAGAGTTTGAAGCTTCCTCTTCCTCCAATCGTGCTCCCTCAAATCTCCATCAAATGCAAAGATTTAAAACCCTAACATGCTCCAAATTTCACCAGGAATTCATTTATGATAATCAAACATCTTGAAACTAATCCTAGCTCCAAACACGATTCAAACTTCAGAAATTGGTCCATGATCAAAACTCACTAATCTTGAAATTGAGTGGCTCAATCTCTTCCCCACGTTTCACTGAACATTTCTAACCATTAATCTAAGGTTATATCATCAAGAACCACAAGATACACGCATGAACAGATTTTGCATCACTTAACCAATGGTCTCTAAATCAACCCTAAAGCTACCAGAAAGCTCCACATGATCATTTACAATGAATCTAACTAATCAAAACCAATTGAAAATACATGAATCAAGCTGTGGATTGAAGTTTACCTACCTGCAAATTTGAGATGAACAGAGGTAGGAAATCTCCAAATCAAGCTGTGAGAACTTCAATACACCTTCAATGAATCACAAGCTTGCTTCTGTATGCAAAAGAATTGGTTGAGGAGTCTTGGATTGTGGAAACCGATTCTGAGTTGCAGGTGATGAAACTCAATTGCAAGAACACGATTCAGCCACCAATTTGCTGTGATTTTGATCTGGAATCACTCACTAGTATCAATGGAAGCTATCACAATCAAAATCTTGGATTGAAATGAATGAAATGCTTATAACCGATTCTGAATTGCACATGGAAGTTTCAAATCTTAAACTCTCTTCTCTCCTTCAATTCTCACCCAATCTTGCTTGGGATCATTTCATATGCATATATAGAGTGTGTAGGAGGACTCTAGAAAGATCTAGACTGATCCAATGAGAAATTCATCATCTCATGTTATGATATATCATGTCTTATGATATGCACTTATCAACTCATGATTTTGCTTGCAATTGTCCTTATTCTGAGTTTGAAATCTCTCCAAATGAGATATTGGAGGTGTATGGATGGAAAAATGCCTTGTATTTGCCTTGCCAAGTGGTTTTGCAATGATGCCTTATGATTCAAGTAAGCCTTTTACAAAGCAAGTCCTTGAAATAACTCTCAACTCAAAATTGCGGCAATGTCAATGTTCTCAAAATGATTTTTACAATCAAAATGGTATGTCATATGCCTTGGTTTGGTTGTGTAGATCAAAAACCCTAATTTCCAACTTTGGTTCATTTAAAATATACCTTCATTTTAGGCCATTTTGGTGATTTTGTGAAGCAAGCCATTCCAAGTTCTCATGACATCTTATATAGCCTAAAAAAATCATTTTGAACACATCTCATGTTGAACATTTTTCCATTTGAAGAGTGGAAGATGGAGATTTGGACCTATGTTGAAAAATGACCTGTAATTCAACTTTCCCAAAATACCCCTGGATTGCCAAGACCATAACTTGAGTTCTACAAATCCTCTTGAGGACTTATAGTACTCAAATTAAAGGTAAGATCAATATCTACAACTCTTATGTTGGCCAAGAATCCATTTGAAAATTCCTTGATGGGCAAAAGTTTCTTGGAAGTCAAGTGACTTTCACAGATAAATTTCAGTGTCCTCTGATGACCCATGATTTGCAAGAACCATAACTTGAGTTCTACAAATCTTCTTGAAGACTTATAGTACTCAAATTAAAGCTATTGAGAAGCTCTACAAGTTTCATGTTAACCAAAAATTTATTTGAATCTTGCATTTTGACTTATCTAGCTTGGAAGTTAGGCCTAAATTAGGGTTTTTTACACTGAAACCCTAATTTAGTAACTCCTCTTCTTCTTGATTCTCTTTGATTTATCCTTGGCACAACACCAAACATGTATACACATATCAAATCATGAATTCCACATCCTCGAACTAAGCCTTGATGCTCTTCAATCACTCATTTGACCTAGGGTTGACCCAGATGAAACCCTAGTTGACTGCACTTCAACCCTGGCTCTTGTACTTGTATCAATGACTTGTCTCATCTTCAAAATGACCCTCTAGGTCTTCCATGATCATTATGCACACCCCATACCCTCAGTCATGACTCACACATTCATTGATGATCTTCAAACACACCCCTAGATAGGAGAGAAATCCATTGGTTGACCTTCAAACTTCTCAAAGCTTCAACTCATTTCTTGATTACTTGGATGATCTTGAACTTGAATAAAACCCCTTGATGGGCCTCATTCTGATGAAAATGGCACTTGATCCCTTGTTAGATGCCTTGTTATGCTATGTTATGCAAATGATTAGACTATGTACATGACTTAGTATGCAAATGACAATGCAATTGAAACATAAACCAAGTGAAATAGGTTTAGCAAATTTTAGGGTGCAACAGCTGCCCCTATTCAAGCGACTTGGACCCGACTGGGTGAAGAGCGAACGACCTTCAAACATTCGAGGTACGAGACGGTTGAATACCAAGAACCCGGAAATTTTCCAACCGCAGAAATAAACTGCACCACTGCTTGGGGAACAACATTCGTCGATTGAACCTGATTATTACGGTGACCACTGATCAACTACCTGATACAGATCTGATTAACGGCCTGCGCAGCACCAAAATTGTCAATATAGGAATATCCTGGACGACTTCCCTGGGGAAATACTTCTGTCAACAAACGTAACTCTGCCAACGATACAGGAAAAGAGCTCCGCCACTACTACGGGAAGATAACACCACCATCGCTACGGGTAATAATCTGGGATAATAACACCGTCATTGTTATGGGAAATACTCCGCCATCACTACGGGAAGATAACACCGTCATCACTACGGGTAATAACTCTGTCACCACTACGGGAAAATAACACTGCCATCACTACGGGTAATACTCTGTCATCACTACAGGGAAATAACACCGCCATTGCTACGGGAAATACTCCGTCATCACTACGGGAAGATAACTCCGCCATCACTACGGGAAGATAACACCTCCATCACTACGGGTAATAACTCCGCCCCACTACGGGAAAATAACACCGCCATCACTACGGGTAATACTCTGTCATCACTACAGGGAAATAACACCGCCATTGCTACGGGAAATACTCCGTCATCACTACGGGAAGATAACTCCGCCATCACTACGGGAAGATAACACCGCCATCACTACGGGTAATAACTCCGCCACCACTACGGGAAAATAACACCGCCATCACTACGGGTAATACTCTGTCATCACTACAGGGAAATAACACCGCCATTGCTACGGGAAATAATCCGTCATCACTACGGGAAGATAACTCCGCCATCACTACGGGAAATACTCTGTCATCACTACAGGAAAATAACTCCGCCATCACTACGGGAAATACTCTGTCATCACTACAGGACATAACTCAGCCATCACTACGGGCAATACTCTGTCATCACTACATGACATAACTCCGTCATCACTACGGGAAATACTCTGTCATCACTACAGGACATAACTCCGTCATCACTACGGGAAATACTCTGTCATCACTACAGGACATAACTCTGCCATCACTATGGGCAATACTCTGAATACAGCTCCTCTGCCTATCTTTACAGTAGCTAACTCCATCAGTCAAATGGGTAACACATAATGGTCCAATCTTTCAATCTTTAATGCTGACATGGCAATAAATCTGAAAAGGACTCTACTGGGGATTTTCTGAACTCAAACTGCCAGACACCTACTTCGACATAGGCGGCAGCTTCTACAACTTGATTCGCGAAACCTTTTGATAACGACATAACAACAATTTTGAAGAAATACTCCGCTAGAGGGGTAAGAGAAACTTAAACACGCAACTCTGTGGGGAATAATGACGAGACGAACATTGTCATCACACGTCTGAGGCTTTTAATATTTGGCAACTGATCTGAGCAAGAGCTCTCTCCACCTGCAAGGGAAACAACACTTGAAAATCAAAGGTTAACCGACCTGGATTATGTTTCAAAATGCTTATGTTTGGCAATGGCGTAATGTTCCATACATCACGGATATGCTACGCGTTTTTTGGGTAGATGCAAATATGACACTATATGCAAATGCAAATGCAGGCTCAAGCTGCTGGGGAAACTTTGACAAGCTTGCTTCAACACGGCTGTTGAAAGCAAATACCACCATGCTGGGGATGAACAGGTATCATACAGTCCTCCGGCCAAAATAAATGTCGGGCATACAACCAACTCTGCCGAGGAGATTAAACTTTGATTTCCACTGGGAGGAAAGAACACCTGCTGGGGAGAGTAACTCCACTGGGGAAGAATCGACTCTCTTGGGGAAAGTAAACGGACTCAGCTGGGGAACGAGGAAATCCTTCTGGAGGAAACGATGTTGTCTTAACTCAACTTACCAACTCGGAGTTACCGCTCCGCTGGGGATAATCATCCTGACGAAGGCATGACGACCTGCGGGAAGAAAACCATCTTCTATAGGAATAACCCTTCTGAACCAATTATGACTTGGCTAAACTCTGTGGGAATCCTCCAAGATGGGGATTGATCCTTCACATACTCGACTCTCTATGGATTGCAACCTCTGCAGGGGATACTGATTTTGACTGGCCGGGGATATTTCTTGGACAGCTTCCATAAGAATACTCTTCTGGGGAACATAATCCTTCCTTCGGTAAGGGATAACATCATCTCAACTCTCTGGGGATAAGATGCGACCAGCCGAGGAATGACATCAACTAAAATCAGGCTCTTCATCAAAAGATTTTGGCTGGGGAAACACGAGTTCCATCCACCTTCTCGGAAATTTGCCCCAGAAATACCAACACGCCCCAGTCTGAACACTTCGTCTTGAAAGGAAAAGCTAGCCATGGTGCTACCTCACAATACCTTGCCCCTGAACCGACACCAATTTCCTGATAAAGACTCTTCGATTTTTGTACCCTGATGGTTAGATATGAATTGCTTCTGCACGTCAAACCCAAAAGGATGTCCCAACAAAACCTTTTGTTCTTAGGGTGATCTGCCCCGGTCTTGCAATAACCTTTTGCCCCTGATCGGTCGATTCGTGAAGCAATGCCCCCTAGCTGTGAGGGATCTGCCAAATTTCGACCTAATTGGCCCCCAGATTAACTGATTCTTGGGTGGCTGACTTCCACTGGGGATTAACGGATATATCCTGCCCCGGCTCACGAAACATTCAGACATTCTGCATTCTATCCTGATCAGACTTCCCACTGTAGGAAACTTTCCTGCTACATGCGCTTACTCGCAAGTAAAACTAGTTGTCCTGCATAAAGGATATATTAAATTCAATGCATATGACAGTTTTGAAAATCCAGTTCGATTTGTTGGAAAAGTTTTCTGACCTACAACGAAACAATCATTAACATATCCACATTAATACAATGCTGCAAGAGGAATCCTTTTAGGAGTCAGTTTCGATGCGATCTTTACCTAAGTATGCTCTCGAACTAAACTTGTTTCAATTAGGACTTTTTCGGGTTATAACGTGGTCAGGTTCACGGTTAACAAGGAAAAATACAGGCTCAAAGTTTATTTTAACCCGCTCATTCTCCGTGATGTTCTCCAATCCTATGTTCAACTAATTTTACTTCAGCATTCACCTATTAAAGGTGGAATGATAGGAGTGATGATTCAAGATACCATTTGCTTTTCGGAGTGACAGTCATTTGCTTTTCGTCTTGGGGACGCCTCGGGTCACACGACTTTGTTCTTTTCGAGGATTTTTCTTTGGCAATCCTTTTCGTCTTTCGTTTTTTCGTTCCCTAACTTTTGCCTGGACTGACTCTTTTGAGTATCTTTTGCTTTGAAGTCCAGCGGGATGCCCTAACTTTTGCCTAAGCCACTTGTTTTCAAGATTCGACTTAGCGGGATTTTGCGTTCAATTTTCTTTTTCTTTTGCTTTGAACAAATCGTGTGACACCGGCTTGTCTGACTTGCTAATAGAGACGGTGAATGTTTCACTCTTGGGTCGGCGAGCTTTAACCATTGTGGTTTTTAGGCACGACCTATATGGGTGTGATTTATCCTCGAACGGGACACTCCCTTCGTAATTTGAACGCTTGGTCAAACTAACTGACACCTACCCTGCCCAGGGTTAAGATTGAGGGTTTTTCATTTTCAGAAAGAAACTCCTACTACTAGGCTCAAAGGGGTTAACAAGGGATTATCTTCCTTATATCTCCGGTGTTTATGGATTGAAACAATGCCTGTACATCATCAACAGGTTTTGATCCAAAAGCATACAATCGGAAGCTTATTTGTCATCTGTTTTCGTCATCCTCCCCGGATTCCACTTAACAAGCGTTTGAAATAAATGAAAACACAAAGAGTGAACACGACTGGACTAATTCAAAACATGCATATTTATTTCATTTATCAATATCAGTTGAAAAAACAACAAGTTTTACAAACGAAATTTTCAATTAAACAGAAAGGCAACTACAAATGCAAAGACATGAACAAGATAACATGAAAATGCCAATGTCTCAGAACCGGACTTCTTGCATTTTGACTTATTGGCGAGTCAACCATCTTCAGAAACAATTGTTAGAGGTAGCCTGCTGCCGTCTTGACCTGTCTTCCACGGCCCGACCAAACTTAGAAACCTCTTTCATTAATCCGACTTTCGCTTGTCTGTGGCCCTGCACCACATTGGGGACCCTATCAGAGAAGTTGATAGCTTTGCTGTCAATCAAATCTTGGACCTTATGCTTGAAAGCGTGGCAGCTCTCAATATCATGTCCGGGTTCCCCATAATGAAACTCACAATGCTTACTGGCGTCGAAACCAGATGGAGGTGCGCCCGTTGGTGGGGCCATCATTCTCTTTTCAACAAGGTTCATCCCTAACAAGGTCTGAAGGAGTTCGGCATATGTTGATGGGGGTGCCTCAAATACTCTCTTTGACTTCCCCTCCTGAATTCTTCGCTGAGCCGGATGCTGGCGTTTCATGCGCTGCTGGTTTTGATCAACCCGTTCCTTAGACTCATGCACTGTCATCCCCAAATTCAGCCCAAGCATTGGCAACTGTTGTGGACCCGGAGATTCAGTTTCCAATGATTCCAGGATATGCCTCGATTCTTTTGCAACTTCCGGTAGGGAAATAGGAATATCGGTCCCTGAGACCTTTATACCGCTCGACACAAATTCAAATGCCTTCTCATCCAGTAAATCTTGAATCTTCTGCTTGAACGACTTGCAGTTCACGATGTTATGCCCCGGTGCACCGGAGTGGAAGACACAATGGGCGTTCACATCATAGCCTGGTGGTGGTTGCCCAGTCAATGGAGCCAAAGTGTGGGGTTTAATCAGTTGAAGTTGGAACAAGAGTTGCACCAATTGATCGTAATCCACCGGAATCTCATCAAATACCCTGCCAGAGAGCTTCATCCTTTTATCATACCCTCTTGAGTTATCCTGAGAAATCAGTCGCGACTGTCGACGAGGAGAATCGAGCTTCGAATTGTGTAGAGAGTCTCTTAGGCCTATCATGCCTGGGCCCTGGTTCATCCGACCCCTGTGGGGCAAGTAAACCGACCACAGCTTCAGACATTTGCTCATCTTCTCTTCTGAGTACATTCCTCAATATTTCAGCCATCAATCCTACTTGAGCCTTCAATTGGTAATTCTCCTCTTCGAGCGTCTCTTGATTCGAGCGCAACGCATGCATGTCCTTCATGAATTACCCCAGTTGTCCTCGAACTTCAATTAACTCAGCTTGAACATGCTTCGTGTCTATCTCTGCAAGTCGGCGTCCAAAACCCTGGAGGAAACCCTGACGGTCATGAGGAGTGATATCAGCGGTACCATCATTAGCCCGTGCAATCAGAGGTTGTACAATAGCCTGCAGCTGTTCCTGGCCCCTGGCCATGGTTTCCATAGCTTGTATGAACTGCGTCATGTTGTCGCGCATCTCCTGCATCTCATTCTGAACTTGATCCATTATCTTCTTGCAGTTGTTTTTGGTTGAATAGCGGTGGACTCTCTGGTCGCCAATCCTGAAAAACCTGAGATGCAGGAAATAAGATACATATTCGAGAATACCGGTCATGCAATATGAGGATGCAGATGCAAACGTATAAATATGCTACAGGTTACATTTCCCCCGATTCTAGTTTCAGAGAGAAGGCCATCACGACAATGGAGTCCCCATCAAGCAAGCAAGGAATCTAAAACCTTCATGCATAAACAAAAGCCAAGAGGCTGAGTACAAGAGTACAACTGAATACAACTGAAGAGACCTCAACCAACAAGTCTGGCGATGGTCCAAATACAAATACAAATAACAAAGGCAAGGCAAAGATAAATCAGGCCAAATGGCGTGCTCTGACGTCCTCCAATATACTAATCGTCTCCGAGTGCCCTAGTCGGGAGATCATCTCCTGAATCAGTAAAGCATACCGCTCGGTAGTGGATCTCAGCTTTTTGGCATCATCCTGGTAGGTTCCTTTGCCAGAACTCTCGTCAAATCTGTACCTCTTGGAACCGGCCTTCTCTTCATACCCTCTCGGCTTCTCGTCAATGTCACTTACTCTGAGCTCAGCAGCGCTCCTAAGTGATGTCTCTTCAGCAATCCTTGCGTCTTGGGCTCTAATTTGTGCCTCTAGCGTGGCAATCTGCAGCTTTAGTTCGTCTTCCCGCTCCTTTCGCTTGGTAAGCATGGCATTCCACAATGCTTCCCACTTGCTGATACGGGCATAAGCTTTGCTTAGGAGTTCCTTCTTGGAAGTAAGCACCTTGCTAACACCGTTCAAGGCTATTCCCACTTTTTTCTTTCTTGTTGGTTGCTTCATTCAGCTCTGATCCCAACCTGTTAATCAACTCAGTCTGTTCCTTCACAGTGAAGGTGACTTCCTTCTTCTCACGACGTAACTGGAAGATCTCCTTCTCTAACTCCTCATTGGCTTTCTTCAGTTCCTCGTTCTCATCCAACAATTTGCTATACTTCTCTAACTTGAAGAAACATAAGAAGGGAATTGGATGGACCTTGATAGAAGTGGGAAGAAAAGAAGTGAAGCAACCCCTTAACCCATTGATCTCTGATGTTATGGAAAAGGATATCAAATTCGCGTGCTCATTCGACACTTTTATTTATCGAAGATTCTTCTTTGATCCTGGAATAAAATACGAAGACATCACTAAAAATTTCAAAAATAATGGTCACTGCCCAAAGCTACTCCATGAGAGCCCCACTTTGGAAGAGGAGACTGTAGAAGAGCTCTCTTTAGGAAATGCTGCTTATGCGATCATCTATCCACCTTGACTCCTCGGGTGTGTCCTTTCCTATCTCTCCTCACTTTTATTTTATATTTTTGTTCTTTCATTGAGGACAATGTATGTTTTATGTGTGGGGGAGAGAATAATTTCTTTGTTTCGTTTGTTTTCCTTGTTTTTGTTAGTGTTTTGTTTGTTTTCAGTCAAATAAAAAAATGCATCTTCTTGAAAGTTTGAGGCTATAGTCTAATTTGAGATTAATTTACGGAGACCTGGGAAAATTCACAAGATCGGTATCGTCTTAACAACGTAAGTCTCTTGCATATGGAAATTGATTTGAATTCTTATTATGGTTTAGTCTTGAATTTTCATTCTCTGACAGCTCTTGAGTAGTTTATTTCAGCAGTCAGCACCATCTCATACACACTCTACGCAGGGAAGCTGATGAATATAAGTGAGTGATCAAATTGAAAAGAAAAAAAATAAAAAGAAGAAAAAAAGAAAAGAAAAGAAAAGAAAAAGTTGAAATTTTTTTATTACTCGTTAGTTGGTTCAGCGGTTTCTGGTGCTGAACTTGGTAGGGCAGATTACGGTCCGATCCCCCGCAACTACAATTAAGTGAGCAAAGGGTTATGCCACGTAAGTACCAGAACCCAAAACAAAAAGGATCAGAGTCACTAACCGGTCGCCTTGCTATGAGTGTGTGGAGATAACGGGCTTAATGTGATTGCGCCTGAATGAAAAAGAGCAAAAAGGAGGAAGAGTAAGTTAGGCTTCAGCATAATAACATGATTCAAGTTGATTTGTATATTCAGGAGGTTTATGTTTGCACAATTGTGGATTAGTGTTCCTACGATATCCTTAATGTGTAAGATTAGTACCTATCGATGCAAACTTAACCGAAGAAGACTTACAGCTTGGAATGAGTAATTGTTGATGTGTTTGTGCTTTCTTTGTTTTGTTTTATTTTCATTTTGCTCGGAGAGCAAAAGTTCAAGTGTGGGGGAATTTGATCGGTGCATTTTGATGCACGTTCTTCCATGTTTGTACTCAAGCATTTCTTTGATTTTATTTAATTATTTTTATGTTTTAACGTGTTTTTATATTTTATTTTATTTTTGCATTTAATTGTTTTTCGTATTTATTTTTCAGCTTTAGCAGCTTTCGCGAGAAAAATCATAACTGGAGTTCCGGGAGTCCGTTTGAGGTATTCTAAAAATCGCCGGAAAGCTAAGAGAGAGAGCTACGACTTTCGTGTTGGAGTCGAAGTCAGATTCGGAGCCCAAAATTCCAGAATTTCGTTTGAAGTTACAGCATTAGGAATTTGTTTTAGTTTTGGGTCATGTTTTGGGTCTGGGTTATATTTTCGACCCAATTGGGTTATGACCCGAATTCTGGCTTTTATCCTCTTTAGTCTAGGTCTGACCGTACAGCCAAAAAAATCCTATTCACTATTCACGAAAAATTTTGGTTGGAGCTTTGTATGAATTATGGAGAACTAATTCCTTCGGATTAATCTGTTGTAATCGGTTCCCGCCAACACTTTGAGGTTCTTTTAATTTCCAATAAAATCTATTTCCTTTCAATTCTTCTCTATGATATTTTGTTTGCTTAATTTGATTTATCTTAGGGATGATTGATTTATTTCGATGATTGCATGTTCTTATACTTTAATCGTGGTTGCTTAATCCGCGTATGTTTCTCGTGTTTGCTTAATTCACGGTTACTATTTTATCTGTTTGCTTAATTCAGAAATTAGGAACGTGTATCGTATAATATCAATTGCGCTTGTTGATTGTTATTATAATCGGAAAGAGGATAGAATCCGCTTAGGAATTGGGAATTATTAGGATCGATGATAAGTTGGAAAACAAAAACAGTAGATTAGCAGTTTCAACTCATTACTACAATCACTTTTTTCTAATCACTTATTTTTCGTTTATTTTATCTTAATCAAAACCCCCCATATTTCGTTACTGTATTTGATTATTCCTACAAGAATCCTTGTGAGACGATATTCCGAGTCACTGTCGTTGTACTGCATTTTCTTACAAAAACACTCGTTTTTGATCCGCGAGCGACCGCGGATCAAATTGGCGTCGTTGCCGGGGATTCTTTTCGTTATTAATCAATTTTAGAGTCATAGGGTTAGTTAGTATCCTCGAGTCTAGACCTTAGTTTCCTCGTGGTTTCGTCCAATTCGCGTCTTACAGTCCAAATCGTAAAAAAATCTGTTTTGGAAAAATTGTGTCCGATCGTAAAACTGTTTTGCCTACGAGAAGCAGAAAAATCGTCCGGTCATTAGTCCAGGTATTGGAATACCTGGAATCCACCCTCAGAATTGCCAAAAAATCCTTTTTTCTATTTTTAATGAATTTTTTACTGTTTTCATAGAGTCGAAAAAATTCTTATAATTGTTATTTTGCTTAATTAGTTTAATTCTGGTACTATTTTATTTTTTTGAAATTTAATTAATTGTTTTCCATCATTGTGTTTGAGTCTGAGTCTGAGTCTGACTATCTGCATAACTTGTTTGCTTCGGATACTGAACTTGATTTTGAAATGGCTGATAATAGAACCTTAAGACAATTAGTTGCCCCTGATGTAAATTATAATAGCTTGTGTATTGAATATGATGATGTTGTTGTTCCTTTCGAATCGGAATCTGGTTTAATACACTTGTTGTCAAGGTTTAATGGACTTGCAGGTGAGGATCCGAATAAGCATATGAATGAATTCCAAATTGTGTGCTCTACACCTTCTGAACCTTCACTAGAGGACCTTGTCAAGCAAATGGCTATAAATGATCTTCAGTTTCAGCAACAAACAGATTCAAGTCTTCAAGCTTTGCAGACACAGATTGATCAGCTTGCCACTATAGTGAATGCCATGCAACAAGCTCAAGATTCAAACCAACCATCTGCCCAAACAGTAGTGAATCCAAAAGAGTTTCCTTCTAATTTAGTTGATGATACTTATTCTGAATTGTATTTTGATTTTCCATCATTAGCAGATTTTGATGATACTTACTCTTGTGATTCATGTACCGACACTAACATTTGCTCTGTTTGTGCTGAGATTAATGCTGCCGTACAAGGTGATGTTTTTCATACAGATGAAGTTGTTTATGAAGATAAAACTCTTAACATCACGGCTTCCCCAACCTCACCATCCATTGAACAACCTCCCCCCTTGGAGCTTAAACCAATTCATACCAATCTGAATTATGCTTATTCAGATATGGATAAAAAGCTTTCAGTTATAATTTCTTCTAACCTTGATTTTGATGAAGATAATAAACTTTTACAGGTTTTGAAGAAACATAAGAAGGGAATTGGATGGACCTCGATAGAAGTGGGAAGAAAAGAAGTGAAGCAACCCCTTAACCCATTGATCTCTGATGTTATGGAAAAGGATATCAAATTCGCGTGCTCATTCGACACTTTTATTTATCGAAGATTCTTCTTTGATCCTGGAATAAAAGACGAAGACATCACTAAAAATTTCAAAAATAATGGTCACTGCCCAAAGCTACTCCATGAGAGCCCCACTTTGGAAGAGGAGACTGTAGAAGAGCTCTCTTTAGGAAATGCTGCTTATGCGATCATCTATCCACCTTGACTCCTCGGGTGTGTCCTTTCCTATCTCTCCTCACTTTTATTTTATATTTTTGTTCTTTCATTGAGGACAATGTATGTTTTATGTGTGGGGGAGAGAATAATTTCTTTGTTTCGTTTGTTTTCCTTGTTTTTGTTAGTGTTTTGTTTGTTTTCAGTCAAATAAAAAAATGCATCTTCTTGAAAGTTTGAGGCTATAGTCTAATTTGAGATTAATTTACGGAGACCTGGGAAAAATTCACAAGATCGGTATCGTCTTAACAACGTAAGTCTCCTGCATATGGAAATTGATTTGAATTCTTATTATGGTTTAGCCTTGAATTTTCATTCTCTGACAGCTCTTGAGTAGTTTATTTCAGCAGTCAGCATCATCTCATACACACTCTACGCAGGGAAGCTGATGAATATAAGTGAGTGATCAAATTGAAAAGAAAAAAAATAAAAAGAAGAAAAAAAGAAAAGAAAAGAAAAGAAAAAGTTGAAATTTTTTTATTACTCGTTAGTTGGTTCAGCGGTTTCTGGTGCTGAACTTGGTAGGGCAGATTACGGTCCGATCCCCCGCAACTACAATTAAGTGAGCAAAGGGTTATGCCACGTAAGTACCAGAACCCAAAACAAAAAGGATCAGAGTCACTAACCGGTCGCCTTGCTATGAGTGTGTGGAGATAACGGGCTTAATGTGATTGCGCCTGAATGAAAAAGAGCAAAAAGGAGGAAGAGTAAGTTAGGCTTCAGCATAATAACATGATTCAAGTTGATTTGTATATTCAGGAGGTTTATGTCTGCACAATTGTGGATTAGTGTTCCTACGATATCCTTAATGTGTAAGATTAGTACCTATCGATGCAAACTTAACCGAAGAAGACTTACAGCTTGGAATGAGTAATTGTTGATGTGTTTGTGCTTTCTTTGTTTTGTTTTATTTTCATTTTGCTCGGAGAGCAAAAGTTCAAGTGTGGGGGAATTTGATCAGTGCATTTTGATGCACGTTCTTCCATGTTTGTACTCAAGCATTTCTTTGATTTTATTTATTTATTTTTATGTTTTAACGTGTTTTTATATTTTATTTTATTTTTGCATTTAATTGTTTTTCGTATTTATTTTTCAGCTTTAGCAGCTTTCGCGAGAAAAATCATAACTGGAGTTCCGGGAGTCCGTTTGAGGCATTCTAGAAATCGCCGGAAAGCTAAGAGAGAGAGCTACGACTTTCGTGTTGGAGTCGAAGTCAGATTCGGAGCCCAAAATTCCAGAATTTCGTTTGAAGTTACATCATTAGGAATTTGTTTTAGTTTTGGGTCATGTTTTGGGTCATGTTTTGGGTCTGGGTTATATTTTCGACCCAGTTGGGTTATGACCCGAATTCTGGTTTTTATCCTCTTTAGTCTAGGTCTGGCCGTACACCCAAAAAAATCCTATTCACTATTCACGAAAAATTTTGGTTGGAGCTTTGTATGAATTATGGAGAACTAATTCCTTCGGATTAATCTGTTGTAATCGGTTCCCGCCAACACTTTGAGGTTCTTTTAATTTCCAATAAAATCTATTTCCTTTCAATTCTTCTCTATGATATTTTGTTTGCTTAATTCGATTTATCTTAGGGATGATTGATTTATTTCGATGATTGCATGTTCTTATACTTTAATCGCGGTTGCTTAATCCGCGTATGTTTCTCGTGTTTGCTTAATTCACGGTTACTATTTTATCTGTTTGCTTAATTCAGAAATTAGGAACGTGTATCGTATAATATCAATTGCGCTTGTTGATTGTTATTATAATCGGAAAGAGGATAGAATCCGCTTAGGAATTGGGAATTATTAGGATCGATGATAAGTTGGGAAACAAAAACAGTAGATTAGCCGTTTCAACTCATTACTACAATCACTTTTTTCTAATCACTTATTTTTCGTTTATTTTATCTTAATCAAAACCCCCCATATTTCGTTACTGTATTTGATTATTCCTACAAGAATCCTTGTGAGACGATATTCCGAGTCACTGCCGCTGTACTGTATTTTCTTACAAAAACACTCGTTTTTGATCCGCGAGCGACCGCAGATCAAATTGGCGTCGTTGCCGGGGATTCTTGTCGTTATTAATCAATTTTAGAGTCATAGGGTTAGTTAGTATCCTCGAGTCTAGACCTTAGTTTCCTCGTGGTTTCGTCCAATTCGCGTCTTACAGTCCAAATCGTAAAAAAATCTGTTTTTGGAAAAATTGTGTCCGATCGTAAAACTGTTTTGCCTACGAGAAGCAGAAAAATCGTCCGGTCATTAGTCCATGTATTCCAAAGGAATACCTGGAATCCACCCTCAGAATTGCCAAAAAATCCTTTTTTCTATTTTTAATAAATTTTTTACTGTTTTCATAGAGTCGAAAAAATTCTTATAATTGTTATTTTGCTTAATTAGTTTAATTCTGGTACTATTTTATTTTTTTGAAATTTAATTAATTGTTTTCCATCATTGTGTTTGAGTCTGAGTCTGAGTCTGACTATCTGCATAACTTGTTTGCTTCGGATACTGAACTTGATTTTGAAATGGCTGATAATAGAACCTTAAGACAATTAGTTGCCCCTGATGTAAATTATAATAGCTTGTGTATTGAATATGATGATGTTGCTGTTCCTTTTGAATCGGAATCTGGTTTAATACACTTGTTGTCAAGGTTTAATGGACTTGCAGGTGAGGATCCGAATAAGCATATGAATGAATTCCAAATTGTGTGCTCTACACCTTCTGAACCTTCACTAGAGGACCTTGTCAAGCAAATGGCTATAAATGATCTTCAGTTTCAGCAACAAACAGATTCAAGTCTTCAAGCTTTGCAGACACAAATTGATCAGCTTGCCACTATAGTGAATGCCATGCAGCAAGCTCAAGATTCAAACCAACCATCTGCCCAAACAGTAGTGAATCCAAAAGAGTTTCCTTCTAATTTAGTTGATGATACTTATTCTGAATTGTATTTTGATTTTCCATCATTAGCAGATTTTGATGATACTTACTCTTGTGATTCATGTACCGACACTAACATTTGCTCTGTTTGTGCTGAGATTAATGCTGCCGTACAAGGTGATGTTTTTCATGCAGATGAAGTTGTTTATGAAGATAAAACTCTTAAAAATCACGGCTTCCCCAACCTCACCATCCATTGAACAACCTCCCCCCTTGGAGCTTAAACCAATTCATACCAATCTGAATTATGCTTATTCAGATATGGATAAAAAGCTTTCAGTTATAATTTCTTCTAACCTTGATTTTGATGAAGATAATAAACTTTTATAGGTTTTGAAGAAACATAAGAAGGGAATTGGATGGACCTCGATAGAAGTGGGAAGAAAAGAAGTGAAGCAACCCCTTAACCCATTGATCTCTGATGTTATGGAAAAGGATATCAAATTCGCGTGCTCATTCGACACTTTTATTTATCGAAGATTCTTCTTTGATCCTGGAATAAAAGACGAAGACATCACTAAAAATTTCAAAAATAATGGTCACTGCCCAAAGCTACTCCATGAGAGCCCCACTTTGGAAGAGGAGACTGTAGAAGAGCTCTCTTTAGGAAATGCTACTTATGCGATCATCTATCCACCTTGACTCCTCGGGTGTGTCCTTTCCTATCTCTCCTCACTTTTATTTTATATTTTTGTTCTTTCATTGAGGACAATGTATGTTTTATGTGTGGTGGAGAGAATAATTTCTTTGTTTCGTTTGTTTTCCTTGTTTTTGTTAGTGTTTTGTTTGTTTTCAGTCAAATAAAAAAATGCATCTTCTTGAAAGTTTGAGGCTATAGTCTAATTTGAGATTAATTTACGGAGACCTGGGAAAAATTCACAAGATCGGTATCGTCTTAACAACGTAAGTCTCCTGCATATGGAAATTGATTTGAATTCTTATTATGGTTTAGCCTTGAATTTTCATTCTCTGACAGCTCTTGAGTAGTTTATTTCAGCAGTCAGCACCATCTCATACACACTCTACGCAGGGAAGCTGATGAATATAAGTGAGTGATCAAATTGAAAAGAAAAATAATAAAAAGAAGAAAAAAAGAAAAGAAAAGAAAAGAAAAAGTTGAAATTTTTTTATTACTCGTTAGTTGGTTCAGCGGTTTCTGGTGCTGAACTTGGTAGGGCAGATTACGGTCCGATCCCCCGCAACTACAATTAAGTGAGCAAAGGGTTATGCCACGTAAGTACCAGAACCCAAAACAAAAAGGATCAGAGTCATTAACCGGTCGCCTTGCTATGAGTGTGTGGAGATAACGGGCTTAATGTGATTGCGCCTGAATGAAAAAGAGCAAAAAGGAGGAAGAGTAAGTTAGGCTTCAGCATAATAACATGATTCAAGTTGATTTGTATATTCAGGAGGTTTATGTCTGCACAATTGTGGATTAGTGTTCCTACGATATCCTTAATGTGTAAGATTAGTACCTATCGATGCAAACTTAACCGAAGAAGACTTACAGCTTGGAATGAGTAATTGTTGATGTGTTTGTGCTTTCTTTGTTTTGTTTTATTTTCATTTTGCTCGGAGAGCAAAAGTTCAAGTGTGGGGGAATTTGATCAGTGCATTTTGATGCACGTTCTTCCATGTTTGTACTCAAGCATTTCTTTGATTTTATTTATTTATTTTTATGTTTTAACGTGTTTTTATATTTTATTTTATTTTTGCATTTAATTGTTTTTCGTATTTATTTTTCAGCTTTAGCAGCTTTCGCGAGAAAAATCATAACTGGAGTTCCGGGAGTCCGTTTGAGGCATTCTAAAAATCGCCGGAAAGCTAAGAGAGAGAGCTACGACTTTCGTGTTGGAGTCGAAGTCAGATTCGGAGCCCAAAATTCCAGAATTTCGTTTGAAGTTACATCATTAGGAATTTGTTTTAGTTTTGGGTCATGTTTTGGGTCATGTTTTGGGTCTGGGTTATATTTTCGACCCAGTTGGGTTATGACCCGAATTCTGGTTTTTATCCTCTTTAGTCTAGGTCTGGCCGTACACCCAAAAAAATCCTATTCACTATTCACGAAAAATTTTGGTTGGAGCTTTGTATGAATTATGGAGAACTAATTCCTTCGGATTAATCTGTTGTAATCGGTTCCCGCCAACACTTTGAGGTTCTTTTAATTTCCAATAAAATCTATTTCCTTTCAATTCTTCTCTATGATATTTTGTTTGCTTAATTCGATTTATCTTAGGGATGATTGATTTATTTCGATGATTGCATGTTCTTATACTTTAATCGCGGTTGCTTAATCCGCGTATGTTTCTCGTGTTTGCTTAATTCACGGTTACTATTTTATCTGTTTGCTTAATTCAGAAATTAGGAACGTGTATCGTATAATATCAATTGCGCTTGTTGATTGTTATTATAATCGGAAAGAGGATAGAATCCGCTTAGGAATTGGGAATTATTAGGATCGATGATAAGTTGGGAAACAAAAACAGTAGATTAGCCGTTTCAACTCATTACTACAATCACTTTTTTCTAATCACTTATTTTTCGTTTATTTTATCTTAATCAAAACCCCCCATATTTCGTTACTGTATTTGATTATTCCTACAAGAATCCTTGTGAGACGATATTCCGAGTCACTGCCGCTGTACTGTATTTTCTTACAAAAACACTCGTTTTTGATCCGCGAGCGACCGCAGATCAAATTGGCGCCGTTGCCGGGGATTCTTGTCGTTATTAATCAATTTTAGAGTCATAGGGTTAGTTAGTATCCTCGAGTCTAGACCTTAGTTTCCTCGTGGTTTCGTCCAATTCGCGTCTTACAGTCCAAATCGTAAAAAAATCTGTTTTTGGAAAAATTGTGTCCGATCGTAAAACTGTTTTGCCTACGAGAAGCAGAAAAATCGTCCGGTCATTAGTCCATGTATTCCAAAGGAATACCTGGAATCCACCCTCAGAATTGCCAAAAAATCCTTTTTTCTATTTTTAATAAATTTTTTACTGTTTTCATAGAGTCGAAAAAATTCTTATAATTGTTATTTTGCTTAATTAGTTTAATTCTGGTACTATTTTATTTTTTTGAAATTTAATTAATTGTTTTCCATCATTGTGTTTGAGTCTGAGTCTGAGTCTGACTATCTGCATAACTTGTTTGCTTCGGATACTGAACTTGATTTTGAAATGGCTGATAATAGAACCTTAAGACAATTAGTTGCCCCTGATGTAAATTATAATAGCTTGTGTATTGAATATGATGATGTTGCTGTTCCTTTTGAATCGGAATCTGGTTTAATACACTTGTTGTCAAGGTTTAATGGACTTGCAGGTGAGGATCCGAATAAGCATATGAATGAATTCCAAATTGTGTGCTCTACACCTTCTGAACCTTCACTAGAGGACCTTGTCAAGCAAATGGCTATAAATGATCTTCAGTTTCAGCAACAAACAGATTCAAGTCTTCAAGCTTTGCAGACACAAATTGATCAGCTTGCCACTATAGTGAATGCCATGCAGCAAGCTCAAGATTCAAACCAACCATCTGCCCAAACAGTAGTGAATCCAAAAGAGTTTCCTTCTAATTTAGTTGATGATACTTATTCTGAATTGTATTTTGATTTTCCATCATTAGCAGATTTTGATGATACTTACTCTTGTGATTCATGTACCGACACTAACATTTGCTCTGTTTGTGCTGAGATTAATGCTGCCGTACAAGGTGATGTTTTTCATGCAGATGAAGTTGTTTATGAAGATAAAACTCTTAAAAATCACGGCTTCCCCAACCTCACCATCCATTGAACAACCTCCCCCCTTGGAGCTTAAACCAATTCATACCAATCTGAATTATGCTTATTCAGATATGGATAAAAAGCTTTCAGTTATAATTTCTTCTAACCTTGATTTTGATGAAGATAATAAACTTTTATAGGTTTTGAAGAAACATAAGAAGGGAATTGGATGGACCTCGATAGAAGTGGGAAGAAAAGAAGTGAAGCAACCCCTTAACCCATTGATCTCTGATGTTATGGAAAAGGATATCAAATTCGCGTGCTCATTCGACACTTTTATTTATCGAAGATTCTTCTTTGATCCTGGAATAAAAGACGAAGACATCACTAAAAATTTCAAAAATAATGGTCACTGCCCAAAGCTACTCCATGAGAGCCCCACTTTGGAAGAGGAGACTGTAGAAGAGCTCTCTTTAGGAAATGCTACTTATGCGATCATCTATCCACCTTGACTCCTCGGGTGTGTCCTTTCCTATCTCTCCTCACTTTTATTTTATATTTTTGTTCTTTCATTGAGGACAATGTATGTTTTATGTGTGGTGGAGAGAATAATTTCTTTGTTTCGTTTGTTTTCCTTGTTTTTGTTAGTGTTTTGTTTGTTTTCAGTCAAATAAAAAAATGCATCTTCTTGAAAGTTTGAGGCTATAGTCTAATTTGAGATTAATTTACGGAGACCTGGGAAAAATTCACAAGATCGGTATCGTCTTAACAACGTAAATCTCCTGCATATGGAAATTGATTTGAATTCTTATTATGGTTTAGCCTTGAATTTTCATTCTCTGACAGCTCTTGAGTAGTTTATTTCAGCAGTCAGCACCATCTCATACACACTCTACGCAGGGAAGCTGATGAATATAAGTGAGTGATCAAATTGAAAAGAAAAATAATAAAAAGAAGAAAAAAAGAAAAGAAAAGAAAAGAAAAAGTTGAAATTTTTTTATTACTCGTTAGTTGGTTCAGCGGTTTCTGGTGCTGAACTTGGTAGGGCAGATTACGGTCCGATCCCCCGCAACTACAATTAAGTGAGCAAAGGGTTATGCCACGTAAGTACCAGAACCCAAAACAAAAAGGATCAGAGTCATTAACCGGTCGCCTTGCTATGAGTGTGTGGAGATAACGGGCTTAATGTGATTGCGCCTGAATGAAAAAGAGCAAAAAGGAGGAAGAGTAAGTTAGGCTTCAGCATAATAACATGATTCAAGTTGATTTGTATATTCAGGAGGTTTATGTCTGCACAATTGTGGATTAGTGTTCCTACGATATCCTTAATGTGTAAGATTAGTACCTATCGATGCAAACTTAACCGAAGAAGACTTACAGCTTGGAATGAGTAATTGTTGATGTGTTTGTGCTTTCTTTGTTTTGTTTTATTTTCATTTTGCTCGGAGAGCAAAAGTTCAAGTGTGGGGGAATTTGATCAGTGCATTTTGATGCACGTTCTTCCATGTTTGTACTCAAGCATTTCTTTGATTTTATTTATTTATTTTTATGTTTTAACGTGTTTTTATATTTTATTTTATTTTTGCATTTAATTGTTTTTCGTATTTATTTTTCAGCTTTAGCAGCTTTCGCGAGAAAAATCATAACTGGAGTTCCGGGAGTCCGTTTGAGGCATTCTAAAAATCGCCGGAAAGCTAAGAGAGAGAGCTACGACTTTCGTGTTGGAGTCGAAGTCAGATTCGGAGCCCAAAATTCCAGAATTTCGTTTGAAGTTACATCATTAGGAATTTGTTTTAGTTTTGGGTCATGTTTTGGGTCATGTTTTGGGTCTGGGTTATATTTTCGACCCAGTTGGGTTATGACCCGAATTCTGGTTTTTATCCTCTTTAGTCTAGGTCTGGCCGTACACCCAAAAAAATCCTATTCACTATTCACGAAAAATTTTGGTTGGAGCTTTGTATGAATTATGGAGAACTAATTCCTTCGGATTAATCTGTTGTAATCGGTTCCCGCCAACACTTTGAGGTTCTTTTAATTTCCAATAAAATCTATTTCCTTTCAATTCTTCTCTATGATATTTTGTTTGCTTAATTCGATTTATCTTAGGGATGATTGATTTATTTCGATGATTGCATGTTCTTATACTTTAATCGCGGTTGCTTAATCCGCGTATGTTTCTCGTGTTTGCTTAATTCACGGTTACTATTTTATCTGTTTGCTTAATTCAGAAATTAGGAACGTGTATCGTATAATATCAATTGCGCTTGTTGATTGTTATTATAATCGGAAAGAGGATAGAATCCGCTTAGGAATTGGGAATTATTAGGATCGATGATAAGTTGGGAAACAAAAACAGTAGATTAGCCGTTTCAACTCATTACTACAATCACTTTTTTCTAATCACTTATTTTTCGTTTATTTTATCTTAATCAAAACCCCCCATATTTCGTTACTGTATTTGATTATTCCTACAAGAATCCTTGTGAGACGATATTCCGAGTCACTGCCGCTGTACTGTATTTTCTTACAAAAACACTCGTTTTTGATCCGCGAGCGACCGCAGATCAAATTGGCGCCGTTGCCGGGGATTCTTGTCGTTATTAATCAATTTTAGAGTCATAGGGTTAGTTAGTATCCTCGAGTCTAGACCTTAGTTTCCTCGTGGTTTCGTCCAATTCGCGTCTTACAGTCCAAATCGTAAAAAAATCTGTTTTTGGAAAAATTGTGTCCGATCGTAAAACTGTTTTGCCTACGAGAAGCAGAAAAATCGTCCGGTCATTAGTCCATGTATTCCAAAGGAATACCTGGAATCCACCCTCAGAATTGCCAAAAAATCCTTTTTTCTATTTTTAATAAATTTTTTACTGTTTTCATAGAGTCGAAAAAATTCTTATAATTGTTATTTTGCTTAATTAGTTTAATTCTGGTACTATTTTATTTTTTTGAAATTTAATTAATTGTTTTCCATCATTGTGTTTGAGTCTGAGTCTGAGTCTGACTATCTGCATAACTTGTTTGCTTCGGATACTGAACTTGATTTTGAAATGGCTGATAATAGAACCTTAAGACAATTAGTTGCCCCTGATGTAAATTATAATAGCTTGTGTATTGAATATGATGATGTTGCTGTTCCTTTTGAATCGGAATCTGGTTTAATACACTTGTTGTCAAGGTTTAATGGACTTGCAGGTGAGGATCCGAATAAGCATATGAATGAATTCCAAATTGTGTGCTCTACACCTTCTGAACCTTCACTAGAGGACCTTGTCAAGCAAATGGCTATAAATGATCTTCAGTTTCAGCAACAAACAGATTCAAGTCTTCAAGCTTTGCAGACACAAATTGATCAGCTTGCCACTATAGTGAATGCCATGCAGCAAGCTCAAGATTCAAACCAACCATCTGCCCAAACAGTAGTGAATCCAAAAGAGTTTCCTTCTAATTTAGTTGATGATACTTATTCTGAATTGTATTTTGATTTTCCATCATTAGCAGATTTTGATGATACTTACTCTTGTGATTCATGTACCGACACTAACATTTGCTCTGTTTGTGCTGAGATTAATGCTGCCGTACAAGGTGATGTTTTTCATGCAGATGAAGTTGTTTATGAAGATAAAACTCTTAAAAATCACGGCTTCCCCAACCTCACCATCCATTGAACAACCTCCCCCCTTGGAGCTTAAACCAATTCATACCAATCTGAATTATGCTTATTCAGATATGGATAAAAAGCTTTCAGTTATAATTTCTTCTAACCTTGATTTTGATGAAGATAATAAACTTTTATAGGTTTTGAAGAAACATAAGAAGGGAATTGGATGGACCTCGATAGAAGTGGGAAGAAAAGAAGTGAAGCAACCCCTTAACCCATTGATCTCTGATGTTATGGAAAAGGATATCAAATTCGCGTGCTCATTCGACACTTTTATTTATCGAAGATTCTTCTTTGATCCTGGAATAAAAGACGAAGACATCACTAAAAATTTCAAAAATAATGGTCACTGCCCAAAGCTACTCCATGAGAGCCCCACTTTGGAAGAGGAGACTGTAGAAGAGCTCTCTTTAGGAAATGCTACTTATGCGATCATCTATCCACCTTGACTCCTCGGGTGTGTCCTTTCCTATCTCTCCTCACTTTTATTTTATATTTTTGTTCTTTCATTGAGGACAATGTATGTTTTATGTGTGGTGGAGAGAATAATTTCTTTGTTTCGTTTGTTTTCCTTGTTTTTGTTAGTGTTTTGTTTGTTTTCAGTCAAATAAAAAAATGCATCTTCTTGAAAGTTTGAGGCTATAGTCTAATTTGAGATTAATTTACGGAGACCTGGGAAAAATTCACAAGATCGGTATCGTCTTAACAACGTAAGTCTCCTGCATATGGAAATTGATTTGAATTCTTATTATGGTTTAGCCTTGAATTTTCATTCTCTGACAGCTCTTGAGTAGTTTATTTCAGCAGTCAGCACCATCTCATACACACTCTACGCAGGGAAGCTGATGAATATAAGTGAGTGATCAAATTGAAAAGAAAAATAATAAAAAGAAGAAAAAAAGAAAAGAAAAGAAAAGAAAAAGTTGAAATTTTTTTATTACTCGTTAGTTGGTTCAGCGGTTTCTGGTGCTGAACTTGGTAGGGCAGATTACGGTCCGATCCCCCGCAACTACAATTAAGTGAGCAAAGGGTTATGCCACGTAAGTACCAGAACCCAAAACAAAAAGGATCAGAGTCATTAACCGGTCGCCTTGCTATGAGTGTGTGGAGATAACGGGCTTAATGTGATTGCGCCTGAATGAAAAAGAGCAAAAAGGAGGAAGAGTAAGTTAGGCTTCAGCATAATAACATGATTCAAGTTGATTTGTATATTCAGGAGGTTTATGTCTGCACAATTGTGGATTAGTGTTCCTACGATATCCTTAATGTGTAAGATTAGTACCTATCGATGCAAACTTAACCGAAGAAGACTTACAGCTTGGAATGAGTAATTGTTGATGTGTTTGTGCTTTCTTTGTTTTGTTTTATTTTCATTTTGCTCGGAGAGCAAAAGTTCAAGTGTGGGGGAATTTGATCAGTGCATTTTGATGCACGTTCTTCCATGTTTGTACTCAAGCATTTCTTTGATTTTATTTATTTATTTTTATGTTTTAACGTGTTTTTATATTTTATTTTATTTTTGCATTTAATTGTTTTTCGTATTTATTTTTCAGCTTTAGCAGCTTTCGCGAGAAAAATCATAACTGGAGTTCCGGGAGTCCGTTTGAGGCATTCTAAAAATCGCCGGAAAGCTAAGAGAGAGAGCTACGACTTTCGTGTTGGAGTCGAAGTCAGATTCGGAGCCCAAAATTCCAGAATTTCGTTTGAAGTTACATCATTAGGAATTTGTTTTAGTTTTGGGTCATGTTTTGGGTCATGTTTTGGGTCTGGGTTATATTTTCGACCCAGTTGGGTTATGACCCGAATTCTGGTTTTTATCCTCTTTAGTCTAGGTCTGGCCGTACACCCAAAAAAATCCTATTCACTATTCACGAAAAATTTTGGTTGGAGCTTTGTATGAATTATGGAGAACTAATTCCTTCGGATTAATCTGTTGTAATCGGTTCCCGCCAACACTTTGAGGTTCTTTTAATTTCCAATAAAATCTATTTCCTTTCAATTCTTCTCTATGATATTTTGTTTGCTTAATTCGATTTATCTTAGGGATGATTGATTTATTTCGATGATTGCATGTTCTTATACTTTAATCGCGGTTGCTTAATCCGCGTATGTTTCTCGTGTTTGCTTAATTCACGGTTACTATTTTATCTGTTTGCTTAATTCAGAAATTAGGAACGTGTATCGTATAATATCAATTGCGCTTGTTGATTGTTATTATAATCGGAAAGAGGATAGAATCCGCTTAGGAATTGGGAATTATTAGGATCGATGATAAGTTGGGAAACAAAAACAGTAGATTAGCCGTTTCAACTCATTACTACAATCACTTTTTTCTAATCACTTATTTTTCGTTTATTTTATCTTAATCAAAACCCCCCATATTTCGTTACTGTATTTGATTATTCCTACAAGAATCCTTGTGAGACGATAATCCGAGTCACTGCCGCTGTACTGTATTTTCTTACAAAAACACTCGTTTTTGATCCGCGAGCGACCGCAGATCAAATTGGCGCCGTTGCCGGGGATTCTTGTCGTTATTAATCAATTTTAGAGTCATAGGGTTAGTTAGTATCCTCGAGTCTAGACCTTAGTTTCCTCGTGGTTTCGTCCAATTCGCGTCTTACAGTCCAAATCGTAAAAAAATCTGTTTTTGGAAAAATTGTGTCCGATCGTAAAACTGTTTTGCCTACGAGAAGCAGAAAAATCGTCCGGTCATTAGTCCATGTATTCCAAAGGAATACCTGGAATCCACCCTCAGAATTGCCAAAAAATCCTTTTTTCTATTTTTAATAAATTTTTTACTGTTTTCATAGAGTCGAAAAAATTCTTATAATTGTTATTTTGCTTAATTAGTTTAATTCTGGTACTATTTTATTTTTTTGAAATTTAATTAATTGTTTTCCATCATTGTGTTTGAGTCTGAGTCTGAGTCTGACTATCTGCATAACTTGTTTGCTTCGGATACTGAACTTGATTTTGAAATGGCTGATAATAGAACCTTAAGACAATTAGTTGCCCCTGATGTAAATTATAATAGCTTGTGTATTGAATATGATGATGTTGCTGTTCCTTTTGAATCGGAATCTGGTTTAATACACTTGTTGTCAAGGTTTAATGGACTTGCAGGTGAGGATCCGAATAAGCATATGAATGAATTCCAAATTGTGTGCTCTACACCTTCTGAACCTTCACTAGAGGACCTTGTCAAGCAAATGGCTATAAATGATCTTCAGTTTCAGCAACAAACAGATTCAAGTCTTCAAGCTTTGCAGACACAAATTGATCAGCTTGCCACTATAGTGAATGCCATGCAGCAAGCTCAAGATTCAAACCAACCATCTGCCCAAACAGTAGTGAATCCAAAAGAGTTTCCTTCTAATTTAGTTGATGATACTTATTCTGAATTGTATTTTGATTTTCCATCATTAGCAGATTTTGATGATACTTACTCTTGTGATTCATGTACCGACACTAACATTTGCTCTGTTTGTGCTGAGATTAATGCTGCCGTACAAGGTGATGTTTTTCATGCAGATGAAGTTGTTTATGAAGATAAAACTCTTAAAAATCACGGCTTCCCCAACCTCACCATCCATTGAACAACCTCCCCCCTTGGAGCTTAAACCAATTCATACCAATCTGAATTATGCTTATTCAGATATGGATAAAAAGCTTTCAGTTATAATTTCTTCTAACCTTGATTTTGATGAAGATAATAAACTTTTATAGGTTTTGAAGAAACATAAGAAGGGAATTGGATGGACCTCGATAGAAGTGGGAAGAAAAGAAGTGAAGCAACCCCTTAACCCATTGATCTCTGATGTTATGGAAAAGGATATCAAATTCGCGTGCTCATTCGACACTTTTATTTATCGAAGATTCTTCTTTGATCCTGGAATAAAAGACGAAGACATCACTAAAAATTTCAAAAATAATGGTCACTGCCCAAAGCTACTCCATGAGAGCCCCACTTTGGAAGAGGAGACTGTAGAAGAGCTCTCTTTAGGAAATGCTACTTATGCGATCATCTATCCACCTTGACTCCTCGGGTGTGTCCTTTCCTATCTCTCCTCACTTTTATTTTATATTTTTGTTCTTTCATTGAGGACAATGTATGTTTTATGTGTGGGGGAGAGAATAATTTCTTTGTTTCGTTTGTTTTCCTTGTTTTTGTTAGTGTTTTGTTTGTTTTCAGTCAAATAAAAAAATGCATCTTCTTGAAAGTTTGAGGCTATAGTCTAATTTGAGATTAATTTACGGAGACCTGGGAAAAATTCACAAGATCGGTATCGTCTTAACAACGTAAGTCTCCTGCATATGGAAATTGATTTGAATTCTTATTATGGTTTAGCCTTGAATTTTCATTCTCTGACAGCTCTTGAGTAGTTTATTTCAGCAGTCAGCACCATCTCATACACACTCTACGCAGGGAAGCTGATGAATATAAGTGAGTGATCAAATTGAAAAGAAAAATAATAAAAAGAAGAAAAAAAGAAAAGAAAAGAAAAGAAAAAGTTGAAATTTTTTTATTACTCGTTAGTTGGTTCAGCGGTTTCTGGTGCTGAACTTGGTAGGGCAGATTACGGTCCGATCCCCCGCAACTACAATTAAGTGAGCAAAGGGTTATGCCACGTAAGTACCAGAACCCAAAACAAAAAGGATCAGAGTCACTAACCGGTCGCCTTGCTATGAGTGTGTGGAGATAACGGGCTTAATGTGATTGCGCCTGAATGAAAAAGAGCAAAAAGGAGGAAGAGTAAGTTAGGCTTCAGCATAATAACATGATTCAAGTTGATTTGTATATTCAGGAGGTTTATGTCTGCACAATTGTGGATTAGTGTTCCTACGATATCCTTAATGTGTAAGATTAGTACCTATCGATGCAAACTTAACCGAAGAAGACTTACAGCTTGGAATGAGTAATTGTTGATGTGTTTGTGCTTTCTTTGTTTTGTTTTATTTTCATTTTGCTCGGAGAGCAAAAGTTCAAGTGTGGGGGAATTTGATCAGTGCATTTTGATGCACGTTCTTCCATGTTTGTACTCAAGCATTTCTTTGATTTTATTTATTTATTTTTATGTTTTAACGTGTTTTTATATTTTATTTTATTTTTGCATTTAATTGTTTTTCGTATTTATTTTTCAGCTTTAGCAGCTTTCGCGAGAAAAATCATAACTGGAGTTCCGGGAGTCCGTTTGAGGCATTCTAAAAATCGCCGGAAAGCTAAGAGAGAGAGCTACGACTTTCGTGTTGGAGTCGAAGTCAGATTCGGAGCCCAAAATTCCAGAATTTCGTTTGAAGTTACATCATTAGGAATTTGTTTTAGTTTTGGGTCATGTTTTGGGTCATGTTTTGGGTCTGGGTTATATTTTCGACCCAGTTGGGTTATGACCCGAATTCTGGTTTTTATCCTCTTTAGTCTAGGTCTGGCCGTACACCCAAAAAAATCCTATTCACTATTCACGAAAAATTTTGGTTGGAGCTTTGTATGAATTATGGAGAACTAATTCCTTCGGATTAATCTGTTGTAATCGGTTCCCGCCAACACTTTGAGGTTCTTTTAATTTCCAATAAAATCTATTTCCTTTCAATTCTTCTCTATGATATTTTGTTTGCTTAATTCGATTTATCTTAGGGATGATTGATTTATTTCGATGATTGCATGTTCTTATACTTTAATCGCGGTTGCTTAATCCGCGTATGTTTCTCGTGTTTGCTTAATTCACGGTTACTATTTTATCTGTTTGCTTAATTCAGAAATTAGGAACGTGTATCGTATAATATCAATTGCGCTTGTTGATTGTTATTATAATCGGAAAGAGGATAGAATCCGCTTAGGAATTGGGAATTATTAGGATCGATGATAAGTTGGGAAACAAAAACAGTAGATTAGCCGTTTCAACTCATTACTACAATCACTTTTTTCTAATCACTTATTTTTCGTTTATTTTATCTTAATCAAAACCCCCCATATTTCGTTACTGTATTTGATTATTCCTACAAGAATCCTTGTGAGACGATATTCCGAGTCACTGCCGCTGTACTGTATTTTCTTACAAAAACACTCGTTTTTGATCCGCGAGCGACCGCAGATCAAATTGGCGCCGTTGCCGGGGATTCTTGTCGTTATTAATCAATTTTAGAGTCATAGGGTTAGTTAGTATCCTCGAGTCTAGACCTTAGTTTCCTCGTGGTTTCGTCCAATTCGCGTCTTACAGTCCAAATCGTAAAAAAATCTGTTTTTGGAAAAATTGTGTCCGATCGTAAAACTGTTTTGCCTACGAGAAGCAGAAAAATCGTCCGGTCATTAGTCCATGTATTCCAAAGGAATACCTGGAATCCACCCTCAGAATTGCCAAAAAATCCTTTTTTCTATTTTTAATAAATTTTTTACTGTTTTCATAGAGTCGAAAAAATTCTTATAATTGTTATTTTGCTTAATTAGTTTAATTCTGGTACTATTTTATTTTTTTGAAATTTAATTAATTGTTTTCCATCATTGTGTTTGAGTCTGAGTCTGAGTCTGACTATCTGCATAACTTGTTTGCTTCGGATACTGAACTTGATTTTGAAATGGCTGATAATAGAACCTTAAGACAATTAGTTGCCCCTGATGTAAATTATAATAGCTTGTGTATTGAATATGATGATGTTGCTGTTCCTTTTGAATCGGAATCTGGTTTAATACACTTGTTGTCAAGGTTTAATGGACTTGCAGGTGAGGATCCGAATAAGCATATGAATGAATTCCAAATTGTGTGCTCTACACCTTCTGAACCTTCACTAGAGGACCTTGTCAAGCAAATGGCTATAAATGATCTTCAGTTTCAGCAACAAACAGATTCAAGTCTTCAAGCTTTGCAGACACAAATTGATCAGCTTGCCACTATAGTGAATGCCATGCAGCAAGCTCAAGATTCAAACCAACCATCTGCCCAAACAGTAGTGAATCCAAAAGAGTTTCCTTCTAATTTAGTTGATGATACTTATTCTGAATTGTATTTTGATTTTCCATCATTAGCAGATTTTGATGATACTTACTCTTGTGATTCATGTACCGACACTAACATTTGCTCTGTTTGTGCTGAGATTAATGCTGCCGTACAAGGTGATGTTTTTCATGCAGATGAAGTTGTTTATGAAGATAAAACTCTTAAAAATCACGGCTTCCCCAACCTCACCATCCATTGAACAACCTCCCCCCTTGGAGCTTAAACCAATTCATACCAATCTGAATTATGCTTATTCAGATATGGATAAAAAGCTTTCAGTTATAATTTCTTCTAACCTTGATTTTGATGAAGATAATAAACTTTTATAGGTTTTGAAGAAACATAAGAAGGGAATTGGATGGACCTCGATAGAAGTGGGAAGAAAAGAAGTGAAGCAACCCCTTAACCCATTGATCTCTGATGTTATGGAAAAGGATATCAAATTCGCGTGCTCATTCGACACTTTTATTTATCGAAGATTCTTCTTTGATCCTGGAATAAAAGACGAAGACATCACTAAAAATTTCAAAAATAATGGTCACTGCCCAAAGCTACTCCATGAGAGCCCCACTTTGGAAGAGGAGACTGTAGAAGAGCTCTCTTTAGGAAATGCTACTTATGCGATCATCTATCCACCTTGACTCCTCGGGTGTGTCCTTTCCTATCTCTCCTCACTTTTATTTTATATTTTTGTTCTTTCATTGAGGACAATGTATGTTTTATGTGTGGTGGAGAGAATAATTTCTTTGTTTCGTTTGTTTTCCTTGTTTTTGTTAGTGTTTTGTTTGTTTTCAGTCAAATAAAAAAATGCATCTTCTTGAAAGTTTGAGGCTATAGTCTAATTTGAGATTAATTTACGGAGACCTGGGAAAAATTCACAAGATCGGTATCGTCTTAACAACGTAAGTCTCCTGCATATGGAAATTGATTTGAATTCTTATTATGGTTTAGCCTTGAATTTTCATTCTCTGACAGCTCTTGAGTAGTTTATTTCAGCAGTCAGCACCATCTCATACACACTCTACGCAGGGAAGCTGATGAATATAAGTGAGTGATCAAATTGAAAAGAAAAATAATAAAAAGAAGAAAAAAAGAAAAGAAAAGAAAAGAAAAAGTTGAAATTTTTTTATTACTCGTTAGTTGGTTCAGCGGTTTCTGGTGCTGAACTTGGTAGGGCAGATTACGGTCCGATCCCCCGCAACTACAATTAAGTGAGCAAAGGGTTATGCCACGTAAGTACCAGAACCCAAAACAAAAAGGATCAGAGTCATTAACCGGTCGCCTTGCTATGAGTGTGTGGAGATAACGGGCTTAATGTGATTGCGCCTGAATGAAAAAGAGCAAAAAGGAGGAAGAGTAAGTTAGGCTTCAGCATAATAACATGATTCAAGTTGATTTGTATATTCAGGAGGTTTATGTCTGCACAATTGTGGATTAGTGTTCCTACGATATCCTTAATGTGTAAGATTAGTACCTATCGATGCAAACTTAACCGAAGAAGACTTACAGCTTGGAATGAGTAATTGTTGATGTGTTTGTGCTTTCTTTGTTTTGTTTTATTTTCATTTTGCTCGGAGAGCAAAAGTTCAAGTGTGGGGGAATTTGATCAGTGCATTTTGATGCACGTTCTTCCATGTTTGTACTCAAGCATTTCTTTGATTTTATTTATTTATTTTTATGTTTTAACGTGTTTTTATATTTTATTTTATTTTTGCATTTAATTGTTTTTCGTATTTATTTTTCAGCTTTAGCAGCTTTCGCGAGAAAAATCATAACTGGAGTTCCGGGAGTCCGTTTGAGGCATTCTAAAAATCGCCGGAAAGCTAAGAGAGAGAGCTACGACTTTCGTGTTGGAGTCGAAGTCAGATTCGGAGCCCAAAATTCCAGAATTTCGTTTGAAGTTACATCATTAGGAATTTGTTTTAGTTTTGGGTCATGTTTTGGGTCTGGGTTATATTTTCGACCCAGTTGGGTTATGACCCGAATTCTGGTTTTTATCCTCTTTAGTCTAGGTCTGGCCGTACAGCCAAAAAAATCCTATTCACTATTCACGAAAAATTTTGGTTGGAGCTTTGTATGAATTATGGAGAACTAATTCCTTCGGATTAATCTGTTGTAATCGGTTCCCGCCAACACTTTGAGGTTCTTTTAATTTCCAATAAAATCTATTTCCTTTCAATTCTTCTCTATGATATTTTGTTTGCTTAATTCAATTTATCTTAGGGATGATTGATTTATTTCGATGATTGCATGTTCTTATACTTTAATCGCGGTTGCTTAATCTGCGTATGTTTCTCGTGTTTGCTTAATTCACGGTTACTATTTTATCTGTTTGCTTAATTCAGAAATTAGGAACGTGTATCGTATAATATCAATTGCGCTTGTTGATTGTTATTATAATCGGAAAGAGGATAGAATCCGCTTAGGAATTGGGAATTATTAGGATCGATGATAAGTTGGGAAACAAAAACAGTAGATTAGCCGTTTCAACTCATTACTACAATCACTTTTTTCTAATCACTTATTTTTCGTTTATTTTATCTTAATCAAAACCCCCCATATTTCGTTACTGTATTTGATTATTCCTACAAGAATCCTCGTGAGACGATATTCCGAGTCACTGTCGCTGTACTGCATTTTCTTACAAAAACACTCGTTTTTGATCCGCGAGCGACCGCAGATCAAATTGGCGCCGTTGCCGGGGATTCTTGTCGTTATTAATCAATTTTAGAGTCATAGGGTTAGTTAGTATCCTCGAGTCTAGACCTTAGTTTCCTCGTGGTTTCGTCCAATTCGCGTCTTACAGTCCAAATCGTAAAAAAATCTGTTTTTGGAAAAATTGTGTCCGATCGTAAAACTGTTTTGCTTACGAGAAGCAGAAAAATCGTCCAGTCATTAAGGAATACCTGGAATCCACCCTCAGAATTGCCAAAAAATCCTTTTTTCTATTTTTAATGAATTTTTTACTGTTTTCATAGAGTCGAAAAAATTCTTATAATTGTTATTTTGCTTAATTAGTTTAATTCTGGTACTATTTTATTTTTTTGAAATTTAATTAATTGTTTTCCATCATTGTGTTTGAGTCTGAGTCTGAGTCTGACTATCTGCATAACTTGTTTGCTTCGGATACTGAACTTGATTTTGAAATGGCTGATAATAGAACCTTAAGACAATTAGTTGCCCCTGATGTAAATTATAATAGCTTGTGTATTGAATATGATGATGTTGTTGTTCCTTTCGAATCGGAATCTGGTTTAATACACTTGTTGTCAAGGTTTAATGGACTTGCAGGTGAGGATCCGAATAAGCATATGAATGAATTCCAAATTGTGTGCTCTACACCTTCTGAACCTTCACTAGAGGAACTTGTCAAGTAAATGGCTATAAATGATCTTCAGTTTCAGCAACAAACAGATTCAAGTCTTCAAGCTTTGCAGACACAGATTGATCAGCTTGCCACTATAGTGAATGCCATGCAGCAAGCTCAAGATTCAAACCAACCATCTGCCCAAACAGTAGTGAATCCAAAAGAGTTTCCTTCTAATTTAGTTGATGATACTTATTCTGAATTGTATTTTGATTTTCCATCATTAGCAGATTTTGATGATACTTACTCTTGTGATTCATGTACCGACACTAACATTTGCTCTGTTTGTGCTGAGATTAATGTTGCCGTACAAGGTGATGTTTTTCATGCAGATGAAGTTGTTTATGAAGATAAAACTCTTAACATCACGGCTTCCCCAACCTCACCATCCATTGAACAACCTCCCCCCTTGGAGCTTAAACCAATTCATACCAATCTGAATTATGCTTATTCAGATATGGATAAAAAGCTTTCAGTTATAATTTCTTCTAACCTTGATTTTGATGAAGATAATAAACTTTTACAGGTTTTGAAGAAACATAAGAAGGGAATTGGATGGACCTCGATAGAAGTGGGAAGAAAAGAAGTGAAGTAACCCCTTAACCCATTGATCTCTGATGTTATGGAAAAGGATATCAAATTCGCGTGCTCATTCGACACTTTTATTTATCGAAGATTCTTCTTTGATCCTGGAATAAAAGACGAAGACATCACTAAAAATTTCAAAAATAATGGTCACTGCCCAAAGCTACTCCATGAGAGCCCCACTTTGGAAGAGGAGACTGTAGAAGAGCTCTCTTTAGGAAATGCTGCTTATGCGATCATCTATCCACCTTGACTCCTCGGGTGTGTCCTTTCCTATCTCTCCTCAATTTTATTTTATATTTTTGTTCTTTCATTGAGGACAATATGTTTTATGTGTGGGGGAGAGAATAATTTCTTTGTTTCGTTTGTTTTCCTTGTTTTTGTTAGTGTTTTGTTTGTTTTCAGTCAAATAAAAAAATGCATCTTCTTGAAAGTTTGAGGCTATAGTCTAATTTGAGATTAATTTACGGAGACCTGGGAAAAATTCACAAGATCGATATCGTCTTAACAACGTAAGTCTCCTGTATATGGAAATTGATTTGAATTCTTATTATGGTTTAGCCTTGAATTTTCATTCTCTGACAGCTCTTGAGTAGTTTATTTCAGCCGTCAGCACCATCTCATACACACTCTACGCAGGGAAGCTGATGAATATAAGTGAGTGATCAAATTGAAAAGAAAAAAAATAAAAAGAAGAAAAAAAGAAAAGAAAAGAAAAGAAAAAGTTGAAATTTTTTTATTACTCGTTAGTTGGTTCAGCGGTTTCTGGTGCTGAACTTGGTAGGGCAGATTACGGTCCGATCCCCCGCAACTACAATTAAGTGAGCAAAGGGTTATGCCACGTAAGTACCAGAACCCAAAACAAAAAGGATCAGAGTCACTAACCGGTCTCCTTGCTATGAGTGTGTGGAGATAACGGGCTTAATGTGATTGCGCCTGAATGAAAAAGAGCAAAAAGGAGGAAGAGTAAGTTAGGCTTCAGCATAATAACATGATTCAAGTTGATTTGTATATTCAGGAGGTTTATGTCTGCACAATTGTGGATTAGTGTTCCTACGATATCCTTAATGTGTAAGATTAGTACCTATCGATGCAAACTTAACCGAAGAAGACTTACAGCTTGGAATGAGTAATTGTTGATGTGTTTGTGCTTTCTTTGTTTTGTTTTATTTTCATTTTGCTCGAAGAGCAAAAGTTCAAGTGTGGGGGAATTTGATCAGTGCATTTTGATGCACGTTCTTCCATGTTTGTACTCAAGCATTTCTTTGATTTTATTTATTTATTTTTATATTTTAACGTGTTTTTATATTTTATTTTATTTTTGCATTTAATTGTTTTTCGTATTTATTTTTCAGCTTTAGCAGCTTTCGCGAGAAAAATCATAACTGGAGTTCCGGGAGTCCGTTTGAGGCATTCTAAAAATCGCCGGAAAGCTAAGAGAGAGAGCTACGACTTTCGTGTTGGAGTCGAAGTCAGATTCGGAGCCCAAAATTCCAGAATTTCGTTTGAAGTTACAGCATTAGGAATTTGTTTTAGTTTTGGGTCATGTTTTGGGTCTGGGTTATATTTTCGACCCAGTTGGGTTATGACCCGAATTCTGGTTTTTATCCTCTTTAGTCTAGGTCTGGCCGTACAGCCAAAAAAATCCTATTTACTATTCACAAAAATTTTGGTTGGAGCTTTGTATGAATTATGGAGAACTAATTCCTTCGGATTAATTTGTTGTAATCGGTTCTCGCCAACACTTTGAGGTTCTTTTAATTTCCAATAAAATCTATTTCTTTTCAATTCTTCTCTATGATATTTTGTTTGCTTAATTTGATTTATCTTAGGGATGATTGATTTATTTCGATGATTGCATGTTCTTATACTTTAATCGCGGTTGCTTAATCCGCGTATGTTTCTCGTGTTTGCTTAATTCACGGTTACTATTTTATCTGTTTGCTTAATTCAGAAATTAGGAACGTGTATCATATAATATCAATTGCGCTTGTTGATTGTTATTATAATCGGAAAGAGGATAGAATCCGCTTAGGAATTGGGAATTATTAGGATCGATGATAAGTTGGGAAACGAAAACAGTAGATTAGTCGTTTCAACTCATTACTACAATCACTTTTTTCTAATCACTTATTTTTCGTTTATTTTATCTTAATCAAAACCCCCCATATTTCGTTACTGTATTTGATTATTCCTACAAGAATCCTTGTGAAACGATATTCCGAGTCACTGTCGTTATACTGCATTTTCTTACAAAGTTACAAAGAGTTGAAAGGTATTGAATCCTTTCCCAACAAAAGGGACAAGTTTCATGTCTTTCATGTATGATAATTTTGGTGCCTTTGATATATATATATATATATATATATTTCGTGATATATGAACTATTCCTTTAATTATAAGTAAAGTTCAATTCTAGGCTATAAGATGTATATAAATTTAGAGTTTAATGGATATGCACTAACAATGCAAAATAGTTTTACACTGTTATCCAATAGAAAATTAACAGTTTTCCATGTCATTATTCAAAATATAAGCGTGATATGACGGGATGCATGGTCATCATTAATTGACAATATAAAAATAATTTATATTGTCGGTGCATCACCCTTTTTCTCATAAATTTAATGTCTAAAATATGATTATCTCTAGTGTATTTATAAAATTGTAGGGAACTTATAAAAATATAGATATTGACTTTTTCTTTGGTTTTTGATTTTATTGTGTTTTAGTTTCTCATATATGTGGCATTCAACGTGGCATATGCTCATCACCAAGATCTGGTCATCAAAATTCCATGAAAAATTCTAAATTTTTTCCTTTATCATAGATTTGAACTAAGGTGGGACACCTTGGTTACTTAATAAGATGGTGTACCACTAAGCCAATTCATCATTGATGATTTAATCCAGTTTCATTATCAAGTTACACCTAGGGAATTAAAGCGATGTGACTCCTTGTTGATGCACACCCATAAGATCCATAAAACTAATTTTATATCCCACAGTCACTCCATGATCATTATACGAGAGTGAATGACTTTTCTAATAATAATAGTAAGGATATTTTCAACTGAAGATAGTTCTTTTAACACATGTGATGCATTAAATACATTGAAGATAATCTTGAAGGATCCTAATAATGTTCTTTAAATTCGGGATGTTATCCTTCCTAATCCATGCACGTGGTTTCACTTGATTCCTCCATAAGTCATTTATACTTATGCTAAATCAGATGGTTGGTTCCTCGATGCGTTTAACAATGTTGAATCTCTAGGATTTTATGATTCTACTTCTGGTAACAACAGATTAGGTCTTGATGGTGATGTAGTTGGGAATAATATTGAACCTGGTTCAAGAGAACCTATTGAAGGTGTTTCTCAACCCAGATCTTTGGGGGAATAGGAAGAATTTGAAGTATGACGTTCAATAGGTCCCTGATACTCCTATGATGGAGACTTCATCATATTTTGGTTCAACTTCTTCATCGTCATCGTTGGCCAATTTACCTATGTTTAGAGTGCACATGGAAGATGAAAGTTCTATTAATGTTAGGGTACAACAACAATGCAACATCATGATCATAAGGTTTTGGGGATTGATGAGAAATTTCCTAAGATGGGAGTTGATGTTGTTTAGAAGCAGGATGAGGGATTTGTTGTGATGTCTTTGCCGCTTCATCCATCGGTTCCAACTACGCTTGTTATGAAGGTGATTGGTGTTCTAATTGGTTCTATTGTGTCTTTTGATGAATATCAGAATAAAGTTTTTCTATGATGATGAGAGATCTGATCATGGAGTGGCTATGGGATATATAGTTAGTTTTTTTAATCTTATGGGTATGCATCAATAATGGGTCACAAAGCTATAATTTTAGGGATATAACTTGATAATGAAACTGAGTGTAAGTTAAATCATCAATGACGAATTAGCCTAGTGGTGCACAATCTTTTCCAGCAACAAAGGTGTCCTTGGTTCAAATCCAGGATGAAGGCAAAATTTTAGAATTTTTCTTGGAATTTTGATGACCTTGATGATGAACATATGCCACGTCGGATGCCACACACATGACCATATGCCATGTCGGTTTCCAGTGTGCAAAAATATACGCCGTTTGTGAAAATTAGATGGAAATAACTTAAATGACCCTTGATGACTTCTCGACAAGTGTAGTGATAATGTCGTAGTAATTAAAAAGATCGAATCCACAGGAAATGCTATTTAACAAGACAAAATTGTGCAATGCATAGAAAATAGTAAATTAGGGGGGTCGAGTTTGAAGTGTAAAAATAAAATAAAGTGTTCGGTTAGGTTGTGTATAGAATCTCATATTTCTTTATTGTCAATTTTCGATGCATTACATGACTGATATTATGATTATAATCCCACAACGGATTAAAAAAAACCTCTATAACCAATCCATTGTGATATAGCTTACTAATCAATATTCAGAGTTTCCTATCCCTAGTTCACCAACGTAAGCAAGGTTAGGCAATGCAACAACGTGTTAACTCACTAGCCACTACTCGGGGTCTCTTATCTCTATTCAACTAGCGTAAGCACAACAATTGCTTTATGTCTAACACATAGACTAATGTTCAGTATTCCCTATGTGCCTAAAATTAGATTAAAAAAGTATCTCATAAAAAAACATTACGAACAAGGTGCAATTGAATAGAAGTATAAATTAAATGATTCATGCAATATCAAATCAAATATATGTCCCAACAATATCAAAATAGGTTCATCAAACACAACCTAACCTAGATAGATTTACCTACTCATAACTCAAATTACAATACCAAAATCAATTAAGAAGGTTTGCATAAGAATTCTCATGAAGGATTGACCTCCAATGACTTTAAGTGCTCTCAAAAATCACTTTTGGTGCTTTTAAAAATTAGTTTCAAATGGAATTGTTATGAATATTAGTCATATTATGAAGTTAGTGGATTAGTTTAGGAAAAGAAAGTATATTTTGAAACCAGTTAGTGGAAGTTAGCCTTGAATGGTACAACTGACTGTTATTGATTGGTGGTAAATGGAAAAGGACTGCTAGCTGGATGTTAATGTGCCATGGTTCAAAGCTACTAATATTTAGAGAATTGGTCAATGCTTAGCTTGGGTTATTTTTATTGTCATGCTAATGAACCACTTGCTAGGAAAGGGGAATAGAGTTAGGATATGCATGCTGACCCTTATGTAAATATGATCATGTTTTGAACTTGAATTGGATGAAATGTCTAGGTTTGGTTATGTGTGTAGATTGCTTGCATGTTGAAGTTTGTTCTTGCATGGCTAATGTACATTTGGCTTTAGCACATCATGTCATATCGAGATGGAAGTTTTGGATAACATTAAGAATCATGAAAAATCTTTAAAGCCTTGGATGCACAAGAATGGGAGAACCTCGTGGATGAAGGAAAAATATAATTAGGTAGTTTGGCTTTGGACAACTGTTTGACAAAAAAGTTAACAGTTGACCAAAATCAACTCTATGTCAAATGTGCCTTTTTTGTGTAAAACTTTAATTTTGACTCTCTTGTAATGAACCTTTGATGATTTTGTAATGAAAATGGATCCTTGAATTGTAATGTGTCTTGCATTCTAAGAATGAGTGTTTCCCTCCAAATTTGAATATTGACAATTTGTAAAATGTTTGAATATGAATCTTGATCCTTGAATGTGTAATGATATGTCTTGAATCCAAACACAAATAGCCAAACAACCAATATGTGAAAAACTCCATAACAAAAGTCAACCTCCCATGGTTGACTTTGACCAAAGTCAAACTTGAAACATGAATTCCAAATCAACTGTCCATGATGTAATCAACAAAATTAAAATGTCTCGATCAAGGATTAGGGTTCAACAAAGGTTAATCAAAAGCTTGTGGTGCCCAGATAGCCAAAAGGTCAAAATGAAGTATAATGAACTCTATAAGCTTGCATGCCATAATCTCATGCCTTGTATCTTAAATAAGAAACCTTTGAATCAAAAGATTGTTAGTTGAAAAGTACAATTGTAAATGAATGATATAAATGACTATGAGTATGTAAATGAACCATAATCTAAGAGCCAAATGAAAAGTGGAAAAAGGTAGGGCAAATTTTGGGGTATGACATTGACCATCAGGAAAGCAACTGACAACTTGAAGGCAAAGGATGAGAAACAAATCAAAAGACTCATATTCAACCTTCAGATGCCTCATCTAGTAAGGTTTGAGCCAAATAAATTCTAGTGTTCACTTTTCTTTCTTTTTGAGTGTATCCATGCATTATTATTTTATCTGGTTTGATCTATTTCTGATTAAGTTTATATGGTTTGATTGACACACATTGAGGCAATTTTTTATTCATAACTTTGGGCCTTTGTAACCACCTTGTAGTAATAGGAATATCCCTTTACCAACCACTTCGAGCTTAGCCTTTCTTTTGATGACGTAGCCTAAAATTCTTAGCCATATGACTTGAAATATCTTTTCTTTCCACCCTCTCTTTAGAGTTTGATAGAAGTATAGTCTTAAGTTGTATGCAAAAGATTAAGTTTGGGGTTTCTCTTGGAAGTAAGGAAAGTTCTAAGTTTGGGGTACTAGAGAAAATTGGCCAAAATTCAAAATTTTTAAGAAAATAAGAAGTGGAAAACGAAACTTCTTCGAAAAAGAGTAAAATAAGAACTAAATATCTAGTACCGTCAAGAAGGAACAAATGGGCATGAGAATAAGAAGAGAACTAGGCACCTAACTCAAAGGTTTAAACATACTTTCTTAAGAATATCCTACCCAAACATAAGCCAAGATACAACCTAAAAAGCCCTCAAATGTGTGTGTTATGATTTTTGTGATGAATTATATTAGAACATGATCAAGTTGAGCATAACTTATTTGCATGTTGATTGAGAGATAATTGTATCCATTAAGTGAGTCAAAGTGAGTTGAGAGACAGGTTGAGTACTTGTCAATGTTTGAAGATATTTTCCAAATTTTCCAGATGGAAGTTGGAAGTTAGAACAAGGTAACGAAAATATATGGTGATGTTCAATTATTATTTTGCAACTTATTTTCTGTTGAAATATGCAGTTGCATACGAGTTACTTGGGGACAAGCAATAATTCAAGTTTGGAGTTGTGATGATAGTCAATCATTACATGAATTTAGGCAAAGAATTAAAGAAAAAAAGAGTCAAAGATGAGCTAAAATGAAGAAAGACCAAAGAATGAGGAAAAAGTAGCTAAGTATGAAGAAATTGGACTTAGTGAAAAATCAGGTGAAAAAGGGAGCAAAAGCGTGCAACTTTTGGAATAATCACGAGCAACATCGTGCACGCGATATATTTGTAGTAGTTGCATCGCGCACGTGATGACCCCTTTTTCTGACGCGTCTGATCTATTATGAGCTCTTTTTAAAGGGGAATTTCTGCACTTTTATGAGGGTTACAGAAATTGGCACTGTAAGCACGAATTTTATAGCATCAAGGGTGATTTAGAGAGCATTTGGAGCCATTAGAGGTCAATCCTTCAAGGGAAATCATATGTTATTCTTACTTATTTAGTATTGTAATATGAATTATGAGTGTGAGATATTGGATTGAACTCTAGTATGGTCGAAGTCTGTTCGTGAGTAATGCGTGTTGTAGTAGAAACTTGTTCTAACATGCATTAGTCAATATTGTTAGGTTTGTTAGCATGTTGAATTGGGTCTTGCTTGTAAGCCCAATTGTTTAAGCTAGCTTGTACCCAAAGTTAGCTTGTAATGGGTAATTGTTAAAAAGTCCATTAAGTTAGTGTATTAGTTTTCTTATAAATAGCATGTTAGTCTCTAAACTTGCATAAGGAAAAATAGGAAGATAAAATCCTAATTTCAAGTGAGAGAGGTTATTTTGTTATTCTTGTATAATTGTAATCTTGTTCTAAGAGAAAGGAAAGAATAATAGTTTGTAACCAATCCTTGTTATTTTACCTTGTTTTCTTTGTTAACCTTAACCCTTATGTGTTTCTTGATCATAAAGAAATCATTTATATTTTGTTTAATGGCATCTGATTCACAACAAATTGGTGCGGTGAGTGTGGAGAAGATGTCTTCAACAAAGTATGATATTGAAAATTTCACCGGAGTGAACGACTTTGGTCTGTAGCGCTTGAAGATGAAAGCCCCACTGGTTCAACAAGGTTGTTTGGAAGCATTGAAAGGAGAGGCAGTCGTGGACGTTGCGTTAACGGTAAAAGAAAAGATGACCATGATTAAGAAATCCCACAATGCAATATTGTTAAGCCTTGGTGATAAGGTTCTTCGACATGTATCAAAGGAGATTACAACATCAGGATTATGGGTGAAACTTAAAAGTTTGTACATGACCAAATCTCTAGTGAATCGACTCTATCTAAAGAAAGCTTTTTATTCATTCAAGATAAGTGAAGACAAAGTGTTGGCTGAGCAGTTGGATTTGTTCAACAAGCTGATTCTTGATCTTGAAAATATTAATGTGAAGATCGATGATGAAGATCAAGCACTGTTGCTATTATGTGCTTTTCCCAAAACACATACTCACTTCAAAGGAACTCTCTTGTATGGAAGGGAGTCCCTGAGCTTTGAAGAAGTTCAATCAACCTTGTATTATAAGGACTTGAAGGAGCAAAAGGAGCATAAACCTTTGACGTTGGGCGAAGGTTTGGCCGTTAAGGGAAAATTCTTGCGAAATGATGATAAGTTTGACAAGAAGAAAGGTAAAAGTCAGCAGAAGTCTTATAGTGGCAAAACATTTGGTATTCGATGTTATCACTGTAACAAGGAGACCCACACAAGAAAGGTGTGCCCCGAACGCCTGAAAGATCATGAAGGTAAGGATAATGGCAACGCAGCCATTGTTCAAGATAACTTCGACTCATGTGATGTTCTTGTGGTTTCAAGTGGCGACTCAAGAAAATAATGGATTATGGATTCAGGTTGCACTTGGCACATGACTCAAAATAGAGAATTGTTCGAGGAGCTATATGATAAAGATGATGGACCAATGCTGCTGGGAAATAACAAATCTTGCAAAATTCTAGGTATTGGATCTGTGAGATTCAAGCTCCATGATGAGTTAATAAGGTTATTGACTGAAGTCAGGTATGTACTTGATTTTAAGAGAAAACTGATTTCTCTTGGTAAATTTGACGTGAAGGGATATATTTTTCAAGGAGAGAAAATTATCCTAAGACTCATGAAGGGGTCGAAGGAAGTCTTGAGAGGCGTGAAGAAACAAGGCTTGTATACCCTTAAGGCTGAGGTTGTAAGTGGTTCGACAAATGTTGCATCCACAAAACCTGTGTCGAAGACAAATTATGGCACATGAGATTGGGCCATGTCAGCGAAAGAGGTCTAGTCGAATTGGGGAAGCAGAACCTGCCAGGAGGTGACAAAGTCGAAAAGTTGGAGTTTTATGAATCTTGTGTATTTGGTAAATCTTGTAGGGCGAAGTTTAACAAAGGCGAGAAAAGAACACATGTATCCATGGATTACATTCATGCTGATCTTCGGGGGCCTACAAGGAATCCTTCACACTCAGGTGTAAGGTATTTTATATCCATCGTTAATGACAATTCTAGAAAGCTATGGGTATTCATTCAGATTATGAAGGATGAAACTTTTGAGGATTTCAAACGTTGGAAGATTCTGGTCGAAACTCAAACTGACAGAATGGTTAAGAGGTTGAGAATCTACAATAGCCTTAAGTTCTACAACGAAGCGTTCGACAATTACTGTGTTGAGTCTGGGATTACAAGGCATAAGACTATAGTAGGCACTCTTCAACAAAATGGATTAGCTGAGAGATTCAATTGAACAATCTTTGAAAAGGTTAGATGCGTGTTGGCTAGTGCTAGATTGAAGGAGGTGTTTTGGGTGGAGGTTGTTTCGACATTACCTTATCTGATAAATAGATGTCCCTTGACTGCCTTGGGAATGAAGACAGCTGAAGAAGTTTGGTCGGGACATCTACCTAGTCTCGATAGACTGAGAGTATTTGGATGTGTGGCCTATGCTCATATTAGGCAAGACGAGGTCAAACCTAGAGCTCTGAAATGCATATTCATGGGATACCCTGAAGGAGTCAAAGCTTATAGTTTATGGTTCCTAGAGCCAAGTCATAGGAGGTGTATCAGCAGTCAAGGTGTAGTTTTTAATGAAGCAGATATGTCTTTCAAGAAAACTGATGATGCTGACGAATAGTTGGAATAGAGAAAGATTCCTGTTAAGGTGGAACATGTTGATGTTGAATTGTGTATCCCAGATGAAGTCGAAGAAGACACAAAAGATATGGTCGAAGATGAGGAGACTGATAATGACTACCTTCTAGCAAGAGACAGGTCGAGGAGAGTCATCAAGCTACCTCAAAGACTTTGGTATGCAGATCTTATAACATGCCTTAATCTCTACAAGTGAGGTTTTAGACGATGAACCTAAAGACTGTAAAAAAGTTATGAGGAGTCGAAAGAAAACTGAATGGTTGAAGGCCATGGGTGATGAGATGAAATCTTTTCATGATAACAACACCTAAGAACTAATCAAGAAACCTGCTGGAGCTAGGTTAGTTAGTTGTAAATGGATTTTCAAAGTTAAGGAAGGAATTGAAGGAGTGGCGTCAAAGAGATACAAGGCAAGATTGGTCGTTAGGGGGTTCACTCAGAAAGAAGGTGTCGACTTCAATGAGCGTTTTCTCTTGTTGTGAAGCACAAATCCATTTGAATGTTGCTTGCCACACTGACCCAGTTCGACCTTGAACTAGAACAAATGAATATAAAAACTGTGTTATTGTATGGTGATCTAGATGAAACAATCCCTATGAGGCAACCTGAAAGGTATGTCGAAAAGGGGAAGGAAGATTATGTATGCAAGCTGAAGAGATATTTATATGGATTGAAACAATCTCCTCGACAGTGGAATATGAGATTCAATAAGTTCATGGCACGCATAAGTTTCATCAAAAGCCAGTCTGACCATTATGTTTACGTCAGATTTCGACCTGGTAATTCATTTGTTATTTTGTTGCTATATGTGGATGATATTCTAATAGCAAGCAACAATGTCGAAGATGTAATAAGGGTGAAGGCTAAACTCAATAAGGAGTTCGACGTGAAGGATCTGGGAGTTGCGTCCAGGATTCTTGGGATTGACATCCGAAGAGATAGAAAGCAGTCAAAATTATGCTTATCTCAAGAGGCTTACCTACGAAAGATTGTCAAAAAGTTTGGTATGTCGAATTCAAAGCCTGTTGTGACTCTGACAAACCCTTAATTCAAGCTGAGTATAGATTAATATCCCAATACTGATATCGGAAGAGCTTATATGAATAACATTCCATATGCTAATATAGTGGGTTCTTTGATGTATGCTATGGTATATACTAGACCCGACATAACATATGCAATAAGTCTTATAAGCAGGTACATGGCGAATCATGGAAAGGCTCATTGGAAAGCATTGAAGTGGATTCTAAGATACATAAATGGGTATCTGAATAAAGTCCTAATTTATGGTGGAACCTTGAGTGAAGATAGTAAAAAAGCAATTAATGGATATGTCAACTCTGATTATGCAGGTTGTATGGATTCCAGAAAATCTATTTATGGATATGTGTTCACTATGTTTGAGACAACAATCAGTTGGAAAGCTACACTTCATAAGTTCGTTGCCTTATCAACCATTGAAGAGAAATATATCGCCCTAATTGAAGTTGTGAAGGAAGCACTGTGGCTTGAAGGTTTTGCAAGGAGATGAAACTTCAAGGTCGAGTTATCACTGTTAAATGTGATAGTCAAAGTGAAATACACCTGTCGAAGAATTCAACCTATCATGAGCGAACCAAGCACATTGATTTGAGGTTGAATTTCATCAAAGGGGTAATCGAGCATGGAGAAGTCCAAGTGCTGAAGGTTTCGACAGATCATAATGTTGTTGATATGATCACCGAGACGTTACCCAGTTGCAAGTTTTTCCACTGTACACAGTTGATAAAGCTGCATGAAGAAAGCTAGTTTCTTGATGTTATAGAGTTAGATGCAAGGTAGAAATTTGTGAGATATTGAATCGAACTCTAGTATGGTCGAAGTCTGTTCGCAAGTAATGCGTGTTGTAGTCGAAGTTTGTTCTAACATGCATTATTCAATATTGCTAGGTTTATTAGCATGTTGAATTGAGCCTTTCTTGTAAGCCTAATTCTTTAAGTTAGTTTGTACCCTAAGTTAGCTTGTAATGGATAATTGTTAAAAAGCCCATTAGGTTAGTGTGTTAGTTTTCTTATAAATAACATGCTAGTCTCTCAACTTGCATAAGGAAAAATATGAAGATAAAGTCCTAATTTCAAGTGAGAGAGGTTATTTTATTATTCTTGTATACTTGTAATCTTGTTCTAAGAGAAAGAAAAGAATAACAGTTTGTAACCAATCCTTGTTGTTTTACCTTGTTTTCTTTGTTAACCCCATCCCTTGTGTGTTTCTTGATCATAAAGAAACCGTTTATATTTTGTTTAAAGGCATTCAATTCACAATAATGAGTAACTAAAATCATCTAGGTTAGGTTGTGTGTGATGAACCTGTTTCATGTTATTGGATAATATGTTGATTTGACTTTGTATGAATCCTTTGGGCTATAATCTTATTTAATTACTTATTGTTCTTAATGCTTTTTATGTGAGATACTCTTTTAAATTGATTTTGTGCACATAGGGAATACTGACCATTAGTCTATGTGTTAGACCTAGGATAATTATTCTACTTACGTTGGTTGAATAGGAATACGAGACCCCGAGTAATGACATAAGAAATTAATGTTATGTGCATCACCTAATCCTGCTTATGCTGGTGGACTAGGGATGAAAAATTCCGAGTAGTGATTAGTGATATATTTTGCAAGGGACTGGTTATAGTGGCTTTGTTAATTTGCCGTGAGTTTATAGTGATAAGATCATTCTTATAAGGCATCAAACATCAACAATAGAAAAATATAGAATTCAATACATAACCTAACCATTTTTGTAATTCTGTTTAAACTCTTATTTTATTTTTTGCATTGCAAATTTACCCCCCTCCAATTTACTATTTTCTATACATTGCATAAATTTATCTTATTCGAACGCAGTCCCTGTGAATTCGATCTTAAATATTACTTCGACACTTTCAATACACTTGGCGAGAAGTCATCACTCTTCCTATTTCAAAGGATGATACTACTAATATGGGGAGGAACTACTTTCAAAACTTTCTCTATTTCTAGTATGTATTCTTATCTAAGCCTTTCTCCTGAAGACACTTCCAATTTCCATTGGGATTCCACGTGGAAGCTCCATGTCCCCGAGCGAATCATGATCTTTATCTATAAAGCTTTCCATAATGGGATCATAACTAGTGTTTATCTCAACCATCTCCAGTTGTGGAACCACTTTTGCAACGTTTGTGCGGAATCTATTTTTCATGCTTTACGAGATTGCTCTATTTCTAAAAGAATTTGGTCTCACTTGGTCATCAATGGCAACAAAGCTCGATTCTTCTTTACTACCTATCTTGATTGGTTAGAGTTAAAGATTTCTTAGTAATTTCACCATTTTGTTTCCGATTGGACTGCTTTATGGGCAACTGGGTGCCATTACATTTGGACATGGAGAAAAAAGCTCCATGATCCCCACTTTGTTTTTCCTCATTATTTGGAGAACAAAATTTGTAAGAATGTGCCTCTTTATATTGTTAGCAGAAGCCTTATTCGTAGAGTGCAAGCAACGTACAAGCATCTGATTTCTATTCAATGGAGTCGGTCTTCTACGGGTTTGTTGCACCATAAAATTTGACCAACCGGTTCCCGTATCTGGTTTATGTTTCAACGCATTTTGCATTCGCATTCGCATACTGCATACATGGCATTTTCCTCAGTCAGATTGATTTTTATCGGGATTGCAACCCCTGGTGTTTCAGGCAATTCAGGCCGGTTGGAATAAAAGTCTGTTGAGAATTGGTGTTCGTTCCCTGTGTTTTCAGGCCATCTCGGTGCCCGGGTTTCGCTATGGTTGCGCAATCGTTCTCCAATCGGTTTAATCGGCTTCATGGCATTTTTAGGATTTTTCTTTTATTTTTCTGGATTTTTAATGCATTTAAATGGATTTTTCTGGATTTAATAGATTTTTTTATATTTTTTAGAGTTTTAAATAAATTTTCTTTTCTTTTTTTAGAGATTTATTAGATTTTATTTTTTTAGATATTTTTCTTTTAATAGAATAGTTTTAAAGAAAAGGGATATTATTGTTTTTAGAGTTTATTAGATTTAATTGTTTTTTTAGATTTTTAAAATAGGGATTAATTGTTTAGAGTTTATTTGATTTTTTTTCCAGATTTAAACGGATTTTTTTTTATAGTTTTTTAGGGATTAAATAATTTTTTCTGATTTTTTTAATAGGGTAATTAGGATTTTATTTTAATTTTTGTTTTATAGATTAATTAGGTTCATTAGAGGTTTTAATTAGGATTTTATTTTAATTTTCGTTTTAGGTTAATTAGGTTTAATATGCAGTTAATCATGTTTTAATCAGCATTAGGTCTTATTGGGCTGTTTATCCAATTATCCAGAGTCCAAGTCCATAAGCCCAGTTCAAGAGTCCAATGCACTGCCATGTGTCACATAAATAGAGTTGCCACGCGTGCACACTCTCGGTTGGCCACCTCACTCTCTCTTTCCCTCAGAACCAGCCACGTTTCACCCTCTCTCTCACCCTCAGAATTCACCACCACGTGGCCACTCCACCGTCCTCCACCCACACTACCTCTCCGCCACTTGTCTTCACCTCCGTTTCTCTGTCTTGCATGCGTGCCACGCGTGCACTGTCCACTTACCCTCATCGGCCGGCATGCAAACCGCCGGAAACCTCAACCGGAGAAATCAAACGGCCAACGCTCGCCGGGAAATGCATCTTTCTCGCCGGAAAATTCATTGCATTCATCCATTTTCCAGATTCATCCAGAACATTCACCGGTCAACCGCCGTAACCATCGCCGGAGCTTCAACTGTCGCCGGAGAACTGCACATCTCACCGGAATCATCCAAATCTCCAGAGCTTCATCAGATCCTCGTCGTGTTCACATCGTTTCCACGAATCCTTCATAGGATCTTCATAGATCCTTCCAGATGCTTGAACGTGTTCTTCACATTTTTCCAGCGATTTTAAGGTTCTTCATCCTCGCTCATCAAATCTCCAGAGAATCTTCAAGAATCATCTCCAGATTTTCTTCGTAGCTTCTTCATGTTCATCACCTTCAACATTTTTCAGATTTCGTCACTGATCTCTCTCAAACCAGATCTGAAGCTTCAATCCACCATAAGCGAACCGTTTCCAGATCTTTATCATCAAGATTCATCAAGATCTCCTCAATCTTCAACCAGATTCTTCCAAGATCTTCCATGTTCGTACGAGTTCTTCATAAGAACTTTATTAACCCTCAGTATCGTCCCCGTTCATCCTCAAATCTTCAGGAACCATGAGGTTCGTCAAGATCTTCAACAGATCTTCAACAAATTTGCCATGCAACATCAAGATCCTCTGATCCAACGCAGGATCTTCGTGAGCTCCTTCGTGTTCTTCAAGAATTTTTCCAGAAGCTGTTCAAAATCTTCAAGAACATTCATCTGTGTTCTTCGCATCTTCAAGCACCTTCAGGCATGTTCTCCAACTTCCAGAAAAGATCATAAACTTCGCCAGCTTCATCATCATCTCCAGGTTTTTCATCTTGAACTTGTTAGTTTAGTTGTTGTTAGCATTAGAATTGGTGGATTTTGTTGGCTAAGAGAATCATATAGGTTGAGATCAGAGGGATTTTGTGAGGTTAACGATTAAGAAGATGGTTTGTGGTACAGAGAACTGGTAGAGTTTGGAGAACTCAGAGATTGTGAGGGAGAGCGCCGTTTAGGGTTTCGTTGGGGAAGATGAACAGTAGTCATGGATTGAAGGATGAGAGGAGTTTTTAGGGTTAGTCTTGGCTGAAGTTGGATGGGTTGAATTCGGGTTTTAGGCCCAGTTCAGATTGTTGAATCTACTCCCATTGTTTCCATTAACACCCCCTCTCCCTTTGCATTTTGGTATGCCCCCCCCCCCCCCCCCGTTGAGGGCCTAACTGAAGGAAAATTGCGATCTAAACGCAGCGGAAAACAAAAATTTCCTTTAGTGATCCTTACGAATGAGCATGGTCAGTGATAGAATCGTTACCTCTTTGTGGCGATTCAGATCTTTGATGCAGCGATCACAAGCGTTGATGAAGTGCAACGCCTCTACTCAGTCCACACGAACAGCTTCCGGTCACAGTGCTAGCTGCTTACGAACGGAATTATTTGAGTGAGAAAAGAGAATCAAAAACGAAATTGCATCAAATGAAAGCTTCATCACAAGGGTTCCTTTTATAGACTCTCTTGTGGGCTGCGGGCTAAAACCCAATTCACATGATCCATAATAATATTATATATTATTATAATAACTATTATTATAATAAATATATTTATTTTATTATTATTTTATAACCATTATAAAATAACAATAATTATTATTATATTATCCGAATTTCTACTTTTCACTTAAGTGCACCGTACCTTACGGTGTTCCTTTGATTTCTCTATCTCTCATCAAACTGTCCTTATGTGTGTGACCCTGTAGGATTTCGTAACGTTGGTAATTATATTAAATTATATATTTAACATAATAAACAGTAAGCGGTATCTAGCAACACATCACTGCTACCCAAGTCACGAAAATGTCATGTGATCTGACAAAACCTTTTTCGTGATAATATATGTTTGTACAATTACCCTTTTGCCCCTATGTCTATATTGAACACAAGGCATACACTGTGTCATCCTTGTCCAGTTCAATATTGGGCCCTTAGACATTTCTCCTGTTATGCAGGATTGGCAAATTCCATCTATGACACTCATGTCCCTCAGCATGCTTCGTGGAGTGCCCATCAACTGTCTTTATGATCATCCAGTTACGGATAATGTTTGATCAGCAATAAAGCACCCGACTCTACATCTAGGGTCCATAGTGGTTTCAGGTCGAAGGGTGGTAATACACCATTATCACCATGAGAATAACTTATGACACTTTGCATAACATACTATGTAGTATTCTCATAGCGGGTCAATCCGGTATAAATATTACTCCTAATATTTATACCTATGTCAAGACTTGATAACTCTTTATCCATGATCCATGAGATGTGATCATCAGTCTATCTTCATAATAGTCTCAATGCTTTTAATGTTATCCCACTTTGCAATAAAGCTTGACTACGGATATTTTAAGAATAATGTCTTTATGTTTAATGGGATCTCATGATTAAGTCACACTTAACATTTCATTAAACAAACTAACTATTCTAGGGACTTTATTATTCTGAAAGACAAACATAATAAAGAAATGCCTTTTATTATTAAACGAATAATCCGATACAAGTACCAAAAAGTATTGGCCTCTAGGGCTTACACCAACAATCTCCCACTAGCACTAGAGCCATTTAGGCATACCCTTAATACCCATAGATCTAGTATGACCATCATGCTTCTGTTGCGCAAGAGGCTTTGTTAATGGGTCAGCGATATTGTCAAGTGTAGGCACTCTGCATATCTTCACATCTCCCCGATCGATTATCTCTCGAATGAGGTGATAACGCCTAAGTATGTGTTTGGATCGTTGGTGAGATCTAGGCTCCTTAGCTTGTGCGATAGCACCATTGTTATCACAATATAAACCAATGGGATCCACAATGCTAGGGACTATGCCAAGTTTATTAATGAACTTCTTGATCCAAACAGCTTCCTTTGCTGCATTTGAGGCAGCAATATACTCGGCCTCAGTTGTAGAATCAGCAACTGTTTCTTGCTTTGAACTTTTCCAGCTCACAGCGCCACCATTGAGACAGAACACATAACCAGATTGTGATCTAAAATCATCCTTATCTGTCTGGAAGCTAGCATCAGTGTAACCAATTACATCAAGCTCTTCCTGACCTCCATATATCAAGAATGAATCCTTAGTCCTTCTCAAGTACTTAAGAATATTCTTGACAGCTACCCAGTGAGCATCACCGGGATCAGATTGGTACCTACTCGTTGCACTTAATGCATACGAGACATCTGGTCGAGTACATAACATGGCATACATGATAGATCCTATTGCAGATGCATATGGAATCTTATTCATGCGATCCCTTTCTTCCTTAGTTAAAGGGGATTGTGTTTTTGATAAACACAGACCATGTTGCACAGGTATGAATCCTTTCTTGGAATCATGCATATTAAAGCGTCTCAACACTTTATCTATGTATGTACTCTGACTTAGGCCAAGCAGTTTTTGTGATCTATCTCTATAGATCCTAATTCCTAATATATAGGCTGCTTCACCTAGGTCTTTCATAGAAAAACAATTCCCTAACCAAGTCTTCACTTGTTGCAAGGTAGGGACATCGTTTCCAATGAGTAATATGTCATCTACATATAATACCAGAAACACGATCATGCTCCCACTAACCTTCTTGTAGACACAAGGTTCATCTTCATTTTTGATGAATCCATATTGTTTTACGGTTTCATCAAAACGAAGATTCCAGCTTCTGGAAGCTTGCTTCAATCCATAGATTGATCGCTGTAACTTGCATATCTTTTGGGCATCTTGTGGTATGTCAAATCCTTCAGGTTGTGTCATGTACACATCCTCAAGAAGATTCCCATTAAGGAAAGCAGTTTTGACATCCATCTGCCATATTTCATAATCATGATATGCAGCGATGGCAAGTAAAATCCGAACAGATTTAAGCATTGCAACTGGTGAAAAGGTTTCATCATAGTCAACCCCATGAATTTGTTTATAGCCTTTTGCAACCAGTCTTGCTTTATAGGTATGTACCTTACCATCCATGTCAGTCTTCTTCTTGAAGACCCACTTGCATCCTATAGGGTTAACTCCTATAGGAGGTTCTACCAAGGTCCAAACCTGGTTTGTGTACATGGAATCCATTTCAGATTTCATGGCTTCTAGCCACTTCTCAGACTCAGGACCAGTTATGGCCTCTTTGTAGGTCACAGGCTCATCTTGATCCATGAGTAATACATCACCCTGATCACTTATGAGATATCCATATCTCTCAGGTTGGTGACGTATCCTGCTTGACCTACGCTGGTCTTGTTCTACTTGAGCAGGTTGCTCTTCCACAACTACTTGTGTTTCCCGCTCTAGTTCCTCCATAGGTGTTTCAATGTTTTGTGATTCTTGAATTTCTTCAAGCTCTATTTTCCTCCCACTGTTTCCTTTGGAAATAAAATCCCTTTCCAGAAAGACTCCAGTTCGAGCGACAAACACTTTGCCCTCAGAAGGATTGTAGAAGTAATATCCTCTTGTTTCTTTAGGATACCCCACAAATAAGCATTTGTCAGATTTGGGCTCAAGCTTGGTTGAAATTTGTCGTTTGACGTAAACTTCGCAACCCCAAATCTTCATGTAAGACATATGTGGTTTCTTACCACTCCATATCTCATATGGTGTCTTATCAACCTTTTTGGATGGAACACGGTTAAGTGTGTAAGCTGCTGTTAATAATGCATGTCCCCAAAAGGAGTTTGGAAGATCGACGTGACTCATCATGGATCGGACCATGTCTAACAAGGTTCGATTTCTTCTCTCAGATACACCATTCCATTGTGGTGTTCCAGGAGGAGTAAGTTGGGATAGAATCCCATACTCTTTTAGATGGTCATCAAATTCTAGGCTTAAATATTCACCGCCTCGATCTGATCGAAGAACTTTAATATTCTTACCTAGTTGGTTTTGTACTTCATTCTTGAATTCCTTGAACTTTTCAAAGGACTCAGATTTGTGTTTCATTAAATACACATATCCGTATCTACTGAAGTCATCAGTAAAAGTGATGAAGTACTGAAAACCTCCTCTGGCTGGTATGTTCAGTGGTCCACATACATCAGTATGTATGAGTGCCAAAAGATCATTAGCCCTTTCACCTTTTCCTGTGAATGGGGACTTTGTCATCTTTCCAATTAAACAAGATCTGCATGTCTCATATGATTCATAATCAAAAGAGTCCAAGAGTCCATCTTTATGGAGTTTGGAAATGCGTTTCTCATTTATGTGGCCTAATCGACAGTGCCAAAGGTAAGTTGGATTCAACTCATTAGGTTTCAACCTTTTAGTATTAATGTTATAAATTGGCATTTCAAGATCAAGGACATATAGTCCATTATTCATTTTTGCAGTAGCATAGAATATATCATTCAAATAAATGGAGCAACAATTGTTCCTTATTATGAATGAAAAACCAAACTTGTCCAAACAAGAAACGAAAATAATATTCCTGCTAATTGCAGGTACATAATAACAGTTCTCTAACTGAATTATTAAACCACTAGGTAAAGTTAAAACATAAGTTCCTACAGCTAAAGCAGCAACCTTTGCTCCATTGCCAACTCGTAGGTCAACTTCACCTTTTGCCAAATTTCTACTCCTTTTTAGCCCCTGCACATTAGTACAAATGTGAGAACCGCATCCAGTATCTAATACCCATGATGCAGAAGTAGATAAATTAATTTCAATAACAAAAATACCTGAATTTGAAGTCTCTACTCCATTATTCTTATCTTCCAGGTACTTTGGGCAATTTCTCTTCCAATGTCCGGTCTTACCGCAATGGAAGCAAGTGCCCTCCTTTGCTATTCCTCCACTAGGCTTCAAAACAGGAGGAGTGGGTTTGGGTTTGGCAACTTCCTTGCCTTTCCCTCTACCACCCTGTTTGATGGGCCTCTTGTTCTGTTTCTTTCCATTACTGACCATCAGAATGGATTTCCCTTTTGTCTTCATATTCTGCTCAGCAGTTCTCAACATGCCTAGCAGTTCTGGAAGACTTTTGTCCAAGTCATTCATATTGAAATTCAGGACAAACTGACTGAAGCTCTCTGGCAACGATTGCAAGATCAGATCAATCGCAAGTTCCTTTCCAAGGGGAAACCCTAATCTGTCAAGGTTCTCCACATACCCAATCATCTTGAGTACATGGGGACTTACAGGGGCTCCCTCAGCTAACTTGCTGTTAAAAAGGGACTTTGAAACCTGAAACCTCTCATTTCTTGCTTGCTCTTGATAAAGCGTTTTCAGATGTCCGATCATATCGAACGCAGACATGTTCTCGTGTTGCTTTTGCAACTCAGAGTTCATGGTAGCAAGCATGAGGCAAGCGGTTTCATTGGCATCATCGAAATGCTTCTTATAAGCATCTCTTTCTGCCTTTGGTGCAGAACTAGGAGGTTCCTCCTCAGGAACTGGTGTCTCCAAGACATACAGCTTCTTATCGTGCTTGAGGACAATCCTCAGATTACGGTGCCAATCCAGGAAATTTGTCCCAGACAATTTTTCCTTATCTAGGATGGATCGCAAAATATTGTTCGATGTGTTTGTTGTCATGGTAATCTACAAGAGAAATATGAAAATATAAGTATCATTAAAACAACATATTTAATTAGGCCTTTAATCAAATATGCTCCCACTATTTTATTCAAAACAAATGACCCTCATCATTTGATTCCGAAAATCCCGTTGGAAGACTTTCTAGTGGGTCGAGATCCATGTTTCACTTTGTTTTAAGTCAGCGTTAGGCTGATTACACAAAACTAAGTTATTTAGGTAGGAACTCCTTCCAATTGTATCTCATACAACTCTCGAATATTTTCAATTGGGTGAATAACTCCTTATTCTGATCCATCACATGAATCATTCCCAATTCTTGCTTCTAAACATATATAATCTTATTATAATTTGTTTAGTTAAGTTTGACCCATTGTTTTAGCAATTGGATATTACAATTATCCCATCACACCTTACTAATATAGAACATGCACCTCGCGTAGGCGAAACCTACAATGCTCGATACTAGTCTTGATGAGTGCTAAAAATTGGAAAGCATAAACTTAATATTTAATTTTGAGGGAATTTGTTATTAGTTTGATCTCACCGGCTTAACATGCAAAACGTCTCTCACATGCATCAACATACAATTACATGCATCAACATACATATAAAAAAAAAAAGATACAATTATGGCCCCTAACGCAATTGTTCTCTCAAGCCAATGAGAGAACCTAAGCTAACCTAATAACGATCTAAGCTTCTCCAAGCATGATCTCCAAGGTTATCCTCCTTTAATATTGAATACTTCCTTTTTTTTTTTCATAACATAATATTACATTACATATAAGAAATATTACATTACATATAAGAGAACTCGTTTTACATACGAGGGAGTGAGATGAGAAAAGAAGTTACATAAAGAGATTGAGAGAGAGGCACGACACGCAGGCCGTATTCAAAAATCCCAAAACAATAATAAAGGAAAAACTAAGGCCATAACTGATCACCACAAATAAATAATAATAAACACACTTTTATTATTAGTTTAAAATTCCGATAATTAAATAAACTAAATCAAATTTCGGCTGATTGATCACACTTTGCAGACTTAGCCGGGGGTTTCGCTGCCCGGTCAGCGGACGGTGGTTCCGCTGACCGTTCAGCGGACGGGGGTCAAGGGGGCAGCGCCCCCTTGCGGGGTTGTTAGGGGCAGCGCCCCAGCGAAAATTTTTATGAACACTTCATTGTATTTCACGTCGTTTCCTGCACAACTTTTGTGCATTTACAACCCCAACCGGAAAAGTCTGCGGCAATACAACACTTGTACTGCCATTAATCCTAATGCAACAATTTCATGCCGTCAAACACAACTCGATTGATAACTCAATATGATAGATCAACATGTCATTGCTTCACCATACGAACGTCGGATTCCGAAGCGAATGAAAACGATGATCTTTCAAAAAGAATTACAATCCTTATGTGATTGAATGGATGAAATCAAAACAGTATATCCCATATACCATCTTTGCATCAGAATTTCTTATATCTTATATAAAAGTGATCGATCTAATTGTGTAACCTATGGATGATCAATGTATCGCACAACTTCACCATACTAATGTCGGTTTCTGAAGCATAATCAACATCAATCATCCAAATCGTACACAACAGATGCCAAATTTAATTAATCGTTTATTGTTAAATTCATTATGTGTTTTAATCGAATCAAATACAGAAAAGACGGAAATTTAACAGCTATCAGATCCATGGTTTCGTAAGTGGCTCTGATACCACTGAAGGAAAATTGCGATCTAAACGCAGCGGAAAACAAAAATTTCCTTTAGTGATCCTTACGAATGAGCATGGTCAGTGATAGAATCGTTACCTCTTTGTGGCGATTCAGATCTTTGATGCAGCGATCACAAGCGTTGATGAAGTGCAACGCCTCTACTCAGTCCACACGAACAGCTTCCGGTCACAGTGCTAGCTGCTTACGAACGGAATTATTTGAGTGAGAAAAGAGAATCAAAAACGAAATTGCATCAAATGAAAGCTTCATCACAAGGGTTCCTTTTATAGACTCTCTTGTGGGCTGCGGGCTAAAACCCAATTCACATGATCCATAATAATATTATATATTATTATAATAACTATTATTATAATAAATATATTTATTTTATTATTATTTTATAACCATTATAAAATAACAATAATTATTATTATATTATCCGAATTTCTACTTTTCACTTAAGTGCACCGTACCTTACGGTGTTCCTTTGATTTCTCTATCTCTCATCAAACTGTCCTTATGTGTGTGACCCTGTAGGATTTCGTAACGTTGGTAATTATATTAAATTATATATTTAACATAATAAACAGTAAGCGGTATCTAGCAACACATCACTGCTACCCAAGTCACGAAAATGTCATGTGATCTGACAAAACCTTTTTCGTGATAATATATGTTTGTACAATTACCCTTTTGCCCCTATGTCTATATTGAACACAAGGCATACACTGTGTCATCCTTGTCCAGTTCAATATTGGGCCCTTAGACATTTCTCCTGTTATGCAGGATTGGCAAATTCCATCTATGACACTCATGTCCCTCAGCATGCTTCGTGGAGTGCCCATCAACTGTCTTTATGATCATCCAGTTACGGATAATGTTTGATCAGCAATAAAGCACCCGACTCTACATCTAGGGTCCATAGTGGTTTCAGGTCGAAGGGTGGTAATACACCATTATCACCATGAGAATAACTTATGACACTTTGCATAACATACTATGTAGTATTCTCATAGCGGGTCAATCCGGTATAAATATTACTCCTAATATTTATACCTATGTCAAGACTTGATAACTCTTTATCCATGATCCATGAGATGTGATCATCAGTCTATCTTCATAATAGTCTCAATGCTTTTAATGTTATCCCACTTTGCAATAAAGCTTGACTACGGATATTTTAAGAATAATGTCTTCATGTTTAATGGGATCTCATGATTAAGTCACACTTAACATTTCATTAAACAAACTAACTATTCTAGGGACTTTATTATTCTGAAAGACAAACATAATAAAGAAATGCCTTTTATTATTAAACGAATAATCCGATACAAGTACCAAAAAGTCTTGGCCTCTAGGGCTTACACCAACACTAACGTGGATATAAGGCGAATTCGTTGAATTTTGCACCCCCCGTTCGTTTTTTTTCTCTTAATGTTTGTAAGTGTTCTTTTCTGAATTGAACCTGGGCCTAGTGCGTTCTGCTGAACGCACCCCCCTCCTGGGCCCAAATGTTTTCCTGCAATGTAATAACTGCTATTGGCGCCCCCTGTTTTTTCAATTTCAATTGAATTTCTTTTTATTTCACATTTGCATCTAGTTTACCAAATAATTCATATAAAATCCAAAAATAATCATTTTGACATGGGATTTTTTCCCTCATCTTAATAATTGTCTCAAGAAATTTGTGGAAAAATAAAAATATTATTTTAGGCATTTTTCCATTTATGGTGAATTTTCACATTTAATTGCATTTTGTTTGTACATGTCATTTGGTGAATTTTGTTTGGTCATTTAAATTCATATTTTGATTCCATTCTTTTTGTACCAGCTAGATTAGAACATTAGGTTCCCTTAGAGATTTATTCTACATTTTTGTGGATTAATTTTGATTAGTTTTGATTAGAAAACATTAGGTTAGTATAATTAGGGTTCAAACTCAACATAGGTGCATTCTACCATTTTATTTTGGAGTTTTTAGCATGAATTAGGTTATGGGACATATAGGGTATGTAGGGTAGATGTAGAAATCCCCTTAGAATTAATCTTAGAATTTTAAATACTATTTTACTATTTTCAGTATATTTTGCAAATGGAGTGTTTGTTTGGTGTTCCCACTTGGGGTTTATATTTGTTTGCTTGGGCTTTTGGGCTTTTATTTGGGGTATGGGGCTTGGCTTGAGCTTGTGGAGTGTGAAGACCTCAAAAGAGAAGATTGAAGATAATAATCAAAGTTGGATGCAAGAAGATCCTTGGAGCTTGGAGATTGAAGGTGTTGATTGAAGACTTAGGAGATAGGAGATATAGGGAGAGCTCTAGAATAAATTGTTCTCTTCTGTCAAACATAGAGAGCTTCTTGTGCCTCTATTCCATCCTATGACACAAGGTCCCCAAAAAGGGTTCCATCTCTCCTTAGGAGGGATGTAGATCCTGCTTTGATTGGGTAGAATCTTGAGGATAACTTTCACTAGATGTGTTAAGGTCTTGATGATTTCCCTTGGCTATCATTAAGCATCTCAACATCCCAACTTCCTCTATTACTTGATTCTCTCTTGTGAGTGTCTGCATTGAAGTTAAAAGCCTATTGAGGATGAAGTTCATTGATGATTTTAGAAGGGGAAGCTTGTACCTGTCAAAGCTGGATATCTATTAAAGCTAGGGTTTACTGCTGTTTGGAGCTATCTGCTGTCTGATGCTGTCAACTGGTTAAGATTCTGTGCTTGCTTAAGCTGGGTGAGTTCTTGGAGATGGAAGCTTGTTGTAGCTTGGGTATCATTGAAGTTTGACTTTGGGGTTCATTGGGAGATTGTTGTTTATCAACTGTCAGAGTTTGCTGTTTTTCAGAGATGCTGCTGTAGGAGTTGGTGGGTTGTCAGGGTTGGTTGTGGGGTGTTATTTTTCTTTGCTGTAGTGTTTGTTAATTGTTCCCCTTAGGTTTGAAGTGAAGCTATTTCACTTTGCCTATTGTTTTCTAGGTTCGAGGTTGAGTGGGACTCCATTGCCTCGCTTGTCTTGCTGCATTCATGCATTTTACTGCTTTACTGTATATATGTTGTTTCTTTTCCGTTTATCCCCTAGGATCTCTGTTTCTCTCTGCGCAAGAGAGAAATATGACAGACATTAGGCTCTCATCCATGCATGACAACGTTAGGGTAGATTTTGATCCCCGTTTTAACCCTAGGTTTTAGAGTTTTTTCTCTTCTATCTCAGAACAATCAAAAACGCAATAAACATTTCAAACACAATAAAAGACAGTTCTTGCGTAAAAGACTGTAAACCAATCAAAAGAGTCATTTTTGTCCGCTTTGACCCGTAATCAGGAGAAAACCTTTTTCAGAAGGATAAAAAACAAACAGACAAATCTGTGTCTTCCGTAGCCCGAACTACGTTTGCTTTGATCTTTCATGCTGTATGAAAGTACGTAGGCATAGGATGCGATATCCTAGCGAGCAACCTTCCCCTCCTTTCCAGTAGGTAGGCGAACTACGTTGACTCTGATTTCTCGTTCCAGACGGGAATACGTAGGCATAAAGTGCGATACTTTGCCGAGTCATTTTATTTTCTTTTAACCTCAAACCTGTAGAGTAGATAGAATAACAATCCGTACTAGAAAACAAGCGTGGATCCCGTCAAGTACGACGGACGTGAGGGGTGCTAATACCTTCCCCTTGCATAACCGACTCCCGAATCCAGGATTTGGTTACGATGAACATTCCTTTCCCGTCTTTGCGGTAGGTTTACTCTGAGCGTTTCCTTTCCCTCCTTTGGGATAAATAACGCACGACGGCGACTCTTCTGTTCAGCCGGCGCCGATTTTCACAGTAGCGACAGCTGGCGACTGCGATGGTTCCCTATGCATTTGGGATCCAACGTCCCTTAAGAGAGTCAATCCTAGCGCTTGTTTGCTTGTCTTTGGATGTTTACCTTTTGCGTGTTGTGTTTTACTGTATTTACAATTTCCGCATTTCATTATTATCTGTTGTTGTTGTGCTGTTGGGTGGTTGTTCCTTCGAGAGAGAAGCCAAAACCCAGGCTTGAGTACACATAGATTTAGAGAGAGAGTAGTGGTTAGCCTGCTTGCTTAGCTCGCACCAGCTAGCCGCGAAATCTCACTCGGACGAGATTCTCTTTGATGCTTCTTGCCTGGCCCTTAGGGCTTGACAAGTTGTCTGACCCGAGGATTGTCGACTCTGGGAACCGATCAATTGGGAATTCGACTAAGTGAGGCCGCTTCAAGGGATGATGATGCCACACCTTCTGGGTATCGTATCATCGCTCTTGAAAGTCTGTGACGTTGATACCCGCATAGGATGTCGTACCTTGTCAGATTAGGTCCATACCCGAGAGTGGGAGGGTTTTTGCAGGAAACCCGACTTCCAGTCAACCCGTTATTTTGGTCTTCTCTTCAGAGCGAACGTACTCCGTCAGCAGCGCAACAGTATTCAGAGATTGTGTGGGGGCTGTGATCCCGTGTTTGCTGCATATTGTACTGCATTTGCATAAACGTGTTGCATCATATTGCATGTCATACTCCAACTAGCCAGAGCTCTTATCCAGCCGTTGTTTGATTTCAGAAGGTGATTACCCGGTGATTGGCCTGAACAACTGTTGATTTTTAGAAGACGACCAAGGGGTTGAGTAGATTTGAGCAAGATCGAGCAGTGAAGTCAGTTGAAGGTTAGCAGTAGCTATGTATGAGAGCAACTTCCAGTCTCCTAACATCTTGGCAGGGGTTCACTATGACGACCAACCCTCTGTATGGTTCTGCTTCCGAGGCAGACTTTCCGCAAGTGAACAACCTTACTGCAGACCAGTTGGTGCAACCTCCCGTTATGGACCGAGATCGACATGAGCAGTTTGTTGTCCGCAATGAACGACCTCCTCTTATCAACAGTCAAGGTGTTGTTTTCCCTGTGCCGAGTATCCGAAGAGAGATCCCAGTAACCAGGACTGTAGACCCAAGAGCTCTTGAATGTGATAGAAGGCTCCAAGTGTTGGAAGAACAAGTTAAAGCCTTGAAGGTCAAAGATGCTGTTAACCTGAGTGCTGCAGGCATGTGTTTGGTTCCTGGTCTGGTGTTACCTCCGAAGTTCAAAGCGCCGAGATTTGAGAAGTACAGAGGGGATTGCTGTCCGAAGCAACATTGGGTGATGTTCTGCCGAAGAATGACTTTGTTTGTGCAAGACGACAAGTTGATGATTCACTGCTTTCAGGATAGTATGACTGGGGCATCTCTGAGTGGGTATATGCAGGTAGAGAGTAATCAGATTCGATCATGGATGGATTTAGCCAGAGCTTTTCTAAAGCAGTATGATTATAACCTGGACATGGCTCCTAGTCGCATGCAGTTGCGAGAATTGTCTCAAAGAGAACAATGAACCCATCAGGAAGTATGCACATAGATGGAGAGAATTTGCCGCCAGGGTACAACCACCGCTTTTAGACCGGGAGCTAACAAACATGTTTGTGAACTCACTGCAGAGTCCGTACTGCGAAAGAATGCTTGGACTTCCGTTAAGTTTCTCTGACTTGGTAGTACTTGGAGAACGCCTTGAGCATGCCATAAAAATAGGGAAAATTCAGATTATTTCAAATGGTCAGGCTAGTGAAACTGAATCTCTCTATGATTATCAAAACTGAAGAAGGAGTTGGGATCAATGCCCTCATGCCAGATGTTGAGTATCCTCGAGGTGAATCGGTGAAATCTGTGGGTTCTTAATTCTGTGTCTTGTTATGCTGGATAGACAACTGTGCCCGGGGCACCATATTCAGAACTTTATGTCGCTCCTCTTGCAAATCAGCGGATTCGTGGCCGAGGTTATCAGAATCAGCGCCAGAATCAGAACGGACCTCGTAACGACTTGGAACGAAGGAATGCTCCTTCCCATCCAGTGCCTATGCCGTGTAGCCAGTGGCGGCCATCATTGATCCAGAATTCTTTGGCGAAACTTATAGATCTTAAGCCTGTTTCAGAACCTTACCCTCCTGGGTATAATCCCCACGTTCAGTGTAGTTACCATGGCGGATCCCCGGGGCACTCAACTGAAGATTGCAAAGCTTTTTAGGCGACAGTATAACAGTCGATCGACCAAGAGTGCATTTCCTTTCCAGAAGGAGTTTTGTCTGTTCACGCCTACCTCTCAGCTGTCTGAGCTCGTAGATTCAGAGGGTTTATTTTCGAGAAGCCAGTGGTCCAGACAGGCCGACACCCTCAGCATTGGCAGTCCTCAGGCTGTTATCATTTGCATTTGTAGTTTCTTTTCTGTTAGTTACTACTTGCTGTTAAATATTGTTTGTTTCGAATGGTAATATTGATAAAGTGACTATGCATTTTTCTAAATTAATCATGTCATTGTCACTCGTTTACTGCATTGCACTGACACTTGCATTTTATTCACTCCATTTTGTCACTGTGATTAGCAAAGACTGTAGGGAGGATGACGAAACTGAATACTCATAACCGATGATCATATGCTTTCAGATAAAACCTTGCCGATGACGTACAAGGCATTGTTTCAAATCCCCTAAACACTGGAGATATAAGGAGTTAATCCCTTGTTAACCACTTCGAGCCAGGAAGTAGAAGTTTTTCGGACTTTTAAACCCTCACATCTTAACCCGGGGCAGGATAGTTGTCAGTTAGCTTGACCAAGTGTTCAAGTCTTACAAAGGAGTGTTGCCTTTCGAGGACCAATCAGTTTATACCTCTCAAGAGGTCGTGCCTCGTCAACCACAATGGTTAAACCTCACCAATCAGGAGTGAGACAATTACAATCCTTTCGGAGCAATCAAGACAATCAGTGTCACACGACTTTGTTCCAAGAGAAAAAAGAAAGAATAAGAGAGCCCGCTAAGTAAAAAGAAAAAGAAAAAGCTGGAAAGCTAATACTTAGGCAAAAATCAGGGCATCCTGCTGGACTTCAAAAGAAAAATCGAAAAGAACTCAAAAGGATTCAGTCCAGGCAAAAATTAGGGAATCGAAAGAATGAAATAGAAAGGATATAAAAAGAAAAGTCCTCGAACAAGGACAAAGTTGTGTGGATACAGACACCGAAAACGGGAAAGGAGTAACTGTCGCTCCGAAAAAACCTTGTGAATTCTTTAACCGCGGTTCATACTATTCAACATACCTCTCGAAGAGGCAAGCGCTCGAGCCAGGTTAACTGAACTTTAGGATCGGAGATCATCACGTAGAAGGGGTGGGTACAAATCATAATTTGAGCCAAATATCCGTTGTTTCACGAACCGTGAATCCGACCACGATACAACCCTTAAAAAACCTAATTGAGGCAAGGTTTATTCTGAAGGCGCATTACGGTAAGTTTGAGTAACCTGACTCCCTCTTGATTTGCTAGTCATATCCTTGTTGTATTTTTCACTGATCACGTAAGCACTACGTTTGAACTTTGGTTCATTCGTCACTCACAATCATGACACGTAAATGAGTGACAGCACATTTTTTTCAAAATTTGCATGAACACTGCATTAAAATTACCATTCGGGACTGAACAATTTTACTTGCAGGTCGGTAGTTGACAGGAAGGAAATTCCACCAGGGAATAATCAAACAGGACTGAATAATTCAGCAGTCTGGACCATAATGGTGTATGTTGTGAAATCCCGCGAATCCGGAGCATTGACTTTCAGTGAGTTCGGAATCAGTCGGTCTGAGGACCAGTCCCGAAGCATCGATTGATTACGGGGCAGTTTACTTGAGAAACAGTTGATCAGAAGCGAATCTTCTCGAGAGCCAATCAGGGGCAGCTATCCAGAATGTTATGTTTGATCAGGGCAGGTTAAGTCGCTCAACGCTCGTTCAGGGGCAAGTCACTATGTTGATAGTTGTTGAATTGAGAGAATCCTTTTGTCGTGTAAACACCGGGGTAAGCCATCGCAAGGTCGTATTGTAGTAAGGTGCTTTCGGTTCAGAGTGGGTTTTTCCAAGAACCAAATTAAGGCAAAGTCATTGCAAACAGGGGCATGCCATCCTAAGAGCGCAGAGGTTATTCTTTATTCGAGAGGCATTCGATTCGAAGTATCTCGCTGAAGTTCAGAATACTGGGGCAGTTCATATCAAACCGTCAGGGTACAGATTTTCAGACTATCCCACAGAGGTTCCTGCAGGCCGGGGCATAACAAAGGCGAAAGAATTGTTCTTCTCAGTGTCATCAGAGTTACTCAGAGCTACTTGGGCAGATTCATCCAATCTTCAAGTTTGAGACAAATATCGGGAAATCGTGCTGCCATCCATTGACCCTTCTACTAGAAGCCGTGAATTCAGACAGGGTATTGTCCAGCATTAGGAGTGTATGACCTATCACGGATGTACAGAAGCCCCATCCTACTTGGCACGTTCGGTTATCCCCAGTAAAGTCATACATTCGAGAATCAGTTAATCTGGGGCAATTAGGTCGAGATTTGGCAAATCTCTCGCAGCTATGGGCACTGCTCCACGAGTCAGTCGATTAGGGGCAAAATATTGTTGCAAGACCGGGGCAGATCACCCTAAAAACAAAAGATGTTGTTGGGACATTCTTTTGGGTTTAACATGCAGAAACAGTTCAGATCTAACCGTCAGGGTACAGAGATCGAAGAGTCCTTATCAGAAGGTTGGTGCCGATTCAGGGGCAAGGTATTGTGAGTAGCACTATGGCTAGCCTTTCCTTTCCAGACGAAATGCTTAGACTGGGGCATGTTGGTATTTTTGGGGTAAATTTCCGAGAAGGAATAGAGTTCATGTTGCCCTAACCAGAGGCTTTTGACGAAAGGACTTAATCACTATGTGATGTGAATCCCCTTGCAGGTCGCACTTCATTTCCCGAAGCTGAGATGACACCAGTCTTTACTGAAGAAGGATCAAACTCTCCAGCTAGTCGCAGCTTATCCGAAGGATATTCTCCAGCAGGTCAAGGTTAATGCTTGCCATAGGATGTCTATCCTCAGTCCCGAGTTTGTAAACTGTAGCCAGATGGTTTACTTTTCCCAGCAGGGTCGTTTACCCTCGACAGAGTTTGATAACTTTAAAGGTTGTAAGTTGTATTCAGACAGTGGTGTTTCTCCAAAAGGATTCTTTGTCCTCAACGGAGTTGTTTAGTTTTCAGTGGAGTGATAATTCCGGAGTTGTAAACTGTGCCCAGACAGTTCATCATTCCCAGTAGTTTGTTTATTCTCCCCTAGTGGAGTCACTCCCTGTTTCCAGCGGAGTTGGTTAATATTCCCCGAGAGAGTCGTTTCTTCCCTAGCGGAGTCTTCTCTCCCCAGCAGGTGTTATTCTTTCCTCCCAGTGGAAATCAAAGGTTTAAAGCTCTCCCCGGCAGAGTTGGTTGTATGTCCTGACATTTATTTTGCCGGAATACTTGGTGATACCCGTTCATTCCCCAGCAAGGTGGTATTTGTCCTCAACATCCGTGTTGATGAAGCAAGTTTATCAGAGCTTTTCCCAGCAGTCTGAACCTGCATTTGCATTTGCATGCATTATCATGTTTGCATCTACCCAGAAAACGCGTAGCATTTCCATGCTGTATGGAGCATTACGCCATTGTCAAACATGCGCATTTTGAAACATAAGCCGGGTTGGTTAACCTTTTGCTTTCAGGTGTGTTTCTCGACAGGAGTATGGAGTTCTAAAGCTCAGATGTCTCTTCAGATAATCAAAGTCTTGATGTGAGACGTATGATGATGTGATTCAGTTTATTATCATCCCTAAAGAGTTACTGATTGAGGTTTTCTCGTATCCGATCAGCGGAATGTTTTGTCAAGTTTATCGCTGCAGTAGCATTTCAGGGTTCCATGTATCAAAATTTCAGAAGTGGTCGCTTGTTGTTAGAACGGGTGTCGATCATTGGTTTTCAGAATATCCCCAGCTATGTTGATAGAATTTCTTCGTGTTGACGAATCATTTCTCCGTGTTGACGGAATATGGGGTCCTGTTGAGGACGAAGTTTGATTTCTCCATGTTGACGGAATATGGAGTCCTGTTGAGGACCAAGATTGATTTCTCCGTGTTGACGGAATATGGAGTCCTGATGAGGACAATTTATGCCTATGTTGATAGGATTTTTTCGTGTGGACGAATCAATTTCTCCGTGTTGACGGAATATGGAGTCCTGATGAGGACAAGTTATGCCTATGTTGATAGGATTTTTTCGTGTTGACGAATGATTTCTCCGTGTTGACGGAATATGGAGTCCTGATGAGGACAAGTTATGCCTATGTTGATAGGATTTTTTCGTGTTGACGAATGACTTCTCCGTGTTGACGGAATATGGAGTCCAGTTGTGGATAATTTACGCCTATGTTGATAGGATTTATTCGTGTTGACGAATTACTCTCTCTCCGTGTTGACGAAATGTGCGTCCTGATGAGGACAATTTATGCTTATGTGGATAGGATTTCTTCGTGTTGACAAAATGTGAGTTCAGAGATGTACAAGAATGGTATCCCTATGATGATAGGATTTATTCGTGCTGATGAATCTATTTTTTCCTCGTGTTGACGAGACGTGAGTCCTGATGTGGACACTTTATTCCTATGTTGATAGGAGTTACTCGTGTTGATAGGACGCAAATAAGGTGTCATTGTCTATGCTGGTAGGATCTCCTTATGTTGATGAGATGCAGACAACTCATCCCCAACGAAGTTGCCGTGATTTCTCCGTGTTGACGAAATGAGGATTCCTGATGAGGACAAGTTGTATTTCTCCATGTTAACGGAATATGGAGTCCTGTTGAGGATGAAGCGAGTTTTCTCCGTGTTGACGAAATATGGAGTCCTGCTGAAGACAAATTTGAAAGGTCCTGATGAGGGCAAGTTTTATTCCTATGATGATAGGATTTATTCGTGATGACGAACTTATGGCTTTTTGTGTTGACGAAATTTAAAGGCAATTGAGGATAAGTTTTTCCTGTGATGATGGGATCTTTATTCGTGTTGACGAATTTGTTTCTCTTCTTGTGTTGACAAGTTTAGTCCAGTTGTGGACATAGGTGTTTTTGCAAAGATAAGTCAGTACCCGGGTGTTACATGGGTGGTGGGAGTCAAAATCAGAGTTATTCTCTAACGCATGATCTGTTGCTACCGTAGCAATCAGGTTCGCTTGACGAATGTCGTTTCCCAAGCAGTGGTGCAGTTTATTTCTGCGGTTGGCAAATTTCAGGGTTTCTTTGGTATTCAACCGTCTCGTACCCCGAATGTTTGAAGGTCGTTCGCTCTTCACCCAGTCGGGTCCAAGCCGCTTGAATAGGGGCAGCTGTTGCACCCTAAAATTTGACCAACCGGTTCCCGTATCTGGTTTATGTTTCAACGCATTTTGCATTCGCATTCGTATACTGCATACATGGCATTTTCCTCAGTCAAATTGATTTTTATCGGGATTGCAGCCCCTGGTGTTTCATGCAGTTCAGGCCGGTTGAAATAAAAGTCTGTTGAGAATTGGTGTTCGTTCCCTGTGTTTTCAGGCCATCTCGGTGCCCGGGTTTCGCTATGGTTGCATAATCGTTCTCCAATCGGTTTAATCGACTTCATGGCATTTTTAGGATTTTTCTTTTATTTTTCTGGATTTTTAATGCATTTAAATGGATTTTTCTGGATTTAATAGATTTTTTTATATTTTTTAGAGTTTTAAATAAATGTTCTTTTCTTTTTTTAGAGATTTATTAGATTTTATTTTTTTAGATATTTTTCTTTTAATAGAATAGTTTTAAAGAAAAGGGATATTATTGTTTTTAGAGTTTATTAGATTTAATTGTTTTTTTAGATTTTAAAAATAGGGATTAATTGTTTAGAGTTTATTTGATTTTTTTCCAGATTTAAACGGATTTTTTTTATAGTTTTTTAGGGATTAAATAATTTTTTCTGATTTTTTTAATAGGGTAATTAGGATTTTATTTTAATTTTCGTTTTATAGATTAATTAGGTTCATTAGAGGTTTTAATTAGGATTTTATTTTAATTTTCGTTTTAGGTTAATTAGGTTTAATATACAGTTAATCATGTTTTAATCAGCATTAGGTCTTATTGGGCTGTTTATCCAATTATCCAGAGTCCAAGTCCATAAGCCCAGTTCAAGAGTCCAATGCACTGCCATGTGTCACATAAATAGAGTTGCCACGCGTGCACACTCTCGGTTGGCCACCTCACTCTCTCTTTCCCTCAGAACCAGCCACGTTTCACCCTCTCTCTCACCTTCAGAATTCACCACCACGTGGCCACTCCACCGTCCTCCACCCACACTACCTCTCCGCCACTTGTCTTCACCTCCGTTTCTCTGCCTTGCATGCGTGCCACGCGTGCACTGTCCACTTACCCTCATCGGCCGGCATGCAAACCGCCGGAAACCTCAACCGGAGAAATCAAACGGCCAACGCTCGTCGGGAAATGCATCTTTCTCGCCGGAAAATTCATTGCATTCATCCATTTTCCAGATTCGTCCAGAACATTCACCGGTCAACCGCCATAACCATCGCCGGAGCTTCAACTGTCGCCGGAGAACTGCACATCTCACCGGAATCATCCAAATCTCCAGAGCTTCATCAGATCCTCGTCGTGTTCACATCGTTTCCACGAATCCTTCATAGGATCTTCATAGATCCTTCCAGATGCTTGAACGTGTTCTTCACGTTTTTCCAGCGATTTCAAGGTTCTTCATCCTTGTTCATCAGATCTACAGAGAATCTTCAAGAATCATCTCCAGATTTTCTTCGTAGCTTCTTCATGTTCATCACCTTCAACATTTTCCAGATTTCGTCACCGATCTCTCTCAAACCAGATCTGAAGCTTCAATCCACCATAAGCGAACCGTTTCCAGATCTTCATCATCAAGATTCATCAAGATCTCCTCAATCTTCAACCAGATTCTTCCAAGATCTTCCATGTTCGTACGAGTTCTTCATAAGAACTTTATTAACCCTCAGTATCGTCCCCGTTCATCCTCAAATCTTCAGGAACCATGAGGTTCGTCAAGATCTTTAACAGATCTTCAACAAATTCTCCATGCAACATCAAGATCCTCTGATCCAACGCAGGATCTTCGCGAGCTCCTTCGTGTTCTTCAAGAATTTTTTCCAGAAGCTGTTCAAAATCTTCAAGAACATTCATCTGTGTTCTTCGCATCTTCAAGCACCTTCAGGCATGTTCTCCAACTTCCAGAAAAGATCATAAACTTCGCCAGCTTCATCATCATCTCCAGGTTTTTCATCTTGAACTTGTTAGTTTAGTTGTTGTTAGCAGTAGAATTGGTGGATTTTGTTGGCTAAGAGAATCATATAGGTTGAGATCAGAGGGATTTTGTGAGGTTAACGATTAAGAAGATGGTTTGTGGTAGAGAGAACTGGTAGAGTTTGGAGAACTCAGAGATTATGAGGGAGAGCGCCGTTTAGGGTTTCGTTGGGGAAGATGAACAGTAGTCATGGATTGAAGGATGAGAGGAGTTTTTAGGGTTAGTCTTGGCTGAAGTTGGATGGGTTGAATTCGGGCTTTAGGCCCAGTTCAGATTGCTGAATCTACTCCCATTGTTTCCATTAACACCCCCTCTCCCTTTGCATTTTGGTATGGGCCTAGCCCAGTTTGCTACTAACCCCCCCCCCCTTTGAGGGCCCAACGTGGATATAAGGCGAATTCGTTGAATTTCGCACCCCCCGTTCGTTTTTTCTCTCTTAATGTTTGTAAGTGTTTTTTTCTGAATTGAACCTGGGCCTAGTGCGTTCTGCTGAACGCACCCCCCTCCTGGGCCCAAATGTTTTCCTGCAATGTAATAACTGCTATTGGCGCCCCCCTGTTTTTTCAATTTCAATTGAATTTCTTTTTATTTCACATTTGCATCTAGTTTACCAAATAATTCATATAAAATCCAAAAATAATCATTTTGACATGGGATTTTTTCCCTCATCTTAATAATTGTCTCAAGAAATTTGTGGAAAAATAAAAATATTATTTTAGGCATTTTTCCATTTATGGTGAATTTTCACATTTAATTGCATTTTGTTTGTACATGTCATTTGGTGAATTTTGTTTGGTCATTTAAATTCATATTTTGATTCCATTCTTTTTGTACCAGCTAGATTAGAACATTAGGTTCCCTTAGAGATTTATTCCATATTTTTGTGGATTAATTTTGATTAGTTTTGATTAGAAAACATTAGGTTAGTATAATTAGGGTTCAAACTCAACATAGGTGCATTCTACCATTTTATTTTGGGGTTTTTAGCATGAATTAGGTTATGGGACATATAGGGTATGTAGGGTAGATGTAGAAATCCCCTTAGAGTTAATCTTAGAATTTTAAATACTATTTTACTATTTTCATTATATTTTGCAAATGGAGTGTTTGTTTGGTGTTCTCACTTGGGGTTTATATTTGTTCGCTTGGGCTTTTGGGCTTTTATTTGGGGTATGGGGCTTGGCTTGAGCTTGTGGAGTGTGAAGACCTCAAAAGAGAAGATTGAAGATAATAATCAAAGTTGGATGCAAGAAGATCCTTGGAGCTTGGAGATTGAAGGTGTTGATTGAAGACTTAGGAGATAGGAGATATAGGGAGAGCTCTAGAATAGATTGTTCTCTTCTGTCAAACATAGAGAGCTTCTTGTGCCTCTATTCCATCCTATGACACAAGGTCCCCAAAAAGGGTTCCATCTCTCCTTAGGAGGGATGTAGAGCCTGCTTTGATTGGGTAGAATCTTGAGGATAACTTTCACTAGATGTGTTAAGGTCTTGATGATTTCCCTTGGTTATCATTAAGCATCTCAACATCCCAACTTCCTCTATTACTTGATTCTCTCTTGTGAGTGTCTGCATTGAAGTTAAAATCCTATTGAGGATGAAGTTCATTGATGACTTTAGAAGGGGAAGCTTGTACCTGTCAAAGCTGGATATCTGTTAAAGCTAGGGTTTACTGCTGTTTGGAGCTATCTGCTGTCTGATGCTGTCAACTGGTTAAGATTCTGTGCTTGCTTAAGCTAGGTGAGTTCTTGGAGATGGAAGCTTGCTGTAGCTTGGGTATCATTGAAGTTTGACTTTGGGGTTCATTGGGAGATTGCTGTTTATCAACTGTCAGAGTTTGCTGTTTTTCAGAGATGCTGCTGTAGGAGCTGGTGGGCTGTCAGGGCTGGTTATAAGGTGTTATTTTTCTTTGCTGTAGTGTTTGTTAATTGTTTCCCTTAGGTTTGAAGTGAAGCTATTTCACTTTGCCTATTGTTTTATAGGTTCGAGGTTGAGTGGGACTCCCTTGCCTCGCTTGTCTTGCTGCATTCATGCATTTTACTGCTTTACTGTATATATGTTGTTTCTTTTCCATTTATCCTCTAGGATCTCTGTTTCTCTCTGCGCAAGAGAGAAATATGACAGACATTAGGCTCTCATCCATGCATGACAACGTTAGGGTAGATTTTGATCCCCGTTTTAACCCTAGGTTTTAGAGTTTTTTCTCTTCTATCTCAGAACAATCAAAAACGCAATAAACATTTCAAACACAATAAAAGACAATTCTTGCGTAAAAGACTGTAAACCAATCAAAAGAGTCATTTTGTCCGCTTGGATCCGTAATCAGGAGAAAACCTTTTTCAGAAGGATAAAAAACAAACAGACAAATTTGTGTCTTCCGTAGCCCGAACTACGTTTGCTCTGATCTTTCATGCTATATGAAAGTACGTAGGCATAGGATGTGATATCCTAGCGAGCAACCTTCCCCTCCTTTCCAGTAGGTAGGCGAACTACGTTGACTCTGATTTCTTGTTCCAGACGGGAATACGTAGGCATAAAGTGCGATACTTTGCCGAGTCATTTTATTTTCTTTTAACCTCAGACCTGTAGAGTAGATAGAATAACAATCCGTACTAGAAAACAAGCGTGGATCCCGTCGAGTACGACGGACGTGAGGGGTGCTAATACCTTCCCCTTGCGTAACCGACTCCCGAATTCAGGATTTGGTTGCGATGACCATTCCTTTCCCGTCTTTGCGGTAGGTTTACTCTGAGCGTTTCCTTTCCCTCCTTTGGGATAAATAACACACGGTGGCGACTCTTCTGTTCAGCCGACGCCGATTTTCGCAGTAGCGACAGGGTTGGGTTTGCCTAAATTCTGATGGAGATTATTATGACAATCTAGTTGCTAATTGTGGGGGTCTATTTTGTGATAGCTTTGGGCGTTGGCTAGGGGGCTTCCACAAGTTTCTTAGTAATTGCAATAGCCTCTATGCTGAATTCTGGGGATTGCTGACTAATTTGGAATTTGCTTGGCAGAAAAATTTCAAGAAGATTATTATTCAAGTGGATAATAAGGTTGTTGTTGATTCCCTTGCAGGGCCTGACCTAGTTCTCAAGCAAAGTCTGTCCTTAGCTAGACACATTCTTCTTCTCTATAAAAATTCGAGGTTATGCATTTCAAGCATTTTTTAAAAAGTCTAGTAAATGTGATGATTTCTTTGCTAAGCTGGATTTTCCTAGATTAGATGATTCATCTGATTTGAAGGTTGACCGTTAGAGTTTAGTCAGTTGCTAATCAATGATTGTGTTGTTTCTTCTGTTAGGCTTGTTGCCTAGTTCTTCTTTGTCTTGACCCCTATATTTCTACTAAACAAACTAGAACCCGTATAAAGACAAACTCAAATATTATGTTTCAAACCAATATTACAACATATTTTTTTTTTAAACTGATCTTATAATATTTAAAGTTGGTTAGAATTGATCTATTTTATGTTGAATAATATATTTTTATAATTTTATGTGTATACATAAATTATTTGAAAAATGAAACAATAAAAGTAAAGTGTGAATATATATATATATATATATATATATATATATATATATATATATATATATATATATATATATATATATATATATATATATATATATATATATATATATATATATATATATATATATATATATATATATATATATATATATATATAATCATCTTACTTTTAATTTTAATTTCATAGATATTAAAAATAGAGTTTAATGATAGGATATTGTAACTGTAAACAAGTATTACACATACATTCAATTAAAATATTTTAAAATATTAAATTATATAAATTATTTAATATTTACAGACTGATTTGACAAGATACATGGTTGTCATTGATCTGAAAGTATTAAAATAATTTTCAGAGTTAATGCACTATCCATTTTCTCTTAAAAAAATAAAGTAAAAATAAAATAATTTAATTATTTAGTTAAAATATACAATATAAAGCAACACGAAAGCCCATTTAAAATTCGGGTTAGTTGTACTTGTACGGGTCACTAGTAACCCGCGTCAAAAAAACAAGACGAACAAAATTTAACCAACCAGCCCTAATAATAATCAAACAGAAATCATTCATCTCTCACTCACACTTACGCCCTTAGAAACCAAACGCCGCCACTCGCCGCCGTTGAATCATCTCCGGCAGCAGCCATGGCGACTCGCGATGGCGGTATCAAGTCATCATCTATTAACGGCGTAAAAATGTATACAATCGCTTCACAGCAACCCTCACTTGCTTCATGGGTACCAACTAAGAAGCAGCAATCTCACCGCCCTGTCAAAAGTACTTCTCTTCGCCTTTTTCAGTTCTGTTTCTCTTTTCCTTTTCCTTTTCTGTTATTCATTGTTTGTTTTTGTTTTCGTTTTTCGTTAGGTTATACTCAAAACGTGCAACTTATTGAAGACTTGAGGTTCACTACTGCAACAACGAAGATTAAAGCAACTCCTGATGGCGAGTTTATCATTGCTTCAGGTGAACTAGTAGTGATTAATTCGGAACCGTTACTTGATTTTGTGTAGGATATGGAATTTTGCTTCCCAATGTTCTGCATTTGTTAAGTATTTGATTTAATGAAACCATAGATATTGTTGTAAGTTATAGCGTTCATGTCGATTCAATATTGAAGGTATATATCCGCCGCAAGTAAAAGTGTACGAGGTCCGGGAGCTGGGACTAAAGTTTGAAAGACATTTGGATTCAGAGATCATTGATTTTCAGGTACTTTCATTAGCTTTAGTTCAAAATAATTACTTAATTGATTCCTCTGGCATTAGTTGCCAATTCTCCATTGATGTGTTTTAAGTTGTGTTTATATCTGAGCTGCTTGTGATGTAAACTTCAGAGTATATAAATTTTGTTTATAGATATTGGCATACTGCTGTTCTTGTTCACCATTACTTCTAAATTATGGGAACCTGTTAAGTGGTTTGTCTAGAAAAGTTTCCACTATCAAATTTATAAAGTTTGTTATCTCCATTCACCTTTATCTTTTTCCGATATGGTTTCATGTATATCAGGCTTGAGTCCTATAATCATTCTTCTATATCGTTGTTTTTAATAACTATGGTGTTACATGTTCTATTCAAAAGTTTGTATGATGCAATTTTAAATCCATCTCTTATTTTTGATTTATAGGCAGATTTGTATTCTTGCAGTTCTCATATGTCAAGTTGTATTCCAATTGTTTTTGTGTTTCATTTCATTTATATTGATATTAATATTAATGTTCCATTTGTGTTTGCAAGAAATCCGTTACAAATAAATTAGGTAGTTGACTTGAGTTTTCCTATGTATATCTGTAATCTTCTTATTTGATAACTTAATATTTTTCTGGTGTAGGTTTTATCTGATGACTATTCAAAACTTGCATTTTTATGTGCTGATCGCTCTGTTAATCTACATGCAAAATATGGAAAGCACTACAGTTTGCGAATACCAAGGTTTCTTCCTTAGGCTTTATGTATCTATAATGTATATATTACTTTTGAAATACAAAGTCTGTTTTATGCCCAAAAAAAGTTAATCATCACATTGACGTGTTATGTGGAGCATCTAGGCAGTGTTTAAAACCTCGAGAGTTTACACAGAAGTAGTAGAGGATTGAGAAATCATAACTCGAGAATCGTATCACGGATTGTAAGATCCTACTATAAAAAAATATATTTATATATGCATAATTTTATACACATGCCCAAAAATAATCATCTATAAAGAAATTAAGTTCCAAATCATAACCAAAAGTTCATAAGTTCACCATCATATCCATAAAGAGAAAGCTGTATATAGTGTTTAGAGGCAGAGAATGCGTTTATGTTTTTAGCAGAGTTTTTAAGGAATAATAATAATAATTATAGGAAGAATAATTTAAAGCTTTCTCTTTCAAGGTTCGAGGGAGTCAAGTAACGAGGCAGAGAAAAAGGAATTGGATCACGTTTATTACATTCAGCCCTTCTCTCCTGTCTCATTCAACAGTTGACAAGTTAAGAAGAATAAAAAAATAAAAAATTTGGCACATCCAATGGCTGACATAAGCACAGGAATAATAACAATAATAGATAATGAGAGTTTTAATTGATGGTAATTGGAACGTTATTTTTGAAAATATGATGGGAATTGGAATGGTTTCTTCTAGAAAAGAGAAATAGAATAGGTGATACTCTCACAGCATCTCCCAAATTCCAACTTAAAAAAAATTTAAAATTAAATTTTTAATGCGACCCAACGCGTATCCAGATCCACTTTAAAAATTAGATTTATTTTTTGAAAACCCAAAAAAAGGGGCGGCCGCATATCAGAGAACTGAATGTTTCTGCTCCACTAACTCGTATGATTCCACCAGGTTGGTCCATACGATTCCACCGGGTTTGGTCCATACGATTCTACCGAAGTTGCAGCACGGCAGCATGTTATTGGAACGTAGAATTGTCTGAGTTTAATATTGTATCTAGGTTTCATATACACTAAACTTGCGATACTGTATACACTGCATACACTGTATCTAGGTTTCATATACACTAAAGATATTAATATTGAAGTCAACCATACAAAGTCTAATTAATTAGTTATAGTTTTAGTACTGAACTTGGCAATTATAGGCTGAAGGGGTGAATTTGTTTATTACATATTCTTTTATTTGTGGATGAACAATGATAACTTGAGAAATTATAAATAAGTATATGAGGATTCTGAGTTACAAAGTACGTTTTCTATGAGCAATGGGTTACTTGATATTGATTTTATGAAGACCTGTAGTAGCCAGTGCTAATTGAATAGTACATTTTTAATTTGTGGTGAGCTTCCTCCATTTTTGGATCAAGAACCTTGTGGAAAGGAATTGAATCCAAGTTTTCCAGGGGCAACTTAAATGGAGGCTGAATAGAATGAAATGGGCCGAATTTTCAAGGAAGATGTGAAATATGGAGTTTCTTCAAAGTATAATAGTACAATACTTGAAGTAGATTTCACTTCATTTATAATATCATATTTGTCATTTAGTTTAGTTTTGATTTTTCTTTATGAGATTTTCCATTTTAAAAAGGAGTGTTTATGTCACGTTACAGAGGGCCTCGTTTCAAAAAAATACGCCGTCTGGGGGCTTTACCAGGACTAACCAGAAAAGAGCTTCCAGTTAGAAGAGTTGGAAGCGAAGAATCGCTCTCCAGTAAAAAATCTCAATATCGTATTCGTTTAGAAGAAAAACAAAAATTGCGTTTTCATTATGGTCTTACAGAACGACAATTGCTTAAATATGTTCGTATCGCTGGAAAAGCGAAAGGGTCAACCGGCCAGGTTTTACTCCAATTACTAGAAATGCGCTTAGATAACATACTTTTTCGATTGGGTATGGCTGCGACTATTCCTGAAGCCCGTCAATTAGTTAACCACAGACATGTTTTAGTTAATGGTCGTATAGTAGATATACCAAGTTATCGTTGTAAACCTAAAGATATTATTACAGCCAAGGAGTATACGATGTTGTAGCAATAAATGAATGGAGCATAATAGTGGTATTTTTTCTTTCTAATTTGGAATATCCAACAAAACCATGTTTGATAGCTTAAAACTTAAAGGTGGGAAAGATCGTGAACAAAACAAGTACATCCAAAAGTATGGTGGGCAATATCGAACTATGGTTCTTAAGGAAATAAAATGGAAGGAAGAACTTAATTGTCAGAAGAGGAAGATTGGATATGATTTATAAAAAAAAGGCCATTAAGGATGCACGACAAAAACAAAAAAGCCTATTTGCATCAAATAACCGTTCTAGTAATTTAGGGTCGGCCTGTCATTTTTATAGTAGATCTAACATGTTTCCCTAGTCAGGATGGCCCAGTTTTTATTTTTGGGAAGACTTGGAACTACTCTTCTCAATTTTGACATACTTGGATTTGCTAAATATCTGTGAAGAAGTTTTGGAGAATTTAATGCAAAAAAATCACATAAGGACATGTTGGATGTAGTAAAGGCCACATGGTTCATATTGGCTAAAATTCTCGTTGCTTATAATTAACTCCTTATTAATATTATTATTCTTACTTGATTATCTATCTGAAGGACTGGCTATTTTTTTTGGCTCAACCTTGCTATTTCTCTGATCACTGTCCATAGTCCTTTTGTAATAAAAAATTAGGATATTGCAGCTTATAGATACTGTACTCATTCTAAGTTCTAAATTTGCATGGTGTGATAAATTTGTACAGATTCAAAGAGCTTTAAAGCCATAAAACTCAAATTTATCAGGATTTTTTGTTTATATATAATAATAAAGACTGTTATTTGGATGTTAATTTCAGTATTTGGTTGTGATTTTTCTTCTGATATGCTAGTCGCATATAACCATATATTTCCTCTGGATTATGATTTATTATCCTGAATTTTTCTTTTACTGTGGGTCCAATTACAGAATTGTTGAAAAACAGTAAGTTGTGGATTGGATTTTCTTATCCCTCTATGAAAGATTTGAAAGTACTTAGTTAGAAGCTTGGTCTACTGCAAAGTGTATGTTTGTTCTGCAGTAGTTAGTACCTAGTAGTTACTTTGATATTTTAGTTATGACCATTTGTGTTAAAATCAATTCCTCGTCATATAATGGTTTTAATTCTGCTGTGCTGCACTTCATGGTTATCAGTTGGAAACTATGGACGTTCAAAATTCCTCATATTATGGAGTAGTATATTGCTGTTAACTTAAGTCACTTAACTTAAAATATCATTCAATAGAAATTATTAGCCCATACTTTCAAAATAATTTCCTTTGTAATACTTGGTCAATGCATTTCTTTATCTATTTCCAGTTTTCTTATGAGTAGCTGCAACTGATTATTTGGATAAACATGCGTGTTACTTTACCCAACCTTGATAAAATCAGATTTCATGGGGTCAACTTTCACAAGTGCGGTAACACTGCTTGATGTTCTCTTATGACAGGATGGGAAGGGATATTACTTATGACGATTGGTCTTGTGACTTGCTTTGTGCCGCCTCTTCCCCGGATCTGTACAGAATTAACTTAGAGCAGGTGTCTAGCTTTTAACTTGCTATTATTTTAGTATCATCGGCATCATACTTTAATTATTTTAGTTTGGTTGAATTTTGGTTCAAAAGTAATTATTAAATATGGAACATGTTGTATAATAATTATCCTTAAAATGTAATTCCTTGTTTAAATGATCTTCTAATTATTTTCATAGATGATCTGGAATTTTGGAGAAAAAGATAATATTAGAAATGGAAAGCTGTTGTATGATTATCCTTTAAATTTAACTCCATGTTTAAATTATTTTTAATCAATTTTATTGATAATTTGGAATAGACCCTACTAAGCTTTTCTGAGTGAGTTGTTGTAAGTTGTAACTGCTCCTATTACAGCAATAGACTCTTTGGACATCACCAATCAAAGGGGTTAATCTACACCCCTGTAACTAACTGAGTGAGCCGTTGTCTCTGCTCCTATTACAAGCTGCCACACTGGCAAAACATTCTAGAAGTAACCTTGAAAGAATAACAAATGCATAACAGCTAGTAGCAATGAATGCTATTCTAATAATACATGACAGCTTTTGTTCTGTCTTGTAATCTGCATATCTCTTTTATAAAAGAAAACATATTTGATTTTTCATGTCAATGTTTGCCTACTTTTCTTACTTGTCAGGGGCGATTTCTCTCCTCCCTTAACACTCAATCCCCCGCATTGAATGTAGTTTGTCGAAGGTAAGTAGTGGAACTTAAATACTGATTTATCCTGCTTTATTTTCTTCATTTATAAAAGCTTTGTATATTTGTTTATGTACCCTGTATTGAATTCGTGGAACTTAAATCTTACTTGAATTTTAGCAAGCTTCATGGATTAGTTGCATGTGGTGGTGAAGATGGTGCTGTGGAATGCTTTGACACCCGTGTGAGATCTTCTGTTGGTAGAATTGATGCTGTCGGACCTAGTGGTGATGTTGACCAGGTAGCATTTGTTCTCTATCACAGTAGACTATTTTAAGTCCTAAGTTGTTGGTCCCGGATAGCAGTGAAGAGCAGCCGGCGGATCCAAAACTAGGATAGTATTTTAGTGTGTAGTAGGAAGACTGATATTATAATTACTAACGTTCAGACGGGCACTCACGTCTCCGTCTGTCGCTTTTTGTAATACTCACACGTGTAAAATATAAATTATATTATTATTTTAAAAAAAAGAAGTTAAGATTTAAAATAAAAACTGAAAATGATATATTTGAAAGAAAAAAAAAAGCTACACCAACATCATGTTTTTCCTTTATATATAGGTATAGATAAAAAATATATAAATTACACGTAATTTTATTAAAATATTTTATGTATCAAAATTAAACTTGAAAATTAAACTAATGTATATATTCAAATCTAACTTTAATTTTAAGAACAATTCTTATAGTAAAAATTAAACTCAAAATATTATACCCAAAATTAATGTATCAAAATTAAATTATATATATCAAAATTTTATAAACTCAAAATTTAAGAAACAATTTTTATAGTAAAAATTAAACCCAAAATTAAATTATCAAAATTAAACTATACTAGCGTCTAGACGGGCACTCACGTGTCCGTCTGTCCGCTTATAATACTCACACGTAGAAAATATAAATTATATTATTATTTTTAATTAATTTTCATTTTATTATTTATTATTTTTAAAATAATAGTAGTAGATAATGGTATAAAGATAATAAATCATCACGTAATTACCATTTGTTAAAAAAAGAAGTTTAGATTTAAAATAAAAACTGAAAATTATATATTTGAAAGAAAAAAAAAGCTACACCAAAATCATGTTTTCCTTTTATATATAGGTACAGATTTTATTACAATTACATAATTTGTACTATATATACTGAAGTTATAGTAAAATATTTCTTTTTAGTCATATATTCAATGTAAAAAGTTACGATAATATGATTATTTACACTGGAAGGGCTGAAACTGTTATTAGGAAAATGTGATGGATTACAATCTTGTGCACGTGGCCGCTAACCATTTATGTGCTTTTAGAAGTTCCATTTGGTCCGGAAACATCTAACTTTCTCTTGTTTACATGTCATAAATGAATCTGAGGATTTAAATTTCTTTGTAAATTTTGTTTTGTAATTGACATCTAACTTTCTATATTTTGTAGGAGGTCACAGCTTTAGAGTTTGATGGTGACGGGGGCTTCTTAATGGCTGTTGGAAGTAGTGCAGGAAAGGTAAGGTGCTATTTTTGTTGCAGTATATTATAGTTCAATAGCCAAAGAAATCTAGAGAAGGTGATATAAAGAAAGGACGGTATTGTTTGAGAAGATTGGAGATAGAGAGGTCAAGATAAAGTGATAGAATGAGAAGGAAAATTCTTTTAGTTCAGTTCCGGAGTTCTAACAAAGCAAGTGATCTGTAGAGCCCTTCTCCTTGAAACTCAAGGTGGGTAAATCAAGGAGAATCATAAATCACCGAGTTTGTCCTGCATGTCATCAAACCTGTATAAATAAGATTGTTTTGGATAGAGTGTGAGCTTACCAAACTCGAGCTAGGATGTGACCTTTTGAGTGGCATCTTTTCTCCAACATGGAAAAGGTCTTGGTTCCATTTACTTAGTTCAGGAATGTGGCGCTGGTGTATGCGATAGGGATGCCGTGCTAAGGTTATCACAGTAAATGATTGCACGGGGATAGGCATTTACAGCTCTGTAAGCTTAGTTTCAATTAAAACAGGTGCTTGCTTTTTAGACCATAGTAAGTAGATTGGGTAGCAAATATTAGATTTTAATGTAAAATGTCTGTCATCCATATCTGATGCCTATTGCCAAAGATGCTTCACAGTAGATCAGTCATATAGGCTGGTGTGGATTGACAGGTTGCAGCATTTGACCATGATGTATGGTGTCCTTGAGGAATCTTAAAATTTCTGACACTTTCAATATCTTCTAGAGATTGACAGAAATAAGCAGACCTTCTTTTCAGCTGATTTATTTCTAGTCAAGTGTATTGAAGTGCACGGAGATCAGTCATAATACACTTGTCATGTACGCATGTCCAAACTTGCTCAACGTGTGGCCTCAAACCAAGTAGAAATCCCCTTGTTAGTGCATATTTTAGCTTTGGCTCGCAATCTCTATTATAATGGAAATACCTTGCTAAATGTTACCTTTACTTGTATGAAAACCACTTTTTAATAAAATAATGATTTTTTAGGATTTTTTCATGTTTGTTTCAAGTTTTTGAAATAATTAGAATCTAAATTAAATCTGAAGTCTGATTTTAATGAGAACTATTTCGTGTAGCCTTTGAGAAATAATCTGTTTTTAATTAATGCAATAGATGAGAGAGAATATTTAAGTAGTTTGTATGATTGTAAAATACACAAATTTGTTTATGCTTTAGTTAAAAATCTCTAAAACTTAATCAGATTATTTCATATGAAAATATCTTTTTTAATTATAAACGAATATTTCCCTCATACAAGAGCCTCTGGGCTTTAAGTATGAATAGCAGTAGGCTTACTCTTCCTTATGCCGGAATTTAATTATCAGCCGTTGGGCACCAAGCATTCAAAACTGTAGATCATTGGCATTAGAAACTTCAATACCAACTACTGTGTCATGTGCTAAGTCTTCTGAAACTCCAAGTTGTTGGGTGGAGTCCACGAATGCTGTTATATATCTAACAGGCGGTATGATATTCGGCACTAATGCTGGTTAAGTTTCAAAGAGAACCCACACAGGCAGAGAAGATAAGCTATTATGCCTTACACGACCCATAAATTCATGGTTTTTTTGTTTGTTTTTGTTTAGAAGTGATAAGGACTTATAGTCTTTGCAGACATATAGCTGATTTAAGCTGTGATCACAAAGTGGAGATAGGATAACTTGTCGTGACAGGATAGAATATGGAAAAGTTTTTATGTATTTTTTGTAATTGTTGTGGTGTCACAGATTCACAATGTCACTAGCTAAACTAAATCTCCATGGTTATATTTCCCCCTTTCAACATGGTTATTATTTACATTTAATATTGCACATGCAGGTTCTCATCTATGACTTGCGCTCATCACTTCCTGTACGAATACAGGATCATATGTAAGTTGGCATCCTCATTTTAGCGATATGTTTGTGATTTATTTGTGTGTGTGCCTGTGTGTATTAACGGTTTGTTGGTTACAAATTGTCGTACAGGTATGGCAGCCCCATATTGGACATTAAGTGGCATCGTACTCTTAACTTCGAACGATCAATGTTGATTACTAGTGATAATCATGTCGTTAGGATATGGGATCCTGACACGGTATGTGAAATGGTTCCTGTTCTCATATTTTCTGACTGACAGTTCAACACCTCCAAATTTATCTCTACCCCCTGGGCATGATTGTTTTCAATTTTCATTCATTAAGTTTGCCTGTTCTAGTGTCTGTTTTTATTAGTCATATACATTCTGTTAGGAGAAAGAAATATCAATAGTGCTGAAAGACATGATAATTTTAAAGCGTTCCATATAATATAATAATTCATACAAACATTGAATGACTGTTTTTAAAATGTAGTGATAGTGGGAGGTTATTAGAGTTATATCTTAGGATATGAAAAATCAGCACTATAAAATAATTAAGGCCAACCATAATTTAATAGAATAAGAAAAGTCATCCTTAAATGTAGAGCTTGAATGATTCAACTCTTGAATGTTCAACTCCTCTTGTATAAATAGAGCATCATGCTCCATTCCAATTCAATATAATAATAGAATCAGTTTCTCTCTTTTCTCTTTTAGCTTTCTCTCTCTTCTCTCTCATATCTCATTTTAATATGGGATCGTAGAGCTTGGCTACAGTAGGCTAAAATCGAGATGATGGATGTTTGGAAATGTCAGACTGTAAAAACATGATCTTAGTATGTTATTGTGTGCAAGTTTTACTAACCAGAGTTAGAAATTCAGAACCACTGAGAAAATGCTGGAAACCATGAGAAAATGAAAGTAGGAAAAGGAGAAAGAGAATAGAGCAACTTTCTGTTTCTGAGAAGCGGTTAACTGTCTTAACTGAACCGAACATTGTTCAGTTATAGTGTTATGTTTTATGATAGGGAGCCTGTTCAAACACTTGACAAAATTTGTAGCTTCTCTAACCATGTAGCAGCAGATAAGTTAAATTTAACTGCTGAACATATGCTAGGTGAGTCTAGTAAGCTATTATCTGTAAAGTAGTACGAAAATCCTTTTTGGAAGATTACTATAATTATATTCAAGTCAGAAGTACCTTCATATTGTGGTTTACTCACTTGTTACTTGCAACATATTTTTATAAATAACATGTTTGCAATATCTACACAAAATTGTAAATTCATGCTGGTTATGTTTAGACGGGCTTGGAATGTGATAAGTGTCTAAACACTTGTGGAGACCTCCCTTTAAAATTAGCTATCGAGAAGAACCAAGCCACTTAAATACTCCACCGAACATCTCATACTATCTGATATGGGAATTGGAGACCCCAAAATACCCAATTCATTTCAGAATTGCCTTTCTAAGCGCAATTGCAGCATTTATATTCCGTGTTCATTACCATTGGTTGTCATATGACCGGTTGTAGTCTGTTTTCAGGGAGAAGGCTTAACCAGCATTGAACCGACAACAGGAGCAATAAATGACGTGTGTACATTTCCTGGTAGTGGTTTGATCCTGTTGGCCTTGGACTCTAGCCAAATACCATCCTACTTCATACCATCCCTCGGACCTGCTCCCAAGTGGTGTTCCTCTCTAGAAAATTTCACAGTATGATCATAATTGCTTTGGTATTTCTATTACACTACACACTCTCTCTTTCGTTTATTGACATCATAACTATTTTTACAGGAGGAGCTAGAAATGAGTGGACAAACAACTATTTATGATAATTACCAATTTTTAACCAAGGAAGAGCTTGACAGGTTAAATTTGACCCATCTGATTGGCACCAATGTACTTAGAGCCTGCATGCACGGCTACTTTATTAATTATGCATTATACAAAAAGGTAGGTTGTCTTTGACATATTTTCTTATTCATGTAGACATATTTCACGAGTGCCTGAAACGCTGTGAACTTTATTTGTTATTACTTTTTCCCTATTTTTAAGCATCTTCAGTCTTTCGTCAAATTTTGTATGAAATGAAGTTTATAAAAAAGTATTTACAAGCTTAATGAAAGTATATTGTTAGGACAGTTAATAATAGAGCATACCAAAAAGCTTTTGCTAGTCTATCAAAGAAGAAATATGATTTGACTACCTTTTGGGTTAGGTGGTTATATATTTCCTGGGTTTAGTTCCATTAGTTTGTTAATCAATATCTAGGTTGTTAAGGGAGGTAGAGAGAGAACCTATAGGTAAAAGTTTCCTTAGAAAGAATGTTTGGCTTTGATTGGAATATTTTCTAGTGTGGGTGAGTATGTTCCTCACTGTATCTTTTACTCTTATATCTAAGAAACTAAAGAGACGAATAGACTGAACTCCCTTTCTCTAGTGTTCTTGCTAAAAAGGACCGTAACAATTGGTCTGACCTGCCGGATCATCAACAACTATGAAGACTCGTAATATGTGAAGCTGGTCTAGATTCCTAGATTGCATTCTTGAGTGTTGATCACATAACAACAGCAGTTCTTAGCCAGAGTTTTCTACCCATTTTTGTAATGTAGGATCAGTACGATTAATTTCTTTGTTTTTTAAATTTTATTTCAGTCTGTTTTATTGACTTTTAAGTGTTTTACTGTATATCAAATGACTTTTAAATGACATGTAGATTTTATTTGGGATGTGGAGTGTTGGGCTTGGATTTGTCACAGTAAAAAATGTGCTTTAGTAACAAAATGGAAGAAGATTAGATAATTTTTCTCTGTGTTTCATTGTGTTTTTTATGTTTTAGAGGATATCAGATGGATCCACTGCTTTGTATACTCTATCTCCTGTTACTTTGATAAATCTTTACCTTTATGAACAATCTACTATATCTTGCTTGATTAGAAAAATGGCATAATGGTTGTTTCTTAGTTATTGCCAGACCTAGATTATGCTTTTGTTCTCGAATATGACATATCAATTCTTGTAGGCAAAAACTTTGGCGAATCCTTTTGAATTTGAAGCTTATTATGAACAGCACAAGCGAGACAAATTAGAAGCTGAACGAGCCTCAAGAATTACGGTTGACTGCTTTGCTAAGCACTTTAGTTGTCTATTCATATTTTACATAGTTAAGGGTGATTTAGTGGTTTATAATGAGATATTAATCCATGACAATGCATCAATCACTTTTCTTGCAGATCAAGAGAAAATTACCCAAAGTTAATCGGACCCTTGCAGCTCGCCTCTTTGAAACTGAAGATACTGAAAATGAGAAGAGAGATGATGTTGAGGAGAATGAAACTAAAAAATCATCCAAAAAAAAGAAAGGGCTTACCATGCAAGATCTTGAAGATGACAGATTTAAAGATATATTTACAAATGAGGTACCGTGATCTGAAATGTCTCAGGATTTTTAGCCTTTTTAATAAATCATGTTCGACCCTCAGCCCTTTTCTATCCTGAAAAGTGAAGGTTCAAACCCCCACTCCTAACTGCAACTTCCTCTTTTCCAACAGGCTGGATGGGATTTACTTTAGATCTCATGTAGTCCTAATTAGTGATCTATTGCCATTTTCGCTTACAAAAATATCATGTTAAGCTTGCATTGGTTATCGCTCAGTTTCATTTAATGTTTATTATGGAGGCTTGATTTAATCTTATGCTTCCAATGAGTTTTTTAACAAAAAATTCAAATTTAACTGCTGCATAAAAATATATATTTTTTATGCATGGCTATGATTGCATTGTCTTTAAATGAGGCACTTTTCTCTCTGACAATTATTACTTCACATTTGGCTTCAGGAATTTGAGATTAATGAGAACTCTGAAGAATATCTGGCTTTGCATCCCATGGGTGCTAAAAAGCAAACATCCTTGTCAGAGCATTTTGAACCTGTGTCTGATGACGATCGACATATAGGTGAAGATGATGCATCATCTGAAGATGAACCTGCAAATAAAACAAATGAGAAAACTCGAGTTCCAAGGTGAGAACATGTTGCCAATTTGTATGCCTCCTTTTCCTATTATAGTAGGTAAATGTGTTTATTCATCATATTATTAGGGGCATTTTAATAGAGTTTCTGTAATAAATGACATCACTTTTCTTAAACGGGAGATTTTGTAGATTACTTTCTGCTCGTTAATAATGTGGAGTATCTTAATTTTGTTTTTTAATAAAGTAAATGTGTCAGAAATGACGATGTTGCATTGCATGGTAAGACTAGACAAAATATGATTAGAAATGAGAACAAAGATGGTGAAAACCTGGCTTATGTGGTTTGGTCACGTAGAAAGAAGACTCGTAGATTCTCTATAGTAAAGAAAACAAAATTATTAAGATTTAGAGATTAATAAGTTGGATAAACTTATATATGATAGAACCTTATGATGTTGTTTGATCCATGTAACCGACCTCAATTAATGATAAAGCTTGATTGTTATTGTTGTATCTTTTTGAGTGTTTGATTTCTTAACCATTGTCACATACTGTGTAGGATGTATGAAATTAAGAATGAGCAGCATGCAGAGGCATTCTGGAGTCAAAAATCACTTGCAGCTGAGGAATCACTTCCTATGGGAGATAGAGTGGCAGCTCTCAAAGATGACCGAAGAACCTCTAATATTCCACGCGGTGTTAAGCATGGTCCTGGAGGATCACGGGAAATAACCTTCACTTCAAGAAACAAAGCAACCTACAACGAAGATGACGGAGTTAAAGTGGATCCCCGGAAAAAGAGGGGGGTTCAATCATTGGGGCTCAAGCCCCAGGGGTCAGGGTTTAACGGCCGTGGTCGCGGTCGCGGTGGTGGTCGTGGCCGCGGTAGAGGGGGCCGTGGGCATGGCAGAGGAGGACGCCGATAGTGGCCTTATACACAAATGTAAATGGCATTTGATTTCCTAGAGATCTTGCTTGATCTTTAAGGTGGCATCGTTGGTTGAAGACCAGCACGGTTGCATAGCTGCACGACCCTTAATAGTCATTTATACCTATCATCCTACGTTTATAGTCTTACTTATTTACATTTTTGTTCTTTCTTTTTATTTAGAATTTTCTATCAAGATAAATTTTGCTTCCTGTTAACCTCACCTGACTTCTTACCTTGTTAAGAGGAAAGAGGAGGTGGTTTGAGTTGTCAATTTTGTAATCTCAATTGTGTTTTATGTATTCGTTCCCACACTGGATGAATTGTCACCTACTAATATTAGTTTAGATTGAGAAAGAAATGCCCATAGAAGGTGCTTGATGATTTCCCAATGTTTTGTTTTGTTTATATTTATTCTACATGTAAATTTTTGAATCTGTAATTAGGAGAAATGATGTGAATTATCTAACATATCAGTACTTTTTCCTCTTCAGTAAGATGATAACTACATGATATCAGAGTTATAAACATAAGATGACATTGCATGATCAGATTAATAATGCATCTGAATTATATATTAATCAGATACATAATTATTTGATGTTGGAAATCAAAGGATTAGTGGGAAATTTGATGTTGGAAATCAAAGGATTAGTGGGAAATTTGAAGTAATTGTTGGCTTTAAACAGGTAAGAAATAAGCACAAATATGAGCTATTGTGTGTAAACGTGATTTGAAAAAGTTCATTAAGAAAAAGTTCATTAAAATTACTCGTGGAATATCCACTTTAGTAATGTTTATACAAGGAAGATTATTATTTTTGTGTGTTCCAAAAGGAATGCAATTTTGTGAAAGGTTGATGATGCACCACTATAAACTATCACACTCATCCATCGTTTGACCGATTTGGGTTTGGGCTATCCATTATTTTTTGGTAACTTGAAATGTGCCGTATACCATTGTTCGACCGATTTGGATTAGGATAATACATTATTTTTTGGTAATCCAAAATAGTGAAAAACACTTCTAAGCCGACTTAGAGTAAGTGGTGTCCCCTTCCCATTGGTTGGATTTACCTCAACTTGGATGACTCGTGTAAGTCTTTTGGTGTCGTTCACTGTGGAGGCTGTTCCTTGTTAATCTTGGTCATTGGCGTGGTGATTTTCATAAATACATCAGGAATTGCAATAGCTTATAGAGTATTGAGGAGTGCTTAGCGGTTTGGTTTTTGCCCGACAACATAATTCCTCCAAGCTTATTGTTCAAGTGAACAACAAATGTGTTGTTGATTCTCTTAGGATGATTTTCGTCTCCAGTCAACGATCTTCTCTTGTTCGGCGCATCATGCTTCTCTCTAACCACTTTGAAGAGTTTATTTTTAATCACATTCTTAGAGAATCTAATAATTGTGTTGATTTTTTTTGGCTAAGTTGGAGCTTCTTCCTTGCGATGGGGATGGTTGTTGGTTCGAAGTTTGTCCGCCTGAAATGTCGCATTTGGTGTTAGCTTATAGTGTGGGTTTAGGTGTTGGACTTGCTCCTTAGTCTGTTTTGTTTGGGTCGTTGGCCCTCTTACAGTATAAAAGAAATTAATTAATTATTTATGTATTGTCTTTTAATGATAAACTTAATTTTTGATTAAGTTACCACGATTTTCTTTGCCTTCCACGTTTCCACAATGTCTTGCTAACCAAATGCTACAATGACTAGTTTTAGGCAGGATATGTTCCACTTCCCCCACTTTCTCACATTTGTGTCAGAATTTCACCTATAAATTGAGACCTTCCCATTTCATTCTCTTCACTTCAGATTTTCACATTTCAAAATCTTTCTCCTCTCTCTTGTTTCCACTTCATATTATAACTTTTCTATCATGTCCCTAGTTTTTGAATTCATGCCTTGTGCTAGATACGACTTCTTTTCACCAAGTTACAAGATTGATATTCATACCATCATTGATTGTTATTTGTACTATCAGAGAATGTAGTTATAAACCGATTATCTACGGTGCAAGTAGTAATCGTATAATATATATCTGTGTTGTTTTATTCTTAAGGCTTCGTGGTTGAGTGATTGTTTTGCATAACTTTCGGCAGTGTTATAAAACGTCTTAAAGAGAGCGACCTAGTCTGAGAACCGATCGATAATTTCTTCAGTGAATTTTTTCTTAACCGTGAAACAACAATTTTAATATGTTTTCAAACTGCCATGATGTTAGATGCCCAATTGTGCTTATTTGAGCTATCAAATATGGGCATCTTTCGCTCATTTTTGGTCTAATTTCGGTTCAAAACCGCCTTGCTTTTGTTGATATGCAATATGATGTGAAATGCTATTGGTCTTTTTAATTTGTGTGTTATTGTGCAGTATTTGAGCATGAAAGAGCAAAATTTGAAGACACAAGAAAGTTGACAAAGGAATCAAGAAAGAACAAGAGCAAAAGCATGTTCGCTAGGCGAACATCTGGCGAGTGTTGCAGCGAGTTGTTCGCTAGGCAAGTCCATAGCGAGCTGCTAGCGAACACTCCTAGACTTGGGCAGAATCAAAATGACATTCTTCGCTGGCAGTGAGGCAGATGACGAAGAACTCGCTAGGCGAGCACCTAGCGAGCAAGTAGCGAAGCATTCCAGAATCTTTTCCTCAGCCCTCGCTAGCATGTTCGCTAGGCGAGGTTGTAGCGAACGTTCGCTGTTAGCTCGCTAGGCGAATGAGGTCGCAAGCGTGACAGGACAACAACTTTTTCTATAAGTAGCCCTATGTACTTTTTGAACACATACCATATTTTTCGCTAGTTTTGCTGCGTAAGAGATTTTGTGACCTAGAAACCCTCTCTCTCTTATTTTCTTCATTTTAAAATATTATTCTACAAAAAGAAGGTGGATTCTCATCCAAGTTGAATTCTTCGACTCAGATGTTCATCAACCTTCTTTCAAAACTTCTTTTGCAAGCTACCATGAAAATGAGTAGCTAAGTTCTTCATTTTGTCAATGTTAGATGTAGGTGATCATTAAGATTTGTATGTATATGGATGATCTTCATTTGTAAACTCTTGGATGATGAATATATGGTGAAAACCTTGCTTTATCTATAACTCTTTGTGTTGGTTTATGATTGAAAGATATTTTCCAACTCTTGACCTAGATTTTCATCCTTCTATTTTCTTAAGCTAAAAATAGTTTTGAATGTGGTTGTTCATGAAAAATGTTAAACCTAAATGTTGTCCTTTTGATAGATTGTGTGAGAAATCAACAATGGATCAAAATGGGAAAAACCACAATGTGAGTTAGAAATAATCACATTGGGAGGATGTTGTAAATGTGTTTATCATCTAAAGGGGTTTATGCGTATTGTTGATCGGATATATGCAAGCAAAGTGATTACCGAACCCTAACTTTGACAATCTTTATTAAATCGTAAAATCAATCTTTTACCGCAATCCATTACCTTTTATGTAAGATATCGTTACTAAAAACCAAACCCCTTTTATTACTAAAAAAAGTTAAGGACTCGATAACTGTCGAACTGCGGCAATATCTCAAATTCCCTGTGGAGACGATAACAAAAACCCGACACTTTACCACTGTCCTAACACATGACTACCGAATAAATTATTGTTACTTCTGAGACTGTTGTCTCTAATAAATCATTCAAGTTTATGGAAAGTCGTTTCAAACGTTGGTAACAAAAAATGCGATATTTCTTTTTTAAAAAAAGTTGTCAACGTTCTCACCGATGATATTCTTGTTGCTCCTTTTGGATCTACCGAATAAATTAACATCCGTGGAAGCTCAATGTCAGGACTTCAAAAGATAGCTCAATATATCATCACTGGAGGTATGCCTTAAGATGAACAATTTCAAATTGTTATTATAATTGACAAATTTCCCATGGCAAGAAAGATTTTAATAACTTGCTTTGCCGCAAAACAAAAAGAATTTTCAACTGTGAGTTTGATTACTCGCCTCCGAATTGAAGAAAAATTTCATTGACAAGTTCAGAAAGATGAAGTTTTGGTTGTTTCAAACAAGAAAAAAAACAGTACAATTTTGAATCCATATGATAATCCATTCAAGAATCAAAACCGCAATATTGTGAGGCGAATTAAGAATGGGAACACAGGACCCCAACTATTCCAATTGTTAGGCAACAACCACCACCTCAAAAAAATGACACTCATGTTTTCACTTGCTTTATCTGTGGAAAACCGATTCACATGGCTAAGAGATGTAAGAATTGGCCTAAACCTTTTGTTGGCTCTAGTGCACAGGTTAACATGATTGATGAGGAATTTATTGCTATGACCACTGGAATTAAAATGATTTGTGGATAGTGTCATACCCTAATTTTAACTCTGAATCACCAAATTAATATAATTATCATAGCATCTGCATCATCTGCATAGCATGACATGCATTTCATCTTGCATAATTCCCAAATTGTCAGGCAAAAATGTTTTATTGGATTTACAGACAAACCAGTCAAAATGGATCTCAACTGCGCGTAAAATCTATGGACAAAAAATTTCAAAACCGAGCTTACAGACATCAGTATTCTTGATATACGGTTCACGTAGATTAACCTGGTCTGCTCGTTTTAATTTTTCGACTACTTTTTTCGGTCGCATTTTGATAAGTCTGAGCCTTTTAACTGGTCAAAATTTATTTCAAAAATTGATCAAGCACTGTATTTTTCCAATAAATTTATTTTGCGCTAATCATTTTGGTGCATTCAGTTTAATTTTTTGGACATTTTTGTGCCCAACTTTTATTTGTTTTGAGCCATTTTTTTTTATTTTTTCGTCAATATATTTGAGACAATTAAATAGGATTAACTGTAGTTTTTTTTTTATTTTATTGTCATTATTATAAGTGTTTGATTTTTGTTTAAGTTTTTGAAATCTCACTTGTTTTACATCAAAATCATAAAAAAAAACAAGGGCATTTGTGGAAATTTTAAAAATATTAAAACCGTATCTCACTTGTATATAAGTTAGTGTTGTGTGTTCACTGTTCAGGAAATGGAGACAAAAAACAGACTCCAAACGGCACCCAACAAACCTATCCCTGTTTTTCCTTTTAGGGGTTTTATGCGACATTTTTCCCTTTTCCTCTATGAGAATAAATAAAGATCGGTGACGAGTTTGTTAAATCCATCCCGCGAGCGTGCAATTTCGCTTTGCGAGATCGTTCTTATTTTTTGAGGTACGACAAATAGACACAGTCGCCTATCATCATGTCTGTTATGGTCGTGTTATGTTCAAGGTATACACGAATGCTAAAGATAAGAAAGTGTTGTTGGGAGATGCTCACACCACCAATCTTGCTAGAATAGGAGACGTGAAGCTGAATTTCACCTTTTAAAAGACTTTAAACTTAAAGAATGTCATGCATGGTTATAAAGAATCTTTTTTCTAGAATTCTTTTGAATAAAGCAGGGTTTAGTCATTCTATATGACATATTTGTACAACATTATTAAGGATGATATTTTTTTTGGAAAATGGTACACCACTGATGACATGTTTAAGTTGAACGTTGAATTGAATAAAATTTTTCCTTCTGTTACTTCTTTTGTGATTTTAATGTTTGACATGCTAGACATTGTCATGTTAATAAGCGTATTATTGATAATTTAGGTAAATAAGTCTAATCTAAAAAATAAATGTCAATAACTTATAAAAATATGATTACTACAGTCAAGCTAAAATAACAAAGACTTCACATAAATTAGTGATTAGAGATTCAGATCCCTTAAATCTTATAGACTCTGACATATGTGAATTAGATAAAACTGTAACTAAAAATAGTAAACATTATTTCATCACTTTTATTGAAAAATTCTCTTATTATACTTATGTATACCTAATGCACAATAAAAGTGAAATGTGTAAAACCCCTATCTTTAATTATTAGTCAGAAACCTTCAATCTCCATTCTTTAGTTAATTATTGAAAAATCTATTCTCATTGATTTATTTTATGACCATAATGTGATGAGTTTCTAATTATGAGAGTGCTTTTTATGAGAGTGCTTTTTAATGTTGCCTAATCCTTATATTTCGATATTGTTCTTGAGAGTGCTTTTGAAAGTTGTCGTTCCTGTAATCAGATTGTAAAGTTATTCTCGATTCAGAGAGAAACACATTAAAGTAAAGGCGTTTCCCCATATTATTTCTAAACTAGACTGATATTAAGAATTCGTTGAATATTTGTATGCATATCTTAATGTTTTAGGAAAAATATTTAATAATGATAGGAGCTTTAAACTTTTCTAATCCAAATAATTTAAAGCTAAATTTAAAACTATGAATATTTATGTTGTTTGATTAATATTCTTATAATTATATTTTTAAACCACGTCCTTATGAAGTTTTTAGTTGATACAAGGAAAAAAATTGGGATTCTTATACGCCTGAAAATATGAGTTACGACAGGTGATTTATGACCTCTTCCATTTAACAGTGGTATTAATAGTATTTTATGGTGTTGTCTGGGGGATAATATTTGTTTGATACATGCTTGTGTGGTATGTGAGTTAAATTTGTAATGTTTGACCCGTTGTTAGTTGCTGCTTTCTTGTATTAGAAATATTTGTAAAATGACTTCTTATGAATGTTAAGATGCCCTCTAATAGTAAATTCAGTACATTATGTAAACTGAATTCACTTGAGAACATAACCCAAGAGTTTTGATTAAATTTTGAATGATCCTGACTCAAAACATTTGTAGGAATTAAGGAATGGCACCAGAAAGCCCCGATGCTACTAATACTGGGAACGAAACAAGTATGACGAAGATCATGGAGAAAATGCGTTATATGGCAGCTGTCGTTACTTAATAGGCTAATGGGAAAACTTTACAAGATCAAACTCAAGCCTAGAGAGATGAGCAAATGCAACAAAAATAAGAAGCATTAGTAGCAACTAGAGGACCAGCAGAGTTTTGGCGCCACAATCCACCGAGGTTTTAGGGTGACCATGATCCTAACAAGGTTGATCTATGGTTGCAATAGATTGAGATGATAAGATCTTTGATTTTATTCACTGTACTAGGGATACCAAGCTGGAGTATGCCACCTTTTTGCTAATTGGGAAAACAGAGAGTTGGTAGAGTGGAACCAAAAGCATAATGTAGAACAAAGGAGAAGAACCAACATGGGGAGCTTTCAGACAGAAGTTCCTATACAAATATTTTCCAAGAAGTTCCAGAGCCGAGAAAGAAGCTCAATTTCTTAGGTTGTCTTAGAGTAACATGAGCGTCGCTGAATATGTTGCGAAGTTCGAATCCTTAACAAAGTACTCCCGCTTCTTCAGCAATGTGGTTGGTGAAGATTATAAGTGTGAATAGTTTGAGAGAGGCCTTCGATATGATATCAAAGAGGTTGTTGCTACACATGAGATTCGACGATATGAAGCTTTGGTGGAGACAGTAAGAAGGTGTGGAACCTTAAGTATTGAAAGATTGATCAAAGAATCCATAGATGGAGAAGAAGAAGTTTGTAACATAAAGTATAACAGAAAATAACCAAGAGAAAAAGATATTGGATAGAATGATCACAAAATGTATTAACATGTGTTTATCTCATTTTTGGATAGATCAATACAAGTGTCATGAAGCTACTATATATATAGAAAAATACTAGCTCTAAAGTACAATTAATATCAGCCACTAGATTAAAACAATCTAGACCATTGAATACTTCAACAGTCTCCCTCAAGTTGAGCATTGTATATGTCAATCATGCCAAGCTTGGATATGAAACTATTGAATTTTGGAGCAACTAGAGCCTTTGTTAAAAAATATGTCAACTGCTCTTGAGAAGGAATGGGCAACAATCTCAGAATTCCTTGTTGAACTTTTTCTCTCACAAGATGGCAATCTATGTCAAGGTGTTTGGTCCTCTCGTGGAATACCGGATTGGATGCTATGTGGATCGCACTCTGGCTGTCATAGTAGAGTACATGTTGTCGAGAAGGTGTGACTTGTAAATCTCTGAACAAATATAAGAGCCATTGGAGTTCACAAGTTGCTGTTGAGAGGGCCCTATACTCAGCTTCCGATGAAGATCTAGAGATTGTTTGTTGCTTTTTGGCACGCCATGAAATCAATGAGGAACCAAGAAAGAAACAATAGCCAGAGATAGATTTACGTGAATCTACACACCCTGCCCAATCCGAATCTGAGTATCCTAGAAGCTGAACTTCGGAAGTTCTAGGAAATAGAAGACCTCGACCAGGATTATGTTTTAAGTACCTTATTACACGACAAGCTGCATTATAGTGAGTCATAGTAGGAGCATGGAGGAACTGGCTTAATTACTGAGTGGCAAATGTAATGTCTGGCCTTGTGGTGTTGAGGTATAACAATCTACCAACAAGTCTTCTGTATACAGCTATGTCTTCAAAAGACTTTCCACTATCTTGATGCAATTTTATAGAGGGATCAAGAGAGGTAGTTGCAGGTTTAGAAGCCAGTAAACCAGAATCATTTAGTAAGTCCAAACAATATTTTCTTTGAGAGATGGTAATTCCAGATTTGGAATGTGCCACTTCTAAACCCAAAAAATACTTCAGCACTTCTAAATCTTTAATCTTGAATTGACTCTCAAGAATACTTTTGATCCTCTGAAATTCATCTAGGGAAGTACCAGCTAATATCACATCATCAACATAGATTAAAAGTGCAGTAAAACTAGTATCTGTTCTCAATGTGAATAAAGAGTAATCTGCAATAGATTGAATGTATCCTTCTTGCAACAATAATGAAGTCAACTTTTCATACCATTTTCTGCTAGATTGCCTAATACCATAGATACTTTTGAGAAGCTTGCAAACCTGATTAGGTTTACTACAAGAAACTCCATCTGGTATGGCCATATAGACATCCTCCTGTAAATCTCCATGGAGGAAGGCATTGTTGACATCTAATTGGTGCAAATGCCAATTATAGATGGATGCCAAAGAAATAAGCATTCTAACAGTAGTTAGTTTAGCAACTGGGCTGAAGCTGTCAAAAAAATCAAGTCCCTCTATTTGGTTATAGCCTTTGACTACTAACCTAGCCTTGTATCTCTCAATGGAGCCATCAGCTCTATGTTTAATCTTGAAGACCCATCTACTTCCTATAGGTTTAACCTGAGGAGGAAGATCAACAATAATCCAAGTGCCTAATTTATCAAGAGCTTCCAGTTCTGAGTTTATGGCATTTAACCAATTTTCAGACAGGCTGGCTTCTTTGAAAGTTTTAGGTTCAACAATGTGGGTAATAGAAGCAGAAAAAGTATGCTGAGCATGAGATAAATGAGAAAAGGAGTGAAAGTTAGAAATGGGATATAGAGTACCTGAAGGTGAGGATTCATGAGAGGCATTGCATACATAATCTGCCAAATAAGGTGGTGTATTTCTTTGTCTGGTAGGTTTAGAATATGTGTTTTGTTTAATGGATTGAGGGGTAGATGTATCATGTACAACAGGAATAGATGTGACAGGTGTAGGTGGGTCAGGCGAGACAGATGGTGCAGGGATAAGTGTGCCACCAGCTGGATAATCTGATGTAGGACAATGGTAGGTCCAAGTGGATGGTTTGGATGTAGGATTATATGGCAGAATATTATCATGATGTTTATTGTTCCTAGAAACAAATATTTCTTTGTTATTCAAGTCATAAAGGACACATCCTTTTGTGTCAGGTTTAAAACCAAGGAAGACACAAGTCCTACCTCTGGGATCAAGTTTTGTTCTATGTTCTGAAGTGTTGAGGCATAGACAAGAGAACCAAAAACTTTTAAAATATGCAGATCTGGTAATTGTTTATGCATAATGAAATAAGGTGATGTGTTATTCAGAATAGGGCAAGCTACTATGTTCATAATGAAGACAACATGGGAAACAGCATAACACCAAAACTGTTTTGGTAAATTTGAATGAAAAAGGAGAGCTCTTCCTATGTTCAAAATTTGCTGGTGTTTTCTCTCCACTCTACCATTTTGTTGTGGAGATTCAACACAACTGGTTTGATGTATTATTCCTTTGGAAGCATAGAATTGTGGCATTAAGAACTCTTGACCATTATCAGTTCTAATGACTTTAACTATAGTATTGTGTTGTGTGTGTATTAAACTGACAAAATTCATTATGTGTTGCCTAACCTCAGATTTAGATTTCATAAGAGTAAGCCAAGTATATCTACTATGATCATCAACAACAGTAAGGAAATATGAATAACCATGAATAGACTTTAATGCAAGAGAACCCCATATATCAAGATGTATCAAATCAAAAGGTTGAGCAGCTTTATTAAAACTTCTTTGATATGAAATATTCTTATGTTTAGCTAAGTGGCATACATCACAAGTGCCTTTAGAATCTATAACAAGAAAGGGAAAATTAGAATGAAGCATAACCATTTTAGAATTAGAAAGGTTGCCTAATCTAAAGTCCCACAAGGCTTGGTCAGGTATAGTAACAGCATTAAGAACAGAGGTACCAAAAGCATGGGAAGGCTTCTTATTTTGCAGATTAAGATGATACAAGCCTTCAATAAAATCAGCAGAACCAATCATCTTCAATGACTGAGTGTTGCACCCTAAAATTTGCCCAACCTTATTCACTTGGTTTATGTTTCAATGTCATTAGCATTTGCATATAGAGTCATGTACATAGACTAACCATCTGCATAGCATAAGCATAGCAAGTCATTCAGCAGGGGACCAATCATTATTCTCATCTCTAGAAGCCTATCAAGAGGTTGTTTTTCAAATTCAATTTCATTCAAGTCATCAGGAAAGAATTTGAAAGCAAAGAGCTCAGCAGATCAAGCCTTGAGTCCATCTCCTAACTGAGGGTATCTGAGGATCAACAAGAGGATTGTGAGCTGTGAGTTGAAGGCAGGGAGAGTATCTAGACATTATGAGGGACTTAGAAAGTCATTTGGAGAAGGATACAAGTCACTGATGAGAGTACAAGAGCTACAGTTGAAGACAGTCAACTAGGGTTTCATCTGGGTCAACCCTAGGTCAACCCTAGGTCAATTGACTGATTTAAGGGGCATTCAAGTCTATTGGAGAGATGTGGGGTTCATCATTGGACATACAAAGAAGGATATGGAGATATGCCAAGAAGAATTCAAGAGAAATCAAGGAGAAGAGGAGTTTCTAAATTAGGGTTTCTCTGTAAAACCCCCTAGTTTAGGTCAAATTTCCAAGCAAGATAAGTCAAAATGCTAGCTTCAAATGGCTTCTTGGCCAACATGAAACTTGTAGAGGATCTCAAGACCTTTAATTTGAGTGGTGGAAGACATCAAGGAGATTTATAGAACTCAAGTTATGGTCCTTGCAAGTTACAGGTCATCTGAGGTATCTGAATTTTTGTCTGTGAAAGTGACTTGACTTCCAAGCTAGTTTTACCCCTCAAGGAGATTTCAAATGAATTCTTGGTCAACATAAGAATTGTTCCTCATTGTCTTAGCTTTCTAGAATGATATAGCATGCCTTCATATGATATGTGGAACTCAACTTATGGTCTTGGCAAGCAAAGGGTATTTTGGGCATTTGTGAATTACAGGTCATTTTAACCTATGTCCAAAACTCATACAAGGAGGCCTCAAATGGAAAAACTTACAACATCAAACTTGCTCCAAATGGGATTTTAAGTCTAGAAAGAAGGTCACAAATTATGGGAGAAGCTCATAACATGAAGTTGCATAATTGGTCAAAAGTTGAACTAAAAAGGCTTATAATTTGAATAAATTCAAAGTGAAAAATGGTTTGGGAGATTTATGAGTCCAAATGGAGACTTCCAATATATGATTTTGAATGGAAAAGCAATTCTAAGAACAATGGTTCAAACACTTTTTTGAGTTTAGAAGAAAAAAAGAAAGATATTCATGGTTACTTGCCTTTTAAGAAACATTTCAAAAATGGATCAAAGTTGGAAGGCAAGGGAATGTGCAAGATGGATCTAGAATGTTCATGTGAGCTCTATATATTCATGAAATGAGGATTGATCAAGGGTTGGCTTCATTTTCACCAAGAATTTCCCAAATTCTCTCATTCTTTTCTCATTGCAATTCTCTCAAAATCTCACAAAATCTTCATCAATTTTCATCCACATCAATTCAATCTTATTCAATCATCATCCTAGATCAGAATTGAAGCAAAGGTTTGGTGGTTAGAATCCATTTTCGAGCACTTCCATCATCAACATCAAAATTGGAGTTTCAAGTGGATAGCACAATTCAAGTCAAGAATCATCAAAGTATTGCATACAGAATCCATCACTGAGTTAATTGATCAAGATCCAAGCCTTGGAAGCCTCAGATCCACGAGTCTCCATAGCTGTTTTCAAGATTTTACACCAGGTATGTTTTCATTCAAACAACTTGATTCAATTAGGTTAGCATGATTTTATTAGTTTAGATGTAATGTAGGTTGTTAGTAGAACAGTTAGGGTGAATTTGGAGTGGTTTAGAGACAATTGTTAGCAGGTACACCAAACTGTTAGGGCTTGAAACTCTTAGGTTAATGCATCATAATCTTAGCTTGATATATCAGGTTAATCACCATTAGTTATAGGTTAGATTAGTGCAAGTTTGATGGAGAATTGTGATGATGCATCTCAGAGTATGTTCATGGTGACCAGATCTTGTTGTGCTCGGGTTGAATGATTTGTTGAATTTCAGAGTAATCTAAGACCATAGGATTATAGAGGGAGAGATTCTGAACATTTTTCATGTTGAGATCGTGTTGATTCATGGCCTGTAGAGGGAGAACCGATTGGTGGAATGGAGCTCGTGCATGAGCTTCCATGGAGGCAAACCCTAATTCATGTGAACCAAGGAGGAAGACGTAATCTGGACCTTTCATTTCGTGTGAGACCTTTGACTAAGAAAGTGATCCTAGGGCTGAGGTTTAATCTGATTTTTGGAGGGAGATGAGTCAGGTGCCAAACGCACCGTTTCATTAATTGAAACGGGCGGGCCTGAGTGGTATTGCTAATCCCCCCCCCTATTCCAAGCCCAACTCATTTTGAACATGAATCTGCTGCTTTTCTCACCCCCCTGCGTGGTTCTTATTTCCAATAACTCTGAAGTGATTCTGGGCCTGAATTGATTTGCTATGCGCACCCCTGCTGCTTGGCCCATCCTGGATAATTAACTGAATGCGCTTGCTTAACAAACCCCCCTCCCTTTATTTCATTATTTTTCTTTTATTTTCTTTAATTCTTTTATGCATTTTCATAAATCCATAATAAATTCATAAAAATTCATTTTTAGTCCATTCTTTTTACACTATTTTCTTTAGGATGTGTAGAAAATTATAGGAAAATAAAATTGCATTTTTATTTTTATCTCATATTTTTTCCATATTTTCTAAATAAATGTCATTTTAAATAGCTTCATTTCATGCATGATCTTAATGATTTTTGTTCTATTAGATGCTTTAATATTTTTTGTTCATTCTTTTTATGTTGGTTAGATGAGATATTCAACTTATAGATTCAATTTAATTCATATTTTTAGGAGTTAGTTTGAGGTGTTTAGTTTAGGTGTGAACATCATGAACAAATTAGGGTTTTTAGGTGATGACTTAGGAAGTTTAATTCTTTCCCTTAGGACTTAGGGTTTGAATAGATTAGTTATGGGACTATAGGGGCTATGGGTAGTTATTAGATCCCTTAGAAAAAGTCAGGATTCCCCTACTGCTATTAATACTGTCTGTGTATCTGTTTGACTGGTGTGGTGTGCCCTCTGGGGATTATTGCTTGCTTGCTTGGGTATTGGGATTGTCTGGGGACTTAGGAGAGCTGAAGATTTGAGGAGATGAAGACCATTGGAGATCCAGAGATTGAAGATCAACTTCCAGAGTTGAAGAGAAGATTCTTGCTAGCAGATGCTGAGGAGATTAGGGTTTAGGAGCTAGGCAGAGCTCTAGATTAGAAAGCTTGTTTCTCAAACATGGATTGCCTTGTCTGCATCCATTCTTCTCTGTGATTCAGAGTCTCTCTAAGACACTCACCCCCTTCCTTTGGAAGGCTTGGTGATAGTGTCTAAGAGATAGAACTCTTGAGAGAAAATGTCTTTTGTGTTAGAAGCAGTCTGTTCACCACCCTTGGTAGTCAACTGATTGCTTAACACCCAATTCACTCTTGTGACTAATCCCTCATCCTAGAGGTTTGAACTTGAAGAAAAGCCATTGCAGATGGAAGAATGATGATCAAAGCCCTTGCCTAAAGGTCATGAAGATGGAGACTGATGCTTGTTGAAGCCTGTAGCTGATTGGAGATTACTTGAAGCCAGATGTTGATTCAGAGCTGCTGATGCTGTTTCTTTTGCTGTTGTTTTTCATTTGCTGATGTATTGATTGGTTTTCTGGACTGTATTGTTTGCTGTTTACCCTGGTGGGTTGAAAGTGAAGCCTGTTCACTTTTGCCTATTGTTTTCTAGGTTCGAGGTTGAGTGGGACTCCCTTGCCTCGCTTGTATTGTTGCATCCATGCATTTTACTGTTTTACTGTGTATATCTGATATTGTTTCTGTTTCTGCCTATCCCGTAGGATCTCTGTTTCTCTCTGTGCAAGAGAGGAGCATGATAGACACTAGGTCTTAACCCATGCATGATAACATTAGGTTAGTTCGTTTCCCTTCGCAACCATAGGTTAAAGTTCTGTCTTTTCTTTCTCAAAACAAACAGAAAAACACATAAAGATTTCAAACACAATAAAAGACAGTTCTTCCGTAAAAGAATGTGAACTCATCAAAGCGTCATTTTTGTCCGCCGGGACTGTTAATCAGAAAAACCTTTTTCAGAAGGAATAAAATCAATCAAGACAGGCTTGTGTCTTCCGTGGCCCGAACTACGTTTGCTCTGATCTTCCATGCAGTGTGGAAGTACGTAGGCATAGGATGCGATATCCTAGCGAGCAACCTTCCCCTCCTTTCCCGTAGGTAGGCGAACTACGTTGACTCTGATTTCTCGTTCCAGACGGGAATACGTAGGCATAAAGTGCGATACTTTGCCGAGTCATTTTTATTTTCATTTTATTTTCTTTTTCACCCTTGGCCTATAGTTTAGATAGAATAATAATCCATACCTGAAAACAAGCGTGGATCCCGTCGAGTACGACGGACGTGAGGGGTGCTAATACCTTCCCCTTGCGTAACCGACTCCCGAATCCAGGTTTTGGTTGCGACGACCATACCTTTCCCGTGTTGTACGAGGTTTACTCTGAGCGTTTCCTTTCCCTCCCGTGGGATAAATAACGCACGGTGGCGACTCTTCTGTCAGCCGGCGCCGATTTTCGCAGTAGCGACAGCTGGCGACTCTGCTGGGGATCCAACGTCCCCTGGCTGCTAAGGACTGCGATAGTTCTTATGCATTTGGGATCCAACGTCCCTTGAGAGAGTCAATCCTAACGCTTGTTTTCCCGTCGAGGATTTTGTATGGAGTTATTTTATATTTCTAACCTTGTATTTTCAGCTTTATATATTGATTATTGTTGCTGTATTTGGGGTGTGATGGGTGTTCTGATATTGAGAGATAAGCCGGACCTGGGCTTGAGTGCACCTAGAATTAGAGTAGAAATTAGTGGGCGCCCGCTTGCTTTGCTTGCTTTGGTGTCCCATGAAATCTACACTCAGACGAGGTTCGTCTGGTTGGCCTCCTGCCCCTTCCTTTGGTTGGCGTGGGTTGCTGGTTAGTTGGATTGTCGACTCTGGGGACCGATCATTTGGAAGTTGGCTAAGTGAGGCCTCTTCAGGAATTGATGATGCCACTCCTTCTGGGAATCGTATCATCAACCCTGAAAGTCTGTGACGCCGACGACCGCATAGGATGCCGTACCTTGTGCCAGTTATAGGGCCACCCACCTGTGAGGGGATTCAGGGTTATGCAGGTAACCAGACCTTCAGATACCGGTTATTTCTTGATCAGAGACCCTGGTTATTTATGGAGGGTTCTAAGGTCTGTCAGAGACCATTTGGAGATGTGTTCTGAGGTCTGTCAGAGACCATTTGGAGATGTGTTTTGAGGTCTGTCAGAGACCATTTGGAGATGTGTTCTGAGGTCTGTCAGAGACCATTTGGAGATGTGTTTTGAGGTCTGTCAGAGACCAGTTGGAGAGTTCTGAGGTCTGTCAGAGACCAATTAGAGATGTGATTTGAGGTCTATCAGAGACCAGTGGGAGTTATGGTTTGAGGTCTGTCAGAGACCAGGGTTGGAGTTTTATCTTAGGTCTATCTGAGACCAGGGTTTGAGGACTTCTGGATGGTCTATCTGAGACCTTTCTTGATTGGGTTTAGGCTATTCAGCTGCAGCTTTGGTCCCTGTTGCATGTTACTTGCATTGCATTGCTTGCATATCCATTACCATTTGCATTTCACTAACGTGTGTCTGTGCTGCAGGTGCATTTGCATTTCCCTAGTTCTAGTGCCCAGACTTCTGAGTTTTGATCATGACTAGCTTAAGGAGAACAGTTGCTTACAAATTGCCTACGCCTGATATTGTTCCTTTACTGGGGTTGATCTCTCTTGCTGATGAGGGTGTTCGTAGGAGCTTCCGGATGAGCTATGGTAGATTATTGAGATTGGTGTGCAAACCTACAGAGGTAGAGTTAGATGGGCTGTATGCTTTGATGCAATTCTACGACCCTGCTTTGAGGTGCTTTACGTTCTCTGACTTTATTATGGGACCAACCCTGGAGGAATACGCTGAGTATGTTGAGCTGCCCGTGCAGAACCAGGTTCCATTCATTCATTATGGCGCCAAGCCCAAGCCGGAGGACTTGGCAAAAGCCTTGCATGTTGATGCTTCTGAATTTGTGACTACTGTTTCCCGTGGAGTTCCAGGCTTCTCATTTCAGTTCTTAGTTGGTAAAGCCCAAGAGTATGCCAAGAGCGGGTGCTGGGTTGCTTTCAATGCTGTGTTGGCCTTGTGCATTTATGGCATAGTACTGTTCCCCAATATACCGGATTTTGTGGACTTCGATGCTTTCTACTTGTTTGCCGCTGGTAATCCTGTACCTACCTTACTCGGAGATCTCTACCACTCACTGCATTACAAGAATGAGAAGGGAAGAGGGAAGAATGTTCATCTGTGTGTACCCTTGTTGAGTATGTGGTTTGAGAGTCACCTTCCTAAGAGAAGGTCTGTGGCAGAGACTACAGTTCCAGTTGGTTGGCCAGAGCGTCTGATGAGGCTATCGTCGGAAGATATGGAGTGGTTTGATCGAGACCTGTTGGGATCTGAGCTCATCTTCAGTTGTTCTGGGTACCCTAATGTGCCGTTGATAGGAAGAAAAGGGTGTATCAATTACAACCCTTCTCTATTCATTCGCCAGTTCGGATATGCACTGAAGAATCCACCTCAGGAGGAAGAAGTACAGGAATCTCTGTACTTCACAGGGGATTTGAAGGGGGAGTTACTAGCCAAGTTGCAACGTGCCTGGACACGTATTAACCGCAAAGGGAAGCCACTGTTAGGTAAGAACGATTGCCAGGCTTATGCACCTTATAGAGTTTGGATTCAGGAGAGGGCTAGTCAGTTGAAGATGCCGTTTCCAGATGCACCAATTCTTGTTCCCGTTCCGGTAGCAGAGCCGACCACTGTTTCTCGGGAAGCCTACGAGCGAGTTGTGAGAGAAAAAGAAGCCTTGATGAAGATTAACGAAGGGTTAGAGCAAGAGCTAGCTCAGGTACGCAGCGAGAAAAACAAGGCCGTATATGCTTTCCAACAACAGATCGAGCTAGTAAACAGGTTAGGAGCTGAGTTGACTGAAGAAAAGAAAAAGCGCGAACGTCTGGGGCAAGAGTTCAGAAGTTCCCATGACATGCTGGAAGCCAAAAAGAAGGCGCTCGACGCAGCACACCGAGAGATATCTTCTTGCAATAAGACTTGGAATGCTACACTCACTAACAACAAGAAGAGGGAAGATAAGCTGAAGCAGCAAATTTCCGACCTCGAAGAGAAGTTGAAGTCTAGCATCAAGAAGTGTGAGGAGGAAGTGATGACCCGGTATAGTGTCCAGCATGCACTGAACAAGGCAATCAAGTCCAGAGATGAAGCAGTGTCTCAGAAGCGAAAACTAGAAGATTGCTTCGGAGAAGCGACATGGGAAGAAACTGCTGAAGACGTACGCCGTGTTCTTAAGAGGAGAAACCAGCTTGTTGAAGGGCTGCTTGACCGACCAAGTCATCCGGAGACCAAGAAGCTGATAGAGGAGTACCAGACTTTTGGGAGGATTTGATCATTTCATGTAGTAACTTGTATGCTTTATTTGCATAGTGCTGACCATCACCAGGATTGTTGGTTGAGGTCATGCCTTCTTTGTACTCTCAGTGATATTGTACCCTGGGATTATTGATTCTCTCAGCAATATATGAGGCTTTCTATGATTCAGCTCCGATATTCCTATTGTCAGCACTGTCACTGCACCGGCACCATCGCACTAGAACTGGGGGAATGAACTTCCCTAATGCACAGACACATTGCATTGCATTCATATTCATATTGCATTACAAGTAATCTTTGAATGGTGCCTTATTCCCTGCTCTGTACCAGGTACTTAACAGGATTCCAGATCAACATCCGCACCGCTATTCTACACGCTCCAACTGTCGGAAAATCATGGACCAAATTCAGAACGAGATGCAGGATGTGCGCGAGAAGCTCGCCCTCTTCATGCAGACCATGGAAGCTATAGCAAAAGGGCAGGAGAATTTGCAGGCCATGGTCCAGCCTCTGTTGGCTCGCAACGCTGGTCATGGTAATGACGATCATCAGTCTGTCCGGGTTGATACTGCTCATGGAGACGGCACTCCCACGCCAGTGGCTCCGCCCATAGTCAATATACCTGCTGCTAACGTCAACAACGCTACCGCTGCTGTGAATGGTAACGTCGGAGTGGGGAATGAAACTGCTGTCCATAATGCTGGGCTGGGTGATGTCAATCTGGGAGATAATCTAGGAGGCAATGGCTTTGTCAATACTGGATTCGGATTCAACGATCAGGGATTCGATAACACTGGCAAGTATGGCTTTAATGCTCAAGGCTTTGGGCAAGATGGTTATGGTATGGTCAATCAGGGTTACGGAGGCTTTGGAAACGGAAATGGTACTGGATTTATGGCTGTTGGTCCTGCTGGAGGTGTTCACGGGTACGGCAACAGAGGCCGGGGTCCGGGGATGAATCAGATCAGAGCTGGACGTAATAATGGATATGATGGGTATGGACCGGGAAATGGTATGTGGCAAGAGGATCAGCAGGATGACGCCTTCTCCGGAGGAGGTTTTGAAGGGCCGATGGATGATTCCCAAAAGATTAGAATGCTGGAAGAGCAGATGAAGGGAGTCTTAAATCAGAGTGCTGTGGGATTGGACATGGCAACCATGGGCTTGGTACCTGGTCTGAGGGTGCCAATTAAATTCAAAGCGCCTGCGTTCGATAAGTATAAAGGAGACACATGTCCGAAAGTGCATGTACGAGCTTATTACAGAAAAATGTCTGCATACTCCACTGATGAAAGAATGCTAATGCATTTCTTTCAGGATAGTCTGTCGGGCCCTTCCCTAGAGTGGTACATGGGGTTGGAGCCAACTGATATCAAGACATGGAAGCAATTGGCGGAGGCATTTGTAGCCCATTACAAATATAACAGCGACCTGGCACCCAATCGGGTCCAGTTGGCCGGGCTGTCGCAGAAGAAGGGGGAGAGTTTTAAAGAGTACGCGCAAAGGTGGCGCGATATGGCTGCCAGGGTCCGTCCTCCGGTGGAAGATAAGGAAATGAATGATATGTTTGTCGGCACATTCACAGGGCTGTTTCACGATATGCTGTTTCATACGTCTCTGGCCAGTTTCTCAGACCTGATTCTGATGGGGGAAAAGATTGAGCGTAATATTAAGCAAGGAAAGTTCCAAGTCGAGGAATCAACTGCATCTGGCAGTAATAGGAAAGCTTACGGTGGGCGCCGTCAGGGCGAGGCAAGTGCAGTATTTGGAGGCCGAGGCCGAGGCCGAGGCAGGGGAAGAGGTCAATATCGTCAGCAGCAGCAGGTGTCGAGTGTTACTATCCCCTATCAACAACAACCACTCCAGCCACAACAACCGGTTCAGCAGCAGCCAATGCCACAGCAGCAGCAGCCTCAGCAGGGGGCACAGCAAGCTCAGCGAAGATTCCAGGGTAATAAACCGAGAAGAGTGTTTGAGAAGCCTCCCTCAACCTATGCTGATTTATTGCAGACATTGTTGGGATTGAATCTGGTAGAGAAAAGAACTCTGGCACCGATAACGGGAGCTCCCCCGTTCGGCTACGATGCAAATAGGCACTGTGAGTTTCATTCTGGGGCCCCGGGCCACGATATAGAAGGTTGCCATGCTTTTAAGCACGTTGTGCAGGATCTTTTGGACAACAAGACTATCAATTTCGGAACGGCAGGTCCGAATATAGTCCAGAAACCCATGCCCAATCATGGGGCGAACGCCGTGCTGACTGAGGAAGGTCTGAATCTTATTATGAATGTTGAAGATTTAAAGACGCCGCTGAGCGAGATAAAGAGTCGACTGTTACAAGGAGGTGTTTACCCGGGATGTAATGAGTACTGCTTAGATTGTTGGACCCTAGCTGGGGGGTGTGAGGATTTGAAGAAAGGCATTCAGGCCTTAATTGATGAAGGTATATTGCAGTTTGATCGAGCGGCAACTGACGAGCCTGCAGGGGCAGTAATGGATAATCAGAGTGATGTGGCCACAGTGACGATTCCTCGGAAGACGGTCACTATTGCAGCACCAGCTCAGCGACCACCGATTACCATAACTAAGGCCGGGCCAATCCCGTATGAGAATACGAAAGCAGTCCCATGGTCATATGGGCTAGAGGTGTATTGTGACGGGATAAAGGTTGATGTTAACAAGCAGCCAGCGGAGATTGTGGATAATGTTGTTGGCTCAGGGGGCATGACGAGGAGCGGCAGGATCTTTATATCTCCTGAAGTGGAGGCTGAAAGGCTAGCGAAAGGAAAAGGGAAAGCGGTTGAAAATGTTCCGGTACAAGCAAATGAAAAAGAAGCAGCATCAAAGGATGTAGAAGAATTCATGCGCTTGATTCGGAAAAGTGATTATAAGATTGTGGAGCATTTGCAGCAAACACCGTCCAAAATATCTATCCTGTCATTGCTGTTGTGTTCGGAAGCCCACAGAAACGCTTTGCTGAAAGTCCTGGACACTTCTTTTGTACCCCAGGATGTCTCCGTAAATCAGCTAGAAGGAGTATTGGCACATGTGAATGCAGGCCACAGTCTGGGCTTTACTGATTTTGACTTGACTCCGAAAGGGAGAGATCATAATATGGCCTTACACGTATCGGTTGAGTGCAGAGGATCGGTAATGTCGCACGTACTGGTTGACACCGGATCATCTTTGAATGTGCTGCCCAAGAAGGCGATGATGAAGCTGGATGTTCGAGGGATTTTGTGTACACCCAGTGATTTGGTAGTCAGAGCATTTGACGGCACGCGGAGAACAGTCTTCGGATCGATTACCTTGCCTCTGCAAGTAGGGCCGGAAGTGTTTGCAACTGAGTTTTATATCATGGATATACAGCCTGCGTACAGCTGCTTGCTGGGAAGACCTTGGATTCATGGGGCAGGGGCAGTCACGTCTACCCTGCATCAGAAGTTAAAGTATATGGTCGGAGACAGCGTAGTCACCGTGTGCAGAGAAGAAGACATCCTGGTCAGCCATCTATCCTCGTTTAAATATGTCGAAGTCGACGGGGAGATCCACGAGACGCCCTGCCAGGCATTCGAAGGTTTGCGCATCAAGGACCAAGGTCCCGGGCCGAGCAAAGTGCCAGAGATAGCTGTCTCATCGTATAAAGAAGCTCAAGCGCTAGTGGAAGCAGGAGAAGCCAAGGGCTGGGGCAAAGTGCTGGACATTCCTGTGAAAATGGACCGTTTCGGGCTGGGGTACCGACCGTCGTCATCAACTCCTTCCGTGGGGGCCCCCCATTTCAGAAAGTCAATCACCATCTCTGCCAGTGGAGTATGTCATGAAACTGTCAATGCTGCTTCAGAGTCTGATGAAGGAGACAGCGACTGTGATATGGAGGCCTGGATTCAGCCAAGCACGCCAGGACAAGGACTGTGCAACTGGTCTATTCAGGAGCTTGTTCCTGTGACTTTTAAACAGTAATGCTTTGCTTTATTAATTGTTGAATAATCTGATGTCTTGCCCGGGGCATCAGGATTTGCTTAGGGCTGTGTTGTTATAAACATTGCGTGTCAATCATTAAATAAATGGCGTTTTTTCATGTGCAAATACCGTAATCCCTGTCTTTCTTATTTTGTATTTTTCAATAAAATGGCAACGTGGTTATTCGCTTTATACGCATTTTGAAGCGCTTAACCGTTCCTTTTGCAGGATAACATTTTCAGATGACATCCTTGAACCACCTATGACTCGTCCCGACTTCGATCACCCGGTATTCCAGACCGAAGAAGAGGTTGTCGAAGATAGCGACGTTCCTGAAGAACTGTCTTGGTTAGTGAAGCAAGAGGAAAGAGCCATTCTGCCTCACGACGAGGTTATCGAAATTATCAACTTGGGGTCGGAAGGGGTTGAGAAGAATATTCGTATCGGAGCCGCATTGCAAAGTGATATCAAGCGAAGACTGGTTGAAATGCTCCGAGAGTATAATGATGTATTCGCTTGGTCATATGAAGATATGCCAGGGCTCGATACTGATATGGTTGTGCATCGCCTGCCACTGAAAGAAGATTGTCCGCCTGTCAAACAAAAGCTTCGCAGAACTCGACCAGATATGGCAATGAAGATCAAAGAGGAGGTTCAGAAACAGTGGGACGCTGGTTTCCTGGCTGTGACGAAGTATCCTTCATGGGTTGCTAACATCGTACCAGTGCCCAAGAAAGACGGCAAGGTTCGGATGTGCGTGGATTATAGAGATTTGAATAAAGCAAGCCCAAAAGACGATTTTCCACTTCCTCATATTGACGTGTTAGTTGATAATACTGCTCAGTACTCCGTATTCTCCTTCATGGATGGCTTTTCAGGCTACAATCAAATTAAGATGGCGCCAGAGGATATGGAGAAGACTACTTTCATAACGCCTTGGGGAACATTTTGCTACAAAGTGATGCCCTTTGGTTTGAAAAATGCTGGGGCAACATATCAGCGTGCGATGACGACTCTTTTCCATGACATGATGCATAAAGAGATCGAAGTTTATGTTGACGATATGATTGCCAAATCCCAGACGGAGGAAGAGCATCTGGTGAATCTGCTGAAGTTGTTTAAAAGACTTAGGAAGTTCAGGCTGAGGCTGAACCCTAATAAATGCACCTTCGGGGTGAGATCGGGTAAACTGCTGGGGTTTATCGTAAGCGAAAGAGGAATAGAGGTCGATCCTGCTAAAATAAAAGCGATTCAAGAAATGCCGACGCCTAAAACAGAGAAAGAGGTGCGCGGGTTTTTAGGGAGGTTGAACTACATTGCTCGGTTCATATCTCACCTAACTGCCACGTGTGAACCATTATTCAAACTGTTGAAGAAAGATCAAGCTGTGACGTGGAACGAAAATTGTCAAAAGGCGTTCGACAAAATAAAGCAGTATCTGCAGGAACCTCCTATTTTGATACCCCCGGTGGCAGGGAGACCCTTGATAATGTATTTGACGGTTCTTGAGGGAAGCATGGGTTGTGTTCTCGGTCAACACGACGAGACAGGGAGAAAAGAGCATGCAATCTATTACTTGAGTAAGAAATTTACAGATTGTGAATCTCGGTATTCAATGCTGGAGAAAACTTGTTGCGCGCTAGCCTGGGCCGCCAAGCGTTTGAGGCAGTACATGCTGAATCATACAACCATGCTCATCTCGAAGATGGATCCAATCAAATATATATTCGAAAAGCAGGCGTTGTCAGGTAGGATTGCCCGTTGGCAGATGGTCTTGACTGAATATGACATTCAATACGTCTCGCAAAAGGCTATAAAGGGGAGTGTGTTGTCTGAGTATCTGGCGGAGCAGCCTGTTGAAGAGTACCAATCGATGAGATTTGATTTTCCTGACGAGGATATCATGTACTTAAAGATGAAGGATTGCGAAGAACCGTTGCCAGACGAGGGACCAGAGTTGGGGTCCCAGTGGAAGATGATATTTGACGGAGCTGTGAATGCTTACGGTAGCGGAATAGGGGCAATCATCACTACGCCGCACGGGTCGCACATCCCGTTTACTGCCCGATTGACCTTTGCCGTTACCAACAATGAGGCCGAATACGAAGCTTGTATAATGGGGCTTGAAGAAGCCATTGATTTGCGAATCAAACATCTAGACGTATACGGAGACTCAGCTCTGGTAGTGAATCAGATAAAAGGGGAATGGGAGACACGGCAGCCTAATTTGATACATTACATGAATTATGCAAGGAGATTGTTGCCTTTCTTTGACAAAGTTGAATTGCATCACGTACCGCGGGCAGAAAATCAAATGGCTGACGCCCTTGCCACTTTGTCTTCCATGTACAAGGTCAACTTCTGGAACGAAGCTCCCCAAATCACTATCTCTCGGTTGGACAGGCCAGCTTATGTATTCGCTATTGATGAAGCATCTGATGACAAACCGTGGTATTTTGATATCCTTAATTTCCTGAAGAATAAAGAGTATCCGGCTGGGGCATCCAGTCAAGATCAGAAGACTCTCAGGAGATTAGCGGGTAATTTTTACTTGGACCCGGATGGCGTCTTGTACAGAAGAAACCACGATTTGGTGTTGTTGCGTTGTGTAGACGAGAAAGAGGCAAAGCTTCTCATGGAGGAAATTCACGAAGGTGCCTTTGGTACGCATGCTGGTGGGCATGCTATGACGAGAAAGCTGCTGAGGGCAGGTTACTTTTGGTTGACGATGGAAACTGATTGTTTCAAGTTCGCGAGGAAGTGCCACAAGTGCCAAATCTATGCTGACAAAATACACGTGCCTCCGAGTCCTTTGAATGTGATGTCATCTCCATGGCCATTCTCGATGTGGGGAATCGATATGATCGGAAAGATTGAGCCGACGGCTTCTAACGGGCATCGGTTCATCCTAGTAGCAATTGATTATTTCACCAAGTGGGTAGAAGCGGCGTCTTACGCAAATGTAACGAAGCAAGTGGTGGCCAGATTCATTAAGAGAGATATCATTTGCCGATATGGGATTCCCGAGCGGATAATCACGGATAATGGTTCAAATCTGAACAACAAAATGATGAAGGAGCTCTGTCAGAATTTCAAGATCGAACATCACAACTCCTCCCCTTACCGACCCAAGATGAATGGCGCTGTCGAAGCGGCCAATAAGAATATCAAGAAGATCGTTCAGAAAATGGTGGTGACCTATAAAGATTGGCATGAAATGCTACCTTTCGCTTTGCACGGTTATCGTACGACGGTACGCACATCAACCGGGGCAACTCCGTTCTCGTTGGTATACGGGATGGAAGCGGTACTACCATTGGAAGTTGAGATCCCTTCTCTGAGGGTATTGCGAGACGTTCAGCTGGACGAGGCAGAATGGGTAACGAATAGATTGAACCAACTGAGTTTGATGGATGAGAAGAGGCTTGCTTCTCTAGCATACGGTCGTTTGTACCAAAGACGAATGAAGAAAGCGTACGACAAGAAGATACTTCCGCGAAGCTTTCAGACGGGCGACCTTGTGCTGAAAAGGATTCTCCCGCCGCAAGCAGATCACAGGGGCAAGTGGACCCCCAACTACGAAGGGCCATACGTTGTCAGTAAGGTCTTTTCAGGAGGAGCGTTGTTGTTGTCCACCATGGACGGAGAAGACTTTGCGTCACCTGTGAATTCGGACGCAGTTAAAAAATACTTTGCTTAAAATAGACCCGCTGGACAGAAAAAAAGAGAGTCCAGGCAAAAATGGGGCATCCTGGCGAACCAAAAACAGAATGAAAGGTTCGGGTAAAAGTTAGGGATAAAATTGGAAAAATGTACACCCGCGAAGTTGAAAACCTACACTGGGCGGCTTCGGCAAAAAGGGGTATCCCGGTGAACTGAAAACCCGTAAAGGGCGGTTCACGCAAAAGTTAGGGATTTGAAAAGCAAATGACTGCGGTCCGAATTTGATATTGCAATGAGCATCAACGCGGGAGAATATGTTGGAGGAGCCAGTTATCGGATACAATCTCTTCAGAAGTGGGGATATCGGGGAAGCATTAGAGTCGGACGAGTCATGGGAGGATCAGTTCGTGGTGTTCATCTGCATCCCGTTGCCGACATGTGTACAAAATTTAATTTGTCAAAATATTCATGCTTCTTGTGCATACTTATGTATTTGCCTTGCGTAGCTTCCTCTTTTCAGGAGTTACATCCCGTGTACAAAAACTCCGCCCATTCAGGGGCCCGATCAATGAAAATGTGTTATTCAGTATTTGGCACTGTTCTTTACTGTTTTGTGCATGATAAAACGCCTAAGTTTATTGAAGCTAGCATGAGTATAACATCATTGGCCCTTGCCAACAATTGTTAAAGCTTTGAATTAACTGAGTGTAACGTCACTAACCTGAATTGATTTGATTGCATAAGCTTGTCGTGTCTGGTTTGTGTTGTTGCAGGTTTCATAACCATACGAAGAAGGTGATCAAAAGATTGCGATAACGAAAGATTCAGTCTTCACGCAGGTCATGCATGTTCTTCCTGAAGAAGGATGGAATTCCCCATCTAGCCGTAGCTTATCCAAAGGACGTGCTCCAGAAAAGTTGTTTGTCCTCAACAGAGTTTGGCGATTCCAAGATCGTAAGGCTGTATTCAGACAGGTTCATCTGTCCCCGCAGGGTCATGCACTATCCCCAGCGGAGTCAGTTAATTGTTCCCAAGAGAATCATCCCATCTCCAGCGGAATTCTCTTTGCAAGCGTTTTCAGTCCTTCCAGTATAACTCGAAGATTAAGACTCTCCCAAGCAGAGTTGATGGTGGGTCCAGTCATTTATTTTGTCAGGGATACTGTGTGATACCAGTTCACTCTTCCGCAGAAAGTCTGAGCATACTGTGCACATCTGCTATTCCCCAGCGAAGTTATGTTCCCCAGCAGGGGGTTACCTCAACAAGGCGTGTGGTTTGAGTTCCCAATTTCCCAGCAGGGTTGACTTCACCCTTCCAGCATTTATTTTGCTGGAATAATTCTGTAGCATCTGGCTATCCCTGGCGGAGTCGGCATTATCCTTCCAGCATTTATTTTGCTGAAGCAGTTTCTGTGCTCTAGCAGTTCAAGTGAAGAGAGCTCTGGCTCAAACGAATTACCAAACACTCAAGATCTCGGCGTGAGACATCCAATGATAATGTCAGTTTCGGCAGTATTCCCCCACAGAGTTAGCATGAAGAGATTCTCTTTGTCTCTAACAGAGTCGTTTATGCAAATGTCTCTTATTTTCCCCGCAGAGTTACCAGGATAAGTTTCTCCTTATCCCCAGGCAGAGTTTGTTTGTCATCAGCGGGTTCCATGAATCAGAATTTCAGAGGCCACCGCCGGTTATCAGAGCAGGCGTCCGATAGTTTGGTTTCCAAACATCCCCAGTAGAGTTCATCTCAAAGTCGCTGTTACGTCAGTGCTAAGAAGTTTGTGGGATGGGATCAGTGGAGAACTAAGTCCTGACGCGGACAATTTATTCCTATATTGACGGGATTTCTTCAGAAGTGGGCGTCCTAACGTGTACAGGTTTATTTCCCTGGATTGGTGAGGTGTGTTAGTCCTATCGTGGGCAGATTCGGTTTTTTCGAAATTAGTGGAATGGGAGGTCGTGACGTTGGCAAAAGTGATTATTCTTTGTGTTGGTGTCCTGACGTGGACCGGTTCCTCTCAGCAGTTATCTTTCTTTGCTTTGGCAAATCATGGGTCCTGACGTGGACAGATCAGACCAGGATGTGGGTCCTTACGTGGACAAGTCTTATTTCCTCAGCGGGTCGAAGACGCCTGAGTCCTAACGTGGACAAATCAAGACAAGATCAGTGTCCTGACGTGGACAAATCAAAGAGATTATTGTTCCTAACGTGGAGAAATGGGTCCTAACGTGGACGATGTAGTCCTTACGCGGACATATCAGAAGTTGCATTCCTTACGTGGAAAGAGTGGAGTCCTTACGTGGACATATTAAGATGGCATTCCTTACGTGGAAAAATGAGTCCTGACGCGGACAAATCGAGAAGAAGTTGGCATTCCTTACGTGGAAAGATCAGAGTCCTCACGCGGACACATCAAGATTGATTCCTGACGTGGAAAGAAAGAGATTATTCCTTACGCGGAAAGATTGAGTCCTGACGCGGACAGATCAAAGAAGATATTCCTAATGTGGAAGAAGAAGTTTATTCCTTACGTGGAAAAATTGGGGTCCTTACGTGGACAGGTTCAAGAAAAGTTGATTCCTGACGTGGAAGAATGATGTACCCCTTATATGGAAAGTTGAGTCCTGACGTGGACAGATTCAGAATCGAAGTTGAATTCCTTACGTGGAAAGATTGGAGTCCTGACGCGGACATGTCAAGTGGTATTGGAGTCCTTACGTGGACAGATTGATATAGTTCTCCTTATGTGGAAAGAAGATTGCTTCCTGACGTGGAAAGATGGAAGGGTTAGTCCTGATGTGGACAGATACAGAAGAAATGATTCCTAGCGTGGACAGGTGTTACTCCTAACGGGGAAGAGTGTTATTCCTAATGTGGACGATTCAGTTTATGGAAATGCAGACGAATTATCCCCAGCGGAGTTGCCGAGATTTTTCTGGGTTAACAGCAAATGGAGTCCTAACGTGGATAGGTTTTAGTTGAGATTTCTTCGTATTGATGACAGACAGAGTCTTAACGTGGACAAGCAAGCAATCTGTTATGACAGAATCCTCTTCAGAACGATGAAGACAATCCCAGGCACGGTCGCGCGAGATCAGTGGGTTGCTGTAACAGTCAGATTCAGCTGATGAATGTCGTTCCCCAAGCAGGAGCGCAATTTATTTCTGCGGTTGGCAAATTTCTGGTTTCACTAGTATTCAACCGTCTTGTGCCGCGAATGTCTGAAGGCTCCGGGCTCTTCACCCAATCGGGTCCAAGTCGCTTGAATAGGGGCAGCTGTTGCACCCTAAAATTTGCCCAACCTTATTCACTTGGTTTATGTTTCAATGTCATTAGCATTTGCATATAGAGTCATGTACATAGACTAACCATCTGCATAACATAAGCATAGCAAGTCATTCAGCAGGGGACCAATCATTATTCTCATCTCTAGAAGCCTATCAAGAGGTTGTTTTTCAAATTCAATTTCATTCAAGTCATCAGGAAAGAATTTGAAAGCAAAGAGCTCAGCAGATCAAGCCTTGAGTCCATCTCCTAACTGAGGGTATCTGAGGATCAACAAGAGGATTGTGAGCTGTGAGTTGAAGGCAGGGAGAGTATCTAGACATTATGAGGGACTTAGAAAGTCATTTGGAGAAGGAGACAAGTCACTGATGAGAGTACAAGAGCTACAGTTGAAGACAGTCAACTAGGGTTTCATCTGGGTCAACCCTAGGTCAACCCTAGGTCAATTGACTGATTTAAGGGGCATTCAAGTCTATTGGAGAGATGTGGGGTTCATCATTGGACATACAAAGAAGGATATGGAGATATGCCAAGAAGAATTCAAGAGAAATCAAGGAGAAGAGGAGTTTCTAAATTAGGGTTTCTCTGTAAAACCCCCTAGTTTAGGTCAAATTTCCAAGCAAGATAAGTCAAAATTCTAGCTTCAAATGGCTTCTTGGCCAACATGAAACTTGTAGAGGATCTCAAGACCTTTAATTTGAGTGGTGGAAGACATCAAGGAGATTTATAGAACTCAAGTTATGGTCCTTGCAAGTTACAGGTCATCTGAGGTATCTGAATTTTTGTCTGTGAAAGTGACTTGACTTCCAAGCTAGTTTTACCCCTCAAGGAGATTTCAAATGAATTCTTGGTCAACATAAGAATTGTTCCTCATTGTCTTAGCTTTCTAGAATGATATAGCATGCCTTCATATGATATGTGGAACTCAACTTATGGTCTTGGCAAGCAAAGGGTATTTTGGGCATTTGTGAATTACAGGTCATTTTAACCTATGTCCAAAACTCATACAAGGAGGCCTCAAATGGAAAAACTTACAACATCAAACTTGCTCCAAATGGGATTTTAAGTCTAGAAAGAAGGTCACAAATTATGGGAGAAGCTCATAACATGAAGTTGCATAATTGGTCAAAAGTTGAACTAAAAAGGCTTATAATTTGAATAAATTCAAAGTGAAAAATGGTTTGGGAGATTTATGAGTCCAAATGGAGACTTCCAATATATGATTTTGAATGGAAAAGCAATTCTAAGAACAATGGTTCAAACACTTTTTTGAGTTTAGAAGAAAAAAAGAAAGATATTCATGGTTACTTGCCTTTTAAGAAACATTTCAAAAATGGATCAAAGTTGGAAGGCAAGGGAATGTGCAAGATGGATCTAGAATGTTCATGTGAGCTCTATATATTCATGAAATGAGGATTGATCAAGGGTTGGCTTCATTTTCACCAAGAATTTCCCAAATTCTCTCATTCTTTTCTCATTGCAATTCTCTCAAAATCTCACAAAATCTTCATCAATTTTCATCCACATCAATTCAATCTTATTCAATCATCATCTTAGATCAGAATTGAAGCAAAGGTTTGGTGGTTAGAATCCATTTTCGAGCACTTCCATCATCAACATCAAAATTGGAGTTTCAAGTGGATAGCACAATTCAAGTCAAGAATCATCAAAGTATTGCATACAGAATCCATCACTGAGTTAATTGATCAAGATCCAAGCCTTGGAAGCCTCAGATCCACGAGTCTCCATAGCTGTTTTCAAGATTTTACACCAGGTATGTTTTCATTCAAACAGCTTGATTCAATTAGGTTAGCATGATTTTATTAGTTTAGATGTAATGTAGGTTGTTAGTAGAACAGTTAGGGTGAATTTGGAGTGGTTTAGAGACAATTGTTAGCAGGTACACCAAACTGTTAGGGCTTGAAACTCTTAGGTTAATGCATCATAATCTTAGCTTGATAGATCAGGTTAATCACCATTAGTTATAGGTTAGATTAGTGCAAGTTTGATGGAGAATTGTGATGATGCATCTCAGAGTATGTTCATGGTGACCAGATCTTGTTGTGCTCGGGTTGAATGATTTGTTGAATTTCAGAGTAATCTAAGACCATAGGATTATAGAGGGAGAGATTCTGAACATTTTTCATGTTGAGATCGTGTTGATTCATGGCCTGTAGAGGGAGAACCGATTGGTGGAATGGAGCTCGTGCATGAGCTTCCATGGAGGCAAACCCTAATTCATGTGAACCAAGGAGGAAGACGTAATCTGGACCTTTCATTTCGTGTGAGACCTTTGACTAAGAAAGTGATCCTAGGGCTGAGGTTTAATCTGATTTTTGGAGGGAGATGAGTCAGGTGCCAAACGCACCGTTTCATTAATTGAAACGGGCGGGCCTGAGTGGTATTGCTAATTCCCCCCTATTCCAAGCCCAACTCATTTTGAACATGAATCTGCTGCTTTTCTCACCCCCCTGCGTGGTTCTTATTTCCAATAACTCTGAAGTGATTCTGGGCCTGAATTGATTTGCTATGCGCACCCCTGCTGCTTGGCCCATCCTGGATAATTAACTGAATGCGCTTGCTTAACAAACCCCCCTCCCTTTATTTCATTATTTTTCTTTTATTTTCTTTAATTCTTTTATGCATTTTCATAAATCCATAATAAATTCATAAAAATTCATTTTTAGTCCATTCTTTTTACACTATTTTCTTTAGGATGTGTAGAAAATTATAGGAAAATAAAATTGCATTTTTATTTTTATCTCATATTTTTTCCATATTTTCTAAATAAATGTCATTTTAAATAGCTTCATTTCATGCATGATCTTAATGATTTTTGTTCTATTAGATGCTTTAATATTTTTTGTTCATTCTTTTTATGTTGGTTAGATGAGATATTCAACTTATAGATTCAATTTAATTCATATTTTTAGGAGTTAGTTTGAGGTGTTTAGTTTAGGTGTGAACATCATGAACAAATTAGGGTTTTTAGGTGATGACTTAGGAAGTTTAATTCTTTCCCTTAGGACTTAGGGTTTGAATAGATTAGTTATGGGACTATAGGGGCTATGGGTAGTTATTAGATCCCTTAGAAAAAGTCAGGATTCCCCTACTGCTATTAATACTGTCTGTGTATCTGTTTGACTGGTGTGGTGTGCCCTCTGGGGATTATTGCTTGCTTGCTTGGGTATTGGGATTGTCTGGGGACTTAGGAGAGCTGAAGATTTGAGGAGATGAAGACCATTGGAGATCCAGAGATTGAAGATCAACTTCCAGAGTTGAAGAGAAGATTCTTGCTAGCAGATGCTGAGGAGATTAGGGTTTAGGAGCTAGGCAGAGCTCTAGATTAGAAAGCTTGTTTCTCAAACATGGATTGCCTTGTCTGCATCCATTCTTCTCTGTGATTCAGAGTCTCTCTAAGACACTCACCCCCTTCCTTTGGAAGGCTTGGTGATAGTGTCTAAGAGATAGAACTCTTGAGAGAAAATGTCTTTTGTGTTAGAAGCAGTCTGTTCACCACCCTTGGTAGTCAACTGATTGCTTAACACCCAATTCACTCTTGTGACTAATCCCTCATCCTGGAGGTTTGAACTTGAAGAAAAGCCATTGCAGATGGAAGAATGATGATCAAAGCCCTTGCCTAAAGGTCATGAAGATGGAGACTGATGCTTGTTGAAGCCTGTAGCTGATTGGAGATTACTTGAAGCCAGATGTTGATTCAGAGCTGCTGATGCTGTTTCTTTTGCTGTTGTTTTTCATTTGCTGATGTATTGATTGGTTTTCTGGACTGTATTGTTTGCTGTTTACCCTGGTGGGTTGAAAGTGAAGCCTGTTCACTTTTGCCTATTGTTTTCTAGGTTCGAGGTTGAGTGGGACTCCCTTGCCTCGCTTGTATTGTTGCATCCATGCATTTTACTGTTTTACTGTGTATATCTGATATTGTTTCTGTTTCTGCCTATCCCGTAGGATCTCTGTTTCTCTCTGTGCAAGAGAGGAGCATGATAGACACTAGGTCTTAACCCATGCATGATAACATTAGGTTAGTTCGTTTCCCTTCGCAACCATAGGTTAGAGTTCTGTCTTTTCTTTCTCAAAACAAACAGAAAAACACATAAAGATTTCAAACACAATAAAAGACAGTTCTTCCGTAAAAGAATGTGAACTCATCAAAGCGTCATTTTTGTCCGCCGGGACTGTTAATCAGAAAAACCTTTTTCAGAAGGAATAAAATCAATCAAGACAGGCTTGTGTCTTCCGTGGCCCGAACTACGTTTGCTCTGATCTTCCATGCAGTGTGGAAGTACGTAGGCATAGGATGCGATATCCTAGCGAGCAACCTTCCCCTCCTTTCCCGTAGGTAGGCGAACTACGTTGACTCTGATTTCTCGTTCCAGACGGGAATACGTAGGCATAAAGTGCGATACTTTGCCGAGTCATTTTTATTTTCATTTTATTTTCTTTTTCACCCTTGGCCTATAGTTTAGATAGAATAATAATCCATACCCGAAAACAAGCGTGGATCCCGTCGAGTACGACGGACGTGAGGGGTGCTAATACCTTCCCCTTGCGTAACCGACTCCCGAATCCAGGTTTTGGTTGCGACGACCATACCTTTCCCGTGTTGTGCGAGGTTTACTCTGAGCGTTTCCTTTCCCTCCCGTGGGATAAATAACGCACGGTGGCGACTCTTCTGTCAGCCGGCGCCGATTTTCGCAGTAGCGACACTGAGGATCCTGAATGAGACATTGAGAATGAGTGAAATTAACAACACATAGTAATTCAAGGAAAAGTTTTGAAACAGAAATTAAATTCATGGAGAAATGAGGTACATACAGGATATTGTGAATAGAAAAGGTAGAAGTAAAATGTATAGTACCCATTTGTCTAGCTATAACAAAGTTGCCATTAGGTAACTTGATATGTACAGGATTGACATCATGAATAAAGTGATACCAATGAGAAAATCCACAAATGTGGTCACTGGCCCCAGAATCTATGATCCATAGGCTAACAGTAGAATTACTCAAACCAGTGGGAGTGGTTAGATTACCTGTGTTGGCCACTGAATGAGAGATTGTCACCTGATTGGAGGTACTAGCAGGTTTGGCACCATTTGATCCTTGTAATATATTCATGAGTGTTTGATATTGCTCATCTGTGAGTTGTGGTGAAGACATGGCAGTATTACCAGGAATCTCAGTGTTTGAATTATCAGGGGATTGTTCTACACTAGCATTATGAGCATTAGCACCAGAATTGCGCTGCAGATGAGGTGGGACACCATGCTTTCGATAACATGTGTCTATAGTATGGCCAGATTTCCCACAAAAGGTGCAAATTTGCTGCCCAGATTTCTTGAAAGGAGGTCTTCTGCTATCAGCAGAATTGATTAAGACCTTGGAATCATCATCAATGGGAACCAAAAGAGCTGGAATCGGGGAAATTTGTCGCTCATGTTGAATAACCATTGAAAAGATTTTGTTCAGCGGAGGCAACAGATCAAGAAGCAAGATTTGGGATTTTACGACATTAAAGTCATCATTCAGACCAATTAAGAAACGTATAACATATAACATGTTGTGATTATCACGAGCATTACGCATAGCTTCACAAGAACAACAGATACGACAAGTACACTGAGGTATAGGCATATACAATTCCAATTCTTCCCATAGAATCTTAAGCTGAGAGAAGAAACCGGTTACCGTGCGATTGTCTTGTTTGAGAGAATAGATTTCTTGCTGCAATTCCAAAATTCGAACCAAATCTCCCTGCGTAAAACGTTCTTTCAAATCGTTCCAAACGTCGATCACATTCTACATAAACACGATGGATTGCCTCATGGAATCCGATACAGATCGCATAATCCACGAATGCACTAACATGTTGCATCGTGTCCAAGCTCGATAGGATGGATCGAACGAACCCGTTGGAACTGGAATTGTGTCGTCAACAAAATAAAATTTCATTTTTCCTCCAAGAGCTCTGCGCATTGACCGCACCCAGCTGTGGTAGTTAGATCCATTGAGAAGTGGAGTAATCGAAATGGAAGAGGGACCATCGCTTGGGTGTACATAGTAGGGACTGGTTTGGTCAAGAATCGTATCAGATGATGTATTAGCATTATTGCGAGGTGGAGCCATGGAGTTGCAGGCTCACTGATACCATATTGAAAGATTGATCAAAGAATCCATAGATGCAGAAGAAGAAGTTTGTAACAGAAAGTATAACAGAAAATAACCAAGAGAAAAGGATATTGGATAGAATGATCACAAAATGTATTAACATGTGTTTATCTCATTTTTGGATAGATCAATACAAGTGTCATGAAGCTAGTATATATATAGAAAAATACTAGCTCTAAAGTACAATTAATATCAGCCACTAGATTAAAACAATCTAGACCATGGAATACTTCAACATTAAGCGTAGTCGTCCAAGCAGGGATTTTGTAGGAGGACCTACAAGGCATTATGTAAGAGAATATATATATATATATATATATATATATATATATATATATATATATATATATATATATATATATATATATATATATATATATATATATATAATTAATACGTTATTCCTTATTAAAGAGTCGAGAGTTGCATCACTAAGTTTATTTTGACAGGGAAATAACTACTCACCAAACAAGGGCAGACAGTAAGGGCGTTATCCATGGCCCCAAGGAAATGGCAGAGGTCGAACTCGAGCCAATAAAAGAAGAGGTCAGAGTGTGTAAAACAAGAATCAGAATTAGAATCAACCTATTAGATGTTTTTGCTGTCAAAAGGAGGAACAAAAAACATTTGATTGCCCGACCAAGCAAAAATATTGCTACATTTTCCAGAAGACAAACCATCTTGCCAATAATTTTCCTTAGAGGAGCAAGAATAATCCTATGAGAAAAAACAACAACCAGGTTGGACGTTCGAAGGCTCAGGGACATGTGTACCACATTGGTAGAGAAGAAGAGAAAGACCATTCCAAGCCGATCAAGGGTGAGTGTGAAATTTATGACAAAATTCTTCCAATATTATATGATTCTGGAGCTTCACTCTTTTATCCCTTGGGAGTGTGTGAATTCCCCACAAATTTCGGTGACACATTTACCTTTTAAATTATTGGCCACGATACCGTCTGCCGAACACGTGACTCTTAGTGAGGTTTGCTTACAATGTTCATTGACTGTCTTGGACATGAAGTTCAAGGCCGATCTAATTTATATCTCTCTTAAGCATCTTAAAGTTATTCTTGGAATGGACGTGTTTTCCAATCATTATGTTCTTTTAGATCGCACTCGCATGTCAGTAATATTCCCAGACTCAAGCATCACCTGGTTCCTTAAAGCCAATCGATTGAGGTTTTTCTTGGATGTTGTTGTTCAGAAATATGTATTCTTAAATTGCATCAACATGAGTCCAAAAGCTGATGTAACTATCATTCCAGTGGTGAGGGACTTCTCATAGGTGTTTGTAGCAGATGTCTCAAGTTTACCACCAGTTTGCGATGTTGAATTCGTTATTGATATAACTCCCGAAACATGACCTATATCTATTTCTCCTTAAATAATGTCTCCACCAGAATTAGTTGAGCGAAAGAAGTAGTTAGAAGGCCTCTAATCCAAATGATTTATACGACCAAGTGTCTCACATTGGGGAGCCCCAATCCTTTTTGAAAAGAAGAAGGATGGAAAATCTAGACATTGCATCGATTATCACCAACTCACAAAGTCACAATAAAGAATAGATATCCACTGTCACGTATTGATGACCTCATAGACCTAATCGGTGGTGTAGTAGTGTTTTTGAAGATTGATTTGAAGTTTAGGTCCCATCAAATACGAGTGAAGTAAGAAGATGTTTCCAAAATATCATTTAGAACTCATTATGGGCATTATGAGTATCTAGAGATACCTTTTGGCGTGAATAATGCACCAACCATTTTCATGGATTATATGAATCGTATCTTCCATCCGTACTTGGAAAAATTTGGGGTAGTATTTATTGATGACATCCATATATATTCTAAGAATAATTTGGATCATGAGGAGCATTTACGTCACGTATTGCAAGTATTGAAGGAGAAACAATTATATGCTAATTTGGGGAAGTGTGAATTTTGGCTAGACGATGTGAAGTTCCTAGGGCATGTGATTTTGAAGAATGGTATGGCTGTTAACCCATCCAAAATAGAAGCTGTGCTAGCTTGGAAAAGTCTAAGACCACCACTGAGATAAGGAGCTTTGTGAGATTAGTTGGATACTACAGAAGATTTATCGATGGATTCTCAAAGATTGTATCCCAATTGAATCAACTTACCAAGAAGAACCAAATATTTGAATGGAATGAAGAATGTGAAAAAGCTTCCAACTGATGAAATAAAAATTGACTACCTCTCCAGTGCTTATTTTTCCATAACCAAGGAAACTGTGCGAAGTTTATTGTGATGCATATTATCAAGGGGTTGTGTCATGTTCTTATGCTGCTTAAGCAGGTGGTAGCCTATGCTTCAAGGAAACTGAAGGTACACGAGAATAAATACCTCACACATGATTTATAGCTTGCTGCTATGGTTGTTGCACTAAAGATATGGAGGCATTATCTATATAGGTGTACTTTTGAGGTGTTCAGTGACCATAAGAGTCTAAAGTACTTGTTTGATCAGAAAGAGTTAAATACATGACATAGAAGATGGATGGAATTAGTGAAGGACTATGACTTCACCTTAAAATATTACCTAGGGAAGGCGAATATAGTGGAAGATGCTTTGAGTAGGAAGCGAGTTTATCTCTCAGTTATAGCAGTGAAAGGACTAGAACTATTAGAGAAATTTTATGACTTGAACTTGAAAGAGGATTCCTCAATTAGAGGTTTACATTATGGTACAATTATAGTGAAAATGAGTTGATGAGCAAGATCAAGGCTCTCTTGCAAACTGATAAAGTGGTGGAAGAGAAGAATAAACTGGTGATGAGCAAGATACCTGAATATAAGTTAAACTCAAATGATGTTTTATAATGCCAAAGGCGAGTTCTTGTTCCCGATGATGTAGAGTTGCAAAAGTCTATCCTAGAAGAAGATCACAAAATAAATCTAAGTATTCACCCTGATATGACAACGATGTATCAAATGTCACAAAATAAAGCTAAGCATAGATTTTGGTGGCCAAGTATGAAGAAGTAGGTGGCTGATTATTCGGCTTCATGCTTTACTTGTCAGAAAGCTAAGGTAGAGCATCAAAATCCAGTTGGATTAATGCAGTCTTTAGATGTTCCGCGGTGGAATTCGAATAGAATTTCCATGGACTTTGTTGTGGCATTATCAAAGTCCTTACACAAGTTTGACTCTTTATGGGTGATTGTGGACAGGTTGACAAAGTGTGCTCACTTTATACTAGTGAGAACCAATTATAATATGACCAATATAGCAGAGATTTATGTTGGAGAGATTGTTAGACTACATGGAATACCATCTATAATTTTTTTAGATAGAGACCCAAAGTTTACTTCTCACTTCTGGGGAGCATTGCATGAAACTTTTGGTACAAAGTTGAGATTGAGTTCTTCCTACCATCCTCAAACAGATGGAAAAACCGAGAGGGCAATTCATACTTTGGAAGACATGTTGAGAGCTTATGTCCTAGATGATCGAGGAAATTGGGGCAAGTTGCTACCACTTGTGAAACTCACCTACAACAATAGCTATCATGCAAGTTTTGAGATGGCGCCATACGAGGCTCTATATGAACGTAAATGTCAAACACCTTTATGTTAGTACAAGGACAAAGACAACTTGATTATGGGACCCAATCTAGTACAAAAGATGATTGAGAAGGTCAAGTTGATTCTGGAAAGAATGAAAACAGCTCAGAGCAGACAGAAGAGTTATGTGGATCAGCAGAGGAGAGATTTGGAGTTTCAAGAAGGCGATCATGTGTTTTTGAGAGTGACGCCTACGACTGGTGTGAGTAGCGCACCAAGATATAAGAAGCTAACCCATAGATTCATTGGACTCTATCAAATCATATGACGTGTAGCCCATGTAAATTATCAGACTACACTACCTTCAAATTTGGCTAACCTACATGTGTTTCATGTGTCTTAACTGAGGAAGTATATGGATGATCCTTCGCATGTTACCACACCCAACAACGTCCAACTTAAAGAGAAACTCTCATTCTAAGTTCCTCCGATGAGTATTACAAATAGAAGTGTGAGACACTTGAGGGGGAAGGAGATCAAGTTAGTCAAGGTGATTTGGAATCAGACAACATGTGATGCTACATGAGAACGATATGACCACATGAAGGAGCTTTACCCCAACCTTTTTGCAACCGCCTAGTTTCTAGGATGAAACTATTTTAAGGGGGTGATGTCATACCCCAAATTCATCCTACCTCTTTTTATGTTCTCATCCCAAGTATTTGCAGAGTTTGATGATCTTTCTTTAGGAAATCATTTTGCCATTGGTCATGACTCCTAAAGTTAGGCCATGAAATATTGTCTATGATTGTGTTAGTTTGAAAATTTTCTTATAGTCTTTATTTTCTTTTATAATCTCTCATTGCAATTGTGTTAGGATAGGTGGAAATAAAATGCGAGGGATTGTATTTTTCGAGATACGGACAAGTGAGTATTATAAAGCTCTACTTTGGATTATTAGTTAGGAACCTTTAATCTCCATTATTTAGTTGAGTATCAAACAATATATTCTTATTGATTTATTTTGTGATCACGTTTCTAATTGATTGTGCTTAATCCTTAATTTATGATATCGGTAAATTATTAATCATTAATTTGTTAATTTATTTGTTTTAGGTAAAGTAATATATAATGTTTGTTAATTAAATTAAAGTTATAATAATTAAAAAATTATTTAAATAGATAATATATAATAAAATGTGAATAGTAATCAAAGGAAAGAAGGAATATGACGTGTGAATTAGTATTTGGAGTATAATAATAATAATAATAATAATAATAATAATAATAATAATAATAATAATAATAATAATAATAATAATAATAATAATAATAATAATAATAATAGTAAAATTAAGTTAATTAATTTCTTATTAGAGATTGACCTAACACAACCTTACAAAATCGGTTTTGTAAGGTTGTGTTAGGCCAAACTCTAATATGGTATCAAGAGCCTCATTTAAGATCCGGTGGACCACCTTCTATGGTTTCCGCTATCGGGCCACTCACCATTTATTTCCACGCTTCAGTTGTCCTGTCCTGAGCGTGAGGGGGTGTATTAGGAAGATCCTAAAGTCCCACATTGGTTGGAGATAGAGCATTGAAATAGTTTATATAGAGTGACACCCCTCACCTTACTAACCAGTTTTGTAAGGTTGTGTTAGGCCAAACTCTAATATGGTATCAGAGCCTATCGATCGGACCTTGGGCAGCCCACCGTTTAAATCCACGCGCCAAGTCCAAAAAAGAGTGCTGGACGTGAGGGGGTGTATTAGGAAGATCCTAAAGTCCCACATTGGTTGGAGATAGAGCGTTGAAATAGTTTATATAGAGTGACACCCCTCACCTTACCAACCGGTTTTGTAAGGTTGTATTAGACCAAACTCTAATATTTCTCAAATGGTTCCATATTATTCTTCATCTCCAATTTCTTTCAACTTTCACCATTAAAACTCTTTAAGTTCACGTAAAAACCCTTCATAGAAGCAAAATTTCTCTAAAAATATTTCTACTCACCGACAATTTTACAATATCAATAATCCTCATATTTTGTTTCGGTAACGTTTTTGAGAGTTTTCTTTGAAGTTGTCATTTTGTGTAATCAGATCATAGAGTTATTCTCAATTCAGAGAAAAACACATTGAGATAAGAGTGTTTCCCATATTATTCCTAAAATAGACTGGTATTAAGAGTTTGTTGAATATTTGTATGCATATTTTAATGTTCTAGAAAAAAAAGTTAAGATTTTAGTAATGAAATTAGAAGCTTTAAACCATTTAGTGGTCGTTTTCGTATTTTTTTTCTTTCAATTTTAACTATTTAATGATGGTTTTAAATTGTCATAAATTTTCAATAATTTTAGTTGAAAAAAAAATTGAAAATTTTCCATGTGTCGGTTAAAAACTGCTGCTAAATAGTTAAAAGTTGAAAAAAAAACCGACATTTGACGACAGTTTAAAATTGTCTTAAAATCACCGCTAAATAGTCGAAATTAGAAAAAAAAAGTTGACAAAATCACTACTCACTTACGTGAGAGACTGTACAGCTCTAAGTGTCTTCAAATATTCCAAATATAATGTTATTAGATAAATATGTGAATTCAAGCTATAGTTGTGTTACTTGAATTGTTGATTGGGATTAAGGCCATGCAAAGATATTTGATACGTTAAATATTGTTGTTATGACATGTGACGTGGCCTATAAATCAAATGAAAAAATTATATATCACTCAGGATAGAGACCGATTTACTAATGTTTTATTATCTATTTTTCTTTTTCGATTTGAGAATATATAAATTAACACAATGTTTTGCATGAATAAGTTATTTGGTGTTAAATTTAGTGACGAGTAAATTTTTTGTCGAGTTGCTTTAGTAGCGGGTGATTATACTTTTATGTTATTATGTGGTGTCTTAATGGCGGGTTACTTTTCCCATTTATATGAGACACTGGCAAAGCGAGAAAAATTTGAAGCATAGACAAAAATTCAAAGACCGCAAATTCAAATTGTATATAATATATAAATAACTATCAATCAAAATAAAAGATCTTTAATTTAATTGGTCTCGACAGAATTTTAAAACTAACATAGCCATATCCAACTTGAGGTTGATTCTAACATAGAACATCGTTTCATGTGATTCATAATGATTCATGAAATTAGCAGCAAATTAACAATATAATTTTATTTGCTAACTATTGTAACTACAAACCAAATTTAAAAAACAAATTCTTAGTTAACATAAATTGAACTATATAATTTATATAAAGTGAACATAAATTGAAGTATTGGACCTTATATAACATAAAGTGAAACAATCGATAACAACAATTCAACACCATAATTCAAAAGCCACAACCTGCAACAACAACAGTCATCACCAACAACAATAATTCAACATCATGAAGTAAAAGAATTGGAGCAAAAATAGACGGAAAATTGGTTAAAACATTCTATTCAACACCTAATATATTATTTGAAGATAAAATTTATTCTTTTCTCCTTCTTTTTTACAACACATTGTACATGTTTTTTTTATTTTAAATTTTAGTGGCTGCTACTTTTATGTTAATTTTTATTTTTGGTTAATATGGTCATAAATTGCAACTTTATTCTTTATTTCAATTCTTTCACTTTTGTAATATAGTTGAATTTAAATATTATAATATCAAAAAAAATTGATGTAATGTATGTTTAATTGCATAAAAAAATCATATTTTTATTTGTGATTAATTTATGGTGGTCAAAATTGCTATTATCAACGACAAAAAACCATCATTTTATTCAATGTATATTATGCCATTTTGTGTGGCGGTCAATTTTATTGAAAATGGCGATGATTTTCTGCATTTTCGTTAATTGTGGCGGTTTAAACCGCCACATCAGCATTTATAACTGCCACATTTTCATAATTTTTTTTATAAAAGAAGGCAAAATTTTGGGTCAGAGCCTGGGCACATGCCCAGTCTGACCGACCCTTAAAATTACCCATGGTATGAGATGAATTCTGTGTGGTGCCTTAGTGACGAACAAAAATATTCAGATCATGTAGTTTAGGAGCATGCATATTTTTGTATATAACACTTTGGTCGTTGTTGTTGTAAATCTTGAGTTGATTACTTTATGTGCATGTTGTTATGGTTACAGTTCAATATTAATAACTTGTGAATTTTCCTTTTTATTTAATTCTCTTAGACATGATATGTATATTTATATTTGTCTGATTTTTAATTATTGTTTAATTTAGTTGACATGGATTGTGGTTAATGTAAACTGACCTGTTACAGCAACATTTTACGTAGAAGTGTGAAGTTTCAAGATTGAATGATGTTTGCTTGTTGCACAATCGGGGGGAAGATGAGGTTTTCAAAATAAAAACTTTCATTAGTTACAAATTGATCGTATTATATTTGAAGTACTTTATTTATTTTCATTCGAATGACTTGGAAATTTGGTGACTTCTCACTAATGAATTTGAGTTGTCGCCGAGTTTGGATTGACTAAATATTTGAAATATTTTATTTCTGTTTAAAAAATTATTTTAATAATTTCTGAGTCATGTCTTGGATCAAAAATACAGGGTGTTACAAAGGGCTTGACATGTTTAAGATTCATGTGAAAGAAATTAAAAATCAATTTAGTAAGAAGATTAAGAGACTTCGCAGTGATATAGGAACCAAATATGATTCCAATTTATTTAATGAATTTTATAAATAACATGGAATAGCTCATGAAACGAACACACCATATTCTTCTGAAATGAATGGTAAAACATAAAGAAAGAGTATCAATTTTACTGAACTAGTCGTTGCTATTATGTTGAATTTTGGTGTTGCATCTTATTGGCAAGGGAAAAATTTATAGACTGTTTGTTATGTCTTGAATAGAGTTCTCAAGTCTAAAAATAAGATATCTCCTTATGAGATATTGAAATAAAGATAAACAAACTTGTTTTACTTTAGAGCTCGGGGTTGTCTGCCTTATGTCAGAATTCCGATTCAAAGTGTGTTAAACTCGCTAGTAGAGCCTATGAATGTGTATTAGTTAGATATACCTCAAAAAATAAGGCATATAAGTTTCATGACCTAAATTCTAAAGTGATAATAGAATCAAAGGATGTTGAATTCCATGAATACAAATTTCCTTTCAAATCGAGAAATAGTGGGACACTAAATCGAATCACATTCCTATGACAAGAAACACCAAAAGCAACTACGAAGTAGAAATAAAACTTCAACAAAGTAAAAGAGTAATAGTTTCTAAATACTATGGACCAGATTATGCGGCCTATATAATAGAAAAAGATCCTACGAATCTTCAAGAAGCCTTGTCATCTTTGGAAGCAAATTTGTGGCAAGAAACTATTAACGATGAGATAAATTCTCTAGAATCTAACAGGACCTGACACTTAGTAGAATTGCCTCCTAGTTGAAAACCAATCAGTTATAAATAAATTTTGAAAAAGAAACTAAAACTTGACGGAATAGCTGATAAGTACACAACTTGCCCTGTAGCCAAAGATTTTAGGTAAAGAGAAGATATATATTTCTTTCGATGTTTTTTCTCCAATAACTAGAATTACATCCATTAAGGTTTTGATTTCAATTGCTTATAATTGTAACTTAACTGTACACCAAATGGTTATTAAAATCGTTTTTTAAAATGACAACTTAGAAAAAAATCTATATGGATCAATCGAAGGGTTTGCGATTCATGGGCAAGAAAACAAGGTATGTAATTTAGATAAATATTTGTATGGTCTAAGACAAGCTCTAAAGCAATGTCATGCAAATTTTCATAACTTAATGATATTGAATGGTACAAAGTGAACGAAAGTGACAAATGTATTTATTACAAATATGAAAATGGCATTTACATTATCATATGTCTCTATGTAGACAAATTACTCATATTTGGATCAAACATTCATTCTGTTAATGATGTGAAATCATTGTTGAGCAAGAAATTTGATATGAAAGACTCCAGTGTAATTCTCAAATCAAGATCACTAGATCCAAGAAGGGAATTTCTTTAGATCAATTACACTATATGGATAAGATCTTAAAGAAAGATAAATACTATGACTGTAACTTGTTTACACACCATACAATCTAAGTGTGAAACTATACAAGAACACTGGTGATAATGTTAGACAAAAATGAGTATGTGAACATCATTGACTGTCTTAGGTATGCCACTGATTGTACTAGACCCAACATTGTACATGTCATAGGATTGTTGTGAAGGTTTACATGTAGACTGAGTAATAAGCATTTCAAGCCATTGAGAGAGTCACGTGATACCTTAAGAAGACAATGAACCTCAGTTTACATTATCAAAGATTTCCTACTGTACCTGAAGGATACAATGATGCGGATGATAACACCTTATAAAATGATTTAAAAGAAACTGTAAGTGCTTTTGATTGGCTGCATTTTATGGCAAAACACTAATGTATGAGTAAATGTCATAACTGATGTTAGGATATACATGAAGAGTGTTATACAAGGAAAGCTAAGAGTAAGTGAAGTTGAATGTCATGACTGAATGTTATGACATTGATCGTATGACATCAGGGCGCGCATGTTTGTTTTTCTGTTATTAGCTCAGGCTATACTTCAGGAAACAATCCAGGAAGCAGAGTTATTTTAGGCAACATAACAGGCATTGCTGAGGATAACATAGAAGGCTCCTGACCTAATGATAAATGCGCAACTTCATGAAGAAAGGTTTATCTTGGGTAAACCTAAATTCTCTACCAAGGCCCAAATCAGTTCTGCTATTATAAATAGCAGAAGGAGCATTCCTAATAGACAGACACACAGAGGAGAAAGAGCATCTAGTGAGAGATCATAGAGTGTGTTTTTTTGAGTGAAGAACTTTGTTCTTCACGTGAGTCTAGGAGTCTTAGGATTCCTTGTGTGCCAAGCAATTGTATGCTGTAGAATTGTTGTGGTTATTGTGTATGAACAGGTGTGTTCATTGTGTCACTCAAAGCTGTTAAGCAAGAGTGTGTGTCACTTGATCAAAGCTGTGAAACAAGATCACAGTGTGTTTGAAGTGTATCTTCATATTTCTTGTGTAAGTATGTATTGATATCACTGAGGTGATTGAGGGGGAGTGAGTGAGTATACTCAGGTCTAGAGTGTATCTATGCAGAAATGTAATTGGGTAGGTCTTAAGTGAAGAGTGCAATTTGTGATTGTTTGACTCTGAATTAATTCCACTGATAGTGAATTTCCTCCTTGACTTGGTAGCCCCTAGATGTAAGTGTGGTGGACGCTGAACTGGGTGAACAATCTCTTGTTGTTATTTACTGCTTTCTCTTTACAACATTTTAATTACTCCAATAGTCTGTGTTACAGTGGATGTTATAACATCCGTGATAACATCCATCGCGTGCTTGCCAGAATTTCAATTGGCATCAGAGCAGGCACCCTGCCTGTTATTTTCTGGGTGAGATCTAGGGAAGATAAATTCTAGTACTATGGATAAAGACATAGGATTCAAAAATACACCACCAATTTTGGATGGCTCTAATTATGACTATTGGAAACCTAGGATGATTGCCTTCTTGAAGTTTGTAGATAGCAAGGCATGGAGAGCTGCAAACTCTGGCTGGGAACATCCAGTGAAGACTAATAAAGATGGAGTGTATGCGCTTATACCTAAAGAAGAATGGAGCAAAGAGCAAGAAGCCTTGGCTCTTGGGAATTCTAAAGCATTGAATGCATTATTCAATGGTATAGACAAGAACATCTTCAGACTGGTGAATCATTGTGAGCTGGCTAAAGAGGTGTGGGATACTCTCAGAACAACTCATGAGGGAACCTATAAAGTCAAGATGTCAAGATTACAAATGTTGAAAACCAAGTTTGAAATCCTGAGAATGAAGGAGGATGAGACTATTCATGAATACTACATGAACATCCTTGAAATTGCAAACACCTCAGGAGCCTTAGGAGAAAAGATGTCTGATGAAAAGCTTGTGAGGAAGATTCTTAGGTCTTTACCTAAAAGGTTTGCCATGAAGGTTGTGAAGTAAAAGGGATAACCATTACCCTGTCTAGGGTAGATCCATCTCCACATCACAATGCAAGCCATGAGGATGATTCTGAGTGTCTCTCTGTTAAGTCTAACCCTAACACTGAGAACCTAGAAAATCTAGTTAATTCTGTGGTACAGGAGGAAGGTCTGGGTGATGACCAACATGAGAAAACAAATAGCTCAAAAAATGAGAAGGTCATGGATGAAGCACCCTGCAATAAGGTAAATATTGAAGACGATGATCTCATCAAGAATGTTGCTCCTGGTTTAGCCGAAAAACTAGCAACCAGGAAAGGAAAAACCTTTCCTTCCAAGAACCAAGGAGAAAGGACTTCTGCTGGGCCTTCCAAACCTTGGAGCAAGATATCAACTGCCTCCAAGAAAAGAAAAGTTGAGGTGAGTAGCTCTGAGTCTGAAGGGGATGTTATAAGAGATGTTCCTAACATCTTCAATGTCAAGAAATCTTTGGGTAAGAGACCTCTCAAACCCATGCCAACTTCTCCTCTAGACAATGTCTCATTCCATTCCATTCACAGTGTGACAAAATGGAGATATGTATACCAAAGGAGAATAACCCTTGAGATAGAATTGGGGAAAGATGCCCTAGAGATTAAGGAAGTAATGGACCTGATACACAAGGCTGGTCTGATCAAGACTGTTACTGGTTTTTCAAACTGCTATGAAGGACTGGTAAAAGAGTTTATTGTTAACATCCCTGACACAATTTCAAAGAGAAACAACAAGGAATTCATGAAAGTGTTTGTCAGAGGATAATGTGTTCAGTTCTCACCTTCTGTAATCAATAGATACTTGGGACGGGCAAATAATGGTGCAACATAATTGGTTGCCTCAGACAATCAGGTGTGCAAAGTGATCATTGCAAATCAAGTCCTACCTGGCCATCCAAAGGAAAGTTGTCTTCAGCATAGCTAAGTGTAAAGTATGCAATTCTGCATAGAACTGGGGCTACTAACTAGGTGCCTACCAATCATACTTCCACTATTGATGTTGGACTTGGCAAGATCATTCATGCCATAGAAACCAAAGTTAACTTTGACTTTGGTCTATACATTTTTGATCAGGTTGTTAAACACTCCACAACCAATGCTATTAAGCTACCAACTGCCTTTCCATCCCTCATTTGTGAAATCATTCTAAGCCAATATCCTGGAATCTTGAATTCTAGTGATTTAGCCAGAAAAAGGGAGCCTAAACTGTCAGTTCACTTTAAGCTATTTGAAGGGAGACATGTTCCAGATATGGCGTTTACATCTGCTGAGAAGGTCAAGATCTCGAAAAAATAATGATTGCAGAATTGAAGGACACATGTAGGGAGTTAAGAGAAACCATCAGCAGAGCAACTTCCCGAAAAACCAAGCTAGAATCCCTTATCCAAAGGCTAGAAAGAGATGCTGATACTATTAATAGTGAAGCTGTGTCAAGAGAAGAAGCAGATGACACTAGTAAGAATGTCCCAACCAATGTCCATTACATTAGTTCCAGTTCCAGTGAAGAGGGAGAAGATTAGAGAACTGCTATGTGGAGCTCAGGCTGTTGGTTGTTGAGCTGATGAGCAGGATGTGCTGCTGCTGTGAAGTTTTTTTTACTTATTTGACAACATGAATTTCTTTATGATGCTCTTCATGAGCAGTTTTTGTTGTAATTCCCCAAACATTTGTAATGGTACACATTATGATCTATGCTAGTTATTAGTTGGATCTTAATTTGTGGCTAAAAAGGGGGAGAGAGTGATATATTACAGCAGGTGGAAGAGCAGGTGGAAGACTTGGTTGAATAACCAAGGAGCTGCTGAAGATGCATGTGTGATAACAACTGATGCTGTTAGTATTATGAGAATTTCCAGTTTGTGTAAGAATGTATGTTAGCTATGTGAGCTCCCAGTTGCTGCTTGAGAGTGTATGTGTGTGTCTGCAAGATAGTAGCATAATGTGAGTGTAGTGCATCTCTTTAGGGGGAGTAGCACAGGATTGTGTGGCTTCAGGATGTTATCCGCCTGAATGTTCTGGTATTGTGTGTGATTGCAGGGATACTTGCAGTGTGTGCCCAGCTGATAAGTACATCAGTTGAGGGGGAGTAACCCAGAGTTTTACTCAATATATTGTGACATCTGTAGTGCTGACTAACAAATGGTACCCTGAGAGCTAACACTATGAGTGAGTGTAAACAATTCTGATAGTGTAACTAGTAGCTTTCCTGCATGGTAGGTTAAGACTCTGCTGCTTGTAAACTCTGATATGTTAACAGGGTGTTTTAGCCAAAAATTAGGCAAATGGGGAGTTTGTAAGTGCTTTTGATTGGCTGCATTTTATGGCAAAACATTAATGTATGAGTAAATGTCATAACTGATGTTAGGACATACATGAAAAGTGTTATGCAAGGAAAGCTAAGAGTAAGTGAAGCTGAATGTCATGACTGAATGTTATGACATTGATCGTATGACATCAGGGCGCGCATGTTTGTTTTTCTGTTATTAGCTCAGACTATACTTCAGGAAACAATCCAGGAAGCAGAGTTATTTTAGGAAACATAACAGGCATTGCTGAGGATAACATGGAAGGCTCCTGACCTAATGATAAGTGCGCAGCTTCATGAAGAAAGGTTTATCTTGGGTAAACCTAAATTCTCTACCAAGGCCCAAAGCAGTTCTGCTATTATAAATAGCAGAAGGAGCATTCCTAATAGACAGACACACAGAGGAGAGAGCATCTAGTGAGAGATCATAGAGTGTGTTTTGTGAGTGAAGAACTTTGTTCTTCACGTGAGTCTAGGAGTCTTAGGATTCCTTGTGTGCCAAGCAATTGTATGCTGTAGAATTGCTGTGGTTATTGTGTATGAACATGTGTGTTCATTGTGTCACTCAAAGCTGTTAAGCAAGAGTGTGTGTCACTTGATCAAAGCTGTGAAGCAAGATCAAGGTGTGTTTGAAGTGTATCTTCATATTTCTTGTGTAAGTGTGTATTGATATCACTGAGGTGATTGAGGGGGAGTGGGTGGGTATACTCAGGTCTAGAGTGTCTCTAGGCAGAAGTGTCATTGGGTAGGTCTTAAGTGAAGAGTGCAAACTGGGATTGTTTGACTCTAAATTAATTCTACTGATAGTGAATTTCCTCCCTGGCTTGGTAGCCCCCAAATAGGCATGGCAAAAAAACCCAGACCCGTCGGGGCCCGCCCCGAAATTAGCGGGGAAAACCCGGTTTGAGTGGGTACGGGTACGAATGCGGGGAAAATCCGATTTTTAATTACGGGTGCGGGTACGGGTGCGGGTAGACACTAAGACCCGCCACACCCGGCCCTGCCCCGCCCCCGAATAATTTATTTTAATTTAATTTTCTTATTTTACTTATTTTAATATTTATTTATTAATTATATTTTTAATTAAATTATTAATACATTTATTACAATTAAAATAAATAAATTAATCAAGTTAATATTCATTTACTAATTAAAATTTTAATTAAATAAATAATTAATTTATTAAAATAATCAATTTTTTAATTAAGTTATTAATTTTTATTGTAATTAAAAATAAAAAAAATTTTCCGGGTGGGGGCGGGGCGGGTGCGGGTGCACCCGTTCTCTACTGGGGGCGGGTCTGGATGGTAAATTTTTACCCCCGGTCGGGTTTGGGGGCGGGGGCGGGTGTGTTACATGAAAGCGGGTGCGGGTGCGGGTATAGTAAAACCCGCCCCGACCCGCCCCGTTGCCATCCCTACCCCCAAATGTAAGTGTGGTTGACACTGATCTGGGTGAACAATCTCTTATGTTATTTACTGCTTTCTCTTTACAGCATTTTAATTACTCCAATAGTCTGTGTTACAGTGGATGTTATAACAACCGTGATAACATCCATCGCGTGCTTGCCAGAATTTCAGAAACTAATGGCTATATATTCAGTATAGATGGAGGAGATGTATATTAGAAATAGAAGAAATATACTATCTTGGATCAGTCTAGAATGAAGTCTAAAATTATAGCATTAACGACTGCTAGTAAAGAAGTAAGTTGGTTAAGATGCTTGCTATATGAGATCCCTTTATGAGAAATATCCATGCCAACTGTGTTGATCGACTGTGGTAGTACCACGACTATTGCAAAAATTGAGAATCGTTATTATAATGGTAAAAGACGTCAAATAAGAAGGAAGCACAACACTGTTAAGGATTGTATCTTTAAAGGATATATAAGAGTGAATCATGCGTAAACTAATGAAAACTTAGTAGATCCTTTGATGAAAAGATTAACTAGAGAGAAACTTCATAATACATCCAAGAAGACAAGACTAATGTCTATAGAGAAGTGAGTTGCTCATGATGGTAACCTAACATAATAGATTGGAGATCCTAAGAAATAGGTTCAATGATAATAACAAGTTGTGAGTAATATGAGATGATCATGCTAGTATAAATAAGACAAGTATGAACCCTGAAGAGACAAGAGGATGAGATGATATAATCTCTTAATAAGATCTATACCTGTATGCGGGATTACCTATCTATTGGAGTAATCTTGATAGATTTCTTATGTGATTGTGGAACTTAGGTTGGTTCCTATAAAATTTTGAGGCGTAATTCCTAGAGCCTTCACTAAACTAGGATAGTCGTGCTGGGCCATCAAAACATGAGCTTTTAGAATACACCTTAAGAAAATACTGTGTGCAAGTTTGATGTCTAAGACAGAGTTCAAGAAAACTCCGTCACTCTTGTAGAATCAGAATGTTACTTGCTGCATAAAGGTTCAAGTCGTAGACACCTTTATTTAAGCATAATGTTAGCAACGTTTGACGTTACTTCTGAAACACTTTTTCAAATTCAAGTGTGGGATTGTTGGAAATCAAATGATTAATGGAAAATTGGAAGGAATTGTTCACTTTAAGTTGATAAGAGATAAACATAAGTATGAATTAGTGTGTGTAGAGGTGAATTTAAAAAAGTTCATTAAAGTCAAACATTAGAGGGATACCACACTTTAGTAGTGCTTATATATGGAAGGTTTGTCTATTGGGGTGTGCCCCAAGGGGTATGCAATTTTGTGAAAAGGGTAAAGACCCACGACCATGAATAAACTCATGTTTATGTCTGTCGCCACCGTTGTTTGTCCGGTCGGCTCGACTTGGCTCAGCTCGGGTCGAGTTTAGTCTTGGGTGATCCTTTATTTTTTGGTACCCAAAATGGTAAAAAATAATAATTATTAATTAAATTTTATTAATTAACTACTGATGTGCCAACTTTTAACGGTAACCCTAATTTTTGACTAAGTTACCGCAATTTTTCTTGTCTTTCACATTTCCACATCGCCTTGCTGACCAAATTCCATAACGACTAATTTTGGACCATATCCACTCCACTCCCATATTTTCTCTCATTCGAGTCATAATTTTACCTATTAATAGATGTCTTTCCATCTCATTTTCCTCATTCCAAATTTTCGCATTCATAACGACTAATTTTGGACCATATCCACTCCACTCCGATATTTTCTCTCATTCGAGTCATAATTTTACCTATTAATAGATGTCTTTCCATCTCATTTTCTTCATTCCAAATTTTCGCATTCATAACGACTAATTTTGGACCATATCCACTCCACTCCCATATTTTCTCTCATTCGAGTCATAATTTTACCTATTAATAGATGTCTTTCCATCTCATTTTCTTCATTCCAAATTTTCGCATTCCAAAATCTATCTCCTCTCTCCCGTCTCTATTTCATCATATAAAATTTCTTTTCTATTATTAGTTTTTGACTAGATGCCTTGCGCATGATACGACTGGTTTTCACCAAATATACGATTGGCATTTATACCATCATTAACTAGTCTTTGTACTATCAAGAGGTTTATATCTTGGTCGATTATACACCATGTAAGTTGCAATCGTATGATATAAAACTTGACTGTTTTATCCTGGATGCGTCGCTCTTAAGTAAATGTTTTGCATAACTTTAGACAGTGTCGTGAAACATCTTAAAGAAAATGATCTAATCCATTAATTTTTTAGTGGTATTTTTTTTTTAAAATCGTAAAACAACGTTCAATAAAACTACAAATAAAAGAATTAAGTTATATTGCTGCGTCCGCATAGAATGTTTAAAATGCAAAATCAATTATTGTTAATGATTAAGGAAAACAAAAAAAAAAAAAATTAGATGTTATAGATAAAAAAATAATTAATATTGTATTGAAAACAAAAAAAGTATTTTAAGGTTAGGAATGAGAGTATGGACCGAACTAAGGGGCATTTAGCTTGGTATATTTAAGGCCGGGTCTATTTAATAAAAAATGTTAGACATCATTTTTTTAAAAAGTCTATTTAATTAAATAAAGTTGATTTAAACTATTAATCAAACAAGTGCACTAATCCAATAATCATCAAGATCATAATTTATACAATAATGCCAAGTCTCATCATTCACACAAATGCAATCATAGATAACATCAAATGTTTAAGCACCAGGCACAAACTTTGTAGCATAAACCCATGCATTGTTAGCAACAGGGTTATCAAGGTGATCCAACAGATTCTCCAAAGGTCCTTTACCAGTAACAATAGCTTGAACAAAGAAACCAAACATAGAGAACATAGCCAATCTTCCATTCTTGATTTCCTTCACTTTAAGCTCCGCGAAAGTAACCGGATCGTCGGCAAGACCAAGAGGATCAAAGTATTGCCCACCAGGGTAAAGATCATTGCCCTCTCCGACATCGGGAAGTCCATTGATGCGAAAACCTTCGACGAGTCCCATTAGAACAATTTGGAAACCTAGTACTGCTAGGATACTTTGTGCATGAACAAGGTTAGGGTTTCCTAAGTAGTCAAGTCCACCTTCTGAGAAGATCTGTGATCCTGCTTTGAACCAAACTGGTTCCTTGAAGTCAACTCTAACCCATTTTTGAAGTACTTCTGGTGTTATGCATCCTAGTGCTCCTAGCATAGCCCATCTTCCATGGATAACCTTCATTATTCAACATAATTTAGTAGACGAAGTGATAATAACCACTAGAAACTCACACAGAAAACACACAACTGTGAGTACCAGGGTTCACACCCTGATCATCGGTTTCTACCGGTTGAGTTGAGTTAGGATTTGCGGACAATTTATTATATTGATTGATTCAAACAAACTACTATAAACATGATAAGTAACGAATGAACCAACCTCAAGAGCCCGGTTCTTGGCAAATGCTTCTGGATCAGCAGATAAACCAGCAGTGTCCCATCCATAATCACCAGGGAATTCTCCAGTTAAGTATGAAGGAGTCTGAGCTGAAAATGGTCCTAAATATTTCACTCTGTCTGGTCCATACCACAAATCATTTCTCTTCACAATCACAAAATAAATTGCATGTATCATAATATCAGGCACACATTTAAAGACTAATGAATATTCAATAATGTAATAACATAGTATATTTGGTAAAGTAGTGAAAATACCATGGTGAATCTGGGAGTTCCCATGGCAACAACATCTCTAAGAGGATTGGCAGCCTTCCTTTGACCAAGGAAAGAAGTTTGCTTAACAACAGTTGCTGAGCTTGCTGTGGCTGCCATCAATGCCATGACTTTCTTCTTGTTGTTGAGTTGAAACCTCACTCAGTTTACTCACAAGATGTTACCAGAGATGTGTGAAATGAATGGCTGAGAGAAACATCATATGTAGGGAATGAAAATGAGATGAATGTGTGGTGAGAAAGACATGTGGAAGTTTGTGGTTGAAATGAGGTTGTTAGATGCAACCAATGAGAAGGGTTTTAAGGATTTTATGTATATCTTACTATATCTTTCTATCCACATTTTATCCTTTTTATCTAACCACTGATTTTCTTTTTTCAATTTATTTGGTATACACTCTCTTTCTAAAACTAGCAAATATCCGTCCTTTTTATTCCATATTATTATGTTTCAAAATGATTATACTTTTAACTAATAAAATTTATTTAAAATAAATATTATTTTCAATTTTTAATGTAAAAATAATTGTTATTTTTTCAATTATATTTATTAATTATTATTTTTTATATTAATTTTGACATATTAATTAATAGTGTTAATTTAGTAAAAATTATCTTACGATAAAATTATTATATTTATTAATTTGTGTACAAAAATTTTAAACAACAGTAATTTTAAAATGAAGAGAATAAAAAGCATAATCAAAGAAAGAATATTATATCAGAACTTGATCTATATAATCGATTATATTTAGTAGAATAAAATTTTGTTGTTGTTATATTAATATCGTTATATATAATTTTTTATGGAATTATTGTTATATATAATTGACTACACCCTCTTTGTGAAAGTTTTTGACGTCTATTTTCTCGTTACTAAAAATAATTATTATAAATATCATTTAAATTTAGTAAAACGGGAAATGAATAATATGTTTGATTAGTTAAAAATTGTAATTGATATTTAATTGATATAGTTAAAATTAAATAACAGAAATAATATTATGTTGAAGCTGCAACACACATTTGACTTCTAATAATAATGATATGAACTACAACTCTTCTTAGAATTGAAACAAAAAATTAACGTAGTTTGGATAATAAATTATATGAAAAAAAATATAAATGTGTAATGAATTTTTTTTAATATTATAAGATAAATTATATTATGCTGCACTTTGTATTTCTATGGTTATTGTTGTTACTAGCAAACTAGTCTTAGATTTGTATAACTATAAATTGAGAGAACTGATAAGCGTCAAAAATATATTAAATATATATTTATCAACTTATGTTATAAGTAATTAATAAAAAAATCTTTGATCAATCAATGAAAAATGATAAAATGATTGTTTGGGCAATTTAATTACAAATGGACTAAAAACAGCTATAAAAGATTAAGAAATCACCAAAGCAACGTAATGACCTTGTCAAGGAACTTTCCTAGTCGCTAATCCAAAAATATAGGTGTGTTTAGCGAGTAAAGCCAACAAAAGCAAATTTCATGGCCAAGTAACTTCAAGGCTAATCAACTAACCTCGCTAAGCCAAAAACACATGCACAGTGAGCAAAGGAGGTTCATGAGTTCAAGGTTGAATTAATCCTCCATAAAAAATTAATCTTGATATTATAAGAGTATTTTATGCAAATGTTAAACTCTTAGATGATGATGCCATGATATCAAGGGTATCCTGAGTAAAAGGGTGATAAGTTACATATAATAGTGAAACCATACATACTTAGAAGACACTTTCATGAAAAATCCATATGAGGTAGACTCATTCTCGAGGGGAGTTGTGAGAAATAATTGGGATTATGATAAGATAACAACTGACATATGCATTGGATTAGAAACATATGAAGTAGGAAGAGTTAGCCGACCTATTCAATTCAAAAGATCCAACCTCACCATAGAAGTCCAAATACAGTTAGCCTTTATCCTATCTAATGTCACCCCTAAACCCAATACCTCAAATTGACCCAACTTATCTAGTATATTTTGACCATACAAGGGATAAATATATACAATCATCTCAGATAGGATTTGACTGATTGTGCACACAATTTTAAAATCATTTATAGGGGTGACAAAACTGGTCGTGGCCCACTAAGCCGACCCTCGCACCCGCCAAAAAATGGCAGGTTGAATTGGAATTTTATGCGCGCCTACTCGCTTTAATCCCGCCCCACCTTAAGTCCGTCAAAAAAAGGGTGGGTTGACCCGTCAACCCGCCAACCTAGTTATCAAGCACTCAAAATATTTATTTTGGTTGGTTGAAGGTTAATACTTGAACTATAGTTTTGGAATACTTATTGATGATTCTATTTTGTACATTTATATGTAAATATGCGCAATATTTTTTTAAGTAAAATTTGTTTAAAAAATGCTATACAAAAATTGTTCAAAAAAATAAGTGAAAAATCTAATCGAAATGTAAAAATAAGCCTATTAATCTATTAAAAAGATGAAAAATAAATAAATAAAATTTAGGTGGGCAAGCCCGTCGTCCGCTAATACACCGCCTTGGCGGGCAAGTTAGATTTTTATGAGCAATTTCACTTGGCGTGTTTGCCCGCCCCTTCCCCCCCCCCCCCCCCCCCCCCCCCCCCCCTTTTTGGCAGGCTTAAGGCGGGGAGAGCCGCCTGGTTCGCCACCCCTACTCATTTAGCCTTCCAAAATTTTGATCACTAGACTCTTAAAAAAAATGAAGTAGGCCTCATATTCTATTTCCACTGATGTCTTGATACAAAAATGAATGAATATTTTGTTCACTGCTATTATATGGCAAGAAGCCATAGAGAGCAAATACGTTCAACCATTACACCTATAGCACCCCAACAACACCAATAAGAACTTGTAATCTTGGATGTTGTGAATCATAATTTTCATACCTACTTTATTCATACACGGGACATTAGTGATGTATACTAAAAGGTTTTGATTTCCATTCGTGTTTCTATTAGTAGATTGGAACAGTGGATGCAGGAATCTCATTCTCCCTATGATCATCTACCTGCACAAGAGAATTTTATCAGTTATCTATAGGGGCTATGAATAAGCCATTTTATATAGAAAATTAGTGAGGTGAGGCAAGTTGAAATGGAAGAGGCAATGGTAAAATTAAGATTGAAGAAGAGGAATTTGTGGATGAAAATGAAAGTGAAAAGGAAGAAAAAGAAGAATATGTCAAGTGTGATGATGATGAAGAAGAAGAAGAAAAAGAAGATGGTTATGATGATGGTGGTGGTGATGATGATGATTGATAATTTGTCGCATTCTTCTACCATCACTTTGAACTTTATTTGTTTTATAATTTATGCTTTTTTTGTTAATTAGGTTTTAAACGCTTTGTGCTTTTATAAATTTTTATGTGTAGATTTAACAAATGCCATGCCCAAGCTCCCAAAACACTTCAGTACCATTTGAAACATAATATTGGTACATCATCCCTTCATATATGTGATGTGTTTTGAGATGAATTTAAAGCAAGTAATTTAGGTAATGTGAAATATTGTAAGTGATCGATGTTGTGCGTTTAAAGCACTTTGCGACATTTTGGTGGCTTAGCGAAAGTTCATGTCGCTATGCAAGGATATCTCCAAAACCATTCCTAACCCGATGACCTACAGAGATACCAAACTTTTCTATAGGGGGTGGAATGAAAGGAAGATTAAAGTTGGACCTACATAAACCGGTGAAATTTAAATTGTTTTCATGATTAAGTACTTGTTGAAAAAGTTTGAAATTTTTCAAAGTTTTATACTTAAAATTGTTTGCGTGTAGATGATTCAGTTGATTTGAAAAACCAAATGCATAGGAATCACAAATTCAAGTTGATGACAAAATTCAGGAATTATGGCATGATAAAAAGGTATTTTCTTTCAAATCCTTCATTCATGATTGGTGCTTTATTATCTGGAAATTATAACATAACCGTGAACTAATGTCTTACAAAAAAAAAGGTTTGATTTTACTACTGTCTAGTGAAAACATGTCAATGAAAGTGAAGAATCATATAATTCTATTCAAGTGAGATGTGTGCAGCCTTGTGTTTTACATAAATAATGGGAGTGGACATGCATACTAACTACATGGATTTTGAGTCATTATTTCTCTTACTTGGTATATTTGAAGACAATGATATGATTAAGTCATTGCTTTTGAGGGTGAAAAACTACTTGACCAAGAAGCCTACCTTGTGAGGGTGTTATCCTTTGACAACCCCTTTGAGGCTAAAAATTGAAAAGTTTTGTTCTTTCAACGTTACAACCCTTAGCCAATTTTTAGAGAAAAAAATGTTCACCACCTTATCTTAAGGATAAGAGAGCACTTTAAAATGCAAGGGTATAAAACAATATAGTTGGAGAGAAAAGGAAAATTTTTGAAAAAGAAAATCAAGTAGTATGGTGAAAAGAAAGAAAAGTATATGCTTTGACAAAAACAAAAAGAAAAGAACTAAAAAATTTAAAGCATGCAAATACAAGAAAGTCACCAAAAAATGTGTTGTAAAGTGGAAAGAGAAGAAAATAGACCTACTATATTGTTTAGGCCTTTTGAATTCATAGAAAACCAATATTGTTTGTAGTTCTGCCACGTTACAACCAAAAGAAAGATCTTGATGATCCACGACTAATTATGTATCTTGTTGCACTGCTTAGATGAAATGAAACATATTTCTATGGTTTATGCATTGTCCAACAATGAGGAAAACAATAAACTATTTTAGGGATAATCAGTGAGAATATGACTCTAATGAATAATTGACTATTGATCTAGATATATTTTAAAATCTTACTTTGGTAAAGTAAATTTTTTATATTCAGGCTATGGTTTGATGATAATTATATTGTTGATTATGAACTTGCATTGTAAATAAAATATTGTCATAAACAATGTTTTTTCAAAAGTTTTTGATAAGTTATTAAACTTATGAAATATGCATTTAGAATTTTTTTTCAAACCATTTGAATGAAATTTGTTTTAGGACAAAGAAAAGGATAAGTTGGGGAGATTTGGTGATTCCCAAAAATACGTTAAATGCGTAGGAACTTATTAACTTATTTTATAAGTAATTAATTAAAAAACCCTCGAATAAGTAAAAAGTACAAAGAAATCACTACATCAACACAAAGACCTTGCCAAAACAGTTTTCCAACAAGAAAGGCTCGTTAAGTTAATAACATAGTCGCGCTTAGTGAGCAAAGGGGGGAAAATAAGACATCATGGCCAAGAAGCTTCAAGGTTAAGAAACTAATCTCGCTAAGCCAAAAACTCAGCCTTGCTTAACGAGCAAAGACAATTCATGACTCCAGAGCTAATTTACTTCAAGTTTAAGGAATTATTTATCTGCTATGCGATGATGGGTAGTACGCTTAGCAAGCTAAGGCGGCGAAGCAAGTTGCATGTGAGTCGGGATTGCTTAGCAGGGAAGAAAGTAGGCCCGCTAAGAGAGTGTGGGCAGTGCGCTTAGAGAGCCTACAATTTAAACCCCTATAAATATGAGTTCTATTCACCACAAAAAGGGGAGATCAGTGGATTGGACGTAGTTCATAGAGAAAGTAGGTTCTCACTACAAATCACAACAGGAGAGAATATAAGAGGAATATTGAGGGTGAAATTGATCCTCGAGGAATCGTTGCAGATGTTATTTAACTACTTTCTTCTAGGTCTTTATTATAAAGCTATGATAAGTAAGATAATTTTCTCTTTTGTTGGGGTTAGATGTAGTTGTTCTAGTATTAATGTTTTCATACCAACCATGAAATTTATGTGGATCTATGTGCTTGTAGTTATTGTCAAGGTGATGATGTTTGTTGACAGCGAAAATGCAAGTCAACTGAGTAGTTGTTTGGTTTTGATGATGACACCATTTAGTATTAAGTAAAGTCCTTATATTTTGAAGATAACTCAAGTGATTCAATATGATTAAGATGGTTGATTAAGCTATCCTCTTGAATCAAGTTATTGAAGATTGTCTTGATGATCAAGACATATCTTTGAAGTCAACATTGTGGTCAAACGACATTCAAGTTTAACCTCTTAACTCTCAGAAGATGGTAATCAACATGAATATATCTCAAGCCTTATTAAGAAGATTCAAAGATCTTGTACAATGCTGAACTCAAATATCATGATACGAAGATGTAAAGCTTTAGAGTTGTTAAATAAAGGAAGTGTGAAAGCTCGTCTGACCGTGTCCGTCTGAGTGGCCAATTTCTATTAAAGACACAAGGGTATTTATGGAAATACTAAGGAAAAAAACACACACACTAAAAACATTTGAAAAGCCTCTCATATTTTATTTAAACCACCTGAAAAGTTTTTTATTGGCTAACCAACTTATTAGGGGAGTGTCTTATTGATTGGAAGAGTTTTTCCAACTAAATAATCTATTAGACCTACTAACCTAATAGGTTATTTTCACTAGGTTGAGTCTAACATTGATTGAGATATTCTCTTAATGATTGGTAATGGATAAATACCAAAACCTTTCATTTGTGTCTTGAACAATCGATTATTAAAGGTCATTAATTGATTGGCCTAATCTATTATGGCATTAATTTGGCCCATGGACCATTTCCAAATTTACATGGTTTTTTTTTCTTTCAAATATGGCTCATATGGAAGAGGAAAATAACTATTAACCCTATTATAAACCAAGCTAAAAAATGTGAGACTTGTGTCTTGATGAAAAAGGAAGTGAATTATATGCATGAAAATATAAGTAAGTTTACTAAGAGGAAAGAAAATATGGGTTTGATTTTATCAAATCAAAGGCATTCCTTGAATAAAATTGGATTACATTTAAATCGAGTAGATCATATAGTAAAATCTTAAATATTAAGAAATTGAATTACCCTATTTATAAATGCTCATTTTCTGTTAAGTTTGGCCACTAAGAGCCATTCTATTATGATAAACTAAGAAGGTATAAAGGTAAAACTACCAAACCTCTTGGATTTACTAATGCACCAAAACCTAAAAATATATGGGTACCAAAGGTGAAAACCTAATGTGTTTTTGCAGGGATGCTTTGCCGATTTTAATGAAGACTTAGTGCACATTTGTGCAAAGCAAGATGCATACCGCTGAGTATATAAGTTAAATTCATGCATGATAATGTTTTATGATTCTGATTCTTGTGGTCCATGTATGTTCGGCGATGGTGTACTTCAATAGAAAAGATCAGAGTAGTATTATTGAGGATTCTTCACAACATTCATAAAGAAGAATTTACGACAATGTTTTGTTATTCTTTAAAAAAGGGAAGTTTTCTCAAGTCTAATTGGGATTTAAGGCGATACACTTTTTAGAGGTTGAAAAATCATAAAACTTTGATTAACCTTTTAAATAAGTGGTTTATAAATTGCTCAATCATTTAAAATCATTTTAACTAATAAGTTATTTGAGTTCTAAGCATTTTTGGAGAAATAGGTGCAATCTGAATGAAAAAAGGGGATGTCAATAGCAGTATGTCAAAGCTAAATCTCAACCCAAGGCCCAAAAAACAAAGGAGGTTGAAAACAAGGAAAGTAATCAATTAGGTGCTCCATGTTTTCAATTTTTAAGCGAGATCAGAATGTATCTTCACCTCAAAGTAAATCAAATCAAATCATTAATGAAGAACACGCGAAATCTACAAAATTAACACAAAATGATCGATTATTCCCCTTGGGTAATCAATTATCACATGTGTTTTGGAAAGTTTTACTTCCAATCTTTTATGGTCCAAATATTTAACGAGATTGTGGAGTTTCTACACGCCCAAACTTTTAGAAACAAAACTATAAATAGGTACTCATATTCCCTTCTAAGGCTATGACGGGCCTTCAAAGTTCAAGAGGTTCAGTCTAAATATTATTGTAGTAGGATTTGTGGAAGATCCAATGGGAAAAAGAAACTTCCTCTTAAAACAAAATTATTGAAGGTTTGCACATTATATGATGTCTAAAATTATTCTTCCCAGACAAGGAAATTTTGAAGTTCTGGTAAAATAAGATATAATTCACATGTGGTTATTAAAAAAATATCATCTAACAAATTGGGTAGAAGAAATATTCAACCACATGTCTTTTTGCAAGCAGGATAACTCAGCTGGGCTACTTTATGGAAGTTTAATCACCAAAGATTTTGGCTAGAGCAAGAATGGATCTTGCAAAAGAAAATGTTGACTCGATTCACTATTAGTTCAACTCAACATGCCTCAACAAGATGAAGTTTTTAGTTTTTTGAGGATAATTAAAGAATGATTTTATGGAAGAAGAAGAAGTTACAAACATTCATCCTCCACTGAAGAAGGATATATGAACACCATCCTCGTGATCTCTAAAGAAACTGCTTTTGTTGTTGATAAGATATCCAAGGAAGTTGCTTCCCTCACAAAGAATTCAAAGGGAAAAGCCATAGGTGGGAGTGATAATAGTTAAAAAAATTAGTCTCACTTATGTGTTTAGTGTTAGCAATTACGTGTGTTTAAATATTTGCATTTTCCTGTTTTTTGTACTTCAAATGTTCTTTTACTAAAAAACGTTTTTTTTTTTCCATTTGTTAGTAAATAATATTTTATCTAAGTGAATTGTGTGTTTGCATTTTTATAATTATGTTATATCATCTTTTTACCACATTTTTTTATTATGTCATATAGGGAGAAGTATACTCCCATGGGGAGTATAATATATTATCTACTCATGTGAGGGGGAGTGTAACGACTCCAAAATTTATCCATCTGTTTTACCTTTTACCATCTCCCTGAGAGAGTAACGTCATCATAAAAAATGGGGGAAATACGGATTTATGTGCTTGCATATTGTCAAGGTGGTCCAGGATGGTGAAAATTGTTAATAGCAAAGTTGTAAGTCAATTGAGTAGCTATTTGGTTTTGATGATGACAACACTTAATATCAAGTGAAGTCCTTATATGTTAAAGATAGATGAAGCGACACAAAGATGTTCAATATGGTTGATTACTTTATCCTCTTGAATTAAGCTTTTCTCTTGAAGATCAAGACATCTATTTGAAGTCAACATTGTGGCCAAACGATATTCAACTGAAGAATTATCTCTCAAGGTTCACCAGTGGTTTAACCTCTCAACTCCCAAATGATAGTAATTAACATAAAGATATCCCAAGCCTCATTAAGAATATCCAAAACTCTTGTGTGATCTAAACTCAAAGATAATGATGCCAAATGTTAAAGCTACAAATTTATGAAAGAGATGAAGTGTGAAAGCTCACTTGGTTATGTCTATCTGAGTGATTATTGTCTTCTAGAGACACAAGGATATTTATGGAAATACAATGGACAAATCAAACACACTAAAATAATTTGAGAAACATCTCCTATTTTATATAAATAATCAGAAAATGTTTTTAAGGCTTAGCCAATTGATTAGAAGAGTGTCTGATTTGATTGGAACACTTTTTCCAATTGAATAATCGATTAGACCTAATAACCTAATCGATTATTTTCACTTGTTTGAGTTTAAAATTTATTAGAATAGTCTTTTAATGATTGGTAACATCTAAACATCAAAATCTTCTATTTGTGGCTTGAACAATTGATTTTTGGAGGTGTAACCCGGTGAACTGACTTTAAACAATGTTGCGGATAGCAAGAGTCGCCACCGACTTTTATTTTATCCATAAGGAAAGGTTATAAAAGAACAGGAAAGACCTTAGAGAATATTTTGGGTCCGGGGGGTAGGTTATGAAAAGGGAAGGTATTAGCATCCTTTTCATCCATGGTTATCCATGGGCTCTTAGGTACTTAAGCTCACTTTTGAATTGTTTTGAAATTGTAGTGTGTGAATAGAAAATTTTCAGAATAGTTAATAAATAATCCATGTAAGGATGTGTTAAGAACTTGTTTGAAAACTTGTTGAAAATTTGTTTAAGTGCGAAACAATTTTGAAGTGAGCAAGCACCTAGGAGTAACCTACCCTAATGTTTAAAGGTCTTTCTTATTCTTCATTCTTTCCTTTAGTAAGACTATCCCTACTATAATGGAGTAGGTAGTCCTTACTTTGGATGTTAAGGGGTATGTGAGGGACAATTTGACTTTGAAGGCCATTGTGGGATGTAATAAGCACATATAAGGGACCATCATCATTTTTCGAAAGGGACTCGATTCGTAAAGGCAACCATAAGGGACTTTGATGATTTTCTTTTTGAGGGACTTGCTTTATACACCCCACTTAACCAATATTCATAGGCAACTTGAGGGATATCCTTAAGAAGTGAGACGGCGATTAAAATCGACTTACGTGTGTGAAATGTTTAATTTAATTATCTTATATTAAAATGATCTAATTTATTTTTTTAAATATCATACATATTAGCACTCCCTAATTACTAACCATAATGATAATAATAATTAAGTAATTACAATTTACATCCAAGAGGCAATTACAAAATTATAATAAATAAAAAAAATAACAAATAAGCAAATAAAATATTAGGGTTAGTAAATAATAAGAAAAATTAAATAAGGTTAGTATAAATATAAAGTTAGTGAAAATAATTAGTTGAAACAATAATAATGAGAAAAATAGACAAAGTTAGAAAAAATAATAAGATAGAAATTTCAAAATAATAATAAGCAACAAAATATGATTAGCAATAATAATTAATTAATAACGTGATTAAACATAAGATTTGATTTTTATTTAGAAACATAAATGATTAAATAATTACTATAATATAAAGTTCTAAATATCATAAGATTTGATTTTTATTTAGAAACATAAATGATTAAATAATTACTATAATATAAAGTTCTAAATATCATAAGATTTGATTTTTATTTAGAAACATAAATGATTAAATAATTACTATAATATAAAGTTCTAAATATCATAAGATTTGATTTTTATTTAGAAACATAAATGATTAAATAATTACTATAATATAAAGTTCTAAATATAACATAATTATAAATTTCTTAATCATTTACAAAAATTTAATTATCTCTAATTATATATTAACAATTATTAAGAAAAATATTTACACATTATGATGAAAACAAATTTTAACTAATCAATAATCACATTCACCAAAATTTTACATTAAGTGTTTATAAGGTTTAATTTTATTTACAAAAATTTACAAGAATTATAATAAATATATACATAGAATCATATAGAAAATTAAAATTAGGTTTTCATATTAATTTGGAAAAAAGATGTTAATGTCATTTATTTTAAAAAAACAGATTTTTATATTACAACAAATTTTAATAAATTAATGATAACAATAATAATAATAATGATAATAATGATAATAATAATAAATAATGATAATAATAATAATAATAATAATAATAATAATAATAATAATAATAATAAAGCAATAATGAATTTTAAATGTGCCAAATAACCCAACAATGTTGCTAACGCAGAAATGCGCTCATCGCAACCAGATCTAAATCGGACGAAACAAAATTTATCGCAAAGAAAAAGAAATTAAGCAAAAAATAGTATTATTGCTCACACAAAAATGCGATCATCGCAACCAGATCGAACTAACACAAATGTCACGCGTCATGCACACAAATGTGCAAACATCGTATCGACATAATTCGATCAAAAATCTTATATATATAAACTCTAACAATTTAAAAATTATATATATATAAACGCAACAGTAATAGATAAAGAAAAAGAAATAACGGTAATAGATGAAGAAAAAGAAATAACGGTAAAAGATGAAGAAAAAGAAACAACAGTAATAGATGAAGGAAAAGAAATAACGGTAAACGATGAAGAAAAAGAAACAATAGTAATGGATGAAGAAGAAAACTAAATAACGGCCAACGACACTCACTCCTCTTAGGTTTTTTTCATTCTCTCCTCCTTTTTCCAACAAGGCAACACATGTATATATAGGGAACAAATTAGGGTTAACACCAAATTGTCAATAATGTCCCTAAAGCCCATTTTAAAGCCCAAACTAAATAATTAGTTAAGAAAAAATAAAATTTAAATAATTTAAAATAATTAAAATAAACTTAAAATAAAAACTAATAATCCTATTGATTCCTAAAATAAAAAATATTATAAAAAGAACAAAATTTTTTTCAATATTTTTTATTTTATGATTTTTTGGATATTTTTATGAATAATTTAGAAAAAAGTGAAAAAAAATAATATTTTAAAAAATGATTTAATTAAAATACGAAAATAATAATTAAATAATAATAAAAAACTATTTTTGTTATTTTTTTAATGAAAGATAGAAAAATTAAGAGTAAAAATAATAAAAACAACAAAAAGTGCCAAAGGTGAGATTCGAACTCTCAACCTCTCACACTCATAACTCCTTACACATGTCCTCCTGCCAATTGTGCCATTTTTACTTTTTAGAAAAAAAAAAGTGCATGCCATATGATATTTACCTGCAAAAAGTCAAACGACTACAAAAATTTGTTAGTAATTGATTAAATGCAATGAAATGCGACGACAAATCTTAGGGCAAAATTTGGGGTATTACAGTTATTATGATAATATTTCTCACCCAACCTCTCTTTGATGTTGGCAAAAAAAAAAATCATGAAGTTTGACTTTGGTTTGACCACAGTTGACCTCAGTTTGACCTTTTAACTGCATTGAATGCTTTTGACTTATCTGATCATCTGACTGAGCAAACTTTTGAGAAAAGTCTTGAAACTTGACATGGGGGTTCTTATACACATATAAGATGTTATGAAGCTCACTTGAAGTCTTGGAAGTCCATTTAGCCTGATTAAAGTCAAAACCCTAGTTTTGGATGCACTGCTTAGGAGGTGCATTGTCTGAGGGAATTGTCAACCCTTCTGACCAATTATGAATTTTGTGAACCTTGTGAACCTTCTTGGAACACAAAGTCTTGTATTGTGAGGGCAAATTTTGGGGTGCAACAGGAGGTCAATAATCAATTGGCCTAATCGATTGTGGCATTAATTTTATCCATGGATTGTTTCAAAATTTAAGCCACAATTTGGCTTATAAATAAAGAGTTTTTCTATCCCTTTTTCACATTTTGAACACGAGTTTTGATCTCACTTTCTTATTTTCTCTAATTTTTCTATAAATCTTTCGGTTCTTTCTCTTTCTCTCTCTCTCTCTCTCTCTCTCTCTCTCTCTCTCTCTCTCTCTCTCTCTCTCTCTCTCTCTCTCTCTCTCTCTCTCTCTCTCTCTCTCTCTCTCTCTCTCTCTCTCTCTCTCTCTCTCTCTCTCACACACACACACACACACACACACACACACACACACACACACACACACATATATATATATATATATATATATATATATATATATATATATATATATATATATATATATATATATATATATATATATATATATATATATATATATATATATATATATATATATATATATATATATTCTTGAGTCTAAGCGAGGTTATTTGTTCTAGGTGAATTCTTAATTATAATTTATCAAGATTGTTGTTACGGTGAGAATCGTATATCAAACTATTGATCAACTTGAATAAAAAATCTTTAAATATTCACCACCGAGCTTTGATTTATCCAAAGGAAAGGGTAAAGAACGAAAAAAAAACCCTAATTGCACTGTAAAAGCAATATGGGAGATCTAAGGTTCGGGGGTTGGTTATACCTAGGGAAGGTGTTAACATCCTAAACATCTGTAGTACTCTACAGGAACCTCTTGTTTAATATGTGTTATTTGTTATCTGCCTAAGGGTTGAAAGTAAAGAGAGAGACCTAAGGTGTTAGTCTTAAGTATGCTCGCCAATACATCACATCTCGTGCCTACGTATCCTGGCGGAAATGGAATCAGAGCATTCGTAGTTCCCCTTAAAGAGGGTGAGGAACTCTTGACTGTGGTCAAGGTTCCAGGGGGAAGTAAGTGTTCATAGTGAGGCACTTACATGGAGTGCGGAGACTCCAAATCTAAAGTTTAAATTGAAAGGTAGGTAAGTATCCTCAGCGGGAACTTACATGGAGTATGGCGACTCCGATCCTAAGGCTAGGGTAGGGGTAAGGATCTAGAAATAGGCTAAAATTGACATGGCAGTCAATGGGAGGAGACCCTTTCCTTTCAAAATAGTGTAATAAAAGTTTATGATTGGGAAGGATTGGAAATATATTAACGTATCTTGTTGTTTTCTTTTTTGAGAAAAGACTTTAGTCTTAAAAGGGAGACTATCCTGATATTACCGTGAAGATAAATCATCTTGACGTCTATCTTGGATCAAATAAATAAGAACTAACTTGAATTAGGAATATCCTCAAGGGATATAGTGAGTCAAAAATCGTTAGAGATTTGTATCACAACTTCTCAAAACCAATGTCGTATAAACAAACAAAGTAGTATCCAACATTATATAGAAATCTTGATTAAAATTAAACGGAAAATTAATTAGTCAATTAGAAATTTTATTATTTCATTAAAGTCGTTAACAATCCTAATGAATAAAATAATAAGACAAGCATTTCAATTCAAAACACAACATGGGCTTAGGGCCCATTCTTTCAAAGAGAACATGATAAAAATAAAATAAATAAAAAAGCAAGGTTGGGCCGGACATCTTCTCCACCGACCCAACATCAACACCATTATTATTATAAAATATAAATTAAAAAAAAAAGATAAAACAAATCTTCCTCTTTCTCCACTTGCCCTTTCTTCCTCAACTTATTATCGCAATCTCGTTCTCTTCTTTCAATCTCTCCCTCTCTTTCTTCACATAGCTCGCTATTTTTATCTTCATGTCTTCCGCCCTCGCATCCCTCTCTCTCATCCACATCCTTCCCCACACAAACCCCAAATGAAATTTCAAAATTGCAAACATACAAATCCAACACAGAATTGAAACCCTAACCAGGAATCGTACATTAATTCAGCAAAGAAATTAAATTTTTGTTCAAAACACAGGGATACGATTCAAACGCGAGATAAATGAGAAGAAAAAAAATGTTACCAATGGCATGGCCCTGATGACGACATCTTCGACGAGAGTAAAGATAAGCTTTTGCCGTTCCCTTCTTCTCTCTTTCTACACGTATGTGCGTATGTGAACCTTTGTGCTTGACTTTTCTTTTGATCATCTTCAATCAATTTTTTGTAAATACGTGATGTCACTTCTGGTATCCGTCCTGTTTTTCCCTACTTGTTGCTTAATCGGTGGTCTTTACGCGTCAATTTGGTATTTTCACTGTTTCTAGGTTCAGGTAAACAATGAAAGAGAAGTAGAGCGAAAATCGGGGAAAATGACAAGAATTCAAAATAGTTTTGAGGTGGAACAGGAGCCTGACACGGGTGCCCGTGTCCTGTGACACTGACCGTGTCAGGACCCCTGAAGATGAAAATTGCCAACCCAAGAACCAGCAGCCTGACACGAGTGCCCGTGTCCTGTAACACTGCCCGTGTCAGGACCCCTGAAGAGGAAAATTGTCATCCACGAGTCAGCATCCTGACACGGGTGCTCGTGTCCCATGACTCAGCCCGTGTCAGAGCTACTGAAAGAAAAATGTTTGTATTTTGTGTTTTATGCTGACTGTGCTATCTCGGAAGGCAGTTTAGGCATCTCGCATTGTAATTTGAATTTTGGTATATTAGACACATCGTGAATGGAGAGAGGGACTTTTTGAAAAAAAAGAATTTCATGAGAAAGATTGGAGCGATCAAGGATTTGGAAAACTGAAGGTCCTCATGAGCGGAAGCGATTGAAGATCAAGGCAACCAATTATCTTGTAATGTTTAGTCTTATTGTTGATTTTATCTATATTATTATGAGTAGCTAAACCCCCCAATGCTAGGGGGTGTCCCTTAATTGACTCTTAACCTTGTTTCCTTTGAATAATGGATTTCATTGCTTTCTAATCATCGTTGTTATTGTATAATTTTCTTATGGCTTTTCTTATTTTACAAATATGGATCTGATTTACGGTTACCCATAGGTTTGAAAAAAGGATTGTTAATGCGTTTATACGATAATACTATAGTAGATATTGCCTAGGAATGGGGATACCCTATAGTAACCGTAATGTTTTAGATAAAAACTATTGTTTGGTATTGTTCCTATACCGCCAAGGAATTGGGGCATAAGGAGAATACCAAAGGGTTTTCTGCTGAAGAATTAGAGTCAACTAATCTTTAAAACCGGTAACGATTGAATTGAGCAGTGATTTCTGAGAACTAAGGATTAAGTTTATTACAAGGCTTTTCATACACCCTACCCTAGCATGCTTCTCATAACTGTCTAAAACCTTTATTTTACTGCTTTTGCCTTTTGGCTTTTACATTTTGCAAACAATAAACCCAACCCCCTTTGAATTTTTGTTCAATTGCATTATTAGTGAACTTGTATTCATACACAGTCCGCGAGATCGATATTTGGGGAATTTCCCCTCCATATCCACAACAACAACAGGCCCCTCAAAAAGCAGAATTAGAGTTAGCTATTGAAAGAATGGCAGCTCAAAGTATGCAATTCCAAGAAGAGACCCGTAATCTTCAAAGGAATAACACAAATTCCATAAAAAAATATTGAGTTGCAAATGGGGCAGATAGCCCAACACCTCTCAACACACACTCAAGGAACCCTCCCGAGTGCGACAGTACCGAATCCGAAAAATCAAGAGAGTATTAATGTTGTCACAACAAGAAATCCGAAAATGATAGAAGAAGAGGAAACAAATGAGGATGAATGGATAGAGGTGGAACTTGAGGTAAGAGAAAAAGTGAAAGAACCAGAAGAAGCTGTAATATCTGAAAATCCAACTGGGGAGAAAAAGAAAGAGGAGGTTAAACCGAAAATCAAACTACCGTATCCTCAAAGAGTTACAAAGAAGGATCAGAAAGAGAAAGACTTTGGAAGGTTCAGTGCAATGTTCAACAAATTGGAAATCAACATGTCGTTCTTTGAAGCACTCGAGCAAATGCCTTTGTACAAGAAATTCATGAAAGAGGATATAGGTAAAAAGAGATCAATGGGTGAAGAACCAAAAACTACAACTGAGCAATGTAAGAAAATATCATAAGAAAAGTGAAACCTCATCAAGAAGAAGGACCCTGGACCAGTTGTAATCCCCGTACTATAAAAGATCAAACTTTTAAGAAAGTCTTAATTGATTCAGGTGCTAGTGTGAGTCTCATGCCGTTGTCGATTTTCAAAAATTTAGATATTAGAAAAGTGAACGATACGGGAACAAGCTTGAAGTTTTCCGATCACACTACTAAGATGGCATATGGGCTAGCAGAGGATGTACTAGTGACAATCGATAACTTCACTTTCCCAGTTTATTTTCAAATCATGGATATACCAGAGGATGAAGAGACTTCAATCATACTTGGACGACCGTTCTTGCTTACTAGCCGATGCAACATTGATGTGGAAACACGTACGATCACGTTGAAATCTTTTGAGGAGGTAATCAAGTTAAAAGCTCTAGAGGTTAGAAAGAAAGGTAAGGAGAAAGATGTTAAACCGTCAGTTGGGAAGATCAACGCAACTAAGAAAGGAGAACGACCAAAACCATTTCAAGTTGCTCTCATCTCTAAACCTGACCAATATTCTGTTGCAAAGAAGTCAAGCAATAGAGTTTGGAGGCTAAAGTACCCCCCATAACAATGGGGAGTCGACCGTCGAGCCAGGCGACGTTAAACGAAGTGTTGCGTGGGAGGCAACCCACGGATTTTAAGAATTGATGTTTTTATTTTTGTGGTTATTGTTTTTGCATGAATAAACGAGAGTTTGCAAGGGAAAACGTGGAAGCAGCAAAGGGGTGCTGCATTACCTGTCGACCCCTCTGTGAGGATCTCTATGAGAACACCTCTTCTTCTCGTGTTCTTGAACATTGAGACAATGTTTAGTTCAAGTTTAGGGGAGGTTTTACTGTTTTGAATTGTCAATTTAAATACCTTTTTATTTCCTTTTTATTGTTAAGTTCGGTAAAAATCACGTCGAATTCGCCCCTACGAAGACCGTAAATTTTTTTCTTGTGAATGGTATGTGTGTAAGATAGTCAAGAAAGTATTTAGAGTTTATGATAAGAGGAGTTTGAACTAAGGAACTTGGAAAGTTTGGAAATTGAGGTATAATTTGAACACCCTAGGTTCCCCGGAGTAAGGAAACGAGTCCAACGTGTAGATTTGTGCCATAGTACTTGGATTTGAAAAGTATGCCCCGATTAGTTCATTGTGATAGTCCGACATGATTGAAAGAATTGTAAATATTGATTTTGAGAATGACTTGTGGCACAAAAAAAAAGAGTTGAATAATGACGGTAAAGACAACCTGTCCTTCTAAGTTGGGTAAGCCTCACCCGGTTATTTAGCCTAACGGCAGTTGAATCTCTATGTGAGCGAGAAAAAAGAATAAAGGTGCGACGGAAAAAGTCTCGAGCAGAATTATACATGCCTTAATCTGATTATCCGAATCAAAGGGGTAGAAAATCGAAGAAAAGACTTAAGCCTAAAGCATAGTTGGAGAGGTGGCCGAAAGGGGGATTTAGGTCCGTGATTTTACTGTGGTGTGTGTTTAAGTAATGCCTTCGTTAACGGATGAGTACCGAGAGAGCTGGTTTGAGCCGATCAGAACTAAGACTCACGTATGAGTATCAGCATAGTTTGCATCCTGAGCCCTTCACTTGATGTGCTATTTGATTTGAAAGTATTTATCCAAGCTTTTTGCTTGAGTTCAAGCAATGGTTTAAGTTTCGGGGAGTTTGATCAGTGGCCTTTACACGTTATTTTACCGTTTGTTTCAGTAAATCATTTGTTATGTCTTATCGCATTTTATTTATTTTTATTACATTTTACGCGTCGATTTAGTATTTTCACTGTTTCTAGGTTCAAGTAAACAATAAAGGAGAAGCAAAGCGAAAACCAGGGAAAATGGCAAGAATTCGAAATAGTTTTATGGTGGACCAGGAGCCTGACACGGGTGCCCGTGTCCTATGACACTGCCCGTGTCAGGACCCCTTAAGATGAAAATTGCCAACCCAAGAACCAGCAGCCTGACATGGGTGCCCGTGTCTTGTGACACTGCCCGTGTCAGGACCCCTGAAGATGAAAATTTTCATCAACGAGTCAGCAGCCTGACACGGGTGCCCATGTCCCATGACACGGCCCGTGTCAGGGCTACTGAAAGAAAAATGTTTGTATTTTGTGTTTTATGCTGACTGTGCTATCTCGGAGGGCAGTTTAGGAAGCTCACATTGTAATTTGAATTTTGGTATATTAGACGCATCGTGAATGGAGAGAGGGACTTTTTGAACAAAAAGAATTTCACGAGAAAAATTGGAGCGATCAAGGATTTGGGAAACTGAAGGTCCTCATGAGCGGAAGCGATTAAAGATCAAGGCAACCAATTATCTTGTAATGTTTAGTCTTATTGTTGATTTTATCTGTATTATTATGAGTAGCTAAACCCCTCAATGCTAAGGGGGTGTCCTTGAATTAACTCTGTAATAACCTTGTTTCCTTTGAATAATGGATTTCACTGCTTTCTAATCATTGTTGTTATTGTATAATTTTCTTATGGCTTTTCTTATTTGACAAATAAGGATCTGATTTACGATTAATCATAGGTTTGGAAAAACGATTGTTAACGCATTTATACGATAATACTATAGTAGATATTGCTTAGGAATGGGGATACCCTATAGTAACCGTAATGTTTTAGATAAAAATTATTGCTTGGTATTGTTCCTATACCGCCACGGAATTGGGGCATAGGGAGAATACCAAAGGGTTTTCTGCTGAGGAATTAGAGTCAACTAATCTTTAAAACCGGTAACGATTGAATTGAGCAGTGATCTCTGAGAACTAAGGATTAAGGTTATTACAAGGCTTTTCATACACCCTACCCCAGAATGCTTCTCATAACTGTCTAAAACCTTTATTTTACTGCTTTTGCCTTTTGGATTTTACATTTTGCAAACAACAAACCAACCCCTCTGACTTTTTGTTCAATTGCATTATTGGTGAACTTGTATTCATACGCAGTCTGCGAGATCGATATTCTGGGAGTTTCCCCTTAAAACTACATCGATAAAAATAGTACACTTGCTATTTTACCGGTCACTGCTACAAGATGTTATGGTTATTGGTGTGGTGTTCTTCTGATGTTGTGTGTGCTTGGATGGTTTTTGTGTGCGTGACGCAAATGTTGTTTTTCTTTACGACAATCTGAAATCTTATCTGTGATGTGTTCTGTTCATGGTGTGTGGATTGAGAACCTTTCATACTGTTATGTGCGTTGTCATTTTTGTTTTTTGAAAAATCCCCCCTATCGTGTATGTGAATCTCCTTTTTATAAGCTCCAAATCTTAATTTTGAAATCAAAGAGAGATATTGCTGCTGATTCTTTGTTGCTTACGTGATTAAAACTTTCTATTTCAATGCCGACATGTTTGATTTTGTTTGAGTGAAATCAAAGCCTTTCGGGAAAGTTTGAAGGGTTACTACTTTTGCTTGACATTTTTTGTTGATTGTTTTGGAAATGGAATTACTTTGTCTGAACCGTGTTTTCCTTCCCACAATTTGGTTTCCTTAACTCAATATTTGATAACTGTCATCAGTTATATGATCCTTTCCTTATATGTTGTTGCTAACTGTTTGAATACTCTTTAGATTCTATTAAGAGGTGGTGGGTGAAGGGGTGTATTCCCAGCTATAGTTCCTTCAACTTCAAGATTCAACAATAATAAAACTGGCATTTTGGTATACCTGTCATAACAAGTATCACAAGCCAATGATATTACAACTAACGCAATTGCTACTTCAAGCTAAGTTGACCAGGTTATGAGCTGCAAAATCTTGTGGAGGGTTCTTGTGAATTTGTTGACTTGTTTTCAAGGCTATAATGCTAGGGATGTGGGAGATTTGTGGGTGTTCCACGCGGTACTATTTTTTCGACAAAGGACGTGCATAAATTTTTTAGAGAAGCAAGCAGTCTTTCTTTTGAGGCAACTACCAATATTGACATCAACGAGATTTTTAGGAGGATTTTCGAAATAGAAGGATGGTCAATATTTTCACAGTTTCCGATTCACAAATGCTGGAGGTGGATTTTAAACTGGGATTTTGAAAAGTAACTTTGAACTACTGTATTGTTTTTTCTTTAGAAATGGGTGTAAATGAAACAAGGCAATGGATTTGTATGCTTTCCTTTGTGTCAAGTGTAATTTAGTGAAACTTCAAAAGTTTGCATCAAACATCTTGTAAATCTTGAATTTTAGTATCTTTGTAACAAAATAGAAACTTCTTTAAGAAAATGGGCTTGAATTGTAAAGCTTTATAGATCCAATCTAGAAGAGTTTTTGCTACAGGGACTTGGTACTTGAACTTGTAATGAACGAAACTAAATTGAAACTTGCACTTTGAATTAAATTTCGATTCTTGAATAATAATGACTTGAATCCGAACAAAATTGTAGCTTGAATGTTGGAAATGGTATTTTGGATTCAAATTGAACATGAAAGCCTTAAGACAACTTCTCTTGATGAACAACTTACAACTTAGGAACTTGAATAGATCATGGCATAAACTTGAACTTAGATGACAACTGGGAATAAAGAATTTAAAATGCGAGAAAAAAATCACGGGACTTCAAACATAGAACTCAACTTGTAATTTGAAATCTTTGAATAATGAACTCATCCCTCACATCTTGTATTCTAAGTGAGCCATATGCATAACCTTGAACGTTCCTACGATTTTCACTTGAATTTGATAAAGTTTGCTTTCCTTTCCTTGAATAAAACTCTTGTGATGGTTTATGGCGGGCATCAACTAGAGCTCACAGATATGAAGATGGAAAGCAACACATCTTGATTTTGAACTTTGTAGAAAAAGTACTGATCTCCAACAAGAAAATCCGGTCTATTAAGGTCAAAGGATCCAACTTCATGAATAAGAACAAAGTCTTGCTTAGGAAATCCTTTGGAAGCGAGGATACAATTTGTAATGCCACACACCACAAAATTCAATCAACTTCTCCAACGACCATGCTCCATATTAATGGGCGGAAATACCCTAATCAGATCATAATCTTCCCTTGGGAAATCTTTGGAGAAACATTGGCCTTGTACTGATTAAGAGACCATAAGCAGGAGGGCATATCCTTCAATAAGAATTCATCATCACTTGCAGGAGACTAGGAGCATAGACAACGTCTTAATGACCTCTGAATCTTCTGCAACAAACCTAACTCCACAAAATAAATAAAAACTAAATAAAACAGTTAACCATGCATGAGTGATTGACCTAAGATGATATGTAAATGATTAAGGAATCTAAAGGTAAAATTTGGGGTATAACAAGTGTATTATCTCTTGAGTAATTATATCTCCTTTAAGAATTTTTTTGGTTTTGAGCTAAGCCAATAAAATCTCTTATTAGTTTTTGGGATTATCATAGGAAGTATATGTTTGGTTTTTATGTTTTTCCAAGAAGAAAATCTCTATTTTGGTTCATGAAGATCAACTGTCAAAATTTTCACAATGCTTCTTAAGCTCATCCTGGTTGAAAGCTTTATTAGTTCGAGATTATCTTGTGTATAATATCACCTGGTTCCTGAGTTCATCTTGGTAAAAGCTCAGTTAGTTTGAGATTAGGCCGTGTAAAATCTCAACTCTTTTTGAGGTTAGCCTGTGTAAAACCCCAATTTGGTTTGGAGGATAACCACCATAAACCTTGTTCGCAATTTGTTTGGAAGTTAGCCTTAAAACTTCAGCTCCTTGTATAAGGAGGTTCATGAGAAAATCCTTCTAAAAGCTACCAGGTTTGTTAGATACTTGTCACACCCTAAATTTGTGCTTCCCTTTTTTTTTTTAAAAATATTTTCGCATTTTGGATTCTATTTCTTAATTTTGCATTGCCCGCTTAGTTTCATGCCATTTAGACACGCATCCATCCCCAATTGGGCGTTTTTCAAATCTCTGTTATTTTGTCCAATGAGAGCGTGACACGTGGCCTTAGGAGGTTATTTTTGTAAATATTAATTTCATTTTTACTTTCGCTTTTTTCTTTTCGAATATTAATATTGCACATATTTTGTTTGTTAATAGATTTTAAAAAGGAATTTATTTATTTAAAAATTACATAGAATTTTTATAGATTTTTTAGTATTAGAATCGATTAATTAGTTTAGTATAGAATTATTATTAATTTAGTTAGAATTTTTATTAGAAATAGTTTTTTCTTATTTAGAATAGAAATAGATTTTTTTATAGCATAGAATTAAATTGCTTTTAGAATCATTTTAGTATTATAATTAAATAGATTTTTTTATTAAAATAGAATTTGAATTAGGAATAGATTTTATTAGAATTTTACTAATTAGTTTAGGGTTTTATTAGTTAGAATAGAATTATTAGTTAATTTTAATTAAGACTAGGAGTAGAATTAGATTAGATTAGGATTTTAATTTTGGATTTAGTTTAGAATAGAATCTCTCTTAGAATATTTATTTAGAAAATAGAGTTAAATTATTGATTTAAATTAGTTAGATTATTATAATTAGTTTAGAATTAATTTAGATTAGTTATTATTAGTTTATTTAGGATTAGGTCTTTAGTTTAGAATTTTATTAATTAGTTAGAATAGTAGTTAATTAGTATTTAGATTGTTATTATTAGTCAATATGGTACAACATTTTAATTTAACAGAAAAATTCAAAATCAGAATTTGGGACAGTACAGCAGGAGCCACGTGTCACCTGATATATAGTCACAATTACTATTCATTGTCTTCAAGCTTTTGGAAAACCTAGCCGCAAAAACTGCCATCTCTTACTGTTCATCATCATCAACCATCCTTCCTCCAAACAACCATCAAACCATTTTCTCTTCTCCTTCCCTCACTTTCCGCCACCGTTCTCACCAACAACCCCACTCCTCACAGCCATATGACACACATCGTCTTCCTCTCTTCCATCCTCCGCGAAACCCAAACGCCTTCCAACCATCTTCAAACAACCGCAACCAACCGAAAAAACCCGTTGTCTCCATCTTCACTCATCTTGGCTCACCCAAACCCCAACCTGCAACATCTTCATCTCCTCCAAATAACCGGTAACCCATCATTTTCTTCCGCCAAACCCATTCGAAACACACCACAAACCCATAACCTCCTTCAAATCCGAAACCCATTTCTCCAACAAAACCCAGCCACAACTTCAACAACCTTAACCGTCAAAACCATTTCTCTCACAACCAAACTTTGCAATAACCCCAAGTCACAGTTTCGTCGATCTTCACAATAACCTCGAGTCACAGTTTCGTCGATCTTCACGAGACGGTCAATTTTGACGGTGGAACCGGGTTGGAATTGAAGGGTACCACCGGTTTGTTCCATTTGAGAGAGAGAGTTTACAAAAGAGGGGATGAAGTGATGACAAATGTTGCCGTTGCTTTCAGTTTTTTTTTTAAAATTAAGCTCTTTAGTTTTATAATATAGAATTAATTAGCTTTTTTTTTTATAAGTTCTTATATTTTCTAAATAATAAATTTCAGTTTATAATTTTTCTTTATATTATTTTTCTAAATAATTTTAAAAGTTGTTAATATTTTTTTTTCTAATCTTAATTATTTTTTGGAGTTTCTACCATTTTTCTAAATAGTTTTAGAATTGTAAATATTTTTTTAATTAGTTTTTTTTAAAAGAATTGTATATGTATTTTTTAAGTTAGTTTTTTAGATTTCTAAAATTTTTCTAATTAACTTTTAGAGTTTTATTTATATATGTTTCTAATTTAGTGTTTTTAGAATTGTAATATTTTTTTTCTACTTCATTTTTTAAAATTTCTTAATACTTTACAAATTAATTCTTAGAATATTTTGTTTTTAGAGTGTTAATATATTAGTTTAAACTAGTTTTTTTTAAGAATTGTTAAAGATATTTTCTAAATTATTTTTTAAGAGTTTTTTAATTCAATTGTCTAGAGTTAGTGATTTGTTCTAAAATCTTTCATTACTTTTTTTGTCTAGCTTTGAATATATTCGCACCATTAATTTCACTTTTGTTCTTCTTCGTTTGCGTCGATGAAGAGACCTGTGGGTTTTTCTGTCAAATTATTGATGAAAACGAGAGATCCGAGACCAAACTTTCTTTTCATTTTCATTCTTCGATTTTATTCATTTTATTTCATTTTTATCGTTTTTGGGTCGATAACGAGACCTCTAAAGCCATCATCGGTCAAATTATTGATAGATGGAGGTTTTCCCGAAACCACCTTCCTTTTCTCTCCTCATTTCTTCTTCATTTCGGTTTTTATTTCAATTTCTGGGATCTATGAAGTCTTTTATTCGTAAGCGCCGTTTATCAAAGTCGATAACCTTCTCGATTTCAAATCTATGGAAAATGACCATTTGAGTCATTTTCTTTATTTTGGGATCGTGATAGGCTACCTTCGATTAATCTACATAATGTTTGCGATTAAGACGAGATCCCACCTCTTTTGGCCCGTGCGACACAATTTAATCGGAAAATGATCCTCAATATCATTTCTCTATCTTGTCTTTTGCACGGATATCAAGTACGCGACCTCCTATAGTTCAACTTTCATCATAAGTCGAGCTACGACGGTTGAGCGTTACATTCGTCCTGATTCAATTTACTAACAAACTAACCACTAACTTTAATTTCTGTCAAACATCAACTGTTTTAAATTCAGTCATTATATTCTTGTATATATATTGTTAACCTGTATAGTGTTCATATCTTGTAAATATTCAAACTAACTTATATATTCTTTCAAAACACCTAATCAATATCGAAACCATAAAACATAAATTGGTGGACTGTTGGTTATATATCCTGTATATTATTTGTGTCCTGTATGTATTCGTGTTCGTTTCCTATCTTATCTATCTTATTCAAAACATCTTTTCGAAACTTTTTCTCCTAAAAAACCTCGGTCCCGTACCGAGTGCATTTTCAACTTTCTTTTCACAACAAATACTTGAATGGTCGTGGAGTGGTTAGGCGTAGGCCTTCTCCTATCCCGAGTGCTGACATTACCGTAGGGTTCACTGTCGCAAAGCACTTACCATTCAAGACCAAAAACACTTTCAATAAGAGAATGAGGTTCTCTTTGTATTGCACTAAAGAGAGAGGATTGAGTGTAGACTTCTTCCTCTCTGAGTGTCAGGATACTCACTGTAGAGTGTGTGGTCTCGACACTCGTCTTTCAATACGAAGACGCTTGTATTCGTCACATCTTTTTCTCCTAAAAAACCTTGGTCCCGTACTGAGTGCATTTTCAATTTCTTTTCACAACAAAACCTGAATGATCGTGAAGTGGTTAGGCGTAGGCCTTCTCTTATCCCGAGTGCTTGACATTAACGTTAGGATTCACTGTCGCAAAGCACTTACCATTCAAGATCAAAAATAATTTTAATAAGAGAATGAAGTTCTCTTTGTATTAAACTAAAGAGAGAGGATTGAGTGTAGACTTCTTCCTCTCCGAGTGTCAGGATACTCACTATAGAGTGTGTGGTCTCGATACTCGTCTTTCAATACGAAGACACGACTCTATTCACCACACCTTTTCATAACAAAACTTTGAGATAAAGAATTGGGTACTACCCGCAAGAGGTTACTATCCGAGGACCTATTTCACCCCTAAAAACAATTCCACAAATCAAATGTGACATCTTGCCTCGCATGGAGAAAATTAATCTTTTTCAAAAAGGATATGTTACGTCCATTCTACCGTAAATAGGTAACGCCTAAGTCTCCAAAGAGCGAGCAACAATACACCTAAACTGCTACAATACGCATGATAGCATCATCCACAAAAATACCAGTTACCCGTTTCACGAACTACGTTGCTCTGATTTCTCATGCCAGATGAGAATACGTAGGCACAAGACGACGATGTCTTGGAGAGCTCACCCTTTTCTCTGTTCCACCCTTTACCCAGAAAGTCATGTTACGTCCGTTCTACCGCAAACAGGTAACACCTAAGACTCCAACGAGCAAGCAGCAATACACCTAAACTGCTAGAATGTGCATGTTAGCATTGTCTACCAGAACTCACCCGCAAACCGTAGGCCGAACTACGGCTGCTCTGATTCTTTACTTCTTTCAAGCAAAGATACGTAGGCACAAGGGCCACAATCATTGTCGAGCACATTCCCCACTTTAACCCGCAATTCCCCGAACTACGTTGACTCTGACTTTCTCATATCTGTTGAGAATACATAGGCCTAGGACCGCAAAGTCCTACCGAGTCCTTTCTTCCCTGTTATCCCTTCTTTTTCTATTTCTAATCCTTCTCTCTCCCCTAGGAACACTCTTATAAGCAATATCTTTTAAGCAAATACCTTCACACATAAGACAAACAAACGGTTCTCATCGAATACGATGGATGCGAGGGATGCTAATACCTTCCCTTCGCATAACCAGCTTCCGAACCTACTCTCTTGGTTGCGAGACCATCTTATCCGTTCTTTTCTTGAGGTTTTCTCGATATTTTCCTTTCCCCTCATGGGATAAATAAAGTTTGGTGGTGACTCTTCTGTCTTTTTTTTCGCCTCCCCGTCGTTACAATTTTTGAGTAGCGACAATACTCTAAAAAATAATTCCATGGGATAGTAGTAGGTTAATTTAGGCCTAACATGTATAAATCTATAATTTTTATCTCTACCCGTTATCTCTTTACTATAGTGTCCTTCCTTTGGTTTTCTGTTGCTTATTTACTCCTTTTGTTTTAAAGTATTTTTAAACTCTGATTTTCCAAATAATTTTGTTTTCAACCAAAGTTTTTCAAACCTTCACAATTCACCCTCCTCTAGTGTATACATTCATATTTCCAACATTTTATGTAATTCTTATTAAGCTTTAATATTGATGGATTCTTCATTCTTACTACTTGTTTTGGACTTGATATCTAAAACATATTTTCATGGTATGACTTGATATTCGAAAGGTACTCGTCATTACTAGATTCAAGTCTTTCATCAATTGGGTATGTCAAAGTCTAGACGTAGGTTTATGTTTAGTATATGTATTAACTGTTGAAACTTAATGTTGACGTATTGGTTAATAAGACGAAAGATCATCTTTTAGATAATAATGTTGATCTCACACTTTTGACTCAAACATGAGCTACGATGAGAGCTCTGTGTAGTAATATTAAGAGATGATTAGAATTTCATATTGCTGGTCAAAGATGCTACATGAGAATATGTCAATGAAATCTAACTCCAGTAAGTTTTCTCACTATTAAACACAGTAAGTTCAATTTTATTTTCTGCTATTTTATATTTCAGTATTCATAAACAATCAATCATCTGATAAACCAATCTTAAAGTAATAAAATCTATTGAACCATCTTCAAAACATAACTAGTTCATATGGACATTATAAAAAATGCACTTGTTATCTGCATTGCAACAAGAACCACATTTCACATAAATATAAGCCAATCAATTTAATTTCCTTCCTATTATTACTCCTAAATTTCTACGAAGTAACTTTACATTTCACTTTGACTCTTTCCACATTTAGATTTTGCTAAACATTTCCACAATACTCCAATTCGTTCACAATTTGAAATATTCATATTTTGGACCAATATGGAGTAATGCATAACAAGTTTAAACAATGTTTTAACTTGCTACCTGACAGAACCTTATTTAACATGTTTGTAGGATTCTTATCATTATGTACCTTCGTAAGATAAATATGACATTCCTCCATGAAATTCCATACAAAATGATATCATACGTCGATATGAACCTGATTCTTAGCCAAGTGAATCTCACTTTGGCTATCACAACTCAAATCCACACATTTTTACTTAATCCTCAACTTGTCTAAAAGAACCCACAAACACAATGTTTCCTTAAGTCCTTTTGTTACGACCATGTACTATGCTTTTGTAGTAAACAGTGCCATTATAGCTTGTAATATTGATCACCAACTAAATGGAGCACCATATATTTTAAACACATAACTAGTAGAAGATTCTTATCTATCTAGATCACCAACTAAATGGAGCACCATATATTTTAAACACATAACAAGTAGTAGATTCTTATCTATATAGATCACCAACATAATCAGAATCAACAAATTTGTTTAGATGAAATGTATATCCACCAAAGCACAACCATGTGTCAATGGTACCTTTTAAGTACCATAAAATCTATTTAACCACTTCCTAATTGTTCTGGACTGGCCCAATGGCTAGGCATGGCCCAATCCACTTCTGCTCCTAGAACATCCCAATAGCCTTAGCCATGCCAGCTAAGGGCAAAATGAATCTTCCTCTCCTCTTCCCCTCTACAGAGGAAAGCTGGCCAGCTGACCCCCAGGATCAGGTGCCCCTCGTCACATTCTTGCCAGTCACGCACGATTTCACCATCCAGAAATAGTCACGACGCCCGTGTCCACGACCATGCCTTTTCCCGTGTCAACGACTAGTTTCGAGCACCTCTGCCCGTCCCAACAGCTAGTTTCTGGCAGTTACCAATTCTTTGGGGAGCGATTATCTCGCCCCAAAAATAGGGACCAATGGCTAACCATCGAGGGCACTATAAAAACCCTCTCACTTAAGAGGGTCAGGTATTCTAAATCATTCCACATCACCTTAAGACATACACTTTTTATACTTGCCTTCTCTTCTCCCAATTCTTACTTTAGCATCAGAATGCCTTGTAGGTACACCCCTCCATATCCTTACAATTCAACATCACTTACAAAGTCTCTAGCCCACTTCAGGTTCTAATCAGCCGTCAAGATCAGTGGCACCGTCTATGGGAAACTCTATTATCCTCGTCTTATTTTTCCCGTGAATTCACGACCAAAGCAGTTATTTCAAGATTCCGATCATTGCCAGCCATGACAACGTCTGCGATGCTCGCAATGCCATCCACCCCGTTAGCAAGACAGAGGCTAATGGTGCAACCCCCTTTCTTGGGAGCGAGGTTCATCAGCAGAGAGATGGAGCCACCATGTATCCTTCCCCCGATCACACTGATAACATCAGAGGCCATCCCTCCAAAGATCATCAAACCATTCCGGTTCCGCCCAACACTGACCCGACCATGGCGGCTCTACTTGAAGTCCTCAACAAAACAAATCTCCTGATCCTCTAACAGAACATGAGGATTGGAGTCTTAGAAGAATCTCACTGACCAAGATCTCCTCCACCTAGGAAAGAACACCAAAGATCCCTGAGTCTTTCTCCCAGACGAGGAAGAGATTGTCAAGCACAAGCAGAGACAGACTCTCTAGCAGTAAGAAAGCACGACCATGCCTCTCCCCAGAGCCAGCACTCCCCAAGGGCTAAGAGAACCATAAGAGATCTCCAGGAAGAACGTCATTGTTTTCCTCCGCCCAGATCAAAGGGTCGAGCTCGGAGTCCATCTCCCCGCAGAGATTACAGTCCTCTCCCCAGAAGAAGTACCCGCTCCCGTTCGAGGACTAGCAACATCAGCAACAACGAGCCTCGCGGCTCGTTGTTCCAAGACATTATGGCCATGTGCCTACTCAGAGGGTTAGAAAGACCCTCACCCTTGGGCACGTACGATGGCACTACAGATCCTAACGAGTATATAGAAAATATCAATGCTCTGCTTGATTACCATGGCGTCAGAGGTGTCATCAAATATAGATTGTTCCCAACCATGATGAGCAAGGGCACAATGACTTGGTACAAGAAGCCCCCCGACGAATCCATCATATCTTGTAAGTAGTTGAAGAGGATGTTCTCCAAGCATTTCACGGCCTCTCGTCATCACTCAAAGACAAAAGCCTCCCTTGAGGCCACCATTCAAGGAAAAGAAGAACTTCTTCGAGCCTATATTGAATCAACAAAGAAGCCGTCCAGGTCTCCACAACTGACGATATGAAGAAGTTCTTTCTCGAGCGAGGACTCCGTCCCCGCATCGAATTTTCCAAGGCGGTTGGCATTGAGACTCCAGCAACGCTAGACACCCTCCTCCTCAAGGCGCATGCGTACATCCAGTACAAAGAGAAAGAAGCGGAAAACTCCGCCTGGAATTTGAGGCACTAAGAGAGTGCCAGGTCCTCCAGGAAAGACGACCCCTCAACATCTTGTTAGGGAGAGAGAAGACGGGATGCCCGCCTACGGGAGTCCCGCAACAACAAAGAGCCTTCTGGTCGTTTTCACGAGTATACTCCATTGACCACCTCTCAAGAGAAGATTATCTCTGAGTGCACCAACATGGAGTTCCGACAAGTAGGGGCCCATTTCCCTAAATAAATACCGGCCAAGCCAAATACATATAAGTCAAAGTATTTTCGGTTCCACAAGAGCCACGACCATATGACCAACGATTGCATCCATCTGAAGGATGAAATCAAGATCTTAATCAGGGACGGGCACTTGAAATAGTTCGCCAAGAAGGACGCTCCTAGGCAGGACGCCCAGGAGTTAAATAAAGTCGAGGAGGAGGTACCTTCCTCGGAATAAACCACTCTTCAGGTTACCATGAGCATCTCACAGCCCGAAGACTTCTACATCCCCGAGGAGCTCAGCGTTCCCCTTATTTCGTTGCTCACAGTCCGTGGGAATCCTTCCCTTCCGTCATGGTCATCTCAAGAGGGGTTTCCATAAGGTGGTTGTGGGATCCATCAAGAGGAAGTTCGAGCATATCCTTAGCACAATCTTGAGACATAGTTCCATACTTGATAAGGCCCGGGGAGAGTTGATCTCCATCACATTCTACCATGAGGAACTCCTCGAAAGAGCTCCCAATTCCAGCATTCCTCTGCTCGTGCGAGCCCAGATGGCCAATTTCGACATCCGACGGATCCTGGTCGATCAAGGAAGTTCAGTCGACATCATGTATTCCCAGCTATTATCCATACTTCAGCTGGATGAGACACATCTGACGCCCTACGTAGGCTCCAACCTACAAGGCTTCAACGGATCAGTCACAAAGCCTTGGGGATACGTGGAACTGATCGTCACTTTTGGGATGGCAGAAACAAACAGGTCTATTAAAGTCCAGCTCCTGGTCATTGACTTCCCATCCCTCTACCAATGCATCTTCGGACGGCTAACTCTGACCAAATTGGTAGTCGTGCCATCAACTATGCATCTAAAAATGAAGTACTGCACTTCCAAGGTTCTTGTGGCCACCATGCACGAAGACATCAAAGCGGCAAGGAGATGTTTCGAGGCAGCCTCAAAAGGGCTGAACACAATCGTTGTCCAGCCAAAGACTCCGAGCAAGCCTGCTTTGTCCTGCAGCTCTGATGACGCGAAGCCGCTGCCTCATGTCGACTCCATCGACCTCAACAGCCGTTTCTTCGAGAAAGATTTGAAGGAACAGAAGTGAAAGTGGAAGGAGATCCGACCATGTTCGAGCAGCCCCCCCACTTTATCTAGCAGCGGCTAGACCTCCCATCTGATGCGGCTAATCCCAGATGGTGAGTTTGAATTGGTCCTGCTCGGCAACGACCCTCAAAGAGGTGTGAAGATTGGGATCAACCTCCCCGACCTGGCGAGGAAACAACTCAAAGCTTGTCTCTGAGAGAATATAGATATGTTCACATTGAGTGCCTCAGAGATGCCCGAACTAGATCTTGAGGTGGCCTGCCACCAGCTGACCATCGACTCTGCCGTTAGGGTAGTAGCTCAGCATAGGCGAAAGTAGTCTCCAAAGAAAATGGAGGCTGCCGAACAAGCTGTAAAAGATCTCCTAGAGGAAAACATTATCTCAGAGGCCAAGTACACTACTTGGCTGTCCAATGTTGTACTTGTAAAGAAAGCTAATGGAAAATGGTGAATGTGCACTGACTATACCGATCTCAATAGGGTCTCTGCCCTAAAGACGCATATCCCCTCCCCAACATAGATAAATTAGTTGATAATTCTGTTGGTTTTAAATTGTTATCCTTCATGGATGCCTATTCAGGCTACAACCAAATACCCATGGCCAAAAGCGATAAAAGGTACATAACTTTCATGACTAAATAGGGAAACTATTACTACAACATAATGCCCTTCATCTTGAAAAACGCTAGCGCTACTTACCAGCGAATGATGAACAAAGTTTTCTAGGGAGAAATTAGGGATATGCTCGAAGTATATATGGATGAAATGATCATGAAATCTCACGAGGAATCCGATCACACACTCCACTTGAAGAAAGTCTTCGAGCAGGCTAGGAAATACAAGATGCGCTTCAACCCTAAAAAGTGCACGTTCGGAGTACGGGCAGGAAAGTTCCTCGGGGTCTACCTGACGGAATGAGGAATCGAAGCCAACCCTGACAAATGTAGAGCCTTCTCCAAATTCCACATGCCAAATTCGAAGAAATCAATCCAATCACTAAATGGGATGCTCACGCTATTGTCCTGATTCGTGGCCAAATATGCTCAGCATGCTCTTCCTTTTTTCAAACTCCTCTGCAAAGAAGCAGCTTTTGAGTGGACAGAGGAGTGCGAAAAAGCCCTTCTCCACCTAAAACAAGCGCTATCGGAACCACCGGTCCTTTCTGTTAGATGTCAAACTTTGCTTATTTGATCTATCAAATGTTGGCATCTTTCATTTTTTTTGTAGGTGAAAGTGATTAGAATCACTCATGTTTTAGATGATATGCTTCATTGTTGGAAAATGCCTTGGTTGTTTTGATTTGTTTTTTATTGTGCAGGAATTAGGCACAAAACAAAAGAAGAGTAAGACCTAAGAAATTGGGGAAGGAAACCAAGACAACAGAAAATCATCAAGAAGTTCCCCGTGCAAATCTCCTAGCGAACTTTCCCAGAAAAATCATCACCAATTTTGCACAACGAACTTTCCAGCAAAGACCCTTGGAAGACTGGGTACTATTCACTCAGAGAGAAAAGAAACTGAAACTCGCCGTGCAAACTTGTAGCGAGATGGTTCGTAGTGCGAAGAATTGCTTGCACAACAAAGTTTAGATATTTCTCAAGGGCGGGTTAACTGTTCAGAGGTACCTCAGGTGCCTAATTGATGTTCACTAGGCGAAGGATATGTTCGCAGTGCGAACAAGACAGATCTTGAATATACTATATAAGTGCTTTTGTTGCTTTTTTGAGCCAAATGTGTATATATTTTTTACATCAGAACTTATCTCTCTTCATTTCAAGTTTATTTTAGAGAGAAATACAAACTCTAAGAGGGAGGAGGTAAGATATTTGATCTCTTGTTAGGGTTTGGATATAATCTTTTGATACCTTATGTATTTCATCTAATATATGTTTGTGAACTAGTTTGGATTCTCTATTGATTGATTATCTTTGATTGCTTATTTGTGGGTCTTGAAAAAACCTTTTCACATCTTTGATATAAGATTTTAATCTATCAATGAACAAACTTTTGACATGGTTTTATAGGTTTATATTCATTATTTTCTTCTATTTTATTGTGTTGATTAAGTAACATGAGTAGCATGAATAGGATCAATACGATATTGTGCGGGTGTTAATAATAGTGATGAAGAACGATGTTCATAACCATTTGGAAGATTAGGTGAATACATGTAAAAAGGGTTAAGCGTATGTACTATTCTGATCATTGTGTTTTATATAAAGCAATCATTTACCTGATATGGGTGTCGTCTTTGTTTACCTGTTTATCTTTGATTTGAACCGCTATAAACATATACTTTTCAAATCTCTGGATCTAGGATGATTACCTGTTAGGTCCTAAACTCTAGACATAAATTTAGTCTTAGCATTTTGTTGTACCCCAAATTTTTAACCTTAGGTCTTCATCATGATTCTAGGAGCATCGTCATTGTTTACCTAACCTTAACCTATTTTCAAGTTTGTCTTTGTTAAGATATAGGTGAATTAGGGTTCCATACGGTCAAGAATCGGGGTTTCGGTGGTTTGATCAGTCAATGTCTTGGATTGATTCTACATGAAACAAGTTCCAACATCATCAAAGATACTACATTAGATCAAGTATGAATTCAATTTGAGGTTGTCACCCAAAGATCAAAAGCAGTGCAGTCCAGGACTCCCGATTAGGGTTTATGATCAGGAAAAGTCAACTGTGGTTTGACTTTTGATCTAAATGGTACTCCAATGAAGGAATAATGGTCCATGAATCTCATATGACTTATTGAAGTCCACTCAAGAAGTTTTAAGACCTCAGAGGGCCCAGAACACCAACAGTCGATTCAGGATTTTCCGATCGATCAATTCGTCTGACTGAAAATTCAACTTATTGACCAAAAGGGTTTTTACCACAAAATTGAAATAAATCATGTTCCTAATGTTATATTAAATCTATTAATGAAGTTTTATGACCATTAGATCAAGGATCGAAGAGTAATCGAAAAATCGGGAAATTAAGGTTTTGAAAGGGGCAAAACCATAACTTTTTAACTACACATCCAAATGAGGTGGTTCAAAGCTTGTTGGAAAGGTATTGACAAGTTCTACAAAATTGAAAATTTACCTATGTGAAAAAAATGAATAAATTTGGAGTTATGATCAAAATCAATGCAAGAGGGGAAAACACTTAGTGAAATTTCACATTTTCAGCACCTTTCAAGTCATGTTTTCAGCCAACTTCAAGGATGTTTTTGACCTAGTTCCACTTGGAATTTGAAATTTCCCAAAACATGAAAGATGTATAGCATGATGATGGCTTTCCAAAAAGTAGAATAACTCCTCCATAGCATTTGTGAGCTAGGAGTTTCGAAGGAGGCAAGTTGGGGTTCAAGCACTTGAATGCACCATTTCAAATTTGTCATAAATCAACTTGCCAACCATGAAAGCTATTCTCAACCATTTGATCAAGTATTGATCTGATATTTAGAGAATGTAATGAGTAGAAATTCATAAAGGGTGAAGGTTTGAAAGGCTTGACAAGATGACAAGCCAAGTTGCAAGCAAGTTGTAATATTATATTCAAAAATAAAGAGGAAAGAGAAATTTTTCATGAAGAAATCTGCAGCTGTAGTTCCCCTACAACTTGATTTGTGCATCACATTAAGTCAAGAACATTGAATTCCAACTGCATCAAATCTTGGGCAGATTTTCTCCATTTTCCCCTCCAAAGAGCAAGACTCCAAATATGTCCTCACCCTTGATCATGTGGCTTTGCCTATAAGTAGGAAAGCTTATATGCATCAAAAACACACAATTGCGACAAGAAAACCAGCCATGAACACTCTTCATCATTAGTTGCAAACCTTCTTGCAAATCCAACCAAAACTCCAAAATGCCAAAATATGTCTTAGACAGAACTTGCCTCAAATCAATTTCTAACCATTCCTCATCCCTACCAACACTCCACACAAGTTTCAAATGACCCTCTAGAGCTGCCCAAGCCACCATTTGCACCAGAAACCATTCCCTTCTCAAAGTCAACCTCCAAAACCAAAAAAGTCAACATTCTGCATCTTTCAAGCCACAACTTGTTATAGATCATTTCCAACTCTCTCAACACCCCTAAAACTTCATAAATAACATATAGAAGTTGTCCAAATCAAGTTTTCACTTCTGTAACAAAGATTGGACCATGTTGCTTTGTAAAATAATGGATTTTTGATGTTTTCTTCCACTTTTCAAGCTATTCTGTGTGACAGTAGAGTTGTAGATCATTGGAGTTGCTTTTCATCATCCAAAGATCATTTGCAGACTATAGCAAGATAGCAAGGATCTCTGGTTTTCTTATTTGACAAGGTTGCTTCAAGATGTAAGCCTAAACCCTTGAAACTTGAATTTTTACTTCACATTTCACATGCTATGTTGGGTTGTAATCATGTTTTTGTGTTAGATATTGTTTGAACATGCTATATATGTGTTATATGTCATGTATGGACCCTTGCTTGCACCAAAAATTGTCATTTCTTGACTGTCCAAAATTCAGGGCACATTTTAGGCCTAACTAGGTCACCATGTGAGTGTTGATTCCAATCTGTCAATCCATGTGTGCATTTGAAATTATGGTATCAGATATTAGATGTCGAAGGTGATGTTTACGACACAAATATATGTCTAATCAATAATAAGAAAAACATAAACAAATAATAATTGTAAAGAGACACGACAATTGTTAACCCAGTTCGGTGAAAACACACCTACGTCTGGGGGCTACCAAGCCAGGAAGGAAATCCACTAAGTAGAATTAGTTTGAAGATATATGGTAGACTCTCTCTAGTTTACCATCTTCTCACCTAATCTTTACCCTTGTAAATTCTATCTAGGACACACCTAGATAAGAGACACCTCTCACTCCCCCTCAATCACAGCAGTGATAACACCAACAGTTAAAAGACTTTAGAAGACACTCTTCAAAGACACAACTTGATCTTACTTAAAAGCTTTAATCAAGTACAATACACTCTTTTTTACAAGCTTTGAGTGAACAATTTAAAATTCACAACTTAGACCAATTCACACATTAAGATAATGAGTGAATGACTCACAAAACTAAGACACACGAGGACTTCACCTTACACCAATGCACACACTTTTTAATCCTAGCTTCTCTGATTTTAAATATAGGGTTTGCACCTCCTTAAATAGCAATACTGAACGGGCTTGGGCTGTGGCAAAAGTAACAACAAACTTGAGAAGAAATCAATCTTCATAATTTGCTATAATGAAACAGATTTGATTTGATCAATCAGATCCAATCAAATCTTTCTTCCAATCTTCAATAAAATCTTCTGAAAAAAGCTTCATGTCAAATCAAATATGATCCACAATATGTGCATCAGAAACGCCTTTGTAAAACACCAAAATCCTCGCAGATTTGCACCAGATCAGTGCAACAAGTTTGCATACAAAACAAATAAACAAACACAGAATGTTTTGTTCATAAGTGTTAGGACATCATGCATGACATCTTGAGAAGAGTCCTGCTACATCATATAAGCTACCTGTAGAACCTTAAAGACAAATGTCACGATATCCTATAGGACATCTGGTGATTACACCTAGTTTTACCAAAATGCCTGCCAATCAAGAACTAACAGAATTTTCTGATTTCTCTTGAGCCAATCACTTTAAATGATTTATATGTGATGTTTTCATACTTGTTTCATCAAACCTTTCTCTATTTTGGACTGCCCACATGCTCATGCTTTTGGTTGTGACCAAAGTTGCCTAAACAATGATGCTATCGAATTTTTCAGTGAGTGTGTTGTATGGAAAAGCAAATTGTACCATTAAATTCCTTGTTTAAAAATACACAATTTTAAATTTTGTTTCACTCCATTTGGTTAAAAATTGACTGATTTCCATCCTTCATGCAAATGACCCTAAATTGGTGATCTTGCCTTGCCCTAGCTTTTACCCCCATTTGGTGCACCAACTTTGAATAATCATAACTTGCTTATTTTTTATGATATTGATACCACTCGTTTTGAAAAATACTCCTTATCATGTCTAATTTCATTTAGTGAAGAAATAATTCAAGGATCATTATCCTAGAAAGACTTTGACTCACTTGAAATGCATGTGTTTTTAGGGTTTTCACCATGATGTTTGTAAATGTTTTCAACTTAGAACTTGATTTTTATTGTGAGATTGATCTTGTATGATTCATATATGTTTGTTAACATGTTTAAATGCTCAAAAATGTTTGATTAATTTCCTTACCATGTTCATACTTGCCTTGGTGAATGCTTGAATATGCATGGAATACTTTGAACTTCATCTGTGAACCTTGCCATGATTCTTGATGTTGTAACCTCTTGAATGTGTTTACCATGTCCTATTCTAATTTTTAGAACTATAACATGTTTAGGTTTTGTTTCTTTCCTTTGTGAATGCTTGAATATGTATGGTATACCTTTGAATTTCATCTGTGGACTTTAACATAATTCTTGATGTTGTGACTTCTTGAATTTGCTTTTCATAACCATTTCTACTTGTCCATCTGTCTTGTTAGAATCATAACATGCTAGGGTTTTTGTTTTGTCTTGGTTGTTACCATGAACATTGCTTTGCTTTCTCTTATGAAACCATGCTTTGTTGATTGTCATCTTTGTGCCTTTTCATGTTGTCACATGATCATTCTAATCTCTTTTGGTTGTTACCATGCTCCATGCTTCCATCATCTTAAATTTTCTCACATTTGGTATTACTTGATCCATATTCCATGTTTTGTTTAATTTGTAACTTATATGCTTGATTTCTACTTGTTCATGTTTATCTTTATGTTGTAACCTCTTGAACATGATCCCATGCCCCTACCTTACTTGTTATGATGCCTTGTTAGAACCATAACATATTTAGGATTGAGTCTTGTTTGGAAAATCACCTTTGAACATGTGTGATTCCCCATAAACTTAGAAATTCTTACTTGATTTGCTGTAAAATTTCTTGTATGCTTACTTGTACTTGATTGTCATCAATGCATGATTGTTGGTCTTATGTTGTTACATTTGACATCCGTTGATCCTTATATATGCTTGCCTCAAGTTGTTACTTTCTTGCATTTAAACTTGTTTGCATTACATGTTATTGCCTTGATGGTTGTTACCTCATTCCCTTTACCTTTGTCAAGATGTTTCAAGTGATTTTTACCTTGTATGATTGGTCTGGTGAGAACCTATACCATACCCCTCTACTAGATATTGTAATATCTTTGTGCATTATGGTTGTAACCCTTTAGCTTGATTGCAATCTTTGCTTGGTGTTGTCAGATGCTTGTTATCTCATCTTTAGTTGTTACCATGCTCTATACCTTTATCATGTTTGAATGAATGCTTATTTGTTGCTTTTAGCTTTATTAAGTTATTTCCCCAAGTGATGGAACTTGTTAGTTCTCATCCAGTTGCCTCTTCTTTTCCCTTGTGTCCAAAAGAAAGTCTTTCTGTTGACCCTTGGGTCATAGATAGCTCATTACCCTCCCTTGACTTTGTTAAGTCACCTTGAACCATAACTTAGTTAAGTTAGAACCTATATCCATTAGACTTTGCTTTAAGTCTAAAAGACCTACCCCTTGTTAGGAATATCTTTGAACTAGAACTTTAAAATAGAGTTTGTTAACTCTATGTAAGGATCATTGTCATGATTACTGACTCCCCTCTTGGCTTTTGTCAAAGTCAAATCTCTTCAAGTTAATCAATAGCTTGGTATCAAGATTCTCACCGCAACAGAAATGACGACTTCACTAGGGAAAAAGCTTAAACTTGAGGGTTTAGTCTATTTTGTATGATTGTATGCTATATTCGTGAATATTTGCTTACGTGTATATTTGTCAATATATATATATTGTGGACATTGGGTGCTTTGAGTGGTGAGATAAATCCTAACCCGTATTTGAGTGACACATGAGATAGGATTGTGATAGGATCAATAGTTGGGTTGTTGGGAGTAGTCCCAATAAGTCTGACATATGATGTTATCACGCTCAGTGGAGACCTCCTTGAGATAATTAGTAATGCATGAGTAGTCTTGCATTCGTTAATTATTTCAACCTGAGAGTCTGTGAAGCTGAGGACCTTTAGTAACACTTTTACCCCACTTGGCCTTTTAGGACGTAGTGCGGAAACTGTTAGGGAGTAGTCCCTCAACAGTTGTCACGCGACGCTATACTCAGACGAGTTTATTTTGAGAATATTGTCGACCCACGTAAGTAGTTGCCTTGGTTAACAGTATCCGAAGGATTTACTATGACTCTAGGAACTTTGATAGAACCCATTCGGCAGGTACAAATAAACTCATAATACAAACCCTTGGAGATGGGTAGACCTTTTGACTCCTTGCTTTGACCTTGAGCTTAGGGATCCTTGTATGCGCATATGCATTGTATTTGTGAATACTTTCCTTTGTGTTGTGTGTGCATCATCTCATCATCCCATCATAGCATTTCATTTTGCAACTGGTTTTGCAAAGCTCAGTTGATCTCTTTGCGCAAAACCCTAGATATATCATGGACATGGGAACAAGAAACACCAAGAGATACAATTTCAAGAAGCCTGATACATCCGAGTTGAGAAAGCTAGGGACCTTGGTGTCAGAAGAGTTTGGAAAAAGATATGGAAAGATTTTGAGCCTAGTCAGGACATGGATGGAAGAAGGGATCCTCAACACTTTAGTTTAGTCCTATGATCCATTATATCATTGCTTTACTTTTCCTGACTATCAGTTGATTCCGACTTTGGAAGAGTATGCCTACTATGTGGGAGTCCCTGTGAAAGATCAAAAACCATACAGTGGTTCAGAAAGCTTACCCTCGCCGAAAGAAATAGCATACGCTTTTCACCTTGAAGTATATGAAATTAAAGCTCATCGTGCCACCAAAAACGGAGTCGAAGGTTTCCATTCAGATTTCCTAGTCAAGAAAGCTTCCTACCTTGCCAAAAAGGGGAGCATGGATGCATTTGAAGTAGTGTTAGCTCTGTTGATCTATGGACTAGTATTGTTTCCCAAAGTTGAGGAATTCATCAATTTCCCTTCTATTACCATATTTTTAAGTGGCAACCCTGTGCCTACCTTGTTAGGAGATGCTTATCACTCGATTCATCATAGGAAACTTCAAGGAAAGTGAGCTACTCTTTGTTGTGCACCTCTGCTGTACTAATGGTTCATCAACCATTTGCCAAAAACCGATGCTTTCAAAGAGAATCCCAATGGATGGAGATGGTCTCAGAGGATAATATCTTTAACACAAGCTGACATTCATTAGTACAATCCCTCCTATGATATATGAGTCTATTTTGATTAGTGCATAAGCTTCCCAAACATACCACTCATTAGAGTAATAGGGGGGGATCAACTACAATCTGGCATTGGCTAAACGACATTTTGGTTTTCTGATGAAGGATAAACCCACCAATGTACTCTTATCCGGCTTCTTTTATCTCAACACTGAAGTAGTAGAAAATATAAGAAACAACACAGTTGATGCTTGGGAGAACATCCAGAAAAAGACAAAAGCAGACCTGGGAAAAAGAAACTGTAGCTTTTGAACCATTCACTCACTGGGTCGAATCCAGAGCAAGGGGTTTGAAAATGCCATATCTCCCAAGAAAGAACACGCATATTGTCGTTGCGTTGTCATCCTTTTCCATTCCCATTGAGAAGATGGAGGAATACCAAGAATTACTTTCAAGAGCTCAACTTGAGAGGGACACTTGGAAAGGAAAGTATCATGTACTTTCCTCTGAAATAACAAGGCTCATCAAAGAAGTACATGAGAAAGATGAATTGATAGATTGGCTCGAACGACGAGTGATTGATGGGGAAGCAACAAAGGAGAATTTATTTTTCTCCAGTATCAAGCCCACTCAAAGCATTCATGAATACTCAAATATCCCTCCAACCTCTAGAGCCTGGAAAGGAATAGTGGATAAATTGGTGATGAAGAATGCAATACTGAAGAAGTTGAAGAGGCCTCGCGTATGAAATTCTTAGTTTAAATCATGAGACCTAGTTTCTTGATGTAACTTAGGCTTCTTGTATTGTGTCTCAAAAGTTGTAACTTTTTTCCATAATGAATGAAATAAGGGTTTGGCACAATTGATCTTCTGAGTTTTGTAAAACAGTCGCATTTGCATTACATCTTTGCATTTTACTAACCAGTCAAGGAAATTCAAAAAATTTCTTTTAGAGACATTGATATGGAACGACGAAGCAGATTCCCGTTTCCAAACCTAAGATTGGGTAATCTCAAGATCCTGGCAGGCCTTATCAGGAATCTCGCCGCTTTCATTGCAAAGTATGGAGATCTTCTGCCGTTAATCAACACCCGAGTCAACAAGGACATGCTGCAAGCACTCGTCGAGTTCTATGATCTAGTATATCATTGTTTTGTCTTCCCGGATTTTCAGTTACTCCCAACAATAGAAGAGTACTCTGCTTACCTGAGGATTCCTTTCACCTTCAAAGCTTATTATGGGAAACCAAAAAGAAGAGACGTTGCTAAGGCACTGCACATCAGGCCAACCGAACTACCCGCTGAATTGGTAACTAGGAGTGGTTTCTCTAGAATGGAAGAAAGACCATTCATGGAGATGGCTGAATTTCATTACGATAACATAAATCTGGGAATCTTTGAGGCAATCCTAGCATTCTTAATCTATGGTTTGTATCTTTTCCCATGTTGTGACGAATTCATCAGTGAAGAGGCCATCCGGCTCTTCATCATCAAGAATCCTGTGAACACCCTGCTGGAAGATACATATATCACCATCCATCATCGAAAAGTATATGACCTTGGGAAATTCTCATGTTGTACAGCTTTGCTCAGCAAGTGGTTTATTTCTCACTTGCCTAGAACTCAGGTTCTTTGGAACCTTCCCAACAAAGAGGCATGGGTTGAAAAACTAATATCCCTCAGACATTATGATATCAACTGGTATGATACCAAGATCAGCGGTGTCATTATGATCCCAAGCTGTGTAGACTTCCCAAACGTACCCCTCATTGGTACTAAAGGAGTAATCAACTATAATCCAATCCTTACTCGCTGTCAGCATGGGTACTCAACAGGGCCAGAGCCAGATATGCTAAGAGCCTATTTTTGTGAAAAAGGTAGCAATGAAGAACTTGAAACTCAAGCTAGTTTTGCTTGGCGGCATCCTCTTCTACAAGGAGAAACCCCAGAAGAGAATGTAAGTTGTTTAACCACAAGGGCCTATCTACTTTGGTCAAAGTAGATTGCCTTGAGAATGTTTTACACTCATACCTATGAGATTACCATGGAGCCCAAAGTTCTCATACCTAGAGAGGAGCTGAGATACGCTTTAGTCAAAGCGAAGCGTGAGAATGCTGAATTGTGGGAGATAATTCGCCAGAATCAACTCCAACCCAGGTTTCAAGAAGGAGAGGGATCGTCTAGTTAGAATGATCAATACTCCGCCATTTCCTGCTTTTCCTTTAAGATTGTAATCTTTTGTTGTATTTTCTCCTGTTGTAAGAAAGGTTTTGCCTGTTAGCAAGAGCCATCTATTGTAATAGATCTCAATTTATCAATGAAAACCTGCTTTTAAAGCATGTCGTTACGTGTGTTTCTAACTTTGTTCGTAAACAAAACTGTTGTTTTTCCTTGAATGGTCGGTTTTTGCATTTGCATTTGCATTTGCATATCATTCTGCATAGTGTTGCACGGGTTCTACAGCTCATATGTTGTTCTTTTTTGCCAGAGAGAGGGAGGAAAAAAGTCACGCTGAGTTCCCACAGATACAACACTCGAGCCAGAGCTCAAAAGAAGATGGTCGACCATGACCAGAGAATCGATTAGATCAACAATGACCTCGATGGAATCAAAGACAATGTCATTCAGATTATGGGAGTTCTCAATATGATAAAGGCGAAGATGGATTCACAGGCTACCGTGGTCTCTGAAATTACTACATCAGCAGCAAATCCTCCTACAGTTCCAGCTTCAACCGCGGAGTTTCCATTCAGCATATCCAAGGATTTTCTGCCACCGCTCATTAATCCTCAACCATTCAGCTTTCAACCACAAGTTGTTCCGATAACGATGGATCCTCTCTTCACCAAAGCAGGAGGTCCGACACATGCTCGACCTATTTTCAACAATCATCAACCGATCTTTGATATACCCGATGGTTCCGAAATCGAAGACGAAAAGCACGAGAAGTTGAGAGTAGAAATGGACATCATGGCTAAGAGGATGAAGGCTATTGAAGGAAATAACGTCTTTGGATCAGACGCCAAAGACATGTGTCCAGTATTAGGGTTTGTGTTTCCGCCAAAGTTCAAGATGCCAATGTTCGACAAATACGAAGGATCCATTTGTCCCAAGGTTCACTCGATCATGTATTGCAGGCGGATGGCTCCGCACATCGAAAATGATAAACTATTGATACACTGCTTTTAGGATAGCCTCAATGGAGCATCTGCCAAGTGGTATATGAGTTTAGACCAGGCGAAGATCCATTGCTTTTAGGATTTGTCTGACGCATTTATCCGGCAGTATAAGTACAATATAGATCTGGCCCCAGATCGCCGTCAGCTCCTTAGCATGACGCAAAAGAGTACCAAATCCTTTAAGGAATATGCGCAAAGATGGCGCGGGACAACTACTCAAGTTGAACCACCCCTAACTGAAAAAGAATTAGCTAACTGGTTCATAGACACAGTTAGACCTAAGTTCTACGAGAGGCTAATCAATGGTGTCACAATAAACTTCTCCGATATTGTAGCCGTGGTAGTAAAAATTGAGGCAGGGCTAAAGAATGGCAAAGTGTCAAATTCAACTGCTAGCTCCAGCACAGGTGCTACCAAAAAGCCACCCAGCAGCTTTCACAAAAAGAAAGAAGGTGAAGTGAGCGCTGTGACACAGGAAAGAAGAGCACAATATCAAAGGAATCAACGACAACGGTATCGACAGCCATCGTATGTGGCAGCAGTGACACCGGTCTTCCAGCAACAACAAGTTCAGCAAGGTCCTCAGCAAGGGGCACCCAATCAGTACCGACAATACAATCAATAACCGTATAATAATCAGTAAGCGCAGAAGCCTCAAGCTCAGACTCCAAGGGCAAATTACCGAAGTGGGAGGCCAAGAATACAGCCTATACCCATGAGTTATACGAAATTATTTCCTATGTTGGTGGAACGAGGGCTTGTCAAGACAAGGAAGTTAGGCGCTCCACCTAGAATTGCATAACCATGATGGAGTAAACTCCATAACCGAAGAAGGGGAAGAGCCTGAAATGAAGACAGTCACAACGACCTCTGAAGTAAAGATATCTTGGGTAGAATTGCATAAAAGGCTGGCTCAAGCATGGGTACTAAAGAGTTCTCATGAAAACTGTGAGGAATGCAGACTGAATCCTCAAGGTTGTGACCTTATGCAAAAGGATGTTCGAACATTAATTGATCAGGGAATGCTGCAGATTGGTAGCAAAAGAAAGAAGAAGGACATGGCAGTAATTGAGCCAGTGTTCAATATGCATGGAGAATCCAACAAAAGAGCAGTCTTCAGAGATAACAACAATCATGCAACCAGGCACAAAGCTGTCTGGCCGGTATTCCGTGACGATCCTATGCCCAAGTTTGGAAAGGACCAACTTAGGTTCGAGCCGAGAAGAGGACCTAGTCCTCATCCAAGAGCTATAACGCCTAAATATGATTATTCATGGTGTAATGAGATTATGGGAAAGAAGTATGAAAATGTCACCAACATTGTTGGGCCAAGCAGAATGACCTGAAGTAATTGAGTGTATCAGCCCCGGGCAAATCCTGCCATCTCTCAATCCACTGCTGCCGTTCCAAAAGCCGTTACCGCTGTCTCTAAGGAAGCCGTTTCGAAAGAAGTAATTTCTAAGGAACCCCCATCAAAGGGAAAGAAATCCTCAAAGACTACGAGGAAGAATTCTTAAGAATCATCCGCCGAAGTGACTACCGAGTGGTGGATCAACTTAATCAGATGCCATCAAAATCTTCCATTATGTCACTGTTGCTGAGCTCCCCTGCGCACCGCCAAGCCTTGATGAAGATATTGATGCAAGCTCACGTGATAAAAGATATCACAGTGGGACAATTTGACTCAGTCATTGCCAACATCACAACATGCAATACCTTGAGCTTTGGCGATAGTGATATGGCAGCTGAAAAGCACAAGCACAACCGTGCCTTGCATGTATCTATCAAATGCGAAGAGGACACACTAGCCAGAGTGCTTGTTGATACATGATCTGCGCTCAATGTAATTCCTAAGAGGACTCTAGCTAAATTGGCCTACCAAGGAGCTGAAATGAGGCCTACTTCCCTAGTTGTAAAAGCGTTTGACGACTCAAGAAGAACTGTGATACGGGAAGTCGACTTGCTAATCATGGTAGGCCCTCAGATCTTGGAAATCACTTTCCAAGTTATGGATATCAATTAGGCTTACAGTTGTTTACTAGGAAGACCATGGATACACACAGCAGGCGCTGTCACCTCCACTCTACACCAGAAAATAAAGTTCGTCGTTAATGACCAGTTGGTCATAATTCATAGAGAAGAGGACCTGATGGTGAGTAACCTATCCTCCTTCAGATACATAGAAGCTAATGAAGATGCACTTGAAACTGCTTTCCAAGCCCTGGAAATTGCCCATGTTGTATTGGTTGATGAATCGGCAATAACCTGTGGTCCATATTTTGCTTTCGTTCAAATTATAAAGGCTGCCATGAAGACAGGACTCCCTTTGGGATGGGGCAAAGTCATAGAAGTCAACGCTCGTGCAAAAAACGACAGACAAAGGTTGGGTTACAAACCAACTCTAAAAGGTGCACCCGAAGAAAGCATCATGAAGAAAAAGTCTTTAGGGGAGATATTCACAAGTGGCGGAATGCAAGTGAATGCCGTCATAGCTGAAGACGAAGAAAGCGACCTTGACAACCTGGTGATTCGAGGCGGAGCAGCTTTGCGCAACTGGGAAACTATGGAAATCCCTGTCTTTTTACCTTTAGGGTAATTCATTCGCTTGTTAGCTTTGTTTTCTTTAAAAATTCCTGGTCTTGCCCAAGGCCAGTGAATCATTTTGTATGGGCCACTTTGCAATTTGAAATGATCAATGAATGAAAAGGTGTTTTTGTTAAAACTCTTGTTTTATGTTCTTCTTATCATTTTCACTCTTTTTGTTAAAAGGAAAAATGACAACTTTTTTGAGAACTTAAAAACAACCCTTCATCTGCATGTCTATGTGTGTGAGTCTGATTATTCTCAAACCTGTAAAACCATGCAGAACGCCTTCATCACCCACATAATCCATTGATTATTCGGTTCCTTTTGGTAGTGGTTCATTTGTCTTTCAAGCCAAAGAAGAGAGCGACAAAGACTCAGAGGTCCCTGAAGAATTGAGAAGGATGACCGAATACGAAGATGCCTATCTTCAGTCGTACAAAGAACATATCAACATCGTTAACTTGGGCTCTGAAAAAGAAAAGAGAGAAGTCAAGATTGGAGCATCGTTGACACCAGAGGTCAAAAGCAGACTGATAACACTCCTCAAAGACTATGTTGATGTATTCGCTTGGTCTTATTAGAACCGAAAGAACTTAGAGAATGAGAGATATTAAAGGTTATGGATCCAACTACACGATTATACAATAGATGAGGATTGGAAAAAATTCCAATAATTTTTGTACTCTTTGAATGCAAACTTATGAAAAATTATCATAAATGACAAGATGGATTCTCTAGAATCTTACAAGACATGACACTTAGTAGATTTGTTTCATGAATTTAAACTTATATGATGTAAATGGATTTTGAAAAGGATACTAAAATGTCATGGAATTATTGAGAAATACAAGACTTGTCTTAGCCAAAGATTTTAGACAAAGAGATAATATATATTTATCTGATAACCTTTTCACAAGTTGAAACGATACTATCTATTAGGATACTCATTTCACTTGGCGCTATTCATATTTTAAAGGTACACCAAATGGAGGTTAAACCGATTTTCTAAATTGTGATTTAGATGAAGAAATCTATATGAAGTAATTTGAAAGATTTATAGTTCATGGAGATGAAACTAAATTCTATAAGTTAGATAAGTCTCTACATGGCATTAAACAATCTCCTAAATAATGGCATGAAAAGTTTTAAAATTTGAATGAGCTGAATCAGTTTAAAGTGAATGAATTACCAAATGCAATTACTTTAAGTCTGAAAAAGGAATATGTATTATCATATGTATCTCAATGAAGACAAACTAATTATATTTTGTTTGAACAATCATGTGTAAATCATGTGAAATCTTTGTGGTGCAAAAATTTTGATATGAAAGAACTCTAAGAAGCGAGTGTATTCATCGATATTAAGATTACTAGGTTAGGAAATGAAGTTTCTTTGGAGAAATCTCACTGTTGTGAATTGATGTCATCAAGAACAAACCAAAATATGAGAAAAAGATTGAGTTTCTTGAACAAACACAAGAACCCTATTAGGTTTTACAAAATATATAGAAGAAGGAAGAAGAAGAATAAGAATTGGTTAAAACTATTTTTCTATTCACTTACTCAATAAGGGTTCAAAGATTACAAGTGAATACCAACAATTAACCTCTTTCAACAACCTGAGAGATTTAGTCTATTTATAGACTACTAAGCTAACTTAGGTCACAAGCTAACTTAACAATTGGGCTTACAAACAAGCCCCAATTAGACATGCTAACTTAAACACAAAGATAACATATTTCGACAGCATGCTTGAACATACTATGACTCCAGAATGCACAACTCCTGTCAAACCATGAAACTACCCTTGTTGACACTAGAATTCGATCCAAAATACTACAAATCTCCACCTTGGAACAAAATATACACTAACAAGGGAATAAACTAGTTTTCATCATGCAGTTTTATCAACTGTATATAGTGGAAAAACTTGCTACTCAGTAATATCTTGGTGATCATATCAACAACATTGTCATCAGTCAAATTATTTAACACTTGGACTTCTCAGCGCTTGATTATCTCTCTGACAAAGTGCAGTCTCACATCAATCTGCTTGGTTAGCTCATGATAGGCTGAACTCTTCGACAAATGTATTGCACTTTCACTATAACATTTAACAGTGATAACTCGACCTTGAATTTCTAGCACCTTAGCAAAACCTTCAAGCATAATGCTTCTTTCACAGCTTCAATAAGGACAATATATTCTGGTTCAGTGGTTGATAAGGCAACAGCCTTCTGAAGTGTTGCTTTCCAACTAATTGATATGCCGAACATAGTGAACACATATCCATAAATAGATTTTATGGAATCCATACAACCTGCATAATCAGAGTCAACAAATCCTTTGATTTCAACTTTGCTATCATCACCATAGGCTCCACCATAAATCAAGAATCTGCTCAGAGACACATTCATGTACATAAGAATCCATTTTAATGCTTGCTAGTGCACCTTTCTAGGATTAGCCATATACCTGCTTATAAGGCTCATTTTGTACACTATGTCTGGCCTCGTATAGACCATAACATACAACAAAGAACCTACTATACTAGCATATGAAATGTTATTCACATATGCTCTTTCGACTTTCGTACTAGGAGTTTGAGTCAAACTCAGCTTGTAATGAGGATTAGTCGGGGTTATAACAGGCTTTGAATTCGACATACCAAACTTGTCAAGAATTTTTCTTAGGTATGCCTTTTAAGATAAGCATAATCTCGTATGCTTCTTATCTCTCCAGATTTCAATCCCAAGAATTTTGGAGGCAGCTTCTAGATCCTTCACGTCGAACTCCTTATCGAGTTCAGCCTTCACCTTCATAACATATTCGACACTGTTTCTTGCTATGAGGATGTCATCCACATAAAGCAATAACATAACAAGTGAAAATCCAGGTCGAAATCTGAAGTAAACACAATAGTCGAGTTGGCTCCTAGTGAAACCAATATGTGCCATGAGCTTATCGAATCTCCTATTCCATTGTCGAGGACATTGTTTCAGGCGATACAAAAACCTATTCAGCTTGCACACATAATCTTGCTTTCCCTTTTCTTCATACCCTTAAGGTTGCCTCATCAGGATTATTTCATCTAGATCACCATACAGGAATGTTGTCTTCACATCCATCTGTTTAAATTCTAGGTCAAACTTTGTTACCATGGCTAACAACATTCTAATTCATCTATGCTTTACAACAGGTGAGAACACATCATTGAAGTCAACGCCTTCTTTCTAAGTGAACCCCTTAGCAACCAACCTTGCCTTAAAATGATTCGACATCACTCCTTTGATTCCTTCTCTAACCTTGAAGATCCACTTACAGTTGACTAACCTAACCACTACAGGTTTATCGATCAGCTCCCAAGTGTTATTATCATGAACAGATTTTATCTCATCATCCATGGATTTCATCCATTCAGTCGTATCTTGACTCCTCAGAACTTCCTTATAGTCTCTAGGTTCTTCGTCCAAAAACTCACTTGCAGAGATTAAGGCATAAGATATAAGATTTGCATAACAAAGTCACTGAGGTGGCTTGATGACTCTTCTCGACCTGTCTCTTGCCAGCAGGTATTCATTATCAGTCTCCTCATCTTTATTAGCAACTTGAGATTCTTCTTTGACTTCATCTGGGTTATGCAATTCAACATCACTATGCTCCACCTGAACAAGAATCTCTTCAGGTTCCAGCTCTTCTTCAAAGATCTTCGAACTTCAACCAATGTCATCAAATTTCTAAAAATCCATCTCAGCTTTATTGAAAATTACATCTCGACTTGTGATACACATCATGTGACCTGGCTCTAGGAACCATAATCTATAAGCTTTGACTCCTTTTGGGTATCCAAGGAACATACATCTCAGAGCTCTAGGTTCGACCTTTTCTTGCCTAATATGAGCATAGGCTAAACAACCAAATACTCTAAGTATGTCGAGACTAGGTGGATGTCTCAACCAGACTTCTTCAAGTGTCTTCATTCCCAAGGTTATCGAGGGACACCTATTTATCAAGTATACTGCAGTCACAACAAATTCTGCCCAAAACACCATTTTCAATCCCGCACTTACCAACATGCACCTCATCGTTTCCAAAATGGTTCCATTAAATCTTTCAGCCAAACCATTTTGTTGGAGAGTCCTTGCAGTAGTTTTGTGCCTTGAAATACCATACACAATATAATAGCTATCAAAAGCCTCATTACAAAATTCAAGACCATTGTCGGTCCTCAACCTCTTAACCTTCTTGCCAGTTTGATTTTTGACTAGAGTCTTCCAACTTTTGAAATTTTCAAAAGTTTCATCCTTAGTCTTCTGGATGAACACCCATAACTTTATGGAGTAATAATCAATTATGGATAGAAAATACTTTGCACCTGAGTGTGAAGGATTCCTTGTAGGTACCCAAAGATCAACATGAATGTAATCAAGGGATCCATGTGTTCTTGGTTTACCTTTGTTAAACTTCATTCTACAGGATTTACCAAATATACAAGGTTCATAAAACTCCCATTTTTCGACCTTATCACCACCCAACAAACTTTGTTTCGATAATTAGACCAAGCCTCTTTCACTGACATGGCCAAGTCTTTTATGCCATAGCTCAGTCGTAGACACATATTTCATGGAAGCCACATCTGTTGAACCATTTACAACCTCAGCCTCAAGGGTATACAAGCCTTGTTTCTTTACGCCTCTCAAGACTTCCTTCGACCTATTCATTACCCTTAAGATACTTTGCTCTCCTTTAAAAACATATCCTTTATTTCAGAATTTTCATCAAGAGAAATTAAATTCCTCTTAAGATCAGGTACATATCTAACATCAATCAATATCCTTATTGACTCATTATGGAGCTTGAATCTCACTGATCTAATACCTGCAATTTTGCAAGCTTTGTTGTTTCTCAGAAGCCCTGATCCACCATCTTGATCACAAATTCTTTAAACACGTCTTTGTCTGGAGTCATGTGCCAAGTACACCCTGAATCCATATTCTACTCCTTTCTAAAGTCACTGCTTGAAACCACCAGGACATTAGATGATTCATAACCATCTTACACAATGACTGCATTACCATTATCCTTTCCACCATTATTGTTCATTTGACCAGGACATACTTTTCTTGTATGACCATCCTTCTTACAATGATAACACTTAATAGTATGAGCATTACCACCATAAGAATTTTGTATAACTTTACCCTTCTTCTTCTCAAACCTACCGTTTTTCTTCAAGAATTTCTCCCTAACGAACAAACCTTCACCAGTAGAAGAGGGTTTGTGCTCCTTTCGTTCATTTAAATCCTTAGAGTATAAGGCAGATTGAACATCTTCAAAGGTCAACGACTCTCTTCCATACATGAGAGTTTCTTTGAAGTGAGCACGAGACTTAGGTAAATAGCACAATAGTAGCAACACTTGATCTTCATCATCAATCTTGACCTCAATATTTTCAAGATTAATAATTAACTTGTTGAACATATCCAGCTTCTCATCCAAGGCTTTGCTTCACTCATCTTGAATGAATACAAAGCTTGCTTCAGGTAGAGATGATTAACCAACGATTTCGTCATGTACAAACCTTCAAGTTTTGTCCATATACCAGTTGCAGTTTTCTCCTTTAAAATCTGTCGGAGAACCTTATCACAAAGGCTCAATACAATGGCATTGTGGGCTTTTTCGACCATTGTTGTATTCTCCTTCTCCGATAAGGCAACACCCATCTTCTCTGATCCTTTTAACGCTTCTAACGAACACTGTTAAACAAGAAGGACTTGCATCTTCAAGCATCACAAACCAAAATCATTCACACCGGTGAATTTCTCAATCTCATACTCATACTTTGTTGATGACATCTTCTCCTCCACGTTCACTGCACCAGTTTGTTGTGAATTGATGTCGTCAAAAACAAATCAAAATATGAGAAAAAGATTGAGTTTATTGAACAAACACAAGAAATCCTATTAGGTTTTACAAAAGATAGAGAAAAATGAAGAAAAAGAATAAGAATTGGTTAAAACTATTTTTTTATTCACTTACTCAATAAGGGTTCAAATATTACAAGTGAATACCAACAATTAACCTCTCTTAACAACCTGAGAGATTTAGTTATTTATAGATTGCTAAGCTAACTTAAGCTACAAGCTAACTTAATAATTGGATTTACAAACAAGGCCCAATTCGACATGCTAACTTAAATACAAAGCTAACATATTTTGACAGTATGCTTGAACAAACTTTGATTTCAACATGCACAACTCCCGTCGAACCATGAAACTACCCTTGTCGACACTAGAGTTCAATACAAAATACCACAATCACAAATATCTTCAACAAAAGTACTTTTACTGTAAACGTGTTTGCACCACATATGATCTAAGTTTCAAACTCTTTTATAATATTGGTGATAATATGTGGGACTTTAATCATGTGAGCATCATTAACAACATCATATATGTCAATTCATACTAGATCCGACATTGCATACGTCATAAGACTGCTTTACAAGTTTACTAGTAGACTTAGTAGAGAAGCATTGAAACACCATTGCCTATGTCGTAAAACTGCTATGGAAGTTTACTAGTTGACCTAGTAGAGAGCATTAAAGCGCCATTGATTCTTTGGTACCAGAAACTTTACTTTTTTGCACAAGGTTCTGATTGTTTAGTACATTTATTTTGCGTGGTGTACACTCAGTTTGGCATAGCCTTTAATCCTTGTTTAACTCTCAATTTTTTCTTACATGATCAGGATCATCTATTGAATTTTGTGTGTTGAACTTTTTAGTATAAATAGAGTGCTTCATTTATTTTTATACTCACACTAAAATGAGAAATTTCACTATTTTTTATTCTTTTTAATTTTTCAGAGTCCTTTTTCATTTGTCTACTCGTTAAATTTTTCGAATATATTTTATTATCTTCAAAAATATTTTTCTACAAAAATTAGTTGATTTAGAGAAAAATCTATTCATTCGAAAAATTATTACGAGTGAAATATAATATCAAACAATGTAATTTATCAGTTTTATACTATAAATTTCTTAATTGATATTCTTCTTGCAAAATTTTGAATAGCACCACAAATATCCTAAAATAAGTTATCTAATATGTGAGTCAGCCAATAATTGCGAGACTCGAGACTCATGTTGGTCTATCATTCCAAACATTTGGTCCAAAGTTTTCAACTGCACCAAGTTTTGCTTTTCTCACCCTTTTTCACCTAAAGAAAGAAAACTCGTGGTTTCGTAATCCCTTTCTCATGTAACCCACATGTATAAGTACCAATAAAACCCATACCCTATTCATAAATCATTCTCCTCATCAAATTAATAACCTCTAAATGATCCTATATTGATATTTATTTTCACATTCAAACCAACATGAGTGTAGCAACTAAAGGTTGGATAGTGGCATCAAGCATTGGAACTGTGGAGGCCTTGAAAGATCAATTTGGGAAACTAACATGTTTTTTTCTTATAATTTATCTTATATAATAGTGTTGTTGTCGTGTTGTTTTTGTTTTTGTTGTTTTTATTATTTTTATCTATTGTCAATGTTAAATGGTAAAAGAAAACATTGTTATATTTTAGAATAACTTTTTAATGTTGTCCGTCAAAGAAATTTTTCTATAATAAATTATTTTTTTCAGTTGACAATATTGAAAAATTAATTTGTAATCATACTGCAATTTTGTTGTTTCACAAAATAATATCTTAAAATTTTTTTGTTTAAAATAGTCATTTGTTTGATTATTACAATACTGACAAAAATTGAGAAATGATACAAAATTGAAAAAGAAAACAATATTTTTTTTTCTATTTTTTTTCATTCACCATTTTTTTTAATAGAAATAATCTATTACCTCGGTGGATTAAAATACCGAGAAGAAAAGTCTCTATTTTATTTTATTTTTTATTTAAAAAAGAGAAAACCTTTACCTCGGTGTTTTGTCAAAATCAAAGGGTAAAATAAGCGAGTTTATTTATTTTCTATCGTCCATAAACAAATATGTGTCGTCCATTTATTGAGTATTAACACTCAAGGCTTTGCCAATACATAAATCCATAAAAAAAAAACATTAATAATTAGTGAGAAACAGTCACGACAACCATTTAGAACGCTAACGTCACACTGTATATCTGAATCACAAACAATAAGATAGTAAAAAAGTGAAACTTAAAGGAAAGTGGAAATAGTCTGTATGATGGATTGCACGAACATAAAATAGTATTTGTTGAAGATTTGTATTCTTTACATAATCTCTTGTTTTTATACATGATAAATTAGATTTTTTATCTAACCTTTGTTAATGTTATATATCAAAATCAATTGAATGAGAAGCCGATGAGAATATCCTGCAATATACGGATATACAACAACTTCATTTTCTTATTCATAATTCACTTATTCTTCATTTTCTTACTAACTTGGATATTGGAGTGTCTATCTTATAAGACCACCTCCACCTCGTTGTATTGATAATCCACTCCACTGCATGGAGACTCTACTCCATTATTTCACCAAATATTTCTGATTCCTTAACCGAAAATTCCATTTTCTATTTTCGCTAACTTTGGTTCAATTAAAAAAAATTCCTTTCTTTTTCCATTTTGTTTTAAAACAAAAAATAAATTACTTTTCCATTTTGTTCTTAAAACTAAAAATAACAACAAAAAAATAAATTACTTTTCTTTTATTGGTCATTTCTCTCGAATCCCCTTTTAAATTAAAAAAAAACGTTAGTTTTAATTCTTATTTAAATACTAGTTTGTTTCCTTTCAAAACAATTGACACTGCCAAAGGAAAAGACATGGAATATTCTCTCCTCTATTTTCTGTCAAAAATATTTTTCTCACTTGGCAGTATTTTGACAGCACATTATCAAACTTTTTAGGAAAAATCAAACTTTTCTCTCCTATATTTTCACCTAAATTACATACAATTAAATTATGAAATAGACAATACAACGAATAAAGTTAGGAAACCAGACACATATCACCGCGTAGATTTTGAGGAAATTAAACTGCCCCTAGTTTTGGTCTGCTTGTATTCACTTCCAACCGAACAAACAAACCACTGGTTTAGTTTGTGATTAATTAATTCCCACAACTCAAAATCACTCAACTAACCCTCATATATATATATATATATATATATATATGAATCCATAAACACCAACACATCATCACACATTAAAAAAAGTTCAAATTTCAACAAAGTTACAAGACAAAAATGAGTGCAGCTGCAACAAAAGCTTGGGTAGTAGCATCAAGCATAGGAGCTGTGGAGGCGTTAAAAGACCAACTTGGTGTATGCAGGTGGAACTATGCTTTCAGATCACTTCACCAACATGCTAAGAGTAATATCAGATCATATACTCAGACTAAGAAATTGTCATCTTCTTCTTCTGCTGCTGTTTCCAACAAGGTGAAAAGAACTAAGGAAGAATCAATGAAGAAAGTTATGGATTTGAATTGCTGGGGTCCTAGCACTGCAAGGTTTTGATAACTTATTCATCCAGAATTTTGTTTATGAAATGGTTTTGTGACCAAGAAAAAGGAAAATTGAGATTTTGTTTGTTTCCTCTTCATATGTCTATTAGTTATTGTATTGTTATAAAACAAGTAGAAGAGTGAGATCTAAATGAATGATGATCGTTGTTCCTTGCGGAAAGAAAAAGAAGAAAAATATATATCCTGTGAGTCTGTGACCCAGATCTAAATCAGGGTTGAAATTTGTGGATATAAACTAAAGATTTATTGTTTACTTGAAATCTGTAATATTCGATATTGAAACAATTATTAAAGGAAATATATGAGATTTTTTTTTTTTTTTTGCTTGTTTGCTATTAATTGTTTTGGATATATTCCAATTTCTATGGTTTTGTGGCTGCCCAGGTCATGATGATGATCTAAGATATAATATTATTCTAGTTTTATAAATAAATTCCTTTTACAATTTAATTCAGTTTTTATTTTTAAAGATTACTTGTTTTATAATTTAATTCAATTTTTAATTCTATAAATAATTTTTTTTATAAGAAAATTGTTTTCGTTAACAATTTTAAAAATAAAAAATACCATATAAAATAGGATCTTAAAACTAGCAAGTCCACGTCATTTCATTTAAAGAGTGCTCCTATTTTAAAAAAAAAATACATATCAACACTTTTTTATTAGAAATTAACTAAGGGATCAAATGTGGAATATTATACATAAATAACTCACTTTTAAAAAAAATAATTCAAAATATTTTATATTTTAAAATATTTTTCAAACTATTCCAGTTATAGTTTTTGATTGCATGTAGGTGTCATATCAATCGGCGACCCTTTGTTAAGGCATAAGAAAAGAACTAAAGAAGAATCTATGAAGAAAGTTATGGATTTGAATTGTTGGGGTCCTAGTACTGCTAGGTTTTAATATTGTGCTGTAATGATTGTATGACCATGAAAATTGAAAATCTAGATTTTTTTTGTTTCCATTTTAGATTCCATATTAGGCCTTATGTTGAATCTCTCAAAAAAATTAGTGTTGTGGAAAATTTAGTGTTATCAGAAGAGGAATTTATTAATCCTTGATATAAAAATGGTGTGTTTTCATCAAGAAAGAAATAGTTAATAATCAAGGTATCCATTCATTTCACAATTTTCTTTCTCTCTCCCTTTCCTTTCCTTATCTTTTCATTCTTTCTCCCTCACAACCCTTAAACCGCCTCCTCATCTTACCAAGAAACTCCAAGAACCACCGCCCTTTCCTCCCTCCTTTACTCAACAAGCCTCTACTGACCCTGACAAACTCATTGCTCAACTCAATAAGGTTACTCATTCAAACCCAACACATAAGGAAGAGGTAGAGGAATTAAGATTTGTTCCTACTATAACAAAACTGGTCACAGGTGTGCTTCAAGAAGCATGAGTTGCTTTCGTACCTCAAAAAGATGAATATGGCTCAGCTACTGAAAGACCAGAGCGAAAAAAATTAATGTGGATCACAATTCAGAGACTCCTTCTGACTCGGTCTCTACGAGCTTTCATTCCTGATACTTGCCCCTACTAACACCTTAACTCCCCCCAATCCCACTGCCATACCCACCACCCAACCCACTAGAAAATCTATCTGTATTTCTAAACCACCATCCTATCTCCAAGACTTTCATTGCTCTCTCATTCACAATTCTCCTACGGCTTTTACAAGTAGATCTTTGTATCCTTTACTTGATTATTTATCTTATGTTAACTTATCTAACAATCACAAATATTTCTCTTAAAATTTATCCTCCATCACTGAACCTACTTCTTTTTCTACGGTTATTAACGGCCCTAACTGGAAAAAAAAACTATAGATTTAAAATTACCAATCCTCATTAATAATCATAATTGAGATCTTACTCTCTTTTCCCTAATAAAAAGGCCATCGGCTTTAGGAATAAGTGAAGGTGAGAAAACACAAGAAATAGGAAGTTTGAATTAGAGTTTTTAAAAACAAAAGTTTTTTACTCACTTAATAAAAATCACCGCTAATGAACAACAAAGATAAATACATTTTAATTTTTATATTGGTTCACTTGAAAATTTTAAAGTTAATTCAGTCCACCTAGCAAGGTGATTTCGCCGTATAACCAATGACTTAATCCACTATAATCAACTGATTACAACTGCACTAGCAACCGCTGATGACTAACAAACCACAAAGACACACAATCTATGTCTTCTCAAAGATTCTGACATAACTGGTCCCTTAAGAAAATACAAACAACAGTTTGATTACAACTGCACAAGCAACCGCTGGTGACTAACAAACCACAAAAACACACAATCTATGTTTTCTTAAGGATTATGACCTAACTGATCCCTTAAGGAAATACAAACAACATTTTAATTACAAAGTTGTGTTTATAAAGATTGTTTCTACACAAGTAGATATAAACAATTTAAAAGCACAATACACTTAAAGAAAATTCTGCACAAATTTAGACAACAATCTTGTAAAAATTTCTTCGTTATTTCACTTGCTTGCTTGCTTACTTGCTTGTCGTAATTCTTCAAATCTTCAAGTCTTTATATAGCCAGTAAAAAAGATCGGTTGAAGTGTAGATCTGGTATTCTTCATGAATGAGTTGGCGATTTGAGTAACAGTTTGATACGGAGGGGACAAGAATCGTACTACCTCAATTTCCTTACTCCACAAGATCCTCTTAGTGGAAGGAATATTGGTTTTTACCATGTACTATTTTTCCCACGTATAAACTCGTTCGTATCTTCTATTCTTCAGTGGCTTCCGGATAAATCGTTGTTTGAAGCATGAGTTAGAAGAGTTGATTTTGCTTGAGTTCAGAAACTTCAATCATCAATCAGAAATTTGATCACATCAATATATGACTTGAAATTCTTCAGAGTTGTAAGAACCTTTAGCATTTAATCTTCGAAAGTCCGAGCACTCTTCAGAATTGAATTGATTAGAGTCGCACGTCAGAAGTAAGAGTCGAGAGAACGTTGCAACATCAACACACAATTTTCTTAGAAGCTTCACATCAGTGAGTTTGAGCAGAAGCGATTTAGATCAATATATTCAGAAATTTGTAACGTTTCACGTTCAAGAGTCGGAATCAAAGTTGTTTGCTAAAGATACACAATAATAAACCGTTAGGGTACCAAAATTATTCTTACATAAATACTGGATTGTTATCATCAAAACTTAGAGATACAGATGCAAAACCAAATCTTGTTCTAACAATCTCCCCCTTTTTTATGATAATAAAATACTGTATGTTGATGAACAATTTTTGTTGAATAATCACCAAAATATATATCAGAAAGAAGTACAAAGCTCCCCCTGAGATGAGCAACTCTACAAAGATAATCAGAATGAAAGAACATTTCTCCAATTAACCTTTTAGTCAGAGTAGATGAACCTTCTGTTTAAAAGAACTGGTTTATCTTTCAGAAGTTTCTTGAACTTGTCCTTACTGTTGTTATGCATTTTAACAAGGATTTAACACACAACAACGCATATCAACTTCTGATGAGTTTTACTTCTGATCAGTTGGATAAACTTGAATAATCTTTGAAGTCTTTTCTCACTCAAGATGATTCAGAAATTTAAGAAGTTAGCATATCTACAGAGTTTGGGCTTCATACATTCTATTCTGATTATTTAAGTGTTTATGATATTAGTAAGTTTCTCTTGAAAGAAAACAACTAACATAATATCCTTTTAAACAAGGGTTAGTGCAAATATTTGAAATGTTTGGGTTTGATTCAAGAGAAATTAGGTATATCAAAATCAATACTTTCTCCCCCTTTTTGTCAACAATAAAAAAGAAAATATGCAATAACATGCAATCAGATACAACAAAAAGATAATATGTGGGTCTAAAGATTCTGAGACTTATTGTATCATAAGCCACATCAATCATATCCACCCGAAAAGATGTTCATTTAAGATTAACGAAGTTCAACCGAGTTACAAGGACATGATTAAACAAAAGACAGACAAGACACACAAACAAGATGGTTAATAAAACACATAAACTGAGAGAACAGATTCTGATACACCAACAAGGACACCCGTCCAACAAGCATAAAAAATCCTGCACCTTATCAACTCTTTCACATCTTTCTTCAATCGCAACATTGTATGGTCCAAGCATTTTGGCTAATCCAATGATTTTAGCCTTGAAGAATGTAACACTCCATTTCCCAAATTAAATAAATTATAAACATTATAAATAAACATCAGAGTTTTCACAAAAACAGTGGGATATCACATCACCAATAGTTATCAAAAATACTTTATTCATTATTTTCAAAATAATACAGCGGAAATTATTATTCATTCATTCTCGGCCATCCGCCAGATTTACATAAAATCTTTATTATTATAATTCACCAAAATGTGATACGTCACAGGATTTTCAACAAGTTTAACATAAACAAATAAAACACCCATATCCCGTGTTACGTATCAGAGCATCCTAAGACTCGACTTGCACACCGCTATCCAAGCTATCTATGTACCTGGATTATCTGTACTTCCGAGGAAGCACAGACCACAACAACAACAAAGGGGTGAGAAATCATGATCAAAAATATAATGGTAATGTAATACATGTAAATAAGGTAGTAAACCACACCAACACACCAATATTTACCCCCCACAACACCATATAACGAACCTACTGTTCAGATTACAATATAACATATTATAATGCAATTATGCAACACAACACCATGCATGTGGTACCGACTCATTGATTCATTCAATCGAACCTGGACAGATCACTTACGCTCCTACTGAGATATGATATATCCCCGACAGATCACTTACGCTCCTACTGAGATATGATCTATCCCCCACCATTCTCCTCAAAGGAGTACGAATGAATCACTTACGCTCCTATTGAGACATGATTCATCCCACCAAACACCATGATATGCAAGACACCAATGCATAATTATTATATTCAGGCACACTAATGTCGCACCTCGAAAAATCACATTCGAAAATACGACCCTCGCGCGAAAGGCGCGGAAATTGCGGTTCGACAGAGTCGCCACCGAACTTTATTTTTCCCGAATAAACGGGAGAGGAAAATATCGAGAAAACCTCTTAAAAACGAAAGGATAGGAACAGGGCTGTCGCAACCAAGTTCCGGGTTCGGGAGTCGGTTACGTGAGGGGAAGGTATTAGCACCCCTCACGTCCGTCGTACTCGACGGGAACCTCCTAAGGTAATTGTGGGGAGTGTTGTTTAGGTTTATTGGTTTTCTTCTCGATACTAAAGGTAGAATTGGTAGGGTAAAAGGTTAAAGACGCTAAGGAGAGGTGGGTGGTTAGAAGATAGGGTGCTCGCCAAGGATTGGGGCCCTTGTGCCTACGTATGCTCATTCGGACGAGAATGAGAAATCAGAGCGTCGTAGTTCGACTACGGGAAAAGATGGGGGAAAACGGAAGAAAGGATAGAAGTGTGCTCGCCAAGATCATCGCAATCCTGTGCCTACGTATCTTGTATTCAAGAATGAATAAAGAATCAGAGCGTCCGTAGTTCGTGGTAACAACCACGAAAAGATGAGGTTGAATGGGTTGAAGATAAGAGTTGGATATTTTGAAAACGAAAGAATGAACTAATAACAACTCGGGGGCGTGCCCAAGAGTTACTCGTTCGAATATTCAAAGAATGCTAGATTCTAAGAATATCCCTCTTTCGTAAGTTTGTGAAAGAATTGAATCGAAGAATGGCATGCGAGGCCAAAAGGAAGTTGTTTTGAACTGGTTCGACGACGTGTCGAAAATTTGATTTGAAGATGGAACCGGCTTGACGAGGTGTCAAGGGTTAAGGTTGTGAGAAACGATATTAGTCCCTGAGGGTGCTCCTAATATCGAGACCACGAGGAATCATGAATGTGTGTGAAGTGGGGGTTGCGAATGCGTACGAGCACTCGACTTAGGAGAACGTTGGGAATGATTGAATTTGAAAAAGTCGAAAGGTTGAGTGAATAACAACCCAAAGGGCGTGCCTCGAGAGCTATTCACTCGAAAATTCAAGGAATGCTAGACTCCAAGAACCTCCTTCTTTCGAAGTGTGAATCGAAAAAAAGATATTTAAAAAGGTCGAAAGATTGAATGAATAATAACTCAAAGGGCGTGCCTCGAGAATTATTCACTCGAAAATTCAAGGAATGCTAGACTCCAAGAACCTTCTTCTTTCGAAGTTTGATCGAGGGAAAGTTTGAAGAAAGATTTGAAGTGTAAGTGAAATAGTCTCGACTAAAATTATCATCTATCAATAATTTGACCGATAATAATTATTACAGTCATCATTGACTAAAATAAGCAAGAAATCGATAAAGATCGAAAATGAAAGAAGTTAAAGAGAAAATGGTCTCGGGTTTGTCACTACTCGTCAATAAATTGACAAAGTTATAACTTGGGGTATCGTCATCGACCCAAAAAGTGAAAAATGGGACAAAAATCCCAATAACAAAAGATAAATAGAATTTAACTTCAAAAATAAAAAAAACTATGTAAAAAGATAAATTAAGAAGACTTCAAAATAACATTGAAATTTAAAAATGAATAATATACAAAACTTCCAAAAGTAATATAATAGAAATTAAAAATAAAATATATTTACATAATAATAAATAACAATTTTAAAATATACATATATTAACCAAAATATATTTACAAAACCCCAAACTAAAATATTATACATATATTAACTAATACTTTACATATTAAATAAAATAAGAAACAGAATATGCTAAAGCAACACGGTGGGTGTAGAAAGAGAGATGGACACGGTGGACTTGAAGCCCAACAGAAAAAAAAAATTCAAATAAAATTAAGTAGAAAAAATAAAAAGGATAAATCAACAAATAAATAATAAATAAATAAGAAGAAAAAAAAAGAAGAAAACTCTTCTTCTTCGTTGAAACGGTCAAACGTACTCTCCCCTTCCCTATTTTCACTGCAACAGATCCATTGCTCTGCTCACGTTTTTTTAATTCTCTCTCTCAAAGATTTCAACATTCTCTCCGCCGTTTTTCGAACCCATTTGTGCTTTGGTTTGATTGAGGTTGAAAGTGACGGTTTTGAGAACAAAGGCGTTGAGGTTCGATTGAAACGGGTTTCGAAACTGGGTTTGCTTTGTGGGTTTCGGAGGTTCGACGGTGTTGATGATTTCCGGTGTTTAAGTTTCTGAAATGTGTTTTATGATTGGAGTTTCGATGGGTTTTTGGGTTGCTCTTGAAATGGATTCGTTTGCAGAGGGATACGAATGGAGCTTCAGTTGAGGGATTTTGGTTTAACAGAGGAGATGTTGAAGAAAGTTGGTTTCGAAGGAGATTAGAACATGGGTTTTCTGGGTTTTATCGGTGAGGATTGTTGAATGTTTATGTCGTTGAAGGTTGAAGGAGTTCTGGGTCGTATCAGGACGGCGAAGAAGTTGGTGGAGGTTACGGAGTTGAAGTTTTGATTTCGAAGGTGGAGATGGAAGTTCTGTTGGGGTGAAGATCCGAGTTTGGGGTTATGATGTTTGAATCTGGGTTGTAGAAGTTGCATGGTGTTGAGAAGCGTTTTGGTGTGTTGTTTGTTGAATGCGATTTGCATTTCTAGGCTGTCTGGGTAGGTGATTGAAGATGATGGAGGTTGAATGGTCGAAGATGTTGGATTGAAGTTCTGGGTATTGTGATGAAGTTGATGCGGGTCGTGAAATTCTGGGAACGTTTGAAGGATTTGGTTGTTTGAGAATGTTGGAATCGGTCTGAGATTGGAAATGGATACGAAGTTGTGTTTAGAGATTGTTCAACAATGGCGGAACTTGTTGAGAGTGAGAAAACGGAAGATTGAAAGGATGACAATGGTGAAGATGAAGGAGGCGGATTAGGGTTAGAGTTCATGGGGTTACTGTTAGCGGCTAGGGTTTGTTGCTGATGAGAGAGGTCGAAGACAGTGAACAGGTGCCTCCCTATATAGTGCTGCCACGTGGCAGCCTAACTAATTACTTGGGATTTAATTAAACTAATGATTATAACACTGACTTAATAAGCTAAATGACACGGTTAATTAAAATGCTGAAAAAATCCTAATAACTAATCTAAAAGAAATAAATCCTGATTAAAATAAAATTAAATAATAAAAGAAAATAATAATTAATTACTAAAAAAAAACTGATTAATAAATAATAAGAAAGAAAATGAAAACTAATTAATAAATAATAAAGAAATCCTAATTAAATAATCTATTCTAATAAATATTCTAATAAAATAATAAATAAATAAAAAAGACTGATAACTTTAAACACTTTAATTAATTTCAAAAATCTAATAAAGTTAATATTAATCTAAATAAATAAATAATAATAAAAAAAAAGATAATTAACTATTAATAATCTAATTAATAATAAATAAATAAAGAGTTCTAATAACTATATAAAAGAAGTCTATTTAAAAACTAAATAAAAATTTAATAAACTATTTTTTTTAAAAAAGACAAATATTATTCTACCCTAATTAAGATAAATATTAAATAAAAGAAATTTAATTCTAATGTTATATCTAAAAAAAAAAAGTATCTATCTAATTTCTAATAAAAAAAAAAGTAAAACTATTTAAATAAACAATTCTACACCTAATTAAATTAAATAAATGATAAAGTAAAAATATGAACAAAAGGTAATATTTGCAAGAAAAATAGGAAAATGAAAATGGAAACAAAATTTACCAAAATGCCCCTCAGGCCACGTGTCACGCTTTGATCGGTCAAAAGATAAAATTTAAAAAAACGACCAATTGCGAGATGACAACGTGTCTAAATGGCACGGAACAAAAATGCGAAAATAATCGCAAAAGGGTAGGACAAATTTAGGGTATGACAACTAAGTGCACACGATCCTCCTGATCATATCCTCATACATCATGCATATGTATAGATATATTACACACCAACGACTTATAATTCAAATCACACAGTGAGCAGTCTCACATTCTAACATCAAGTATAAACACATCCCACCACTCGGGGATACACCAACTAATCATCCACTTAAAATAAAACATTAAGGGATCACTTACTATCACCAAGTACACCAGTTAGATCCTACAATCACCACTCTATCACCTCATCATGGCCAAATTTACCAAAAACAACAATTCTTGAACCATCAACACTAAACTATCAACGATAATCAACAATCACAATATATCAATATAGGAAATCATATATCGATCAATTCATGGTTTAGTTACTATTTAATTAAACAATGACTCCCCAAAAATATTGGATATAAAAATATTTGGCAAATAACTATATTATTTATACCATGTTATAGATCTATTCAAGATCTTTCCAACGCTTCGAACGGGGACTAAATCCGACTTACGGATCAAAAGTTATGGCCAAAATCGTCAAAACAGAAAATTCACCAATATACAGCTTTGAGTCGACGCAAACAACGCAGAATGCAGAAAATTCTGTGTTTTCCATCGTTGGAGGCCTTCCGGACCTCCGATTTTAATTCCGTAAAAAACCCCAGTTTCAGAATTCGAAATCCTACCATAATATGACAATTATAACAGCCAACAACATATTTTTAAAGATCATGTCATCATATATCATATAACCATACTTTTCAAAACCATGGCACTTAGGGGTTTCTATCCTAAATGTGATCCTACCCATCATACACTATTACACCATCACAATGATCATACGAAAACCCACCCTTACTGTCCAACACTGTCATCTTGCTCAATTCCAAGCTTATCACTCTTCATCCATCCTCTGCCCTATCATTACTACAACTATCACACACTACTCTAATCAATTGTTCCTTAAACTACATCTCGGAACCTATATCATGGTCATTACCCAAGCCACAAAGGTTACACAAAATCTCACCAATACTCATGGTCATTATCCAAACCACAGAGGTTATACAGGAACTTCCCTAAAACCGTAAACCCAACCAATACCCCAAACTCACCAAAAACAACAATTCATCAACATCGACATATATCAATTCCTCATTGGTTTATCAAATACCAATTCTCAACATCAACCAACAATTATAGGCATGACAACATAAAACTTCATACACCGATACATTCCTATAGAGTTAAGGAATCCCCACTACCCTATACATGTAAATACCATCCCAATCAAGTTTCTCCCCCCTTACCTTGTTAATCGGTTTGATCGATGGAAATCCTCCTAGATTTGGTCTCTTGGCTTTCTTCTTTCTCTTCCGTTTCTCGTTCCTTTGCTCGTTCTACGCTCTTCTCACTTCTCTCGTTCTTTCTCACAACTCTCCAAATGTATCGTAAAAACCACTAACTCCTCCCACTTCTATTTTCTTTTAATTCTAATCCCAATAATAATAATAAAAATAATATTACAAATAATAATAATTATAATAATCATTATAATAATAATAATACACATAAAAATATTAATAATATTATTTCACCCATAATAATAATATTAATAATAATAGTAATAATACTCCACCAATAATATTAATAATAATAATCATAATAATATTCTCCCACTAATAGTTATAATAATAGTAATAATATTAATAATAATAATATTCTCCAATATTAATAATATTACTACAATTAATAATAATAATAATAATAATAATAATAATAATAATAATAATAATAATAATAATAATAATAATAATAATAATAATAATAATAATAATAATAATAATAATGCCACCATATTACTACTATTTATTTTATTATTATATTCACACCAATTCACCACCAATAATTCTCCCATATCAGGGACACCCACCAATCATCATCAAACACACCCCCACCAAAGGGCACACCAACATATAATAATTAAAATAGTAATAAAATGACTAAATAATTAAAATGGGTGTTACAACTCTCCCCCACTTTAATTATTTTCGTCCTCGAAAATTACCTGATGGAAATAGTTCCGGATACGCTTCCCGCATCCTTCATTCCAATTCTCAGGTCACACTGCCTTCTGCAGCACCCCCCTCAAGCCACTTTCACCAAAGCTATCTCCTCCCCTCGGAGTTGTTTCTCGTTCGTCAAACGAACTAGCAATGCCTCCATAATCAAATTATTTTTCACCGGTACATCATCCACCTGATTCAATGTAATTCCTCAACGAAGACACATGAAACACGTCATGCCAATTCGCAGCGATAGCGGCAAAACGATCTAACATGTTACTCCTCCCATGCCTCCGCTGCGCTACTCTGATACAACCACAGAACCCGGTGCGAACTTCTGAGATTTCGAAGCCCGACCAGCACCAGTCACCGACGTGACTCTCAAAACAGATATTTCCTTATATCCTATTGATCTTCTCAGCCATCTCAAGCATAATTCTCGGTCTGAGCACAGCACTCCCACTCGACTTATTCCAACACAGAAGAGTCCTACACTCCCTATCTCACCAAGCCATATATAGTGACATTCCGACACTAGGATGGTAATCGTTATTATAGGTAACTCAATTAACGGTAATTACTCATCCCACGATCCACCTTGATCCAACACTCAAGCTCTCACCAATTCTCTACAGACTCAATAGTCCTCTCTGACTGACCATCAGTTTGCGGATGGTAAGCCGAACTCAACTTCAACTTAGTACCTGAAGCTTCCTGTAAGCCCCTCCAACATCTCAATATAAACCTCAAATTTCAATCTAACACAACATTCGACAGTATCTCATCCAACTTCACTACTTCCTCAATATGTATCTCATATATCCTTAACACGAAATAGTTCATCCACTCGCAACAACCCAAATTAAAATTATGTCTTTCTAATTCTTTGGAAATCTCAACACCAAATCCGTGAAAATACTACCTGATTTCCACTCTAGAATATTCAACGGCTGCATCAGACTCAACAGTCTCTGATGTTCACTCTTCGAATTCCAACAATTCTAACCAGTATATTCAACCTCAACCACTCCTCTCCTCATCTATGGTCACTAAAACAATCTACTCAAATTCGATTACTTCTTCATAGCACCGGGATGGACACTCCATCTACCTCAATTTATTTCTTCATGAGTACTCCTACTCCCCTCAACAACATCTGGTCCACATACCCCATCACAACATATCATGGTACTATTTCCACAAACCCGACAATCCACTCTTCGACTCTGATTTATCAATTTCAACTAATTCACCAACTCAACCCATATTTCTGACCTCCTCGAATCTCCTCAAGAATACTACTAGTACGGTCTAACATACAAGGCTTAACTCCATAAGAAATCTCTTCACAGACCAGACTCGCATCACAAAATTTCCCAACCGGTTCCAACTCTTTTCGCCATTTTCCTCGGTACAAGCAAGGTTTCCAAATCGAAGCATCAGCTACCACGATATATACCGAAAACATACAGTAAGATAACACATCAAACGCACCCGATCACGACGGTAAAAGTTGACCAAATTACACATTTCGAATATTCTGCTATAATTGGATCATCCACTGACATAACAACCATGTTTCCTGGAAAGAGCATCTTGTTAGCTCTCCAACACTTCAAACGGGGGTCAAAACGGACATACGGTTCAAGAGTTATGAATTTTCGAAGTTTTCCGAAAAACCAGAATTTTGCCGAAAAACTGCTACGGGATTTTACATTCTTGTCCGAAAATTCGACGGATTCAATTCCTTTCTTCGAAACAAATGCATACTCATACTCACCTAACATATAGCCTCGAATTAGAACCATTAAACATGATTTCTACGACGTCCGATTTTGATTCCGTAAAAAGCTGCGATCTTAGAATTCAGCGTACAACAACAATTTCATACCCAGGAGACCATCCAACACACTTTCAATTTTTAAATATTTTAAAAACCAATTACTCCCAATCTCAACAGAAGATCTTGGAGCCTCCCATTGCGATACAACTTCGACCTTTGATACCACAACCACAATAGCTCTACCCGAGCTCACACGACCAAGGAAAACTCACATCCTTCAGCCCGTTGATCCATCAACTCATCAACTCTTAGAAGTGAACGCTTATCCTTGATAGTCACCTTGTTCACTTATCCATAGTTCACCCAAAGCTTCACAAAACCTTCCGTCTGTCTAACCAACAAAATTGGTGCACCTTACGGTAACACACTCAAACAAAAGAACCTCTCTTCCAGCAGGTCTTCAAGTTGACTCTTTAACTTTCTCAATCCCAATGCAAAGCAAGGATAGTTCTTCTTCATCTTCAGAAGAAGACTCTTCAGAGCTTTCTTCTATTACCTACAATGCTTTAACAGATTTATTAGATTTTAAGGCAATTGACTTACCTTTCTTTAGAGTCTCATCTTCCTCTAGTTCAATCTCATGACTCCTCATAGAACTGATTAGTTCCTCCAGCGTAATCTTGTTCAGATCCTTTGCCAGCTTCAGAGCAGTGACCATGGGTCTCCATCTGGTTGGCAAGCTTCTGATTATTTTCTTGACATGATCTGCTGTAGAGTAACCCTTGTCCAGAACCTTTAGGCCAGCAGTGAGAATCTGGAATCTGGAAAACATGGCTTCAATAGATTCAGATTCTTCCATTTTGAAAGCTTCATACTTCTGGATCAGCGCTAGAGCCTTGGTTTCTTTAACTTGAGAGTTCCCTTCATGAGTCATCTTCAGGGATTCAAATATATCAAAGGCAGTTTCTCTGTTGGTTATTTTCTCATACTCAGTATGAGATATAACATTTAGCAAGATAGTTCCAGCCTTGTGGTGATTTCTGAATTCCTTCTTTTGCACCCCAGTCATTGATTTTCTATCAACTTTCTTGCCATTCCCATCAGTGGGATGAACATATTCATCAATAACAAAGTCCCAAGATCAACATCAAATCCTAGAAAGAAACTTTCTAGTCTATCTTTCCAATAGTCAAATTTTTCTCCATCAAACATGGGAGGTTTTATGCTGACTCTTTCTTCATATTTGTTGTTGTTGGGTGTTGAAGTTTCAGCAGCCATAATGCATATCAACCAAGAATATCAAGAGTTTTTCCCACTGGATCTTTTCTGGTCACGGTTAAGTGATAACACAAACAGAACCGGAGCTCTGATACCAACTGAAGGTGAGAAAAACACTTAGAAGGGGGGGGGGGGTTGAATAAGAGTTTTAAGAAATATGGCAATAAAAACAACTCAAGATTTTTATCCTGGTTCGTTGAACTCAACTACTCCAGTCTACCTTATCAAAGATGATTTGCCTTTCTCCACAAGAACTTAATCCACTATTAATCAACTGATTACAATAGTAAGCACTAAGAACAATTGTCTTAGTCTTCTCAAGAACTACTGACCACACCTTGGTCTTCTTAAGGAACTTCTTACAAATTAATGTAAACTAACAAGTGTTTGATTGCTTCTAATAAGCTGTATCATAACTGTGATATTTTCACTTAAGATTAAGTACAAATAAAACTATACAGTTTTATGAAAGAACAAGTGAATAAGATCTTTGTGAGATTTTCACTTTGATGAATCAAGCGTGTATGAATATTTCTTTCTGAGTGAACTAGCAACTTCTAAATGTTGTAGAAGTTCTCCTTTTATAGCTTTTCCAATTTGCTTTGAGTTATGTGCAGCTGAATATTATATTAGAATATAAGACTTTTCATTACCAAAAAGTATGGGCAGAGATATGCTTTCTGCAGGAAAAGTATGGTTGTAGAAGCCTTGGGATTTGCACCACGTCACTTCTTTGAACAAAATAGCCGTTGGTTACTTTGGAAGTAGCACCACGTCCAATCAAGTTTACAGCTTCTTCAACAAACTTCCTTCAGGATGAAGTCTTCATAATCTGCACTTCAGAACTTGTAGCAAGCTTAAAGGAATGAAATACTTTAAGATGATCAGAGCTGGAATGTTTGAGATGATCAAAGCCTTGATAGATGATCAGAACTTAATATATCAGAGTCTCATTCTTGATCAGAGTCTTCTTCAAAGTGTGCAGTAGTATGTGCTTTGAGCGTGAATATAAGTGATAAGAGTCTGAATATCAGAGCCTCTATTCTTGCAGTGAAATGAACTTTAGAGTCTGATTTGATCAAAGCTTTTAACTCTTTGTACACTTGTTTCATTAACGCTTCAGATCATTTTGTAGCTTCTGCTTCAGATCCTTCTAGCAGCGCTTCAGAATCTTCTGATAGTCTTGCATCTGATGCTTCAGAGCCTTGCATAGTTTCTTGTACTTATGTATTTTGCTTCTTTAAGAGTTTTTAATTTAATACCTGAAACAATAATACTTGAACAAATTTTAGAGTATATATTTTCTTAATACAAAATTCGATAAAAGTTATCTTCAAAACATAGAGATATAAGAAACACCAATCTGTGTTCTAACAAAACATGCAAGCAGAAGCCGAAAACCGAGTTCTACTGAGAGGATTAAAAAAAGGCTTGAATCAGCTAAGAGAAATTAGGCAGAAGAGCTCCCCCATATATTCTTTGGGCTTATAGAACCACACCACATCCAACAACGGGTGAAACATCATTTCACCTCACTTGTGGGACTGAAATCGTTATTATTTTTCCTCACCTCAGCCAAGCTACCTTCACAAGCTACTAACTCCTCAGAGCGATTTTTATTTATTTTTATGAAGGGTTTCCTTGAGCTCCTTGAGCTTAGAGGATAATGCCTTTTGGTCCATTTCATCAATTAACTCCAACTTAGTCATATCGAAAAGGTTTCGATTATAGGTTTAGTCCCCTTAGGGGACACAAGATTGCACCTCTTTGGGAAAATGCAGTATGTGTGATATGAACATATTTGGGAGTTTGAAGAAGTAGAGAGAAGATGAATCACTACCCAGGGTCACCTATTTAGAAGTAGGCAATGGCGGCTTGGTTCTCTTGGAACGACTAACCTTAACATCTTGGCCTTTTCCATAGTTACTTTTGGTATTCTCATCAACAACAAATATGGTTCGGTCATGAGATACCCCATTTTTCCTCGTACAACCTGGGTTGTTTGCGTCTGTCCAGCAGGCGAAGTCTCATTCTATTTTGGGGTCATATCTGTTTCAACCAGAGTCGTAGTGGAAACCCGAGACGGAGAAGCTTCCTTCATGTGTAGGCCACCCATCTTATCTTCAAAACAAAATAAAGAAGATAATAAACAAAGTGTTTTGTGAATAATTAAGACAAACATTAAAAAAAGCTTCATTCCTTACAAAAAATAATTTTCCTTTTGAGAGCACGATAGAATGTGCGTTAATGTATCACCTTTTTGTTGTGAAGGTGGTACATTCAAAGGGGTGATGCCCTATACATAACCTAAATTATCCCAAAATGGGACTAAGTCATCTTCCAAAGGCTTTTCCTCCATAGATAGAGAGTCAGAGGCGAAGGCATATGATTTTGAAACATGGAAGAAATGATTTTGGGTCCAATGTTTTTGGATTATATATTTACGTTTCACTGGATCCGAACATGGGGGCCAGAGAGGGAAGAATCGCCATTTGGAAGAATTCAAAATGAAGAATGTGCCTTCTGACTCTAAGGGTCACCAAAAAGTAATGACCCTTGAATTTTTTTCTAACTCTCAAGATAGACATCAAACATCCTCAACAGTTGGCGAAGCAAAAAAAAATCCTTTTTCTCTAGTCTCTAATGGTCGAAGTGCATACATTGAAGATATGAAAGAATAGTTTCAAGGTATGCACCTTCCCCTGGTACTCACACTAATATTGGAACACTTTGACAAATTCCTGAGTCACGAGGTGCAGTTGATATAGGGCAATTCTCCAGCGGTTCATCACCCTCTCCTCTAAGCTATATAAGGGAAACTTGAGTCTTAGCCGAGAAAATAGGCATTTGAAGAAAGGTATAAGCACCCTTCGGAGGAACTGCATATCCTTTTGTCGTGTTCGACATGGGAAATAAGCTAATCAGATGACTGACTCACATCTTTGTAAGCATCCTCCAGTTTCTGAGTATTGTTGAAGAAGGAAATTAATTCCAATGACTCTGTCTCCATCCAGTGGTAATGAGCAGTATTAGCAGGCATGAAGAGGCCTTGACACTCCTTTTGAACCATGTTTTTCCAACTGTCATAAAAATGATAATGTTTATCATGAATCAGAGAATGGTTTTGAAATTTGAGGTGATCACTAATCTCCTTAATACTAGACTCCTGGCCATTTATAGATCTAAATGAGTTAATAAAGATGTGAGTCTCTAGTTCATTCCGGTGGACCTCAACAAGATCAGAAGCAGAAGGGTTAGTATTAGTATTCCCAATGCCAAGGCCAGTGGAACCATTTGTATTTCAACAAGGATAAGAACCTAATGGTTCGTTGTTGTCTTCAATAGAACCCAACCATTATCAAAAGTGTCACTAAGAACAATGAGGTTTGCATTGGTTCGATTAACTGTTAAAGGTGCGACATTCAACATTTTTGTGTTTAGTATTTTCAATGTAAGATGAAGTATCACTCGCATCATTAGAGATTTTTAAAACATTTATCGGGTTGTTTTCCACATTAGATATGACTAAAATAATGAAGAGAAAAATAACAAGCGTTAAGCAAAGAGAAAAATGGTACTTGGAAAAGTTGAAGCTTAAGGAAACGATTAAAGCAAAAATAAATTATGGGAATGCGATGAATCGAGAAAATGCTAGACCAATAGATGAAAAGGAAAATAGGTAGAACATGAATCACCGGAGCTCAAGGGAAAACAATCAAG